>OX387240.1:218439269-221358932 GCA_947561735.1 Cenchrus americanus | reverse complement strand
CACCGGCCACCATGGATCTTGCCTTGTCCTTCTTGTAGCCGCCCTTGTTCAGTCGCCGCTTGTCCTTATCCTTGCTCTTGGACTTGCTGAAGTGCTTGCTCTTGGAGGAGTACTTGTCTTCACGCCTCGGCTGCGCCTTGTAATCGCTCATCTTGTACTTGTTCTCCTTCGCTTCTAGGCACTCGGCGATGAAGTGTCCACGCTTACCACACTTGTAGCATGTCCCCGAGCTCCGCCTTGCATTCCTCCGGCTCTCATGTAGTCGATCAAACCTCCTTGAGAGCAAGGCCAGCTCCTCCTCGCCCAGCACATCAAACTCCTCATCTGGAATAGACATAAGAGAAGACAAGGAAAACTGTCGATAGGAAGGGTTAGCTTTGCCCTTTGATCCGCCCACAAGAGGAAGAAGACTATGATCAGTCGAGCCCTCATTCTTGGATTGCAACTTCCTGTCAACCTTAGCCGACTTGAGCTTAGAAAAGAGGTCATCCAACTCAATGGTTAAATATTGCCCGGACTCCTTGATGGCCTCAGCTTTAGCACCCCAAACATTTGGGTCCAAGATATGCAAGAGCTTCAAAGCTTGATCATGCTCAGTGTAAGGGAAATCCTCAACATTGGCCTTCATGTTGTTCACAATGGCGGTGAACCTCTGAAACATCGCATCAATGTCCTCACCGGGAAGTTGAGTAAAGTTCTAATATTGCATCCGGTAAGAAACAAAGAGGCGAGCCTTCACATGGTTATCACCACCGTGAGCAACCAACAACTTCTCCCAAATTTGCCAAGCAAGATTCAAATGGCGAACACGCTCAAACTCAGGATCACACAAGCTTCGGACCAAGTGATCGATGGCTTTTGCATTTGCCTCATACTTGGCCTTAGCACCGGCATCAGTCACCATAAGAGTATGGATGTTTGCCGGAATAGCATAGGTCTTGTCAAGAACAATGAAATCCAACAACTTGCCACGAAGAAAGATCATCATTCGGGCCGCCCATTTGTGGTAACCCTTCCCATTGAAGTGCGGCAGACCGCCCCGCTCAACGTACGCCATCTTAGGATTCAAGACTTGTCAAAGTCACAAAGAATCCGGCACCAAGCCCTGATACCAATTGAAGGATCGGATGGCGACTAGAGAGGGGGGGAGTGAATAGGAGCCGGTAAAAAGTCTTCTCGAAGAACCTGGCCTATACCCTACACAAATCTCGGTCACACACGAGCGATGGATCGAATCACACACCAACCACCAAGACAACAAGGTTATGGATCAACCTCAAGTCTTAGGAACGATTCCTTGAAACACACGCGGAAGCAAGAAAGAAGGAAGGGAGGAATCGAACCAAAGAGCAAAACGACCGGGCTCGGCGGGACCGTCCGGCCAGGGGGGGGCGGGGACCGTCCGCACGGTGCGTGGACCGTCCCGGGGGGTATCGCAAACTGTCCGCACCCGTGTCACGGACCGTCCGGCCTAGAGCCGCGGACCGTCCGTTAAATAAAGAACCTCCAGTAGCGAACCCCGAAAAACGGACCGTCTGCGGGGAGCACGCGACCGTCCGCCGTGCACTCGCACGTCCGCCCGGCACACGCGGACCGTCCGAAACCTCGTCCAACGAAAACTCAAAGCCACAACGGATCGAAAGCGAAGACGAGCAAGAACACGAAGAACACACGACGAACACTGTGCGCGCAGACCGTCCGCCAGACCCTCGCAGACCGTCCGCAAGGCACGAACAGAATTGAAAACTGCTCGACCTCGAAAGTCAACACTCCCAATCCATCACCTGATCTCCCAAACGGTAGAAGCTGTTGAGACAAGAGTTTGGGGACATGAAAAGCGTCAACCAAGGATGCTATACCCGAAAAAATTCGCCTCCTAACTTCCTAAATCATCGGGAATCACGGATCCTTTGAACACCACCAAAAGCAAGAGCTCCGAACGAAAATCCTTGAATCGAAGTGGTTTCCCGGTGTTTGAGGGCACAAGATCAATCCCAAAGATGCACAAGACATCCATCCATGTTTCCCTCAAAGAAATCTGGGGAGAAACCCACTCAAATCCGCGGAACCACGCCAAGAACAAAGGCACCAAAAAGAAGCACGAAAACGACCACGAAAATCACAACGCCGAATCTTCTATACAAACCAGGAATGATTCACAAGGTCTAGCATGCCGCCCTAGCATCCATCCCTGTCAACAAATATCTCATGAAGCTCTCATGCTAGCCTAGAGAAAATGGAGAAGAAAATAGTCCCGGAAAAAGAGAAATGGAAGGGGGGAAATGAAACCCTAAGTCGCGGAGAGAGAGAGCCATCCACACACACTCATGGCTTATATATCGGGTCCCGCCGGTGTGGGAAATGACTCGACTACCCCTAACTCAACTACTGGCGATACAACCCACGCAGGGGCATTTAAGTAATGTTTGTGGGTCTTGCCATCGGACGGCCACGCCTTCGCCGCACCCCGTGTCCTCCCGACGCAATCCATGCGATCCCACCGCGTGTCCTCCGCTTCGAAGCTTCCCAACACGCCCGGATCCCGTCTCCGTCGTGTTAAGCCTCTTGACTCGACCACCACCGTGCACCAGCTCGATCGTCCATGACTTCGTCTTGCTCGTCTCGCCACCATGTGGCCCGCACCTAGTCCCGCCGTCCACCGGGTCCCTCGAACCGAGCCTACTTGTCTCTCCATCTCCCGGAGGCCCCTCAAGGTTGAAGACCTTTCGCGCCGGTTCTTCACCTGCAACAACACGAACTAGGAGGCAGCCTACACCTACGCACTGAGCCAAGAGTCAGTCCAACACCTGTTGTCAATCACTCATCACTGAGGAGCGGTCATCCATCGACCACCAGGACGCTCCTGGTCCTCAGGAATTACCTCAATGTTGTTGTCGTTTAGCCTGATAGCCGGTAGCTCGAACTCTTTCAATCTTGCCACCTTGCCGGATCGATCCTTCTTGACGCCAACTAGGAATTGTACATTCATGTACTCTTGTACCGCCTTGAACTTCTGTTGCTCCTCTGGAGAGAGATCTTCCAGTGACGCAGTGACAATGTTGTTCATGACAAGTTCGCACTGAGCACCCATCTGACTGAGGTTAGATTGAACGGTTTTAGCAACAAGATCTTTCTTCCCCAGCGGAGTCTCCAAACGTATGTTGACGATTTTCTGGTCAACACATACGAGCGCCAGATCGCGCGGAACGTCGAAACGTTGAACTCACCGAGCTCCTACCCGGACCTGTCTGACTGGTGGCTGCAGATGCCCGGTGAAAGCCTAAGATCACCGCCTCAGGAGGCACCCCGTCGGAGGTGGTGCGCCTAGGGTTGCTCTAAGGTCGGCAAGGCCACTCAAAACGTCCCTGATCGTCATCGAGACAAACAAGGAAAGCATGAGGTTGGAAAAGCTATGGTTTGAAAGATAAAAATTGTAAATAGTAATGATCGATTGGGTGATTCCACCTCAAACAGCAGTGGCCCTTTATATTTATAGGGTGGGGAGGTCTTGACCTACAAGGAATCCTTTTACGAGTCGAAATTCGCTAAGACTCCTCAATTCTACTCAGACTCGGGGTCCACCGGTCAGACCAGTGTGGCTGTTGCCGGATCGGCTACAAGATGCCCGACCGGTCAGACCGTCGAGGGACACCGGTCTGACCGGTGGCGTCAACCTGATCGGCTTTGTGCCAATTTCGGGTGCGAACAAGTGTAATTCTTAAAAGTCAACCCCCAGTCAACCCCCTTTACAAGTGTAAGTCGGCCTCCTTTTATAGGGAGACGAGCAGACTTTTTACATTCCGAATATAGCCTAGTATGAAACGAATTATTCCAAAATGTACTTGTCTAAATTAGGGAGTTCGCCTCGGGATCTTCACGCAATCCATGCTTTCCTGATTATACATCGCAAATAACGGTGCAATATCCGGTAGAAACACGTGTGCTTGTCGAGTGAAGACCTTCTTTTCGGGGTGACCCTTCGTTCAGCAAATTAGTCACCAGAAAACGCATGTTTAAACAATGCAAAAGTGAAGGATTAGAATTCATGAAACCATGATGAAGCCCTGACGTGAATTCGTCTAGACAAAAAGATTGGACATTGAGGCTTCGTCTCTGGAAACACAAACGCAATGAAACAAGATTAGCGAATTTTATCAATCGCTGCATGCTTTCAAACGACGAAATCTAGTTAATATTGTGAGAAAACTCATTGCAATAATTAATATTGTGTGTATCGGTTATTGTTTAAATTGTATTACTAACTTTTGTCTTTATATCCTTAAAGTGCGTATAGGTTATATAGAATCAATGGTGGGCAGCATCCTCCAATCATGGAAAAATTACATGTCACTTGGGTAAGAACATATTAACGACTTGATTTTTTATTAGAGCTGTACACTTCTGTTAATAAGTACCGATCATTTTTATTTGTTTGCAGTGCTACAAACAACCTCCTTGAAGTGTGCTATGTGGATATTACGTATATATGCTAGGGTTTGAGAAATAATAGGAGAGGTACCGGAAGAATACTTAAGACGTAAGCCTCTTGTTTGTACATAACCATGTGCTAATTATCATCCTAATGGTAATGAATAACAATCTTCATTTTATTCTGTTTACATGTAGAGGCCTACCATCGAGGGATCATGGACAAGCAAATAGACAACATGGACATAGCGAGGTTCATCCTACATGAGATTTGCTATGAGGATGGAGAATTCTTCAACAACGAAGGAGTGTTAATTTTGGACGATGCTGAAAGGTTACGTTGATGGGTGTCCTAGGGTTACCTATTATATATGATGTTTTTTAGTAATGTGGCTTATGTATTATTATTATATTCTGCTTTGTATTATGTGCCTGACAAACATATTTGAATTTGGCGATTAAATATAAATAATAATAAATTCAAGTGAATTTGTCTACAAATACAAATATTAAACGATTGAATATAGCGACCAAATATAAATAATAAATAAAAATGACAAAATATATATAAATAATAAACAATAATGGGGAATTATACAGCGAAATGGAAAAAAACTTTCGCTGGCGGGCGGCATAAGCACCTGCCGCCCGCCAGTATAAAGAGTCATTTCTACTTACTCCAATACTGCACCCACTAAAAAACTGATTTTAGCCGCGAGGATAAATTGTTCACGGCCAAGTAGGCCTTTTGCTGCCGGTGGTTGCGGGCAGGCGTCCCAGCACTCACTCTTGCCGGGTCCAGAAGCATCGTCGCGCGTTAGGCAGCGCCTCGCAGCAGTAGCAAGTGCCAGGGGGGCACCACCTATCCCTCACACACAGCACGATGTGAAACTTGCTGCTCCCGACCATCTCCTCCCCGTCTGGCCACTGCCGGAGACCGCCTGGCGCCGATGCCTCCGCAGCGCCACCACCTTACTCCCCGCAAGCTGAGTTTTTTTACCTTCAGCTGCAAGTGCGGCATCGCTATCGATCGCATCACAATTTTACAGTTTTTTCTCAACAAAAAAATATATGTAGTCGATTGACATGGTAATGAATGAATTACTTTTAGCACGGAACACCAAGCATGCCAATATGACGGTGATGAGCAGAATTGGTGTTAACCGCTTGGGATCCATATCGCCGAAGAACCTGCGATGACATGCCGACTGACGAACTGAGCACACAGTTAGCATATGTGCCTGGGCCTTATATGGAGGGTTTATGAAAGTCACATATGTTTTATGTTTAGACCATCTACGTACGGGAGCATCTTTAATTTATTTTGTGCTTAATATACGTCAGAGTGCTAGTAGATTCGACAGAGTGCTTAATATACGTCAGAGTGCTACTAGTTAAAATGTACCATGCTCCATAGAGTGCTTAATATACGTCAGAGACTCAAGAGTGCTACTAGCACTGGTAGGGACAGGGGGTTCAGTCCCAATTGGCAGAGGGAATAGGTCTCTCAAATCCAACCAGGACTAATGATGAGAGACAAAAGGCGCCCCCTTTAGTCCCGGTTGAACGAACCGAGACTAAAGGGGGTGGCTCGCTAGCGTCTGCGCACACCCCTTTAGTCTCAGTTGATAATACCAAGCGAGACTAAAGATTTAAAAAAACAAAAGAAAGCCAACATGGCCGCCGTTGCCCCAGCTCCTAACAATCTGCCACCCACCTCGAGCTCCATTCCATCATGCATAGCAGAACATAAGTTCATCACAAGTTCACCCAAATCCGTCATATATTCATCTCACATCACACAAATTAACTTACATCAGATTCAATCATTACATCATATGGTATCTAGCAAATTCACCACACATATTCACAGCTTTATTTGCAAAATCAATTCACACAAGATTTACAGCAATATTGACACGCATACGATTCACAACCATTGAAGCTGAGTTCAATTTCGAAAAAAATTCACTCATAAGGCTCCACCACCGGGCGGCGCCCCGCCCGACCGCGCCACCGGCCCTCCTACCTCGGTTGTTGTGACCCGCCCCGTAGGGAGCTCCGCAAGGAGCTCCGCCGGCCCACCGGCCCCGTCCGCCAAGCTCCGCCAGGTGGCCGCCGCTGTCGTGCTCACCGAGCTCTACGCCGACAGCCCCCCCCCCCCCCCCGGCGTTCGCCATGGCTCCCCTACACAGGAAGATTGAATGGATAAGGAAGACCGGAAGAGGAAAGAAGAAATGAAAAAATAAGAAGAGGAAGAAACTACGGTGAAGTTCATGCTCCGTGTGAATAGATAAAGGAGAGAGATGTGACGCATTAGATGGAGAAGAGGCTTTTGTCTCGGGTGGTTTCCTCACCCGGGACTAAAGGGTACCCTTTAGTCTCGGGTGGAAACACCACCCAGGACTAAAGGTTGACGCCAATAACCGACTCGAAACAGCAGTTGGTAATACCTTTGAGTCTCGGTTGGTAATACCAACCAGGAGTAAAAAGTAGGGGGCAATCCCAGGCTATTTCGGCCACGTCGACGAAAGGCCTTTAGTCCCAGCTCCAAAGTTGAACCAGGAATAAAGGTCCGAACCAAAGTCTCGCTCTCTACCAGTGTAGTTAAAATGTACCATGGTTGACTGATTGAAAGAATGTATACTACCATACATAATGCACAGCTTGCTTTAACGAATGGCAAGCCATATTATGTTGAATTAGCAATTGCGCCCCTGCGTTGTTGCGGGTGGAGGCCATGTTTGATATATTATTTGCGGCACTGCTAGCGCCCGGACGTCCGATCCGAGCGCTAGCGTCAGACGGCTCTGTGGCCGTTAGATCTTAGGATCCTCAATCGTCAGCCGTTAGATCTAAAGACTACCAGGTAAATGTTGCGAGCGTGTTGCGAATGTGTTACGAAAATGTTGCGAACGCGGTTGCTTGCAACATCCAACATCAGTAGTCTTTCTTCTCTCCTCCCCCATGTTGCGACTATATTGCGGCCATGTTGCGACCCGTGTTGCGTGCAACATCCAACATCGGGAGCCTCTTCTCCCTTTTCCTCAACACAACACCCAACACCACGTGTCTGCAACATCGAAACGTAGCGTCTACAACATTGAAAAAATAATGTTTGCAACACCCAACAGCACATGTCTGCAACATCGAGACTCAGCATCTACAACATCGAAAATTAATGGTTGCAACATCCAACATCGGAGGGTCTACCCCCCGGACACAATACGAGAACATGTCGTAACATCAAAAATCAACATTCGCGACATCTAAAAATTAATGTACGCAACATAAAAAATATGTTACAAGTAGTTGCAACATCCGCAACATTCGAAAACAAATAGTTGCAACATCGGGAATCAAACGTTTGTGTTGGGGATCAACATCCGCAATGTTGAAAAATCTAGATCTACTTTTGCAACATCCACACGAAACTCTTGCAACATTCTTGTGAGACATCTGAAACACATGGCACATACGCTTGCAACATGCACCACAAACCCTACCGCGAGCTCCATGAGCTCCTCCAGCACACATGACGGAGGAGCGAGGAGCGCCGCTCGCCGTAGAGAGCTCACCCTCACGCCACGTTCCTCCCCGGTCGAGATCCCCGCGGGCCGAATCGAGGCCTCCCTCGAGTGCGCGCGCGTGGAGGTCGCCGTCGTCGCCTCCCTCTTCTCTTGCACCATGGAGGAGCTCCCGTCGGCACGGGATGCGGCCTCCCGTCGGGGAGCACCTCGTCGGCTCCGGGCGGCGGGCCGCGCGCGTCGGGGGGGCTCCACCCCTCGCGGCCTCGGTGCGTGGCTCGCGGCGGAGCTCCCCGCGGCCGCCTCCTCCGGCGTGGAGCTCGCGGTGGAGCTCCCACCGCCTCCCGCGTGGAGCTCCCCTGCGACCGCCTCCTCCGGCGCGGAGCTTGCGGTGGAGCTCCCTACGGCCCGCCGGCAAACGCATCGGGCGTAAGGCTCGCGAGAGGAAAAAAACTGGTAGCATGTTGGTCTGCTGGAGCAGAGGTGAGAAGATAAGATAAGGCACCGAGTGGTTGTGTGGTTGTGCTGCGCGGGCGTCCGATATTTGTCCCGGGCATCGGACGTCCGTGACCAAGCATTACCGTATTATTTAATACCATGTATATAATGTGTGTATTACTAAATGTGAGTTTTTTAAAAAGAAAATGATTACCTGTATGAATGTTTTGATGCCATATTTTGGACAGAAGTACATGTAGTTTAATTTTATATGATATAATATTGTAATTGAGGTTGCAAATTGTTGTTTGGTAGTTTAAAATTGTTCATTGAAGTCAAAACAAAATGGTCCCTAAAAATGTCCAACTCCTAGTTCCGTCATCTCTATAATTTAAACATCAAATCTTCTTTATACCAAGATAATTTGTAGGTCCTGTACTACCGGAACGGGATGTGCATCGAGACTAAGCCACAGATAGCTTGACCATAGGGATGCAAGTGGGTACCTAATGGTGTTTTTTTGGGTCAGCTGATTAATTACGATAGTGTACCACTCTAGTTCATTTCATCTCCAAAATTAATTACGTGAAATGTTATCCTAGTTCATTTTATCAATTTTTTCAGTCGACTCAATGATCCATTATAATGCCAACTTGCATTTCTACTCGACCATCACGCCGGTCTTGTGCGGATGACATGTGTAGCTGTGCATTGGCAGCTGTTGCTAGCTGGGCCTTGGGCCCACCCTACATGATGTCCATGCATGGCGGTCTTGTGTGTGTGGTCTGCTGCTGCCTGGGCCCACGGCCCAGCTAGCAACAGCTTCCTAAGGCCGAGATTCATTTTGGGCTTCCGACTTAGGCCTCGTTCGGTTTCGTTGGATTGGGTCTAGTCCAGGTGGATTAAGGTGGGACGATTTCAGCCCAGGTATAAAAAAAATTGATCTTCGGTTCAGGCAGGATTGGAAACTAACCGGAGTCGGTAGCATTTCCGCAGCCCGCTTTCAAGGTCATTTTGGATCCCCGTCTCCTACCTTGGGGAACGATTACTGCGACGTCGACACACTCGCGAGCGAGATGGGTGGGGGAGCGCACCAGACCGAGATGCAGGGGACGAACGAGGCGGTGGCGCGAGGTGGTGGCCTGGTCCCGCCGGCGAGCACCACCCATCTAGCGTCCACCATCTCCGTCGTCGGTTTCTCTCCAGTGACTTGCCTTCTCCTCTCCTGCCCTCCCCTTTTTCCCCTCACCGACGACCAACGTTGGAGATGAGGTCGAGCACGGCCCACCGGCCGGCCACCACCACCAGCCTTAGATCTAGGCGTGTGGTTGGCGCCCACCATCAGCGTCGCTTGCGCCCACTGACGTGAATCTCCAGTCTTGCAACTTCTCTGGCCATGGCGATGCGGAGACTGCTCCTGGCGCTCCTCAAGATCCCTTAGCCCCCGCCGGCGCGCGTGGCCTCTCCGCGCTCTCCAGCTTCTAGATTCCAAACCGCCTTGGCCTCGTGAATCCAAATCATTTCTGTGCGGTTCTTTCCTGATTCTGTGGGAAAGATAGTGCGTGAGCCCCTCACCACCGATTACTTGATACATGTTGTCCGTTGTATGTTCCATGTTGAATAACTTGTTACAAGTTGTCTATTGTATGTTCCATGTTGATGCTTTTGTATGTTCCTTGCTAGATCTGCAGTTCTGGTGCTTTAATTTCTCTCAGTTATCCCCATCTGGCTTAATTCCTTGTGTGAAAAAATACTGCATGCATGCATGCTATACTAGTCTGTTGCATATCTGCAATGGCATGCATAAGGGCACTCCCAACCCAGACTCTATGATAGAGTCCACATTCATTAAATGCATTGCCATGTAAGCAATTTGCTGATGTGGCAGGTCATTTATTGAGGAAAGAGGAAGAAAAATGAAGACTTCGTTTCTAATCTGGACTCGACGTCTTTGAGAGTGTCGAGGCGAAAGACTCCACGGGCGACTCGCGTTGGGCAGGGGATCGTCGAGTCGATGGATCCGGTGCTCCCCCGCCCGCCGCCGTGGATTTTTCCTTGCTCGCGTGCGCCCCTCTCTCCCCTCCCTTCCACTTCCCGCGCGTCGCTAGGGCCTTCTCCCGCGCTCCTGCATTCCCCCCCCCCCCCCCCCGGAACCGTCCACCGCCGCCCCGCCAGGAATCGTCCGCCGCAGGGGAAAGGGAGGGATCTCGTACGCTGCCGCCCGCCGTGCTCTCTGCGCCTCACTTCTGCGCGCCTTTATCCCTAATTCCAGGGAGTTGTGGCTTGTGGGTGTTGACAGCCTTCGGGTCGTCGGCGTCTGGGCGGCAAGAGGCGGTGATTGATGGCGTCCAAGGTACGGGAATCCACCGACAACGTGGGAGCAGGCCGCGCAAGGGCCCGCCTGCTGGCCAGCTGCTCGACGCGTAGAAGGGGAGCCACCGGAGCAGGCTGTGGTTGGTGCGGCGTCCAAGCGTCCAGCTTCGGTGCGGCGGGCGACACGGAGCTCGCCGCTCCGCTTCCGGCGCCGCGGAGGAAAGGGGAGAAGCGGCCGGATCCACGGGCGCGCGCGCGCCCCCCCCGAGGGGCCGCCACGGGGTGGAGCCGCACCGCGCTGGCCCCGCGGAGGCGGAGGACCACCCCCAACGCTCGCTGCTACTGTTCCTGGCCACCTTCTGCCGTCAAGGATGAGCTGGCCGGCGTGCCCCGCCGCTGTGCTGCGTCACCGCCGCTGAACTGCTGATGAATGGATAAGGTTTGGGGGCAGGGAAAGGAGATAGAGGTGGAGGATGGATCACATGGTAGTAAACCACAGTTGATCAGTTCATTTTATGCTCAGTAATTAATATCTTCATCTATAGAAACTAGTATTGCAAATTCTGCATTGGGGATTATGGTTTCTTGCAATAGAGTCCTGAGGGTATGGACTCTATGGATAGAGTCTGGGTTGTGACTGCCCTAAATTCATCAGTAGCGTAATGAAATTACTGTTGAATAGAATTTGTGGTTTCTTCATGCTCTCCTGATTGTTAATGGGAAAAAATTGGAAAGATTGTTACACTCGAATCTGGAGACGACTACAGGTGATAACTGATATAGTGATATCAATAATAAATTTGATGGTACAAAAGTCATATCATGACTGATTGATGATATGATGGTCATATACATTCACATACATCAGGTTTAGAGATCTGATTGTTCATTTGTTGGTTAGGCTGATCATCTAACTTGATTTACATGCAGGGGGGCATTATATATTTTTGCTTCCAAATTGTTTAGACAAATTTGGCAAATACCTAGCAATTAATACCGATAATCTGCACTCATTGATGGATTAACATATTAGGTAATCATTGCATGTACGATGTATGCCGTGTGTGTATTCTTGGACACAGTATTTTCAATTTAGAAAGTCTGGCAAGATCTCAAAAAGCCATTTTCTTCCTGTTGCACCTTTCTTCTCATTATCAGAGCCTACTGAATCTATCAGGTGCTACTTTCTTATATCTACCCCTAAAAAGACCGCAAGGGCAACACCACCCCGTGGTTCTGCCCCCCATGTTCTGCCGGCAGAACCACGGGCGGGGGCGCCGACACATAGGGCTAGTTGCTGGGGCCCGCGCCTCCTCCACGCCACACCCTCGATGCTGCCGCCGCACCCGCTTTTCCACCGGCTCCGCGGTTCCAGTCTTCTCCGCCGGCATTTTAGTACTCAACAGGAAAAGGCTTTAGGGATGCGGGCGCACCTTGCACCTTGCCATGTCGCACCGCGGAGGGGTCAACGGCCGAGGCTTCATGCGTCGTTGCCGCTACACGCGCGGCCCCGCACCTCGAGGTCGACGGCCGCTGATTTTGCTTCTCCGCGTGGTCATGCGGGTCGGAGATCAGTCGAATCCGGACGCCCTTGGACCACGGAGAGAGAGAAGAGAGAGGTGCACAGCTAGGTCGGCGCCGGGTTGAACGCCGGTACCACGGCGGCGGCATCCTCCGTCGCAGCTAGGCTGCCGTCGAAGACGTCCTCGTCGTCCGCGCTGGCCGCAGCCGGAGCAAAATCCAATTGGTCGGCGAGGAGCAGCAAAATCGCAAAAATCGAAAGCTAAATCACGAGCAACAACATGGAGAAGAAGAACGCAAATGGCGAGGAGCAGCAAACCGCCATTTTGCGAAAAAAATTCAATGTACAGCACAAAAGATAAACGATTGAAGTCTTACGAGATCTCGCGCGGTGAACTTCGTGTCCGCGATGTCCAACCCCACGAGGTTCTGGAGCCCGAACAGCAACGCCGGGACCTCGCCGGAGAAGCTTTTGTGCTGGAGGTAGATCGCCCGTAGCTCCGATAGGATGGAGAGGTCGTCGGGGGATGGGTCCAGTGAGCGTGTTGTACCGGGATCCTGGGCACGTCGCTCGCCATGGCTCCGTGCTCCGCCGCGCGGGACCACCCACCACCCCCGTAGCGGCGAGAGGCCGCGGCGGCGCGTCCCGGCGAGAGGCTCGACGTTGTACAAAGGGACCCGTGCCCGCCATCTTGGGCACGGGATCCGGCCACGCCCCACCGGTCCCGCCGGCAAGGCGCGCACCGTGCCACGCCGCTCCTATCGTCGTGCTTGCGACCACCACGGCCTCCACCGCACGCGCCCGGCTGCGATCCGGCCGGGATAGCCTCCTCCGCGCGCGCGCGCGTGAGCTCCTCCTTCGGCACCGGTGTACACCTCGACCGCGCCATACACCCCCCCCCCCCCTCCCGCGGCCTCACGCCGGCCCCGCACAAGGGACGACGACGGTCGCACCCGAGGCAAACTGGGCAGCCGCATCTGGCCCAACTCCAGCTCGGTCTTCGCCGGATCTCCTCGAGTAGGGGGGGCGGATGCGGACGCCGCCACGCCCAAAGCCGGTGGTGCCTCGCCCGACGGCCCGGTGGCCCGGAGCACGGCGTCCGGCCAAGCACAGGCCCGGTGCCGTCGCTCGTCCACCGAGGCGCCCCACCGCCCCTTCTACTCGCCTCGTGGCCACCTGGCCACCGTCGTCGCCGAACGGCGCACGACGACCTCCGAGTCGCCTCGCAGTGACCGCCGCCCAGATCTGGTCGCGCTGGAGGAGATGGAGAGAAGTGAGGAGAGAGATTACGCTGGTTCAAATGGATTTGAAAATAAACAGCGAGAGACTGAAGTTCTTTTATTATGTACCGCGTGTATTCTGTACCAACCTCTTCTGTCTCCGCTACTCCCTCCCTAGGTCCATAAATATAATCATTCTCGATTTCCGTAATGCACATTTAACCATTTATCTTATTCAAAAAATTTGTGAAAATGTGAAAATAATTATGATGCACCTAAAATATATACGATGATAAAACATGTCATAACAAAACAAATGATATTTTCATAATTTTTTAAATAAGACGAGCGGTCAAACGTTATCAGAAAAAGTCAACAAATGCTTATATTTAGGGACAGAGGGAGTACAATAATACAATACGCACTGTAAGGTACTCCCTCCGTCCCGCAAAGAGTGTCCACTTTGACTTTTTCCAGTCAAACTATTTGACGTTTGACTAAGTTTATAATGAATAATGTGAATATTTATAACATTAAATAGGTATGGTGTGAAAATATATTTCATAATATCTACCCCTAAAAAATGCGTAAGGGTAACGCTCCACCCCGTGGTTCTGCCCCCTCGGCGTTCTGCCGGCAGAACCACAGGCGCTCCCCCTCCTTCCGCCCGTGCCGACAAGTGGGCCTGCCGGATCTCTGAAACTGCTCCACTCTCCTCTCCACCGCCCGCTCCACCCGCGCTCCCTCCCACAGCTCCGCACCTCCGCCTTTCCCTCGTCGTTCCGCCTCCCCCGAACCCTAGACTCTCTCCGCGTCTCCCTTGCGTCGGTGTCAGATCGAGATTCGAGAAGCTCCAAGGCCGGTGGATCTCCACTAACGGCCACACCCACAGGCCTGCGCGGAGGCGCAGCTCGGTAGTGGCGGTGTGGAGGAGCAGCGGAAGGGGTGGCAGCGGCGGGCACGGTGGCGGGCGCCGTGGACGAGGACTTCTCCTTCGCGTCCACGCTCGAGCTCTTCGGCCTCGATTTCCACTCCGATGCCGCCGACCTCCCGCTCCTCATCTTCGCGCCCGCCCCCGACCGCTTCCACCACCTCCGTTGGTCGAGGCCGCTCGCGGCGGGGGCGAGCTCCCTCGGCCTCGGGGTCCTCGCCGGGGGACTCGGGGCCGGCACGGTCGCGCTCGGAACCCGCGCGCCATCATCGGGCAAATATCGCCGCCTCCCACTAGAAACCTCCCGTGAGGTCTACCTCTGTTAGTGAGGTCGATTGTCACACCTGTTTTGTTCCAAAGAAAACCAAGTGCAAACCTATATGCATGCCGGGATCAATTTTCATGCACATAGTTGACATAAGTGAATAATAGAAACAATATCACCTAAGAAAAAGGAAGATTATCAGAGATTTACGCTTAATCCTGGAAACGGAGGCACCAAACTTCACAAGCGATCGGCGGGGGTTGCGTACGCCTAGAACTCCACAACATCTTCACAAGACTTCACAGTAGCTTCCTCCTTCTGAGCAACATTGTTTATAGCAAGGGTGAGCACTTGTCGTACTCGGCAAGTGTGGGGAAAGAATGAATGCAAAGGCTTTATAGTGGACTGGGCTATAAGCATTTAAGCAATTTTAGTTGGTCAAGTTTTATTAGCACTCGATTACTAATAAAGTATAAGTTTATACCAACCCTCAATTAAGCATAAAGATAAGAGATACGCCATAAGAATATGGCAAGCATAACCATAACAACATCACGGTTTAAGTCCATCTTCAAGTTCGGTTAATCATGTGAGGGTCCAGGCCGCTCTTGACCGTGAGCACGGCTAATCGATTAGTTTAACACTCTGCAGAGGTTGTACATCTTTACCCACAAGCAGCGTAAAAGCTCCGAAGAACTTTGGACCCAACCATGCGATGCTGCGCAGGCACCATACCACACTACCGAGGTGTGATTGCATAGGGACGCTACATGGCCTTTACAAAGGTTCTCCAACAAGTTGTGACCCACAAGGTCCAGATTAGTTAGCAAGGTATAAAGTCCCCTAGCAGGTCGATACCCCACCATAAAAAGAATAACTCACCCAACCCCCTGCTAGAGCGAGTCCATACCCCGCAGTACCGCCGATCCCTTGTCCTTATCGGGTAAGATCACCACAAGCTAAAGTTCCTAATTATTCGACCAAGACCATTGCCCATTAGTTCTTGTGGTTTTCTTGTTTTCCGGGTGGTTCTCCATGTTCCGATTAATGCACAATGGTCTTGTATTAAAATTATCATAAAGGAACATAGAGCATAAAATGATAACCATGTTGATTATTACCAACCCGAGTTGAGCACACTAAGCAACATCTACCATCAAAATTAATTAAAACCGAGTTCAAGATAATGGTCAAAAGAGGCTAGTCATCCTTAGTAGGCACCCATCAAAATTAATGCAAGGCACATGCAATAGTGATTAATAAAGTTATTAGGACAAAAGATCAAGGACACACTTGCCTTTAACCAAAGTGTAGTTGCTCAGAATATCTTCACCTTCACACTCTTCCAAGCTCTCGAACCACGTTCATTCTAAGCGCATCAATCATCGGGCACAAGCATACAAAGCAAACAAACAAGCATAACTAAGAACAATGCACCAATCAAAAAGGAAACTTTAAAAGAACGCACTAAAGGACAGGCTCGATCAGATGGATCACTAAAGAACACAAAGTGTGCTTGGAAGGGAAAGGCTGGTTAGCTTTGAAGAGATGATTGGAGCAAGGACCGGAAAGATCACACTATAGAGCTCGATTCTATTGGTTACGCAAGCGCAAGAAACGGCGAAACGAACTAAGCTCGGAACTATCGTGAGATCATTATCAAACAACAAGAGACTACGCTTGGCATATTTTAATTAAGAAATCATGTGAAAGAATATTTCGAGAGAAATACTCTATATTACCATTAAACAAGTTACTTTTGATTAAAGAAATCGTGATCAACCTAATCATATTTTATTTATAACGTTCGAGTAGAAGTTATGTCAAATTAACAATTACTTTAGAAAGATAAAACAAGTATAAGATATCTAGGCGAATAACTTTATGTCATGTGTTCAACTAAACACATTTAATATTGAAAAGGCATTTATGATGTCATTAGGCATATTAACTTTATTATGAAAACTGATGTTTAACGGTAAGCATCTTTTATTTAGAAAAACTAGTTATGAATAGGGATTAACTAATTACATCGTGATTAAAGAAAACCGGATTATAACCTAATCACTTTTTATTTATAAGGGCATTGGAATAAGAATTAGTCAAGATTAACATGCATCTTTAATGTTAAAACAAGTAACGGAGGTGATACACATGCTAACGTACAAGTTAAGGTGAAACGAACGAGAACGGTAGAAGCGTACTATCAAGCGCATAAGAAATCTTAGGCTAAGATCTAGGAAGACTAGCCTACAAGGAGAACTAGGATGAAGAGAGAACAGCCTAGATGACGAGACACCGATTCTCGGAAAGATAGCCGCACAAGGTTGGATCAAAGAAGCGAAAGAGTATAGTTGTCTTACATAAAAGACAATTACGATATGGCATGTACTAGGATTGCAAAGATCCGGAGCTTGAAAGAAGGCTAGCTCTACAACAGAGACACACCGAGACGAGCTTGAGCTAACACTATAAAGATTCGAGCTTCACATAGACTTGATCAAAAGAGATAAAGAGCGATACCGAACGTCTAACGAATTATTTGCATATGAGAGATCAAACCATGAGTCGGATTTATTTTAATTAACAAAATATATGTAAGGATATTTCATCAATAAAATATCCCATGTTGGAATTAAAGTAAATTAAACTTTATTTGCAAAACCGGTGTCAAGAACTAGTCAAGTTTTATTAATAAAGATTCATATATTGATTAAATCGATTAAACATTTGATTTAGAAAAACTAAACTATATGAACAATCTAAACGAAACTTTGTCATTCGAGTAGATCATATTATTATTATTAAAAACAGCATTTACATTGGTATTAATCAAAATTAACATTTACTCATAAAGCCGAGTAAAAGCCTAATCAACTTTTAATTAGAAAAGATTAATTAACTATTAAACAAATTAACATTTGGTTTACGAAAACCGAGATAAAGATCTAATTAACTTTTATGTGCAAAAACATGTGATAGAAACATTAATCAAATTAAATTTGCTTATAAAAAACGATATATAGATCTATATTACTTTTATTTATAAAAGACATGTGTAAATAGACATTAATCAAAATTAATATTAATTTTATTTTCAGAAAACAAAACATGGTAAAAACACTCCACTAATGCGTGCTTTACATCATTATGGACTCGACGCAACTTGAACGGATTAAAACGGAGTTAAAACGAAGATTTTATGAGATAAACAAGGTAGCGAGGGACCTAAACGGGATTAACCATAGATCCGAAGGGCTAGCAGAAAAGATTCCCAAGACACATCACACAGTGCTTGCAAAAGTGATATAGCTCGGGGTTAGATCTGTAAAAAGGGTGTGGGTGGGCTTTATGTGTGAAGGTGGAATTTTTGTAGGGGGTTCTCTCAGCTTTGCCAAGACACAAGAAAAGATCTAAAATTGACAAGAAAATCTAGGGACTTAATCGCAAAATCGCCAAGCCTTCTTCTTCCTTCATACCCACGCGCACGAGAGCCCCCGGCGCAGCTCCAAATCGCCGGCCGTCCGGCGGCGGGGGGGCTCGGGTGACGTGTGCAAGGGCGGAGGAGAAGCAGGAGGTGTCTAGAGAATGCTCACCGCGCACGGAGATGAAGGAAATCGGCCGGATTCCGAAAGGGGCGGCGCCGGCGGTTGTGCTCGGGGCGACCGGTCCCCATGGTGATGGAGGCGCTCCGGTGGTCAACCCGCAATGGGAAGCGGCGCTGCGGCTTCGGCTCGTCATCCTGGAGCTATTGGCGGCGTTGTTTAGCTCCGGCTGCAAACCAAGGCGGCGACCCGGCGGCGAACAGGGCGGCGGTCGGAGCTGCGGGCGGCGGCGGCGGCGGCCGTGCGGCCGCGCGGCTAGGGCGAGGCGCGGTCCCGCGCGAGCGGGGAGGCGGCTAGGGCGAGGCGCGCGGGGGCTAAATAGGGGCGCCGGCTTGGCGTGCCTCGCCGGACGCCGAGGCGTGGAGGCGCCGGGACTCCATTGGAGTCTCGGCGGCGGGCGGTGTGTTTCGCCGGGCGGGCCCCGGATGGGCTCCGCGGGGGCCGGCGGGCCGAGATGGGTAGGGGGGATTGGACCGGCCGCGGTATGGGCCAAGGCCGGGGTCGCGGCTCCGTAACACGGCCGGCGGACCGGCGGAAGAGTCAAGGGGCGTCGAGAGGACTTCCGCGGATGGGCTTGGCCCAACCGGAAGAAAGCTCTTTTTTTTTCTTTCCTTTTTTTACATTTTCCGAATTTAATTTTCAATGCGAAAACATTTCCAAGAAATCCTAGAAAATGTTTTAAAGCACAGAAAATACTCAGAAAATTCCAAAAATTCCAGGAAAATTCCCAGAGCTAGATTGAGACATGAACAATCCAAATAAAACATTTGGAGCTCTTGAAAAAGATTTTAGAGCCTTCTAATAAATAGAAATAGCTCAAGAAAAATGAGAATAAATTCCGTAAAAATCCGAGAAAATTCTCGGAAGGATTTGGACGGCTCCTAAACGCCTTTTGAAACCTTTAGCACTCAGGAAGCACTAAGATGCATTAGCATGAGTGCAACACTCACAACTTTTTATTTGCTTAAGAAAATCAAACAAGGATTTTTTTCCTATACTATATTTCCTGTAAAGAAGAATAAATGTTGGAAAAATTTTAAAATTATGAGAAAATCGTTATTTAATTATTCTTTCTATTCACATCCTGAAATTGAAAATTTCAGGGTGTGACACCGATTCTTCGATTGCAGCAAACCATTGTAAAATGCATTTGCGATTGTTGGTGTACAAGCCAGACCTGGGCCAGCCAAGGCCAAGGCTCTGTACGATGGTGTGACAACCCGCCCAGGAAAATACCGTACTATCGCCTAAGACCGATCCACTTTGGTCATTAAGCAATAGTAAAGTATCATCCTGTCGTTAGTTGCCGGGTTAACGCCCGGTAAATCACTTGGACATCGAACAGAGGATCGACACATGCATTAAAACTCACGCGAAGGCGAGTCCAGAGTACAACACGAGTTGACATGATTTATTACAAACCATTATTCATGACATGGGGTAAAGGTTCAGAGTTCGAAAATACAGCGGAATAATTTAAACTAGCGCAACGGTGAACATCACAGGAGGCCATCCGTGATGTCCTTACTTGTCGTCACCCATCCGGTCAATCACACCTGCAACAACAGTTTTAAAGCAAGGCTGAGTATACTAATACTCAGCAAGACTTAACCGTCGGGTGATGACTACATCACCAACCTCTAGACATGAAAAGCTTTTGGCCTGTGGAGTTTCTTTTGCTGAAACAGCTGCTAAGAGTAGATCCTTACTTTCAAAATTTTAGCACAAGTTCTAGTTGATTACCATTTCTAAATGTGCCATCTATTCCAATCAAGAATTGGACAAGCAATTAATTCATACAACAATATTCCTCGAGTTCCATCATTATGGGATATCATGGCCAGTTGATTAAGCAGTCTCGGGTAACGGTGAGAGGCCGACAATCGATTGATTTAAACCTTGCAAGGTAAACCCAAACACGCGGTAGGCTGCCCCCGCAAGGACAACTTTCCCAGGCCTTTCTCGTCGATCTTCGGCTCGGGAGCGGAACCTACATTCCTTGGTACAAGGTTTACTGGATCGCTCCCACACAAACGTCCAGACTCACTCGGGTACCACACTTTGTTGCAAGTAGGGGGGACACAAGTGCCCCCGGGTTTAGTAGGGAAAGGTTCCCTTACCGCGTCAATCGGGTACTAGGCTTACCGGTCCCATACCCGGCATATGTTTAGTATGTTCAAAAGCTTAGCCCACGAAAGCCACTGGACTGAAGCCCAAATCCCATGCTCTTACCACATGAGCAATCCATTTATAAAGATCTTATGATTCCAACATAAGAACCTATTCTCGCGAGTGACGAACATCACTCGACTTGTATCAGTCCTATAGCATAGCAGCTATCGACCTAGCATACTAGTGATAGAGCATAGGTACCTAGGGATCATGCATCTAGGGTTTCGAGATCAATTCTGAAATGTAAATGCACAATCGTAGCATACATGATTGCATAAATTTCAAAAACAGGGTTAATGATCCGGGGCTTGCCTTCGATGGCAATGATGGCCTTGGGCCCTTCTGGACTTGGTCCAGGTCTTGCTCTACAAACGACGTGGCGCACGTCTCCGTCGGCCTCCTCTTGTCTCCTCCGTCCGCACACGCGTACAGCTACCGCTCGGGAGATCTACACGAGGATGCAAATGCAAGATTTAATTGACGATTTTTAATTTAATTGATTGCAAACAACAAATGACAACCCTAGGGTGCATTAGTTGGACACATTCACCTAGATAAGAATACATTTAGCATATTCTTCCAAAAAGGAACAATATGAAATTCTTTATTAAACATTTTGAATAAAGGTTCTTATTATACTTATCATTTCATGTGAAAGCTTCATTCCCTTTTATCTGCTCCAATAAAGGTGTAATTAATATTTTTATTTAAGAATTAATTTCTTATTAGTGATGATAATTAATTATCTTTTAATTGTATTAAATAATACTTTTCAAAAAGGAAAAAGAATTAATTAGGGATTTTTCTTTATTTAATTTCCCTTTAATATTAAAAGGGCTTCTAAGCTTTTTATTAAGCAATTAAATTACCAAAAATTAAAGTAGTGTTTCTTAAGCCTACTAGCACCTATACTGGTCCATTGGACCCACATGTAAGTGTTGGAGCCTAGGAAATTAAATATTATTGAATTTAACAAATGCTAGCTAGTGATTCAAAGTAAATGCATACAAAAATAAATAAGCATCAAAATGATCCAAACTTTCTTGTGCATGCTCTATGGTCCTAAACAAGCCTAAAGAACCAGCATGTTCACATGGAATGTCTACTGATCTTGGTTTATTAATTTTCAAAAGAAAACATGCATAAATCAAAAATAATTATTTCTGTTAATCCAAAAATCATTATTAATTCACACGATGTGATCTTTGGTATTACAAGACCGTGTGCACAAGTTGGGCTCGAAAACATAAACATATTTAACAAGAAAAATCATTTATGCAGATCTGCCAGAAATAGAAATACATTTTTAGAAACATCTTTACATCATAACTTTGTGCAATTTTTGGCATAGGAGCTAGTCATGACCCAACACACAACATATCCAAAAATTAGCTAAGGAGGATTTATAGTTTTTGAGTTATTGTAGATCTAGGGTTTTCACATTTGTATTTTTCATGCAAAAACTAAAAGGAATTAGCTCAGGACAGAATAACAAAAGTTGTAGTATAATTCACAACAAACCCAACAAAATCGGTTTCACATTTTTCTGATTTTTCTGTGATTTTCTATGCAATTTACAAGAAACAGCACAATCACTACACTATTGGAGTTGCACTTTTGCAAGAAAGACCCTGGGAAGATTTTTACTTTTGCAATGTCGCCCCTGGGGCGCGGGCAGCGCACTATTCGCCGGAATTGGGCGAGCTTGCCGGCGCTCGCGGCCGGGGAAGGGGCGGGGGAGGGTCCTTGGGGTACGGGGGAGCGATTTGGGTGCTTGGACGGGGTCGAGGCGGCTCGGGCGGCGGGGTGCGCCGGCGGCCGGGGAGCGGCGGCCGCCGTGGGCGGTCGTCCGCGGCGCAACCGAGCTGCGCCGGGGCTGGGCAGGGAGCGTGGCAAGGAAGGAGGGAGAAGGGGCACGCGCGAGAGCGGGGAGGTCGGCTCTTATACGCGAGCTTGCGCGCGCCGTACCGCAGCGGTCGGACCGCCGGTCATCGGGACGTGTCGACCGTGATACGACGTCGCAGAAAAAACACTCCGCGGCACAGACTCCTAGGCGACTTGGGGGCGCGGAGACCTCGGGCACAGGCGGCCTCGGGCGCGGGCGGCCTCGGGCGCGAGCCCCGCACGGCGTTGCCGCGCGCGCGCGCGACGCGGCCGGCGCGGCCGGCGCAGCACGGCCGGCGCGGGCGGCGCGGCGCGGCCCGGCGCGGCCAGCTTTCGGGAGCGCACGAGGCAGCCTGTAACGTGTCGACATGGCGGTGTTCGACAGCGTTTTACCCAAAATTTCTGAATAGAAGTGCACAGTGTGGTCAACAGGAAAGTTGTAGATCTAACTACCCTCTACAACTTTCATAAAGGCCGTCTAGTGATTTTCTCAACGGATTTTGCAGGAACGTCGTGCCAACATTGAATGTCGGCCTGTTCTGAAAAACAGGAGGTACTGGCGGTTGACCAAGTTTTTCACCAATTTCCACTCAAAATTTGAAATGCCAATCTACATGAAAGTTGTGTCCCTCAATGAGATGGACAACTTTCATAAAGGTAGATTTTGAAGTGTTTAGGTGAATTTTGGAGAACGCGGCAAAAGTTCCGGACGACATTCGCTGACGTCAACGGTTAAGCCAGTTTTGACCGTGTCTTTGACCACGGGTTGACCACGTGTGTGTAGGCTTGGTCAAGGGGTTCATTAGGGTTCATTGGCGAGGTTTTCGGGTGATGGCCCAGGTTGACCTAGGTTTGACCGGTGTTTGATCGGTTTGACTCGGCTGATCCGGTTATTAGTGTTAATGACGCTAATTAGAAATCTGGGGCGTCACAGCCTACCCCCCTTAAAAGGAATCTCGACCCGAGATTCGACAATTAAAGACAAGGAAGGGGTAAGGTTCTTACCGTTTCGCGATTGAAGAAAACCCAGATACTTGGTGTTGAGGAAGTGCTCGGTCTCCCACGTAGCTTCTTCTTCAGTATGGTGACTCCATTGTATCTTGTACATCTTCACGGTATGTCTCCTAGTTTGCCTTTCTTTTTGATCTAGCACTCTCAGCGGATGCTCTACCACTGAAAGATCCGGCTCGATCCAAGCGTTCGCTTCCGTGATCACTTCTGTCTCGGGTACTTCCACACCTTTCTTCAATTGTGTCACATGAAATACATTGTGCACAGCCGAGAATCGATCTGGAAGTCGGATACGATAAGCGACTGGTCCACATATCTCAATGATCTCGTATGGGCCAATATACCGTGGGGCTAATTTCCCTTTGACGCCAAATCTCTGTACACCTTTGGTTGGGGAAACCTTAAGGTATACGTAATCACCCACTTCATAGTGTCGGGGTGCTGTCCCTTTGTCATGGTAACTCTTTTGTCTCATTTGAGCCAACTTTAAGTTTTCTCTGATCACTTCCACCTTCTCTTCTGCATCTTTAACTAAATCGGGACCAAAGAACGTTCGCTCTCCGGCTTCTGACCAATTCAAAGGAGTTCGGCATCTTCGTCCATAAAGAGCTTCAAATGGTGCCATCTTCAAACTAGCTTGATAACTATTGTTATAGGAGAATTCTGCCAAAGATAGACACTTGTCCCAACTCTTATCAAAATGCATGATGCTCGCTCTCGGCATGTCTTCCACAATTTGATTGACTCGCTCGGTCGACCATCGGTACGAGGATGATAACTTGAACTACGAATCAATTTGGTTCCCAAAGATTCATGCAATTGTTCCCAAAAACGAGCCACAAATTGAGTACCTCGATCAGAAACAATGGTCTTGGGAATCCCGTGCAGGCGCACAATTTGATCGATATAGAGTTCTGCATAATCTTGGACGGAGTAAGTGGTGTGCACTGCGATGAAATGAGCAGCCTTGGTCAATCGGTCCACTATAACCCAGATGGAATCCTTCTTTCTGGCAGTCAGGGGTAAACCCACAATGAAATCCATACTGATGTCATCCCACTTCCACAAAGGTATAGCCAGCGGTTGAAGTACACCGGCTGACTTCAAATGGCTTGCTTTGACTCGATGAAAAGTATCACACTCTGCCACATATTTGGCTATGTCTACCTTCATGTCTGACCACCAAAAGTTTTTCTTCAAATCTTGATACATTTTGGTGCTTCCGGGATGAATAGAGAATTTGGGAAGATGAGCTTCGTCGAAAATTTCCTTTCGGAGTTCCGGATCAACAGGAACTACGAGACGTTGCTCAAACCACACCACATCTTTTGCATCCTTACGGAAACAACTATATTTGGGGTCTCCTTCCGCTAATTTCTGTTTTATTAGCTGGACACCTTCATCATTGAGTTGAGCCAAAATGATTCTGTCATATAGATTGGACTCAGCTGAGATAGCATTCAAATTTCCTTGCTCCACAATTTCCAATCGGAGCTTCCTCAAGTCTTCACACAAAGTCTCACTATACGACTCCACGGTTAAGCAGTTGCAGTGAACCTTTCGGCTAAGCGCATCTGCAACAACATTGGCTTTTCCGGGATGATAGTGTACTTCTAGATCATAGTCTTTAATCAATTCCAACCATCTTCTCTGCCTCATATTCAATTCCGATTGGGTGAAGATATACTTGAGACTCTTGTGATCGGTGAAGATATTACAACGGTTTCCCATAAGATAATGCCTCCAAATCTTGAGAGCATGAACAACCGCTGCTAACTCAAGATCATGGGTCGGGTAATTCACTTCATGGGGTCGAAGCGATCGTGAGGCATAGAAAATGACTCGATTTTCTTGCATAAGAACACAACCGAGACCAGTGCCCGAAGCATCACAAAATACCTCAAACGGTTTAGAATTATCCGGCTGCACTAGCACTGGGGCTGTAGTCAGATGTTGCCTCAACGTGTGGAAAGCTTTTTCACAATCTTTGCTCCACAAAAACTTAACTCCCTTCTTTAATAGTTCAGTCATAGGTTTAGCGATCCTGGAGAAATCCGGAATGAAACGACGATAATAGCCTGCTAAACCCAGAAAACTTCGGATTTGATGTACGGTCTTGGGTGGTTTCCAATCCATAACCTCTTGTACTTTGCTAGGGTCCACAGATATGCCTTCCTTGGAAATAGTGTGCCCCAAAAATTTCACACTATCTAACCAAAATTCACATTTGGAGAACTTGGCATAAAGCTTGTGATCTCGCAAACGTTGCAAAACAACTCGGAGATGTTCTGCATGTTCTTCTTCATTCTTGGAATATATTAAGATGTCATCAATGAATACCACTACAAACTTGTCCAATTCCGTCATGAATACGGAATTCATGAGATACATGAAATAAGCAGGTGCATTGGTAAGACCAAAGGACATTAACAAATACTCATAAAGACCATATCGGGTGGAGAAGGCTGTCTTGGGAATATCACATGGTCTGATCTTTATTTGATGGTACCCTGACCGAAGATCAATCTTGGAGAAAACTCTGGCTCCAGCCAACTGATCGAACAGAACATCGATGCGGGGTAATGGGTACTTGTTCTTGATTGTTACCGCATTGAGAGGTCGGTAATCCACACATAACCTCAAACTACCATCTTTCTTCTTCACAAATAAGGCTGGGCAACCCCAAGGTGAAGAACTTGGGCGAATATAACCCTTATCTAGCAACTCTTGAAGTTGGGTTTTCAATTCTGCCAATTCCTTGGGTGGCATACAGTAAGGTCTTTTGGAGATCGGGGCTGTCCCCGGTTGAAGTTCGATGACAAACTCAACGTCTTTGTCGGGTGGCATACCCGGCAATTCATCGGGAAAAACATCCGCAAACTCTCGAACCACTGGAATTTCTTCCAGCTGAGAAGTGATTGCCACATAAGAACTAGGATTCACATCGTCTTTGAAAGGTAGGTATAGAGTCGTGGCTCCAACAATTGGTGAGTTGATCTCTACCACTCTCTCTGAAATATCCAGTACTACCTTATGTCGGTTCATCCAATCCATTCCTAGAATGACATTCATACCTTCTAATCCCAAAATGATAAGGTCCGTGTCAATTGTTTTGCTTCCTAATTCCAAGAGTACTCCCCTGGTCACCAACTCGGAAGAGATGTTCCCTCCTGCTGTTTTGATTGTAAAAGAGTCTTTGGTGTTGCAGGAGTTGAGTCCTACTTTGCTCAGCGTCTTTGCATTCATGAAACTATGGGTAGCGCCAGAATCAAACAACACACGGATGGGTTTGCCTCGAATAGAGAATGTGCCCATCATTACTGGTGCTCCTTCTGGAATATCACCCATAGAAGTGAAGCTGAGTCTGCCCTCCCTGACTTGAGCAATCTTCTTCTTGCCCTTCTTGATGGGTTTGGAAACTTGTCTCTGATTAGGCTGAGTTAGCCGGTGCCGCCTGTTGGTCTGGCACGGTTGTAGGCATGACCTAGCGAAGTGTCCTGGTTCACCACACTTGAAACAACAACGCTCATTGTTGCCATTAGGACTAGGCACAGTGGGCTTGGGAGTCGGCTGTGGAGTGTTGGGAAGGTGAAGATTTTCTTGACTCCGATCCTGGGACAACTTAGCCACTGACTTTTCCGACTGTGAGGCCTGCTGGAAGTCTGGAAAAGTCTTCCGCATAATGCGTATCTTGCAATGCTGCGCATTATCGGGCATGGAGTTAGCCTTTCTTTTCTTCTCGGCTTGGGCTCTCTTCATGGCATCTTCCTGGGAGATAGCCTTATTCACTAGCATGGGGTAGCTGTCAAACTTTACCAGGTTCAGCCATTCAGCCAGTTTACTATTCAGACCTTCACGAAAAAGCTCCATCTTCTTCGTGTCGGTATCCACATGATACCCTCCATACTGGCAGAGGTTATTAAACTTCTGCGCGTATTGGTACACTGTGTCGGATCCTTGCTTGAGAGCCAATAACTCTCTCATTTTCCTATCGGTAAGTGCTTTAGGAAGGTGATGATCTCTGAAGGCCTTTTTGAATTCTTCCCAAGGGATTTCATACTCAGGTTGCTGCATGGATTTGTAGTGTTCCCACCACATTAAAGCAGAACCACGAAGCTGCAACGCTGCGAATTTAGCCTTGCGTCCTTCTGAACATGGCAAGGTAAACACCGCAAACATAGCTTCAATGGCCCGAATCCAGGCATCAGCATCCAAGGGTTCTTCCGTCCCATTGAACTGCAGAGGATTCATATCCAGGAAGTGCTTGTACTCGGTTACTTGACCTTGGGCATTAATCGATTCCCATGGGGCTGCTGCTTGGGATTGCTGCTTGCGGGTATAGAAGAATTTGGCGCATCATCTCGGTTTGAGTAGCCACTATTGTCGGGTACGGCGATGGTGGCGGCTGGTTGCGGCCACTAGGATTACCGAAACCATTCGAGTGCTTTGCGTGTCGAGCCCACCATCGAAAAATTCGAGTTTTCATAAGTTACACATTCGTAAGCTTGTTCAACAAGTAGAACATGTACGACGAAAACTCAAATTGACCAAATAGCTAGACTCGAGACAGGTTGCACTTGCATCGAATTGACAATTTCCAACATTCCGAAACCAAAGTTTCCGAAATGCTCAAATTTTTCCGGCAACTCGGTAGGTGCATAAGACCAAACTTGGCAGTCAAGGGTGAAGCTAGACGAGTCAGGAACAAGGTGCAAAGGTGCAAGATTCGGAGTGACGTGTTCCGTAAAGACGGCAAAACCTATGTTTACTATTTGAGCATAGCTTGAGATTTGAAAACCTATGGTCGTGCAAATACTTCTCGACAAAGAATTGGATAGATTGGGAGCACTTGGGTGTAGATCACTATTACGGAAACTCTGCAGAAAGGTCTGAGAAGAGGTCACGACAACAGGGTCGACTAAACGGTTCAACAACACTTTAGATTCGGTTTAAAGGTTGTTATTGTTGTTATTAAATTATTACTTAAGGAAAACCACACATGTGACCCTTTTATTATTCAGCAGGTTTTGATCATGATGCAAGAACGACCTGTTCGTCCTCACCAAGCAATTAAACCAAAAATCGGAGTTAGTGCCGGTGGCAAGGCAACAATTTCGTCTCTCCCTATAATAACTAGCCGAGACTAATGGTACTCGCTTAGCGACTTACGAACATGGTTAGTGTACCTGTAGAAGATCACAGAACACAATGAACCTTTCATGCCAGCACTCATGAAAGCGTCCACATACATTACCGTTCACTATAGAAACGGCATCCATGCGTTAAGCCGCTGCATGGACAGCGTCCTATTCAAGACTTTGACGCGACGTGAATGCCCATTGGAATAGGCCTCACTCATCCCTCACGGACTTTTCCGTGGTACCATCACATATGGCAAAACGTGACGAGACTCAAACGCGACGTGACACCCATTGGAATAGGTCTCACTAGTCCCTCACAGGACTTCCCTGTGGTACCACCACGTATGGCAAAACGTGATGAACTAGTATGGTTGTGCATGAAGGTAAGTCTGACATAAAGTAATGTGCTGGAAGTTAGCAAAATAAACCATAGTTTAATAAGACACCTGAAAGAAACCAAAAATTCCCTCTAGGGCCTCTCGGTCTAGTTTATCCTTAACGAACCAACGTATTTTGCAAATCGAACAATCTTGGCAAATTTTATTCGAAAATCAGGTGATTAGAGTTGTTAATTAACTCCGGTGCATGTAATCGCTACGATACCAAATTTGTGACAACCCGCCCAGGAAAATACCGTACTATCGCCTAAGACCGATCCACTTTGGTCATTAAGCAATAGTAAAGTATCATCCTGTCGTTAGTTGCCGGGTTAACGCCCGGTAAATCACTTGGACATCGAACAGAGGATCGACACATGCATTAAAACTCACGCGAAGGCGAGTCCAGAGTACAACACGAGTTGACATGATTTATTACAAACCATTGTTCATGACATGGGGTAAAGGTTCAGAGTTTGAAAATACAGCGGAACAATTTAAACTAGCGCAACGGTGAACATCACAGGAGGCCATCCGTGATGTCCTTACTTGTCGTCACCCATCCTGTCAATCACACCTGCAACAACAGTTTTAAAGCAAGGCTGAGTATACTAATACTCAGCAAGACTTAACCGTCGGGTGATGACTACATCACCAACCTCTAGACATGAAAAGCTTTTGGCCTGTGGAGTTTCTTTTGCTGAAATAGCTGCTAAGAGTAGATCCTTACTTTCAAAATTTGAGCACAAGTTCTAGTTGATTACCATTTCTAAATGTGCCATCTATTCCAATCAAGAATTGGACAAGCAATTAATTCATACAACAATATTCCTCGAGTTCCATCATTATGGGATATCATGGCCAGTTGATTAAGCAGTCTCGGGTAACGGTGAGAGGCCGACAATCGATTGATTTAAACCTTGCAAGGTAAACCCAAACACACGGTAGGCTGCCCCCGCAAGGACAACTTTCCCAGGCCTTTCTCGTCGATCTTCGGCTCGGGAGCGGAACCTACATTCCTTGGTACAAGGTTTACTGGATCGCTCCCACATGAACGTCCAGACTCACTCGGGTACCACACTGTTGCAAGCAGGGGGACACAAGTGCCCCAGGTTTAGTAGGGAAAGGTTCCCTTACCGCGTCAATCGGGTACTAGGCTTACAGGTCCCATACCCGGCATATGTTTAGTACGTTCAAAAGCTTAGCCCACAAAAGCCACTAGACCGGAGCCCAAATCCCATGCTCTTACCACATGAGCAATCCATTTATAATGATCTTATGATTCCAACATAAGAACCTATTCTCGCGAGTGACGAACATCACTCGACTTCTATCGGCCCTATAGCATAGCAGCTATCGACCTAGCATACTAGTGATAGAGCATAGGTACCTAGGGATCATGCATCTAGGGTTTCAAATCAATTCCTGAAACGTAAATGCACAATCGTAGCAAACATGATTGCATAAATTTCAAAAACAGGGTTAATGATCCGGGGCTTGCCTTCGATGGCAATGATGGCCTTGGGCCCTTCTGGACTTGGTCCAGGTCTTGCTCTACAACGACGTGGTGCACGTCTCCGTCAGCTCCTCTGTCTCCTCCGTCCGGCACACGCGTACAGCTACCGCTCGGGAGATCTACACGAGGATGCAAATGCAAGATTTAATTGACGATTTTTAATTTAATTGATTGCAAACAACAAATGACAACCCTAGGGTGCATTAGTTGGACACATTCACCTAGATAAGAATACATTTAGCATATTCTTCCAAAAAGGAACAATATGCAATTCTTTATTAAACATTTTGAATAAAGGTTCTTATTATACTTATCATTACATGTGAAAGCTTCATTCCCTTTTATCTGCTCCAATAAAGGTGTAATTAATATTTTTATTTAAGAATTAATTTCTTATTAGTGATGATAATTAATTATCTTTTAATTGTATTAAATAATACTTTTCAAAAAGGAAAAAGAATTAATTAGGGATTTTTCTTTATTTAATTTCCCTTTAATATTAAAAGGGCTTCTAAGCTTTTTATTAAGCAATTAAATTACCAAAAATTAAATTAGTGTTTCTTAAGCCTACTAGCACCTATACTGGTCCATTGGACCCACATGTAAGTGTTGGAGCCTAGGAAATTAAATATTATTGAATTTAACAAAGGCTAGCTAGTGATTCAAAGTAAATGCATAAAAAATAAATAAGCATCAAAATGATCCAAACTTTCTTGTGCATGCTCTATGGTCCTAAACAAGCCTAAAGAACCAGCATGTTCACATGGAATGTCTACTGATCTTGGTTTATTAATTTTCAAAGGAAAACATGCATAAATCAATAATAATTATTTATGTTAATCCAAAAATCATGATTAATTCACAAGATGTGCAGTTTGGTATTACAAGACAGTGTGCACAAGTTGGGCTCAAAAACATAAATATAGTTAACAAGAAAAATCATTTATGCAGATCTGCCAGAAATAGACAAACATTTTTAGAAAAAGATTTCCTTCATAACATTATGCAATTTTTGGCATAGGAGCTCTTCATGACCTAACACATACAATATCCAAAACTTAGCTACAGAGGATTTATAGTTTTTGAGTTATTGCAGATCTAGGGGTTTCACATTTGTATTTTTCATGCAAAAACTAAAAGGAATTAGCTCAGGCCAGAATAACAAAAGTTGTAGTATAATTCACAGCGAACCCAACAAAATTAGTTTCACATTTTTCTGATTTTTCTGTGATTTTCTACGCAATTTACAAGAAACAGCAAAATCACTACACTATTGGAGTTGCACTTTTGCAAGAAAGACCCTGGGAAGATTTTTACTTTTGCAATGTCGCCCCTGGGGCGCGGGCAGCGCACTGTTCGCCGGAATTGGGCGAGCTCGCCGGCGCTCGCGGCCGGGGAAGGGGAGTGGGAGGGTCCTTGGGCTACGGGGGAGCGATTTGGGTGCTTGGACGGGGGTGGAGGCGGCTGCGGCGGCGGGGTGCGCCGGCGGCCCGGGGAGCGGCGGCCGCCGTGGGCGGTCTTTGCGGCGCAACCGAGCTGCGCCGGGGGCGGGGCGAGGGAGCGCGGCAAGGAAGGAGGGAGAAGGGGCACGCGCGAGAGCGGGGAAGCCGGCTCTTATACGCGAGCTTGCGCGCGCGCGTACCGCGGCGGTCGGACTGCCGGTCATCGGGACGTGTCGACCGTGGTACGACGTCGCGAGGAAAAACACGCCGCGGCACGGACTCCTAGGCGACTTGGGGGCGCGGGGACCTCGGGCGCAAGGCGGCCTCGGGCGCGCGAGCCCCGCACGGCGCCGCCGGCGCGGCGCGGCCGGCGCGCGCGCGCGGCCGGCGCGCGCGGGAGCGCGCGAGGCAGCCTGTAACGTGTCGACGTGGCGGTGTTCGACAGCGTTTTACCCAAAATTTCTGAATAGAAGTGCACAGTGTGGTCAAAAGAAAGTTGTAGATCTAACTACCTTCTACAACTTTTGTAAAGGCCGTCTAGTGATTTTCTCAACGGATTTTGCAGGAACGTCGTGCCAACATTGAATGTCGGCCTGTTCTGAAAAACAGGAGGTACTGGCGGTTGACCTAGTTTTTCACCAATTTCCACTCAAAATTTGAAATGCCAATCTACATGAAAGTTGTGTCCCTCAATGAGATGGACAACTTTCATAAAGGTGGATTTTTAAGTGTTTAGGTGAATTTTGGAGAACGTGGCAAAAGTTCCGGACGACATTCGCTGACGTCAACGGTTAAGCCGGTTTTGACCGTGTCTTTGACCACGGGTTGACCACGTGTGTGTGTGTAGGCTTGGTCAAGGGGTTCATTAGGGTTCATTGGCGAGGTTTTCGGGTGATGGCCCAGGTTGACCTAGGTTTGACCGGTGTTTGACCGGTTTGACTCGGCTGATCCGGTTATTAGTGTTAATGACGTAATTAGAAATCTGGGGCGTCACAGATGATCCCCACTGGCCGGAACCCCACCACCGCCTCCACTTTCGCTGACGCCGCCCCGGCCTCTGCTGCAGCCTCCCTGTTCCCCTTCTTCAGCACCTTCCCGGCAGCCTCAGCATCACCGTCTCTCACCACGGCACCACACCGCCAGCACTAGTCTCACTGACGGTTGATCTGTGCGAGATGGCAACGGATCTTCTACCTGAGCACCTACCGCGCGCCTCCTGGTCTGCACAACTGTTCATCCTTTTCTTGCATCTCCTCTCCTTTTCTTGTCCATGGATTCTTTTTCGTTTTTGTGAAATAGAGCGGCTTGTGCCTCCATGCGCCAGAAATCGCCGACCACGCAATTCGAAGTGTCTGGTCCCGAGAGCGCATCATTCCTTCCCTTTCACCTCGATGATCCAGGAGCACCAGGGTGGTCGGCGGAGCTCGCTACAGGCGTCTCGCCGGAATTTCCCATTGCCTCGATCCGCCGGGAGCGCCACAGCGGAGCTCGCCACTGGTGCGAGAGAGGACATATTTGTGTGGTGGTCAACTATGGACATGTTTTGCATATGACATTCAGATCTGAGAACCTCAACTTCTTGCTTTTGCAAATTGCAAAATTCAGTTTTGAAAAGAATATAGATCTAATGTGCTTGATCAATACTTTGATACTTTTAGAGTTAAGCAAAATTGATTATTTGTGGATAGCTTGTTTGATTGGGGGTAATTTGGGAATCCTTCAACATCGATTCTCCTTAAATGAACGTGCCCGTGGAACAAGGTGGAGATACACGAGTGGTAGAGTTGCCAGCAGGCTGATGTTACTTCAAATTTCTGAACTTTTATATTATCTGAAACTCTAAATGGAAAATATTCACAAGTGGTAGAAAATAAAATAAAAGTCGAATGCATTTACACTACACACATCATTTCCGCTAATTAACAGTTCTACATTCATATACATTTTCCTGATCTATGTTTGTTAGGCTGCTTATTGTGGTCTAGAAAAAATAGCCAATTGGTTTCTACTACATTTGTAGCCTTAGGCTGTTTGTTTTACATCGATGACCAAAACCTACCATTATTTTTACTCAAAGCTGGTTCATTGGATCAATTGGCATACATCATTCGCTGGTTAATTTTGTACTCATCTTTCTCACTGGTAGAATTGGCATACATCATTGGATCATTTTAACCTGTATTGCTGGCTTCTTAAATATGACGTATGGTTTACAGTACAAAGTTCAAGCAAATTGATCATGCTTGCTGTTTTTCTCATGTTTTTTGAATAGGAGGCAGCAATGTGTACCTCACATGCTTCCCTGGGTGCCTCACATCCACCCCATTCATTCTGGCCACAGTGAAGATGCAGAGGTGGCTGTGGGTGTGTCGATTCCGATAAGGAAACGGTGAATCTGAACCTGCAGCAGCAGTGCATTCTTCACAATTAGGTATGTCATCCAGGTAGCACCTTGAAGCGGGGCATGAGGATTTATGGATCAGAAGTGAACTCTGATGTCATCTTGTTATTAAAATTAATGCCGAGTTCTTATGCTAGCAAATAAAGTGATATTTTGCTGAACCCTAGCCTCAAGAGCTCTAAAGTTGAGTGATGATGTCTTTCAAAATTCTTTTCATGCAAGAACTTATGGTGCGGTTTTTATCCTGTTTGACACTCCTGAACACATACTTTCTCTGACAGCGCAGGGAATTGTGCTGACAGTTTGTGAGCATAATTCATCAATTAGTTTGTAATTCGATAGTCACACCTGTAATCAATAGTCGGATTTGATTTAACACGTTTGCACTTAATTAGCCTATTTTTTCATGGCTTATGACATGAGTATTCAATTGTCATTATTGTCGGGATAGTGAAACTTTTAGATGAGTGGTTTAAGATTTCTTGTTGAGTTATCACAATAATAATTATACTTAATTAATTAGTAAGGTCTCAGTAACAACGCACCTGCATAGATTACTACGGTGGTGAGTATTTCTTTTAAAAGTTCTAAGAAAAATCCTTTAGTTGACAATGATCTAGATGTACTTAAGGCCAAAAAAATTGCTCGATTGGTACTTATGAATACTTGTATAGAAATTTTATATGAACCATTTTGATGCATGTGGAGGGAATCTGTGTTGCCCGTAGCAACGCACGGGCATGATCCTAGTTTAAGACCAAATTAGGGAATTGTCAGATCAGCAATATTTGCTCCTGATTAGCAGTATGCATAACACAACATGAACATGGTGCCAATTAATTCTAATACAATTGCAGTTTCCATATGAACTTTCACGCTTGATACATTATTATGTGCTGAACTTTCATGGTTGTGTGCAGTCCTGGAGTATTGGATACTTTTGAGGATCAGGGTCTTTCACAAAGACCACATGAAGCTCAATATGTTTTATGGATGTTGATATACGGTCACACATTTTATTTTCTGGATGTTCTGCGTTGAAGCATTGGATGTTAGACAAACTTGGTGGAGCTTTTGTAACTTATTACCATTGGATTGGACAAAGTGTTTGGTCACTGCAGTAGGATTAGACTAGTTATCCATTCTTTAAATTATGCTTTGGATTTGTGCACTTTGTGATAGTTGTGTAAGAAAAGATTGTAACTCATGAGTGGCTCGTGACAACCTTTTGGTGCACCTTTTGGCACTAGCTAGCATGTCTGCTAGATGAGAGATTCATAGTTTTACCGTTCCTTTAATTCTTGTTCCAACCGAACATAGTTTCTTTGGTGTTGGAATGGAAACAGAAGTGGATTGCAGCAAGACCAGGAATGAGTGAACCCCTTGGATCCAATGGATCCTGGCATGGATCGGCTCAGGGACAGGTATCAATCAGCAGTAACCGAACGAGGCCTTAGCTAGGATTCTAGCCTGTTCTTCATAACATTTTTTGTTTTCATTTTTCCTTACATTTTTATCTATTTTTGGTATCTGTTATTTTCATATGTATTATGATTTTGCCATCTTTCATATGTCTTAGTGGTTTTCCTTCTTGTTCTATGATTTTTTATTTTCCTTTCTAGTTCTTTTCTTTTCTCATGTTGTTTTCCATGTGTTTTCTTTCGTTACTGCTTCTTTACTATTTTTCTCTTATTTTTCTTTATAATAGTTTTTTATCTTATTTTTCTTACTTTTCTTGAGATGCAAGGTATCTACTAATCTTTTTGTATTTTATATAGTAGGTATATAAAAATATTAGTGTTTTTATTTACATAATTTTTATGCTTTTTGAATATTTGTTCCACCTCAGTGAATATATTTGTTCCCCTCCAATGAGATTTTGTTTCCCTTAGTGAACATTTGTTTCACCTTAATGAAAATTTTTTCCCAGTTCAGATTGTTCCATATCAGTGAATATTTATTCTTCTTCATTGAATATTTGTTCCTCCTCAGTGAATATTAGGTGCACAACATTATAAACTTGTTCTCACTCAGTAAATATTTACTCTCCTTCAGTGAATATTTGTTCTTCCTCAGTGAATATTTGTTCTACATTAGCGAAAGCTTGTTCTCGCTCAGTGAATGTTTACTCCCTTTCAATGACTACTTTTCCCCATTAGTGAATGTTTGATCCACAAGTATATATCACACAAAAATATAAACTTAATTCAAAATATGAAAAAAAGTTTATCAAAATATAGTCAAGTGAGATTTTTTTTCTGAAGTTTTTATAGTTAGAATTCAAATGATGCAGTTAAAATTTAATTTTGATGGTCGATTTATAATTTATAACTTTTTTAGTGTCAGTCATTTTGTATGTGGATGACATCGGTCATCTTATTTTATTTGTAGGCATGCAGCAAACACATCACACGGGAAACAAGCAGAGTCCACGTGCTTCCTTTTTCAATGGCTAGTCTGCCGCACAGTCCGCTTCCCGATTTCTCCTCCGCTTCCGGTCAAAGGTGTGATGATTTTCTTTTTTTTTGTCACCACAACAACGCATATTCACACCACCGAATGTCCCCCCTACGGTTGAAGGCCCACTCCAGCTTTCCAGCTTGTTCAGATGGGCTAGAACCAGCTGGGCTGGACTAGCGGCTGGCAATCATCTGTTCGATGTGCTAGTCCCAGCTGTTCGGCCCACTGAAATTGCTATAACCCATCCCGTGGTTGCCCTAGCGCACTCTCCCTCACCTCCCCGCGATTCCCCACCCTCGCCGCCGCACCCACTCTCCCCGCCGCGCTTCCCCCACCCTCGCCGCCGCCCTGTCCCCTTCCCTCGCCGCCGCCCTCTCCCCCAGTTTTTAGATCTTGGCACCATGGCGGGCGTTGTACGGTAGGCAAGTTCTCACGCTCAGCTGGGAGTTGTGGCTGCTACGATGGCACCGATTCCGCCGCCGCCCTCTCCCCCGCTTTTAGATCTTGGCACCATGGCGGGCGTTGTACGGTAGGCAAGTTCTCACGCTCAGCTGGGAGTTGTGGCTGCTACGATGGCACCGATTCGGCCTGCCAGCGGCAGTCGTCCTGCCCACTCGTGTCACGACGCAGCCTCACCTCCATATCTTGACGCCGCACCTTCCGCAAATGACGCCGCCGATGTGACACTCACCGCACGGCGCCGGTACAGTCGTCATCTAGGCATGCAAGATCTCCGCCGACCGGTCCAAGATATTCGTCGTGGCGGTCCAAATCTACGTCCTCCCCTTCGATATGTACGTCTTGTCTTAGTAGATCTACTTCCTCCTGTTCCAGACCTCGGTGGTGACATTCAAGCTCTAGTACGTGGCGTACAAGATCTCCTTCCTGAGGTTCCAGAGGTCCGTGGTGGAGTTCAAAGGCGTCGTCCTGCACTCCGGAGTCCAGCATCCTCCAGTCCATCCCTTCAACGACCCCGACTATACTCCCCATTAAGGTACCACTCTTCCCTCCGCTCCTGTTCCAAGACTACCATTGCATCCCATCCTTCACTTATGCTTGTTTTGCTTGCTGAGGTTTGTCAATCAGGGACTTTTGCTTGCTTCATGCTCTTAACACTCAATCATAATGATATTGTTGTACTTGCTTGTTCTCCCTATCTGCTTGCGTGGTTTGATTCAGATTCACCGTGTGTGATTGTTTTCCTCTAGGATATGGTACAAGGACTGCTCTTCTTGTGTGTGTTTTAACTGCTGAACCTTGTGTCTGAGCGTGGTTAGTCGAGGGTTTATGTGCACTAAGTCATTTGGTTAAATTTTTCTCTGGCCAACATATACGGATTAGTTGCTGCATGTTTTGAGATCTCAAGACATTATGCTAAGCTTTATCTGATCACCTTGTAACATGTGTATACAAGACTAAAACGTGTTATGTCCTGCATGTTAACAACAACATCATGTCATGTATTCTGTATCTTCATTATTTTGTTCCTGTCTTACCTTCCATATCTGTTACAGGACCACCCACACACTACCCCAACCAGTACTGGCTGAGTCTGGAGCATTGTGCGCTACTCCAGCAACCAGGCGTTCCTGCTGTTGCCACTGTGCCAAGCCCCCTCCCCCACCTGTGTACTTTACATTTCCTTGTACACATACATTATATGCCTTTAGTCTTAAGTGTGACTGCGATGTTGTGGTACAGATGGCTGAGCGTGCTAACTGGAGTATCCTTGACACTGCACTATTCCTAGATTTAGTACTAGAGGCTAAAAATATGTGCCACTGGTCACAAAGAGTTCCTACTAGTTCAGAGTGGACACAAATCCTCACCAAGTTTAAAGAGGTCTCCGACCAGAAACTCTCAAGGAGACAACTGTCAAACAAGTGGCATGAGCTCAGAACTGCATATTTCAAGTGGCGCAACTCGGTTGTGAAGAAGTATGGTCTTGGTCGTGACCCTCAGACTGGTGATGTTACATATGACCCAGTTTTGGTAGCAGCTCTGTCACATGAGGTACTACATTCAACCTTTGTGATTGTGTTACTTCAGTAGTTACTTCATTATGAACTCGTTACTAACATGTATGTAATGCTCACCCCCTGCAAGATGCTTATGATGGACCTAAAAGGATCAAGTGTCCACCCTACGCCGACAAATTGTTTGCTATCCTGGGTCATGAACCATACGAGAGGGGGGAATTAGTAGATGCTGGAGGTCATGCCCCAGAGGACATCCGTACTGAATCCACCCCACAAACTTCTCCTCCTAGCGATCCTGACGCAACACCCAGCCATCATCCAGGCCAGTCCTCAAAAAGGGCAAACAAAGATTTCTCTCTTCAAAGCCTTGTAAAGAAGAAGAGCAAGGTTGTATCATATGATGACTGTGTGTCCGAATTCCATAGCACTTGCAGAGCAGTTCATGATAAGGTGACATTAGGGTCTTCTCAGGTTAATGCGGCCCCCTCTAGCAAGCAGATTGAAGAAACAGAGACCACATTAGTCAAGGACCTGTTACACCAGGATGGGTACTCTGAGAGTGACCCTTTTTCCATCAAGTTGTGTACCTTTGCACCATTCCGAAGCAACGCAGGGAGTTCCTACGCATGACAAGCCCGGAAGGTCAACATCAGTATGTGCAGATGGTTTGGCCATTGATGCATCTTTGGCGCCCAAACTGAAGACGAAGGAAGCAAAATTTGATGTCGCTGTCGACATGGACCTGCATCACGAATAATGAAGTTTTAGCTACTTTCAATTTAAGTTTGCATTAGTTTGGTTGTAATAATAAAAGATTGTGGACCTGCGTCATTTATGTTTGTGGACCTATCTGTTGACATTTGATTTGATTGTAAGTTGAACAATTTAAAGTTTTCCTGTCTGAGTGAGTTTATTTGTATTCATAAGTATGTCTTACCTTCTGATTTGTGTACTGTTTAGGCTTCCTGGTTTCCATTTGTCTTGTGAATTGTGAATTGTGTTTTGTGTAATAAATGTTGCATACTCAGGTAAGTTGTCTATGGCATAACAGTTCATTAACATATTTGCTTCAGTACTAACATTCCATCTCATGTTGCAGGTGTGAAGATGGACAACCACTCGGATGCAGAGATGGACAGCCCCTCGGAACCAGAGCAGATGAACAGCCACTCCGATGAAGATGAGACGGATAGCCACTCCGATGTGGAGATTAACAAATCCCTTGCAGAGACTTTTTCCCTCTTGGGTCATACCTTCCAGTTGTTGAGTATGTTGAAGATGTTGAAAAAGGTGAAGGGTCCAAGAGTAAATCCTCCGTGTCCCTTCCCGAAACTCACAGGTGCGCAATGGTTGCATATGACTTTAAGTGATCATAGAAGGTGCTTTGACAATCTTCGCATGTCTAGGGATGCTTTTTTACACTTGCATCACATCTTAGTTTATGGATTTGGATTAAAAAGTATAAGCCAGTGCGACTCTAAGGAAGCTTTAGCTATTTTCATTTGGACATGTGGCCATGACGCGGCTGTTAGGGAGGCAAAAGATAGATTCGAGAGGTCCTTGGATACAATAAGTTGTAAGTGTTCCCTTCTGTCAGAGATAATGCATACATGGTCCAACACAATCATAGTGTCATCTGATCCACAGTACAACGGAACACATATCGAACTTAAACCATTTGCCCCCCACTTTGATGGCTGTATAAGTGCTATAGATGGCACTCACATCCCTGTTGAGGTCAAGCGTCATAGGAAACTTGACCACATAAATCGGAAACATTATGCATCTATAAATGTGTGTGCCATTGTGGACATGCATGGGTTGTTTACATATGTTGGTGCGGGGATGGTTGGATCGTGCCATGACATGAGAGTTCTAGAGGAATGTCTCAAGCAAAGGAGGTTCCCGACTCCTCCACAAGGTATGTAACAGTTGCACGTAATGGTATTCATTACCACAATGGGGTGTTGTTGGGAAATGGTTGAACTAATGTTGGGACCATGGTTGTATTAACGCAGGCCGGTACTACTTGGCGGACTCAGGCTATGCTGAGAAAGAAGGATTCATGGTTCCATTTCAAGGCCAGAGGTTACATCTTGAGCACTTTGAAGGTGTACGAATCGATTCACTTTGTAAGGAGGATAAGTTCAACTGGTGTCATGCGAGCCTGCGCAATATTATTGAAAGGAGGTTCGAAGCCCTGAAAGAGAAGTGGCATATATTGGATGGGATACCATTGATGGAGGCCAGGAAGCAAGCTACTATGATAATTTCCTGCTTTGCTATGGTTAATTTTTTGTGGCGCAGACATTTTGGAAAGGGTGACAGGTATCCTATTCGCCCTTGGTGGATTTGAACAAGGACCTGTCACCTTCGGCGCTGAGAGAGTTGACAGCCACGATGATGTATGATCCACCAAATTACTAGGTAAGAAGAGTTGTTAAGAGTTTGAGTCAAATGGGAGGACTTCGTGTAACTGATTATGGTGTCATTCTGGTGAATTTGCAGGACCTGAGGGAAGGTGGCCAATGGAGGAGCAGGAGGTCATGTGGTAAGTGTGAAGTGACAGTGAGTTGTTGTAGGATAACTATGCAACTTAATAGTAGATGGGAAGTAGCTATAATGTTGTCATTGATCACATGCTCTTGTCTATTATTGAATTTTTTAATTTATTATTGGAAGTTAGCGCAAAATTCCCATACAAAAGTAGGGATATATCTGCTGCAATAGTATGGTATGCTATCAAGTAATACAATTGGATTGTTCATTATCAGGTCTTTGTAGTTATGACTTACTAGCTATCAGTGCAATGCCAATAATGAAGGTTGTACTTTTCTGTTAGCACTAGGTATCTGCTGAAATCCATGAGTATATACCAAGTATATATAAAATATAATCCACTTGAAGTTTTGATATGCATTTAACCATTCATTAGCTTTGTAGTGTGAATTATAATCCAATTCAAGATGTGGGCTAACAAATTTGATTGATTGGGTGGACAGGCTGAAATTACAGGAGTTTGAGCACTAGGAAGGAGAGGACTAGGGATTTGCATGGTGGTGAGTGATTTCTAGGCGGCAAATGTGCGCCCTCATGCTTTTGTGGGTGGGCTGTGCAGTTTGTTTTGAATGCATGCATAGACTGTGGTTATTGATCTGTAATGATTTATTAGTGCAGTTGGACTTGGTTGATTGAACTCAACATTGACAAATGAAGTTGTAGTGCATTGGTAGCAGAATTGTGCTGATGTTGTAGCTGTTATGTTGCACTTTAACTGATAATTATCATCTTTGGTATGTGTATTATGTCTGTGAAATTTGTCTGTCTGAGGTGAAATTATGTAAAGTTATGTTATTAATTTCATGTGAATGTTGATGGGGTTTGGCGCCAAAACTTGAAAATGGTGGCACCTGCTTTTTCCCCTTGCGTTTGAATTTGAAATTGGCTGGTTTCCTGCGATTGTGGCTGGTTTGCTGGATGGTTGACTGCAGCTCGCTGGTTGCCAGCAGCTGGTCCAGCCCAGCCGGTTCCAGCCCATCTGAACAGGCTGTTCCTCGTCGGTCGGTTCCAGCCCATCTGAACAGGCTGTTCCTCGTCGGTGTCGGGCTTCCGGTCGCCTACTCTGGCAATGGCAAGGAGAGGAGTCATCATCTATTATTTAGATTTATTAAAAAAATTGATAGAAAATGTGGGTTGGGGATTCTTTACTGCTATTTTGTTTTCACCTATCACCAATGTTTAATCCCTCTCCAATAGCAAAAAAAAAATAGTCATATAGAGGATCAAACTTTCTCCAACAGATCTCCTGTAGCCTCCTTTTCTTCATCGACTAAAAACCTCTCTCCATCCACTCACATCTCCCTCTCGGCCTCTCGCATCGCCTGCGTATCCAGCCGCCGCCGCCAGTCTCGCCTCGCCCCCCTCGACCTGCCGGACTTGTCACGCGCATCAGCAGCACTCGGAACGACATGTTCCGGCGCAGCGCCACCTCCGCGGAGGCGGCGGACCGCGCGAAGCTGACGACGGCGTCGTCTTCGTCGCTGGCGGCGGATGAGTGCGCATCGAGGATGTGGTCGTGGAGGAGCAGGCCGGCGTAGGCGCACCCGGGCACGGGGCACGCGCACGGTCAAGCGCCTCCTCTGCCTGCAGCGCTCCGACGACCTTGGCGGACTCCAACGCGGAGGACTCCTCCTGCTGCTCCCCTAAGGAGGAGAAGCAGCAGCAGCCCGACGCCGAAGGCCTTCTCCTCTGGATCCCTCCATCCCAGATCAGGAACCCCTGCCCCCATCGAGCACGGAGACTGCGTGAAATTCGAGGGTGTTTTGTCCTCCGTGTTGAGAAATCCTCCGATCCAGTTCGCGGGTTCGAGCTTCTCGTTGGGAATTTTAGGAGGAATTTCCGGAGGAGCCCCAGCAAGTTGGTTTCTTGGATCTTTCGTCTTGATTGAGGAAACGAGTGGGTGATGTTGAGGCGGAGCAGCGGCTTGTGATATTCAGTGTGAGGAGGAAGATGCATTGATCACATGCAGAGAAGTTTGGGCTACAAAATTGTGTCTCTCATGTAGGTTAAGAAGAAGAAATATTTTTCTCTGATTCTCATCTGGTTATAAGTTATATGTTTGCCACAGATTCTGCCTGATTATGTCATCCAAATGCACTGTATTGTACAATATGTGCAGTGGAACAATTATAGTGTTAAACAGCAGCAATATTACATTGACCATATGCAGAGAAGTTTGAGCTACAAAATTGTGCCACTCATGTAGATATAACTAATAATATTTCACAGGCTTTGACTCTTGTTTCCGTGCTATCTTCTCCTGCTCAACTATTGCCGTTTGGCTTGTTTGAAGCTCCATTTTCCATTTTTCCTAAACCCAGTTGATATCAAAAGGCCAGTGTGTCAAAACTAATGTCTCTTCCTCCGGCCTATTCGTTTGGTCGGTGGTCGATGGTCGATGCTGATTTGTTCGAGAGAAAAGATCTTGTTGGCTGGTTCTTGGTTTGTTACGAGAGAAAAAATCTTTATTGTTGGTGGGCGATAAGCCAAGCGAACAGGGGTGATTCTTGCTGCTGCTTTTCAGGTGCTTCTTTCGCTTTCCACTCTTGCCATGCGACTCGCTCCTCTCTCTGCCGCATGTACCTAAAAAATTTCTTGCTTTCATCACCCACTTCTTCTTTCCACTGTTAATTGTAGAAGATTATTTAGCATGAAAATACATGGCATGCAGCTAACCCTGCATGCAAGACAAGTTGCTAAAAAATGTATAGCAAACCTCTTCAAGCCGGTCAGCAGCATCATCAATCATCTCTTTAATGTAATGCCATTCGTGCTATTGCTTTATCTTTCCTTGAATCTTGTTTCCGACGCTTTTCTTCTTCCACGACAGCAGGCATAAACTTTGGAGGACGGGAAACACCATCCTTATCCTGAAATCAAGCGGTTATACATCAGAAAAGGAATTGTATAAACCAAATATGCCACACTAACTGAGCAACGAACGTCACCGATCCAGCAAATAAGGAGCACAAATGACAACTTTAATGAAAATTTTGCATTCAGCGTTAAACATAATATCGAGAACTCCATCTGCTGTTCGAGGTTGCTCAGGTCTTGCGCAGACAATGAGGCCAGGTCGTCTCCAATGTAGTGTCCCATCCTTCATCCTGGTCATCTCCTCGATAATTTTCTTCACGGAGAAATGGAGAGGATATTGAATGTTTACATCAGTGGAAACCAGAAGAGTCTTTCTAATCTTGGTTCAGGAGAATTTATAATCGGTGTTACCTGCTGGATGTCCATCTTCAGTCGGAGAGGAGCGCGGCGAAGGGGTCAGCAGAAGCAGCGGGCAGGCCAAGTGAGCTCGCGCATCGATCCATGGACAGAGCTCGGCCCAGCCCGTGCTCTCCGAGTGTTGCGGCCTCGCGCCGCTCTGCCTGCGCGGGGGCCGGGGCGCTATTGCGACGCCGTCGCCCCCCGCGGCGCCGCCGAGGCGCGGGCCCGCCGCGGTCGCGGCCATCCACCCACGACCGGGAGCTCCACGTCTCCGCGCCGTTGCGCCTCACCCTCGACCGTCGAGGGAGAGGACGCCGCGGGCGGGGCGTTCGACCCCGGGCGCCGCCGCCGCCGTTCGGGTTGGCCGAGATTCGCGCGGCCATCCCCAAGCACTGCTGGGTCAAGGACCCCTCGCGTTCCATGAGCTACGAGCTGCGCGATGTTGTCATCGTCTTGGGGCTGGCCGCCGCCGCCGCCGCGCGCCTCGACACAGCTGGTTGTTCCGGGGATCAAAGAACCGAGCGGGGGCAAAAAATAAAATCGAAGATTTGGGGGAGGGGAAGAGAAGTTGACGTGGCATGGTGGGACCCACGAGTTGGGAAGGAGAATAGGGAAACTGCTGTAACAAATTGTGTTTTGGGATGAAAATATTTTTACTCCATCCCTAGTAACTTTATATAGGGGATCATATTTACTCCATCTGCTGGAGTTGCTCTTAGGCTCGCATTTGGGACTGGAGGAGATAGCATCATTTTATAAAAGGTGTTTAAAAGCTCTTTATGATCGATATCCTATAGTAATTAGATCATATCATGTTGTTAGGATGAACACACTTTGTTTACTAACGATGTGGTGGCGTTTGGTTCCATGGGGAATAAATTTTCCTCAAGAAATCTTGCATACATAGAGCACTAAATTAAGTCTATTTACAAAATCTTTTCACATATAAGTGCGCGACGATAAATCTAATGAGCTTAATTAATCTATAATTACTACCGAAATGCTAAAGTAACCTTTCCCTAATCATGTGGTCGAGTTTGTCTCATGAATTAACACAATGGTGGAAAAGATAGTTTTGTATACTGGCTTTAATTATTTATTTAATACCCTTAAAAAGGGTGTGCGCAAATTTTCACCCCAACTAAGCACTGCCTGTTCGCAAAAAAAATTTCAATTAATGACAAAAATCATTTTAGAACACATCTATCTTAATTTTTGAGAAGAATCTAACTAACAAGCCTAATTATGTTATAATTAGAAAACATCATGCTACAGTGAGCAATCTAACATATTAATTAGTCTAAATGGATTCTCACGATTTCCTGTCCATTTCTATAATTATTTTTGTAATTAGTCTATGTTTAATACACCTAATAGATCTTGAAAGGGGCCTCCAAAATTTGCTGAAAAAAATTCTACGGAACAAAACAGGCTCGCTTGACTTCTTACATCAATCATGTTTTTTTCTCAGGTAATTAGATCAGCCTCAAGTACTCTACACGGTACATTTGCCGATGACTCTGCCTCCAGCGCCAAGCCTTGATGGGGAAGTTGCGGCGTGGGTTGGGGGCACGGGGCAGACGTTCCAGCACTCCTGCTGTTCCGCGTAGCAAGGACAGCCCGGCAGCGTCAGGCAGCAGTAGCATCTCAGCAACTCAGGGCCGCACGCGTTATTGCTATGTTTGAAGCACAGCACTATACGAAGCCTTTCGCCGCCATCGATCTTCTCCTCGCCGTCGTCCGGCAGCCGCCGCCGCCGGAGACCACCTGCCGCTCTCTCCAGCAGGCTTCCACCTTCGCCTGCAAGCGCACATCGTCGTCAGGTTTCGCCTCGATGTTACGAAAATTCTACATGCATAACTAGAATCATGGCCCGGAAGATGTATACAGCATACACTCACATTGCGCAGTGACGGCGAGGCATGCCAATAGTACGGCGACGAGGATTGCCGGCAGCAGCACCTTGGCATCCATGTGGCCCGGCTGGTGATCAACCTGCAGCCGGCACAGTGTTTTTTTGGAATTTTACCGAGATACCACGCCGGTGAGTTGAGGACGTAAGCAAAATACGCTGGACCCTCACGAAATTTATACGAATAAGTACTACCAGCAGCCAGACGACCCTGCCTCGGCACAAGATGGAATTTCATGGAACTGCAGTTATTTCCTGCTTATTCTTGTGCATAGCACAATGTGCATTAATCTGGTATCATTATACTCTTATTCATCAATTTATTTTATACTTTGGGGTAGAAAGGCTTCACAAGTATATATTTTTGTTATTATTTTCTCTTACTGTATACCGTCAACTGCTAGAAAAACGGATATAATCTTAGAACAAAGCACTTTGGATATGAATTAGTTGATGTATCCTTTTACACTAAAACAGTAATAAGGTAACTAATTGTTGATAAAAATATCAAGATTTATTTTCAAATACTCGAAAACATTATTATATTGCTGGATGGATGGAAGTACGTACAAGTGTAGGGCATATAGTTTTTTTTAGTAAATTACACCTACCATACAGCAACTTTTATGATCATATCATTTTGGTCCAAAAACTTGTAAAATGTGCAAACTTATGCATGACCTTGTCAAATGTGTGCATGTACGGTTAGTGGCGAATCTAGGATTTTAGCTTAGGGTATGCCGCTCAAAAAATTTCATATACAATTCGGTAAATCCATTTTATCAATTCGGTATATGTTGTATAACGTAATTTGGTATATATATCCACTAAATAACACAATAATACTTAAATTTATGGAATAAGTAAAACCATCAAATATAAATAGTTTCAAAAGACACTGATAAATGTATATAGGCACAATAGAGTACCAAAGACTTACGATGTTATTTTGCGGACGAATTTATTCTACACTTTCGAATGGACATAAATGTATTGATTATATCATCTTCATCAAATTTAAAGAACACATGATTTTTTTAAAGCCAAAGAATAATTGAATCTCACTTAACAATTGTGATCACAAATTCAACTAGATGTCGCCTGCCGGTGCACTCAAAGGACTAGCATGCAACAGGGATGGCAGGGCAGGGACGTTTGGTGATCTGGTGACCTGTGAGGGGTGCCTCGATCTGGATCGTAACGGCGGCACGACACACGGCGAGACGACGACGCATGAATGGCGTGTTGAAGATGCGATCCGAGTGTCTTGTAATTCCGTCCGTGCGTGAGTCCTTCCATCCGCTGTCGCACATCGCATAGGTAGCGTGCCCCTCGTGGCCGCATGGGCCTGACGTACACTCGGCCTGCTTGCTCTAGTATGCTGTTGCTGCTTGGTTGGGCTTTGACAGTTTGACGTGTAATTTTTTTTACCCCTAAATACGTATACATATACTTGAAGTTGCCAGAATCGCAGGGTATGCCGGTGCATACCCGGCATACCCTCCGGATCCGCCACTGTGTACGGTCACATGTACGCTACTGAGGGTATCTTGGAACGGTGGAAGCTATATGGAATGTAGCTTAGTTCACAAATATCAATTTTGGTTTTGTGCTTGATACTATTTTAAAATTAATCTTGTAATAATCAACAAATTAATGTAATATTATATAAATTATTTTTTTCACATGACGAACATAAACCAGCGTATACAATATATGTGTGCTTGGGAGTCCTTGCAATTTGAATAAACCAAGATCTTACCATGACTGTGATTTTAGAGAGACGCCAAAGTACAAGCTTGTGGGGTCACTTCTGCAACTGGATAACTAGCATCGAAAACCGTCTTTACATATGATGGTTCGGTGTTTCGGTGATCCCTATCTACCTTACTTAACTTACGTAGGGCATAGTGAACGTAGCCTTGCCACCGCAAAAAAAATTAACTTTCAATGGATACATATGACTGTAAATGCACAAAATTGACAAGTTCATGCATCCCATTGCACCATATTTTGCAACTTGTTGCACCAAAATGATGCAACCATACAAGTTACTGTATGGTAGGTTGAATTTACCCTTGTTTTTTAATGTAAATGGCAGGAGCTCTGCTTTTCAATTAAGAAAGAAAACAAAGTTTTATGATACAACGACTCCTGGAACATAGACCTGCAAGATATGTGTCAAGGATTAGCTTTGCCATCCAAAATGACCATACAAGTATCTGCCATATTGTTGGACAAGCAGTGGTGGAGCCAGCTGTGACACGACTCTACTAGTGGTTGACGGCACCCCAAAAGCCTACCTCAGCTGGCCCGCCGTCGACACGCATCGCCAAAAATGTTTGCCATCTGCGGAGAGAGACAGTTAATGGCAGACCCACTGTCACCTTTTTCTAATTCCCAAAATGTACTGTTATTCGTCTAAGATTATAAGTACTTGGAAGCCGATAGATATTTCAAGACCATTCATGTACACAAAGTACATTTCAAGATTTTTTAAAGGTGTCAAGTGGCAGATGACCAGTAGAGATGTGACATTTTGTATGTGTACTCAACATTAATGTTCATAATGTTCCAAACCTGTACCAGGTGGAACGTAATATGTGACATCCCGGCCCAAGGCTTAATAGGATTGATAACGATACTCGAGAAGTACTTCCTGGGTGCGCATGAGTGAGGACAAAGTGCGCAGGAAAGACATGTGTTCTTCTGTGGGATATTCTTGGGGTCCCAGAGAGCTGCCAGGCGTAGGCGGGCCCATCCTCAGGGAGGCGGGTCGTTACATAATATGTCTACTCTCTCAGCCGGGGTGGTGCGTAGGACAGGCTGTCCCCGTGGCTGACGACGACGAAAGCATACATTGAATACCGCGACAACTACACCCAGGTCGAGCCATCCACAGACATGCATACACCCACCGTTCGCCATCGTACTCATGTCCATCGTCGGTGCTTGGCGTGAGGTTGAGGAGGAGCCATCCGCGGCAGGGCACACAGTAGTGGGTTCGCGTGGTTGCGTGTTGCTGCACATTGATAAGAACGGTGCAAGGACCAAAAGCCACATCCTCTAGCAGGTTTTAGTGTCAAGAGTTGAATCAGATGACTATTTTATTGTTCAATTGCATAATTCCTTCCCAAGATGTCTATTCATTTTGACAGCACAAATTTAGTGTTCCTTCACCCCCCAAGGAATCCATTCCCCATTGAATCTGGAAATATGGAGAAGTGCTTGGCATTTTTCTAACCAATATATTGTTTGTGCTGAACATAATGATAGACATAGATTTCTTCAGTGAGAAGATTGAGATAATATCATAATAAATAACTAACATTATTTTAACTATCAGATAGATACTAAATGCTAGTTTGAATGGATAAAATTACTTGCAGGCAAAAGATGAATAAACATTTAGTATGCAACTTCTTTCCGTGCAGCATACAGTTTAGCCATTTATGTAAAAAACCCTCAGACAATTAACTACTCTAAATATAGTGCAGACAGAGTTAACTTCTTTCAAACTTGCTAGGTAGCAGCCAAATCCTGAATTATAACTCTGAAGCATAAAGAAATATATAGCAATGTGGATTTCACATCCTAACATGATGCTAGTTGTCAGAGAGATACTAAATGCTAGTTGAATAGGTAAAACCACTTGCAGGCAATGGTTGAATAGATCTTCTTTCCATGCAGTTATTTATATAAACATCCCTCAGACAATCGACCAGTACATAGTGCAGGCAGAGTTAATTTGTTTTCAAGGTTCTAAGTAGAAGCCAAAGCTCATGCGTCAATTCAAGGAAAGAAATCATGAATAGCACTCTGAAGCATAAAGAAATATGTGGCCATGTGGACTTCAAATCCTAACAGATGCAGCCAGAGAAAACTGAATCTAGCAAATAACTATGATTAGACAGACAGTTCTGAAGCGTCCCCTCATCAGAGGTGACTAAATGTTACACAAATACCAGTCCCAGGAAGCTGGTAACACATTTATTACAACAGGTGGATCAGTCTTTTACATCACGGCGACACAGAGGGCACGGAAGTGCCAACGCTACAAGGAACAACACAAACGCTAACGACCACACTACGATAGCAAAGGCTTCCAAAGCCTCATCAGAGTACCACACCATGAAAGCTCTCTGTGGAGGCCCTGGGTACACAGGCACGGTTGGGTGTAGGGCAGCGACCTACTCGACGTCTTCGGGAACGAAATCAAGATCCTCCTCTGAAAAACAGTTAGTTAAACAAGGGTGAGCACATATGTACTCAACAAGTCCAACCCCACCCACGGAGAGGCTTATACGTAGTTCATGCACATGATATAAATAACAAGGAACAGGTTAAGGTTTATTTGCAAACTCATTGACTCATGCAGGGGTTCATTTTCAAAAAGGTTTTCGCAAACCAGTTTTGTTACCACGGTGACTCAGTTTTTTTAAGAAAACCACTATGGAACTACCGGACTCCCCGTCCGCAGTAGCCCAGGCACACAGCCACACACTTCACCCAGAAAACAACTCACGCCATGAGAAACACCCCAAACCCAAACACTAGTTTTTGTGACCACACCGTGACTTGTCCAGTACCGTGGACACGGCTATTCGAATAGGTTTGACACTCTGTAGAGGTTGTACATCTTTACCCACAAGTAGGGTACCGTCACACCTTAGCTAACTCTACGAGCCGGTGCGGATCCTATCAAAGCCATTACCCACCTTAGCTAACTCTACGAGCCACCACAGAAGCAACCAAGGGGTTATCCCTCATAACCAGGGCGTACCTCACACAGAGCGTACCCCTACTCCTTGGTCTCCCGCCGCTCACCCACACACCAGATGGCAAGTAGATTAACTAGTGGGGTTTATGTATGTCGTTGCCACATACAACGGTCGAGTGGTTGTATGATGATTTGGGTCAGGTGAGATGTCACGAAACCCGGTCCTTAATTGACAAGATGTACAACTCCCAACACGCTCAACCACACAGGTATGAGCTCACCCATACTCCTGACACACACGTCCATCCCGTCTACCCAGTTCTTTACTCATTTTCCAAACATATCCCATTTCCATTTTTAAAGCACTCACACATTTTTAAAGCACTCACACATTTTTAAAGCAATTATTTAGGCCAAACTAAGGTTCAATCATAGCAATGAAGGGTGGCTATCCTACCATGTTTTTGCAGTAAAACAATATGCAAGTTATAAAACAGGTATAGGGTTGTATTTATAAAACTAGGACCAAAGCATGCATCAAAGGATGAGATTGAACTTGCCGTCTTCGAAGTCCTCGGTGAGTTCCGGCTCGGCGTTCGGGATCTCGGGCTCCTGCTCGCAGTAGTCGGCTCCAAACTCCGGCTCGGGGTACCTTCCTTCGTTTACTTCGTCGGCTATAGCGCACACACAGGCAAGCATGCAATCAATATAAGCACACACAATTTCTCCAGCTGAGCTCGAGGAAGGTAATTAAATAAAATAGGGAAATAAATATCATGCAGGGGGTTTTGGGTGAAGGATGGGTGGCGGTATACCCGGTACGGGTGTGAGGAAGTTTGGGCACGATTTGGATTAAAATCGCGCATGAAATGACGGGTTAAAGGAGGTGTTTAGGATTAATTATGTGGTTAGGGCCTATTAGTAATTTAGGTTTATTGAATAAGGGCCTAACTATAACATTTAGACCTAGTGAGGGTTTTACTAAATAGCCTAGGGGTATAATCGTAAAGGAGCAGGGTTATTTTGGTTAGTAGTTCATGGTATAGGGTCTGATTTCAAAGAAGGAGAGGGAGTGGATAAAGAGGAGGGGCTTGGTGGGGGAAAAGGAAAAAGGCCAGGGGGCCTTTGGCTAAACAACCATCTTCAACCTCCCCCTTTCTCCCGATTCAGAACAGGGGAAAGGGCAGGCCGCGCGGGGGCCGGTCCGGTAGGGGTCCCCGCCGGCGACCTTGGCCACGGCGACGGCCGGGGAGTGGGGGAAAAGGAAGAGGGGGTCGAGGGCTATCTACTCCGGTGCTCACCTTGGTCGGGGACGGCTTGTGGAGGTGGTTCCACGGCAAGGAGCGCCGGCGGCGGGCTACAGGCAATGGTGGCTAGGTGGCTCGGTTGGCGGTGCGGTGGGGCAGTGCGAGCTTGCTGGCGAGGTGTGGGGCGGTGAGGAGGTGGCGTAGGCCCTTTTATAGGCGTCGAAAGTCGGTTCCGAGGAAAAATCTCTCCGGCGACCTTGGTGGCGATCCGGCAGGGTGGGCCGCGGCGGCCGGCCCTTGATTGGCGCCGCGACGACTTCGGCGAGGTGACCTTTCGGCACGTGCTTGATCACTTCACAGCCTAATGCGGCCGATGACGAGACAACTCGTGCAGTGACGCATTGCATCGGTCAACTCTGGGCGGCACGCGTCCCCCGCGTCGCGGCCGGCGTCCGCGCGTGCGTGCGCGTGTAGGGCGCGGCGAGGCGGTCGGCCCGCGCGCGTGCCGCCGCCGCGGGGGAGGCCCGGTGGCGGGCGGGAGTGGGAAGGGGGGGCCGGTGCGGTCAGCGCCAGGCGCACGGGCCAGGAGGGGAGCGACGCGGGGTCAAGGAAGAAGAAGGAAGGGAAAAAGAAAGGAAGGGAAGAAAAGAAAAGAAAAGGAGAAAAGGAAAAGGAGAAAAGGGAGAAAAGGAGAAATAGGAAAGGAAGACAAATAAATGGGAAATAATGGGAAAGGGTTTAGGAAAATTAAGAGAATTCCTTGGGAAAAATATGGGAAGGATTTTTGTGGGGTTTTCCGGTTTTTAAGGCGTCAGCGGGATTTTCGGGACGGCGGTGATGGTGAGGCGGACCGGCCGGCGGGACCGTGACGGTGCGGGATTCCCGTCGTAGTGGCCGACCGCGGCGCTGGGGCGGCGCGCGTGTGTCGTATGGACCTCCCTGGGCCCACTACCTCGGTGGGTACCAGGACCGACTACTCGGTGGGCCCCTGGGACTACCCGGCTTGCGCTTAACGGCACCTGATGGCGTGAAGCACAAGGACTACTGAGGAGAAGTACTCGGTTAGGAAGCTGTACATGTCCCGCACTGTATGGAAGACTCCTAGACGTACTCGACTAGTACTCTCTCCCTACTCCGACTTGTAACCCTGCCTCCTGGGCTATATAAGGCGAGGCAGGGACCCCTCTCTCATCATCTCATCTCACGACGTACAATTGCATCATCTTGTAATCGTACCCAATCAATCCAGAGCTACGCAGCATAGAGGACGTAGGGTATTACGCACCTCGCGGCCCGAACCTGTCTAAATTGTGTGCCACATGTCTCTTCCTTCGAGTTACCGATCTTGGCGAGGCCACATTCATCTACTTCGGGTACTCCCCTTAGTAGGTTGCCGGTCTAAAACACCGACAGGTGGCGCGCCAGGTAGGGGCTCTCGCCCGAGATCACATGGTGAACTCGACGGCTCCTGTCTACTTCAAGCCAACGGTCGCCTTCAACCGCGGCGACACCTTCGTGTTCGGCGCTTGGGTCTGCACTGCTGACGGCGCGGGATCTTTCCAGCGCCGCCTCACCATGCCGCCCAACCCGAAGACCGGCTTCGTGACGCTTCCTGAAGTTGTCACAGGCGAACTCGCCGGCAAGTTCGGCGAAATTTCGCTCTTCAACCATCACACCGACTTCGAGCTCGAGTCTGCTTCCAACTCGAACTCGACGTCTCCATGGGCTATCGCATGCGAGCCGGCTGCTCAGCCATCGCATGTGGCCCCCCCATCCCGCGAGCGCTCCACGCGTGGCCCCCGCAACCCCTGCAAGGCCCGCACAGGGGCTCCCTCTTCGCGCCGGGCCGGCAAGGAGCCCGTACCCGAGTACAGCTCGGACTCCCACACCTCCCCCGACCACGCTTCGGACTCCAATCCCCTCTCCGGGTTCTACTCGGATTCCGCATACAAGTTCGACTTCGGATCGGACCCAGAGGATCCCGAGTCCGAGGACAACTCTACTGAGCACCCCTTATCAGGCCCGGCCTATGGGCTGGTTATAACCTCCACGCTTGCCGGAAGATTCGTCTACTGGCCAGACCGCAAGCACGCAGACATGATAAGTGGAGACTCACGTTACGTCGCCTACATCGACTCGCTCCCGTTCCAGGAGGGAACACCACTCGCCCGAGCTGACTCGAACACCCCAACTGAGGTGGCGAGCACCGAGTCCAGTCTTGGCACCCCTGATTGCCAAGTCTTCATGGCTGCCGGCGACACCCCCGGACCATCTGGGATGGCTACAGACAAGTACCTTGAAGACATCTCCGCAGACGAGCTGTCTGCCGACGCACCTGCAGACGAGACCCCCGCCAACAGGGACGCTCGATGTGAGCATAACAGGAATGCAACGAACGGCGCCGGCGGCTCAGAGACAACCTCCCCATCCGCAACCTTGCAGAAGCTCTCGAAGCAGTCGAGAGCAGAGTACACACTACCCCCGAGCAATGCCTCATGTCGATGACAGCGATCGCAAGCCAGGCTCAGGGTATACACGCTGGAGAAGTCATCGCCAAGCTCGCTGAAGACGCCTACTTCATACAGGTCGACAACAGGGTCAACCAGCCTCCTCCCGCCAGAACCGCTACAACGAAGCTACAAGTCGCAAGGCCGACCTCGGTCGCAACCGTACTCGAGCCGAGCTCCCGGCCCCGGCCCAACCGTACTCGCGCGAACGTCGGCGGACCCTCACGGGGTGGCAACAAGAACCGCGAGGTCGTTCCTCACCGTGCTCCTACGGCGGCGGCGGCCGCGACCCCGACGGCGGCGGCGGCGACGACGGAAGCTCCAACCATGGAGCCAACAGGAGGGCCGGCGGCGGCGGCAATCGCGGCGGTCGTGAACACGCGAAGAGCCACGCCTCTGGTGCCTCACAGGGCGGCTACGACGCCCGCCAGAAGATTGAGGAGCTGCGGTGGAAGAAGTAAGCCACTGCAGGCGACAACGACGGCTTCCCCGCCTTCTCACCTCGACTTCGCAACTTGCTCCTCCCCGAAAAGTTGAAGCCTTTGGGGATCACTAAGTACGACGCGAAGCAAGACCCCATCCAGTAGCTCAGGTGATAGGCCCTCTCCATCGAGAACGTTGGCGGCAACAACGACACCAAGTGCCTCTACTTCCCCTTCTTCATGGACCAAGCTCCACTCACATGGCTCGAGTCGCTGGACAAGCACTCGATCGACAAGTGGGACCAGCTGAAGCAACAGTTCACCAGCAACTTCGCGGGCGCCATGGGCTGATCGGGTACTCGCATGGACCTATCCATGGTCAAGCAGGAACAAGGCGAGACCCTCCGCAAGTACATGCGCCGCTTCTTCGACAAGCGCGCTACCGTAGTCGACGTCACCGACAAGGAGGTCATCGACCTCTTCCAAGACGGCCTCTACCATCGCCGCACCTTTGAGGACTTCGGTCGTCGCCGCCCCAAGTCCATCCCCCACCTCAAGGACATGATCACGTCCTGGGCGGATGAAGAAGACAAAGCCAATGCCAAGTACGACGCCATCCGCGGCAAGAGCAAGCAGAACGCGGGCGGCGGCAGCGGCAACAACGGGAACCAAGGTGGTCGCAACAACAACAACAACTACTCGGGTCCCAACCGCAAGCGCAAGCCAGACAACACCGTCACGACTATCCGGCGCCTGCGAAGGAGAACTCGAAGAGGAACTTCGGCGGCTTCAAAGACTTGCGAAGGAGAAGTGCCCGTGGCATCCGAACGGCAACCACACCACCGAGCAGTGCTACCAACTCAGGCATGCACTCAAGAGTACTCCAGAGCCACCACACCCTCACGACAAGAAAGGCAAGAAGAAGAACAACGGAGACAACAACGACTTCCAGGAACCCGATAAGACTGTCAACGTCCTCTTCGGCGGACTACCCAGCAGGCGGGAGCAAAAGGCTACCCGTCGAGAAGTCATGAGCATTGACCCAGCGGTTCCGACCCCTCTCAGGTGGTCGAAGGTACCCATTACCTTCTCCCGCGCGGATCAATGGACCAGCTTCTCCGAACCAGGACGGTTCTCTCTCGTCCTGAAACCAGTGGTCGCGGGCTCCAAGCTCAACAAGGTCCTCATCGACGGTGGAAGCGGGCTCAACGTCCTTTTCACCAAGACCTTGAAGAAAATGAAGCTCGACATCACCCACATGCTCACCAAGAGCAACACGCCTTTCTACGGATATGCCAGGAGTGCCCAGGGAGTTGATTGAGCACTGCCTCAACGTCGATCCTAAGGCCACCCCCAAGCGACAACACCTCCGACGCTTCGCCGACGACAAACGGGACGCCATCAAGAAAGAACTCGCCAAACTACTCGCGACTGGCTTCATCAGAGAAGTCTTCCATCCGGAGTGGCTCGCCAACCCCCCTCGTCCGCAAGAAGAACTCGAACGAGTGGAGGATGTGCGTCGACTACACAGATCTCAACAAGCACTTCCCCAAGGACCCCTTCGGGTTGACGCGGATTGATCAAGTCATCGACTCCACGGCGGGCTGCGACCTGCTCTGCTTCCTTGACTGCTACTCCGGGTACCACCAGATCGCGATCAAGGAAGAAGATTGGGAGAAGACCGCGTTCATCACCCCGTTTGGCGCGTACTGCTACACGACCATGTCCTTCGGGTTGAAGAACGCCGGCGCCACCTATCAACAAGCTATCCAGGCCTGCTTCAAGAGGCAACTCAACAAGAATGTCGAAGCCTACGTGGATGACGTGGTCGTCAAGACTAGAGACTCCAGTACCCTCATCGTCGACCTTGAAGAGACTTTAGCATTTCTGCGTGAGTACCGCTGGAAGCTCAACCCGAACAAGTGTGTCTTCGGCGTACCCTCGGGCAAACTACTCGGCTTCATCATCAGCCAACGCGGCATCGAAGCCAACCCCGAGAAGATCTCCGCCATCATCAGCATGAAAGCTCCCACGTGCATCAAAGACGTCCAGAAGCTGACCGGGTGCATGGCGGCCTTGAACAGATTCATCTCGAAGCTTTGAGAACGGGGGCTTCCCTTCTTCAAACTACTCAAGCATCAAAAGAAGTTCGTGTGGACTCCAGAGGCGGATCAAGCCCTTGCTCAGCTCAATGACTTCCTATCGAAGCCACCAGTCCTCACGGCTCCTCGCAAAGGCGAGCAGCTACTGCTCTACCTCGCTGCGACTACTCATGTGGTCAGCACTGCCATCGTTGTCGAGCGGCAGGAAGACGGCCACGCCTACCCAGTCCAGCGCCCAGTCTACTTCGTCAGCGGAGGTCTCGTCGAGTCCAAGGCACGCTATCGGCTGTGCGAGAAGCTCTGTACGCGGTACTCATCACCTCGCGGAAGCTACGACACTACTTCCAGGAGTACTCGATCTCCGTCGTCATCGACTACCCGCTCGGCGACATCCTGCGGAACCAAGATGCTACTGGAAGAATCTCCAAGTGGGCGGTCGAGCTCGGTGCCCTCACCATCGACTTCAAGCCACGCATAGCCATCAAGTCGCAGGCGCTGGTCGACTTCATGGCGGAGTGGCGGGAGAACCAGCTACCTACTCCAACCGTGTGACCAGAGCATTGGGTGATGTACTTCGACGGCTCACTCAACCTCGAGGGCTACTCCTGATCTCTCCAACGGGCGAATAGCTCAAGTACGTCCTGCAGATCTTCTGGAAGGTCTCAAACAACAAAGCCGAGTACGAAGCCCTCCTACACGGGCTCCGCCTTGCGGCTTCGCTGGGCATCAAGTGTCTACTAGTCTACGGCGACTCCGCAGTGGTCATCAACCAAGTCAACAAGTCCTGGGACCGCAACAAGGAGAATATGGACGCCTACTGCCTAGAAGTCTGCAAGCTCGAGAACAAGTTCTACGGTCTCAAGTTCCACCACATCGTCCGCGATAACAACGTTGCTGCGGACGTCCTGTCGAAGCTCGGCTCTACTCGCGCTCAAGTACCAGCGGGTGTCTTCGTTCACGAGCTTCACGCGCCATCCATCCTGGATCCGGCGCCACCGACCACTGTCCCCGCGCATCCACCCGCCGGCCGGGAGGTCATGATGATCGACGTGGACTGGAGGCAACCCTTTATCGACTACCTCAGCGAGCAGAAGGTTCCCTCGGACAAGAACTTGGCTGAGCAGCTCATCCGCCGCGCCAAGTCCTACGTCCTCGTCGGAGACAAGCTTTACAAGCGGGGCGCATCTTCTGGAGTACTCATGAAGTGCGTCCACAGGCAAGAAGGCATGGACATCTTGGAGGAGATCCACAAGGGCGTCTGCGGCAACCACGCGTCTTCTCGCACGCTGGTCAGCAAGGCCTTCCGGCGAGCTTTCTACTGGCCCACAGCTCTGGGCGACACCGAAGAACTCGTCAGAAGGTGCCAAGGATGCCAATACTTCCCCAAGCAGCAACACATCCCAGCCTACAAGCTAGTCACCATACCGCCAAGTTGGCCCTTCGCTTGTTGGGGGCTCAACATGATTGGGCCATTACCCACTGCGTCATGTGGTTTCAACAGAGTACTGGTGGCCATCGACAAGTTCACCAAGTGGATCGAGGTCAAGACGGTCACATGCCCCAAGGCTGACAGAGTACTCGACTTCCTGGATGAACTCGTGCATCGCTACGGACTACCCCACCGCATCATCACGGACACGGGCTCCAACTTCAACAACCACCGCTTAAGGGAGTACCGCGAGAACAGTGGGATCGACGTCCGATATGTCTCAGTTGCCCATCCTAGGGCCAACGGACAAGTCGAGCGCGCCAACGGGATGGTGTTCGACGCTCTCAAGAAGCGGCTACACGACGCTGCTAACTCTAAAGGAGGCAAGTGGATCAAGGAACTACCCAATGCACTCTGGGGGCTGCGTACTCAGCCCTCCAAGCCAACGGGTCAATCCCCTTACTTCCTGGTCTATGGCTCCGAAGCAATCCTCCCTACTGATGTCATATGGAACTCACCAGCAGTGGAGCACTACAACGAAGGCGTCTCTGAAGACAGCAGACGAGTTGACATCGATGGCCTCGAAGAAGTTCGCTGCGCTGCCCTCGTCCAATCAGCAAGGTACCTGGAGGGTATCCGACGCTACCACGACCGCAACGTCAAGGAACGCTCCTTCAACGTTGGCGATCTCATCCTCCGTCGTATACAGAACACGGAAGGACTACACAAGCTCAGCTCCCCCTGGGAAGGTCCCTTCACCGTGGCAAAGGTGACCGGGTCGGGCTCCTATCGCCTCCAGACACTTGAAGGCCAAGATGTCAACAACTCGTGGAACGTCGACCAGCTCTGTTGGTTCTACGCCTAAGTCTACACGAATACCCTGGGGCCCCAAGTCTACACGACTACATCAAGACCCCTCCGCCGTAAGCGGCCTCCGGGTCCAGGCACTAGTCTATGGACTACTCTTCTCCAGAATCCAGCCAATGCGGCTACCTACGGATCCTGGGCTGCGACGAGCGACAAAGGACTCTAGCAGCGGTCTACTGAGAGACCATGTACTTCTAGATCCAGCCTATACGGCTACCTACGGATCTCTTGCGCGTAAGCGGCTACTCGCACTAGCACCACTTAGCCGTAAGCGGCCTCCGGTCCCGGCGACTACTCGTAACTACGGCCCTGGCCATCCGGGTGTACTTCTTCAGTAATAAAGTTTGATCGTTCATCAACTTATTTCTTGTCTACTTCCCTCAACGGGACTACCGCCGAGTACCACTACTCACGACAACTCCATGATGGGACTCCACACTCTGAGATCGCGACTACGAGTACTCATTGATGGAACTTCTCTTCATTAATACTTAAATAATTTCATTACAATTCTTTTTTGTACATCAATTGCTACGAGCTAACTATTACAGGACTACTGGAGATTGAGCTTGTCGGCTACTTGCGCCGCAATGGGCGCCATCTGCTCCAGCAGCTCCGCATACTGCTCGTCCGTACAGTTGGCGGCTAGCCCGCCAGCGACTACATCCATAGGCGCCTTCGGGAAGTAGGACTTCATGAAGGCCAGCACCTGGTTCGGGATCGACTTCGCCAGATGCTTCACGTAGGCCGCCAGCCGGCTGGGGGCTTCCTTCAGTCGATCCACGAGCGGTGCTATCTTGGGGCCGCCAGGATGAGGCACCAAGAGTCTTCCGATGGGAAGCGTGGCTTCTTCAAGCTCCTTCAGCTGGGCCCACAGCGCCTCGCAGTCCTCGTTCAGCTTCTGCAACGATTTGTAGCAGTTGACAAGGTCACGATCGGAGGCAATACGAAGCTCCATGTACTTGTCGCACTCGAAGGCAAGCTCCTTATAGTCTAGCTCGAGTACCTGGCGGGCCTCCTGCTCTCGGTAGAAGAGGTTCTTCAGATCCGTCTCTGAAGTCTTCAACTGCTCAACCCGGGTCTCAAGCTCTGCAAACAACAAGGCGCAGCGGGTTAGACTACCTCTCGACCTCCAACAACTACTCAACAAGACAAGTGGTGTACCTTTGTTCTTGTTGCGGAGCGACTTGTTCTTCCGCACCAAGTCATCGCACTTCGCCTGCATCTCCCGGATGTCGTTGTGGTACTTGGCGAAGGCGGTATCAAGCTTGGACTGCATGGCGGCCGCGTGCTTCCGGACTTCACGAGTTGGTCCTCCGGCGCCTTTGCCCGAAGCACCGCGTCGCTGAAGCCTTGAAGCATATTGGACTTCTCGCGGGACCTCTCCACGACGTCCTGCACAGGCAATACACATCAAATGGGTACTCAACGCTACATGATTGACTACTCAGGAAGTTACGACTACTCACTTTCATCCACTGCTCGGCTTGGCGGACTGCCTCCAGATGCCGAGCCGCCGTTGACGGATCGACCAAGTCATCCGCCAGCAGTTCTACTCCGCCGCGACTACTCGTGGCAGCTTCGGTCATCAGCGCAGAGCGGATGGGCTCCACGTCTTGGATCTCCAGAGAGCGGACGACCACCTCCAGAGCGGGTTCTGGTTGCGCGGTGGCCTCCTCTCCTCCTGTCGCTGTGGCGGCCTCTCCGACGGCCACCTCCATCTGCTCGGGGGCTCCTTCGGTAGGCCTCCCGCACTCCCGGTGTCAACCTCTCCATGGGCACCGCCGCAGGGATTTCGCTCCCTTCGGCTTCAGCGCCTATCAACAAGAAGACACGTGCATCAGCGTCATCTGACGACTACGACTACTCTTTGGGGGGTATTACAGCCTCAGCAGAGTGCTCACCTTCGACTACGCGGGCTTCAGGCAACGTAGCCTCAGTAGCTGGCGCTTCGGGCTCCGCCTGAGGGGCGGGAGCGGACTCCTCGGCGGGTGGCGCGGCTTCTTCTTCCGCCACCGCTATAGAGGGTTCATCCCCCTCCCAGGACAGATCCGTTGATTTCCTGCAGAGTACACAAGTTGGTTGTCAATAAAGTTCGACTACTACATCAACTACTACTCGGGAAGATCCAACACTTACAAGCTTGACCGGACTACCGTCACGGTCGGGGCGCCAAGGATGTTGGCAATGTCCACCAGTCCACCATCGGCGGATACCTCCTCTTGCGCCTCATCTTCTGCAATGACAGCCTCGGGTGCAGTACTCTCCTGCGCCTCCAAGGCCACGACTTCTTCTGCAGCAGCAGCTGCGGGCTCCGTGCTCTCTTGACGAGCAGGGGGCTGGCACTCCATCTGCGCCAGGAGCTCTTCAACAGTGGGGGCCGGGCTACGACTCCCAGCGGGTTCCCCCACCGTGTCCCACTCGCCTTAGTCACCCTGATCAGTGAGCTCCGTAGGCGGCATCTCCTGCAAGGAAGGAAAGTTCATCGTCAACAAGTGGACTCGAAACACGAGTACTCGACTACATTGCTCAAGATGGCTTACCTTTGGGGAAGTGGTCTCCGTGACTTTCAACTTCTTCGACACGCGCTTGCGGAACGCATTGTGCGGCTTCCGGGCGGCGCGGCCAGGCTAGCCTCTAGGCTAGTCGGTGGGTCCTACACGAGGGGAACGTGAGGCAAGCCAGGACGGCTGAACCTCGACCGCAGCTGAAAGCGGTCCTGCAGCGTCTCCTCGACGTCATCCTCGTCGAACGTGTCCTCCACGACAACAGTGTCGTCTCCTTCGCTGACCTCCCGCCACTCCTTGGCCTTGGTCTTTCCCTCCTCCGGGATCTCGACTTCCTGAGGGGGCGGCGGCGGTTCGGAGACAAACTTCTTCAAGTCGTTCTGCAAGACACAACTCATCAGCGCGACTACTCAGAAAGACTGGGTACTCGACACGAGCTACGACTACTTACCTCCTTTGGCGGGCGTGCGGCGGAGTACTCCGGGACGGGGCACACCGTGTACGGTGGCATGTCCTTGAAGATCCGCACCAGCCTGTCAACTATGTCGTCGTCGTCGACTTCGTCTCCAGGCATCCGCGACGTGTCACCGTCACCGGTGTACTCGAATCCTAGGGTGTCGCGAGCCATCAGTGGCTGCACCCTACGCTTCATGAAGCTGAAGGCCACGTGCTCTGCCCTCAGCCCGGCTTCCCTCAGCGCCTTGATCCGCGCCAACAACTCGGGGAGCTGGATCCCCTCCTGCATCGTTGGCTCCGTGTTCCACCACGGGCGATGCTTGGGCTGCTTCCCGCTCGGCCTCTGCAACCCGGGGTGGTGGTTCGTGATGTATAACCATTTCGCTTTCCAGTCCTGGTTGGAGTCGATGAGCTTGTACGAGAGGTACTGCTCGGCGGCATCCTCCCACATCCGGATCGCCGCTCCTCCAACTACCCGCGGGTTCTTCGGCGCTAGGTTGCAGCTTCACCCGGAAGAACTTCCGGAACAAGATCCAGTGGGGCTTGATCCCCAGAAACGCTTCACAGAAGTGGACGAAGACGGCGGTGTGGAAAATACCGTTGGGTTGAGGTTGAGGTACTCGATGCCGTAGTACCCCATGAGCCCATTGAAGAAGTCGCTCGCCGGGAGCGCAAGTCCGCGCTCCGTGAAGCGCGCGAACATCCGGATCTCGTCTTCGCTCTTTTCCATTGGGTACGGATCCCCGGCGGCGGCCCTCCACATGTCCACCTCCTTCTCACGGATGAATCTGCTGTTGAGGAGGGTCAGCAAATCTTCGATCTTCGTCTTCGACTTCTTCCACTCGCGGTTCGGATCTGGCCGCGGTGGAGACATTGGTGGTGCTGCCCCTGCGGCAGATCCGGCGGCCTCGTCGTGGCCCCTCTTCTTCCCGCAGGTGGCCTTCGTGGTCTTGGACGGCGACGGCTTCATCCTCCAAGTGCACGGCGTCTTCACACGCATTTGCTCAGGGGCTACTCTGGTGGCTCTGGGTGGCGGCGCGCTCAGATCTACAGCGGCGGCGGCGTGCGCTGGCGGTGATTCTGGCCAAGGTCTATTCGGAATGGCTACAACTACGTAGGGTGAAAAACCCTAAGGGATTTGGCTTCTATTTATAAGTCAACGCGGCCCTCCAACGGCCGGATGGATAAGTCTTGCGCTTGGCCGACTCAGCGGCCGCGCGCGACTCTTCAATTTCAACTAGTCGACGCGCCTGACCTCGGGGGCTCGGCTACCTCTACTCGACTACCTGGGAAGTGACAAGACTCAGGAGCATCTCAGGACACATTCTACAAGATGACCCTTCAATTTGAGAGGAAGTACTCGACTCAAGGCTCGGGGACTCCGTGCCATGTGTTCTTCGGTTTTTTCTCCGGATTTTTTGGGATATTCTTGCCAAAACTTCAGATGGACCCCCAGCCAGAGCCTACGACTCAATCTAAGGCTCGGGGGCTACTCCATATGGAGTGCGATTTTGCAATCGCACTCCCATATCAGCTTCGGCTTCAAGACAACGCGGGCGTTTTTGAAGACCTTCGAGGGCAGCACTCGAGGACGCTTGGGACTACTCGAGAAGACTTCAAGATTGCTCAAACATCAGTTGGAGTACATTCCAGCCTCGGGATGCTTCGACTACTCTTGAGGACTTTTGACTTGTAGTACTCGGGGACGCTTGAGGACTACTCGTTAAGGCCGTCAAGACTACTTGAAGCTATCCTTCTCGACTACAAAGTACTCGGGGGCTTGTCGTATGGACAACCCCGGGCCCACTACCTCGGTGGGTACCAGGACCGACTACTCGGTGGGCCCCTAGGACTACCCGGCTTGCGCTGCACGGCACCTGATGGCGTGAAGCACAAGGACTACGGAGGAGAAGTACTCGGTTAGGAAGCTGTACATGTCCCGCACTGTATGGAAGACTCCTAGACGTACTCGACTAGTACTCTCCCTACTCCGACTTGTAACCCTGCCTCCCGGGCTATATAAGGCGAGGCAGGGACCCCTCTCTCATCATCTCATCTCACGGCGTACAATTGTATCATCTTGTAATCGTACCCAATCAATCCAGAGCTACGCATCATACAGGACGTAGGGTATTACGCACCTCGCGGCCCGAACCTGTCTAAATTGTGTGCCACGTGTCTCTTCCTTCGAGTTACCGATCTTGGCGAGGCCACATTCATCTACTTCGGGTACTCCCCTTAGTAGGTTGCCGGTTTAAAACCCCTTGGTGATGGCCCGGGTGCAGGCGGTGCCAGCGGGATTCGCGGCACGTGCGCCGAGGGAAAGGAATCGACCGGGGTTTCGAAAGGGGGGGTAAATGAGCTCAGTGGGAAAATTTTCAAAACACACTTGATTTATTAGGTGATTTATTAGGAGCTAAAAACACGAGCATTACAAACCTACCCTACTTAAAATGAATCTCGCCCTCGATATTCGGCTAGCTCTCAAATAGGTGAGGGAACTCTTTCTTCAACGCGTCATCTCGTTCCCACGTGGCTTCTTCTACTCCGTGTCTGCTCCATTGGACTCTGCACACCCATACTTCTGATGTTCTTGTTCTTTTGACCACTGTGTCCAAAATCTTGACGAGCACTTCTTGGTACCTAAGGTCTGGCTGTAGATCGATGGTCTCTACCGGTACTTGCTTTTCTTCGAGGACCTTCAAACATCTGCGTAGGTGGGAGACATGAAACACTGGGTGTATGTCTGACATCTCTTCTGGTAGCTCCAACCGGTATGCTACTGCTCCGACCCTCTTCAGTACCTTATACGGTCCAATGTACCGAGGGGCCAATTTTCCGTGCACCTGAAATCTCCGAGACCCTCAAATAGGTGAAACCTTGAGGTAAGCAAAATCTCCAGGATTGAAGCTTGCTTCACGCCTCTTCTTGTCTGCGTAGCTCTTCTGTTGGGATTGAGCGACCTTCAACTTTTCTCGGATGTCGGCTACTCGCTCTTCGGCTTCCTTTATAAGCGCGGGCCCAACCAGGGCACTCTCTCCTACTTCTGACCACATCAAGGGTGTCCTACATTTCCTCCCGTATAATGCTTCGAACGGTGACATTCATAGGGCGGCTTGGTAGCCGTTGTTGTAGGAGAATTACGCAAATGGTAGACTCTCGCTCCCGCCTTTGCCATAGGTGAGGACACATGCTCTCAACATGTCTTCTAGAATTTGGTTTACCCTCTCGGTCTGTCCATCTGTCTGCGGGTGATACACTGAGTTGAAATCCAGCTTGGTACCCATGGCTTTATGCAAGCTTTTCCAAAACCTAGAGGTAAACTGGGTCCCTCTATCTGAGACTATCCTGCTAGGCACTCCATGCAATTTCACTACGTTCTCTATGTAGAGTTTTGCCAACTTCTCTCCTCCATAAGTGGTCCGTACAGGTAGAAAGTGGGCGACCTTAGTGAGTCGGTCCACTATCACCCATATGGAATCATGTCCTTTCTAAGTCTTTGGCAAACCTACTACAAAGTCCATGCTTATTTCGTCCCATTTCCACACTGGGATCGCTAAGGGCTGCAACAGTCCTGAGGGTTTCTGGTGCTCAGCTTTAATCCTCTGACAAGTATCACAGTGGGCGACGAACCGGGCAATGTCTGCTTTCATTCCATTCCACCAATACTTCTGTTTTAAGTCCATATACATCTTGGTGGATCCCAGGTGAATGGAATATGCCGAGTTGTGGGCCTCATCCATGATGGTCTGTCGGAAATCTCCGCCTTCAGGCACGCATATCCTATTCTTATACCACAGTGTGCCTTGATCATCCACTCTAAAGTCTAGGGCCTTATTTTCCCCGTGTGTTTGCAGATTTTCATCAGATTTTCATCAGTCTCTTGGGCCTTCCGGATCTTCTCCTCTAGGGTAGGCTGAACACTCAGTTGGCGGACGTAGCCTTGGGGGACAATGTGCATGTTGAGTCGCGCCATTTCCTTTTGCAACTGGGTACTCTTGGGTGCTGCCTTCTCGTAGGATTTCCGGCTTAGGGCATCTTCTACTACATTGGCTTTCCCTGGGTGGTAGTGAATCTCTAGGTTACAATCTTTGACTAACTCTATCCACCTTCTTTGCCTTAGGTTCAGGTCGGGCTGGGTGAAGATGTACTTTAGTCTCTCGTGGTTGGTATAGATCTTGCACTTATTCCCAATCAGGTAATGTCTCCAAATCTTAAGGGCATGCACTACGGCTGCAAACTCCAAATCATGGGTGAGATAATTCTGCTCGTGGGGTTTGAGCTGGCGGGAAGCGTATGCCACTACTTTCCCGTCTTGCACGAGAACACATCCCAACCCTTGTCGGGACGCGTCGCAATATACGACAAAATCCCATTGAATGTCTGGCAGGGTCAGCACTGGGGCTGTCGTCAATCTTCTCTTCAACTCCTGGAAACTTTTCTTGCACGACTCGGTCCAGTTGAACTTCTTCTCCTTCTTGAGCAACTCTGTCATGGGCCGGGCAATCTTGGAAAATCCTTCAATAAACCTCCGATAGTACCCTGCTAAACCAAGAAAGCTTCTGATCTCGCTCACATTGGTCGGTTGTTGCCAGTTGGAGACTGTTTCAACTTTCCCGGGGTCTACTGCTACTCCTTCCGCAGTTAGAATATGCCCAAGGAAAGATATTTTCTCCAGCCAGAACTCACACTTGCTGAACTTAGCGTACAACTTTTGTGCCCTCAATTTCCCCAGCACTACTCGAAGATGCTGCTCATGTTCCTCCACACTCTTGGAATAAACAACTATGTCGTCAATGAAGACTACGACAAACTTGTCCAGCTCTTCCATGAACACCTTATTCATGAGGTTCATAAAATACGCTGGTGCGTTCGTGAGTCTAAAGGACATCACTGTGAACTCATACTGCCCGTAACAGGTGACAAAGGCGATCTTGGGGATGTCACTTTCCCTAATCTTGAGTTGGTGGTACCCTGACCTTAGATCCACCTTCGAAAAATACTTGGCTCCTTTCAGCTGGTCGAATAGATCATCTATTCTGGGGAGAGGGTACTTGTTTTTTATAGTGACTTCGTTCAGCGAGCGGTAGTCCACGCACATCCTCATGCTCTTATCCTTCTTTTCCATGAAAAGCACGGGGCTCCCCATGGTGATGAGCTTTGTCTGATGAACCCACTTCGCTGGAGTTCTCCTAGCTGCTTTTTCAATTCTGTCAACTCAGGGGCTGCCATCCTATAGGGTCTCTTGGCTATGGGAGAGGTTCCGGGAATAAGGTCGATGACGAAATCTATATCCCTATCTGGTGGCATTCCGGGGAGTTCTTCGGGGAACACATCTGGATACTCTCGCACTACTGGGACATCCTCTATGGACTTGGCTTCCATGTTGAAAACCATTATGTCTGGCCTGTGTCCTCGGGTGTGGTAGGTCACTTGTATCCCGTCTGGGTTGGTTAGGTGCACTACTTTATCATTGCAACTTATAAGGCCATGGTGTTGGCTTAACCAATCCATCCCAAGGATCACATCTATTCCCTTGGACTTCAGTACTACCAGGTCTGCTTGGAACTCTACCCCACTTAAAATGATCCTTACCCGGGGGCATCCCAGTTGACACTTAATGTCACCTCCGGGCGTTCGAGTTAATAGGGGTGCTTTTAGTAGTACTGTAGGTATGCTATGCTTTTCCACAAAACTTGAGGATATGAATGAGTGTGATGCTCCCGAATCAAATAATATGGTTGCCAAGACTGAGCTGACCAGGAACTCACCGAGCACTACGCCTTGTGCTTCCTGAGCCTCCTGTGCGTTGATGTGGTTGACGCGGGCTCGTCCATAAGACTGCTGGGGCTGCCTCATCTGCTGGTTGTTGTTGTTGTTGCCGAAGTTGTTGTTGTTGCGCACCGGCATGCGGTTGGCTCCAAACATGAGTGGCCTTGGACCATTCATCAAGTTGGAGTAGGTGGAAGCGGTTGGCTTCTTGGCATGTGGGCAGTTAGCAATGAAGTGTCCGGTCTCGCGGTAGTTGAAACACACCCGGGAGTTGTTGTTGTTGTTGGCGGTGACCTGGCTGGTGTTGCTCTGTGGAGGCTTCATGGTGTTCTGGTTGTTGTAGGGCTTGAACTGGGTTCTGGGGCCTTGCGAGCCCGAGGCTTGGGAATGGGTTTTGTACTGCATGGGAGCTTGGAATCTGGACACGGGGTGTCCGAAGCTTCTCTGCCTCTGGGATCGCTCCTGCTGTTTGGACTTGTGCTCCATGAACTTGCGCTTGTTCTCCTTCTTCTCTTCTGCTCTCGCTCCCTCTATGAGTATGTCCATGTTCATGAGGGTGTTGAAATCCTGTTAGATCTGAGGGGTAAGCAGGGTCCTCAGTTCCGGAGTCAATCCATTCTTGAACACATCATGTTTCTTGGAGTCCTTGTCCACTTCTTCTGGGGCATAACGAGACAGCTCTATGAACTGGTAAGTGTACTCCTCCACGGACATGTTGCCCTGGTGGAGTTCACGAAACTCATCTGCCTTTCGCTTCAGTGTGGCTTCTGGGATGTGGTAGCGGCGAAACTCTTCCACGAACTCATCCCAGGTGATGGCGGAGGGATCCTTGGCTGCTGCACAATAGTTCTCCCACTAGGCTAGGGCTGTCCCGGTGAGTTGGTGAGCTGCCAGGAGAACCTTGTCTCGGTCCTCACAGTTGAAGGGCTCCAATTCCCTTAGAATGGCTCTCAGCTAGTCATCGGCATCCAAGGGATTCACCGACCCGCCAAAAGTGGGTGGCTTCATCCTGAGGAACTCTATCAGCTTCTCATTCATGCCCAGAACTCGGGGCCTTGGGCGGTTGACGGTGTGGAATATGGCCTCCATCAGTACAGTCTGATTGGCCAAAACTTGTGCCAGTTCAATGGGAGGGGGTGGCGGTGGCAGGACAACGTTCTCTCCTCCATCTTCGCCTTGGTTCACTTCACGATCGTTAAGGCGCTCCCTTCGATCGGCTTGCGATCCTTCAGCGTCCATTCGACCGGAGCCTTGGTGGGTCCTAACAGGGCGCCTGGAAACCATCTGTAAAGGAGCGGGTTTTCTAAGAGATCTAGCTTTTATGTGATGTTTAAGTGGATTATATCGGATTTCTTTTTGAAAATGCAGGGTCTACTCATGCCGGCAAGCACACAACAAGCACATAGCAAACAAACAAGCACAAACAAGTTTTTATTACAAACCAGTGAGGAGGATACATCCCGACTACGCGACAGACACTACACAGACACACTACACGACTTAGTACGACAAGAGCTAAGGGTACGACTCTAAACTCAGACCAGTCACGACTTCAAACCCTGGGTCAAGGCAACAGGGATATGCTACTCGCGGGGAGAGCCTTCTTCCGGGGTTGAGTGCACTTCCAGCGGAATGAGCAGCTCGTCGTTGTCCTTGCCCTCGGGGTTTCCATTCCCTTGGGGTTGTGTTGCAACTTCCGCGGTCGCTGCTGGTTGTTCGGTGACTACCGGTGGTGCTGGCGGGGCTTCGATGGTTCCTCCCCATCCTACAAGGGGTGTCCCAAGCAAGACTTGTGCTTCTCCAATGGATGGAACGGGTGTTCCGCTGTTGGTCCATTCTTGCATGCGCTGGTCTTGGATCCGCCCGAGGCTTTCATGGGCAACAGCTTCACTGCTTATGGCGGCTGCGGTCCTTGCTTCAGCTTGAGCCACTCAGACTTGGTGCATCCTTACTATGACTTCCGCTTGCTCGGCCCGACTGATTTTCTCCCTCAAGAGCTTGGCTTGGTCATCAAAGAGTTTGTCCAGGGAGACGAGGTAGGCAACTATGTGCTACAGCAGGTCTTCTTGGTGGCGGCGTCGTTCCAGGTTTCTCATGCGGGCCTGCCAGACTGGGGTTCTGATGGCGGGAGGAAAATACCTCATCGGTGTGGGGATGAGGTGTTCCTCGTAGATTCGACACAGGTAGTAGAGGGCTTTTCTAAGGGCCAAGGGGTAGGTGTCTCGTTGTCGAAACCCTCTGGCGGTCACGCGCCACGGCTCGATGTTGGTGTGGCGGTTGCTTCTGGCGACGGAGAGGACCACCCTACAGCGAAGAGTGCCAAGTTGCTCGTACTCTCTGCTGTAGTACCTAGGGCACTCAGTGATACTGAGGCGCTCCAGGGAGTTGATAAGAAGGCGATCAAAACCAGGCTCCTCCTGGCACACGCCTTAGGTCCATCCATCTTCCGCCATCTGAAAACAAAGGTAGAGTTGAACAGGTTGTGGTGGGGTACAGAAGATAGATAGATTTATTTAGTAACAAGGTTGGGGTACACTCCTCGGGGTACACTTATTATTACTAGCACACAGCTTTAGCCTAGACATTCTAGTCTGTCCTCATGGGGACTCTTCCTCCATCTAAATGCGACGCTTCTTCGGTGGGAGGTATTGCTCCGGTATCATGTCCCCGATCTGGGTCCCTTTGTCCCAATGAGTCTCTTCGGGCTTTTCTTCCTCCAACTCAGCTTCTTCTTCTCTCCTTCTACGTTCCTTGACTTCATCCCATAGGGCTTTATTGGCTAATAAAGTGTGTTTCCTTACTCTAAGGTAATCTTGCTCCAGGTTGTGTCGTTCAACTTCCGCCGTTGTTGTCTTTATCCTTTCCAGTTCTACCCTTTGCTCCGCTCTTTCCGCTCTGTCAATCTGTTGCTTCAGTTGCTGGGCTTGCTCCTGGTAGAGGTGGTCTAGGCCATTGAGGTAGATAGACAGGTGGGAAACTGCATCTTCTAGGTCTTCTTGCTCTCGTTCTAGTCCTCTCATGCGGTCAATCCATGAGCGTCCTCTACCTCTGGAGGGTGGGAAAAATCCCATTGGAGTCCTTCTGAGGTGCTGCCTATAAACCACTCGTAGACGTCACAGGACCTTCCGAGCAGCCTTTGGGTAGGTGTCGGCAAAGCGAAACCCAGTGGCGGAGACGAACCAAGGTTCTATGTCGGGGTAGAGCGTGCTTCTCCCCACGAAGATCAACACTTTACACCGAAGGGTGTTGTAGCGTTCGTACTCCCGATAGACAAACTTCGGTGGGTCCCTTACTCCGACGCGCTCTAAGCTGAGTAGCAGCAGGTTAGGGAGGCCAGGCTGGACGGGGCAGACTCCTCCGTTCCATTCTGGGTTAGCCATCTGGAATCAGGCAAGGATCAAGGTAAGGATTAGGGAAAAGATGAGCTCAACAAAGGAAAGGTTAGAGAGGGGCCAGAGGAGGTCTCGTATCCTAGGGGTCGCGTCCTACGGCCAACCAACGGCTTTGATACCACCTGAAGCGTCCCCTCATCAGAGGTGACTAAATGTGACACAAATATCAGTCCCAGGAGGCTGGTAACACATTTATTACAACAGGTGGATCAGTCTTTTACATCATGGCGACACAGAGGGCACGGAAGTGCCAACGCTACAAGGAACAACACAAACGCTAACGACCACACTACGATAGCAAAGGCTTCCAAAGCCTATTCAGAGTACCACACCATGGAAGCTCTCTGTGGAGGCCCTAGGTACACAGGCACGGTTGGGTGTAGGGCAGCGACCTACTCGACGTCTTCGGGAACGAAATCGAGATCCTCCTCTAAAAAACAGTTAGTTAAATAAGGGTGAGCACATACGTACTCAACAAGTCCAACCCCACCCATGGAGGGGCTTATAAGTAGTTCATGCACATGATATAAATAACAAGGAACAGGTTAAGGTTAATTTGCAAACTCATTGACTCGTGCAGGGGTTCATTTTCAAAAAGGTTTTCGCAAACCAGTTTTGTAACCACGGTGACTCAGTTGTTTTAAGAAAACCACTGTGGAACTACCGGACTCCGCGTCCGCAGTAGGCCAGGCACACAGCCACACACTTCACCCAGAAAACAACTCACGCCATGAGAAACACCCCAAACCCAAACACTAGTTTTTGTGACCACACCGTGACTCGTTCAGTACCGTGGACACGGTTATTCGAATAGGTTTGACACTCTGCAAAGGTTGTACATCTTTACCCACAAGTAGGGTACCGTCACACGGACACCTTAGTGCCGGTGCGGATCCTATCAAAGCCATTACCCACCTTAGCTAACTCTACGAGTCACCACAGAAGCAACCAAGGGGTTATCCCTCATAACCAGGGCGTACCTCACACAGAGCGTACCCCTACTCCTTGGTCTCCCGCCGCTCACCCGCACACTAGATGGCAAGTAGATTAACTAGTGGGGTTTCTGCTAAGCCGTTGCCACATACAACGGTCGAGTGGTTGTACGATGATTTGGGTCGGGTGAGATGTCACGCAACCCGGTCCTTAAATGACAAGATGGACAACTCCCAACACGCTCAACCACACGGTACGAGCTCACCCATACTCCTGACACACACGTCCATCCCGTCTACCCAGTTCTTTACTCATTTTCCAAACATATCCCATTTCCATTTTAAAGCACTCACGCATTTTTAAAGCACTCACACATTTTTAAAGCAATCATTTAGGCCAAACCAAGGTTCAATCATAGCAATCAAGGGTAGCTATCCTACCATGTTTTTGCAGTAAAACAATATGCAATTTATAAAACGGGTATAGGGTTGTATTTATAAAACTAGGACCAAAGCATGCATCAAAGGATGAGATGGAACTTGCCTTCTTCGAAGTCCTCGGGGAGTTCCGGCTCGGCGTTCGGGATCTCGGGCTCATGCTCGCAGTAGTCGGCTCCAGACTCCGGCTCGGGGTACCTTCCTTCGTTTACTTCGTCGGCTATAGCGCACACACAGGCAAGCATGCAATCAATATAAGCACACACAATTTCTCTAGCTGAACTCGAGGAAGGTAATTAAATAAAATAGGGAAATAAATATCATGCAGGGGGTTTTAGGTGAAGGATGGGTGGCGGTATACCCGGTACGGGTGTGAGGAAGTTTGGGCACGATTTGGATTAAAATCGCGCATGAAATGACGGGTTAAAGGAGGTGTTTAGGATTAATTATGTGGTTAGGGCCTATTAGTAATTTAGGTTTAATGAATAAGGGCCTAACTGTAACATTTAGACCTAGTGAGGGTTTTACTAAATAGCCTAGGGGTATAATCGTAAAGGAGCAGGGTTATTTTGGTAAGTAGTTCATGGTATAGGGTCTGATTTGAAAGAAGGAGAGGGAGGGGATAAAGAGGAGGTGCTTGGTGGGGGAAAAGGAAAAAGGCCAGGGGGCCTTTGGCTAAACAGCCATCTTCAACATCCCCCTTCTCCCGATTCAGAACAGGGGAGGGGGCAAGTCGTGTGGGGCCGGTCCGGCAGGGGTCCCCGCCAGCGACCCAGGCCACGGCGACGGCCGGGGAGTGGGGGAAAAGGAAGAGGGGGTCGAGGGCTATCTACTCCGGTGCTCACCTTGGTCGGGGACGGCTTGTGGAGGTGGTTCCACAGCAAGGAGCGGCCGGTGGCGGGCTGCAGGCAATGGTGGCTAGGTGGCTCGGTTGGCGGTGCGGTGTGGCAGTGCGAGCTTGCTGGCGAGGTGTGGGGCGGAGAGGAGGTGACGCCGACCCTTTTATAGGCGTCAAAGGTCGGTTCCGAGGAAAAAATCTCTCCGGCGACCTTGGCGGCGATCCGGCAGGGTGGGCCGCGGCGGCCGGCCATTGATTGGTGCCGCGACGACTCCGGCAAGGTGACCCTTCAGCGCAGTGCTTGGTCACTTCACGGCGTAACGTGGCCGGTGACGAGACAGCTCGTGTAGTGACGCGTCGCGTCGGTCAACTCTGGGCGGCGCATGTCCTGCGTCGCGGCCGGCGTCCGCGCGTGCGTGCGCGTGCGGGGCGCGGCGAGGTGGCCGCGCGCGCGCTGCTGCTGCGGGAGAGGCCTGGTGGCGGGCGGGAGTGGGAAGGGTGAAGGATCGGATGGCGACTAGAGAGGGGGGGAGTGAATAGGAGCCGGTAAAAATTCTTCTCAAAGAACCCGGCCTATACCCTAGTCAAAACCCGGTCACACACAAGCGATGGAACGAATCACACACCAATCACCAAAACAACGAGGTTATGGATCAACCTCAAGTCCTAGGAACGATTCTTTGAAGCACACACGGAAGCACGAAAGAAGGAGGGAGGAATCGAACCAAAGAGCAAAGCAGCCATGCTCTGGCGGACCGTCCGGCCGGGCAGGGCGGACTGTCCGCGATGGCCGCGCGGACCGTCCAACGGGGGTCCGCAGACCGTCCGCACCCTTGCCGCGGACCGTCCGGCCCCCGAGCCGCGGACCGTCTGTTAAAGCGAACAGAACCACCAGAACGGACTCGAGAAAAACGGACCGTCCGCGAAGACCGGGCAGACCGTCCGCGCGGGCCACGGACCGTCCGCTACTGAAGCTCGTACCGTCCGCAAACCGGTTGCAACGAAAAACTAAGACCAAATCGGATCGAAAGCAAAGCCGAGCAAGAACACGAAGAACATGCGAAGAACACTATACACGCGGACCGTCCTCCTGGCCCTCGCGGACCGTCCGCCAGGCACGAACGAACGAAAAGCGGTCGATCCCGGAAGTCAACACTCCCAATCCATCACCGGATCTCCCTAACGATAGAAGCTGTTGAGACAAGAGTTTGGGGACATGTAAAGCATCAACCAAGGATGCTATACCCCAAAAATTTCGTCTCCTAACTCCCTAAATCATCGGGAATCACGGATCCTTTGAACACCACCAAAAGCTAGAGCACCGAACGAAAATCCTTGAATCGAAGTGGTTTCCCGGCGTTTGAGGGCACAAGATCAATCACAAAGATGCACTAGACATCCATCCATGTTTCCCTCAAAGAAATCCGAAGTGCCCCTACACTAGGAGTACAACTCAAGCCCTCACAGGGGCATTTTGGTCAACACATGAAGTTCACCATCGGACAGCCGCGCATCCATCAGGCCTTCACGTCCTCCCGACGCAAGCACCTCGATCATGCCTCGTGTCGCCCGCCTCGAAGCTTCCCGACGCACCCGGATACCGTCTCCGTCACGCCAGGCCCTCGGGCTCGGTTTTGAGGCCCAAACCGAGAAACCCTCCTCTGATGGTTTTGTGGCCAAACCACCAAACCCCGCATACATGGCCCGACCTCACCACGCCAAGCGTCGAGCCCGCCAAGCCTTTCACCTTCGGCGCCCGGACGGTCTACTCAGTCTTGCCTCGTTCCTTGACTTGGCCACCACCGATGCACCGGCTCCATGTCCACGACTTCGTCTTGCTCTTCTTGCACCATGCGGCTCGCACTTGATCCCGTCGGCCACCGGGTCCCTCGAACCAAGCCTACTTGTCTCTCCACTCCTCGGAGGCCCCGCAAGGCTAAGACCTTTCGCGCCTGTTCTTCACCTGCACCAACGCAAACCAATCCGCAACCAACACCTGCAATACTAGGTCAAGAGTCAGTCCACACAACATTGTCAACCACTCCTCATGAGTGCATTGACAATACACCACATAAACAATAAGGTAAATACACAAAATAAAACACACACAACACAACTCAACATTGCACACACAAAGCTTCAAACCATCCGGTCAATCACTCATCACACACGGACCAAGGTGCTTCTCAACTTGGTTCCTCAATCTCCCCCTTGATGAGTGCATTGACAAAAGAAGGTCAAAAAGCAAACAAGAACTCCTTCAAGCGCCACAAAGTCAATAAAAAGCAAGCAAAAGGCCACTTGAAGTGAGAAGGGATAAAAACATGCTCCGGCAAATTCCTCTCGAAACCAAAGCAAGCACAAAGGCTAAGCGCAAACGAAGAGACACACTACCAACATGCAATCCCTAAAAGCCATCAAACCAAAATTCTCAACCCAAAGTGCCATAAAACTCTTACCAAAACACTTGTCAACCGCTCATCACCATCAAATCAGGGTTCATATCAACTTGATTTTACAAATTTCTCCCCCTTGAGGAGCGGATTGACAACATGTGAGCACAAAGAAATGGTTTGAGAGGGCAAAGACCGAACACCTCATCCAAGTGAAAGAAAACCACACAAGAGCAAAGAACAAGGTCACTTGGCATGAGAGAAACCATAAAGGCCAACTCAATGTCTCGGTCCCCAAAGACATGGGCAACGGCTCGACACAACCGAGACAAGAATGCATGATCCCTTAAGAAGAGGCACAAAGGGCTCAACACCAATCATGTGATAATCGAAAACATAAGTCAACCGCCGGCTCCTCAAGAAGAGACAAAGGGGCTCAACACCACCGACACAAGAGCACAAAACTCACAAGCTCCCCCTAAACACATGAACTAGGACCAAAGAGCATACAAAGCTCACCCTAAACTCATGAGATAGAGAAAAGAGCACACCAAGCTCACAATCTCCCCCTAAACACATGCACTAGGGACAAAGAGCATACATAGCTCACCCTAAACACACGTGATAGAGCAAAAAGCAACCACCAAAGCACAACTCAGGCAAACAAAGGAAACTCACCAAAGCTCCCCTACACAAATGCAAGCTCCCCCTGAACATGTGGATGCAAACTTCCAAATTTTAGCTCACATCTTCTGAATTTGCATTAAGCTCACCTCTTCTCTCCCTTGTTGACAATGTATGAATCAAGGTGAAAATGCAAAAATGCAAAACAAAGCATATAAACATCTACATGAGCTTCTCAAATAGGCCAAATTTAGTGACAAAGGCTAGAAATGAGACAAAGAGCACATATATGGATCATAACATAGTCAAAGCATTGCCACAAGTAATATATGGAAATATAGGCATGTGACAAAGCAAATTTTCAGATTTGAGCAATTTTATCAAAAGAAGGCTCGCTTCACATGTAAAAGCCTATCCATGTCACACTTGAGCCACAAACATGCATACCATTCAAAGATCATACGAGGATATCAAATTCTCAGCAAAAGATCATGGCAAACACCCATAAAGCAAAGCATGTCATGTCAAAGCTCATGAGCCATGTGTCCACTTCGGGGAGACTTCTCCACTGGTGAACATCATGCAACATGTTTTGCACCCATATGTGAAAGATAAGACATTTTAAGCATAGACATGATGGATGGAGCATTTTTCAAGCATTACACACTTCTTTTCAAGATTAAATCATTTCATGGTACATGAAGTGCCTTTGCGGCAAAAAGAAGCTTATGCTCCCCCATGAATGCAACATAGGCTAAACATTCACAATGATATTCGGCCTTTGGCCCAAGTGTAAGAAAAAGGCATCCAAGCACAATCTAAGCATAGAAAGCATATTTAGACCAAAACGTGGCATGGATACACTACTACACCAGAGTGGAGCATGTTTCATCAAAAATTAGTCAAGATTAGCATTTGTTTCAAAAGAGGCTAACTCACCACACATATATCTCAAATATTCCAAGAGCATAGCCTCACAACACCATTTCTCCACACATATGACCATTATCTCACAAATAGCCAAAGAGACTCAAATAAGGCATATAAAAGAAGCTCATCATCCTAAAATGCAATATGATACAAATGCAACACAAGTAGATATGTACATCAAAAGGAACATGATATATGACAGAATGCGAGACACAAATGTCAAACCTACCAAAGTCTATACATCATGATATATGATACAAATGCAATGCAGAATGCATAGGGAGACAAGGAACTTGACTTAACACCAATAAAGCTCACGAGGGAACACACCAACCAAGAATCGCTCCAAGCGAGAAAAGAGCCACCAAAGGTCCCAATTGAGTACCATAGAAAAAGTACCAATTGCAAAACCGCAAAGATCCCAATTGAATACCATAGAAGGAATATCAATTTAAGGATCACAAAGACTACCCAGAAAGCCACAACCCTTCTTGGAATCAAATTCCCTATCAAAAGAAGCCAAGCTCCCTCTGAACCAAGGGCAACTAACAAAGCAAAAGCTAGGAAAAGGAAGAGCAAGGAAAAACTCTAAAACCAACCGAAAAGAGGAACAACAACACAACTCGAAGACAAGACAAGCCCAAAACTCCAAGGAAAGCTCACAACATGCTACACAAAGCATTGATAATATCAATTAACATAAATAGAGCATTGTAACATGATTCCACAAATATGGATAAGCATGGGCAAGCAAGTATGTCAACAAGGTACAACACTAAACCAACATGATACCAAAGAACAACATGCCAAACAATATAAAAGAACTAAACAAAGGCATGATACAAGATCACATGGATCATCCACCAACATATATTACAAAGCTAGCATGACAAGATATACATGGGGGACAAACATGCTAACAAGAAAGGTACCATCGAGCTAGACAAACATGATATGAATGAACAACATGACATATCCGAGCAATCAACCATAAAGCATGACATGATGTTCATAAATAACATCCACCATAAAATCATACAAAGATAGCAAGATAGATATTCAAGATCACAAAGCTATCATGAACAAGGTGGCTAGCCTACCATGGTTTTCACACAAGCAAGACACAAGTATATACAAGAGAGGACAAGGGGAAAAGAAAACTCACTATACATGTGTACAAAGGCTTTCAAGAGCCATCCAAAACAGTGTGGAGAACCATCTTGTCTTGATCTTCTCACGGGTAGAGATCAAGCCCATCCAACTTATGTTCTCCAACCGCGCCTCCATACCTACACACAAGGAGACGAGAAAGACCGAGCCTTGGATCCCAAAGGGTTAGCAAGCACGTACTTGGAAATCCAAGATTTGGTCACACGGGTAAGTGGTGCACACAACCTATCATGTGGGTTAGCATGATGCAAATGCCGGTTGGAATGAAAAGTCTTTTGAACACCCTTGGAACCATGCCTCAAAGAAGTCACTCGCGAAGAAAGTCGAGTGCTACCACAAGCAAAAAGGCAAAGATCCTTCAGGGTCGTAGGAGAAGAACCAACACAAGCACCATGGGAAGCATGTCGCGGACCAACACAAGAAACACTAGAAGCATGTCCACGAGCATGGCCTAACTCACTAGAAAGAGTGTCATAAAACCCGTCCACAAATCGCGCCTTCTTAGGCTCACAAGTGTTCATGCCATGAGAAGGGCTATGAACAACCAAAGGCCTAGAGGCACATCCTCTCCGTATTCTCCTTGCCCGGCGGTAGCAAAAACTCTCTTGATGCCCATCCTTCCCACAGTGAGAGCAATGGTACAAAGGCCTATCGAGAGGCACGGTCTGAGTGGATGAATCACCAATCTCTTGTAAGTGGGAAGTCCCTTGGGACTTAGAGCATGAAGCATCAACCCCAACATCCAACTTGGTGCCCACATTAGAATCACACGTGCCATGAGAAAGGCTACGTGGCTTCTTAAAAGCTTTGGCGCGCACACGTCGCTCGTGCTTGACACGGCGAAAGCAAAACTCAACGGTATGCCCATCCTTCTTGCAAAAGGTGCATTGGAACCTCGGCTTGGGAATATGAGTTCCAAATATGTGGGAGGCACCATTTCCATTCAAATCACCTTTGGCAACACTGGAAGAAGCAACAATCTTAGGAGTAGCTATGACAGAGCTATCCAAAGCACTAGCACACTTACCACCATCCAAAGACTCACACTCAAGAGAAGAAGTCGACTCCGGTTTAGAAGAAGCAAATTTAGAAGCATCAACATCGGAGTGACAAGAGAAGCATGAATCCAAACCCTTGGCACAAAGACTCTTGCACCTTGTGCGCAAAACCTCATTTTGAGACTTGAGGCGCTCACAAGTACCACATGTCATATTTCTCAAATTATTGATTTCTTCTTCAATGCATTTAGCATATGTGGTACGCAAGAGTTCATTTTCTTTCTCAAGGTTGGCACTCATCTCATCATGCTCAACCAACTTAGCGCTCATATCCTCGCACATTTTCTTTAAAGCCAAAACTTCATTTTCCAAATCAATGCATGAAGTGCAAATGAGACCACATGAACAAGTATCATCATTTACACCCATCAAAGCATCATCATCATCATCACAAGAAGTATGGCAAGCATCCTCTACAAGAAACAAAGAGCACTTGCTACAAGGCATGGATTTTATATCACAAATTTCAGCCCTAGCATGCTCAAGATCATCTACACATGTGGTGTGAGTCAATTTTAATTCATTAATTTCAGCATGCAAAGACTCACAAGAAACACATGGTAAAGAAGCATTTGTCTCTAACAAAGCAATCTTACTCCTAGCCATATCAAGCTCATCATTCAAAACAACACAAGAGTTGCAAGGCGTAGAAGCATTGGATTTCAACAAGTCAATTTCAGATTGCAAGTTAGCAAGAGATGATCTCAATTCATCATTCTCAAAATCAAGATTGTCGCATGCTCTTCTAAAAGCTTCAACATGCATTTTGCGCCAATTAACTTCATCTTTTAATTTCTCATTTTCAGCACACAAGGCATCGCAAGATTTGCAAGGCAAAGAAGCTTTGAAATTTAACACCTTAATTTCAGATTTCAAGCATGCAATGGAAGCAACCAAATCATCATTTTAGCATGCATGGTGTTACAAGAAGTGCAAGAATTCAAAGCACGAGACCTCCAATGAGCCATACCACATTTCAACCTAGTAAGAGAGCATTTCATCTTCTCATTCTTCCTACGCAAGGCATCACACAAATCTATGTTTCTCCTATGCAAGTCTCCACAATCACGCCCACAATCATCCAACCTATTGCATAGGATCAAGATAGCTTTGGCAAGTGTACCTTGGTTCATGCCTCCTAGCTTGTGGTAGAGCTCGCCTTTCTTGATGTCACCATCTTGATAGTCCTCGATGAGAGATATCATCTCCTCCACTTCGGCTTCCGCCTGAACCGCCATACTCCTCCTACTCAAAGAACCACAAGGAGAAGAACTTGGTGCCATAATCAAAGTACCGGTTAGGATTAGCCGAAAGCAAACTCGAGGAACAAGCAACGATGCAAATAAAGCACTCAAAATGCCTCAATTCTCTAACAAGTACTGACGAGTTCAATAGCAAAGGATCTTATCTTTTTCCCAAAAGTTTACCACTGAACAAGGAGCACCAAAGATAGAGGCACAAAAAATGTTAGCTCAAAATAAGGTGAAATGAAGTCTAGAGAAAATCCAGAAGAAACAAGACAAAGCCGTAAGAGACTTAAATGAGGATTTTTCAATTATCTTCTTGATTTTTTCTGAATTTTTGAAGACCCCAATGGAGTCACGAAACCGCTGTAAAAATTTGAGCCAAAACGGAGCACCGAGCGAAAAGTTATGCCCGTTTTACTGAAGGTATCTCAAGTTATGGTTTTCCAAGGGCACAACTCCAAATCGTCGGACTCAAAACGCGCAAACCAAGGTCGCAAGCAAAAGCACCTCTTTCCTCTAGTCACCCTATGGATTCAAGACTTGTTAGAGCCAAAAGAATCCACAATCGGCTCTGATACCAATTGAAGGATCGGATGGCGACTAGAGAGGGGGGGAGTGAATAGGAGCCGGTAAAAATTCTTCTCAAAGAACCCGGCCTATACCCTAGTCAAAACCCGGTCACACACAAGCGATGGAACGAATCATACACCAATCACCAAAACAACGAGGTTATGGATCATCCTCAAGTCCTAGGAATGATTCTTTGAAGCACACGCGGAAGCACGAAAGAAGGAGGGAGGAATCGAACCAAAGAGCAAAGCAGCCAGGCTCTGGCGGACCGTCCGGCCGGGCCGGACCGTCCGGCGAGGGTACCGCGGACTGTTCGCACCCTTGCCGCGGACTGTCCGTCCTGAGCCGCGGACCGTCCGTTAAAGCGAACAGAACCACCGAACGGACCCGAGAAAAACGGACCGTCCGTGAAGACCGGCGGACCGTCCGCGCGGGCCACGGACCGTCCGCTACTGAAGCTCGGACCGTCCGCAAACCGGCTGCAACGAAAAACTAAAACCAAATCGGATCGAAAGCAAAGCCGAGCAAGAACACGAAGAACACGTGAAGAACACTGTACACGCGGACCGTCCGCCTGGCCCTCGCGGACTGTCTGCCAGGCACGAACAGAACTGAAAACTGCTCGACCCCGAAAGTCAGCACTCCCAATCCATCACCGGATCTCCCTAACAATAGAAGCTGTTGAGACAAGAATTTGGGGACATGTAAAGCGTCAACCAAGGATGCTATACCCCAAAAATTTCGTCTCCTAACTCCCTAAATCATCGGGAATCGCGGATCCTTTGAACACCACCAAAAGCTAGAGCACCGAACGAAAATCCTTGAATCGAAGTGGTTTCCCGGCGTTTGAGGGCACAAGATCAATCACAAAGATGCACTAGACATCCATCCATGTTTCCCTCAAAGAAATCCGGGGAGAAACCCACTCAAATCTGCGGAATCACACAAAGAACAAAGGCACCAAAAACAAGCACGAAAATAGCACAAAAAGAACTCCGAAAAAGGAATAAAAGAAATTCGGGAATAGAAAGATTGGCACAAGATTTAGAGGATGAAGTCACTATGAATATCTTGTCCAATCGATTACAAGCCACTCCTAGAAACCAAATCTAAGATGGCAAAAAGCTCCAATCAAAGAGCCACACTCTCTCCTCTCTCCCTCTCTCCCAAAGCACTCCAAAAACAAAGAGTACCACAGCCTGCTAGCCCAAGAGTTGGCTGAAAATTCAGCCCCCTCCTCCTATATATAGGACCTCCGGAAAAGACCGAAGTGCCCCTGCACTAGGAGTACAACTCAAGCCCTCACAGGGGCATTTTGGTCAACACATGAAGTTCACCATCAGACGGTCGCGCATCCATCAGGCCTTCACGTCCTCCCGACGCAAGCACCTCGATCATGCCGCGTGTCGCCCGCCTCGAAGCTTCCCGACGCACCCGGATACCGTCTCCGTCACACCAGGCCCTCGGGCTCGGTTTTGAGGCCTAAACCGAGAAACCCTCCTCCGATGGTTTTGTGGCCAAACCACCAAACCCCGCGTACGCGGCCCGGCCTCACCACTCCAAGCGTCGAGCCCGCTAAGCCTTTCACCTCCGGCGCCCGGACGGTCTACTCAGTCTTGCCTCGTTCCTTGACTTGGCCACCACCGATGCACCAGCTCCATGTCCACGACTTCGTCTTGCTCTTCTTGCACCATGCGGCTCGCACTTGATCCCGTCGGCCACCGGGTCCCTCGAACCAAGCCTACTTGTCTCTCCACTCCTCGGAGGCCCCGCAAGGCTAAGACCTTTCGCGCCTGTTCTTCACCTGCACCAACGCAAACCAAGCCGCAACCAACACCTGCAATACTAGGTCAAGAGTCAGTCCACACAACATTGTCAACCACTCCTCACGAGTGCATTGACAATACACCACATAAACAATAAGGTAAATACACAAAATAAAACACACACAACACAACTCAACACTGCACACACAAAGCTTCAAACCATCCGGTCAATCACTCATCACACACGGACCAAGGTGCTTCTCAACTTGGTTCCTCAAAGGGGGGCCGGTGCGGTCTGCGCCAGGCGCACGGGCCAGGAGGGGAGCGGTGCGGGGTCAAGGAAGAAGAAGGAAGGGAAAAAGAAAGGAAGGGAAGAAAAGAAAATAAAACGAGAAAAGGAAAAAGAGAAAAGGGAGAAAAGGAGAAATAGGAAAGGAAGAAAAATAAATGGGAAATAATGGGAAAGGGTTTAGGAAAATTAAGAGAATTCCTTGGGAAAAATATGGGAAGGATTTTTGTGGGGTTTTCCGGTTTTTCGGGCGTCAGTGGGATTTTCGGGACAGCGGTGATGGCGAGGCGGACCAGCCGGCGGGACCGCGGCGGTGCGGGATTCCCGTCGTAGTGGCTGACCGCGGCGCTGGAGCGGCACGCGTGGGTGATGGCCCGGGTGCGGGCGGTGCCAGCGGGATTCGTGGCATGCGCGCCGAGGGAAAGGAATCGACCGGGGTTTCAAAAGGAGGGTAAATGAGCTCAGCGGGAAAATTTTCAAAACACGTGTGATTTATTAGGTGATTTATTAGGAGCTAAAAACGTGGGCGTTACAAGTTCATACCAGGGTTTTAACTACCGTTCGTAACCACTCGGAATTCCGTGGTTTTCTCTAATACCGGTCCGGTCCGCTAGCAAAATCGACTGGTTAACCACTCCTAACCGAAACTAAAAAACCAGCCAAAACTGGTCCTTCCGGTTAACCGCTCGGTAATTAACACCGGTTAACCGAGTCCGATTTTTTCGTTCAAAAAAATCGCTACTGTAGCGGTAATGTGAGCCATGCATACAAACTTAAGACAATTCAATAGCAAAGATTGGAAAATAATCATAAGGTTCTGAATAAACTATATATATGTAACATTTATGTGATTCGGGTGGTGCTTGGAAATAAACTGTTTGACCATGCCATTGTCAGGTCCTTCCTGTGCTCTCTAAAGAAGTGATAAAGTTGCATTCATGGTTATAATCAGCACCAGAACGCATCCATCCATTCTGACTCTTCCCAACACTCGCCTCATCGAATGTATCTTCAGCACCATCCCTAGGATCAGCACTTAATTGCACCGATCTACCCACCACACTACTGCCATTCTCTTTGCGGTAACCAGTTGATTGAACCTCCGGCTTGGCCTCCGTGCGCTTGCGGTCTTCTTTCTCCTCCTGGTACTTCATCTTGTGGCAAGGTAGCAGCTTGCTCTCACACAACACGTCGAGCAGGAAATGAGTGGCCCACTCAAATTCCCCCAGGCTAACCAGCAGCACTGCAGGTCTGCAGTAGGCTGTTCCTTCGTCTGAAGACTTGAATATCCAGAATCTCACTCGTAATAGGATATAATTTCAACAAATATAGTGCAGTACCACAAACCACTATCCACTACTTCTACCTCTTTCCAGATGAAATTTCTCCAAAAACAAGTTAACACAGAATTATCATTGGTCCAAAGTCCAAACAACGAGGTACTTTATAGTATATAAGCTCTGACGAAGTTTCTCAGTTTTCAGTTTTGTATGATCTGAAAGAATTATGGCTATGCTCTTTTTCTAGTATCAGCTCCTTTGGCAAGCATAACGAAAAAAACTGCATGCTACAAAATGTAGAAAGGGAATTGCCATACAATTTTCATGATTACAAATGATAATATGATAAGTCGTAGGGACACTACAATTTTCTGTTTTTAGATAAATGGACTGGTGATTTTAAGCTAGTACATAACCATGTCACTTCTGCCTCATGGCCAGTTGTTGGCTTCCTGTTCTGTGTTACTGAGGGGCGAGCGCAATGTCTACAGTTCTGTTCCGAGGACCTCGACCTCAGAAGCATCTGTCAGCTGAATCTTTAGAAGAAAGGCGCAAAATGCTGAAATCTCCACAGAACTTATCCGGAAGAGCGAGCACGATTCGAGCGGTGGCGGACGGGATCTATGCCCTGGCTGCCGACAGAGGAGCAGGGGGAGCTCGCGAGGAGGTGCAGCTGGGCGGAGTTCGACCGCCGCCGAAGGAGAGGAGCGGCCTCCCTCTGCGCCTCGCGCCGTCTACCCTGCTCCTCGCAGCCCCTCGAGCTCCCTGGCTCCCTCTCTCCCCGGTCGATAGTTTTTATTATTGGAAATAAAATTTATCAGGGTCAAGGATAAAGAGGTAAAGTAAGATATATCGGAAATATCGGACCAAATTCAAAATAATTCAAATTATTTTTAAAAAAATTTGTAGAATTTGACTTGAAACTATTTGTAGACTATTAAACATCACTTGTTCATAGATAAAATTAAGAATAAAACATTATGAGTACAAGATTATTGCGCGGCTGAATTTGAGTCGGTCCGTGTAAAGTAGGAAAAACAGGAAAAATTTAGCAGATATCTAATTTTATCGGACCCTACGGATATATGAGAAATTTCGGAAATATCGGTGATTTTCGGCCGATAAAAGAAACCATGCCCCGGTCTGCCTCCTCCTCCCTCTCCGCCAGCCTCCTCCGCCCCCTCCCCCCTCCACGCATGCTCCCCTCCTCGTCACCGTCATCCATGGGAGGAGGTGGAGTAGGGACGCGGTGGAGCGCGGCGCGGCCGTGGTACGACGGCACGGGGTGCGGGTTGCTCTGCGGCGGCACATGTTTGAGCGCAGGTGGTGAGCCTCTTGTGCAGTGCGGGGCACTGGCTCCACGCAGCTGAGTAGCATGTGGGTCCAATGCAGGTACGTGGGACAACAGAGAGAAGTGGGCCCAAGGTGGGTATGGAAGGCGGTTAGGCGCGGGGTGGGTGAGAAAATAAGTTGTTTTTGGCAGAAATGCTCTCCCAATTGTGATTTTTTATAGTTGTTCCACCTTTTTGTCATCATGCAACCTCACCGGTGGGTCTGCCGTTAGGGGTAAGGCGGGTACCTATTGGGTGAGAAAGTTTTCAAATATCTTCGCTCCTTTAGATGATGAAAAGCAAGATACATTGATGCAATTATATATAGCTACATAAAAGAAGATCACAAAAGTTTCATGCTACTTTTTATATAAAAACATAATTATTTCTTGCTTTATATATGTCTGATTCATTAGATGATATAATTATACTTCTAAATAGGTAATTATTTGTTACTGTCAAAAAATGTCTGATTTGATCAGCAGGATTCAACTGCAGGTGATGTATTTATACACAGTCGATTTGTTTCCGTAACCGAAGGTAGATATTGCTGTATATGGTTGTTTTATTTGTGGCAATAAATTTCATCAGTAAACAAAAATGCAAGTTTTCCTTCCTCAGATTCATTGGGTCCGACCAATATACTTTACCAGTTACTACCTCCTTCCGCAAATACATGACGTTGGTTAGTCATGTATTAAAAAACAGAGGGAGTACATACTTACATCCCTAGCTAAAAATAGTAATGCTATATTATTCATCAGTATGAGCAACAGAAGACTCGACATGACCTAGCTTTTTGCGTGAGTTTATGTGGGATATTGTGAATTATATTGTACCTTCATACGCAGTACCAAATTTACCAATAGAATAATTTAGCAATAGAAGAATAATTTCATTCCCCCAGCAATATTTTCATTGTTTCGGAAATTTGACGAACCTTGAAACTAAAACAAACCTCTAAGAAATTCAAACCCAAATAAATCGCAATCCTTTTGTAGGAATACTCTCCAAACTACCAAAGAGACTGGATTGTCGATGGATCTCTCTACAATCAGAACTTGTGACCTAAAGACGGTGACGCTGGAGAATAAATGAATCTGCTGCTACTGCCGACCTGCAGGCTGCAGGGGCTGGGGTTGCGGCGGAGGAACCCAGTACTACCATCCCAGCACTTATGCTGTTCCGGGTAGCAAGGCATATTGGGCAGCGTTTCACAACAATAGCATTCGTCCCAGTGAGCGGCGCACCACTTTTTGAAGCATAACTTCACTACAAGCTTGTTGCTCCCAGCCATCCGCCAGCTGCCGCCGCTGCTGATGACCACCCGTCGATCTCATCATGCCGTCACCTTCGCCTGTAATGTAATCGCGCATTCATCACATCACGCCTTTTCATCTTAGATCTAGTATTATAGGATGAATGTGTAGGCTTGATTCTTGAAAAAAAGAAAAACTGTAAGCTTACATTGTGAGGAAGACAAAGAGGCAGGCGAAGAACACGGCCAAGAGAACAACTACCGTCACCTATCTTGCGCCACCGGCTACCCTTTGAACAAATATATAGGCCTCTAAACAAAAAGCCCGCTAATTTGTATAAGGTTTTGGCGAACAATAATATACTGCTTATCCCAATGCAACGACGCCAATTATATAGGCCAGAACTGTGTTATGGTAGTGTTTGGTTGTCTTAAATGCAACGTAATCTGATTTCATAAAGTAATGAATCATATTACATATATGTCAAACATGATTTGTAATCAATTGACGCGATAATTAATCTCTTAATCTCTTAACTAAATAATGTATATACAAACTTTCAGAGAGAATCTCCAAGGGTTTTTCTAAATTTTACTGTCTAAACCATCATTTAGAGCATCTATAAGAGACTAGCAATAATTTTTAACTAAATTTAGAGATTAAGAGCCTATTTAAAAAATAAAGAGGCTTCTAAAATGAGAGATAAACCAGAAGACTCTTTGACACTAGACTCTTCATATATCTCTGTTAGTGGGCCCCACATATCATGCTCTTTTCCTATCTCCTTCCACCTCTGGCCGAGGCAAAACTCCTCCATCCGAGCTCCTCCACGGTGGCCTGTGCAAGACGACCACCTCCCTGCGGCGCTGCTCAAACTTTGCCTCCCCACGACGCCACCCGAGCTCCGCCGCCTCCTAGATTCGCACGACTTCCTCCTTCCCCACCTCCACCGAGATCCTCTCCGGCGCCACTAGACTGCCTCCACCTAGCGTTGCCCCGAGCTCCACCACCCCTGGCTTTGATTGAGCTCCACCTCCCACAGGCTCCACCTGAGCTCCTCCTCCTCCAGCCTCTGCTTCAGCTCCTCCTCCATGATGTTGCCCAAGCTCCACCTCCCCCTGACGTCACCCAAGCTCCATCACCGCCTCAGCTACCGATTCACTGCCTCAGCCATTGATTCACCACTATTGCCATCAATTCACTGCCCGCCTCGGCTTCCAACGGTGCCTCAATTGTCGATTCCCCGCCACCGTCGCCAATTCCATCCTCATGGCGCCTTCTTCTTGCTCGCGCGGGAAGCAGAGGGGGAGAGCGAGGTGGGCAGGCGTTACTTCCTGCTCGCTCGGGAAGAAGAGGGGGAGGGCGCTAGAGTCCGGGTGGTGGTTTGGCAAGTAGATGCACCTCGTCATCTTTGACGATCCAGGGATGGTTATCACGATCCACCAAGATAGGGAGTCTGTTGGATTGTAGTTTTTGAGTTTTTTTATAAATTTATCTAGGCAGATCTGTTTCGAGAAGCTGATGGAGATGCTTTTAGAGAGCCATTTGCATAAAAAATTTTTCCAACATCTTTTCTATTTCTTATGTGCATTCTAGAGATCCATTTGTCTAGAGATCCAACATCTTCTATATTTGTCTACTGAAAAACCCAGAATAAAAGATGGCTATATTTGGATGACCATTTGGACAAGCTATTGGAAGACATTTTTTCACCAAAGTCATTTCTACCCGATAAAAAAAGAATATTGAGGACCATGTGTGGTTCGACGGCCGGTGGATGGTCGCTTCTTGGTGTGATGAGTGATTGACAACATTGTGTGGACTGATTCTTGGCTAAGTATTGCAGGTGCAGGTTGTGGCTTGACTGGTGTTGGTGCAGGTGAAGAACAAGCGCGAAAGGTCGCTGCTGGTGAGGCCTCTAGGTGTGGAGAAGACAAGTAGGCTCGGTTCGAGGGACCCGGCGGCCAGCGGGGTCAAGTGCAGGCCGCATGGTGGCAAAAAAGGCAAGATGAAGTCATGGACGGTTTCTTGGTTGAGCCTCAAAACCAAGGTAGAGTCGGGACTACGTGGGAGCCGAGTCATGAGTGGTGATTGGCGGAGGCTACATCGAGTTCGTGGGGTTTCCAATGGTTCACTAGAAAACTACTTGGTTCTTTCGTTGATCCATAAAGCCAAGATCGAGGAACCGAAGATGGAGGTGCAGCAGCTCCAGACCGGTCTGACCGGTCCGACCAGTGTGCGGCGACGCAATCCGGAGTGTTCGAAGCGGAGGACACGCATCAGCATCGCAAGGCTTGCGTCGAGGCTAAGCAAGTTTGCGGTCGCTTGGCATCCGTCTCATGGAGCGATGACATAGATTTCCAAATTCGCCCTCGACGGGAATGTATCACTAGTTAGCTAGTAAGGGTATTTTAGACTTTCGGTTGCCTCCATATAACCCAAGTGGTGAGAGGATGGCAGCCATCTCTTGGTGCCCTTGCTCATTTGGTTTTCCTATTTTCCCTTCCTATTATCTTTAGGATTTCCATAGGACTAGCTTGAGAGCTTCATGGTGAGATCTTGTGAGAGGGAAGGATGATCGGACGGCAAGCTAGACCTTGTATGAACCTCTTTGGTATGCATAGATGATTCGGCGTGGTTCCTCAAGGCTTGGACGTGTTGAACCCGTTTGTTCTTTTTGGTGATTTTCGGAGCCTTTTCTTGGCGATTTTCTTAGAGCGATTTCAAGGCCTTTCTCTTAGGGATTTTGTGGGGGATATATGCTTGAGCCCTTTGTGGTTCTTTGCTCCTTGATTCCCCTCCCAAATCCGTGCGCAAAAGGGCTCGATTTTGGGGTTTTCGGTGCTCTAGGGTTAGAGACGTTCTTGGTGGGATTTCCTCGATTCCTCTTGATTTAGCAAGTTTTGCTGGATCAAATCTTGGCTATGGAGTGCCCATGAGGTGTTCCTACTATCCCCAAAGTCTTACACAAAACCGTGGAGCGATTAGGGAGATCCGGAGTTGGATTTGGGGGAGTTGACCCGCGGGTGTTGTTCATCCCGAGCTGCCCAGGTGTGACCAGTCTGACCGGTGCTCTCGACCGGTCTAACCGGTGCTAGCCCTTGGTGGGTTTTGTCTCGGTGAACGTTCTGGTGTGTTCCTTGTTGTCTCGTGTTGCTGTTGTTTCGTGTGTGCGTCAATTTGGAGCTTGGTAGGCCTGTTTGGTGAATTTAGGGTTTCCTAGCTTCAACCGGTCTGACTTGTGATCTACACCAGCCTGACCGGTGTAGGGGCCTTTTGTGGAAGTTTCCAGGTTTTGCCAGCAGGGACTGGTTTGACCGGTGGTGCTCACCGGCCTGACCAGTGTAGGTTAGTTGCGCTGGAGTTGCTCTTCTGCTACATTCTCGAGTCCGTGAAGGTGGTTGTTTGTTCCTAGGACCAGTAGCACTCCAGTGGCTGCGTGGTCTTGGCCAACTTGGGTAGTTGAGTCAGAGACGTGATTTGGAAGCCTTGTTCGTCTTGTTGGAGTTCTCATCTCCTTCGAGAAGAATTTTTATCGGCTCCCATTCACTCCCCCCTGTCTGGTTCACCTAATCGGTCTTTTAATTGGTATCAGAGCCAGTTCGGGTCTTCATTGACTCTAGCTAGTCTAAGATCCAAAGATGGCGTGCCAGGAACGGGGTTCGGGTCCTCCGCACTTCGATGGGAAGAACTACCAGATGTGGCAGAGGCGGATGGCGGTGTTCCTCCGCGGAAAGGGTCATATCCTTTGGGACGTTATAGTGGACACTACCTTTGTCCGTCCGGCTAACATCTTAGCTCCAAGATCAAGGGATATGTATGACGCCAACAATAAGGTGGTCGACTACTTGTTCCGTGCTCTGTGTCAATCCGAATTTGATCGGGTTCAGATATAGGATTTAGCTTGTAGGATTTGGTTGGAGCTGAAGAATGCTCATGCTAGGAATGCTGAGGTTCAGGCACGGTTGTATGCGACTTACCGGAGAGAGTATGAGAATTTCACTCATCTCCCCATTGAGTCTATATATGCCTTGTTTCAGTGGTTCACAGTGGTTGTTAACAACATGAGGGCCAATGTCGACGTTCTCCCGTATGATGACCATGATAGAGCGGTGAAGCTCTTACACGCGTTGGATCGTACCGTATGGGAGGGGAAGGTCAAGGTCATTCTTGAGTCTGAGAAGTACACCACTCTAACAGTGAACGAGCTGTTCTCGAAGCTCAAGTCTGCTGAGGTCGATCGGGGTTTGACAGCCCGTCTTGAGAGCCCGATTGGTTCCCATAGTCTTGCTCTTGTCCGTGGCAAAGTGTCTAAGTGTAACACTAATGCATCTTCCAAGATGTACTCTCTGTCTTCTTTGATGTCTTTGCCAGATGAGGAGTTCGACGTACTTGGAGAGGACGAGCTGGCGTTGCTGACCAGGCGGTTTCAGAGGCTGCCCGAGAACTGAGTGAACATGAGGAGGATAGCACGAACGTGCTTTTAGTGCGGCAAGCCGGGACACTTCATCGCCGACTGCCTAGAGAAGATGGAGAACAAGGACGGCTACAAGCACTGACCGAGCAAGGACAACAAGTACAAATCGAGGCTCGATCACAAGCACAAGGACGAGCGACGGTCGAGGAAGAAGGATGTTGACGGTGTATTTTGGTGCACCTAGCATGTTCATTACACTTTGGTTTGGATTTGACTATGGAACTAACCCGCCACTAGGCACGCTAATCATATAACAAGTTCATCTTTGTGCATGCATTTGGAAGTGTTATGTTTATGTAGGAAAACATGGACATAAAGGACGGATTCGCAATAAGTTCAAAGGAGCATTCATGGAGTCTTGTTCGTGTTCATGAGCTTGCTGAAATTACCTCCAATGGTGGCAAGGACCGAAGTGCTTCGAGGAACACCCCCGGGGATTGAAGCGTAAAAGATCAAACTTCATGCAAAGACAGCCTCCATCTTGATCGCGAGGATAACGGCGTCAAAATCATCCAAGTGGAGGGGGCAAAGTAGATAAGTGCACGAGGACCCACGGAGCAAAAAGGGCGACCGAACCGGCCGAAACGGGCTCGGGCCGGCCGGCCGGCCCGGCGGGCCGGCCCGGCCCACTTTGGGCACCGGTTCGGTCCCGTCTTCCTTGCCGTCGAAGGATCTTGACCCTAAAACCCCCGACGCGCCGCCAACACGGAGAGGGGAGTTATTCGCACCAGAAGGCCATCCACAAGCTAGAGAGAGAGGAGGAGGATCTCCGGCGGGAGATCAACCACCTCGAAGGAAGCACCCTCTCGTGGAGAAGGAGGAAGACACCGGCGGAAGGGAAACCATGATCAACGGTGCCATGATCAGCACCTTGATGGGGTAATCTTCTCATTCGTCCATGGGTTGTAATCGATCGTGAGATGTAATCGCACTTTGTCGGTTTATCTATCTATCATCTTGTGTTGAATATACTTTAATGCTTAAGGTTTGCAACCATGCCGTAAAGGGAGTAAGGCCTCAATGCTTCCTTGGATCCATTCAATACGCCGTGGCCATCAAAGGTCTAGTCATGAATACCTTCGCGTAGTGACAGTACGAGAGGAGGGAAAGGGCGAAACCGTGGTCACATCCTCGATAGATTAGATTGGTTTTCATGTCTTTAAGCGATTGCATGCTCTAGTATCGTAGACCCGTGGGCGAGTGTCTTCTATCTTGATCGTTTATCATTCTCTCTAGTGTAGTTTAGTGTTTTCTAGTATAATAGTAGTTAGGGTTTTAGTAGCTAGTGTGTCGTTGTTGATCGAACGCTTGTAATCCCCTTGCTCCGCGGATTGACAAGAACATTGGGAATCCCGTGGTGAAAAAGGTGTAGGGTCCGTACACTTGCGGATCGTAGAGGGATACGTCTTTTATCCATGAACAAGCACCTTTTTCTGGCGCTGTTGCCGGGGAGCAAGTTAGTTTACATCGTTTGTTTTGCATCTAACTTAGTTTTATATTTAGTTTATCCTTTATTTGCTATATCTAACACATATTATCTAGAAAAACACTTGTTTCTTTTTTGTTTTTATCTTATTGTCTAGATGGAGTTCGTTAATCAACTCTGTGGAAGAACCGGAGAAATCATTAAGGGATTACGCTAGCCCTCGATGTGAAGACATAAAAGTACAAGAGTCGGATTCGAAGCTCGAAGCGACCAAGTATGAAATTAAATCCAAGATCATGAAGATGGTGGCGGAAAACCCATTTGAAGGGATGGTTACGGAGAACCCATATAGACACATAAGGGATTTCACGACAATATGCAACACGGTGCGTCAAGAAGGAGTTCCCGATGAATGGTTCAAATGGAATCTCTTCCCTACTCACTTGCCGGCAAAGCAAAGACATGGTATTCGGTTGCGTCCTTTGAAGTTGAAGGCAATTGGAACAAGTTGACAAAGAAGTTTTGCGAGAAGTTCTTTCCAATTAGCAAGGTTCAACATCTAAGGAGGCAAGTGATCAATTTCATGCAAGGAGAAGAGGAAGGGATAGACCAAGCCCGGGAAAGGTTTAATGAATTAATCGAACAAGGACCAAAACTCGGCTTCACCGGTGACGTACTCTTGCATACATTTTTCTTTTCCCTAACCCCTAGTTGCATGCGACACGTCGAAATGTGTGCGGTGGGGATCTCATGGAGAAAACACTCACGGAAGCCGCCCAACTTCTACAAAAAGTTAGTAAAGCGGCTGCCATGCGAAGAGATTGGGAAACAAGACTTGCGGAGGAGCCGGAATTCGATTCAAGGAAGAAAAAGCTTGCTGAATTTTCTAAAGAGGCAACCCCGGAAGTCACAAAAGAGGAGCCAATCATGGAGAAGCTTGAACAAGAACACATCAAGTCAAGAACTACACCAAACGTCGACTTCGCCGCGCCAAATGAGACGAACAAGAGAAGCATGTCAAGCGCGAAGCCACTAAGGGAGTTCGAGCCAATGGATTGGGTTCCTATTGATTACGGAGAAGTATTCGACAAGAGAAGACCGTTCCCTAATCAAAAGGGAATGGCAAGAGCATTGGAAGTCGATTTCCCACCGGAGAAGAAAGCTGAAAATTCATACGACCTCGAAACCACCGGTGAGATTTTTGAAAAGCTCTTTGGAGATGACGTGGTGGATCCGGAACATATTGCCGAGGTGAAGAGAATCATGGGGATCAAGCCCGAAGCATCACCATATGCTCGCCTTGCTGAAATTTATTCGATCGGATCCGAAGAAGAAGAGAAGATGACGCCGCACTTGAGTTGCGAGATCAACGGAGTTCAATGCAAAGCTTTATGCGACATCGGAGCCCAAGTAAGTGTTCTATCTTCTAAAATTTACGATAAAGTTCAATACCACAACCTAGACTTAGCTCCAACATCAACGAAATTAATTATGGGAGATGGTAGAACTATCAAACCTCTAGGTATTGCTTGCAACATGAAAGTAAAAATTTCTAGAAACTATATACCAACCGATTTCTTTGTTATTGATGCTTACCATGGTAATTCTGATCATATAATCTTAGGTAGGCCTTTTCTTAAGTTGGTTGATGCCGTGTTAGATGCCGGAGAAGGCAAAGTAACCATGAACCTTAATGGAACAAAGTACACATATAACTTTCTTCGTGCTTCTAAACACCTTACTCCTTTTCCTCCCGAAGATGAAGAAATAGAAGAGATAGATAGTCTTTGTTTTGTTGAAACCCTTAGAGACCCGCTGCAAAGAGCGATGGAAAATCAAATTAGTAATCAACAAGATGAAGAACTAGAGGAAGCAACAAAAGGCTTAGAGCCGCATGATGGTAGCGTGGAGGAAGAGAAGTTCGAAGACATAGGAGAAATCAAACCCGAGGAGCCACAAGTGCCCAAAGTAGACCTTAAACCTTTGCCCAAGGGATTAAAATATGAATTTTTGGGCCCAGACAAAACCTATCCAGTCATTGTGAGCGACGAGTTGAGCCCCGAAGAAAATGAAGCGTTGCTGATTTTATTAAAAAAACATAGGAAGGTGATTGGATATTCAATTAATGATCTCAAAGGTATTAGCCCAGCCTTTTGCACTCATCGTATACCAATGGAAGACCAATGTAAGCCTGTAGTAGACCATCAAAGGAGGCTAACCCATGCCATGCGAGAGGTAGTAAAGAAAGAGGTTATCAAGTTACTTGATGCCGGAATCATCTACCCGGTTCCACATAGCGAATGGGTGAGCCCGGTACATTGTGTACCGAAGAAAGGAGGTTTGACCGTGGTGAAGAATGAGAAGAACGAATTGATACCGCAAAGAACCGTGATCGGGTGGCGGATGTGTATTGATTACCGTAAGCTTAACAAAGCGACGAAAAAAGATCACTTCCCCCTACCGTTCATAGACGAGATGCTCGAGAGGTTAGCAAACCACGCTTATTTTTGCTTTCTCGATGGATACTCGGGGTTCATGCAAATTCCCATTCACCCGAAGATCAACATAAGACAACATTTACGTGTCCTTACGGAACGTTTGCATATAGGAGGATGCCCTTCGGCCTATGCAACGCTCCGGCCTCTTTTCAACGTTGCATGATGGCCGTGTTTTCGGAATTCATCGAAGAAATTGTTGAAGTGTTTATGGATGATTTTTCCGTTTACGGCAAGATGTTCATGGATTGCTTAGCAAACTTAGAAAAGGTCCTTACAAGGTGTGCGGAGGTAGATTTGGTTTTAAATTGGGAAAAATGCCACTTCATGGTTAAGCAAGGCATAGTGCTCGGACATGTTATATCCGAGAGAGGAATTGAAGTGGACAAGGCTAAGGTAGAGACGGTTGAGCAACTCCCACCTCCTACGGATGTTAAGTCCTTAAGGAGCTTTCTAGGCCATGCCGGATTCTATAGAAGATTTATAAAGGACTTCTCGAAGATCACTAAGCCTTTAACACACCTTCTTCAAAAGGATGTGGCTTTCGACTTTGATGAGAAGTGCCTAGCGGCATTCGGACCTTGAAAAATGCGTTGGTGAGTGCTCCCATCATCCAACCTCCGGATTGGAGCCAACCTTTCGAGATCATGTGTGACGCAAGTGACTACGCCGTAGGCGCGGTCTTGGGACAAAGAAAGGAAGGCCGAGTTCACGCCGTTTACTACGCTAGCAAAACTCTTAGTGGGGCACAATTAAATTACGCTACTACGGAAAAAGAATTGCTAGCGGTGGTATTCGCTTTCGAAAAATTCAGATCTTACATCGTGAACTCGAAAGTCATTGTTTACACCGATCACGCAGCCATAAAGTATCTCTTGGCTAAGAAGGAAGCTAAACCACGTTTGATCCGTTGGATCCTTCTTCTCCAAGAGTTCGATGTTGAAATTCGTGATAAAAAGGGGGTGGAAAATGTTGTGGCCGATCATTTGTCTAGGATGAATCGTGGGCAAGATGATAAAGAGCCCATAGAAGATAAGATGAGAGATGACCACCTCTATAGAGTGCTTGATAAAGATAGTTGGATGATCGACATCATTCGAGCAATTCGAAAGATGCCCCTCGATCACCTAGACAAAAACACTCAAAGGAAAATAATTTCCGAAAGTAAGAAATATTTTTGGGATGCACCATACCTCTTCAAGCTTGGCAATGATGGAGTGATGAGAAGATGTGTGCCAAGAGAAGAGAGGCTTGAGATTCTAAGGAAGTGCCACTCGGCGGAGTACGGTGGGCACTATAGCCATTTTCAAACCGAAGCCAAAGTATGGTCGAGCGGATTCTATTGGCCGGAGATGCATGAAGATACTAAAAGATATGTTGCGTCATGCCCCGAATGCCAAAGAACCGGAAACATCTCTCAAAGAAATTCTATGCCTTTGAAATACAACTTGCAAATCGACATATTCGATGTATGGAGCATAGACTTCATGGGGCCTTTTAAAAACTCATTTGGATTCGAGTATATACTTGTTATGGTTGATTATGTATCCAAGTGGGTAGAGGCTATACCATGTCGTAAAGCTTCCACGGAGGAGTCCATCACTATGATCAAGAACGTGATTTTTCCCCGTTTCGGTACACCGAGAATCTTGATAAGTGATGGAGGAACTCATTTCACCGGGAAGAACTTCAAAAGGTGCTTGTCCAAGTTGGGAATTGAGCATAGGGTCTCCACGGCCTATCACCCACAAACCAACGGACAAGCGGAGACATCAAATAGGCAACTAAAAAGCATACTCAACAAAACCATAGAGAAGGGAGGCAAGGATTGGTCAAAGAAATTAGACGGAGCTTTATGGGCTTATCGAACGGCGTTTAAAACACCGATAGGTATGACCCCTTATCAATTCGTCTATGGAAAAGCTTGCCACCTTCCGGTTGAGTTAGAACATAAAGCCTATTGGGCGATTAAAGAGATGAACCTTGATCTCGATGCCACGGTGGTGAAAAGGAGAATTCAAATAAGCGAGCTAGAGGAGTTGAGGTTGAAAGCATATGAAAATGCAAGCATATACAAGGAGAGAATCAAAAGGTGGTATGATAAAAGATTGAAGAAAAAAGAATTTAAAGAAGGAGATAAGGTCCTCCTCTACAATTCGAGGTTTAAAACCTTTGGAAAGGGGAAATTGCAAAGCAAGTGGGACGGACCTTATGTTGTGCATTCGGTGTTCTCCAACGGAGCGGTAACCATTATGGATATAAACGGCGATCAATTTGTGGTGAATGGACAGCGGCTTAAGGTTTACTACGAACCCGATGTCGTGCCCATTCATCATGTTGACGTCTTTACCATGGAGGAAGAGCCCGAACGTCCCGCCTAGGACGAAAAACAAGGCACCAACTTCGTAAATAATTTTTCTTTTAGCTTTCCGGAGTTTTTCGCGAAGATTAACCGGGCCAACTTTTTCCCATGGGCCGAGGAAGAAAAAAATAGGGCGGTGTGCAAAAAACCGGACCGGCCCGCCCCCGAGGCAGGGTGGGCCGGCCGGCCCGATCGGATCGGCCCGGGGGTGGCCCGACGCCCGATGTCCCCGAATTTCGCCCGATGTCCCCGACGCCATGATCGGCACCGTGATGGGGTAATCTTCTCATTCGTCCATGGGTTGTAATCGATCGTGAGATGTAATCGCACTTTGTCGGTTTATCTATCTATCATCTTGTGTTGAATATACTTTCATGCTTAAGGTTTGCAACCATGCCGTAAAGGGAGTAAGGCCTCAATGCTTCCTTGGATCCATTCAATACGCCATGGCCATCAAAGGTCTAGTCATGAATACCTTCGCGTAGTGATAGTACGAGAGGAGGGAAAGGGCGAAACCGTGGTCACATCCTCGATAGATTAGATTGGTTTTCATGTCTTTAAGCGATTGCATGCTCTAGTATCGTAGACCCGTGGGCGAGTGTCTTCTATCTTGATCGTTTATCATTCTCTCTAGTGTAGTTTAGTGTTTTCTAGTATAATAGTAGTTAGGGTTTTAGTAGCTAGTGTGTCGTTGTTGATCGAACGCTTGTAATCCCCTTGCTCCGCGGATTGACAAGAACCTTGGGAATCCCGTGGTGAAAAAGGTGTGGGGTCCGTACGCTTGCGGATCGTAGAGGGATACGTCTTTTATCCGTCAACAAAGGAAGGCCGAGGCGGGAAGGCCCGAGCGATGGTCGGAGCAAGCGATGTTGACTCCAGATCCGCCTACTCTTCCTCGAGCTCGAGTAGCGGTGAAGATGAAGGTGATCGGTGCAAGAACAATAAGGCGTCCAAGAACTTGAGCGGGTTGAGCTGCTTCGCGGGAGATGGCTTTTGCGGCATGGCTTGTAGCTCCGGCAGCAAGAAGAGTCACCAAAGTGACTCGGACTCCGACTCCGACGACGAGGTACGTGATGAGCTTCCCTTCTTGCGTGAGGAGAATGAGCATCTTGGTCAGTTGCTTGATAACCATGATGATATGCTTAGAGAGGCCAAGAAGATGAGGAAAGAGCTTAGGGCCTCGCTAGAAGATGCTAGGAACCATGTGGCTGAGCTAGAAACCCAGAACCTAGATGTTAAGCCTGAAATTGATTTGCATAAGGCTTCACCTGTGGTTTCGGATGATGTTGATTGTGTTGATTGCTCTTTGTACCTTGCTGATCTTACTAGTCTCAAGGATAAACATGCTTCTACTTGTGATGAACTAGATGTGCTTAGGGTTGAAGTGACTGAGCTTAAGTCTATACCTGCTTTGCTAGGTGTTTGCACTTCTTACTCTGTTTTGCATGGAAAAATTGATGAGATGCATGCTTATACTATTTCGCTTGAGGCTAAGCTGAAAGAACCTATTCCTACTTCTTGCTCTACCTGTGAGTTGCATGCTTTTAAGAATCTGGAACTTGCACATTATGTGGATCGCTTGCAGGATGAGAATGATGAGTTGAGAAAAATGATGGGTTGGTTGTCAGGGCATGAACCACAGCTTAGGATGAGGATAGAGGCATACAAGTGCTATGATGTGCAAGCGCTTGGCTCGAAGAAGATTGGAGAGTGCAATGGTGAGGGAGGAGAGAAGATTGGTGATATCCAAGCACCACCAAAAACGTACCACAAAAATGCCTATGTTCCTAAGCCCAACCCACTTAGAAACAAACTTGACACAACCCTAGATCCTCCATATTCTCTCACTCCACAGATGACTTTCAAAAGTCTATCAAGTTCAAGAGTAACTTGGGGAATGTGTTCTTTGGGAAAGAGAGTGAAAGTCTAGTGAGGAAAAACCGGTTGAGCAACCGAGTAAAGAGAAACCAAGTGAGCACCCCAACCTAAGCCTAAACCTAAGCTCGTGCGGTTTCATTGTGACTATTATGGGAAAGATGGTCACAAGGGTGAGTTTTGCTTCAAGAACAAGCGTGAGGAGAGAATAGCGAAGGAGTGGGCTAATAATGACAAGTACCACCCTTCCAATGGTGTACTTGAGCCTTGTGTGCAGATGCCCAGGGCCAAAGTGATTGTGAGGACGGTTCCGGCTTGGGGAGAGCGAAAGGTTGCAAGCGGTGCTGCTGGCCGGGCTACACCGGTCAGACCAGTGCACCACACTGGTCAGACCGGTGCACCACACTAGTCAGACCAGTGCAGGTCTGGGCAGACAGGGTTCTGGTTTCCGTGGTCGCGAGGAGGCTCGGTTTGGTTCAGGTGGTTGGTCTGCAGGTAGTCAGTTTACTAGACGATCTCCATCTCGTTCTCAATACGAGGGTGGAAGGAGTCGTAGCTTTGAGATGGAGAGGAGAAATGGACCACGGTCTTCCTTTCATGGTTTTTGTCCTCCTCCAACTCGAGAGGGTTGGTTCCCTCGTAGTGGTTACCGTGGTGGTGTTTGTGGAGGTAGCTTTGATAGGAGAGATGTTTTGGATTGTACCAACACCACTTTGGAGCAAATGGCTCGGCACTGGTTTTACTCCTTTGGTACTAACCCCAGTGTTGAGTCATTTGTTCACTCACGTGCTTGCTTTTGAATTTCAGGTGGGAGACTTGAGGAATGTTTGGTTGATTGACTTTGGTTGCTCGAGGCATATGACCAGGGACAAGGGGTGGTTCTCAAGTCTCATCTCGGTGGTGTCTAGGACATACATTACCTTTGGAGACAATGGGCGAGGGTGTGTGCTATCAGAAGGTGAGATTAATGTAAATGACAAGGTCACTCTCAGGCGTGTTGCTCTTGTTCAATCGTTGGGGTTCAATTTGCTTTCTATGTCCCAGTTGTTGGATGAGGGTTTTGAGGTGTTGTTTCGGCCTAGTGGTTCTCGGATTTTGGATTCTCGAGGGGACCTTGTTTGCATGGTCGTTCCCGAGGGTCAAGTGTTCTGAGATGATTTTTCTCAGTCTTCTGGTGTGGATCGGTGTTTCTTGGCTGGTTCTTTGAGTGAGTTGTGGAAGTGGCATAAAAAGTTGGGGCACTTGAGCTTTGACCTTTTGTCTCTCTTGAGTAAACTCAATTTGGTCCGAGGATTGCCACGGTTGAGGTTTGAGAAAGAGTTGGTTTGTGCACCGTGTAGGCATGCCAAGATGGTAGCTTCTTCTCACCTACCTCTTACCGATGTGATGACTGAGCGTCCATGCGAGCTGCTCCATATGGATCTTGTTGGCCCAACTCATGTGCGATCAGTGGGTGGGAAGTGGTATGTGCTTGATGTGGTGGACGACTGCTCTTGGTATGCGTGGATGTTCTTTCTTGAGGAAAAAGGGGAGACGTTTGGTTTTGTTAGATCTTGTCTTGAGGTTGAGGAACGAGAGGCATGGAGATGCCATATGAGCGATTCGCAGTGACAATGGCTCGGAATTCAGAAACTCTCGGTTCAAAACCTTTTGCCATGACTTGGGTCTTGAACACCAGTTTTCGAGTCCGTATATGCCTCCCCAAAATGGTGTTGTGGAAAGGAAAAACAGAACCTTGTGTAAGATGGCTCGGACGATGCTTGAAGAGCATAGGACTCCGAGAAGGATCAGGGCTGAGGTGGTCAATACCACGTGCTATGTTTCGAACAGGATCTACCTCAGAGTCTACAAGAAGAAAACCTATTTCGAGTTGATGCACGGTCGCACACCCAAGGTGAGTCACTTCCATGTCTTTGGATGCAAGTGCTTTATCCTTAAGAAAGGGAAGAAGTTGGACAAGTTCGAGGCTAGGTCGGTCGATGGTATGTTCTTTGGTTATGCATCTCATTCTGGAGCATATCGTGTGCTCAATCTTGAAACTAACCAAATTGTGGAGACTTGTGAGGTAACCTTCGACGAGGCACAACCATGTAGTTAGATTGTTTTTAAGTGTGCAGGTGATGATGAACTTGGCGAGGAGATCTTTCAGGAGGAGGAGCATGAACATGGAGATGATGAAGATGGTGGTGTGGCGCCCACGGCTGAGCATGTACCTACTACTTTGACGATGATCGAGGACGGGCCCTCTCCCACACCTATAATGACAAACTCAGTACAAGGCAAAGCTGTTGTTGAGGGGTACGTAGCATCAAGGCGAGAACCTCCCCGGCAAGTACAAGTGGATCACCCAGCTTCGAGAATCATCGACGACATGAATGAATGAGCTACACGGTCGAGGGTTCGAAACAATTCTCATTTCGCTCATACTGCTTTTGTGGCCACTTTTGAGCCCAAAGACACTGGACATGCACTATCTGATCATAATTGGGTTAATTCGGTGCATGAGGAGTTGGAGAATTTCGAGAGGAACCAGGTTTGGGTGTTGGTTGACCCTCCTCCAGGGTGTATGCCGATTGGGACAAAATGAGTGTGGAAGAACAAAGAGGGAGAGAAAGGTGAAGTGGTGAGAAACAAGTCAAGGCTTGTTGCTCAGGGGTTCAGTCAGAAAGAGGGGATCGACTATGAGGAGAACATTGCTCCTGTAGCTCGTTTGGAGGAGATTAGGATCCTTCTAGCCTTTGTCGTGGCTAAAGGATTCCAGTTGCACCAAATGGATGTGAAGAGTGCCTTCCTGAATGGTGTGTTGGAGGAAGAAGTGTATGTGAGGTAGCCACCGGGGTTCGAGAGTGAGAAGTACCCCCATTGGGTGTACAAGTGGAGGAAGGCATTGTATGCGTTGAAGCGGGTGCCTAGAGCTTGGTATGGTAGGTTGAGGGGGTTCCTGTTTGAGAGAGGGTTTGAGATGGGGAAGGTCCATCAGACCTTGTTTCTCCTCAGACAGGGCAGAGATATCCTGATTGTGTAGGTGTACGTGAATGATATTTTCTTTGGTGGCTCATCTAACTCTCTTGTTGCAAGGTTTGCAGAAGACATGAGTAGGGAATTTGAGATGAGCATGATGGGTGAGTTGCAGTTCTTCCTCGGGCTACAAATCAAGCAAATAAAGGAAGGAACATTTGTGCACCAAGCTAAGTACACCAAGGACATTGTGAGAAAGTTCAAGATGGAGTACTCCAAGGCCATGGCGACACCTATGAGTACGACTACAGCTCTTGATGCGGACGAGGAAGGAGAACATGTGGACCAGAAGGAGTACCGGAGCATGATCGGGTCACTCCTCTACTTGACGGTGACTAGGCCGGACATCCAGTTCTCGGTATGTTTGTGCGCTCATTTTCAAGCATCTCCAAGGACTTCACATCGGCAAGCGGTCAAGCGCATTTTCAGGTATTTGCGTCACACTCCCGACTTCGGCCTTTGGTACTCCGCGTCTTCTTCTTTGGCTCTTCATGTTTTTTCAGACGCGGAATTTTCAGCGTGTCGGTTGGATAGGAAGTACACTTCTGGGACTTGCCAATTCTTAGGATCTTCTTTGGTGTCTTGGTCTTCCCGCAAACAGTCGAGTGTTGCTCAATCCACTACTGAGGCAGAGTATGTGTCTGCAACTAGTTGTTGCTCTCAGCTCCTTTGGATCACATACACCATGAGTGACTTTGGTGAGGAGTATACCCATGTTTGTAACACCCTAATTTTTAAAAATCTTGAATTTTATTAAAATTTATTAGCAACCTTTACTTTGCTCTTAAGGACTATAAGGTTTTCTTGATTTCTTTTAGGCATTTAAACATTTTCTAAAATAAAAAAATTAATCATAGGAGTTTAATGTTGCATACATGCTGATGCATTATTTTGAAGTGTTTGAATTCAAATTTGCATTTGAATTAATTTGTTTGTTGCCTTTCAAAAATAGAAAACCCTTTTTCCTTCTTCTCCTCCATTCCCTCTATTTCAGCCTGTTTTTGTTTGAGCCCAAAACCTTCAAAGTCCGCAGCCGCCCTTCATGACCTTTCCCGCAGCCCACTCCCATCGCAGCCCACTCCCATCCGCTCGGCCCGGCCTGCTTCACTTTCCTTTGGGCCGTCGCTTGGAGTCTGCTGTCGCTCCCACAAGTCCCTGGCCAAGAACGCCTTTGCACCGCAGCGGGCCAGCCCACACAGCAACCGGCCCAGCTTAGCCCACGCGCGCGTGGCTCCGCTCTGCAGCCACCGATAGGTGGTCCCCACCTGTCATCTCCTACCTCGCTCCGTTCTCGACCCGGTCTCTTGCGCAGACTCGTCTCCACCTTGTGTACGCATCCCCTAACGTGGACCGCACTCCAAGGTTCGCCCCACTCCGTTTTAAGGCGCCGCCGCTGCCCATGCTCTGTTTTTCCCTAGCCCTAGCTATCTCTAGCGCCGCGCCCCCGAAAACCCTAACCCTAGCTTCGGTCCCCGCTGTTGAACCGAGCTGTCGCTGCCTCTCCGCAGTTGAGGAGCAGTCCAGGAGCTTCGCAAGGTCGTGAGGAAGCCGCCGGTGCCACGTGTTTGTCGACTCCTACATCACCGGGAAGCCGTCGCCAAAGTTTCGCCGCCGCCGCCATCCGCCCCTTCGAGCTGTCCGCCGTCATTGCTGCCTATAAGATCCCGTCTTTGCCGTAGTTAAGTTTCTTGCGTCGCACACGTCGATCCAGTGCAGACCGCAGGCAAAATCGAGTACCCCAACTCGATCTCATCTTGCACCGGCGAGCGTGCCGATGCGTGTCGCCGCTAGCCATCCGGCCACCACCGCCTGTGCGCTTGTGTGCATCCTGGACTGTCAGAATGGGATCCAATGGGCCAGATCTATACTAACCCGAGTCAACCCGGTCATATACCGGTCAACAAGAGTCAGCCTTGCAGTTTTACAATAAAACCCCTGCACTTTTAGGTTTTGCACACCGACCCTCTCACCATTGAAGTTTCCTTACGGTTAGGTCCAATTTTCTTCAGTTTAGTCCCGAAGCTTTAGTTTACCTTGCAGATAAGTCCCTAATCTTGTGTAGGCCGTATCTTCTTTGTTTTAGCTTTATTTTTGGCGTTCTTTATGTCCACGCGATCGTCTCGACGAGTAGATTAGTTTTCTATTACTTTTGTCTCTATTTGATATGATTGGTGTTCTGTTTCTTAATTATTTGTATTGCATGCTTGTATGTCCTTGTGTGGAGCGTAGTGAACGATCCATTCGTGGAGTACGCTGCCATTGAAGATCAAGAAGGTTTTGAGCATCAACACACTTAGGTTGAAGGCAAGTCCTTACTTCATTCCCTTTTGTCTTATTACAACATGCATTTTAATTACACTGTTATTTACTTTTGCTGGCATTAATGTGATGGGACCTATGCTAAGGTGTGACTAGTGTTGTTTACCTTGTGCCTTGAATAACCAGGTGTTATGTTTATGTTGGGTAGCTTTGCTAGCGCATATTTTGGGTGGTTTAACTGAACAAACTTTTAATCTTGATTTACTTTATGCTATTCATGTCATACAAGAACACTATGCTTGTTTAATCGGAACATGGAGAACCACCCAGGTTAACCGTGCAACCACAAGGCATATGGCTCTGCCTTGGCTAAATAACTAGTGACTTTAGTGTTAGGATGACCTTACCTGATAAGGGCAAGAGGGAGCGCTAGTGGGGTATAGACTCGCTCTAGTAGGGAGTTGGGCTTTTCTAAGACACGATACCTACTAGGGGACTTTATACTCTGCAATGACTCAGAACCTTCGCGGGTTGTTTTACACTAGGGAATCTTCGTAAAGGCCTCGTAGCATCCCTATGCAACCACACATCAATAGTGTGATATTGTGCCTAATTTTGCACAGCATGGTTGGGTCCAAAACTCTTTGAGTTTTTACGCGACTTGTGGTGAAAGTGTACAACCTCTGCAGAGTGTAAAACTGACTAGTTAGCCATGCTCACGGTCAAAAGCGGCATGGACCATCACATGATTAACTCTATGGAAGATGGATTTTAATAACTTGTGCATTACATTTTATGGGTTCTTATGCATCTTTTAAGTGGGTTTGGTATACACTTACATTTGTTAGTAAGAATTTCTTAATAAAACTTGATGATCTAAAATGCTTAACTGCTTTGCAACCACTAGCCTTCCACCATAAAGCCTTGCATGTTGTTTTAGTATCTTTCCCTATTGAGTACGCCATGTGCTCATACTTGTTGTTTTATATTGCATCTACACCATCTGGCTCCTGCTCAGATGGAGATTTTGAGGACTACCCCGGTGTATTCGACGAGTTCTAGGCATTCGTCTCTCCAGTCAGCTGCCTGTGGAGGACTTCTACATTTACTTTTTCCGCTGCTAGCTACTCGGTGTGTTAGATTAAAGACTATCGGTCATGTAATAAAGTTTTAATACTTCCTTTACGTTTTTGGAACAGTTTTTGGTATTCACTGAGTCAACGCATGTGTGAAACTTGATCCTGGCGCACATGCATTTATGCAATGGGGTTTGTCCTTAAATCCGGGTGTGACAATGTTCCACTTCAATGTGATAGCACCAGTGCCATAAGTGTTGCAAAGAACCCAGTTCTTCATTCTAAAACCAAGCACATAGAAGTGAGGTACCAGTTTTTGAGAGACAACATAGAGAAAGGGAAGATAGCTTTGATCCATGCACCCACATATGACCAACTAGCTGATATTTTCACCAAACCCCTAGATCAAGCAACTTTCACTCATTTGCGGGGGGAGCTTGATGTTTGTTGGATTTCTTGAGTTGGTGTGTGGGAGCTCCTTTGTAGCATATGTATAGCTTTATTTTGTGTATTCCTTGAATTTGGCATGGCATATGTAACATGATGTATAGGCATCTTTGTATCTTAGGATGCATGCATTTTGTATCATATGCATTAGTTAGGAAAAGATTCTCCTATATACTTTGTTCACCATGGAATAATATGTATGTCTTTGTGAGCTTTTTTGGTAAGCTATGGTTAGTCTGGCTTAGCTCTTGATAATCTTGGTTTATGTCCATGTTTGATGGCTATGTTTTTCAAAAATGCTACATGTATGCTCTCTTGTGAGTAAATGCCTTTATATGATCTTGACATGTTTTAGTGGCTTGACTTTGCTTAATTTATGGTTGGATAGCTTATTTTGATCATATGGGGCCAAAGGATCATTTGCCATCATGAATATTTAGCCCCCATGCTTGATCTTATGGAGGGGCATAAGTTCCTTTTTGTCGCAAAGACATTTCATGTACCAAATATGAATCTGAAAATCAAATGTAAATTGCTTCAAAAATGTGCTCCCATGTCATATGTTCTAAATTTAATTTGCTTTGGGTGCTAAACCATTGCATGATGCCTACAAATGAGAAGTCTCATATATAGAAGTAGGCACATGGCTCGGTGGCTTTGACATGACATGAGGAGCTTGTGGGTGTTTGTGATGGTCTTATGATTAGAATGGTTGTCCTAGCATGAAGTTTGTGTGGCTTTGCCATTATGATATGTTTTGCTCATGTTTAGGACTTTGCTCATGAGAGGGTAAATTTTCGCAAAATTACGCAATTCTATCTTAGCTTCGTCCAATGGTTGTGAAACTTGGTGATCATGTAGTTGATGTCAATACAAAGCTATAAAGTATCTAACTTGCTTATTTTGTCTATTTGAGAAGCTCTAGGTTGCATTTTTTGCTTTTTTGGCTAGATTCATGCATTGCCAACAAGGGGAGAAGTTTGAGCATGTTTTGGGCTACTTAATACATCTAGAAGGTTTTCAGGTGGTTTCGAGCCATTTCTGGGCTCTGTTGTGCACCATTCTGACCGGTTGAGATCACCGGTCTGACCAGTCAGAGTGCTGGTTCAGTTCATATGTTGGTGTTGACGGATAAAAGACGTATCCACCTACGATCCGCAAGTGTATGGACCTATACACATACTATTCGGCCTGTGGAGGACTTCTACATTTACTTTTTCGCTGCTAGCTACTCGGTGTGTTAGATTAAAGACTATCGGTCATGTAATAAAGTTTTAATACTTCCTTTACGTTTTTGGAACTGTTTTTGGTATTCACTGAGTCAACGCATGTGTGAAACTTGATCCTGGCGCACATGTGTTTATGCAATGGGGTTTGTCCTTAAATCCGGGTGTGACCATGTTCCACTTTAATGTGACAGCACCAATGCCATAAGTGTTGCAAAGAACCCAGTTCTTCATTCTAAAACCAAGAACATAGAAGTGATGTACCATTTTTTGAGAGACAACATAGAGAAAGGGAAGATAGCTTTGATCCATGTACCCACATATGACCAACTAGCCGATATTTTCACCAAACCCCTAGATCAAGCAACTTTCACTCATTTGCAGGGGGAGCTTGATGTCTGTTGGATTTCTTGAGTTGGTGTGTGGGATCTCCTTTGTAGCATATGTATAGCTTTCTTTTGTGTATTTCTAGCATTTGGCATGACATATGTAACATGATGTATAGGCATCTTTGTATCTTAGGATGCATGCATTTTGTATCATATGCATGTAACACCCTAAAATTCCATCACCAAATTAATGTAAGCAACAAGGTGTTTTAGATTTTATTTTCTAAGGATTAAATAAATTATCAAATAAATTTGGCCTTTAAAATATTTAAATATCATTTTAATAATTTAGAAGCAATAAGTGCTTGTGCATCATGTTTTGAATGCATGGTTTTATTTGTTTGTGTGAAGTTTTAAAAGATTTTAAAAATGTTTTGAAAATCTTGGAGTGTTTTGAAAAGAGTTCAATTTCAAAAGTTTGAAATGTGAGTTTTAAAAGGTTTGAAAAAGGTTTGGAAAAAAAACAAACAAAACCCCAAACCCTTCACCCTTCCCTTTTGGCCCAAAACCCCGCAGCCCATCTCACCCCGCATGGCCCAGCTCCCTCTTCCGGCCCGTTAACCGCCGCGGCCCAACATCTCCCTCTCTCCCCTTTTTCTTTTTTTCTTCCAGTCACTGACTGGCCGGGCCCGCTCGTCAGCTTCCCCTTCCTCCTCTCACCTTCGGTTTGCCTCCCCTGCTCTGCATCCCGCGCGCCGCCACCGGCCGTTTCGGTGCCTTCCTCGCCCTCCCGCCTTCAATTCCCATCATCAAGGCGCATTGGAGCCCCGGCGCCACTCCTTCCCTCCTTTCCTCCGTCAGTTACCCCTTCCTCCCCCTTAATTTCCATCAAAGCCGCCGCCCCCCATGGCCATCAATGGCCATTGCCTTGGCCACCGGCCTCTCCCCTCCCTACCCCTCTATAAAACCCGAGCTCGAGCCCCGCGCCTCCTTTTCCGCATCCGCTTGAGCCCCGCACCCTCCACCTTCGCGCGCGTCGCCGCCTTTATTTCTTCCGGGCGCCACCATTGCCGGCGGTGAGCAACCCGCCATCAGAGGGTACCCCTAATCTTCTGTCCCTTCTTCTCCTTCGCGTGCGAAGCTCATCCAATCTTTAACTTGTGTCCCAGGACTGCCCCCCCCTCGCCACTGGACCGAGCCGCGGACGGAGCACCGCCGCCGTCTTCAAGCTCCGGCCACCGCGTCGATCTCCCTCTGCGTCGCCTCGTGGACGCCATCCTCTTCGCTCGAGGCTTGTCTGCGTGGTGAGAACCTCGCCCCCTCCTTTGTTTTACTCTACCCGGAGCCGTAGCCTTTGCCTCCGCGCGCCGCCGTCAACCGCGTCGCCCCCTCGCGGTGCGAGCCGCCGTGGCCGCCCGAGACACCTCCCCGTAGCCCCGGTTGGGTTCGCCGTTCTTCTAGCTCCGTGCGGGGCCCGGCCCGCACCCCAAACCGTGGTCCCTAGCTCGAGAACACCGTCTCCCGGCGAGCCTCCGGCGAGCCGCCGCCGCGCCGTCCGCCGGCGCCGCCGCCTCCCCGCCGGCCTCGCCCACGTGCGACCAGGGCCGTCCGATCGGCGCGAATGGTCTAGATTAAATCAGGGGCGTACCCCTTAGATCGGTCCACGGTGGACCGATGGATCGGGTCCACGGGCGCCGGTCCACACCGCGCGTCAGCATTGCGTCAGCCTTGCGTCAGCGCCAGCCAGTCACAGCTCACCACGTGGCACACCCTCATCCTTTCCACCGGCTGCCTTGGCAGTTTTGCAAAAAGGACCTCCAGTTTCTGGAATTCACAACCATGCCCTTCCACCTATAGAAATTCTTCCAGTTAGGTCCTGTTTTCAACGTTTAAGCCCCTGTCCTTCTTAGTTCTTCCCATCAGAGGTCCATTCTTGATCTTTTACACTATAAACCTTAGGTTTATATGTGTAATTACATTTTAGCCCCTGGATTTTTGCAGATAAGCCCCCGGAAGCCCTGTTTCTTCGCAGAAAAGCCCCTGAAACTTGTTTTAGCCATATCTTTTCCATCCTAGCTCCGTTTTAAGCGTTCTTGGTGTCCACGCGACCATCTTTTCAAGTCTGTCAGTTTTAGAACCTTGTTTTGGCCGTATCTTGTGCGTTTTAGCTCCGTTTCCACCGTTTCAAGTTGCGTTAGGCTCATATCAACTAAAACTACGTGATAGGACCAATGTTGTACATGTTCTTTGTTTTATAATTTATTTAAATATTAAATATGATTAAATCTTATTATGCATGCTTTTCTAATTAAAATCTAGTTAGAGTTCAACACGTGTTTTCATAAGAAAGTTAATATGACTAATACTAGTTAAATATTTCGTATAATTGAAAGCTAATTAGATGTGTACCTCGGTTTTTATAATCTAACTTAATTTGAGTAATGCTTATGCAATATTCTTCCTATATAAAAGCAATATAGGTTTATCTCGAGTTTTCTTAATGAAATTGTTAATTTGATTAATATGAATATAAATGTGTTTTTAAGTTGTAATTTGATTAGAATAACTCGAAATACAAAGATAAGCGCCTAGATGCTTTTACATGCTTCTTTTAAATTAAATGTTTAATTTGTATAAGTTAAACTTGAATATTTATAAATAAAATTGAACTAGTTTTACATCGTCTTTTAAATACAAATATAACTTGCTTAATTATAAATAGGGTATTTCTCTGAAATAACCTATACACATGATTTTACTTAACTAAAAGATACCAAGCACATAGCTAGCTCTTGTTGGTGATCATCCAAAGCTTCCGATAGTTCCTAGAGCCAACCCTTGTCTTCTCTTTAAGCTTTTTCTGCTTGGTGTATTGTTTTGTTTATTGTATGCTTTCTTGTGTGCTCGTAGACATCGTGCTAGTTTCAAGTGAGCAGTCAGTTGGAGTGGATCAAGAGCAAGTGTTTAAGCAAGGAAGGAAAGTGGACTTCTCCCCCTGCATAATCTATTTTTGTCCCACGCAACTTGCATGATAACTAAGTTTACATTTAAATGTTGCTATGCATAAATTTGATGGGAAATCACCTTTTTAAGGACATGACTAGACTTTTACCCTCATTACCTTGAACAACCCTTTTAAATAAATGTTTTGGGTAGAAATGCTTAGTTGCTATAACTTGGGATGGTTAAAATGAATCTTATGCAATATGATGAATGTTGATCATGATAATCTTTGGTGATATATGTGTGTGTGCTTATGGTTAACAACAAGATCATATGGTTTAATCGGAACATGGAGAACCACCCAGGAAAACAGTGCAACCACAGTCCATATGGCTCTGGCTTAGCCAACTAATTAGGTGTGTGATTGTACTGGTGGCCTTATCCGAAAGGAACACAGGGGGCTCGGGGTTGCAAGGGTATAGCCCGGTTCTTTTGGGGTAGCAGCCTTTGCTAAGGTGCTGACCACTAGGGAGGGTTATGGTCCGCCCGAGTCAGAATCGTCGTGGGTTGTTGGTCTTTTGCATATCTTTGTAAAGGCTTCGTAGTGGACCCCTAGCCACTCACCTCGGAAGTGTTTAAGGGTCTGATCAACCCAGGCAACATGGGGAAACACAAACTGTGGGTAAAGTGTACAACCTCTACAGAGTGTAAAACTGATCGATCATCCGTGCTCACGGTCAAGAGCAGCCTGGACCCTCACATGATTAATAAACTCGAAGATGGAATTAAATCGTGGTTTCTTGTGGGTTTTTGAGAGGAGATGCTTTTCTAAATGCTTAAGTGGGTTGGTATAAACTTACATCTAGTAAATAGGTGCTTGCTAATAAAAGTTGACCAACATTAAAATGCTAACCGCAGCAAACTCTTAGCCTGTCCTTGATGGCCTTGCATCTTTCCCCCGCTTGATGAGCTCCAACCATAAGTGTGCTCACCCTTGCTTACCCGCTGTTCAGAAGAGAACACTGGAGAGGAGTACTTCAGCGACTACGAGGAGTTCTGAGGCTTGCGTGCCCCCAGTCATGTGCCTGTGGAAGATGAAGATGGAGTTGCGTCTTCATAGTTATCGTTTGATCGTTGTAAAGACCTTCGAGTCTATCGTCTGAGTGTAATAAAGAGACAATGTAATGGTTTAATTCTTGTGTGTTTTTACTGCTGTTTATTGATATTTCACTCATGACGTCTATCATATGTGTGTAAACCTGATCCTGGCGCACATATGAGATGCATTTGGTTTTCTACGGAAAATCGGGTGTGACAATGCATTAGTTAGGAAAAGCTTCTCCTATATACTTTGTTCACCATGGAATGATATGTATGTCTTTGTGAGCTTTTTTGGTAAGCTATGGTTAGTCTGGCTTAGCTCTTGATAATCTTAGTTTATGTCCATGTTTGATGGCTATGTTTTTCAAAAATGTTACATGTATGCTCTCTTGTGAGTAAATGCCTTTATATGATCTTGACATGTTTTAGTGGCTTGACTTTGCTTAATTTATGGTAGGATAGCTTATTTTGATCATATGGGGCCAAAGGATCATTTGCCATCATGAATATTTAGCTCCCATGCTTGGTCTTGTGGATGGGCATAAGTTCCTTTTTGTCGCAAAGACATTTCATGTACCAAATATGAATCTGAAAATAAAATGTAAATTGCTTCAAAAATGTGCTCCCATGTCATATGTGCTAAAAATTTGCTTTGGGTGCTAAACCATTGCATGATGCCTACAAATGAGAAGTCTCATATATAGAAGTAGGCACATGGCTCGGTGGCTTTGACATGACATGAGGAGCTTGTGGGTGTTTGTGATGGTCTTATGATTAGAATGGTTGTCCTAGCATGAAGTTTGTGTGGCTTTGCCATTATGATATGTTTTGCTCATGTTTAGGACTTTTCTCATGAGAGGATAAATTTTCGCAAAATTACTCAATTCTATCTTAGCTTCGTCCAATGGTTGTGAAACTTGGTGATCATGTAGTTGATTTCAATACGAAGCTATAAAGTATCGAACTTGCTTATTTTGTCTATTTGGGAAGCTCTAGGTTGCATTTTTTGCTTTTTTGTCTTGATTCATGCATTGCCAACAAGGGGAGAAGTTTGAGCATGTTTTGGGCTACTGAATACATCTAGAAGGTTTTCAGGTGGTTTCGAGCCATTTCTGGGCTCTGTTGTGTACCATTCTGACCGGTTGAGGTCACCGGTCTGACCAGTCAGAGTGCTGGTTCAGTTCATATGTTGGTGTTGACGGATAAAAGACGTATCCACCTACGATCTGCAAGCGTATGAACCTCCACCTACTTTTATATTTTTCTTTCTTTCTTTTCCATACACATATTTTTCTCTTTACTTTTCCCTCTCTTGACATCTTTATCTCTCTTTTCAAAGCTCTCAATGCCTCTTTTTCTTGCATAAACACAATCTGAAATTCAAAATAAAACCATGCTAGAGACGAGACGAAACCTTGAGAGTAGGTTGTGTTCAAGGAATGTGATGTACAAAAGAGATATATAGGTTTGGTTATGGAATTTGGCGATGTACAGGACTTTCGATGTGAAAGTCACGTTACCGAATGCATGACGAGGCTAGCAATAAAAGATAACACAAGGACATGATCATTGCTCGAAATTAAAACTCCCAAGAGAGAAGCATCCTAGCCCAACTCATCGTGCTAATCGCACTTATGGTGGAGCGAAAAATAAGTTTAGCTTTGTATAGGATTTTTGTTCTTACTCTCAACTTGGAAAAAGAGGTTTTGCTAACCATTATCACAAGAGTTTTTAGATAATTTTCAGAATTGAATTCCTCCAACTTTTAGCATCGAACATAGCACAAACTAAAATATAAAGCTCTAGATCGAAGTATGGTGCGGGTACTTTTAGTTGTAGCAACTCCACTAAGCACCACGGTAAACGTTTTCATATATGAACACACTTATGTTCATATATCAAAAACTAAAGATGAACGAACGAGTAGATCAAGATAAGCATCACACAAGACACAAAATTTAAAGGACTCTTTTTATTTGATTTTCTTTGACACAAACACTAAATTAAGACACTTGCAAAAATTTAAAAGCACACTCAAAAACTAAAGACTCTTAAACTCTAAAACTCTCTCGAAAACTAAACACTCTCGAAGACTAAACTAAACCAATCTAAACTTGAAGCTAAAGGCTAGCTAGCTAGCTCTCCCCCATGCTAAAATCATACGACGCCCTCGTCGTATCTTACAAAAATCCTAAGGGGGCAAACTAAACCTAGTGATACTTCCCGCAACTATTGCACCACTTGCCCTTCATGTTGCCAACCATGCCAAATAGTTTTCGCACATTGCGATTTAGGAACTTGTAGTCATCTTCAACCACGCGCTCCTAATCCTCCATGCGTTGCCTCATCGCCTCCATGGCCTGGAAACATTCGTCGATCGATGCGTAGAGCTCCGAGATGGAGTGACGGCAAGCCACACAACACATCAGATGCATACCGAAAGGGTCGTCATCGCCAGGGTCTCCGCCGTCGTCGCCGCCGTCGTCGCCATCATCGTCGTCGTCACCATCGTCGTTTCCGTTGCCCTCGCCGTTGGGGCCTTCGGGAGTCTTCTCCTTGGGCACCTCTTCCCAATAGTACAGATCATTGTCATCTCTTCCGGTGGCCGCCCACGAGCTCGGGCTACGATCATCAGAATAGTCTCTACCCCCATAGTCTTTAGGCTGGGGCGACACCTCCTTGTAATCCTTCCGCTTCATGCCTCAGATGCGCACCGACCTTCGAACAGAAGTAAGGACGCTCTCCTTTTTGACGGGGTTGCGAGATGCAATAGCTCCGGTAGGGACACGCCCTCCGCAGCGGATGCGGGCGGTCCTCTTGATCTCCACTGGTAGCTTGAGCTCGCATCGCTTTGCCTCCTCCATCGATGACTCCTCGGCACCTTGCTTCAACTCTACACTCTTCGGAGACACGATGGCTGCTGCGTGGGTGCAAAAGAACGCTAGATGAGATGGATTCCCAAGCTCCCAATTTGGCCAAATAAGTAGTCCGAAAAGGAATACTCTAGAAACCGCATTTTCCTTATTCAAACTTCCCTTAAAACTTTCTGACCAAAGAAGGAACTCGAAAAGGGGCATTTCGGGGAAAAACCGGGGCGAACCACCGTGGGGCCCCCACTGGGCCGGTCGGACCGGGCCAGCCGGCCCACCCTGTTCCGGGGGCCGGTCCGGTTCCGTTTCCCGTGTACTGCCCTTTTTCGCATTCTTAGCCCATGAGAAAAAAGTTGGCCCAGTAAATCTTCGCGAGAAACTCCAGAAAAATAAAAGAAAAACTATTTACAAAATCCACACCTTGTTTTACGTCCTAGGCTAGACGTTTGGGCTCTTCTTCCATGGTGAAGACATCAATATGATAAAGAGGCACAACGTCAGGTTCGTAGTAAACCTTAAGACGTTGACCATTCACCATGAATTGATCACCTTTCACATCCATAATGGTTACCGCTCCGTTGGAGAGCACTGAATGAACAACATAAGGTCCGTCCCACTTGCTTTGCAATTTCCCCTTTCCGAAGGTTTTAAACCTCGAATTGTAGAGGAGGATCTTATCTCCTTCTTTAAACTCTTTAAACTCTTTCTTCTTCAACCTTTTGTCATACCACCTTTTAATCCTCTCCTTGTATATGCTTGCATTCTCGTATGCTTTCAACCTCATCTCCTCTAGCTCGCTTATTTGAATTCTTCGCTTTACCATCGCGGCATCGAGATCAAGGTTCATCTTTTTGATCACCCAATAGGCTAAATGTTCCAACTCAACCGGAAGATGGCAAGCTTTTCCATAGACGAATTGATAAGGGGTCATACCTATCGGTGTCTTGAGCGCCGTTCGATACGCCCACAAAGCTCCGTCTAATTTCTTTGACCAATCTTTGCCTCCCTTCTCTATGGTTTTGTTGAGGATGCTTTTTAATTGCCTATTCGACGTTTCTGCTTGTCCATTGGTTTTTGGGTGATAGGCCGTAGAGACCCTATGTTCAATTCCCAACTTGGACAAGCACTTTTTGAAATTCTTCCCGGTGAAGTGAGTTCCCCCATCGCTTATCAAGATTCTCAGTGTACTGAAACAAGGAAAAATCATGCTTTTGATCATGGCAATGGATTCTTCCGTGGAAGCTTTACGACATGGCATAGCCTTTACCCACTTGGATACATAATCAACCATGACTAGGATATGCTCAAATCCATGTGAGTTTTTGAAAGGCCCCATGAAGTCTATCCCCCATACATCGAATAAATCGATTTGTAGATTATATCTCAAGGGCATAGAATTTCTTTGAGAGATATTTCCGGTTCTTTGGCACTCAAGGCATGATGCAACATATCTTTTAGTATCTTCATGCATCTCCGGCCAATAGAATCCGCTAGACCACACTTTTGCTTAGGTCCTAAAATGGCTATAGTGTCCACCGTACTCCGCCGAGTGGCACGTTCTCAAAATTTCTAGCCTCTCTTTTCTTGGCACACATCTTCTCATTACTCCATCATTGCCAAGTTTGAAGAGGTACGGTGCATCCCAAAAGTATTTTCGACTTTCGGAGATTATCCTCCTTTGAGAGTTTCTATCTAGATGATCAAGAGGTATCTTTCGAATCGCTCGAATGATATCAATCATCCAAGTGTCTTTATCGAGCACTCGATAGAGGTGGTCATCTCTCATTTTGTCTTCTATGGGATCTTTATCATCTTGTCCACAATTCATCCTAGACAAATGATCGGCCACAACATTCTCCACCCCCTTCTTATCACGAATTTCAACATCGAACTCTTGAAGAAGAAGGATCCAACGGATCAATCGTGGTTTAGCATCCTTCTTAGCCAGGAGATACTCGATGGCCGTGTGATCGGTGTAAACAATGACCTTCGAGTTCACGATGTAAGATCTGAATTTTTTTGAAGGCGAATACCACTGCTAGCAACTCTTTCTCCGTAGTGGCATAATTTAATTGTGCCTCATTAAGAGTTTTGCTAGCGTAGTAAACGGCGTGAACTCGGCCTTACTTTCTTTGACCCAAAACCGCTCCTACGTTGTAGTCACTTGCATCACACATGATCTCAAAAGGTTGGCTCCAATCTGGAGGTTGAATAATGGGAGCATTCATCAAAGTGCTTTTCAAGGTCTGGAATGCCGCTAAGCACTTCTCATCGAAGTCAAAAGCCACATCCTTTTGAAGGAGATGCGTAAAAGGCTTAGTGATCTTCGAGAAGTCCTTAATAAATTTTCTATAGAATCTGGCATGGCCTAGAAAGCTCCTCAATCACTTAACATCCGTCGGAGGTCGGAGTTGCTCAACCGTCTCTACCTTAGCCTTGTCCACTTCAATGCCTCTCTCGGATATAACATGTCCGAGCACTATGCATTGCTTAACCATGAAGTGGCACTTTTCCCAATTTAACACCAAGTCTACCTCCGCACACCTCGTGAGGACCTTATCCAAGTTTTCCAAGCAATCCATGAATGTCTTCCCATAAACGGAAAAATCATCCACGAACACCTCGACAATTTCTTCGATGAATTCCGAGAATACAGCCATCATGCAACATTGAAAAGAGGTTGGAGCGTTGCATAGACCGAAGGGCATCCTTCTATATGGAAACGTTCCATAAGGGCATGTGAACGTTGTTTTGTGTTGATCATCCGGGTGAATGGGAATTTGCATGAACCCCGAGTACCCATCGAGAAAGCAAAAAATAAGTGTGGTTCGCTAATCTCTCGAGCATCTCGTCAATGAACGGTAGGGGGAAGTGATCTTTCTTCGTTGCTTTGTTTAGCTTTCGATAATTGATACACATCCGCCACCCGGTCACGGTTCTTTGCGGTATCAACTCATTCTTCTCATTCCTCACCACGGTTAAACCTCCTTTCTTCGGTACACAATGTACCGGGCTCACCCATTCGCTATGCGGAACCGGGTAGATGATTCCGGCATCAAGTAACTTGATGACCTCTTTCTTTACTACCTCTCACATGGCATGATTTAGCCTCCTTTGGTGGTCCACTACGGGCTTACATTGGTCTTCCATTGGTATACGATGAGTGCAAAAGGCTAGGCTAAGACCTTTGAGATCATTGATCGGATATCCAATCACCTTTCTATGTTTTTTCAATAAATTCAGCAACTACTCATTTTCTTCTGGACTCAACTTGTCACTCACGATGACTGGATAAGTCTTGTCTGGGCCCAAAAATTCATACTTTAATCATTTGGGCAAAGGTTTAAGATCCACCTTGGGCACTGGTGGCTCCTCGGGTTTAATTCTCTTATGTCCTTGAATTTTTCTTCCTCCACGCTTCCATCTTGTGGTTCTAATCCTTTTGTTGCTTCTTCTAGTTCTTCATCTTGTTGATCATTAACTTGGTTCTCCATCGCTCTTTTTAGCGGGCCTCTAAGGGTTTCAACAAAACAAAGACTATCTACCTCCTCTACTTCGTCTTCGGGAGGAAAAGGTGAAGGGTGTTTAGAAATGCGAAGAAAGTTATATGTGTATTTCTTTCCATTAAGGTTCATTGTTACCTTGCCTTTTCCGGCATCTAACAAGGTATCAACCAACTTAAGAAACGGGCCTACCTATGATTATGTGATCATGATTACTATGGTAAGCATCAATAACAAAGAAATCGATTGATATACATTTTCCAGAGATTATCACATTCATGTTGCAAGCAATACCTGGAGTTCTAATAGTTCTACCATTTCCCATGATTAATTTTGTTGACGTTGGAGCTAAGTCTAGGTTGTGGTCTTGATCTGTATCGTAAATTTTAGAAGATAAGACACTTACTTAGGCTCCAATGTCGCACAAAGCTTTGCATTGAACTCCATTGATCTTGCAACTCAAGTGTGGTGTCATCTTCTATTCTTCTTCGGATCCTATCGCATATATTTCGGCAAGGTGAGTGTATGGCAATGCTTCGGGCTTGATCCCCATGATTCTTTTCACCTCGGCTATGTGTTCCGGATCCACTTCATCATCTCCAAATAGCTTTTGAAAGATCTCACCGGTGGTTTCAAGGTCATACGAATCTTCCACTTTCTTTTCTGGTGGGAAATCCGTTTCCAACACTCTTGCAATCCCCTTTTGGTTAGGGAACAGTCTTCTCTTGTCGAATACTTCTCTGTAATGGATGGGAACCCAATCCATGTGCTCGAACTCCCTTAATGGCTTCGCGCTTGACATACTTCTCTTATTTGTTTCATTTGATATGGAGAAGTCAATGCTCGAGGTAGTTCTTGACTTGATGTGCTCTTGTTCAAGCTTTTCCGGGATTGGCTCCTCTTTTGTGACTTCCGGGGTTGCCTCTTTAGAAAATTCAGCACATGTCTTCATCCTTGAATCGTGTTCCGGCTCTCCCGCAAGTATTGTTTCCCAATCTCTTCGCATGGCAGCCGCTTTACTAATTTTTTGTAGAAGTTGAGCGGCTTCCGTGAGTGTTTTATCCATGAGATCCACACCTGCACACATTTGGACGTGTTGCATGCAACTAGGGGTTAGGGAAAATAAAAAGGTATGCAAAAGTACGTCACCGGAGAAGCCGAGTCTTGGTCCTTGTTCGATCAACTGATTAAACCTATTCCAAGCTTGGTCTATCCCTTCCTCTTCTCCTTGTGTGAAAGTGATCACTTGCCTCCTTAGATGTTGAACCTTGCTAATTGGAAAGTACTTCTCTCAAAACTTGTTTGTCAACTTGTTACAATTGCCTTCAACTTCAAAGGATGCAAACGAGTACCACGTCTTTGCTTCACCGGCAAGTGAGTAGGGAAAGAGATTCCATTTGAACCATTCATCAGGAACTCCATCTTGACGCACCGTGTTGCACAGCGTCGTGAAATGCCTTATGTGTCTATATGGGTTCTCTGTAACCATCCCTTCAAACGGGGTTGCCGCCACCATCTCGATGATCTTGGATTTGATTGCATACATGGTCGCTTCAAGCTTCAAATCCGACTCTTGTACTTTTATGTCTTCACATCGAGGACTAGTGTAATCCCTTAGCGATTTCTCCGGTCCTTCCACGGGGTGATTGATGAACGCCATCTAGACAACAAGATAAAAACAAAAACAAAAACAAAACAAAGTGGTTTTCTAGGTAATATGGGTTAGATATTAGCAAAAAAAAGATAAACTAAATATAAAACAAAGTTAGATGCAAACCAAACGATGTAAACTAGCTTGCTCCCCGGCAACGACACCAGAAAAAGGGGCTTGTTGACGGATAAAAGACGTATCCACCTACGATCCGCAAGCGTACGGACCTACACCTTTTTCACCACAGGATTCCCAAGGTTCTTGTCAATCCGCGCAGCAAGGGGATTACAAGCGTTTGATCTACCTCTACTCACCAACTACTCAAACCCTAACTATGATTATACTAGAAAATGTCTACACTACACTAGAGAGGACGATTAAGCTAACAAGATAAAAGACACTCACCCATGGGTCTAGGATACTTGAACATGCAACCGCTTTAAACATGAAAACCGATCTAAACTATCCGAGGTTGTGACCACAGTTTCGCCCCCCCCGTATTGTCACTACGCGGAGGTATTCGTAACTATACCTATGATGGACACGGCGTATTGAATGGATCCAAGGGAGCATTGGAGCTCTACTTCCCTTTACGGCATGGTAGCTAACCTTAAACATTAAAGCATATTCAACACATGATGATAGATAGATGTTCCAATAAGGTAGAGATTACATCTCAAGATCGATTACAACCCATGGACAAATGAGAAGATTACCTCATCAAGGTGCTAGACATAGCACCGTTGATCATGGTGACGCTTCTGACGGTGCCTTCCTTCTTCTCCACTTGTGGATGGTCGATCCTCCTACGGAGATCTCCCTTTTCTCTTTCTAGCTTGTGGATGGCCTCCTGGTGCAAATGGCTCTCCCTCATGTGAATGGCGGCGCCTCCAGGACTTTAGGGTTGAAGATCCTTCGGGTGCAAGGAAAGGGGAGGGGGGGTGAACCGACCCCCAGAGTGGGCCAGGCCGGCCGGCTTGGGCCGATCGTCCCAGGCCCATCCCGGCCCGGTTCGGTCGCCCCTTCGCTCCCGTGGGTCCTCAGGTGATTATACACTTTGCCCCTTCCATTTGCATGATTTTGACAATGTTATCCTCGCGTCCAAGATGGAGGTTCTCTGTGCATGAAGTTCGGTCTTTTACGCTTCAATCCCCGGGGGTGTTCCTACGTAGCACTTCGGTCCTTGCCACCATTGGAATTGATTTCATCAAGCTCATGAACACGGACAAGACTCCGTATATGCTCCTTCGAACTTGTTGTGAATCCGTCCTTTATGTCCATGTTTTCCTGCATAAACACAACACTTCCAAATGCATGCACATAGATGAACTTGTTATATGATTAGTGTGCCTAGTGGCGTGTTAGTTCCATAATCAAATACAAACCAATGTGTAATGAACATGTTTGGTGTACCAAAATACACCGTCAACAGTTGGGCACCGGTCTGACTGGTGGTGTTGGTCGGTCTGACCGGTCAGAGCTGAGCTGTTGCAGCTGCTCTGTTTTGTGAATTAGCTCGCATGCATTCGTCCAGGGGGAGTTGCATTGGTTCAGGGGGAGCTTGCATGTGTGCAGGGGGAGCTCTTTGTGGTCTTCAAGCTTTGGTTTGGTGGTTTGTGCTCTTTGCTTGAGCATAGTTTTGTCTCGGATGTGTCGAGCCGTTGCCCTTGCCTAAGGGGTCTGAGATTTGTCTTCTTCAAGTGATCTTTCTCTTTGCCTTTCTTTGGCTTTCCATCGCTTGTTGGTGTTTCTTTTTATTCGTTTTTTTATTTTCCTTTTCTCTCGAGTTACTATATGTGTGTGTTGTCAATGCACTCATCAAGGGAGAGGTTGAGGACCATGTGTGGTTCGAGGACTGGTGGATGGACGGTTCCTGGTGTGATGAGTGATTGGCAATGTTGTGTGGACTAATTCTTGGCTAAGTATTGCAGGTGCAGGTTGCGGCTTAACTAGTGTTGGTGTAGGTGAAGAACAAGCGTGAAAGGTCGTTGCTGGTGAGGCCTCCAATTGTGGAGATGACAAGTAGGCTTGGTTCGAGGGACCCGGTGGCCAGCGGGGTCAAGTGCGGGCCGCATGGTGGCATGAGCGGCAAGATAAAGTCATGGACGGTTTCTTGGTCGAGCCTCAAAACCAAGGTCGAGCCGAGAATACGTGGGAGCCGAGTCATGAGTGGTGATTGGCAGAGGCTACACCGAGTTCGCGGGGTTTCCGGTGGTTCACCAGAAAACCACTGGGTTCCTTGGTTCATCCACAAAGCCAAGACCGAAGAACCAAAGACAGAGGTGAAGCAGCTCCAGACCGGTCTGACTGGTGGGTCTGACCGGTCTGGCCGGTGAGGAGCACAAGTCTTACCAGTGTGCGACGACGCAGTCCGGAGTCTTCGAAGCGGAGGACACGCGTTGGGACCACAAGGCTTGCGTCGAGGCTAAGCAAGTTTGCGGTCGTTGGGCATCCATCCGATGGAGCGATGACAAAGATTTCCGAATTCGCTCTCGAGGGGCATGTATCCCTAGTTAGCAAATAAGAGTATTTTAGACTTTCGATTGCCTCCATATAACCCAAGTGGTGAGAGGATGGCAGCCATCACTTGGTACCCTAGCTCATTTGGTTTTCCTATTTTCCCTTCCTATTTCCTTTGGGATTTCCATAGGACAAGCTCGAGAGCTTCATGGTCAGATCTTGTGAGAGGAAAGGATGATCAGGCGGCAAGCTAGACCTTGTATAAACCTCTTTGGTATGTATAGATGATTCGGCGTGGTTCCTCAAGGCTTGGATGTGTTGCTCCCGTTCGTTCTTTTTGGTGGTTTTCGAAGTCTTTTCTTGGCGATTTTCTTGGAGCGATTTCGAGGCCTTTCTCTTGGGGATTTGGTGGGGGTATATATGATTGAGCCCTTTGTGGTTCTTTTTTCCTTTGATTCCCCTCCCAAATCTGTGAGCAAAGGGGCTCGATTTTAGGGTTTTCGGTGCTCTAGGGTTAGAGGCATTCTTGGTTGGATTTCCTCGATTCCTCTTGATTTAGCAAGTTTCGGTGGACCAAATCTTGGCTATGGAGTGCCCATGAGGTGTTCCTACTATCCCCAAAGTCTTGCACAAATCCGTGGAGCGATTCGGGAGATCGAGAGTTGGATTTTGGGGAGTTGACCCGTGGGTGTTGTTCATCCCGAGCTGCCCAGGCGTGACCGGTCAGACCGGTGCTCTCGACCAGTCGGACTGGGTTTTGTCTTGGTGGGTTTTGTCTTGGGTGAACGTTCTGGTGTGTTCCCTGTTGTCCCGTGTGTGCTGCTGTTTTGTGTGTGGGTCAGTTTGGAGCTCGGTAGGCCTGTTTGGTGAATTTCAGGTTTCCTGGTTTGAACCGGTCTGACCGGTGAGCTTCACCGGCCTGACCGGTGTAGGGGCCTTCTGTGGAAGTTTCCAAGTTTTGCCAGCAGTGACCGGTCTAACCAGTGGTGCTCACCGGCCTGACCGGTGTAGGTCAGTTGCGCTCGAGTTGCTGTTCCGCGGCATTCTCGAGTCCATGAAGGTGGTTGTTGGTTACTAGGACCAGTAGCACTCCAGTGGCTGTGCGGTCTTCGCCAACTTGAGTAGTTGAGTCGGAGACGTGATTTGGAAGCCGTGTTCGTCTTGTTGGAGTTCTCATCTCTTTCGAGAATTTTTATCGGCTCCCATTCACTCCCCCCTCTCTGGTTCGCCTAATCGGTCCTTCAAATATAGAGACTCTCTTAAAGATGCTTAGCTTCTTCAAATTATACTAGCCAAATTCACAATTAGCTAACTATTTAGCTTTGCAAGAGTGGGAAAACCAACAAACAAGCTAAATTTTCTTCTTCATATATATTCAACTCTTGTCTCTCCTACTCAATGACACGTGGATCCCACAAAATTACTCTCCTCCTGCTCCCCATCCACGTCGACAACATCACAAGACCTCCACCTCTCGCGCGTCGTCGCCCACGACCGGCACCAGCGTATCCACCTCCACCTCTGTCGTAGCACGCCCTCCCCGCTATCACAGCGCCCCGAGTCGAGGTAGAGAGAGATGCTCAAGATGGTCGGCGCCACGGCCACCCAACCCTTTGGCCCACAGTGGAGAATACAGGATTGACCGGTAGGGGGCTCTCCTTCCTATTCTTCTTCCTCCCTCCCTCCTCTTTCTCCTTCTTTCTCCTCAAAATTTCTATGGAAACATTGGAGGCATTACCATGGGATCGAGGGTGGTGGTGGTAGGGGGGCTAGAGCCTCGCTAGACCCACCACTGGATCCGCCGCCGCCGGCTCGGAACCCACCCGCCATTGCTCCCAACGGCGGCCCGCGCCCCCGCCCTTGGCTCCACCTCGCGCCCCCGCTCCCGATGACCGCCGCAGCCCCTTCCCCGAGACTTGCCCGTGTCCTAGACAAGGAGCACGACATCCGTGACGAGCCGCGCCCCGTTCCCCCCGGCGCCGCTAGCCCCCGTTCCCGAGATTCCCACGGTCGGTCAAGGAGCACGACGTCCGCGTCGGTGCGCACGTGCTCCGGGTATGCCACTCCCTCGAGCTCCTCCCCATGGATTATCTCCTCTCCAACGAGCCGGCGGCACCCCTCGCCGCAGCACGCCGGTGGCGGAGCTCGCCATGTGCGCGTCGCCCCCGGTCGGAGGAGGAGGTTGTCCGGCTCACGACAACGGCGAGAAGGTGGGGCGACGCTCGATAGTGGGGGTAGCGTGGGATGTCGGGCGACACGGGACTACGGGACGACACAAAGATAGCGGTACGCATGACCTTCACGGGGAAAAGGGAGATGGTGAGCCGAACTCGGCTAGCTTTCTTTGGATAGCAAGGAGAAAATAGCTAGCAAGACAAAGTTGCAAAGAAAATAAAGAGTTTGTTGGATCTAATTTTTAGTGAAGTGTTTTTAGCTAAGTCATCAAGAATACAACATTTCTTGGAGTTTCTCTTATAAGACTACAAGAGTTCAAACGGTAGTACCTGGGGACTTAGACAAAGCACAACCCGGACACCCAACATCACACTCATACATCCATGTGCAAGCAAAATCCTACCCCTATACTTCACACTCACATATACGGATATACCTGCCTTGAAGAAATTGTCTTGTACACTAGTTCCCAGCACAAAGCTGCAACCGTCCAAAAAATTTCCAGGAAATCACTCAAAAATCTGCTTCTGAAGGGTTTTGAATTTGGAATCTCCTACTGAGGCCGGGTGCTACTGGGCCTTCTGGTGACCAACTGGTTGCAGATCCATTCACAATTTATATACAACCAAACAAACAGGTTTGCATTGTTACATCTCCTCCCTCACTGTAATTAGATAAAACACACAAACCTTAATTAATCTGATTACGTTATCAGAGTGAAACCAAACAAATAGGCCGGCCTATATCTAATACAAAATCACTTACCTCTCTCTCTCGCCTCCCTAAATCCCTCTATGACACACACACACACACAACAGGTCACGATATTGACTTTGATTAGCAGTTACTCTACACACTTTCATCCATTTCAAAAAAAATCACTTTGCATGGCACCACCAATATGTTCGATATGTGTTTAACTGTACTTGGTTTGAGTTATGTGTTAAATATGAAAAATAGTATTCTCACACTACAAAAAGAATATACCAACTAGTGAAGAAATCTTTATGGCTCATTTTTCTCTTCAGACCTTTGATGTTTCTGGTAGAAAATATGAAAATAGAATATGGATGATATAAATTTTAATTTTAATTACTCTAGTTTATTTATGTGTCGATGATAATATTTTTCATGTATTTTTAATTATTTGTTTGATAAATGTATATATATTAAAAATATGTATTTACTAATAGTTTTAGTTATTATATGATTAATTATAAAAAAATGTGCATGAATTTGATAATCTTACTGAGCGATTCTATCTAGACTTGTTATGTTCTAATACTTAGTCTTTACATGATTTTGTAATTGTAAATTATCAATAAAGAAATTTGGTAAATGATGTCTTCTAATCGAGTAAATATCCGAATGTGTATCCGAATTCAAGACATCCATTTTGTATTCGTATTCGAGAACATTTGAATTTGTATTCGTATTTGAGTAAAAGGTGGTAAAAGCCAGGTGTTAACCAATTCCATGCGAACCCGATCCGATCCGATCCATCCATACACTTACATGGTGGTTTTGTGACGACATAAGCTTAGAAAAAACATCATAAACCATCCAAGATGCTACATGTAAGCATATGTCACTAGATCGAAACGATTTTAACCGACGGCTAAAACGCATTTGTGCCGACGGGCGCAACACCCGCCAGCGGTATTGTGCCAAAGACAAATGGCAATCTTTGCCGGCGGGTGCCTCGCCCGCCGCCCCCGAACCACGGTGTTGGCGGGTGACATAAGTGCCCGCCGGCCACGGGATTTTTGAAATCGGCTCGATCAGCCGGCCCACCCACCGGTAAGTCGCGCATTTTTTGCGTAAAGACGCGACGCTCCACGGCCGCCGTGGTTCGAACCCCGTGACCTCCCCCTCACGTGAAGCCTCCTCTACCACTACACCACACACTCATATGCATCCATATGCGGTTTTGATTCTAATCATATTATATTGCACCAAGTGTAAATCGGTTTTTTGAGGCACTAAACGGATTCAAATTAAAAACTTGTCAACGACAAAGTTTCATAACTTTCTCGAGATCTACAACTTTCATGTTGGGAGTTTTTGCATTTGAGGTCAACTACGAAATTTGAATTTCAAATTTGAGAGATTCAAATTTGGATTTCATTGATAATATGATTTCAAATAAAAAATTTGTAAACTACTAAGTTTCATAACTTGTCGAGATCTACAACTTTCATGTTGAGAGTTTCTCCATTTGAGGCCATTTGAAAAATTCAAATTATCAAAATTTCAAATTTCAGACGCACTTTACGTTAACAAAAGTAATTCAAATAAAAAATGGTTCAACTACAAACTTCTATAACTTTTGAAGATGAACAACTTTTATTTTCGTCATTTGCTCATTTGGAACAGTGGTAGCAACATTCTTCACAAATCTTGTACAACTCTCACATAGTATCTTGAAACTATATAAGAGATATAGATTTTGTGAACAAGATTACTACCCCTTTGTCAAATAAAGCAACAACTTGAATAAAAATTGTACATATTGACAAGTTATGAAAGTATGGAACTTTGTAGTGTACAACTTTTTTATCTGACAACGTTTTACTGCTTTAAAAGTGATTGTTGATTTTGCAAAGGCACGGTGCTTGCGGGCGACATAAGGCACCCGCCAAAGACAAATGCGATACACAAATGCTTCGATTTGTCTTGGCGGGTGCCTTATGTCGCCCGCCGCATTTATGCATTTGTGCTTGGCCGGTGAATAAGCTCCCAACGGAATTGTGCCCCCACCACTATGCTTTGGCGGGTGATAGTTGCATTTGCCGGCAATCTATTTTTCATGTGTCGGCAAAAATCGTTTTTTGCCTAGTGTGTTGAAAAATAAGGTCTACAAAATCGTCATAAACCGAGGGGATCTTCCATGCAAGCATAAGTTCGGAAATAAAGTGTTTCGATTCGTCCAAAAATCTAGCGAGTCTCAAAAGTTAGCCCAAAGGAAATAAAAAGCAAAAGTGTCAAGATGGAAATAAAAGAAAGCAAGAGCGTCAAGAGGGGGGCTGTGACCTCGCCACCGGCCAATTGAGTCCCGACTCCAACCATAACCTAAAATCACCACCGTTGATGCAAAATGTGCACCTAGCGCCAAACACACGGCAAGCCGAACAAGTCGGCTTCACACGCGCAAAGAATCACGAGACATGCCGGTCAATTTTCCTTGAAAATTAACAAAAGGAGAAAGTAGTTAGATACCAAAGCTTGGAACTTGCCGGGTGGTACCGGACGGTTGCATATTTACGGCCATGAAGCCGGGTAAGACGACATATAGCTATAGAAAGCTATGCGCAAAGAACCGACACCATTCGGGAGCTCAAAGAAGGAAAAGGTAACATAGCCGAATGGATGACGTAAGCATGACGGTGATCGGTCTTTGTTTGGGTAAAGATGCACGTGCGTAAGATCGTGACCGATCCCCATGGTGATCAACGTTAAATAAACAAACGAGGTAAAGCACGACCATAAACATGTAACGAACAAGCATGCATAGATCCAAAGCACTAGTCTACCGCATGTCTAGGTGCTTTAAAATCCATCAGGTACGATGCCAAACAAATCTATCCACCGCATGATACAACTTGCATGGGGATCGCACCACTTTCCACAAATAGATCTATCCACCGCATGATACAATCTAAATATGGAAAGCTAAAAGCATACATTATTTAAAGCATGAATTACGCACGTGTTCTACTCGTGGGAAACATAACCGAATACAATTTGAACAACCGATTCGGGGTCCATGAAGAAGGAATGAACATTACCAAGTGAAATAAATCTATCGGATTGATTTGAAATCTAATCCACCTAGGATGACTAGCTCCAAAGCAACCCAAAAACCTCGCATCTACCGCGTGATACTCGGTTCTTTCAAGATTTATACAAACGTTGGCAAGTTTGAACCCGCAACACGTAGCAACCTAGATCGATTCGGTTTCGGCTATCCGAAGAGCACGTGATCCACGTGTTGAATTAACCCAAAGCACGAACTTGACTCGCATAAGGATCACCAAAAGGTGAAAAGCCAATCCAAACCCATCTAGATTGGGCAAAGAGGTGTTACATGAATTTAAACGTAAAGCAAAAACTCAAAGCAACGGGGGTAACTTAATGAATCTATTGGATCTTGCCAAAATCCAATAGAGCCGATAACTAGCTTCAAGCCGATCTTAGCCTACCGCATGGCTCATGACCTAACAAGAAACCTTCTTGAACCAAGCTTGAATCTACCGCATGACACTAAGCATGGTAACAAGACTACTTGCATCAAATCTAAATCCACCGCATGATACTAGACGTGATACAAGGTTGTCGGTACTCACGGAGGTCGACGGATCAATGAACCCTCTCGAAGAACTCGACGACACGACAAATGGACTCTAGGGTTTGGCGTAAGGCCGGTTTGTATTGAGAATGATTGTGTCCCTTTTACATACAACCAGGGCTCATATTTATACCCTGCCAAGCACAACCTCGAATGGATTCGATACCTAATTTATCTCTAAGCTTGAGCGCTTATCCATCCATTCATCCTTCCTGCTTGAGCCACGTCACCATACAATCCCGCGAAATCAGCTCAACTGTTCTTTTGCCGAACGAAAGCAGATAGCCGACCGCGGATCTTTCTGCCGAATGCATCTGAGGTAACCTTCCTTCCGCCAGACGGACTCCTTACCGAGCTGGACCCACAAGTCAGATTCCTTACCAAATTTTGGTGTTAACACATGCCCCTTCAATTGCGGGATAAAAGTGATTTTATTCCGGAATTGACTCCAGCCACCAACGTCTTCAAATCGAATCTGTTCAACACCTATTCTCTCTCTTCGCAATCCGCCGAATCTTCGTATAGATCCAAACCCTAGATCCCCTTGTTCGAGCTTGAATCTCCAATGGAGGCTCAAAACTAAGCTGCTCGGAGTAAATTCCCCTTCCGTAAGCTTCATTCGGCATTTAGGTTTTCAATTTTTACCCGTAATTTCTTTTCCGCTTTCCTTCGGGAGCCTTCCACCGAGCTTTTGATTCGCTCCGAGGCCAATTCAAGATCCTACTACCTTGGTCCCGTGGAAAACTCGATCCTCGAGATTTCATCGCAACCGAATCTCAAAGGATCCCCTTCAAAGCGGCTCGTCCCCACCTCCTCGGTGGCGGGATGCTTTCAAGAACCGGCCCTTGCCCCCAATCGCAGGCTGGAAAAATTGGTACCGGAGAGTTCTTGCAGACAAGAGTGCTAGGACCCGAATGGGATACCCTCCGCATTGCTCGGTGCTCGGAGTTATCTTTGGCCGAGACCCCCAAGAATGAAGACCTCTTGATAGCGAGCTTGCCACTTCGGTCAAACGGCGTCAACGCCTTCCTTTTTGGTCACGGCCCGATGTCTCCAACTCGGCGGATATGTATATGATCACCGGCCTTGACATTACAGAACCGTTCACCCCCGGGATTTTAGATGCTCCTCAAGACAAACAGGAGAAAGGTGTCAATAAGACAAGCCTTGAGAAAGGTGTCATCCCGCCCATCTCGTTGAAAAGAAGAGGGCTAGTGCCGAACAAGCCATGAAAGGGGCACAATCTCAAACCGAGAGCCACAAAGATACATTGGCCAATCCGCAAGCTTCTCGCGAATTGAGAATCGCCGAAAAGCCGCCGTGGAGGCAGAACCGAGAAGCCCGTCGACCTGAAATAGAGGCCGATGACAAGAAAATAGCCGAGCTCCCCGGATTGATAGAGAAGACCCAAGAGGAAGCAATATTGGCTATGGCTAAGGTGAAACAATGCAATGCGAACTTACCACCCTATCCAAGTGCGCGTAAAGATTACCAAGAGCGGATGGAAAGTTTTCGCCAAGCAACATCGGTCGTCCGTGGTGTAATTGCGAAATTCTTGAACATCTAGACGCTTCAATTGATGTGTAATCGAATTGGTCGTCCGTGTAATATTTGTTCTTTGCAATTTTATTTCCTTTTTCTTCTCGCGCATTCTTAAATGTGATGTTGAACGACCCATTCGTCAAAGAAATGCCAATACCCGAATGGTACTTTGACTCTCCTTAGCCGAGCCGATCCAACCGAATATGACTCGGCCGGAACTCCAAACGACCCATTGGCGGACCGGTCAAGGAAACCTTTCCACCTTCCGATTTTCTTGGGATATGCGCCACGATCCGAGCCACGACTTGAGGCCACGATCTGTTTTGCCGGCCTATAAATGAAATCGTAGGTGCCCCTAGCTCTCCACCAAGCCTTTAGCTCTCGAATCTTTGCCAACCTCAATTCTTCTTCTTCTTTCCAAACAATGCAAATCCCGGAGCAAGCATGGTGCGCCGCCTCACCGACGCCGCGCCTCGATGAGGCGGAGGGGAGTAGCACCAATGCGCGCGGAGGCAATGATCGTCAATTCCTCTTCTCTCGATTCGTATTCAATCTCCTTTCGTTTTTGACGATTATCCTCTTTTCAAAGTTGATTCAATGGAATCCATCTCCCGCGCCGGCCGGTCGCCCTCGCCCGACGACTCCTCGGAGTCCGACGGCCACTCCCCCCGTGCCTTACGGGGAACTCGACGCTCTCCGCTTCAAAGGGGAACCGGAGGTGACTCGGCGCGAGCCGGGAGGAAGTTTCCAAGAAGGCCGGCATAGCCGAGCCGGAATGGGAAGACCGGCGCAAGCGCCCGCCGGAGACCATCGACGGTACGGCCCCGACGCCGTTCTTTGATCCAATCCGACCTTTGATGCCGATCTCCTTTTTTCTTGCACTTTGCGGCCCGTGATGCCGAGCTCAACCAGCTCAAGATGTTGGTGGAGCAGCTGGCCGATAAGGTGAACGCCCGTGGAGACACGCCGGCGGAGCGCCTTGCTGCGGTGGAGCACCGCGTTGATGAAGTGGCCACCCATGGCGTCCGCTTGGGCACGACCCTGGGACCCGGTGCCATGGCGACGCACACCGACGTCGACTACTCCACCAGGCCGCGCGGCTTCCGGGGCGGCGCGCCAGAGGACATCGATGAGATTGAGCTCATCTTGGAGCGCCTCGATGGCCACGGCGACGCCATTGCCGAAATCACTCATCCCCAATCTGTGCTGAACAGACTTTTCGACTAGATTGTATTAGGGATGCTTGAATATCGGCAATAAATAAAGAACTTTTGAATTATGTGCTTGTACTGCGATGATTTTCTTCATGTTTGCATCCATGAATCTTGTTTTTCCTTAAACGTATCCGGAACTCGTCTTGAGCCGAACACGCGAGAATAGATGCCCCTTGGCGCAAAATCCACGAAGATCCCCGAATCGGCAATCCGTAAGCACCGTTCAAGTGAAAACCCTTCGCACTTGGGGAGAAAACCCCGCCGCTTGGTATTCCAACGAGTGTACGGCCGGCCGCTCATCACTCCCAATGCACCCCTTCGGTCAATAAAATAGCCTCGCCGGGGATGCCACCGCAAATCCACTCGCACACTCATCCATCACTTCTCATCTCCTCCCCCATCTCCGGAGGAAAAAACCCCAAGGCCATGGACAAAGGCAAGCGACCTCGGGGAGCGCGGCGCCCCAAAGAAACGCACGATTCCAAGGTGAGTTTCCCTTGATTTGCTCCTTGTTTCCCATACGATCTTGCGTTTTACCTCTTCTCTTCCTCTTCTTCTTTCAGCCTTGATTTACTTCCTGAAGAAATCATCGGGACCGAAGACGTGCCTGAGTACATCTCCTCCGATTCCTCCCTCGAAGCAGAGGAGGCTACGCCTGAACAGAGGACCAGCCATCAACTGCGCCGCCGCGTTCGGCACCTGGAGCACGGTCTCAGGGACATCACCGCTCGTTGCCGGGCCGAACGCGAGCGTCGCATGGCTCTGGAGGCACTAGTAGGGGGTAAACGTTTCTGACTCCTTCTTGACTTCGCGCTCACATCTGGATTTCTTGCCCCTAACACCCACTCCTCTCGTTTTAGATGTCTCGACAGGTACAACAACTTGAAAACGGCTTGGGACAGCTTAGCAGAGGCCGCAAATCATGGTCACCCCCGTGCATTCCAAGTCGCCGTCACGGTGGTCTTGGAGCAACTGAAGAGGGAGCAGTCGAAGAAGCAAAGAAAAGATTGAATCATACTTTCGCTTCTTCCTCCACGCCTTCTGCTTCCCACCTCCTCGTAGTCTAGATCACCAGGGTTGTTGGATGTAAACCTGCAAGAGGCAGTTGTAAAGTAGTTTGGTGCTAAGGGCAATGCATCTAGGCACCGGCCATTTCTCCCCGTTTGTGTACTTTGTTCGAAGGCGGCCTCGCTCTTGAGCGCCGGCTATTTCTTGTGTCGGATGCTTGTAATCCCACTCGCCGGTGATCATCGATCGATTTTAATACTAGGATAATATTTCTTCAAATATCTCCCATTTATTGCAGCGAAAAATTCCTCTCCTAGTAAAGTTTTCAATATGTATGCATTACCAGGGACGCATCTGACCACACGAAAGGGTCCTTCCCAGTTAGGGGACCATTTGCCGAATTCGCTGTATTTGGTTCCAATCGGCAATAGCGCTTTCCAAACCAAATCCCCTTCTGCAAATTGCCCGACTTTTACCTTCTTGTTATAATACATGGCAACCCGCGCCTTATTCTTCTCGATGTTTTCCGGGGCCCCGAGACGGATCATGTGTAAATCCTCTAGCTCATCCATCATCGTGCCACCTGTAATCTTTGGAGCTCAAATCTTTTTGTAACACGATTCTCCCGGAATCCGATTGCATCTCCCAAGGTAGAACCGCATGATGCTCGTAAACCAATTCGTAAGGAGAAGTCTTTGTAGCTCCATGAGGGGCCATTCGGTAAGCCCATAATGCTTCACTGAGTACCGAATGCCATCTCCTTGGCTTCTGGTCGATCTTCTTCTGTATTAGCTTGATCATGATCTTATTAGAAGCCTCTGCTTGACCATTAGCCTGGGCATAATAGGGAGAAGAGTTAAACAATTGGATTCCCATGCTTTCGGCAAATTCTCTGAACTCCAGGGACACGAATTGAGCCCCTTGATCAGTTGTGATGGTCTGAGGGATTCCAAATTGATAGATGATGTGCTCCTTGACAAATTCAACCATGTTTTCTGACGTCACCTTTTTCAGTGGGATCGCCTCAACCCATTTGGTAAAATAATCTGTAGCCAAAAGCACAAACTTATGCCCCTTGCTAGATGGTGGATTGATTTGGCTAATCAAGTCTATACCCCAGCCCCTGAATGGCCATGGCTTGATGATGGGGTTCAATGCCGATGCGGTGAGGACCATGTGTGGTTCGAGGACCGGTGGATGGTCGCTTCCTTGTGTGATGAGTGATTGACAACGTTGTGTGGACTGATTCTTGGCTAAGTATTGCAGGTGCAGGTTGCGGCTTGACTCGTGTTGGTGCAGGTGAAGAACAAGCGCGAAAGGTCGTCGCCGGTGAGGCCTCCAGGTGTGGAGAAGACAAGTAGGCTTTGTTCGAGGGACCCGGTGGCCAGCGGGGTCAAGTGCGGGCCGCATGGTGGCATGAACAACAAGATGAAGTCGTGGACGGTTTCTTGGTTGAGCCTCAAAACCAAGGTCGAGCCGGGACTATGTGGGAGCCAAGTCATGAGTGGAGATTGGCGGAGGCTACACCGAGTTCGCGGGGTTTCCGGTGGTTCACCAAAAAAACCACCGGGTTCCTTGGTTGATCCACAAAGCCAAGACCGGAGAACCGAAGACGGAGGTGCGGCGGCACGGACCGGTCCCGACCGGTGGGTCCGACCGGTCCGACCGGTGGGGACCGGTCGACCGGTGAGGAGCACCGGTCGGACCGTGTGCGACGACGCGGTCCGGAATCTTCGAAGCGGAGGACACGCGTCGGGATCGCATGGCTTGCGTCGAGGCTACGCGAGGGTGCGGTCGCCGGCATCCGTCCGATGGTGAAGACATCAAGAATTCCAAATCCGCCCTTGAGGGGCATGTATCCCTAGTTAGTAGAGAGGGGCATTTTAGACATTCGGTTGCCGCCTATATAACCCAAGAGGTGAGAGGTTGGCAGCCAACTCTTGGAACCCTAGCTCATTTGTTTTCCTATTTTCCACCTATTTTCCTTAGGTTTTCTCTAGGACTAGCAAGAGAGCTTCACGGAGAGATCTTGTAGAGAGGGATGGATGATCGGGCGGCTTGCTAGACCTTGTACGAACCTTTGTTTCATGTATAGATGATTCGGCGTGGTTCCTCAAGGTTTGGATGTGTTTTCCCCGGTTGTTCTTGGTGGTGATTTTCGGAGCCCTCTCTTGGTGATCTCTTTGGGTTGTTTTCGGGGCTTTTCTCTTGGGGATTTGATGGGGGAAATTTGTGGGAACCCTTCGTGGTTCTTTGGGTTGTGATTCCCCTCCCAAATCCGTGAGAAAAGGTGCTCGATTTTGGGGTTTCTTGAGTTCTTGGGTTGGAAGTGCTTTCGGCGGGATTTCTTCGATTCCTCCTTTTTGGACGAGATTTGGTGGGATTAAACTTGGCTATGGACTCCTCATGAGGTGTTCTCGATATCCCCAAAGTCTTGTTCAAGTCCGTGGAGTGATTCGGGAGATCGAGATTTGGATTTGGGGAAGTTGACCGTGGGTGCTGTTCATCCCGAGTCGCCCGTGCCACACCGGTCGACCGGTGCTCTTGACCGGTCTGACCGGTGCAAGCCTCTGTGGGATTTTGCTCGGGTGAACGTCTTGGTGAGTTCGTTGTTGTCCCGTGGTGCTGCTGTTTTTCAAGTTTGAGTCCGTTTGGTGGTCGGTTGACTCGTTTGGTGCCTTGAGGGCTTTCGGTCGCCACCGGTCGACCGGTGTGTCTCACCGGTCCGACCGGTGTAGAGCCACTTAGTGAAAGTTGCTCAGTTTCACCAGGCGGGGACCGGCTCGACCGGTGGTGCTCACCGGTCCGACCGGTGTGGGTCTCGTTGACTCGAGGTTTGGTTTTTCCGCCGTGTTTCTCGAGTCGGAAGGTTGCGTGTTGGTTCCTAGGTCCGGTGGCACTCCGGTGGCTACGTGGGCTTGACCAACCTTGGTAGTGAGTCGGAGACGTGTGTTGGAAGTCGCGTTCGTCTTGTTGGAGTTTGCATCTCCTTCGAGAAGAATTTTTATCGGCTCCCATTCACTCCCCCCCCCTCTCCGGTTCGCCGTATCGGTCCTTCAAGTGGTATCGAGCCGGTTCGGGTCTTTGTTGACTCTAACCGCCTAAGATCCAAGGATGGCGTACCGAGAACGGGGTTCGGGTCCTCCACACTTCGATGGCAAGAACTACCGGATGTGGAGCAAGCGGATGGGTGCTTTTCTCCGCGGAAAGGGTCGGATCCTTTGGGATGTCACGGTGGACACGGGCTATGTCCGGCCGGTTGATTTCCTCGCTCCGGGATCGAGGGACGGCTTCGACGCCAACAATAAGGCGGTCGACTACTTGTTTCGTGCTTTGTGTCGGCCGAGTTCGATCGGGTGCACACCGAGCACTTGGCTTGTAGGATTTGGGCGGTGTTGAAGGAGGCTCATGTTGGGAACGCCCGGGTTCGAGGGCACGGTTGTATGCGACCTACGGAGAGAGTACGAGAACTTCACTCATCTCCCCGGTGAGTCCATCGATGCCTTGTTTCGCGAGGTTCACGGTGGTGGTGAACAACATGAGGGCCAATGTGGACGTGCTCCCGTACGATGATCATGATAGAGCGGTCAAGCTCTTACACTCTTTGGATCGTACGATATGGAGCGGAAAGTTCGAGGCCATAGTCGAGTCGGAGAGGTATGATACTCGACGGTGAACGAGCCGTTCTCAAAGCTCAAGTCGGCCGAGGTGGATAGGGGCATGATCGCCAAGCTCGAGGGACCGACCGATTCCCATAGTCTTGCCCTCGTTGGTGGTTCCAAAGGAAAGACTAACTCTAACCCATCCACCGGGATGTTCTCGTTTTCCTCTTTGATGTCTATGCCAGATGAGGAGTTTGATGACCTTGGAGAGGATGAGTCGGCGCCGTTGACGAGGCGGTTCGAGAGGCTGCACGAGAACCGCGTGAACATGAGGAGGAACACGAGGACTTGCTTCCAGTGCGGCAAGCCGGGACACTTCGTCGCCGACGCCCGGAGAAGGCCGAGAACAAGGACAGCTACAAGCACAAGCCGAGGAAGAACGATGACAAGTACCGTTCGAGGCGCGACCACAAGAGCAAGCACAAGAACAAGTACAAGGACGAGCGACGATCGAGGAAGAAGGAGGGCCGAGGCAAGGCCCGAGCGATGGTTGGAGCGAGCGACGTCGACTCCGGGTCCGCGTACTCCACCTCGAGCTCGAGCGGCAGCCGACGACGAGGGAGATCGCCGCAAGAACAAGAGGTCGTCCAAGAACCCGAGCGGGCCGAGCGCTTCGCGAGAGACGGCTTCGCACCATGGCGTTGAGCTCCGGCAGCAAGAAGAAGAGTACACGGAGCGACTCGGACTGCGAGTCCGACGACGAGGTGCGTGATGAGCTTCCCTTCTTGCGCCGGAGAATGAGAGGCTTGGCTCTTTGCTTGATAACCGTGATGACATGCTTAGAGAGGCCAAGAAAATGAGGAAAGAGCTTAGGGCTTCACTTGAGGATGCTAGGACTAGAGTGGGCCGAGCTAGAGACACGGGTGCTTGATAGCAAGCTTGAGATTGATTCGCTTAAGGCTAGCCTCGTTGTCTCGATGAGAATGATTGTGCTGATTGCTCCATATTCCTTGCTGATCTTGCTTTGTTTAAGGAGAAGCATGCCTCCAAGTGTGAGGAACTAGATGTGCTTAGGGTTGAAGTGGCCGAGCTTAAGTCTAGACTCGCTTTGCTAGGTGCTTGCACTTCTTGCCCCGTTTTGCATGCTAAAATTGATGAGATGCATGCTTACACTAGTTCGCTCGAGGCTAAATTGAAGGAACCCATGCCTACATCTTGCTCTACCCGTGAAATGCATGCATTGAAAAATTTGGAGCTTGCACATTATGTTGATCGTTTGCGGGATGAGAATGATGATTTGAGGAAGTTGATGGGTTGGTTGTCCGGTCACGAGCCTCGGTTGAGGATGATGATCGAGGCCTTTAAGAGGCAAGATGGTGAGGGGCTTGGGGCAAACAAGGTTGGTGAGGGAAGTGGAGAGAATATCCGGAGCCACCAAAAACCCACCACAAGAATGATTTCCCACCAAAACCTAACCATCTAAGGAACCGACTAGACACAACCCCGCCTCCACCCGTGTTTCCTACACCCACAAATGACCTACAAAAGCCCATCAAGTTTGTGAGCACTTCGGGGAAAGTGTTCTTTGGGAAGGAGAGTGAGAAGGCTAGTGGTGAGAAACCGGTGGAGGGTTTGAGTGGAGAGAAACCGAGTGAGCAGCCACATCCCAAGCCAAAGCCTAAGCTTGTGAGGTTCCATTGTGGCTATTGTGGGAGAGATGGCCATAAGGAGGAGTTTTGCTTCAAGAGGAAGCGAGATGAGAGAATGGAGAAGGAGTGGGCTAACAAGGACAAGTACCACCCTTCCGATGGTGTACTTGAGCCTCGTGTGCGGATGCCCGGGGGCAAGGCGATTGTGAGGACGAGTTCGGGCTTGGGGAGAGAAGAAGGTCAGAGGCGGTCTTTGCTGCCCGGACCACACCGGTCGGACGGGTGTGGAGCACCGGTCGGACCGGTGCGGGCACTGGCGCAGACGGATGTTCGGGTTTCGTGCTCGTACGAGGTGCGAGGGTTGTTTACGGTGGTCGTGGTTCGGTGGTTGGGCCGGAAAGGGTGCGGGTGGTCGGGCTTGCTAGGCGTTCTCCTCCTCGTGCTCAATACGGGGATTGGAGGAGTCGTGGCGGTGTGTTGGAGAGGAAGGACGTTCCACGGGCTTTCTTGCGTGGTTTTGGTCCTCCTCCAGGCAGAGAGGGGTGGTTCCCTCAGGGTGGTTACCGTGGTGGTGTTCGTGGAGGTAACTTTGGTAGGAGAGATGCTTTGGTTGGTGCTAACCCCACTTTCGAGCAAATGGCTCGGCACTGGTTTTCCTCCTTTGGTTCTAACCCCGATCTTCGAGTCGTTTGTTCGCTCACGTGCCTATTTTTGATGTACAGGTGGGAGACTTGAAGAACATTTGGTTGATTGACTCCGGTTGTTCGAGGCATATGACCGGAGACAGGGGGTGGTTCTCAAGTCTCGTCCCGGTGGTGACGAAGAGGTACATCACCTTTGGGGACAATGGGCGTGGGCGTGTGCTTTCAGAAGGTGAGATAAAAGTGAGTGATAAGATCACTCTGAGGCGTGTTGCTCTTGTTCAATCGCTGGGGTACAATTTGCTTTCTGTGTCCCAGTTGTTGGATGAGGGTTTTGAGGTGTTGTTTCGGCCAGGTGGTTCTCGGATTGTGGACTCTCGAGGGGACCTTGTTTGTATGGTCGTTCCCGAGGGTCGGGTGTTTCGTGCTGATTTTTCTCGGTCTTCGGGTGTGGAGCGTTGTTTCTTGGGCGGCTCTTCGAGTGAGTTGTGGAAGTGGCATAGGAAGTTGGGTCACTTGAGCTTTGACCTTTTGTCTCGCTTGAGTAAACTCAATTTGGTCCGAGGATTGCCACGGTTGAGGCTTGAGAAAGAGTTGGTTTGTGCTCCGTGTAGGCATGCTAAGATGGTGGCCTCTTCTCACCCGCCTCTCACCGATGTGATGACTGAGCGTCCATGCGAGCTGCTCCATATGGACCTTGTTGGCCCAGCTCGTGTGCGATCTGCGGGTGGGAAGTGGTATGTCCTTGTTGTGGTGGACGACTACTCTCGGTATGCGTGGGTGTTCTTTCTCGAGGATAAGGGGGAGACGTTTGGTTTTGTTCGAGATCTAGTCTTGAGGTTGAGGAACGAGAGGCACGGAGATGCCATACGAGCTATCCGCAAGGATAATGGCTCGGAATTCGGGAACTCTCGTTTTGAAACCTTTTGTCATGACTTGGGTCTTGAGCACCGGTTTTCGAGTCCGTATACGCCTCCCCGCAATGGTGTTGTGGAAAGGAAGAACGAGGACCTTGTGCGAGATGGCTCGGACGATGCTTGATGAGCATAGGACTCCGAGGAGGTATTGGGCCGAGGCGGTGAATACCGCGTGCTATGTGTCGAACGGGATATACCTCGAGTGCACAAGAAGAAGACATGCTATGAGTTGATGCATGGTCGCACACCCAAGGTGAGTCACTTCCATGTCTTTGGTTGCAAGTGTTTCATTCGAAGAAGGGCGGGAAGTTGGATAAGTTTGAGGCTAGGTCTCGTCGATGGTATTTTCTTTGGTTATGCATCTCATTCTAGAGCATATCGTGTGCTCAATCTTGAAACTAACCAAATCGTGGAGACTTGCGAGGTAACCTTCGACGAGACAGAGCCACGTAGTCAGCTTGTCTTTGAGTGTGCAGGTGATGATGAGCTTGGCGAGGAGATCTTTCAGGAGGAGGAGCATGAACATGGAGATGATGAGGATGGAGGTGCGGTGCCCCCGCCGAACATGTACCCACTACTTCGACTACGATGATGGATGGACCTTCTGCTACACCTACGACGACAAATCAAGAACGAGGAGAAGCTGATGTTGAGGGGGAGGTAGCTTCGAGGCGAGAACCTCCCCGGCGAGTTCAAGTGGATCACCCAGCTTCGAGGATCATCGGCGATATGAGTGAACGCACTACACGGTCGAGGGTTCGAAACAATTCCCATTTCGCTCATGCTGCGTTTGTTGCTTCTTTTGAGCCCAAAGACATTGGACATGCACTATCTGATCACAATTGGGTTAACTCGATGCATGAGGAGTTGGAGAACTTTGAGAGGAATCGAGTGTGTGGGAGTTGGTTGACCCTCCCCCCGCGGTGTAAGCCGATTGGTACAAAGTGGGTGTGGAAAAACAAAGAGGGAGAGAAGGGTGAAGTTGTGAGGAACAAGTCGAGACTTGTTGCTCAGGGGTTCGGTCGAAGGAGGGGATCGACTACGAGGAGACCTTTGCTCCCGTAGCCCGTTTGGAGGCGATTAGGATCCTTCTAGCCTTTTCGTGGCTAAAGGGTTCAAGTTGCACCAAATGGATGTGAAGAGTGCTTTCCCGAATGGTGTGCTGGAGGAAGAAGTGTATGTGAGACAGCCTCCGGGGTTTGAGAGTGAGAAGTACCCCCACCGGGTGTACAAGTTGAGGAAGGCGCCGTATGGGTTGAAGCGGGCGCCTAGAGCTTGGTATGGCGAGGTTGAGGGGGTTCTTGTTTGAGAGAGGTTTTGAGATGGGGAAGGTCGATCGGACCTTGTTTTTGCGAGAGGCAGGGCGAGAGATATCCCGATTGTGCGGGTGTACGTGGATGATATTGTCTTTGGTGGCTCGTCTAACTCTCTTGTTGCGAGGTTTGCGAGATGATATGAGCAGGGAGTTCGAGATGAGCATGATGGGTGAGTTGCGCTTCTTCCTCGGGCTACAAATCAAGCAATCAAAGGAAGGAACATTTGTGCACCGGAGCTAAGTACACCAAGGACATTGTGAGGAAGTTCAAGATGGAGGACTCCAAGGCTATGACGACGCCGATGAGTACGACTACAGCTCTTGATGCGGACGAGGAAGGTGAACACGTGGACCAGAAGGAGTACCGGAGCATGATCGGGTCACTCCTCTACTTGACGGCAACGAGGCCGGACATACAGTTCTCAGTGTGTCTGTGCGCTCGTTTTCAAGCGTCTCCGAGGACTTCGCATCGGCAAGCAGTGAAGCGAATTTTCAGGTACTTGCGTCACACTCCCGACTTCGGCCTTTGGTACTCCGCGTCCTCTTCTTTGGCGCTTCATGGCTTTTCAGACGCGGATTTTGCCGGGTGTCGGTTGGATAGGAAGTCCACTTCGGGACTTGCCGCTTTTGGGTTCTTCGTTGGTGTCTTGGTCTTCCCGTAAGCGGTCCGAGTGTTGCTCAATCCACGACCGAGGCCGAGTATGTTGCCGCCGCTAGTTGTTGCTCTCGGCTCCTTTGGATCACCTACACCATGAGTGACTTTGGTGAGGAGTATACCCATGTCCCACTTCGGTGTGATAGCACCGGTGCCATAAGCGTTGCAAAGAACCCGTGCTCCATTCCAAAACCAAGCACATAGAAGTGAGGTATCATTTTCTGAGAGACAACGTCGAGAAAGGAAAGATAGCTTTGATCCATGTACCCACACATGACCAACTAGCCGATATTTTCACCAAACCCCTAGATCAAGCAACTTTCACTCGTTTGCGGGGGGAACTTGGTGTGTGTTTGATTTCTTGAGTTGGGTGTGTGGGGGCTTTCTTTTGCCGGTGGTGTCGAGCCCGTTTTGCCTCCCCTCGAGGAGCCGGTTTGTAGCATATGTATAGCTTTTCTTTGTGCATTTCTTGCTTTTGGCATGGCATATGTAACATGATGTATAGGCATCCTTGTATCTCGGATTGCATGCATTTTATATCATATGCATTGGTTAGGAAAAGCTTCTCTCATATACATTGTTCACCATGGAATGAGATATATGTCTTTGTGAGCTTGTTTGGTATGCTTCGGTTAGTTTGGCTTAGCTCTTGATGATCTTGATGAATAATCCATGGTTGATAGCTATGCTTTTGAAAAATGTCACATGTATGCTCTCTCATGTGTAAATGCCTTTACATGCTCTTGACATGTTTTTGTGGCCTTGCTATGCTTAATTTGTGGTTGGATGGCTAGTTTATTGATCATATGGGGCCAAAGGCTCATTTGCCATCATGAATGTTTAGCCCTCTAGATTTATCTTATGGAGGAGCATAAGTTCCTTTTTGTCGCAAAGACATTTCATGTACCATTTACAAATCTGAAAATGAAATGAAAAATGCTTGGAAAATATGCTCCCATGTCATATGTGCTGAATTTAATTTGCTTTGGGTGCTAAACCGTTGCATGATGCCTACCAATGAGAAGTCTCATAAATAGAAGTAGGCACATGGCTCGGTGGCTTTGACATGACATGAGGTGCTTGTGGGTGTTTGTGATGGTCTTATGGTTAGAATAGCTGTCCTAGCATGAAGTTTGTGTGGCTTTGCCATTTTGATATGCTTTGATCATGTTTAGGACTTTGCTAATGAGAGGCAAGTTTTCGCAAAATTGCCAAAATTCATCTTAGCTTCGTCCAATGGTTGTGAAACTTGGTGATCATGTAGTTGAGATCGATACGAAGCCGTAGAGTACCTAACTTGCTCATTTGGACATGTGTAGCATTCTTTGTTGAATTTTGCATATTTGAGAAGCTCTAGGTTGAAAGTTTTGCATTTTTGGCTTGATTCATGCATTGCCAACAAGGGGGAGAAGTTTGAGCTTGAAATGGCTTGCTGGGCGTGTTTAGAAGGTTTTCAGGTGGTTTCGAGCCATTTCTGGGCTCTGTTGAGCACCGGTCTGACCGGTCAGGGTCACCGGTCTGACCGGTGTGAGTGCTGGCTCTGTTCACATGTTGCACACCGGTCTGACCGGTGGTGTTGACCGGTCTGACCGGTCAGGGCTGGTTTGTTGCAGCTGCCCTGTTTTCAAGTGGTGTCTTGCATGCATTAGTCCAGGGGGAGTTGCATTGGTTCAGGGGGAGCTTGCATGTGTGCAGGGGGAGCTCTTTGAGAGTTTTCGAGCTTTGTTTCGGTGGTTTGTGCTCTTTGCTTGAGCTTTGCTTTGTCTCGGATGTGTCGAGCCGTTGCCCTTGCCTAAGGGGTCCGAGACTTGTCTTCTTCAAGTGATCTTGCTCTTTGCCTTTGTTTGGCTTTCGATCGCTTGTTGGAGTTTCTTTTTGTTCGTTTCTTTTCTTTTTCTTTTCTCTCTTGTTACTTTCGTGTGGGTGTTGTCAATGCACTCATCAAGGGGGAGATTGAGGACCATGTGTGGTTCGAGGACCGGTGGATGGTCGCTTCCTTGTGTGATGAGTGATTGACAACGTTGTGTGGACCGATTCTTGGCTAAGTATTGCGGGTGCGGGTTGCGGCTTGACTCGTGTTGGTGCGGGTGAAGAACAAGCGCGAAAGGTCGTCGCCGGTGAGGCCTCCGGGTGTGGAGAAGACAAGTAGGCTTTGTTCGAGGGACCGGTGGCCGGCGGGGGTCAAGTGCGGGCCGCATGGTGGCATGAACAAGAAGATGAAGTCGTGGACGGTTTCTTGGTTGAGCCTCAAAACCAAGGTCGAGCCGGGACTATGTGGGAGCCAAGTCATGAGTGGAGATTGGCGGAGGCTACACCGAGTTCGCGGGGTTTCCGGTGGTTCACCGAAAAACCACCGGGTTCCTTGGTTGATCCACAAAGCCAAGACCGGAGAACCGAAGACGGAGGTGCAGCAGCACCAGACCGGTCTGACCGGTGGGTCTGACCGGTCTGACCGGTGGGGACCGGTCTGACCGGTGAGGAGCACCGGTCTGACCGGTGTGCGACGACGCAGTCCGGAATCTTCGAAGCGGAGGACACGCGTCGGGATCGCATGGCTTGCGTCGAGGCTACGCAGGGTGCGGTCGCCGGGCATCCGTCCGATGGTGAAGACATCAAGAATTCCAAATCCGCCCTTGAGGGGCATGTATCCCTAGTTAGTAGAGAGGGGCATTTTAGACATTCGGTTGCCGCCTATATAACCCAAGAGGTGAGAGGTTGGCAGCCAACTCTTGGAACCCTAGCTCATTTGTTTTCCTATTTTCCACCTATTTTCCTTAGGTTTTCTCTAGGACTAGCAAGAGAGCTTCACGGAGAGATCTTGTAGAGAGGGATGGATGATCGGGCGGCTTGCTAGACCTTGTACGAACCTTTGTTTCATGTATAGATGATTCGGCGTGGTTCCTCAAGGTTTGGATGTGTTTTCCCCGGTTGTTCTTGGTGGTGATTTTCGGAGCCCTCTCTTGGTGATCTCTTTGGGTTGTTTTCGGGGCTTTTCTCTTGGGGATTTGATGGGGGAAATTTGTGGGAACCCTTCGTGGTTCTTTGGGTTGTGATTCCCCTCCCAAATCCGTGAGAAAAGGTGCTCGATTTTGGGGTTTCTTGAGTTCTTGGGTTGGAAGTGCTTTCGGCGGGATTTCTTCGATTCCTCCTTTTTGGACGAGATTTGGTGGGATTAAACTTGGCTATGGACTCCTCATGAGGTGTTCCTGATATCCCCAAAGTCTTGTTCAAGTCCGTGGAGTGATTCGGGAGATCGAGATTTGGATTTGGGGAAGTTGACCCGTGGGTGCTGTTCATCCCGAGCTGCCCAGGCCACACCGGTCTGACCGGTGCTCTTGACCGGTCTGACCGGTGCAAGCCTCTGTGGGATTTTGCTCGGGTGAACGTCTTGGTGAGTTCGTTGTTGTCCCGTGGTGCTGCTGTTTCAAGTTTGAGTCCGTTTGGTGGTCGGTTGACCTGTTTGGTGCCTTGAGGGCTTTCAGGCTGCCACCGGTCTGACCGGTGTGTCTCACCGGTCTGACCGGTGTAGAGCCACTTAGTGAAAGTTGCTCAGTTTCACCAGCAGGGACCGGTCTGACCGGTGGTGCTCACCGGTCTGACCGGTGTGGGTCTGTAGACTCGAGGTTTGGTTTTTCCGCTGCGTTTCTCGGGTCGGAAGGTTGCGTGTTGGTTCCTAGGTCCAGTGGCACTCCAGTGGCTACGTGGGCTTGACCAACCTTGGTAGTGAGTCGGAGACGTGTGTTGGAAGTCGCGTTCGTCTTGTTGGAGTTTGCATCTCCTTCGAGAAGAATTTTTATCGGCTCCCATTCACTCCCCCCCTCCCCTCCCGGTTCGCCGTATCGGTCCTTCGACGGGGACCCTTTGAATATTTCCAAACCTTTGGCAATCCCGACATCCTTTGTAATACTCAAAGCAATCCTCGAAAATCGTCGGCCAAAAGCACCCAGCTTGCCTGACAACCCATTTCATGCGGTAGGCCGATTGGTGTGCTCCGCATATCCCATCATGCACTTCACTCATCATCTTCTTCGCTTCTTTTGGACCCAGGCATCGTAACAACACCCCATCTAATGATTTGTAAAACAAATTGTCATCCAGAAGAACGAATTTTATGGCCTTGTACCGAGCTTCCTAGGGACTGTCGGGATGGATCCTTCAAATAGTCGACGATCTCTTTTCTCCAATCATCCTCTCGTAAGATCCGTCCCTAGTGCACACACATCTGCAGCAAACGCGTCTTGGTTCTCTTTGTAACCCGAGGCGCTCTGAGCCAACCTGTTTGCTTCTTCGTTATGTTCCCTAGGAATATGTTGTAGAGTTACCAACGGAAAGCTCTTCAAGATTTCCCTGCATTCTTCGTAGTAACTCCTCAGTGCTTCACTTTTGCATTCGTATTGGCCGTTCAATTGCTTGATCACCAGCTCTGAATCTCCATAAACCTCAACTGAAATGGCCCAGGCTTCTCTCAAATATTGAAGCCCTCGAAGTAATGCTTCATATTCACTCGATTATTTGTGACGGTGGGGCCGTATAGGGATGGCAAATTCAAACATCTCACCTCTAGGCGAAATCAGTAAGATCCCTACTCCCCCACCTTTACCACATGATGATCCATCAAAAAATAAAGCCCAAGGAGTAATTTCGAGCAAATCAATTGATGGATCGCGATGTTCAGTTATGAAATCGGCAATGATCTGACCTTTGATAGCTTTTGCCGATTCGAACTTCAACTCGAATTCTGATAAAGCCAAAATCCATTTGCCAATCCTGCCGTTCAAAATTGGCATAGATAATATATGTTTTATTACATCAAACTTGGAATACACAAGTGCATTCGGCATTCAACAAGTAGTGCCAAAACTTTGTACACGAGTAGGATACGCACAAACACGGCTTCTCTACGTAGAATACCCGGTCTCGGGATCAAGTAATTTTCGGCTAAGATATGCTACTACCCGTTCCTTCCCTTCGAATTCTTGAATAAGGGCCGATCCAATGGTTTGGGTATCGGCCGCCACGTACAACTTGAAAGGCTTCTCCAGCTGAGGAGGGACCAGCACTGGCGGCTCCTTCATGTATTGCTTGATCTCATCAAAAGCCTTTTGTTGTTCGTCGCCCCACGTGAACTTCTGATCTTTCTTTAGCTTCAGCAATGGAGAGAACGGCAAAACCTTCTGTGACAGATTTGAAATGAATCTCCTTACGAAGTTAATTTTGCCGAGCAATGATTGCAATTCCTTGAGATTGGTTGGAGGGACAACTTCATCAATTGCTTTCATGCTCTTCTTGCCAACCTCAATTCCCCCTTCGTGGACCAAAAATCCCAAGAATTCTCCAGCTGATACCCCAAAAGCGCATTTGTTCGGATTCATCTTTAAACCATGCTTTCGGGTGCACTCCAAGGTCCTTTTCACATCTTCCAAATGTGTGTCATGACTTAGGGACTTGATCACGACATCATCGATGTAAATTTCAACAACTTTGCCGATCAACTCATGAAAGATGTAATTCATGGCCCGCCGATAAGTTGCACCGGCATTCTTCAATCCAAAAGTCATGACTATCCATTCAAATAGGCTTATATGACCAGGGCATCCGAAGGCCATCTTCGATATATCCTCTATCGCCATGAAAATTTGGTTGTATCCCGCATTGCCGTCCATGAAACCGATAACCTTGTGCCCGGCGGCGGCGTCAACCAACAAATCGGCAATAGGCATGGGGTAACCACCCATCGGAGTAGCTCGTTCAAGTCCCCCGAAATCTATGCAGACCCTCATCTTTCCATTCTTCTTGTAAACAGGGACAATGTTAGAAATCCACTCCGCGTATCTGCATGGCCGAACGAAGTTTGCATCAAGTAATCTTTCAACTTCTTTCTTCACATCGGCCAATACCTCATCCTTGTAGATTTTCCGGGGTGGTTGCTTGTACGGTTTGAAACCAGATTTGATGGGCAACCTATGCTCAACGATGGAACGATCCAGTCCAGGCATCTCCGAATAATCCCAAGCGAAGCAATCTCTATATTTCTTGAGTAGCTTGATTAATCCCTCCCTGAAGTCTGATTGCAAGTTTGCGCTGATGAACGTCGGCCTTGGCTTGTCACCGTTTCCAATGTCAACTTCTTCTAATTTATTAGCCGACATGAACCCTCGCCCCAACTTGCCATCAGTACCATCGACAGGGTTCTCCATTAAAAATTGCTATAAGAGCCAACTGCTTGAATCTCGCTATTGATCGGCCGCCGACAGTGTTCAACAGGACCTTCTCCCCGCTCTTTCCCCGAGAAACAGTCAATGCCTTGATACTCCCAGAAAGCTGGTTCCATGTTTGCAACGCTCACAGAGTCATCTGCTTGGACCACCTCAATATCATCATCCACCCATTGGATGAGATGTTGATGCATGGTGGATGGGACGCAAAGAATTGGCATGTATCCGGTCCCGCCCAAGCGTAGGGCCGTAGGCTCCTTTACCTTCGATGACAAAGAAGGTCGTGAGCGCCGTCTTGGACCCGATCATCGGATCCACGTGAGCGCATCCCTTGGTATCCGAAGGATTCCCGGCCGAAATCATTCGGTATTATGCTTGTAGGCGTCATATCGCTAGGGCCCATGCCAAGCTTCCTGAAGGTGGTGTACGGCATAACGTTGACCGCCGCCCCACCGTCGACAAACATCTTGGTCAATGGCTTGCCATTGACATACCCCTTTAAGTACAGCGGCCTCATGTGTCGATTTTTGGCCGGTTTGTCGAAGACGGCTTGCTTGTCTAATACCGAGCCGCGCCATTAGCCCCTCAACTCCGCTCATCATCCAGGGACGCCTCTTCCCCGCACAACCCGATTAGCAGAGCCATGAATTCATTCGGCGAAAAATATACCATGCATGTTGGAGCCGAACGCTTTGACCCTTCGGTTGATCCTTTGGACGCCACACCCGCCTTGTGTGGATCCCGGCCTCGCCTTAATTCGCGGTTCCTCAAGCGTTGGACCCGTCTCTTCGACTTTTCCTCGGGCCGGACGGGCACCATTGCCCCTTCGCCGGATGTATGCGTCCTCGTCTTCTTCTTGATCGGCCCCACCTTAAATCAGCCCGCCTTTTTCGGGATGATCAATGATTTCAATTTTTGGCGCCGATCCTCGCTAGGATGCATCCTTCCAATTCTTTCGTGGACGGATCGGCGATTGGCAGTCTCCTGCCTGTACTCAAAATACCTGTCACTGCACTCAGGGCAGTTCCTCAGCGTGGGCAGCTTCAAACCTTCATTCCAACAGTGCCTGAAGAACGCACATCCCCGCTTGCGCGCTCCTACTCGCGCGTGTATTGCTCCAGGTCCCTTCTGTGTGCTTCCTCTTCGGCTTTGCGCCTTTCCTCCTTGTACTTTCGCTTCTCGCGCGCTCCTTTTCCATCTCGGCGCCGCCACTTGTTGAGGAGTATATGTGTGGTCACCCCGGGCTTGGCTCGGATGATTCCCCGATCTCGACGTGGCTCTTGAGAACGCGTGGGGCTTCACCATGTACCTGCTCCAAAGTTAGTTGACGTTCCGGTCCACTGCTCCATCCTCGCCTAGCCCCGGGCCGAGGTCAAGACCTTGACCTTGCCCTTCTCCTCAGCTGACACCATGTTGACCGAAAAGCCCACCATGTTCTAAGGGAAAGGGTGGCCATCTAGCTTCATCTTGTTATCAAATTTGAGGTGCCCCTCCTGGATGGCTCTCTGGATCCTCATCCTGAAGACCCTGCAGTCGTTGATGGAGTGCGAGTCCCTGTCGTGGAAGCCACAGTAACGTTTCCCCTTGACTCCATCGGGCCGAAGCATGGAATGTCCTTCGTGCAACCCGATTCACCTTCCTTTACCAGGAGCTCAAACAACTTGTCAGCTTTCGTGATGTCGAAGTCGTAGGTGCCCTTGGTCTGTTTGACCCAGCGCTGATTCATAGTCAATGGCTCCTTTCCCCACATGATCTCGGCCGCAGCCACGTCTTGTTCATCATCAGAATCCTCCAACAGGTCGGCCTTGTCCAGGAACTGGTTGTAAATGTCAGCCACGTCGTGCTGTTTGCCGAACCTGGCATCCTTCTTGAAGCCGTACGCTTGGTTGCTCATCAACGATAGCTTTTGGGACAGCTGCCCCAGATTGTCGAACTCCATGCCAAACAGCTTCTCACGCACGGCCGGCAGCATCCCGGCGACGGCCATGTCAGCCAACTGGTCGTCTGGCAAGTTGAGAGAAAAGCACATGCCCTTAACTTCCCTGAACCTCCTAAGAAATTCCAAGGGCGTCTCACTGTGCCTCTGCTTTAGAGTAGCGAGGTCGATGAGCTTCTTCTCTGAGCTGGCGCTGAAATAGTGGGCGTGGAACTTTCGTTCCAGCTCCTTCCATGTGCTAACCGATTTAGGGGGAAAGGACGAAAACCACCGGAACGCCGGGCCCGTCGGTGACGCGGGGAAGTATCTGACTCTGAACGCTTCTTCAGCTGAGCACTCTCCAAGCTGCATCAGGTAGCGAGCAATGTGCTCCACCGTGCTGGTGTCGTCCTGCCCGGAGAACTTTGTGAATTCCGTTGGAGGTTTTACCCTTGGCGGAAGGAGCACGTTGAAGTACCACTGCGGGAACAGCGGCGTGTAGGCCGGTCACCGCATTTTTGGTTTGAGGCCGAACCGATTCTCGCATCAACTCGGCCCATCTTCTCGCGCCGGGCGTCGTCCTCCCGTGCGCCCGCCGGTGGTGCGTAACCCGGATGCGGGAAGGCGTCTATGGCACCGTAGTTCCCCACCTCGTGGTAGCCTCCGCCGTAGAGATTCCTCTCGTAGCCGCTTGTTCGCCGGAGCAATCCCGTGGCCGGAAGCAAGCGGGGCCCCGTGCGAGCCGAATGCCAAGTCCCCATACGTGGGTTGGTACGGGTTCGGGCCGTTGCACGGGTTGACCCGTGCCGCCCCGTGGCGGTGGCCGAACCGGTCGTCCTCCCCGCCGCTGCGGCGGGGGCCGAGATGGCCGACCCCGCGCACCTTGTGGAGGAGGCCGGAAAGCTTGACTTCCGGCGCTCCGAGGAGGAGGCCGGGCCGGGCCGGCTCGCATTGGCGGGCCGAGAACCGGATTCGCCCAACTCCACGGTGCCCCCTTGGATGGGTGCCTTGTCGAACGCCTGCTCCATGCCCGGACCGAAGACGCCTACCATCATCCGTTTGAACGCACCAAGGAAAGCTTTGTGGTGCCTCGCTCAAGATGTGGTCCGCGGCATCCCGAACGCCCGTATGCATTCCTCCTTCTCCCCGCCGGGTCGTGGCGTCACTCTCCCCCGGCAACAATACCCCGGGCATCTCGTTTTTCGGGTATGGGACGCCACTCCCGTTCTTCTTGAAGGATAGCATGCACTTCGCCGGAATTGATCCACGGCGTCTTGGAGCTGCTGCCGCTGTTCAGGGGAGAGATCTTCAATGTTGACATCCATGACATCTGCGATCTCAGGCATCTTGTTTTTTTCGGCTGTGGTCCCACTGGGCGTGCCAAAAAGTGTGTTGACGCAAAATGTGCACCTAGCGCCAAACACACAGCAAGCCGAACAAGCTGGCTTCACACGCGCAAAGAATCACGAGACGTGCCAGTCAATTTTCCCTGAAAATTAACAAAAAGAGAAAGTAGTTAGATACCAAAGCTTGGAACTTGCCGGGTGGTACCGCATGACAGTTCCATATTTACGGCCACGAAGCTAGGTAAGATGACATATAGCTATAGAAAGCTATCTCGCGCAAAGAACCGACACCATTCGGGAGCTCAAAGAAGGAAAAGGTAACATAGCCGAATGGATGACGTAAGCATGACGGCGATCGGTCTTTGTTTGGGCAAAGATGCACGTGCGTAAGATCGTGACCGATCCCCATGGTGATCAACGTTAAATAAACAAATGAAGTAAAGCATGAACATAAACATGTAATGAACAAGCATGCATAGATCCAAAGCACTAGTCTACCACATGTCTAGGTGCTTTAAAATCCGTCGGGTACGATGCCAAACAATTCTATCCACCGCATGATACAACTTGCATGGAGATCGTACCACTTTCCACAAATAGATCTATCCACCGCATGATACAATCTAAATATGGACAGCTAAAAGCATACATTATTTAAAGCATGAATTACGCACGTGTTCTACTCGTGGGAAACATAACCGAATACGAATGTACCGATTCGGGGTCCATGAAGAAGGAACGAACATTACCGAGTGAAATAAATCTATCGATTGATTTGAAATCTAATCCACCGGATGACTAGCTCCAAAGCAACTCAAAAACTCGCATCTACCGCGTGATACTCGGTTCTTTCAAGATTTATACAAACGTTGGCAAGTTTGAACCCGCAACACGTAGCAACCTAGATCGATTCGGTTTCGGCTATCCGAAGAGCACGTGATCCATGTGTTGAATTAACCCAAAGCACGAACTTGACTCGCATAAGGATCACCAAAAGGTGAAAAGCCGATCCAAACCCATCTAGATTGGGCAAAGAGGTGTTACATGAATTTAAACGTAAAGCAAAAACTCAAAGCAACACGGGGTAACTTAATGAATCTATTGGATCTTGCCAAAATCCATTAGAGCCGATAACTAGCTTCAAGCCAGATCTTAGCCTACCGCATGGCTCATGACCTAACAAGAAACCTTCTTGAACCAAGCTTGAATCTACCGCATGACACTAAGCATGGTAACAAGACTACTTGCATCAAATCTAAATCCACCGCATGATACTAGACGTGATACAAGGTTGCCGGTACTCACGGAGGTCGACGGATCGATGAACCCTCTCGAAGAACTCGACGACACGACAAATGGACTCTAGGGTTTGGCGTAAGGCCGGTTTGTATTGAGAATGATTGTGTCCCTTTTACATACAACCAGGGCTCATATTTATACCCTGCCAAGCACAACCTCGAATGGATTCGATACCTAATTTATCTCTAAGCTTGAGCACTTATCCATCCATTCATCCTTCCTGCTTGAGCCACGTCACCATACAATCCCGCGAAATCGGCCTCAACTGTTTTTTTGCCGAACGAAAGCGGATAGCCGTCCGCGGATCTTTCGCCGAATGCATCCGAGGTAACCTTCCTTCCGCCGGACGGACTCCTTACCGAGCCGGACCCACAAGTCGATTCCTTACCAAATTTTGGTGTTAACAACCACCACCTCCACCAACACCTCAACGAACGATGACATCCGTCCCCTTTCGCACCCCTCCATTCCCAAAGGTGAGAGATGTGGGGGCAAAAGGCAGAGCATGGAGATGGGAATGGAGGTGTACGAAAGATGAGGTGGACGAAAGATGAGGGGCTATGCGGAGGATTTGGGCCGTCATGGGCTACTACTAGGTTACGGATGTTTAGTTATCTACTAGGTCAATGTATAGACACCTAGTCAATAATGGAGTCAATGTTACACAAGAAATTTGGCATATGAAGATTCCTCTCAAAATAGAAATATTTATGTGGTATTTGAAAAGGGGAGTCATCCTTACGAAAGACAATCTAGCTAGGAGAAATTAGAATGGGAGTAAGGCTTGTTGTTTTTTTAGTAAGCTACTCCCTCCGGTTTGGTAAAAGAAGGCGTTTTGGACAAGATTTGAGTCAAACATTGTTGGGAATATAAATCATGAATAACTTTTAAGTTGTTGAGTTTGGAAATGTGAAAACTATATGAGTAGATTTGTCTTGTAAAATATTTTCATAAAAGTATACATTTGTTAGTTTTTAATAATTATTCATCACTTGTTTATTGAATGTTATTATGGAAAATTTCTTTGGCGTGCAACACATTGCGCTTGGAATCCCACCACTACAAAACATGCAAATATGTTTAATAGTTGGCTTAAACAAGGGGGCGATAGCTGTTATTAACAGGCGTTGTACCTATTTGTTGGGCAATTTGGCTCATAAGGAATGATACTGTGTTTAACAATGGTAAACAAAAACTTGTTTGCAGGTGCTATTCGGGGGGCACATTGGCTTAGATTCTGGGCTTTGTTGCAGCACACTGACGATCGAAAGGAGAGGCTCGTCTTCCTATATAGTTTCTAGAAGAGATAATTTCACCGTGGGTCCTTTAACTTTTAGCGAGTTATCATTCAGTCCGTGAACTAAAAAGTGAGTTATCCGGCTAAATACTATATGTCGTTTCGTCGACGGTTTGGCGTCTTGTCGCCGAAGGCCGCGCCACGTGCATGGGGGCTGCATGGGGCCGCGGCGGGTGGGCGTTTCTCTCTTTTTTTTTCTTTATTTTGTTTTTTCTTTTATTATTTTTCCTTTTTATTTCCTATTTGTTTTCTTTTTTTCTTTTTATTTATAAATGCTTTTTCTGTTTTACTTTTTCTTTTTTCTTCTTTATTTATATTTCCTTTCTAATATTATATTTTCTCGTTTCATTTTTTCTTTCTTTCTTTTTATTCTTCTCTTTTATTCTATTTCCTATTTCACTTTTATTTCTTTTTTTCTTTATTCATATTTTACTTTCTACATTAATTTTCTTCTTTTGTTTATTTCTTTCTTTTTTATTATTCTTTCCTTTTTATTTTTATTTCTTTTTCCTTTTTGTTTTTCCTTTTTTATTAAATTGCTTTTTTGTTTTTGTTTTTTACTATTTCTTATTGTTTTCCTTTATATATATATTTCCTTTTCTAATATTATTTTTTCTGTTTTATTTTTCTTTCTTGTTATTCTTCTTTTTTTATTTTACTTCTTATTTCACTTTTATTTCTCTTTTCTTTTACTTATTCATTTTCTTACTTTCTACTTTATTTTTTCGATTCCATTTTTTATTTTCTTCCCTTTTTAATATTTTTCTCTCCATTAATATTTTTATTGTCTAAGATGAGGTGTAATTTGTTCTCGCTAGAATATTAAGTTGTTCCGCTATAAGTATCTTGTTCGGGCTATAATAACAATTTGTTCTCTTCCTTGTTCCGATTTGTTCGACACTAAATTTGTTTTTATTTGAGATGACACATAAAATTGTTCGACTATAATAGATTTTGTTCTAACAATTGTTCTCATTGTTCGACATTTTTTTTTGTTCGAGATTACATACAAATTTGTTCCGCTATAATAATAAGTTGTTCCGTTTATAGTAATATTTGTTCTGTCTATATAATAACATGTGTCCGACCCTTGTTCCGATTTGTTCGACACCACATTTGTTGTTCGGGATGACATATAAATTTGTTCGACAGTTGTTCTCGCACTTCATTTTTTGTTCTAACGATAACAAGATATATAATCGTAATTAAAAAATACGAATAAAAAAGTTTTTCAAAATATAGTCAAGTGGGATCTTGTTTCGAAGTTTTTATTGTCGAAATCCAATGGTGCGATCGGAATTTAATTTTGATTTTTTGTTTGTGATTTATAGAATTTTTTTCCAATCAATGTTGCATGTGGTCGATGTCATCAACTCGTTTTCTTTTGCATGCATGCACTCCAACTTGCGGTCTTCAACGACATATTATTATTTTGTCGCCGAAGCGACACATAAGAGCCCCCAATTATATGGGTCCAAGAACTAATTGAGTGGTCTCATTTTGGTCCAAAGCGGCCACGAAAGCACTTCTCACCGACATGGCAATGCAACCGTGGCAAGACCCCTCCACGAGGCCGCGGTCGCCGCTCCACGACCATCGTGGACACCCCGGACCGCGCCCTCGCCGCTCCGCTCTCCCGCTCGGCATAGCCCGCGCCCCGTGCTCTCTCCATATTTGGCGCACAACAACCCCAAGCACTCCGAGTCGGTAGGGCGTCGCCGCGTCGGCACCGAAGCAGCGCACATAGAACGCGAGGTACTCAACGACCTGGTTCGGCCGGTCGTGCGGCGCCGACGACGGTCACCGCTTTCGCCAAATGTTTTCCTAGACGGAAACGGTAGACAAGTCGGTCGACCATCGTTTAGCGTTTAATCTGTTTAAACGTCTGTTTAAACGAGACTAAATGGCATTTAAACGGGTTAAACCGTGTTTAAACGAGCTAAACGACATAAACAGTCTTATCCCGTTTAGCGTTTAAACCCGCTTAAACGGGCCGTTTAGGCCGTTAGGATAACACTCCCCTTGTGATCCATGGACGTTGCCGCCGCCTGCTGGTCCTGTGTGACGAGGCGTTCGGCGGTAATAGCTTCGGCCACTAGTGCCTCGCCGTGCTGCCCTGGCGTCCCGGCAGCGTGGCTGCGCGAACGGCACGGCGTCCGGAAGGCACGCAAACGTCTGGGGCTACGAGAGTAAGGGGTGGGGATCGAGCGCGTGAGCATGAGCGTGGTGTGGGGAATCTACCTCTCTGCCTATGGTGCTCGTTGGCTTGGTGGGAGTCTGTGCCCGACCGGCGACGGAGCCGTAGAGGGGTCGATGAAGGTGGTGCAGGCGCAAAGAATTGGGGAGTGGGAGCTCGTGCGGCTCGAATTCGGCCGGCGATCGAGCTACAGAGGGGGAGGCAATGGCGGCTGAGGTGCTCGCAAATTCATTGTCATTTACTCCGGTGCCTTATACCACCCATGAGTGGTATTAAGTATAGAAGGAGTAATTTAGTACTACTCATGTGTACCACCTCATACTACCGCTTGGTTTTACGAAGTATAAAGGGGTAATTTAGTACTACCCATGCATACCACCTCATACTACCGCTTTGTTTTTACGAAGTATCAAATCGATCCAACCGGCTTGGATGTTTGTATACTCGTCCTTTTTTAATAGCAGTATACCTATATGGCACCGGAAAGGAGCTCTTCCTCAACGGTCTCCAACATGGCTTGTGTGGCTGATCTTATTCCGTCCATCAGTTCTGGCCGATGAATGATGATGGACGCAGATTTCTTCGAGGTGCATGGGCAGCACGACGTCTATTTCATGGTGAGATTGCAGGAGTCCTCCCTGACGTGCCAGACCTCCTACTCGCCATCGCGGCAAGGAGAAGCCTCACCACCTGCAATTGCTTGCTGCATCTCCAGAGGCAGCCCTCGTGGTCGTGGGGCTCGATGAGTTCCGGAGCAGTGGAGCCGGATCATGCAAGGGAAGGCCGAGAACGACACCGGCCGGCAGGCGGCAGCGCGCGAGTAACACGCTCTTGACGATGGGCGAGACGGGCACTATCGTCGTCAGAACTCAGAACATCGTCGAGCACGTCGATGGCGGTGGCGGCATCCGCGAAGGACGTGAATGACGTGCCAGCGGCTGTGTGTCTCCGGCGCCTCCGTCGGGCCACCGCCACGAACACCGGCGGCGCGGGCAACAAGCTCGACAACAAAATGCCTAGTTAGACGTGGAGATCGAAGGAGAGGAGAGGAGATAGAGGGGGTATTTTATAAATTTTTACCACGCTGGCCTTGCCAGGTAGGCGAAAGACGCTGGCCTTGCCAGGTAGGCGAAAGGTGCTTCCGTGGTGGCTTTTGGACCCAAATGAGACCACTCAATTAGTTCATGGACCCAAATGAGACCACTCAATTAGTTCATGGACCCGCATGAGCCACTTTTTAGTTCGGGACCCGAACGAGAACTCGCTAAAAGTTAAAGGACCCACAATGAAATTATCTCTTTCTAGAATCTACCGCTATGCATTTTTTACATCCCATGGTTGGCCTTTCATTCTTGGTATCGGTCAATATAATATTAAACACAATGTGATGTAAACTCTAGTATGTCCGTAATATTCCCCTCTTGAGAAGGTTTGAAGCCCGAACCTTTTTTTCATTATCTAAACAAAGTTTGAGGTTTGAGGAAGCCACCAGGACCCAATCTATCCGGTCCTGGAAGGGACAAAAGCACACAATGAATAAGAGGACCGCCAAAGCAAAAATTTGTAAAATGGGAGCTATATTTTTTTGTTGTCGCACGCACTACGGGAAACCACACCTTTATCGTGAGCCCGGCTCACGACAGAGGCACATTTCCTCACGGCACATGGTTTCCCAAGAGAAAGCTCCCGACAAAAGGCTCTCGACATCATCTCAACGGCAAAGGGGGTTGTTTGCCGAGAGCTAGCCCTAAGACCCACAACACATGTGTGCTCCGAGCAAAAATTGCTCTTAGCAAAGCAAGGCTCAAGCGCCACAGTGACGACCCTTTGTGTGGTGAGATTAACACCGGGCTCACAACACAGCTTCAAAGTGTGTGGTGACCCGTGGATCCGGCTCACGACACAGGCATGACGTGGCTCCGGTAGTGACGGGTTCAAACAAAGTACAAAGACGGTGTGGCAGATACTATCAACCAATGCACTACTCGAGTGTTTTCGACGAACTACACACTTGCATTCTCTTTGATCGAAATACTCAGACAGTCGTGATAGTTCCTGTTCTCACGCACAGTCACTGAGATGCAGTGCCGCTGCTTAACTGTAAGCGGAGCTCCTAGCAGTCAGCGCCTCAGCGGCAGTTGCGAGGAGGGTTTTCAAGAACTACTCGCCTTTGTCGTCAGTTCCCACTATAACTCGCAGAGGGGATTTCAAGAAATCCTCCCCTCGTTCTTGCCATTTCCAAAAATGGGATTTCTAAGAACTCCTGTTTCTGTAAACCCTCAGCGCCGTACCTCGCTTGCCTCACCGGGCTTACTGTGGACGCATTGCATTCTCCTCCAGTGGCCGCACGAAGATTCAGGATACCTAGAAAATGTGGCCCAAGTACGTCCGACGGGTCGATTGAACTCGATATGTGATTATCAGGTGTACTAAAAGTTATGATGTCCCTGACCAGTTCTTTTCCCGAGCCGCCGCCTCCGAGAGAGCGACTAGGGCTTCTTCGTCGCCGGCGTCGATCCGACAGGCCCCTCCCCTCCGACGGCCTCCTCGGCATTGGAGTGGGTGGGGTCCGGAGCAGGTCGACGTCCGGACTCGTTTTTGTTGCTACTAAGGTGTGGAGTCTAGTAGATTATGTTCCTCCTCGCTGTTGTCGGCGATGGAGTTTAGGTTTCCGACGGTGGCAACACCACCGCCCGGCAAATAAAGTTCCCGGCACCGGCGGGTGCTGCGTGCTTCCGTGCCGGTGAACAATCGGCGTCGGTATGTGAACTCTTCGGTCATGCTCGTGGGTTTGTGGCTCTTCCTCGTTGCCGGGTCTCCCGGCAACGTAGGACGTTTTTTCCGATCGTCGGTCCTCGGGCCGGCGGAAGCGGATTTTCTTTTCCTCTTTCCTCCCCGCCAAGGAGCTGCCCGATTTTCTTTCAACGAAATCGATTTGCTTGGTGTTTTGGGCGATGGATGATGCGGTTGTTCCAATGTTTGGTGTCCCTTGGCGGAAGGAAAGGTGGACGTGGATCGTCATGGTGGCGGCAATGGCGAACCGGAGTTTGGAGACGAAGAAGATGAGATTGGATTTTGAGGACTCAATTGTAATTTTCTTTTTCTTTGGAGTTCGGTTTGTAGTAGGGGAGGATGTACTTGCTTGATGCTTAATATATCTTCCTTTCGGAAAAAAGAACTCGATATGTGATCGAGTTGTGGCACTATGCCTTGCTCGCGTATCGTCCGTGTGTTTCCCAAAATATAGAGATTGTTCATCAGTTTAAGCCGTATATATATTGTGCATTCATACATAGTAACAAGAGAAAATTTTCATTTTCCCCCCGGCAATATTTTCATGTTTCGGAAATTTGATTAACCTTTGAATTAAAACAAACCTCTAGGCAACGCAAGCTCAAATGAATCACAATTAATCCCTTTTTAGGGAAACTCTCCAAACTACAAAGAGACTGCATTGTCTATCAATCTCTCTAGAATGAGAAACTATGGACTGAAGATTGCGACGCCGGCCAGAGAAACTCCGAAAAATGGATCTACTGCGGGCCGCGGAGGAACACCAGGGCAGGCATCCCAGCATTTCTGCTGTTCCGTAAAGCAAGGCAAATAATTGGGCTTCATTTCGCAACAATAACATCTATCCCAGTTACCGCACCATTTTTTGAAGCATAACTGCACTACATTCTTGCTCCCCGCAGCAGCCATCTGCTCGCCATCCAGCTGCAGCTTCCGATGACCACCTGACCATCTCTTCATGCCGTTACCTTCGCCTGCAATATATCGTGCATTCATACATCAGGCATTTTCATCGATCTTAGATCTAGTACTATAGGATGAGGGTGTGGTGTAGGCTTACATTTTGCGGAAGACAGGAGGCAGCAGGACAAGAACACGGCGAAGAGAACTAGCTTCAACTTGGCACCCATCTTGCGACGCCGGCCAGCACCTGAACAAGCTTGTATTATGTTTTTACGACCAATATACTATTTATCAGAATGCAACACCGGCCCAAATATATAGGCTAGAACCTTGAGCATTATATTGATTAGCAAGCTGGAAGGCAATTAAATGCGAGAAGCTGGTATTAGTAATACTACCATGGCGTGCAACGATATTATGCTTACTCGCTGCATTTATGTTTTGGGAAATTTGGATATCTTTTACCTGCGATTCCTGGCCAATACCAAGGCAAGGGAGCGCATCCACGTCGCTAGCAATCCCGACCGTCGGTTCGGGCACATGGATGGCCCGGATCGGGCGAGTAGCGACCTTTTTGCAAAGAGGCCCTTGATTTTCTCGGAATCCTCCCGCAGTCCGAGAAAAGGACTCGGGGCATCGGGCGCCCGAGCACCAGCGGCGCGCTCGAGCAAGGCCGCTCGAGCAGCCAACAAAAGGAGAAGACGAGGGGAAGGATGAGATGGGCGGCGATGGAGAGCAAATCGAGGGGTCGAAAATGGAGAAGAGGAGTTAGGAGCGGCGCCTGAGAGCAACGGCCGGAGAGACCGCTGCGGCGGGCGGGGGGCGCCTACCTCCGGTTGACCTCGATATGGCGAGCTCGCGAACGCCGCGGTCACCGAAGAGGAAATCGTGATGGAGGGGAAGACAACCCCACCGCCGTCGCCCGAGGAAGCCTCGTCCTCACCGAAGAGGTGCACGATGCTGACTCGCAAAGGCCACCACCGGTGACCCCGAGTCAAGCGCCGCCGGTGACTCTCGGGAGAGATAGGGAGGGAGGGAGGAGGGACCACGTGAGAGAGGAGGGAGGAAGAAGAAAGGGAGGGAGTGGACCCGCGCGCCACCAGTGCCGTTATGCCCCGCCGGAGAAGCCGCACCACCCCACCGCGGACGCACGCGCCGCAGAGGGAGTGGACGACGAATGGAGCCGAAGAAGCGGATCGAGGAGATAAGGATAAGCCGTAGAAGGTCATGGAGAAAAAGGATACAAATTCTTTTCAAAAACACCCCGAACAATAATAAAGTCCCATCAAAAAGTTATGTCTTGGAAAACTTATATAAAACCCCAATGATAATTTCCTTCTTAAAATTTGGTCCAAACCTTTTATATATAGCTAACGCTTGGTGAGAGAGACTTCTCTCATGGCCCTACAACAATCTTGGTTGTAGCGAACATGGCCTCATATGCCATTTGTTCGGAGTTTGATTTTGGTGATTCATGACAACATGATCATTGGGACTAACCATATTGTTTGAGCATGTCTTTGTAGACATTTCTAGGCCCCAAGGATGCAAGAAAACCCCATGCAAAAATGCCAAAACAAAGGGTCAAAACCGAGCAAGAAAAGGAAACGAGAAGACACCGTCGGATGAACCGACGGTCCCTCAAATACAAGCGTCGGTGCAATCGTCGGACGAGTTGGTACACGGATGAAACCCTAGGTACCGTCGGATGAACCGACGGTCCGGTTTTTACATGCGTCGGACGTGTTGCGGAGGAAGAGCAAAGAAGGCGAGTAGCACCGATGATCCGACGGTTTGAGTGGGGACCCCGTCGGTCTATCCGACGCTCGGTTTGAATTCATACGGAGACGCGCCAAGACGAAGCCTTCGGACGGGATGATCCGACGCCTTGGTCAAGGCATAGCGTCGGTCTATCCGACGGTCCGTTGGGAGCTAACGATGCCGACCCGGACGCGAGGCCTTCGACACGGATGATCCGACGTAGCGTCGGAGCATAGCGTCGGAGCGGCTTGTGTCGAGAGAACCTCAACGGCTACGTGACGTGGGAGGGGCACCGGATGAACCGACGCCCGGAAAAGCATAGCGTCGGATCATCCGACGGTACCTTTTTCGGTGGACGTTAGCCAACGGCTAGTTTGATGCCTTGGGCTATTTATACCCCCTCCACTCACTCATTTGAGGTTGCTTGGATTGTGTGGAAGTGCGGAGGAGTTCAAGACACATTCAAGATCATATCCAATCCATCCAAGTGCTTAATTGCTCATCCTTAGACTAGTGCATGCTTTGTGTGTGTGCTTAGTGCTAGGCTTAGCTTAGAGCTGAGTGAGTGCAAGGTTGTGCCAACCTTGTGAGGTGATTCTTGAGTGAATCCGGTTGTACAAGGTTCGCCGGAAGCCTTGGGGCCTAAGTGGCTCACCGGCAATCGTCATCGACCCTCCGGCTTGGTGTGGAGCGGCGAGGACACTTTGTGCGGGGGACGTGGAGACCCCCTTCCTTGGTGGAGAAGCTCCTTAGTGGAGGCGGCATCAAGGTGACCAAGGGAGCTTGACAAGTGCCTAAGTGGCTAGCCTTTGTGGCGAGTCAAGTGGTGCTCTTTGGGAGAGACTTGGTGACCGGAAGTAATACTCTTGTGTGAGTGCTTCAACAACGTGGACTAGGGGTGGCTTAGTGCCTACCGATACCACGAGATAAATCGCGTGTCAAGAGTTTGCTTCCTCTCATCCCCTTTACGTTTCCTCATTTACTCTTTTGCAATTCTTGTTTGCCTTTACTTCCCTAGAGTAGTATAATGATAGGATTGGCTATAGGTTGCAAACCTTCTTTTGGGATGGGAGTTTCACACTAAAACAACCGTAGTTGCACATATAGATAGTATGTTCTAGTTTACCTTTGTGTCAAAGTTAGTCAGCCTTAAGTTAAGGTTTTAAGTTGCCTAATTCACCCCCTCCCCCTCTTAGGCTAACGGGCATCAGATTCCTTACATTGGTGTGCAATTCTGCATTGATTCCGTTGAAATATAATGGCAGTCCCAATGGTGGAAACTAACACGGTGTAACACCCGAAAATTCCATCACAATAAAATATTGTTAGCAACATGGCCTAGTTTTATTTTTCTAAGGATTTAATAAATTTGGAATAAATAAATTTGCCTTTAATTAAATTAAACATCATTTAATAATTAGAATCAATCAAGTGATTGTGCATCATATTGAAATGCATGAGTTTTGTTTGTGGTGTGATTTTAAAAGTCTTAAAGAAAATATTTGTGAAAAAGTCCTTAAATTAATTGTGAAAAAGTTTGTGGAAATTGGTGTGAAAGTTTGAATTAAAAAAAATGATGAAAGTTTGAATTTAAAAATGTTTGAAAACTTGTTTAAAAGGTTTTTCTAAAAGTCTTAAAATATTTGAATAAATTTGTGTTAAAATTTCAATTTGAAAAGATGAAAAAGATTTGAATTTTGAATTTGGTTTGAAAAGGATTTGAAAAGAAAAGGAAAAGAAAAAAAAAGAAAAAAAAACAAATCTAACCTAACCAGCCCAACCCTCCCGCGGCCCATCCCCGCTATCGGCCCACACGGCCCACTCCGCCGCCTCCTCTCTCCCTCTCTCGACCCGCCGACAAGTGGGGCCCGCTTGTCGGGCGTCTTCAACCTCCGGCCGCCGCCCCCCCCCTTCTTTCCCCCGCGCCGCCGCCGGTATCCCCTTCCTCCGCGCGCGCCTCCACGGCTTCCCCCGCGCCGCTCCACCTCCCCCCCACCGGCGCGCCTCCCCGCCGCATTCACGCCGCCCCCCTCCACCGCCACTACCCCTTCCCCTTCCCCTAACCGCCGCCCGCACCGAGCCGCCATTAATGGCGCCGCGCCACCGACCTCGCCGCCCACCGCCTCAACCGCGCCTCCTCCCCTTCCCCCTCCCGGGCTATAAAAGGGCGGCGCCGCCACCCCTCTTCATCCCGCGCCCCTTCCTTCCTCTCCTCCCTCACCGCACCGCCGCCGCCACGGAGCACCGCCGCCACCGCCGCCCCTCGCCGCCGATCTCCTCCTCCGCCGCGGTTCCCTCCCCCTCCGGCCCCCGGGTAAGCTTCCCCTTGCTCTCCTCTTCGTTCGGTATTTTTCCCCGCCTCGAATGGTGCCCGGGAAGCCATGTTGGCTCCTCTCCGGCGAGCCCGCCGCCGCCGCCGCCACCGGCCGGCCGCGCGCCGCGCCGTACGCGCCGCCCGTCACCCACAGGCCACCACGGCCGCCCGATCCGGCGGACGGCCCCGCATTAAAACCAATCCGTAACCCTTGGAGTGGTCCACCGTGGACCGGTGGACCGGGTCCACGGGCGCCGGGCCCGCGCCCCCGCGTCACCGCTTACGTCACGCCGACGTCCCCGCTCGCGTCGGCACGTCCAACCACAAGCCGCCACGCGTCGCCAGCACAGCCCACCCGCTGGCCGCCCAGGCACTTTTTGCAAAAAGGACCCCGAGATTTCGAATTCACAAATAAACCCTTCCACCTATATAAAAGCCTTTCAATCGAGTCCTTTCTTTTATGCTTAGGCCCCTGCCAGCCTTAGTTTCTATGTTCTTTAGCCTACCCTTTGACCTTTTTCATATTAGACCTTCTAGTTTCACACATATTTATGTTTAGGTCCCCGAAATCTTCCGTAAAACCCCCTAAACTTCCAGTTCTTTTACAATTTAGCCCCTGAACCTTGTTTCAGCCATAACTTTTCCATCCTAGCTCCGTTTTACGCGTTCTTGGTGTCCACGCGATCGTCTCTCCGAGCCCGTCATTTCTAAAAGCTTGTTTTAGCCTTTTGGTAATGTTTGATGTATTGTTTTATTTATTGTATGTTTTCTTGCATGATCGTAGCCAACACGCCGTTCGAGGAAGTTCAAGTGCAGAGCTTTGCAGATAAGGAAAGTAGCTTATCGTTGGAGAAAGGCAAGTGACCCTAACCACCCTTCTACCTATGCTTTAATCAAGATTACTATAAATTAATCGGAACATGGAGAACCACCCGGGAAAACGGTGCAACCACGGTCCATATGGCTGCGGCTTAGCCAATTAATTAGGTGTGCGATTGATCCGATGGCCCTTTTCCGAAAGGAGCGAGGGGGATCCGGGTTGCGGGGGTATAGCCCGGTCCTTTTGGGGGTAGCGGCCTTTGCTAAGGTGCGACCACTAGGGAGGGTTATGGTCCGCCCCGATCCGTAACTATGCGGGTCGTTAGTCTTTTGCATATCTTTGTAAAGGCTTCGTAGCGTCCCTATGCAATCACACCTCGGAAGTGTGGTATTGTGCACGATCGGCACATGCGTGGTTGGGTTCAAAGTTCTTCGAACTTTTACGCGAGCCGTGGGAAAAGTGTGCAACCTCTCGCAGTGTAAAACCGATCGATCGGCCGTGCTCACGGTCAAGAGCGGCTGGACCCTCACATGATTAATTGAACTTAAAGATGGATTAATATTGCTTTCCGGTTATTCCCGTGGCCTTGTTGAGTACCAACCATAAGTGTACTCATCCTTGCTTACGCTGTTCGCAGAAGAACCCCGGAGTGGAGTACTTCACCGACTACGAGGAGTTCGAGGATGCGATCAACCGCCGGATGCTCGTGGAAGATGAAGATGGAGTCGCGTCTTCATAGTTATCGATGTTCGTGTAAAGACCTTCGTGTCTTCCATCGTGAGTGTAATAAAAGTTAATAAACCTTTTCTGTACGTTTTTGAGCAATGTCTTGTGATATTACACTCATGAGTCTATCATATGTGTGAAATTGTGATCCTGGCACACATATGAGATGCATTCGGTTTTCTACGGAAAATCGGGTGTGACACACGGCTTCCATAGCACAAGAAATCATCTATAGAAACTACACTCCACAATGGTAGTGTCTTCCAAAGAATAATCATTTTCTCTTTTCTCCCCTAATTTGACCAATGAGAAGCATTGCATTAACCCCATAGAAACCAAGTGGTTTCTTCCCAATGGCGAATTCATGGTTTCTTGTGTACCATTAAAAGGTTACAACTTTAGATAGATATATAGATATATATATGTATATATATATGTGTATATATATATATATGTGTGTATATATATATGTGTATATATATATATATCATTTCTATCTCACTTACATGTGGGGTTTACATTCATCAATGACACGTAGGGTCAATGATATATATCTAACTTTGCAATCTTTGAATGGTATAAATCCAATTATTCCTATTTTTGTGGATGCGCACAATGCGTTACTCAACCCAAAACCATAACGCATAATATAGATATTAAAAAAATGGCCCTCCCTAGCCAAAAAATAATAATGGACCTACTTGGCCCCCACAAAGACAAAAAATAATAATAATGGACCCACTTGTCATAGAGACAACGATGTGGTGTACAAAAATTGTCACAATTTTAGTCATCAAACTCGCTTCGTTATTGGCCAACTAGTCTATGTGAATCCATACTAAGACAAATAATTCCGAGAGTGATAAAAGGATTCTTTTTCATTGATATAGAAGACAAATACAAGACTACGACTGCGGGAAGCCATAGCCAGGCAACAAAAAAGAAAGGAAAAAAACAACTCACCCCGTTGGATTGGGGCATCAACACGGGCACCACTCAACGGCCGGTCGGACCGGGACCTCGACTATACACCGCCGCCGCCAGGAAGAAGACGCAACCGCGGTGCGCGCCCACCAAAGACACACCTAAAGACATCGGGCCAAACACGTGACCCGGCACCGAAAAGAAGCAAAGAGGGGTAGATGCCGCCCCACGTAAAAGATCGCCACCGTGTAGGACCCTTCGCCGTAGCGCCGCCGCAACAAAGCAAAACCACTCGACGGAGAAAAGTACCGAGCCCGAGCAACTCACAACGCGCGGGGGCCTCGCCTCGCCCGCCGTTGGACTCCACTCTCGTGCACGGGGTCACCACGCCCGTCACGACGCTCACACTATGGGCCTGTCTCGAAGATGCCGCCAAGGTAGAGAGCTAAGGAGCCCCACACCCCATGCTCAAAGAGCTAAGGATTCTTTTGGAAGTACTTCAACTCTAGCTTCTCCCGGAATTTTTTTTATTTTTTAATCCCTTCTAATCTAATTTATTAAAAATAACTCGGGCCCAACTAAAATTGCAAAAAGTAGCCCTTTTGGTCGCGCCGGGCCGCGTGGAGCGACTCCTCATTGAGTCGCGCCGGGGCATGTGGCGCGACCGAGGCGCCACGTCGGCCGGGCGCGGGCCGGCCGTGCCGAGGTGGCGGGTGAGTCGCGCCACATGCCCCGGAGCGACTCGGTGAGGAGTCGCGCCACGCGGCTGGCGCAACTCACTTAACATACGGGGGGCGCCGGGCTCCTTTCTTCCTTCCTCCTCACTTCCCCACTTCACTCCCAAGACCTAACTCGAGCTCCCCCCCTCCCATGGCGCCGCCCCCAACCCTCCCCCTCTAGATCCACTCCCTCCCTCACCCGTTTTGAAGAGGAAAGTGTGGGAAATTGCTCGTGGAAGGTAACTCCTCCATTCTAACCAATTAGTTTTCGCGGATTCCATCGTTTTTGTTTGATTTGAGGTGGTTAGGTTTAGTGAATGATTTGAGATAAATAGCATGATTGAGTACAAATCGGGTATGATTAACTGTAGTGTATCATGCAAGTGACCGATGTTAACCTCTTCTTATCGTGTAGTTTCTCTTGCATGGTAGTATTTCATCATTTCCATGTTGGATAGTGTAGATGCTATTGATATGTGAGATGAGAGTTGGTATAATCAATTTAATTTGTGGTTGTGTGTAGATGAATCGTTTAGTACGTATATTTTTGGGTGGCATAGTTGTTGACGCGAAAAGTGCACTCGGCCGCCAATCACACGGCAAGAAGCGGAAAGCCGGCTTTGCACGCGCGTAAAGCAAATGACGTGCCAGTCAATTTTTCCTGAAAATTAACAAAATATAAAGCAGTTAAATACCAAAGCTTGGAACTTGCCGGGTGGTACCAGACAGTTCCATATTTACGGCTAAAGAGCCAAGCAAGACGACACATAGCTATGTAAAGCTATCTGTCAAAGAACCACGACCATTCGGGTAACCGCAAAGGGAAAAAGAACGTTGCCGAATGGATGACGTAAGCATGACAACGATCGGTCTTTGGATAAACATAGATGCATGTGCAAAGTCGTGACCAATCGTCATGAAAATTAACATTAAACAAATAAAGTAAAGCACGGACATGATCATGTATTAAATAAAAGCATGCATAGATCCAAAGCACTAGTCTACCGCATGTCTAGTCACTTTAAGATCCGTCGGGCACGATATCAAGCAAATCTATCCACCGCATGATACAACTTGCAAGAAAAACCGCACCACTTTCCACAAATAGATCTATCCACCGCATGATACAATCTAAATATGGAAAGCCAAAAGCATACATCATTTAAAACATAAATAATGCTCGTGATCTACTCGTGAAAACATAACCGAATACGGCCGAACACCGATCCAGGGTCCATGGAGAAGGAACAAACATTACCACGTACATAAATCTATCGGATCGAATTGGAAATCTAATCCACCGATGACTAGCTCCAAAGCAACCCAAAAACCTGCATCTACCGCATGATACCCGGCTCTTTCAAGATTTATACGAACAAAGCAAGCTTGAACCCGCAACACGTAACAACCTAGATCGACTCGGTTTCGGCTATCGGAGAGCATAAGATCCACGCGTCAAAACACGAAACCTGCTCGCACAAGGATCATAAAAGAAATATAGCCGATCCAAACCCATCTAGATTGGGCAAGGGTGTGTTACATGAATTAAACATAAAGTAAAACTCATGATAACACGGGATAACTTAATGAATCTATTGGATCTTGCCAAAATCCAATAGAGCCGATAACTAGCTTCGAGCTAGATCTTAGCCTACCGCATGGCTCATGATCTAACAAGAAACCTCCTTGAACCAAGCTTGAATCTACCGCATGACACGAAGCATGGTAACAAGACTACTTGCATCAGATCTAAATCCACCGCATGACACTAGACATGATACAAGGTTGCCGGTACTCACGGAGGTCGACGGATCGATTGGCCCTCTCGAAGAACTCGACGACACGACAAGGACTCTAGGGTTTGGCGTAAGGCCGGTGTGTATTGAGTAATGAATGTGCTTGTACATACATCCGGGGATCGTATTTATACCCTGTCGATTACAATTGCGAATGGATTCATTGCCTAACTAAACTCGATCGTCTGTCCATCCATTCGTCTCTCCTGATTCGAGCCACGTCACCGTCCAATCCCGCAAAATCAGCTCTACTGTTCCTTTGCCGAATCGGAGCAGATAGCCGACCGCAGATCTCTTTGCCGAAAATCTCTGAAAATATCCTTCCTTCCACCAGACGGACTCTTTTTCGAATCGGACCCACAGGTCAGACTCCTTACCAAATTTTGGTGTTAACACATCATGCCCCTTCAATTGTGGGATAAAAGTAATTTTGTTCCACAATTGACTCCAGCCACGAATCCTTGAGTCAAATCGTCAACACCTGTTCTTCGCAATCCGCCGGAATCTTCATCCGCATCCAACCCTAGATCCCCTTGTTCCGAGCTCGAACCTCCAATGGCAGCTCGGACCCAAGATGCTCGGGTAAATTCATCCCCCCGCAAACCTTGTTCGGCATTAGGTTTTCAATTTTACCCGAGATTTTCTCTTCCGCTTTCTTCCGGGAGCCTTCTCTTCGCTCTTTTGATTCCTATCGAGGCCAATTCGCGCTCTTATTACCTTGGTCCCGTGGGGAATCCCCCGACCCTCGAGATCTTATTGCCGCCGAATCTCGCAGAATCCCTTTCAAAGCAGCTTTGTCTCCGCCTCCTCGGTGGCAAGATGCGTTCAAGAACGGCCTTTACCTCCAATTGCGGGTTGGAAGACTTGGTACGGAGGATCCTTGCGATAAAAGTGGATTAACCAACCCGGATACTCTCCGCATCGCTCAATGCCTGGAGTTATCCGTGGCTGAGACCCCCAAGAATGAAGATCTTCTGATAGCCGCATGCCACTTCTGGTCAAATGGAGTCAACGCCTTCCTTTTTGGGCATGGCCCAATGTCTCCCACCTTGGCCGATGTATATATGATCACCGGCCTTGACATTGCGAGGTCTCGTTCGGCCTTGGAATTTCAAAAATTCTTCACGCCGGACGGGGGTGAAGCCGGGGAACGGATACAAGCAATACATCGTGAAACACATGAAGGATAATCCCCTTGGCGATGTTGAATACAGAGCCTTTCTGAACATGTGGCTATGCAGATTCGTCTTCTGTGGCAAGGCCAACGAACCCACCTTGAACCATATCGCAATGGCGATTCATCTGGCTAGTGGCAACCGCCTCCCTCTTGGAAAGTTCTTCCTCGGCAGTGTATACCACATGCTTCACCAGACTGTTACTCAGATGTATACTGGCCGCAGAATATCATGTGTCAACGGTCCTTGGTGGTTCATCCAAATGTGGTTGCAGCTCCACATGCATCAGATTGTCGGCGTCGATTTGAACTCTAGGTTCTTCCCTTTGTCCAATCATCCCGAAGGAGAGCCTCAAGCCACCAGAGGATGCCAAAACTACGGAGAAGCGGCTTCAACTGTTCTCATCCAACAGGACATCAGCCAGCTCTTCGAGCTGTTCTTCAGAGGTTTCCCCAATCCTCTTTGGCTTCCTTACCTAGGCAACGACACCTTGACCTTTCCTGTTGAATTTTCCTTTGAGCCCGGCCATCAGGATAGGAATTTCTTGGAGATCTTTAATATCATAATCCGCCCCTGCATATTGCCGGCCGAGTTCAATGGAGGGAGACAGAATGTCAGCACTTATGAATATTACCAGCCTAATGTAATGGCCAGACAACTTGGATGCGGCCAGATGCCCCCAAGATTATTCCCCGCATGAATTCCTCAAACCCAGGGAGGAAATCAAAGAACCGATGCGGGCGCAGAGTTTTCAACTATGTGTGCAGTCCCACGGTCTACACATGTCCTTTTGTGCCCACAACCATAGCTCACCCTACCTTCAACTCCCCGGTGGCAAGAATTTCACGACCATATCTTCGGTGAGCCTGTTCATGTATTCTCGTGCGGAGCCGGTACCGACTTCCTCGCCGACTTCGGAGGTGATACAATGAGCCTTTGGACCGTACGCTTCCTCTTTATTCATAGTTCTGACCTTCATCTTCCCGTTCACGAATACGGTGCTCGCCCCTCGAGTCGTGCAATTGCTTATAATGCCGAAGGCCCAATTTCAGCACTGGGGTTTAAATCCACAACCCTGCATCAACTAATGGCCAGGTATGCTACCACCGATCCCAGCCTTTCTAGCCTTGCTGTCGACAGGAGGCAAGGTCTGCATCTGATTGCCCCTCCAAGTGCTAAAAGGAGGAGAACTGTCAAGAAAGTGCTGGTTGAGGTAAACTCCTTTACCTTCTTGATTACTGGGTCACTCTGTTCTTGATGGATCATATCATTGTGTATTTTCAGACCAGAGCCCAGCAGCCTTCAGAGCCAGTACCTGCCGATGCTCCATCCACTGGTATGACCTTTACTGTTCTTTCTCAAGGATGAGCACTGGCACTTATCCCTTCAATTTGGACATTTGCAGAAGAAGCCGTGGAAGAACAGCTTGTAGATGTTCCAGTGGTTCAACAAGCGAGCCCATCCAGGGTTGAATTACCCATCCCAGTGGAGATCTCATCTTCATCACCTTCTGCAGAAGCAATAAACTCTCCCGAGATGAATCTCCCAACCCAACTGGAGCCAACAAGTTCTCCTAGGGTGCCATCACCTATTGTTCAAGTAGAGATAACCAACCCAACGAGACGGCGGACCCGACTCCTCTTCAGCCAGAAACCCACGAGTTGCCAGTGGCCGCATCGGCGCCTCCTAGCTCGGAAGTTTCGGCCTCGCTTGGGGCGTCTTCTTCACCGGTGATTGCCCCTACTCAAGGAACCAGCCATGAGGTAACCATCCGCACTTAATTTTGGTACCTCGATGTCCAAGATCCCTAATTCGGCAATGTTTTTTCATCGGGATCAGGTTCCACCATTACCAAGCCTGCCATCAGAGAGCAATTCAGGTGCCGAGGTGATGGAAGGAGTAGCCCAGCCCGCCGCCGGATGAAGTGCTTGTCCAAGCTCGGAGAAATTGCTGCCTGGCTAGAAAAGGATGCTCAGGACCAGTTCAATGATCTCCATCACTTCGAAGAGATGTTTGAATCCATTAGTCAAGAACTCCCTGAAGACATCAGAGCCTCTCTATCATCCGTCTATGACTTAGAGCCCCTTTATGTACCCTTGAAGCACGCTTGGAGGAAATTGCGCTCCCGTCCGGCCATTGAAAAGAGGAAAATCAATGCTGAACAAGCCATGAACGGGGCACAATCCCAAGCGAGAGAACCATAAGGACGCATTGGCTAACCCGCAAGCTTCTTATGATCCGACGAAAGCCGCTAGGAAGGTCTGCTCTAGAAGCTGAACTAAGAAGCCTGTCAGCGGAGATGGAGATTGACAAACAGAAAATAGCCGAACTTCCTGGATTGATAGCAAAGACCCAAGCGGAAGTAAAATCGGCTATCACCAAAATGGAGCAATGCAATGCGGAACTCACTGATTTATCCGGTGCTCAAAAGGACTGCCAGGAGATCTTTGGACAACTCCCATTTGATAATATCCAATGTTCGTCGTGTACTCGCAAAACTCCTCAATGCCCGAATATCCTTATTGATGTATAATTGAATTGGTCATTCCCGTGATACCTTCCTATGATTTGTTTCCTTTCTCTTGTGTACTTTGAGATGTAATCTTTGAACGACCCATTCGGTAGTGAAACGCCAACTCCCGAACGACACTTTGATTTCTTTTAGCCGAACCAATCGATCCACACGCGGTTCGGCCTAGAACTCCAAACGACCCGCCGGCGGCTGGTCAAGGAAACCTTTCCACCTTCCGATTTTCTTGGGATATGCGCCACGATCCACGCCCACGACTCGAAGCCACGATTCATCCTGCCAGTGCCTATAAATGTTGCCATAGGTGCCCATAGCTCTCCACCGGGCCTTCTAGCTCTCGAATCTTTGCCAAACTTTAGCCTTCTCGCAAACAAGTGCACATCCCAAACCACAATGGTGCGCCGCCTCAACCGCCGCCGTGCCTCCGACGAGGCCGAGGGGAGCGGCGCCAATGCGCGCGGCGGTGACGATCGTCAACCTCTCCTCTCGTGATTCTCGTTCTTGATCTTCTCTTGCCTTGACGATCATCTCTCCTTTTTCGAGCCGATTCGGTGGAATCCGCCCCGTGCGCCGGCCAATCGGCCCCTCCCCGGATGACTCCTCGGAGTCCGATGGCCACTCCCCGTACCGTACGGGGAAGCGCACGCCATCCGCTTCAAGGAGGAGCTAGAGGCGTCCCGTCGCGAACCGGAGGACGTCTCCAAGAAAGCGGGCGTGGCCGAGTTGGAATGGGGAGGACCGGCGCAAACAAATCGCTGGAGGCCATCGACGGTATGGCCCTGAGATTGATTCTTGATCCAGCTCGGCCTTTGATGCTAACCCTTTCTGTTTGTCTTTTGCAGCCCGCGATGCTGAGCTCAACTAGCTAAAGGCGCTGGTAGAGCAATTGGCCGAAAAGGTGAACGCCCACGGCGACACGCCGGCGGAGCGCCTGGCCGCGGTGGAGCGCCGCGTCGACGAGGTGGCCGTCCATGGCGTTCGCTTGGGCACCACCTTGGGCCTGGCTGCGATGGCGACGCATACGGACGTCGACTATTCCACCAGGACGCGTGGCTTTCAGGGCGGCGCGCCGGAGGACATCGACGAGATCGAGCTCATCCTGGAGCGCCTCGACGGCCACGGCGACGCCATTGCCAAAATTACCCATCCCCAATCTGTGTTGAATAGGCTCTTTGACTAGATTGTACTAGGGATGTGTAAATGTCGGCAATTTATGAGGAACTTTTGAATTCTGCACTTGTTCCACGATGACTTCCTTTTGCATTTTTCATCTGCAAGTTTTCCTTTGAACGCATCTGGGAACTATCTTTAGCCGAACGCGTGAGAACAACTCCCCCTCGGCGTAAAATCCACAGAGGATCCCAATTCGGCAATCCGTGAACACTGTTCAAGAGAAAACCCTTCGCACCTGGTGAAAAACCCTGCCGCTTGGTATTCCAACAGTGTGTACTGGCCAAATCATCACTCCCAATGCGCCTCCTCGGTCAATAAAATAGCCCGTGGGGTGCTCTGCAAATCCACTCGCGCACTCCTCCATCATTTCTCGTCTCTTCCCCTGCTCGCTAGAGGAAAAAACCCAACGCCATGGACAAGGGTAAACAACCTCGGGGGAGCGGCTCATCAAGGAAGCGTACGATTCGGAAGTGAGTTCTTTCTTGATCCGCTCTTTGATCTCCCGCTTGATCTTGCGCTTCATGTTTTCCTTTTGCCCTTTTCGGCCTTGATTTGCTTCCCGAAGAGGTCATCGGGGCCGAAGATGTTCCTGAGTACATCTCCTCCGATTCCTCTCCCGAAGCAGAGGATGCCACGCCTGAGCGAGGACTAACCATCGACCGCGCCGCCGTGTCCGCACCGGAGCATGGCCTCGGGGATATGTCCGCCCGTTGCCAGGCCGAGCGCGAGCGTCGCATGGCTCGGGAAGCACTAGTAGGGGGTAAATGCTCCCCGACTCTTTCATGTACGCCCCTGGATTTCTTGCTTCGACCTTGATTTCTTCTCGCTACGGACGTCTCGACGGGGCTACGGCAACTCCGAAGGCGGCTCCGGGATAGCTTGGTAGAGGCCGCCAATCATGGTCATCCTCGTGCGTTCCAAGTCGCCGTCACGGTGGTCCCGGAACAAGCGAAGAGGGGGCGACGGCCGAAGAAGTAAAGAAAAGATTGTATCATACTTTCGCTTCTTCCGCCACGCCTTCCGCTTTCCACCTTCTTGACCATCGGGGTTGCTAGATGTGATCCCGCAAGAAGCGGCTTGTAATGTAGTATTGAGCTAAGGGCAATGCATATAGGCACTGGCCATTTCCCCTTGTTTGTGGATTTTGTTCGAAGGCGGCTTCACTCTCGAGCGCCGGCTATTTTTGTGTCGATGTGTGTGATCATCGATCGATCTCAATGCTAGGATAATATTTCTTCAGATATCTTCCATTTATTGCAGCGGAAAATTCTTCTCCTAGCAAGGTTTTCAGTATGTATGCATTACCAGGAACGCATCTGACCACACGAAAAGGCCCCTCCCAGTTAGGGGACCATTTGCCGAATTCACCGTATTTAGTTCCAATCGGCAATAGTGCTTTCCACACCAGGTCGCCTTCTGCAAATTGCCTTACTTTTACTTTCTTGTTATAGTACTTGGCGACCCGCAGTTTGTTTTTCTCGATGTTTTCCAGGGCCCTAAGACGGATCATATGCAAATCTTCTAACTCATCCATCATTAGGCCCCTGTAATCTTTGGAGCTCAACTCGTTTTGCAGCACTACTCTCCTTGAATCTGATTGTACCTCCCAAGGCAGGATTGCATGGTGCCCGTAAACCAATTCGTAGGGAGAGGTCTTTGTAGCTCCATGGGGGGCCATTCGGTAAGCCCACAGCGCTTCACTGAGTACCGAATGCCACCTCCTTGGCTTCTGATCGATCTTCTTTTGCATCGCCTTGATCATGATCTTGTTAGAAGCCTCTCGCTTGACCATTAGCTTGTGCATAATATGGAGAAGAATTAAACAATTTGATTCCCATGCTTTCGGCAAAATCTCTGAATTCTAATGACACGAATTGTGCCCCCTGGTCAGTGGTGATCGTCTGAGGGATCCCAAATCGATAGATGATGTGTTCCTTGACGAACTCGATCATGTTTTCTGACGTCACTTTCTTCAGTGGGATCGCCTCGACCCATTTGGTGAAGTAATCTGTAGCCAAAAGCACGAACTTATGCCCCTTGCTAGACGGCGGATTAATTTGGCCAATCAAGTCTATACCCCAACCCCTGAATGGCCATGGCTTGATAATGGGATTCAACGCTGATGCAGGGACTCTTTGAATATTCCCGAACCTCTGGCAGTCTTGACATCCCTTGTAGTACTCAAAGCAATCCTCTAGTATCGTCGGCCAAAAGCATCCAGCTTGTCTAATAACCCATTTCATCCGATAGGCCGATTGGTGCGCTCCACATATCCCATCGTGCACATCGCTCATCATGTTCTTAGCTTCTTCGTACCCGTGCATCGTAGCAATACCCCATCTAATGATTTATAGAATAAGTTATCATCCGGAAGAACGAACTTAATTGCCTTGTACCGAGTTTCCTAGAGACTTTTCGGGATGGATCTTTCAAGTAATCGACGATTTCTTTCCTCCAATCATCATCCGCGAGATCCGCCCGTAGTGCACACACTTCCGCAGCAAACGCTTCTTGACTCTCCTTGTAACCGAGGCGCTCCGAGCTAGCCTCGTTTGCTTCTTCGTTATGCTCTCTAGGAATGTCTTGTAGGGTTACCAATGGGAAGCTCTTCAAGATTTCCCCGCACTCTTCGTAGTAACTCCTCAGCGCTTCGCTCCTGCACTCGTATTGGCCGTTCAATTGCTTGATTACCGATTCTTCGAATCTCCATAGACCTCAACCGAGACGGCCCCGACTTCTCTCAAATATTGAAGCCCTCGAAGTAGTGCCTCGTACTCAGCCTGGTTATTTGTGACAGTGGGTTGTATAGGAATAGCGAATTCAAACATCTCACCTCTGGGCGAAATTAGCAGGATCCCTACTCCCCCACCTTTGCCACATGATGACCCGTCAAAGAATAAAGCCCAAGGGGTAATTTCAAGCAGATCAATTGAAGGGTCACGATGTTCAGTTATAAAATCGGCAATGACCTGACCTTTGATGGCTTTTGCCGATTCGAACTTCAACTCGAATTCTGATAAAGCTAAAATCCATTTGCCAATCCGCCCATTCAAAATCGGCATAGATAACATATGTTTTATCACATCAAACTTCGAGTATACAGTGCATTCGGCATTCAACAAGTAGTGCTTGAAACTTTGTACACGTGTAGTATACGCAAAGACACGGTTTCTCTATAGCCGAATACCCGGTTTCGGGATCAAGTAGTTTTCGGCTAAGATAGGCTACTACCCGCTCCTTTCCTTCGAATTCTTGAATAAGGGCCGATCCAATAGTTTGGGCGTCGGCCGCCACGTACAACTTGAAAGGCTTGTTTAGCCGGGGAGGAACCGACACGGCGGCTCCTTCATGTGCTGCTTGATCTCATCAAAAGCCTTTTGTTGTTCGTCGCCCCATGTGAATTTCTCGATCTTTCTTTAGCTTCGGCGGTGGAGAGAATGGCAACACCTTCTGTGATAAATTTGAGATGAATCTTCTCACGAAGTTGATCTTGCCGAGCAGTGATTGCAATTCCTTGAGGTTGGTTGGAGGAACGACTTCATCAATGGCTTTCATGCTCTTTTTGCCAACTTTGATTCCCCCTTCGTGGACCAAAAACCCCAAGAACTCTCCAGCTGATACCCCAAATGCACACTTGTTTGGATTCATCTTTAGACCATGCTTCCGGGTGCATTCCAAGGTCTTCTTCACATCTTCTAGATGGGTGTCATGACTTAAGGACTTGATCACCACGTCATCGATGTAGATTTCCACAGTTTTGCCGATCAACTCATGAAAGATGTAATTCATGGCCCGTTGATAGGTTGCACCGGCATTTTTCAACCCAAATGTCATGACTATCCATTCAAATAGGCCTATATGTCCAAGACATCTAAAGGCCGTCTTCGAGATGTCTTCTATTGCCATGAAGATCTGATTGTATCCCGCGTTGCCATCCATGAAGCTAATCACCTTGTGTCCAGCAGCGGCGTCAATTAACAAATCGGCAATAGGCATCGGGTATCCGTCCATGGGAGTAGCTCTGTTCAGGTCCCTGAAGTCTATGCAAACTCTCATTTTCCCATTCTTCTTATACACAGGGACGATGTTAGAAATCCACTCCGCATATCTGCATGGCCGAACGAAGTTTGCGTCAAGTAATCTTTCGATTTCCTTCTTCACATCGGCCAATACTTCATCCTTGTAGATTTTCCGGGGCGGTTGCTTATATGGTTTGAAACCAGGCTTGATTGGCAACCGGTGCTCGACGATGGAACGATCCAATCCAGGCATCTCCGAGTAATCCCAGGCGAAGCAATCTTTATATTCTCTGAGAAGCTCAATTAAGTTTCCCCTGAAGTCTGTTTGCAAATTTGCACTGATGAACGTCGGCCTTGGCTTATCACCGCTTCCGATGTCAACCTCCTCCAGCTTATCGGCCGACATAAATCCTCGCCCTAATTTGCCATCAGTGCCATCCACGGGGTTCTCCATTAAAAATTACTATAAGAGCCGACTGCTTGAATCGGCTCTTGGTCACCGCCGACGAGTTCAACGGACCTTCTCCCCGCTCCTTCCCCGACAAGCAATCGATGCCTTGGTACTCCCGGAAGGCCGGTTCCATGTTGGCCACGCTCACGGAGTCATCTGCCTGGACGACCTCGATCTCATCATCCACCCACTGGATAAGCTGTTGATGCATGGCGGATGGGACGCAGCAATTGGCGTGAATCCGGTCCCGCCCAAGCGACGGTCGTAGGCTCCCTTGCCTTCGATGACAAAGAAGGTGGTGAGCGAGCGTCTTGGACCCGATCATCAAGTCCACGTGAGCGCATCCTTTGGTGTCCGAGGGGTTCCCGCGAAGTCGTTCGGGATGATGCTTGTAGGTGTCAAATCGCTCGGGCCCATGCCAAGCTTCCCGAAGGTGGTGTACGGCATCACGTTGATCGCCGCCCCGCCGTCGACGAACATCTTGGTCAATGGCTTGCCATTGACGTACCCCCTCAAGTACGGTGGCCTCATATGGCGGTTCTTGGCCGGCTTGTCGAAGACGGCCCCGCTTGGCAAGCACCGGTTGTGCCATCATCTCCTCGGGCCGCTCGTCATCAAAGGAAGCTTCTTCCCCGCATAACCTCGGTTAGCAGGGAGCCATGAACTCGTTCGGCATGAAGTATACCATGCATGTAGGAGCCGAACGCTTCGATCCTTCCGGGCCGGTCCTTGGGGCGCCACTTCGCCTCGTCTGGATCCCGGCTTGTTTCATCTCGCGGTTCCTCAAGCGTTGGACCCGCCTTTTCTGGCTCTTGCGTAGACCGGCGGGCACCACCGCCCCTTCGCCGGACGTAGACGTCCTCGTCCTCTTCCTGATCAGCCCACCTGAGATCGGCTTGGCGCTTCCTGGGGTGATCTATGACTTCAATTTTTTGACGCCGATCCCCATTCGGGTGAATCCTTCCAAGTCTTTCGTGGACGGATCGGCGATTGCGCTTTCTCGCCCGTACTCAACATATCCGTCGCCGCATTCGGGACGCTTCTTCAATGTGGGCAGCTTTAGGCCCTCATTCCGGCGGTGCTTGAAGAAGGCGCACCCCCCGGTGGGCGCGCTCCGCTCGCGCGTGTACCGTGCTTGGTCCCTTCGCGCGCGCTTCCTCTTCGACCCCCGCGCCGCTCCTCCTCGTGACGACGCTTACGGCGGCGCTCCTTCTCCATCCGGCGCTGCCATTTGTTGAGGAGAATGCGTGACGTCACCTTGGGTTTAGGCCCGGACGATTCCCCAATCTCGATGTGGCTCTTGAGAACGCGGGGGCGTCGCCTCGTACTTGCTCCGGATCACACCGGCGCTGCGGGTCCACCGATCCACCTTGCTTGGACCTCGGGCGAGGTCGAACCTTGACCTTCCCTTTCTCTTCGGCCGTTATCGCGTTGACGGAAAAGCCGAGCATGTTCTCGAGGAAAGGGGTGGCCATCCAGCTTCATCTTGTTATCGAACTTGAGGTGTCCCTCCTGGATAGCCTTCTGGATCCTCATCCTGAAGACCCCGCAATCGTTGATGGAGTGCGAGTCCCCGTCATGGAAGCCGCGAAGAACGCTTCGCTTTAACTCCATCGGCCGAAGCATAGAATGCCCCTCGGGCGACTTAATTCGGCCTTCTTTCACCAAGAGCTCGAACAACTTATCGGCCTTCGTGATGTCAAAGTCGTAAGTCCCTTTGGTCCGCCCGACCCAACGCCGATTCATTGTCAAGGGCTCTTTACCCCACATGATTTCCGCCTGCAGCTACCTCCAATTCATCGTCGAATCCTCGAACGGATCGGCTTTGTCCGAGAACCGGTTGTAGATGTCGGCCGACGTCGTGTCGCTTGCCAAACTTGGGGTCTTTCTTGAGGCCATATGCCCGATTGCTCATCGCAGATAACTTTTGTGAAAGCCGACCCGGTGTTCTCAAACTCCATCCCAAATAGCTTCTCGCGCACGGCCGGTAACATCCCGGCGACGGCCATATCTGCCACCGATCGTCCGGCAAGTTCGGCCGAGAAGCACATGCCTTTGACTTCCCCGAATCTTCTCGAGAAACTCTAACGGTGTTTCGCCGCCGTGCCTTTGCTTCAGGGTGGCGAGATCAATCAGCTTTTTCTCAGAACTGCCGCTGAAGTAATGAGCGTGGAATTTACGCTCCAAATCCTTCCATCTGGCCACTGATTCAGGCGGCAGGGACGAGAACCACTGAAAAGCTGGGCCCGTCAGCGAAGCGGGGAAGTAGCGAACCCTGAACGCCTCCTCGGCCGAGCATTCCCCAAGCTGCATGAGGTAACGGGCGATGTGCTCGACCGTGCTTGTCTCGTCCTGCCCAGAGAACTTTGTGAATTCCGTCGGCGCCTTCACCCTCGGCGGCGGGAGCACGTTATAGTACCACTGCGGGAACGGCGGCCTATAGGTGGGGCCCCGCATCTTTGGCTTGAGGCCGAACCGATTCTCGCATCAATTCGGCCATCTTGCGCGCTAGGGCGTCATCTTCTTGCGCGCCCGCAGCCGGCGCGTACCCCGGGTGCGGGGAAGGCGTCGAACGCCCCGTAATTTCCCACTTCATGATAACCACCGCCGTACAAATTCTTCTCGGGAGCCGCTTGGTCGACGGAGCTATTCTTCGACTGGGGTCAAGTGGGGCCCCAGATGAGCCGAACGCTAGGTCTCCGTACGTAGGCTGGCACGGATTCGGCCGTTGCACGGGGCGGCCGACCCGTGCTCTCCGTGGTGGCGGCGGATTGGTTGACTTCCCCGAAGCTTGCAACGGAGGCTGAACTGGCTGCCCCCCAGCGCCCTGCGGAGGAGGTTGGAATGCTTGGCTTCCGGAGCTTTGAGGAGGAGGCTGCTGCACCTGGCTCCGTAGCGGCGGCTGAGAGCTTGATTCACCCAGCTCCACGGTGCTCTTACCGCGTGCGCCTTCCCGAACGCTTGCCCCGCGCCCGGCCAAAGAGGGCCACCATCATCCGCCGGAGCGACCCGAGGAAAGCCTGGTTGTGCTTGGTGAGCATGTTGTCTACCGACTCTTGGAAGATCCGCGCGCATTCCTCCTTTTCTTGTTGGGTTGTGGCGTCGCTCTCTCCCGGCGGCGGCACTCGGGCGGTGCCATTCTTCGGATACGGTACACCACTTCGATTCTTCTTAAACGACATGAGACACTTTTGCCGAAACCGGTTCACGGCGTCTAGGAGCCGCCGATGTCGCTCGCGGAGAAAGCTCTTCGATGTTGACATCCGGGAGGTCCGTGATTTCGGCATCTTGAACCAATTCGGCTCCGTGGTCCCACCGGGCGTGCCAAAAAGTGTGTTGACGCGAAAGTGCACTCGGCGCCAATCACACAGCAAGCCGGAAAGGCGGCTTTGCACGCGCGTAAAGCAAATGACGTGCCGCTCAATTTTTCCCGAAAATTAACAAAAGATAAAGCGAGTTAAATACCAAAGCTTGGAACTTGCCGGTGGTACCGGAGACAGGTTCCATATTTACGGCTAAAGAGCCAAGCAAGACGACACATAGCTATGTAAAGCTATCTGTCAAAGAACCACGACCATTCGGGTAACCGCAAAGGGAAAAAGAACGTTGCCGAATGGATGACGTAAGCATGACAACGATCGGTCTTTGGATAAACATAGATGCATGTGCAAAGTCGTGACCGATCGTCATGAAAATTAACATTAAACAAATAAAGTAAAGCACGGACATGATCATGTATTAAATAAAAGCATGCATAGATCCAAAGCACTAGTCTACCGCATGTCTAGTCACTTTAAGATCCGTCGGGCACGATATCAAGCAAATCTATCCACCGCATGATACAACTTGCAAGAAAAACCGCACCACTTTCCACAAATAGATCTATCCACCGCATGATACAATCTAAATATGGAAAGCCAAAAGCATACATCATTTAAAACATAAATAATGCTCGTGATCTACTCGTGAAAACATAACCGAATACGGCCGAACGTACCGATCCAGGGTCCATGGAGAAGGAACAAACATTACCACGTACATAAATCTATCGACCGAATTGGAAATCTAATCCACCGGATGACTAGCTCCAAAGCAACCCAAAAACCTGCATCTACCGCATGATACCCGGCTCTTTCAAGATTTATACGAACAAAGCAAGCTTGAACCCGCAACACGTAACAACCTAGATCGATTCGGTTTCGGCTATCGGAGAGCATAAGATCCACGCGTCAAAACACGAAACCTGCTCGCACAAGGATCATAAAAGAAATATAGCCGATCCAAACCCATCTAGATTGGGCAAGGGTGTGTTACATGAATTAAACATAAAGTAAAACTCATGATAACACGGGATAACTTAATGAATCTATTGCATCTTGCCAAAATCCAATAGAGCCGATAACTAGCTTCGAGCTAGATCTTAGCCTACCGCATGGCTCATGATCTAACAAGAAACCTCCTTGAACCAAGCTTGAATCTACCGCATGACACGAAGCATGGTAACAAGACTACTTGCATCAGATCTAAATCCACCGCATGATACTAGACATGATACAAGGTTGCCGGTACTCACGGAGGTCGACGGATCGATTGGCCCTCTCGAAGAACTCGACGACACGACAAGGACTCTAGGGTTTGGCGTAAGGCCGGTGTGTATTGAGGAATGAATGTGCTTGTACATACATCCAGGGATCGTATTTATACCCCGTCGATTACAATTGCGAATGGATTCATTGCCTAACTAAACTCGATTGTCCGTCCATCCATTCATCTCTCCCCGATTCGAGCCACGTCACCGTCCAATCCCGCAAAATCAGGCTCTCTTGTTCCTTTGCCGAATCGGAGCGGATAGCCGACCGCGAGATCTCTTTGCCGAAAATCTCGAAAATATCCTTCCTTCCACCGGACGGACTCTTTTTCGACTCGGACCCACGGTCGGACTCCTTACCAAATTTTGGTGTTAACAATAGTTGATGACAATGGGGAGTTTAAAAGCATGAGGCAACAAGTAGCAAGATTTGATAGTCCTCCAACATTTGAAGATATTAAAACCCGAGCGAATGCTTTGTTCACGGTTGGGAATGAGGGGGGGGGGAATTAAGAATTCATGGAAGGTTTGACTCCGGTGACAAAAGAAGTCACTATGTGATGATGCCTATTAAATGTGGTGATGATTGGTTATTTTACAAAGAGTGTGTGAAAGAATCTCAAGTTCGTTGTGCCGTGTTAGTTGTTGATGTTCACTCTCCGGTTGATTCACCACATAATGATGAGCCCATGGAACACTTAACTCAGGAAGATATGGTACCACACAATGAGGTTCATGATAATGAGGATGATGAAGAAGGTGGTGATGATGAGGAATGTTCTTATGGTTCAGATGGGGAAGATGACTTTGATAGATGTGGGTTGAATAATAATTTTGGTGAGTATGAGGATGATGAGGAAGAAGATGGGGATGATATATCTGTGAGCTCTGAAGAAGAAGAAGAACCAACTCCGCTTACCCAACCAACTCCAACTCCAGTTAGCCAACCAACCCCAACTCCACTTAGGCAACCAACCCAACCAACACATGTGGCTCGAGTAAATCCTATACGCCAATTTAGTTCTTTGGGTGAAGAGACTCCATTATTTGGTGAGAGGGTAGATGAGGCGTCTAGAGGGTCGGTGTACACTCTTTCTGGATTTCGAGTGCCAGAATTCACTCAAACAGAGTTGAGGCAATTGGAAGCTGTACATGTTGATGTACCTGAAGTTTTCATTTTCCATTCGGTTCCGAGGAAGGCATATTGTGATTCAGGGTTACGTCTTAGTGAAGTTGATCCCGACAGTGGTCAATTGTTTATAACCAAGGGAATGCAATTTGATAACTTGGAAGAATTAAAGTTTTTTAAGGGATTACTCGGTGCGGCACCATAGGCCATATAATGTGATTCATTCATCGGCCAAAACAAGATACACGGTTGCTTGCCAACAAGATTGTGCTTGGAAGGTGTGGGCGCGTCTACTTCCGATGATGTGAACAAATGGAGAATCACAAGAGTTGTCCAACCTCATACATGTGGGACGTCGGAAGTGGCACAAGAACATTCTCAATGCACAACTCGTTACATTTCAAGACGAATTGTTGCCATGGTTTATGCGGATCCCAATGTTTCTATAGCTGCCATCATTGAGTCCATCAAAGCTTTCAGCAACTACACAGTGAATTATGGAAAGGCATGGAGAGCTAAGCGGCATGCAATATCCATGTTGCGGGGTGATTGGAAGGATGCTTACGGTAGGGTGCCAAAAATTCTACAAGCAATAACACACTTCAACCCGGCACGAAGTGGTGCACCCATACTACGGGAAAGGAGGAGCTCCACAAAGGTGTAATGGATCCGGTAATGGAGTGGGTGTATTGGTGTTTCCCCTAATGTGTAGAGGCATTCAAGCATTGCGGACGGTGATAAGTGTCGATGGCACATTCTTAACTGGAAAGTACGGGGGGTGTTTTGTTGATCGCCACCGGTGTTGATGGTGAGGATAGATTGGTACCCCTTGCATTTTCCTTAGGCTGAAAGTGAGAATATTGACAATGGTCTTGGTTTTTGCATTTGGTTCGTCGGGACGTCGTGGGACGTCTCAAGAAGGTGTGCATAGTTTCAGACCGCCATCAAGGAATACTAAGTGCGGTTGAGGATTACATGGAAGGGTACGAACCTGTCGTGAGTCGTTGGTGCATGCGACACTTTGCAGAGAACATATGTCATAGGCAAGCTAACAAGAAAGTTAGAGAGCAGCTAAAATCGGTGTGTGCAGCCAAAGCCGAGAGGACGTTTAATATTAGACTAGAGAAACTAAAACAAATGATGAATCCGGAAGCAAAAGAGTGGTTGGAGGAGCAGATGGTCAATAATCATTAGTGGGCCAATGCATTTGATGAAGGTGGCTGGAGATATGGTGTGAACAATACAAATCTATCGGAAGTGCTCAATAAGGACCTCAAAGGCATCCGTGCTATGCCAGTATCGGCTATTGTGGAGTACACTTTCTACAAGATCAATTCATATTTTGTGCATAGGTGGAAAAAAGCAAAAGTCCACATAGATAGAGGGTTACGTGGGATGAATATATTTGGTAAAGCCGCAAAGAAGCACTTAAACGATCAAGGTAAAAAAGCTGCGAGCATGAGGGCTGAGTTGTTTGATCCCACATTGTATGTGCACTCAGTGAGGACAGCTTCCACTTTGAATGTTGGAGGTGAGATGACGGGCGGACGCATATATAAGGTAGACCTCTCAGGAGTGTCTTGCACTTGTTGTATACCTCAGTTGCTACATGTTCCATGCTCTCATAAGATTGCTGCATGCACTGTTAGAGGGGTGTCTTGGCTAGCACCAGCGTACGCGACACAATTGTATTCTAAGGATTCAGTATTGAAGACATGGGCGGCTCCTTTTGAGCCAATACTAGACGAGACACATTGGCCTGAGTACAATGGTCCTGACTACGTCCCAGATGACGAGAAGAGGAAACTGGGTGTCGGAAGGAGGAAGAAAAAGCGATTACGCAATGAGATGGACCAAACAAGTGGGTACGATAGGGATATTTACAGTGCCGGGGAGTTTGACCAAGAAAAGTCGAAGAACCGATGTAGTGTCTGCCACGAGGAGGGTCATCGGAAGGAACGACATAAACAATCTAGTGGAAGCGGGCATACGGTAGCTACATAGGATTTCATGTCTCTATTTCTTAATTATGCAAATAACATTTTTGTCATTTCCTTTTGTATAAATAATCTGATGAAATTTTATGTTTTTTCAGGCAAATGGCAGTGAGCAGAGGCAGGCGTGATGATCCCGTCCCACCATCTCTTCCGGTTCCTATGTGTCATTGTGGCATTCCAGCACAAGTGAAGCAATCAAGGGATGAGGCAACAGCTGGAAGAGCGTTCTACACATGTGCAAGAAAGTGGATACTAAATGAAGATGGCGGCCCAAGTCAATACAACATGGCACCTTGCTTTTTCCACCAGTGGATTGATGGACTGGAAAAATTTGACCCTAGGATCCGATTATTTCCGTGGATAGAATCGGTGGTGCAACCATATCATGAGTTCAGACGGTGGGTGCCACCACCACCAAATCCACCAGAAATGACATTCCAAGAAGAACAAGAGGCGGGATGCAAGCGTGTTAGCAACCCTCCATTGTGTCATTGTGGGAGGCCAAGCAAGTTGCAACTTCCTGATCTTGACCTTCCCGATAAATTCACACCATTCTTTCGGTGCAACCAAAAAACACATGTAAGCATCATTGCTCTTCCCGACAAATTCATTGTGCTCGATATTTTGATATATAGAGGACTTTATTGAATTTGTTGTGCAGGATGGATGGCCCCTATGTGATTTCAAGAGGACATATACGGTCCGAAGTCTCATTGGCCGTTAGAAGAAGACGTTCAAGCATTCGAGAGTGGGGAGAAGCCATGGCCATGTGATGAGCCTTATAGGCCTCGTTGCAACTGTGGAATACTCGCTCGAAAGGGAGTGGTTCCATCTGAGCTTGGATATGGTTGGTTTTGTGGTAACTCATATGGAGATTATTGGGTAAAGTCACTTTCCTAACTTTTTTATCCATGTGTTGTGCCCACTTAAATGGTTGTGTTGCCTAAAAATTGACATTAATTTGGTAGGAGGGGAGAACATGTGATTGGGAGAGCTTTGCAGGGAGGGAAGCACTCCGTCTACATTTGGGGCAATGTTCCGGGTATTTGAAAATCAAGGAAACAGCCAAGAGGAAAAATAATTTAAGAGAAAAATATGATGTCCCAATTCCGTCGGATAAACAGTTGTTTGGACAAATTGCAAAGGATAAACTTGCTAGAGAGGAGGGATGTTCACAAACTAGTGTTGGAGAGGGCATTAGAGAGGGCCTCATTGAATTTTGGAGGCGGAATAGGATGAATTATCCACCGCCCCTAAGTGAGAGTGAGAGGAGGAGGAAGAGGTTGAGGGAGGAGGAAGAGGAGAAGGAGAGAAGAGGGACATGCATGCGTAACATGAGGGAAAAGTGGCGTCGTGATTGGAGTGAGTTTGATCCATCTAGGATATTTGCAAAGGATTCCATAGCCGAGTGGTTCCAAACGGCGGAGGCAAAGAAAAGAGGGATTAATTTGAAGTTGGCTAGAATTGAGACAAAAATGGCACAAATGCAGGCAATGAAAGCTCTTGTGAGAGAATTGCCAAAATTTACAACACAAAAAATTGTAGCAACAATGTAGAGGAAATTGTGGATGCAACTACCAAATTTCAGTGGGAGGTGATAAAGACACTTGCTTCCAAGGCGCAAGAGGTGGAGGACAAGGCCAAGGGCAAGGGCAAGGCGCAAGAGGTGGAGGACACCGACAAGGGCAAAGCCAATGTGATTGAGGTGGAGGATGACGATTTGGGTGACGATGAACTATTGTTTGATTTTGATTCAGAGTAGTGAACTTGAGTTTTTTACCTCGTCAACAATTTTAATTATGCCATGTAATGAACTTATGTCGTGGACCTTGTGGAATATTGGAACAATGTGGCTTAAGGACATGTTGAATTTGTGGTGTATTCTAACTATTTTCGATGTATATTGCTTAAGACAAGTCATAGTGAAACCCACTCAAACATGAACTACTGAATCTGCAAAAAAAAACTTAGCCAATTTCTCGAACTACTCTTATTTGTGAAATGAACTACGGCAAAACTGTATCTGGGTGTGCACTGGCGTGATAGCTTCACAAGTCGCGCCAGGCGTCTTGGCGCGACTCAATACATATTCGCGCCAAAGCACAAGGCGCGACTCCTGTTTGACATTTGACTTAGGGAAAAACTGTATCTTGGTGTGCACTGGCGCGACTGCTTCACGAGTCGCGCCAGGCCGCCTGGTGCGACTCATGTTTCAGCCGCGCCAGGATGCATGGCACGACTCGTGAAGCAGTCGTGCCAGTGCACACCAAGATACAGTTTTGCCCTAAGTCAAATGTCGAACAGGAGTCGCGCCATGTGCTTTGGCGCGACTATGTATTGAGTCGCGCCAAGACGCCTGGCGCGACTCGTGAAGCTGTCGCGCCAGGCAAAACCTCAATTCGGCACCACCATAGTTCATTCTCCAGATAAGGGAGTTTGGTAAATTCGCTAAGTCTGGGACTTTTTTAGTGAGTTCAAGATTCGCTAAGTTTGTGCCGTTTTTGGAGTGAGTTGAATCACAAATATTTCACATTATCAAGAAACACAAATTTGCACATAATTTAACACATATGAGGCATAGATCTCAAACCGACATAGTTCGATTCGATTCCCACAACAAGCCACAAACCTACATAGTTTGATCACAAGCCCGTCTACAAAGTCCGACCACAAGCCACAAGCCACAAGCCTACATAGTTCGATCACAAGCCACATAGTTCGACCACAAGCCACATAGTTCGACCACAAACCACATAGTTCGACCACAAGCCTAAGGGAATGTTCAACCACTCAAACCAAGCACAAGCCTAAGGATGCGGAGTGTAGACTTTCTTCGCCTTTTGAACCCGCCCAGGTTGCGTGTCAATGACATTATGGCAGCCCACATCCGCACGCTCCCGCCTCCCACGCCGCTTCGGTTGAGTTTCTTGTGAGCCAATAGGAGCACCCGCAAGTTGAGAGGACCCAATCTCAGTTGCTTCAGTGTAAGAGGGGTCTCCCGGCTCGCTGTCTACACTGGCCTCGGACTCGGTTTCCGGCTCTAGGGTACGTGGAGGGGATCTAATTACAATCCCCGGTGCACGACAACGAGATCCTCCTACAACAACCATATATGCATCATTGATGTACCCAACAATATTTAAAAAAAGACAAACCTACAACTATCATGGCCACACACCTGAAGTTGATGCACTTTGTGCTCGTCTCATGGATCTTTGTGCGGACTATGACTGTGAAGGTCCACCAACATGTTTGGGTCCCGGTGCCGGTCCTGCCAAGCAATTCAACTTGAACACCGCTTTTCTACATCCTCGTCTAATCCTCTGTAAAGAACCATAACCAAATTGAGCATTCATCCATAACTAGGAATACTATGTCCTACAGAAAAAGGATATTACCTGCACAAAACTCCTCAACACACCGGCCTCCTCCGGAGATCCGATCGGGACAGCCAAAGCTTGCTCCGCTTCATTAGCAAATCTTCCTAGTTGTTGCCCCTACATGTGGTTAATAAATTAACATTATGTCACAATACCAAGTGAAATTTCAAACTAGTGACAAGAGTATCATCACTTACAATATAATCCTCGAAGGACCACGCTCTGGCTGCCTTCCACTTCTAGTGATTTCATCATACTCGGGTAAAACATCTTCCGGATCTGAAGGTAGATCCTCAATATACTCTTCATCCATTGCAACCCTTAACTTTAAGCGGGTGTTTTGGTTTAGCCAATCCAAGTACTCATTGAACGGACCGTCACGGTGTCGTGGCCCCCCATGCACTATGTTGTTCGCCCTCGCATTCCATGCATTGACCGCGTGGATGTGATGCTCCAGCCAATTCTTGGCACCTCTTTGCTTGCGACGGTCAGTTCTGCATTTACATAGTAATTAATCATAGTGAGTAATTTCGTAGACAACCAACAATTTGAAGGGTATAAAACAAATGAAAAGTACATACTCGTGGAGGCTGTGGCTAGTGTTGTAGTAATCTAGAGGGTAGTTTTGAAGATGCCCAAATTGCCGTTGCACTCTATGTGGCAGATGGTACTCCACAACATAGAAGCAAATTAGATGGCAAATGTTACGCCAATAATCTTCATCAATTGTGCACATCAGGCTAAAATCTCCCTCAGCAATCTCATTCCTTTTATATGGCTGCCAAGTAACCTAGATACACATATTGATTTATCTAAGCAAATGTTGTAACATATATAAGCAGTCCTTAAGAAAGAAAGTAGTAGTGGTGAAGTGTATCACTTACATGACTTGGTTGAAGGCAGTCCATGCCGTTGGTGTAGTCTGTGTAGCGCTGTCCTGGGTTCCCATGGACCCTTGCAATGTTGCTCCAAAGATAACCGACAGTGGCCAAGGGAACCTCGCCGTCATATGGCAAATCCTGCAACATAGTGTCAAATCTAAATAAGAACTCAAACAGACAAATGCTTAAGAACATTAGAGATGCAAATTACGTACACCAAATGAGTAGCGCTCTGGCCAACCAATTGGAAGTCGCTCCCACATCCACAACTAGAGAAGGTAAGCACACCCGCCAAGATTAGCATTAGGACCACTTCTCCTGCATGCATCACACATCTGCCGATACAACCATGCTAGAGTCGCACTCGCCCAACTATAAGTTGCAATGCCTTCCCATGCTTGCCCGATGATTGGTATCCACATCCAAGATATGGTATTCCCGCTAGAATCCGGAAAAAGAAATCCACCCACCATATGCCACAACCATGCACGAGCCTGCATCTGAATCTGGAGGGCATTAGCATGTTGTGGTGGCCGATGACCAAAGTGCTGGGCCAACCAAGACGAATTCACTCCAGCGGTTTTCCTATCTTTTACACCTTCTTGCGGTTCATCTGGCCGCACTCTTAACAATGCCTCAACAATGTCCCTGCAATCTTGTGGATTTATGTGACCAGACACAGCATACCCGTCAACACGAAGGCCAAAGAGCATGGCAACATCCTCCAATGTGATAGTCATCTCACCACAGGGAAGGTGGAAGCTATGTGTCTCGGGCCTCCACCGGTCCACTAGCGCTGTCAAAGCAGCATTGTCCATCTTCGGGAGCCCAGTCTTGATCAATGTGGCAAGAGGGAGGAAACCCGATCGGCGAATGAAAGGTGTGTACCTATCATCCCATTGTAGAGGAGTGTGAGTGCGGGGTCGCAAAGGCTTCAAAACCTAAAAAAATATCACATTCACAACAAATGATTAGTACATGACAATCCAATTTCAATCCATCCATCAGCAAATTAACAAGTGCTTCTAATCCTACCTCCAAACGCTCTTCAAACTTCCTCCCACGGTGATTGTCATCATAGTACTTCTCAAGGAGTGGATACCTTGGGTGGTACTGCTCTTCTTGTGCCATGGTCCTAAATGAAGAAAATAATATTTATAACCCACCTAAAAAATTGCATGCATATGTGAAGTAAAATTAAAATTCATAAGAAAAGCTAGCGAAGAGAATAAGCACCAAGATATATACTGCTATCTCCAACATGCATACAACTTGTGAAGAAAATATTACAATCTCCAACATACATACACATAGTGAAACAATTACTAGTGAAAAAAACTACTAAGTCATGACTAAAGCTAGTACCATCACTTGCATTTCAAACATCAATCAAAGGTAAGTAAGTATTGATTTATTCAATTGCAATTCAAATTTCAATCAAAATACAATAGACTAGTGAAAGGTAAGTAAAGAAATACTAGTGAAAAATAAATACTACTACTCAAAGGTAAGTAAAGAGATACTAGTGAAAATACTACTCAAAGCTAGTACTACTACTCAAACCTACTACATGAGCCTACATTGCATTTGCATTTGTTCATAGCGCTCAACATTACTTCAACATCTACACCACCAAAATCCATCGAAACCGAAACACGCATTGCAAACTACACGATAGATCGGTGTTACAATCAACCAATGCATCGATACAAGCCAACTAATAGTGACCGATTCGTACTCAATCCTCCATTGGAGCCACATAGTCAACAAAACCTAGCAATGGCTAAACCATAGAAAAACAACTAAATCAACAAAAACTACTCGGTCTAAGTGGAGGAGGTACCTTCAATGAGTGATTTCCCACCCAAATCCACTCGAAACCGATGGAGGAGGAGGCGGATCTAGAGGGGGAGGCGGCGGGGCGACGCCATGGACTGCGACTCGGTTGGGAGGAAAAGAAAGAAGGGAGGAAGAAGGGGCCCGGCGGCCCCGGGTATAGTAAGTGAGTCGCGCCACGCCGCCTGACTGAGTCGCGCCAACGCATGTGGCGCGACTCACCCGCCACCTCGGCGGTTGCCGGCGCGCGCCCGACCGACGTGGCGGCTCAGTCGCGCCAGGGCATGTGGCGCGACTCAATGAGGAGTCGCGCCATGTGGCCTGGCGCGACCAAAAGGGCTACTTTTTGCAATTTTAGTTGGGCCCGTATTATTTTTAATAAATAAGATTAAAAGGGATTAAAAAATAAAAAAATCCTTCTCCAGCTGCCCGTGCTGGAGCTTTCCAAAACAGGGATATCAAAAACAGTTTCACACCTGGATTTTGTGTTTTCAAATCAAAAGTAATGATTCCATTTTAGGAGACGAATCTGTCGCCACCATCTCGACCACTCTTGTGCTAACTCTCCCATGATGCTTGCCCCGGCCCCACGGCCTCAGCCGCCAAGTCGGGGGTCCTCCAACGCCCGACTCCGCGTCACTCTTGCCACCTCACTCTCCCACCGTGTTAATCTCCACCACCTCCAATCGGTATTAGTATTACCATGGGTTGCAAGGATATTCTGCTTACTCGCTTCATTTATGGTTTTGGGTTGACTAAGAGCATCTCCAAGAGTTTGCCAAAATTTACTTGGCAAATTCTGTGTTTTGCCAACTTCTAAAAAGCTATGCAAAGTAAAAAAAAATTCATCTCCAATAGTTTGGCATAATTCACTTGCCAAATCCAGATTTAATTTACATCAGGAATCCTGAGAGAAACAAAATTATGTATGTGCCCTTCCACCTCTTGAAAAACTTACATCAGGAATCCTTTTCTATTCTTTATTTCTTTTTCACCCTCCAACCTAGAGGGAAATAATGATGGCAACCACGATCCGCGCGCGCATATATGCGCGTGGGGAGGTGAGTTTTGCCAAGTTTCTATTTTTGCCAATTTGGTTTGCCAAACTGTTTGAGGCTAATTTTTCTTGTTTTGCCAAAATTATATGGATGCCAAGTTGGTTTGTCAAACTATTGGAGTTGCTAACGCATTGTGCGCCTCAAAAAAAATATGATACGTTATTATTAGGTAATCAACAAAAAATGGCCCCACATAGCCAAATAAGGATAATCATGGACCTACTCCTTCTGTCCCAAATTAATTATGGTCTTGATTTTGTTTTTTTCTAGATACATTCTTTTTATTATGAATCTAAGTCATATTCATGTCTAGATATATAATAGAAGAAATGCACCTAAAAAGGTGAAATGATAAGTAATTTAGGACGGAGGAAGTACCTGTCATAGAGACATAAGGGACAGAGCAGTCATAGAGACATCAATGGCATATAATAAATTGTCACGGTTTGCAGTGGTCAGACTGCTGAATTTTTGGCCACACCCATTACAAATATCCAATGCAAAAGCTAGTAATCCTGAGAGAGAAATAACGATCCTTTGTTAGTGCTCCCACTCTCTGGCTTCTCCTACGGCTCCTGCTGGAACCGCTTACCAAAACAGGGATATTAAAAACAACCCCAGGAGCACAAGAGTGACCCGGTTTAGAATTTAGAAACTGGAGCCATTCATTTTTTGTGCCGAAGGTACCAAAAATAATTTTTACTACTACAAAAACTTGTAAAAAATAGAGCCCATACCTAACAAACAACACAAACGGGACTTTTGAGTTTCGACTATATTATTAGGATCTGTCTATTATATCTCAGTCGATTGAAGTAAGATTTATCTCAATCACTTTTTGTGACCATCAGATCTCGATCCAACGGCCGGGATCCACTCCATCTTCTTATCGTCTCTACTCACCCTCTTCCCTCTGCTTCCTTTGTCTTCCTCTCACATACTGCCGGCCCGCCCTCCGCCTCGCCAACGTCAATGACGTTGGCAAGGCCCGCCGTCGACCCCTGCCCCACCGCTCTCCCTCATCCTCCCTCTCTCCCATCAATGTCGCCGCCCTGCTCATCATCAATGGCGGGGCTATCAAATCCACTGTCGTCTCGACTGCTCCCACGCTAACCCATTGTTGGGGCTTGCCCCACCGCCTCCACCATCTGGCCGAGGATCCTCTGTCACTGGTTCCGACGTCACCCGTGCCACTCCGCTCTCCAGCCATCTCACCCGCCACAACTGTCAGTCGACGAGCCACCTTAAAGCCACCTCTAGGCCCGAGAGACCATAGGTAACCCCACCCCCACCCCCCGGAACCACAACCCTAACAAGCAGGGAAGAGAGAGGAAGGAGATAAGGTTGGGATGTCATGGTGAACATTATTAGTACGGAGTGGAGGACTCACCTAATACTAATAAATTGTGGACCGTTAGTGTACCGGATGAGGCCTACAAATGATACTAAAAGCATTCATGCACATTATCGTACTAGTTGGAGGTCTCCCTGGTACTAATGGGTGACCTTTAATATCAGATTACGTCTCCACCTGGTACTAAAGGAGGTCACGAGGTGTATTCAAGTCACTGATATTAGACCCTATACTAATGTTCATATTCGTACTGGGTCAAAATGCAACAGGTATTGAGGAAAGGGAGAAAGGTCGGTTTTCTAGTAGTGGTAGTTGGTGTGTCTACGGTTGAGTCACTGACGTGTGGATTTGGGTGCACATGTCAGTAATCCAACTGTAGAGGGTCCCCTCGAACAGAATGTGAGTAGAATCGGTGTCACCTTGGCAATCATCTCGCTCGCGGTCGCAGCCAAAGAATAATATGCAGCTATTTAGGGATATATTTGTCGGGGACAGCCCTGAGGGTCCCCTAAAACAACCAGGGGAATCCTACTTAAAACCTGCAAAAAACCAAAACGAAACACCTCTCACTTAAGCGCATGCACAAGGCACGGCCCATAACGCAGTGGCCCCCACGGCCCACCGGAACGGCCCAGTCAAGGGCTCCCTCGAGCAGGCTCCACCTCGCTCGAGGGCTCACGCCTCCCTCGAGCGGGTTCCGCCTCACTCGAGGGTTCACGTCTCCCTCGAGCGGGCTCCGCCTCGCTCGAGGGTTCACGTCCCCCTCGAGTGGGCTCTGCCTCGCTCGAGGGTCCATCTCCGCCTCGCTCGAGGCCCCCTCACGGGCGCACCCGCTCCCGCACGCGGGTACGGGCATTTAATGCTCTGACACAGCAGAGCCGCGCCATCATGTGCCTGGGAATCACGCCCCGGCGCTGTTCTGCCAACTCCCTAGGGGGGAACCCATCCCCGCCACTATGGGGGACTGTGCGACATGGCTAGTGTCAGCTCCGTGGCACTGCGCCGCCTACCCCCGTACGGCTAACGCGCCGCGCCCTCGAAGGGGGGCCGGCCACACCCTGGAACCACTTTCTCGTGAATCTGCAGGGGCAAGCCATGACGTTAGGCCGGCGGAACGCCATCCTCGCCACTGTTGGTCCTGTGTGACCGCCCCCGTGCTTGCAGCACCACGTCGGGCACTGCTACAACCACTCCGGCGGTATCAGGCACGCGGGGACGGGACGCCGCCACGCCTGCCACTGTATCCCGTATGGATCGCCGTCAACGGCTTCCTCGAGCCCGTCTGAAGACACCACGGTCAACCACTACGCCCCTACCCTTGAAGCCGCCACTGTTCGGGTACAGGACACGTTATGACGACAAGATCGTGGGCGGCCGCCAACTCCGCGGCGCCGCACGCCATACTTCCCCATGTAGCTAAACAGTGCGGCATGCTTGTTATTCACCCCCTCCTTGGTCTATAAAAGGAAGGTGAACCCCCTCGCCGCAGGGGACATGAGACATCGAATAGGGAACAACACACCCACGCTCTCCAATTCTCCCGCAACATTTGAATTCACTTCGATCACTCCACCAGGGACTTGGAGGCCGCGCCTCCTCTCCCGCCTTGCTTGTAGCCGCCCCACTACAGGTACTCCGGTGCAAAGTAATATAGTGCCTCGAGCACACCGCTGCTGGACGTACGGCCCCGGCCAGAACCAGGATAAAATCCCGTGTCTCTTGTTGCTTAGCACCGACCATTGAGGGATAGACCTTGGCGCTTACTACTAGTAGCTGTCGGGACTACATTCCGCACCGACAGTTGGCGCCCACCGTGGGGCTCGCGAGCGCTGAAGGTCAACCCGTCATCAACTCCCCCCATGGTGATTCGCACCGAGTACCGCGGAACGCGCTACTCCATGGGCAGCTCGGACCCCCTCCCCGCCGGGTTCGAAATCAGGTTCGGGGGCCTGAACTTCCAGGCTGCGGGGAACGGCTACCTGATGCGCCTCACCAATCGTGAGGAACTTCGTGCGCGGCGCCAAGCTGGGTCTGCCCCGGCCGCCGCTCCGCACGCGTCGCCACGACGCCAACGCCCGCCCGGCACGGACGCTCGCGGGCCCATCGGCGCCACGGCGCCGCCGCCGTTCCGGCCGGCGGGGTGCGGTCGGAGCGGCGGCATGCCGAGCGCGTCGCCTCCACGGCGAGGCGCGCCGTCGGCACGACGACAACCGCCCCGATGGGGGAGCGCTCGGTCTCCGGACCTCGCTTCCCAGTCGGTCTGCGCGGTGCGGCGACGGCCTACGCTGCCAACGCCAGTGTCAACACGACGATGCGCAGGGTTCCCCCTGGCCGCCACGTCTTGGTTTCCAGGAACCCTAGCGCCTCTGCCGGCGACGAGTCCTCCCTGGGCTCTCTCGACGCGCTGCCACCCGCCACCTCGCAAGGGTACGCGGAATGGGATTTCTCTAGCGTGCCGGACCCAGTAATGTTCAGGCGGTTCCTCGATGCCACGGACTACTGGTTCGGCTACTCCGACGACTCTAGCGCGGGGAGCTACGATCCCGTGCGGGAGTGCTGAATCGTTATCGCCAATGACCCAGTGAACGCCACCGGTGCAACGGGCACCGGCGACGGGGAACTTCCTCCCGCCTTGGGGACCGGGTCGCGCCTGGCCGCGGGACCGAGCGCCCCTCCTCCCTCATCGCCGACGGGGGCCGATATCAATGCGCGGGCCGGCCCAAGCGCGTGAGCTCGAGGCCAAGCCGGGCGGAAGAATACCGCACCGTGTGGTTGCTCCCGCGCCTCCATGGCGGGGGAAGCCTCCGCGCGCGGCGAACGCGCGAGTGAACCGGCGGGCAAGCCCGTGATCGCATCAACGCCGACTTCAACGTCGACAACCCGGACACGCCCCCGCGAGCGAGCCGAAGCTCATCGCCGCCGCGACGCCATCGCGGGCCATGCCCGCCCCCTCGACGCCCGAGGCACGGAGCTCCGCACCGAGAGGCGCAAGCGCTCATCGAGCAAGCGGCCGTCCGGCGGTCGAGAGCTCGGCGTCTCGCATCCGCCGGCGGGGAGTGCACGAAACGATGGGGGCGCGCAAGGTGCCGAGCCCTCGGTCCATGCGAGTGGTGCGGCCGAGCCCCCCGCCAACCCGGGCGCACGCCGGCCAAGGAGCGACTCGTCGACACACGCGAACAGGCGCGGGACGGCGATGCCCGCAACGTCATCAACGCTCGGCGGACAAGCAAAGCGGAGGCACGGGCGGCGGCAGGCTACCACCCTCGGCGGGGTGGACGCTACGATAGCGATGAAGATCGCTCACCGACGTCAGAGCCCCCGGGAACCCGCGTGTTCAGCCGGGAGATCCGCACAGCGGCCTTTCCCCAGCGCTTCCGCCAGCCCACAACCATCGTTAAGTACAACGGGGAGACGGACCCCCACGTGTGGCTTAACGACTACCGTCTGGCATGCCAGCTGGGCGGAGCCACCAGCGACGAGGTCATCATCCGCAACCTCCCCCTGCACCTCGCCGACTTGGCGCGGACGTGGCTCGAGCACCGCCGGCCAGCCAGATCCACAACTGGGACGACCTTGTCCGCACGTTCGTTGGCAACTTCCAAGGCACGTACGTACGCCACAGGGAACTCCTCGGGACCTCGCGCTCCCGCACCCGGAAGCCTCGCGAGTCGCTTCGGGACTTCATACGTCGCTTCTCCAAGCGCCGCACCGAGCTCCCGAGCGTGGCGCAATCCGAGATTGTGCACGCCTTCCTCGAGGGCACCACGTGCGGGACCTCGTGCGTGAGTTGGGGCGCGGCCCGCCGGTCGACTCGAACGAACCGGCCGACATCGCCACCGGCTTTGCCTCGGGCGAAGAGGCGGTGGGGGAGATCTTCGACGGCAAGAAGGGCAAGCACACCGACGACGTGCCCACGGAGGGCAGCAAGTCTAAGGAGCTCCACCGGAAGAACAAGCGGGGCAAGAAGGGGGAAGAAGCCGCGCCGCGAGGCGCGCGAGTAGGGACGCGACGGTGACGACGCCGAGGCCCTTCTTGTTGACCCGGCTCGACGGGGCCCTCGACCGGCCCCTCGAGGTCCGGGGGTTTTCGACGACATCTGAAGAAGCCATGTCCCTATCACAAGACACCGGTCAACCACACCCTCGAGCAATGCGACTTGCTCAAGCGGTTCTATGGCCGCGCCGCTGCGCGAAGCACGCCGAAGCCAAGAAGGACGGGGGTGATGGTGACACCGGCGGCTTCCCCGCTGTGGAAAACGTTTTCCTCATCTTCGGGGGGCCGACCGTCGACATGTCGAGCCGCCAGCGCAAGCGGGGAGCGGCATGAGGTTCTCGCCGCGGAGAAGGTGCCTCATTCCTTCCTCGATTGGTCGGAGGATGCCATCACCTTCGGCCGCGAGGATCACCCGAACCGCATCCCCAATCCGAGCCGCTACCCGCCGGTGGTCGACCCTGTCATCGGGAACGCGCGGTTCTCGAAGGTCCTGATGGACGGAGGCGGCGGCCTCAACATCCTCTATGCGCACACGCCGCTCCCCGTTGGGGATCGGGTTGGACCGAGTCGCGGCCCGGCACGACGCCGTTCGATGGCGTCGCGCCGGCAAGCACGTCTAGCCCCTCGGGCGGATCGACCTGCTGTTTGGTTCGGCACGCCGAGCAACTACCGCAAGGAGATGCTCACCTTTGAGGTGGTGGGATTTAGGGGCGCATACCACGCCATACTTGGGCGGCCCTGTTACACCAAGTTCATGGCGAGTCCCCAACTACACCAACCTCAAGATGAAGATGCCGGGGCCCAACGGCGTCATCACCGTGGGCTCGTCCATCGAGCACGCCTTCGGCTGCGACGTCGAATGCGTGGAGCACGCGAAAGCACCGGCACCGGACGAAGCGCCGGTGGCCAACATGTAAAAGATGGTCAACGAGGACCTCGGCTCCACCGCCAAGCACGCCGGTAGCTTCGAGGCTGCCGAGCAGACCAAGGAAGTGCCCCTCGACCCCGCCGCCCCCGAGGGCAAGGCACCGAGGGTCGGTTCTACCATGGACCCGAAATAGGAAGTGGTGCTCGTTGACTTCCTCCGCGCCAACGCCGACATCTTCGCGTGGAGCCCCTCGGACATGCCAGGCATCCCGAGGGAGGTCGCCGAGCACTCCCTTGACATCCTACCTCACTCCCGCGCCATACGGCAACGGCTCCGCCGCTTCGACGAGGAGTGGCGGCGGGCGATTAGAGCAGAGCTGCGGAAGCTCCTCGAGGCTGGGTTTATCAAGGAAGTGTTCCACCCTATGTGGCTAGCCAATCCTGTACTAGTAAAGAAAAAGAATGGGAAGTGGCGGATGTGTGTAGACTACACCAGTCTTAATAAAGCATGTCCAAAAGTTCCTTTTCCTTTGCCGTGTATCGATCAAATTGTTGATTCGACCGCCGGGTGTGAACTGCTCTGCTTCCTTGATGCCTATTACGGGTACCACCAAATAAAAATGAAGGAGTCCGACCAGCTCGCGACTTCATTCATCACGCCATTCGTGATGTACTGCTACGTCACGATGCCGTTCGGCCTCCGAAACGCGGGTGCAACGTACCGGCGGTGTATGCGCACATTTTCGGAGACCACATCGGGCGAACCGTCGAGGCGTACGTGGACGACATAGTTGTGAAAACCGGAAAGGCGGACGACCTGGTTAGCGACCTCAACATCGCGTTTGGCTGCCTACGGGCCAACGGGGTAAAATTAAACCCCGAAAAATGTGTCTTTGGCGTGCCGCGGGGCATGCTTCTGCAATACATTATCTCTCAGCGAGGCATCGAGGCCAACCCCGAAAAGGTTGCGGCCCTCGAACGAATGGGTCCGATTCGGGACCTCAAAGGGGTGCAAAGGGTGCTGGGGTGCCTTGCCGCCTTGAGCCGCTTCATCTCGCGGCTCGGCGAGAAAGGCTTGCCTCTCTACCGTCTCCTCAAGAAGCACGAGCACTTCTCCCCGGACCGCCGAGGCCCAGGAGGCGCTTGACAAACTGAAGGCATCCCTGACCCACACCCCAATCCTTACACCGCCACAAGACGGCGAGCCTCTGTACCTCTACGTGGTTGCGACTACCCAGGTGGTTAGCGCCTTGATTGTTGTGGAGCGCACGGAGGAAGGACACACTTTACCGGTCCAATGGCCGGTGTACTACGTCAGCGAAGTCTTGTCCAACACCAAGACGCGCTACCCCCAAGTCCGGGCGGATTTACGCGGTGGTTCTCGCGCGGCGCAAGCTTCACCACTACTTCAAGGCCCACCCCCGTCACGGTGGTTTCCTCCTTTCCATTGGGGGAGATCATCCGCAACCCGGACGCAGCAGGCGGGATCACCAAGTGGTCGGTGGAGCTGATGGGCGAAATGCTTGCCTACACACCGCGCAAGGCCATTAATCCCGGATTTTGGCGATTTCGTTGCCGAGTGGACGGACACGCAATTGCCGCCGCCACAAATCCAGGCAGAGTGCTGGACTCTGTACTTCGACGGCTCGGTGATGAAGACAGGGGCGGGCGCGGGCCTGCTCTTCGTGTCACCCCTCGGGGAGCACTTGCGGTACGCCGTGCGCCTCCACTTCCCTGCGTCAAACAACATGGCCGAGTACGAGGCCCTGCTTTGCGGCCTCAAGATCGCCATCGAAATAGGCGTCAAGCGCCTCGACGTACGGGGGGACTCGCAACTAGTGATCGACCGGGTCATGAAGGATGCGAGCCGCCACGACGACAAGATGGAGGCGTACTGCAAAGCCGTACGGGCTCTCGAGGACAAGTTCTACGGCATCGAGCTCAATCACGTACCCCGCCGGTATAATGAGGAGGCGGACGAACTCGCCAAGATCGCGTCGGGGCGGATCACTTGTCCCCCTCGAACGTCTTCGCCCGAGATATCGCCCAACCGTCCGTCACCCTCGAGCCGCACCCCTCGAACCACACGGAACCCTCGGGGACTCCCTCGAATCCGCAGGACGTAGAGCCCATGGACGAGGAACCCTCGAACGAGGCATACGTGCTCTCCCTCCTCGAGGGGTACGGCGCCCGGCGAGGCCGAAGTCACCGACGTCGAGCCGGCTCCCGGCGGGGCGGACTGGCGTGACCAATACATCGCCTGGATGGACCGAGGAGAACTCCCCTCGAACCGGTCCGAGGCCGGGCGTATCGCCAGGATGGCCAAATCTTTCGCCCTCGTCGACGGGGGAGCCGTACAAGCGTGCCGCCTCGGGTATCCTGCAGGTGATGCGTACCCATCCCCGAGGGGCGCGAGCTCCTCCGGGAAATTCACGCGGGCATCCGCGGACACCATGCCGCGCCCCGCACCCTCGTAGGCAACGCGTTCCACCGGGGCTTTTGTCGGCCCACCGCGGTCGGCCGACGCCGGCGAGATCGTGCACACTGCGAAGGGTGCCGGTTCTACGCCCTTAAATCCAACCTTCCCCGCGCACGTCCCGTACCATCCCCGTCACGTGGCCTTTCGCCGTGTCGGGGCTGGACATCGTCGGGCCCTTGCGGAAAGCGCCCGGGGGCTTCACCCACCTGTTGGTCGCGATCGACAAATTTTCCAAGTGGGTGGAGGTGCGCCCCATTACGAATCTCAGGGCAGAGCAAGCGGTGACGTTCTTCATAGACATCGTCTATCGCTTTGGAGTGACGAACTCCATCATCACCGATAACGGGTCCCAGTTCACGGGGCAAAAAATTCCTGGAGTTTTGCGACAAGTTCCACATCCGTGTGGACTGGGCAGCCGTGGCACACCCACAGACTAACGGCCAAGTAGAGCGTGCCAACGGCATGATCCTACAAGGCCTCAAGCCCAGAATTTTTGACCAGCTGAACAAGTCTGGTCGAAAATGGCTCCAGGAACTACCTGCGGTCGTGTGGATCCTCAGGACAACCCCAAGCAGAGCCATCGGGTTCACCCCGTTCTTTCTAGTCCATGGTGCGGAGGCCGTCCTCCCCACAGATTTAGAATACGGGTCACCCAGAGTACGAGGCTACGATGAAGACACCAACCAGCGAGCCCGCGAGGACTCGCTGGACCAGCTGGACGAAGCACGCCTCGTGGCCTTGATGCACTCCGCAAGATACCAGCAGTCCCTAAGGCGCTACCAGGCTCGGAAGGTGCGCCAGCGGTATTTCAACGAAGGGGATTTGGTCCTAAGGCTACGCCAAGACAACCGAGGACGCCACAAGCTATCACCTCCGTGGGAGGGGCCCTACGTCGTGGTGAAGGTGCTCAAGCCTGGCACGTACAAGCTAGCCAACGAGGACGGCGAAGAACTCACCAACGCTTGGAACATCCAGCAGCTACGTCGCTTCTATCCCTAGTTACGATTTCCAAGCCTTTTGTTGTAAATTACGTGCCCAACACCCCGAGTTGGCAACAAACATGTAAATAGCGAGCAGTTCAATAAAAAGGGCAACTCGACTTTCCCCCGAAACCCAAGTCACCCTCGGGGGCTACTACGGGGGCATCCACCCTCCAAAAAAATGGTCCCATTTTTTTGCAAAAAACCCACGCATGCTAAGTATGGCTCGACCTTAGCCTCAAGCAAAATTCGGACGGGCGTGGGTGGCCTAGCGGAAAGGATGTGCGAGCCGAGAGATAGCCTACGCCTCCACGAGGATACGGCCCTTCTCTCTCGCCTCGGGCCCGACGGGCCGCTCGTGAAAATCGAACTCCCCAAACTCGAATTTACTCGGGCGAAGGAAGAAACAAAACAACGACGATAAAATAACAAACACCATTCATTTCCACAAGTGTTTGAAACAAAATATTTGTTTATTTACATGGCCGTGTGGCCCATATACTAACATTCAAATAAAAAAGGGCCGGCGCCGGCGATCTTCGGGATGGAGGAGGATCGGCGTCGGCGGCGTCCGAAAACAGGAACTCCTCGAAGGCCTCGGCGAGCGCCCCGGCGGCATCAGCGGCTAGCGCGTCCACGTGCTCCATTGCCGCTTCATCCTCGACGCCCTCCGGGACGATGTAGCCTTCCGCCACGGCCTCGAAGTTGACCTCGTAGTGGGACCGCACCACGCCGAGGGCCTTCTGGACGCCAAGGCGCAGAGCGCGGCGCATGCGCCCAGAGACGTGCCCGCCGAGGGCGCGCGCGGGCCGGCCGGCCGACCTTCCGTCTTGCGCCTCGCCCTCCTCGACGACCCGGCGGGTCTCGAGGGCCGCGGAACGCAGCTCCACCAGCTCCCGCTCGGAGGAGTCGTACGCGACTGCCGGCGTCTCGGCACGGTTGGCCGCGTGCCCCGGCGCGATGCGCGGGCCCCGAACATCACCGGCGAAAGAAATCAGAAAGGGAACGAACCCTCGAAGGAAAGATCAGCAAAACAAAAAACGAAACGTCGACCTACCTTCAACCTGCTTCTTCTCCACCTCGAGGGCACGACGCTCAGCCTCGACCGCTTGCTGCAGGCTGACGACGGTAGCGCCCTGCTCCTTGAGGGACAGCTCCTGATCCGCGTTCGCGATGCTGAGGGCTATTAGCTCCCCGTCGAGCCTTGAGACGTCGGCTTCCCGCTCCGCCAGCGACTTCTGCGCCGTCTCGCGAGCGGCGCGCTCCCGCTCGAGCGCCGACCGGGCATCGGCAAGAGCGGTCCGCTCTCCGCCGGAGCCGCCTCTTGGCCCCCCGGCGGGCGGTAGGCTCTTGCGGAGCCGGTTCTCCGCCGTGGCGAGCGCGGCCGACCTTGGCGTCAAGGGCGCCCTTCGGCTCGTCAACCTCCTTGGCCTTCCCCCCGCCGGCCGCCCGCGCCCTCTCCTTGGCCCGGCTCGCCGGGGCTCGCGCCTCCCGGGAGCCATGTGCGGAGCTCCCGGTTGTCGAACCGGAAGGTCCCCACCTCCACCTCCCGGTTTGACGCCACGGCGCACACCTTCTACATATCCCCCCGCGCCCGCCGCGCCGCCCTCATCCCGATCGATGAGGGCCGTGCAAACCCGCTCAAGGGCGGAGGGACGCGCCGCGGCCCTGATCCTCGTGCTTTGCAAGAACCGGTTGCGCGGAACCTCCGCCCCGTACGACGGCCCGGCCGTCTTGGGTCCCCAAGGCCTCCGCGAGCACGTCGAAGGCGTCGCGCTGCTCCCGGAGCTGGCGGAGCTCGGCACTCATCCGGTCAAAGGCGCCATACTTGTCGCGGGCGCGGTGCTCGAGCTCCTGCCGCCAACAGATCAAAACCAGTAAGCGTCACGCCGCGAGGAACAAGCACGAAAATGACGAAATCGAAGAAAAAGGGCAACAACGCTTCACCTGGAAGACGCGCCACGCCGGGCCGCCATGGATCCGCAGCGCCTCGTTCAACGCCCAGTTGAGCGCGGCGTCGTGGTCACGGAGCTCCCCCCACAGCTGCTGCTCCTCCTGGGCGTCGGTGAAGGCGGGCGGCTCGTCAACGCGCCCCTCTCCCGCGCGAGGGGCCCGCGCGGGAAGAAGAAGCCTCGGCGCCGTGCCCTCGGCCCCCGGCCACCATGTGGCCGTCCCACCACCTAACGAGCGCTCCCCGCCGGGGCTCGGGGGAGGGGCATGGGCGGGGTTCACCCACCGGTCCCACCCGGGCGGCGGGGCGTCGTCGTCCCGGACCTCCACCGCCATCGCCGGGAGGCGCCGGCGAGCGCGGGCTCTCGCCGAGCCACCACCACCGCCTCCGACCACGCCTCCGTGGCCGCGGGCTCCTGCTACGGTGCCGTGTCCGCCGCCTCCGGCCACGTCTCGGCGGCCGCGGGCGCCGGGTGGCCCTCCACGGCGACGCCGCCGCACGCCGCCGCAACCGCGCCGCCGGCCGTGCCTCCGCCTGCGGCCTTGCCTCCTGCCGCGGGCGCCGCCCGCCGTGCCTCCACCACGACCGGCGCCCACCGCTCCTCGGCCGACCGCCGGCCGCGGCTCGGCCGGGGCGTGACCACGGGCCGTGGCCTCGAGGCTTCGGGCCGCGCCTCGTGAGCTCGCGCTCGCCGTTGCCGCCTCGCTCGTCCCCGCTCGCGGCGCCCTCCCGACGAACGCCGCCGGGTGGGGATGGACGCATCCGCCCCTCGGCCACCTTGGCCGGTGCGAGGGGAGGCACGGTTGGCACCGCCCCGCGGAAATGCAAACAAACTGTCAAATTCCCGCCTATCGGGCACGCAACCCCTCGAAAGACGATCCCTTACCTCGAGGAGGAGAAGGCACGCTTCCTCTTCCTCGAGGTCCCCGCTGACGTTGCGGGTGCGGCCGGCGCGGCCGCCGCCGCACCTCCGGCCATCTCCACCGCGCGCGCGGGCCCCGCCCCACATGCGGGCGCCTCCACCGCGCGCGCGGACGCCTCCCGAGGCGCGCGCCGGCGCCTCCGTGGCCCGCGCCACTTCGTCGTCGATTGCCCGGTGGCGGCGCCCTCCGCGCCCGCTCCGGGCGATGGCACTCTTTCCACCGGAGCCGGCTCCGGTGGCGGGGGTGCGTGCTCCCACCTATCGGGGGAGGGACCGCCCCCTATCCACTTCCTCCTCCTCATCCGACGACGAGTACTCCTCGGTCCCCGGTGAGGAGAGCCCCTGCCGCTCGCGCGGCCGAACTCCTCACTCCTCCGCTCGCGACGCTCCCGATGTCGCGTCGCACGCTCCTTCTTGCGGGCCAACCCGCTCCCCCGCTCCGGCCGCCGCGCCGCACGCGGGAGCGGGGGTTAGGCGGCTCGGACTTCGCGGCGCTCACCCTCACCATCTGCAGGCGAAGCATTAAAATGCGTCAACAACTCGGAAAACTGGCGAAATTGAAAATGAAATCAAGAACTCCGCTCACCAGCGGGCCGGTGGGCGCATTTGAAGCTCCCATAGGGCCTTGTCGTCATAGCGCCCGGACTTGGGGTCGATGGCGCGCCGCGCCTGGGTGGCCGCGTACTCCCGCGGGAAGGGGCTCGGCGCCGACCGTGATTTCGCCGGGCGCGACGGGATCCGCGTCCTCGGTCATCTCGTAGATGCGGAGCGGCCTCTCCATCAAGGGGACGACCTGCCGGTGGTGGAGGTGGGCGAGGACGACTTCCGCGGTCGGCCCGCGGCCCGCCGGATTCCTCGGTGTGGCCGGGGAGCGAGTCCAACCGCGCCCGGTGCCGAGGCGGGGACACCCCGTGGTACCAGGAGGCGGGCCTCTCCCGAAGCACCTTGCCGGTGTAGGGGGGAGTCCGGGCTCGGCGTTGCGGAGGTAGAACCACCCCCGCTCCCAGTCCGCGTTGTTGGTTGTCATCGTGCTGGGGATGTAGTCGTCCTTGCGCTGGCTCCGCACGGCGAGCGACATGCCGCCGGCACGCACCGCGCGGCGGGTCCTCGTCTCCGTCGTCAGCAACGTGTATAGCTCCGCGCGGAAGAGATGAACCCGGAGATCCCAGTTCACCGGGATCCCAAGGAAGCCCTCGCAGACGCCAACGAATGTGGCTGCTTGCGAGATCGCGTTCGGCGCGAAGTTGTGAAGCTCCACGCCGTAGTGGTGGCAGAGGGCCCGCATGAAGCGGCTCGCCGGCGCCATGAAGCCGCGCTCATGGAAGCGGATGAAGCTGACCACGTAGCCGTACGGAGGGTTGGGCGCTCGCTCCCTTTCCGACGGCACGATCCACTCGGCCGGTTGTCCGTCCTCGTTCGCCACTAGATGTCCACCGGTCACCGGGGCGGCCCGGGGCCGGCGGTGTCACCGTCGAGCGCTCCCACGCCAACGGGTCGATGATGATGAGAGGGCCGCCGGGGGGAGCCATGCGAGCGGGCGAAGAAGTGAAGAACAAGGAGCGAGAAGAGCTCCGAAAGCGCAGGCGCAATGGCGAGAGTGAATCGGGGGCCGGAGCGCAAGAAGCAAGAACGATGAATGCTAAGCGCAAAGGTAAAAACCGCCCTTTCCGCTCCCATCGGATTTATAGGCCGCGGGCGTGCTCTCCGAGCGTATGCCCCACGCGCATTAACCGGCAGTGTGGAATATTCCCTCGCCGACGAACGGGGCCCACCACGACCGCGGCGGCCACACAACCACACGCATGCCATCATCACGACGCGGTAGCAGGGGGCCGTGGCGGGCGGTCACGTCCGCCCCGCCCACTCCGCCGACTACGCGCGCGGTCGCGGCGCCTGAAAAGGCGCGCCCACGACGCGAGGTTACAGCCGCGACTGCGGGCATTAAACGGCCCTGTCCCTTACCAAGTAAGGAAGACCCTCGAAGCGGCCCGAGCCCCTGGCTCAAATTAATACGACCCTCGAAGGGTGCAAACATCGACCAGTGGCCTCGAAGCCCGTTTGAAATAAACGGACACCACAGGTGCCCTCGATTCACCAAAAACTACTGATCAGCGGCTCGAGAACTGGCACGGCCAGGGACCCTCGAAAGTTGCGGATGCGGAAGACGAGGGCACTTGGCTGTTACCCCACGCGACCCTACCGATCGAGGTTCGATGCCCGACCCTCGACGGGTTCGAACGGGCGCCCCGCATCACCGCAGTCGGGGACGAAGAGGGCACGCGCTCGAGCCTTTCCTCGAGCCTACCGGCTCGAAGGTGCCCCACATGTCGTGTTCAAGAGCCGGCGAGGGCGCTAGCCGGGGGGATCCCACCGAGGGAGAGCTTTCGCGCCCTCGGTCCCTAGCGAATGGGACCGAGCCCCACCTAGCAAACCCATGCAAGCGCTTTGATGGACGAGTCTCCGGACCACGCAGCCTACCCTTATCGAACGGGGCATGGGCGTCCACTTGAACCACCGCTAACCGCCTCGATGAGGAATCCGTAATCCGCGACCCGATCGATGGGGGTTGCGGAAACCTCACCCTCCGTCCCGCGGAGGGACGGCGAGGGCGCGTTTAAATAAGACGAAGAGCTCGCCCCGATCGCCCCGAATGGACCCGTGCTCGGGGGACTCGACGCACGGCTACACCTCCCGGGTTGCACCGGCCGCGGATAGTGCCGCTTGCGCGTGCGTCACCGAAGCCGGCCGAAACATCGTCGACGTCGGTTGAAATAGGCACCACGCCCACCGACCGTATTCCGCGGTAAAACCCCTACGGGGAGCACTCACGCTCCCCGCAGGCTTCGGGGGCTAGACCCACGGGTCCGCCGACGTGGCCCCACGGAAAGCATTAGCAACCGGGGGGAAGTATGTCCTATCGGTAGGCTTCGGCATCCGCGGGAGCCCGGCCGCATACCCGCATGCTCGGGGGCTGCCGTCGGGGATAGCCCCGAGGGTCCCCTAAAACAACCAGGGGGAATCCCCGCTTAAAACCCGCAAAAAACCAAAACGAAACACCTCTCACTTAAGCGCACACACAAGGCACGACCCACAACGTGGTGGCCCCCACGGCCCACCGAATGGCCCGGTCGGGGGCTCCCTCGAGCAGAGCTCCGCCTCGCTCGAGGGCTCACGCCTCCCTCGAGCGGGTTCCGCCTCGCTCGAGGGTTCACGTCTCCCTCGAGCGGGCTCGCCTCGCTCGAGGGTTCACGTCCCCCCTCGAGCGGGCTCCGCCCTCGCTCGATGGTCCATCTCCGCCTCGCTCGAGGCCCCCTCACGGGCGCACCCGCTCCCGCACGCGGGTACGGGCATTTAATGCTCTGACACAGCAGAGCCGCGCCATCATGCGCCTGGGAATCACGCCCCGGCGCTGTTCTGCCAACTCCCTAGGAGGGAACACATCCCCGCCACCGTGGGGGACTGTGCGACATGGCCGGTGTCGGCTCCGTGGCACCGCGCCGCCTACCCCCGTATGGCTAACGCGCCGCGCCCTCGAAGGGTGGCCGGCCACACCCTCGGACCACTTTCTCGTGAATCTGCAGGGGCAAGCCATGACGTTAGGCCGGCGGAACGCCATCCTCGCCACCGTTGGTCTCGTGCGACCGCCCCCGTGCCTGCAGCACCACGCCGGGCACTGCTACAACCACTCCGGCGCTATCAGGCACGCGGGGACGGGACGCCGCCACGCCTGCCACTGTATCCCGTACAGATCGCCGTCAACGGCTTCCTCGAGCCCGTCTGAAGACGCCACGGTCAACCACTACGCCCCTACTCTCGAAGCCGCCACTGTTCGGGTACAGGACACGTTATGACGACAAGATCGTGGGCGGCCGCCAACTCCGTGGCGCCGCACGCCATACTTCCCCATGTAGCTAAACAGTGTGGCATGCCTGTAATTCACCCTCTCCTTGGTCTATAAAAGGAAGGTGAACCCCCTCGCCGCGGGGGACATGAGACATCCAATAGGGAACAACACACACACGCTCCTCAATTCTCCCACAACATCTGAACTCACTTCGATCACTCCACCAGGGACTTGGAGGCCGCGCCTCCTCTCCCGCCTTGCTTGTAGCCGCCCCACTACAGGCACTCCGGTGCAAAGCAATATAGTGCCTCGAGCACACCACTGCTGGACGTACGGCCCCGGCCGGAACCAGGATAAAATCCCGTGTCTCTTGTTGCTTAGCACCGACCATTGAGGGATAGACCTTGGCGCTTATTACTAGTTAGTGTCGGGACTACATTCCGCACCGACAATATTGTTGAACGTTTGAGAACATAGGCAGTAAGCTCGAGGCTTGAGCAATTAATACATTGTTCATCAGCAAACATGATACAAGCAAAAGCAGCTCATCAGTTGGTGTCTAGGTGGTTGCAACTATCTCCCTGGATGCTGGGAGCACGCAATATGGGTGCTTACTGGAGCCCTGAAATACATTGCATGTTACTGATTTTCTGTGTGCCTATACATTTTTTTCTTTTCGAGGACACTTTTTTACACATGATGGCAAGTTTTAGGTGTAGTAAATTTTTCAATAAAATTTCCTTTTCGTATCTAGTTTGCTCCCAGATTTACGAAAACTTATTAAAACTAGTAAAATGCACGTGCGACACTCAAGTGTCAAGAAAAGCACAGTAATTAAAAAAATATATATATAGTAAAATGCTTTAAAGCACACAATAAATGAAAAGATAAATTTTTAAATGAAGCTACATGAGTACATCATCTGTCTTGTTCGCATGTCTTGTCAATCACCAGTTAGCAATATTTTTCTCTCACAACAATTCAACACCACTACACCAGTCACCTAGCACCAACCAACTAACAATATTTTTCTTTCACAACAAATGAACACCAACCAATCGAACAAGGCAGATAACAAAGAAATCTAATCCCATAACATAATACAATAGGCAACAATCTCATCGTCAAGAGAACACAAAGTCCCAACAATAATCTCGTGGTTGTGCAGCCCGCGAACAAGACAACTCAAATGACTCTCGTCTTTCACTTGTAGTCAAGTTGTTGTATACATCCCCTCTGTCTTCCTCCCTCCGTCTTCGGCAGCTATCCGCCGCCGAATCCGCCACCACTCCACCTCCCTCTCGACCGCTAATCTTCCCCAATAGATTGCTCTAACCATACGCTACACAACCGACAGTCTTTTATGCCTTGACCAGCAGTATCACGGTCACCTTGTCCCCCGCTCGTATGCCTATCACCGTAGAAAACACAATTGAAGATAATGCAGCTCAAAAAACCAACATTGACAAAAAGGCAAACTCTTTATTAAGCCAAGGATTATTTTGCATTTATCCTACAGCACCAGCATGTACATGACAGCCAGTTCACATTCTGCTTTGTCCGTACCTAAACAATAGAATGAGTCTGAAACAAAATATATATTGATGACAAAATTACTTTAGAAATAGTATAGATGACTACATTTGGTGCCTGGACAGGTGTGACTTCACATAAAATATATTCTACCTATTATACCGGTATTTTTGGATAGAAAAGTAATCATGCGACTATTGGCAGAACAAGATACACAACATGGTCTGCTGCGATAAAGATAAATCACACTGCGGCGAGCAATAGTAGTATAAGCAATATGCACTTCAAAGTTATTTATCTCAACCTATAAAAAGAAGTATTTGTCTCACCATGCAAGTATTTAATCACATGCAAATATTTTCCTTCTAGGTTCTTCTGATATACTTTCTGGTTTCAAACTCAATTGGCGTGTCTGTTTTTTTCTATGCGGTAAAACAAACAAAAATCAGATGCAAACTCTAAATGGCTCCAACGCTCTATATGATTAGGAGGATGATTGTTGGGGAATTAGGCAAAAACCTTGCACCCTCGAAACGTCGGGTTTGCCGAAATTCGTGAGATAAGTTTGTGAATCACCCTCGGGGTGAGAACTTCGGTTTTGTGAAAGGGAAACATTCATGAAGAAATCCTGATAAGTCTCAAGTGGTTTTTAGGCTTTCAAGTAATATGCGAAAATGATAGCCGAGTCTGGCTCCTTCGCGTGAATCTGTTGTCTATTTCAGGATGGTTGGAAGCTGCGAAGTTCTGGAGTCGGGAACCCGTGAAGTTCGGAATCGGGAATGCGAAGTGCGGGGATCTAGTGAAGGTCCGATTCGGGGAGCCGCAGCAAGCGGTGAACTTCGTGAAAAAGAGATTCGGGGATCAAGAAGGAGCCAAGTCAAAGACGTCACTTCAAAACGTCCGGGTTTGAAATGTGAACTAGTGGCAAGCTTGTAAATATATGAAATTAGCCTCGTAAGTCACAGGATGTAAAAGACGTTTATGTACATGTTCACATTGGGAATATTCTCTAGATTCGAGGGTATTTTCGGAATGTAAAAGTCCCTTCGTCTCCATATAAAAGGGGGCGCATGGGCTTATGTAAAGGGGTTCACAACTTTTGAGGCAAGTACGGACTTTCGGAGATTCTTTGTCTCACTATCTTTCATGAATTGCGCATCTTCCTTCGCGACTCTCGTGTTCGGGGACCCCTTCCGATTTTCGGACCCCCCGAAGATTGGCACCTACCATGGTTTCAACCGAAAAACAGCTCACGATGCCACCATAGAAGAAGTCCAAGAAGATTGTTCCCACCGAAACCGACCAAGAAGAGCACTACCGGACGAAGACAACGGAATCTCTCGTCACTCAAGAACCTTCACACATCACGGATCAAGAACGAAGGGCAAAAAACTTGAGGCTCTCCAAAAAGCAAGAGCCGAGAAGACAACACTCGCTCTAGAACCATTTATAGAACAAGATACTCATGAAGATGATGATCGGCACGTAGACGAGAGAACTAGAGATAGTACGTTAACACCAAAATTTGGTAAGGAGTCGACTCGTGGGTCCGGTTCGAAAAAGAGTCCGTCCGGTGGAAAGAAAGATATTTCCGAGATTTTCGGCAAAGAGATGCTGCGTCGGCTATCCGCTCCGGTTCGGCAAAAGAACGGTAGAGCTGATTTTGCGGGATTGGACGGTGACGTGGCTCAAATCAGGGGAGACGAATGGATGGACAGATGATCGAGTTTAGTTAGGCAATGAATCCATTCGCAGTTGTACTCAACAGGGTATAAATACGATCCCTGGATGTATGTAACAAACACGATCATTCTTCAATACACACCGGCCTTACGCCAAACCCTAGAGTCCTTGTCGTGTCGTCGAGTTCTTCGAGAGGGCCAATCGATCCGTCGACCTCCGTGAGTACCGGCAACCTTGTATCATGTCTAGTATCATGCGGTGGATTTAGATCCGATGCAAGCGGTCTTGTTACCATGCTTCGTGTCATGCGGTAGATTCAAGCTTGGTTCAAGAAGGTTTCTTGTTAGATCATGAGCCATGCGGTAGGCTAAGATCTGGCTTGAAGCTAGTTATCGGCTCTATTGGATTTTGGCAAGATCCAATAGATTCATTAAGTTATCCCGTGTTATCTTGAGTTTTACTTTATGTTTTAATTCATGTAACACATCTTTGCCCAATCTAGATGGGTTTGGATCGGCTACATCTCTTTTATGATCCTTATGCGAGTAGGTTTCGTGTTTTGACGCGTGGATCTTGTGCTCTCCGATAGCCGAAACCGAATCGATCTAGGTTGTTACGTGTTGCGGGTTCAAGCTTGCCAATGTTCGTATAAATCTTGAAAGAACCGGGTATCATGCGGTAGATGCGAGGTTTTTGGGTTGCTTTGGAGCTAGTCATCCGGTGGATTAGATTCCCAAATCGGTCGATAGATTTATTCACGTGGTAATGTTTGTTCCTTCTTCATGGACCCTGGATCGGTACATTTCGGCCGTATTCGGTTATGTTTCTTCACGAGTAGATCACGTGCATTATTTATGTTTCAAATGATGTATGCTTTTAGCTTTCCATATTTAGATTGTATCACGCGGTGGATAGATCTATTTGTGGAGAGTGGTACGTTTTTCGGTGCAAGTCGTATCATGCGGTGGATAGATTTGTTTGATATCGTGCTCGACGGATTTTAAAGTAACTAGACATGCGGTGGACTAGTGCTTTGGATCTATGCATGCTTATTTAATACATGATTATGCTCGTGCTTTACTTCATTTATTTAATTCTAACCTTCATGGAGATCGGTCATAACTTTGCATGTACATCTTTGCTTATACGAAGACCGGTCGTTGTCATGCTTGCGTCATCCATTCGGCAGTTGTTCCTTTTCCATTTGCGATTTGCCCGAATGGTCATGATTCTTTGACGGATAGCTTTACGTAGCTATGTGTCGTCCCGCTTGGCTTTTTAAGCCGTAAATATGGAACTGTTCGGTACCACCGGCGGCAAGTTCCAAGCTTTGGTATTTAATCGCCTTATCTTTTGTTAATTTTCGGGAAAAATTGATCGGCACGTCATTTGCTCTCTCGCGCGTGCGAAGCCGACTTTGTTCGGCTTCTTTGTGTGATTGGCGTTAAGTGCACTTTTTGCGCCAACACACTTTTTGGCACGCTCGGTGGGACCAACGGCGGAGCTGATTCAAGATGCCCGAGATTGCGGACCTTATGGATGTCAACCCGGAAGATCTTTCTCCGGAGCGGCGGCGCGCTCAAAGACGTCGTAGATCAATTTCAGCGAAGTGCTCTCGTCGTTTAAGAAGAACGAAAGCGGCGTCCCATATCTAAAGAACGAGATGCCCGCAGTGCGCTACGGGAGAAGTCGATGCTACGTCTCGGCGGAGAAGGAGGAATGCGCGCGGGTGTTCCAAGAGTCGGCATACTACATGCTCACCAAGCACAACAAGGCCTTCCTCGGATCGCTCCGGCGGATGATGGTGGCCATCTTCGGCCGGGCATGGAGCAAGCGTTCGGGAAGACGCCCTTCCAGAAGAGCACCATAGAGCTGGGTGAGTCAAGCTCTCAGCCGCCGCTACGGAGCCAGCCACAGCAGCCTCCTCCTCAGAGCGCCGGAAGCCAAGCGTTCCAACCTCCTCCACAGGGCGCTGGGGGGCAGCCGGTTCAGCCCCCGTTGCAAGCTTCAGGAAGTCAACCAATCCTGCCGCCACCACAGAGCAGCACGGGTCGGCCCCGTGCAACGCAGCCGAATCCGTACCAGCCTACGTACGGGGACCTAGCGTTCGGCTCATCTGGGGCCCCACTTGACCCCGGTCGGAGAATTGCTCCGTCGACCAACTGGCTCCCGGAAGAATTTGTACGGCGGTGGTTATCATGAAGTGGGAAATTACGGAGCGTTCGACGCCTTCCCGCACCCGGGGTACGTGCCGGTGCGGTGTGCGCAAGAAGATGGCGCCCTAGCGTGCAAGATGGCCGAATTGATGCGAGAATCGGTTCGGCCTCAAGCTAAAGATGCGGGGCCCCGCTTACGGCCGCCGTTCCCGCAGTGGTACTATAACTTGCTCTTGCCTCCAAGGGTGAAGCCGCCGACGGAATTCACAAAGTTCTCGGGGCGAGGACGAAATAAGCACGGTCGAGCACATCGCCCGTTACCTCATGCGGCTTGGGGAATGTTCGGCCGAGGAGACGTTCGGGGTTCGCTACTTCCCCGCCTCACCGACGGGTCCGGCTTTTCGGTGGTTCTCGTCCCCGCCTCCCCGAATCGGTGGCCGGATGGAAGGATTTGGAGCATAAATTCCACGCTCATTATTTCGCAGGCGGCTGCGAGAAGAAGCCGATTGATCTCGCCACCCCGAAGCAAGGCACGGCGAAACACCGCCGGAGTTTCTTAGAAGATTCGGGGAAGTCAAAGGCATGTGCTTCTCGCCGAACTTGCCGGACGATCGGTGGTCGATATGGCCGTCGCCGGGATGTTGCCGGCCGTGCGCGAGAAGCTATTTGGGATGGAGTTTGAGAACCTGGGCCGGTACCGTCGCAAAAGTTATCTCTCGATGAGCAATCGGGCATATGGCCTCAAGAAGGACCCCAAATTTGGCAAGCGACACGACGTCGGCGACATCTACAACCAATTCTTGGACAAGGCTGATTTGTTCGAGGATTCGATGACGAATTGGAGGTAGGCTGCAGCGGAGATCATGTGGGGTAAAGAGCCCTTGACAATGAATCGGCGTTGGGTCAAGCGGACCAAAGGGACTTACGACTTTGACATCACGAAGGCCGATAAGTTGTTTGAGCTCTTGGTAAAGGAAGGCCGAATTAAGTTGCACCGAGGGGCATTCTATGCTTCGGCTTTGATGGAGTCAAAGCGAAACGTTACCGTGGCTTCCACGACGGGGATTCACACTCCATCAACGATTGCGGGGGTCTTCGGGATGAGGATCCGGAAGGCTATCCGGGAGGGACACCTCAAGTTCGATAACAAGATGAAGCCGGATGGCCACCCCTTTCCTCGAACATGCTCGGCTTTTCTCGTCAATGCGATAACGGCCGAGGAAAAGGGAAAAGCCAAGGTCCCGACCTCGGCCCGAGTCCAAGCAAGGTGGAGCAGTGGACCCGCAGCGCCCGTGGGTGACCCCGGAGCAAGTACAAGGCGACGCCCCCGCGTTCTCAAGAGCCACATCGAGATTGGGGAATCATCCGGGCCTAAGCCCAAGGTGACGTCGCGCATTCTCCTCAACAAATGGCAGCGCCGGATAGAGAAGGAGCGCTACCGAAGCGTCGTCACGAGGAGGAGCAGCGCGAGGCGAAGAGGAAGCGCGCGAGAAGAGACCAAGAACAAGACACGCGCGAGCGAGGAGTGCGCACACCGGGGATGCGCCTTTTTCGGTGCACCGCCGGGAATGAGGGCCTAAAGCTGCCCACACCGAAGAACCGTCCCGAATGCGGCCGACGGATATGTTGAGTACAGCGGGGAAACGCCAATCGCCGATCCGTCCACGAGAGACTTGGAAGGATCCACCCGAATGGGGATCGGCGTCAAAAAATTGAAGTCATCGATCATCCCGGGGAAGCGCCAAGCTGATCTCGGGGGGGCGATCGGGGAAGAGGACGAGGATGTCCACGTACGGCGAAGGGGCGGTGGTGCCCGCCCGTGCGCGGGAGCCGAAGAGGCGGGTCCGGCGCTTGAGGAACCGCGAGATGAAACAAGCCGGGATCCAGACGAGGCAGAAGTGGCGCCCCCGGGACCGGCCCCGGAAGGATCGAAGCGTTCGGCTCCTACATGCATGGTATACTTCCCCGCCAAACGAGTTCATGGCTCCTACTAACCAGGTTATGCAGGAGGAAGCTTCCTTTGATGACGAGCAGCCCGAGGGGATGATGGCACAACCGGTGTCGCGGCCAAGCGAGGCCATCTTCGACAAGCCGGCCAAGAATCGCCATATGAGGCCGCTGTACTTGAGGGGGTACGTCAATGGCAAGCCGTTGACCAAGATGTTCGTCGACGGTGGAGCGGCGGTCAACGTCATGCCGTACACCACCTTCGTAAAGCTTGGCATGGGCCCGAGCGATTTGACACCTACCGTTGACGCAAAAAGTGCACTCGGCGCCAATCACACAGCAAGCGGAAAGCCGGCTTCACACGCGCAGAGAGCAAATGACGTGCCGATCAATTTTTCCCGAAAATTAACAAAAGATAAAACAGATTAAATACCAAAGCTTGGAACTTGCCGGGTGGTACCGACAGGTTCCATATTTACGGCTAAAAAAGCCAAGCAAGATGACACATAGCTATGTAAAGCTATCTCGTCAAAGAACCACGACCATTCGGGTAACCGCAAAGGAAAAAGAACATTGCCGAATGGATGACGTAAGCATGATAACGATCGGTCTTCGGATAAACATAGATGCATGTGCAAAGTTATGACCGATCTTCATGAAAATTAACATTAAACAAATAAAGTAAAGCACGTACATGATCATGTATTAAATAAGCACGCATAGATCCAAAGCACTAGTCTACCGCATGTCTAGTTACTTTAAGATCCGTCGAGTACGATGTCAAACAAATCTATCCACCGCATGATATGACTTGCATGAGAAACATACCACTTTCCACAAATAGATCTATCCACCGCATGATACAATCTAAATATGGAAAGCTAAAAGCATACGTCATTTAAAACATAAATAATGCACGTGATCTACTCGTGAAAACATAACCGAATACGGCCGAACGTACCGATCCAGGGTCCATGAAGAAGGAACAAACATTACCACGTGAATAAATCTATCGATCGAATTGGAAATCTAATCCACCGGATGACTAGCTCCAAAGCAACCCAAAAACCCGCATCTACCGCATGATACCCGGTTCTTTCAAGATTTATACGAACAAAGCAAGCTTGAACCCGCAACACGTAACAACCTAGATCGATTCGGTTTCGGCTATCGGAGAGCATAAGATCCACGCGTCAAAACACGAAACCCGCTCGCACAAGGATCTTAAAAGAGATATAGCCGATCCAAACCCATCTAGATTGGGCAGGGGTGTGTTACATGAACTAAAACATAAAGTAAAACTCATGATAACACGGGATAACTTAATGAATCTATTGGATCTTGCCAAAATCCAATAGAGCCGATAACTAGCTTCGAGCCAGATCTTAGCCTACCGCATGACTCATGATCTAACAAGAAACCCTCTTGAACCAAGCTTGAATCTACCGCATGACACGAAGCATGGTAACAAGACTACTTGCATCGGATCTAAATCCACCGCATGATACTAGACATGATACAAGGTTGCCGGTACTCACGGAGGTCGACGGATCGATTGGCCCTCTCGAAGAACTCGACGACACGACAAGGACTCTAGGGTTTGGCGTAAGGCCGGTGTGTATTGAGGAATGATTGTCTCCGTTACATACATCCGGGATCGTATTTATACCCTCCCCGATTACAACGGCGAATGGATTCATTGCCTAACTAAGCTCGATCGCTCGTCCCTCCATTCGTTTCCCCCCCGATTTGAGCCACGTCACCGTCCAATCCCGCAAAATCAGCTCTACTTGTTCCTTTGCCGAACCGGATCGGATAGCCGACCGCATCTCTTTGCCGAAAATCTCTCGGAAATATCCTTCCTTCCACCGGACGGACTCTTTTTCGAACCGGACCCACGGTCGACTCCTTCCCAAATTTTGGTGTTAACACCTACAAGCATCATCCCGAACGACTTCGCCGGAACCCCTCGGACACCAAAGGATGCGCTCACGTGGACTTGATGATCGGGTCCAAGACGCGCTCACCACCTTCTTTGTCATCGAAGGCAAGGGAGCCTACGGCCGCTGCTTGGGCGGGGCCGGATTCATGCTAATCGCCGCGTCCCATCCACCATGCATCAACAGCTTATCCAGTGGGTGGATGATGAGATCGAGGTCGTCCAGGCGGATGACTCCGTGAGCGTGGCCAACATGGAACCAGCCTTCTGGGAGTACCAAGGCATCGATTGCTTCTTAGGGAAGGACTGGGGAGAAGGTCCTGTTGAACCTGTCAGCAGTGACCAACAGCCGATTCAAGCAGTCGGCTCTTACAGTAATTTTTAATGGAGAACCCCGTGGATGGCAACGATGGCAAATTAGGGCGAGGATTCATGTCGGCCGATAAACTGGAAGAAGTTGACATTGGAAGCGGTGATAAGCCAAGGCCGACGTTCATCAGTGCAGATTTGCGACCAGACTTCAGGGGGAACTTAATTGAGCTTCTCAAAGAATATAAAGATTGCTTCGCCTGGGATTACTCGGAGATGCCTGGATTGGATCGTTCCATCGTCGAGCACCGGTTGCCAATCAAGCCTGGTTTCAAACCATATAAGCAACCGCCCCGGAAAATCTACAAGGATGAAGTATTGGCCGATGTGAAGAAGGAAATCGAAAGATTGCTTGACGCAAACTTCGTTCGGCCGTGCAGATATGCGGAGTGTATTTCTAACATCGTCCCTATGTATAAGAAGAATGGGAAGATGAGGGTTTGCATAGACTTCGGGGACACCGAACAGAGCTACTCCCATGGACGGATACCCGATGCCTATTGCCGATTTGTTAATTGACGCCGCCGCCGGACACAAGGTGATTAGTTTCATGGATGGCAACGCGGGATACAATCGGATCTTCATGGCAATAGAAGACATATCGAAGATGGCCTTTAGATGTCCCGGTCATATAGGCCTATTTGAATGGATAGTCATGACATTTGGGTTGAAAAATGCCGGTGCAACCTATCAACGGGCCATGAATTACATTTTTCATGAGTTGATCGGCAAAATCGTAGAGATCTACATCGATGACGTAGTGATCAAGTCCTTAAGTCATGACACCCATCCGGAAGATGTGAAGAAGACCTTGGAGTGCACCGGAAGCATGGTCCGAAGATGAATCCAAACAAGTGTGCTTTTGGGGTATCGGCCGGGGAGTTCTTGGGGTTCTTGGTCCACAAAGGGGGAATCGAAGTTGGCAAAAAGAGCATGAAAGCCATTAATGAAGTCGTTCCTCCAACCAACCTCAAGGAATTGCAATCACCTTGCTCGGCAAGATCAACTTCGTGAGAAGATTCATCTCAAATTTATCACGAGAAGGTGTTGCCATTCTCTCCATTGCTGAAGCTAAAGAAGGATCGAAATTCACATGGGGCGACGAACAACAAAAGGCTTTTGATGAGATCAAGCGATACATGAAGGAGCCGCCGGTCTTGGTTCCTCCTCGATCGAACAAGCCTTTCAAGTTGTACGTGGCGGCCGATACCCAAACTATTGGATCGGCCCTTATTCAAGAATTCGAAGGAAAGGAGCGGGTAGTAGCTTATCTTAGCCGAAAACTACTTGATCCTGAAACCAGGTATTCGGCTATAGACAAACCTGTGTCTTTGCGTGTACTACTCGTGTACAAAGTTTCGGCACTACTTGTTGAATGCCGAATGCACCGTATACTCAAAGTTTGATGTGATAAAACATATGTTATCTATGCCAATTTTGAATGGTCGGATTGGCAAATGGATTTTAGCTTTATCAGAATTCGAGTTGAAGTTCGAATCGGCAAAAGCCATCAAAGGTCAGGTCATTGCCGATTTTATAACTGAACATCGTGACCCTTCGATTGATCTGCTTGAAATTACCCCTTGGGCTTTATTTTTTGATGGGTCATCATGTGGCAAAGGTGGGGGAGTAGGGATCCTACTAATTTCGCCCGCAGTTGAGATGTTTGAATTCGCCATTCCCATACAACCCACCGTCACAAATAACCAGCCGAGTACGAGGCACTACTTCGAGGGCTTCAATATTTGAGAGAAGTCGGGGGCCGTCTCGGTTGAGATCTATGGAGATTCGAAGCGGTAATCAAGCAATTGAACGGCCAATACGAGTGCGGAGCGAAGCGCTTAGGAGTTACTACGAAGAGTGCGGGGGAAATCTTGAAAAGCTTCCCATTGGTAACCCTACAGCACATTCCTAGAGAGCATAACGAAGAAGCAAACAGGCTAGCTCAGAGCGCCTCTGGTTACAAGGAGAGTCAAGAAGCGTTTGCTGCAGAAGTGTATGCACTAAGGGCGGATCTTGCAGAAGATGATTGGAGGAAAGAAATCGTTGATTACTTAAAAGATCCATCCCGAAAAGTCTCCAGGAAACTCAGGTACAAGGCAATTAAGTTCGTTCTTCTGGATGATAATTTATTCTATAAATCATTAGATGGGGTATTGCTACGATGCCTGGGTCCAGAAGAAGCCAAGAACATGATGAGCGAGGTGCACGATGGGATATGTGGAGCGCACCAATCGGCCTATCGGATGAAATGGGTTATTAGACAAGCCGGGTGCTTTTGGCCGACGATATTAGAGGATTGCTTTGAGCATTACAAGGGATGCCAAGATTGCCGGAGGTTTGGGAATATTCAAAGAGTCCCCCGCATCGCATTGAATCCCATCATCAAGCCATGGCCATTCGGGGGCCGGGGGTATAGACTTGATTGGCCAAATTAATCCGCCGTCTAGCAAGGGGCATAAGTTCGTGCTTTTGGCTACGATTACTTCACCAAATGGGTCGAGGCAATCCCACCGAAGAAGGTGACGTCGAAAAACATGATCGAATTCGTCAAGGAACACATCATCTATCGATTTGGGATCCCTCAGACGATTACCACTGACCAGGGGGCACAATTCGTGTCATTGGAATTCGAGAGATTTTGCCGAAAGCATGGGAATCAAATTGTTTAATTCTTCTCCATATTATGCCCAAGCTAATGGTCAAGCGAGGGCTTCTAATAAGATCATGATCAAGCCGATACGAAGAAGATCGATCGAAGCCGAGGAGGTGGCATTCGGTACTCGGTGAAGCGCCGTGGGCTTACCGAATGGCCCCCCATGGAGCTACAAAGACCTCTCCTTACGAGTTGGTTTACGGGCATCATGCAATCCTACCTTGGGAGATACAATCGAGATTCAAGGAGAGTAGTGCTGCAAAATGAGTTGAGCTCCAAAGATTACGGGGCCTAATGATGGATGAGTTAGAAGATTTGCATATGATCCGTCTCGGGGCCCCGGAGAACATCGAGAAAAACAAGCCGCGAGTCGCCAAATACTATAACAAGAAAGTAAAAGTAAAGCAATTCGCAGAAGGTGATCAAGTTTGGAAAGCGCTATTGCCGATTGGAACTAAATACGGTGAATTCGGCAAATGGTCCCCTAACCGGGAGGGGCCTTTTCGTGTGGTCGGATGCGTTCGGTAATGCATACATATTGAAAACTTTGCTAGGAGAAGAATTTTCCGCTGCAATAAATGGAAGATATCTGAAGAAGTATTATCCTAGTGTTGAGATCGATCGATGATTACACACATCTGGCACAAAAATAGCCGACACTCGAGAATGAGGCCGCCTTCAGAACAAAATCCACAAACAAGAGAAAATGGCCAGTGCCTGGATGCATTGCCCTTAGCTCAATACTACATTACAACTGCTTCTTGCAGGATCACATCTAACAACCCTGATGGTCAAGTCCCCGAGGAGGTGGGAAGCAGAAGGCGTGGAGGAAGAAGCGAAAGTATGATTCAATCTTTTCTTTACTTCTTCGGCGCTCGCTCCCTCTTCGCTTGTTCCAGGACCACCGTGACGGCAACCTGGAACGCACGAGGATGACCGTGATTGGCGGCCTCTACCAAGCTATCCCGGGCCGCCTTCGGTTCTTTCGTACCGTCGAGAGACATCCGGAGCGGGGAGAAATCAAGGTCGAGGCAAGAAATCCAAGGGCAAGCATGAAGGAGTCGGGAGCATTTACCCCCTACTAGTGCTTCCCGAGCCATGCGACGCTCGCGCTCGGCTTGGCAACGGGCGAACATGTCCCCGAAGCCATGCTCCGGTGCGGACGCGGCGGTGCCGATGGTTGGTCCTCCGTTCGGGCGTGGCATCCTCTCGCTTCGAGAGAGGAATCGGAGGAGATGTACTCGTGCACATCTTCGGTTCCGATGACTTCTTCGGGAAGCAAATCAAGGCTGAAAAAGACGAGAGGAAAAACATGAAGCGCAAGATCAAGCGGGAGAACAAGGAGCAGATCAAAAGAACTCACTTCCGAATCGTACGCTTCTTTGATGAGCCGCTCTCCTGAGGTTGTTTACCCTTGTCCATGGCGTTGGGGTTTTTTCCTCTAGAGGCAGGGGAGGAGACGAGAAATGATGGAGGAGTGTGCGAGTGGATTTGCAGAGCACCCCGCAGGCTATTTTATTGACCGGAGAGGCGCATTGGGAGTGATGACTGGCCAGTACACGCTGTTGGAATACCAAGCGGCAGGGTTTTTTACCAAGTGCGAAGGGTTTTCTCTTGAACAGTGTCTACGGATTGCCGAATTGGGATCCTCTGTGGATTTTGCGCCAAGGGGCAGTTGTTCTCACGCGTTCGGCTAAAGATAGTTCCCGGATGCATTCAAAGAAAAAAATCGCGGATGCAAAATGCAAAGGGAAGTCAACACGAAAAGTGCGAATTTAGAAGTTCTTCATCTATTGCCGATATTTACACATCCCTAGTACAATCTAGTCGAAGAGCCTATTCAACACGGATTGGGGATGGGTAATTTCGGCAATGGCGTCGCCGTGGCCGTCAAGGCGCTCCGGGATGAGCTCGATCTCGTCGATGTCCTCCCGCGCGCCGCCCCGAAAGCCACGCGGCCCGGTGGAATAGTCGACGTCCGTATGCGTCGCCACCGCGGCCCGTGCCCAAGGTGGTGCCCAAACGAACGCCATGGACGGCCACCTCGTCGACACGGCGCTCCACCGCGGCCGGGCGCTCCGCCGGCGTGTCGCCGCGGGCATTCACCTTCTCGGCCAATTGCTCTACCGGCGCCTTTAGGCGGTTGAGCTCGGCATCGCGGGCTGCAAAGAGCAAACGAAAGGATTAGCATCAAAGGCCGGGCCGGATCAAGAATCAATCTCGAGCCATACCGTCGATGGCCTCCGGCGGTGTTTTTGCGCCGGTCCTACCATTCTAGCTCGGCCACGCCCGCTTTCTTGGAGACGTCCTCCGGCTCGCGACGGGCGCCTCTAGCTCCTCCTTGAAGCGGATGGCGTCTTCTTCCCCCGTACGGTGCGGGGGAGTGGCCATCGGATTCCGAGGAGTCATCCGGGAGGGGCCGATTGGCCGGTGCACGAGGCGGATTCCACCGAATCGGTCCGAAAAAGGGAGATGATCGTCAAGGCAAAAGAAGATCAAGAACGGGAATCAAAGAGGAGAGATTGACGATCGTCACCGCTCGCGCGCATTGGCGCCGCTCCCCTCGGCCTTGTCGAGGCACGGCGGCGGTTGAGGCGGCGCACCATTGTGGTCCGGGATGTGCACTTGTTTGCGAGAGGGCTAAAGATTGACAAAGATTCGAGAGAGCTAGAAGGCCCGGTGGAGAGCTAGGGGCACCTATGGTAACATTTATAGGCCCGGCGGGATGAATTGTGGCTTCGAGTCGTGGCTGTGGATCGTGGCGCATATCCCAAGAAAATCGGAAGGTGGAAAGGTTTCCTTGGCCAGCCCGCCGGCGGGTCGTTTGGAGTTCTAGGCTGAGCCGCGTGCAGATCGATTGGTTCGGCTAAAGGAAATCAAAGTGTCGTTCGGGAGCCGGCGTTTCACTACCGAATGGGTCGTTCGAAGATTACATTTAAAAGTGCGCAAAAGAAAGGAAACAAATCACAAGAAGATATTACGAGAACGACCAATTCAGTTATACATCAATAAGGATATTCAGGCATTCAGAAGTTTGGCAAGTACACGACGAACATTGGATATTATCAAATGGGAATTGTGAGGACCATGTGTGGTTCGAGGACCGGTGGATGCTCGCTTCCTTGTGTGATGAGTGATTGACAATGTTGTGTGGACTGATTCTTGGCTAAGTATTGCGAGGTGCAGGTTGCGGCTTGACTCGTGTTGGTGCAGGTGAAGAACAAGCGCGAAAGGTCATCGCCGGTGGGGCCTCCAGGTGTGGAGAAGACAAGTAGGCTTCGTTCGAGGGACCCGGTGGCCAGCGGGGTCAAGTGCGGGCCGCATGGTGGCATGAACAACAAGATGAAGTCGTGCACGATTTCTTGGTTGAGCCTCAAAACCAAGGTCGAGCCGGGACTACGTGGGAGCCAAGTCATGAGTGGAGATTGGCGGAGGCTACACCGAGTTCGCGGGGTTTCCGGCGGTTCACCAGAAAACCACTGGGTTCCTTGGTGGATCCACAAAGCCAAGACCGGAGAACCGAAGACGGAGGTGCAGCAGCACCAGACCGGTCTGACCGGTGGGTCTGACCGGTCTGACCGGTGGGGACCGGTCTGACCGGTGAGGAGCACCGGTCTGACCGGTGTGCGACGACGCAGTCCGGAATCTTCGAAGCGGAGGACACGCGTCGGGATCGCATAGCTTGCGTCGAGGCTACGCAGGGTGCGGTTGCCGGCATCCGTCCGATGGTGAAGACATCAAGAATTCCAAATCCGCCCTTGAGGGGCTTGTATCCCTAGTTAGTAGAGAGGGGCATTTTAGACATTCGGTTGCCGCCTATATAACCCAAGAGGTGAGAGGTTGGCAGCCAACTCTTGGAACCCTAGCTCATTAGTTTTCCTATTTTCTACCCGTTTTCTCTAGGTTTTCCTTAGGACTAGCAAGAGAGCTTCACGGAGAGATCTTGTAGAGAGGGATGGATGATCGGGCGGCTTGCTAGACCTTGTACGAATCTTTGTTTCATGTATAGATGATTCGGCGTGGTTCCTCAAGGTTTGGATGTGTTTTCCTCGATTGTTCTTGGTGGTGATTTTCGGAGCCCTTTCTCGGTGATTTCTTTGGGTTGTTTTCGGGGCTTTTCTCTTGGGGATTTGATGGGGGGAAATTTGTGGGAACCCTTCGTGGTTCTTTAGGCTGTGATTCCCCTCCCAAATCCGTGAGAAAAAGTGCTCGATTTTGGGGTTTCTTGAGTTCTTGGGTTGGAAGTGCTTTCGGCGGGATTTCTTCGATTCCTCCTTTTTGGACGAGATTTGGTGGGATTAAACTTGGCTATGGACTCCTCATGAGGTGTTCCCGATATCCCCAAAGTCTTGTTCAAGTCCGTGGAGTGATTCGGGAGATCGAGATTTGGATTTGGGGGAGTTGACCGCGGGTGCTTCGTTCATCCCGAGTCTGCCCGTGCCACACCGGTCGACCGGTGCTCTTGGCCGGTCCGACCGGTGCAAGCCCTTGTGGGATTTTGCTCGGGTGAACGTCTTGGTGAGTTCGTTGTTGTCCCGTGGTGCCGCTTGTTTCAAGTTTTGGGTCCGTTTGGTGGTCGGTTGGCCTGTTTGGTGTCTTGGGGGCTTCCGGGCTGCCATCGGTCCGACCGGTGTGTCTCACCGGTCCCGACCGGTGTAGAGCCACTTAGTGGAAGTTGCTCGTGGTTCACCTACGGGGACCGGTCCCGACCGGTGGTGCTCACCCTGGCCTCGACCGGTGTGGGTCTCGTAGACTCGAGGTTTGGTTTTTTCCGCCGCGTTTTTCGGCTCGGAAGGTGGTGTGTTGGTTCCTAGGTCCGGTGGCACTCCGGTGGCTACGTGGGCTTGACCAACCTTGGTAGTGAGTCGAGACGTGTGTTGGAAGCCGTGTTCATCTTGTTGGAGTTTCGATCTCCTTCTTGAAGAATTTTTATCGGCTCCCATTCACTCCCCCCTCTCCCTCGTTCGCCGTATCGGTCCTTCAAGTGGTATCAGAGCCGGTTCGGGTCTTTGTTGACTCTAACCGCCTAAGATCCAAGGATGGCGTACCAGGAACGGGGTTCGGGTCCTCCACACTTCGATGGCAAGAACTACCAGATGTGGAGCAAGCGGATGGGTGCGTTTCTCCGCGGAAAGGGTCAGATCCTTTGGGATGTCACGGTGGACACAAGCTATGTCCAGCCGGTTGATTTCCTCGCTCCAGGATCGAGGGACAGCTTCGACGCCAACAATAAGGCGGTCGACTACTTGTTTCGTGCTTTGTGTCAGCCTGAGTTCGATCGGGTGCACACCGAGCACTTGGCTTGTAGGATTTGGGCGGTGTTGAAGGAGGCTCATGTTGGGAACGCCCAGGTTCAGGCACGGATGTATGCGACTTACGGAGAGAGTATGAGAACTTCACTCATCTCCCCAGGTGAGTCCATCGATGCCTTGTTTCGCAGGTTCACGGTGGTGGTGAACAACATGAGGGCCAATGTGGACGTGCTCCCGTACGATGATCATGATAGAGCGGTCAAGCTCTTACACTCTTTGGATCGTACGATATGGGGCGGAAAGTTCGAGGCCATTGTGGAGTCGGAGAAGTATGACACTCGACGGTGAACGAGCTGTTCTCGAAGCTCAAGTCGGGCCGAGGTGGATAGGGGCATGACTGCCAAGCTCGAGGGACCGACTGATTCCCATAGTCTTGCCCTCGTTGGTGGTTCCAAAGCAAAGACTAACTCTAACCCATCCACCAGGATGTTCTCGTTTTCCTCTTTGATGTCTATGCCAGATGAGGAGTTTGATGACCTTGGAGAGGACGAGCTGGCGCTGTTGACGAGGCGGTTCGAGAGGCTGCACGAGAACCGCGTGAACATGAGGAGGAACACGAGGACTTGCTTCCAGTGCGGCAAGCCGGGACACTTCGTCGCCGACTGCCCGGAGAAGGTCGAGAACAAGGACAGCTACAAGCACAAGCCAAGGATGAACGATGGCAAGTACCGTTCGAGGCGTGACCACAAGAGCAAGCACAAGAACAAGTACAAGGACGAGCGGTGGTCGAGGAAGAAGGAGGGCCGAGGCAAGGCCCGAGCGATGGTTGGAGCGAGCGACGTCGACTCCAGTTCCGCGTACTCCACCTCGAGCTCGAGCAGCAGCCGAAGACGAGGGAGATCGCCGCAAGAGCAAGAAGTCGTCCAAGAACCCGAGCGGGCCGAGCGCTCGCGAGAGATGGCTTCGCACCATGGCGGCCGAGCTCCGGCAGCAAGAAGAGCACACGGAGCGACTCGGACTGCGAGTCCGACGACGAGGTGCGTGATGAACTTCCCTTCTTGCGCCAGAGAATGAGAGGCTTGGCTCTTTGCTTGATAACCGTGATGACATGCTTAGAGAGGCCAAGAAAATGAGGAAAGAGCTTAGGGCTTCACTCGAGGATGCTAGGACTAGAGTGGCCGAGCTAGAGACACGGGTGCTTGATAGCAAGCTTGAGATTGATTCGCTTAAGGCTAGCCCCCGTTGTTTCGATGAGAATGATTGTCTGATTGCTCTATTTTCCTTGCCGATCTTGCTTTGTTCAAGGAGAAGCATGCCTCCAAGTGTGAGGAACTAGATGTGCTTAGGGTTGAAGTGGCCGAGCTTAAGTCTAGACCTGCTTTGCTAGGTGCTTGCACTTCTTGCCCCGTTTTGCATGCTAAAATTGATGAGATGCATGCTTACACTAGTTCGCTCGAGGCTAAATTGAAGGAACCCATGCCTACATCTTGCTCTACCCGTGAAATGCATGCATTGAAAAATTTGGAGCTTGCACATTATGTTGATCGTTTGCGGATGAGAATGATGATTTGAGGAAGTTGATGGGTTGGTTGTCCTGGTCCACGAGCCTCGCTTGAGGATGATGATCGAGGCCTTTAAGAGGCAAGATGGTGAGGGGCTTGGGGCAAACAAGGTTGGTGAGGGAAGTGGAGAGAATATCCCGGAGCCACCAAAAACCCACCACAAAAATGATTTCCCACCAAAACCTAACCATCTAAGGAACCGACTAGACACAACCCCGGCCTCCACCCGTGTTTCCTACACCCACAAATGATCTACAAAAGCCTATCAAGTTTGTGAGCACTTCGGGGAAAGTGTTCTTTGGGAAGGAGAGTGAGAAGGCTACTCGGTGAGAAACCGGTGGAGGGTTTGAGTGGAGAGAAACCGAGTGAGCAGCCACATCCCAAGCCAAAGCCTAAGCTTGTGAGGTTCCATTGTGGCTATTGTGGGAGAGATGGCCATAAGGAGGAGTTTTGCTTCAAGAGGAAGCGAGAGGAGAGAATGGAGAAGGAGTGGGCTAACAAGGACAAGTACCACCCTTCCGATGGTGTACTTGAGCCTCGTATGCGGATGCCCGGGGGCAAGGCGACCGTGAGGACGGTTCGGGCTTGGGGAGAGAAGAAGGCCGCGGCGGTGTTCTCGTCCGGTCACACCGGTCGGCCGGTGTGGGGCACCGGGCCGACCGGTGCGGGCCCGGACGGACGGATGTTCGGGTTTCGAGCTCGTGCGGGTGCGAGGGTTGTTTCGGTGGTCGTGGTTCGGTGGTTGGGCCGGAAAGAGTGCGGGTGGTCGGCTTGCTAGGCGTTCTCCTCCTCGTGCTCAATACGGGGATTGGAGGAGTCGTGGCGTTGAGTTGGAGAGGAAGGACGTTCCACGGGCCTTCTTGCGTGGTTTTGGTCCTCCTCCGGCAGAGAGGGGTGGTTCCCTCGGTGGTGGTTACCGTGGTGGTGTTCGTGGAGGTAGTTTTGGTAGGAGAGATGCTTTGGTTGGTGCTAACCCCACTTTCGAGCAAATGGCTCGGCACCGGTTTTCCTCCTTTGGTACTAACCCCGATCTTTGAGTCGTTTGTTCGCTCACGTGCCTATGTTTGATTTTCAGGTGGGAGACTTGAAGAACATTTGGTTGATTGACTCCGGTTGCTCGAGGCATATGACCGGAGACAGGGGTGGTTCTCAAGTCTCGTCCCGGTGGTGACGAAGAGGTACATCACTTTTGGGGACAATGGGCGTGGGCGTGTGCTTTCAGAAGGTGAGATAAAAGTGAGTGACAAGATCACTCTGAGGCGTGTTGCTCTTGTTCAATCGCCGGGGTACAATTTGCTTTCTGTGTCCCAGTTGTTGGATGAGGGTTTTGAGGTGTTGTTTCGGCCTCGGTGGTTCTCGGATTGTGGACTCTCGAGGGGACCTTGTTTGTATGGTCGTTCCCGAGGGTCGGGTGTTTCGTGCTGATTTTTCTCGGTCTTCGGGTGTTGAGCGTTGTTTCTTGGCCGGTTCTTCGAGTGAGTTGTGGAAGTGGCATAGGAAGTTGGGTCACTTGAGCTTTGACCTTCTCGTCTCGCTTGAGTAAACTCAATTTGGTCCGAGGATTGCCACGGTTGAGGCTTGAGAAAGAGTTGGTTTGTGCTCCGTGTAGGCATGCCAAGATGGTGGCCTCTTCTCACCCGCCTCTCACCGATGTGATGACCGAGCGTCCATGCGAGCTGCTCCATATGGACCTTGTTGGCCCGGCTCGTGTGCGATCCGCGGTGGGAAGTGGTATGTCCTTGTTGTGGTGGACGACTATTCTCGGTATGCGTGGGTGTTCTTTCTCGAGGATAAGGGGGAGACGTTTGGTTTTGTTCGAGATCTAGTCTTGAGGTTGAGGAACGAGAGGCACGGAGATGCCATACGAGCTATCCGCAAGGATAATGGCTCGGAATTCGGGAACTCTCGTTTTGAAACCTTTTGTCATGACTTGGGTCTTGAGCACCGCTTTTCGAGTCCGTATACGCCTCCCCGAAATGGTGTTGTGGAAAGGAAGAACAGGACCTTGTGCGAGATGGCTCGGACGATGCTTGATGAGCATAGGACTCCGAGGAGGTATTGGGGTGAGGCGGTGAATACCGCGTGCTATGTGTCGAACAGATATACCTCGCAGTGCACAAGAAGAAGACATGCTATGAGTTGATGCATGGCCGCACACCCAAGGTGAGTCACTTCCATGTCTTTGGTTGCAAGTGTTTCATTCGAAGAAAGGCGGGAAGTTGGATAAGTTTGAGGCTAGGTCCGTCGATGGCATTTTCTTTGGTTATGCATCTCATTCTAGAGCATATCGTGTGCTCAATCTTGAAACTAACCAAATCGTGGAGACTTGCGAGGTAACCTTCGACGAGACGAGCCACGTAGTCGGCTTGTCTTTGAGTGTGCGGGTGATGATGAGCTTGGCGAGGAGATCTTTCGGGGAGGAGGAGCATGAACATGGTGATGATGAGGATGGTGGTGCGGTGCCCCCCGCCGAACATGTACCCACTACTTCGACTACGATGATGGATGGACCCTCTGCTACACCTACGACGACAAATCAAGAACAAGGAGAAGCCGATGTTGAGGGGGAGGTAGCTTCGAGGCGAGAACCTCCCCGGCGAGTTCAAGTGGATCACCCGGCTTCGAGGATCATCGGCGACATGAATGAACGCACTACACGGTCGAGGGTTCGAAACAATTCCCATTTTGCTCATGCTGCATTTGTTGCTTCTTTCGAGCCCAAAGACATTGGACACGCACTATCCGATCACAATTGGGTTAACTCGATGCATGAGGAGTTGGAGAACTTTGAGAGGAATCGGGTGTGGGAGTTGGTTGACCCTCCCCCGGGGTGTAAGCCGATTGGTACAAAGTGGGTGTGGAAAAACAAAGAGGGAGAGAAGGGTGAGGTTGTGAGGAACAAGTCGAGACTTGTTGCTCGGGGGTTCGGTCGAAGGAGGGGATCGACTACGAGGAGACCTTTGCTCCCGTAGCCCGTTTGGAGGCGATTAGGATCCTTCTAGCCTTTTCTCGTGGCTAAAGGGTTCAAGTTGCACCAAATGGATGTGAAGAGTGCTTTTCTCGAATGGAGTGTTGGAGGAAGAAGTGTATGTGAGACAACCTCCGGGGTTTGAGAGTGAGAAGTACCCCCACGGGGTGTACAAGTTGAGGAAGGCGCCGTATGGGTTGAAGCAGCGCCTAGAGCTTGGTATGGCAAGGTTGAGGGGGTTCTTGTTTGAGAGAGGTTTTGAGATGGGGAAGGTCGATCGGACCTTGTTTTTGCCGAGGGGGGCAAAGATATCCCGATTGTGCGGTGTAAGTGGATGATATTGTCTTTGGTGGCTCGTCTAACTCTCTTGTTGCGAGGTTTGCGGATGATATGAGCAGGGAGTTTGAGATGAGCATGATGGGCGAGTTGCGGTTCTTCCTCGGGCTACAAATCAAGCAATCAAAGGAAGGTACATTTGTGCACCGGGCTAAGTACACCAAGGACATTGTGAGGAAGTTCAAGATGGAGGACTCCAAGGCTATGACGACGCCGATGAGTACGACTACGGCTCTTGATGCGGACGAGGAAGGTGAACACGTGGACCGAAGGAGTACCGGAGCATGATCGGGTCACTCCTCTACTTGACGGCGACGAGGCCGGACATACGCTTCTCGGTGTGTCCGTGCGCTCGTTTTCAAGCGTCTCCGAGGACTTCGCATCGGCAAGCGGTGAAGCGAATTTTCGGTACTTGCGTCACACTCCCGACTTCGGCCTTTGGTACTCCGCGTCCTCTTCTTTGGCGCTTCATGGTTTTTCGGACGCGGATTTTGCCGGGTGTCGGTTGGATAGGAAGTCCACTTCCGGGACTTGCCGCTTTTGGGTTCTTCGTTGGTGTCTTGGTCTTCTCGTAAGCGCCGAGTGTTGCTCAATCCACGACCGAAGCCGAGTATGTCGCCGCCGCTAGTTGTTGCTCTCGGCTTCTTTGGATCACCTACACCATGAGTGACTTTGGTGAGGAGTATACCCATGTCCCACTTCAATGTGATAGCACCAGTGCCATAAGCGTTGCAAAGAACCCAGTGCTCCATTCCAAAACCAAGCACATAGAAGTGAGGTATCATTTTCTGAGAGACAATGTCGAGAAAGGAAAGATAGCTTTGATCCATGTACCCACTCATGACCAACTAGCCGATATTTTCACCAAACCCCTAGATCAAGCAACTTTCACTCGTCTACGGGGGGAACTTGGTGTGTGTTTGATTTCCTGAGTTGGGTGTGTGGGAGCTTTCTTTTGCCGGTGGTGTCGAGCCCGTTTTGCCTCCCCTCGAGGAGCCGGTTTGTAGCATATGTATAGCTTTCCTTTGTGCATTTCTTGCATTTGGCATGGCATATGTAACATGATGTATAGGCATCCTTGTCTCTTAGATTGCATGTTTTTTGTATCATATGCATTGGTTAGGAAAAGCTTCTCTCATATACATTGTTCACCATGGAATGAGATATATGTCTTTGTGAGCTTGTTTGGTATGATATGGTTAGTTTGGCTTAGCTCTTGATGATCTTGATGAATAATCCATGGTTGATAGCTATGCTTTTGAAAAATGTCACATGTATGCTCTCTCATGTGTAAATACCTTTACATGCTCTTGACATGTTTTTGTGGCTTTGCTATGCTTAATTTGTGGTTGGATAGCTAGCTTATTGATCATATGGGGCCAAAGGCTCTTTTGCCATCATGAATGTTTAGCCCTCTAGATTTATCTTGTGGAGGAGCATAAGTTCCTTTTTGTCGCAAAGACATTTCATGTACCATTTACAAATCTGAAAATGAAATGAAAAATGCTTGGAAAATATGCTCCCATGTCATATGTGCTGAATTTAATTTGCTTTGGGTGCTAAACCGTTGCATGATGCCTACCAATGAGAAGTCTCATACATAGAAGTAGGCACATGGCTCGGTGGCTTTGACATGACATGAGGTGCTTGTGGGTGTTTGTGATGGTCTTATGATTAGAATGGTTGTCCTAGCATGAAGTTTGTGTGGCTTTGTCATTTTGATATGCTTTGGTCATGTTTAGGACTTTGCTCATGAGAAGCAAGTTTTTCGCAAAATTGCCAAAATCCATCTTAGCTTCGTCCAATGGTTGTGAATCTTGGTGATCATGTAGTTGAGATCGATAAGAAGCCGTAGAGTACCTAACTTGCTCATTTGGACATGTGTAGCATCCTATGTTGAATTTTGTATATTTGAGAAGCTCTCGGTTGAAAGTTTTGCATTTTTGGCTTGATTCATGCATTGCCAACAAGGGGGAGAAGTTTGAGCTTGAAATGGCTTGCTTCGGACGTGGTTAGAAGGTTTTCGGTGGTTTCGAGCCATTTCGGGCTCCGTTGTGCACCGGTCGACCGGTCGGGGTCACCGGTCCGACCGGTGTGAGTGCCGGTTCTGTACACATGTTGCACACCGGTCGACCGGTGGTGTTGACCGGTCCGACCGGTCGGGGGTTGGTTTGTTGCGGTGCCTCGTTTTCAAGTGGTGTCTTGCATGCTTTCGTCCGGGGGAGTTGCATTGGTTCGGGGGGAGCTTGCATGTGTGCGGGGGGAGCTCTTTGTGAGTTTTCGAGTTTTGTTTCGGTGGTTTGTGCTCCTTGCTTGAGCTTTGTTTTGTCTCGGATGTGTCGAGCCGTTGCCCTTGCCTAAGGGGTCCGAGACTTGTTTCCTTCAAGTGATCCTCGCTCTTTGCCTTTGTTTGGCTTTCGATCGCTTGTTGGAGGTTCTTTTTGTTCGTTTCTTTTTCTTTTCTTTTCTCTCTTGTTACTTTCGCGTGGGTGTTGTCAATGCACTCATCAAGGGGGAGATTGAGGACCATGTGTGGTTCGAGGACCGGTGGATGGTCGCTTCCTTGTGTGATGAGTGATTGACAATGTTGTGTGGACGATTCTTGGCTAAGTATTGCAGGTGCGGGTTGCGGCTTGACTCGTGTTGGTGCGGGTGAAGAACAAGCGCGAAAGGTCATCGCCGGTGGGGCCTCCGTGTGTGGAGAAGACAAGTAGGCTTCGTTCGAGGGACCCGTGGCCGGCGGGGTCAAGTGCGGGCCGCATGGTGGCATGAACAGCAAGATGAAGTCGTGCACGGTTTCTTGGTTGAGCCTCAAAACCAAGGTCGAGCCGGGACTACGTGGGAGCCAAGTCATGAGTGGAGATTGGCGGAGGCTACACCGAGTTCGCGGGGTTTCCGGCGGTTCACCGTAAAACCACCGGGTTCCTTGGTTGATCCACAAAGCCAAGACCGGAGAACCGAAGACGGAGGTGCGGCGGCACGGACCGGTCCCCGACCGGTGGGTCGACCGGTCGGCCGATGGGGGGACCGGTCCGACCGGTGAGGAGCACCGGTCGGCCGACCGTGTGCGACGACGCGGTCCGAATCTTCGAAGCGGAGGACACGCGTCGGGATCGCATAGCTTGCGTCGAGGCTACGCGGGTGCGGTTGCCGGGCATCCGTCCGATGGTGAAGACATCAAGAATTCCAAATCCGCCCTTGAGGGGCTTGTATCCCTAGTTAGTAGAGAGGGGCATTTTAGACATTCGGTTGCCGCCTATATAACCCAAGAGGTGAGAGGTTGGCGGCCAACTCTTGGAACCCTAGCTCATTAGTTTTCCTATTTTCCACCTCGTTTTCTCTAGGTTTTCCTTAGGACTAGCAAGAGAGCTTCACGGAGAGATCTTGTAGAGAGGGATGGATGATCGGGCGGCTTGCTAGACCTTGTACGAACCTTTGTTTCATGTATAGATGATTCGGCGTGGTTCCTCAAGGTTTGGATGTGTTTTCCCCGGTTGTTCTTGGTGGTGATTTTCGGAGCCCTTTCTCGGTGATTTCTTTGGGTTGTTTTCGGGGCTTTTCTCTTGGGGATTTGATGGGGGAAATTTGTGGGAACCCTTCGTGGTTCTTTAGGCTGTGATTCCCCTCCCAAATCCGTGAGAAAAAGTGCTCGATTTTGGGGTTTCTTGAGTTCTTGGGTTGGAAGTGCTTTCGGCGGGATTTCTTCGATTCCTCCTTTTTGGACGAGATTTGGTGGGATTAAACTTGGCTATGGACTCCTCATGAGGTGTTCTCGATATCCCCAAAGTCTTGTTCAAGTCCGTGGAGTGATTCGGGAGATCGAGATTTGGATTTGGGGGAGTTGACCCGCGGGTGCTTGTTCATCCCAAGTCGCCCGTGCCACACCGGTCGACCGGTGCTCTTGACCTGGTCCGACCGGTGCAAGCCCTTATGGGATTTTGCTCGGGTGAACGTCTTGGTGAGTTCGTTGTTGTCCCGTGGTGCTGTGTTTTTCAAGTTTTGGGTCCGTTTGGTGGTCGGTTGGCTTTGTTTGGTGTCTTGGGGGCTTTCGTGGCTGCCATCGGTCCGACCGGTGTGTCTCACCGGTCGGCCGGTGTAGAGCCACTTAGTGGAAGTTGCTCGGGTTCACCTACGGGGACCGGTCGACCGGTGGTGCTCACCGGTCGACCGGTGTGGGTCTGTAGACTCGAGGTTTGGTTTTTTCCGCCGCGTTTTTCGGGTCGGAAGGTGGTGTGTTGGTTCCTAGGTCCAGTGGCACTCCAGTGGCTACGTGGGCTTGTCCAACCTTGGTAGTGAGTCGGAGACGTGTGTTGGAAGCCGTGTTCATCCTGTTGGAGTTTCCATCTCCTTCTTGAAGAATTTTTATCGGCTCCCATTCACTCCCCCCCTCTCTGGTTCGCCGTATCGGTCCTTCAAATTGTCCGAGCATCTCCCCGGCGGTCCTTTTGGGCACCTGGATAAGTCGATGAGTTCCGCATCGCATTGCTCTATTTTGGTGATAGCCGATTTTACTTCCGCTTGGGTCTTTGCTATCAATCCAGGAAGTTCGGCTATTTTCTCTTTGTCAATCTCTATCTCCGCTGACAGGCTTCTCAGTTCTGCTTCTAGAGCAGCCTTCCTAGCAACTTTCAGATCATAGGAAGCTTGCAGGTTAGCCAATGCATCTTTATGGCTCTCTGCTTGGGATTGTGCCCCGTTCATGGCATGTTCGAGCATCGGTTTTCCTCTTTTCGATGGCCGGACGGGAGCGCAAATTCCTCCAAGCGCGCCTTAAGGGTACATAAAGGGGCTCCAAGTCATAGACGGATGATAGAGAAGCTCGATGTCTTCGGGGAGTTCTTGACTAATAGATTCAAACATCTCTTCGAAATGATGAAGATCGTTGAACCGATCCTTAGCGTCTTTTTCTAGCCGGGCTGCAATTTCTTTGAGTTTGGGCAACACTTCATCCGGGGTTGGCCGATATGTTTCTTTCATCACCTCGGCGGTTGAACTGCTCCCTAATGGCGAGGCTTGATGATGATGGAGCTCGATCCCGAGAGACGACGTTGCCGAGTTAAGAATGCTAAACATCGAGGTACCAAAATTAAGCGCGAGTGGATACCTCATGGCCGGTTTCTTGAGCGGGGGTGATCACGGGCGAAGGAGATGCTCCGGGCGAGCCGAAACTTCCGAACCGGGAGGTGCCGATACGGTTGTCGGCGGCTCGTGAGTTTCGGGGCCGATGAGGAGTCGGATCCGCCTCTGTTGGGTTGGTTATCTCTGCTTGACCAACAGGTGATGGCACCCTTGGGAAACTTGGTGGCTCCAGTTGAATTGGGAGATTCATCTCTGGAGAGTTTGCTGCTTCTGCAGAAGGTGATGAGGATGAGATCTCCACTGGGATAGGTAATTCAGCCTCGGGTGGACTTGCTCGCTGGACCACTGGAACATTTACAAGCTGCCCTTCTGTTGTTTCTTCTGCAAATGCCAAATTGGGAGGGTAAATGCCGGTGTTCATCCTCAAGAAAAAGCGAGAGAAGTCATACCAGTGGATGGAGCATTGGCAGGTACTGGGTCTGAAGGCTGCTGGGCTCTGGTCTGAAATGCACAGTAATATGATTCATCAAGAACGAGTGACCTGGTAATCAAGAAAGTAAAAGGGTTTACCTCAACAAGCACTTTCTTGACAGTCCTTCTCCTTTTAGCACTTGGAGGGGAAATCGGATGCGGACCTTGCCTCCTGTCCGCAGCAAGGCTAGAAAGGCTGGGATCTGTGGTAGCATATCTAGCCATTAGTTGATACGAGTTGTGGATTTGAATCCTAGTGCTGAAATTGGGCCTTCGCCGTTGTAAGCAATTGCCCCGGCTCGAGGGGCAGTAATCGTGTTCTGTGGACGGAAAGATGAAGGTCGGGACCATGAATAAGGAGGGAAGGTCCGATCTAAGGGCTCATTGTATTACCTCCGAAATTGGCGAGAAAGTCGGTACCAACTCGCACGAATACATGAACGGGCTCACCGAAGATATGGTCATGAAATTCTTGCCACCGGGAGTTGAAGGTAGGGTGAGCTATGGTTGTGGGCACAAAAGGACATGTGTAGACCGTGGGGCCGCACACATAGTTGAAAACTCTGTCGCCCTCGCATCGCTTCTTTGATTTCCTCCCTAGGTTTGAGGAATTCATGCAGGAACAATCTTGGGGGCATCTGGCCGCATCCAAGTTGTCTAGCCATTACATTAGGCTGGTAGTATTCATAAGTGCTGACATTCTGCCTCCCTCTATTGAACTCGGCCGGTAGTATGCATGGGCGGATTATGATGTTAAAGATCTCCAAGAATCCCCTATCTTGATGGCCGGGCTCAAAGGAAAATTCAACGGGGAAGGTCAAGGTGTCGTTGCCTAGATAAGGAAGCCAAAGAGGATTGGGGGAAACCTTTGAAGAACAACTCGAAGAGCCGGGCGATGTCTCGTTGGATGGAAACGATTGAAGCCGCTTCTCCGTAGTTTTGGCATCCTCTCGGTAGCTTGAGGCTCTCCTTCGGAGTGATTGGACAAAGGGAAGAACCCGAAGTTCAAATCGACACCGACAATTTGATGCATGTGGAGGCTACAGCCACATTTGAACAAACCACCAAGGGCCATTGACGCATGTTATCCTCTGGCTGGTGTACATTTGGGTAACAGTCTGATGAAGCATATGATATACGCTGCCCAAGAAGAATTTTCCCAGAGGGAGGCGATTGCCACTAGCCAGATGAATCGCCATTGCGATATGGTTCAAAGTGGGTTCGTTGGCCTTGCCACAGAAGACGAATCTGCACAGCCACATGTTCAGAAAGGCTCTGTATTCAACATCGCCAAGGGGATTGTCTTTCATGTGCTTCAGGATATAATTCTTGTAGCCATTCCCTGGCTTTACCCCTGTCTGGCGTGAAGAGTTTTTGAAGTCCCAGGGCTGGGCAGATCCGGTGATGTCAAGGCCAGTGATCATATATACATCGGCCAAGGTTGGAGACATTGGGCCATGCCCAAAAAGGAAGGCGTTGACTCCATTTGACCAGAAGTGGCATGCGGCTATCGAAGATTTTCATTCTTGGGGGGTCTCGGCCACGGATAACTCCAAGCATTGAGCGATACGGAGAGCATCCGGGTTGGTCAATCCACTCTTATCCGCAAGAATCCTCCGGTACCAAGTCTTCCGGCCCGCAATTGGGGGCAAAGGCCAGTTCTTGAACGCATCTTGCCATTGAGGAGGTGGAGACAAAGCTGCCTTGAAGGGGATTCTCTGAGATTCAGCGGCAATAAGATCTCGAGGGTCAGGATTCCCCCACGGGACCAAGGTAATAAGACTGCGAATTGGTCTCGATAGGAATCAAAAGAGCGAGAAGGTTCTCGGAAGAAAGCGGAAAAGGAAAATCTCGTGGTAAAATTGAAAACCTAATGCCGAACAAGGTTTGCGGGGGATGAATTTACCGGAGCGACTTGGTTCCGAGTTGCCATTGGAGGTTCGAGCTCGGAACGAGGGGATCTAGGGTTGGATCTGAACGAAGATTCCGGCGGATTGCGAAGAACAGTGTTGACGAGATTTGATTCAAGGATTCGTGGGCTGGAGTCAATTGTGGAACAAAATTACTTTTATCCCACAATTGAAGGGGCATGTGTTAACACCAAAATTTGGTAAGGAGTCTGACTTGTGGGTCCGGTTCGAAAAAGAGTCCGTCCGGTGGAAAGAAAGATATTTCCGAGAGATTTTCGGCAAAGAGATCTGCGGTCGGCTATCCGCTCCGGTTCGGCAAAAGAACAAGAGAGCTGATTTTGCGGGATTGGACGGTGATGTGGCTCAAATCGGGGGAGACGAATGGATGGACGGATGATCGAGTTTAGTTAGGCAATGAATCCATTCGCGCTTGTACTCAACGGGGTATAAATACGATCCCCGGATGTATGTAACAAACACGATCATTCTTCAATACACACCGGCCTTACGCCAAACCCTAGAGTCCTTGTCGTGTCGTCGAGTTCTTCGAGAGGGCCAATCGATCCGTCGACCTCCGTGAGTACCGGCAACCTTGTATCATGTCTAATATCATGCGGTGGATTTAGATCCGATGTAAGCGGTCTTGTTACCATGCTTCGTGTCATGCGGTAGATTCAAGCTTGGTTCAAGAAGGTTTCTTGTTAGATCATGAGCCATGCGGTAGGCTAAGATCCGTCTTGAAGCTAGTTATCGGCTCTATTGGATTTTGGCAAGATCCAATAGATTCATTAAGTTATCCCGTGTTATCTTGAGTTTTACTTTATGTTTTAATTCATGTAACACATCTTTGCCCAATCTAGATGGGTTTGGATCGGCTACATCTCTTTTATGATCCTTATGTGAGTAGGTTTCGTGTTTTGACGCGTGGATCTTGTGCTCTCCGATAGCCGAAACCGAATCGATCTAGGTTGTTACGTGTTGCGGGTTCAAGCTTGCCAATGTTCGTATAAATCTTGAAAGAACCGGGTATCATGCGGTAGATGCGAGTTTTTGGGTTGCTTTGGAGCTAGTCATCCGGTGGATTAGATTCCCAAATCGATCGATAGATTTATTCACGTGGTAATGTTTGTTCCTTCTTCATGGACCCTGGATCGGCTGTTCTCGCCGTATTCGGTTATGTTTCTTCACGAGTAGATCACGTGCATTATTTATGTTTCAAATGATGTATGCTTTTAGCTTTCCATATTTAGATTGTATCACGCGGTGGATAGATCTATTTGTGGAGAGTGGTACGTTTTTCATGCAAGTCGTATCATGCGGTGGATAGATTTGTTTGATATCGTGCTCGACGGATTTTAAAGTAACTAGACATGCGGTGGACTAGTGCTTTGGATCTATGCATGCTTATTTAATACATGATTATGCTCGTGCTTTACTTCATTTATTTAATTCTAACCTTCATGGAGATCGGTCATAACTTTGCATGTACATCTTTGCTTATACGAAGACCGGTCGTTGTCATGCTTGCGTCATCCATTCGGCAGTGTTCCTTTTCCATTTGCGGTTTGCCCGAATGGTCATGATTCTTTGACAGATAGCTTTACGTGGCTATGTGTCGTCTGCTTGGCTTTTTAAGCCGTAAATATGGAACCTGTCCGGTACCACCGGCAAGTTCCAAGCTTTGGTATTTAACTCGCCTTATCTTTTGTTAATTTTCGGGAAAAATTGATCGGCACGTCATTTGCTCTCTCGCGCGTGCGAAGCCGACTTTGTTCGGCTTGTTGTGTGATTGGCGTTAAGTGCACTTTTTGCGCCAACAAGTACAACATAAAATACAACAACTTCGAAAGAGAAAGAAAGATTCGCGAACCAACTGCAAGCAAAAAGAAAGGCTTCGGAAAAGCTAGAGAAACTTAATCAAGCAAAAGAGCAAATTGAAATAATACCAAGAGGAATTGAAGAAATGAGAGAACAAGAGAACAACTCATTGTGGCAAGACCGACCACACCGAATTCTGGTCAAAACGAGAAGAACCCCAAAAGAAAATTTCTTTGTGGGTAATGGAATCTCACAATTCGTGGATCCCGAATCCCCACTCTCCATAGGGCCGCAAACTACACCATGGCCACCAAAGTTCAAACCGGTATCTCTCCCGAAATACAACGATTTGAAAACTCTAGACAGTTCCTCATGAGGTACGAGTCGGCCGTGAACTCAGTGGAGGAGACGATGTCGCGCCTGGACAAATCCTTCATCATTGCTTGTGAAGGTCCAGTTCTGAACTGGTACTCTCTGCTACAACCATACTCAGTCTGCAGTTGAGTCGATCTTAAGACAAAATTCATGCAAGCATTCCAGATATTCCATGAGACAACAGCCGAATCATCGGATCCGTACAACCGAGCGCAAGCGAAGACAGAGAGCCACTACGGAACTTCATAAGAAGATTCATGCATCGTAGAGATCCCGGATCCCCGAAGCGGATGATAAAAAACGATTCAAGCACCGATCAAGGGTCCGACTCTAGCACCAACAACTTCGCATTTGACACGAAAAAACCCAAAACAATTGATGAACTTTTTCATGAACTTGAAGAATACATCATGTCCGACGAGGACCACCGCGAGAAGAGTTGTTGAATGAAATGGACCAAGACAAGGCAACCAAGAAATGACGTGGAGACCTTAATTCCAAAATCCACGAAATATCAATAACGTGGAAAATCCTCAATCCAATCGAACAATAGACCAAGCACAAGAGGAGGATTTGCACTTAGGGGAAGGGGAAGGGGAAGAGGACCCCGAAGCTCACAAACCATAACCCAAGAGATCCATACTTTTACCGCCAATATCACGGAAGAGGTCATAGCACCGAAGGATGCCTAGAAACCATAAAGAACATTGATAGAATTCAGCAAGAGGAAGCCATGATGAGTATTGCTTTTTCAATGCCAAATCAACTTCGCCAAAACTTTTGGCGGCCACGGTTCGTGAACTCTCAACCAAGTCCGGTCACATGCGGCAATTTCGGCGGTTGTGACGCCCCGTGTTTTTATTTAACCCTAATGGTCGGTCAAATCTGGCCGACGGTGGTCAAATCACGGTCAACTTTGAGTCATCACCTCGAAAACCTCACCAACCAACCCTAACGACCCACTTGATCAATTCAACACACATGTGCGGTCAAACTTTGGTCAAAGACACGGTCAAACCCCACTTAAACCCTAATGTCTTTGAATGTCCTCCGAACTTTTGCCACGTTCTCCAAATTTCACCTAAACACTTCAAAATCTACCAATATGCAAGTTGTCCAGTTTGTTGAGGGACACAACTTTCATGTAGGATGGCATTTCCAATTTGAGTGGAAGAGGGTGGAAATCTTGGACAACGGCCACAACTTATGTTCATTGACACAAGTGGGCATTCAAATTTTGGCTGCAGCTTATGCAAAAACCGTTCGAGAAAAACACCATATGGCCTTTGTAAAAGTTGTAGAGGGTAGTGAGATCTACAACTTACTTATTCATCACTTTGAGTACTTCGGTACATTTTTGGAAGAAAATCGTGCTCAAAGTCGCCTAGTTAAAACGAGTTTTCGGCGAGCGCCGCCCGGCGCGCGCGCGCCGCGACGTCGCACGCCCACTCGGCGCCGTGCCCGCGCGCCGGCCGCCTCGGCGTGCGCGCCGCGCGCCCGGCTCCCGAGGCCGCACGGCGCCCCAAGTCCCCGCACCTTCCCCGGGCCGACCCGCGCCCCGCGACGCTCGAAGTTCGCGTGGTGCCACGTGCCGGCACGGCATCCGCGTCGTACCACGACCGAGTTCGTCACCCTTCCTCACTTGAGCGAGTGAGCCACCCCTATTTAAAGCGCCACCGCACCTCCGCGTGCGCACCGAGCCGGTCGGCCGCCATTGCCGCCCCTCACCGAGCTCGCCCTTCCCCCGGTACCCCGAGCCGGCCAACAACCTCCGACTCCTCCCTAGGTCCCGCCGGAGCTCGAGACTTTGCGCATTGCCCGGAAACGCCACCGCCCCCGCCGGACTTCGGTCACGGTGGCCGACGCCGCCCAACGCCACCGACCGAGCCCGCCGGTGCCACCCCGCTCCCGCCTTCGGCCCACAAAAGAGTCGTAGGTGAGCCGCTAGTCGCATACCCGCCGTCCCCCGGCCGAGCCCCGTGAGGCCTCGCCTCGAATTGGCCGGACCGCGCCGGCCGGCGCCGAAGGGCCCAATTGCAAGGGGCAAATTCTTTCCAAGGTATTTTCTGCGAACCGAGGGTATATGTGTGAACTCCAAAATCTTTCGAGGGACCCTTTGGAAAACTGAATCTTCGATAGTATATGTGTATTGCTAAATCTTGTAAAATCCGTAGAAAATCGTAGAAAAATTGAAAAATGCAAACTCAATTTTGCTAGACTCCTGGTGAAGAGTACTACAACTTTTGTTAAACTTGTCTAGGCTGGTTCCTAATAATTTTTGCATGAAAAAAAGAAATGTGACAAACCTAGATCCGTGATATCTCAAACTCCATAAGTCCTCTATAGCTAATTTTTGGATATGTTGTGTGTTATGTTATGACAAGATCCCGTACCAAAAATTGCACAAAGTTATGTTGTAAATATTTTTATATGAATTATTTTCTATTTATGCAGAATCCGTCTAGATGATTTTTGTAGCTAAAAATAATTATGTTTTTGTGCCCAACTTCTACATGTGGTCTCTTTATGCCTAAATACACCTCTCGTTGAATTAATCACAATTTTATAATTATCGAAGTATTTATTCTTGATATATGCTTGATTTTTTTGTAAATTAATAACTCAAGATCAGTGGTAATTCTAGGTGTATATGCTGCATTCCTAGGTTAATTTTGTACCCTAGAACTTGTGTGAGAAAGTTTGAATTATTTGGATGCCTATTTATTTTTGTATGCATTTATCTTGCTTAAGTTACTAGCTTTTGTTATTTTTGGTATAATTAATTTTCTAGCTATTCCGAGCATGCATGTGTGTTCAGTGGCTCAGTATAGGTAGTTTGGTGCTAAGAAACCCTTCCACTGAATTTTATTAAGTTATTGTTGAATGATAGCTTTGAAGGCAATTAAAGGTTTAATCTTAAGTTAATTAGGAAAATGTGCCTTTTTCCTTGTGAACCTTTTTAAAATGGTTGCATGGCTTATTTAGGATCTAAGAATACACCCCCTTGCTGTTTAACAATTTAAATGGAATTAATTACCGTTATGTGCACACCTTTGCTATTCAAAGGTGGAATAATAAAGCTTCACATGAAATAGCAATCATAAAAGAAAACATTCATTAAGTGTTTATTAAAAGAATAAACCAATGCCTATAATAACCTTAATGAAAAAGAATTAATAATTAATTATTTGTTCAGGTGAATATGGCCAACAAGAGTTGGGTAAAATTAGGGATGAAAGTGGTATGGATATTATCCGTCCGACCGACCGACCGAAAGGGTCGACACTCAAATGGTAAGATCGTATCCGAATCCGACATTTAACATCCGTAATTATCCGTACCGCATTAGTATCCGGAAATTCAAAGTTGAATTTCTATGAATCAAATATGATGAATATCACTATTCAACACAAAATATACTTGTCCGTATCCGTATTCGATCCGAGAATTCCGTCCGAGAAAGAAAAACTATCCGTATCCGCATCCGCGATATCCGTTCGTATCCGATCCGTTTTCATCCCTAGGTAAACTAATTAATCTATCACATCACCTGAACCCTGCATTGCATTCCGTGTAGAACTCCCGGACGGTAACTACTGCTCATGCCGGAAGCCGAGGAAGGAGCAGCTGAAGCGGAGCTACCATACGTGGAGGTGATTGAAGACACCGAGGGTACTCAGGCTAACCCTGCTGACGAAGGCAAGCCCCGGTGCAATTAACCCAGTGTTTAAAATTCTTATGCAACTATCTATGGATGATTGTGCATTTAAGTTTAGGAGTTGATATGAAACCCTAGATGCATGATCCCAAGGTACCTTTGTCTTTTACTAGTATGATAGGTCGATAGCTGCTATGCTATAGGACCGCTACAAGTCGAGTGATGCTTGTCACTCGCGAGAATAGGTTCTTATGTTGGAATCATAAGATCTCCTTAAATGGATTGCTCATGTGGTAAGAGCATGGGATGAGGGCTCCGGTCCAATGGCTTTCGTGGGTCAAGTGTTTGAACGTACTAAGCACTTGGCGGGAATGGGACCGGTAAGCCTAGTACCTTAATGACGCGGTGAGGGATCTTACTATTACTAATCTTGAGATGTGTCTCACGGCAAGCTACCGGTGGTGCATGGTGAGTGCGGGTGCCTCGCGGGGTATACCGGAAAGCCTGCACCAAAGCTTGTAAGATTCGACCCCGACCCGAAGAGTTTTGGGAACCGCCTGGTGGTTGTCCTCGCGGGGGCACCCTACCGTGTGTTTAGGTCTACCTTGCAAGGTTATAAACCAATCGATTGTCGGCCTCTCATAGTTATCTAAGACTACTTACTCCACTAGCCATGAGATCCCTAATGATGAAAGTTGATGAATATTATGCTTGATTAATTGTATTGTGCAACTTATGCTTGCAATAGCTTGCTAATTTAGAAAAATAATAACAAACTAGAACTTGAGCTAAAATCTTGAAAGTAAGGACATATTCTTTGTTGCTTTTTTGTAAAATAAACCCTAGTGGCCAAAATGCCTATCATGTCTAGAGTTGGTGAAGTAGTTATCGCCGACGGGTAAGTCTTGCGAGTATTAGTATACTCGGCCTTGCTATAATTTGTTGTTCCGGTAACGCCTTTGGTGATGTGTGGCCCGGAGAGATCCCGCCCGACGGGAGCTAGAGTGGGTGGAGGACAATGAATGAAGGCATCACGGCCGGCCCGTGGTGTTTCCGCGTTCCGTTTAGTTTAATTCCGCCGTTTTAAAAACTGCGAACTACATTGTCATGTCAAAAACTTCGGTTTGTAATAATTAAACCCTTCGGGGTAAATTTCGGATGTTAATTATGTTTTGTCTCCGGACTCACCTTCGTGTTAGTTTTAATGCATATATGTCGGTCCTTGTTGCTATATAAGTGATTTATCGGGCGTTAACCCGACGACTAACGACGGGATGATACTTTATTATTGCTTAATGACCAAAGTGGATTGGTTTAGGCAATAGGACGGTATTTTCCGGGCGGGTTGTCACGGTTGGTATCGAGCAATTATATGCACCGGAGATTAATTAATAACCTTAAGCACTGGTTTTTGAATAAAATTTGCCAAGATTGTTTGGATTTGCAAAACACGTTGGTCCGTTAAGGATAAACTAGACCGAGAGGCCATAGAGGGATTTTTGGGTTCTTTCAGTTTGCTTATTAACCTATGGTTTATTTTGCTAACTTCCAGCACATTTACTTTCTGTCAGACTTACTTTCTTGCACAACCAAACTAGTTGAGCCACGTGTTTCATACGTGTGTTGTGCCGCATCACGGGAATTGCAAGGGTTGATGGAGTGATCCATTCCACGGATCCCATCTTCGCGTCTGGTCATGAGTTGTGATGTCTCCACGTGTTTTATACGTGTGCATTCCGCATGTCGAGTATGCGAGGCAAGGATACACTCCATTCAAAAGCGGGTGGTGTCCAAGGTTGGACGCCGTTCATGCAACGGCTTAACGCATGGATGTCGTTCCTATAAGTGAACGGTAATGTATGTGGACGCTTCCGTGATGTGCTGTGCACGGAAGGTTCTTTTTTTGCAGGTACATAACGCGCTTTGTTAGTTGCTAAGTGAGAACCGAGTAGCTCTCGACTAGATATTATAGGGATAGACGAGTAAAAGCCTTGCCACCGCACCGACTTCGATTTTTGGCTCGATCGCCATGTGAGGTCGAATAGGACGTCTTGCATGCATATTAAAAATCGAAACAAACTAAAAGATGGACCCAAAAACAAAACTTTTGTATGCTCTCTAAGGAAGTTTTGCTAGTTTGTGCTTTCTATAAACTAGAACACCTTTCATGCATAGGTGTTGTGTTGTCCAAATTTTGTAAAAGTTTGTTCGCCTTGCTTTTGCACCATGTTCTAGGAGTAATTAGAATGAGTGAGCTAAACCAAAGTTGTTCCATATCTAATCTAGTTTGTGCTCGTAAAAATTCTTGGTCATAGCTTCTTTAAATCTTGAGTTGCACCCTACTAAGCGAACCTAGGTCTTGCTGTTTTTCGAAATCAGCACCCTAAACCTTGCATCTTTTCACCCTCGTTCCTAGTTGATCTAGATCAACCTTTGAATAGCAAAAGTGTGTAAAACCTTGCGTAGTAGCCCGGAAAATTTGGGAACTTATGGGTTTCTAGATTTTTAGATATGAATTTTTGTTCACACCGCCGACTTTCACCATTTGAGATGTTCTCTTTGAGACTCGACATGTGTTACATCTTATGTACGGATGGCTTTTCCCGTGTTCCACGAGTACGACGCCGACGGTACGATCCGTACCAACGGGTTGCACCGGGAGAGTTTTCCACGCCTTGCGTGGGAAGCACTCGGTGCCGCCGGCTACACCACCCCCCGCCGACCTACGAGGTGTCCGAGTTTGAGCGCTTAGGTGTTCCCCGTTGCGGGGTGATCGTTCTCGTGCTACCACACCGGACCACGCCAACTCGGTTTGACTTGAGCTTCGTCTCATCGGGGTTTTCATGGGCACGAGTCTATCGAGTCGGCCGCCCTTTAGGTATTGACGGACTTTTGCGACCACAACCCTACTCGGTGGCTCTCTCTCCGTTTGGGTTGTTCTCGGCCGTGAGTCCTCACGACCGGCGTGGCCGGATTATGAACCACCTTCAAGAGCCGCTTTTGCTAGTTGAGCCGGCGGACGTCACCCGCACGCCGACGCATTGCCTCAACGTCGTGTTCACACTTCGTGGGCGCGTTACAACACCAATGCAATGATCGGTCGGCGTTTGGAGATGGCTAGGTTGGACCGGCGGCGACTTTCGGCGGTCGAACTTCACTCTTACTTAGAAACAGCAGGAGAACAACCGGCTACGTGTAGGAGGTTTTAGTTGGAGTTAGAGAGAGGTGACCGTCTTCGGAGGATCGTGGACCTTGAGGCCGAGGTTACTACCCTCAAGGAAGATGCTTATGCTCACGATATCGAGAGGTTGACACCGTTACGGAACATCGCCGAGATGCGGCGGCAAGTTGAGGAGGCCGAGGTGCGGTGGTAGCTTTGCAAGCCATAGTGGCTTTACAACCGCTACCTCCAAGTACGAGCACCTCTAGAGGAGCAGCGAGGGACGATCTGGTCTAGACCGGACAAGTCGAGCCGGACCACCGTTACCGACCCCACAAGCTTCACCTGCTGGTAGTGGTGCTTCAGTTGGCAACTAGGTTGCCAGGGTAATGCAATAAAAAGAATTGTTCCCCTAGGTGTAACCATCAGGATGGTTTGTGGTAGATAGCTTAGGAGTATGCTTTTGTACAGCATGTCTGCAATGTAACCCTGTTGTACTGTGGTGTTTTCAGACTTTGAATATTGTAGTGTTCTATGGACACTTATATCCGTCATGTTGTAATAAAGAATGCTTAAGCACGTTGTGATCCAAAACGAGTTTGATGTTGTTTGATCAACTTGTTAGAATCTTGTTACACGTTGAATTCCAAAGTTGTGCAGAATGTTATAATAAATGCGCTCGCCAAAATTCAGCATTTTTGCATAAGAAATGAGAGAACTAAGGAGTTTTCGGTGAGTGTCGGTCAGCTGCCGGAACAGCTAAGTAACTTCCCGCAATTTGCCTTCTTCGAGCATGTGAAATGGAAATTCGCCACGAGGTTGAAAGCCAACTTTGAGGCATATGAGATATTGTATCTACGAACCGTGTTGAAGAATGATTCGATGAATATGCTTGGATACGAGATATCCCGTGGTTGTTGCTTGCCATTGCCATGTGAATGCACAAATGAGCTATTGTCATGCATGTTTACACTTATCATCATTTTCTAAGTAAGATTTTGGCTATGTGTCAAATAAAGGCTCACATTTCGGATGGGGGGACCCACGCGTAGCTCTCCCAACGAGTTTGGAGCGACCGGTAGCAGTGAACTACCGCCACCACCGCCCATGGCGCCGTCGGAGGCTTTTATGGCCACTCAAACCGAGGTGCTGCGCCAGATCCTGCAGACGCAGCAGCAGATAGCCCAGCAGATGAACTGAGGGCCACCACATGGGGCCAATCACGAGGGGCCTAATTGTGACAACCCGCCCAGGAAAATACCGTACTATCGCCTAAACCAATCCACTTTGGTCATAAAGCAATAATAAAGTATCATCCTTTCGTTAGTCGCCGGGTTAATGCCCGGTAAATCACTTAAATAGTAACAAGGATCGACATATATGCACTAAAACTCACGCGAAGGCGAGTCCAGAGATACGATATAATTAACATCCGAAATTTACCACGAAGGGTTTAATTATTACAAACCAAAGTTTTTCACGTGACAACGTAGTTCAGAGTTTTCGAAACAGCGAAATTAACTAAGCGGAAAGCGAGAACACACGGGAGGCCAGCCATGATGCCTTCAGTCGTCATCCTCCACCCACTCCAGCTCCCAGTTGGGCGGGATCTCTCCGGGCCACACATCACCGAAGACATTACCTGGAGCAACAGATTATAGCAAGGCTGAGTATACTAATACTGAGCAAGACTTACCCGTCGGTGATAACTACTTCACCAACTCTAGACATGAAAGGCTTTTGGCCACTGGGTTTCTTTTGCTGAAAAGTAACAAAGAGTATGTCCTTACTTTCAAGATTTTAGCACAAGTTCTAGTGGGTTTATTCTTTTCTAAATTAGCCAAGCTAGTACGAACAATGTTGTACAAAATAATTAATCAAGCATAATGTTCTTCAACTTCCATCATTAGGGATCTCATGGCTAGTGGAGTAAGTAGTCTCAGATAACGGTGAGAGGCCGACAATCGATTGTTTCAAACCTTGCAAGGTAGACCTAAATACACGGTGGGATGCCCCCGCGAGGACAACCACCAAACGGTTCCCAAAAATCCTCGGGTCAGGATAAAAGGCCACAGTCTTTGGTGCAGGCTATAGCTAGCCGTGAGACGCACCCCAAGAGTAGTGACAGTTAAATCCCTCGCCGTCTCATTAAGGTACTAGGCTTACCGGTCCCATTTCCGACAAGTGCTTAGTAAGTTCAAACACTTAACCGACGATAGCCATTGGACCAGAGTCCACATCCCATGCTCATACCACATGAGCAATCCAATTAAGGAGATCTTTTGATTCCTACCTAGGAACCTATTCCCACGAGTGACATCATCACCCGACTTGTAACGGTCCTATAGCTTAGCAGCTATTGACCTATCATACTATTTAGGACATAGGTACCTAGGGATCATGCATCTAAGGTTCCAGGCAACTCCTGAACTTAAATGCACAAGCATCCATAGATAATTGCATATCAATTTGAAAAGCTGGGTTATATGCACCAGGGCTTGCCTTCGTCGGCAAAGTTAGCCTGAGCACCCTCGGTGTCGTCGAGTACTTCCACGTACTGCAGTGCAGCTTCCGCTTCTCCTTCCTCGGCTTCAGGGACAAGCGAGTAGTCACCGTCAGGAAGATCTACACAGAATGCAATGCAGGGTTCATGTGATGTGATAGATTGTTTAACTTATCCAACTCTTGTTGGACACATTCACCTTAACAATTAATTAATTATTAATTCCTTTTTACGAAGGTTATTATGGATATGTGTTTATTCTTTTAATTAAACATTTAATTAATGTTTCTCTTTATAACTTGTTATTTCATGTGGAGATGTAATACTTCACCTTTCACTAGTAAAGGTGTGTACTAAGATGATTATTTACAATTTAATTCTTCAAACAGCAAGGGTGTATTCTTAGCTCTTAAGTAAGTTTGACAACACTTCACAAAAAGGTCAAAGAAATAACAAGGCATTTTCCTAATTTAATCAACACATTAAATCTTTAAAATGCCTCCAAAGCTTTTATTTAACAAAAATCATTAAACATTCAGTGGAGGGTTTCTTAAGCTTGATAACATCTATACTAAGCCACTGAACACACTTGCAATGTTTGGAAAGCTAGAAGAATAATTAGTTTGAAAATAACAAAAGTTAGCTAGCCAAAACAAGATAATGCATACAAAAATAAATAAGCATCCAAATGCTCCAAACTTCCTCACACATGTTCTCTGGTTCTAAACCATCCTAGGAAAGCAGCAAGTACACCTAGAACTACTACTGATCTTGATTTATTAAATTACAAAGGAAATCATGCATATATTAAGAATAAATACTTCTTATGACCCAAAAATTGTGATTAATTCACCAGAGGTGTAACTTGGCATAATAGGACAGCATGCAAAAGTTGGGCACAAAAACATAATTATTCTTAGCTACAAAAATCTTCTAGACAGAATCTGCAGAAATGGAAACAATTTATAGAAACAGATTTACAGCATAACTTTGTGCAATGTTTGGCACAGGAGCTAATAATAACATCACACACAACATATCCAAAGATTGGATACAGAGGACCTATGGATTTTGAGATATCATAGATCTAGGTTTTTCACATTTCTAGTTTTCATGCTACAAATATCAAGAAGCAGACTAGGTGAGTGTAACAAAAGTTGTAGTGCATCTCACCAGGAATCGAAAAAATTGAGCTTGGATTTTTCTGATTTTTCTACGATTTTCTAGAGAATTTACAATATCTAGCAAATTGGATATACTATTGAAGTTGAGGTTTTGCACTGAGGCCCCTAGAAAGATTCAGCCCCTTACAATGTGGCCCCGGCGGCCGAATTCCGGCGGCTCCGGCGACGGGGTCGGTCGGGGAAGAGTGTGGGGAGAGGTGCGAGCTCACCTACGACCGATTTACAAGCTTGAATGGGGTAGAGGGGCTGCCGGCGGGGCAGGCAGCGGCACCAGGCGGTGACCGCCGCGGGAACGGTGCTCCCGGCGACGGGGTCGGCTCTGCCGGGCAACCCGCGACTCTAGAGGCTGTGGTGGAGGGTCGTGGTGTCGGGGGTGTGCACAAACGGTCGTCCGGTGGCGTGGAGGGGAAGCTCGCCATTGAAGGACTGATTAGGCGACCAGAGAGGGGGGGAGTGAATGGGAGCCGATAAAAATTCTTCTCGAGGGAGATTGAAACTTCGACAAGATGAACTAGCTCGGTCGGACCCCCGAAATCACACGCTCCGCACTTCTACCTTTGCCAAAACCACGTAGCCACTGGAGTGCTACTGGTCCTAGGAGCAAACTCTACCAGCAACCTCAACACACACGCACCAACGGCAGCGGAAACAACTCGAAAGCCGGCTAACCAGAGGGGGGCGGTTAGACCGGGTATAGGGGGCGGTTAGACCGCCTCCACCTGGTAACCGAGAAATCCTCCGAAACACCTCTTCCGAGCACCAAAACGCACCACGGTTTCACCAACAAAGATCTCTGGTCAAGGCCATGCTAGCTACCAGAAAATCTTGGCGAAAACCAAAACTCCACCCAGGGGCCTAGGGGCGGTTAGACCGGCTACCAGGGGCGGTCTAACCTCCTGTACCCAGCAACGAACTCCAACCAAGAACACCTAGCAAACAGCACGAGAACGACCCCAAATTTCACCCAGACACTCCTCTGATCAAAGCGAACAAACTCACAGAGGAAAATCCGGCGAAACAAAACTTCGACCTGGAAACACCCAGGGCGGTTAGACCGCCCCCTGCAGGCGGTTAGACCGCCTCTCCCAGAAAACAGCCCGCGGGTCAAACCTCAACTTCCTCGCGCCCGATCTCCCGAATCACTCCACGGATTGCAGCAAAACTTCGGGAATAGCTGGGTTACCTCCTGGGCAACCTCTACCTCAAAGGAATCGACCCGAAACGCTCACAATCAAGAGGAATCGAAGAAATCGCTTCTCTAGGTCAAGAACTCGCCCAACTCGAAAAACCACCAAATCGAGTCCGATTCAAAGGAGATTTGGGGGCAAAGTCACCAGCTAAAGAGGCACAAGAACCTCATACATGACACCCACCAAAAACCCCAAGAAATCGTTCTCAAAACACCACCAACAAAGAGCTCCGAAAATCACCACAAAAGAGAAGGGAAAACCACCATGAGGAACAACGCCGAACCATCTATACATACCATGAAAGGTTCGTACAAGGTCTAGCTTGCCACCCAAACATCCATCCCTCTCTCTAGATCTCACTTGAAGCTCTCAAGCTAGTCCTCTAAAAACCTAAGGAAAATAGAGAACGAAATTGGAAAAACAAATGAGCTAGGGTTCCAAGAGTTGGCTGCCATCCACCCATTCATAGAGTATATATGGAGGCACCCAAAAGACTAAACTACCCTCAAGGGCGGATTTGGGAATCTTCGGAATATCTTCATCGGACGGATGCCCGGCGACCGCAACCTGCTTAGCCTCGACGCAAGCCTTGCGATCCCGACGCGTGTCCTCCGCTTCGAAGCTTCTCGGCGCCGGCGGCCAGGGCGGTCAGACCGCCCCCCTGGGCAGTTAGACCAGCCCGGGAGATCTGACCGGCCCCAGGCGGTCTGACCGCCCCTCCTAGGCGGTTGAACCGGCCTGGGTGGCCGCACCCCCTCGTCGAGTCTTCAGCCTCGGTTTTGTGGCTCAACCGAGTAACCTAGTGGTTTTCTGGTGAACCACTGCAAACCCCGCGAACTCGGTGTGGCCTCCGCCAATCTCCACTCATGACTTGGCTCCCACGTAGTCCCGGCTCGCCCTTGGTTTTGAGGCTCTACCAAGAAACCGTCCACGACTTCATCTTGCTGTTCATGCCACCATGCGGCCTGCACTTGACCCCCGCCGGCCACCGGGTCCCTCGAACGAAGCCTACTTGTCTTCTCCACACCCGGAGGCCTCACCGGCAACGACCTTTCGCGCTTGTTCTTCACCTGCACCAACACGAGTCAAGCCGCAACCTGCACCTGCAATACTTAGCCAAGAATCAGTCCACACAACGTTGTCAATCACTCATCACACAAGGAAGCGACCATCCACCGGTCCTCGAACCACACCCTGGTCCTCAATCTCCCCCTTGATGAGTGCATTGACAACACCCACATGATTTGTAACCAAAGAGAAAAGGAAAAAGAAAAGAAACAAATAAAAAGAAACCTCAACAAGCGATCGAAAGCCAAAGAAAGGCAAAAAGCAAGATCAGTTGAAGAAGACAAGTCTCGGACCCCTTAGGCAAGGGCAACGGCTCGACACATCCGAGACAAAGCAAAACTCAAGCAAAGAGCGCAAACCACCAAAGCGAAACTTGAACACCACAAAGAGTTCCCCCCGCACATATGCAAACTCCCCCCGAGCCAAAGCACACTCCCCCTGAGCAAATGCAGCAATGCAACACGGGAATGCAACAAAGAGCAAAAACCTGCTCACTCTGCCTAGGGCGGTTAGACCGCCTGTACAGGGCGGTTAGACCGCCTGGGCCTCATCTGACCGCCTGGGGGCGGTTAGACCGCCCCAAGAGACCGGCCCTGCACCAAACTGCTCAAAAATTGCCCGAACCAATTGGAACACCTTCCAAACACTCCCAGGTGCCCAAAGCATGCACAAACTTCTCCCCCTTGTTGACAATGCATGAATCAAGGCAAAATGCGAAACTTGACAACATATAGCTTCTCGAATATACAAAATTCATCACAAGGAGCTACACAAGTCCAAATGAGCAAGTTAGATACTCTACAGGTTCGTAATGACCTTAACTACATGATCACCAAGTTTCACAACCATTGGACAAGGCTAAAAAGGATTTGAGTAATTTTGCGAAAAGTTACTCTCTCATAAGCAAATACTTAAACATGAGCAAACATATCAAAATGGCAAAGCCACTCAAACTTCATGCTAGGACAACCATTCTAATCATAAGACCATAATAAACACCCACAAGCACCTCATGTCATGTCAAAGCCACCGAGCCATGTGCCTACTTCTATGTATGAGACTTCTCATTGGTAGGCATCATGCAACAGTTTTAGCACCCAAAGCAAATTAATTTCAGCACATATGACATGAGAACATATTTTCCAAGCATTTTCATTTCATTTTCAGATTTATGAATGGTACATGAAATGGCTTTGCGACAAAAAGGAACTTATGCCCCTCCACAAGATGAAGCAAGAGGGCTAAACATTCATGATGGCAAATGAGCCTTTGGCCCCATATGATCAATAAACTAGCTATCCAAACACAAATTAAGCATAGCAAAGCCACTAAAACATATCAAGATCATATAAAGGCATTTACACATGAGAGAGCATATATGTGACATTTTTCAAAAATATAGCCATCAACCATGGATCATTCAACAAGATCATCAAGAGCTAAGCCAAACTAACCATTGCATACCAAACGAGCTCACAAAAACATATATAGCAACCCATGGTGAACAATGTATATGGGAGAAGCTTTTCCTATCCAATGCATATGATACAAAATGCATGCAATCTAAGATACAAGGATGCCTATACATCATGTTACATATGCCATGCCAAATGCAAGAAATGCACAAAGGAAACTATACATATGCTACAAAGGAGCTCCCACGCACCCAACTCAAGAAATCAAACACACACCAAGTCCCCCCCGCAAACAAGTGAAAGTTGCTTGGTCTAGGGGTTTGGTGAAGATATCGGCTAGTTGGTCATGTGTGGGTACATGGATCAAAGCTATCTTCCCTTTCTCTACGTTGTCTCTCAGAAAATGATACCTCACTTCTATGTGCTTGGTTTTGGAATGGAGCACTGGGTTCTTTGCAACGCTTATGGCACTTGTGTTGTCACATTGAAGTGGGACATGGGTATACTCCTCACCAAAGTCACTCATGGTGTATGAAATCCAAAGGAGCTGAGAGCAACAACTAGCAGCGGCAACATACTCGGCCTCGGTAGTGGATTGAGCAACACTCGATTGTTTGCAGGAAGACCAAGACACCAAAGAAAACCCAAAAACTGGCAAGTTCCAGAAGTGGACTTCCTATCCAACCGACATCTGGCAAAATCCGCGTCTGAAAAGCCATGAAGCGCCAAAGAAGAGGACGCGGAGTACCAAAGGCCGAAGTCGGGAGTGTGACGCAAGTACCTGAAAATTCGCTTCACCGCTTGCCGATGCGAAGTCCTCGGAGACGCTTGAAAACAAGCGCACAGACACACCGAGAACTGTATGTCCGGCCTCGTCGCTGTCAAGTAGAGGAGTGACCCGATCATGCTCCGGTACTCCTTCTGGTCCATGTGTTCACCTTCCTCGTCCGCATCAAGAGCTGTAGTCGTACTCATCGGCGTCGTCATGGCCATGGAATCCTCCATCTTGAACTTCCTCACAATGTCCTTGGTGTACTTAGCCTGGTGCACAAATGTTCCTTCCTTTGATTGCTTGATTTGTAGCCCGAGGAAGAACTGCAACTCGCCCATCATGCTCATCTCAAATTCCCTGCTCATATCATCTGCAAACCTTGCAACAAGAGAGTTAGACGAGCCACCAAAGACAATATCATCCACGTACACTTGCACAATCGGATATCTCCGCCTCGCCTCGGCAAAAACAAGGTCCGATCGACCTTCCCCATCTCAAAACCTCTCTCAAACAAGAACCCCCTCAACCTCGCCATACCAAGCTCTAGGCGCCCGCTTCAACCCATACAAAGACCTTCCTCAACTTGTACACCCGGTGGGGGTACTTCTCACTCTCAAACCCCGGAGGTTGCCTCACATACACTTGTTCCTCCAACACACCATTCAGAAAAGCACTCTTCACATCCATTTGGTGCAACTTGAACCCTTTAGCCACGGAAAAGGCTAGAAGAATCCTAATCGCCTCCAAAGGGGCTACGGGAGCAAAGGTCTCCTCGTAGTCGATCCCCTCCTTCTGACTGAACCCCTGAGCAACAAGTCTCGACTTGTTCCTCACCACTTCACCTTTCTCTCCCTCTTTGTTTCTCCACACCCATTTTGTACCAATCGGCTTACACCCTGGGGGAGGGTCAACTAACTCCCAAACCTGGTTCCTCTCAAAGTTCTCCAACTCCTCATGCATCAAATTAACCCAATTGTGATCAGATAGTGCGTGTCCAATGTCTTTGGGCTCAAAAGTAGCAACAAACGCAGCATGAGCGAAATGGGAATTGTTTCGAACCCTCAACCGTGTAGTGCGTTTATTCATGTCGCTGATGATCCTCGAAGCTGGGTGATCCACTTGTACTTGCCGGGGAGGTTCTCGCCTCGATGCTACCTCCCCCTCAACATCAGCTTCTCCTCGTTCTTGATTTGTCTTCGTAGGTGTAGTAGAGGGTCCGTCCATCACCGTAGTCGAAGTAGTGGGTACATGTTCGGTCGGGGGCAACGCACCACCATCCTCATCGTCTCCATGTTCATGCTCCTCCTCCCGAAAAATCTCCTCGCCAAGCTCATCATCACCGCACACTCAAAGACAAGCCGACTACGTGGCTCGTCTCGTCGAAGTTTACCTCGCAAGTCTCCACGATTTGGTTAGTTTCAAGATTGAGCACACGATAAGCTCTAGAATGAGATGCATAACCAAAGAAAATACCATCGACGGACCTAGCCTCAAACTTATCCAACTTCCTGCCTTTCTTCAGAATGAAACATTGCAACCAAAGACATGGAAGTGACTCACCTTGGGTGTGCGACCATGCATCAACTCATAGCATGTTTTCTTCTTGTGCACTCTGAGGTAGATCATGTTTGACACATAGCACGCGGTATTCACCGCCTCAGCCCAGAACCTTCTCGGAGTCCTATGCTCATCAAGCATCGTCCGAGCCATCTCACACAAGGTCTTGTTCTTCCTTTCCACAACACCATTCTGGGGAGGCGTATACAGACTCGAAAACTAGTGCTCAAGACCCAAGTCATTGCAAAAGGTTTCAAAATGAGAGTTTCTGAATTCCGAGCCACTATTACTGCGGATAGCTCGTATGGCATCTCCGTGCTTCTCGTTCCTCAACCTCAAGACTAGATCTCGAACAAAACCAAACGTCTCCCCCTTATCCTCGATAAAGAACACCCACGCATACCGAGAATAGTCGTCCACCACAACAAGGACATACCACTTCCCACCCGCAGATCGCACACGAGCTGGGCCAACAAGGTCCATATGGAGCAGCTCGCATGGACGCTCAGTCATCACATCGGTGAGAGGCGGGTGAGAAGAGGCTACCATCTTGGCATGCCTACACGGCGCACAAACCAACTCTTTCTCAAGCCTCAACCGTGGCAATCCTCGTACCAAGTTGAGTTTACTCAAGCACGACAAAAGGTCAAAGCTCAAGTGACCCAACTTCCTATGCCACTTCCACAACTCACTCGAAGAACCAGCCAAGAAACAACGCTCCACACCCGAAGACTGAGAAAAATCAGCACGGAACACCTGACCCTCGGGTACGACCATACAAACAAGGTCCCCTCGAGAGTCCAAAATCCGAGAACCACCGGGCCGAAACAACACCTCAAAACCCTCATCCAACAACTGGGACATAGAAAGTAAATTGTACCCCAGCGATTGAACAAGAGCAACACGCCTCAGAGTGATCTTGTCACTCACTTTTATCTCACCTTCTGAAAGCACACGCCCACGCCCATTGTCCCCAAACGTGATGTACCTCTTTGTCACCACCGGGACGAGACTTGAGAACCACCCCCTGTCTCCGGTCATATGCCTCGAGCAACCGGAGTCAATCAACCAAATGTTCTTCAAGTCTCCCTCCTGTAATTCAAAGATGAGCACGTGAGCGAACAAACGACTCGGCACTGGGGTTAGTACCAAAAGAGTAAAACTAGTGCCGAGCCATTTGCTCGAAAGTGGGGTTAGCGGACATGAAGCCATCTTTCCTACCATAACTACCACCACGAACACCACCTCGGCAACCACTCCGAGGAAACCACCCCTCACTGTCTGGAGGAGGACCAAAACCACGGAAGACAACCCGTGGACCGTCCCTCCTCTCCTTCTCAAAGCTACGACTCCTCCCATCCCCGTAGTGAACTCGAGGGGGAGAATGCCTAGCAACCGACCACCCGCTTGTCTCTCCGGACCAACCACCGGCAACACCACCTCCGGACCTCAAACCTCTCGACTCACCACCTCGAAAACCACTCCGCCCCGACTGCGGGGGACGGTTGAACCGCCTAGCCGGGGCCGGTCCTAACCCCCCCCTCTAGGCGGGGGCGGTCCGACCGCCTAGCCGGCCGGTCCGACCGCCCCCTCCGGATCGCTCGTCGGGCTGCGGGAACTCGCATCTCCCCATGCCGGAACATTCTCACCACAGCTTTACCCCTGGGTAGTGGCATACGAGGCTTAGGTACACCATGGGAAGGGTTGTACCTATCCTTGTTCGCCCACTCCTTTGCCATTCTCTCTTTCCGCTTCCTCTTGAAGCAAAACTCATCCTTGTGACCCTCTTTCCCACAATGGCCACAACGGAACCTCACAAGCTTAGGTTTAGGCTTGGATTGGGGCTGCTCGCTTGGTTTCTCTCCACTCAACTCCTCCACCGATTTCTCCTCACTAGCCTTCTCACTCACTTTCCCAAAGAACACATTCCCGGAAGTGCTCACAAACTTGATAGGCTTTTGGAGATCATTTGTGGGTGTAGGGAACACGGGTGGAGCTGGGGTTGTGTCTAGTCGGTTCCTAAGATGGTTAGGTTTTGGGGGGGAATCATTTTTGTGGTGGGTTTTTGGTGGCTCCGGGATATTCTCTCCACTTCCCTCACCAACCTTGTTTGCCCCAAGTCCCTCACTATCCTCGCCTTTTAAATGCTTCGATCATCATCCTCAACCGAGGCTCATGACCGGGACAACCAATCCATCAACTTTCTCAAGTCATCATTCTCATCCCGCAAACGATCAACATAATGTGCAAGTTCCAAATTTTTCAAAGCATGCATTTCACGGGTAGAGCGTGATGCGGGCATGGGTTCCTTCAATTTAGCCTCAAGAGAACTAGTGTAAGCATGCATCTCATCAATCTTAGCATGCAAAACAGGGTAAGAAGTGCAAGCACCTAGCAAAGCAGGTCTAGACTTAAGCTCAGCCACTTCAACCCTAAGCACATCTAGTTCCTCACACTTGGAGGCATGCTTCTCCTTAAACAAAGCAAGATCGGCAAGAAATATGGAGCAATCGAGCACAATCAACCTCATCGAAACAACGGGGCTAGCCTTAAGGGAATCAATCTCAAGCTTGCTATCAAGCACCTGTGTCTCTAGCTCAGCCACTCTAGTCCTAGCATCCTCGAGTGAAGCCCTAAGCTCTTTTCTCATTTTCTTGGCCTCTCTAAGCATGTCATCACGGTTATCAAGCAAAGAGCCAAGCCTCTCATTTTCCTGGTGCAAGAAGGGAAGTTCATCACGCACCTCGTCGTCGGACTCAGAGTCCGAGTCGCTCTGTGTGCTCTTCTTGCTGCCGCAGCTCAGCGCCATGGTGCAGAAGCCATCTCTCACGAAGCAGCTCAACCCGCTCAGGTTCTTGGACGACTTCTTGTTCTTGCGACGATCACCTTCATCCTCACTGCTGCTCGAGCTCGAGGTGGAGTACGCGGAACTGTAGTCGACGTCGCTCGCTCCAACCATCGCTCGGGCCTTGCCTCGGCTCTCCTTCTTCCTCGATCGTCGCTCGTCCTTGTACTTGTTCTTGTGCTTGTTCTTGTAGTCGCGCCTCGACCGGTACTTGCCATCGTTCCTCGGTTTGTGCTTGTAGCCGTCCTTGTTCTCGACCTTCTCCGGGCAGTCGGCGACGAAGTGTCCCGGCTTGCCGCACTGGAAGCATGTTCTCGTGTTCCTCCTCATGTTCACGCGGTTCTCGTGCAGCCTCTCGAACCGCCTTGGCAGGAGCGCCAGCTCGTCCTCTCCAAGCTCGTCGAACTCCTCATCTGGCATAAACATCAGAGAGGAAAAAGAGAACATCCTGGTGGATGGGTTAGTGTTAGCCTTTCCTTTCGAACCACCAACGAGGGCAAGACTATGGGAATCAGTCGGTCCCTCGAGCTTGGCAGTCATGCCCCTATCCACCTCAGCCGACTTGAGCTTCGAGAACAGCTCGTTCACCATCAGAGTGTCATACTTCTTTGACTCCACAATGGCCTCGAACTTTCCACCCCAAATCGTACGATCCAAAGAGTGTAAGAGCTTGACCGCTCTATCATGATCATCGTACGGGAGCACGTCCACATTGGCCCTCATGTTGTTCACAACCACCGTGAACCTCTGAAACAAGGCATCGATGGACTCACCGGGGAGATGAGTGAAGTTATCGTACTCTCTCCGGTAGGTCGCATACATCCGTGCCTGAACCTGGGCATTCCCAACATGAGCCTCCTTCAACACCGCCCAAATCCTACAAGCCAAGTGCTCGGTGTGCACCCGATCGAACTCAGGCTGACACAAAGCACGAAAGAAGTAGTCGACCGCCTTATTGTTGGCGTCGAATCTGTCCCTCGATCCTGGAGCGAGAAAATCCATCGGCTGGACATAGCCTGTGTCCACCGTGACATCCCAAAGGATCTGACCCTTTCCGCGGAGGAACGCACCCATCTGCTTACTCCACATCTGGTAGTTCTTTCCATTGAAGTGTGGAGGACCCGAACCCCGTTCCTGGTACGCCATCCTTGGATCTTAGACTCGTTAGAGTCAACAAAGACCTGAACCTGCTCTGATACCAATTGAAGGACCGATTAGGCGACCAGAGAGGGGGGGAGTGAATGGGAGCCGATAAAAATTCTTCTCGAGGGTGAGGACCAGGAGCGTCCCAGTGGTCGATGGATGACTGCTCCTCAGTGATGAGTGATTGACAACAGGTGTTGGACTGACTCTTGGCTTAGTGCGCAGGTGTAGGCTGCGGCCAGGTTCATGTTGTTGCAGGTGAAGAACGGGCGCGAAAGGTCTTCAGCCTTGAGGGGCCTCCAGGAGATGGAGAGACAAGTAGGCTCGGTTCGAGGGACCCGGTGGACAGCGGGACTGGGTGCGGGCCACATGGTGGTGACACGAGCAAGACGAAGTCATGAACAATCGAGCCGGTGCACAGTGGCAGTCAAGTCAAGTGGTTTGGCGGGAGGCCGGACTGAGCACGCGGGGTTTGGTGGTTTGCCCACAAAACCATCGGAAGACGGTTTCTTGGTTTGGGCCTCAAAACCAAGTCCGAGGGCCCAACACGATGGAGACGGGATCTGGGCGTGTCGGAAAGCTTCGAAGTGGAGGACACGCGGTGGGATCGCATGGCTTGCGTCGGGAGGACGCGGGGTGCGGCAAAGGCATGGCCGTCCGATGGCAAGACCCACAAACATTACCTAAATGCCCCTGCGTGGGTTGTATCGCCAGTTGTTAAGTTAGGGGTAGTCGAGTCATTTACCACTCCGGCGGGACCCATGAGGGTGTGTGGATGGCTCTCTCTCTCGATGACTTAGGGTTTCATTTCCCCCTTCCTCTTTCTCATTCTCGTAGCTATTTTTCTTCCATTTTCTCTAGGCTAGCATGAGAGCTTCATGAGAGATTTGTTGAGAGGGATGTATGCTTGGGCGGCGTGCTAGACCTTGTGAATCTTTCCTGGTTTGTATAGAAGATTCGGAGTTGTGTTTTTCGTGGTCTTTTTGTGCTTGTTTCCGTGCCTTTGTTCTCGGTGTGATTCCGTGGATTTGAGTGGGTTTCTCCCCGGATTTCTTTGAGGGAAACATGGATAGATGTCTCATGCATCTTTGTGATTGATCTTGTTTCCTCAAACGCCGGGAAACCACTTCGATTCGTGAGTTTTCGTTCGGTGCTCTAGCTTTCGGTGGTGCTCAAAGGATTCGCGATTCCCGGTGATTTAGGGAGTTAGGAGGCAAGATTTTTGGGCTATAGCATCCTTGTGTGACGCTTTTCAAGTCCCCAAACCCTTTTCTCCACAGCTTCAACCGTTTGGGAAATCCGATGATCATTTGGGGGAGTTGACTTTCGAGGTCGGGCGTTTTTCTGCTCTGCCCGTGCCTCGCGGACGGTCCGCGCCCTCCTGGCGGACGGTCCGTGCCGCACAAGTTCATCCGGTGTTCTTTGTGTTCTTGCTCGCCTTTCGTTTCGATCCGTCACGGTTTTGAGTTTTGGTTGGACGGAGTTTCGGACGGTCCGCGGCGGCGGCGGGCGGACGGTCCGCGGGTGCCCCGCGGACGGTCCGCGTGCTCCCCGCGGACGGTCCGTTTTCTCGGGTTGCTTCTGTTGGTTCTGTGTGATTTAACGGACGGTCCGCAGCGTAGGGCCGGACGGTCCGCAGTGTTGGCGCGGACGGTCCGCGGCATTAGGCCGGACGGTCCGCGAGGCCAGTGCGGATGGTCCACCCCTCCTGGACGGACGGTCCGCCAGAGCCTGTGAGCTTTGCTTCTTGGTTCGATTCCTCCCTTCCTTTCTCGTGCTTCCGCGTGTGCTTCAAGGAATCGTTCCTAAGGCTAGAGGTTGATCCATAACCTCGTTGTCTTGGCGATTGGTGTGTGATTCGATCCATCGCTTATGTGTGACCGGAATTTGACTAGGGCATAGGCCGGGTTCTTTGGGAAGAATTTTTACCGGCTCCTATTCACTCCCCCCTCTCTAGTCGCCATCCGGTCCTTCAATTGGTATCAAAGCTTGGTGCCGGATTCTGTGCGACTTTGACAAGTCTCGAATCCTAAGATGGCGTACGTTGAGCGGGGCGGTCCGCCGCACTTCGATGGCAAGGGTTACCACAAGTGGGCGGCCCGAATGATGAGCTTTCTTCGTGGGAAGCTGTTGGATTTCATTGTGCTTGACAAGACCTATGCTATTCCCATCAACATCCATACTCTCATGGTGACCGATGCTGGTGCTAAGGCCAAGTATGAGGCTAATGCAAAAGCCGTTGATCACTTCGTCCGGAGCTTGTGTGATCCTGAGTTTGAGCGTGTTCGTCATTTGAATCTTGCTTGGCAAATTTGGGAGAAGTTGTTGGTTGCTCACGGTGGTGATAACCATGTGAAGGCCCGCCTCTTTGTCTCTTACCGGATGCAATATGAGAACTTCACTCCACTTCCCGGTGAGGACATTGATGCGATGTTTCAGAGGTTCACCGCCATCGTGAACAACATGAAAGCTAATGTTGAGGATTTTCCTTACACCGAGCATGATCAGGCTTTGAAGCTCTTGCATGTCTTGGACCCAAATGTTTCGGGTGCTAAGGTTGAGGCCATCAAGGAGTCTGGGCAATATTTGACTATTGATTTGGATGACCTCTTTTCTAAGCTCAAGTCGGCTGAGGTTGATAGGAAGTTGCAATCCAAGCATGAGGGCTCGACTGACCATAGTCTTGCTCTTGTGGGCGGATCAAAGGGCAAATATAACCCTTCCTGTCGAAAGTTTTCCTTGTCTTCTCTTATGTCTATTCCAGATGAGGAGTTTGATGTGCTGGGCGAGGAGGAGCTGGCCTTGCTCTCAAGAAGGTTTGATCGACTACACGAGAGTCGGAGGAATGCAAGGCGGAGCTCAGGGACGTGCTACAAGTGTGGCACGCGTGTCCACTTCATTGCCGAGTGCCCGGAAGCGGAGGAGAACAAGTACAAGGTGAACGAGTACAAGGCGCACCCGAGGCGTGAAGACAAGTACTCCTCCAAGGGCAAGCACTTCAACAAGTCCAAGAGCAAGGACAAGGACAAGCGACGACCGAGCAAGAGCGGCTACAAGAAGAACAAGGCAAGAGCGATGGTGTCCGGTGCGAGCGACGTCGACTCAAGCTCAAGTGACGAGCGAACAAGATCAAGCGGCGAAGATGAAGACGCCGGGAGGCGCAAGGGCAAGAAGAGTGCAAGCCGGAACCTCGGCGGGTTGAGCCGTGTGGCGCTTGAGGGCTTTTGTGGCATGGCCCATAGCTCAAGCAGCAAGAAGAGCGAGAAGGAAGACGGCGACTCCGACTCGGAGGATGAGGTAAATCGTGACCCCGACTCTTTGCTTGCTGAGATCGCTAGGTTGAATGGCTTGATTGACAACCGTGATAGTGTGCTAAGAGATGCCAAAAAGATGAGAAAAGATCTTAGGGCCCAACTTGAGAATGCTAGTGAGAAAGTAGGAGAGTTAGAGTCCAAATTGCTTGAATTGAAACTTGAGAATGACTCTTTGAAACTTGCTCCTACTACTCCTGATGATGTTGAATGTCTTGAGTGTGATGCATGGTTGAATGAGATCAAGTTGCTTACTGAGAAGAATGCTTCAACTTTGGCTAAACTAGATGCTCTTAGGACTGAGTATGATGAGCTTAAGGCTAGACCTACTTTGCTTGGTGCTTGTAAATCATGTCCTACTATGCATGCTAAGCTTGTTGATGCTCGTTCTACCATTAGTTCTTTGGAAGCATCTTTGAAATCTCCTGTTGCAAATGCATGCTCTAGTTGTGATGAAGTTACTTTGCGCAATCTTGAACTTACTTCCCGTTTGGATGTCATCTATGAGGAAAATGACTATTTGAGGAAGGTGTTGGGTTGGTTGTACGGGCGGGGAACCTCAATTGAAAATCAAGATTGAGGAGTTCAAGAGAGCCGATGGTCGTGGTTTGGGTTTTGAGAAGTTGGGTGAGAAAGTAGGAGAGAACAAGTGGGGAGAGTGTGTATGAGAAGTTTGTTGAGTCTAACCCCGAGTTTGAGGTGATCGGAGACATCCAAGTCCCACTCCCAAAAGCACCCAAGAACTCTTTCACACCAAAGCCCAACCACCTTTGCAACAAGCTTGACACAACCCAAGATCCACCCAAATTCCCACCTAAGACAAATGACTTCAAGAAACCGGTGAGGTTTGTGAGTGAGAAGGGTGAGAAGCCTAGAGAGAAGCCAGAGCCAAAATCAAAACCCATCCCCTTCAGGTGTGAGTATTGTGGCGAGGAGAGGCATCTTGCAGAGTTTGCTACAAGAGGAAGAGGGATGATAGGCTTGCTAGGGAGCAAGCAAACCAGGACAGGTATCGCCAGCCTCATGGTATTCCTAAGCCTAGAGTGCCACTTCCACGGGGTGTGGGAAGTGTGAGGAGTGTTGGCAGGTTCCCACAGAGAGGTGGTGGTGAGAGGTTTGCTAGGAGAGATGATGGTGTGCGTGCTGGTGAGAGATTTGGTCGGGCTCGTGGCGGTTTTGCTGGACGTCCCCCTACTCGTCCTCAATACGGGTTTAGGGGAGATGATCGCAGCTTTGGGTTCCAGAGCAACTACGGACCATGTTTTCCCCCTCGTGGTGCTCGTACTCCTTCCATGGGACATGGGAAGCTTGGTGGCAAGGGAATGATGTTTGCTAACCCCTCCTTTGAGCAGATGGCTCGACACTGGTTCAACTTTCTTTGTGCTAACCCCAGTGTCGAGTCGTTAGCTCATTCTCGTTCTTGTTTCTGACTACAGGCAGGAGGCTTGGAGGACATTTGGTTGATCGACTCCGGGTGTTCTCGACACATGACCGGAGATAAGAAGTGGTTCTCCAGCCTCACCCCAGTGAAGGAAAAGATGTACATCACATTTGGGGACAATGGACGAGGAAGGGTGATTTCTGAGGGTGTTGTGCATGTGAGTGACAAGGTAACGTTGAAGAGAGTGGCTCTTGTGAAGTCTTTGGGTTTCAATTTGCTTTTGGTTTCTCAGTTGCTTGATGAGGGTTTTGAGGTGCATTTCCAGTCTGACGAGTCTCGTTTGCTTGATTCTCGAGGTGATCTTGTCTGTATGATCATCCCCGAGGGTCAGATTTTCAGGGCTGATTTCTCTCATTCTTTGGGTCCTCGCTTTCGCCGTTTGATGGCCGGTCCTTCTTCGATTTCTCGGAAATGGCATAGGCGGTTGGGACACTTGAGCTTTGATTTGGTTTCCCGCTTGAGTGGTCTTGACCTTGTCCGAGGATTGCCGAGGTTGAAGCTTGAGAAGGATTTGGTTTGTGCTCCGTGTAGCCATGGCAAGATGGTAGCCACTCCCCATCCACCCCTGACCGATGTCATGACCGAGCGTCCGACGCAGCCGTTGCACATAAACCTTGTTGGGCCAGCTCGAGTTCGCTCGGTGGGTGGGAAGTGGTATGTCCTTGTTGTGGTGGACGATTACTCTCGCTATGCCTGGGTGTTTTTCTTGGAGGATAAGAGTGAGACATTTAGCTTTGTTCGAGATCTGATTGTGAGGTTGAAAAACGAGAGGCATGGGAATGCTATTCGAGCTATCCGCAGTGATAATGGCTCAGAGTTCAAGAACTCTCGTTTTGATGCCTTCTGTCGTGATCTAGATCTTGAACATCAGTATTCGACCCCTTCTGTGCCTCCTCAAAATGGAGTCGTGGAAAGGAAAAATCGGACTCTTTGTGAGATGGCTAGGACGATGCTCGATGAGCACAGGACTCCTAGGAGGTATTGGGCTGAGGCGGTCAATACGGCTTGTCATGTCTCTAACAGGATTTTATTGCGATCTTTCAAGAAGAAGACTCGTTATGAGCCGATGCATGGTCGGGCACCCAAGGTGAGTCATTTCCGAGTTTTTGGCCGCAAGTGCTTTATTCTTAAGAAGGGAAAACTCGACAAGTTTGAGGCTAGGTCTAGTGATGGTATTTTCTTTGGATATGCTAACCACTCCCGAGCCTATAGGGTGCTTAACCTTGAGACTAACAAAATCATGGAGACTTGCGAGGTAACCTTCGACGAGACAATGCCATGTACCTCTCTTGGCTTTGAATGTGCAGGTGAAGAGGAGATGGCCGAGGACCTCTTTGAAGAGGAGAAGGATGAAGCTGGAGATGATGATGGGGAGAACCATGCGCCTGAAGCTGAGTGTGTACCCACTACTTCCCCTACGACCACTACGGAGCGTGGACCGTCTACTTCATGGACAACGACGGTGCGACAAGAGGACCAGGCAAGAGAAGCTGAAGTTGAGGGGGAGGTAGTCTCGAGGCGTGAGGCTCCCCGGCGGATTCAAGAAGTGCACCCCCTGTTGAAGATCATTGGGGACATCGATGGACGTACTACACGGTCAAGGTCCAGGAATTCCTCTCATTTCGCTCATGCTGCATTTGTTGCCACCTTTGAGCCCAAGGACATTGGACACGCTTTATCTGATGCAAACTGGGTCAATTCTATGCATGAGGAGTTGGAAAACTTTGAGAGGAACCAGGTGTGGGAGTTAGTTGAACCACCTCCAAATTGCCATCCCATAGGAACCAAGTGGGTTTGGAAGAGAAAAGAGGGAGAGAATGGGATGGTTGTGAGGAACAAGTCCAGACTTGTTGCTCAGGGGTTTAGTCAGAAGGAGGGGATCGACTATGAGGAGACCTTTGCTCCTGTGGCCCGTCTTGAGGCAATTCGGATCCTTCTAGCCTTTGCCGTGGCTAAAGGGTTCAAGTTGTTTCAGATGGACGTGAAGAGTGCTTTTCTGAATGGGGTCATAGAGGAGGAGGTGTATGTGAAGCAGCCACTTGGGTTTGAGAGCGAGTTGTACCCACACAGGGTATATAGGCTGAAAAGGGCTCTGTATGGGTTGAAACAGGCGCCCCGTGGTTAGTATGGGAGATTGAGAGGTTTTCTGTTGAGTAGGGGGTTTGTGATGGGTACCGTGGATAGGACTTTGTTTCTCCTCAAGCATGGAAATGACTTGTTGATTGTTCAGATATACATGGATGATATTGTCTTTGGTGGCTCGTCACATAACCTTGTTGCCAAGTTTGCAGATGAGATGAGCAGGGAGTTCGAGATGAGCATGATGGGCGAGTTGCGGTATTTTCTCGGGGGCCGCGGATCAAGCAAGTGAAGGATGGAACATTCGTGCACCGGACCAAGTACACGAAAGACATGCTTTGAGGAAGTTCCGGATGCAAGATGTGAAGCCGATGTCGACTCCCATGGGGAGTACGACCACTTTGGATGCGGACGAGGACGGAGAACCGGTGGACCGGCGGGAGTACGGGAGCATGATCGGCTCCCTCCTCTACTTGACGGCGACGAGGCCGGACATACGGTTCGGCGTGTGTCCGTGCGCTCGTTTTCGAGCTTCGCCGAGGACATCACATCGACAGGCCGTCAAGAGGATCTTCAGGTATCTACAGTCTGCCCCTGGTCTTGGCCTTTGGTATTCTTCCTCCTCGACTCTTTCTCTTCATGGTTTCGCCGATGCGGATTTTGCTGGTTGTCGAGTCGAGAGGAAGTCTACGTCTGGTACTTGCCAGTTTCTTGGTTCTTCGTTGGTTTCATGGTCTTCCCGCAAGCAGTCAAGTGTAGCTCAGTCTACCACCGAGGCGGAGTATGTTGCTGCCACGAGTTGTTGTTCCCAGCTGTTGTGGATTTCATACACTTTGAGAGACTTTGGTGAGGAGTGCACCCAGATCCCACTTCTTTGTGATAGCACCAGTGCCATAAGTGTAGCCAAAAACCCAGTGCTTCACTCCAGAACCAAACACATAGAAGTGAGGTATCATTTCTTGAGGGACAATGTGGAAAAAGGAACCATTGTGTTGAGCCATGTCCCTACCCAAGATCAGCTAGCCGACATCTTTACAAAGCCTCTCGACCAAGCTACATTTGTGCGCTTGCGGGGGAACTTGGGGTTTGTTGCCCTTTCTTGTTGTTTCTTGGGGGTTGCTTTTTGTATCATATTGCATTTTAGGATGATGAGCTTCTTTCATATGCCTTATTTGAGTCTCTTTGGCTATTTGCGAGATATTGGTCATATGTGTGGAGAAATGGTGATGTGAGGCTATGCTCTTGGAATATTTGAGATATATGTGTGGTGAGATAGCCCTTTTTGAAATAAATGCTAATCTTGACTAATTTTTGGTGAAATGTGCTCCACTCTTGTATAGTAGTGTATCCATGTCACGTTTTGGTTTAAATATGCTTTCTGTGCTTAGATTGTGCTTGGATGCCTTTTTCTTGCATTTGGGCCAAAGGCCGGATATCATTGTAAATGTTTAGCCTATGTTGCATTCATGGAGGAGCATAAGCTTCTTTTTGCCGCAAAGGCACTTCATGTACCATGAAATGATTTAATCTTGAAAAGAAGTGTGTAATGCTTGAAAAATGCTCCATCCATCATGTCTATGCTTAAAATGTCTTATCTTTCACATGGGTGCAAAACATGTTGCATTATGTTCACCAGCGGAGAAGTCTCCCCGAAGTGGACACATGGCTCATGAGCTTTGACATGACATGCTTTGCTTTATGGGTGTTTGCCATGACATATCCTTGTATGATCTTTGAATGGCATGCATGTTTGTGGCTCAAGTGTGACATGGATAGGCTTCTACATGTAAAGCGAGCCTTCTTTTGATAAAATTGCTTAAATCTGAAATTTCTGCTTTGTCACATGCTTGTATTTTCGTATATTACTTGTGGCAATGCTTTGACTATGCTATGATTCATATGTGTGATCTTTGTCTCATTTTTAGCCTTTGGCACTAGATTTGGCCTATTTGAGAAGCTCATGTAGATGTTTATATGCTTTGCTTTGCATTTCTGCATTTTCACCTTGATTCCTACATTGTCAACAAGGGGGAGAAGAGGTGAGCTTAATGAAAATTCAGAAGAGGTGAGCTAAATCTTGGAAGTTTGCATCCACATGTTCAGGGGGAGCTTGCATTTGCTCAGGGGGAGTTTTCTTGCTGATTTCATTGTGGAGTTTGTGCTTTGCTTGGCTTGTGACCTTTCTTTGCCTTTCTTTGGTTTTGGTCATGAGTTGAGCTTCTTTGTTTTTCTTTCTTCTTCCTTTCTTTCTTTCTCTAAATTTCATTTCGCGTTGTGTGTTGTCAATGCACTCATCAAGGGGGAGATTGTGGACCAGGAGCATCCCAGTGGTCGATGGATGACCGCTCCTCAGTGATGAGTGATTGACAACGGGTGTTGGAGTGACTCTTGGCTTAGTGCGCAGGTGTAGGCTACGGCCAGGTTCATGTTGTTGCAGGTGAAGAACGGGCGCGAAAGGTCTTCAGCCTTGAGGGGCCTCCGGGAGATGGAGAGACAAGTAGGCTCGGTTCGAGGGACCGGTTGACGAGCGGGGCCGGGTGCGGGCCACATGGTGGCGACATGAGCAAGACGAAGTCATGGACAATCGAGCCGGTGCACGGTGGCGGTCAAGTCAAGTGGTTTGGCGGGAGGCCGGACCGAGCACACGGGGTTTGGTGGTTTGCCCACAAAATCATCGGAGGACGGTTTCTTGGTTTAGGCCTCAAAACCAAGTCCGAGGGCCCAACACGACGGAGACGGGATCCGGGCGTGTCGGGAAGCTTCGAAGCGGAGGACACGCGGTGGGATCGCATGGCTTGCGTCGGGAGGACGCGGGGTGCGGCAAAGGTGTGGCCGTCCGATGGCAAGACCCACAAACATTACCTAAATGTCCCTGCTTGGGTTGTATCTCCAGTAGTTAAGTTAGGGGTAGTCGAGTCATTTACCACTCCGGCGGGACCCGATATATAAGCCATGAGGGTGTGTGGATGGTTCTCTCTCTCGGTGACTTAGGGTTTCATTTCCCCCTTCCTCTTTCTAATTTTCGTAGCTATTTTTCTTCCATTTTCTCTAGGCTAGCATGAGAGCTTCATGAGAGATTTGTTGAGAGGGATGGATGCTAGGGCGGCATGCTAGACCTTGTGAATCTTTCCTGGTTTGTATAGAAGATTCGGAGTTGTGTTTTTCGTGGTCTTTTTGTGCTTGTTTCCGTGCCTTTGTTCTCGGTGTGATTCCGTGGATTTGAGTGGGTTTCTCCCCGGATTTCTTTGAGGGAAACATGGATAGATGTCTCATGCATCTTTGTGATTGATCTTGTTTCCTCAAACGCCGGGAAACCACTTCGATTCGTGAGTTTTCGTTCGGTGCTCTAGCTTTCGGTGGTGCTCAAAGGATTCGCGATTCACGGTGATTTAGGGAGTTAGGAGGCAAGATTTTTGAGCTATAGCATCCTTGTGTGACGCTTTTCAAGTCCCCAAACCCTTGTCTCCACAGCTTCAACCGTTTGGGAAATCCGATGATAATTTGGGGGAGTTGACTTTCGAGGTCGGGCGTTTTTCTGCTCTGCCCGTGCCTCGCGGACGGTCCGCGCCCTCCTGGCGTACGGTCCGCGCCGCACAAGTTCATCCGGTGTTCTTCGTGTTCTTGCTCGCCTTTCGTTTCGATCCATCGCATTTTTGAGTTTTGGTTGGACGGAGATTCGAACGGTCCGCAGCAGCGGGCGGACGGTCCGCGGGTGCCTGGCGGACAGTCCTCGTGCTCTCCGCGGACGGTCCGTTTTCTCGGGTTGCTTCTGTTGGTTCTGTGTGATTTAACGGACGGTTCGCGGCGTAGGGCCGGATGGTCCGCAGTGTTGGCGTGGACGGTCCGCGGCATCAGGCCGGACGGTCCGTGAGGCCAGTGCGGACGGTCCGCCCCTCCTGGACGGATGGTCCGCCAGAGCCTGTGAGCTTTGCTTCTTGGTTCGATTCCTCCCTTCCTTTCTCGTGCTTCCGCGTGTTCTTCAAGGAATCGTTCCTAAGGCTAGAGGTTGATCCATAACCTCGTTGTCTTGGCGATTGGTGTGTGATTCGATCCATTGCTTGTGTGTGACCGGAATTTGACTAGGGCATAGGCCGGGTTCTTTGAGAAGAATTTTTACCGGCTCCTATTCACTCCCCCCCTCTCTAGTCGCCATCTGATCCTTCAGAGGGAGATTGAAACTCCGACAAGATGAACTAGCTCGGTCAGACCCCCGAAATCACACACTCCGCACTTCTACCTTCCGTTTGCCAAAACCACGTAGCCACTGGAGTGCTACTGGTCCTAGGAGCAAACTCTACCAGCAACCTCAACACACACGCACCAACGGCAGCGGAAACAACTTGAAAGCCGGCTAACCATAGGGGGGCGGTTAGACCGGGTATAGGGGGCGGTTAGACCGCCTCCACTTGGTAACCGAGAAATCCTCCGAAACACCTCTTCCGAGCACCAAAACGCACCACGGTTTCACCAACAAAGATCTCTGGTCAAGGCCATGCTAGCTACCAGAAAATCTTGGCGAAAACCAAAACTCCACCCAGGGGCCTAGGGGCGGTTAGACCGGCTACCAGGGGCGGTCTAACCTCTTGTACCCATGTACCCAGCAACGAACTCCAACCAAGAACACCTAGCAAACAAGCACGAGAACGACCCCAAATTTCACCCGGACACTCCTCGATCAAGGCGAACAAACTCACGAGAGGAAAATCCGGTGAAACAAAACTTCGACACCGGAAACACCCGGGCGGTTAGACCGCCCCCCCGCGGTGGTTAGACCGCCTCTCCCCGAGAAAACAGCCCGCGGGTCAAACCTCAACTTCCTCGCGCCCGATCTCCCGAATCACTCCACGGATTGCAGCAAAACTTCGGGAATAGCTGGGTTACCTCCTGGGCAACCTCTACCTCAAAGGAATCGACCCGAAACGCTCACAATCATGAGGAATCGAAGAAATCGCTTCTCTTGGTCAAGAACTCACCCAACTCGAAAAACCACCAAATCGAGTCCGATTCAAAGGAGATTTGGGGGCAAAGTCACCAGCCAAAGAGGCACAAGAACCTCATACGTGACACCCACCAAAAACCCCAAGAAATCGTTCTCAAAACACCGCCAACAAAGAGCTCCGAAAATCACCACAAAAGAGAAGGGAAAACCACCATGAGGAACAACGCCGAACCATCTATACATACCATGAAAGGTTCGTACAAGGTCTAGCTTGCCACCCAAACATCCATCCCTCTCTCTAGATCTCACATGAAGCTCTCAAGCTAGTCCTCTAAAAACCTAAGGAAAATAGAGAACGAAATTGGAAAAACAAATGAGCTAGGGTTCCAAGAGTTGGCTGCCATCCACCCATTCAATGAGTATATATGGAGGCACCCAAAAGACTAAACTACCCTTCACTAATAACTAGGGATACATGCCCCTCAAGGGCGGATTTGGAAATCTTCGGAATATCTTCATCGGACGGATGCCCGGCGACCGCAACCTGCTTAGCCTCGACGCAAGCCTTGCGATCCCGACGCGTGTCCTCCGCTTCGAAGCTTCTCGGCGCCGGCGGCCAGGGCGGTCAGACCGCCCCCCCTGGGCGTTAGACCGGCCCGGGAGATCGACCGGCCCCGGGCGGTCCGACCGCCCTCTCTGGGCGGTTGAACCGGCCCGGGTGGCCGCACTCGCTCGTCGAGTCTTCGGCCTCGGTTTTGTGGCTCAACCAAGTAACCCGGTGTTTTCCGGTGAACCACCGCAAACCCCGCGAACTCGGTGTAGCCTCCGCCAATCTCCACCCATGACTTGGCTCCCACGTAGTCCCAGCTCGCCCTCGGTTTTGAGGCTCTACCAAGAAACCGTCCACGACTTCATCTTGCTGTTCATGCCACCATGCGGCCCGCACTTGACCCCGCTGGCCACCGGGTCCCTCGAACGAAGCCTACTTGTCTTCTCCACACCCGGAGGCCTCAGCGGCAACGACCTTTCGCGCTTGTTCTTCACCTGCACCAACACGAGTCAAGCCACAACCTACACCTGCAATACTTAGCCAAGAATCAGTCCACACAACATTGTCAATCACTCATCACACAAGGAAGCGACCATCCACTGGTCCTCAAACCACACCTGGTCCTCAGCCGTGGGCGGCCATGGCGCGCCCGCGCAGACGCACCGTTCCTTTTATAGGCAGGAACGGTGAGGCGCTACGACTCTAAGGGAACGCAGCGTGGCGGGGACCCGGCTACCTTGGGGTGTGTGCGCCGGCCTCGGCTGGAGTGCACGGCTTGGAAGGGCGCGGAACGGACCGGTGGTCAACAGCAGGGGTGACTGGCAGCGAACGCGTGAGCTCCACGTGGCCCGGACGCCAAGGTGGCGGTACGGCGCGCGCAAGCGGACAGGAGCGGCGCGACGTCGCGTTCCAGTGCGACACGCTACGGTGTTGCCTAGTTTGACCGAGATTTACTCTAGAAGTGCACCGAGCAGTGAATACCAAAGTTTTAGATCTCACTACCCTCTACAACTCTTACAAATGCTCGTAGGTGTTTTTCTCAATGGTTTTTGCAGGAACGGCTTGCCAACTTTGAATGCCGCCATGTCTCAGTGAACAGGAGTTGCTGTCGGTTGACCACGTTTTTCACCAATTTCCACTCAAAATTGGAAATGCTAATCTACATGAAAATTGTGTCCCTCGAAAACTGGACAACTTTCATATTGGTAGATTTTGAAGTGTTTAGGTGAAATTTGGAGAACGCGGCAAAAGTTCCGGAAGACACTCACCGACGTTAGGGTTTAAGCGGGGTTTGACCGTGTCTTTGACCAAGAGTTGACCACAAGGGTGTGTTGACTTGCTCAAGGGGGTCAATGGGGGTTGTCGGCTCGGTTTTCGAGGTGATGACCCAGGTTGACCTAGGTTTGACCTGTGTTAGTCGGCTCAACTCGGCTGATTCGATCATTAGTGGTATTGATTACTAATTAAAAACCTGGGTGTCACAGCCTACCCCCCTTAAGAAGAATCTCGTCTCGAGATTTGAAATTCCAAAGACAAGATAGGGAAATAGGGAAGTGGTCCTATCGGATTTTCTGAAATTACTCTGAGGGAGCAAACACGATGGGATTATTAGTCAAAGAGTATAACCACTATCGGTTCAAGATTAGCCCATAAGAGTAGTCAAAGGCGACAAGTAATGGAAAGCTTTTTGCACGGAGTTTACTTGCGGATGCAAGAAGGTATGGAGAGATCAATTGGTATAGGATCTTCCGAACGATCTTGCTCACATGTTATTTAGGTTGCAGCCTAGGTGGCATTGTTTCGTGCCAGTACGGTGCAATGGTTTTCCACATTGGTGTGATGCACATGTTTATGGAGACACGATGCATATGCTCATGTAGTATGGTGCTCAAGATGCATGTTAGCACGACTCGGTCACCCACAAAATGAGTTAGTGGTTGAGAGGACAATCACAAGTTGAGAAGGAGTATCCGTGGCGAGTCGCATCCTCACAACCATGATACCTAGCGCGCTCCTAGTGGCTATCATATGGCTGCAGCACATATGATGTCCTAGGTTTCGTCGCGGCACCTTTGGTTATGGGACAACAATATCGCCAACATAAAGGATAGAGTAGGACATATTGAAAGCTGCCATGCTTATGCAGGTTAGTTCCCCCAAGGTTCCCAAATGCACATGCTATGCAAATGCATTCTCAAGAAGGGACATATTTATTTATTTATTTATTTATTTATTTATTTATTTATTTATTTATTTATTTATTTTCGAAATGTTGTGAGCAAGACCATGAGGAATAAGCTCATGATTGGAAGTTCGAAGTAACCATGACAAGGATATTAATACCAAGAATATTTTAGTGCTCCAACATGTTTAAGGACAAAAGGGGGTGGGAGGGAAAAACAATTCGATGGAGGTAACAAGTTGACAGGAGAAAACACCATTGAAGATTGAATTCTAAAATCAAGACATTCCCACTGACATGGTAAAATAGCATAAGTTCTTTTATCATGCTGAGCAATGTTGGGTGGTTGTGTGTACAAAGGCACAATTGTATGTTAGAACTCGAAGCGAGTACACATACATAATGACATAAAGTTCTGGAAGTTGTGAACAAAAATTCATAACATAAACCCAGAACCCTCATAAATTCCCCCAATTTCATTCGGCTACTCCGAATGGTTCTTCTACCCACTTTTGGTTTTCAAGGGTTGAGCTAGATCAAAGGAAACAAGGTGGAAGGATGCAAAGTCTAAGTGTTGATTTGTAAAAAAAATAGCAAGCTTAGGTTCCCTTAGAAAGGTGCAACGCAAGGTTGAGAGGAGCTATGATCGAAAATCTTTGCGAGCAGAAACTAGATTAGATTTGGAGCAACTTTTGTTTAACACACCTAGTTAATTACTTCCTAAATCATGGTGTAAGAACATAACGAACAAGCTTTTACAAAATTTGGCATCATAACACCTATGCATGAGAGATGCTCTAGTTTAGAATCACACACTAGCAAATAGAGAGCATACAAGTATTGTCTTGGGTCATTTTAGTTGTTTCCATTTTTAATATGCATGCAAGACGTCCTATTCGAGCTCACATGGCAATCTAGCAAAAAATCTAAGTTAGTGCCGGTGGCAAGGCTTTTACTCGTCTCTCCCTATAATATCTAGTCGAGAGCTATACAGTACTTACTTAGCGACTAACGAAGTGTTGTTATGTACCTGCAGAAAACGAACCTTCCGTGCCAGCACGTCACGAAAGCATCCACATACATTACCGTTCACTATAGAAACAACATCCATGCGTTAAGCCGCTGCATGGACAACGTCCAACCTCGGACACCCTCCGTTTGAATGGAGTGTATCCTTGCCTCGCATATTCGACATGCGGAACGCTCACGTATGAAACACTAGCGACAACACAACTTATAACCAAACGCGAAGATGGGATCCGTGGATTGGATCACTCCACCAACCCTCGCAATTCCTGTGATGCGGCACATCACACGTATAAAACACATTGCTCACTAGTTTGGTTATGCAAGAAAGTAAGTCTTACATACAGTAATGTGCTAGGAGTTAGCAGAATAAACCATAGGTTATTAAGCCACCTGAGAGAACCCAAAAATTCCGTCTAGGGCCTCTCGGTCTAGTTTATCCTTAACGGACCAATGTGTTTTGGAAAAATCAAACAATCTTGGCAAATTTTACTCAAAAACCAGTGATTAAGGTTTTTAATTAATCTCTGGTGCATATAATTGCTCTGGTACCAACTGTGACAACCCACCCAGGAAAATACCGTACTATCGCCTAAACCAATCCACTTTGGTCATTAAGCAATAATAAAGTATCATCTTGTGGTTAGTCACCGGGTTAACGCCCGGTAAATCACTTAAATAGCAACAAGGATCGACATATATGCATTAAAACTCACGCGAAGGCGAGTCCAGAGATACGACATAATTAACATCCAAAATTTACCCCGAAGAGTTTAATTATTACAAACCAAAGTTTTTGACGTGACAACGTAGTTCAGAGTTTTCGAAACAACGGAATTAACTAAGCGAAAAGCGAGAACACCACGGGAGGCCAGCCATGATGCCTTCAGTCGTCATCCTCCACCCACTCCAACTCCCAGCCGGGCGGGATCTCTCCGGGCCACACATCACCGAAGACATTACCTGGAGCAACAGATTATAGCAAGGCTGAGTATACTAATACTCAGCAAGACTTACCCGTCGGTGATAACTACTTCACCAGCTCTAGACATGAAAGGCTTTTGGCCACTGTGTTTCTTTTGCTGAAAAGTAACAAACAGTATGTCCTTACTTTCAAGATTTTAGCACAAGTTCTAGTGGGTTTATTCTTTTCTAAATTAGCCAAGCTAGTACAAACAATGTTGTACAAAACAATTAATCAAGCATAATGTTCTTCAACTTCCATCATTAGGGATCTCATGGCTAGTGGAGTAAGTAGTCTGAGATAACGGTGAGAGGCCGACAATCGATTGTTTCAAACCTTTCAAGGTAGACCTAAACACACGGTGGGATGCCCCCACGAGGACAACCACCAAACGGTTCCCAAAAATCCTCAGGTCGGGATAAAAGGCCACAGTCTTTAATGCAGGCTATCCGGCATACCCCGCGAGGCACCCGGACTCACCATGCACCACTGGTAGCTAGCCGTGAGACGCATCTCAAGATGAGTAATAGTAAGATCCCTGACCGCGTCATTAAGGTACTAGGCTTACCGGTCCCATTTTCGATAAGTGCTTAGTACGTTCAAACACTTAACCCACGAAAGCCATTGGACCAGAGCCCTCATCCCGTGCTCTTACCACATGAGCAATCCAATTAAGGAGATCTTATGATTCCTACCTAGGAACCTATTCTCGCGAGTGACATCATCACCCGACTTGTAACAGTCCTATAGCTTTGTGACATCCCGGCCCAAGGCTTAATAGGATTGATAAGGATACTCATATCAACAAGTTGCAACTTCTTTTCCGGAAGCCCATCACTAAAAACTCCAAAGTTAAGCGTGCTTGGCTTGGAGCGATGGGTGACCGACCGGGAAGTCCTTCCCGGGTGCGCATGAGTGAGGACAAAGTGCGCAGGAAAGACATGTGTTGGTCTGTGGGGATATTCTTGGGGTCCTAGAGAGCTGCCAGGTGTAGGCGGGCCCGGCCTCGGGGAGGCGGGTCGTTACGGTGTGGTATCAGAGCCGTACTTGACCGTAGGACGAGCCCTAGCAACGGCTGATAGATTAGGATAACCCGAATATCCTTGATTGAGTATATACTCCTTGACTTTTATATAAACCCTCTTGAATTCTACAATTACATCCTTGAATTCTCACTAAATGACTCACTAACAACCCCTCTACGTGGTTGGTGATCTAAGGAGAACAACTGATGTCACATGCTTGCAACTCTACGGAACGACGTCTGATACAAGGGAAAGACAACTACGACAGTGACAACTATGAAGATGGAGTACGGGGATGAGATGAAGCCGAATCTACAGCACTCAATTGGATTATCCCTGCTGACTCATCAGTGTCATGTTATGTCAACCCGATTGACTCTACTTTGGAACTAAACCCACCGAGGAATGAATAGATTGCCCTGTGATACATGAAGTCTGCATACAGATGAATTTACAACAAACAGGATGCACCCTTCCACCTTTTGCTCGGAACAGAGCTTGGATAACCCAAGATGCCCAACTCCGAGGACAATGAGGAGTTAAGACTTTAAGATTTAGTGTGCCAACATATATAAATTAGATGCACTATATGGAACTAGCACACATAAGCTTGGATGCAGGAGTCGAATATTCTCGATATGCCCGTAGCTCAAAGCAATTGGATGAAGACCCAAAGGCTTGAAGCTATACGGATAGCCAAGTCATGAAGGATTAAGATATCAAAATGAGTTGTAGCTAGGTGAGGCGACCAATGGATTGAACAGTCAAGATAGCACCACCTTACAAGCAAGCATCACACATACTCGGAGTAACAGCTGGATAATTGACCCCGTGGACTTTCTCCTCGGTAAGCAATATGAAACTTGGATGCTCTGCCAGGGTTGACGACCGGAATAAGATGAATGAATGAGGAACAAAGGGCATGGATACAAGAATAAATACAGAGTACCCCTTTCTTCCAAGGACAAAGCCATGAGAGCCAGCATGAGGAAAAGTTCCGCCAACTTACTTCGGAAAGATTAGTGCCGAAACACTAGATGGCATGCGTTCTTTCAAGTGCTGTATCACTAACATTAGGAAAGTCCCACAAGTGCCCACGATATACTAGTATGCTTACGTTGGTGTAACCTCGAAGGTCTTAGGAGTCAGCCTCGAGGTACACATTTGTTTTGGTGCATTGCATGAGTGATTGGATCTTCTCGGTCTTATGGTTGTTTTGCTTCTTCATGATTGTGTGAAATTGTATTGAGTGCTTATGCTTGCTAGATCTTTAGATGACTTCTTTAGAGACCTTAGCTCCCCATCCTGCAAGATCAAGCTAGCAAAATGAAGATCGACGTGCTCAAGCTAGCTTAACAAGCTCCAACTACAGAAGACGTGAAGGATTTCTTGCAACCTCATCAAATTAGACCAGGACTTTGGATGAGATACCCTATGAACATTGGACTCGAGTTCGTAAATCAGAAAATGAGTACCTCAAGAATTTGCAACCTTTGAAGCTCGGAACTGCAAGTACCGTTACGGAGGCATACATTGGTTAAGCTCAATTGAGTACCCTAAGATGTCAGCAACGCATTTTGGATAATTTCAGATGGGACTCAATTATCGGATAAAGATGAAGTACTCCATATGGAACAAAAATCAATGTGGGAAGTTTTATTCGAGTACTTTAGCTTCCGTGAAGTACCTTATGAATGACCCACCTTGGAATTTGCTAATGCAATACAAAGTTGCTAATAAGGTTCTTCTCCTAACCGCGAATTGACCCATATGGAGACTCAAAAGAACATTGTAACCTCATATCTTGGTAATGGATCCATCGATGAGAACAATTAACATATCGAAGACAACCCAAGATATCGAGGGAGTGGATATAAGCGCATCGAACTCTCCACGGATGGACAATCACACATATTTTATGGAATTGCGCCCCGACCGAGTATTCGAAGTAACGAATCCATGAATAAGGGATCATCCCTAAGTAGACAATACCTCGACCTGGAAGGTATTGTGGAGGTTTTGGATTTAATTCGGATGACTAAACTCAAAGGATATAAGGTTTGCACTACACGAGCAGTCATCCTAGAGTCATTTTTATTGGATTAATCCCTCTTACACTCATAAGCAGTTGTTTTGGAACTTCTATGTAAGCAATAAATAGCTGTGCACCGCAAGTTGTGCTTCTGGAATAGGATGCCCGGAGAGTATGTAAAGGAATTACGAGGTCGACTTTTGGAATAAGATATGGAGTTCAGTCGATCCCACTTTTGGAGTAAGCAATTAATAAAGAAGCTCTACTGGACACCGTATACTGAACAACTGGGAAAGAGAATGACTCCGACTACTACCAGACGTAGGTTATTCCTTCGACCTCACCGCTGGAACCTACCACCCTGTTGGGAAATAGGTAATAAGAGTTGGTGAGCAAAAGTGAGGAAAATTGCTCACCTAAATGGGCGACATTATTTGGAATTGTTGAATAAGCAAGGCAAAGCCATAAAGACATGAATATTTCCAGGATACCTAAAGGTGGGAATACCATCATGAGGAGTAACTCGAAGGAATGGTAAAGGATCGTGATCTACACTAAGGTTGTGCAAGTGAACCAATCCTTAAAGTTACAATAACTTCGGACGTTCTGAGGAATTAATTAAGCTTTGATGGTATTCCTAAGAGTTTTCACCAACCAAGTCTCCTGAGGTTGCTAGATGAGCATGAGTAAAATAGATGTGATTTTGTCAAGAAGGTCCATCTGAAGAAGTGGAATAAACACGTCGAAATTCATCAACATTGAGAAGCTGAACATAAAGAGGAAACATAAGGCATACCGAAGTGAAGACCCTCACCACACCTAGTATGAGCTTAATCTCGAGGACGAGATTCTCGTGAGGGGGGTAGAATGTAACATACCCGAAATTTGACTACTTTCCCATGTGTGAATTTTCGCAAAAATTTAAAACTTTTTGTTTGAACTTGTGTGCTACCAAATTTTCCCCCGATTTGCTAGCATCTCATCTATATTTTCCTTATAAAAGAAAACCATATAAAACTTATTTTCAAATTATAGTTTAAATCATGAGTTGGATCTTCTTTGATTTTACTTGGATCTCAAGGGTGAGTTTGTACCTTTGGATTAAATCCCAAAATACAAACTAAAGCTAGTATTAAAATAAGATCTTAAATTTTGTGTGACTAACTCTAACTTTGCACCCGAGCTAATATTAGCCAATTAGCTCGGCTTGATCTGCTTATCCCTCTAACCCTTTCCTAACACGTGCTTAAACTAATCAAGTTTAGCACCAATCTAATCAACTCGACCCAGTTTGCTTCCTTCCTTTTTGACTTGCTACGGCTTGCATGCTGCTGTTCACGCATGCATGCACCGAATCCGTTCAAACCTCGCTATCTCTTCCTCTAACCTCTCTCGTCTATCTTCATCGTGCCTCTTTGATCTTAAATCTTGAGCTATCACACGACCCATTTAATATCTTACTATACCCTTCTTATCTTTTCAAATAATCCTATGTACGTGATTAGCTGGACCTAAAAACCTCGCTAACGGTCGTTATGCAATCACGTACATGATCAACCAACAAAGCTAGTTAGCATTCCTTTTTTATTTGCTAATAATCCTTTTCTTGTCGCAAGAGCCCAACCAGCGCTTGGCCCCTTCCACTTGTTTTCTCCTTTCGGCCAGCTCCCGGCCCAAGAAGCCGGCCCATCCTCCAGAACCCCCACAATTCGCCACCGACTAACCGGGCCCACGCGTCGGCCATCCCTTCCCCTGTTTCTATTCTTTCTTTGCACGGACGGACGCGGTCGCTCCTCGCTCCGTTCTCCGTTGCGCCGCGCGGAGCCTTCGACTTTCCCTTCCGTTCTTTTGCCCGGAACGTAGTCGCGACTTCGTGTGCGCACCGGCCGTCAACGCCCCCGGCCCGCCCGGAAGCCACCCCCCGTCTCACACCCTCGCGCCGCGCCGGCTTCCACGTGTGATAGTGACGGGACGTCGCATCGCGGCCGCCCGCACGCGGGAGCCTCTCGGCGTCCGTGTACGGGCGCCCATCCGGCTATCGCCCCGTGCCCCCGGTGAACACTAGGTTTGCGCTATAAAACCCCTAGAGCCGCGGACTCCTTATCTTCCCCGGAGCCGCCGCCGCCCGGCCCCTTTTGCCCTCGCGCGTTGCCTCTCGGCTCCCTCGCTTTGTGTCGCCGCCCCTCGGTTTGTTGCCTTGCGCCGCACCGTGGAGGAGCCGCCCAAGAAAGCCACGACTTCACCGACCGCAGGCTTTGCACCATCACGTTGGAGTGCTGCGCCGTCGCTACCTCGGGCTCCGCATCGTCGCCAAACCACGGCCACCGTCGCCGCGCTTTCTCCGTGTGCTCGGCCTTCGTGCCGCCGATCCGTGTGTGCCGCACCGACACCTTGCCTTGCCTTGAGTACCGCCATGCCCCAAGGTGAGCACACAGCCAAGTCCTTTTTTTCCCTTGCCCACCAACTACTCGGTGAAATGCCGGAACCGCGAGGTGATGCGCGTAGCCGACGAATATCTTCTGTCTCTGATACTGGCCTTCGTGCCGTGTCCATCCCGTGCAGGTCACGATCCGCTGCACTGCTTGTCCCCAAGCCGCGGGTTTTTCCCCAACGCCGCACACCACGTGTTCGATGGTATGTGCCAACCAAGCAGCCGCCACCCGCCACCCCGCTTGACGTTTTGCACGAGAGACCTTGAAGCTCGGGAACACTGCCTGACGACATCCTCACCGACCCGCACCATGGGGAACGTCCACGACCTTCACCCTGCCTCTGCTCAGACCCGCATGGTGAGCAACATCAGTAGCTTTGGCCTTGCCTTGTAGGTGTTCGATCAAATGTATGAGCGAGCCTTTGAGTCCTCAACGACCCTAGCTTTCTCCTGTTTGATGTCTCTGCTTTGCTGGCCAGCGTGCCGTGATCATCTCCTGCAGGTCACGACTAGCTGCACAGCCCATCGTCCAAGGTTGCAGCCTATCCTTCCTATGCCTGCAACCTGTTCGATCATATGCCGGGACCACAAGTTATCGCCGTTCTTCTTCCTCTTCACCAAGCACTACGCCATGACGATCTCTAGCTGAACCAAAGCTGCTACCATGTTTGTCGCCGTCATCCTCAAGGCAGGAACACGTTGCCACAAGCCCGTCACATTGGTCGCCCTCGACGTGTTCGACAGAATGACCTTCATGTCAACGAGCCCGTTGGTGAGCCCTCCAGCCAAGCCAACTTCTTTATTACCCTCCGATGCATGCCTGTGTCGCCAGCCTTCGTGCTGTGCTTGCTCCCTGGGAACATTAGTGACCTTGGATGCCTATTCTATAGCTCCACCGTGGCATGCCCACCACCTGTTCGATGTTTTGCCTAAACAAAACCTTTCGCACTTAAGTGGGCTGAAGCTTTCACCCTTCATTGTATCTGTGCCTGACCGGCCTACAAGACCACTTATTCCTAGCCGTGGCCATGCCACACTCACCGCCGCCGCATCTCGTCGTCGCCTTGTGTTGCCGACCTTCGAGTCGTGCATTTTCCTGCAGGTGCCGCTCGCTGTCGCTTGCCCCTTATCACCTTGGCCGTTATCATCCGAAAGGTTGTGGCCCAGTCATTGTCTCATTTCCGCTTGTTGTTTACATGCAACGTGTGCTGCCTTGCTGCTCTCTACCTTGTCTTTCCCACACTACCGCACCTACCCTCTGCGGATGCCGGTCAACAAGTCGTTGGGCGTTGCGCGGGCCCGGGACGCTAGTGCCCCGCGCACGCTGTGAACACATCGTGAACATGGGACGCTGTGGACACGCATGTGTGAGCGACCTTGTCGCCGGACAAGACACAAACCTTTGTCGACTTGCTTTGCGCCCTGCTTTGCTACAATCCGCATACCCGCTCTCGCCATACCTTGCTTTGTGCTTTGCGAAGCGTGTTCCGCACCATGTGCTCGTAACTAAGATGCCGCGCGTGATGGACGGCCGTGCCGTGAGCGAGGGCCTCGCTTCACGCTCGGCAACCCCGCGTTGCAACCTAGTTACTTAGCATTGGTTGTTGCTGCATCTCTAGTACACGCCCCTTGGCGCATTCGAGCACGCCTTGCTGCATCATCCTCTTTTACCGATGCTAGTCGATCCTCTCATCCTCTCTATGCTATCGCCGCATATCTTGGCAAGGTAACGCCTTCTCTAGTTATCTTTGCCTCGCTCTGCTATTATCATTCTTTGTGCTACCACTTCAATCATCCAAGAGATAAAACCTAGCAAGTGCTTGATCTCGACCTCTCCGCTATCCTCGCTTGTAGGCTTGGTTACCTAAGATCTTAGCCGTAAAACCCGTAAGCTAACTTTGAACTAACTCTTGATCCTACCCCGTTTTCTAAGATATAAAAACTAGTTGCTTAAACTACTTTTGTTTTAAAATCAATTGCTCTATTTTCATTAATTAAACCAAGGTCTTGCTTGCATTTACTCCGGAGTTTATTTGGGTCTTCTAAATTGGTTCTTATTGATGTTTTTGCATTAGATGAATGCTCGTTATTTATTTCCACGTCGCATCTCGTGTAGGCTTGTGTCCTTGTTGAAGACCCGAGCTGCGACGTCTGAGGAGACGCGACTACCCCGACTTTGCCCGAGAGGACGCTCAACCTCTACTACTCTACGACGACTACCGCGCGGGTGTCATGTCACTCCCAACCATGTAGAACCCATGCATGCTATTAGTTGCTAGTGCTATATTTATGTTACTTGATTTGATGGATTGCATAGCCATTTGATTAGCCTTGCCTTGATATTTGATATTGTTGACGCAAAAAGTGCACTCGGCGCCAATCACACAAAGCAAGCCGAAAAGCGGCTTCGCGCGCGCGAGAGAGAGAGAGTGACGTGCCGGTCAATTTTTCCCGAAAATTAACAAAAGATAAGACAGAGTTAAATACCAAAGCTTGGAACTTGCCGGGTAGTACTAGACAGTTCCATATTTACGGCTAAAGAGCCAAGCAAGATGACACATAGCTACGCAAAGCTATCCGTCAAAGAACCATGACCATTCGGAAACCGCAAAGGGAAAAAGAATATTGTCGAATGGATGACGTAAGCATGACAACGAACGGTCTTTGGATAAACATGGATGCATGTGCAAAGTTATGACCGATCTTCATGAAGATTAACATTAAACAAATGAAGTAAAGCACGGACATGATCATGTATTAAAATAAGCATGCATAAATCCAAAGCATTAGTCTACCGCATGTCTAATTACTTTAAGATCCGTCGGGCACGATATCAAGCAAATCTATCCACCGCATGATACAACTTGCATGAAAAACGCACCACTTTCCACAAATAGATCTATCCACCGCATGATATAATCTAAATATGGAAAGCTAAAAGCACACGTCTTTTAAAACATAAATAACGCGCGTGATCTACTCGTGAAGATATAACCGAATACGGCTGAACAACCGATCCGGGGTCCATGAAGAAGGAACAAACATTACCACGTGGATAAATCAGTCGTCGAATTGGAAATCTAATCCACCGGATGACTAGCTCCAAAGCAACCCAAAAACCTGCATCTACCGCATGATACCCGGCTCTTTCAAGATTTATACTAACCAAGCAAGTTTGAACCCGCAACACGTAACAACCTAGATCGATTCGGTTTCGGCTATCGGAGAGCACAAGATCCACACATCAAAACACGAAACCTGCTCGTACAAGGACCTTAGAAGAAATATAGCCGATCCAAACCCATCTAGATTGGGCAAGGGTGTGTTACATGAATTAAAACATAAAGCAAAACTCATGATAACACAGGGTAACTTAATGAATCTATCGGATCTTGCCAAAATCCAATAGAGCCGATAACTAGCTTCAAGCCAGATCTTAGCCTACCGCATGGCTCATGATCTAACCGAAACCCTCCTCCGAACCAAGCTTGAATCTACCGCGTGACACGAAGCATGGTAACAAGACTACTTGCATCGGATCTAAATCTACCGCATGATACTAGACATGATACAAGGTTGCCGGTACTCACGGAGGTCGACGGATCGATTGGTCCTCTCGAAGAACTCGACGACACGACAAGGACTCGGGGTTTGGCGTAAGGCCGGTGTGTATTGTGGAATGAACGTGTTTCTTTACATACATCCAGGGATTGTATTTATACCCCGTTGATTACAACTGCGAATGGATTCATTGCCTAACTAAACTCGATTGCCCGCCCATCCATTCGTCTCTCCCCGATTTGAGCCACGTCACCGTCCAATCCCGCAAAATCAGCTCTACTATTCTTTTGCCGAACCGGAGCAGATAGCCGACCGCGGATTCTTCTGCCGAAAATCTCTAGAAATATCTTTCCTTCCACCAGACGGACTCTCTTTCGAACTGGACCCACCAGTCATACTCCTTACCAAATTTTGGTGTTAACACATGCCCCTTCAATTGTGGGATAAAAGTAATTTTGTTCCACAATTGACTCCAGCCACGAATCTGTCAACACCCGTTCTTCGCAATCCGCCGGAATCTTCATCCAGATCTAACCCTAGATCTCCTTGCTCTGAGCTCGAACTTCCAATGGCAACTCAGAACCAAGCTTTGCTCAGGTAAATTCACCCCTTCAAACCTTTGTTCGGCATTAGGTTTTCAATTTTACCTGAGATTTTCCTCTTCCGCTTTCCTCCAGGAGCCTTCTACTGCTCTTCTGATTCCTATTGAGGCCAATTCGCAGTCTTATTACCTTGGTCCTGAAGGGAATCCTGACCCTCGGGATTTTATTGCCGCTGAATCTCAGAGAATCCCTTTTAAGGCAGCTTTATCTCCACCTCCCCAGTGGCAAGATGCATTCAAGAACTGGCCTCTGCCCCCAATTGCGGGCCGGAAGACTTGGTATCGGAGGATTCTAGCGGATAAGAGCGGATTGACCAATCTGGATGCTCTCCGTATCGCTCAATGTCTGGAGTTATCCGTAGCTGAGACACCCAAGAATGAAGATCTCCTGATAGCCGCGTGCCACTTCTGGTCAAACGGCGTCAACGCCTTCCTTTTCGGGCATGGCCCAATGTCTCCAACCTTGGCCGACGTATATATGATCACCGGCCTTGACATTGCAGGTTCTGTTCAGCCTTGGAATTTCAAAAATTCCTCACGCCAGACAGGGGTAAAGCCAGGGAACGGCTACAAGAATTATATCCTGAAGCATATGAAAGACAATCCCCTGGGTGATGTCGAATACAGGGCTTTTCTGAACATGTGGCTATGCAGATTTGTCTTCTGTGGCAAGGCCAACGAGCCCACTTTGAACCATATCGCAATGGCGAGTCATCTGGCTAGTGGTAATCGCCTCCCTCTGGGAAAATTCTTCTTGGGCAGTGTGTATCATATGCTCCATCAGACTGTCACCCAAATGTACACCAGCCAGAGGATAACATGCGTCAATGGCCCTTGGTGGTTTGTTCAAATGTGGCTGCAACTCCACATGCATCAGATTGTCGGCGTTGATTTGAACTCCAGATTCTTCCCTTTGTCCAATCACCCCGAAGGAGAGCCTCAAGCTACCAGAGGATGCCAAAACTACGGAGAAGCGGCTTCAACTGTTCTCATCCAGCAGGACATCAGCCAACTCTTCGAATTGTTCTTCAAAGGTTTCTCCAATCCTCTGTGGCTTCCTTATCTGGGCAATGACACTTTGACCTTTCCTGTCGAATTCTCCTTTGAGCCCGGCCATCAAGACAGGGGATTCTTGGAGATCTTTAATATCATAATCCGCCCCTGCATATTGCCGGCCGAGTTCAATGGAGGGAGACAAAATGTCAGCACTTATGAATATTACCGGCCTAATGTAATGGCCGGACAACTTGGATGCGGCCGGATACCCCCAAGATTGTTCCCGCATGAATTCCTCAAACCCGGGGAGGAAATTAAAGAACCGATGCGGGGCGACAGAAGTTTTCAACTATGTGTGCGATCCCGCGGTCTACACATGTCCTTTTGTGCCCACAACCATAGTTCACCCCACCTTCGGCTCCCGGTGGCAAGAATTTCACGACCACATCTTCAGTGAACCTGTTCATGTATTCTGTGCAGAGTTGGTACCTGATTTTCTACCAACTTCAGAGGTAATACAATGAGCCCCTTGATTAGACTTTTTCCTCTTTTATTCATGGCCCTGACCTTCATTTTCTCGTTCACGAACACACGGTTACTGCCCCTCGAGCCAGAGTAATTACTTATAATGCCAAAGGCCCAATTTCAGCACTGGGGTTTAAATCCACAACCCTGCATCAACTAATGGCCAGGTACGCTACCACCGATCCCAGCCTTTCTAGCCTTGCTGTCGACAGGAGGCAAGGTCTGCATCTGATTGCCCCTCCAAATGCTAAAAGGAGGAGAACTGTCAAGAAAGTGCTGGTTGAGGTAAACTCCTTTACCTTCTTGATTACTAGGTCACTCTGTTCTTGATGGATCATATCATTGTGTATTTTCAGACCAGAGCCCAGCAACCTTCAGAGCCAGTACCTGCCGATGCTCCATCCACTGGTATGACTTTTGCTGTTCTTTCTCAAGGATGAGCACTGGCACTTATCCCTTCAATTGGACATTTGCAGAAGAAGCTGTGGGAGAACCGCTTGTAGATGTTCCAGTGGTTCAACAGGCGAGCCCTTCCAGGGTTGAATTGCCCATCCCGATAGAGATCTCATCTTCATCACCTTCCGTAGAAGCAAGACACTCTCCGGAGATGAATCTCCCAACTCAACCGGGGCCACCAAATTCCCCCGGATGCCATCGCCTATCGGTCAAGCGACAATGACCAACCCAACGAGAGGAAGATCCAATTCTTCACCGGCCCGTAAACTCACGAGTTGCCGATGGCCGCATCGGCATCTCCCCGACTTGGGAGTTTCGGCTCTACCCGGACACCTCTTCCGTCTGCGATTGCCCCCGCTCAAGAAACCATTCATGAGGTGCCCAATTCCGCTCTTAATTTCGATACCTCGATGCTAGCATTCTCACCTCGGCAATGTTGTTTTCGGGGTCACGCCCCGTCATCATCGAGCTTACCATCGAGGGGCCCATCAACTGCCGAGGTGATGAAAGAAATAAACCCGGCCGCTGCCGATGAAGTGTTGCCCAAACTCAAAGAAATTGCAGCCTCGGCTAGAAAAAGATGTTCAGGATCAGCTCAATGATCTTCGTCATTTTGAAGAGATGTTTGAACCCATTAGTCGAAAACTCCCCGATGACATCAGAGCTTTCCTATCATCCGTCTACGACTTAGAGCCCTTTTATGTTCCCTTGAGGCGCACTTGGAGGAAATTGCGCTCCCGTCCGGCCATTGAAAAGGAGAAAACTGACGCTGAACATGCCGTGAACGGGGCACAATCCCAAGCGCGAAAGCCATAAAGATGCCTTGGCCGACACCGCAAGCTTCTTACGATTTGAAAGTCGCCGGGAAGGCCGCTCTAGAGGCGGAAGAATTGAGAAGCCCGTCGGCGGAGATGGAGATTGACCAGAAGAAAATAGCCGATCTTCCTGGATTGATAGCAAAGACCCAAGCGGAGGTAGAATCGGCTGTCACCAGAGTAAAGCAATGCGATGCGGAGCTTACTGACTTATCTGGTGCCCAAAAGGACTACCAGGAGATCTTGGATAATTCCCACTTGATAATATACAATGTTCGTCACGCACTCGCAAAACTCCTTAGTGCTTGAATGTCCTTATTGATGTATACCTGGACCGGTCGTTCTTGTAATATTTCCTTTGCGATTTGTTTCCTTTCCTTTGCGTACTTTGAGATGTAATCTTTGAACGACCCATTCGGTAGTGAAGCGCTAACTCCCGAACGACACCTTGAGTTCCCTTAGCCGAACCAATCAACTTTCGCGCACGGTCCGGCCTTGGAACTCCAAACGACCGCGGGCGGGGCTGGTCAAGGAAATCTTTCCACCTTCCGATTTTATTGGGACGTGCGCCACGATCCACAGCCACGACTCGAAGCCACGATTCATCCTGCCAGGCCTATAAATGTTGCCATAGGTGCCTCTAGCTCTCTACCAGGCCTTCCAGCTCTCGAGCCTTTGCCAATCTTTGGTCTCCTTGCAAACAGTGCACATCCCCAAACCGCAATGGTGCGCCGCCTCAACCGCCGCCGCGCCTCCGACGAGGCTGAGGGGAGCAGCGCTAATGCGCGCAGGCGGTGATGATCATCAATTTCTCTTCTTCGATCCTCCTCTTGATCTTCTTTTGCCTTGACAATCATCTCCCTTTTTCAGGTTGATTCAGTGGAATCCGCCTCGCGCGCCCGGCCAATCGGCCCCTCCCCGACGACTCTTCGGAGTCCGATGGCCACTCCCCCGTGCACCGTACGGGGAAGCGGATGCTATTTGCTTCAAGGAGGAGCTAGAGGCGTCCCGTCTCGAGCCGGAGGACGTCTCCAAAAAAGCGGGCGTGGCCGAACTAGAATGTGAGGACCGGCGGAAACAGTCTCGCCGGAGGCCATCGACGGTATGGCTCTGGGATTGATCCTTGATTCAGCCCGGCCTTTGATGCTAATCCTTTCTCGTTTGTCTTTTGCAGCCCGTGATGCCGAGCTCAACCCGCCTAAAGGCGCCGGGTAGAGCAACTGGCCGAGAAGGTGAACGCCCACGGCGACACGCCGGCGGAGCGCCTGGCTGCGGTGGAGCGCCGCATCGACGAGGTGGCCGTCCATGGTGTTCGTTTGGGCACCACCTTGGGCCTGGCTGCGATGGCGACGCATACGGACGTCGACTATTCCACCGGCCGCGTGGCTTCCGGGCGGCGCGCCGGGAGGACATCAACGAGATCGAGCTCATCCCGGAGCGCCTTGACGGCCACGGCGACGCCATTGCCGAAATTACCCATCCCCAATCTGTGTTGAATAGGCTCTTCGACTAGATTGTACTAGGGATGTGTAAATATCGGCAATTAGATGAAGAACTTTTGAATTCGCACCGTTCGCGATGACTTCTCTTTGCATTTTGCATCTGCGACTTCTTCTTTGAATGCATCCGGGAACTATCCTTAGCCGAACGCGTAAGAACAAATGCCCCTTGGCGCAAAATCCACGAGAGGATCCCAATTCGGCAATCCGTGAACACTTGTTCAAGAGAAAACCCCTCGCACCCGGTGGAAATCCCCCCGCCGCTTGGTATTCCAACAGTGCGTACTGGCCAAATCATCACTCCCAATGCGCCTCCTTGGTCAATAAAATAGCCCGTGGGGTGCTCGCAAATCCACTCGCACACTCCTCCATCACTTCTCGTCTCTTCCTCTCGCTCGCTAGAAGAAAAAACCCCAACGCCATGGACAAGGGTAAACAACCTCGGGGGAGCGGCTCATCAAGGAAGCGTACGATTCGGAAGTGAGTTTTTTTCTTGATCTGCTCCTTGTCCTCCTGCTTGATCTTGCGCTTCATGTTTTCCTTTTGCCCCTTTCAGCCTTGATTTGCTTCCCGAAGAGGTCATCGGGACCGAAGATGTTCCTGAGTACATCTCCTCCGATTCTTCTCCTGAAGCGGAGGATGCCACGCCTGAGCAAAGGGCCATTCATCAGCTGCGCCGCCGTGCCCGGCACCTGGAGCGTGGCCTCAGGGACATGTCCGTCCGTTGCCAAGCCGAGCGCGAGCGTGCCGCATGGCGCCGGGAAGCACTAGTAGGGGGTAAACGCTTCTGACCCCTTCATGTTTGCATCTGGATTTCTTGCCCCCAACCTTGATTCTTTCGCTCCAGATGTCTCGACGGTACAAAGAACCTTGAAGGCGGCCTGGGATAGCTTGGTAGAGGCCGCCAATCATGGTCATCCTCGTGCGTTCCAAGTCGCCGTCACGGTGGTCCTGGAACAACTGAAGAGGGAGCGGCCGAAGACGAAGAAGCAAAAAAAAGATTGAATCATACTTTCGCTTCTTTCTCCACGCCTTCTGCTTCCCACCCTTTAGGGGACCTGACCATCAGGGCTGCTATATGTAATCCTGTAAGAAACAGTTGTAATGTAGTATTGAGCTAAGGGCAATGCATCAGGCACTGGCCATTTTCTCTTGTTCATGGATTTTGTTCTAAAGGCGGCCTCATCCTTGAGCGCCGGCTGTTTCTGTGTCAGATGTGTATAATCATCGATCGATTTCAATGCTAGGATAATACTTCTTCAGATATCTTCCATTTATTGCGGCGGAAAATTCCTCTCCTAGCAAAGTTTTCAATATGTATGCATTACCGAGGAACGCATCCGACCACACGAAAAGGCCCCTCCCGGTTAGGGGACCATTTGCCGAATTCACCGTATTTAGTTCCAATCGGCAATAGCGCTTTCCACACCAGGTCGCCTTCGCAAATTGCCTTACTTTTACTTTCTTGTTATAGTATTTAGCGACCCGCGGCTTGTTTTTCTCGATGTTCTCCGGGGCCCCGAGACGGGTCATATGCAAATCTTCTAACTCATCCATCATCGAGCCACCGTAATCCTTGGAGCTCAACTCGTTTTGCGGCACTACTCTCCTCGACTCGATTGCATTTCCCGGGCGGGACCGCATGATGCCCGTAAACCAACTCGTAAGGAGAAGTCTTTGTAGCTCCATGGGGGGCCATTCGGTAAGCCCACGGCGCTTCACCGAGTACCGAATGCCATCTCCTCGGCTTCGGTCGATCTTCTTCTCGTATAAGCTTGATCATGATCTTGTTAGAAGCCTCTCGCTTGACCATTAGCTTGGGCATAGTATGGAGAAGAATTAAACGAGTTTGATTCCCATGCTTTCGGCAAAATCTCCGAACTCCAATGACACGAATTGTGCCCCTTGGTCGGTGGTAATCGTACCGAGGGATCCCAAATCGATAGATGATGTGTTCCTTGACGAATTCGATCATGTTTTCTCGACGTCACCTTCTTCGGTGGGATCGCCTCGACCCATTTGGTGAAGTAATCCGTAGCCAAATGCACGAACTTGTGCCCCTTGCTAGACGGCGGATTAATTTGACCAATCAAGTCTATACCCCGGCCCCCGAATGGCCATGGCTTGATGATGGGATTCAATGCCGATGCGGGGACCCTTTGAATATTCCCCGAACTTCGGCAATCTTGGCATCCCTTGTAATACTCAAAGCAATCCTCTAATATCGTCGGCCAAAAGCATCCAGCTTGTCTAATAACCCATTTCATTCGATAGGCCGATTGGTGCGCTCCACATATCCCATCATGCACCTCGCTCATCATGTTCTTGGCCTCTTCTGGACCCAGGCACCGTAGCAATACCCCGTCTAATGATTTATAGAATAAATTATCATCCAGAAGAACGAACTTGATTGCCTTGTACCTGAGTTTCCTGGAGACTTTTCGGGATGGATCTTTCAAGTAATCAACGATTTCTTTCCTCCAATCATCTTCTGCAAGATCCGCCCCTAGTGCACACACCTCTGCAGCAAATGCTTCTTGACTCTCCTTGTAACCAGAGGCGCTCTGAGCTAGCCTGTTCGCTTCTTCGTTATGCTCTCTAGGAATGTGCTGTAGGGTTACTAATGGGAAGCTCTTCAAGATCTCCCTGCACTCTTCGTAGTAACTCCTCAGCGCTTCGCTCCTGCACTCGTATTGGCCGTTCAATTGCTTGATTACCAGTTCTGAATCTCCATAGACCTCAACTGAGACGGCCCCAGCTTCTCTCAAATATTGAAGCCCTCGAAGTAGTGCTTCGTATTCCGCCTGGTTGTTTGTGACAGTGGGTTGTATAGGAATGGCGAATTCAAACATCTCACCTCTGGGCGAAATTAGCAGGATCCCTACTCCCCCACCTTTGCCACATGATGACCCGTCAAAGAATAAAGCCCACGGGGTAATTTCAAGCAGATCAATTGAAGGGTCACGGTGTTCAGTTATAAAATCGGCAATGACCTGACCTTTGATGGCTTTTGCCGATTCGAACTTCAACTCGAATTCTGATAGAGCTAAAATCCATTTGCCAACCCGACCATTCAAAATTGGCATAGATAACATATGTTTTATCACATCAAACTTCGAGTATACAGTGCATTCGGCATTCAACAAGTAGTGCCGAAACTTTGTACACGAGTAGTATACGCAAAGACACGATCTCTCTATAGCCGAATACCCCGGTTTCGGGATCAAGTAGTTTCCGGCTAAGATAAGCTACTACCCGCTCCTTGCCTTCGAATTCTTGAATGAGGGCCGATCCAATAGTTTGGGTATCGGCCGCCACGTACAACTTGAAAGGCTTGTTCGGTGAGGAGGAACCAAAGACCGGCGGCTCCTTCATGTATTGCTTGATTTCCTCGAAAGCCTTTTGTTGTTCGTCGCCCCATGTGAATTTCGATCTTTCTTTAGCTTCAAGCAACGGAGAGAATGGCAACACCTTCTCGTGATAAATTTGAGATGAACCTTCTCACGAAGTTGATCTTGCCGAGCAGTGATTGCGGCTCCTTGAGGTTGGTTGGAGGAACGACTTCATCAATGGCTTTCATGCTCTTCTTGCCAACCTCGATCCCTCCTTCGTGGACCAAAAACCCCAAGAACTCTCCAGCTGACACCCCAAATGCACACTTGTTTGGATTCATCTTTAGACCATGCTTCCGGGTGCATTCTAAGGTCTTCTTCACATCTTCTAGATGGGCGTCATGACTTACAGACTTGATCACCACGTCATCGATGTAGATTTCCACAGTTTTGCCGATTAACTCATGAAAAATGTAGTTCATGGCCCGTTGATAGGTTGCGCCGGCATTTTTCAACCCAAAAGTCATGACTATTCATTCAAATAGGCCTATATGTCCAGGACATCTAAAGGCCGTCTTCGAGATGTCTTCTATTGCCATGAAAATCTGATTGTATCCCGCGTTGCCATCCATGAAACTAATCACCTTGTGTCCAGCAGCGGCGTCAATTAACAAATCGGCAATAGGCATCGGGTATCCGTCCATGGGAGTAGCTCTGTTCAGGTCCCTGAAGTCTATGCAAACTCTCATTTTCCCATTCTTCTTATACACGAGGGACGATGTTGGAACTCCACTCCGCGTATCCGCATGGCCGAACGAAGTTTGCGTCAAGTAATCTCTCGATTTCTTTCTTCACATCGGCCAATACTTCATCCTTGTAGATTTTCCGGGGCGGTTGCTTATATGGCTTGAAACCAGGCTTGATTGGCAACCGGTGCTCGACGATGGATCGATCCAATCCAGGCATCTCCGAATAATCCCAGGCGAAGCAGTCTTTAAATTCTCTGAGAAGCTCAATTAAGTTTCCCCTGAAGTCTGGTTGCAAATTTGCACTGATGAACGTCGGCCTTGGTTTATCACCGCTCCCAATGTCAACTTCTTCCAGCTTATCGGCCGACATAAATCCTCGTCCTAACTTGCCATCAGTGCCATCCACGGGGTTCTCCATTAAAAATTACTGTAAGAGCCGACTGCTTGAATCGGCTGTTGGTCACTGCTGACAGTTCAACAGACCTTCTCCCCAGTCCTTCCCTGAGAAGCAATCGATGCCTTGGTACTCCCAGAAGGCTGGTTCCATGTTAGCCACGCTCACGGAGTCATCCGCCTGGACGACCTCGATCTCATCGTCCACCCACTGGATAAGTTGTTGATGCATAGTGGATGGGACGCAGCAGTTGGCGTGGATCCAGTCCCGCCCAAGCAGCAGGCTGTAGGCTCCCTTGCCTTCGATGACGAAGAAGGTGGTGAGCAGCGTCTTGGACCCGATCATCAAGTCCACGTGAGCGCATCCTTTGGTGTCTGAGGGGTTCCCGGCGAAGTCGTTCAGGATGATGCTCGTCGGTGTGAGATCACTCGGGCCCATGCCAAGCTTCCTGAAGGTGGTGTATGGCATCACGTTGACCGCCGCTCCACCGTCGACGAACATCTTGGTCAATGGCTTGCCATTGACGTACCCCCTCAAGTACAGTGGCCTCATATGGCGATTCTTGGCCGGCTTGTCGAAGACGGCCTGCTTGGCGAGCACTAGTTGCGCCATCATCTCCTCGGCGTGCTCGACGTCGAAGGAAACTTCCTCCCCGCATAACCCGGTTAGCGGGAGCCATGAACTCGTTCGGCAGGAAGTATACCATGCATGTAGGGGCCGAACGCTTCGATCCTTCTGGCTGATCCTTGGGGCGCCACTTCTGCCTCGTCTGGATCCCGGCTTGTTTCATCTCGCGGTTCCTCAAGCGTTGGACCCGCCTCTTCTGGCTCTTGCGTAGACCGGGTGGGCACCACTGCCCCTTCTGCCAGACGTAGCCATCCTCGTCTTCTTCCTGATCAGCCCACCTGAGATCAGCTTGGCGCTTCCTGGGGTGATCTATAACCTCAATTTTTTGCCGTCGATCCCCATTTGGGTGGATCCTTCCAAGTCTCTCGTGGACGGATCGGCGATTGGCGCTCTTCTGCCGTACTCAACATATCCGTCGCCGCACTCGGGACGGTTCTTCGGTGTGGGCGCTTTAGGCCCTCGTTCCGGCGGTGCCCGAAGAAGGCGCACCCCCAATGGGCGCGCTCCGCTCGCGCGTGTCTTGCTCTCGGTCCCTTCGCGCGCTTCATCTTCGCGCCCCCGCGTCGCTCCTCCTCGTGACGACGCTTCGGTAGCGCTCCTTCTCCATCCGGCGCCGCCATTTATTAAGGAGAATGCGTGACGTCACCTTGGGTTTAGGCCCGGACGATTCCCCAATCTCGATGTGGCTCTTGAGAACGCGGGGGGTGTCGCCTCGCACTTGCTCCGTGATCACCTCGGCGCTGCGGGTCCACCGATCCAGCCTTGTTTGGACCTCGGCCGAGGTTAGGACCTTGACCTTCCCCTTCTCTTCGGCTGTTATCGCGTTGACAGAAAAGCCGAGCATGTTTTGAGGAAAGGGGTGGCCATCCAGCTTCATCTTGTTATCGAACTTGAGGTGTCCTTCCTGGATAGCCTTCTGGATCCTCATCCCGAAGACCCCCGCAGCCGTTGATGGAGTGCGAATCCCTATCATGGAAGCCGCAGTAACGCTTCGCTTTAACTCCATCAGGCCGAAGCATAGAATGCCCCTCAGGCAGCTTAATTCGGCCTTCTTTTACCAAGAGCTCGAACAACTTATCAGCCTTTGTGATGTCGAAGTCGTAAGTCCCTTTGGTCTGCCTGACCCAACGCTGATTCATTGTTAGAGGCTCTTTACCCCACATGATTTCTGCTGCAGCTATCTCCAATTCGTCGTCAGAATCCTCGAACAAATCAGCTTTGTCCAAGAATTGATTGTAGATGTCAGCGACGTCGTGCTGCTTGCCAAACTTGGGGTCCTTCTTGAGGCCATATGCCTGATTGCTCATCAGGGATAACTTTTGTGACAAACTCGGCCCGGGTTCTTGAACTCCATCCCAAATAGCTTCTCGCGCACGGCCGGTAACATCCCGGCGACGGCCATATCGCCCCGGTCGATCGTCCGGCAAGTTCGGCGAGAAGCACATGCCCTTGACTTCCCCGAATCTTCTAAGGAACTCCAACGGTGTTTCGCTGTGCCTTTGCTTCAGGGTGGCGAGATCAATCAGCTTCTTCTCAGAACTGCCGCTGAAGTAATGAGCGTGGAATTTACGCTCCAGATCCTTCCATCTGGCCACTGATTCAGGCGGCAGGGACGAGAACCATTGAAAAGCCGGGCCCGTCAGCGAAGCGGGGAAGTAGCGAACCCTGAACGCCTCCTCGGCCGAGCATTCCCCAAGCTGCATGAGGTAACGGGCGATGTGCTCGACCGTGCTTGTCTCGTCTTGCCCGGAGAACTTCGTGAATTCCGTCGGCGCCTTCACCCTCGGCGGCAGGAGCACGTTATAGTACCACTCTGGGAACGGCGGCCTATAAGTGGGGCCCTGCATCTTTGGCTTGAGGCCGAACTGATTCTGCATCAATTCGGCCATCTTGCGTGCTAGGGCGTCATCCTCTTGCGCGCCTGCAACCGGCGCGTACCCCCGGTGCGGGAAGGCGTCGAACGCCCCGTAATTCCCCACCTCATGATAACCACCGCCGTACAAACTCTTCTGGAGCCGCTTGGTCGACGGAGCTATTCTTCGACCGGGGTCAAGTGGGGCCCCGGATGAGCCGAACGCTAGGTCTCCGTACGTAGGCCGGCACGGATTCGGCCGTTGCACGGCTCGACCCGTGCTTTGCTCGTGGTGGCGGCGGGGATTGGTTGACTTCCCCGAAGCTTGCAACGAAGGCCGAATCCGGCCGCCCCCCGCCCCCGTGGAGGAGGTTGGAACGTTTGGCTCCCGGAGCTCGAGGAGGAGGCCGCCGCACCGGCCCGTAGCGGCGGCCGAGAGCTTGATTCACCCGGCTCCACGGTGCTCTTTCCGCGTACGCTTTTCCGAACGCCCGCCCCCGCGCCCGGCCAAAGAGGGCCACCATCATCTGCCGGGAGCGACCCGAGGAAAGCTTGGTTGTGCTTGGTGAGATCCGCGCGCATTCTTCCTTTTCTTGTTGGGTTGTGGCGTCGGTCTCTCCCGGCAGCAGCACTCTGGGCAGGCCATTCTTCAGATACGGTACACCACTTCGATTCTTCTTAAATGACATGAGACACTTTTGCTGAAACTGGTTCACAGCGTCTAGGAGCTGCTGATGCTGCTCTGGAGAAAGCTCTTCGATGTTGACATCCAGGAGGTCTGTGATCTCAGGCATCCTGAACCAATTCGGCGTTTGTCCCACTGGGCGTGCCAAAAAGTGTGTTGACGCAAAAAGTGCACTCAGCGCCAATCACACAGCAAGCCGAAAAGCGGCTTCGCACGCGCGCGAGAGAGAGAGTGACGTGCCGCTCAATTTTTTCCCGAAAATTAACAAAAGATAAGACAGTTAAATACCAAAGCTTGGAACTTGCCGGTAGTACCGCACAGTTCCATATTTACGGCCAAAGAGCCAAGCAAGATGACACATAGCTACGCAAAGCTATCTGTCAAAGAACCACGACCATTCGGGTAACCGCAAAGGGAAACAGAATATTGTCGAATGGATGACGTAAGCATGACAACGAACGGTCTTTGGATAAACATGGATGCATGTGCAAAGTTATGACCGATCTTCATGAAGATTAACATTAAACAAATGAAGTAAAGCACGGACATGATCATGTATTAAAATAAGCATGCATAAATCCAAAGCATTAGTCTACCGCATGTCTAATTACTTTAAGATCCGTCGGGCACGATATCAAGCAAATCTATCCACCGCATGATACAACTTGCATGAAAAACGCACCACTTTCCACAAATAGATCTATCCACCGCATGATATAATCTAAATATGGAAAGCTAAAAGCACACGTCTTTTAAAACATAAATAACGCGCGTGATCTACTCGTGAAGATATAACCGAATACGGCTGAACAACCGATCCGGGGTCCATGAAGAAGGAACAAACATTACCACGTGAATAAATCTGTCAGGCTGAATTGGAAATCTAATCCACCGGATGACTAGCTCCAAAGCAACCCAAAAACCTGCATCTACCGCATGATACCCGGCTCTTTCAAGATTTATACTAACAAAGCAAGCTTGAACCCGCAACACGTAACAACCTAGATCGGTTCGGTTTCGGCTATCGGAGAGCACAAGATCCACACATCAAAACACGATACCTGCTCGTACAAGGACCTTAGAAGAAATACAGCCGATCCAAACCCATCTAGATTGGGCAAGGGTGTGTTACATGAATTAAAACATAAAGCAAAACTCATGATAACACAGGGTAACTTAATGAATCTATCGGATCTTGCCAAAATCCAATAGAGCCGATAACTAGCTTCAAGCCAGATCTTAGCCTACCGCATGGCTCATGATCTAACCGTAAACCCTCCCGAACCAAGCTTGAATCTACCGCGTGACACGAAGCATGGTAACAAGACTACTTGCATCGGATCTAAATCTACCGCATGATACTAGACATGATACAAGGTTGCCGGTACTCACGGAGGTCGACGGATCGATTGGTCCTCTCGAAGAACTCGACGACACGACAAGGACTCGGGGTTTGGCGTAAGGCCGGTGTGTATTGTGGAATGAACGTGTTTCTTTACATACATCCAGGGATTGTATTTATACCCCGTTGATTACAACTGCGAATGGATTCATTGCCTAACTAAACTCGATTGCCCGCCCATCCATTCGTCTCTCCCCGATTTGAGCCACGTCACCGTCCAATCCCGCAAAATCGCTCTCTTGTCGTTTTTTTTGCCGAACCGGAGCGGATAGCCGACCGCGGATTCTTCTCGCCGAAAATCTCTAGAAATATCTTTCCTTCCACCGGACGGACTCTCTTTCGAACTCGGACCCACCAGTCATACTCCTTACCAAATTTTGGTGTTAACAGATATATCCCGTTTCCTTGCTTTACCTACCTCGGGACTAGCTACGGACCCCTAGCTAGTCCCGTATACATACTATCCATACTTTTGTTGCTTGATTATGGATGGTTTTCCGGGGCTTGACCGAGATGTGGGAGGTCTCGGTGTGTTCTAGCGTGAGTTCTGGGTGAGTTTCCCCTTTACGTGTTTTTGGCGGGAGCGAGCCGTTTGGTTACTCGAGAACGCCTACCTCGGGGAGATGCGATCTGGCCTCTCGCCCGAGTGGTGTGTCGGACGGGATGGAGATGGTGAGTGCTCGCTCTCGGCCCTTAAGGACCGATCGTCGCTTGACCTTGCTTCGGTGGACTTTTACCGTACAAACCGCCCGCCTTGTATTGGGCGGGGGTGCGGGGTGAGACTCGTAGTGGATAGCACCCCTCCTGTAGGCGGATCGGTGTGATCGTGTCGGGAGAAGGCTCTTTCCTCCTTAGAAGACTTCGCCCGGCGAGGCCGGGGGAGGGTTCCACGGCTTCGAGGGACCCCTCGGCGGCGCATGAGCTCTACGGCGGGGCCGCTGCGCCCGTACTCGGAGACGCGGAGGGTACTATCCACTTACTTGGACTCCGCCCGTATGGTAGGGTTTGGGACGGCGGCCACCGTTTTCGGCTCTACTCGGGCGGGTACAGTTGTACAACCTCTGCAGAGTGTTTAAACCTATAGCTATAGTCCGTGTCCACTGGTTATGGACAGTCCTCCGATCTCTCACCTGACTAGACTCTTTTCTTGTGCTTCTTCTCTCCCCCGAGTGAGTGAGCCCGGCCTGAGGCCGTTGAGATGTGGGGTTAGGAGCAGGTGGGCCCCACATCGCAGATGAGAGTTGGGAGCTGGATCGTGGTTGTGATTCAGTGTCTTGGTGTGGACATCCTTGTTGAGGGGTGCGGACCCGGAGGTGTGGACCTCGAGGGTGTGGACCTCCCGGAGGTGTGGACCTCGCCGCATATTCTCGCAAACCTTGATTGTTGCTACCGCATTGCCGCATGCATAACTTTCTACGGCCCAATATAGGTTTTATCCATGCATACTAGATTCAACCACCGCTTTTGCTCTTTGTTGGGAAGTCGACATGACCTACCCGCTTATCGGGTAGATGCGGCATTTCGGACTCGGTGACCGTCTACGACTACAACTTCGTGACGAAGGTGTGAAGACTAGAGCCGGTCCTATGCTCGAGTTTGCTCCGTGGAGCCGGAGACGCTTCGCTTCGATAGATCCGCTGCGTAGGTGTTTTACCCTTCTTGATTCAGTCCTGTTGGACTTGTACCCGGCTCGTGCCGAAGAGTTGTACTCTGATGTTGTAATAATATTATGTAATTCTTCTTTTATTCCCGTGTTGTATGGATTTGTACCACTTGAGACAGGGATTGCACGTGATAGCCTCTTCCTGGGACTATCACGGAGGTGCAGAGAGTCGGGTTTCCGTTCGCGGAAATTCGGGTCGTTTCGTGTGGTATCGAGCCGACTCTCGCGGTTTCACGGGCGCGTGTGGTCGCAGCTTGCGCAGCATGGTGTGCATGGCCGGTGTGGGCCCCGAGTGGTCACACGGCATGGCACATGCACCGGCACCGGACCCACGGACGTGGCTAAGAGAGGACGTTCCGGCTTGGGGTTGATCGACGAGGACGTCGATCTTCCGAGGGGGGGTGTATGTGACATCCCGACCCAAGGCTTAATAGGATTGATAAGAATACTCATAGCAATAAGTTGCAACTTCTTTTCTGGAAGCTCATCACTAAAAACTCCAAAGTTAAGCGTGCTTGGCTTGGAGCGATGGGTGACCGACCGGAAGTCCTTCCCGTGTGCGCATGAGTGAGGACAAAGTGCGCGGGAAAGACATGTGTTGGTCTCGTGGGGATATTCTTGGGGTCCTAGAGAGCCGCCAGTGTGTAGGCGGGCCCGGCCTCGGGGAGGCGGGTCGTTACAAGCTTAGCGGCTATCGACCTATCATACTAGTAAGGACATAGGTACCTAGGGATCATGCATCTAAGGTCCTAGACAACTCCCCGAACTTAAATGCACAAGCATCCATAGATCACTACAAGGTTTTCCGCCTATTGCAACAAATCCCTTAGGCAACACCACTATTTCGGTTGCAATAGGGGGGTACTATTGCACCGAAACGGTGATTTGGTTGCAATTTGTGTGTCTATTGCAACACAAAATTTGAGTTGCATTATCTATTTGTTCGGTTGCAACATGTTGACGCTAATGCGCCCTTTTTTAGGATTTCCGTTGCATTTGGTTGGAACTAATGCCACCCCAATTTTGTGTTGCATTAGCATTTCTTACGTTGCAACGAGAAAGTTGCTATAGCCACCATACTAGGGATGGTTGCGTTTGAACAAGTATGTTGCAACGTAGAATTTTGGTTGCAAATATATCTTTGCGATGTTGCAACAAGTTGGCGCTAATGCACCCATTATTCGGAATTGTGTTGCATTTGGTGGGAAATATTGCTACCCTACTTCGCGTTGCACTAGAAATTCGAGTGTTGCAATATAAACTTGCTATGGCTACCATACTAGGGTTGGTTGCGTTTGAACGGCCTTACGCAACGTCTTATTTGGGTTGCAAATATCTCTTTGCGTTGTTGCAATACAAGGAAGGCTACTGCTTCGTTTCTAGCCTCAAGGAGGAATATTGTGTACGTATTGCCACAAAATTTGTTTAGATGAAAAAAAATCTGCTATGGGGTTGTAGCGAAATTTAAAATGTGATTTAATAAATAAATTTTATTATGAAAAATCTGAATTTTAACAATATGGTATAGACTATATGTACCATGAAAAAAAGAGAGGAAAAAAAAATTGTGTTCTATGGGGATGTGGGCTAAGCGGACCACAATAGGCTCAACCGGCGAGCGTAAAGCCCGGCGAGCGGGAGCCCGAGTGGACCAAACGGCCCATTAAGCCCCGGAGCGCAAGTAGCAAGCATTAGTTGATGATGGTAATACGGAGTTCGAAAGCGCGAGCACGCCTCTTTTTTTAAGCTAGGATACCCCCTTCTCGCCTTACGGGGTGGCACTAAAGGTACCGGAGACTAGGATGTGAAAATGTCAAATGGGCCGATGAGAGTAATCAAAACAAGGATATGCCGGCCCAAATCGTCTATAACTTACGCTCCCCCACCCCCCAATACACTCGTTGCTCCCAACCATCCCCCCTCGTCGGCTCGACCGTCGCGTCCACATCGAGATGCCCCGCATCGCGGTTTCCCCTGCGGCAAGCGGTGACGGCGGCGGAGTGGCCGCGTCGAGCCTTCCCAAACCGGTGGCGGGCGTGGACGAAGGGGCCGCGAGTGCCGTAACACGGCCCGAGCAGCCGCCACGGCGGCGGGGCCGCACCGAGGGGATCCCGGAGAGCGGCGGTAGCGGACGGCGGGGCCGCACCGAGGGTTTTCAGGCGAGCGGCGGCGGCGTACGGAGGTGCCACTACTCCACCACGCGAAGCGCGATGCACGCGGGCGGTTCAAGTGTTCCACACCACCTACCTCGTCGTCCTCCGTATGGTCGGCGGCACCCCAACCCCCGTCGTCCTTCGGTACGGACGACACCGCCACCTCGTCGTCGTCGTCTGACGGCCCGCATCGCCAAGTCGATCCATCCGTAAGGGTAAGGAGGCCCTAGTCGGATGCAAGCGTTCCCGGAAAGAGAAGTGAGGTACACCGCCCTACCCTCTTTGATTTTCCGGGAATCGTGTGACTCCTTTTGCAATTAGAAAAATGTTAGTAGTTCATAGTAATCAAAATTTCATACTAGATAATGGTAATTGTGTTTTTTGTGTGCATCCATCTCACCCCATACTAGATAATGATAATGATAATTGGCTTGATTTCTTGCCATCTTTTGTTGTGAATCCGACACCGTGTACATTTGATCACAATCCCGAAAACAAAGCCGCCCAAATGAACGCAGTCGTCCCATTTAGTAGGTTAGGCCTTTTCTCGAGGTGTAGTCGGGGGATCACGGGTAAATTGGTATACATTATGAGTCAAGAGATTGAATAGGTCGTTTAAAACCGAAAAACAGCAAATTGTTTTGTTTCCTCGGGCTAGTGAACACCGCTAATGAGGTGAGGATCATCATTCCGGACTCGGATGCTCGAGCGAGACAATAGCAAGAAACCGTCTCCATCAAAAGCTTCGGGATCGTCGAAAAGAAAGGTGCATTTTTTGACTAATTTGCTGCATTGGCCACACCGTTGTAACACATTTCATGTTAGTAACTTGTGTTTGTTGTCCGCCATAGCAAATGCCCTTGCGCCAAATGGTTCAACAATTGAAGGAGCGCTATGATGATTTGTGGGAGCAGATTGAGAACCTAAGCGTCGACATTGCCGGAACGCAGAAGACATGGAGATGACCCCGAAGGAATTCATGGAGACCGTTGCGACAAGTTAGAAGTGATGGCGAAGAAGATCCGCAAGCTTCGGGATAAAGTCAATCGCAAGTAGTAGTAATCTAGCTTAGTACGTAACATAACCAGGTCCTAGGTGAATGTTATGCGGATGCTTTGGTGAATGGTCTAAGAATGGATGTGTATGTGGCAACATCTAAGTAATAACTTTGAACATTTATACATGCATCTTCGTATGTCTATGTGTTTGGATCCGGATGAGCCCTTGCAAAATATTTGAACTCATGAGTGACACAAATTGAAATCATTGGGTCCTGTCATGCATATTTGGACTAACCATCCGTCCGTTTTCGAATTGCGTCATGCTATTGTTTATGCTATTCATGTGAATGTTCACAAAGCATTGTGATCAACAATTTGGAGACTCTTCACTAGAACTCCCGAATTTTGTGTATTATTGTTAGCCTCTATAGTAGCCGATCGTAAAAGAAAAATAATGAATTACGCATATGTTGAAAACCCCGAGAAAGGTCATACTACGTACAACCTCGTAAATATTGAAACCAGGTATTCCTTGGTTGTACTAAAATTTTGTCTATCGTGTATGTATTGCCACGATCGATAGGGGCTCTTCCGATCCGGACCATTCCAAAATTCTCGTCTTCGACAACCTCGGTTATTGTTGCGGAGATCTCCACGAGGGCCTCTAGGGGATCGATCTCCACGGCGATCTCCACGTGATTATTGTTGCGGAGATCCGAGCGGCGCTATGGCCACGGCCGGTACGTACCGATGTCTTGATCTCGTATATATATCCAATCGTTCGCTGCATATATATGCATATTGGTATATATATCGTGATCAAGGTCGATTGAAATTAAACATGAACAATGCAGATTAACTAATGGCATCGACGAAGATCGAAGTTGGATGCGCTTGCCTCGACACTCGGCGGATTGGCGTAACAATTTTCGAATTTTTTTGCAAAAATTTACGGACTCATCGCGCGCGAGGTGGATCTATTGCATGTCCATGTAAATTGTGTCAATGCATGATCGGACATTCCACAAGGGGTCGCATTCAAATTCATTTACTCAATAGAGGGTTTGCTGATTGTTTCATCGATGCCGGTAACATTCAAGACCAAACTAATACTTCTTCTCGTGGTCCCGTGAATCAAGATGTTACCGCCGATCTCAATAATCATGATGCACTACCTACACCGATGATACAACACATTTATTTGTAGAAGACGATGAAGAAGATGGTTTGGATGATAACCCCGTCGCCACCAATACTCGATTAGAAACATTATCGGTGGCACTATACATCATGGACAAACCGGAGATGAGGAAGAGGCGGATAAGCAGTGCCGAGATCTTTTTGAAACTATTAGAGCAGGCAAAGAAGGAATTGTATCCAGGATGCAAAAATGCAACGAAGGTCTCTTTTATTGTGGAGCTTTTTCGTATAAAGTGCATGTATGGCTTAAGTAACGCGTCATTGGAGGCCATACTTAAGCTCTTTGGAAAGGTTCTCCCCGACCGGCATTGTATTCGAACCTAAAAGACATTCTGGATTTCAGTGTACATGTTTGCGTTCTTTCTTGTGTTTTACAAGTTCACCGATTGCTAAACATTGTTCCAAAGTGCACAAGATTTGAGTTATCATTTGTTCCCGACGGTTCGTTTAATGCTTTCTTCATGTTCGGGAAATTTATCCGCAAGTGACGAGGGACCTTGCGGAGAGGCTCGGCGTCATTTCGGTCACATCTTTGAAGAAATCCAGCTAATAAACACAAAGCATGTCTCTCAAGTTGTGTCTTTCGACTATGTATGTGTCTTTACAATTTGTGTCCTTGTAGAGCATGTTTTTGATGATCCTTAGTTGGTGTGGTGTCAACGTGACTCGGGTAGCTAGCCCGTGAAAACTCAGTTGTCATAAATCTTACCGATTGCTACCCGATCTTTATGTTTGTTACACATATTTGTGTGATGCATTTTACTCTGGTACAAATCTGATAAAGGGTTTATGGTAGTCTGCTAAAGTTTATACAAATATGACATTCGTAAATTTACTCTGACCACATCAAAAAATGTGTAACCAATATACAATAACTTTGTGGTAAACAAGAAGTAAACTTTGTGGGACCCACCCGTCAGCTGGCCACACCAAAATGCATCCCTCAAATACGCCAAACGTTCAGAAAAAATGGGTAGCCAGCGATTTGGAATGTGGCGCCAGTTTTTTCCCATCCGAATTATTTAACTTTCGCCCAAACTACCGCGCAACCATGACCGGGGCCACCACGCCGTGTTACAAGAGTAAAAAGTCGCGCGTCTTTACTTTCCCTCCCGAATCCCCTCGCAAAACAAATCTACAACTCGGTCGCTAGGGGCGGGGTAGACGATACGACTACCGCCGCCGCCGCCGCCAAGCCGCTTCTCGCCGCGCGTACACAAGGATGCCGTCGTCGAGGGAGCCGGCAAGGGTGACCCCTACGTCCTCTCGAAGCGCGGCGCACACCGTCGTCGGCCATGCTACCTAGAATGTTCACAACCCCCGGTGCGGCGATTGGTGAACCTACCGCCACCATGGCCCCTAGGCCTAGGGCGACGGGGGCTCTCTTTGGGTCATCATCACCTTCGGGCGACGATGAAGCACGCGTCGACGTGGACATAGGTGCGGACCCTCGATGTTTTACCTTCATCTCGGGACGAGACGACCGAGGCCGGTACGCCGTATCGTGGTTCCATCTTTCCCCTCGTTCGTACCGCATCCAACATCTCATGCATCCGTGCACGCACCGGTACCCTAGATTTCATGCATTTGATCACGCGATTTGCACACCAAATTTCTTCACATGTTATTGATATGACATCGAAATGAATGCGCAGATCATTAGATGATCAGTCTTGGACCGTATATATGATTGAGAAGGGTATAGATGGGGAGCCAGATACAACACATACTTGTCACCCTCGTGGTTCACAAATCACCCTACAAACCATAAACAACCCGAAACAAAAACTCGGGGTACAGGATGAGGGACATTGTTTACTACAAGACTAGAATTCCTGACTCTACCTCAAGCAACACTCACCGAGATCGACTACGACGTCGACGTAGAAAGAATGAAACAGATTCACGAGGAGGAGATGGTGATCATATTAGTTGTCTCCGCAGAGCCAATACCTAGAAACCATACCATGGCCATAACACCTTTGAAATCCAAAAGTGCTTACATAAATGCCGATGATGAAGAAGAAGTAGAAGAATGTGACTTAGATGAATACAAACTTTGGCTAGCCGATTTGTATCAAGAGAAGAAAGCCTTGGGTAAGATATGCTTCACCAAATATTTGTGTACTTATACTCCGAATTTGCATGTTCACTCACATGAATGAAATTAATTATGGATTATATTTCAGAATTAAAAGACATTTTCAGGGATGACACAATCGATACATACAGAGAATACCTGAATGTTGCAGGACTGCTTGAAGACATCGGTAATATCCCTCTCCTAATTTGCAAGCAAATTACCATTTTTTGTCATACTACAAAATATGATCGGTCATCATATGCCACTAAATTCTCTCGCAGAACGGTACGTGGACCCCACCTTCATTTTGCAACAAAGGAATGAAATGAACCCAACACCTGCGCAAAGGCCTCCATCTCATGCTCGGCGTTGGAAACAACGGAGCAAGGATCCGGTAACATGTGTTCCATAGAAATTACTCGTCCGTGCATACGCTTATTTTGTGGGTATTATCACATGCATGTTGTTCGCATGGAATAGGCTCACAAAAAGTTAAGAAAAGAGGACGCGGTCCCGTAAGAGCATTGACGGTAATCGCCAAGAGAATCAAGGCGGGCAAGCGAGCAGTTAGACATTCAATTCTCTAAACATGGAGGACCGGTAGGTGATAACTACCGCTCATTCGTTGATGAAGTGGTCATGTATACAAGGAAAAGGGCTCCTATCATTGGAGTGAAATCATGGAAAAATGTTAGGGAAGAAGTCAAAAACGCAATAGCAACTGATGTATTGGTAATAATAGACTTTACTTTTCAGTACAATTCAAATAAAAACTAACATATCAACTCACACAATATTTGAATGCTATTGTGATTATATAACGACAAAGTGGGACATGGAGGATAATGCTGAATCAAGGGAAAAGATATGGGCCATTGCTAGGGAGCGTTACAAAGGACGGCGTTCAACTTTCAAAGTGCTACAGCCCAAGACATACAACAGCTACCACCGCAGAATGTTACATAAGCCTACGAATTAGATATTGTTGAAATGGCACTATCTCGTTGAAGTATTTCAAGATCGCTAAATTCAAGGTTTGTTCTACATTGTTAATTACGATTTCCGACCACTACATTTTTCATTCAAATGGCAATGTCCGAGTCTTTAAGATTTTTGTTCATAACTTTTCATTGTATAGGAAAGGAGCACACAAAATTCTCGCGATTCGATGCCAACAAATGACAAGACATTTGTCGGGCGCTAAGCCTTATTCTCGGCGCGGCTATGAGAAGGTAATAACTGGACAAGCACATCTCCAATCTGTCCTTGCAGGATGAAGAACATTAATTTGTTATTTTCTTGGCATAACGAGAGAGACCCGAAACCGGTGAAGAGCCGAATGATATGGAACTTTGGTGGATAACTCACACTAACCAGGGGTCTTGGACGGACGAACAATCTAAAAATGTCTATGTGAGTTCTCAATGAATTAGTACATACATTACTATACATAGGCTTATGCAACTATAGAATGCAACCAATCTCTTGTTCAACTAACTCCTCCACCTGTGCCTTGCAAATGTTAGGACACCGCAAGCAGCGTTATTGCTGAGGCGGAATCAAATGCAGACAACAACTTTGTTTCCCAAAAGGAAAAAAACGAGATGTTCCAAAAAGCCTACAAATCAGTCACGAAGTGCAAATCAACCAAGTTGCATGGAAACGGGTACCTGGCAAAAAACCCAACTAGAAGGCAGCACGCTCAATGCGGAGCGCGAGGAACAAATTCGTAGGGAAGAGCTACAGCATGAGGAACACGTCGAGCTCATGGACGCATTTGGGCGCTACAAGAAAAAATGTCGGGATGGGAAGAAGAAAGGGAAGCGAGAAAGGAGAGAACATGCACGCCAACTTGAAGAAAGTGAAAAGAGAAGGCGGCGTAACTACAACGCCTTAGGCAAGAGTTCCTATCAATGCCGCAAGCATCAAATGGACAATCACAAGTTCCACAGTGCGGGTCAAGCTATTTGCATGAATGTGTTTCTTTCCTTGGGTTCTATATATGAATGTTTGTATCCTTTGGTAGGTTGGCCGCCCAATATCCGTACAACCATGCCCAAGCAACAATGTCACCGAATCCGCCGACGTGGCGGCGGTTGCATCAATCACCCAAAGAAACAACCTTGTCGCCGAATCCCGCGGACAACGTGGTGGCGGAACCATCAATTCCTACATCCGGGAATGTACAACCGGACTCCGGGAATGTGCTCTCGTGTACTCAAAGTTGTTCTCGAATTCACAACTTTTTACTAGTACATATCATCGATTCTCGATGAAATTACGCCTAATCTTGTCCTTCCAAATGATTTGTTCATAGGAGAAGGAATCTGAAGAAGCTCGAAAACAAGTATTTCGCAAAACCAGAAGCACTAAAGGTGGTGTTAACAATCCTGAAACTCAATCCACCGTTAGACGCATTTCTTCTCAACAGCTACAGGTACAAGTTGCACAAAGGAGACGACAAAGCACCAAAAAGACATGAGGTGAAGCTTTTTTCAACAACTCTTACTGCTGTGAATGTAATTCATGTTTCAGCTGTCAAAGTGTGTTTATGGTTGTGGTAATTATTTGATGTCATTATGCTATTTTTATGAATCACAATCAATCTTTGGTTTGCTATATGTTGTTGTTTCACAAATTCCAATATTAGAGATTAATTGATGCTAGCTTAAAAATTTTGTTGATTCTTTACAGGTGATGACACCTCCTTGCATTGAATCCCCCTTTGCTGATCAAGTGTTGGGATCATCTCCAAGTAACAATTGGCTGACCAAGTTCTTCATGTCCTAGCAAATTTGTCTACTATGTGTTGAAACAATGTCCTGTGCCAAACTTTTCGCATTTAAGTACTTCATGAGTCATGTAATTAACTCGATGGATGGTTCAATGTTGGTTAATTAACTATAGATGCATTGTTATATTTATCTGTTGATGTTAATTAATGCTGCAATTACATTGCTACATAAATGAGCGTGCAGAATACATCAGTGTTTTTCGTTGCCAAAAAGTAGCGTGGCAATAGTAAGGTGCACTTGTAGCACCCCTAATACGAACGTGGTAATAAGAAATTCAACTTGTAGCAACACAAAGGGAACGTGGCAATAGTATGGTGTACTTGAAGCAACCCTAAATAGGAACGTGGTAATAAGAAGTTCAACTTGTAGCAACACAAAATGAGCGTGGCAATAGATAGTGCACTTGTAGCAACCCTAATAGAAACGTTGTAATAAAGACTTTAACTTATGGCAACCAACCAAATGTCGAAGCAATAATAGAGGACCACATATTACAACCAATCAAATTACGTGGCAATAGAGGATACCACCTAAAGCAACGTAACCAATATCGTGGCATCAGACAATGCTACCTATCACATCGAAATCAACTTTTGTGGCAATAGAGGAGACCACCTATAGCAACTAACCAATTTCGTGGCATCGGACAATACTACATATTCCAACCAAATTACTTTCGTGGTAATAGACGAGGTTCAACCAATAGCAACCAAAGTCGGTCCGTAGCAATACTATAACTTGCAACGAAACGAAAACGTTGCAATTGCACCTTTGGCAACACCGCAGATGTGTCGCAATAGTACACTTTGCAACCAAAACAAGTGTTGTAAAAAAACCCTAATTGCAACGTTGCGTTACGTTGCAACAAAAAAACTTTGGCAACCACTAGATGGACAACGACGCAATACCCTAATGCAACGCGGCCTTTCGCATCCCATGGCCCACGGAACAATTTGGTTGCAATTGTGTCTATTGCAACCAAATATGGCATATTGCAACACATTTTGTGCGTTGCATTAGGGGGAAAATCTAGTAGTGCGATAATTACATATCAATTTGAAAAGCTGTGTTATATGCACCGGGGCTTGCCTTCGTCAGCAAAGTTAGCCTGAGCACCCTCGGTGTCGTCGAGTACTTCCACGTACTGCAGTGCAGCTTCCGCTTCTCCTTCCTCGGCTTCAGGGACAAGCGAGTAGTCACCGTCAGGAAGATCTACACGGAATGCAATGCAGGGTTCAGGTGATATGATAGATTGTTTAACTTATCCAACTCTTGTTGGACACATTCACCTTAACAATTAATTAATTATTAATTCCTTTTTACAAAGGTTATTATGGATATGTGTTTATTCTTTTAATTAAACATTTAATTAATGTTTCTCTTTATAACTTGTTATTTCATGTGGAGATGCAATACTTCCCCTTTCACTAGTAAAGGTGTGTACTAAGATAATAATTTATAATTTAATTCTTCAAACAGCAAGGGTGTATTCTTAGCTCTTAAGTAAGTTTGACAACACTTCATAAAAAGGTAAAAGAAATAACAAGGCATTTTCCTAATTTAATCAACACATTAAATCTTTAAAAGTCCTCCACAGCTTTTATTTAACAAAAATCATTAAACATTCAATGGAGGGTTTCTTAAGGTTGATAACATCTATACTAAGCCACTGAACACACTTGCAATGTTTGGAAACCTAGAAAAATAATTATTTTGAAAATAGCAAAAGTTAGCTAGCCAAAACAAGATAATGCATACAAAAATAAATAAGCATCCAAATGCTCCAAACTTCCTCACACATGTTCTCTAGTTCTAAACCATCCTAGGAAAGCAGCAAGTACACCTAGAACTACTACTGATCTTGCTTTATTAAATTACAAAGGAAATCATGCATATATTAAGAATAAATACTTCTTATCACCCAAAAATTATGATTAATTCACCAGAGGTGTAACTCGGCATAATAGGGCAGCATGCAGAAGTTGGGCACGAAAACATAATTATTCTTAGCTACAAAAATCTTCTAGACAGAATCTGCAGAAATGGAAAACAATTTATATATACAGATTTACAGCATAACTTTGTGCAATGTTTGGCACAGGAGCTAATAATAACATCACACACAACATATCCAAAAATTGGATACAGAGGACTTATGGATTTTGAGATATCACAGATCTAGGTTTTTCACATTTCTATTTTTCATGCTAAAAATATCAAGAAGCAGACTACGTGAGTATAACAAAAGTTGTAGTGCATTTCACCAGGAATCCAAAAAAGTTAAGCTTGCATTTTTCTGATTTTTCTATGATTTTCTAGAGAATTTACAATATCTAGAAATTTGGATATACTATTGAAGTTGAGGTTTTGCGCTGAGGCCCCTGGAAAGATTCAGCCCCTTACAATGTTGCCCCTAGCCATGGCCGGCGGCGCGGGCAGCCGAATTGCGGCGGCTCCGGCGACGGGGTCGGCCGGGGAAGAGTGTGGGGAGAGGTGCGAGCTCACCTACGACCGATTTGCAAGCTTCAATGGGGTAGAGGGGCTGCCGACGGGGCGGCGCCGGCACTAGGCGGTGACCGCGGCGGGAACGGCGCTCCCGGCGACGGGGTCGGCTCTGCCGGGCAACCCGCGACTCTGGAGGCTGTGGTGGAGGGTCGTGGTGTCGAGGGTGTGCACAAACGGTCGTTCGATGGCGTGGAGGGGAAGCTCGCCTTGGGCGGCCATGGCGGCCATGGCGCGCTCGCGCAGACGCACCGTCCCTTTTATAGGCATGAACAGTGAGGCGCTACGACGCTAAGGGAACGCAGTGTGGTGGGGACCTGGCTACCTCGGGGTGTGTGCGCCGGCCTCGGCAGGAGTGCACGGCAGGGAAGGGCGCGGAACGGACCGGTGGTCAACAGCAGGGGTGACTGGCGGCGAACGCGTGAGCTCCACATGGCGGCGCAGACCTCAAGGGCAACATCGGTGCGCGCGATGCCTTGGGAAGGCGCGCGGCCTCGGACGGCGCGCGCGCCCGAACGGCAAGGCGGCGGTACGGCGTGCGGCGCGCGCGGGCGGACAGGAGCGGCGCGACATCGCGTTCCAGTGCGACACGCTGCGGTGTAGCCTAATTTTACCAAGATTTACTCCAAAAATTTGAACTGAAGTGCACCGAGCAGTGAATACCAAAGTTGTAGATTTCACTACCCTCTACAATTTTACAAAGGCTCGTAGGTGTTTTTCTAAATGGTTTTTGCAGGAACAGCTTGCCAACTTTGAATGCCGCCATGTCTCAGTGAATAGGAGTTGCTGTCGGTTGACCATGTTTTTCACCAATTTCCACTCAAAATTGGAAATGCCAATCTACATGAAAGTTGTGTCCCTCGAAATCTGGACAACTTTCATATTAGTAGATTTTGAAGTATTTAGGTGAAATTTGGAGAACGAGGCAAAAGTTCCGGAAGACACTCACCGACGTCAGGGTTTAAGCGGGGTTTGACCGTGTCTTTGACCAAGAGTTGACCACAAGGGTTGACTTGCTCAAGGGGGTCAATATGGGTTGTCGGCTCGGTTTTCGAGGTGATGACCCAGGTTGACCTAGGTTTGACCAGTGTTAGCTGGCTCAACTCACCTGATTTTGTCATTAGCGATGTTGATTGCTAATTAAAAACCTGGGGCTTCAGAGCCTACCCCCCTTAAGAAGAATCTCATCCCGATATTCGAAATTCCAAGGACAAGATAGGGAAATATGGAAGTGGTCCTCTTGGATTTTCTGAAATTACCCTGAGGGAGCAAACTTGATGGGATTATTAGTCAAAGGGTATAACGACCATCGGTTCAAGATTAGCCCATAAGAGTAGTCAAAGGCGACAAGTAATGGAACACTTTTTGCACGGAGTTTACTTGCGGATGCAAACGGAAGGTATGGAGAGATCAATTGGAATAGGATCTTCCGAACGATCTTGCTCACATGTTATTTAGGTTGCACCCTAGGTGGCATTGTTTCGTGCCACTACGGTGCAATGGTTTTCCACATTGGTGTGATGCACATGTTTATGGAGACATGATGCATATGCTCATGTAGTATGGTGCTCATGATGCATGTTAGCACGACTCGGTCACCCACAAAATGAGTTAGTGGTTGAGAGGACAATCACAAGTTGAGAAGGAGTATCCATGGCGAGTCGCATCCTCACAACCATGATACCTAGCGCGCTCCTAGTGGCTATCATATGGCTAAAGCACATATGATGTCCTAGGTTTCGTCGCGACACCTTTGGTTATGGGACAACAACATCCCCAACATAAAGGATAGAGTAGGACATATTGAATTCTGCCATGCTTATGCACGTTAGTTCCCCCAAGGTTCCCAAATGCACATGCTATGCAAATGCATGCTCAAGAAGGGACATTTATTTATTTATTTTCGAAATGTTGTGAGCAAGACCATGAGGAATAAGCTCATGATTGGAAGTTCGAAGTAACCATGACAAAGATATTAATACCAAGAATATTTTAGTGCTTCAACATGTTTAAGGACAAAAGGGGGTTGGAGGGAAAAACAATTCGATGGAGGTAACAAGTTGACAGGAGAAAACACCATTGAAGATTGAATTCTAAAATCAAGACATTCCCACTGACATGGTAAAATAGCATAAGTTCTTTTCTCATGCTGAGTAATGCTAGGTAGTTGTGTGTACAAAGGCACAGTTGTATGTTAGAACTCGAAGCGAGTACACATACATAATGACATAAAGTTATGGAAGTTGTGAACAAAAATTCATAACATAAACCCAGAACCCTCATAAATTCCCCCAATTTCACCCGGCTACTCCGAATGGTTCTTCTACCCACTTTTGGTTTTCAAGGGTTGACATAGATCAAAGGAAACAAGGTGGAAGGATGCAAAGGCTAAGTGATGTTTTGTAAAAAATAGCAAGGCTTAGGTTCCCTTAGAAAGGTGCAACACAAGGTTGAGAGGAGCTATGATCGAAAATCTTTGCGAGCAGGAACTAGAAAGGTCGCGGCCCGGACGCCAAGGCGGCGGTACGGTGCGCGGCGCGCGCGGGCGGACAATTGCGGCGTGACGTCGCGTTCCAGTCCGACACGCTGCGGTGTAGCCTAGTTTGACCAAGATTTACTCCAAAAGTTTGAACTGAAGTGCACTGAGCAGTGAATACCAAAGTTGTAGATCTCACTACCCTCTACAACTTGTGCAAAGGCTCGTAGGTGTTTTTCTCAATGGTTTTTGCAGGAACAGCTTGCCATCTTTGAATGTCGCCATGTCTCAGTGAACAGGAGTTGCTGTCAGTTGACCACGTTTTTCACCAATGTCCACACAAAATTGGAAATGCCAATCTACATGAAAGTTGTGTCCCTCGACAAACTGGACAACTTTCATATTGGTAGATTTTGAAGTGTTTAGATGAAATTTGGAGAACGCGGCAAAAGTTCCGGAAGACAGTCACCGACGTCAGGGTTTAAGCGGGGTTTTACCGTGTCTTTGACCAAGGGTTGACCACAAGGGTGTGTTGACTTGCTCAAGGGGGTCAATAGGCGTTGTCGGCTCGGTTTTCGAGGTGATGACCCAGGTTGACCTAGGTTTGACCAATGTTAGCGGGCTCAACTCGGCTGATTCGGTCATTAGCGGTATTGATTGCTAATTAAAAACCTAGGGCGTCACACTAATCAGGTCACCACGTATGCTCAGTTCATTGGGATGAAGCCACTGACCTTTTCCAAGGTGGAAGACCCCCTGGAAGCTGAGGCATGGATCAAGGCAATCGAGGCCAAGTTCTCTGCCTTTGTGATTCCTTAATCTAAGGAGAACAAGGCCAACTTTGTAGCTCTGCAACTGCGTGGAGAAGCCTTAATGTGGTGGGATCATTTCAAGACTATGCAGCACGGGCGTGCTGTCACTTGGGATGAATTCAAGCAAGCTTTCAAGAGCCATCACATTCCTAAAGGATTAATGGATAAGAAGATGAAAGAGTTACTGGCCCTCAGGCAGGGATCTCACACGGTGTATTGTTATGCCCCTAAATTCAATAGCCTTCGTCAATATGGTGGATATCATATGGATACTGATGCAAAGAAGATTGAAAGGTTTTGTGATGGTCTAGATGGCAAATTGTATGAACGGCTGAACTTGCTCAAGCCAGACAGTTTCCATGAGCTTGTGAACAAGGCTATATCCCAAAAGGATGCTATGAAAAAGGCCCACAGGGACAAGAAGAGGCCGTCTGGTTTTGCTTCGGGTAGCGAAACTAACAAGAAGTTTCGCTTTGTGAAAAAGAATGTTCCTAACCCATCCCAGCAATCTTCAACTGGACGCTGGACGATGAAGCCATCCCAGAGCAAACCTTTAGGGAACTTCCAGTTCCACAACGCCCAGCAGTAGGCTCCCAAGCCTATTGTACCCCCACTTAACATCGGTGATCGCCGCTGTTTAAACTGTGGTCAGCCGGGGCACTATATCAATGATTGCCCCAAACCCAAGCAGAACAAGCCCAACCAGCAGAATCAAGATGCAGGAAACAAGCTTGTCACTCCGGCTAAGAAGCCAATGGTGCAAGTCCACTAAGGCAAGCTGAACTTCACCACCATGAGTGACATCCCAGAAGGAGCTTCAATGCTCACGGGTACATTATCTATCAATGACACTCTTGTTAAGATTTTGTTTGATTCTAGAGCTACTCACAGTTTCATATGTGAAAACCTGTCAGGCAAATTGGATTTAATGGGACCGCATACCAAATCGGCTTACAAAATTATCACACCAGGTGGAAACATCTCTTCTTACACCTTAGCTTTTGGAGTTCCTTTAAATTTGGGAAGTAAGACTATTCAATCCAATCTTATAACCATAAATTTGGAAGGTATGGATGTTATCTTGGGTATGGATTTGATGACCCGATATAAGGTGGTTCTAGATATCTCAGATAGAGTTGTAGCAATCAATTCGCCTACGGTCGGGCACACTACCTTGTACCTACTTTTTAAGGACAGTACATACGCTTGTGCCTATGTGACCATTATCTCCCATCTTGACGAAATTCCAGTAGTTTGTGAGTATCCAGATGTCTTTCCTGACGAATTGCCTGGTATGCCACCAGACCGACATGTCGAGTTTGTAATTGAACTCCAACCGGGTACTACACCCATTTCTAAACGACCTTATCATATGCCTCCCAAAGAACAAGCCGAACTGAAAAACCAACTCCAGGAGTTGTTAGATAAGGGTTAGATTCGCCCAGCTCTCTTTGTCAAAAAGAAAGATGGTAGCTTGAGGCTGTGTGTTGACTACCGACCGCTCAATGCAGTAACCATAAAGAACAAATATCCTTTTCCCCGAATTGATGTTCTTTTTGATCAATTGGCTGGAGCCAAAGTTTTCTCCAAGATTGATCTTCGTTCTAGTTATCACCAAATCAAAATTCGACCTTGTGACATTCTTAAAACTGCTTTCTCCACTCATTATGGTCTTTACGAGTTCTTGGTAATGTCCCTTGGTCTCACAAATGCCCCAGCCTACTTCATGTACCTCATGAGCTCCGTGTTTATGACGGAGCTCGACAAATTCATAGTGGTCTTGATCGATGATATCCTCATCTACTCCAAAAATGAGAAGGAGCATGCCAAGCACCTTCGAATTGTCCTGCAGCGTTTGCGAGATCATAAGCTTTATGCTAAGTTCTCCAAATGCGAATTCTGGTTAGATAGTGTGAAATTTTTGGGGCACACTATTTCCAAAGGTGGCATCTCCGTAGATCCTAGAAAAGTACAAGAGGTGATGGATTGGAAACCACCCAAGTCTGTACATCAAATCTGTAGTTTCTTCGGTTTGGCGGGTTATTATCGTCGATTCTTTCTCTTGCTACCTGCGATTACGCGGTAGACTAGATGAGTTTTGATGATCTAGTAGATTAGATGCAAAAACAACCTCTTGAGATCAAAGCTTTTCTCTTATTATATTGGATCTTGTGTTTCACATTGTTCAACGATTCGATACTTTAGGTTCACTCTTAAAGGAAGAAGGGTCCCTTGGCTACGACGGAGGGACATCTCTTGCAAGTCCAAACAAACTTTGATATGACAATCAACCATCAACAAGCCCCTTTTCGGCGCCGTTGTGGGGAACAAGTAATCAAGATTCATTCTAGTTTGCATTTGTGAATATTTTCAGTTTTTCTCTTGATTTTTCTTTTGCATCTCTTAATTTTGATCATCCTCAAAATAAAAAATCAATCTACAGTTTCGCTAAACCCTAGTTTTCTTTTAGTTCCTTTTTTGTTTATAATTGCTAACCCTAACCGGAGATGGACGACTACATCTCCAACAAAGAAAACATATACTTTGTGGATGGTCTAAAAAAATTTTGCAGGCAAAGGTGACGTGCAACACAAGATCCTAAAGCGAAGGCGAGAGCATCACATCGAAATCTCCAAGAGAAACTCCACCTCCAAGATCGAGAGGAGATCAACCTCATCACCACTCATTCTAGGAGATTGTTCCTCAAGACCATTGGAGCAATCGACGTCGGCAAGGGAGGTCAACACATCGATGGCGTGAGGAGTGCATTCAAGTCGACCATGATTTGAGGTATGTAATGTGGTCAATATTAAATACATTCTACCTCGCGCAACGGACGGGGAGGAGTCAAGGTAGAATGAAAAGAAGAAGGCACAAAAGTTGTTGCATCTGTCCAGACCAAAAATCAACGCCCACACAGCGAAGACCAAAAAGATGACTAAGCCGAAGAATAAACCTACACCAAAGCCTAGGATGGTTTCATTCAACTTGACATCCACCGGTTTCTCTAGATTTAGATTTTTTCTAAGCCTCTGAATTTGACTTTATTTTTTTATTTAAAATATCTCTCATGTTTGGCCAAAACTAGAACCTAAACCTATACCCCCACGGTGATCAAGTGATTTCTTTGTCAATTAATGAAAGCAATCGATCTCGGTGCAACCAAAATAGATTTTATAATTGTTTTGATGCTAAAAGCTCCTCTAATGATATATTTGGACTCATCGCTATCCTTTGAGTTAATTTTTAAAGTTTCAAAATTAGAGGAGTGATTAGCATCTAAACTTGATCAAGGGTAGGTTTTGAGCTTGATTAACATATAGTTCCCCATGATGCATCTCAGGAAGCCTCCATCTTTTGGCATCTCGGGCACATGTAAAGGACAAACATGGCGGAAGAAAGAGCTTTGTTTTGCAGGAAATTAGTGGAAGCACAAGAGGCAAGAAAAAAGGGAGTGACACAAAGCAAAACAATGAAGGTGGAAGATTAGTCACGCAAGCAAGGTAGTTGTGAACGGTTCGGGCAATGGAATCTCATGGATCACGTAGACGGATGGAAAGAGAACAGAAGCGTCTCGGAGAAAGATTTAAAGCGAAAGGAAGCGAGAGGGCCCCCAGGCCGATCGGCCTAAGTGGCGGCCTGGCATCAGTACGGCCCTCCGGCTCCCTTCGCCTAGTAAGTAATTTATGCATTTGTTAATTTATTATTTCTTGAGTTCATAGCCCATAAGTTTCGAGAAACAAACTAGAAAAAAAATTTGAGTTCCATGGTGTTGCTTGAGATCTTGTCATGTAAACGCCGAATCTTTTGTTTCATTCATGTTGATAATGCTTTGATGCCTAAGGTTAGCCACCATGCTTTTCGGGAGTATAGGTCTCACTACTCCCATGAATCCTATCAACATATCATTTGTAGGTTTAGATAAAGTGGCCTCACATTCACACCTTAATAAATTGGTTTAGCTTCAACATGATAGGCGGTTGCATGATCAAATATCGTAAGCCTATGGGCTAATATCCATCCAAACTTGTGCACCTCACTCCACCACCCTCAACAATAATAACAAAAGAAAATTCACCATAATTCCCAACCCCTAATGGCGCTCCCTCCCACCGCCATCGCCGCCCCCCTCGTCGCTGGCTTCGCTCCCTACCCTCAGCACCATCCTCCTTGCCTTTGAAGCCACCACCAGCTTCCGGTGAAGGATCTCATGGGCTCTCCCCCAGATCTCACCAAAAAACAAAACTTCGACGTTGGTCTAGAGTTCCAGGACAGTGTTTGTCGTCGCCTCCACTCCCCGGTACATCATCCCTTCCCCACCCCTGATGGCTCTTTCCTCCTTCTCGCAACCTTCCGACGTTTCTTGTTCTGACTCACGGAGGATTCGGTCTCTCTCGCTTTGCAATCCTGTCTGGGTGGTCATGCAGTGATTTTCACATTAAATTCTTGAGCAACAAACATTTACGGTTTCTTGGTTTCCTCCAAGGATGTTGGTTTCTTGTCTACAAACTCGGAAGGGTGATCACGCGAATTTGACATCTATTTTCATCTACGGAGCAATGGCACTCCTCATTGGGAAAATGCGTGCCTGGGAGATTGAACGAGGAGAAAGAATGGACACGTGTGATGTCTAAGGACGAAAAGTGGAATTTCAAGAAACAATCCTCATGCAAGCGTGTTTGTTACTCTGAGCATGTTACTCGTTTTCCCTTTGATAGAACTCCGGATCCTTCTGTTTTACTCCAATTTGGCACCTTCACAACCAGGGTCAATCCAAAAGCTCCCCACTGTTCAATCGGCATGTTGAGTCTTTCGGTGGTTCTTCTTTCTCAAATCATTAGTCTCCTGATCGATCCCCCCAGATCAATCGGCGTGATCGAATCAACCCCTACCATCTAGAATGAAAACAACACCGTGTTCATCACGTCTCCCAATGGGCAAGTAGCAATTCTCGCAACAATAGCGAGAGTCCCGGTGATGACCGCCCAAGGTATTCAATTTCAAAACCCTACTCTCGCTACCTTAGCAGAGATCACCCACGACGAACTTACCAAGTCCAACATCCGGCCCGCATCCATTGCAACCTGCTAGGGCATTCTAAAAAGTTACGCTCCCCGGGGGCTGCAAAACCAACCCTAAGTTGGGTTCCAAAGCCCGGCCCTTCTAGCCCATGCCATTCTAGCCCGGAAACTACGAACAATCCGGAACGGTGGAGAGAAACACGGCCTTCCCAAAAATATTTCGGAGCCCGCCTTGGTTTGCATTCTTTGCCGCCGCCGCCGCCCTCGGTTTTGCTTGGACTTGCCGCGGATGGCGTCGTACTTGGCGTTGGCCTTGTCCTCTTCATCCGCCCCCAGACGTGATCATGTCCTTGAGGTGAGGGATGGACTCGGGGCGGCGACGACCGAAGTCCCTCGAAGGTGCGGCGATGGTAGAGGCCGTCTCGGAAGAGGTCGATGACCTCCTTGTCGGTGACATCGACGACGGTAGCGCGCTTGTCGAAAAGCGGCGCATGTACTTGCGAAGGGTCTCGCCCCTGCTCTCGCTTGATCATGGCCGGGGTCCATGCGAGTACCCGAACGGCCCATGGCGCCCGCGAAGTTGCTCGTGAACCGCTCCTTGAGCTGGTCCCACTTGTCGATCGAGTGCTTGTCGAGCGACTCGAGCCTTGTGAGTGGTGCTTGGTCCGGACGGAAGGGGAAGTAGAGGCATTTGGTGTCGCCGTTTCCGCCGCCGTTCTCGATGGAGAGGGCGTAGCATCGGAGCCACCGGATGGGATCCCTCGCTTCGCGTCGTACTTGGTGATCCCCAAAGGCTTGAACTTGTCGGGGGAGAAGCAGGGTTGCGAAGTCGAGGTGAGAAGGCGGGGGAAGCCGTCGCCCTCGGCCAGCCAGCGTGGTCGACTTCTTCCGCCGCGCCCTCCTCGATCTTCCGGCGAGCGTCGTACCCGCCGTGCGAGGCGCCCGAGGCGTGGCCGTTCGCGTGGCCTCGGCCGCCGCGACCGCCGCCGCCTCCCCGCCTTCTCCCGTTGGCCCCATGGTTGGAGCCGCCGCCGCCGCCGCCGCCGTCGGGGTCGTTGCCGCCGCCACCCACGAGCGCGGTGGGGAACAACTTCTCGGTTGCCTTGGTCTTGCCGGGTGAAGGTCCGTCGGCGTTGGAGCGGCGGCGGTTTGGCTTTCCGGAAGGTCAGCCGAGTACGGTTGGGACCGAGCGTTGGCGCCGCGACTAGTAGCTTCGTTGTCGCGGGGTTTAGCCGGAGGAGGTTGGTTGGACTCTGTTGTCGACCCGCATGAAGCAGGCTTCTTCGGGCCGAGCTTGGCGATGACCTCTCCGCCGCGTATGCCTCGAGCCCCGGCGTGCGATCGTTGTGATCGACATGAGGCACTCGCTCGGGGGGGTGGTGTGTACTCGCTCTCGACCGCCTCGGAGAGCTTCCGCAAGGTTGCGGATGAGGAGGTTGTCTCCTGGCCGCCGCGCCGTTCGCTCGCGCTTCCCCCGTTGCGTTCGCGTCGTGCGTCCCCGTTGGCGACGGTCTCGTCCGCGGTGCATTGGCGCACGCCTCGTTCGCGGAGATGTCCCCCCGGTACTTGTCCTCGGCCCGTGCTCCGAAGGGCTCGGGGTGTCGCCACAGCCATGAAGACTTGGCGATCGTGGGTGCCTGTGCCGGACTCGCAGGGTGCCACCTCGCTTGGTGTATTTGAGTCGGCCCCCGGTTAGTGGTGTTCCCTCCCCGGAACCGCAGCGAGTCGATGTAGGCGACGTAGCGTGAGTCTCCCTTTACCGTGGTCGGCGGGCTTGCGGTCGGCCGCAGACGTATCTCCCGGCCGGCGTTGATTTTATAACCGGCCCCGAGGGCGGCCCCCGACAAGGGAAGCTCGCTGGAGTCGTCTTCGGACTCGGGCTCCTCGGGGTCCGACCCGAAGTCGAACTCGTAGTCCAGGTTCGAGTAGAACTCGAAAGAGGGCCCGAGTCCGAAGCGCGATCGGGGACGGCGTCGAGTCCGAGTTGTACTCGGTACGGGCCCTTGCCGGCCCGCGCGGGCGGGAGCCCCCGTGCGGGCCCCGGGCCGGTGATGCGGGGCCATGCGCGGAGTGCTTGCATGGCGAGGGGGCCGTCTCGCGATGGCCGAGCGGCCGGCTCGCATGCGATGGCCCATGGCGACGTCGGGTTCGAGTTGGAGACGGACTCGAGCTCGAAGTCGGCCGTGGTGGTTGAAGAGCGAAATTTCGCCGAACTTGCCGGGCGAGTTCGCCCGTGGACAACTTCAGGGGAAGCGTCACGAGGCTGTCCTTGGGTTGGGCGCATGGTTGGCGGCGCGGAAGGAGCCCGCGCCATCGGCGGTGCGGCACCCGTGCGCCGAAGACGAAGGTGTCGCCGCGGTTGAAGGCGACGGTTGGCTTGAAGTGGACGGAAGCCGTTGAGTTCGCCATGTGATCTCGAGCGAGAGCCCCTACCGGCGCGCCACCGTCGGTGTTTTAGACCGGTAACCTACTACGGGGATTACCCGAAGTAGATGATTGTGACTTCGCCGAGATCGGTAACTCGAAGGAAGAGACACGTGGCACACAATTTAGACGGGTTCGGCCGCGAGGTGCGTAATACCCTACGTCTCGTATGCCGCGTAGCTCGGATTGATAGGGCACAATTACAAGATGGTGCAATGGTGCGCCGTGAGTTGTATGAGAGGAGATTGGATGCTAGAGATCGGTCCCCGCCTCGCCTTATATAGTCCGGGAGGCGGGGTTACAAGTCGGAGTAGGGAGAGAGTACTAGTCGAGTACGTTTAGGGAGTCCTCTATACAATGCGGAACATGTACGGCTCCCTAACCGAGTACTACTCTCCGTGTAGTCCTTGTGCTCCACGCCTTCGGTGTGCCGTGTAGCGCAAGCCGGTAGTCCCGTGGGCCCACCGAGTAGTCGGTCCCGGTACCCACCGAGGTAGTGGGCCCCGGGGAGGTCCATACGACAAGACCCCGAGTACTTTGTAGTCGAGAAGGATAGCTTCAAGTAGTCTTGACGGCCTTAACGAGTAGTCCTCAAGCGTCCCCCGAGTGCTACAAGTCAAAAGTCCTCAAGAGTAGTCGAAGCATCTCGAGGGCCGGAATGTACTCCGCCGATGTTTGAGCAATCTTGAAGTCTTCTCGAGTAGTCCCAAGCGTCCTCGAAAACTCGCCTTCGAAGGTCTTCAAAAAATGCCTGTCTTGTCTTGAAGCCGAAGCTGGTATGGAGGTGCGACTTGCAAAACCGCACTCCACATGGAGTAGCGCCGAGCCTTGAGCCGCGGGCTCTAGCCGAGGGTCCATCTGAAATCTTGGCAAGAAAATCCCAAAAAATCCGGAGAGAAAAACCGAAGGACACGTGGCACGGAGCCCCGAGCCTTGAGTCGAGTACTTCCTCTCGAATTGAAGGGTCTTCTTGGAGAATGTGTCCCGAGATGCTCGGGAGACTAGCCGCTTCCCGGCCTAGTCGAGTAGAAGTAGCCGAGCCCCGAGGTGAGGCGCGTTGACTAGTAGAATACGAAGAGTCACGCGCGGCCGCCGAGTCGGCCGCGCGTGGACTTATCCCTCCTCGCCGCCCGTTGCGGAGCCGATTTGGCTTATAAATAGAAGTCAAAACCCTTAGGGTTTTTCACCCATTCGAGCCGCAGCCATTCCGTTTGCATCTTGAAGCGGATCCACTCCCGGCGCTGCGCTGCCGCGCGTAGTAGATCCGAGCGCGCCGCCACCCGAAGCCTTTAGGGTAGCCCCCGAGCGGATGCGAGTGAAGACGCCTTGCACTTGGAGGATGAAGGCGTCGCCGTCCAAGACGTCCAAGGCCGCCGGGAAGAAGAGGGGCTGCGAAGAGGCCGCCGCGGCCGCCACCGGAGCGGCACCGCCCATGTCTCCACCGCGGGGCGATCCGAGCCGCGAGTGGAAGAAATCGAAAGTGAAGACGGAGGACTCCGCGACCCTGGCCGAACAGTGGGTTCATCGGGGAGAAGGAAGTCGACATGTGGAGATCCGCCGCCGGAGATCCATATCCGATGGAGAAGGCCGAAGATGAGATCCCGATGTTCTCGCGGTTCGTGGAGCGTGGTCTTGCGCTCCCGGCCCGGCGACTTCTTCAATTTAGAAAAAATAGTGTCGGGCCCAAGCGTTAGCGTCGAAGCCTATGTAAAAAAAAAGATAATCGTAGCTCCGCCCGCCCGACAAAGGCGATCCGGGTAGACCGACCATCGTCGCCAACAAGTGCTCCATTATGCCCCTAGCCGCATCCCGCCCGGCGACGGTGGTACACTAATCATCGTCGCCAACAAGTACTCCATTGTCGAAATGCCCCTTGCCGAATGAATATGCATCCGCCCCGGTGCCCCGACCCCTGCCCCCTTCTTCTTCCCCGATCTGAGCTCCACCGCCGCCACCCGCCCGTCCTTCCCCGCCATCGCACACATGTCGCACTACACCGATTCGTCTGGAGGTGCACGTGCGAGGAGCAGGGTCCAAGGTTGCCGGAGCAGCCGCAATCACTCCATCGGCTTGGATCCGCTTGGTGAGCTAAGCGGCTTTCCACCTGGTCCCTTGCCGGATTGTGGTATGGCTCGGGTGGTGGACGGGCGGATGCGAAGGAAGGTGAAAACCACGGTCGTCTTTATTTCAAGTGTGCAACGAACTCGGTGAGTAGTCTGCTATGTCTCCCAAATCGAGTTAGGGTTCTTATGTGCTTTTGATTCATGAAGGACCGATTAGGCGACCGAGAGAGGGGGGGAGTGAATGGGAGCCGATAAAAATTCTTCTCAAAGGGGATTGAAACTCCGACAAGATGAACTCGCTCGGTCGGAGCCCCAAAATCACACGCTCCGCACTTCTACCTTCCGTTTGCCAAAACCACGTAGCCACTAGAGTGCTACTATTCCTAGGAACAAACACTACCAAGCAACCTCAACACACACGCACCCACGACAGGCGAAACAACTTGAAAGCCGGCATGTCCGAGGGGGGCGGTTAGACCGGTATGGGGGGGCGGTTCGGACCGCCTACACCGGCAACCAAGAAATCCTCCGAAACACCTCTTCCGAGCACCCAAACGCACCACGGTTTCACCAACGGAGATCTCTCGGTCGAGCCATGCTAGCTACCGGAAAATCTTGGCGAGAACCAAAACTCCACCCGGGGGCCTAGGGGCGGTTAGGCCGGCTACCGGGGCGGTCTAACCTCCCGTACCCAAAGAACGAACTCCAAACAAGAACTCCTAGCAAACAAGCACGAGAACGACCCAAAACTACACCCGGACGCTCCTCCGATCAAGGCGAACAAACTCACGGAGGAAAATCCGGTGAAACGGAACTTTGACCTGGAAGGCCCCGGGGCGGTTAGAGCGCCCCTCCCGGGCGGTTAGACCGCCCCTTCCCGTAAAACCAACCTCGCGGGTCAAACCTCAACTTCCTCGCACGCGATCTCCCGAATCACTCCACGGATTGCGGCGAAACTTCGGGCGTAGTTGGGTTACCTCCCGGGAAACCTCTACCTCAAAGGAATCGACCCGAATCGCTCACAATCAAGAGGAATCGAAGAAATCGCCTCTCTAGGTCAAGAACTCACCCAACTCGAAAAACCGCCAAATCGAGTCCGATTCAAGAGAGATTTGGGGGCAAAGTCACCACCAAAGAGGCACAAGATCCTCATACGTGACACCCACCAAAAACCCCAAGAAATCGTCCTCAAAACTCCGCCAACAAAGACCTCCGAAAATCACCACAAAGAAGGACGGGAAAAACACTTCTCAACCTTGAGGAACAACGTCGAACCATCTATACATACCATGAAGGTTCGTACAAGGTCTCGCTTGCCACCCATACATCCATCCCTCTCTCTAAATCTCACATGAAGCTCTCAAGCTAGTCCTAGGAAAAACTAGGAGAAAATGAGAATGAAAAAGGAAAAACAAATGAGCTAGGGTTCCAAGAGTTGGCTGCCATCCATCCCCTCAAAGAGTATATATGGAGGCACCCAAAAGACTAACCACCCTTACTAAATAACTAGGGATACAAGCCCCTCAAGGGAGAATTTGGGAGTCTTCATATTTTCTTCATCGAACGGATGCCCGGCGACCGCAACTCGCTTAGCCTCGACGCAAGCCTTGTGATCCCAACGCATGTCCTCCGCTTCGAAGCATCTTGACGCCGGCCGACCGGGGCGGTCGGACCGCCCCCTAGGCGGTTAGGCGGCCCGAGCAATCCGACCGGCCCCAGGCGGTCTAACCGCCCCTCATGGGCGGTTGAACCGGCCTGGGTGGCCACACCTCCCCGTCGAGTCTTCGGCCTCGGTTTTGTGGCTCAACCGAGTAACCCGGTGGTTTTCCCCGGTGAACCACCGCAAACCCCGCGAACTCGGTGTAGCCTCCGCCAATCTCCACTCATGACTTGGCTCCCACGTAGTCCCGGCTCGACCTTGGTTTTGAGGCTCTACCAAGAAACCGTCCACGACTTCATCTTGCTTGTTCATGCCACCATGCGGCCCGCACTTGACCCCCGCCGACCACCGGGTCCCTCGAACGAAGCCTACTTGTCTTCTCCACACCCCGTAGGCCTCACCCCGCAAGGACCTTTTGCGCTTGTTCTTCACCCGCACCAACACGAGTCAAGCCGCAACCTGCACCTGCAATACTTAGCCAAGAATCGGTCCACTCAACGTTGTCAATCACTCATCACACAAGGAAGCGATCATCCACCGGTCCTCGAACCACACATGATCCTCAATTCAGCACACCAAGAATTGTGGATTTTGTCGTTTCCATAAGGAGTATCTCCAGGATGCCGAAGGATGCCGGTGTCATTGTTTTTCGACCGTCGAACCGGGCGGACGCGGTCGATGAAGTAGTTGATTTAGTGGAATGTCGATTGGGAGCGGCGAGCGAGAGGCAAGCACCGGAGGACAAGCGAGAGGAAGAAAGCACTCGGAGGAGAAGATGGACAATGTGATCCGGAAGATAAACTTGATTATTGTGGCTATTGTTTGTGTAGTATTTGGATGTTTACTAGGGATGTATGCTGCAAAGAAGTAATTCTGATGTTAAAAGTGGTGCTTTTGCTTCATCTGTGTGGATGAAGAATGAAAAATTTGTCACATATGACAAACTTAAATGTATGAATGAAGAATGAATGGAATGACAATTGGGTCACAAATCTTAATGTGTCACACATCACAAAATTCATCAATTCATCTGTGCTGACATTTCATTGCAGCACGAGGCAAAGGAAATGCGGATTATTAAGACAAACAGAGTAACAAACTTCTGGCATAACTCTGGCATATATACACATTGCAATTCATTGTGAACTGCTGCCATATAATGACACAAACAGAGTATCAAACTTCTGGCATACACATTGCAATTCATTGTAAGCTTCTACCATACACATTGCAATGCCTTCCAAAATAGGAGACATGGATTGATCTACCACGTCTCTTAGATCTACTTGTTCATCACAAGTTCAACATACACAGATCTACTAGCTAGTCCATCACAAGTTCAACAAGCACACTGGAAGAACACATTAACAGAGGAACAAATTAATTAAGCAGAGGTAGTCGCCGCCGGAGGAGCCCCACCATCGGAGTCGGAGTCAGAGCCGGAGCCGGAGCTGGAGACGTCGAGGCCGCCATCGTCGTCTCGTCGTCGTCGTAGATGGGGGGGACCACTTCTCTCTCCGGCTTCCCGCCCAAGACATTGATCTTGAAGGCGTAATCCATCACGGTCATCCGCAGCGGACCGGGGGTAGCCGGACCCCGAGATGACCCGGCCCGGCTTTCCAAGACTCGCCAAGCATCGTAGAGCATCTTCACCGAAAAACGAGCATCCGAATAATCTACTTTTGGAGCACGCAGGGGCACCACGGGCTACCGCGCCACCTTGCGCCGTGGCGCTTCGGCCGCTTGACCTCCTCGGGCGGGGGCGGGGGCGGGGCACCTCCTCGGGCTCGATGGGCGGTGGCGACGACACCTCCTCGGGCTCGGTGGGCGGGGTAGGCGGCTCCTCCTTGGGCTTGGCGGGCGGGGCGGGGGCACCTCCTCCCTCCCCCACTTCCTTGATGGCTCGCTTGACGCCATGCGCTTGCTTGTCATGATCTTAATTATACCAAGTTCCGAGGTAAATCGCCCGAACTTAGTTCTCGCTTTTACTTGTCACACCCTTCTCCAAGGTCCGTGGCAAATTAGTTCCGAATTATCTATGTTGTTCTTATACCATGTTTAACCCCGTTTCGAGCAAAACTCTTTGAGTCACGAGCGAGCTTGAGTTACTTCTTAACCTTAATGTCCGGGATTATGTGAAACCCGAGTTTTAAAAAATCACAAAAGAAGTGAACATCCTCATCAAAAAGGCTAAGCACATAATGCGGTACAATTATACTATTGAACAAAATCTCGAGCCCATTGAAGGTGCGCTAAAAGGACTTCAAGAATCCATGGTTGCTTACGAAGAGGCCGCAAAAAGAGCCAATTATGATCTAGTTTAAGCTTGTTGATGTGCGGGTGAGTAGCCATACTTTTGTGGATGTTCAAGGGGCATGCCTTTGTTGATGTGTATGGTCGAGATAGCACGACCATAGTAAATAATGTGATGGACTAGTTAAGTCCTAGCCCGATATATGGACAAGTTAACCTTTGGTCATAATTATCTTTATTCCCGTGGACAAGTTATCTTCTTTTTTGTGGACAAGTTATCTCTCTTATGATGTCTGTTTTGTCTCGGAAGATATGTGTGTTGATTGTGCTCGTATGTTGAAATGGAAGCAATGAGAGATGGATCGGGTTGACATCGTCAATGAGGACGGACTCAAAGGAGACGATGACTAACAAACATCTGTCTCATTTGTTCACCGACGCGAGCGCTCCCGCTTCACGACGCTTGAGTGCTCTCGGACTTCGATTATTGGGCTCTCAAACTAGTAACGGGCGTCAAATGCTCATCGGTAACGGACTTTATAGCATGTTACCAATACGGAGTGATCGATAACGGACTTAAACGGCCCGTTACCGATAGGGCGTTGATCGGAACGGACTTTACTAGTTTGTTACCGATAGGTTTCACTTGTGTAACGGGCTCTATTTAACGTCCGTTACGGAGAATTCATGTAACGGGCGTTTAACAAGACCGTTACCGAAGTCCACATTTGTAACAGGCGTTGCGGAGGCCAACCCCGGGTTGACTCGCCACGCTTATCCGTAACGGCGCCAAGTAACAACCGTTACGGATGTGGGTGGATGTAACGGATGTTAAGGGCCCGTTACAAATGCCGCGTTACCTATTTGAGGTTTTCACATAGTGTTCTCAAGGAAATCCACAAGGGATTCGTGGTGCACACATAGGCACAAGGGCTCTAGCGAGGCAAAACAATAAAGCGGGGATTCTACCGGCCTACCATAAACATCAATGCAAAAAAATTAGTTCGGGAATGTGGAGCATGTCAAAAAATAGCGAATCAGCAAAACTTACCATCCATGCCAGCTCACCAAATTCCATCGTCATGGCCTTTTCAAAGGTGGGGAATGGACCTCGTTGGACCATTTCCAACAGCTCAAGGAAACGCAAATTCGCAGTCGTGGCCGTGGACTACCGCACCAAATGGGTGGAAGCGAAAGCTTTGGCGAATATCATGGCACCAACAATTCAGAAATTCTTTTAGCAAAATATAATCTGCAGATTCCGGGTTCCAAGAGAACCGACCGTGGACGATGGGAAACAATTTGATTGTTATTCCTTCAAAGAATACCGCAAAACTTTGGGTACTCACGCGTAGTTTTCATCAGTATATCATCCGCAACAAATGGGGTTGTCAAAAGAGCAAATGGGCTGATATTTTCGGGAATCAAGAAGTGCTAGTTCAACCGGAAAAAAGGCAAGTGGACTGATGAATTGCCGAAAGTAATCTGGTCTCATAACACCACAGTGTCAAGAGCGACGGGTTTCACACCTTTTCGCCTACTCTTTGGCATCGAAGCAATGACCCCAAAAGACATCAAGAATGAAAGCATGAGAGTGCTAAAGCGAAAAGAAATCGAAGAAGTCAACCAAAAAGTAGAGAAAGATATGATCGAACTAACGATTCTCCAAGTTGCTGAAAACATCGAGAAGTACCAGAAAGAAACAAAGACATGGAAGGATAGAAAAGTGGTCGAAAAGACAACAAAACCGGAGATTTAGTTCGAAAAGAAAGAAGAACTGGGACAACCCCGAAAACAAGCATGCCGGGGCTTTTCGCATGTTAAGTCAAACCGGTGAAGAACTACCGTATTCGTGGAATGCCGATAGCTTGAAGAGGTATTACCCTTGAGTGTCCCGAAATTAGCTAGATTTATTTTTGTTCAGCATTTCTTTTTGTAAGTTTACATTCGGTACAAATTCAAAAGCCCGAACCACGTGTCTATAAGTGGTTTCGGGAACAAAAACATTTACTTTTTTTTGCAATTTCTATAGAATAAGGAGGACCGTACCCTTTTCCTTGCAAAGGGGGCTCTAAATCAAGAGGCAAGGTTTTTACCACGGTAGATCCTATGTAAATACTCTTTGTCATATATATGAAAAGAGTCTTCCCCCGCATCATGTGTCCCGTGAGCTCCATCATGTGAAAAAATCGTGAAAGGCTCCGAGGTAGCCACAATTCCATTGTGTGAAAGAAAATTCTTGAAAGGCTCCATGATAGCCAAAATTCCATCGTGTGAAAGAAAAATTTGTGAAAGGCTCTGTGATAGCCAAAATTCCATCGTGTGAAAGAAAAATTCATTCAAGGCTCCGTGATAGCCAAAATTCCATCGCATGAAAAAAGTTCATGAAAGGCTCCGTGATAGCCGAAATTCCATCATGAGAAAGGAAAGATTGTGAAGGGGCTCCATGATAGCTGATGGCTCTGTGAAAGCCTAAATCCCACCGTCAAAGGGATTCCTACCGAAAGGCCGAAGACAACAACAAGTTGTGGCCTAAATCCCACTGTCAAAGGGGTTCCATCGAAAGGTCGGATACAACAACAAGTTGTGGCCTAAATCCCACCGTTAGAGGGATTCCCAATGAAAGGCCGGAGACACAACAAGTTGTGACCTAAATCCCACCGTTGAAGGGATTCCCATCAAGACGCTCGAGACAACAACAAGTTGTGGCCCAATTCCCATCGCGAAGGGATGATTTACCAAAAGTTCGGAAATAATCAAGGATTATAACTAACGAACTATATATGTTTTCGTTAAGAATTTTCATGTGTGAAAAATCCGAAACAAGAATCATGAATCGTACTTAACAATGGTTTAATCAAAGACCATCGAGAACGTTTCCCCCAAGAGGCCAAGGGGCTGAATTCTCCACGAAAGCTAACCTTTGCAAAATAAGATGGTTGAAGAAACTAAAAGTTGCGATATCAACCAGGGCAAGTATGCTAAGCGAGTAAAGTCCACAAAATTCGTAAAACAAATTTTGTCGACTTACACTACAATCGTCGTGATCTCGGGATTCGCGAAGCAATTAGCGATAGGTTCATAGAAAAGAGGCAAGTAGAAAAGACTTTTCAATCATTAGACAACCGCGAAATTTTGCGTGCAAAACGGCAAGGTGGGGGAGGGTGACTTTTTTCATCAAGAAAAATGTCTTTATTGCCTTAATTACACACAAAATTTCGTTCACAAGTTAGTTACATATTACAGTCGAAATCGAATGAAAGTTCGACAATGTGTCCGGACCGCCGCCAATGTTTTCTACAACATCACTTGCATAAGCGAAATCGTATTCTTCGAGTTTTCGGGCTAAGGGGCTCCATCTTCACAAGGATCGAGGAGTTTGAAGCCGTAGCAACAGGAGTGTCGCGATCCCGAAGAAGAAAAAACATGGAAAGATCAAAACTACATATCGAAAAATTCGAGAGAAGCTTCAAGCCAAAAATCGGAAAAATCTCGATCGGGATAAGCATGTTTAAACAATCACCAAGCTTCACTCGCTAATCACTTGATTTCCACGATGAATTCGTAAGGGTATCACATCCTGCGCGCAGCCCACCTTGCGGGACTGCGCGAGTTAAGATTTACAAGATAGTTGTTTATAGAAGAGTTCACAACCCACGAATTTACAAGTTTTATACAAAATTGCATGAGAGGCAAATTTTCGAGCATCTCGGCCTAGTGATGTCAACCTTCGGAGAAGACTCATCGTGGTCGAACTATCCTCGGCATCACCGCTCGCTCGCCGCCGTCTTCGCCGCCTTCTCCAGAATCTTCTTCACCATCATCGGTGTCTTCATTATCCTCGCCTTCGGAAGAAGACTCCGAAGCCTCGATGCCTTTCCCTCGCATCTCTTCTTGAATCAACTCGGAAAGAACAAACGAAAAGACTTCGAAAACTAAAGAAGGAAAATTCGCGAATTTACAAAAACCAACAACGTCTTCGAGAAACCAACCCGGTCCATCTTAGCGCCGGCAATATTCTTCGCAACCTCCTTCCCCGCCGGCGAACCGAAACTCCCTTGCAAATTTAGCCTTGATAGCCAAGACGTCTTCATTGGGGCGGATTCTTGAAGTACTCGAAGCATCGAGAAATTGTGAATGTTTCTCATGAAACTTCACAAGGTCACCACAATCAAAGTCATGAAAAAGCTTCAAGATACTCTCAACGGAGAAAGTGCCGGCGAAATCGCTTGCACCAAATATAACCCCGGAAGCGCCTTGAATTCTATGTCGATCCACTTCATAAAACCGGAAATTTCGCGCTAGCAGAAGCGGAGCAGACGAACACCAAACTCTCTCAAGGCTTTCTTGTACTCTTCGAACAAAAGCTTCAACTTATTTTTAATCTCCCGAAACCTCTTTCCTAGAAGCCTCGTCTTGATCAGCCAATGCTTTCTCAAGGTCTTGAATCTTCCGCTCTTTGCTGCTCAAAGATCTTCGCAAGATCGCCGTTGTTGATTCGAAGATCCTTGGCGACCTTAGAAGACTTGTTATGATCCTTGCAAAGATTTTCAATCAATCTCAAGTCCTCATCATGAGTTTTTTGTAGCTTTTCGATATCATTTTTCGAGCTCTCAAGGGCTTCTTCGACAACCCTCTTCCAATCTTCTCGCGATCTTCTTTTCATCCCGGCACCTCTTCGGGGCATCGCCCAATTCAGCAACTTTCTTCTCCAAGTCTAGATTTGTAGCTCGAGCCAAGTTGAAGTCACGCTTCAATTTCCTAGACTCCTTAGATAACTTCTTAGTAGCTTCCTCCTCGCTCCACCAAGGTTCGAAGCAATCTTTCCAAGAAGTGAAGCCTTCGGACGTAAGCCTTCCGATATTCTTCAATCTTAGAAGCCGGGTACATCCGTAAAAGTGCTTCGAAATCCGGAAAATTCATAACAATAAATATTAGTAAATAGTCGCGAAATTCAAAAGTTGCAAGGAAAGATGAGAATGGTGCTAAGTAGGGGAAATAGTTCACAAACCTTTTTTGCTAAGGGTCTCCATAGTAATACGGCCACCGAGTGCGAACTTGTAGAGGTTTTCTTCAAGGATGAAGAGGATTGCTTTCCCAAATCGTGGGCGGTCTTGCCGAGCTCCTTCTCCTTCTCCTCGTTTTTGTGGTGGAGGCGCCCGTTCGAAGCTCCTTCTCCCGTTTCATCCATGAATTTAGACGAGTTCCACAACCCGTTAAAATATTAGACGCGTCGTCCCCCACGGCAACCTTTTCGCAACTAACACTTAGCGCTCCCCCCGATATGACGTACCAAAACTTTTATTGAGGGCAACAATTGAGGGAGAGGGGTCCCGGCCTTCGGGAAGATCTTCGCAAGTCTTGACCAAAGGAACATTTTGCACGGGACTTTCACCCCTATGAATAGTCATCTCCAAATCCTTGGTGAATTCGGGAGAAGCCTCATCTTGGGAACCATAAGGCCGAGGGTAGGCAACTTCAAAGAATAGCGACGGCGGTGATGTGCGCCGTAACTTCCTTCCGAACTTCGCCCAAATCACTCGAAAAAGTTTCAACATCCACAAATTCATTCTCGAACTCCGGAGTACAATGTCTACGAACATCAAATCTCAAGTCGTGCCATAGGCAAGAGAAAAAACCTTTGTGGCCGGGTTCGACGATCATGTCATCGTCAAAAGCGAAGGGACTCGCCGAACTTCAGCAACAGCAACCTTCTTTACAGCCTTTTTAATCTTCTTTCGGCTAAGTCGAGTGAGGCCGGAAGCCTCCCCGAAGTTCTCGCGTCCGAAATAGCTTCGGACAATTTACGCTTTCGCTTACCCGATTCAAGATATTTTGTCTTCTCGGGACGAACCGGCGAAGAGGCCGTTTCATCCGTGTCTCCTTTTCCTTTATTCGAAGGTTTTCTTCTCGGGGCCTTCAAAGCGGCCGAGCAGTGGCCACCGCAATAGCCGGAGCTTTCACAACAATGCTCGGGCGACAAGAGCGGAAAGATTTTTCACCACAAACTTCGGAGAATACCCGATTGATCCTTCTTTTATGCTTTACCAAATTTTTGTAAGCCTTGTACTCATTCATGGTAGATTCGCCAATCATGGCGTTCACTTTCTTCTCCACTTCATCCATGAACTCTTCGGCACTCGGCCTTCCTTCACTGAAGGCCGAATCGGGGAAAGGGCACTTCTTGTGTCGCCCAGTTCACATTGAAGCCCACAATTTTAGTAGGAGCCCATCCATAAGAAATCAGCCAAATTTCTGAAGCAACGAATTCCTCAATAATGTCACGACCGCCGAGAATCGTGCCGACCAAGTGGAATGCACTTTCGCAATTCTCGAATCTAACCGCCCGATGATTGTAAGGGGCAAGTGCAAGTAGCGGTTAATGCTTCAATGGGCGAGCGAAAGGGTAAGTTGGTCCATTGTAGCGAGGGATCTTAGACATATCCACCTTCACATAGAACCGTAAAGAACTCCAATATTCGGAGAAATTAGTCTTGCGGCACGGTGCGATCCGAATTCGTGTACGGCCTTTTCGCGTATTTTGCCTACGCGTGTTGAAGGTGCAAGACATGTAGTGCTCTTCGTAGTATTGGCCATCGTCAAGTTTGAGGATATCCGGCTCGATGACTAGCTCAAATAGTCGTGCGAACAAATCAGCACTAAAGTTACATCCGAAGGTCTTCATAACCCGGAAAAACTTGGACAACCCGTAAATGAACTCGGTGATAGTTGATGAATTTTCACAAAAAACTTGTCTAGAATTGCGGGCACAAAGGGGATTGCAAGGAAACCCGAGTCCACAAGTGAAGAAGTCGCGAAACACGACGACTTCATCGGCTTCGGGAGTAGGAATCGCTCATCGAGGGTGGCGCGACCGTCGCCACCGGGGAAGAATCCGCCGCCTCGTATTCCCCGATCGATTTGTGGTGACCTTAGATTCACCAAAAACAAAGGATGGAGGGAATGATTTTGAACATCTCGCAAAGAATAAGTTCCTTCGGATCAACATCCACATCTCCGAGATCTTCGCACCACCGCATTATTCCTCGGATCCGATCTCCCCATCTTCACGATTCTCGCAGTCGTGAACGAGGGTAGGAACCGGGTTACCCTCCCGAGGTTGAATGTTCTCGCATCCATGAACTTCTTCCCCGAGAGACGTAATACCGGCGAAGTGGCTAACTCTTCCGAAGTCATGGGTCTAGCTGTACTTTTAACGCGGGCCACCTAGTTAACAATAATACGAAGGCAAATCCTAAGATGATTCTTATGAAGCAAAATGTACGAAGAAGGATGTTTGAATTTGAAAGAACAAAACAAAAGAGTGAAGAAAACAATACCTTTGAAAATTGAGGAAAACTCGAACCGAAGACTCCTCGTCGCGAAGAGCACTTCGCGAAAATCCTTGCAAACTTTCGGAGAAAGCGAGGAAACAAAGTGAAAATTTTTTACGGTGCAAGCTCTCTATTTATAGGAGCGAGGGGGGTAGTTTCAAGAAAACGCCTCGATATGACCGTTGCGAGAATTCCGGAGGACGCATGTCCACTCCGACGTTCGAGGGTGGCGTTTTTACCGAAATTCAAGAGTTTTCGTGGAATCGGATCGTCGGAGTCAACCCGCTTCCCCGAGGGGCTAGTGTTGGGGAATTAGGCAAAAACCTTACACCCTCGAAATGTCGGGTTTGCCGAAATTCGTGAGATAAGTTCGTGAATCACCCTCGGGATGAAAACATCGCGTTTCGTGAAAGGGAAACGTTCATGAAGGAATCCCGATAAGTCTTAAGTGTTTTTCGAGCTTTCAAGTAATGTGCGAAAAAAGATAGCCGAATTTGGCTCCTTCACGCGAATCTGCTTGTCTATTTCGGGATGGTTGGAACCTCGCGAAGTTCTAGAGTCTTGAACCCGCAAAGTTCGGAATCAAGAATCCGTGAAGTGCGGGGATCCGGTGAAGATATGATTCGGGAGCCGGAGCAAGCGGTGAACTTCGTGAAACAGAGATTCGGGGATCAGGAAGGAGCCAAGTCAAAGACGTCACCTCAAAAAGTCCGGGTTTAAGGTGTGAACTAATGGCAAGCTTGTAAATGTATGAAATTAGCCCTGTAAATCACGAGATGTAAAAGACGTTTGTGTACATGTTCACATTGAGAATGTTCCCTAGATTTGAGGGTATTTTCGGAATGTAAAAGTCCCTTAGTCACCCTATAAAAGGGGGCGCATGGGCACGAGTAAAGGGGTTCACAACTTTTGAGGCGAGTACGGACTTTCGAGATTCTTTGTCTCCCCGTCACGAGAGTAAAGACGTAAATCACGGAATGTAAAAGTCCTTTGTCTCCCTATCTTCCTTCGCGACTCTCGTGTTTGGGGACCCCTTCCGATTTTCGGACCCCCAACAATGATATAGTCATTGAACTGTATGCTTAAGTAATACTTTCTAGGAACATTGCACAATGGATGACCATAATATCCTCGATGCTTAGAAGGATCAAATAACCACCAGAAAATAAACCAAAAAAATGCTAATTTTTAACAATTTAGGATCATACCTTTAAATAACAATTCGAGAATCACATAATTCTAGCAATCTATAGCACTACTATTATATTTGCAGAACTTATCATTCAAAGCCACAACTATTTGTTGGTTGTCCATCTGGCTGCAATACTGCAACCTAGTCTGATCTCAAATGTTCCGATCAGATAATATAGCAACCAGCTTATGTGTGCATTGTTAAGGAAATTGTGTTTTCTAGAAGAGTTAGAGATAAACTCAGTTTGTATTATTTACCTTGTTATTCAAGCAATATCTGTAAACATCTCAAACTCTTGTAATTGCCACGATGGGGGCATTTCCCATCTATTTAACATGGAACCGTGGATGCCAGGAGGCTAACCACGTTACAGCCAAATCTTACATGGTTATCAGAGCCAATACTGCCTCCTAGATAAATCTACACCAAAACCCATCGATGGCCTCCTCGTCGAACTCGCCGGCGGGCAGCGGCGTTCCATGTTGGTCTGCCGATCACAGAGAAGGTGACGAGAGACAACTTCCTATTGTGGAAGGCCCAGATTCTCCCGGCCATCAAGGGTGCTCATCTCTTGGGCATCCTCGACGGTTCTTCGAAGGCGCCGGCATCGATCGTGAAAGTTCAGAAGGCCGACAAGCAAGAAGTCGTTCCCAATGAGGAATACGACACATGGATGGCAAGGGATCAGCAGCTGTTGTGCTACATCGTCAACTCCTTAACTAAGGATGTGTTCGCGTCAGTGGCAACTACCACCACCGCAGAGGAGGCATGGGCTGCGCTGGAGAGGATGTACTCCACACAGTCTCGTGCAAGGGCTATGAATCTCCGGCTGCAACTCTCCACGCTGAAGAAGGGTAGCATGTCTGTTGCTGTCTACTATGCCAAGATGAAGTCCATCGCCGACGAGCTTGCTACCATTGGAAAGTCGGTCGACGATGATGAGTTAGTTTCTTTCATCATACTCGGTCTTGAATTTGACTATAATCCCATTGTGTCGACCATCATGAGCCGCACAGATCCAATCCCTCTGAACGATCTCTATGCACAACTTGTTGTGTTTGAGACTCGTTTAGAGATGTTCCAAGATAGTCACAATGGTGGCTTCTCATCATCTACAAATTCAGCATCGCAGGGGCATGGCAGCTATCGTGGTCGAGGTGGTGGAGGCAACAATGGTCGTGGCCGTGGTGGTCGTGGCCGTGGTGGCCATGGCAGCAATGGAGGTCGTGGGAATTTTTCTGGCCCTCCTAAGCACCAAAATCAGAACAACTTAGGAAGCTTGTCCAAGCCAAGAATCTGCAAGAAGGTTGGGCATGAGGCGCCAAACTGCTGGTACCGATAGGATGATGATCAAGACAATGGCGTGTCTATAACAGCCTATGGAGTGGATACAAATTGGTATGCAGACAGTGGCGCATCAGGCCACATCACCAACAACCTTGAAAAGCTGACTGTGAGAGATAGATACAACGGCCATGATCAAGTCACACCGCAAATGGAACATGTATGAAGACCAGTAATATTGGTCATGCAGTCTAAAAAAACCCCGCATCATAATATTCATCTTAACAATGTACTTCATGTTCCTAGCTCTCACAAAAATCTTGTTTCTATTCACCACCTCACATCTGACAATAATGCCTTCTTTGAATTCCATCCAAATTTCTTTCTTATCAAGGATCAGGCAACGAAGAAAATCCTTCATCAAGGGAGATGTGAAGGTGGCCTGTACCCCCTAGAGTCACATGGAGCTGTCCTTCAAAAACAGTGTCTTGGAGTCAATAAGCTGTCTACCTCGAGATGACATAGTCGTTTTGGTCATCCCTCTTTTCCCATTGTTAAAAGAGTTTTAGAAGATAATAGCCTTTCTAGCATCGATGATATAGTTAAAGAGTCTGTGTGATTCATGCCAAAGAGCTAAGAGTCATCAGTTACCTTATCATAAATCCAATAGTGTTTCCAGTGCACCTCTTTGAGCTTATTTTCTCTGATGTTTGGGGGCCGGCTCCTATCTCTATTGGAAAACACTCTTATTATGTGAGTTTTATTGATGACTTTAGTAAGTTCACCTGAATATATCTTTTACGCTACAAATCAGATGTTTTTCAAGCTTTTCAAAATTTCAAGAAATAGTTGAAAGGAAATTTGATAAAAAAATCATAGTTGTGCAAAGTGACTAGGGGAGAATATGAGAAATTAAATTCTTTCTTTCAAAAGCGAGGCATCTCTCATCAAGTATCATGTCCTCATGCTCATCAACAAAATGACTCTGCGGAAAGGAAGCATCGACACATTGTAGAAGTTGGTTTAGCCCTCCTTGCTAGTGCATCTATGCCTTTGAAATTTTGGGGTGAAGCTTTTTTGACCGCAACTTACCTTATTAATCTTTTGCCTAGCAAAGTTATCAATTTTTCTACACCAGCAGAGCTCCTTCTTAAGCAAAAACCCGACTATAATGCTCTACGTATATTTGGTTGTGCATGTTGACCCAATCTTTGGCCATATAACTCCAGGAAGCTTTCTTTCGCTCTCTAAAGTGCGCCTTTCTTGGGTATAGTGCCTTGCATAAAGGTTTCAAGTGCCTTGATATTTCTACAAGTCGGGTTTATATTTCTCGTGATGTTGTTTTCGATGAAACCGTGTTTCCTTTAGCTGATCTTTACCCAAATGCTGGTGCCGTGCTTCGCAAAGAAATTTTGCTTCTTCCTGATCATCTACAAAATCCAAACCAGAGCGGGTTAGACTGTACTGATTCAATTATTACTAATCAACATACTATCTTGGATGATGGTGTACAGGAACAGGGTTGTCAAAATCAGCAATTGGAAGCAGCAACAAACTCTTCTACTAGTGAATATCGCATGGAGGGGGTCCCCTTCCCCTTTCAGCTTGGTGACACGTCTGACATGGACTGGCCGAACGATTCTGGTCCATGCAGCAACATTAATCCTGCAGGTGATCCGACTTCGGCACAAGGGGGGACAACAATCATGTCGCCTTCGCTTCAGCCACTACCGGAAACGCGGCCTCTACCGAGAGCTCGATTCTGTGCCGAGAGCCAGATCCCAAGCTCTCGGCACGAGAGGATTTGCCGAGAGCAAAGGGCTCAGCTCTCGGCACAGAAAAAACCCGCGGTACAGAGTTCCTGTGCCGAGAGGGAACAGTGCCGCCTCTCGGCACAGGCGCCTACTCACGGCACAGAAAATCTGTGCCGAGAGCTGCAGAAGCGGGCCCTCGGCACAGCCGCCACCTCACGGCGCAACGTAACGGCCGTCATGGCCGTTTGCCCGGCCGTCAATTGTGCCGAGAGCCCAATTCTGGCTCTCGGCACAGAGCACCTGTGCCGAGTGCCTGCCACGGGCTCTCGGCAAAGAATTAAAAAAAATCAAATTCACACATTCAAACCTTTTCTTCATCAACCTAAACCCCTACGAAGCTAGTTTGTATTTAATAGATATTTATTTTGTATTTAATAATTTTATTTCGTTCTAGCTAGCTAGTTTTTCACCGTAGAGTAGAGCTCCGATATGAACTCGAGGTGCATGAAATCATGATGTAAAGTTAGTGAAAAAAGATATTCATGTTCATGAGGCATCTTCAAGACCAATTACATGACCAAATCTGGCAACTGAACAACAAAATCCAAGAGACAAGAATCCGCAAGCGCCATCTTTCACTAGCTAGGGGCCGTGCATGGGCCAATTACATGAAATGACGCTAAATTTTCGACATTTGACTCTCTCATCACGATGAACATTGTGAGCTAGAACAATTTAAAAATTGTATAGAATTTAAATAAATGAAACCATCAAATTGCTTCTAACGAAAAACAAGTTTGGCAACGAAAGTCTTTACGTACACCAATCGAGAGCATCAAAATGGGAGGTCGGCAAGGGCCAAATGAGCCAAGGACAGCTTACATATATACAAGAACAAAATGGTTCTTGCTCTACTCTCCGGTTAACTCACCGCTAGTGACAAGCCTGGACAGTAGACTCTACAACTGATTAGTACGGGTTAACAACTTAACACACCACTGCTAATTAAGCTTTGAGACGGTTGACACTTGGCCATCACACAAAATTCCTATGACCAAACCTGCAGCTGAACAAAATCCAAGAGACCAGAATCTGCAAGCAGTCATCTTTCACTAGCTAGGTGCCATGCATGGGCGCGCCATGATCAGCTGCCTCCTCTTGAACCTCTCCTTGAAGCACATCTTCCTGAGCTCCTTCGTCCTCTCATCCAACACCATATATATTAGGCCTCTCCTCTATCATCTATTTCTCGTGCTTCAGGCTTTGCACCACCATCCTCGTTAGATTTCCGTCCTCTTGCTCGGTCAGCTTCCCGAGGTCCTTCTCACGCGTCGTCGTCCTTGCTCTTGCGCGCGCTTCCTCCTCCTCCACATGAGCCAAAAAACTCGCGAAGTCGACCTCAAAGAGACAGCCAAGCACGTCTGCATTTACATGAGAAAGTAACTGAGAACATGAATTAATTCCAGAAATTTTTGTATTAGTAGGGAAAGATATCTGCCGGTACCTTGAGAGGAGCTTCTCTTTGAACATGAAATGGCAGGGAAACACCGAGCTTAGAACCACGCTTCCTCTTCGAGCTGGTAGTGAGAGAGCTAGATCGAGTGAGAAAGAAACTGGAAGTACATGAAATCATGAAGTAAAGTTAGTGAAAAATGATATTCATGTTCATGAGGCATCTTCAATACCAATTACATGAAATGACGCTAAATTTTCGACATTTGACTCTCTCATCACGATGAACATCGTGAGCTAGAACAATTTAAAAATTGTATAGAATTTAAATAAATGAAACCATCAAATTGCTTCTAACGAAAAACAAGTTTGGCAATGAAATTCTTTACGGACATATTTTTTTGCGGGAAGGAGGCCCGGTCGCCACCGCCGAAGGAGGAGTAGGGCACTCACATTGTCTCGGAGGCCCTGGTCGACCCCGGTCTTGTCGCCACCCTCCGCCTCACCATCGAGTCACTAGGTGAGCACGCCCCTTCCTCGCCATCGAGTTAATAGATGTCGTAGATCGCGAAACCTAGTTAGGCGTCTCCCGTTCGGAAGAGATACGAGTTCGAAATATGCAAAACTTTGCATATTTATGGTCAGTATCCGTTTCGAATTGTCCACGTTTTTTGGACAGCCGTGGATGCGTAGATGGGGTTAGTTTCTATGGTCTACTACGATCCGAGACGAGTTTCGGCGACACCTCCCCGTTGTTCTCCGGATACACAATCTCCCTAACGGGACGTGTATTTGGAGAACAACGGGGGAGGTGTCGCCGAAATTCTGTCTCGGATCGAGTAGACCATAGAAACTAACCCCATCTACGCATCGACGGTGGGATTAGGACCTATCTTTACCTATTAGAATGTCTAGACAATGTGTAGGTGATGCAATGTTTTTTATATAACTCGTTGATATGATAGAGAATGGGTGACCGTCGGTGGATGTACAATGGATGGGCAAGTGCCGGTCGTATGACACAGAATGGATTAAAAATGCTCAAGCTTTTCTTGATGAAGCATTTAGCAAGGTTAAAGGGCCTAAAGATAGGAAAACCACATGGTGCCCCCCGCACCCGCCGTGGAAACTCACGTCGCATTACAAAGGTGGAGATGGCATCACATCTCTATAGGAATGGATTTACGAGAGACTATTCAAAGTTGACCCACCACGGTGAAACCGGTCGAATGAGAGACGAGGTTGTGAGGCAACGCATCGGAGAGCTTGATGGTGATGCCGGAGTACCACACATGATAGATGACTTTCATGAGGCACATTTTCAAGAAGAAAGTCGAGAGGAGGAACCAGAGCCAAGTGCGAAGGCGTATTATGATATGTTGGCTGCGCAAGACAAAAACCTCTTCACCAAAGACACTAAACTATATCAATTAGATTCCATCGGCCGCCTGATGGCCGTAAAGTCTCAAGCATAACATGAGTCGAGAATGCTTTGATGCTTTGCTGACCGTTTTCGACGACATGCTTCCCAAAGGTCACATTTTGCCGAAGAACATGTATGAAGCACAAAAAGGAAGGAAGTACTAGAATGGATGCAAAAATTAATGTTCCCTGATGGATATGCCGCGAATCTGAGAAGGGGAGTCAACTTAGTTACTCTTCGAATAAAGGGGTTGAAAAGTCATGACTACCACATATGGATCGAACGACTTCTTCCGTGATGGTTCGAGGCTATGTACCTGAGCATGTGTGGCAAGTGCTGGCAGAATTGAGTTATTTCTTCCGTCAGCTTTGTGCCAAGGAGTTATCTAAGGTTGTGATTAACAAACTAGAAAAAGATGCACTTGTATTGCTCTGTAAGCTAGAGAAGATCTTTCCACCCGGCTTCTTCAATCCGATGCAACATATGATTTTGCACCTCCCGCGTGAGGCACGATTGGGGGGGCCCGTGCAGAACCGTTGGTGCTATCCAATTGAGAGGGTTCAAAAGGTTCTTCGAAGTACATGTAAAAATAAAAACAAAGTTGAAGCTTGCATTGCGAGAGGCAGCTATTTTGCGGAGGTGACAAACTTTACAACTAAATACTATGCCGAGCACCTTCCCGGCGTGCATAATCCACCTCCTCGGTACAATGCTGGCGCAAATGAATCGAAACTCGGCCTTTTCCGGGCAGCTCGGAAGTGCAAGTGGTTCGACGTTCAAGACCTTATCTCTTGAAGAGTGGCGCACTATGACGATATATATTCTCGCGCAACCTTGAGGAAGTACGACCATACATAAAGTAAGTTGTCAATAGAGGTCCTCATTTCCTTTCTTGTATCTTGCCTCATCCGCATCCAACCCGATTTGATTTGGTGCGGTGAATTTATTGGGTCACTTCCGCGTCGGTCAAGGCCCCCTACCGACCACGATGAGGAAAACGTTCTTCTAAATGCCGATTTCATTTCTTGGTTCAAAAAGAAGGTAATATAGGTCGTACTCTAATATTACAAGTAATTGAGCTCGCATTCAATATCACATTAACGCAATCATGCCCGAACTTGCGAGCCAAACCGATGCGTCTATGAGTCCCGAGTTGAGACAAGTTGCCGATGGTTTCTCCTTAAGGGTCAAGTCATATGCTCGCTTATGACGTGAATGGATATCGCTTTCACACGACACGACATGAGCGAGAAAAGGCCCAATCGAAAAACCACAAATAATGGAGTTTGTACACATGGCCAAACCGATGGGCTAGATTACTATGGAAGACTTGAAGAAATATATGAACTCGAGTATCGTGGTTGCAAACCTCTTAAACCCGTCATATTCAAGTGTCATTGGTTTGATCCAAATGTTGTGAGACGAAACAAGAATCTTGGGCTAGTCGAAATTAAACAATCATCCGTGTACCCCGGACACGATATCTATATTGTGGCCCAACAAACCACGCAAGTATATTACCTCTCATACCCTTGCAAAAAGGACAAGCGTCTCAGGGGTTGGGATGTTGTGTACAAGGTATCGCCACACGGTAAACTACCTACCCCAAACGATGAAGATTACCACCTACTAGATCCAAACACATATGCCGGAGAGTCCTTCCAAGAAGATGGGCTAGAAGGGTGTTTTGAGATAAACTTAATCGAAGAGATCGAAATGGAAGTAGACAATGAAATGGACGTCAACGTCGATGATGCGAAGAGGTTGATAATGAAGAGGACTTACAATTACTTGAGCGATTACAATTAGGCATTGTCAGTGATGATGATGACATTGATCCTCCTTTGGAGCACGGCGTTGAGTCTTTGGAGATGCGTGATAGTGATGACGAGACTTATGATCCTGATATGCCGGATCGTGATGAATATTTCTAAAACATGTAAGGTCCGTATTAATTGAAATTATGCTTCTAACTTTCTAGGAATCTTATTTACTACGATATTTCGTTTCTTATTTACTACGATAATTTGTTTTTTATTTACTAGGATAATTGTGTTTTCTAATTTTGTAGGATAAATTGTTTCTTCTTTACTACGACATTTGTTTTCTTATTTACTAATTGGTATTTACATTTAATTATATACTAACCGGTTTAATCTTGTCTATTTCGGGTGATTGATCAAAGATGCCAAAGAAGCCTACTCGTCGCGCCACTACGGTGAGGAGCATCAATGAGTTGTACCGAGGCAGGGGGTGGCGGCTATTAGGAGGGTGACGAGGTCCCCGTCTGAGGCACCCACCTCGTCGTCTGGATCCAGGGCTCGGAAAGGTGCACCCACTTCGGTGCCGTCGTTGTCGGATGACGGGGATGAGGAGGATGCGGTGCAGGATGAGAGTGATGAGGAGGAAGAGTTGCAGCAGGAGAGTGATGAGGGGGCCGGGGGTGCAGATCAGGATGAGGGGGGGGAGGCGCAGGATGAGGGGGAGGCCCATCGGATGAGGAGGCGTATGAGCCTGAGGAGGAGGATGAGGAGCTGGGGTGCGGGGCAGGGGCTGTGCCGAAGGTCTATATCCGAGGCCCCGCTCGGCTTCCGGATCGACCCATACCGCTTGCCAACCGACCGGTTATTAAACCGTAGGGACTACGGTAACTTATCACAACTTTTTTCATCCGTTCGTTCAAACTCACGATTGAAACTAATAATTTGTGTGAAATCATTTTGGCGGGGGGTGGGAGGTCGTGACTCCGTGCTCTCATAATCGTCTTCCCAATGGCATCTTGGGCGTTTTGTGCGGCAGGCACTACCCCCCGGTTCGTGACAGTTGGGGGAGGGAGAAGACGCTCGAGAGCAGCTTGGTGACGACGTTTGACCACTACGCCCTCATGATCGATTTGCCTGATCCGACACAGAGGACGTTCCAGAACAAGGCCCGTCGGGTGGTTGGCGAGTTTTGGGTGAGTCTTCCTTGCAAAAAATTGTATTTCTCAATAAATTGAATTAATTGGATATCCTTCAAGTATTAACATTGCTTCTACATGCAGGATTTCTATAGAGTCCTTGAGGGATATGAGGACCGAGCGACCGAGTGTGCGATGTATACGTGTCGGAAGCTTGTGACAGATATGATTTACGAGTCACGTATATCGCAAAATGTTGCCTACAAGGCTAAGTATGGTGAGAAAGTTAAAAAAAGGGACGTCCGAAACCCGCGCCTCACTCGAGAACAATACATGGAGGTAAATGCGAAAAATTACTATTATTCATTCTTCTCGCATTAGATATGCCAACCTTTATGTTCTTGTATGGTATCCACTTGATGACGTGCGGTGTGCCTCCGTGGTGGCTCGTCGAGATGCCTCGGGCTTGGAGTGCGATTGTGGACTTGTGGTTTGCGCCCGATTGGGAGGCAAAACACCTCGAGCGTCGGGAGAGACGTTTGAAGATGGCGGGACCGCCACACCATCAAGGCCCCCTTAACATCCGCGAGTATGCTCGTAGATGGGTATGTTAATCTATTTCTTTATTCTAACTCTCGCATCGCATAATTTATCGTTTTCTAACTCTCGATTGTTTTCCCGCAGTCTAAGTCACATGAGAATCAAGCTTGCTCTGAGCTCGAGGCATATGGTATGGCACACAAGGGCAGGGCGACGTCCGACGTCACCTTCAACCCCGACGACCCGCCCGAGGCGTACACCAACCCGACAATCCGGCCCCCGCATCGCAAGGTACACCACGGTGGCAAGGCAGGTTCGTGGGCCAGACTTCGATCCGGTGAGAGAGCCTCTGGATCCAGAAACCGTCGTCAGGATTGGAGAAGGCAGGAAACATGGACGGTACTTCGTTGGCGACTCTCTCCCTGGTCCCGCGCGATGTTCCGACTCTCTCGCAGGTTCGATCTCGAGACAGGGCCACGAGCTCAGCCCCGCCCATAGAACGACGACCCAGTGTTACGGAGACCTTAAATGCTACCTTCCAGGTTATTTCTTTTTTATTCGTCCTTCATTGATGTTTACATATGTTTCCTTGTATTCTAATTTTTGGATCAAATATTGTAGGCCCAACTTGCAGCAGAGAAGGCAGAGCGGGAGAGGCAGGCAGAAGAGTCGCAGAGGCAGCTGCATGATTTGCATGTGAATTACCGAGAGGCGCTTAGATGTGATGCAAGAGTCCCAAAATCAGCGGATGGCCGCCATGCTCCGGTACATGCGGAAACCTTGGCCACGTGGTAGCGCCACGGTGCGGCTCCCTCCACCACCGCAGGTGTTGGTCGCTCCACCTCCTCGACCGGCCGCTCTTTCTCCTGTGAGTTGCTTTCCAACCTAGCTTGCTCTTTTGTTTCTCGTATTGAGCTAGAACGACTTGATATAGATGCTTAAAAACTAGAATGACCTAGAATTACTCGTGGTGAGCTAGAAAACCTTGTACTTTCATTTCTTTCTTATTGTTGTATATAACTTATAATGTTAGCGAAACCTAGAATGACGTATAAATTGAAAATGACTTGGTATACATGCTCATAATCTTGTATTATCATTTCGATTTTCAATCATATGCGAAATCTGTCGGCGGCATCAAATGACGGGCCCGCGGGACACATGTCGCCGCCGGCTCCGCGGACTCGGTGGGGGATGCCGCTTGGCCCGTCGCCAGGACACGACATGTTGCCGCCGGCTCGGCGGACTCCGTGGGGGATGCCGCGTGGCCCGTCCTCTTGGCTCGGGGTGCCACGGCCGCCACCGGGGTCCGGGTGGGGGTCATGGCCACGCATCGCCCACCGCAGTGAGTTGCCTTGGACTACCGAACTTTTATTTGCATTTCGACAGCCAAACTTGCCTGTGCCATGTGATGACTATGTACCTTCGATAATTGTACGTGCATTTGGACCTTCGATAATTGCCATGTGGTGGTTATGTTTTATGTGCTTGTGATGGATAATATTAACTGCCTGTGATGAATATTAACTGCCTGCGATGAATATTAACTGCCTGTGATGATGTATAAGTGACGAGGGTAACCATAAGCTTTCCGGAAAAAAAAAAAGCACTCGTGCCGAGAGCCAAAGCCCAGGCTCTCGGCAAAGCGGGCTCTGTGCCGAGAGCAATGGCTTTAGCTCTCGGCACAGAGGGACCGGGCCGGCGGCCCGGATAGGCTCGTGCCGAGAGCCGCGGGCCCGGGCTCTCGGCACAGGAGCCAAACGCGGGCCCGCTTGTCGCCCCGTGCCGAGAGCCGCCGAAGGCTCTCGGCAAAGAGGTGGGGCCCACCCCCGCCGGCCGGACCCCCGACACCACTCCCCGTGCCGAGAGCCGCCCACGGGCTCTCGGCGAGAGCTCTTCGGTGCCGTGAGCTTTCGCGTGGCTCTCGGCACGGAGTGGGGCCCGCAGCTCACGCCGCGGCCTGCGGGACGGGCCCGTGACGAGAGCTAAATGGGCCCTCGGCACAGCTGTGCCGAGAGTTTGGCCCGTGGCTCTCGGCAGAGCCGCCTGTGCCGGCCCAGCGGTGCCGGGAGCGCTCTGCCGAGAGCTCCCTCTCGGCACAGGCTGTGCCGAGAGCATACAGCCCTGTGCCGAGTGGGTCCAGCTCTCGGCACAGCGGTCGATTCCGGTAGTGAGCCGTCCACACCCAGCAGCCCGTTGACACCTACTCCACTGTCTCAATCTATGACGCAGCCAGGGCATGCGCAGGTGAATTCTTCGCCTCTTGTGCCCGCCGAGTCTGGTGCAAACAATGGTGGTACATCTACAGAACCATTGCTGCAACCTCCTGGAGAACAACAGCAACTTCGGCCAAGGACACGTGCTCAAAGTGGTATAGTAAAACCTAAAATATATACTGATGGTACTATTAGATATGGTTTGTTGTGTTAACTAGGTGAACCCAGAGATCTTCAAGCAGCATTTATTCAAATTGGAAGCATGCAATGCAAGATGAGTATTCTGCACTTACTAGAAACAAGACAAACCTTGTTCCTCCAGCTCGAGGGCAAAACTTAATTGATTGCAAGTGGGTCTATAGAATAAGAAGAAGGCAGATGGAGCTATAGACAGGTACAAAGCCAGGCTGGTTGCAAAAGGTTTCAAACAAAGGTATGGCATTGATTATGAAGATACTTTTACCCCGGTTGTTAAGATAGCTACAATAAGATTGGTTCTATCTATTGTTGTTTCACGTGGATGGGTTTTGAGACAGCTTAGATGTACGTAACGCGTTTCTTCATGGTGTTCGAAGAAAAGGTGTATATGAAACAACCTCCCGGGTTTGAAGACATTGATAAGCCTCATTTTGTATGCAAGCTTGACAAAGCTATATATGGTTTAAAGCAAGCACCGCGAGCCTGGTACTCATGGTTAAGTTCAAAGCTTATCACTCTCGGTTTCAAGGCCTCAAAATCATATAATTCCTTATTTATTTATTGTAAAGGAAATGTCACTATTTTTATGCTTATATATGTTGATGATATTATTGTAACTGGTTCATCTCAAGAGGCTATTTTAGCTTTACTTCAGGATCTTAAGAAAGACTTTGTAATGAAGGATCTATGAGAATTGAACTTCTTTCTTGGTATTGAAGTTCGGAAAGAGGGAGGCAATATTATTCTCTCTCAAGAAAAAATATGCGTCTGATATTCTACAACGGGTTGGAATGAACAGTTGTAAGCCTTGTTCTACACCCTTGTCCAATTCATTGGGGAACGCTGACAGTACCAGGTATAGAAGTGTGGTAGGAGCATTGCAATATCTCACCCTCACTCAGCCTGATCTAGCTTTCTCAGTAAATAAAGTTTGTCAATTTCTTCGTGCACCAACTACTGCTCATTGGACTGCTATTAAGAGAATTCTTAGATATATTAAATACACCTTGAGTCTTAGATTGAAAATTAGGAAGTCAAGCTCTATGTTGGTGAGTGCCTTATCAGATGCAGATTGGGATGGAAGTATTGATGATAGAAGATCTACATGTGATTTTGCTGTCTTTGTTGGACCTAATCTTGTTTCCTGGAGTGCAAGAAAGCAACCTATTGTATCACGATGAAGTACCGAAGCTGAGTATAAGGCCTCAGCTAATGCAATAGCAGAAATAATTTTGGTCCAGTCATTACTTGCAGAACTTGGAGTTAAACAACAACAAGTGCATTCTTATGGTGTGATAATTTAGGAGCTACATATTTGTCAGCAAATCCTGTTTTTCATGCTAGAGCAAAGCATATTGAACTTGACTTTCATTTTGTCAGAGAAAGAGTTGTGAGGAAATTGTTGCAGGTGCGATTTATATCCACCAAAGAGCAGCTAGCTGATGGCTTCACAGAAGCTTTGGGCGTGCGAGCACTAGATGCTTTCAGGAACAATCTTAACTTGAGGATGAAGACAAGTTAGATTGAGGGAGGCTGTTAAGGTAACCGTGTTTTTTAGAAGAGTTCGAGATAAACTCAGTTTGTATTATTTACCTTGCTATTCAAGCAATATCTCTAAACATCTCAAACTCTTGTAATTGCCACGATGGGGGCTTTTCCCATCTATTTAACATGGAACCGTGGATGCCAGGAGGCTAACCACGTTACAGCCAAATCTTACAATCACAGAGAAAAGTTTTGATGTAGATAAGCCTCTCTGCTGGACAGGCAAGCTATGGGAGCTTGACTCACAGCCATCAAAGGCAACAGGAAGCAATCATCCTTAACACGTGCAAAGCAGTGATCGTTCAGGTAAACATTCAGATTCGATAACTCCACACAATGCATCTGCACAAAAAAATGAAGTAGTATGTAATGAATGACAATTTCCACATGTAACCATTTTAGTTAGGGCATACAGTTCAAACAATAAAACAAGATACACGAATAGCCTACAGTTTAGTTAGGGCCTAATTTTTCGCCTTACACTAGAGGACGAACTAATTATTGCTAACGCAAGATTTTTTTTCTGAATATGCTACAGTGATATTAGTCTCTAGAATAATTCTTCATTTCGAGAAGATCATAATGTCAATGTTCGGCACTATTTTCATGTTTCAGAAATTTGATTAACCTTTGAATTAAACAAACCTCTAGGCAACACAAACTCAAATGAATCAGAATTAATCCCTTTTTAGGGAAACTCTTCAAACTACCAAAGAGACTGCATCGTCTATGGTACAAGAGTCGGGCAATTTGCTGAGAGAAGAGGAAGAAACATGATCCCACGCCCAACCCTGTCGCCTCCGGCGACGGTGACCCCACCGATGGCGACGTGCACCCCAACCAACCAGTCGAAACCGGTTCTCGCGGCGTCAACCCAGGTCAGGGAAACCGAGACACCACCTTGATGGGGACCACGACGCAGACTTTGCTGGGGACCTGAGAGACCTCCGACACGTGGAGAGCCATGGAAGGGGCAAGTGGCGAGCTCCGATTCATGGAGGTCCGCGAGGGTCGGAGCGGGTGCAGGCGCCGGACCAAGAGACCCAAACCCACTAGATGAGGACGGGGCCATAGAGGAGTTCTTCGGCCAGCTCTGGTTTTTTCCCTCAGAGAAGAAAACAACCACAACAAGCTCTAGGGTTAGCCAAAATCATCTTGTCTGGATCCACAGGGATCTGTGGAAGACCAAGTCCTTCTCCCCTGAAGATTGCTACCCAATCAGTTCCAAAGACAAATGGGAGAAATCGCCTGAGAGATTGAATTTAGCGGAGGAGATTTGGGGAAAAACGAGAGGAAAAGCTTCGTCCGAGCAGTGAAGGAATCAATGGCCGGGAGAGGATGGGGAGGAGGTCGAATGAGACCAAGGAATCTGGAGGAGTGGGGAGGATGGGGCACCGGAAATCAGTTCCCGCCGCCATACCCCCCCCCCCCCCCCGCCATTCTACCCGCCGCCCTATGGGTACTACCAAGGTCAGCCTCCTTACCATCGTCCACCACCTCCGCCGCCAATGCAACATCAGGGATTCGATAGGTTTGGCCAGCCGAGGCAGCGAGGGCAAAATCGAGGAGGGAGGGGGAGGTTCAATCACCAAAATCCATCGCAGAGAAACCAACAACAACAGAAGACAGGAGAGGAGAAAGGTGACCAGGCTAGTAAACAGGAAGGGGGAACCCAGAACAGGGGGAAGCAGGAAAATCAGCTGACAAATTTCCTCAAGTAGTGTGCTTCAAGTGTGGAGAACTGGGTCACTTCAGCTCAGCCTACAGTAAACCAAAAGTTTGCTTCGTATGCTACCAAAAAGAGAACACAGTGGATGAGTGTCCTGAATGGAAGAAGAACCAAATTGTTGTTCAATACTACGGCAGTGCCAACAAAGGGCTTGGTTTCTACCACATCAATGTAGAACCAGGTCCTGACAGATTTAGACACTGGAAGGCTTTGACAATTATGGAGTGTTCACAATTGAAGAAGGAGAAATGGATGAGGAAGGGGTACTTAAGACTCTCAGAGAGAAATGTGACAAAGACTGGCACTGGAACCTTATAAAGATGGAAGACTATAAGTATTTGGTGAAGTTCCCACCACATAAAAGAGTTGTAGATAGTGTTGCCATGGGAGGGATTTCCTACTTCTATCTCAACAAAGGTGTAGTAATGGCATCCTTGAAAGTTTGGGATGGGGAAATTGAGCCAGTTGGTCAGCTGACTGAAGCTTGGGTTCAGGTGCGAGGGGTACCTCCTAAGTGGAATGACTGGCAGACTGTGAGGGAAATAGCTTCCAGCCTTGGTAGACTCATGGAAGTTGATTGGCAATCATTCTTCTCCAGTTTCTTTGGTATGACAAGAATCAAAATTAATTGCAAGGACCCTACCAAGATCCCTACTCAGAGAGTGTTAGAAATGAACAACCAACTCTTTCTGATTACCTTCAAGGTTGAAGGGTTTGAACAGGAGCAAGGGCCACCAGAAGAGAAAGACAAAGGGGATGGAGGTGATAGTGATTCTAAGGAATTGGAAGAGAAGGATCCACTAGATGAAGATCCTGAAAAAGGAAAAGGGAGTGAAGATCATAATAACCCATAGAATGAGCAAGGACAGCCATCTACCCAAAATGGAGGAAACAAAACAAAGGATCAGCAAACAATGGGAAATTTGGACACAAGACAACCAATAATCAAAATAGCTGGGAGGGGGCAGGAAAGAGAGTGGAAATTCCAAACTGCATCAACCTACTCCAGGCCATGGAGATAGATGAAAGAGATGAGGTGGAACAAAACAAATCAGAGGCTGCAGGTGAGGAGAGTGAGATGATGGGGTTACTAGAGGAATGGATATACACTCAACTAGAAGAAACATCACTATCAGAAGCTAACAGCAAGACAGTTGCTGAATCAATGGATGAGGGGGTAGCAGGGTCTGAGAAGGACACAACTGAACTCCAAGGTACACAGGGAGTAGATCAGATGCAGGACAGTAAGAACAAGGCATCCAAAAATCAGTGGGGTCCAGTGATCCCAACAAGGAGAAGTGAGAGGACTGCAGCTGACACAAGACCAATGTTGACAAGAGCTCAGGAGACAAAAAGGAAGTGGGAACAAGGACTTCAGAAAGGTAATAAAAAATAACATCTACCTTAATTTTTGCAGATGATCTTTTACAAACTTCTGAGGCTCTAGGTATAGTAGGTAAGGATGGAAATCCTGTGGACAAAGAAATACTGAATAGGCTCCTTTTAGCAGAAAAAGATAGGGATGAGAGATTCTTGATCTCTGTAGCCACTCAAGAGAATAAGGGAGATTCTGGGTTTTGAGTGGAAACTCAACTTAGAATGATGTGGGGGGGATAAAGAAAAGGGTGAGAGGGATGAGGACTCATCAACCTTTGGAACCCTGGTTGGACAACAAACAAATGGAGAGGAAGTAGAGGAAGGGCCCATAGGGGTGGTAGGAAAAAAACAAAAAAGAAACATAAATGATAGTCTTCTTTGGAATATTAGAGGTATGGGCCAAATTGGTAGAATTCCAGCTTTAGTTAGCAAGATCAAAGAGAGTCATGCAGATTTTGTTGGGATCATGGAGAACAAAAAGGAGAGCTTTAGCCCTGGCCTCCTAAAATCTCTTACTGGTACTAGTCCTTTTTCCTGGTGCCATCTCCCTGCTAAAGGGTCAGCAGGGGGGATCTTAGTTGGTGCCAACTCTAATAAGTTTTTCATGACAGTTGGAGATATTAGAAAGTACTATGTTAGTGTTATGCATCTAGATACAAAATCTAGATATAATTGGAAACTGGTAGTGATATATGGAGCTCCTTATGAGGGAAAAAACAGGAGTTTCCGGATGAGTTATATTTGGTAATGGCTAGCTGGAATGGCCCAGCACTTATAGGAGGAGACTTCAATTTAGTTAGATATTCTAAAGATAAGAGTAATGGTAGAATCAACCATAAATGGGCTGATGCTTTTAATGAGTGGATCGGCTATTGGGGCCTACTGGAAGTAGATCTGGCTAATAAACATTACACCTGGACAAATAACCAAGAGAACTTAGTAATGGCTAGATTAGATAGGGTGTTCATTACTACTGAATGGGAGGCAGCTTTTCCTTTGGTGAGAGTGAAGGCTCTGAATAGGCTCCCAAGTGACCACAATCCTTTATTGGTAGATACAGGAGATAATATGTCCATTGGGAAGAAAAGGTTTAGGTTTGAAAAGTGGTGGTTAGAGAAAGATACTTTCAAAGAAGTGGTGCAAAAAGCTTGGAACTCTCCTTGCTTGGTAACTGATAGTATGAAGAAATGGCAAATTAAAATCCGTACCTTCAGAAGGATGATCAGGTGTTGGGCTGCTAATGAGGTAGCATATATGAATAGAAAAAAGATAGACTTAGATAATGAGTATAATCAACTAGATAGGAGGCTGAGCAGAGAGGCCTCTCTGCCCGGAAATTAGATAGACTCAAAACAGTAGCAGATGAGCTGAGTGCTATCTGGTCTTTGGAAGAAATCAAGATCAGACAGAGATCTAGGGATAGAGACATTCTGGAATGGGATAGGATCACAGCCTACTTCCATGCCATTGTCAATCAAAGAAGTAGGAAAAAGTTTATTGATGGCCTAGAGGGCCATAATGGTATTGTAGATAATCTAGAAGAAATGATCAAAATAGCTAGAGAGTTTTACAAAGATCTTTTTGCCAAAGAACAAAGAGAGGACATTGCTTTAGATCAATCCTTTTGGGACAATGAGGATTTGATTACCCAAGAGGAAAATGATATGTTAACAGCCCCTTTCACTGAGGGGGAGATTAAAGAGGCTATCTTCAGTTGCTATGCTGAAGGGGCCCCCAGACCTGATGGTCTATCCTTTCTTTTCTATCAAAAATTTTGGGAGGTAATCAAAAAAGATCTAGTGGATATGTTCAATTACTTTCATAAGGGAGATCTAGATCTACACAGGTTAAACTTTGCCATGCTGACCCTTGTACCAAAAACAAGTGATGCTAGGAATATGAAGAACTTTAGACCAATTAGTCTAGCTAATTGCAGTTTTAAGATCTTCTCCAAAGTCTTATCTATTAGATTGGGGAAGATAGCTGGTAGGATCATCTTGAATAATTAGAGTGCTTTTATCAAAGGCAGGTACATATTGGAAAGTGTGGTTACTACTCATGAGATAGTGCATAGTGTGAGTAGGGGGGAAAACAGGGCATCATTTTAAAGCTAGATTATGAGAAAACATATGATAGGGTCAATACAGATTTCCTTTTTGATCTTCTGAAAGCTAGAAATTTTAATCCACTTGGATCAATTGGATGGAAAAAATCCTGATAGGTGGTTCAGTAGGGGTGAATCTGAATGGAGAAGAAAGCTCCTTCTTTAAAACTGGCAAAGGTCTAAGGCAAGGAGACCACATTTCACCCATGTTGTTTAACCTGGTAGGAGATGTCTTTGCTAGATTACTCCTTAAGGCAGCAAACCAGGGTATGGTGCAAGGGCTGCTTGTGGATTTCAGACAGGGGGTGTGATATCCCTCCAATATGCAGATGACACCATAGTCTTTTCCAGTGTGGAAGATTATCATCTCAAAAATCTGAAATGTTGTTTAGTGTGGTTTAAATGCCTTTCTGGGATGAGAATTAACTTTCATAAAAGTGAGATAGTCCCAAATAATGTGCCTTCTGAAGACTGCAATAAAATAGCTAAATTTTTTTCTTGTCCAGTAGGGGGCTTCCCCATCAAGTACCTAGAGGTTCCCTTGCATTATGAAAAACTGAGAAGGGAGGATGTTCAACCTCTGGTGGATAAGATTTTAAAGAAAATTGCTGGATGGAGAGGAAAACTCCTATCCCAAGCAGCTAAGTTAACTCTGATTAAATCTTGTCTAGCAAGTATACCTGTCTACCTACTGTCTTTTATTAAGTTTCCAAAGTGGGCTATCAAAATTCTAAACTCTTATATGAGTAATTGCCTCTGGAATGACAGTGAGGGGAATCACAAATACCATCTAGTTAACTGGGATAATGTGAGCATGTGTAGAGAGTATGGGGGGTTAGGGATTCCTAATCTTAGAGATCTTAATATTTGTCTGCTAGCCTCTTAGATCAAGAGGTACCAGACAAATATTGGTAAACCGTGGAAAGAAGTCATTGGTTTCAAATATAGAACTGACAAGCCAAACATCTTCTACACCAATGATAGTAAGGATTCTCCCTTCTTCAGAGGCTTTATGTGGGCAGCTAAAGCTGCAAAGATGGGTTACAGATGGAAGATAGGGAATGGGCAAAAGGTCAAGTTTTGGGAGGATATCAGGCGGGTTCCTCTAGTTTAGCTATCCAATTCTGGGATTTGTATGCGATAGTAAATGAAAAAACAGGAACTGTTAGGGATTTATGGGATGGGGTTAATTTGAGATGCACTTTTAGGAGAACGGTTGGGGATAGGTTGGAGCAGTTGTGGTTAGAGGTGCTCCAGCTTGCCTCTACTATTGAGTTTTCTGAGGAAGAGGACAGCCTGATATGGCAATTCTCTAGTAATGGCATTTACTCATCCCAATCCCTATACAAAATCATTAACCCTAGGGGGATCTTACCAGTTTATGTTTCAGCCATCTGGGATCTGAAAATCCCTCCTTGTGTGCATTTCTTCATGTGGTTACTAGCAAAGAATAAGAATCTTACTAGAGACAATTTAGGGAAAAGGAGAGAAGTGACAGATAAATCTTGCCTCTTTTGTGAGGCGGTAGAGACCTGCAATCACCTATTTTTTGAGTGTGTAGTAGCTAAAAGGATGTGGGATTTGATATCTCAGGTTATAGGGATGAAGATGGGGGGGTTGAGAATATTGGCTCCCATTGGCTTTGCAATAAAAAGTTTGTAATGTTTAACATGATTAGTTTTGCTGCCTTGTGGGCTCTGTGGAAATCTCATAATGACATTTGCTTTCAAAATGTGCAGTGGAGGAATATAGGTGTGATACTGGGGAAAGTTTCAGGGCTCTTGCAGAATTGGATAATTCTGTGCCCAGTGGAAAAGAGGGACACTCTGAATGGCTTTATCACAGGGTTAAGGCAGCTAGAGAGCAGGCCAGAGAGGTTGCAGTGAGCAAATCAAAATGGGATGGGAAGTTTTTGGATTTCATCACCAAGACTACAACAAACTGGGATCTGGAGACAATTCCAGCCGAGCTGCAGGGCTGGATCTCAGAAGAGGGAGACTTTGAAGCTGCGGCAAAATCAAAGAAATGGGTGGACCTCAAGCTGCTGATGGAGAACAAGTCTTGAAAGCCACAAGTTCAAGGTGTGTTGCATTGTGTGAGCTCGTGTGGAGTTGTGTGAGTATTGCCAATGGGCAAGTTTCATTTTAGCTTCTTCTGTGAGCAGTTCTGGTGGTCTGAATGTTTTGTAAGAGCAACTCCAACAGTTTGTCAAATCAATTTGGCATCCATCTAATTTTGGCAAACTATTGGAGATGCTCTAATATACTGGTCAAATGTTCTGTAAGCCAAGGGTTGGCACCTCTTTATGATGTAAACCGTTAACGGTCTTTCTTTCAAGTAAGACTGGGACGAGGCCCTAAAATTCTAAAAAAGACTGCATCGTCTATCAATCTCTTTACAGTCTAAAACTATGGCCTGAAGATTGCAACGCCGGAGAAACTTCGGAAAATGGATCTACTGCCGACCAGGAGGAACACCAGGGCAGGCATCCCAGCATTTCTGTTGTTCCGTAAAGCAAGGCAAACTGGGCTTCGTTTCGCAACAATAACATCTACTCCCTCTATGTTGGTATTAGATGATGTTTTGGACAAGGTTTGGGGCAAACATTGGGAATATAAATTATGAATAACATCTAAGTTGTTGAGTTTGGAAATGTGAAAATCATATCAATAGATTTGTCTTGAAAAATATTTTCATAATAATATACATATATAACTTTTCAATAAATATTTTTATATAAAAGAGAAGTCAAAGTTGTACTTTGGAGACCGTGTCGCTGTCCTAAACATCATCTAATACCAATATGGAGGGAGTATCGCAGTTACCGCACCATTTTTTGAAGCAATAACTGCATTACAAACTTGCTCCCTGCAGCAGCCATCTGCTCGCCATCCAGTTGCAGCTTCGATGACCAGTTGGCGATCTCTTCATGCCGTCACCTTCACCTGCAATAATATATCGTGCATTCAATCATTCATACATCACGCCTTTTCATTAATCTTAGATCTAGTACTATAGGATGAGGGAGTGGTGTAGGCTTACATTTAGCGGAAGACAGGAGGCAGCAGGCCAAGATCACGGCGAAGAGAACTAGCTTCAAACTTGGCACCCATCTTCTTGCGACGCCGGCCAGCACCTGAACAAGCTTGTATTAGGTTTTGACGACCAATATACTGTTTATCAGAATGCAACACGGGCCCAAATATATAGGCTGGAACTTTGTGCATTATATTGATTGGCAAGCTGGAAGGCAATTGAATGCGAGATGCTGGTATTAGTAATAACATGGAATGCAACAATATTCTGCTTACTCGCTTCATTTATGGTTTGGAAAATTTGGATATGTACCATTAAAGGATAACAACTTTAGATATACTACCACCGTCCCAAAATATAGCTACGTTTAGCTTTTTTCCGACAGATTAAAAAGAGTGCTAAAATGTGTATTATGTCATTCATTAAACCCGACCATTCATGTGCATGTGATTTATTTATGGAAATTATACCTTCCTTGTATGTCTCCATATATATAAATAAAATGTACTGCCTCCGGTGCACAAAAGGAAGTCCGTTTGAACGCCACGATGAGTGCACAAAAGAAGTCCGTTTGCGTCACGAGAGGGAGTTTTGGACGTTGTTGCCCCCGCATGAATGCGCATCGAGACGCTCGTCACCCGTTCCAGCGCTCCACGTAATTACTCCATCCGCACGCACGTGCCTCGCTGTAACCATCTAGGCCCTTTCGCACCTTTGGTAAGGGTGTGTTTCGGTGATAAATGACAACCATATGCTTGTGACCAACCTTTGTTTTGTAGCCATTTTCATATTGGGTTATTATCACAAGTGTTGAATGAAATGAGACCCCTCAATTTGAATTCAAGGACTAAAAATGGATGAATACTACAAGGCTAAGGACTTTGTTAGTTCCAAGTGTCACAAGGAGATGAAGGACACTTGGATTGCTAGTTTGTAGTGTTTGACCGTACTATTAAGAGGGGTTCGTACACTAGTAGCTTGACCATGCACTCAAAAGCCTTAAAATTATGCACACTCAAGTTCCTTGGTTGTCAACTAGCTCATAGAGTTCATGGAAGCAAGGTTGAAGCAAAAGAATCGACAGAAAACTCAAAGTCGCTGAATTGGACGAGTTGAAATCAAGTTCATAGCGTCGGATGATCCGACGCCCTCATTTGTTCTGTGGCCATTGGATTCAAAATGGACCGTCGGATGAACCGACGGTACAAGCATCGGTTCATCCGACGCCTTAGGGTTTGGCTACAGTATGGGTCAAGGCTCAGCGCTTAAGCATCAGATGATCCGACGCCTTGACCATCGGTTCATCCGACGGTTGCATTTAAATCAGACAGAGAGGCGCCAACTCAACTGCTTCAGCACTGGATGAACCGACGCTTGATAGAGGACTCAGCGGTTTATCCGACGGTTGTATTCAAATCATACAGTACCGCCCCGAGCGTGGAGTCTTCAGCACCGGATGATCCGATGGGGCGTCGGTGTATAGCGTCGGTGCATTGTCTGAGTTTCTTGGTTCAACGGCTATATTGGGCGCTGTGAGACACCAGATGATCCGACGGTACTACTTTTTCAGGAAATCTTTTCTAATGGCTAGCCTCCCTTGCTAGGCCTATAAATATGACCCCCTGCCTCTCTTGAGCTACCTTTGCCATTCTGAAGATCCATTGCAGCCTATGAGAGAAGGAGAGTGTGTTCTTGCCATTTGGGATTCTCTTCTCTTGTTTGAGGGCCTTCTTTCTTAGCGATCAAGAGTTTCAAGGTGCATACATGGCTTAGCTGACTGCTAAGATCAAGTGAAGGTGTGCGGGCATGTTACTCTTGGAGTTTGACGGCTCCTAGACGGTCTCGGTGTTTGGAGGGTTCTTGGTGAGCTCTTGGAGATTGTGGGAGCCTCAAGACAAGCTTGGTGTACACGGTTCGAGACCCACTGTTCCGGAGATGGAGAACGGGTACTCTTAGTGAGCAATTGTGTCTTAGTGACTCAAGGGGGAGCAATAGTCTAAGTGAGTGCTCCAACGTGGATTAGAGGGAAGCGTCAACTTCTCGATAACACGGGAAAAAATTCGGTCGTCTCTTGTGCCTCTCTATTTACTTTCTAGCATTTAAATTCAGCACCTATTTTTCGCACTTAAGTTTCCTTGTCTTTGGTCTTGTCTTTCGCTTGTGTGCTTCACATCTTGCCTAGGATGTTTCTTACCTCCTAGTGTGTTATTTGCTAAGGAGACTTTTGTTAGTGTGCTCTAGTAGTAGGGAAGAACTGTTTTTAGATGGGCAACACTAGTTGATAGGCTAAGGTTTCTTGCTTTTCTTAGAAATTGAAAAAGAAGTCCCATATTCAACCCCTCCTTCTATGTGACTAGATCCTACACTCGCCTTCTGATCTGCTCGCCTTCCTTCTTCTACTCGCTGGTGTCGCGTCTTGCCTTCCTCGGCTTGCAGCGTGCACATCGCCTTCTTCCTCGTCTCGCCGTGCCTCGCCATAGATTCATCATCCCCGCTCGTCGTGGCCGCCGCGCCAGACTCCGAGGCAGTGGAGCCGGCCATGGAGTTCACGCCGAAGTCAGAGCTCGACGCGCTGGAGCTCGACGACGCACCGAAGCTCGACAACACGCCGGAGCTCGACGACATGCTTGAGTCGGAGGAGCTCCTCGCGCCTGACTCCTTGCCGTCGGCCTCGGAGATGACGGGGTATTGTGCATGCTGTCATTTATTGACAATCAATACCACACGACAATTGATTATCATTGGGTTCCATTTCTCGATTCATCCATTCAATCAGAGTTGTCAACTCAAATGTAGTTGTATTTTGGGACAAATTTTAAACGCTAAACGAAGCTATATTCTGGAATGGAGGGAGTATATATTATTATTGCTATCTCACTTACACGTGGGGTTCACATTAATCAATGACATGTGTGGTAAATGATATATACTCCCTCGGTCCTGAAATATAAGACATTCAAGGATTCAAAATTTGTCCCCAAATATAAGGCATCCTAGGAGTTTTTTAAGTACTCAATCAACTCAATTAAAGATTTGCCAAATATTGTACTTGTTAACTAGAAAATTTACCTTTAATTATCATTGGTTAAGGGTATATGTGACATTTTCTCACCTCTTTAATATCTCCTGAAAATCATAGAATGTCTTATATCTCAGTACGGAGAGAGTATCTAACTTTGCAATCATTCAAAGGTATATATACCTATTTTTGTGGATGCACACAACGCGTTACTCAGTTTAAACCAGAATGCATAATCTATACTATAAAGGCAGAAAGAGTTGAAACAATTATCACCCAATGAGAAACATACACATCTCTCACAAAATACCCACCTGTCAGCTCCATACCTCTCACAAAAGGAAAGATTTTGCTGCACATTTATACTATTCTATATTATAAAGGCCGAAAGAGTTGAAAACAATTCTCCAAAGGGAAACATACCCACCTCTCACAAAGGACCCACCTGTCAGCTCGAGACGTCTCACAAAAAGAAAGATTTCGCAAAACGAAAATTTTTGCGCTTTCTAAAATGTTTCTGCCCCAAAGGCTTTTTTCACACCCGGCTCGCCCTTACCTGCCCTCCGGTACCCACTCGCGTGAATCCTGGTTGGTTTGTTTCTTTAGTCACCGCGCACAATCACAGATGTTGTGGCCTTTTTATTTCCTTGATTTTCCTTTCCATCTTAATGCTTTCCTTACAAAAGCTCTCCTTGTTTATTTCTTTCCCTGATTCCCTGGCTAACGTTTTCAAGTCTAGCGATTAGTAATCACGCGTTTGAATGACGATGGCTATCATCACAGTCTACTCTTTCTTTGTTTTTTCATTTCCTTGCTAACACTTTCCTTTCATATTCTTCCCTTATTATTAATAGTAGATACTGACCAACTGATAGGAAGACTATATTTACAATTCTTCAAAAGTATTGGTTCTTGTTACAAAATAAGCAGAATGTTGTCTTTTCTTAATGTGTATCCCAATTTCACATGGTGATTACATTATTTTTCTTTTAAGGTAAATGGCTAAATTCAGAGTGAGGATTTTCTCAATTTGAGCATTCTCTTGTTCTGTAATTTTATAATATCTCTTTTTTTATTAGGTATAAACATCAAGGAGATAAGGAAACAGCGAATAGATGTTGCTCTGGGATAGGTGAGCAATGCCCATGGTTTTTATCAGAGATGGTTACTCCAGAATAATTTTAATTAGTGGCATTGTGTCAGAATTGATTAATCTCTAGAAAAGGTTGGAAAAGGTTATATCAGTTTCTATAATTGTGGTTTGATTTTATGAGTGGTTACTAATCTCTATTAATCTGCTGTGTGCATACCAGAGACCTTCCGAGTGGATTAATTAATTCCAGCGGACTATGAGGTGCAATATATTGTACAGGAGAGCAGTTCATCGACAACAATTGGACTGTGAGGTGGCTATTTAGTTTCTCTTGTCATTCCTTTGTAATAGCTGGCAACGTTACCTTTTTTAATGCTACTTTTTTTTAGCTCATCCTCTCCATTTGAATTATCCTATATTTTTAAGAGATAATATGAATTATTTCTTCTTACACTATTCTTGAACTCCCCTCGCATCCTAATTCATTGGCTTTCTTTGCCAACGTCCCAAGTCTTTGTAGGGTGTGGGAGCCAAGTCTGGCTGGAGGTAGAAGAAGAACAATGGGAGAGAGATCTCCTCTCGAAAAGAGAAGAAAGAAGTAAAAAGATGCCCTCCCGGTGGGAGGTCCCTGCTCTCACTTTTATTTGACAAGGGGAGCAGGTTACATGATTGAGATAGTAGAAGATAGAAGGAGAGAGAGAGCTGGAGCCCTCGGTCAAAGGGATTACAGGGAGGAACTTTTGCCCATGCCGCGGGCCCGCCGTCCCTGTTGCCTGTTCGCCACTATTGTTGCGCGTGGTTGCTTGTCCTGGTCGGTGCCATGCTCTTCCAAACAAGTGGTTCGGGCAATGAATGCCTCTGACGCCTAGTCGTGTTGTCCCTCATGTGCGCATGGGTGGTGTGGAGCCCAAATCTACTCAGGAGGGCTCCCAACTAGTCGGAAGTGCTGATTAGAGAGCACATGATGTCATGGCCTTGATTTGTGGTCGTTTTCCCTCACAGAAATAAACTTTGGAATACCACTTGATTTGTGGTCGTTTTCCTTCACGAAAATAAATCCAGAAAGCCATCAAAAATACTCCAGGGACCATCATGGTTGTGATAGTCGCTCGTATTCGCGGTGAAGTTGCTGGAGCTGGACATGTTTGGCTGAAAAAACTCAGAACAGAGTTGGTTTTTCAGATATGGAGCCGTGTGGAACTCTGCCAAACACGTCCTATATCTTCGTGAACGCTGGGAGCACACAATATGGGTGCTTACCTGAGCCCTGATATACAATGCATGCTACTTATTTTCTGCATGCCTATACATTTTTTCTTTTCAAGGACTCTTTTTTATACTCCCTCCGGTTCGGTAAAAGAAGTCGTTTTGGACAAGGTTTGAGTCAAACATTGGAAATATAAATGGTGAATAACTTTTAATTCATTGAGTTTAGAAATGTAAAAATTATATCAATAGATTTGCTTTGAAAATCCTTTTCATAAAAGTATACATATATAATTTTTCAATAAATATTTTTTTAGAAAAGATAAGTCAAAATTGTGTTTTGGAGACCGTGACGATGTCTTAAACGACTTCTTTTACCAAACCGGAGGGAGTACATCATTGCAAGTTTTAGATGTTGTAAATTTCACAATAAAATTTCCTTTTGGGATCTAGTTTGCTCCCAGATTTACTGAAAACATATTCAAACAGAAATTTAGTAGAAAAAGTTTTTTATCCAAAATTGATGAAAAGTAACTTTCCAACTTCCAAGGAAAAAGTTATTAGGATAAAATTTCTAGTTAAACATCATGATTTTTGTACCCAATGACATGGACAGATTTCAAGATCCATATATACGCCACATCAACTTCATATATAGTGCCAACATTTTCATAACACTTCTCTTTTTAGTTTCCTTCAACTATCGAAATAACTCATATGGTGGTAATAAGTACTATTTGACGCGGTTGAATTGAAGACCTCGTTCACACTGTTGCTCTCTCATCACAGGAACCTGCGCTGGTCCGTTGATGACGATGATACCGGCAGCATTTTCTCGATCGGCTAGAGCAGACGACCGGAGCAGACTCTGAGGCAAGCATCCAGTACCAAGAAGCATGGCGTGGTTGGCACCGTTTGGCAGCAGAAGCAGGGGCTCCCCTCGCACGTACTCGTCACGCACGCCCCCGCCACCGCGTCCATCAACTTCCTGCTACTGCTCCTCCTCACGGTCATCTGGTCACCGGCCGCCGCCTCCCACCGGCGACCATCTGGCGGTGGTAGCTTCTCCTCGTAGCCGCCTTCGCCTGCAAGCGTTAATATTATAGCAATCACGTAGTGTGTCACACCAAAAAAAATTACCTACGATCCGAGGTAGATAGAACGATGAGAATGTATATGTGCACACCCTTTACCCTTACAGTTTGCAGAGAACGTGAGGCATCCCAACAGAATGGCGAGCAGAAGAATTGGCGTCACCTTGGCACTCATCTCGCTCGCAGGCGGCGGAGAATCGATCTGCAGCTAGCTGTTGAGGGATATGTTGATGAATACTAGTTGAGAACAGAGGCAATAAGCAGATCGAGCCTCGAGCAATTTATACGGGGATCACCAGCAAGATAGGTACTACATACAACAAGCAGAAGCAAGTCAGTTGTTGGTGCCTAGGTGGTTGCAGCTATCTCCCTGAGCGATGGGAATCACACAATATGCGTGCCATCCTCTGCCCGGAAACAGAATGTTGCAACAGACTTTACTGCGTTTACAATTGTCTCATCTTGATAATCCATGTGATTCAGGAATAGTAATAACCAGGCAGCTCCGAAATTTATAGGATCTATTCTACTACAGAAATTTCCATAATCGCCGGGCTATCACCGCTGGTTTTATATAAACTGGCAATGATGTGATATCACAGACGGTTTTAAACTACATGAGGTTGTGAATAGGTGAAACCAGCGCTGAAAATAACCATAACCACCGTTTGGTAATAGCAACCGGTGGTGATACATGTCACTGCCAGTGGGTACTACCAACAATCAGAGTTCTTCAGAGCTTCCTCCCCCCTTACAGGCTTCTTCTTCAGCTTTGTAGACGTGCTGACCTTTTGTTCGTGATACTTTCACATTTGGTAGCCAAATTAAATAAGTCCTTCAATAGTGTAGAACTGTAGATAATAGAAACAACTCATGGTGCTGAGTTAAAAACGTGGTTCACTAATTACCAGTGTCACGGTGTCACCGAGTTGACTGGCGAAGCTCCAAGGAACGGCCCCTTAGAAGGGACCCCGTCAAAGCTTGGGTAGGGCGTGCCAAAACAACTAGGGCCCCGGAGGGGCAGCACAAAAGTACTATATTCTTTCCACACTTTCACTGGCTATATGCCTTTTGTAGCACGTGTATTCTGATCCTCTTCTACAAATCTACATTTCTTTTACTTTTACTGAGGGAGACTTCATCTACATCCCTAAAAGTGGATTTTGATTCCTATTTTTTCTTTGAATGACAGGTTCAACTAGGGACCTTCTAGGTATCACCGTGGCGACAAATTCGCCAACCATCATGCCACTTGCGGAATCGAAAATCACCGTGGCGCGCACTGGGGGGAGGGCGAGGGCCACATGACTCCACCTAAAACTAATCTATTCCGAAACTAAAAAAAGTTAGAGCAACTCCAACAGTTTGGCAAATCAACGTGGCATCCATCCAATTTTGGCAAAACAAGAAAAATTGGTCTGCAACAGGTTAGCAAACCAACTTGGCAAAAATAGAAACTTGACAAAACTCACCTCCTCATGCGCATATATGCGCGTGCGGAACGTGGTTGCCATCGGCGTTTCCCTCTAGGTGGGATGGTAAAAAAATAGAGAATAGAGAATAGAGAAGGATTCCTGATGTAAGTTTCTAAGTGGTGGAAGGACATAAACATAATTTTGTTTCTTTCAGGATTTCTGATGTAAATTAGATCTGAGTTTGGCAAGTGAATTATGCTAAATTGTAGGAGATGAAGTCTTTTTTTACTTGGCATACCTTTTTAGAAGTTGGCAAACTCTTGGAGATGCTCTTATAAATCCTAAACTGCGAGTCTAAATTAAATTTCAATTTCAAAAATGGATTTCTTGTACTGAGATCTTCAAAATATGATCTCACTTGACTATGTTTTGAAAAAATATTTTTTAAATGACAAATATTAGTTAGTGTTACAGCGAACAAGTTACCGTTATATGCAGAACAAGTTTGCATATCATCTCGAACAAAATAATCAAGAGTCAGAACATATCATAATAATGTTTCAACAACTCTGTATGTCATCAAACAAACAAAATAATGTGTCAGAACTAATAAGAACAATTATGTGGACAAGATTTTATTATAACCAAAACAAGTTCACATTCTATCTTTAACAAACAAATAAAGTGTCAGAATAAATATTAACTGTAAATTTTAAAATCGGAACACGTTATTGTTATATGTAGAACAAGTTTGTATGTCATCTCGAACAAAATAAATGTAGTGTCAGAACAAATCAGAACAAGGATCAGAACAAGTTATTACTATAGACGAAACAAGTTATTATTATAGCCAGAATGAAATATTATTATAGCTAGAACAACTTATTATTATACCCAGAACAAATTTGTATGCCTTTTCGAACAAACAAAATAAAGTATCAAAACAAATGAGAACAACTGTCAAAGCAAGGTTAATATGAAATAAAAATAACACAACACAAAAAAATGAAAAGAATTGAAAAAACACGAAAGAAAAGAATAAATGAAAAAATGTATAGACATAAAAATACAATAAATAGTGAAAAAAATATAAAACATGAAACCTAAAATGAAAAGAAAAGGAAAAATAAAATAAAGAAAACAAAAAATGAATGCTCGGATAATATAAAAGGATGGAAAAGAGAAACAAACAATAGATAAACAAATGAATAAAAAACAAACTCATGGGGGCTTGTGCGCAGTCCCGTCCGTACAATGCGATGGATGCCGAAATTGTCACTGAAACGACATATATCCTTTCCGTTCTACTAGGCTCCACCTTAGAGAGGGTTTTCGGTTTTAATCAAGTAACAGGTCGGGCACGTTGGAACGGTAGTTGCTTAGTCTCATCCGAGAGTCCAATCTCTTTGTACTATGCTTTTATGTCTTGGAATAAAAGAGAAAGAAGGGGGTCGATTTAGGCTCCTTCCCATCCACTACGTAGCTGCGCTGTCAGGTACTACGAGCCCTTTGCCCCCATGTATCTAACAGCGCACCGTTCGCCTTGTTTAGTTGGCTGAAATTTAGCAAAAAATTTGCTACTTTTTCAACTCTCTCTCCATCACATCACATTAAATACATCAAAAGATATGTTTGGAGTAGTAAATGTAGGTAAAAAAATTTACTAATCACACAGTTTTGTTGTACATCACGAGCCGAATCTTTTAAGACTAGTTAGTCCATGATTGGACAATATTTACCACAAACAAACGAAATGTGCTACAGTGTGCTACAGGAGTTTGAAACGTTGAAAAGGCTAACTTTCAGCCAACTAAAGAAGGCCGTTGTCCTATGCTCGGCAGGTCAGCCAACTAAACAATGTTGCAAATCGCGGGCTATAGAATTTAGCGGAGTCCTTCCGAAAAATCTATAAGAGCTATAGCGCAGCTATAGTGGGAGCTATAACCTTTAACGGTATGCAAAAAAGTAATAAAGTTTAGACGTAAGCATTATTAATCTTATAAATTCAGCTCATATTTCATATATATATGTAGGCATTAGTGAAAACATAAGTAAATCAGTCCTGATTCAGAAGACAAGTGATAAATCATAACTCATAGTTCATAAATGTCAAGTATATAAGTTCGTAGTTGAACCATAGCGGTGTTAGCGGTGCTAGGTTATTGAATTTAGCGGAGCTATTTCATGATATAGCGAAGTTAGCGGCATTAGCGGTAAAATATGCAATCTCGTAGCGGCACCTATCTCAAAAAGCTATAGCGGAGCTATATCGAAGCTATAGCGAGCTATTTGCATCCTACCGTAGCATGTCATGTCATGCCTCTCATGCCGTGGAGGCAGTAAAAGAACAACACATGAGGGTGGAAAAGTTAGGTAAGAAGAAGAAAAGGTACACACGATAAAGATAGATTGACTTTTGATCGATTTGATCACTCAATCAGCCATGGCATTTTATATTTATAGAGTGGATAGGTCTTGCCCCAACTTGCGTCGAAACACTAACAAACCTCGTGTCAAAATACAACTTCTACATGGATTCTATAGACTAACTCGGTCTAACCACCCTACTAACCTGGTCTGACCGGTCTATACGTGACGTGCAGATCTTCTTGAAGCCATATATCTCTCATCCGAAGTTGAAATCGGACGTTCTATATATCAATTTTGATCACCTCGATGAGAGCTATCTACTAGTGATATCTAAATTGCCTTCTGAGCATATTTACTTGGCCAGTCTGACCAGGTGGCTCCACCGGTTTGATCGATCTGCCCAGACCTGCCAAATCTGGGTGTCAACATCTCCCCCTTTTTTCCTTTTTCCTTTTTCCCCCTCTTATTCATTCACATATCCATTGCATATCCTCTGATCTGCTCCTTTTCCTTCCATTCTCTTGCTGCCTCCCCTCCCTCTCCTCTGTTCTTCTCCACCCCTCCGCCCTATGCCAGTGGACGCGGCCTTTTACTTGCGTGGGCGAACGCACCAGAAGGCGGGACACACCATGCTGTTGCAATCTGGCAGCTGGAGCCACCGTGACCGCAACAGGCGGGCGTCGACGTGGCGGCGGGATCTTAAGTGGGGGAGGAGTATGTAACCACCTAGGCCCTTTCGCACCTTTGGTAAGGGTGTGTTTCGGTGATAAATGACAACCACATGCTTGTGACTAACCTTTGTTTTGTAGCGGAATATATATTGGGTTATTGTCATAAGTACTAAATAAAAAGAGACCCCTCAATTAGAATTCATGGACAATAAATGGAAAATACTACAAGGCTAAGGACTTTGTTAGTTCCAAGTGTCACAAGTAGATGAAGGACACTTGGATTGCTAGTTTGTAGTGTTTGACCGTACTATTAAGAGGGGTTCATGCACTAGTATCTTGACCATGCACCAAAAGCCATGAAAATATGCACACTCAAGTTCCTTGGATGTTAATTAGCTCAAAGTAACCATGGAAGCAAAGTAGAAGCAAAAGAATCGACGGAAAACTCAAAGGCGTTTGAATTGGATGAGTTAAAATTCAAAGCATAGCGTCGGGTGAACCGACGCCTGCATTTCTAGATGTGCAGGATGAATTCAGCGGCCAGAGATTTCAAAAGGGGCTGTCGGATGAACCGACAGTACATGCAGCAGTTCTTCTGATGCCTTAGGGTTTGGTAACAGTACTGATTGAGCTTCAACGACTTCAGCACCGGATGATCCGACGGGGTACTCAACAGTTCATCCGACGCTTACATTCAAATCATACAGAGACGCTCCAAAAGAATTGCTTCAGCACCAGATGAATCGACGCTTGGAAGTTAACTTAGCAGTTCATCTGACGCCACTGTTTGGACTACACAGTACTGCACCGAGTGGGTGCTCTTCAGCACCGGATGGTCTGACGAGACATCGGTGCATTGACTGGGTCACTTGGTTCAACGGCTATATCAGCGTCTGTGAGTGACTGGATGATCCGACACCTGCACAGGGGAAACCATCGGTTCATCCGACGGTACTACTTTTCAGGGAAACTTTTTCAACTGCTAGCCTCCCTTGCTAGGCCTATAAATATGACCCCCTGCGTCTCTTGAGCTGCCTTTGCCCTTCTGAAGATCTACTGCAACCAAGGAGAGAAGGAGAGTGTGTTCTTGCCATTTGGGATTCTCTTCCTCTTCATTGAGGAGCTCTTTCTTAGTGATCAAGGGTTTTCAATGTGCATACATGGCTTAGCTGAGTGCTCAGGTCAAGTGAAAGTGTGCGGGCTTGTTACTCCTAGAGTTTGACGGCTCCTAGACGGTCCTGGTGCTTTGGTGGTTCTTGGTGAGCTCTTGGAGATTGTGGGAGCCTCAAGAAAGCTGGGTGTACATGGTTCAAGACCCACCGTTCCGAAGATGGAGAACGGGTACTTTTAGTGAGCACTTGAGTCTTGGTGACTTAAGGGGGAGCAATACTCTAAGTGAGTGGTCCAACGTGGATTAGGGGGAAGCGTAAACTTCTCGATACCACGTGAAAAAATTCGGTCGTCCCTTGTGCCATTCTCTCTACTTTCTTCCATTTAATTTCAGCACCTATTTTCCGCACTTAAGTTTCCTTGCCCTTGTTCTCTTTAAGTTACTTGCTTGCTTCATATTTTGACTAGGGTGTTCCATATCTCTTAGTGTGACATTTGCTAAGGGAACTCTTGTTAGTGTTGTCGTATGGACCTCCCTGGGCCCACTACCTCGGTGGGTACTAGGACCGACTACTCGGTGGGCCCTGGGACTACCCGGCTTGCGCTACACGGCACCTGAAGGCGTGGAGCTCAAGGACTACACAGGAGTAGTACTCGGTTAGGGAGCTGTACATGTTCCGCACTGTATAGAGGACTCCTAGACGTACTCGACTAGTACTCTCTCCCTACTCCGACTTGTAACCCTGCCTCCCGACTATATAAGGCGAGGCAGGGACCGATCTCTAGCATCCAATCTCCTCTCATACAACCCACGGCGCACTATTGCACCATCTTGTAATCGTGCCCTATCAATCCAGAGCTACGCAGCATACAGGACGTAGGGTATTACGCACCTCGCGGCCCGAACCTGTCTAAATTGTGTGCCACGTGTCTCTTCCTTCGAGTTACCAATCTCGGCGAGTCACATTCATCTACTTCGGGTACTCCCCGTAGTAGGTTGCCGGTCTAAAACACCGACAGCTGGCGCGCCAGGTAGGGGCTCTCGCCCGAGATCACATGGCGAACTCGACGGCTTCCGTCCACTTCAAGGCAACCGTCGCCTTCAACCGCGGCGACACCTTCGTGTTCGGCACCTGGGTCTGCACTGCTGATGGCGCGGGCTCCTTCCAGCGCCGCCTGACCACGCAGCCCAACCCGAAGACAGGCTTCGTGACACTTCCAGAAGTTGTCACAGGTGAACTCGCCGGCAAATTCGGCGAAATTTCACTCTTCAACCACCACGCTGACTTCGAGCTCGAGTCCGTCTCCAACCCGAACTCGACGTCGCCATGGGCCATCGCGTGCGAGCCGGGCCGCTCGGCCATCGCAGGGCGGTCCCCTCACCATGCGAGCACTCCGCGCGTGGCCCCCGCATCCTCGGCCGGGTCCGCACGGGGCTCCCACTTCGCGCGGGCCGGCAAAGAGCCCGTGCCCGAGTACGGCTCGGACTCCGACGCCGCCCCCGATCGCGCTCGGACTCCGGCCCTCTCTTCGAGTTCTACTCGAACCCGGACTACGAGTTCGACTTCGGGTCGGACCCCGAGGAGCCGCAGTCCGAGGACAACTCCACCGAGCTTCCCCTGTCGGGGGCCGCCCTGCGGGGCCGGTTATATCATCCACGCCGGCCGGGAGATACGTCTGCGGCCGGACCGCAAACTCGCCGACCGATAAAGGGAGACTCACGCTACGTCGCCTACATCGACTCGCTACCGTTCCAGGGAGGGAACACCACCGGCCCGGCCGACTCAAACACACCAACTGAGGTGGCACCCTCTGAGTCCAGCCTTGGCACCCCCGATCGCCAAGTCTTCATGGCTGCCGGCGACACCCCAGGGCCTTCAGGCACAGCTCAGGACAAGTACCTGGAGGACATCTCCTCCGACGAGCTCTCTGCTGACGCTCCACCAAACGAGACTCCGGCGGACAGAGACACTCGACGCGAACGCAACCGGAAGCGCAACGAACGTCGTCGATGCCTCCGCGACAACCTCCCCATCCGCAACCTCGCGGAAGCTCTCGAGGCGGTCGAGAGCAGAGTACACACTACCCCCGAGCAGTGCCTCATGTCGATCACAGCGATCGCACGCCAGGCTCAGGGCATACACGCTGGAGAGGTCATCGCCAAGCTCGCCGAAGAAGCCTACTTCATGCGGGTCGACAACAGAGTCAACCAACCTCCTCCGGCTAAACCCCGCGACAACGAAGCTACTAGTCGCAGTGCCAACAATGGTCCCAACCGCACTCGAGCTGACCTTCCAGCCGAGCCAAACCGTTGTCGCTCCAATGCCGGCGGACCTTCACTGCAAGACCACGGCAACCGAGAAGTTGTTCCCCACCGCGCTCCGGCCGGTGGCGGCGGCAACGATCTCGACGGTGGCGGCAGCGACGGCGGCAACTCCAACCATGGGGCCAACAGGAGGGCTGGAGGCGGCGGCGGCCACGGCGGCCGAGGCCACGCGAACGCCACGCCTCCGGTGCCTCACATGGCGGGTACGACTCTCGCCAGAAGATTGAGGAGCTGCGGCGGAAGAAGTCGACCACTGCCGCTGAGGGCGACGGCTTCCCCGCCTTCTCACCTCGACTTCGCAACTTTCTCCTCCCCGACAAGTTCAAGCCTTTGGGGATCACCAAGTACGACGCGAAGCGAGATCCCATCCGATGGCTCCGGTGCTACGCCCTCTACATCGAGAACGGCGGCGGCAACGGCGACACCAAGTGCCTCTACTTCCCCTTCTGCCCGGACCAAGCACCACTCACCCGGCTCGAGTCGGCCCCGGACAAGCACTCGATCGACAAGTGGGACCAGCCGAAGGAGCAGGTTCACGAGCAACTTCGCGGGCGCCATGGGCCGGTCGGGTACTCGCATGGACACCGGCCATGATCAAGCGAGAACAAGGCGAGACCCTCCGCAAGTACATGCGCCGCTTTTTTGACAAGCGCGCCACCGTCGTCGACGTCACCGACAAGGAGGTCATCGACCTCTTCCGGGACGGCCTCTACCACCGCCGCACCTTCGAAGATTTCGGTCGTCGCCGCCCCGGAGTCCATCCCCCACCTCAAGGACATGATCACGTCCGGGCGGATGAAGAAGACAAGGCCAATGCAAAGTACGACGCCATCCGCGGCAAGACCAAGCGAACTAGGGCGGCGGCGGTGGCGGCAATGCGAACCGGGGCGGCCGCAACAACAACAACAACTACTACTACTACTCGGGTCCCAACCGCAAGCACAAGCCGGACAACACCGTCGCGGCTATCCGGCGCCTGCGAAAGGGAACTCGAAGAAGAACTCGGCGGGTTCAAGGACCCGCTAAAGGAGAAGTGCCCGTGGCATCCAAACGGCAACCACACCACCGAACGGTGCTACCGGCTCGGGGCACGCACTCAAGGAGACGCCGGAGCCACCGCACCCTCACGACCAAAAGGGCAAGAAGAAGGACGGCGACAACAACGACTTCCAAGAACCCGAGAAGACCGTCAACGTCCTCTTCGGCGGACTGCCCAGCGGGCGGGGAGCGAAGGCCACCCGTCGAGAAGTAATGTCCATTGAGCCAGCGGTCCCGACCCCTCTCAGGTGGTCGGAGGTACCCATCACCTTCTCCCGCGCGGATCAATGGACCGGCTTCTCTCGAACCGGGACGGTTCCCCCTCGTCCCGAAGCCAACGATGGCGGACTCCAAACTCAACAAGGTGCTCATCGACGGTGGAAGCGGGCTCAACGTCCTTTTCACCAAGACCTTGAAGAAAATGAAGCTCGACATCACGCATATGCTCACCAAGAGCAACGTGCCCTTCTACGACATCGTCCCTGGCAACGCGGCTATCCCACTGGGCTCAGTGGTCCTGCCAGTTACCTTCGGGGCATCTCGGGACAACTACCGTACCGAGTACATCAAGTTCGAGGTCGCGGACTTCGAGACCTCCTACCACTCCATCCTCGGCAGTCCGGTCATCGCCAAGTTCATGGCGGTGCCCCACTACACTTACTTGGTACTCAAAATGCCAAGTCCCGGCCGGTGTACTCTCCCTCCAAGGGGACCTCAAGATCTCCCACGACTGCGACACAGAAGCCGTGGAGATCACCTCCCCAAATCAAGTACCCAACGCGATGATGGAGGTCTACGCTGCGTCGAAGAAGCTTGCTACAAGTGAACTCGACATCCCAGAGAAGTCTGACAGCACCAACAAGCCTCAGCCACCTGAGGAGGTACTCGTCAAGACGGTCGACCTCGGAACGAGCGACCCCAAGCAAGACCACTACCATTGGGGCTGGCCTCGACCCCCAAATAGGAAGACGCGCTCATCGGCTTTCTTCGGGCTAACCGCGACATCTTCACGTGGAAGCCGGCGGACATGCCAGAGTGCCCGGGGAGCCGATTGAGCACTCGCCTCAACGTCGATCCTAAGGCCACCCCCAAGCGACAACACCTCCGACGCTTTGCCGACGACGGGCGGGACGCCGTCAAGAAGGAACTCGCCAAGCTACTCGCACCGGCTTCATCGGAGAAGTCTTCCATCCTGAGTGGCTCGCCAACCCCGTCCTCGTCCGCAAGAAGAACTCGAACGAGTGGAGGATGTGCGTCGACTACACCGACCTCAACAAGCACTGCCCCAAGGACCCCTTCGGGTTGCCGCGGATTGATCAAGTCATCGACTCCACGGCGGGCTGCGACCTGCTCTACTTCCTCGACTGCTACTCCGGGTACCACCAGATCGCGATCAAGGAAGAAGACCAGGAGAAGACCGCGTTCATCACCCCGTTTGGCGCGTACTGCTACACGACCATGTCATTCGGGTTGAAGAACGCCGGCGCTACCTACCAACGGGCCATCCAGGCCTGCTTCAAGCGGCAACTCAACAAGAACGTCGAGGCCTACGTGGATGACGTGGTTGTCAAAACCAGGGACTCCAGTACCCTCATCGACGACCTTGAAGAGACCTTCGCATCACTACGCGAGTACCGCCGGAAGCTCAACCCGAACAAGTGCGTCTTCGGCGTCCCTTCGGGCAAACTACTCGGCTTCATCATCGCCCGGCGCGGCATCGAATCCAACCCCGAGAAGATCTCCGCCATCACCGGCATGAAAGCTCCCACGAGCATCAAAGACGTCCGAGAAGCCGACAGGTGCATGGCGGCGGCGAACGCATTCATCTCGAGGCTAGGAGAACGGGGCCTCCCCTTCTTCAAACTACTCAAGCATCACGAGAAGTTCGTGTGGACTCCAGAGGCGGATCAAGCCCTTGCCCAGCTCAAGGACTTCTTATCAAAGCCACCGATCCTCACGGCTCCTCACAAGGGCGAGCAGCTACTGCTCTACCTAGCTGCGACTACTCACGTGGTCGGTCATCGCCATCGTTGTCGAGCGGCGGGGAAGACGGCCACGCCTACCCGGTCCGGGCGCCCGGTCTACTTCGTCAGCGAGGTTCTATCAGAGTCCAAGGCTCGCTACCAGCCGTGCGAAGCTCTCGTACGCTCTACTCATCACCTCGCGGAAGCTACGACACTACTTCCAGGAGTACTCGGTCTCCGTCGTCACCGACTACCCGCTTGGCGACATCCTGCGGAACCAAGATGCTACCGGAAGAATCTCCAAGTGGGCCGTCGAGCTCGGCGCCCTCACTATCGACTTCAAGCCACGCACAGCCATCAAGTCGCAAGCACTAGTCGACTTCATGGCGGAGTGGCGGGAGAACCAGCTACCTACTCCCACCGTGCGACCAGAGCATTGGGTGATGTACTTCGACGGCTCACTCAACCTCGAGGGCGCAGGTGCAGGGGTGCTCTTGATATCCCCAACGGGCGAACAACTCAAGTACGTCCTGCGATCTTCCCCGGAAGGTCTCAAACAACGAAGCCGAGTACGAAGCCCTCCTACACGGGCTCCGCCTCGCGGCTTCACCGGGCATCAAGCGGCTACTAGTCTACGGCGACTCCGCGGTGGTCATCAACCAAGTCAACAAGTCCCGGGACCGCAACAAGGAGAACATGGACGCCTACGCCTAGAAGTCCGCAAGCTCGAGAACAAATTCTATGGTCTCGAGTTCCATCACATCGTCCGCGACAACAACGTTGCGGCGGACGTCCTCTCAAAGCTTGGATCCACCCGCGCTCAAGTGCCGGCGGGTGTCTTCGTCCACGAGCTTCACGCGCCATCCATCCCGGAGGCGGCGCCACCGACCATCGTCCCGGCCCATCCACCAGGCCGGGCGAAGGTCATGATGATCGACGTGGACCGGAGGCAACCCTTCATCGACTACCTCGGCGAGCGAGAGGTCCCCTCCGACAAGAACGCGCCCGAGCAACTCGTCCGCCGCGCCAAGTCCTACGTCCTCGTCGGAGACAAGCTTTACAAACGGGCGCGTCTTCCGGAGTACTCATGAAGTGCGTCCCTCGCGAAGAAGGCAAGGACATCTTGGAGGAGATCCACAAGGGCATCCGCGGCAACCACGCGTCCTCACGCACGCCGGTCGCCAAAGCCTTTCGGCGAGCCTTCTATTGGCCCACATCCTCGGGCGATGCCGAAGAACTCGTCGAAGGTGCCAAGGATGTCGGTACTTCGCCAAGCAAGAACACGTCCCGGCCTACAAGCTAGTCACCATACCGCCAACCCGGCCCTTTGCCTGCCGGGGGCTCGACATGATTGGGCCATTGCCAAGCTGCGCCGGTGGATTCAACGAGGTGCGGTGGCTATCGACAAGTTCACCAAGTGGATCGAGGTCAAGCCGCTCACATGTCCCAAGGGCGACGAGTACTCGACTTCTCGGATGAACTCGTACACCGCTACGGGCTACCCCACCGCATCATCACGGACACGGGCTCCAACTTCAATAACCACCGGTTCGGGAGTACCGCGAGAACGGCGGGATCGACGTCCGATACGTCTCGGTCGCCCATCCACGGGCCAACGGACAAGTCGAACGCGCCAACGGGATGGTGCTCGACGCGCGTCAAGAAGCGGCTACACGACGCCGCAAACTCCAAAGGGGGCAAATGGATCAAGGAACTACCCAACGCACTGCGGGGGCTACGAACTCAACCATCCAAGACAACGGGGCAATCCCCCCTACTTCTCCGGTCTACGGCTCCGAAGCAATCCTCCCTGCCGACGTCATATGGAACTCGCCGGCGGTGGAGCATTACGACGAAGGCGTCTCAGAAGACAGCAGACGAGTTGACATCGACAGCCTCGAAGAAGCTCGCTGCGCTGCCCTCGTCCAATCAGCAAGGTACCTAGAGGGTATCCGACGCTACCATGATCGCAACGTCAAGGAACGCTCCTTCAACGTTGGAGATCTTGTCCTCCGCCGTATCCAGAACACGGAAGGACTACACAAGCTCAGCTCCCCCTGGGAAGGCCCCTTCACCGTGGCAAAGGTGACCGGGCCGGGCTCCTATCGCCTCCAAACACTTGAAGGCGAAGACATCAACAACTCGTGGAACGTCGACCAGCTCTGTCGATTCTACGCCTAGTCTACACGACTACTGCGGGGTTCAAGTCTACACGACTACATCAACACCCCCCCGGCCGTAAGCGACCCCCCCGGTCCGGCTCCGGGCTCCGGACTTCTCCTCTCCGGGGTCCGGCCCATGCGGCTACCTATGGACCCCGGGCTGCCACGAGTGTCAAGGACTCTAGCGGCCGTCTACTAAGAGACCACACTCCAAGATCCGGCCCCGCACGGCTACCTACGGATCTACGATCCGGCCTACACGGCTACCTACGGATCAACCGCGTAAGCGGTTACCCGCTCCGGCGCTACTCGGTACCGTAAGCGGCCTCCGGGTCCAAGCGACTACTTTGTAACTACGGCCCTGGCCATCCAGGTGTACTTCTTCAGTAATAAAGTTTGATTGTTCATCAACTTCTTTACTGCCTACTCCCTACAACGGGACTACTAAAGTCGAGTACTACTACTCGCATCCACTCCACGATGGGGGCTCCGCACTCTGAGATCGCGACTACGAGTACTCATTGCTGGAAAATTTTCTTTCATTGATACTTGAACAATTCATTACAATTGTTTTCCTGTACAACTATGGCTACTAGCTACCTATTACAGGGCTACTGGAGGTTCAGCTTCTCAGCTACCTGCTCCGCGATGGGAGCCATCTGCTCCGGCCAAGCTCGCATACTTGCTCATCGGAGCGATTCGCGGCTACCCCGCCGGCGACTACCTCCACCGGGGCCTTCGGGAAGTACGACTTCATGAAGGCCAAGACTTGTCTTGGGATCGACCTCGCCACGTGCTTCACGTAGGCGGCCACGGCTCGGCGCTTCCTTAAGGCGATCCACCGGAGGAGTAATCTTGGGGCCGCCCGGTGCGGCACCGTGAGTCTTGCGATAGGCGAGTGCGGCTTCTTCCAACTCCTTCAACTAGGCCCGCAATGCCTCGCGATCTTCGTTCAACTTCGCAAGGATTTGTAGCAGATTGACGAGATCTCTGTCGAAGCAATCGAAGCTCCATATGCTTCCCGCACTCGAAGGCGAGTTCTTTGTAGTCGAGCTCGAGTACCCGGCGGGCTTCTTGCTCCCGGTAGAAGAGGTTCTTCATGCTCGTCTCCAAGGCCTTCGACCGCTCCACCCCGGCCCCGAAGCTCGCAACATAGCAATGCAACAACGGGTCGGACACTTCTCGACCTCCAACAAGTACCCGACAAGTTGAGGGGTATACCTTTGTTCTTGTTGCGGAGGCCCTTATTCTTCCGCACCAAGTCGTCGCCCTTCGCCCGCAACTCTTGGACGTCGTTGTGGTACTTAGCGAAGGCGGCGTCGAGCTTCGATCGCATGGCATCCGCGTGCTTCCGCGACTTCACAAGTTGCTCTTCTAGCGCCTCGGCTCGGAGCACCGTGTCGCCATAATCCTCGCAAAGAGGTTCGACTTGTCGCGGGACCACTCCGCAACGTCCCGCACAAGACAACTCAAGTCGAAAGAGTACTCAACGACAAAGGATTGGCTACTCAAAGGCTACGGCTACTTACCTTCATCCACTGCTCGGCTTGACGGATCGCCTCCAGATGCTTGGCCACCGTCGCCGGCTCGATGAGATCGTCCGCGAGCGGCTCTATCCCGCCGCGACTACTCGTGGCGGCCTCCGTCATCGGCGCGGGCGGATGTGCCCTCGCGTCCCGGATCTCGGGGGAGCGGATAGCCACCTCCGGAGCAATCTCTCGGCGACGTGGCGACCGCCTCTCCCCCCGCGGTCTTCTCGACGACCTCCTCCATGGGCTCGGGGGCTCCTTCCGCAGCCTCCGGGGCCTCTGGTGTCAACCTGCTCGCATCGGCACCCCCGCAGGGATGTCACCGCCCTCGGCCCCGCCGCGCCGTCAAAGAGACGACAAGTGCATCGGTGCCTACGACTACTCCTCAAAGAGCCTTATAGCGTCAAGAAGGGTACTCACCTTCGACAACGCCGGCTTCCGCAACGACGCCTCTGCGGCCGGAGGCTCGGCACCGCTTGGGCAGCGGAAGCGGCCTCCTCGGCGGGCGGCGCGTCTTCTTCCGCCACCGCCGAAGAGGGCTCATCTCCCTCCCCGGATAAATCCGTGGACTTCCCGCGAAACATTCACAGATGGTCGTCAGTCAACATCGACTACTGCAACAAGTACTACTCGTAAGGATACGGTACTTACAAGTTCGACCGGACAATTGTCACGGCCGGAGCACCGAGGATGCTGGCGATATCGACCAGTCCACCCTCGGCGGGCGCCTCCTCCTGCGCCCCTGCGGCTACCGCCTCCTCCACAGCAGCGGCGGCCGGCGCAGCGGTCTCCTGCGCTCCTGAGGCCACCACCTCTTCAACGGCGGCGGCCACGGGTCCCGTGCTCCCTTGTGGAGCGAGTGGGGGCGGCGCTCCGCCGCGCCAAGATTTCATCAACGGGGGGGCCGGACTACGGCTTCCAGCCCGGCTCCCCCCACCGTGTCCCACACACCCTCGGCGCCCTCTTCGACGGGCTCCGCCGGGCGGCACCTCCACGCATACAAGGAAGACTACTCGTCAGCAAGCGTACTCGTGCAACGGGTACTCGACTACTCTGCTCAAGACAACTTACCTCCTGAGGCGTGGTCTCTGAGACCTTCAGCTTCTTCGTCACCCGCTTCCGGCGGGGGTTGCGCGGCTTCCGTGGCGGCGCAGCCAGGCTAGCCTCCAGGCTAGCCGGGGGGGTCTTGTACCAGAGGAACATGAGGCAAGCCCGGCGGCTAAACCTCGACCACAGTGGAAGCGGTCCCGCAACGTCTCCTCGTCTTCGTCGGAGGTATCCTCCACGACGACGGTGTCGTCGCCTTCACCGACGACTCGGCGTTCCTTCGCCTTCCCCTCCATCGGGATCTCGATTCCGCTCGAGAGGTGGCCGCGGCTCGGAGATGAACCTCTTCACATCATCTCGCGCAAGACACAAGACGTCAGCAACTCTACTTCAAGTAATCACTACTCGACTAGGGGGGTACGACTATTCACCTCCTTCGGCGGGCGCGCGGCGGAGTACTCCTGGACAGGGCACGCCGTGTACGGCGACATGTCTTTGAAGATCCGCGACAACCTCTCGATGATGTCGTTGTCGTCCAGCTCGCCTCCCAGCATCCGCGACGCGTCGTCGTCGCCGGTGTACTCGAAGCCTAGGGTCTCCCGAGCCATCAACGGCTGGATCCTTCGCTTCATGCAACCGCGAAGGCCACGTGCTCGGCCCTCGGTCCCGCCTCCCTGAGCACCTTGATGCGTGCTAGCAGCTCGGGGAGCTGGATCCCTTCTTGCATGGTGGGCTCCGTGTTCCACCATTCTCGGTGCACCGGGCCGCCGTCCGCTCGGCTTCGGCGGGCCGGGGTGGTGGTTTGTGATATAGAACCACCGGTCTTCCAATCCGTGTTGGAGTCAACAAGCTTGTACGCCGAGATATTTCTCCGCGGCGTCCTTCCTCGGTGGATGCGGCTCCTCCGACTACCCCCGGGATTGGTAGCACTTGGTTGCGGCTTGACACGGAAGAACTTCCGAAAAGCACCCAATGTGGCTTGATCCCGAGGAAGGCTTCGCAGAAGTGCACGAAGACCGACCCGTGGAAGACGCCGTTGGAGTTCAAGTTCGGGTACTCGATCCCGTAGTACCCGAGCAGCCCCTTGAAGAAATCGGCCGGCGGGAGCGCAAGACCGCACTCCACGAACCGCGCGAACATTGGGATCTCGTCTTCGGCCTTCTCCATCGGATATGGATCTCCAGCGGCGGATCTCCACATGTCGACTTCCTTCTCCCTGATGAACCCACTGTTCAGGAGGGTCAGCAGATCCTCCGTCTTCACTTTGGACTTCTTCCACTCGCGGCTTGGATCGGCCCGTGGTGGAGACATGGGCGGCGCTGCTCCGGTGGCAGCCGCGGCGGCCTCTTCGCGGCCCCTCTTCTTCCCGGCGGCCTTCGACGTCTTGGACGGTGATGGCTTCATCCTCAAAGTGCGGGCGTCTTCACTCGCATCCGCTCGGGGGCTACCCTAAAAGCTTTGGGTGGCGGCGCACTTGAATCTACTTCGGCGGCAGCAAGCGCTCGGAGTGGATTTGCTTCGTATGCAAACGGAATAGTCAGCGGCTCGAATGGGTGAAAAACCCTAAGGGTTTTGGCTTCTATTTATAAGCCAAATCGGCTCCGCAACGGGCGGTGGATAAGTCCACGCGCGGCCGACTCGGCGGGCCGTGCGTGACTCTTCGTATTCTACTAGTCGACGCGCCTCACCTCGGGGGCTCGGCTACTTCTACTCGACCACCTGGGAAGCGGCTAGTCTCAAGAGCATCTCAGGACACATTCTTCAAGATGACCCTTCAATTCGAGAGGAAGTACTCGACTCAAGGCTCGGGGGCTCCGTGCCACGTGTCCTTCGGTTTTTTTCTCTCCGGATTTTTCGGGATTTTCTTGCCAAGACTTCAGATGGACCCTCAGCCAGAGCCTACGGCTCAACCTAAGGCTCGGGGGCTACTCCATATGGAGTGCGATTTTGCAAATCGCACCTCCATATCAGCTCCGGCTTCAAGACAAGACGGACATTTTTTGAAGACCTTCGGAGGCGGTTTTCGAGGACGCTTGAGACTACTCGAGAAGACTTCAAGATTGCTCAAACATCGGTGGAGTACATTCCAGCCTCGGGATGCTTCGACTACTCTTGAGGACTTTTGACTTGTAGCACTCGGGGACGCTTGAGGACTACTCGTTAAGGCCGTCAAGACTACTTGAAGCTATCCTTCTCGACTACAAAGTACTCGGGGGCTTGTCGTATGGACCTCCCCGGGCCCACTACCTCGGTGGGTACCGGGACCGACTACTCGGTGGGCCCCCGGGACTACCGGCTTGCGCTATACGGCACTCGAAGGCGTGGAGCTCAAGGACTACACGGGAGTAGTACTCGGTTAGAGAGCCGTACATGTTCCGCACCTGTATAGAGGACTCCTAGACGTACTCGACTAGTACTCTCTCCCCTACTCCGACTTGTAACCCCTGCCTCCCGGACTATATAAGGCGAGGTAGGGACCGATCTCTAGCATCCAATCTCCTCTCATACAACCCACGGCGCACTATTGCACCATCTTGTAATCGTGCCCTATCAATCCAGAGCTACGCAGCATACAGGACGTAGGGTATTACGCACCTCGCGGCCCGAACCTGTCTAAATTGTGTACCACGTGTCTCTTCCTTCGAGTTACCGATCTCTGCGAGTCACATTCATCTACTTCGGGTACTCCCCGTAGTAGGTTGCCGGTCTAAAACACCGACAAGTGTGCTTAGTAGTAGAGAAAAACCTTTTTAGATGGGCAACACTAGTTGATAGGCTAAGGTTTTCTTTATGCATTCGAAATTCAAAAGAAGGCCCATATTCAACCCCCCCTCTATGAGTCATTGATCCTACGGAGCGGGCGGTGGAACGCCTATTCCCGGTGGTTTAGGTGACGGAACTTGAAGGGAGGTTGTGGAGGCTTGCGCTAGGAAGGTGGAGGTGTGGATGCAAGGAATCGGTAGGAGATGGCCGGGGCACGGGGGATTTGATCGACGGAGAAGAACGCTTGGAGGAACAGGGGGTGGAGCTGCTCGGCTCTCCGCGCCACCGATGGAAGAGCGGGGCCTCTCCTCCCCATGCCGATGGCATCATCCACGCGAAGGAGAGGGATACGCATGTGAGCTCCTCCCTCCCCGGTCGGCCCTCTTGTCCGAGCCAACCCGCGGCACCGGATCCGACATGAGGGGTGGTGCGGGGTGGACGTGGATTTTCGTCCGCAAAACTCATCCTATGACCACGTGCGGTGTGGGATCCGTCGTCATCATTGCGGGGAGACGAGGTCGTACATCAACCCGGCCCGCCGGTGTCGTCGAACGGGACTAGTGCGTCCTCTCGCGAGGCGGGGCGGGGGATTTGCAAAATTTATAGTATACAAATGGCTTCAATCAATAAGACGGGTTGTACGTGCCCTTATGTCGAACTCGCCGGCTATTCACCATACTTTCCTTTTATTTACTACTATGAATGTGAGAGCGTCTATCTCCATCGGGCCATCGATCACATTCAAGCACCATACATGCGTGATCACTACTCGGTACTCGCCGGAACGTTATGTGACGTGTTTCGAAGCTCAAAGTGCCTCGACGATGTTGACGAAGAAGCATGGTGCCCGTGAAACTTATGGAGAGCCGCCGGTGCCGGCCGGCGTTCGGTGGGCGGCGTGGCGGGCGAGGCGGCGCATCGGCCGTGGAAAATGGAACGGCGGAGCCGCAAAACCAAAGCCGGTGATTTCGTCGGCCTCCTTGGGAATTAGCTACTAGAGTTTTTATTTTTTACATAATGGAGACATGATAACGATGCAAAAAAGCGGCTGAACTCACACGGGGCCGGTGTGTGCGGCGACGGAGGCGGCGGCGGAGAGCCGGACGGCGTCGGCCGGAGGGTGTTGGAAGGCCCGGACGGAACTCTCCCGGCAGAGACGGCCGCTCGTGGCCGCCGGCAAGAGCGCCATGGTGAGCCACACGAGCGCCGGGAGACGCGGACGACGCGGCGGGACGGCCCTCTCGCGCAAGGTCCGGCAAGCACACTCACCGGCAACACTCGGGTTGATCCGGCCGGTCGGCTCACTACGGGAGAAGCAAAATTCCCCGAGTGCCACGTGCTTCCCCGTGTTTCCCCGATGGGTTTGCGGCGAATCCGAGGAGGGGAGCGAACCCATGTACTTGGTCGAGTCTTAGGGATGAAGAGTCATGACTTCCACATATGGATTGAGCGGCTTCTTCCGTCGATGGTTAGAGGCTATGTACCTGAGCATATCTGGAAGGTGCTGGCAGAGTTGAGCTTTTTCTTTCGCCAGCTTTGTGCCAAAGAGATATCTCTAAAAGTGGTTGAGGAGTTGGAAAAAATGGCACCCGAGTTGGTCTGTAAGTTGGAGGAGATCTTTCCCCCTGGCTTTTTCTTGCCGATGCAGCATTTGATTTTGCACCTTCCTACTGAGGTACGATTGGGGGGGGTGCAGAACCGTTGGTGCTATCCAATCGAGAGAGTGCTAAAGACTGTTCGCCAGAAATGTGGAAACAAAGGCAGGATTGAGGCTTCCATAGCAGAGGCATTCCTTCGTGAGGAGGTGTCAAACTTTACAACAACATACTATAGTGACAACCTTCCAAGTGTGCATAATCCATCCACTCGTTACAACGAGGAAGAAAATCAATCGACCCTCAGCCTATTCAAAGGGCAACATGGGAGATCAAGTGGAGCGGCCACAAAGTTCTTGACCAATCTAGAGTGGCGCAAGATCATGCCGTTGTACTTGTTGACGAACCTTGACGAAGTCGACAAGTTTCGAGAGGTAAATTCTAAACGAACTTGTTACATACTTCATAAATTTTCCGCATCCAACACCCTTGTTGCTTGTATGTGCGAGGGAATTATTTGATCAATACCGGCATGATCCAAGGCCACCTACCGAACATGAACGAGAAAACCTTCTTCATGAACATGATTTCATTACATGGTTTCAAAAAAAGGTACCTTCGGCCAACTTAGGTCGTTCCAAGTTTGGTGTTGATAGTTGCCTAATTTCATCTCTCTCCTTGAGCTTGCGAGTGCAAAAGCGATTTGTCTATAAATGTCGAATTACGACAATCGGCTAGAGGATTTGACTACAAGGTCTTGTCATTTAACGCTTATGACGTGAATGGATATCGCTTTCACACAACAAGCTACGAGAAGAGTCGGCCCAATCCAAGGACCACCAATACCGGAGTATTTACACCGGAGTAGTTGAGGAGCATGAGGAGCCTGAGGACTATTATGGCATAGTTGAAGAAATATACGAGCTCGAATTCCATGGTGAAAATGCACCTAAGCCGATCATATTCAAATGCAAGTGGTTTGATCCCGGAGTATCGAAAAGGTCTCCTAAATTTGGGATAGTCGAAATTAGACAGGATTCCTTCTATCTAGGTGAGGATGTCTATATTGTGGCTCAGCAAGCCAGACAAGTTTATTATTGTCCATATGCTTGCAAAACCGACCCACGTCTCCAGGGTTGGTATATTGTGCACAAGGTGTCACCACGTGGTAAATGTGCTCGCCCAAACGATGACGATTACAACTTGAACCCACCCATGGATAACGAGGAGTTTTATCAACAAGACGAGGGGCTACCGGGGATGCTTGAGATAGACTTAACGAAGATATTGAAATGGAAGTAGACGAGGAATGGATTGTTGACGAGGAAGGCGCAGATGAGGTGCATGATCCGAGAGACTTGAAAATGCTTGATGGATTACAACTAGACAATGACAGCGATGAGGATGAGGTCGTGACGATTTGGAGGCTCTTGATAGTGATGACGAGACCTATCGTCGAAATAATCCCGATCATGAAGAATATTAGAAATACATGTAATACTTCTCGTTTTAATACTTGTAATATTAGAAAAACATGTGATACTTCTCGTTTTAATACTTGTAAATACTTTTTTGTTTTGCTTCCTTGCTAATTACTTCTCGTTTACCAAGACTAATACCGGTTTATTTGTTTTAATTGCGGGTGATGGGGCCCACTAGGAGGTGTCGCTCGACTTACTCGAGACGGCGGGAGCCGGAGCGGGCCGGAGCCGGAGCCGGCGGACGGGGAGCCGGAGCCCTCACGGAGGCGAGAGGAGGGCTAGGGGCACAGCGGAGACGACCTTGGCTCCTCTCGCTCTTCTAGGGGCGAGGACGTCGCTCTCGCGGATGTACGACGAGGGGGGGCCCACACGCGTCCGAGGAGGCGGATCCGCACGCGTCTGAGGGGGCGGGGGTTCGACTTCCACTACAGCCTCGATACCATATAAGCGAGGTCCCAGCCAGCTCCCGAAGCGACCGATTCCTGTTGACCGCCGCCCACTGATTGCACCCCAGGGGGATAGGTAATTAAGTAACTTCATATGTTCTTCATTTGATATATAGAAAAATCAGAATAAGAACTAATAATAACTATTGTTAACCACTTGTGCAGGAACTGGATACTTGTTGAGGAGGGGGTGGAGGCTCGCAATGTCAATGGGATCTTGGGACTTCTGTGTAGGGAGCACTTCCCTGGCCTGGTGTACAAGTCAGAGGAGGATGTGGAGGGAGAGTTACCCTCGTTTGACCCAGTACGCTCTCTTCCCCGCGCCTGAACCGTACAGAAACTTAGCGGATCAGGTGATTTCAGAGTTATGGGTAAGCCTTTTTCGCTCTACGGCCCTCATTTCATTGCTTTCATTGTTCAAATAAAATAATGGATACCTCGTGTCTTTATGCAGGACTTCTTCGGATGCCGGCCGGGACGGGAGGAAAGGGCGTATCGGGTGGCTTACGCTTCTCGTAAAAGACGTGTCTCGGACTTGTATTATGAGGCCGCCTCGCAGCGCACATTGACTACAACGCCACCTACCGTAATAGAAGAATCAACGAAAGCGGGCAAGAAGTGACACGAGAGATTCCGACAAGGGAGCGAGACCTCCCGGTAAATACAAAACATCTCCTATTGATCTCTTTTCGCATTATTACCTATGCCAATTTGATCTTCCGATGGCTTGTAGGTGATTCCGAGCCGGTGCGCAACCTTTTGCGATTGTTTGGGTGCTATTGTGGAGAAATGGTTGGACGCGGACGCGTAAGATGCACCAAGAGAAAAAAGACCACCGTATGCCGATGCCGTGTGCACCTCACCACCGAGGCGGCGCCGCCTCCCGGCAAATACAAAAAGACATATGTAAGTCGACACCACTTGTCTAATATAGCCGCGTTCAATTCTAATTGATTCCTAACGACATGTTGGCTTTTTTGTAGGAGGCGGCGCACGGTGGCCGGCCAATTACCCAACTCGAGGCGTATGCTCTCGCCCACATGGGCCCGGCCAAGTCCAACATCGAGTACAACCCCCGATGCGGGCCCGGAGGCGTACACAAACTCCGGCGTCCACACCCGCCTTAGTTCGTACACGGAGGCATTAAGGTTAGTCCACGGGCCAGACTACGACCCGAGGTCCGAGGAACACCTTGATCCCGAGCTAGTGATGAGGATTGGGCAAGGCAAGAAGCATGGACGGTTCTACATTGGCGACGGCATCCTCGACACGGCCTCTACTCCTCCTCTCGACCGCCTACGAGCAGCCGAGCACGAGCTCTAGTGTGCCCATAAGCCGGCGGCCGACCGACGATAATGTCACTCCAGGTAAGTATTCTCACTTTCATTAGTCGTTCTTTGACTTTGACTTTTACGTTCCTTAGCTCTGCATTATTGGAACATTGGTGTCAAATATTGCAGGCCGAGATGCAGCGTCTTCAGCAGCGACAGGAGGCCTTGCTTGCCGAGCGGGAGGCCGAGCGGGCCCAGCGGGAGGCCGAGCGGGAGGCTGAGCGGGCCGAGCGGGAGGCCCAGCGGGAGACGATGCAAGGTTTGCTCGCGTTCGTGCAACAACTTGGGCAGCAGCAAGGTTTGCAGATCCCAGCACAACTGCTTGCACCACCACGACCACCTCCACCACCTCGTCGAGAGTCCACCCCGGGCACCCCGGTGAGTATAAGCACAATTCTTTTACTTTTTGTGCTAATGCTTAGTGTCAAACCTAGTGTCGGCCTTCGTGCCTGATGTGTTGATTTGTCGGCCTTCGTGCCCGAGTTGTTAATTTGTCGGCCTTCGTGCTGGAAATGTGGTTGTCGGCCTTCGTGTCGACCTTTTTGCAGGTTTTGGAAACCTCCCCATGTAGGGGAGGTGCTGCCGAAATTTTCAACTTTTCTTTACAACTTGGATTTTTATCTTGTTACTCACGTGCAATTTTTTTTATTCAGCGGCTCTCGGGGGCGTCGTCGAACCATGTCGGAGGGTCGCCGGGGATGCACGTCGGGGCATCCCCAGCCGGAGCTTCGCCGGGGTCGCACGTCGGGCGGGATCCCGCTTGCCGTGAGCCACCCGCGGACTCGTTTATATGTATTGAACTTGTGAACTTGGAATAATGTGTACTTTTGGATATGTGGTTTGTATGTGTACTTTTGGATATGTGGTTTGTATGTGTACTTTTCGATACGTGGTTTGTACTTTTGTGCACTCATTTTTATGTATTCCGGATATGTTTGGCCACACTTTTGGATGTGTCGTTTTTCATTTATAAATGTGGTTTGTGAGATATTGAAGTTGAATTGTGATTTATATAAATATATGTTTTATTTGTCACACCGTAAAGCAAAAGAAAAAAACAAAAAAACAAAAAAAAGGGAAGGAGGCTTCCCCGAGTGCCTGGGCACCGGGCACTCGGGGAAGACAAAAAATAAAAAAAACCAGCACCCTTCCCCGAGTGCCTGCGCCCGGCACTCGGGGAAGACGAAAAATAAAAAAAAACCAGCACCCTTCCCCGAGTGCCTGCGCCCGGCACTCGGGGAAGACCAAAAATAAAAAAAAACCAACGACCCTTCCCCGAGTGCCCCGCGCCCGGCACTCGGGGAAGAATTTTCAAAAAAAAAAAGAATTTCTTCCCCGAGTGTTGCACTCGGGGAAGAGGTTACAAAAAAAAAGAAAATTCTTCCCCGAGTGTTGCACTCGGGGAAGAGTAAAAAAAAACCCGTCGACGGTGTTAAATCTTCCCCGAGTGCTACCGTGGCACTCGGGGAAGTCTTCCCCGAGTGCACGATTTTTGGCACTCGGGGAAGAGCTCTTTCCCGTGAGAAGCATCCCCGGAAGCTCTTCCCCGAGTGTTGCACTCGGAGAAGGCTTCCCCGAGTGCTTTTGCTCTTCCCCGAGTGCTTTAGGCACTCGGGGAAGCAGCGGCTGCTGTAGTGGCTATACTTTGCTTTTGCTCCGATCGTTCCTGGTTGTCATTTATAGGACCATTATTGTCTCTCTTTCAGCTAGCCATGAACACTACTGCCGACGATTCGTCGTCGTGTGTACGTGCCGCTGCAGTGGTCATCCTTAGTGGCTTTGCACGCTGACGCCAAATTTTCCACGTACGACATGATTTCTGGTCAACAATGTACACGTTACGACAGACCTTTGGTAACCGTCCCCAGATATTGTGCGTGCACCTGATCGACTGACCCCTGGAATGATGCTTCTCTCTCTCTCTCTCTCTCTCTCTCTCTCTCTATCTCTACTTCTTTTTTGCTAGTTGAAATGTGGAATGATGCCTCTATGTTTCCTCAATTGCAGGAGATAAATCGATGAGATGAAATTTGTTGTGCACAAGAAGATTTTTCGCATGGCCTCTGGTTCACATTTTGTTTTGATAGCATATCTTTAGAAAATTGCCAGATACATGCAACTCAATAATACCGTATCTCTTCCTTCATTCCTAGACTTTTATTAGGTGCCCGTGTAAACTCAGTATTTATGACATCAAATAGATCATGTTATAAATATAATTATATTTACTTTATACCATAAATATATGTAAGTTTTTCTATAGTCTTGGTCAAAGCTAAAAAAGTTTGACTTAGGACAATCTTAAAACGATATGCTATAAATGAGAATATTAAACCTTATATTGGACACTTTCTTTATTTAAGTTTTCTTGATGTTCAAATCATTGTCCAAAGTTTTACATGAGAAGTGTATAAAAGAAAGAGTAAACTACATCCACTATACAACAACTTGTCAAATGAGAGCAGATTGGTCCAATAACTTGTAATATGCCCCTATATTAACTTGTGAGATGGGTGCGGATTCATCCAACAAGTTATAAACTGCTCAGTCTAGTACAATAATTTATCAGGTGGGTGCAAATTGATCCAAAATCACGTAAAATATTCAATTTAGTACAACAATTTTATAGTGAGTGCATATTGGTCCAAGAACTAGTGTGAAATGCATAGTTAGTGTAATGACTTGGCAAATTCGTGCATCCGAATTTACAAATGACAACGTATTAAACAAATCAGACAACATCTAAATTTTCTTTCGACCAATAATTTTTTTCTATTAAAGTTACTAGTCGTGAATCAGTTGTGCACATTACTTATTTGTTCACAAGTTAAAATTGAATCAAACTTTAGAATCATGTCATTAGACTAGTACATGTATGACCCTGGGTTTCTTCTACAACTTTGCTCATGTATTCAACAACTTTAGAGAAAAAATGATAAACTAGTACATTTTAACTCGTTTATGTTATTTTATCTCATTTTTCTTTCTAAACCGTGAAGCTTCTAAAAGTTATTAATTGTCGGTACGTATTATCATATCATATCAGATTTATTTTAGTGGAACAAAAATGCATATAATAAAACTTGAAATCATTATTGAATATGAAATTCATTATAATCAAACTTCAATATTTGTATAAAAATAGTTAAGCAAGACGTAACATTAATTTCTAAATTCCTAAGCAAGTGAATGTTCTAGTCATGACCGAATACGTTACCATCACGACACGAATATCAATTGTCAAATAATGCACAATAACTTATTCTCGACATGAATATACTCTAGTACGATATTAGTAAATATATTGTTTATGGTAATATTTAAACTGCAGATGCATTGATTTGGACACTAAGTTAAATGTTTTACATGTTCTTGGACTAGTTGGCACCCACCTATCAAGTTAATGCATTAGATTGAACATTTTATAAGTTGTTGGACTAATCCGCACCCACCTGTAATCATAGTAGATATACTGAGGATATTACAAGTTATTAGACTAATACACACCCACCTAACAAGTAATTGTATGATGAGTGCAATTTAATTTACTCGAAGAGAAAAGATATTGCATTGTTATCCATCAGCCATATTGCTAGGTGTGATGTTATGCGGGATTCAGTGAGGTCATCACGAGTTCAACTCCCACCAATGTCAAGTGCAAGAAAAAAGTATATTCAACTTGCAAAAAAAATTGTGTGGCTACATATATGGGATGCTAGTTATCAACCAACCGTGATCATTTCACAAAAAAAGGTTCAAATTAATGAAAAGTTCAAATTACTCCCTTCGAGTATAAAAAGTTGAGATAACTCTCTAAACTATATTTTAGTTCAATTTACTCACTGAACTATGTCATTTACTTGGTTCAACTTAACCTATAATGCAATTTGTCATTTTTTTCTCCATACACAAGTTGAATTTTCATTTAAAATATTGCAGGATGGTAGCATACATCATAATCTGTATTAAAAAAGAAATATTTTTTTATCATTAGTGCAATCATCTACCTAGCAAACATCACAATCCTAGCATTTGGGGGAAAATCTCACAAAGAGTGCAATCCTAGAAAATAGATCTAATTATCTACCTAATCAAGTAATCGGATCTAATTTGCTTGTCAAAACTTATTGTGTGTGGTTAGAAAAATAGAGGCATACCACTAACCCGACTAAAAAACTAGAATTGCACTTTTTATGGGACAGATGAGTAATTTTGAATAATACTAAGGATAAATTTTATTATTAAATTCTGCCCTATCAAAATAGTAATGAAAAATTCATGATATATTGTTTTAACATACCTTATGTTGTCTACTACGAACTTGTAAATTTTGAACTTAAAACTCTACTTGTGTATGGAGAAACAAAAACGACAATTTGTGTTAAGGGGTAGTTAAAATAAATGACAGTTTAGAGGGTAAAATGAACTAAGAAATACATTAAGGATTATTCAGACTTTGGTTATACTTGAGGTGCATAATTTGGACTTTTTCTTTCATAAAACACATATATAATAATTGTCCTTTGTGTAAATGTACTCTCGTCCCAGTCATCCGTCCCAAAAATAGTGCAATAATCATAGTTGATGGTTTGGTTTATTAGCTTCTCGACTTAAAAAAACAATTTGGTTCTTAAACTCATAATATGGTTTTATTCATGCCCTTTAGATTAAGTTCTCGATTACAATATTAATTAATATCATACAGTACACATATTGATTTCGTGCTCGCATTTCGTGTGATTTATGTTACGAATCGAGAGCGAGAGAGAAACGAGAGATGCAAATGAATGACTGATTGATTCGCTTAATTATGATTATATACAATGTGAGAATATATATAGTGCCAACGAGCATGACCGAAGGGGTATCTTGCCCCCGAAGTAAACTACCGAAGGGGCATCTTGCCCCCGAAGTAAACTACCGAAGGGGCCTAATGCCCAACCGTCATTAGCAATTGCTAATGACGGGATTATCTTATTGATTACTAATTAATTACCCCTAATTAATCCTAACACTCCCCCCTTGATCAATGGATCTTGTATAGGCTTCATATAGTTTTGTGTAGGCACTTTGTTCTATAATCGTCGGTCATAGTCTTGAATCTTTAGAAAACCCCGTGGGAAAAACCAAAGTATATCGATATACCAAGTAAAAGCTTCTAAAAACCCAGGTGGGAAAAATAAGGAGAACAACTTGATCCTTTAGGTGATCCTAAAGACTTAGTATAAAAACAACTTGATCAAAGATCAATATGTCTTATGTATTATCCTTAAAAAGCCCTTTAGGGAAAAATAGATAATATGACAACATCTTACAAAAACCTTTTAGGAAAAATGTGAGGAGAATCTTTGGAGAAAAACAAATGGGAAAATCCAAAGTGCTATTGGTATATCATGTAAAACTCCTTAAAAACTCAATGGAAAAATAAGGTACGTGTGGTGTTAGCTTTACGCTCCTAACTCCTCTTTTCCGGTGAGCAAGACTATCTCTTTATGTATAACTAATCAAGTTCCGTAAAGAGTGACAAAGCACTCTGCCATGGTTTTATTATCTAGATTACTTGGAATATACAATTTATTCGAGAGAAGTATGAGTCGACTCGTGTAGCGTTTATATGATATAATTCTCCGGTTATCAAAATTCAAAATATACCATTAATGACTCATCACAATTTCCCAAGATGAGAGTCGGGGCTTTCCGATATCCTAGCCTCGGTATTTCGGTGCACTTCGAGCTAGGTGTGTGGATTATAATTATCCATAGGACATTATATGTCCTCTAGGTGTCTTTGAGTTGCATTTTCAGTCTTCTTTTTGCTTGCCAACAATCGTATCTTACCACTTGGAAATGCTTCTCCCCCTCATATAGCCAATATGGGGGTGAGTGGTATATTCCACTCTTTCTGGCACTTTCCTTGCAGGATGGAGAGACTTTGTAACACCTATATAATCTATGAAAGTATTTAGGCAGTTTGTTTGCAATACTATGCAAATCATCCTTTGAACTCAATGTTAATGTCCATTTTCCCAGTGAGATATTGATACTATCGAGAATGAGTTCAGCTAACTTCTCTGAATTCAATATCCACAATATGGGCAAACCATTGGTTCAGTTTATTTAGTACGTGATCTTGAGCTTGAAATGCTTTATGCATTACAAATATTTTCCGGGCATTATATATGGTACTACTATTCTCCCCCTAATGCCTGGAAAAGCTCATGTATTCAAAACCAGCATACAGGTTGTAAGTAGATCCTCTATAGAGATCTAAATACTGAACAATCGACGGAGATTGAAATCTCACATTGATCCCCGCTTTCTTGTATGGACCAATCAATGTATGCTGCGGTGGTGAGATTAGTACGTATACAATGTAACGTGATCTTACGCAACTAGGAAGTCTTATGAATTCCAACGTACTGAATGCATTGGGGGGGGGTATGCAGTTAATCTTAAGTCGAGTGTCTAAATCTTCCTGACTCCAATACGAAGTTGACAAATAGCAATTTACTAATAATGGTCTTGTATGATCTTAATATCATACTTATAGATTGTAATCTATCCCTTTGGCTATGTAATTAAACTCTTATTATACCTAACAATCGTCATTGAAGGTACAAAGTTTAGTAGTGTTCAGGATACTGCCCATAACAAGAGCCATGATCTACCAAATACAAGGCTAAGTGTGGATATTTCCACACTTTAGATCATCTCATAGATGTATGTATACAACCATGAAATGCCTGAACTGTCCAGACAATCTTTCTGTCGGACGCAAAATATTCTTTCGAATAGGATAAAGGGATCTAAGTCAATCTGATTTTAAGATAAGATGGTCTTAAATTTTGTTTCTCTATGATACTTATCATATCCATACTCTGGGAAATTCTGACCAAAATAATTCTTATGCACAACATGTTCTACGGGGATAATTGTATGCATAATACAACCAAAATGAGACTTATCTCATATCTAATGTTTTACTTTTGTGTTTCTCTATGAAAACACAAATGTCTATTGGTCACATATCAATCCTTATTAGGAAAATTCCCTTACAATCTATAAATGACAAGAAATAAATGAAATTCTTGTCTAATATATAGAAAACCATAAATATTGTGGAGTATCAAGTTCACAAAAATGATACTTACAATAGTTATGACAACAATTGTTACAACATATTTCAATGGACATTAGTAATTTCCTAGGGAGCTTTAATTTGAAGATTGAAAATTATTCAAATCTTTAGTCTTAGCTCCCCTATTGTCCCTTACTATTATGATATAGATCAATTTCAAAATTAAGAGTATGACATTGTTTAGCATTCTGTTAAACACAACCACTTATATGACTTAATTATTATGTGGTTCTCGTTGTCATGACTAAGTTGCACATAGGGCCTTTTTCTTCCAACATTGGAAGTAAATTGTATGAACAATAAGATCTAGTCTTAAATAATACTCGTGAAGATTATACCATAAAGTATGTGCATTTCCTTTCCATAAGATAGTCTTATCGATAATCTTTATGGATGTAGTACCTTAACAATAAGGCACAATTTCATTGATCTATAATAAATAATCCCTAAATGAGGGTCATCAACCTCTTCTATTAGTTTATGGGATAAAACCAATAATAATGTTCATTTCCCATGTGGGATATTGATGCCATCGAGAGCAAGTCCAACGGACTTTTCTCAAGTCAATATCTACAACATGTGACAGACCAACGGTTTGAATAAATTAACAACATAGGTGCAACTCAAAATCAATATGGTAATGTTGTAATCTAAATTGCAATTTTTATAGGTGTATATATCTTATCATAGTTTTGGACTATACTAGGTAATCACATATCTAATCATCATAAGTATCGGTGTACACAAGACAAGATAATCTCTATGTTGAAGACAAAGAGTAGATCTTTACGGTATGCAAATATATTGCTGCCTAAGCACGGTCTCAACGCGAGAATAATTCACGAGGAATTAGACACGACCAAAGTGCATTTAGGACTTTACTATCTTGTGTAATAACAAAATAATATGATGACAAAGATCAATCCAAAACTTTTATTTTGATTGGAAAATTAACCAAAATAACCAACATATTGTATTGCAGCTTTTAGTCCCATAATTATATCGGGGTTAAAATTTTTATTATTCAACAAATCCTTGTTAATTTGCAATTAATACAACTAGCAAATTTAACTTGTATGTGGTGCAAATTGTGGTTTAGGGCACCAACAAACCCAATTCTATTATAAAATTTACAAATATAACTTATATGATAGTCGAAAATCTGGGGCTTGGTTGCACCGACATAGCCCAATTAATTTATCAAAAATAATAAATGTAATATGAATGTGGTGCAAAGGGGGATTGGGCCCACCACGTACTTCAAAAATACATAATGGAATTACCAATATCATTGTAATATAAAATAATCAAAACCACAAAATATTGAAATGACAATTTCAGCAGATTACAACAGGCATATAGTACGGATAGTTTAATTTATTCTCACAAGAATTTAAACTAAAATAGTCAATTGCATATACTAAGAAAATACTAAACTGCTGAAAAATACTAAAAATAAAAAAATAAACAAGAAACGAGAGGAGGGACCGGCCAACCGGCGGCACGGCGGCCCGCTAGGAGGTGAGCCGGCACGCAGCCCAAACAAGCATGCGGCCCGGCCCGCCCGCAACCAAGGGCGCGGCCCGAGCGGTCCGTCCACCAAAGGCCCGACGGCCTATATAAGGGTGGAGGTTAGGGTGAAACCCTAACCGCCACCATTTGATTCGCCGTCTCGGCGACCGCCGGTCACCGCCGGCCAACCACCGCCGTCCAACCGCCACCACCGCAACTACCCCTGAGAACCACCGTTGGAGTCCCTTCTTTTCTTCTTCTTCTTCACATGGCGGACTCGATTCCGGCCATGGAGGCCGGCCGGCGGAGGCATCCGCCCGGTCCCCGACGAGCTTCGGTCCGTGTGACCATCGTTACGAGCCGGGGTGCAGCGGATCCGTCGTGCGGGCGCCGCTTAGCGGCGGTCGCCCGCCTCCCCCTGCGACGAGGAAGAGGCGAAGCCGGCGCCGAGTGATTTCCCGTACGGAAGGTCATTCGCGCCGTCAATTCGCCGTGACGACAACGTACGAGGGACGTTCCGGTGGTGGAGGTGGTGGAGGGAAGATGACGAGCGAAATTGCGGGCGAATCCCGGTGGCCACGGCTCCATGCCGGTGCCGTGTGTCGGAGTTGGAGAGGCGATGCGGTGTACGACCATGGAACTCCTATCTTTGGCGGCATGCCCACGGTGGATGGCGGAACGTTGGGAATCAAAATTGTTCTTACCGTGCAAGAACTCCGGCGAGGACCGCAAGTGCAGCAAGCAAGTCCCTGGACCACTTCCGCCGATTTTCTCTCTGCGGGCCCCTTAGCATCAGCGGTGGTAGAGCGATGCGTGGCCGATAACGTGTTACGAATCGAGAGCGAGAGAGAAACGAGAGATGCAAATGAATGATTGAATGATTCGATTAATTATGATTGTATACAATGTAAGAATATATCCAAAGGCTAACAGGCTTGACCGAAGGGGTATCTTGACCCCGAAGTAAACTACCGAAGGGGCATCTTGCCCCCGAAGTAAACTACTGAAGGGGCCTAATCCCCAACCGTCATGAGCAGTTGCTAATGACGTGATTATCTTATTAATCACTAATTAATTACCCCTAATTAATCCTAACAATTTATATAGGACTCAGCCACTCAGGCATGGCACAATGTCCTTCGATCGGGCTTTGGTTGAATGTTCGCCGTTACGTGTCAGTGGCAGCGGTAACCGTCGTCTCCTTGGCTCGGCGCAGATTTTAACAGGATGACGACCCACTAAAAACATCTGCCGGTCAAGAGCTTGAGCTATATGTAGCACCTAGCGATTGATGGCGAATAGCGACTTGAGTCTCTTCCACAGGTTTTAAAACAATTTCTGCTAATTTATACAGCTGATTTATTGTGAGAGAAAATATTGTGCAAGAATCGTATAAACACTGCACAAAGCAAAGAAGCCGAACGAGATTTCGTCTTAGCGTGGACAAAATTGCACGTATAGTCATATGATTGTGACCACTAGTGCTTACAGTACAAGTCACAAATTAAATCGAAGGCGCCAAATCTGATCTGGTATTCGTCTTAGATTGGAGAAAGTTGCACACATATATTGCCAGATAATGATTTGTCACTGTCAGTTTGCCAGTTGGCACAAATCAAATCGAAGCACCACGAATTACTTGGTGAAAGGCCTGTGCAAGGCCTATTTTTACTTGATTTAAAGACCAACGGAAGCACTCCCGTCATTAGTTTTTTAGAAAAAAAAACAATCGACTTTTATTGCATATTCAATTCCTCTCTCCATGTATTTCATTCCCGAGGTGCGCATACGAAAAATTACCGCCATACCAATTCATAATGGTCACTCCCAAGAAAAAATGGGAATAAATCTTGCAAAAATGAATTTTTTGAGATTTCACAACAGACCTTGCATAGATGACCGGAGTGAGTATATAGGTACAAATCAATTCGAAGGGCGCCAATTAATTGTATCTGGAAGGAGAATGTACTGGACGAGGTGGCGATGGCCGGAGACTAATTAAGGTAGTGGTATTCGTCTTGGCGTGGAGAAAATTGCACATATAGTCAAATAATGATTGTCACTGCCAATATAACGAATCACTACAATCTCTTCTTGCACCAATAATGCAGCGTATGTCCTGCATCCTCAATCCGCTCCATCCGCCACTCGATTTTTGCGTCGTCAGCCTGACTTCCTGAAAAGTTTGGTTTAGAATGTAACTAATGAATGCCGCATGTATCACCTCCTACTTCATTTAACAATCTGGAGGGAGTATGTCTTGTTAATTTGTCTTAAAATGCTTAGGATCATATATCCGTTAGGGCAGAAAGAATCATACAACATGTTCTTAAAATGAGGAGAATGCTAAATCACACTTGAGTGTTTTTACTTTTGTCGGAGCTCTCACACTCTCTTACCAATCAAAGAATGGCAATTTGGTTTGCTTCTTCTTCTTCTCCAGGAATGGGGACTCCTTTGGTAACCTACTAGGTTTGGGATTCGCCATTTCAAGGTTCGGGATTACATGTGTACGCAGGCCTAGGAGTTCGGAGGTGGTTCGCTAGCTAGCGGTGGGGTAGGAGACACGGCGGGACTGCATGCAGAGGCAACGAGAGCACCGCCGAAGCCGGAAGGAGAGAGACCCAAGTGGGTAGTGGAGGCAGTGAGAATGTATGGGCCCAACGGGTTAGTGTTTCATGCACTACGGGAGAGTGGAAATTCCCCGAGTGCCTCGGGCTTCCCCGAGTGCCAAATATCCGCACTCGGGAAGAAACTCTTCCCCGAGTGTTGCACTCGGGGAAGAAATGCACTCGGGGAAGAGGGTCTTCCCCGAGTGCCCGATAGTCCATGGCACTCGGGGAAGGGAGGCACTCGGGGAAGACCCCCTTCCCCGAGTGCATTTTTTTTAGCACTCGGGAAGCCAACCTCTTCCCCGAGTGCCTCATCCTAGCACTCGGGGAAGGGTCTCTTCCCCGAGTGCTAGGGTCCACTCGGGAAGAATTTTTTGTTTTTTTTTTTGTTTTTTTGCCTCATTTTTTTTGAAGTCATCCCACATTATTTTAAACTCCTTGCTCAAATTTAGGGTTATTTTGATTTTTTTGGTATATTTCATTAGTTTTTTTCATTTTGTTGAATTTTTTAGCATACTTAAAATTTGAACTCATGGGTGCATGAAGTAATGAAATTTCTTAATTCAAAAAATGATATTCATTATATTTGGTGTATTTTGAGGCCATATCTAGGAAGCCACATGAAATTTCGAACATCTTTTTTCCGTAACATGACGAACAACTAGCAGGAAAAGTGTTTGTAAATTATATAAAATCCAAACGAAGTCCGAAAATCATGAAACTTGTCTGGGTGTCATGTTATGGCATGTAGAGGCCGTATGCAAGAATTGAGAAGATTTCGAGCAAGTTGGGACGTCGGATGCCTCAAACCCGTACATCTCCGAACATGATATCACTTGATCATGTCCCGGAAAGAGACGCTTCCCCCGAGTGCCGGGAAAACGGCTCTCGGGGAAGAGACGCTTCCCCGAGTGCCGGGAAAACAGCTCTCGGGGAAGGCCCGGGCCGGCCCATTTATTCTCCGCCGGCCCAATTATTCCAGCCCGGCCCAAAAACGCAACCCTAATCGTATAAAACCACCACCCCCCCCCCCCCGCCGCGGCCCCTTCCTCCCCCCCTCGCGCCGCCGCACCCCACTCCCTCTCCACGGATCCGCCGCCGCCCCGCCCCCCTCTCCCCGGCCCGCCGCCGCACCCCACCCCCCTCCTCCCCCCCGGCCCGCCGCCGCACCCCACCCCCTCTCCCCCCGGATCCGCCGCCGCCCGCCGCCGCACCCCACCCCCCTCTCCCCCGCCCGCCGCCGCACCCCCACCCCCCTCTCCCCGCATCCCCCTCTCCCGCATCCGCACGCGAGCTCCCTCCCCGGCGTGGTGCGGGCGGCGGGGCGCGGGGCGGGCGGCGGCCGGAGCGGCGGCGGGCGGCGGGGCGCGGCGGGGCGTGGCGGCGGAGCGGCGGGGCGCGGCCGGAGCGGCGGGCGGGCGCGCGCGCGCGGGCGGCGCGCGGCGCGGGCGGCGCGCGGGCGGCGCGCGCGCGGCGCGGGCGGCGGGCGGCGGCGGGCGGCGGGCGGCGGCGGGCGGCGGGCGGGCGGCGCGGGCGGCGGGCGGCGGGCGGGCGGGCGGCGGCCGGCGGCGGGCGGGCGGCGGGCGGCGCGTCTTTTACATTTTTTAAAAAAAAATCCACAAATCTTCCCCGAGTGCTTCGCGCCTCTCGGTGAAGCCTTCCCCGAGTGTGCGGTTGTTGGCACTCGGGGAAGGCGGCTTCCCCGTGAGCCTCTTCCCCGACCCTCTTCCCCGAGAGTTGCACTCGGGGAAGCCTTCCCCGATTGCAACCGATCCTTCCCCGAGTGCGGTTGGCACCGGGGAAGAACTCCGCCCGCCGTAGTGATGGGAGGCGACAAAGGTGGTGTTGTGCCGCTACAATCGGGTGAGGAGCCACTAGCGAATGTGACGCCCCGGTTTTTAATTAACCCTAACGACCACCAAAGTAGTCAACTCGTGGTCAAATCATGGTCAAACCGGGCCCTCACGTCAAAAAACTCACTAACCTACCCTAGTGACCCCCCTTGACTAGTAAACACACTTGTGGGGCCAACCCATGGTCAAAGGCTTGGTCAAACCCCTTGCCACCCTAGTGTCCTTAGGTGTCCGCTCGAACTTTTGCCGCGTTCTCCAAAATTCACCTAAACACTTAAAATTCTACTTTTATGAAAATTGTCCATCTTGATGAGGGACACAACTTTCATGTAGATTGGCATTTCAAATTTTGAGTGGAAAAGCTTGAAAAAATAATTGCAAGACAGAATTCACTGTTTGCAAAGACAGGCTGACATTCAAAGTTGGCATTCATGCAATTCAAATTCTGTGAAGAAAAACCCTATATAGCCTTTGTAGAAGTTGTTAAGGGTAGCTAGATCTACAACTTTGGTATTCATCACTTGGTCAACATCTCGTACAAAAAATTGGAGCAATTTCATTTCAAAAGCAAAGACCAAAGAAAAACAAAATCGAGGGCGGACGCCGGTCCGCCGCAACGTCGCGCGCCCGCGCGTCGCCGCCGCCGGCGGCGGCGCCATGGCGTCCGCGCCCGCACCTCCCGAGGCCGCGTGCCGCCCAAGGCACGCTCCGCCCGAGCCGCCCGCACCCCGACGCGCCCCCCGCCCGAGGGCCTCGAGTCCGCGCCGCCGTACGCGCGCGCCATGGACCGCCGGCCCCGTCGGCCGGCGTCGCCGCCGTACGCGCGCCGCCCGAGCCCCGTAGCACGGCGGAGTATCTTTGCCATCACCCGCCATCACCCACGGACACCCCGAGCCACCTATAAAAGCCGGTCGTTCCCCCCTCCGCGCGCCACCCCCGAGCCGCACCGCCCGCCATTGCCACCGCCGCCCGGAGCTCGCCTCCCCGCTCGCGCTCGCCGTCGACCAACCGCTCCGCCGCTTCCCCTAGGCACCCGTGAACCTCCCAAGCTTGCTTATTGCCCGCCACGCCGCTTCCTCGCCGTATTCCCCCGAGCCGCCGCGGCCACCACGCCCGGCCGCCGCGCACCACCTCGCCGACCGTCCCCCCGCCCCCAACGCCGGCCACCCTAGCCCCTAGGTGAGCTCACCGTCAACCCCGGCCCGCTTGCACCGGCCGGGAGCGCCGCCGCTCACCAGATTTGGCCGGAGCCGCGCCGCCGCCCCGGCCGGGGACCCAATTGCAAGCATCGAGATCCGTTTAGGGTGTTCTCGTGCAAAACTTAGGACCTAGTTGCTTTGAAACCTATCTAAGTTTTCTTGCAAGTCACTCCGCAGCACTAGAAAATTCCAAGAAATTTTTAGAAAATTTAGAAAAATGCCAAACCAATTTTGTTGGGTTCGGGGAGAAAAATCCGACAACTTTTGTTATTCTCACATGGCTGGATTCTAAATATTTTTAATATAAAAAATACAAATGTGAAAAACATAGATCTGTCATAACTTTAAATCTACAGCTTCTCTGTATCTAAATTTTGGATATGTTGTGTGTCTTGTTAGGACTAGTTTTTGTGCCAAAAATTGCACAAAGTTATGAAGTTAATCTTATTAAATAAATTGTTGTCCAATTCGTAGAAACTCGCCTAGATGATTTTTCTAGCTAAAACTATTTATGTTTTTGTGCTCAACTTGTGCACACTGTCTTGTTATGCCACAATAAACATCTTGTAAATTAATCATGATTTTTGGTGTAACAGAAATATTTATTCTCAATTTGTGCATGATTTCCTTTGTAAATTAATGAACTAGGATCAGTAGGGTTTCTAGGTGCACATGCTGGTTCTTTAGGCTTGTTTAGGACCAGAGAGAATGCATGAGAAAGTCTAGATCATTTTGAGGCTTATTTATTTTTGTATGCATTTAATTTCAATCACTAGCTAGTCTTTATTATTTTCTCTAATATTTAATTTCCTAGTTTCCAAGCATTACATGTGGGTCCAATGGACCAATATAGGTGCTAAAATGCTTAAAAACACTTCTTTGAAATTTTGGTAATTTATTGCTTAATAAAAGCTTAAAAGCCCCTTTTAATATTAAAGAGAAATTAAATAAAGGAAAGCCTCTTTTTAATTCTTTTTCCTTTTGGAAAGTATTACCTAATTTAATTAAAAGTTAATTAAACATCCTTGCTGATAAGAAATTAATTCATGAATAAAAATATTGTTCATGCCCTTGCTTGTGAAAGGAAAAGGGCTACACCTTCACATGAATTAATAAGTACAAGGAAACATTAATTTCAAATGTGCAATAAAAGAATAAATCACATATAACCAATAACCTTCCTAAAAGAGATGTGCTATCTAGATACTTGTTAAGGTGAATATGACCAACAAGAGTTGGACAAGATAACAACCTATCACATCACCCGAACTTGCATTGCATTCCGTGTAGATCTTCCGGACGGTGATTACTCGCTTGTCCCAGAAACCGAGGAAGGAGGAGCAGAAGCTTCGCTGCAGTACGTGGAAGTACTCGACGACACCGAGTGTGCCCGAGTGCTAACCTAGCCGACGAAGGCAAGCTCCGGTGCATCTAACCTAGTTTTTTTTCCAATTCTTTATTCAATTATCTATGGATGATAGTGCATTTAAGATCGGAGTTGAATGAAACCCTAGATGCATGATCCCTAGGTACCTTTGTCCTTACTAGTATGATAGGCCGATAGCCGCTAAGCTATAGGACCGTTACAAGTCGACCGATGACCTCACTCGCGAGAATAGGTTCCTAGATAGGAATCACAATATATCCTTAATTGGATTGCTCATGTGGTAAGAGCATGGGATTTGGGCTCCAATCCGGTGGTTATGTGGGTTAAGTGTTTGAACGTACTAAGCACATGTCGGGTATGGGACCCGTAAGCCTAGTTTCTTAATGAGGCGACAAGGGATCCTACTATTACTACTCTTGGGATTCGCTCTCACGGCTAGCTACCGTGGTGTATGGTGACTCCGGTATCTCGCGGGGTATGCTGATAGCTCGCGCCAAAGATCGTAAGATTCGATCCCGACCTCGAGGATTTTTGGAAACGGCTTGGGGGAAGTTGTCCTTGCGGGGGCAGCCTACCGTGTGTTTAGATCTACATTGCAAGGTTTAAATCAATCGATTGTCGGCCTCTCACCGTTATCCGAGACTACTTACTCCACTAGTCATGAAATCCCTAATGATGGAAGATGATGAATATTATGTTTGATTAATTGTATTGTACCACCTTGTTTATACTAGTTAGCCGATGTAGTAAAGATTAAACCTACTAGAACTTGTGCTAAAATCTTGAAAGTAAGGACCTACTCTTTGTTACTTTTCAAAGAAAAAGAAACTCGGTAGCCAAAAGCCTTTCAAGGTCTAGATTTTGGTGAAGTAGTTATCACCAACGGGTAAGTCTTGCCGAGTATTAGTATACTCAGCCTTGCTATAATGTGTTGATCCGGTAATGCTTTCGGTGATGTGTGGCCCGAGAGATCCCGCCCGGCCGGGAGCCGGAGTGGGTGGAGGACGACTACCGAGAGCATCATGGATGGCCTCCCGTGGTGTCTTCGCTTCCGTTAGTTTAAATTCCATTGTTTTCAAAACTCGAACTATTTCGTCATGGCGAAACTATGGTTTGTAATAATTAAACCCTTCGTGGTACGAAATTGGATATTAATGTTGATGTATCTCTGGACTCGCCTTCGAGTGAGTTTTAATGCATATATTCGATCCTTGTTGCTATTCAACCGATTTACGGGCGTTAACCCGCAACCAACGACAGGATGATACTTTATTATCGCTTAATGACCAAAGTGAATTGGTTTAGGCGATAGTACGGTATTTTCCCCGGGCGGGTTGTCACGCTTGGCATCGTAGCAATTATATGCACCGTAGATTTATTATTAACCTTAATCACCGGTTTTTGAATAAAATTTGCCAAGATTGTCTGATTTTCCAAAACACGTTGGTCCGCTAAGGATAAACTAGACCGAGAGGCCCTAGAGGGAATTTTGGGTTCTTTAAGGTGGCTTAGTTAACCTATGGTTTATTTTGCTAACTTCCAGCACATTACTTTATGTCAGACTTACTTTCTTGCACAACCAAACTACTTGAGCCACGTGTTTCATACGTGTGTTGTTCCGCATCACGGGAATTGCGAGGGTTGATGGAGTGATCCATTCCACGGATCCCATCTTCGCGTCTGTTTATGAGTGGTGTGTCGCCACGTGTTTCATACGTGAGCATTCCGCATGTCGATCATGCGAGGCAAGGATACACTCCATTCAAACGGAGGGTGTCCGAGGTTGGACGCCGTCCATGTAGCGGCCTAACGCATGGATACCGTTTCTATAGTGAATATGTATGTGGACGCTTTCGTGACGTGCCGGCACGAAAGGTTCGTTTTCTCGCAGTACATAACGTTGCTTCGTTAGTTGTTAAGCGAGTACCGTATAGCTCTCGACTAGATATTATAGGGAGAGACGAATAAAAGCCTTGCCACCGGCACTAACTTCGATTTTTTTTGGCTTGATTGCCATGTGAGGTCGATAGGACGTCTTGCATGCATATTAAAAATCAAAACAACTAAAATGGACCCAAAACCGAACTTCTATATGCTCTCTATGGAAGATTTTTGCTAGTGTGTGTTTTTCATAAACTAAAGTACCTCTCATACCTAGTCATGTCATGCCGCCAAAATTTTGAAAAGTTGGTTACCTTGTGCTAGGTTAATTAAACCAAATTGTTAAAAACAATTGCTCCTTAACTAGTTATCTTGTAACCGCAAGTCTCAATCCTAGTTCCTTTTGGGTTGGTTTACACTTTCCTAGGCACATCTAGGTCTCGTATCGTCCACCTTGTTTTCCTTGTTCGAGCTCAACCTGGAAAATTAAATATGTGTTAAAGATTTTTTTTTTTGAACCGAGGAAACTTGGGAAAGTTTTGAGGTTTCGGATTTTTGGTTATGAATGTTTATTCACAAACCGTCGAACTTCACCGTTTGACATGCCGTTCTCTTTGAGACCTCGACATGTGTTACATTTTTTACAGATGGCTTTTCCCGTGTTTCACGAGTTCGACACCGACGGTACGATCCGTACCAACGGGTTGCACTGGGAGGGTTTTCCACGCCTTGCGTGGGAAGGCGTGGGAAGCACTCGCCGCGCGGATACCTCACACCACCGACTTATGAGGTGTCCGAGTTCGAGCGCTATGGCGTTCCCCGTTGCAGAGTGATTGTCATTATTCTGCCACACCCGGACCACGCCGACTGGTTCGACTTGAGTTTTATCTACTGGGGATTTATTACCCACGAGGCCGTTGAGTCAGCCGCCCTCAGAGTGCTGACGGACTTCGTGATCACAACCCCACTATGGTAGCTCTCTCTCTCTCCGTTTGGATTGTTTCTCCGCCGTGAGTCCTCACGACCCGCATGGTTGGACCGTATGGATCACCTACGGGAGCCGTTGACACTAGCGAGCCGTTGGATGTTACTCGCACGCTAGCTCACCGTCCGAACGTGGTTTTCACACTTCGGGGGCCGCGCTATAACACCGCAGCCGATTATTGGGCGGCGTTTGGAGGCATCTAGGCATGATTGGCGCAGCGATTGTCGGCGAAAGACATCGACGGCTGAACTTTACACTTACTCAGGTGCAGCAGGAGAATGACAAGCCGTGTGCTAGGAGATTCCAGTTAGAGCTAGAGAGAGGCGACCGCCTGCAGAGGATTGTAGATCTGGAGGCATAGAATCATACCCTAGAGGAGAATGCCGATGCGCATGAGATTGAGAGGCTGACGCTACTTCGAACATTGCAAATATGCGAGCGGGTCGAGGAGGCCGAGGTACGGGTGGCGGCCTTGCGAGCTATAGTGGCCTTACGGCCGCCGCCTCCAAACGAGCACACACGGAGGAGCAACAGGGCTTGTCCGGCTGGATCGGACAAGCCGAGCAGGACCACCGTTGCCGACTCCCCGGCTTCGCCTACGTATAGTGGTGCTTTAGTGGGCAACTAGGTTGCCGACAAAGAAGAATAAGAAGGATGTCGATCCTATTGAGTTATCTTCGAGATGTTTAGAGTAGTTAACTCGTTAGCACGTCTTCGTGCCGAGTAACCGCTTGTACCGTGTTGTGTCAAGTTGTTTTCAAATTCGAGAGTTGTAATGTCCTTGACCTTGTCCAATCTTGATGTAATAATGAATGCTTAAGCATGTGTGCTTTAAGTGAAATTCGTTTGTCCTTCAGAAATCGAAGTTTTATTGCGTATGATTACCAAATTCTTGGATAAATCATTGCAATGACCACGCTTGTCAATCTTGCATTTTCACCTAAAGCATTGGCAAACCAAAGCATTTCTAGGGGCATCACTCATTGCCCAGCGATTAAGTACTCGTTCGTGTACCACCTTCGTTGGTACCCGAAGTGACAGTAATTGTCCGAGAGTGTATGTGGGCTCGTATTATTCGAGTGATCACCTTCCTCACCGTGTTAAAGAGCGATTCTATGAATCCTTGTGGCTACGTGATGCTTTTTCGACCGTTGTTGTCCTCGTCATATAGATGCTAATGAATTGTGGTTATGTATGATCATGCTTGTCATCATGTGGGAATAAGCTTTTGATTATGTAACTAATAAGGCTCGCATTTCAGATGGTGGGAACCACGCGCAGCTCGCCCAACGGTTTCGGAGCAAGTGGTAGCGGTGACTTGCCGCCACCCCCGCCCATGACGCCGTCGGAGGCCTTCATGGCCACCCAAACCGAGGTGCTGCGCCGCATCCTCGCGGACGCAAGCAGCGACCGCCCAGCCAGATGAACCGAGGGCCGCCACACGGGGCCAACCACGAGGGGCCTAATCAGGTCACCACGTACGCCCAGTTCATCGCAATGAAGTCGCCGACTTTCGCTAAAGCAGAAGACCCCCTAGAAGCTGAGGCTTGGGTCAAGGCCATAGAGGCAAAGTTCTCTGGCTTTGTGCTGCCTTGCTTCGAGGAGAACAAGGCTAACTTTGCAGCTCTGCAACTGCAGGGAGAAGCTTTGATGTGGTGGGACCATTTCAAGTCGATGCAGCGAGGGCACGTTGTGACTTGGGATGAGTTCAAACAAGCCTTCAAGAGTCACCACATTCCCAAGGGACCGATGGATAGGAAGATGAGGGAGGCTCGTTGGCCCTCGGACAGGGATCCGATATGGTGTACCGCTACGCCCAAAAGTTTAACAAACCTATGCCATATGGCGGGCATCACGTTGATACCGATGCAAAGAAGATGGAGAGGTTCCGTGACGGGCTTGATGGCAAATTGTACGAGCGTCTGAACCTGCTCGAGCCCACGAACTTTCATGAGCTAGTAAACAAGGCTATCTCCCAAGAGGACGCTATGAAGAAGGCTCATGGGGACAAGAAGAGGATGCCTGGTTTCACCCCGGCAAGCGGCGGAGCGGGCAAAAAGTTCCGCTTTGTGAAGAAGAACGTTCCAGGCCCATCCCAGCAATCTTCAACTGGACGCTGGACGATGAAGCCACCCCGCAGCAAACCCACCGGGAAATTCCAGTTCCGCAATGCTCGGCGGCAGCCAGGCTCCAAAGCCTAATGCACCTCCTCGCAATGTTGGTGATCGTCATTGCTACAACCGTGGCCGCCGGGGCATTACATCGCCGAGTGTCCCAAGCCCAGGCGGATCAAGCCCAACCCGCAAAATCAAGGTGCAGGAAACAAGCCTCGCCACTCCGCCAAGAAGCCTATGGTGCAAGTGCGCCAAGGCAAGTTGAACTTCACCGCCATGAACGATATTCCGGAAGGAGCTTCGGTGCTCACGGGTACATTCTCTATCAACAACACTCCCGTTAAGATTTTATTCGATTCGGAGCCACCCACAGCTTTCATAAGTGAGAATCTACTAGACAAATTGGGTCTAAAAGGAATGCAAGCCAAATCAGCTTATAAAATTACCACACCAGGTGGGAACATCATTTCTCACTTTGTAACTTTTGGAGTTCTTTTAAGGCTAGGAAGTAAGGTTATTCGATCTAATCTCATAACCATCAAATTGGGAAGCATGGATGTTATCTTGGGTATGGAATGGATGAATCAACATAAGGTGATTCTAGATATATCGATAGGGTCGTAGAAATCAATTCTCCTACCGTCGTGCACACTACCTTGTACTTACCTTTCAAAGACGGTACCGACTCTTGTGCCTATGTGACCATTATCTCCCCTCTTGATGAAATTCCAAGAGTGTGCGAGTATCCGGATGTCTATCCCGATGAGTTGCCCGGTATGCCACCGGACGCAGATGTCGAGTTTGTGATCGAACTCCAGGCCCGTACCGCACCCATTTCCAAAAGACCTTATCGCATGCAACCCAAAGAGTTAGCCGAACCGAAAACTCAACTCCAGGAATTGTTAGATAAGGGTTATATTCGCCCGAGCTCTTCTCTTTGAGGTTGCCCTCGCTCTCTTTGTCAAGAAGAAAGATGGTAGCTTGAGAATGTGTGTAGATTACCCACCGCTCAATGTAGTCACCATCAAAAACAAATACCCGCTTCCCCGAATCGATGTTCTTTTTGATCAATTGGCCGGTGCCAAAGTCTTCTCTAAGATTGACCTTCGTTCGGTTATCACCAAATCAAGATTCGCCCTTGTGACATTCCTAAAACTCGCTTTCTCCACTCGTTATGGTCTTTATAAGTTCTTGGTAATGTCTTTTGGTCTCACAAATGCCCCGACCTACTTCATGTACCTCATGAACTCGTGTTCATGACGGAGCTCGATAAATTCGTCGTGGTCTTTATCGATGATATTCTCATCTATTCCAAAAGCGAGAAAGAACACGCCAAACATCTCCGAGTTGTCCTTCAGCGTTTGCGAGATCATAAGCTTTATGCTAAGTTCTCCAAATGTGAATTCTGGTTGAAAAGTGTGAAATTCTTAGGGCACACCATTTCCCATGATGGTATCTCCGTAGATCCTCGTAAAGTCCAAGAGGTGATGGATTGGAAACCACCCAAATCCATACACCAGATCCGCAGTTTCCTAGGATTGGCGGGATACTACCGTCGATTCATTCCCGACTTCTCTACAATCGCAAAACCTATGACCGAACTACTCAAGAAAGGAGTGAAGTTCGTGTGGAGCGAAGCATGTGAGAAAGCTTTCCACACCTTGAGGCAACATCTAACTTCAGCCCCAAGGCTAGTGCAACCGGATAATTCCAAACCCTTTGAAGTCTTCTCGTGACGCATCGGGCACGGGTCTCGCCGTGTCCTTATGCAAGAGGGCCGAGTCATTGCCTATGCTTCACGGCACTTCGACCTCACAAGCTTAATTATCCTACCCATGATCTTGAGCTAGTTGTCGTTGTCCACGCTCTCAAGGTATGGAGGCATTACCTAATGGGTAATCGTTGCAACATCTTCACTGATCACAAGAGTCTCAAATACATCTTCACTCAGTTAGAGTTGAATATGAGACAGAGAAGATGGCTTGAGTTGATTAAGGATTATGATCTAGAAGTGCACTATCACCCAGGCAAAGAAAATGTTATTGCGGATGCTCTTAGCCGCAAAGATCACTGCAACCACCTAGAGTTGGAGCCAGTTAGTGAACCGTTGTGTGAAGAAATGAGAAGGCTAAACTTAGAAGTGCTACCGCAAGGAAGTCTCTATGCCTTGACGGCAGAGTCCGATCTTTATGATAGAATTGTCACTTTGCCGCCGCAAGGATGAAGACGTTCGGACCATCAAGCGTGAAATTAGCAGAGGGAGATCCCAAGTACACTTGTTTCCGTAAAGATCACCAGGATGTGGTCCGGTTTCGTCTAGTGGTCCCCGTTGATCCGGAAATTAAGAAGATCATTCTAGATGAGGCTCAAAAGTCCAAATTCTTTATTCATCCCGGTAGTACAAAGATGTACCAAGATCCGAAACGAACTTCGGTGGTCCAATATGAAGGTGGATATAGTCAAGTATGTAGCCGAGTGCGATACTTGCCACGGATGAAAGCAAGTCATTTGAAATCGGCAGTGTACTCCAACCCCTATCGATACCTATGTGGAAGTGGGACAATATTAGTATGGATTTCATTGTGGGTTTACCCCTAACGACTAGAAAGAAAGATTCTATTTGGGTAATCGTAGACGGACTCACCAAGACCGCTCACTTCATTGCCGTGCACACCACTTACTCCGTACAAAGAATATGCGAGTTGTACATGGATCACATAGTTCGTTTGCATGGAATTCCAAAGACTATTATCTCCGACGAGAGGGACTCGGCTTGTAGCTCGTTTTTGGGAGCAATTGCATGAGTGTTTGGGAACCAAGTTAATCCGCTAGCCCGGTTATCATCCGTGCACCGATGGTCGATGGAAAGAATAAATCAGATTTTGGAAGATATGTTGAGAGCAAGCATCTTGCACTTTGACAAGAGTTGCGACAAGTGTTTGTCCTTGGCAGAATTCTCGTACAACAATAGCTATCAAGCCGCTTGAAAATGGCAACGTTCGATGCTCTTTACGGACGTAGATGCCGCACTCCGCTAAATTGGTCGAGGTCGGAGAGAGAACACTCTTTGGTCCGGATTTAGTTAAAGATGCCGAAGAAAGAGTGCGAGTGATAAGAGAGAATTTGAAGATGACACGGATGAGGCAAAAGAGTTACCATGACAGGGGAACCGCACCTCGACACTTTGAAGTGAGAGATTATGTATATTTGAAGGTATCCCCCACCAAAGGTGTGCAAAGGTTCGGAGTCAAGGGAAAGTTAGCTCCGCGCTACATTGGACCCTATGAGGTTATAGAGGTATGTGGGCCGGTGGCTTATTGTATCCCGATTCTTAGGAACGGTTTTCCTGCACCACAATGTGTTTCATGTAACTCAATTGAAGAAGGGAATGCTCGTGCCGGAGAATGAAATCATCACGAAGCTAATGCTTGGATTGAGTCGGACTTCTCTCTCATCGAGCACCCATTGAAAGTACTAGACCAAAAAGAGCGAAAGACCCGAAGGCGGATCGTACGGATGTACAAGATCCAAATGGAGTCATCGGACGAAAGAAGAAGCAACGTGGGAGACGGAAGACTATCTCAACACTAAGTATCCGGCTTCCTACAATCTCGAAACCGTGAATTCTTCTCCCCATCCGTCCGTTGTCAAATCGAATCTCGGGATGAGATTCCGTTTAAGGGGGGTAGGCCGTGACGCCCCGGGTTTTTAATTAACCCTAACGAACTGGTCAAAGTAGTCAACAGTGGTCAAATCACGGTCAAACCGGGCCCCCACCTAGAAAACTCACTAACCTACCCTAGTGACCCCCCTTCGACTAGTAAACACACTTGTGGGGCCGACCCATGGTCAAAGGCTTGATCAAACCCCTTGCCACCCTAGTGTCTTTAGGTGTCTACCTGAACTTTTGCCGCGTTCTCCAAAATTCACCTAAACACTCAAAATTCTACCTTCATGAAAGTTGTCCATCTTGATGAGGGACACAACTTTCATGTAGATTGGCATTTCAAATTTTTAGTGGAAAAGCTTGAAAAATTAATTGCAAGACAGAATTCACTGTTTGCAAAGACAGGCTGACATTCAAAGTTGGCATTCATGCAATTCAAATTCTGTGAAGAAAAACCCTATATAGCCTTTGTAGAAGTTGTTAAGGGTAGCTAGATCTACAACTTTGGTATTCATCACTTGGTCGATTTCTATACAAAAATTTGGAGCAATTTTATTTCAAAAGCAACGACCAAAGAAAAACAAAATCGGGCGAGAACGCCGCGCGCGCGCGACGTCGCGCGCCCGCGCGCCGCGCGTCGCCGGCCACCGCCGGCGGTGCCCCGCGTCCGCGCCCATGCCTCCCGAGGCCGCGCGCCGCCCAAGGCATGCTCGCCCGAGCCGCCCGCACCTCGACGCACCCCCCCGCCCGAGGGCCTCGAGTCCGTGCCGCCGTACACGCGCGCGCCACGGATCGTCGGTCCGTCGGCGGCGTCGCCGCCGTACGCGCACCGCCCGTGCCCCGTAGCACGGCGGAGTATCTTTGCCGTCACCCGCCGTCACCCACGGACACCCCGAGCCACCTATAAAAGCCGGTCGTTCCCCCCTCCGTGCGCCACCCCGAGCCGCACCGCCCGCCATTGCCGCCGCCTAGAGCTCGCCTCCTCGCTCACGCTCGCCGTCGACCAACCGCCTCGGTCGCTTCCCTAGGCACTCGTGAACCTCCCAATCTTGCTTATTGCCCGGCCACGCCGCTTCCTCGCCGTCTTCCCCGAGCCGCCGCGGCCACCGCGCCCGGCCGCCGGCGCGCCACCTCTCCCCGCCGTCCCTCCGCCCCCAACGCCGGCCACCCTAGCCCCTAGGTGAGCTCACCGTCGACCCCGCCCGCTTGCCCGGCCGGGAGCGCCGCCGGCTCACCGGGATTTGGCCGGAGCCGCGCCGCCGCCCCGGCCGGGGACCCAATTGCAAGCTTCGAGATCCGTTTAGGGTGTTCTCGTGCAAAAGTTAGGACCCGGTTCCTTTGAAACCCGTCTAAGTTTTCTTGCAAGTCGATCCCGCAGCACTAGACAATTCCTAGAAATTTGTAGAAAATTCAGAAAAATTCCAAAACAATTTTGTTCGGTTCGGGAGAAAAATCCCACAACTTTTTTTCTCACATGGCTTGATTCTAAACATTTTTAACATGAAAAATACAAATGTGAAAAACCTAGATCTGTCATAACGTTAAATCTACAGCTCCTCTCGTATCTCAATTTTGGATATGTTGTGTGTCTTGTTAGGGCTAGTTCTTGTGCCAAAAATTGCACAAAGTTATGAAGTTAATCTTGTTAAATAAATTGTTGTCCAATTCTACGTAAATTGCCTAGATGATTTTTCTAGCTAAAAATATTTATGTTTTTGTGCTCCACTTGTGCACACTGTCTTTTTATGTCACAATACACCTCTTGTGAATTAATCATGATTTTTGGTGTAACAGAAATATTTATTATCAATTTGTGCATGATTTCCTTTGTAAATTAATGAACTAGGATCAGTAGGGTTTCTAGGTGAACATGCTGGTTCTTTAGGCTTGTTTAGGGCCGGAGAGAATGCATGAGAAAGTCTAGATCATTTTGAGGCTTATTTATTTTTGTATGCATTTAATTTGAATCACTAGCTAGTCTTTGTTATTTTCTCTAATATTTAATTTCCTAGTTTCCAAGCATTACATGTGGGTCCAATGGACCAATATAGGTGCTAAAATGCTTAAGAAACACTTCTTTGAAATTTTGGTAATTTATTGCTTAATAAAAGCTTAAAAGCCCCCTTTTAATATTAAAGAGAAATTAAATAAAGGAAAGCCTCTTTTTAATTCTTTTCCTTTTGGAAAGTATTACTTAATTTAATTAAAAGTTAATTAAATATCCTTGCTGATAAGAAATTAATTCATGAATAAAAATATTATTCATGCCCTTGCTTGTGAAAGGAAAAGGGCTACATATTCACATAAAATAACAAGTACAAGGAAGCATTCATTTCAAATGTGCAATAAAAGAATAAATCACATATAACCAATAACCTTCCTAAAAGAGATGTGCTATCTAGATACTTGTTAAGGTGAATATGACCAACAAGAGTTGGACAAGATAACAACGTATCACATCACCTGAACTTGCATCGCATTCCATGTAGATCTTCCGGACGGTGATTACTCGCTTGTCCCGAAACCGAGGAAGGAGGAGCGGAAGCTTCGCCGCAAGTACGTGGAAGGACTCGACGACACCGAGGGTGTCCGGGCTAACCTAGCTGACGAAGGCAAGCTCCGGTGCATCTAACCCAATTTTTTTAAAAATCCTTTATTCAATTATCTATGGATGATTGTGCATTTAAGTTCAGGAGTTGAAAGAAACCCTAGATGCATGATCCCTAGGTACCTTTGTCCTTACTAGTATGATAGGCCGATAGCCGCTAAGCTATAGGACCTTTACAAGTTGAGTGATGACCTCACTCGCGAGAATAGGTTTCTAGATAGGAATCACAATGTATCCTTAAATGGATTGCTCATGTGGTAAGAGCATGGGATTTGAGCTCCGGTCCAGTGGTTATGTGGGTTAAGTGTTTGAACGTACTAAGCACATGTCGGGTATGGGACCGGTAAGCCTAGTACCTTAATGAGGCGGCAAGGGATCCTACTATTACTACTCTTGGGATTCGCTCTCACGGCTAGCTACCGGTGGTGTATGGTGACTCCGGGTATCTCGCGGGGTATGCCGGATAGCCTGCACCAAAGACTGTAAGATTCGATCCCGACCCGAGGATTTTTGGAAACGGCCTGGGAAAGTTGTCCTTGCGGGGGCAGCCTACCGTGTGTTTTAATCCACCTTGCAAGGTTTAAATCAATCGATTGTCGGCCTCTCACCGTTATCGAGACTACTTACTCCACTAGTCATGAGATCCCTAATGATGGAAGATGATGAATATTATGTTTGATTAATTGTATTGTACCACCTTGTTTATAATAGTTAGCCGATGTAGTAAAGATTAAACCTACTAGAACTTGTGCTAAAATCTTGAAAGTAAGGACCTACTCTTTGTTACTTTTCAGCAAAAGAAACTCGGTAGCCAAAAGCCTTTCAAGGTCTAGATTTTGGTGAAGTAGTTATCATCGACGGGTAAGTCTTGCCGAGTATTAGTATACTCAGCCTTGCTATAATGTGTTGATCCGGTAATGCTTTCGGTGATGTGTGGCCGGAGAGATCCCGCCGGCCGGGAGCCGGAGTGGGTGGAGGACGACTACCGAGAGCATCATGGATGGCCTCCCGTGGTGTCTTCGCTTCCGTTAGTTTAAATTCCATTGTTTTCAAAACTACGAACTATTTCGTCATGGCGAAACTATGGTTTGTAATAATTAAACCCTTCGTGGTACGAAATTGGATATTAATGTTGATGTATCTCCGGACTCGCCTTCGAGTGAGTTTTAATGCATATATTCGATCCTTGTTGCTATTCAACCGATTTACCGGCGTTAACCCGGCAACCAACGACAGGATGATACTTTATTAACGCTTAATGACCAAAGTGGATTGGTTTAGGCGATAGTACGGTATTTTCCGGGCGGGTTGTCACACGAAGGGGAGCTCGATTCGGACTTGTAAAAAAAGACTAGACAATTCGGCGTGCGTTGCGCGCCCTATCGATATCTTCAAGAAATGGAAATACTTGAACAATCAATAATCAAAACATAATAAATGGACCAACATGACAACATTAAGGATATTTGTCCTAGTACATGTCAATATTTGAAATGTTATCATGTCAACGATCAAATATAAACGTTAGGTAGCCGAATTTACGTAAGGCAATAAATGTACCCGGATCGGATACTCGAAAGCTAAGCTAACGGTTTGCGTGTACGACATATCAAAAAAGAGTTATCCGACGACGGGATTAGCAGGGTTCTACAACAAATGAATATGAAACGTCGGGCATCAAGTGATTAGATGTAATTCAGCTAGTGATCAATTAATTGCACTAACGAGCGGTGTCAATCTTCATACATCGATCGAATCGATACATATACATAGAAGGCCAGTTCTTATTCACCAATCACCATCACCATATGGCAATTTTACAGCAAGGAGTCCGAACAATACATTCTTCTCCTTCATGAGAAGCAAATCTTTTCTTTTTGCCGATAATGATTCTACAACCTCTAACCCTTAAATTGGTAGCATGAATGGAACTCGGAAAGTTTGCATCTCTGTTGGTGATCAAAAACATAGTCACAAATTGTTGACCCTACCCTATCCCAAGCGGTTTCAAAAGGCACCACAACCAATTCAACAAAATGAATGAAATAGCTACTTACACATGAATTCCTAGTTACCTAGTAGTAATGATCCCAAGACCAATCCAACACGAAATGTAGAGTCGGGTCAATATACCGCGTAGTTTTTTTTTTCTTTTTTGAAACCTTCGCAGAACACCGCCATAAAATTGCGTAGTTTCATTATTCAAGTATGCGAGAGGCAAAAAAATGTTGGATGGCAATGGCAGCTATATATAAGATTATGTAGCAAAGCAGATGACAACAACATATACACATTTGCACAAGACAAAGTGACAAGCGTGATAAACACAAGTAATATCATGTGCTTTAGCCAATAGGAATACAACATGTTCCATAAGTGCTATGGTTATATGGTCTGAATGTTCGGTTTATTTGCCTAGCTTACTTAGGTAGCTAAATCCAATCATGATTGCTATATCTCTGTTTAACTGTTTGTTGAAGATCACAGAATATAGAAAAAAGTATATTTCATTAGTCTCATACTGCAGTTATAACCTCTCTATATGACATGTTTTGTCAGAAACAAAAATAATGTATCGTAATCTGCAGGATTCCGAGAGAGTGCCAACTCGTAAATGCACAAGAACAGGCAATGCCCTTTCGGTTCCATCACAAACAATCAAATTGGGAGAAGGTGCCCATTGCGGTTCAAAAAACATAAGTCAAGAAATCCCCATCTCTCCAATCATACATCCCCGAACCCAACATCACTCATCACGCTGCTACAACAATCAACGGACTATTAAGTCAAAATAAAAAGGCAATGTGGCCACATTTCGTTCCGGTGGTACTCTCTGTTGATGGTGTATTTTGGTGCACCTAGCATGTTCATTACACTTTGGTTTGGATTTGATTATGGAACTAACCCGCCACTAGGCACACTAATCATATAACAAGTTCATCTTTGTGCATGCATTTGGAAGTGTTGTGTTTATGTAGGAAAACATGGACATAAAGGACGGATTCGCAACAAGTTCAAAGGAGCATTTACGGAGTCTTGTTCGTGTTCATGAGCTTGATGAAATCACTTCCAATGGTGGCGAGGACCGAAGTGCTACGAGGAACACCCCCGGGGATTGAAGCGTAAAAGATCGAACTTCATGCGAAGAGAACCTCCATCTTGGACGCGAGGATAACAGCATCAAAATCATGCAAGTGGAGGGGCAAAGTACATAAGTGCACGAGGACCCACGGAGCAAAAGGGGCGACGAACCGGCCGAATGGGCTGGGCGGCCGGCCCCCAGCCGGCCGGCCCGGCCCCGGTTCCGCACCGGTTCGGTCCCGTTTTCCTTGCCCTCAAAGGATCTTCAACCCTAAAACCCCCGAAGCGCCGCCAACACCAAAAAGAGGAGTCATTCGCACCCGAAGGCCATCCACAAGCTAGAGAGAGAGGAGGAGGATCTCCGGCGGGAGATCAACCACCTCGAAGGAAGCACCCTCTCGTGGAGAAGGAGGAAGACACCGCGGAAGGGAAACCATGATCAACGGTGCCATGATCGGCACCTTGATGGGGTAATCTTCTCATTCGTCCATGGGTTGTAATCGATCTTGAGATGTAATCGCACTTTGTTGGTTTATCTATCTATCATCTTGTGTTGAACATACTTTAATGCTTAAGGTTAGCTACCATGCCGTAAAGGGAGTAGAGCTCCGATGCTTCCTTGGATCCATTCAATACGCCGTGTCCATCAAAGGTCTAGTCATGAATACCTTCGCGTAGTGACGATACGAGAGGAGGGAAAGGGCGAAACCGTGGTCACAACTCCGATAGATTAGATTGGTTTTCATGTCTTTAAGCGATTGCATGCTCTAGTATCGTAGACCCGTGGGCGAGTGTCTTCTACCTTGATCGTTTATCATTCTCTCTAGTGTAGTTTAGTTGTTTTCTAGTATAATATTAGTTAGGGTTTTAGTAGCTAGTGTGTCGTTGTTGATCAAACGCTTGTAATCCCCTTGCTCCGTGGATTGACAAGAACCTTGGGAATCCCATGGTGAAAAAGGTGTGGGGTCCGTACGCTTGCGGATCGTATAGGGATACGTCTTTTATCCGTCAACACTCTCCCACTAACCGTATGATAACACCCTTGAACAAAATGCACTAATGCTTCTTTTCGCTCTACATTTCGCTCTACCAAAATTAGGAAGCGTAATGCTTCACCGAGAGTAGTCGATTAGGAGCACATACAAAAGTAGTAATGGTCGGTTAGGAGAACCAATCACCCATTTTATCTTCACACCCAAATTGTAAGGAGTGACAATGTGATTACTCTCATCATGATTAAGCAAAAACATGACTACGAGAAGAATATAATTACTCTATAAATTTGCATTCTAAAGAAGGCAAATCAAACAAAAAAGACATGCCTTTTGCATGACAAACTGAGCTATCTTGTACATCGCACCTACATTTTAGTCTTTTAGTTTTCCAAAGGGGCAAGACGAGAAAAACACGGTAAAAGGCATATCAACCAACGGACCAAGCCGTCGTAACCAATCTCGAGCAAACATGTATTTCTACAACAAACGAGATCACTTTCTCATGAATCTAATATGCTCGCCCCTCACAGCCTACTCCTAAGCAACAAGAACAAGAGGATTTTTTCTTCTAGCAAACCAAAGATTCCATTGGGCGCCCGACTCTTACCATGTGTTGAGGAGGGCCGTTCTCGCGCGCCTTCCTTTGATTGCCAATGCGTGCAAGGCCGTGGATGGTCTCCGACGAGGCGATGTCGATGAGGGACACATATGTGTTGCGAGGCTACCTCGGCGACGAGCGGGTCCCGCCGGTCGATGGTGTGGCCCCGTCGCGTAGCCACCGTCGATCGGCCCGCCACCTCCGAGGCCGTGTTGGATCGGTACCGGTGGCCGTGCCGCACCGGGGACCGGCGTCCCGCGACCCGCCGCCACCTCATACGCTCGGCGTGCTCGCCCGCTCGGAACGACGGGAAGACTTAAATCCGCATCAATGTTGCGCGGATAGATGGACGGCCACACGAGATCCGTCGTGGCGGCCTTTGCCGCCTCCTACATGCGAAGCTCGCGGTCGTCGTGGAAGATGACAAACCTCGGTGCCACCGGAGAAATGGAGGGATGGCGGCGGCGGCGGGAGAGCATGGAGGGAGAGGGCGGCGGCGGAGAGCGAGGGAGGGAGAGCGGGCGAGAGGGGCGGCCGGGGAGGGGAGGGGAGTGAGGTTAGGGTTTTGGGTGTGGGGCCGTGGGGGTGGGTGGGGTATTAGGTGGTGCGGTAGGGTGGTGGGAGGGCGGTTTCACAAAAGTGTCTCCGGGGGTTTTTGTAAAACGACATGAACATCAACTTTTTGCCTCTTCATGTGGAAATGAAGTGTAGTTTGAGGGCCCGTGTAGAAAAGTATGAACGTGGCGGGCGTACGATTTGGACGTGGTGGACGAATTAGTGATTTGTAGAAAAGTGGAGGGTTTTTCCACAAAATTGCCAACTCACGCATGGCCACCGCGAGCCTCGCGAGGCTTCCTCCCGGAGCGACATGTAGCCCGGGAATCGCTCCCGTGCGAGCAAAGGGGGGCGGGTTTTAAGAATTTTGATGCGAGAGGAGGAGAACCGTTGGAAACGAGAGGGTGGGAGTGGAGGGATGTGGCTCAACATTGCCGAGTCAAGCGGGAAGTTGAGGGCGGTGGGGGTGAGGATCCGGTTGTCGGAGTAGGGGTGTCGGGTCGATAGAAGAAGATAATGAGAAGGGGTGTTTCCGGAGGCGCAGTTGAGCCCGATTCACGCCTAAGGCCACTCGTGGAGTTGTTGAGTTAGGCTGGACTAGGCCTTCGCCGCTACATAGGGCCGGATATCGAGCCGGCTCGGCTTGTTACGCCTCGGCTCGTTATGGCTCGGCTCGTTTGCATCCTGGCTCGGCTCGGCTCGTTATAGCAACGAGCCGGCGGGTCGGCTCGGCTCGGCTCGCAATTTAGCTCGAGCCGGCTCGTTTGGCTCGCGAGCCAAACTATAGAAAATCACCGCATCTCATGTACTAGACAAAAACAACACACCGGATCACATGTATCATGTATGTTCGGGAAAAAGCACCATATATTGGAAAGAAAAAGCACTATTTGTTGACATTTCATCCCATCATGTCCATATTACAACCCATAAAGTTCACATGTCATCCCATATTATCCAAATCACATTCACACCGTAACATATACCGTAAATGCATTACGGGCGGTTTACATAATGAAGCATTATCAAGGGTTATTGACATAATTTTATCTTCTATTTTCCACTCCACCAAGCACTCAAAAACAGCATGAGCTATCACCAAACCACTATGGGGAGGATCCAACTCAACAAAGTTAAGAACACGACATTGCAAAACCCAATCACTATCTATGTAATGTGCCACCAAACACATGTACCGAACATTTTGATTAGATGTCCACAAATCGTAGTCAAACTTATTGATTCAACCCTCTCTAAGACTCTTCTTTAGTCGCTCTTTCTCATATTCATACACTTTCATGCATTCATTTTTAATAGTCTTCCTACCAATACTTTCATAGTTGTTATTCATCCACTTCATCAAGATATTAAACCATTTATGCTCAACCATCCTAAATGAATAGTCATGGACAATTATCATCTTTGCAATCAATTTTCTAGTGTGCTCATGGTCATATTCAGTAGGATTAACAACAAGACAACCATCATCTGCAACAAAGCTGAGTGTACCTTGAGAAAGTTGTCGTTTAGCCTTAGCAAGCTTGTTCCCAAAATGCCGAGCGGCGGTTAAGGTGGCGGTTCAAATTTGTGAAGTTGCTCCCCCTGGATGGTAGACATAACTCTTATGACGAATCCGCACTTTGCCTTTGTATCCATAACACCAAACTCCTTCTCGCATTGAACTTCTATCTCCTTGAAATACTTCCAACAACCAGCTCTCTTTCCTCTATTTACCTTGGTCTTTGAAGGAGATAAATGAATACCAGCCCCGCCCCCTTCGCGTTTCTTCCGTCCTCTAGTTGGCTTTGATGGATTTGATGGCCTACTTACATATTCTCCCTCTTCCTCCTGACTTCCATCATCAGCCGCATCCGCATCATCATCTGTCGGCACACTTACAGATATAGCACTAGCATCATTCATGTCAAAGTTCCCTCCACTCTCCTCATCCTCCACCAAAGGCTCGATGTGCTGCACAGTAACACAAATAACATATTACATACATGTAAAAATAAATAGATTGCTACAGAACTAGCCTACATGGCTACACAAGCAGACAGGCTAACTACACTAGAGATTATAGTTTACAAATCTACAATCTACAGAATACACAACACATGTTCAGATGAATTTAAATAAATAGATTGGCACAATTGCATACCTGCATCCTGCATATTAGCATATTTTCACACGAATCACGAATCACTCACATTCTAGGGAGCAAACTACAAATCAAATCTTCAACAAAAATGAATACCGTGTCCGTGTTTGCCGATCCCCGACCTCGACCACGGCCACCGTGACCACGATTGTTCGGCATCTTCTTGCGCTTGCTCCTCGATCCAAGACTTGCCGGCATAGCTACCGCGCACCCCGGAATCCCTTGGATTTCTTCCCCGTCCTCCATGACCACTTCTATGGCGGCGTGCGAGTGCGGCGGCGTAGAGTTGGGACTACGGGCTGCGGGCCGTGGTGTCGCCGTGTCGGCGGGCGGCGATGGGCGACGGGGCGAGACCGTGACTCCGCGAGGGGCCAAGCCGCCAAGGGCGATGGGCGGCGATGCGTCGCGACTAGGCGAGGTCGCGAGGATGCGGCGCGGCGGCGGATTGGAGAAGAGCCCGGGAGGGGAGGGGGTCACGGACCGAGAAGTCGGGGCCGTGCGGCGGATAATGTTAGGGTTCGCAATTGGGGGGCCGAGCCGCAAATGATGTATGGGCCATAAGTGTCGAACCAATTTTAGTCGCTTTCTTGACAATTTACTCGGCTTGTTATGGCTCGCGAGCGGCTCGCGAGTCGGCTCGAGCTGGCTCATTATAAAACGAGCTGGCTCATTAAAAAATGAGCTGGCTCATTATACAACGAGTCGAGCTCGAGCCGAGCCATTAACGAGCGAGTCGAGCGAGTTAGCGAGTTTCGAGTTTTTCGTCCAGCCCTACTGCTACAGTTATCTATAGAATGGAGAATACACCTCAATGCATAGGGCCATGGTCATACTAGCCCTAGGCGCTCCTCCGCCACGGGATGTTTTCAGCAAAACCATTCAGATTAGACCCTAAAACTACTAGCTTACTCCCTCCATTCCATAAATATGCTGCTTAAGAAAGTTAGGACAAATTAATAAGAAGGTCAAATGACCGTACAATCCCTACTGTTAGGACGGCAAGCTCAAAGATTAGGCTACGGCAGTTTTTCCCTCATGTGACATGTCCACTTGATGTCCAAAATCTACACTAACATGTTTTGTAGGACAATTTAAATCATAATAAAATGACATATTTTTTGGGGGAGGGAGTATGTAGAAGCACAGCAGTTAAGAAGGCGGGCTAGTAATTGTAGTATCAATAAGTTAGTATTCTGCTCATATTCCAACACAGATAATACAACCGTATTCCATGCACCAGCAACTCCAATTTTATGCTTGTAATTTCCGATCCATTTGCAAAGTACTAGTAGCTTAATTAGCTTCTTGATAGAGCAAGTGAGATGCACCATATTTGGGACACCTTTTAAGTTCTGGATCACACTCTTATATTATACAATACATATGTAGCAAGCACTTGTAGTTGTGCTACGTACGACCATATTGGGCTAGGGATCTCGTAATTTTCATTTTCCCCCCTGAGTTTAGCTACGTAGGCTTCTCCGTCGCGTTGCTCGAGTGACGGTGGGGGATTGTTAAGGCGGCGGGACGTCGCCGCCGCCGGAGCAGCAGAAGGGCGGTGGGTCCTCACAGAACGGACGACGGAAACGACAGCCTGGCGGCGGAGGGTAACGGTGCTGCGGAGGAGCTGCAAATTAAAAGCAGCAGTGATGTTAATATCTTCTATAGTAAAAGCAGCAAAGTAAGCTAGACAAGAAGGTAGGTGGACTCACGAGGAGGGGTGTGCCGCCGCCGCGGCGGTGGCGGCGGTGGCGTAGGAACTGTCACCATCGGAACCATGCCAGAGTACGGCACCGGCGCGTTGCAGCTGAGGCAGCCGGCCGAGGCCAGCAGCCAGAGCGCCACAACTAGCTGCACCACCGCCAGGAGGCGGCGGCGACGAGGCACCACGGCCATCACGCAGGGAACAAGGTACAACGGCACACCACACAGGTATGGTGCTGGTCAGCCAGCCGATGATGGCTCGTGTGCCCGCAGCGTGATATGGGTATTGCTTAGGTACTCCCAAATAACCGTGTACCGTTGATCTAAAGACATGTTACCTAAGAGGTAATAGATTCAATTGTTATTATATATTATAAAATCAGAAAATTAGATAGAATCCTAACTACCCTCACACACACTGACACACGCTGCACTGCACCCACGTTGGCCAGTGTCATGGCATTAGCTACCGTGATATGCGGCGTTGTTGATAGGTTTGATATTGATTATATGCATTTTTAAATCCGAAAATAGAAAATTATCTACACTGGATGTAACTGCTATATGCCCATATACGAGTAGATCTATTTGTTCCTCCTCTGACGTACGTATTAATGGCCATCTTATACAAAAACAAAGAGAGAACGTGATAGCAAGTATTTTGTTCCCCCACAAGTGTTTATATATATGAACCCTAAAAAAAGATAGCAGAGAGAAGAACGTGACAACTACTACAAATTTTGTTTTCCCTCGGTATGTTACTAGAGCTGTTCGTTTCCAAAAAAAAAAATCATCTGGCACGTTCCTTTTTCTGCAGACATAAACACAGTGGATGTAATCGTAATATGAACGTGTGACTACTTAGCAAAAAATTGAATGAAATCGTAACATGATGTATATATGTTGATTTATAATTCTGTGATCGATAAATTGATGAATAATCATGACATTAAACTATATATGTTGTGCTGTTTTCTGTGAATCTTGAAAACATAGGGGGGAAAGATGATCACGTGATGATTTCGTTGGTAAATGACATACCCAAACAATTATTACCCGTTATTTCTAGATCTGCATGTATGCAGATAATTACTATTTTACAAGTAACAAATCTTTTTCGTTTTTATTTATAGGGCCCTTTCAGAGTTCAGCCTTCGGCTGAAAGTTAGTGTTATTTATTTGAAAGCTATAGATCCGGTTGAAATTACATATAAGGATCTAACGGTTGAGATTAATTACATAGCATCAGTTTTTTTGTATTGGTGGTATTCATAGGTGGTATGTGTTGTATATGGGTAGTATCGGAAATACAAACTGTTGAAATATATGAAATTTGTAGGTGAGGGGAGGAAAATTTTCCAAATAATATACATCGAGTAAATTACCAGTTTACCCATAGCAAAAAAATTGAAAAAAAACTGATAATACAACCTTACTACCTCAGAGTGGTATTGTGTACCATAAAAGACCTCTTTCCTCTCATCAGTGTTGTACACCTGTATTTATTCTTATGATATAAGCTGTCGAAATGATGCACAACGTCCAGGACGCAGCCCACGGGAAAGGTGAACCTGCAAATTGAGCAATAAATAAAATCTTATTCGAGCACATGGAAACAAAACAAGAAATCGAAATGGACTTATGTACGTGCTCACATTTTTCTAGCTCAAATAATTTGTGACAGTACCACACACACCTGTAGGCACAGTCAAATCTAATCGACGACCAGCGACTCATCAGGTCTTGTCTTCGTCTCGATGTGGAGAAAATCGGCACCCTGCTCGCCTCTTCCGAAAAAACAAAGTAGGCCGTCGTGTTCAAGCTGATTATTATTTTTATATTGTCATGATCAATTTACAGTTCACTCAAGGGCATCACAAGCAGAGCACAAACAAACAGGGGATAGGGATGGGGTCAGGTGAGAGAACCTATATGAATGATACTACCTAGTAGTACTACCGCGTACTAATAATATGGTTAGATTTCATCAGATAGATGACTCATATTAAATAAAAGCATCTTAAATTTTCTCATATATATATATATATCCTATTTTTATGAGCACTCTCTTCAAGATTAAGCTGACCCATCTTGAGATTCATAAAATAATCATAAGCAACTACCGTCCATAGGTATGTCGCTTACCCTGAAAATATAGCACCATTAATCTTTGGAATAAATCTATAAATACGAGCATTTATCCTATGTCAGGGGTTGACCATAAAAAAAAACCTATACATATTGAGCTCTCAAATCACACCAATAATTATTAGGAATATGTAGAGTTCTTGGACATATATTGAGGAAATATTCTTGGACATATATTATAGAGCACATACAAATATCCCCACAATAGTATTTGTTTTTGAGGAATGAGGATCTACCTCAGTTGCTCCTGAAAATTTCACCCAAAGTAGATTTTTGAAGGAGGAAGGAAGGTGCCAACTAGGTGGCGATATATAGCCGGCTTCACACTGGCACCGGTGACATGTAGACATGTAGTGATGTAGTAGGTCATCCTATTCAAAACGTTGGATTTCAAACTAGATTTTCTTCTAGTTACAAAAAAACTAGATTTTCTTCAAAATTCCTATGGGTTGAGGCATATTGTCGACATGTCGTAGGGATTGTATAGGATTCTAAGGGTGTTCCATCTATGTAGGAATTAGACCCTATAAAATTCTTGCTCCAATTATTCTTTTGATACAAACTGAACCTATATATATGAAACTGCCTTTAAAAATGTATTCTACACTCCACAGTTTACTACTCCCTCCGTCCCCTAAAAGAGTGCAATTTTAGTTTTTTAGACAGTTAGTGGAGGAATGAAAAGACTCTAATATTCTCATTTGTTTGCCAAATGCGAGTAAGTTTTGTCATGCAAAATCAGATCCGACGACTTAATTAGGAAGTTAATTAGATCTATTTTTAGAATTGCATCCTTTGTCGGATTTTTCTCAAAATCTAGGATTACACTTTTTATGGGACCGAGGGAGTAGTTGGTAAATCTCAAAAAAATTATGTACCCCTTCTTAAAGACGGAGGGGGCGTTCTCTTTCCATGCCTAATACAAAGTGTCCCTATCTCCACATCTTAAAGCAACTCCAAGAGCCTCTCTAAAAGAGATTAAATAGCTAAAAAATAGTTATACTAGAGAAAAAAGATCCAAAAGCATCTCTATTTTCCTCACTAGCTATCTCGCTAGCTATCCCTAGACGTCTGCTAGCTTTCTTTGGCTAGCCCGTCCGCTCGCCATCCACTCGTCATCGTCCCCTCCAGTCCCCATGCTCTCCCCCTCCTTCCCAAGCAGGGGCAGTCGGAGCTCAAGGAGAGCCTGGTCGACGCCCACGTCGTGCCCCGCCACCTCCCCCTCCCACTCCACTGCTTCCGCTTCAGATTCCAACGGTGTGATGCTGAAATTGAGGTGAGGCCACTGGCTTGTTTCGTCCCAGCTCCAATAGGCCCGCCTTCACACCGAGCAGCACACCAGCTGTCGCCCGAAGTGGACAACACTGCCTGTCTTCTTTTGGTTTATGCTGCGTGGAGTGGAGATCCCCACCACTTGTTTCTCCTCTTTGTCCTTGGACAGGGGCTCATCCTCATCGTTGCCTCCTTGCTTGTCGTCGGTCGGAGCAGGATCTTCCAATGGAGGTGCGTCGTGGGGAGGTGGAGGACGCACGACAGGAGGTCGAGGAGGCACTGCGAGGAGGTGGAGGAGGCCCCGATGGGAGGTGGAGGTGGAGCCGTCGGGAGGTGGAGGAGGCGCGGCGGGTGGAGGGTGCGGCACAACGGAGGGGTGGAGGCGTCGCGGCCTCGACAGGGGTCCTCCACCGCCGGCGGGTAGTCATCATTGGTAGCGGGAGGGGCCAAGTGGTGCCGCCGCAGTGTGTCGGGTCCGTCGCGGGGAGATGTGGAGCAGTGGAAGCAGGTGTGGGAGAATATAGAAATGAAGAGAAGGTATATGACCCTTGCGGTCCACGTAAATGTAGAGTCATTTTTAGAGCATATGTTGGTTACACCTCTCTTTTAGAAGCTTGCTATTTTTTAGCTAGTATTTTAATCTCTAAATTTACCTAAAATTATTGCTAGTCTCTTGGAGATTCTTAGACTCAGATGAAGCTTAACATTGAAATGGATGCTTTTTCAATGAGATCTTCAACTTCGTAGTTTAAACCTTTTTTTACTTATTTGAAGTTCTTATGGGGTTCAAATAAATCGTCAAAAGAATTAGATAATAACAAGAATAAATAAGAAAAGATATCGCAACAGCAATAAAATCGATGGTACTGCTCTGCTCAGTTTCTCTTATTTCGGCTTCTTCTGCGGTATTTTTCTCTTACCGAAATTTGCAACATGACACTCTTAAAAAGTGGCTTTTGCTCCAAGCCATTAAAAAAGAGTGTCTTTGCTGCAGAACACTGTAAAACCATGTCTCTTTGCCAGGAGACACTATAGCTCATAAAACTGTAAAACCATGTCTATTTTCCAGGAGACACTATAGCTCACAAAATAATATTAGTCAAATGGATCACACAGCACTTAAATCTGGACAACAATACCCTGCTATCTATGACTTTGTGGGCCCTTGTTGCTGAGGCACAATGCAAAAAAAGTACTCCCTCCTTTTCTTTTTATAAGGCGCGACACAACATGACACGGTCTTCAAAATTAGACTTTGACCATCTATTTCTCTTATATTATTTTTTTATGGTTATAAACATATAATCATTAGAAAGTATATTTGATGACAAATCCAACCATATCAAATTTACACTATAAAAATAAAAAAATGATGCGTAAATTATTGGTCAAAATTGTAAAGTTTGAATCTTAATTTGCGTGCGCGCCTTATAAAAATAAAAGGAGGGAGTACAAAACGAGAGAAGGCACGCCAACAGAGAGAAATAAGAGGAATTGGGGGAAGAGTGAGAGGTATCGAGAGAAAAGAAAGAGAAACCGAGGGAAAAGAATAATTTCGTCGAGGGAATCTTACATACATGAAGTACTAAATGAAGTCTATTTGCAAAACATTTTCACATATGAGTGCAACTTTGTGCGACGAATCTAATAAGCATAAGTAATCCATGATTTACTACGGTAATGCTACCGTAACTATCCTCTAATCATGCGGTCTAAGATCTCATTTGATTCGTCTCGTGATTTTGTTCGAACACTTGCATGTAATTTTGTAAACGATTTTCTTTAAGCAACTCCAAGAGCCTCTTTAAAAAACGCTAATTAAAATCATGATTTATCTAGTATGTAAAATAAAATAGCCGGTAAAAAGTTGTTGACATCCAACAACCTCTCTAAACTAAACTCTCTATATGCTCCACCGCCCGTGGGTCCCACCCGTCATACTCATCAAAATCGGGATAGCTAGTCACCGTCGTATGGACCTCCCCGGGCCCACTACCTCGGTGGGTACCGGGACCGACTACTCGGTGGGCCCACGGGACTACCCGGCTTGTGCTACACGGCACACGATGGTGTGGAGCACAAGGACTACGGAGGAGAAGTACTCGGTTAGGAAGGCGTACATGTCCCGCATTGTATGGAAGACTCCTAGACGTACCCGACTAGTACTCTCTCCCTACTCCGACTTGTAACCCCGCCTCCCGGCTATATAAGGAGAGGCGGGGACCCTTCTCTAGCATCCAATCTCATCCCACGGCGTACTATTACACCATCTTGTAATCGTACCCAATCAATCCGAGCTACGCGGCATACAAGACGTAGGGTATTACGCACCTCGCGGCCCGAACTCGTCTAAATTGTGTGCCACGTGTCTCTTCCTTCGAGTTACCGATCTCGGCGAGGTCACATTCATCTACTTCGGGTACTCCCCTTAGTAGGTTGCCGGTCTAAAACACCGACACCGGCGCGCCGAGGTAGGGGCTCTCGCCCGAGATCACATGGTGAACTCGACGGCTCCTTGTCTACTTCAAGCCAACCGTCGCCTTCAACCGCGGCGACACCTTCGTCTTCGGCGCTTAGGGTGCCGCACCGCCGACGGTGCGGGGTCCTTCCGGCGTCGCCTCACCATGCCGCCCGACCGGAGACCGGCTTCGTGACGCTTCCGAGAAGTTGTCACGGGCGAGCTCGCCGGCAAGTTCGGCGAAATTTCGCTCTTCGATCATCACGGCGACTTCGAGCTCGAGTCCGCTTCCAACTCGAACTCGACGTATCCATGGGCTATCGCATGCGAGCCGGCTACTCGGCCATCGCACGTGGTCCCACCACCCCGTGAGCGCTCCACGCGTTGTCCCCGCATCCTCAGCAGGGCCCGCAAGGAGGCTCCTCCTTCGCGCCGAGCCGGCAAGGAGCCCGTGCCCGAGTACAACTCGGACTCCGACACCGCCACCGGCCACGCTTCGGATTCCAACCCCCTCTCCCGGGTTCTACTCGGATTCTGCATACGAGTTCGACTTCGGGTCGGACCCAGAGGATCCCGAGTCCGAGGACAACTCCACCGAGCATCCCTTATCAGGCCCGGCCTCCGGCCGGGTTATAACATCCACACCGGCGGCGGATTCGTCTACTGGCCAGACCGCAAGCCCACCGACCTGATAAGCGGAGACTCATGCTACGTCGCCTACATCGACTCGCTCCCGTTCCGGAGGGAACACCGGCCGGCCCGGCCGACTCGAACACACCAACCGAGGTGGCGACACGAGTCCGGCCTTGGCACCCACGATTGGCAAGTCTTCATGACCGCCGGCGACACCCCAGGACCTTCGGGGACGGCTCAAGACAAGTACCTTGAAGATATCTCCTTCGACGAGCCGTCCGCCGATGCACCGGCGAGACGAGACCCCCGCCAACGCGAGACGCTCGACGCGAGCGCAACAGAAGCGCGGCGAACGGTGTCGGCGTCTCCGAGACAATCTCCCCATCCGCAACCTCACGGAAGTTCTCGAGGCGGTCGGGAGCAGAGTACACACTACCCCTGAGCAATGCCTCATGTCGATCACAACGATCGCACGCCAGGCCCAGGGACTTCGCGCCGGGAAGGTCATCGTCAAGCTCGCTGAAGACGCCTACTTCATGCGGGTCGACAACAGGGGTCAACCGGCCTCCTCCCACCGGGCGGCGCGACAACGAAGCTACAAGTCGCGGCGCCAACCTCGGTCCCAACCGTACTCGAGCCGAGCTTCCGGCCCGGCCCAACCGTACTCGCTCCAACACCGGCGGACCTCCACGGGGTGGCAACAACAACCGCGAGGTCGTCCCTCACCGTGCTCCTCGCCGGTGGCGGCGGCCCACGGCCCGACGGCGGTGGCGGCCACGGCGGAAGCTCCAACCATGGAGCCAACGGGGAGGCCGGCGGCGGCGGCGGTCACGGTGGCCGCGGCCACGCGAACGACCCACGCCTGCGGTGCCTCACGGGGCGGCTACGACGCCCGCCGAAGATTGAGGAGCCGCGGCGGAAGAAGTCGACCACTTGCGGGCGACAACGACGGCTTCCCCGCCTTCTCACCTCGACTTCGCAACTTGCTCCTCCCCGACAAGTTCAAGCCTTTGGGGATCACCAAGTACGACGCGAAGCGGACCCCATCCGGTGGCTCGGGTGCTACGCCTTCTCCATCGAGAACGGCGGCGGCAACAACGACACCAAGTGCCTCTACTTCCCCTTCTTCCTCGGACCAAGCTCCACTCACATGGCTCGAGTCGCCGGACAAGCACTCGATCGACAAGTGGGACCGGATGAAGGAGCGAGTTCACCAAGAACTTCGAGGGAGCCATGGGCCGATCGGGTACTCGCATGGACCTGGCCATGGTCAAGCAGGAACAAGGCGAGACCCTCCGCAAGTACATGCGCTACTTCTTCGACAAGTGCGCTACCGTAGTCGACGTCACCGACAAGGAGGTCATCGACCTCTTCCAAGACAGCCTCTACCACCTCCACACCTTTGAAGACTTCGGTCGTCGCCGCCCAAGTCCATCCCCCACCTCAAGGACATGATCACGTCCTGGGCGGATGAAGAAGACAAGGCCAACGCCAAGTACGACGCCATCCGTGGCAAGAACAAGCGAACGCGGGCGGCGGCGGCGGCAACAACGGGAACCAAGGTGGTCGCAACAACAACAACAACTACTCGGGTCCCAACCGCAAGCGCAAGCCATACAACACTGTCGCGGCTATCCGGCGCCCTCGCGAATGAAAACTCGAAGAAGAACTCTGGCGGCTTCAAAGACTTGCTGAAGGAGAAGTGCCCGTGGCATCTGAACGGCAACCACACCACCGAGCAGTGCTACCAGCTCAGGCATGCACTCAAGGGTACTCCAGAGCCACCGCACCCTCACGATAAAAAGGGCAAGAAGAAGGGTACTCCCGAGCCACCGCACCCTCAAGGTTTAAGCATGGGGGAGATGTTGACGGTGAATTTCCGTCCACCTAGAGTACTTGTTATACATTGGTTTCGATTATGATTTGCAACTAACCCGCCACTAGGCATACTAATGATGTAACAAGTTCACACTTGCATGTCGATTTTGGAGTTTGTTGTTTACGCAGAAATCTACGCTAAAGAGGAGACTTTCGGGATAAGTTCACCAAGCACTTTGGAAGAAGATCATGAAGCCCGATAAGAGTCAAGACACGCGATGAACATGACTCCAAATGACCCGAGGACCGAAGCGTCAACCCGCAAGTCTTCGGGGACTCAACCCGAAAACGAGCGAAGCTTGCATAGCAAGGATTCAAGCCTTAACCGTGAAGGAAACGACGTCAAAGGCCCACATGCAAGTGCACACAAATAAGGGATCACGCAAGAAGCAACCGGGAAGGAAACCGGGGCCGAACCGTGCCGAAGTGGGCTCGGGCCGGCCGGCCTCGGGCCGACCGGCCCGGCCCACTCCGGGGTCGGTTCGGTCCCCCCTTTGCCCTAGGTGTTCGTCTATTTATTGCCTCCGCCGCCGTCGGCCGCCACATCGAACAAATCATCCTACCGACGCCAATCACCAGAACACCGCCGCCGCAAGATGAGGGAAAGAGTTAGATGAGCTCGTCGCAAGGATCAACGCCGGCGGAGAGAAGGAAGCAAGAGGAGGACTCCAAGCCTCGGCCTAGGGGTGTTCCCAAGCTCCATCGCCGCCATCTTCATCGACGACGTTCTCCGGAGTCTCCATCACCCCTATGTGCTTCAATCCGTGTAAGATGATGGGGTGATGTCTCCGTTCATCCCTAGGATTAGTTGGATACATTCTATGTGATCACTACTTGATTCGTGGTTTCAATCTATTGTTTTCATGTTGATGATGCTTTGATGATTAAGGTTAGCTACCATGTTTTTCGGGCGTATGATATCCGCTACTCCCATAGATTCCATCAACATACCGTGTCCATCATAGGTCTAGTCACGAATACCTTCGCGTAGTGACGATACGAGAGGAGGGAAAGGGCGAAACCGTGGTCACAACCCTCGGTAGATTGGTTTACCGCTTTCGTGTAGTAGATGCATACCATGTTATCCTAGATCCTAGGGAGGGAACGCTTATCTTTCTTAATCACTCTCTTGTGTTCACCCCTTCACCATCTAGTTTAACCCTAGATTTGTTTGATCGACTTAACTTAGATTAACTTAGGTTAGATTGTTTTAGCTTTAGATTAATACTCTTTCAAAGGTTTTCCATTCAACTAGATTAGTACTTGGTTAAGCGCTAGTAATCCTCTTGCTCCGCGGATTGACAAGAACCTTAGGAATCCCGTGGTGAAAAAGGTGTAGGTTCGTACGCTTGCGGATCGTAGGTGGATACGAGTTTTATCCGTCAACAAGCCCCTTTTTCCGGCGCCGTTGCCGGGGAGCAAGCCGAGTTTGCTACGTTTAATCTAGTATTAATTTTGTTGATTACTAACACCTAACCCTTATTTTCTAAAAAAGAAAAAAAATCTTTTTTGTTTTTCTTTCTACTTTTCTTGTGCCTAGATGGATTTGTTCACCTCACCATTGGAAGACGAAGAGATGTCGCTAAGGGAGCTAGCAATGCCGTCAATGGAAGACATTGAGATGCAAAAATCAGATTTGACGTTTGCTACAACCCACTATGAAGTGAAGCCTGGAATCATCAAGTTAGTGGCGACAAAACCATTTAGAGGATTGGAGGATGACAACCCATATAGACACATTAAGGAATTCACGATGTTATGCAACACGGTGCAACAAAAAGGAGTTCCGGCCGCTTGGTTCAAGTGGAATTTTTTTCCATTCTCTCTCGAAGATGAAGCGCGAAGATGGTACACTCTTGCATCCGTTGAAGTAAAAGGAAATTGGGATGAGCTAGTGAAGAAGTTTCTTTTGAAGTTCTTTCCCATAAGCAAGGTTCAAGACTTAAGGAGGCAAGTGCTCAATTTCAAGCAAGGAGAGGATGAAGGAATTGATGAAGCATGGGACCGATTTAATGAACTACTTGAGCGAGGCCCGAACTTGGGATTATCCGGTGACTTGATGTTACATACCTTTTATTTTTCACTAACCCCTAACTCATCTCGTTTTGTAAGCATGTGTGCGGGCGGTGATATAATGGATAAAACAATTAGTGAAGCCGCACAAATCTTACAAAGGATAAGCAATGGACAAAGAACACTACGAGATTGGCAAAGATGTTGTCGACGAGGAGCAAAACGACAAAAGCAAGCCCAAGGTGCTTGCTGAAATTTCTGAAAAAGATGAACCGGAGGTCAAGGAAGATGAACCGACCATTCAAGAAATTGAAGATCCACTTCCCAAGGTAAGAGAAGTCATTTCGGATGTTAAAAATGTTGAAACTAACATGAATGTAGGACGAAGTATGTGGAATGCTAGACCATTGGCGGAGTTCATTCAATCCGGTTGGGTTCAAGTTGATTTCGCCCCACTAATTAACTACCGAAGGAAGGAGGAACGCCGACACGTTGCCAAACTAATTGAAGATATATTTGATCAAGAGATGAGTGGAGAGTCGATCCAAAAGATGTTTGAAGAAGAAAGAGAAGAAGGAGATGAAGGATGGATCGACCGGTTTGACAACTCAAAGATTTATGATGAAGGAAGAGAAGAGTATAACCGTGATGAGCCTAGTGACTCAAAGGATAAATTGGAGGAGATAGGACTCAAGCTAGATGATAGCTTGTGTGCTATTGAAGCCTACACACTAGCAAATCAAGACATGGAAGTACTCAAGGATGAAGGAAAGAGTGAATCAACAATGAGCGATCTTGACGACATGTGGTACATGGAAGATAAAGAAAGCAACATACAAGTCTTTGAAGATGAAGATCTGTTTGATAAAGAAGACTTCAAAGAAGAGATGAATGCGTACATAGTTGAAGGATTACATGTTCCACATGATGAGTTGAAGAAATTGCAAGATGGTGATGAAGAGTCAACTACACTTGTTGGGATCGATTCGCCCTCAACACCGCTAGATGAACCAAATATCACTCTTGTTGAAAAAGCTCTAAGGCCAAGGTACGCGCTGAAATCTCAAGATATTATTGGTATTGATGTTGATAAATTCAAATACTCATGCTCAACCAATAGTATGAATGATAGTTTAATGTCTATGCCTTGTTCCAATAGTGATCATGTTGATAGGCTAGATTTTCTTGAGAATGAAAAAGAGGAAACATTTAAGTTGGATCCAATTAATCCCACACCTAAAGAACCTTTGCCTAATGATGAGCTAAGTGTTATGCATGAAACATATGCTTCTTTTATTTACACCTTGACTTGTTTCTACAATTCACATGTGGTGTTAATTATGGACGCGTATGTTTACAATAAGTTTTGTAAATCTCGATCATGCTTTGCGCTTGGTCAAGCTAATGACCTTAAAGAATCATATGTCGGGAAAGGCCCGATTTTCACTAACCATGTAGACAAGGCTTGAATAATGAAAAAAAGAAGTCATGCCTAAAAGAGTTGCAAGATAAATCATCAACCTCTCCGAATCCCGCGATGGATGCTGCTGTCTTCATCAATTTGAGAGCTTGTTCAGAGGTGTACAAATGAAGAAAATGGTATATTCAGAAGCTCCATCGAATTGCCATGCCAACGCATCAAGAACCAACAAGTTTGAAGACCCGTGCAAGGAGTTATGGAGAAAACATTGAGCGTTGCGCGTTCTGAAATTTCAGGACAGATTTCATCGCCGAAGTAAAACGGACGTAACTCTCTTGTCCGGAGTCCGATTTGAGCAAATAAAGACTCGTTGGAAAGGAAATTTTGTGCACTGTGCAATGGAGTAGAGCTTGAGTATACTCTCTGTTCTGGACATCAAAAAAAATTCATAGAGTGAAGGCAGCACTGAAGGATGATAAAGAAGGAGATAACGATTAAACAAAAGGATGCTTTGGGCAAGTCTTCTATTAGTGATCAAGCACAACATGAGAAGTAAATTAAAGCTACATTGGTACCTTTTATTCTTGCATGAAGGGCCATGGCTATGCAACGAAAAGAAGGTATGTGAGAAAGTCGAGCTCTATGACTTTAAATGAAGCGCTTTTCGGGAGGCAACCCGTTTCTTTATGTTTTTATTCCTTTCTTAGAGAGAATAAAGAATGGCACCATCTTATGATGATCAACGTGTGGTTATTAATCTAAGTTTAATTTTCGTTTTTAGAACCACCATCATGTTCGTGCTCATATTTATTTATTTGCATGCATTGCATTTTGTTATCAACATGATGTTTCTTTGCATGTACATGTTTTGCATATAGTTGGCTTGGTTGTTTTAAGGCTCAATGATGTATGCTTTCATATCCATGTTAATGCTCCAGCTGGGCACTTTCCTTTTGTGATCTTGTGTAAATGTGGTGTTTAAACATGATTTCGGACCATCATCATTAAGTTCGATAAACCTTGGTAGCTTTTCATATGTTTTCATGTTGCATTGGTTAGTTTATAAGCTCTGCAATGCGCTTAATTTTCCTTGTGCTATAAGGGTTATTGATTTAGGGATAGACATGGTGTTTTAACCCTTGATAAATAAACCTTTATGGCTATGGAAAAATTCGGCAACCTAGTTGTAAACATGGTGTTTAGAACTAGGTGAAAACATTGTCTTTGTTTATATGCTTTCCTATCATGTGCATACACACATTGCACCACATACACTCATTAGATTTTTATTCCTCATTAAACTAATTATGCCACAAGTTAAGAATCTTAGGAGACATTGTTGGATTGTTGGCAATTCTATCTACTCCCAACCGTCACCTTGGGGGTAGAATGTGCGTTTAAAACGTCTTACAGGCAAGATAAAGACTCACTACAAGGAAATTGAAGGATGGCTAAGAAGTGCTTTGTCTTCTTCTTCCATGACTAGCAAAATGCTAAGCATGGGGGAGACCCTGAATCTTCAACACGGAAGTGCAACATGACACTCTAGAAGATAGAATGATAAAGATCGTTAACATCTCCGGATCAATGCGCAAGAAGCCACCAATCTCATCAAAATTCTGCATGGTCTCGAAGGGAAAACACCGGATATTTTTGGATTTTTAGAAGCCCCATGAAGTTACGATTCCAACAAATCAGGAATCAAGACAATCGGAGGTTCCTACAAGCGGTTATGCCCGAATCACCGAGTGCAACACGTCCTGAAATCAGTTTTGGACAGCACGCAGCGCTGAAGTAAAACGGACATAGCTCCCTTGTTTGAACTCCGTTTTTGATGAATGACCACACGTTGGAAAGGTAATTTCATAAACTTTTCAATAGAGCTATATTTCGATATATGTTCTGTTCTGGACAGAGGGGGAAATCCATGAAAAAGAGACAGCAAGGAGATGATGAGAACAAGAAAGAGGAGATGGTGATGACAACATTGAAGAGAAGGGTGACCAATGACTCCATTAAGCATACAAGATCAAATTCAGAAGTTTAGGAGCATTAATAAATCAAGACAAAAGCAAAAGCCACATCGATACATGGATATGCCGGAAGAAGGCAACGAAGGATTACAAAGGATGGTAACATCTCCATGGACCTTCTCTTTTCCAAACACAAATGCTTGTAAGTATGCCTTCAACATCAACTAGGTGCAACCTTTTGTTTTTCTCTTCAAACAATAACATGGCTACTAGGAGGACAACCTAGGTTTCTTTTTACTTTCAATAGATAAGCATGACCATGTGTTCACCTTGATGTTCTATATTGTCTATGCTTACGGAAAGATGATGAAAGTTGCCGCTTTTGTTTTACCTACATGAAGTTATACATGTCTTGGCTAATTGCTCTCTATAATATGATCTGAAATTAATTTAAATACCGGCTCTTTTATTTGTGGAGGTGAAATGACTATGCTCTAGACCCACATACATATTTTTGCTCTTTGATTTAAGTTTATGGATAGCCGGATAACTTGTTGTTTTTATGAAAACTTAACTTTTATGCTATCTACATATTTGTGATGCTCTTGCAAAGTTCTACCTACCAAAGCCATATACATATATGTTTTATGATAACAAAACCCGTAGATTGCAAACATATGTTTTGATGAGTTGGATTAGGATTGATTTCTATGGTTAGAGACTAAGAAGCTGGTCATTCCTTTGTGTAACATTTTCATGCTAGCCTTTTTGTCCATGCATTGTGGGTTTTCGCATCGAAAATTTCACAAACTTCGCTGGGCATCCACCCTAAACCAAAAACATCTTTTTGTGATCACCTCCTTGTCCACAACCCAATTTGAGTATGGAGTAAAATTCTCGATGGAGATTCAAATAGTCCGCAATATTATCGAATTTATACTTACTTTAGCAGTTATTTCCCCTCGCTTTTATGCTCGAGGACGAGCATCGTTCAAGCATGGGGGAGGAGTCATTCTCTAACACAAATGCTATGTAAGTATTATGTTGCAAAAAGTTTTGAGGAGCAAAAGAAAAAAAGAATAAAAATGAAAAATGAAAAAAATATGATAAGACGAAAAGAAAAGTAAGAAAAATAGGAAGAATAAAGTGAAAAAAAAAAGAAAGAGAGAAAAATGAGAAGGAAATAGAATAAAGAAAAAAATAACGATGCTCCTCGGTTCTTTTTGCTTCATAAGTTCTCAAGTGCCTTGATGACAAATCCATACTCAAATCTTCCAACCATGTGCAATCCGATAACGAGGACTTCACTCGTGCCTCGGGATCATCCATTTGCCACTTGCACATGTCCACTTATCTAAATGTGTGTGCTTCGTCCCTCTCTCTTTTCAACATTTATTTTCCATGGCCTTTTTGACGAGTCTCGGTAATTCCAATAGACCTCTCTCTTAATTTGACAATATTTCGGATGTATGTTTTGCTAGGATTGTTTTTAACCTTCCAAGCTCCACATAAGCCTTCCACTATCACATATGAGTAGAGTAGGTTGAAAATAATCTAGTATAGGCTTGAGTGACTTGATGAGATGAGTGTTCCATGAGCTCTTGCAAGAGATTTTCACTTATGTTGGATATGCATCTTTTTGAAAATCTTCCATGTGACAAGGTAATGGTTAGAAGTTCACTTAAGTTTGAGAGTATCGTGTTAAATGTGGCTTGTTCTTTATTGTTAGTCTATCTTCCATAATGAAAAAGAAGCCGGTCACAACTTGAACTTTAAAAATAAATTCTTAAGAGAGAGCAATTTGCCTCGTCATGAATGACTAAGTGCGGGGACAACATTGGAAGGCAACACCGATTTCCCTTTTAAGCAAGGATTACTTACTCGAGGACGAGCAAGGTTTAAGCATGGGGGAGATGTTGACGGTGAATTTTCGTCCACCTAGAGTACTTGTATACATTGGTTTCGATTATGATTTGCAACTAACCCGCCACTAGGCATACTAATGATGTAACAAGTTCACACTTGCATGTCGATTTTGGAGTTTGTTGTTTACGCAGAAATCTACGCTAAAGAGGAGACTTTCGGCATAAGTTCACCAAGCACTTCGGAAGAAGATCATGAAGCCCAATAAGAGTCAAGACACGCGATGAACATGACTCCAAATGACCCGAGGACCGAAGCGTCAACTCGCAAGTCTTCGGGGACTCAACCGTAAAACAACGAAGCTTGCATAGCAAGGATTCAAGCCTTAACCGTGAAGGAAACGACGTCAAAGGCCCACATGCAAGTGCACACAAATAAGGGATCACGCGAGAAGCAACCGGGGAGGAAACCGGGGCCGAACCGTGTCGAAGTGGGCTCGGGCCGGCCGGCCGGGCCGACCGGCCCGGCCCACTACGGGGTCGGTTTGGTCCCCCCCTTTGCCCTAGGTGTTCGTCTATTTATTGCCTCCGCCGCCGTCGGCCGCCACATCGAACAAATCATCCTACCGACGCCAATCACCGAACACCGCCGCCGCAAGATGAGGGAAAGAGTTAGATGAGCTCGTCGCAAGGATCAACGCCGGCGGAGAGAAGGAAGCAAGAGGAGGACTTCAAGCCACCGGCCTAGGGGTGTTCCCGAGCTCCATCGCCACCATCTTCATCGACGACGTTCTCCGGAGTCTCCATCACCCCTATGTGCTTCAATCCGTGTAAGATGATGGGGTGATGTCTCCGTTCATCCCTAGGATTAGTTGGATACATGTTATGTGATCGCTACTTGATTCGTGGTTTCAATCTATTGTTTTCATGTTGATGATGCTTTGATGATTAAGGTTAGCTACCATGTTTTTCGGGCGTATGATATCCGCTACTCACATAGATTCCATCAACATACCGTGTCCATCATAGGTCTAGTCACGAATACCTTCGCGTAGTGACGATACGAGAGGAGGGAAAGGGCGAAACCGTGGTCACAACCCCCGGCAGATTGGTTTACCGCTTTCTTGTAGTAGATGCATACCATGTTATCCTAGATCCTAGGGAGGGAACGCTTATCTTTCTTAATCACTCTCTTGTGTTCACCCCTTTACCATCTAGTTTAACCCTAGATTTGTTTGATCGACTTAACTTAGATTAACTTAGGTTAGATTGTTTTACCTTTAGATTAATACTCTTTCAAAGGTTTTCCATTCAACTAGATTAGTACTTGGTTAAGCGCTAGTAATCCCCTTGCTCCGCGGATTGACAAGAACCTTGGGAATCCCGTGGTGAAAAAGGTGTAGGTCCGTACGCTTGCGGATCGTAGGTGGATACGAGTTTTATCCGTCAACGGCGGTCGAGCTCGGCGCCCTCACCATCGACTTCAAGCCACGCACAACCATCAAGTCGCGGGCTCTAGTCGACTTCATGGCGAGTGGCGGGAGAACCGGCCTACCTACTCCAACCATGCGACCGAGCATTGGGTGATGTACTTCGACGGCTCACTCAACCTCGAGGGCGCGAGGTGCGGGGGTACTCCCCGATCTCTCCAACGGGCGAACAACTCAAGTACGTCCCGCGATCTTCCGGAAGGTCTCAAACAACGAAGTCGAATACGAAGCTCTTCTACACGGGCTCCGCCTCGCGGCTTCACCGGGCATCAAGTGGCTGCCGGTCTACGGCGACTCCGCGGTGGTCATCAACCAAGTCAACAAATCCCGGGACCGCAACAAGGAGAACATGGACGCCTATCGCCTAGAAGTCCGCAAGCTCGAGAACAAGTTCTATGGTCTCGAGTTCCACCACATCGTCCGCGACAACAACGTTGCGGCGGACGTCCCGTCGAAGCTTGGATCAACCCGCGCTCCAAGTACCGGCGGGTGTCTTCATTCACGAGCTTCACGCGCCATCAATCTCGGAGCGAGCGCAACCGACCACCGTCCCGGCGCACCCACCGGCCGGACAGGAGGTCATGATGATCGACGTGGACTGGAGGCAACCCTTCATCGACTACCTCGGCGAGCGAGAAGGTTCCCTCGGACAAGAACTTGGCCGAGCGGCTCATCCGCCGCGCCAAGTCCTACGTCCTCGTCGGAGACAAGCTTTACAAGCGCGGCGCATCTTCTCGGAGTACTCATGAAGTGCGTCCCCGAGCAAGAAGGCAAGGGCATCTTGGAGGAGATCCACAAGGGCGTGCGCGGCAACCACGCGTCCTCCCGCACGGCCGGTCGGCAAGGCCTTCCGGCGAGCTTTCTGCGGCCCACGGCTCGGGCGACGCCGAAGAACTCGTCGAAGGTGCCAAGGATGCCAATACTTCGCCAAGCGACAACACGTCCCGGCCTACAAGCTAGTCACCATACCGCCAACCCCGGCCCTTTGCCTGCCGGGGGCTCGACATGATTGGGCCACTACCAAGCTCGCGCCGGGGGGTTTCAACGAGTATTGGTGGCCATCGACAAGTTCACCAAGTGGATCGAGGTCAAGCCGGTCACATTCCCCAAGGCCGACGAGTACTCGACTTCCCGGATGAACTCGTGCATCGCTACGGACTACCCCACCGCATCATCACGGATCCGGGCTCCAACTTCAACAACCACCGGTTCCGGGGAATACCGCGAGAACGACAGGATCGACGTACGATACGTCTCAGTTGCCCATCCTCGGGCCAATGGACAAGTCGAGCGCGCCAACGGGATGGTGCTCGACGCTCTCAAAAAGCGGCTACACGACGCCGCTAACTCCAAAGGAGGCAAGTGGATCAAGGAACTACCCAATGCACTGCGGGGGCTACGTACTCAGCCCTCCAAGCCAATGGGGCAATCCCCATACTTCCTGGTCTACGGCTCCGAAGCAATCCTCCCCGCCGATGTCATATGGAACTCGCCGGCGGTGGAGCACTACGACGAAGGCGTCTCCGAAGACGAGAGAGCGGACGAGTTGACATCGACGGCCTCGAAGAAGCTCGCTGCGCCGCCCTCGTCCAATCAGCAAGGTACCTGGAGGGTATCCGACGCTACCATGATCGCAACGTCAAGGAACACTCCTTCAACGTTGGTGATCTTGTCCTCCGTCGTATCTAGAACACGGAAGGACTACACAAGCTTAGCTCCCCCTGGGAAGGTCCCTTCATCGTGGCAAAGGTGACCGGGCCGGGCTCCTACCGCCTCCAAACACTTGAAGGCGAAGACATCAACAACTCGTGGAACGTCGACCAGCTCTGTCGGTTCTACGCCTAGTCTACACGACTACATCAACACCCCTCCGCCGTAAGCGGCCTCTGGGTCCTGGCTCTAGTCTCCGGACTACTCTCCAGGATCCAGCCCGCGCGGCTACCTACGGATCTACCGCGTAAGCGGCTACTCGCCCTAGCACCACTTAGCTGTAAGCGGCCTCCGGGTCCAGGCGACTACTCTGTAACTACGGCCCTGGCCATCCAGGTGTACTTCTTCAGTAATAAAGTTTGATCGATCATCAACTTCTTTACTGTCTACCTCCCTCAACGGGACTACTGCCGAGTACGACTACTCGCACCAACTCCACGATGGGGCTCCGCACTCTAAGATCGCGACTACGAGTACTCATTGATGGAACTTTTCTTTCATTAATACTTGAACAATTACATTGCAAATGTTTTTGTACACATACTGCTATGAGCTAACTATTACAGGGCTACTGGAGGTTAAGTTTTTCGGCGACTTGCTCCGCAATGGGCGCCATCTCGCTCCCGGCAGCCTCCGCATCTGCTCGTACCGTACGGTTGGCGGCTACCCCGTCGGCCGACTACTTCCACGGGTGCCTTCGGGAAGTAAGACTTCATGAAGGCCAGCACCTGCTTCAGGATCGAGCTCGACAGATGCTTCACATATGTCGCCAGCCCGAGAGGGCTTCCTTGAGGCGATCCACGAGCGGTGCTATCTTGGGGCCGCCAGGATGAGGCACCAAGAGTCTTGCAATGGGAAGCGCGGCTTCTTCAAGCTCCTTCGGTGGGCCCGCCGGCTCCTCGCGGTCCTCGTTCGGCCACGCAACGATTTGTAGTAGTTGACGAGGTCACGATCGGAAGCAATGCGGAGCTCCATGTGCTTGTCGCACTCGAAGGCAAGTTCCCTATAGTCAAGCTCGAGTACCTGGCGGGCCTCCTGCTCCTGGTAGAAGAGGTTCTTCATGTCTCTCTCTGAGGTCCTCAACTGCTCCACCCGGGTCTCGAGCTCTGCAAAACAACAAGGCACAGCGGGTTAGACTACCTCTCTACCTCCAGCAACTACTCAACAAGTCAAGTGGCGTACCTTTGTTCTTGTTGCGGAGTGTCTTGTTCTTCCGCACCAAGTCGTCGCTCTTTGCCTGCATCTCTTGGACATCGTTGTGATATTTGGCAAAGGCGGCGTCAAGCTTGGATTGCATGGCGGTCGCGTGCTTCCGCGACTTCAAGAGTTGATCTTCCAGCGCTTCAGCCCGGAGCACTGCGTCGCCGAAGCCTTGCAGCATGCTAGACTTCTCGCGGGACCTCTCCACGACGTCCTGCACAGACAACACATGTCAAATGAGTACTCAACAACAAAGGAATGACTACTCAGGAGTTAAGACTACTCACCTTCATCCATTGTTCAGCCTGGCGGACTGCTTCCAGGTGCCTGGCTACCGTCGCCGGGTCCACCAAGTCGTCAGCCAGCAGCTCTACTCCGCCACGACTACCCGTGGTGACCTCCGTCATCGGCGCAGAGCGGATGGGCTCCGCGTCCTGGATTTCCGGGGAACGGACCACCACCTCCAGAGCAGCCGCTGGCGGCACGGCGGCCTCCTCTCCTCCGGTGCCCACGGCGGCTTCCTCGACGGTCTCCTCCATAGGCTCGGGGGCTCCTCCAGTAGCCTCCGGCCCTTGTGGTCTCAAGTTCTGCATGGACACCGCCGCCGGGATGTCACTCCCTTCGGCCTCGGCACCTGTCAAGAAGAAGACAAGTGCATTAGCAACTACGACTACTCTATGGGGAATATTAAAGCCTCAGCGGAGTACTTACCTTCGACCACGCTGGCCTCGGGCAACGCAGCTCCAGTAGCCGGCGCTTCGGACTCTGTCTGGGGGCAGGAGTGGACTCCTCGGCGGGCGGCGCGACTTCTTCCTCCGCCACCGTCGTAGAGGGCTCATCTCCCTCCCAGGACAGATATGTTGACTTCCTGCAAAAGTACACAAATTGGTTGTCAATCAAGCTCGACTACTACACCAAGAACTACTCAGGAAGGCTCAGTACTTACAAACTTGACCGGACTATCGTCACAGTCGGGGCTCCAAGGATGCTGGCAATATCTACCAGTCCAGCCTCGGCGGGCGCCTCCTCTTGCGCTCCTGCGGCTGTCGCCTCCTCTACGGCAACGGTAGCCGGTGCAGCGCTCTCCTGCGCTCCTGCGGCCACCACTTCTTCAGTAGCAGCGGCGGCGGGCTCCATGCTCCCCTGAGGAGCAGGGGGCTGGCGCTCCATCTGCGCCAAAAGCTCTTCAACAGTGGGGGCTGGGCTACGACTCCCAGCGGGTTCCCCCACCGTGTCCCACTCGCCTTCGTCGCCCTCGTCAATGGGCTCCGTTGGCGGCACCTCCTGCATACCGAAAGGATAGAGGCAATGTGGCCTAAAGGGGGGTGAATAGGCTCGCACACGAATTTAAACTTTTTCTCGCGAAAACACCGTCGGACATCGGAACCTCCGAGATTATTCTCGGAACCTCCGAACGAGGCGACCCTCCGAGAATAAACTCGGAACTTCCGACAGTTTACGTTAGAACGAGCATAAATAACAAGAGCTGCGAGGAACTTGATGAAAACCAGATCTACTAAATTCTAGGAGGTACTTAGGACCTAGCAAGAAGATTTCTAAGCAAAGTACAAGCTAGGAAGGCACCACAAAGTAGATCGGGAGCAAACCCTAATAGATCTAGTCAAGCACAAGCATGAACAAGTAAGTAAATGAGAACACGCATGAGACAAAGATTTATCCCGTGGTTCAGCTCGCCACAAAGGCTTGCTTACGTCCACGTTGTTGAGGAGGCCACAAAAGGCTCGGACCACAAAGGTCAACTCCTCTCTCACACCTATCACTTTGGGTAATAGGTGGAGGCTTTCCACTAGAATCACAAAGGGTAATACAAACACCTTGGAGCTTCCACAAATCGGTTTGGAGAGCTTCCAAGAACCTCTATCCGTCTAGGAGCAAAGCTCCAAGAGTAATAGATCCACCAAGCTTGCTAGGGTTCTTCCAAGTGCTCAAGTACCAAGGGAGAAGAGATTGGCTCACTAACTCACTTCAAGAATCCACTCTCAATCAATGCTAGGCAAGGATTTGGAAGAGAGTAGGTTAGGAGTGAATGCAAGGTGAGAGAAAACAGCAACAAACGGCGTTCTGCGCGGGGGGGGGGGGGAAGAAGATAACCGTTGGGGGACCGTGGGGTATAAATACCCCCGCATCCGGAACGGTGACGGCTATATTCCAGAGTTCGGAACCTCCGAGAAAAATCTCGGAACTTCCGACTTTTGAAAACTCTGCAGACTGTAGCCCGTACGGTCGGAACCTCCGAGAAAAACTTCGGAACCTCCGAACAACAGACAGCAGGAGCAAAACAGCTGCAGGTTACTTCCCTTGGGGTGAGGATTAAGGTTTAGGAAAGATGGATTATGAGCACTTGAAACCACCCTAACTCACCATTAGTATCCCTCTTGATAGTACGGATTGTCCTATACTCAAATTCAAAAGATAAAATAAATAAACTCCTCCAAGTAGCATAGGCATCCTTTTTGTAACAAGTTGAGGGGTCTCCAATCAATCTTTTGCACTCGTGATAATAACTCTATGCTTTGCACAACAAACTCAAAGGCTCATTAGCTCTTTAATTGTGTGGTCAACATCACCAAAACCCTCATAGGGCTTGATTGCACTTACAATCTCCCCCTTTTTGGTAAATGTTGACAACCCAATTAAAGTTTACAATTTAATTTGAAAGATTGAGCTTTTGATGATTTGAGTACAAGTCTCCCCCTCAATGTATGCATGTACCTTTTGAATAGGGAAAAATGTCTTAACCGACAATTAAGTTGCATACATTGTGAGTAAAAGTGTCAAGAAAGTTGTACTCAAGCCATTGAGGGGTGCAAAAGAAGTGTAGCAGATAATACGTGATGCATATGCCATGTGAAAACACACAGAGAGTTATCTGTTAGCAGAGTTCGGAACCTCCGAGAATGTTTCGGAACCTCCGGGGGTTGGAGCCTCCGGAAAAATTCTCGGAACCTCCGAGGTCCGCAACAAATACTCCAACGGACAACAATAACACACGGCAAAGCAACGATATGACCGTAAAAATAGCAGCTAGATAAAGATAATAGCATTCAACACATCTAGCCCTATTACAACCATCACAAGGTTTTAAAGTTTTACAAATCCCATTCATGACCATGACCAGAACCTGCTTGCCAACAGAGGCAAGCTAAAAGCTTTACAACAGTTCACCATTTAACCAACAGGAGTTTATGAGAGAATAGTTAGCACTCTCATCTCACCAAAAGAACAAAAGAATTTTGTGGTTAGCAGGCCACCAGAAGGAGCTCCAGGTCTTCAGATGCTTCTCAATCTTCATCTCTCCCCCTTTGTCAACAGTTTAACAAAAAGGAAAGAAAAGAAGAGAGGAAGTGAGAACAGAACCTAGGGAAATCACTCCTCATCACTGAAGTCAGAGTCCTCCTCCTCCGCTTCAGGGACTGTGCTGTCAGAACCAAGGTCAGAACCAGATGAGGACAGGTCTATGGGCCTTCTGACAGGTCTGCCAGCAGTGGCCTTCCTCCTGAGTCTAGCACCAGATGAGGAACCCATAGCCTTCTTACCAGCAGCCTCTTTCCTCAGTCTGGCCATTTTAGCACCTAGTGGCTCATCATCTTCTTCATCTCCATCAAAGTGGGCAGCAGGAGTATCCTCAGCCATGGGACTAGCAGGCTCCTTCTCACCCTCATCCTCGCTAGTAATGTACTCTGGAAAGTCAGGAAAGAGAGGAGGAGGATGGTGCATGGCATCGAAGGACGGCCCCGGTGCTTCGACAATCTGTTCATATCTTCCTTGAGCTCAAAAAGCCGATGGGAAGTCCATCTCGCAGACATCCGGGTGTCCCTCACCATCCCTCTCGGCTTATGCGGTTCGGCGAGGCATGGGAGCCTTGCCGGGTCCTTCTTCTCCTACCGCCGGGACCGCATTTGGGTGGCTTGGTGCTGGCCTTCTTAAGGATGTGCTCCTCCACAATATGCTGCTTCTTCTGATGCTGCCACTGCTTCACTTGGTAGGATGCATGCTCAACATCTTTCTTGTAACTGACTCCGGAAACCATCTCTATCATGTACATAAGGTAAGGAGCATAAGGCAGGTTGCACTTCCCACTCTCTGTCACTTCTACCAAGTTGTACCAGATGAATCTGCTCACAGAGAATGGCCTAGCTCCAGGCAGCAACCTAGCCAGCAGATTTGGTGCAAACCTCCTAAGGCTGGTTGAGTCACTGCCCCCTTTTGGATATATGGTTTCCCTGAACATGTTGTTGAGCACATAATACACTGATTTCAGAGCAGTGGTAGAGCCATCAGCCAACTCCTCATACTCATAAGTTGCAGCAATCTTGTTGGGGTTCATATGGGCCTCAAAGTGGATAATGTCAGCCTCCCTGTCCTCCTTGCTGAACCCAAACAGCCTAGCAAAAGTGACAAAATCAATCTTGTAATGTACCCCTTCTGTCATCCAGTGGATGGTCTCCTTGTTGTCTTCATGAAAGAAGGTAGCATGAAACTGAGCTAAAACCTCTATGTTCCAATCATATTTGAAGCTCATGATGTCTCTCATCTTATATTTGTCCACCAAGTCAAGCACCTCTTCCTTGACAGGTTCCTCTGCTGCCTCCAGATGAGTAAAGTCGATCCACTTCATCTTGATCAGCTTCATCTTGGTGTTAAGGACAGTTTCATAGAACTTGAAGTGGAAAACAGACCAAAATCTATAATCTATAGCTGCCATCTTGGGGTTCACATAAGGATTTTCCTCTCTGGCTTTCTTGACCAAGAACCCTGCTCCATCATAGTTAGTGTGCTCAATGTACACAGAGTTATCATACTTGGTTGGAGGATGTCTTTTGAGCAACCCCTTGTGGTACTTGAGATAGGTTGAGTCTATTTCTCCTAAGGGCATGTCATCTTCCGGCTCTATAGGGATGGTCTTGCCTTCGATCCCTCCATTATCATCCACATGGGCAGTAGACCCAGATCCTCTGCCTCCTGATAAACTACCCCCTTTTCCTCTTCTAGGGGTGGCCTTTCCTCTCGCCGCCACCGCCACTCGTCGTTGCTCTTGCTGCTAATTTGAAAGCCCTTTCACCAGCAGGTGTCTCAAAGGGTGGCCTCTGCCTCTTGGTGTATGTCTTGTCAACGGGAGTGCCGGACATCCGTCGAAAGAAATATGAGCAGCGGATAAGAGTGGGATCGGGGACCGACAAGAACATAGGATCAAGATAGGCATGATGTTCAATTGATTAATTTTCGGTGGAATTTTGAATCACGGATCGTCACTTGTTAGTACGGACACGGAACCTCCGAGAAAGTTTCCGGAACCTCCAGGGAGTTGGAGCCTCCGGAAAAATTCTCAGAACCTCCGAAGTCAGTGTACTGACAGAGGACAGTTTGTTGATTCAACTTTCAACTGAATTTTAACCAAGGAAGCAAACATGATTGAAATTAACTAGGACAAGTGAGAAAGGACGTTACAGGTGAAGTGAAGTTCAGTGGAACTTTGAATCAAGGTCAGCTTACAGTGGGTTACAGGGTTCGGAACCTCTGAGAATTTTCTCGGAACCTCCGAGCCCCTGTCAACCTTACTGCATTCTGACATTTGATTCAACTTTCAACTAAACCTAAGCTTTACTTGCAACACAGGCATTCAGGGCAAGGATAAATAGGCAGCATTCTACGAATACCAAGATTTAGAACCCTAACAGCATGTAGACCTAGGAATTTGGGTTAGGGTTAGAGTAAGGCCTCTGATTACCTTGATTGGGATCAAGGAGATGGAAGACGAAGATCTTCAAGAGATGTTTACGCCAGGGAATCGACAGGAAAGGGTGCGGATTGAAGCCTTCTTCTTCTTCTCCGTACGGGATTCGAGCGAACCCTTCCTTGACACTCCCCAGCGGCGACCCACAAACGAGGAAGGCGGCACGGCTTCGTGCGGGTAGCCCGCAAGAGGTGTGGTCACCAGCGGCAATGGAAGCAGCGGCGGTGAGGCGGTGGAGAAGGATGGTGCGGTGCAGTTTTCCTTCCATGAGAGCGAGAGGGAGAGGGAAGCGGTGAAACCAGATCTGAGATGGTTGACTGCGGTGAAAGGGAAACGGTTGGTTTACCCTAGGTAAAAAGAATATTCTTCGAAGATGCCTTATTCCCTTTAACTCCCCTTCGGTTGAGACTGAGCGCCAAGTCTGTAAAGATTGGAGCTTCCGATGATTTTCTCAGAACTTCTGAGGCCCGGAGCCTCCAAAGATTTCCTCGGAGCTTCCAAAGTTTGAATTCCAGAGACAGTTAACTTCTACTCTTTTTGAGATTTTGAACTTTCTATCAACTGAGATTCTTAGGTCATGGTACCCTTGACTCAAGTGGCTAGAAAACAAGCATTCACACACATAACTATAGCCACTTAAGACAAGTTAGGGATAAGAAAATAGATTTTGAAAAACCTTTAAGATAGAGTTTTCACACACATTTTTTTTAAACAAAATTTTCAGAGAAAACTAACAGATTGAAGCAAACAATTATGGCATGCTAGAGATCAAACCACGCAACAAGAATCAAGAATATTTAGTTCATTCCTTAAGCTACAAAACCTTGACTCATCGAGAGGTTTAGTGAAGATATCGGCTAGTTGTTTGTCGGTGCTCACATGACTTAAAACGATATCTCCTTTGGCTTCGTGGTCTCTCAAGAAGTGATGATGGATGTCTATATGTTTTGTGTGAGAATGGCTTACGGGGTTGTTTGCAAGCTTTATAGCACTTTCATTGTCACACAAAAGTGGGATATGGGAAAAGTGACATCCGTAATCTTTTAAGGTTTGCTTCATCCATAGTAGTTGAGCACAACATGCGCCGCCGCAACATACTCGGCCGAGGCGGTGGAAAGGGCTACCGAGTTTTGCTTTTTAGAACTCCAAGACACTAGAGACCTACCAAGGAATTGGCAAGTCCCCGATGTGCTCTTTCTATCTACTTTACAACCGGCATAATCGTAATCCGAATAGCCGAGTAGATCGAAAGTGGAGCCCTTAGGATACCACAAGCCAAGGTTAGGGGTATGCACTAGATATCTCAAGATTCTCTTTACGGCCATGAGATGACACTCTTTCGGGTTAGCTTGAAATCTAGCACACATGCACACACTAAGCATAATACCCGGCCTAGATGCACATAAGTAAAGAAGAGAGCCGATCATGGAGCGATATACCTTTTGGTCCACGGATTTCCCTTCTTCATTGAGGTCCATGTGTCCATTGGTAGGCATTGGAGCCTTGATGGGTTTTGCCTTGTCCATGTCAAACTTCTTTAACATATCCCTTGTATACTTGGTTTGACATATGAACGTTCCTTCTTTAGCTTGTTTGATTTGAAATCCAAGAAAGAACTTGAGCTCACCCATCATGGACATTTCAAACCTCTTTGTCATCACCCTACTAAACTCTTCACAAAAAGTTTCATTAGTACTACCAAATATTATGTCATCGACATATATTTGGCACACAAAAATATGATCATCAACTTTTCTAGTAAAGAGAGTAGCATCGGCTTTGCCTATCTCAAAGCCTTGCTTAAGCAAGAAATCCTTAAGGCATTCATACCATGCTCTTGGTGCTTGCTTTAGCCCATAGAGCGCCTTATGGAGTTTGTAGACATGATTAGGACGCTTGGGATCTTCAAAACCCGGTGGTTGCTTAACATATACTTCTTCGGAGAGTGGTCCATTGAGAAATGCACTCTTGACATCCATTTGATAGAGCTTGAAGTCATGATGGGCGGCGAAAGCTAGTAGAAATCGAATTGCATCAAGTCTTGCTATCGGTGCATATGTTTCTCCAAAGTCTAGCCCTTCAACTTGGGTGTACCCTTGAGCAACCAATCTTGCTTTGTTCCTAGTCACAACACCAAACTCATCTTGCTTGTTCCGAAAGACCCATTTGGTGCCAATGATGTTTGTATTTGGTCTCTCCACCAACTCCCACACTTGGTTTCTTTCGAAGTTGTTCAACTCCTCTTGCATAGCCACCACCCAATCCGGATCCTCGAGAGCTTGCTCTACCTTGGTTGGTTCAAGAGAGGAAACAAACGAGTAAAATGCACAAAAATTCTTAAGACGAGATCGCGTTGTTACCCCTCTCCTTATGCTCCCAAAAATATTGTCGGCGGGATGATCCCGTTGAATGACTTGATGTACACGAGGATGTGATGGTCCAAGAGGTTGGTGTAGAGGTTGATCTTCATCATCTTCATCAGCTTGGGGCTCAGATGTACTTGCTTGGACATCCCCTTGCTGATCAATCTGCTGGTTCAGGGTGTCTTGTGGTGTTGAACTTCCAGACCCCGGAACCTCCGGAGAATTTCTCGGAGGTTGGATTCCAGTGCCAGTTCCCGGAACCTCCGAGGAAATTCTCGGAACCTCCGAATTCTCGCACCGCTCCCGAACCAAAGTGGCTTCGGCCCTTCGAGTGGTGTTGAAGCTTGTGCTTGGTTTTCATCTTCCTCTTGTGCCTCAACCGGTCTAACATCACCTATGGCCATTTGCTTGATTGCTTCACAAGATGGATTCTCTTTACCTACAACATCCAAATCAACTTGCTCGACTTGAGAGCCATTAGATTCATCAAAGGTCAAATCCACCGTGACTTCAATCCTCCCGGTGGTTAGATTGAAGACTCGATAAGCATGCTCATTTGGACCATAACCAAGAAGAAATCCTTCGTCAACCTTTGGTGCAAACTTAGAGGTTCGGGGCCTCTTGTTTAGAATGAAACATTTGCACCCAAACACTCTAAAGTAAGACACCTTGGGCTTTTTACCGGTAATAAGCTCATAGGAGGTCTTCTTGTGAAACTTGTGAAGATAGAGGCGGTTGATTGCATGGCAAGCCGTGTTGATAGCTTCGGCCCAAAAGACGTCTTGAGTCTTGTACTCATCCAACATGGTTCTTTCCATCTCGATAAGAGTTCTATTCTTTCTCTCAACCACCCCATTTTGTTGAGGGGTATAAGGTGCTGAAAATTCATGCTTGATGCCCTCTTCATCAAGAAATTCTTCAACATAGGTGTTCCGGAACTCCGAGCCATTATCACTTCTCACTTTCTTGATTGGTAGCCCGAATTCCCTTTGTGCTCTTCTAATGAAGGTCTTCACCTTTCCTTGCACTTCACTCTTGTCAAACACAAAGAACACCCACGTGAAGCGAGAATAATCATCAACAATAACTAAGCCATATTTGTTACCGCCAATACTTATGTAGGCCACCGGTCCAAATAGATCCATGTGGATGAGCTCCAACGGGCTTGAAGTAGTGAGGATGCTATTTGGTGGGTGAGGTGCTCCTACTTGCTTTCCGGCTTGGCATGCTTTGCAAATCCTATCTTTCTCAAAATGTACATTTGTTAGTCCAAGGATGTGTTCATCTTTCAAAAGTTTGGCCAAGTTCCTCATGCCAACATGGGCTAGACGATGATGCCAAAGCCAACCCATGCTAGATTTTGCCACTAGACAAGTCTTGGGAGAAACTTTACTTTTGTTGAGATCAACTAGGTAAAGCCTCCCCCTCAAGCGGCCCGTGAAGACAATAGAGGAATCCTCCCTTTTTATGATGGACACATCCTTATCCGTGAAGTGGCAATCAAAACCAATCTCACTAAGTTGTGAAACCGATAATAGATTGTAACCCAACGGATCAACATGAAGAACATTTGTAATTGAGTAATTTTGAGATATAGGAATATCACCTACACCGATGACTTCTCCTTTTGTATCCCCTCCATATGCAATGGTTTCCCTTGGTCCTTCCAAATGGAGATAGGATGAGAACATACTCTTTTCTCCGGTCATATGATGTGTACATCCACTATCAAGCACCCAACTTGATCCACCGGAGGAGTATGCCTACAAAACAATTTAGTTCCTTCTTTTAGGTCCCCAATTTGACTTGGGGCCTTCCACGTTAGTAACCAAAACTTTTGGAACCCATAGTGATCTTTTCACATATATGTTGGACTCATTTCCAACATACGTGGCAACAACTTTACCAACATTGTTGCGTCTCAACACATAGCTAGGAGGTATGTCACTAGATGCATGGGCTTTGCTTTTGTTGGGACTCAAGTTTCTTCTAGGCACCATTGGATGATTTTCAACCTGCATATAAGTGTTAGAGGCCCTGGAACCATGCTGCTTCTGAGTCCTGCTCCTTTTCTTTGTCTTGTCTTTACGGTCCCGGAACTTCCGAGAATTTTCTCGGAACCTCCGAGTTGGACCGTTCGAGCTGCTCGTGGCTTCCGGACTCCGGAACCTCCGGCTTGGAGGTCGGAACCTCCGGGTGCGGGAGAACGAAATCCGAACTCTTGAATTCAAGGCATTCTTTTTCTTTGATGATTTTTCTTTCATTGGTCTTACCACCTTCAATATATCCAAAGCCTGGATTCTTGCTCTTCTCTAACACTTTCCTCTTGGTGAATCTTGGCCTTTTGTTTTCTTCACCCATGCATCCTCTAGCTATGATTGAGTTCAACCTAGCAATTTCTTTTTTTAAAGCTTCCATGTTAGCAAGGTTAGTGGCATAAGATTCAATATCAATATGATAACATCTATCACAGCCCTTGCTAGTAGAAGCACTAGAGTTGCCTTTTACCTTCGAAGGATGTGAGGTGCTACTCCAAAGGAGGCTATATTGCTCCTCAAGCTCTTCATTCCTCAACTTGAGAGAATTACATTGAGCTTGAGTGACGAGAAGGTCCTCCTTGAGAGTAGCTATGACACTCTTCGCTTGGTTGACTTCCAAACGCAAAGCCTCAATCTCACTTCTATCGGAGATAATGGTGTCTTGGCTTTTCTCTAGCTCAACTATTAGCTTAGCCATAAAGTCTCTAGATTGCTCATCCATTTCACGAACAAGTTGGTTAGCTTCTTCATCACTAGTATCATCACTAGAGTCCATTTCCGACTCATCACTAGGTTGAGGAAAGGGTTTTGGGGCAGTTTTTACCTTCTCACCCTTGGCCATGAGACAATGAATGGAAGTGCTCTCTTCATCATCGGTCAAATTGTTGAACAATCTTGAGGTGGAGGGAAGCTTCTTGATAGCCACGGTTGCAACTTTCTTCCCTTCCTCTTCACTAGAGCTTTCATCCCCGGAGTTCCATTCATGACCAATGTGGGCTTCACCACCATAGTGTCTTCTCTTGTAGTGTGGTTTTTGATCTTTCTTGTAGCTCCCTTTACCCTTGTCATTCCTATTTTCTCTCTTCTCATTAGGGCAATCAGCAATGAAGTGCTCGGTACTTCCACAATTGTAGGAAGTTCTCTTTTTCTTGTTGGGAAACTTCCTCTTGGCAAACTTGTACCCTTGCTTCTTCAATCCTCTCTTGTAGGTCTTCATGAACAAGGCCATGTCCCCAATCTCAACATGAGAACCTTCATCTTCATCTTCGCTTGAATCACTTGTGGAGCTCTCTACTTCCACCCTTTTGGACTTTGACTTGAGAGGCTTGGAAGAAGTAGTGTGCTTGGATGAGGAGGAGGGTTTGCTTGACTTGTGAGAATGGAGAGCCACCTCTTTAACCTTCAAGTTGTTTAACTTAGCCTCCAACTCCCCAATCTTCTTTCTATGTTGAATTTCCTTGTCCATGAGCTCATGTGTAAGAATTCTTCCAAGAACATCATTTGGAGAGAGTTCCTCAAACCTTTTCTTCTCTCTAATCAAGGTGACTAGAGTGGGATTCCTTGGTGCAAAAGCCTCCAACATCACCTTCACAACAAAGTGGTCATCTAGCTCATCACCACCTAGACCTCTTATCTTTCCAACAATGACCATCAACCTATCAAACATCTCTTGTGGCCCCTCTCCATCAAAGATAGTAAATCTATTGAGTTCGGCCATTAATATATTGATCTTGGATTTCTTGACCTTGTCAACACCCTCATGTGCAATGTGGAGAATGTCCCAAATCTCCTTGGCAATCTCAAGTCCACTAACACGGTTATACTCTTGGGCATTCAAGGCACTAAGGAGTATGCTTGTAGCTTGACCATTCCTTCTAATGTTGCGTCGGTCAATTGGAGTGAGGTTCCTAAAGTCTTTGGGATCTTTAAAACCTACACACACAATATTCCACAATTCCAAGCTTAAGCCGATTAAATAAGCTTTCATCATATGCTTCCATTTAGCAAAGTTAGTCCCATCGAATTGGGGTAATTTGCCAACGGGAATAGTCACTTCATCCTTGGATTTGACATCCAAAGAATCATAGTTAAAGGATACGCTTTTGTAGTCATTCTTTGCTTTAGACTTCGACTTTGGCTTGATTGTTCGCTTGGGAATTCTTGTGCCGTAGTACTCATCATCATCATCTCCATTCTCACTAGATGAGGACGACGATGAGGATGACGAGGATGGTGATGGAGATGGTGAAGGAGTTCTTTTTCTTCTTTTCTTTTCTTCTTTCTTTCTCTTCTTCTTCTTTTCTTGCTTGCTGTCTTCTTTCTTCTTTTCTTCTTTCTTGCTTTTCTTGCTTCCTTCCTTGGAGCTTTCCTTCACAGCCTTTTTAATCTTTTCGAACTTCTCTTGAACTGATGTATCGCCCACTTCCGAGGCATCACTTTCAGCCTCGCTTGGTATATCTTCAAACTGCTCTTCTTCGTGCTTGTCATCATCACTTGCCATATCCTCACACGGTTAGGTGTTTACGAGGATAACCTGCTCTGATACCAATTGAAAGGATCGAGGCAATGTGGCCTAGAGGGGGGGGTGAATAGGCACCGCACACGAAATTTAAACTTTTTCTGCGAAAACACTGTCAGACCTCGGAACCTCCGAGATTATTCTCGGAACCTCCGAACGAGGCGGCCTCCGAGAATAAACTCGGAACTTCCGACAAACTGGTTAGAACAGAGCATAAATAACAAGAGCTGCGAGGAACTTGATGAAAACCAGATCTACTAAATTCTAGGAGGTACTTAGGACCTAGCAAGACGATTTCTAAGCAAAGTACAAGCTAGGAAGGCACCACAAAGTAGATCGGGAGCAAACCCTAATAGATCTAGTCAAGCACAAGCATGAACAAGTAAGTAAATGAGGACACGCATGAGACAAAGATTTATCCCGTGGTTCAGCTCGCCACAAAGGCTTGCTTACGTCCACGTTGTTGAGGAGGCCACAAAAGGCTCGGACCACAAAGGTCAACTCCTCTCTCACACCTATCACTTTGGGTAATAGGTGGAGGCTTTCCACTAGAATCACAAAGGGTAATACAAACACCTTGGAGCTTCCACAAATCGGTTTGGAGAGCTTCCAAGAACCTCTATCCGTCTAGGAGCAAAGCTCCAAGAGTAATAGATCCACCAAGCTTGCTAGGGTTCTTCCAAGTGCTCAAGTACCAAGGGAGAAGAGATTGGCTCACTAACTCACTTCAAGAATCCACTCTCAATCAATGCTAGGCAAGGATTTGGAAGAGAGTAGTATAGGAGTGAATGCAAGGTGAGAGAAAACAGCCACAAACGGCGTTCGCGCGGGGGGGAAGAAGGTAACCGTTGGGGGACCCGTGGGGTATAAATACCCCCGGATCCGAACGATAACGGCTATATTCCGAGTTCGGAACCTCCGAGAAAAATCTCGGAACTTCCGACTTTTGAAAACTCTACGGATCGTAGCCCGTACGGTCGGAACCTCCGAGAAAATCTTCGGAACCTCCGAACAAAGACAAACGAGCGGGAGCAAAACAAAACGCAGGTTACTTCCCTTGGGGTGAGGATTAAGGTTTAGGAAAGATGGATTATGAGCACTTGAAACCACCCTAACTCACCATTAGTATCCCTCTTGATAGTACGGATTGTCCTATACTCAAATTCAAAAGATAAAATAAATAAACTCCTCCAAGTAGCATAGGCATGCTTTTTGTAACAAGTTGAGGGGTCTCCAATCAATCTTTTGCACTCGTGATAATAACTCTATGCTGCACAACAAACTCAAAGGCTCATTAGCTCTTTAATTGTGTGGTCAACATCACCAAAACCCTCATAGGGCTTGATTGCACTTACACATACAAGGAAGGCCAGTCATCAGCAAGTGAACTCGAGAGACCAGTACTCGACTACACTACTCAAGACGTCTTACCTCTTGAGGCGTGGTCTCAGAGACCTTCAACTTCTTCGTCACCCGCTTGCGGGCGGGGTTGTGCGGCTTCCGTGGTGGCGCAACTAGACTAGCCTCCAGGCTAGCCGGCGGATCTTGTACGAGGGGCACGTGAGGTAGGCCGGGACGGCTGAACCTCGACCGCAGCTGGAAGCGGTCCTGCAGCGTCTCCTCGTCGTCGTCCTCGTCGGACGTATCCTCCACGACCACGGTGTCGTCCCCTTCGCCGACTTCTCGCCGCTCCTTGGCTTTGGTTTTTCCCTCCTCCGGGATCTCGACTTCCTGAGGGGGCGGCTGTGGCTCGGAGACGAACTTCTTCAAGTCGTCCTACAAGACACAAGACATCAGCGCGACTACTCACAAAAATGGGTACTCGACTAGGGGGAACGGCTACTTACCTCCTTTGGCGGGCGCGCGGCGGAGTACTCTGCGACAGGGCACGCCGTGTACGGTGGCATGTCCTTGAAGATGCGCGTCAGCCTATCGACAATGTCGTCATCATCGACTTCGCCTCCAGGCATCCGCGACGTGTCGGCGTCGCCGGTGTACTCGAAGCCCAGGGTGTCACGGGCCATCAGCGGCTGCACCCTGCGATTCATGAAGCTGAAGGCCACGTGCTCGGCTCTCATCCCGGCTTCTCTCAGCACCTTGATGCGCGCCAACAGCTCGGGGAGCTGGATCCCCTCCTGCATCGTCGGCTCCGTGTTCCACCACGGGCGATGCTTCCGCTGCTTCCCGCTCGGCTTCGGCAGTCCTGGGTGGTGGTTCGTGACGTAGAACCACTTCGCTTTCCGGGCCCCGGTTGGAGTCGATGAGCTTGTACGAGAGGTACTGCTCCGCCGTATTCTCCCGCATCTGGATCCCTGCTCCACCGACTACTCGCGGGTTGCTGGCGCTCGGCTGCGGCTTCACCCGGAAGAACTTCCGGAACAAGATCCAGTGGGGCTTGATCCCCAGGAACGCTTCACAGAAGTGGACGAAGACTGCGGTATGGAAAATACCGTTGGGGTTGAGGTTGAGGTACTCGACGTCGTAGTACCCCAGAAGGCCTTTGAAGAAATCACTAGCCGGAAGTGCGAGTCCACGCTCTGCAAAACGCGCGAACATCGGAATCTCGTCCTCGCTCTTCTCCATGGGGTACGAGTCCCCGGCGGCGGCCCTCCAACTGTCCATCTCCTTCTCACGGATGAATCCGCTGTTGAGGAGAGCCAGTAGATCCTCAGTCTTCATCTTCAACTTTTCCACTCGCGGCTTGGATCTGGCCGCGGTGGAGACATCGGCTGCGCTGCCCCTGCGGCAGCCCCGGCGGCCTCGTCACGACTCCTCTTCTTCCCGGCGGTCTTCGCGCTCTTGGACGGCGATGGCTTCATTCTCCAAGTGCACGGCGTCTTCACGCGCATCCGCTCGGGGGCTACTCTAGCAGCTCTAGTGGCGGTGCGCTCGGATCTTCAGCGGCGGCGGCGTGCGCAGATCTATTCGAATGGCTACAGCAGCGATGGGTGGAAAACCCTAAGGGTTTTGGCTTCTATTTATAAGTCAAAACGGCCCTCCAACGGCCGGATGGATAAGTCCGCGCTCGGGCCGACTCGGCGGGCCGCGCGTGACTCTTCGTATTCTACTAGTCGACGCGCCTCACCTCGGGGGCTCGGCTACTTCTACTCGACTACCTGGGAAGCGACAAGACTCAGGAGCATCTCAGGACACATTTTACAAGATGACCCTTCAATTCGAGAGGAAGTACTCGACTCAAGGCTCGGGGGCTCCGTGCCACGTGTCCTTCGGTTTTTTCTCTCCGGATTTTTCGGGACATTCTTGCCAAGACTTCAGATGGACCCTCAGCCAGAGTCTACGACTCAACCTAAGGCTCGAGGGCTACTCCATATGGAGTGCGATTTTGCAATCACACTTCCATATCAGCTTCGGCTTCAAGACAACGTGGGCTTTTTTGAAGATCTTCGAGGGCAGCACTCGAGGACGCTTGGGACTACTCGAGAAGACTTCAAGATTGTTCAGATATCAGCTGGAGTACATTCCAGCCTCGGGATGCTTCGATTACTCTTGAGGACTTTTGACTTGTAGTACTCGGGGACGCTTGAGGACTACTCGTTAAGGCCGTCAAGACTACTTGAAGCTATCCTTCTCGACTACAAAGTACTCGGGGGCTTGTCATATGGACCTCCCTGGGCCCACTACCTCGGTGGGTACCAGGACCGACTACTCGGTGGGCCCCTGGGACTACCCGGCTTGCGCTACACGGCACCTGATGGCGTGGAGCACAAGGACTACGGAGGAGAAGTACTCGGTTAGGAAGGGTACATGTCCCGCACTGTATGGAAGACTCCTAGACGTACCCGACTAGTACTCTCTCCCTACTCCGACTTGTAACCCTGCCTTCCGGGCTATATAAGGTGAGGCAGGGACCCTTCTCTAGCATCCAATCTCATCCCACTGCGTACTATTACACCATCTTGTAATCGTACCCAATCAATTCAGAGCTACGCAGCATACAGGACGTAGGGTATTACGCACCTCGCGGCCCGAACCTGTCTAAATTGTGTGCCACGTGTCTCTTCCTTCGAGTTACCGATCTCGGCGAGGCCACATTCATCTACTTCGGGTACTCCCCTTAGTAGGTTGCCGGTCTAAAACACCGACAGTCACTAACCACTAGCCAAAGATAGCTAGCGGGGCAATGAATTTAGCTAGTAAGAGCAACTCTGAGAGACTAGCTATCTTGGCTTAACTGGCTAAAAAATGGAAAATTTGTTAAAAACTAATCCAACAGACTAGCTAAACTTGCCCTCTTTATCCTCCGCTAGGTAAATCGAGGGCTTCGCTAGCCATCTTTGACTAGTCATTCCCGCTAGCTATCCCCTCGTACATGAGTATGGTAGGCGGGACCCACTAGCGGTGGAGCATATGGGGAGTTGATTTTAGCTAGTCTGTTGGATTTCATCAACTTTTTACTAGCTATTTCATTTTACATACTAGCCAAATCAGAGTTTTAGCTAGTGATTTTTAGAGAGGCTTTTGGAGTTGCTCTAAGAGCAACTCCAACAGACTGGCTATCTTGGTTTAACTAGCTAAAAATAGAAAATTGTCCAAAAACTCGATCCAACAGACTAGCTAAACTTGCCCTAGCTATCCTCCACTAGCTAAATCGGGGCCTTCGCTAGCTATCTTTGGCTAGCCAGTCCCACTAGCTATCCCCTTGTACATGAGTATGGCAGGCGGGACCCACTAGCGGTGGAGTATATGGACAGTTGATTTTAGGTAGTCAGTTGGATTTCATCAACTTTTTACTAGCTATTTCATTTTACATACTAGTCAAATCAGTAATTTAGCTAGTGGTATTTAGAGAGGCTCTTAGAGTTGCTCTAAGGATAGCTAGTTGGGTAGATAACTGGTCTGTTGGAAGAGTGTTTTTGAGATTTTTTCCAAAATTTAGCTAGCCAAGTCGTTTTGACTGGTCTCTTCGAGTTGCTCTTTACCCTAATTAGGGGTCAAAGGTGGGGTAAATTTTTTTCCCACACAACCAAACACGAGACAAGCAAGAGAGAGAGCGCAGTAGCAGTGGCACTCATAGCAGCTACCTTGAAGCGCATCCGGCATCCCTACCGGTGGCCACCGTTTCTCAGCTCCGCTCCACAGCTTCATTACTGCATCCCCTTGTGTGCTATCCCCACTGGTGCTACACAGATTGGAGTTGGAATCAGGTGAAGTCCGACTGATTTGGCCATATGAGTTGACTTTGCTGCCGTCTGCCCGTCTGTAGTGCCTTTCATATTGCTACCGGGTAGGGGTGAAAACAATTACGGAAATTCCCGATCGATCAGCTTCATTTCCGAATATAAGAAACAATCAAATGGAAATGGTAGGAGCCGGAAATGGTATGGAAATAGAAAAATGTTGGTGGAAGTGGAAATGGAAATGGTAGTGGTTTTGTTCTAAAGAATACATGTATCGACCGTTTTTACTTGGAAAATTCCGTTGGAATTTCGAAGTGTCGACGAATGTCTCATAAGCCTAGGTAACACTGAGGTCCAACATGACCTAATAATGCAACCCTACGTATATAACTTCAGTCTCCACTCGTAGTCCTCAGCTCGCTGACACGACTGTCGTCAGCAACCTAGGCGGTAGGTTGGCTGCTGTGACAGAAACTTGTTGGCTGCAAAATTTAGTAGTTGTCTGTCATAGGTGGTTATAGTATGGGCATATTGTGCAGTAATATATATGTTCATTCATAGTTCCGGTGTTTTCGATTTGAGGTACCGTTATCGATCGATATCGACATATTTTCGATCTGATGATTTCGTTTTTGATATATCGATTTTTCGTTATCGGTATCATTTTCGGACATATCGTTTCCGAGTAAAAAAATATGATAGGAAATGATAATGCATATTTTCGATCATTTCTGACAGATTTCATCCCTACTGCCGAGTGCCGAGGTCGCCAGGACGGGAGGGGACGAGATGGGCCTTCGTGGGGCTACAACCGAGGAAGGCACGCCGCGAAGGGCCCGTATAAGGTGTACAAAGGGCCCATGGGCCGGCGGCACGGCCCATGGGCGGCACGGCACGGCCGGCGGCGTGCCCGTGCCGCACGGCACAAAGGGCCGTGCGGGCCATGGGTCGCCGGCCCCCGGCCCATGACACGGCCTTGGCACAAGACACCCGGCACGGCGGCACGGTGCCGACACGGCCACACCTCGCCCCCGCCGGACGCTCGCCTCGCCTCCTCTCCTCGCGCCCCTCCGCCTCGCCTCCTCCTCCTCACGCGCCGCGCATCTCCTTCGCCTCCGCCCGCGTCTTCTCCGCCTCGCCTCCTCTCCTCTCCCCGCACGCCACCGCATCTCCTCCACCTCGCCTCCTCTCCTCTCCCCGCACGCCGCCGCATCTCCTCCGCCTCGCCATGCGGTGCCTCCTCCTCGACTCGAGCGCCGGCGGTGGGGGTAGCTCCTCCCCTCTCCCCTGCGTCCGAGGCGGAGCGCGGCGGGGATGGCTCTCGTAGTCTCGTGCGGCGGGGCGGTGGCACCTCCGATTCCGGCTGTCACCGCCCACCTCCGCCCTCGGCGAGCCCATCCTCGACCGGATCCGCGCGGCGGCGTGCGGACAAGCGGGGATGGAGTAGCCGGCGACGGCCGGCGGCACGAGCGGCGCGACGCGGTCCCTCTCCTTCCACGGCCGCCCGCCGAGCTCGCACGCGTGCACCGTGGCCCATGGGCGGCACGGGTGGCACGGCACGGGTAAACGGCCCATGTACCGTGTCATGGGCTAAAGGCCTGACCCATAGCACGGTTTGACACGGCACGTCTGTGCCGTGTGTCGTGTCGGCAGGGCAGGGTGGCTACCTATAAGGGCCCGCACGTTGGGAGGAATCAGCGCCGCCGGCTGTAGCAGTGTAGTTTGCATGCGGAGGAAAGAAATTTTTGGAATAGTTAAGAAAATGGCCAACGGGAGAAGAAGATAAGGCAGCAAGGGTAAATTAGTCATTTCCCATCTCTCTTCGATTAACTTGGACAGAATAATGCAGGTAGTGTCTTGTGGCAAATGTACACCGTTTATTAGTCTCTCAGCAGTGACAAGTTTTTTTAGTGGTTCACAGCAAAGAGCACTTTTTAACGGTGTTCTCTGGCTAAATTTACTCTTTTCTCTTAGAACAAATCTGTCATACAAATCAGCATACATCACTTTCCTCAAAATAAATTTGTCGTACAAATCAGCAGACAGATCCGTTGAACAAAGCCACACTCCGCATGACATCGCATGACAGAGAACAAAGTTATTATGAAGTAACCGTGACTGTGCTAACTACAATCGCGGAGCTTTTGGTTGAACAAAAACCAAACGGTTTTCTTTGAGAAACCGGTACACTGGTAGGGAGAGGGGCTTTAGTCCCGGTTGGAGAGGGGTATAGGTCTCTCAAGTCCAACCGGGACTAAACTTCCGAGACAAGAGGCCCCCCCTTTAGTCCCGGGTGGTATTACGAACCGGGACTAAAGGGGGCACGTCACCACCTGCGCCCACCCCTTTAGTCTCGATGGGTACTAAAGGGTCTCGTTTCTCTTTTTGTTGGTTTTCGAATTGAGCGTATATTCTAATTGGTGTCTAACCCGTATATGCACGTATATACGTATTTGAACTTGTGTATAGGTATATACCTGTATATATATACCATATACGCAGTTATATTAAACTTATATATAAATTAAACCCTATATATCTACATATATAAAGTTATAAATGTATATACACATAATATTTTATACACATGAAAATAAATAGTATTTTCTTAAACTAGTATATATTCATCAAAACTCCATATAGTATATATACATCAAAATATCATTCAGTTCAAATTTATTGTCTCATTTAACTTTCCTCGGAGGTGAGTCGATCAATTGGATGGTTGTCATAATGATGTTTTCATTGTGGATTAACCACCTCGTCCATGAGGAATCCCACGAGAGCTTCTTGAATTGCCAAGAGACGATCCTTCTTAATGAGTGCGTCCCTTTTTATAATCCTCTGTAATTTGCAAATAGGTTGATATAATACAGCAAGCGATTAAATATACAAAAAGATAAAATGATGTATTGTTAATAGGTTTATTTTACTAACACTATCATCATCCGCGTTGCCACTGTGATGGTGTATGAACTCGTACCCGCATAAATTATTTCCTTGCTCTTCTGTCGAACACTAAATTGGAGAGGAGAACAGAATATGAAATTATAGTGTTATACATTTTAAATATTTCAAATCAGAAGTTGTTAGTATAATAAAATCATACACCCATCTAATTTTGGGTTGAAATGCCCCTTGGTGCTTTGCAATGAACATGGTCCAAGCTCTGAGGCAAAATAATAAAAGATAAAATATGTTAGTATAAAAGCTAAATATATATATTGCATTACAGAAAATGTCACAGATAGAATTATTACTTGTGGAATACATCTTCAAGGTCTTGGTATTCTGAGCGATCTTTTCTCAATGAATCACACACATTGATGTTGCTATTGTCGATACTGATTATGAGTAGAACCCAGTGGAATCTGTATGCATCCTCATGGAGATTAGAATTGACTAAATAGAATTAGCAATGATAATTACATGACAATCGTACTTACTTGAAGTTGTAAGGCAGTAGTATAAGGTTCTTGTAATGAAACTCATCTAAGTGCCAAAAAATGGTCTCGATTGTTGTTTTTCGTTGGTTTTTAATCTCATCCACGTTAACTTTTGATGGGTCCATGAAAGCAATTCTTGAATAACCCTTCCTTCCCATCTCAATAAGTTGCAGGCTACACAAGAAGAAAGTCAAATGTTAATTAGTAGATCGACAAATGTAATAAAGTTATATATAAACATATGAAAATATGTCACAGATACCAGGCCATCATAAGATCGGTATTCAGGGCGTCCAAATGGTAAATTTCATAGATATCAGCGAATTGGAGCCAGACCACCTTCTCGTTTTGAAGGGCAAAATCTCCAGGTCTCACGAGCATACCAAACATCTCCGGGCCCTCAGCTGACTTCTTCAAGTGCCAGTCATAAAATCTGCGCATCTTAGTTGGGAGCTTGTTGACCAATTCTGGCTTCACTGGAGGTTTTCCTAGCTCAAAGCACCATCTAAATTCTTGATTTTTATCCGCAAGTAGGTCTTCAAGGCCGATAAGAGCACCAATATGCAGCTTTGTTTGTTCATAAAAGCTAATGACCTGAGCCAATTCATCTTCACACATGTCGTCACTAGCTTTTTGCACTTGTGGACTGATGCCAACAAACAAGTTAGTCTAATGGGTCGTGGATGCAGGTATTTGCTCGATGTTTCTGGCGGTCCCCGCTGTCGATGCAGGAATCTCCTCGTTCTTGTCTGAGGCGACGGTCCCCGACGTCGATGCAGAAATCTCCTTGTTCTTGTCTGTGGTGGCGGTCCCCGACGTCGACGCAGGTATTAGCTCGATGTAACTATTCGGCGACCCTCGTTGTCTCTTCTTAGCATAAGACTTGTCCACCGAACGCTCATAGTCTGTTTTCAGCAGTGGTTTCCTTCTTCTTTTTGTTTCCTTATCGTCTATGAAAGCCTTGAGTCTCTCCTTACGACCTTCATTTTTTGGCCTCCAGCTCTTCCTGTTTTCTTCTTTCTTTCACTTTTTCAAAGAAGTCCTTGACGTCTTTCTGTACTGTCCCTTCTGTTTCTTCATTTGTCTTTGCCTCGGGCTTTTTCTTTGCTGGTCGTTTTCATTTTTTCTTTGGTGGTTGCACTGACCTAAAAGATTGCGCTCGAGAGCTTGTGGCGAATGGTTGCTGAGGTGAATTGGGAGGGATGTCATCATCGTGATCGTTGGAGCTCCGTTCACCCGAATTGTTGTATGGTTGTTGCGGAGAAGGTGAGCGAGCAGGTAGTGACGATGACGGCCCCGGAGACGATTGTAGAGGCTCACGAGCAGATACTGACGATGACGGCCCCGGCTCCAGGTGGTCTCTCGGAGATCCATCATTCTCTGTGATTATGACGATGTAACGTTTTGGCCATAATATGATACCGTGTAGCACATCCTTAAGTGTCTTTTCCCCGTCACCTCCTGGGATATCTATCTCTAGCTCCTCAAAATCAGGTTGACATATCCTCTCTACGCTAAATGACCCATAGACATGTGGAATCGGCATGTCGTGGCTCGTCTGTCCAGGAAACTGTGCAACAGCGCTTCCGTCCGCCACCTGAGAATAAATATTCAATTAGATATTATTAGCATTGTGAATGCCTGTCCAAAAAAATCAAAGAAATATATACGATCAATTATTGAGGTAATAAAAGCATGAATTAGACATACCTTCATTTTGATGTTGCCGAATGGCTTGTGAAGCTCACATCTGGTGCGCCGACAGATGTCATCCACAGGGTACCATTGGTTATCCACTGAACTCCTTCTATTGCCCTTTGCTCTTCGGGGACCGCCGCAGAAGCACAACTGCTTTTGTGAGTAGAAGGAACTTGTACTAGAGGCAGTCCTTGTGTTGGGGCCGTCTCATTTACAGCGGTGGCCACTCGCCGTTCAATATCTGTCGTCAACTTTTCTTCGTATTCTTTAAGTCTTTTTTCTAACTCTTGTCGTCGTTCCTCCTCTTCGCGCTCTCTTCTTCTTCTATGGCTTCGATAGGTGGCAATGTCTCCCCTGAAGCCAAATTTCCATGGTACCACCCCGAAGCCCCTGCAACGTCCTGGGTGTTCAGGATTCTTGAGCGCCATAGTGAACTCATTGATCTCTCTGTCAACCTTCACTCTGCTCGCTCTGACATCTTCAATTATTTTCAATATTTCAAGTGCAGTCTCTCGTAACGAGGGTGGGTAATCAAGGGTACCATCTTCGTAGTTAATTGTGCCTCCATGAGCATAATACCAATTCTTCACTCGCTCGGGCCAATCAACGACCGTTGGTATGGCACCTTGTGCGAGAAGGTCTTCTTCCATCTTCTACCACTTGGGAACTGCAAATGCATATCCACCTCGACCAAGATGATGGTCGTGCTCCTTCTTAGCACGACTTTGCTTCCCTCGTGCACTCGCCTTGGCGAAATCTTCACTTTTCTTGTATTCCACAAAGGACGTCCAGTGTTCTTTTAACTTGGGATATTCAATCCAATTTGGAGTTTGATTCTTCTTGATATAATCTTTATCGAGTTGCTATTTGAACTTCTGAAATTGTGTTGCCATCCTCGTGAGAGTTCAAAGCTTCACATTGGCTGGTTCAACACCTTCAGGAAGTGTGAAGTGTTTTAGGATTTCATCCCACAACAAATTTTTCACTGAGTCTGGAACCACGTGTGGATTATCTACTTTTCCCTTCCATTCTCTGTAGCTGATGGGCACGTTGTCCCTTACAATGGCCCCACACTGTGACACATACTTGTCCTTGATTTTTTTGGAGCACATGGTTGGCCATTATCTGATACTTCTGTGATCTGATACATGACATGTCCGGTGAGTACTTGTGTACGCCCTCTCTTTGTCTTTCTTGATGTGGAGGCTGAAGCCTACATGTTGCATATTCGTTATTTAATTAATTAGTACCTAAGAATTGAGGTTAGAAAAATAAGAACTATGAAGTTAATGCATGAGATATATATATATACCTCATGGGAACATTCAATACTTTCATTCACAATACTTTCCTCATTGTTTCTAGAATTGTCCTCAATATTAGCTGTTGTGTCCATGACAGGGGCAGCAGTGTCCTCATTCGGAGGTATGTTCAAGTACATGTCCACCTGACTACACTCCACCTCGGTGAAGGTTGCAATTGTATTTGTACCACTAGCTATAATGTTGGCCATAAAATTGTCATGGTTGTCATCCATCTGGAATAAATAAGAATTTTCTACGAATTTCTAGAATAAGCAACAAGTTTTTCTATGAATTTCTAGAATAAGCAACAAGTTTTTATATGAATTTCTATAATAAACAAGAATATTTTATGAATTTATGTAATTTTCAACAATTTCTGAAACTTTCTAGAGTAAACAAGTATTTACCAAGAATTTTCTTTGAAATTCTAGGATAAGCAACAAGTTTTTCTATGAATTTTTAGAATGAACAAGTATTTACTACAAATTTTCTTGAGTAAACAAAGTCAAAATATTTCTACTAATTTGTGGACGGACGATGCTTGTTGATGGCGGTGCCGTGTGGGACAATGACAGAGGTGACGGGAAGTCAGTTGTTCGAGACGACGCGGCAGTCGTCGACTTCAGAAGTATCAAACTAATGAAATTGCATATTAGAAGACAATTAAGAACTCAAAATTACATATATATTAGAAAACAATTATGAACTCAAAATTACATATATATTAGAAAACAATTAAGAACTCAAATACACAATTAAGAACTCAAAATTACATATATATTAGAAAACAATTAAGAACTCAAATATGTAATTAAGAACTCAAAATTACATATATATATTAGAAAACTATTAAGAACTCAAATACACAATTAAGAACTCAAAATTACATATATATATATTAGAAAACAATTAAGAACTCAAATACTCAAAACTATGAAATTGTATATTACAAAACAATTAGATTTTGGTACCCAAATATACACACAAAAATATACAAAGCATTACTATTTAATTAAACTAAAAACACAATTAGATTTTGGTACACAAATATACACACAATAATATACAAGTTTCTAATTAAATTTTCTTTCTATTCCTATATTGAAATTGCATATTAAAAATTTACACACAATTATAATTTCTAATTAATATCAAAACATAAACTAAATCAATTAAAATTAATTAAAAATGCTTGCTGACGCCAGCATTTCATGGGCTGACGTCAGCAAGGCCAAACCCCCCGCGCCCCGGCCGGCCATCTGGCACACGCACGCCGGCCGGCGGTCGCGAAGGGGGGTGGCAAGCGGAGGCGTCGGCGGCGGTGGCGCGGCATACCGGCCGTAGGAGGCCGCCGTCGAGGAGGAGGACCGGGGGTCGCCGCCGAGGAGGAGGGCCGGTGCGCGGTCGCCGCCGAGGAGGAGGGCCGGTGCGCGGTCGCCGCCGAGGAGGGATCGGGGCGGGGGGGTGGCGGGGGCGGCGAGTCGGGGAGGACCACCGCGTCGGGGGACGGAGATGCGCGTCGGGGACGGGGAGGGCGGACGTCGGCGCCGCCGAGCTCACCGGCGGTGGGAGACGGCGCCGCGTGTGTCGGGGAGGAGCGGCACGTCGTGGAGGAGCGGCGCGTCGGAGAGGAGCGGGGCGGCGCGTCGGAGAAGAGGGGCGCGGTGGGGACGGGTGCGGCGAGGAGAGGCGGCGGCGACGACGACGGGGAAGAGAGGCGATTTGGGGGGAAAAGGCTAAGTGCTGATCTGAAAGGCGACGGGGCTTATATAGAACCCCCAACCTTTTGTCACGGGTTGTATTACCAACCGTGACAAAAGGTCCTTTAGTCTCGGGTCGTAATACGAACCGAGACTAAAGGCCACCCTCACGACCCGTGAAAAAAGGGGCATTTCGCGCGGGATGCCCTGAAGGCGAATTTTTGCCCTTTAGTCCCGGGTGGTGTTAGCACCCGTGACAAAAGGTGGGCCTTTAGTCTCGGGTGGTAACACCACCCGGGACTATAGGGCAATTTTGCGTGGGAAATTAATATTTCTCTTTTCCTTGCTCATTTATTTCATTTCTTTTTGCTTTCAACATTAAAAAATTCATTATTTAAAATATTTGTGTCATGCAAAATTATATTATATTAACAAAAAATACCTACTTTTCTATGCACATGTTATTTCAAGAGTTGAAACAATTATTACTATTTTTGTTTACAATTTGAAGGGAAAATAAATTAAATTGAAAATATTAGTAAATCTACTCAGAAAAATCTCTGGTTTAAACAAATTTATGAATTCGAGTATTGTATTCGAATGAACATGCTCATTTCCTTGCTCATTTATCTCATTCATCTCATTCGCGGGCTTTTTCTCTTTTCCTTGCTCATTTATCTCATTCCTTTTTACTTTCAACATTTAAAATAAATCATTAGTTAAAATATTTGTGCCATGCAAAATTATATTATGTTAACACAAAAAATACCTAGTTTTCGATGCACATATTATTTGAAGAGTTGAAACAATTATTTCTATTTTTTATTTACAATTTGAAGGGGAAAATAAATTAAATTGAAAATATTAGTAAACCTACTCAGAAAAATCTGTTTCAAAAAAATTTATGAATTCGCGTATTGTCTTTTTCATATAATGACCCATACAACTACAATGGCTTACGTATACGTACAGTGGTCACCTGATGGTTATTACAAGGCACGACATTAATTAATACCTGATGGTCCCAAGCTGAAGCTGGTCAGCTTCTAGCTTTTGAACCTCTACTTCAAACACATTTATAAATTTGCGTATGAATTGTAGTATATATATGCTTAATAAACATGCTTACTAAACATGTTGAAGACAACACATGAATTCATAATAAAGTACGTAATTAACAATAATTGATAATAAGTTCATAAAGGTTCACATAGCCAACTAATAATTAATACAAGTTCACATAATAGGGTACAGTACAAAGTCTGATCCGTGCATGCATAATGTTACTGATGAGCAACACGCGCTTGCAGATATGATACATGGTTGTCTATAAAACTTAAAAAATACTTAATAAAAGAATTTAATCTTATATTTCCTCCTATAGGAAATGTCGTATGGACCTCCCTGGGCCCACTGCCTCGGTGGGTACCAGGACCGACTACTCGGTGGGCCCCTGGGACTACTCGGCTTGTTCCACACGACACCTGATGGCGTGGGGCGCAAGGACTACGGTGGAGAAGTACTCGGATAGGAAGCTATACATGTCTTGTACTATGTAGAGAACTCCTAGCCGTACCCGACTAGTACTCTCTCCTCAAACCGACTTGTAACCCCCGCCCTCCCGGCTATATAAGGCGAGGCAGAACCCTTCTCTCTCATATACAAATCATCTTGTAAACACATCCAATCAATCCAGAGCTACGCAGCATACAGGACGTAGGGTATTACGCACCTCGCGGCCCGAGCCTCGTCTAAATTGTGTGCCACATGTCTCTTCCTTCGAGTTACCGATCTCGGCGAGGCCACATTCATCTACCTCGGGTACTCCCCTTGGTAGGTTGCCGGTCTAAAACACCGTCGGGCCGGGCACGCCAGGTAGGGGATCTCGCCGAAGATCTCATGGCGAACTCGACGGCTTCAGTCTTCATCAAGCCAATCGCCGCTTTCAACCGCGGCGACACCTTCGTGTTCGGGTCTTGGGTGTGCACTGCTGACGGCGCCGGATCCTTCCAACACCACCTCACCACGACTCCCAACCCGAGCACTGGGCTCGTGACGCTTCCCGAAGTAGTCATGGGCGAACTCGCCGGAAAATTCGGCGAAATTTCACTTTACAACCAACACATCGACTTTGAGCTTGGATCCGACTCCAACTCGAACTCGACGTCTCCGTGGGCCATCGCATGCGAGCCGGCTATCGAGCCATCGTGTGCGAACTCCCCACTCCACGAGCACTTCCCTTACGGCCTCTGCAACGCCAGCAAGGCCCACGCAAAGGCTCTCACTACGCGCCGGGCCGGCAAGGAGATCGTCTCCGACTACACTTCGGACTCCAACCCCGTCTCTGGCTACTACTCAGACTCCTCCTGCGAGTTCGACTTTGGATCGGACCCAGATGAGCCCGAGTCCAAAACCTTCACGACCGAGCAACCGCTGACAGGACCAGCTACCGGCCTGGTTATGACATCTACACCCGCCGGGAGATTCGTCTACTGGCCAGACCGCAAGCTTGCAGACCTGACAGACAGGAACTCACGCTGTGTCGCCTACCTCGACTCGCTTCCCTTCCAGGAGGGAATGCCACTAGCTCCAGCAGAGGAGCACACTCCAACAGAGGTGGCGACTACCGACACCAGTCTCGGCTCTCCCGATCGTCAAGTCTTCATGACTACCAACGAGACACCAGGACCCTCAGGGACACATCCTGACCGTTTACTTGAAGATATCTCTGCAGACGAGTTGTCTGCCAATGCACCCGCAGACGAAACCAACAACAACAGGAACGCCCGACGTGAGCGTAACAGGAAGCGTAACGAACGGCGTCGACGTCTCCGTGAGAGCCTCCCCATACGGAACCTCACAGAGGCGCTTGACCAAGTTGAAAGCCGGGTGCATACTACCCTTGAACAGTGCCTCATGTCTATCACTACGATAGCACGTCAGACTTAGGGGATGCGCGCGGGAGAAGTCATCGCCAAGCTCGCGGAGGATGCCTACTTCATGAGAGTCGACAATAGAGTCACTCAAGTGCCTCCCCTTCGAACTCGTGAAGCCGACCATGAAGCCACAAGCCGTAGTCCAGCCGACAACGGACGCAGCCGTACTCGAGGAGAGCTACCACAGAACCCCAACCGCACTAGGGCATCTGCTGGAGGACCTTCTCGGGCGGTCCGCGGCGGCCGGTGGCGCCGGGCGGCGCCGCGCCGTGGTCGCTCGCGGCGACGCCGGCGGCAGAGGCAGCAGCTACGGGAGCTCCTCACACGGGGCTGGAAGAAGAGCTAGTGGAGGAGGCGATCACGGAGGCCGAGGCCACGCAGACAGCCACATCACCGGTGTCTCACGCGGCGGCTACGATGCCCGCCGCAAAATCGAAGAAATTTGACGCAAGAAATTCTCCACGGCAGGCGAGAACGACGGCTTCCCCACCTTCTCCGCTCGACTTCGCAATCTGCTGCTCCCAGAGAAATTCAAGCCTCTGGGGATCACCAAGTACGACGCGAAGCAAGGTCCAGTACAGTGGCTCAGATGCTACGCCCTCTCCATCGAGAACGCTGGTGGCAACAATGACACGAAGTGCCTCTACTTCCCTTTCTGGGACCAAGCTCCACTCACATGGCTCGAGTCCCTCGAGAAGTACTCAATCGACAAGTGGGACTAGCTCAAGGAGAAGTTCACCAGCAACTTCACGGGTGACATGGGACGCTCGGGTACTCGCATGGACCTGGCCATGGTAAAGCAGGAATAGGGCGAGACTTTGCGCAAGTACATGCGGCGCTTTTTCGACAAGCGCGCCACTTTAGTGGATGTTACTGATAAAGAAGTCATCGGCCTCTTCCAAGATGGTCTCTACCACTGTCGCACCTTTGAAGACTTCGGTCGCCGCCGCCCGAGCTTCATTACCAAGCTCAAAGACATGATTACTTCATGGGCCGACGAACAAGACAAGGCGAACGCCAAGTACGACGCCATTCGCGGCAAGAGCAAGCAAAATGCGGGCGACATCAACAACAACAACCGGGATCAAGGCGGTCGCAACAACAACTACTCGGGTCCTAATCGCAAGTGCAAGCCAGACAACACAGTCGCGGCTATCCAGCGCCCTGCGAAAGACAACTCAAAGACTCTCCAGACCCATGGCCTCCTCACAACAAGAAAGGCAAGAAAAAAGTCGACGAAGGTAACGGCGACTTCCAAGAACCCGACAAGACGGTGAACGTCCTCTTTGGCGGACTACCCACCAAACGGTCTCAAAAGGCCACTCGACGGGAAGTCTTAAACATTGAACCAGCGGTTCTGACCCCTCTCCGGTGGTCGGAGGTACCTATCACCTTCTCCCGCGCGGATCAATGGACAAGCTTCTCCGAACCAGGGTGTTTCCCTCTCGTCCTGAAACCGGTAGTCGCTGGCTCCAGACTCAACAAGGTACTCATCGACGGTGGGAGCGGGCTCAACGTCCTTTTCACCAAGACCTTGAAGAAGATGAAGCTCGACATCACTCACATGCTCACCAAGAGAACATCGCCTTTCTATGGCATCGTCCCCGGGAACGTGGCTATCCCACTGGGCTCAGTGGTCCTGCCAGTTACCTTCGGGGAAACCAGAGAAAACTACCACACCGAGTGCATCAAGTTCGAAGTCGCGGACTTCGAGACTTCCTACCATGCCATCCTTGGCAGACCAGCTATCGCCAAGTTCATGGCGGTACCCCACTACACTTACTTTGTACTCAAGATGCCAAGTTCGGCCGGTGTACTCTCGCTACAAGGGGACTTGAAGATATCATTTGACTACGACACAGAAGCTGTGGAACTCGCGGCCACCAACCAAGTACCCAATGCCATGATGGAGATCTATGCTGCGTCAAAGAAACCTGCCCCAAGTGAACTCGACATCCCAGAGAAGTCGGACAAGGCCAACAAACCTCAGCCATCTGAGGAAGTGCAAGTCAAAGCAATCGATCTTGGGACAGGCGACAGCATCAAGACCACCATGATCGGGGCGGGTCTCGACCAAAAATAGGAAGACGCACTCGTCAGCTTCCTTCGGGCTAACCGAGACATCTTCGCTTGGAAACCAGCAGACATGAAAGGGGTGCCCAGGAATCTGATCGAGCATTCACTCAACATCGACCCTAAGGCTACCCCGAAATGACAACACCTCCGCCATTTCGCCGACGACCGACGGGATGCCATCAAGAAGGAACTCGTCAAACTACTCGTAGTTGGCTTCATCAGAGAAGTCTTCTATCCCGAGTGGCTCGCCAACCCAGTCCTCGTCCGCACGAAGAACTCTAACGAGTGGAGGATGTGCGTCGACTACACCGACCTCAACAAGCACTGCCCCAAGGACCCTTTCGGGCCGCCGCGGATAGATCAAGTCATCGACTCCACGGCGGGCTGCGACCTGCTCTGCTTCCTCGACTGCTACTCCGGGTACCACTAGATTGCTATCAAGGAAGAAGACCAGGAGAAGACCGCGTTCATCACCCCGTTCAGCGCCTACTGCTACACGACCATGTCGTTCGGGTTGAAGAACGCCGGCGCCACCTATCAGCGAGCTATCCAGGCTTGTTTCAAGAGACAGCTCAACAAGAACGTCGAAGCCAACATGGACGACGTGGTCGTCAAGACCAGAAACTCCGACACGCTCATCGCCGATCTTGAAAAGACTTTCGCGTCTCTACGCGAGTACCGCTGGAAGCTCAACCCGAACAAGTGCGTCTTCGGCGTACCTTCGGGCAAACTACTCGGCTTCATAATCAGCCAACGCAGCATCGAAGCCAACCCCCGAGAAGATCTCCGCCATCACCAAGGCATGAAAGCTCCCACGAGCATCAAAGACGTCCATAAGCCGACCGGTGCATGGCGGCACTGAACAGATTTATCTCGAAGCTTGGAGAACGGGGGCTCCCCTTCTTCAAACTACTGAAGCATCAAGAAAAGTTCGTGTGGACTCCAGAGGTGGATCAAGCCCTTGCCCAGCTCAAGGACTTCCTATCAAAGCCGCCGGTCCTCACGGCTCCCCGCAAGGGCGAGCGCCATCGCTCTACCTCGCCGCGACTACCCACGTGGTCGGTTCGCCATCGTTGTCAAGTGGCGGGGAAGACGGCCACGCCTACCCGGGCCCGGGGCCGACCGGTCTACTTCGTCGGCCGAGGTCCTATCGAGTCCAAGGCACGTTATCGCCCCGTGCGAAGCTCCTGTACGCAGTACTCATCACCTCGCGGAAGCTACGACACTACTTCCAGGAGTACTCGATCTCCGTCGTCACCGACTACCCGCTCGGCGACATCTTGTGGAACCAAGATGCTACTGGAAGAATCTCCAAGTGGGCAATCGAGCTCGGTGCTCTCAACATTGATTTCAAGCCACGAATAGCCATCAAGTCGCAAGCACTAGTTGACTTCATGGCAGAATGGCGGGAGAACCAGCTACCGACTCCAACCGAGCGACCAGAGCATTGGGCGATGTACTTCGACGGCTCACTCAAGCTCGAAGGTGCAGGTGCAGGGGTGCTCCTGATCTCTCCAACGGGCGAAAAACTCAAGTACATCCTGCAGATCTTTTGGAAGGTCTCAAACAACGAAACCGAGTACGAAACCCTACTACATGGGCTCCGCCTCACAGCTTCCCTGGGCATCAAGCGATACTAGTCTACAGTGACTCTGCAGTGGTCATCAACCAAGTCAACAAGTCTTGGGACCGCAACAAGGAAAACATGGATGCCTACTGCCTAGAAGTCCGCAAGCTCGAGAACAAGTTCTATGGTCTCGAGTTCCATCATGTCGTCCGTGACAACAACGTTGCAGCGGACGTCCTATCGAAGCTTGGTTCTACTCGTGCTCAAGTACCAGCGGGTGTCTTCATCCACGAGCTTCACGCGCCATCCATCTCGGAGCCGGCGCCTACGACCACAGATCCAGCGCATCCATCAGCTGGCCAGGAGGTCATGATGATCGACGTGGACTGGAGACAACCCTTCATCGACTACATCCGCGAGCAGAAGGTTCCGTCAGACAAAAACTTGGCCGAGCAGCTCGTCCACCGAGCCAAGTCCTACATACTAGTCGGAGGCAAGCTATACAGGTGGGGCGCTACTTCCGGAGTACTCATGAAGTGTGTTCCCCGAGAAGAAGGCAAGGACATCTTGGAGGAGATACACAAAGGCGTCTGCGGCAACCACGCATCTTCACGTACGCTGGTCAGCAAGGCTTTCCGACGAGCTTTCTACTGGCCCACAGCTCTGGGTGATGTCGAGGAACTCGTCAGAAGGTGCCAAGGGTGCCCGTACTTCACCAAGCAACAACATGTCTCGGCCTACAAACTAGTCACCATACCACAAACCTGGCCTTTTGCCTGCTGGGGGCTCGACATGATTGGGCCTCTTCCAACTGCACCAGGAGGATTCAACAGAGTTCTGGTGGCCATCGACAAGTTCACCAAGTGGATCAAAGTCAAACCGGTCACCTGTCCCAAGGCCGACAGGGTACTCGACTTCTTGGATGAACTTGTGTGTCGCTATGGACTACCCCACCGCATCATTACAGACCTGGGTTCCAACTTCAAGAATCACCAGTTCTGGGAGTACTGCGAGAACAGCGGGATTGACGTCCGGTATGTCTCAGTCGCCCATCCACGGGGCAATGGACAAGTCGAGCGTGCCAACGGGATGGTACTCGACGCTCTCAAGAAGCGACTGCACGATGCAGCTAACACGAAAGGAGGAAAGTGGATCAAGCAACTACCCAACGCTCTCTGGGGGTTGCGTACTCAACGCACCAAGACAACGGGACAGTCACCCTATTTCCTGGTCTACGGCTCTGAAGCTATTCTACCTGCCGACGTCATGTGGGAGTCGCTGGCAGTAGAGCAGTACGACGAAGGCATATCCGAAGATAGCAGGCGAGTTGACATCAATGGACTCGAAGAAGCTCGCTGCGCTACCCTCGTCTAGTCAGCAAGGTACCTAGAAGGTATCCGACGCTACCACGATCGCAACGTCAAGGAACGCTCCTTTAATGTTGGCGATCTTGTCCTCCGCCGCAGAGTTCTTCTTGCGGACGAGGACGGGGTTGGCGAGCCACTCAGGATGGAAGACTTCTCTGATGAAGCCGGCCGCGAGTAGTTTGGCGAGTTCCTTCTTGATGGCGTCCCGTCTATCGTCGGCAAAGCGTCGGAGGTGTTGTCGCTTGGGGGTGGCCTTAGGATCGACGTTGAGGCAGTGCTCGATCAACTCCCTGGGCACTCCTGGCATGTCCGCTGGCTTCCACGCGAAGATGTCGCGGTTAGCCCGGAGGAAGTTGATGAGCGCGTCTTCCTATTTGGGGTCGAGGCCGGCCCCGATGGTGGTGGTCTTGCTGGGGTCGCCTGTTCCGAGGTCGATCGTCTTGACAAGAACCTCCTCAGGTGGCTGAGGCTTGTTGGCACTGTCAGACTTCTCCGGGATGTCGAGTTCACTTGTAGCAAGCTTCTTCGACACAGCGTAGACCTCCATCATCGCGTTGGGCACTTGATTCGTAGAGGCGATCTCCACGGCTTCTGTGTCGCAGTCGTGGGAGATCTTCAAGTCCCCTTTGAGAGAGAGCACACCCGCTGGGCTTGGCATCTTGAGTACCAAGTAGGTGTAGTGGGGCACTGCCATGAACTTGGCGATGGCCGGTCTGCCGAGGATGGCATGGTAGGAAGTTTCGAAGTCTGCGACCTCGAACTTGATGTACTCGGTACGGTAGTTGTCCCGAGATTCCCCGAAGGTAACTGGCAGGACCACTGAGCCCAGTGGGATAGCCGCGTTAATGGGGACGATGCCGTAGAAGGGCGTGTTGCTCTTGGTGAGTATATGGGTGATGTCGAGCTTCATCTTCTTCAAGGTCTTGGTGAAAAGGACATTGAGCCCGCTTCCACCGTCGATGAGCACCTTGTTGAGTTTGGAGCCCGTGACCACCGGCTTCAGGACGAGGGGGAACCGTCCCGGTTCGAGAAGCCGGTCCATTGATCCGCGCGAGAGAAGGTGATGGGTACCTCCGACCACCTTAGAGGGGTCGGGACCGCCGGCTCAATGGACATGACTTCTCGACGGGTAGCCTCCTCGCTCCCGATCGGCCGGGTAGTCCGCCGAAGAGGACGTTGACGGTCTTGTCGGGTTCTCGGAAGTCGTTGTTGTCGTCATCCTTCTTCTTGCTCTTTTTGTCGTGGGGGTGCGGTGGCTCGGCGTATCCTTGAGTGCATGCCCGAGTTGGTAGCACCGCTCGGTGGTGTGGTTGCCGTTTGGATGCCACGGGCACTTCTCCTTCGGCAAGTCTTTGAAACCGCCGCAGTTCTTCGAGTTCTCCTTCGCAGGCGCCGAATAGCCGCGACGGTGTTGTCCGGCTTGCGCTTGCGGTTGGGATCCGAGTAGTTGTTGTTGTTGTTGTTGTTGCGACCGCCTTGGTTCGCGTTGTTGCCGCTGCCGCCGCCCATGTTCTGCTTGCTCTTGCCACGAATGGCGTCGTACTTGGCGTTGGCCTTATCTTCTTCATCCACCCAGGATGTGATCATGTCCTTGAGGTGGGGGATGGACTTGGGGCGGCGACGACCGAAGTCTTCGAAGGTGCGGCGGTGATAGAGGCCGTCTTGGAAGAGGTCGATGACCTCCTTGTCGGTGACGTCGACCACGATAGCGCGCTTGTCGAAGAAGCGGCGCATGTACTTGCGTAGGGTCTCGCCTTGTTCCTACTTGACCATAGCCAGGTCCATGCGAGTAACCGATCGGCCCATGGCGCCCGCGAAGTTGCTGGTGAACTGCTCCTTCAGCTGGTCCCACTTGTCGATCGAGTGCTTGTCCAGCGACTCGAGCCATGTGAGTGGAGCTTGGTCCGAGCGTAAGGGGAAGTAGAGGCACTTGGTGTCGTTGTTGCCGCCGCCGTTCTCGATGGAGAGGGCGTAGCACCCGAGCCACCGGATGGGGTCCTGCTTCGCGTCGTACTTGGTGATCCCCAAAGGCTTGAACTTGTCGGGGAGGAGCAAGTTGTGAAGTCGAGGTGAGAAGGCGGGGAAGCCGTCGTTGTCGCCTGCAGTGGTCGACTTCTTCCGCCACAGCTCCTCAATCTTCTGGCGGGCATCGTAGCTGCCTTGTGAGGCACCAGAGGCGTGGCTATTCGCGTGGCCTCGGCTGCCGCGACCGCCGCCGCCGCCGGCCCTCCTGTTGGCTCCATGGTTGGAGCTTCCGCCGTCGCTACCGCCGCCGTCGGGGTCGTGGCCGCCACCGCCGGCCGGAGCACGGTTGGGGACGACCTCGCGGTTGCTGTTGCCACCCTGTGGAGGTCCGCCAGCGTTGGAGCGAGTACGGTTCGGCTCGGCTGGGAGCTCAGCTCGAGTACGGTTGGGACCGTTGTTGGCGCTGCGAATTGTGGCTTCGTTGTCGCGGTGCCTGGCGGGGGGAGGTTGGTTGACCCTGTTGTCGACCCGCATGAAGTAGGCATCTTCGGCCGAGCTTGGCGATGACCTCTCCGGCGCGTATGCCCCGAGCCTAGCGTGCGATCACCGTGATCGACATGAGGCATTGCTCGGGGGGTAGTGGGTACTCTGCTCTCGACCGCCTCGAGAGCTTCCGCAAGGTTGTGGACGGGGAAGTTGTCGCGGAGGCACCGGCGACGTTCGCCGCGCTTCGGTTACGCTCACGTCGAGCGTCTCTGTCCGCGGGGGTCTCATTTGCCGCGGCATCGCGCAGAGAGCTCGTCGAGGAGATGTCTTCAAGGTACTTGTGTTGGGCCGTCCCCGAAGGTCCCGGGGTGTCGCCAGCGGCCATGAAGACTTGGCGATCGGGGGTGCTAAGGCCGGACTCGAAAACCGCCACCTCGGTTGAGGTGTTCGAGTCAGCTTGGGCAAGTGGTGTTCCCTCCTGGAACGGTAGCGAGTCGATGTAGGCGACGTAGCGTGAGTCTCCACTTATCGAGGTTAGCGAGCTTGCGGTCCGGCCGATGAGACGAATCTCCCGGCCGGTGTGGATGTTATAACCAGCCTAGAGGTCGGCCCTGACAAGGGATGCTCAGTTGAGTTGTCCTCGGACTCGGGCTCCTCAGGGTCCGACCCGAAGTCGAACTCGTATGCGGGGTTCGAGTAGAACTCGGAGAGAGGGTTGGAGTCCGAAGCGTTGCCGGGGGCGGTGTCGGAGTCCGAGTTGTACTCGGGTAAGGGCTCCTTGCCGGCCCAACGCGAAGAGGGAGCCTCTGTGCGGGCCCGGCTGAGGACGCGAGGGCCACGCGTGGAGCGCTCGCGGAGTGGTGGGACCGTATGCGATGGCTGAGCAGCCGGCTCGCATGCGATAGCCCATGGGGACATCGAGTTCGAGTTGGAAGCGGACTCGAGCTCAAAGTCAGTGTGATGGTTGAAGAGCGAAATTTCGCCGAACTTGCCGGCGAGTTCACCTGCGACAACTTCAGGAAGCGTCACGAAGCCAGTCTTCGGGTTGGGCGGCATGGTTAGGAGGCGCTGGAAGGAGCCCGCGCCGTCCGGTGCGGCACCCGTGGCGCCGAACACGAAGGTGTCGCCGCGGTTGAAGGCGAGAAGTAGACGGGAGCCGTCGAGTTCTCCATGTGATATCGGGCGAGATCCCCTACCTGGCGCGCCAGCTGTCGGTGTTTTAGACCGGCAACCTACTAAGGGGAGTACCCGAAGTAGATGAATGTGGCCTCACTAAGATCGGTAACTCAAAGGAAGAGACACGTGGCACACAATTTAGGCAGGTTCGGGCCGCGAGGTGCGTAATACCCTACGTCCTGTATGCTGCGTAGCTCTGGATTGATTGGGCACGATTACAAGATGGTGCAATAGTGCGCCGTGGATTGGATGAGATGAGATGCTAGAGAACGGTCCCTGCCTCGCCTTATATAGTCCAGGAGGCAGGGTCACAAGTCGGAGTAGGGAGAGAGTACTAGTCGAGCACGTCTAGGAGTCTTCCATACAGCGCGGGACATGTACAGCTTCCTAACTGAGTACTTCTCCTCCGTAATCCTTGTGCTCCACGCCATCAGGTGCCATGTAGCGCAAGCCGGGTAGTCCCAGGGGCCCATCGAGTAGTCGGTCCTGGTACCCACCGAGGTAGTGGGCCCAGGGAGGTCCATACGACAACGACTACTCAATTGCTTGGGTCATAACAGGACTCCAGAGCAACTCAGGATACATTCTACAGTCAAGATGACCCTTCAATTTGAGAGGAAGTAGTTGACTCAAGGCTCGGGGGCTCCGTGCCACATGTCCTTCGGTTTTTTCTCCGGATTTTGCGGGATAATCTTGGCAGAATTTCAAATTGACCCTCAGCTTGAATATGCGATTCGACCTAAGGCTCGGGGGCTACATTCCATATGGAATGCGATTCTTCGAATCACATTTTCCATATGGTTGCTTCTTCAAGACAAAGTGAGTATTATTGAAGACCTTTAAGAGGAGAACTCGAGGACGCTTGGGAACTACTTGAGAAGACATCAAGAGTACTCCGAGATCAGCTGGAGTACCTTCCAGCCTCGGGATGCTTCAAGTACTCTTGAGGACTTTTGGCATGTAGTACTCGGGGACGCTTGAGGACTACTCGTCAAGGCCGTCAAGACTACTCGAAACTGTCCTACTCGACTACAAACTACTCGGGGGCTTGTCGTATGGACCTCCCTGGGCCCACTGCCTCGGTGGGTACCAGGACCGACTACTCGGTGGGCCCCTGGGACTACTCGGCTTGTGCCACACGGCACCTAATGGCGTGGGGCACAAGGACTACGGTGGAGAAGTACTCGGATAGGAAGCTATACATGTCCTGTACTATGTAGAAAACTCCTAGCCATACCCGACTAGTACTCTCTCCTCAAACCGACTTGTAACCCTGCCTCCCGGGCTATATAAGGCGAGGCAGGGACCCTTCTCTCTCATATACGCATCATCTTGTAAACACATCCAATCAATCCAGAGCTACGCAGCATACAGGACGTAGGGTATTACGCACCTCGCGGCCCGAACCTGTCTAAATTGTGTCCCACGTGTCTCTTCCCTCGAGTTACCGATCTCGGCGAGGCCACATTCATCTACCTCGGGTACTCCCCTTGGTAGGTGGCCGGTCTAAAACACCGACAGGAACCTAGAAATAAAAGGGGCCATAGCATTCAACATTGTATTTTATAAACTATACGTACACAAACCTACATATATATAGATTGGATTCAATATATGCATAAATAAAAACAAAAGGGGATAGAATTCAACGCTATTATTACTGTACATAATCTTTACGAACCAATGACTCAGAAGACCTAGATGCTCTAGGAACTACAACGGTCTCACCTCACCGTCATATACACCTCACTTACCCACTTACAGTACCACACATGCACTACACCTCCTATCTAGCTACAGTCCCACCTCACGGAGCTGCAAGCAGTCCCCACATAGCCCGTGAGGTGAAGCTGTAGCTAATTAGGACGTGGGGCTTTGTATCAAAAACAAGAAAAAAAAAGAAAATACTTACATTTATTGTATATAAAACTAAAAAACTTGATAAAAGAATTTAATCTTCTATTTCCTCCTATAGCTATCTAGAAATAAAAGCATTTCTAAACAATGAAATAATGGAAATACATACCTAGTACATTTTCGGTATGTCTATATTTTTCTTTATGAGCATATATTTTATAAACTATATGTACAAGTAAAATTCAAATTTATGAAAAACAAGAAAATAAGAGAATGCTTACATTTATTCTATATAAAAATTAAAAACATACTTAACAAAATAATTTAATCTTATATTTCCTCCAATGGCTACCTAGAATAAAATCATTTTTAAACAATGAAAGAATGGAAATACCTAGTACATTTTCGGTATGTCTTCTTTTATGAGCATATATTTTATAAACTATATATATATGTACAAGAAAATTTTAATATTATGAAAATCAAGATTTTAATGAAAGAAGGAACAATGCAAGTACCATCCTAACTACATCTTCACGTGTATATACAAAATCTCATCTCTCTAATTAATTTAAGCTCCTCCTACCTAGCTACAAATTAACATTTTTATTTTCTCCATCTCTAAACCAGAAAACAAAATTTAATCACCACAAATGAAGGGAGGATGAAGATACCAACCTTTACAACACCTTGGAGGAGAGAAATCTTCACAAACAAATGAAGAAAAAAATCACAGCACCACCCTAGGTTTGAGCAGGGTTAGACTTACCGTTGGTAACCGGCCGGTTTACCGCGGTAGAATCGGCCTTACGGCTCCGGACCGGTTACGCACGGTCGGTTACCAACTGTTAGGGTTAGAAAATTTTGAATTTGAATTCCAAAAATTGAAAATTGTGGAAAAATCCCTAAAAATACTTCGTGATTTATTGAGTCTAATGGTGTCAAATTTGTTGCAAACTTAGTTCATTTAGTATAAATTTCAACCAAAAGAAGTTAAACCAAAAATGAAAAAAGAAAAAAACCGGCGGCCCGTGTCGGCCCACTAAGGCTCAACGATGGGGGGGGGGTCAAAGTAACCCTACCCCGGCTCCCCACCCCATTCCACCCGAGCCAAATCCTCCGGAAGCGCCTCCCCTCATGCGACCGCCTCCCCCGGGTCCGCCATCCGGTCGCCACCGCCCTAACCGGCCACCGAGCGCGGCTTACCGCTCGGTCGGTGCGGTAAGCCGGCCGGCCGCCGGATCTACCAGCGCGCCACACCGGACGGGCGGTTTACCGACCCGGAGCAGCGGTTAGCCGCGGTAAGGCCGCGGTAAATCGCCCCGGCGCAGGTAGTTCCTCCCCCCTTTGATTTATCTAGTTTTTCAATATGTTTTGATATATAAGTGTAGAACATTTTGATTTAGGATGCGTATATGATTTGACTCAGGTGTTTACATGATTTAGGTTTGTAATTGTAGATATGTAGACCATAAATGTAGGATTTTGGTAGAGCATATTTAGGTGTATATTTGATTTCATTTAGGATGTATGTATGATTTAGTTGTATATATGATTTCATTAAGATTGCAGATATTTGGACGGGGCAAACTTGGCAAGACTACAAGGCTGAGCTGCTTAGAGTGCAAGGTTTGAATGTCATGTCCACCGCCGAGTACCAGATGGCGCCCCCATTTCCCATTTTTGCAGTGTTGATCTTTTATTACTATGAGTCTATGACTATGGTATTGTATTTGTATGCACGATTAGAACTATGATTATGGTATTGTATGCACAATTATTACTATGACATTGTTTGTATGCAAAACTATGTTATTATTCCTTTGGTGAGGTTTTGTGATGTCCTTTACACTGAGTTATGCATAGATCATGCTAATATTTTCATTAATTCATCACCGGAGAACCACAAATACATGTTCGGTTTTCCTGGCTTCATCCTCGGTTTACCGGCCTTACCGACCGGTTACAGATCCTTACCGAACAGTAAACCGATCGCTTACCGATTGGCTTGGCGGTTGATTTGAAAATTTGAATTTGTTCGGTAACCGCCGGTTACCGCGGCTTACCGGTCGGTAAACCGTTACCGGAGGCCGGCGGTTAGGGCCTCCGGTTCGGTAAGTAAAACCCTGGGTTTGAGTCGCCATGGAGGGGAGGAGCTTGAGCTCGCGGGTGTGGCTCTGGTGAATGGCTCGGGTAGCAGGAGGAAGAAGGAGGTACGGGCGTTATATTGCCCCGGGCTTTAGTCCCAGCTGGTGTTACGAGCCAAGACTAAAGCGGGGGGCAATTATTGCCGGATGGAGCCGTTGGGAGCCCCCTTTTGTCACGGTTCGTAATACGAACCAAGACTAAAGGGCGGCTAGCTACAGCGAGCATTTCGGGCCACATCGCTGAAAGGTCTTTAGTCCCGGCTCCAAAGTTGAACCGGGACTGCGATGCGTCCACTGCATTGCGTGGTAGTACATCTTTATTCGTGAAGATTTACTCTTCTTGATCTATTCATATTCTTTAATTTTATATTCCTCCCTTCTTATATAACATTTAGAATAAACAAACTAATTTATTTTTAAACTAATATCTTATTCTAAACATCATATATTTAAGAGTAAATTTTGATCATATTCAAAAACATGTATATATAGCCTCTGCGACTCAATAGCCAATACACTTGGTGCGCTGCGCAAGCCCGGCCACGAGGCGCGAGTAATAACGCGCTTTATTCCTTTTTTTCTCTTTAATTTGAAAGAGTGGGAGAGATCAGCTGCCTAGGCTTTCTCATCACGCGTCCATCCGTACACGCAATTACGTATAGTAGTACGTAGATACATGCACGCGAGGAATCTCGACGTACAGGACGACGAGTCAAGTTAAGGCAGTCGGCCTCTGTGGCCGGAGCAGCCTTCAGGCGTGCAGAACGGCGGCGGGCGGCGCGGCGGACACCGGCGACCACTGCACCACGGTGTCCACGGAGAGAAAGGGCGGTGTCGCGGCGGAGGAGCTGCAAAAGTGAAGCAAGCCCTGATGGTTAGCTAGCCGGTCGACATGCAACACGCGTACGCACGCCCATCACGCAACAGTGTCAATATGAGAAGCGGAGACTCACGAGGAGGGCTGCCCGTCGGCGGCGGCGTCAGTGCTGGCGGCGGCGTTGGCGTTGGCGTTGGTGGTGGTGGCGACTGCTGCAGCCTGCAGGGCTGCGGGCACACATGACCGGGAGGGAAAGGGTGGCGCCGCGGCGGAGGAGCTGCGAAAGGGAAGCAAGCCAGACGGTTAGCCGGTGGTGGACATGCAAATTAAAACACGCACGCCGCCCGTCACGCAAAGCCGAGACGACGAGGAGAAGCCGAGACTCACGAGGAGGGGTGCCCGCCGGAGGCGGCGGCGTCAGTGTTGGCGGCGGTGGCGGCGACAGTGGCGGTGGCGACGGCTGCAGCGGCGGCGGCACGTGGCCACGGGGCACGCAGTGCGGGCAGATCGGCGGCGAACGACAGAACGGGTGGAAACAGATTGGATGGTGTGGCGGAGGAGCTGCATGCATGCAGCGAACGAACCCGCCGATCGAGATTAGATAACAGGAATAACCGAACTCACGCGCCAAGTCAGGAAGAAGCTGGAGACTCACGAGGAGGAGAGATGCTCGCCGCCGGCGGCGGTGGCGTCAGTGTGGGTGGTGGTGGCGGCGGGGGCGGCTGCAGCGTCGGAGTTGGCGGAGGCACGTGTCCGTAGGGAGGAACGAGGCGTCTGCAGAGGCAGCCGCTGGTGGTCGCCAGCCAGACTGCGACGGCGAGCTGCACCGGCGCTAGGAAGCGGCGGCACCGCGGCGGCAGCACGGCCATCACGCGCGCACCAGATAATTTGCAGGTACCGTGATTGTCCGGCTCCGACGATTCCGTTCGTGCTCATCTCCGATCCTGTACGTTATTTATAGTATAGACAGCATACGAGCGGTCACCATTTTTTCTTGCAGCCAATGCACGACATCGCCACTGAACTAGGGTGTGTGTTTGCAGTTGCAGGACAACATTGGCACTGTTTGGATGGTAGGGGTAAATATTTACCCTAAGGAAAATGATTTGCCCCTCTCATTTGCCCCTATTAATATTTGCCCCTTGAGGTGTTTGGATGGAGTGGTAAATATGGATGTGGATGAGAGAGGGAGAGCGAGACCCACCACTAATTTGCTACCTTTTAGGGGTAAATGGAATTAGGGGGGCAAAACATTTGCCTCACCACATTTGCCCTACATGTTTGGCACCTTAGGGGTAAATTAGGGGCAAGTTTGCCCCATTTACCCCACCATCCAAACAGGCCCATTATTACACTGCCTTGCCGCTTGTGGTGGCCTTGTTGTGGCTAGTGAATTAGTGATAGTGGCTTGATGGAAAAGCTTTCCAGGTCCGCCACATTTGCCGGTCAACGACGGACGACGCGGAGAAGAGTCATACATGCAACCTCGGTGCCCGGAGAGATCAATGGCACTATTCGACCCACTATTATAAAGTCTATGGCCTCGGCCTTATTTAGTTTGTTAAATTTTCTAACATTTTCTCCACTCTTTCTATCACATCACATTAAATGCGCCAAAAGACATAAGTTCGGAGTATTAAATATAGGTAAAAAATAACTAACTACACAGTTTTGATGTACTTCGCGACACGAATCGTTTGAGCCTAGTTAGACCATGGTAGGATATTATTTACCACAAACAAACGAAAGTGCTACAGTGTGCTATAGGAGTTCAAAACGTTGAAAAGGAAAATTTTCCCACGAACTAAACAAGGCCGCTCTAATGCAAATTGAAATGGCCTATTTTGCTTTTCATTGAATAAAAAATAGTTCAGTCTATTCACTAGCTAGGTGTTATGTGCATGTCACGTTCCTTACATGTCATGTGCACTGCCGGAAACCGTGAATTGGCCAGTTTTTTTTCTGTGAATTTTTTTGTTGGGCCCACGGCAAAATGGTTTGCCAACAGACATGTGAAAACTCGCGGTAAAAATTTTGACTCTCGGCAAAGGGGCATTTGCTAAAAGCAGCTCTCATTAAAGAAATATTTGTCGTGGGTCTTTTTTGTGTTGTCCGCAAATTGATGTTTGCCAAAAGCAGCTCTCGGCAAATAAATATTTTGCCGTGAGACTGTTTTGGCTGACGGCAAAATCGAAGTTTGTCATGAGTATTTGCAAAAACACTCGCAAAATTCAAATTCAAATTACTTTTTGTAGCAGTAAATTAATTTAAATTAAAAACTTTGAACTATAAGGTTTCGTTACCTTTTAAATATCTACAACTTTTATTTAGGTCATTTATTTGTTTGACAAAGTGTAGTAATTTTGTTCACAAAATCTTATACCTCTTGCATAGTTTCATGAAACTATATGACAAATATATAGATTTGTGAAGAATGTTACTACCACCGTATCAGATGAACAAATTATCAAAATAAAAGTTATAGATCTTCAGAAGTTATACAACTTTGTAGTTGAACTTTTTAAATTTGAATTACTTTTGTCAAGAAAAGTGCGTATGAATTTTTTTAAAATTTGAACATTTTAATTTTCAAATGACCTCAGATGGAGAAACATTCAAAATAAACATTGTAGGCCCAGAGAACTTATGAAACTTTGTAGTTCACGACTTTTTTATTTGAAATCATATTGTCAATGAAATCTATGTTTGATTTTTTTAATGATCTCGAATGGAGAAACTCTCAAAATGAAAGTTGTAGATCTCAGAAAATTATGAAACTTTGTAATTGACAACTTTTAATTTGAATACATTTAAAACCTCAAAAAAGTTATTTACACTTAGTGTACTATAATATGAGGAGAATGAAAATTGGATATGGATGCATATGAGTGCATGGTGCAGTGGTAAGGAAGGCTCATGCGAGAGGGGAGGTCGCGGGTTCGAACCCCGTCAGTCGCGTAGTGCCGCGACTCAAGACGGGGATGGGCGGGTGGGTGGCCGATGGGGTCTCCCTAAAAAGATTTTTGATATTCATTCTAACCTTTTCTGGACGATGCATCTTTAGTTTGCCGAGAGACGTTTTAGCTCACGACAAACGTTTGGTGAGATTTGGGCTCTCGGCAAAGAGTTTATCGTGAGGGTTTTGCCGAGAGTAAACCGATCTTTTCCGAGTGTATCGGGCACTCGGCAAACCCACGGTTTCGCGTAGTGGTGTGGCGGGTGTGGCCGTGCGCGCGGGTGAAACTAGGAATACTCGGATTGCTTTGTAGGCATGTCATCTCATAATAATTATGGTAGCTCCATGTAAAATATCTACACTCAAAATAGATCGTTGGTTAGCCTAACCCATAATCAAACAGTCACTCTTAACATGCACCAGTTAATCCAGATGTCTGAACCGGAATTTTATTTTCCATTATCTAAAAGATTATATCTCAACAAACATATTAGAAGTTCAATGATAACTATGCTATCACTCCATCACCAAAATACAATAATGATTTATGGCTATTTTTCTTAAAAGAATTTATTGAGTATATAGATAAGAAAAACATGTTGCATCTTTCTCCATCATATTGCTTTAAACTATATACTCCCTCCATCCCGTAAAGAATGCAATCCTAGCATTTGAAAGAAGTCTCACAAAGAGTGCAATTCTAGAAGATAGATATAATTATAATTATCTACCTAATTAATTAATCAGATCTAATCGGTATGTCAAAACTTACTGCAAATGGCTAAAAAATAGAGGACTAGTCTTTTTGCGCCACCACTAATTTGTTTAAAAAAAACTAGAATTGCACTTTTTAGGAACGGAGGGAGTATGTTGGTGAAATCTTATTAATCTGTCCTAAAATTCCTTATACGACTTGTTTTGGGGTGGGGGAGTACGCACATTTGAACTTAGGGCAACTCCAAAAGAGTCCCAATCTTGACCCCAAAAGCCGGTTACGGGTGAAAAAAAACCACCGCTCCAACAGAGTGCGAAGGGGAGGCGAAGAAATAGGCGACGCGAAAAAGGACGGACTCCAGCCGCAAATCTTCGGCAGCCGAATCCTACCCCAATCCTCCCCAATCCAAGTTCCCGCGCGGGTGATTCCTTGGCGGGAGTATTCCCGCGTGCCTGAAGCTCGCGCGCCGGCGGCACCGCGCGCACGGGACGGCGGCGGCGGCCGACATGCAAGAAGCACGGCGACCACCTCCTCTCCCGGCAGCCGCGAGGAAGCATGGCGGCGGGAGCACTCAACGGCGCATCGTGGCCGTCGCCGGCCAACCTCCTCATTTGCCTAGTGGCGGCCGGCCCTCCCGTGAGGTCCGGCGGCGGCGAAGTCTCCCCGGGGGCCCGGCCGCGCCCGGCTTCTTCGATGCGTGGCGGCGGCCGGGGGCCCGGCGGCGCCCGGCCTCCTCCGATGTCCCGGCGGCGTCCGGCCTCCCCCGGGGCCCCCCGGCGGCGTCCGGCATCATCCGATGCCCGGCGGCGGCCGGCCTCCCCGGGGGCCGGTGGCGTCCAGCATCATCTGATGCCCGGCGTCCAGATGGCTCAATGGACGGGAGGCAACACGTATTTGCAGGTTGCCGGCAGCGAGGACCTCGACCTTCCCAGCGATAGCTTCGATCCCGCTGGTGCATTCGAACATGGAGGCAACGACGACTCTGTTGTTAATGGTATGGTTCCTATGTGCTCATTTGAATTCACAAGGATAACAGATGGAAAACATGTCTTTGCATCGGAGGATATGTGATTGGTTTTATAATATTCACCCAATCTGCTTTTAATAAATCATTTGTCAGGTGGGATGTGTGATTAGGCAGTCAACAGTAAACACTTTATTTGTGATTTATGATTTGCATACATGATTTGTTGGTTTGTATGTGATGATTGTTCCCTCATGTCTATAGTTAAACTAATATCACACTCATTGCTTGCTATCCTGGGGTATATGTGTGTTACCAAATTTAGCTAATGTCACACTCATGAAACTATTTGGTTTGCATACATTTTTTATGTTTGGGCAATTTATGTCTTACCAAATTTAAAAAGAACTGTCGCTTCCTCTCAAATTTTTATGTCAGAACATATGGCATAATTAAATTTGAGTGCCCAAGAACAGCAGCGTTGAATTGACCAATACGAACCTGAAATGATTATGTCAGGAAGGGACTTCAATTCAACATTCAAGTTTCTGCATTTACAGGTCTTTTGCATCTAGGCAAGCATGCGAAATCATTTATCTGCTAATGCACTTCTTATTTAACTTAAGCTTTATTTCACTCTGTTCATTCATCTACTAAAGGAAAATAAACAGGATGATTGGAGGAGTAGTGATACTGAAGCAAATTGAATCAGCTAGCTGCTAGACCAAATAGGTTCAGCAGAAGATAAATATCTATTGTTTGTCATTGCAGTAACTTAATTACTGAAGTATCTGCTACCAGTTCAAACTGAGCCTCACTGAGTATGTATGCCATTAGGTGTATCTTTCAGTACTCTTTTCCATTGCATGCCTTACAGATAAATGTAATTGTTGCAGGACAAGGATATTATTCTAACATGATCATGAATGAAACAAATGAAGCTGAATTTGATAATGGTGACCACACATTTGCTTCTCAGCATTCACAAGCAAATCAAGACAGTGCATTAGCCCCCTCCCAGAGGCCAAACCATAAGAGACAAAAGAATTTCAGTACCCATGAAGATGAGATTTTGGTTTCAGGGTGGCTAAATATAAGTTTGGATCCAATCACAGGTAAAGACCAAAAAAGTACTACGTATTGGACTCGAATCAGTGAGTACTTCGATAAACACAAGAAATGTCAGTCCAAGCGTACCATTAGTTCTCTGAAGCATCGGTGGGAGACCATACAGAGATGTGTGAACAAATTTTACGGATGCCTTACACGGATTGAGTTAAGGCGTAAGAGTGGTCATACAATTTCAGACAAGGTACTTACTCACTTTGTAATACTAGGATTAATTCAACTTTTAAAATTTTCCATCTCTGTATGGTCTTCACAAATGTGGCCCAGTCAGGATAAATGCCATCAGCAAGATAATAACCCATTGTATATTCATGATTATTAATTGTATACTTGACCTCCGGAGCTTGACCTTCCGCTAGCCGCGCAAATAAAGAAGAACGGTGCAAAACGTTGATGTCGTTGTGGGAACCAGGCATCCCGAAGAAAGCATGCCAAATCCAAAGATCCTTGTCACCCACGGCTTCTAGTATAATTGTAGGATCATGCACATGCCCGGTGTACATACCTTGCCATGCCGAAGGACAATTTTTCCACACCCAATGCATACAATCAACCGACCCCAGATTACCGGGAAAACATCTACGCTCTGCAATTGCAAGTAATCTTGCTGTGTCTTCTTCATTAGGTTCTCTCAAGTACTCATCTCCAAAAACCTCCACCACAGCTTTGACAAATCTTCTCGGGCTCGAATAGTGGTACTCTCGGCAATACGGATATAATCATCAATAGCATCACCGCAACTCCATATGTTAACATCCGAAATGCTTTGTTGTAATCTTTTGCAAACTAGACAGCCCAAGTATGCTAGCGACATTCCTTTTACGCACGAAATAGTCATCGTGTGCTTCAACAACGATGCCATATGCGCTCAAACGAGGGACGCCCCATTCGAAACCTACACATCAACTATAATCGGAGATACGAATACGAATTAATTAAACTTTAGTCCGTACAAATTATTGTGTACATACCGACGTCCGAAATAATTAGACCCGTACGTAGGATTATCTGAAAAATAATCTTTAAACAACCTATCATGTCCTTACTGTCTGTCCCGCCGAAGAACTTTGTGTTCATGAATAGAACCACGATGTTTTGTTTCATCATCGGACTCATTCTCAGTCATGGCCACATGAGTAACAGAGAATAGAAAATCATCGTCCTCGTCTGACGACGACGACGACTCCAACGCACGCTTCATGAGAAAGCTTTGTCGACTCATAACTATTTCGTTAACCAATCTGAAATTTCATTACCAACTCGTTTTACAAATCTGTACTTGAAATTGGAGATCATACCCACAAGTGATGGCACGTACCTGGAGGGCGAATGTTTTTTCCTAGGCGGCGAAGTCCTGAACCCCTCCCTGTTGCGGCGATCAGGGAGGGCGGCGAGCGCAGGGAGGTTGGCGAGCAGGCGTCGGGGCTGCTAGGGGATAGGGTATGGTGTGGGCTGTCCAACTAAATGGGCCCAATTATGATGACGTGGCCTATTTTGAAATTTTAGGGAATAGTTATTAGTATTCTGCTGTGGGAGATTTGTTTTTGTTGCACAATTTTTTTAGCATGGGGTCCAATATCTAGTTTTGGGGAACAATTTTTTCACACTCTTTTGGAGTTGCTCTTAAAGGTCTGCTAAGCTCCCCGTCTTGGCAAGTTGGCATGCAGAACGCTTTAAAAAAAAAGTTGGCATGCCGAAAAAAATAGGTCCTGCTCCTCCGATCTTCCCCCCTAGCATGGAGAAAGTTCGGTCATGCTCACGCCGAGAGTGCCATCCATATCAACCAGGAGACGGATTATTGCGCCATTTCCGACTGTGATGCTGTTTGGTTGGTGTCGTGACTATTGTGAGTTTATGACAAACCTTGTTGCAACTTGTAAGGAAAACATGGGCGGCCGAATGAGAAGCATATGTCGCTTTGTCGCAACAGAATGATGATGGACGGGAGATGATTAATTGCTACTCCCTGCATACTACTTAAGTCGTTGAAGATATTATTTTAGAAATTCTGAAACATTTACTATTACTGAAAATGCAGTCATGATCAAGCTTTTTCTCATGGGTGCGGGTTGTCCCGTCTTGCACGGCAAAGAAAGCATAATCATTTCGAGGTTAAAATGGATCAGCACCAATCGTGGTTCCGGAAGCAGGAAATCGTAACGGGCTTATCACCCACTCATTCCGTTTCAAATTATAGATACACTACTTTTAGATGGTATATAATAATTTTAAAACATTGTTATTTAGATTAGAGAGAACAATCATTAATATTTTTTTATTTAAATAGTGTATACTACATTAATGAATCGGCTGAAGATCCTAGATTATTTTTTTCACACATGATCGGTAGGGCAGGCTATTATTATTTTTTATTTTACTTAAAACAAATATACTTATTATATATGATGTGATCGGTGGATCATTTAGATTTTTTAGAGGCATATGTGGGTAATTCAGACATAAATATATGGGATTGTTTTAAATTTTTCATAATGGCATAGGTGGGTAGGTTTAGAAACAAATTTGATTTTTTATAGAATTTCTAGGATTTCTCTCTTTTTATAGTGACCATCTAGGATTTCTATGTGGCTTCATGTGAAGACTTACGTGAGTTTTCTATTCTTTTAAAGCATCTACCTAGAATTCCTAGATGACTTCATCTAAAGGCTTCAAAATGAGTCTCCAATTAATGTAGTATAAGATAAAATATGGACTCCAAAACCTCTCAGCCTAATAATCTCATGAGGATCTTCCTAAATGTTCATATCTTAAAAGAAAGAGCTTTGCTACGATACTCCTAGATGAGTATGGATAGTTCATCTAGTTGGATGTTACCTCGTGGGAGGTGGCAGTGGTGGCGTGCGACGACGGCTGTTGGTGGCACGGTGGCGTCGTTGATCTCCGTCGACGCGAGCGCTTGGGGCACCAGATCCGCTACCCTGGAGGGTTGATCTGGCACCCCGAGCCCGGATTTGTGTCTAGGCTTCGCCGATGGGCAAGCTGCTGGTGGTGGTGGCTGTCGGCCACGGTCCGATCGTGGCCTCCTGTGGCCGGTTGTGGTTGGCCGTGACGAGCTGCTGGTGGTAGGGTGGTTTCTGCGTTCGTCAGGTTGCTGCTGAGTTGTAGGTCATTTTTTCGTGTAGCAGGTTGGGGTTGCTCCGGCGAAAGCCTTGGTGACGGTGTCCCCGGGAGGGCGTCGATCTCCCCGTTGGGGGCACCACTGGGGAGCTGCTCTACCTGTTGCATGAGAGGTCTCTGAGTGAAAACCCTGTCCACTCGTGGATGAGCATTGGCAGCGCCTTTTGGCGTCGCATCCTCTTTGGAAGTGTCATCTCTTGGACTTGGCTTGCAGTGTCGATGGTGAGAGAAGGTTGTATAAAATGTGTGGCCCGTTCGGTGGTGGTGGCTCGTCCGTAGCTAGCGTTGTGGCATCTATGTGCGACGAGTGCAACCTTCATGGCAAGGAAGTCGGAAGAGGGTCCACTGGATCCATCCTTGGTCAAAGTTATGGGTGAAACTCGTTGGATTACACAACATCTAGTCTAGCATATCATTTTGGACATGATGGAGTTTGATGCGTAAGACACCAGATTAATCTTTTACATCTATGATCCAGTTCTTGGTCGGTTCATGTTGTCATATATCTTTAGTGAACTCTACGCAAGAGGACAACTTCCTGAGGAAAGCTACATCGACGAGCTTGACCTTCCTCTGCGTGCTACACGAGATCGCGGCTCCAACTTGATGACTCCCAATCCCGGCGCTAGATTCTTCCAGTTATGGGACGAGATCGAGGCAGTCAGAACCACCACCGCAACCCCCAAACCCGTTCTCAATCCCCTACCCATCCCAATCGGTGACGACATAGTGACGGAGGAGGAGGCGCGTCCGGCTTCAACAACCTCCACAGGCGGCGCCACCCTGGTCTCGGTTGTGACCCATATGGGCAGAAGAGGAGGTGGCACCATAGTGGCAAGCCCATCCGGTAGTCAAGCGAGTAGAGGGCGGCAACCCACCATGCCCGCTCGGCAGTCGGCACCACTTGAGATAGGCCTCGCCCTGTTCCTTCGGCTTATCAGCCACCACCCGGCAAAAGATTTTCTCTCGAACAAATCAGCCACCAAAGAACTGCGGCGCGAAGATTTTTCTCTCGTAACAAACCAAAGACTGCCATCGCCCACCAGCCAAACGAACATGCTGAGGATTGGGTGTGTCACCGGATACATCCGGTGGCTATTTCTCACGAACAGGTAAATCTTTGAATCCATCTGATAGTTGAAATTTATTTCATAATTGAAAATTTCGTCTTTACCACAGTTCCAATTATTGCTTTGCGTATGTGGGTTGAAGCAGTACCAGCTCTGGCAAAATTCAGACAGATCTGAGCGCAATTCAAGATGGTGTATTTGGGAGTTGGGATTACTACCGGTTCCCTAATTATGTTGCAGACTCAAGTTGATTTGAGGCACCACTAGGATTCTACTGATACGAACGCAGAACATTTGGGCTACTGATACGAACAATGATGAGAGTTGTGCTTCTGCCAGTTGTGCCAATCCCCATTCAGGCATTGAGGCTAGCAGGAACAGGTTCCCGAGGTGAGCAGCCGCACTATATTCATCCAATCTTAAGTCAGGATTGGGTGAGTTTGCTCTTTTACCTATCAAAATACTGATTTTTCATCTACAGATCTCGTTTGAATTTTCCAGTTAATTCATTTCTTCATTTTGCATGTTTCCTATTTTTTTCTGAGTGCTAACTCTATGTTGTGTGCCATGATTCGCTCCCCCTCCTTCTTCTCTCCATGATTCCCTTCAACTCCTCAAGTATCAGTTCAATTAGACTGTTTTTCGCGGTTCTTCCCCAACTCCGGTGAAACAAAAATCGAGTCCGATCTCCTCCATTGCTGAGTTCCCTCAACTTCCGAGCCTCTGAATCGTTCTTCCCCATCATAGGTGAGGTCCCCTTGCGGTTTCCCCCTCCTCTCTCAAGCTTTGGAAGCTTCTCCATTATGCTCCAATGTTGATGCATGTCATCCAAACCTCTGTGCATGTCGTTTCTTTTGCTTAAAATTGAATCTCCATCACCTAAAGAAGCTCTAGGATCAAACCCCATTGCAATCGATCGCCGGAATCACCGGCAATGCCATTTTCGGGCACTTGACGAGAAATTTACAAATCTGCCATTACTGGAAAACGTGAATAAATACATGTTTTGTGTAGGATGTAATTACTCTATCATATAATACATGCTTGGAATTTATGTACTAGTTAGTTTACATTCTCTCATACATATCATACATCATTTGCATGTTCATGCATTGTTATTGATTATGCATCATTGCAGTTCGTGTAGAGATCGAACTGTCGGAGCAAGAGGAGGTTGAGACCGAGCAAGAGCCCGTGATCAACGACCCTTCTCTTGAGAACCAAGGCAAGCACCTAAGCACTCTTTAACCCTAATTTGGATCAATTGGAGTATATGTGTCTTGTGTGTGCATGAGTAATAATTATGTTTATGATTGGTTAGCTCCTACTTGATGCATTACCTCCTTGATCTAGACTAACCTTTATTAGGTGAGTATGCTTGTTTAGGTGTCACGAATTTAATTGCTTATTCATGCTTAGCTTCGGTAGAAGTCAAGAGGTGGCAAGGTCACCACCACTTGCGAGTATATGATGTTTGTTCAATTAAACACATGGTTAGCTTTGAAAGATTAAAATTGAGCTACATGAAATATGTATCGCGACTTGAGCAAGAATGGTAGGGTCATTGAGATTGGAGCTCATTTGACTTAGTCTTGCTTAAGTTGATTAAGGCCCGATCGTTATCGTTGTGCTACTTGAGCACTTTACCGTACAAACCACATGCTTACAATGGGCATAGCAAGCTAAGTAGCATAAGTCGCACCGTACCTTGACCGGATTCGGTGCGAGGTGGGATGAGGTGTGATAGGCCGTGTTTGGTGCACCTATACACTCCCGACCGTTCGTTCAAAGTAGGGTGCGGGTATGTGAAAGGTTGATGGCATGAATTAACACTTATCCTCGATCAAGGGTATGGTCGTTAGTCTTGCGCTTCGTGTGGGAAAAGTTGTACACCCCTGTAGGGTTATAATCTATTGCAATAGCCATGCTCTCGGTCATTGAGCACGCTCATGTACTTGGACTTTAACGTAGAGTTTCGATGTAGCTTATGGAAGACTTGAGATATGATCATGATATAACTTTACTTATTGCAATTTACTTGATGCTTGACTTAGCGATCATAGAATGCTATGTCTTTTGCTTTTTACAACTTGATCAAAATGTAGATGCCTTTATGCAAAATAATTACATATGCTAATCCTTGCTACTTAACCAAATGCATACTCCTTGAGAGTCGGGCAAGTATATACCCATATGTGGATAAGTCCTGTGGAGTACCTTTTGTACTCACGGTGCTGCCGATAAGTTGATTGCAGGTGAGGCACAACCGGAGCCCATCTTTGGGTACTTCCTTGCCGAGGACGGAGGTTCGGGGAGGAAGTAGGTGGCCATGACTAGGAAGGGCACTATCGGCATATAGTGTTTACCTTCTTATTTTGTGATGTATCGTATGAGCGCGATGATAGAACTTTCCACTGCAAAAATCTAAGACTTATTGTAATGTAAACTTGAACCTATCTTTGTAATATGATGGACTATGTTTGGATTGCTATGTAACGATGATGTTCATCTTGTTGTGCTTAGTGAGGTGTGTATAAATCCTGGGCATTGCTCATGACACATCTCAAGGACGACCGGGGTTACTCCTCTTTAATTGAGTTGATCACTGGTGATGACTCGATTAAACGGGATTAACTTGGAGGTTCCTCACGGCGTGGCATCAGAGCTCGGTTAGCATTCTAAGCATGGTTTATCACTTAATAAATGATGTGAGGCACGTAATTAAAATGGTGATCACTGAATTAATTTAGTGTTACTAAATTTTGCATTTTTTTCTAAGGTTATATCTCTTTGTTAGATGGTGAGATCTGGACATCCCACGGGGGTGTTAATCCCTGTGGTTTATTTGTTTGGCGGGGAGGAGTCTAAGTCTAAGAACTCGAAGGCCGCACACGAGTACGCGAAACACAGAGAACACAACGAGTTTATACTGGTTCGGGCCTCCGGAGAGTAATACCCTACGTCCAGTTGTCGGTTTGGATTGCTTGAGGATTGCGTGATTGGTCAGATACACAAGGGGTCGCCTCGTCTGCCTTATATTGGCCAGCGGATGAGGTCGGTTCCCGGACTCCTGGTCGGTTACGACCAGGAGACCTAAGTCTACGTTGCACATCTTGCCATATCCTGTCGATCTGCTTTGGGCGAAGTCCACCGAGGTCTTGTCTTGTCTTGTACCCCAAGTCTTGAGGTCGTAGTGGATCAGGTCGTCTAGGGAATCTTCAGGAAGGTCTTCAGTAGGTCGTGTGGGTTGCCAACTAGGTCGGTTGGGCCCACTAACAGGTCGGCGGGTCTTCTAGTAGGCCGGACCCACTTGTCGGGGACGGCCGTGAGCCTGGTCGGTGGGGACCCAGGGGTATCCATGTCTCACAAGCCCCTGAGCGAGGTGTATGCGCAGCGACCTTAGAAAGGTCATGACGAAGTCGTAGAGCTATCGACAGGTCGAATAGCATGCACGTCGGTCCAAAAGAAAAAAGAACAAATCAGCCTGGTAGCCAACCTGTTTGGAGTCTTGCCGAACGAAGAGAGGTCAAGTAACGACCTATAGGAAGCAAGCTTCCAATAGGTCGAAATGATGATGAAAAAATTTAGAGGGCATCAAAGATGCACTCATGAGTAGTATCCGAGCATCGTGGCGGACAGGATGGCCGGTATGATGATCCAAAAAATAGAAGAGGAGAAAAAAGTAGGTCGAGTAGCGACATGATGAGAAACGGGTTTCCCAACAGGTCGATAAGATGATGGAAACAAGAGGGCGTCGAAGACACACTCGTAGAGTAGTCCCCGAGCATTGAAGAAGACATCATGGCTGGTTTGATGCTCCAAAAAGTGAAGAAAACTGAGTCATGGTCGTGATCGAATGAAGTGTAGAGACACCCAGATCTCCAAGCATGGCTACAAGGAGTCTAGCGGAGCCGACCTCGGGGAGGCCTTGTAGGAATGCCGACCTCGAAGAGGCCTCAAATCAACAATGCCCAGTATCCGAGGATACCCAGCAAGGTCTTCAAAGGTGCGTCGAATAAAGAAATCGCCGATGATGTCGTAGCTGTAGTTGCGATGTCCGTAGTTGGTCGATGATGAAGCTGACGAAATAACATCAATCTTCGATCGTATGGAGTGTAGAGACATCCAGATATCTTGCATAGCTGCAAGGAGTCTGGCAGAGCCACCTGAGGCATGCCAACCTCAAGAAGGTCTCAAGTGCATAGCGCCCAAGCACCCAGAAGCACTTGGCAGGGCCATTAGGCGTGCACCCCACAGGGAGGCCTTCATTCCCGACGTAAAATCCTGGAGAGGTCTTCCAAACTAACGAAGGCGATAACAGAGCCGCAGGAAGGTCTAGCGACCTGACGAAGACGACGACGGAGCCGGAGGAAGGTCAAGAGACCTAACGAAGATGACGACGAAGCTGGAGGAAGGTCGAGCGACCTGACGAAGACAACGACGGAGCCGGAGGAAGGTCAAGCGGCCTGACGAAGACGATGACGAAGCTGGAGGAAGGTCGAGCGACCTGACGAAGACGACGACGGAGCCAGAGGAAGGTCAAGTGACTTGACGAATACGACGACAAAGCTAGAGGAAGGTCGAGCGACCTGACGAAGACGACGATGGAGCCGGAGGAAGGTCAAGCGACCTGACGAAGACAACGACAAAGCTGGAGGAAGGTCGAGCGACCTGACGAAGACGAAGACGAAGCTGGAGGAAGGTCGAGCGACCTGACAAAGACGACGACGGAGCTGGAGGAAGGTCGAGCGACCTGATGAAGACGATGACGAAGCTGGAGAAAGGTCGAGCGACCTGACGAAGACGACGACGGAGCCGGAGGGAGGTCTAGCGACCTGACGAAGACGACGACGAAGTTGGAGGAAGGTTGCGCGACCTGACAAAGATGACGACGAAGCCGAAGGGAGGTCTAGCGACCTGACGAAGACGACGACGGAGGTGGAGGAAGGTCAAGCGACTTGACGAAGACGACGACGAAGCCGGAGGGAGGTCTAGCGACCTGACGAAGACGACGACGAAGCTGGAGGAAGGTCGAGCGACCTGACGAAGATGACGACGAAGCTGGAGGGAGGTCAAGCGACCTGACGAAGATGATGACGGAGCTGGAGGAAGGTCTAGCGACCTGACGAAGACGACGACGGAACCGGAACGAAGAGCTGGTCCTGCAAAATAAAATAAACACCAAGTTAGTGTATCAACCTATCGAATATAAATAAAAACATAGCCTAAGCTAGGTATGCCGAAGTTGAATAATGTAATGCTAGCCGGAGCTGAACATTCTTGTGCTATGTTTCATTTTTGAAGAAAGCATTCCACTTATCATGCCAAACACGCATTATTCCGACTCAAAAGCTCTGAAGCTACAAAGTATTTCACCCCTCTACAGTGCTCAGCAGGGAGACTTAGATGTAGCCGACGCACGGGGAGGGGCCTAGGACCCAGGTTTTGCAACCACACAACATCGAATACTGATAACGAGAGTCAAGCAGTTAAAGGAAGAACACACAGGAGAAGTAGAACTCCACAGGTCTAGCGACCCTTAGATTGGCATGGCCAAGCCCCCGAGCATGTTGAGGGGGAGGGGAACATAGCACAAGATAAGAAAAATTGAACCCTTAGGTCTGGCGACCTACGTGTTGGCATGGCCAAGCCCCCGAGCATGTCGAGGGATCGGAAGATCAGACAAGAGCATGTAGAACAGGGCTACGAAATAAATTGAAGCTGTAAAATATTTAATTGAGAATAGCACTTAGCTTATGCGTGTAGTCGAGGTCATTGTCGTGCTATCAAGCTCGAGAAGTCGATGCCGAAGAGGTCAGCGGTGCGGAGTTGAAGAGGTCAATGATGCGCCACTGGAGATCGGTAGAGTGTTACGGCAGGTCGGGTTGACACTGTTGACTATCCCAGCTACAGGTGCAGCAGATCAGGATCCATCCCATGGGAATCGAGATCCGTTATGTGCTTGGTGAGGTCACGGCATGGATGACCATACACACGCATCTTGTATACATCTCGTGAAAAAGAAGACCGATTAGAAGAAAGGATATACTCGAAATTGGATTGGAAAGAGATTGAAAAAAGAAGAAAAAAATAGAAGGGCATATTCCCTTGTTACGTGAACGTTGTCTTGGAGATGGATTTGGCCGTGAGCACATGCATCAGGTCGCTAGGAGTGGGTGGGTGGGTTTTCTTCGACAGATCCGTTTCGATCTGTTGGTTGGTGGTGACCGCGTTGCCTTCAATGACGAGGCAGGCGGCTGGAGCGGTGGATATCGCCGGCATCGAGCCAAAGCAGATGTCGACGGGGTTGGCGAGGAAGTCCACCATGCTCTCCGGGAAGATGACGTCGTTGGTCGAAGCCATCGAGTTACACGAAGAACCTTGACTCTACCCCTACCTGGCGCGCCAACTGTCAGATGGTGAGATCTAGACAGCCCACGGGGGTGTTAATCCCTATGGTTTATTTGCTCGGCGGGGAGGAGTCTAAGGCTAAGAACTCGAAGGCCGCACACAGGTACGCGGAACACAGAGAACACGACGAGTTTATACCGGTTCGGGCCTCTGGAGAGTAATACCCTACGTTTAGTTGTTGGTATGGATTGCTTGAGGATTGCGTGATTGGTCGGATACACAAGGGGTCGCCTCGTCCGCCTTATATTGGCCAGCGGATGAGGTCGGTTCCCAGACTCCTGGTCGGTTACGACCAGGAGACCTAAGTCTACGTTACACATCTTGCCATATCCCGTCGATCTGCTTTGGGTGAAGTCCACCGAGGTCTTGTCTTGTCTTGTACGCCAAGTCTTGAGGTCGTAGCGGATCAGGTCGTCTAGGGAATCTTCGGGAAGGTCTTCAGGAGGTCGTGTTGGTCGCCAACTAGGTCAGTTGGGCCCACTAACAGGTCGGCGGGTCTTCTAGTAGGCCAGACCTACTTGTCGGGGACGGTCGTGAGCCATGTCGGTGGGGACCCAGGGGTACCCATGTCTCACACTCTTTATATGGTATAATTCTTATCCTTCATAGAGCTTGTCTTACTTATGTGCTGCATTTATATGATAAGTTTAAAATGTTCTCTAACTCATCTTGTCTTGATAATGATAGATGGCTGAGAACTATGGCAACCTCATCATGGTCACTCGTGCTGAGGGTGTGCAAGGCTTCCCTTCCATCCTCAACGAGATGATATGGCGGGGCAACTTCTTGTATCTACCGGAGTAGTCTGTTTATGCGAGAGGGCTTGGGCCAGGCTTGGTGGATTATTTTGCCACCATGTTCATCCCTATGCGCCTAGTGGAAGGGGTGAATCACTCCCACAACTTCGTCGCCCATGGTACCTCAGTGGGTATGGAAATTCAATAAGTGGCATATAAAGCTATGACACACCTCCGCCAAGAAATTGGAGAATTATGGATGCCACCATTTCAACACTTCCCAACACGAGGACCATACCCGGGTGTGAATGTGGTTGACATAGCCCCAGTGGGTGCTCCATTGTATGAAAGGCGCATGTCAGAATTAGTGAGAGCTCAAGACCACAATATGAGATGCCTTCGTTGGGAGCTAAGGGAAACAAGACGTCGCCTCAATGAGCTGCAACATGTTGTAGAACCTTATGTCCGTACAGGGCATGTTCAAGAGCATGTGCTCTATGCCAATGATGCTACCGTGCATGAAGAAGCTTTCCACAATTTTACCTATCCTTTTGTTCAAGGCATTACACTGCCCCAACATGGTGGGATGCAAGTTCATATGCCAGCCGGATTGCGTGTTCACCACTTTGCTCCTACTGATTGGACTAGAGAGACCATCTATGGTGGGCAAACAAAGAATCTCACCCATCCGGAAGCCAATTCTGGTGACACCGAATCGCCCAACGCCAAACTTCTTGATGTGTTCCCACCTTTCTTCGTGAGAGCTCCCTACGGTCCTAACTAAATTATTTGTGTAATCTCATGGTGGTTATGAGACTTTGCAAGCTATGTGACTTGCTGTAATGTACCGCCTATTTTATGTAATCCAAATAGTTACGACGTTGTGAGACACTAATTAGCTATCATGCCTATGTATTATACTATTATTATCTATGTGGACCTCTATTATTTATATGTGTGTCTTTGTGAGATATTCGTATGTTGCGGCATGTCATCATGTATCATTTTCATGCATGCATAAATTTATTTTATGTGGGAATTATTATGGGTTTATATTCTTAACTTTGCAAGGAATGTATAATTCTATGCTTGCTGTCCAAAATTCTTCAATATCATCTTTTCATGATCTACATTATCTATTCCATTGTATCAAAAAATTTCTCACACAGTTGTGGTTGATGTATACTTGTTGTGCAATTTTATTGTGCAAGTTGTATTATATCAATTTTCCTTCTTGGTTGCTAACCTAAGGTGTGGTTGGTGGCAGGATGGTTAATAATCAGCCGGTGGGTCAGGGTGATGGCGAGGATAACTTACCTCCTCCTCCTAATTTGGGCCCAATCATTGAAGAACTTCTTAGGAGTGCAAATGAGGGTCGGTTGGTTCAAAACCAAATTCTCCAAGCTCTTAATGAAGCCGCCTAGGGTCAAGGGTGTGGTGGTGGCGGTGGTGGCAATAACAATGGTGGACCTCAAAATAAGGGCCATTCCGCTTTTATGAAAACACAACCTCCAATCTTCAGAGGGTTAGATGAGCCCCTAGATGCAGATTATTGGATCTCCGCTATAGAGGATAAACTTGGGCTCTTTGAAAATACCGATGAAGAGAAGGTAACTTTCGCGGCACATCAACTTCAAGATGCCGCGGGAGTATGGTGGTGAGGCTATAAGGCCCAAGTGCACCGTAGGACATCATATAACTTGGGATGAATTTCGCAAGGCTTTCCGTGACCATCATATTCCCAAGAGTGTCCTCAAATTAAAAAGAGATGAATTCCGCAAGCTTAAGCAAGGCAACAAATCGGTACAAGAATACACTAATGCTTTCAACTATCTTTCTCAATATGCTCCTCATGATGTTGATGATGATGAGAAGAAACAAGATTGTTATATGGAGGGCTTGTCTTTGAAACTTAAAGCCCAACACTCCAACATTGATTTCAAGGATTTCAATGATCTTGTGAGCAAATCAATCAAGGCGGGGTATAATTTGAATGCACTTGAGGCGGATAACCGCAAGAGGGCTGCCCCTTCTTCCATGGGTGGTAGCTCAAGCTCTCAACGTCCGCGCACGGGACCTTCTCCACCCCGGATTCCAGGATTTGGTGCTCCTTAACCGATGTGGATGGCACGCCGTCCTCCGGCACCACAAGGGCAACCTCCCCGCCCTAGTGGACAGCCGGGAGGCGGTGGTGGGAATTCTCCTTCCAAGGGGTTGTGCTATAATTGTGGCGGGCATGGACATTTCTCCCGCGAGTGCCCCTCTCCCAAGAAAAATGGAGGGAACAATGCTCCCAAGCCTCCTATGCCTCCTCCACCTAATTTTCAAAAGGTGAAGAATGCCCAACCACCCAAGCACGGAAAACTAAATCATATCACCGCCGAGGAAGCTAATGAAGATGAACATGTGCTTGTTGGTATGGTTTCACTCTACTCAGTCAATACTTGGGCATTATTTGATTCCGATGCATCTCATTCTTTCATGAGTAGAAAATCTACCTTTGAACATCAATTTCCAATTAGAAAAGTACCTATTCCATTTCATATTGATGCCCCGGGTGCAACCTTAGTAACTCATGAAGTGGTCAACCTAGCTCAACTAGAGGTTGTCGGTCTCACTTTCATAGTAAATTTTGTGGTCATTGATCTAGAGTATTTTGATATAATTATCGACATGAATTGGATGACTAAGCATGATGGGGTCATTAGATGCAATCCTCGTTCTATCGAACATAAACATCCATCCGGTTCACGGGTTGTTCTTTCTCTTCATGGAAAAAGTGGACCTCAACTCTATACACTTAATGCTCATGTCAAGCCGGAATTGGAGGCTATTCCGGTTGTATGTGAATTTCCAGATGTTTTTCCTGAAGAATTACCGGGGATGCCTCCTGACCGGGAAGTGGAATTTGTTATTGAATTAATCCCCGGAACGGCCCCAATTTCCAAAAGACCCTAAAGAATGCCACCTGATGAGCTTGCTGAGTTAAAGAAACAATTGCAAGATCTCCTTGACAAGCAATGTATCCGTCTGAGCTCCTCACCTTGGGGATGCCCGGCTATGTTTGTATCAAAGAAGGATGGAACTCTAAGAATGGTGGTGGATTATCGGCCACTAAATGAAGTAACCGTGAAGAACAAATATCCTCTTCCTAGGATTGATATCTTATTCGATCAATTATCTAGTGCTAAGGTCTTTTCTAAAATTGATCTTCACTTGGGTTATCATCAAATAAAAATCCGTGAAGGAGACATTCCAAAGACGGCTTTCTCTACAAGATATGGGCTTTATGAGTACACGGTGATGTCTTTTGGGTTAACCAATGCCCTGGCATAATTCATGTACTTGATGAACTCTATCTTCTTTGAGGAGCTTGATCTCTTTGTTGTGATCTTCATTGATGACATTCTTATCTTCTCTAAGACCGAAGAAGAGCATGTTGAGCATATCCGCATTGTTCTTCAAAAGCTCCATGATCATCGACTCTATGCAAAGTTTAGCAAATGTGAATTTTGGCTAAAGGAAGTCTCTTTTCTTGGCCATGTTCTCTCTGAAAATGGTGTGGTCGTTGACCCAAGCAAGGTGAAGGATGTGCTTGAATGGGAACAACCTAAAAATGTTAAAGATATTCGGAGTTTTCTTGGACTTGCGGGGTATTACCATAGGTTCATTGAGAACTTTTCAAAAATCTCCAAGCCTATGACTGAATTGTTGAAGAAGGGTATTCCTTTTAAGTGGTCGGATGCTTGTGAAGAAGCTTTCCAAATTCTCAAAACCAAGCTTACATCCGCTCCTATCCTAGCTCAACCCGATATTACAAAAGGCTTTGATGTCTATTGTGATGCTTCAAAAATTGGTTTAGGGTGTGTTCTCATGCAAGAAGGCCGTGTCATTGCTTATGCTTCTCGCCAATTGAAGCGGCATGAAGAAAATTATCCTACTCATGATCTTGAACTTGCTGCCATTATTCATGCTCTAAAAATTTGGCGGCATTATCTTCTTGGTAATCCTTGCAATATCTATACCGATCACAAAAGCTTCAAATTTATTTTACCCAATTTGAACTTAACATGAGGCAAAGAAGATGGCTTGAATTGATCAAAGATTATAAATTGGAAGTCCATTATCATCCCGGTAAGGCCAATGTGGTGGCCGATGCATTGAGCCGAAAGGCACATTGCAATTGCTTGCGTGCCCAATCCGAAGTCGACACACTTTGTGAAGATTTTCGGAAGCTCAACCTCTCCATGGTCGAGCATGGGTCGCTTGCCTCTCTTTTGATAACTTCTGATCTTATTAATGAAATTAAGGAAGCTCAAAAGGGAAATGAAGGAATGGGAAAGATCCGAGCTAGAAAAATTAAGGGCGAAGCCAAGGAGTTCACCATTGATGATGATGACACTGTGTGGTTTGGGAAACGCTTAGTTGTTCCCAAAAATTTTGAGCTTAGGCAGAAAATTCTTGCTGAAGCTCATGAATCTCAATTCTTAATCCATCTCGGAAGCAACAAGATGTATCCAGATGTGAGGAAGAAATTTTGGTGGCCTCACATGAAAAGAGAAGTGGCTCATTATGTAGTTGAATGTGATACTTGTCAAAGGGTGTAGGCCGAAGTGTCTCCGATGTATTGTGTAATTCGCAAAAAAAGGTGAAGGCCGAACATCTCAAGCCAGCCGGAACTCTTCAACCTCTTCCTATTCCATCTTGGAAATGGGAGGACATTTCTATGGATTTCATCACCGGTTTGCCTCGCACTCTCCATGGCTATAATTCTATTTGGGTTATTGTAGACTGACTCACCAAATCATCTCACTTCCTTCCGGTAAAATCTTCTTATACCGTAGAAAAATATGCTGAGCTTTATCTTACCAAGATTGTATGTCTTCATGGGGTACGTAAGACGATTGTTTCTGATCGAGGGCCTCAATTCACCGCTCATTTTTGGGAGAGCCTTCATGATGCCATAGGTACTACTCTCACTTTTGGCACCGCCTATCATCCCCAAATTGATGGCCAAACTGAGAGAGTAAATCAAATTCTTGAAGATATGCTTAGAGCTTGTACCATTATCTATGGGAAAGATTGGGAGACTTGCTTGCCATTTGCTGAATTTTCCTACAACAATAGCTTTCAAGCAAGTATTGGGATGACACCTTTTGAAGCATTATATGGTCATAGTTGTAGAACCCCTCTAAATTGGTCGGAATCCGGAGAACACCGGTATTTTGGCCCAAACATTGTCATAGAAGCTGAAGAAAAGGTGAACATAATCTAAGAAAGACTTCAAACTGCTCAACTCTGCCAAAAGCATTATGCTGACCGGCGAAGGCGACAAATAGAGTATAAAGTGGGAGATCATGTTTATCTCAAAGTTTCACCCTTTAAAGGAACAAAAAGATTTCAAGAAAAGGGTAAGCTCGCTCCTCGCTATGTTGGTCCATTCCGGATTGTAGCAAGGCGTGGGGCTGTAGCTTATCAATTGGAACTTCCACAATCACTTTCTTCCCTTCATGATGTTTTCATGTGTCCCAATTGAAGAAATGCTTTAAGGAGACAAACTCAAACGATAGGGCTGTCAATATCGATGACATCAATCTTCAACCGAATCTCTCTTACAAAGAGTATCCTATAAGAATTCTTGATCGAGCTGAGAGAAAGATAAGAAACAGGGTTACAAAATTTGTGAAAGTACAATGGCGTCACCACTCCGTGCGGGAAGCGACTTGGGAACAAGAAGATCAACTTAGGAAAGATTATCCTAATCTCTTTGAAGATGAGTAAGTTTCATCACGAATCTTTAAAGTATCTTACTCCTTTTCCATCCATCTAACATCTTATTCTTAGACTTGTTAAAGACGAGATTTTTCCAACGGGGGGAGAATTTGTAACAGCCCAAAATGTTAATCATGACATGGAGCATACATGTGCATCATCTCCATCATCACTGCACTTAATTGAGTTCATTTGGTTAATCTTTATATTTGAAATTAAATTAAAAACTTACATTTTCATGTACCTTGTGAAGGAACTTATATTTTTATCATAAAACCTATGTTGAGAGATGACTTGATTATTTAGTATTTTTCTAAATATGAATTTAGACATCTCCTCTTCAATTTTTAAAGATCATCTTGATGCCAAACAGTCTACTTGAAATCTCAAAATATCATTCCGGGAAGATTTTTCATTTAAAATATGCAATGGCTATGATGCCAGATCTAAGCAAAATGGGTTAATTATGATTTATAGAATCTACCTAAAAAGTTTCATGATTTTTAGTAGTCTCTAGATTAGTGATTTTGATTTTTGAAGAAGAAACAATATCCTTGAAAACAACTAGCAAACAGCAGCAAACTAGACACGTCTACGAGGCTGTGGACATGTCTAACCGGCCTCTGCCTCACCCCCCTCGCGCCCCTTCACGTTGCCCGCCTGCCTCGCGGGTCCCGCAGGGACGGACCCCACCGTTCCGAATGAAACAAGCCAGCGCCCCCCTCCTCTCTTTCTCCCGTTCATTCTGCTCCGTCCACTCGTTTCTTTCTCCATCCAAGCCGAACCAGGGCGGCTCTGCCTCCTGCTCTTCGCCGGAGCGGGCGCAGGCCAGCTAGGCCTGGCCACCAAGAGTTAGCTCCTCCCCCTTCTTCTTCTCTCCATGATTCGCTTCAACTCCTCAACTATGAGTTCAATCAGACTGTTTTTCGCAGTTCTTCCGCAACTCCGGTGAAACAAAAATCGAGTCCGATCTCCTCCATTGCTGAGTTCCCTCAACTTCCGAGCCTCTGAATCGATCTTCTTCATCATAGGTGAGGTCCCCCTGCGGTTTTCCCCTCCTCTCTCAAGCTTTGGAAGCTTCTCCATTAGGCTCCAATGTTGATGCATGTCATCCTGTGCATGTCGTTTCTTTTGCTTAAAATTGAATCTCCATCACCTAAAGAAGCTCTAGGATCAAACCCCATGGCAATCGGTCGCCGGAATCACCGGCAATGCCATTTTCGGGCACTTGACGAGAAATTTACAAATCTGCCATTAATGGAAAACGTGAATAAATACATGTTTTGTGTAGGATTTAATTACTCTATCATATAATACATGCTTGGAATTTATGTACTAGTTAGTTTACATTCTCTCATACATATCATACATCATTTGCATGTTCATGCATTGTTATTGATTATGCATCATTGCAGTTCGTGTAGAGATCGAACCGTCGGAGCAAGAGGAGGTTGAGACCGAGCAAGAGCCCGTGATTGACGACCCTTCTCTTGAGAACCAAGGCAAGCACCTAAGCATTCTTTAACCCTAATTTGGATCAATTGGAGTATATGTGTCTTGTGTGTGCATGAGTAATAATTATGTTTATGATTGGTTAGCTTCTACTTGATGCATTACCTCCTTGATCTAGACTAACCTTTATTAGGTGAGTATGCTTGTTTAGGTGTCACGAATTTAATTGCTTATTCATGCTTAGCTTCGGTAGAAGTCAAGAGGTGGCAAGGTCACCACCACTTGCGAGTATAGGATGTTTGTTCAATTGAACACATGGTTAGCTTTGAAAGATTAAAATTGAGCTACATGAAATATGTATCGCGACTTGAGCAAGAATGGTAGGGTCATTGAGATTGGAGCTCATTTGACTTAGTCTTGCTTAAGTTGATTAAGGCCCGATCGTTATCGTTGTGCTACTTGAGCACTTTACCGTACAAACCACATGCTTACAATGGGCATAGCAAGCTAAGTAGCATAAGTCGCACCGTACCTTGACCGGATTCGGTGCGGAGTGGGATGAGGTGTGATCGACCATGTCTGGTGCACATTACACTCCCGACCGTTCGTTCACAATAGGGTGCGGGTATGTGAAAGGTTTATGGCATGAATTAACACTTATCCTCGATCAAGGGTATGGTCGTTAGTCTTGCGCTTCGTGTGGGAAAAGTTGTACACCCCTGCAGGGTTATAATCTATTGCAATAATCGCGCTCTCGGTCATTGAGCACGCTCATGTACTTGGACTTTAACGTAGAGTTTCGATGTAGCTTATGGAAGACTTGAGATATGATCATGATATCACTTTACTTATTGCAATTTACTTGATGCTTGACTTAGCGATCATAGAATGCTATGTCTTTTGCTTTTTACAACTTGATCAAAATGTAGATCCTTTTATGCAAAATAATTACCTATGCAAATCCTTGCTACTTAACCAAATACATACTCCTTGAGAGTCGGGCAAGTATATACCCATATGTGGATAAGTCCGGTGGAGTACCTTTTGTACTCACGGTGTTGCCGATAAGTTGATTGCAGGTGAGGCACAGCTGGAGCCCATCTTTGGGTACTTCCTTGCCGAGGACGGAGGTTCGGGGAGGAAGTAGGTGGCCATGACTAGGAAGGGCACTATCGGCATATAGTGTTTACCTTCTTATTTTGTGATGTATCGTATGAGCGCGATGATAGAACTTTCCGCTGCAAAACTCTAAGACTTATTGTAATGTAAACTTGAACCAATCTTTGTAATGTGATGGACTATGTTTGGATTGCTATGTAACGATGATGTTCATCATGTTGTGCTTAGTGAGGTGTGTATAAATCCTGGGCATTGCTCATGACACATCTCAAGGACGACCGGGGTTACTCCTCTTTAATTGAGTTGATCAATGGTGATGACTCGATTAAATGGGATTAACTTGGAGGTTCCTCACAGTAAGGACACTTATGGAAACGCTGCTGGTAACCCTAGCGGTCCAGCTGATTGTAAACACTCTTTAAGCTTTCACTAAAGTTGACCGATTGTAAACGCTTTTAAGCTTTCGGTAAAGTTGACCCATTGTAAGCGCTTTTAAGCTTTCTGTAAAGTTGAGCGATTGCCTTTGGTCTAAGAAAAAGGCCGACAGAGATGCAACAAAGAACAAAGGGAGAGAAAATAAAAAAAGAAGCGAGAAAAGGGAAAATGAAGGAAGGGAAAAAAAGATAAATAGTAAATTGAATAATAAAGAAGAGTTATAGCCAAATCAATAATCATATTCATTAATCCTTCTCATTTCATAGATTTTTTGTTATTGAATATGCCCATGTACCTTCATTTTAAAAATATTTTTGTTGTTTATTGTGAACTTTTACACATTTGTGTGTTGCACGTGCATTTTAGTATGGGTGTAAGTAACTCGGTTATTACTAGACGAATGTAGCAATGCATTATCAATTAAGAGGAGTTTGATAACTTTTTAGGTTGGATATTCAATGAGCTCCTCAAGTGAGCAAGGTTACATCGTTAAGGTTAAGAGGTTTCTTAAGCAAATGCTGGACTTAGAGAGGAATGTCAATAGTAGGTCGGTTTTGTGGTGGTAGAGACAAGGTGACAGTGGTACCGATAGTCAAGACGGAAGAGGTCGTCGGTTGTGTACCGTAGGGTCACGACAACCATGTCGGAAAAGATTAGCATGCTGGGAAAGGGTGGAGTGGTGGTGGATCCGTAGGTGATAGGTACCAAAAAGACGAGGAGGCTGGGGTGAGTGGAAGAAATGGGCCCTTTGGGTTGTGGATTCGTCGGCGATAGGTACCAAAAAGACGAGGAGGCTGGGGTGAGTGGAAGAAATGGGCCCTTTGGGTTGTTTCTTTTGTGGGACGCGTCCTGCGAGATTGTTGCTAGGACTCAGTGTTTTCTTGACAATGGTATTGTTGCCTATTGTAATAAAATTATTATGGTATGAGATTAAATTTCTTTGTTATTTGTCTTGTTCGGTTTCCTGGTAGCTTGTGTTGATTTATTATGAGAGTGTGCCGCATGCTCAATTTAGCATATAAATAAAATTTTATTATTATGACTTTTTAAACACGTGTGTATTGAATGTCTATTTTACTAGTTGGGAAGAAGATCGGTTGTTGGTTCCCTCCCACTCAAAATATATGTATTGAGAAAAAGATCGGTAGAGAGTAGGCTCAAAGAGTTCAATGGGGCCCAACCCATTTATTACCTTAGTTCCGGGCCCGCAATTCTAGGACAACCTGCCCATTTATTAACATGTACATGCAGAGGAGAAAGAGTGGACTACCCTATGGGGAATTAAAATGCCATCTAAGATTCAGGTGTTCCTATGGAGATTAGCAAGAAGTTCACTGCCGTCGAAGGATGTACTTCACCATAGACATATGGCGGACAACAGCGCATGCTCTATCTGTGGTGCAACTGATTCATGGAGGCATTCTCTTATAGAGTGTCATATGGCGAGATGTGTCTGGGCTTTAGAGGATGAGGCTATCACTGAACATATGTGCGAGAACCCGGCACGGGATGCGAAGAGTTGGCTTGTCGCGATGATGTCCTCGCTTTCCCGGGAGGAGCTCGTCCGAGTAGCAGTCACTCTTTGGGCGATCTGGTACGCGAGAAGAAAAGCAATTCACGAACAGATTTTTCAAAGTCCTTTATCTACTCATAGTTTTGTGTCCAGATTTATTAGTGAGTTGAATCAACCAACTGTTCAAAGAACAGAAACTATGCCGGCAAGAGGGAGGCCTCCATGGATCCCACCACCGTCGGACATGCAGAAGATTAATGTCGATGTCGCGCTATCAAAGAACACTGGGGTTGCATCGGTAGCGGCAATAGCAAGAGATGCAACAGACAGTTTCCTGGGTGCGTCGACCTTTGTTCTGGAAAGCATTTCCGACCCAGAGACAATGGAGGCGTTGGCATGTCGTGCAGGGAGGGGCTTTCACTAGCCATGGACCTGAATTTGCAACGGTTCAGGTTGGCATGTGACAACAAGAATGTTATCAGGAGATTGTCAGGGATGGGCATGGGTGCTTATGGGCATGTAGTGCGTGAGATCAAAGCTAGAGCTAGCGTCTTTGTTCATTCTGAGTTTGTTCATGAGAACAGGGCATCGAATGTTGATGCTCATGTGTTAGCGAGGAGCTCAATTTATGCTCCTTTGGGTCGTCATGTTTGGTTTCTTGATTCGCCTGACGGCATTTGTAGCACCTATATCTTTACACATTAATAAAGAGGGTGCTTCTTTTGCTAAAAAATCACACGAAAAAAAACCTAATTGTTTTTTAGAACAAAAGGAAAAAAGGTCTAAAAATTGGTCAACGACTCAACTTTTACCTTTGCTGTCAAGCAAGGTGCCTTCTCATGCCTATCTTCGGCAGTTTTGTTGCTGATGACGATGCTGCTTCGGCCTTCGGGGCCGAGACCAATTCAGACACACATATCTCATGCGGCCGTGCCGGTAGTCATCACCCCCAATGCGTTTGCGTGACAGCAGGAGTGAAGAAGGAACGGATGACGTGTGTGGTGGGGTGGTACACCGTGGCTATTGGCTAACCAACGCCACCTTAGAGTCCTGCCGTTTACGTGTCACGGCCCCGCAACCCGCGATCCTGCATGCGCACAACCATTCTCGATTACTTCTGACAGTTTCAAAAAGACGCCACGCAATCCTGCATTCTAATCGCGTCGTTTCGGGGCGCGACGCTCTCCTATGGTTGTAAATGGGGCGGCTGCGGGTGGCCGGTCCCACATCCGCATGACCCGCATGGATTAAGTGGGTTTTAGTGGCAGCCCAGACAAACCCACAAGCATTATGTGGTATTTAGTGGCAACCCACGTAAGCCCACAAAAGAAAGAGCCAGTGCAAGAGTCTGATGTTGTTGTTCATGCTCATGAGCGACATGCTGATCCATCCCCGGCGCTCCTCTGCTGCAAGGCCATGGTGTAGGCGGTGACTGCTTCCTCGCCTGGTGTAGGCGGTGACTGCTTCCTCGCCTTCCTGCTCCGCATTCTCACCGTCATCCACACGAAAAGAAAGTTGGGCAGGCTGATTGGGGAGATGCAGGCCCAGACGACCAGGTGTGGGTGAACAGGGACCTAGAGGAGAAGCTGCAGGCGGCGCTCAGGGAGCGCGACGCCATGGACGCGCTTCTCGACGAGATGGAGGACGAGCGCGATGATGCCTTCGCTAGGATCCATCACCTCGAGGCCCAGGTACTGTAAAAAATATTGCCTGTATGCGTTGCAATTCATCCCTAGATTCCCTGATACTCCCATTTGCTTGCTCGGCTGGGCTTGGCACAGCTCAAGGCGCTGAGGCAGAAGAACATGCAGCTCAACGAGCACAAGGGCAAGTCCATGTAGGACAATACTAAAGGAATCCTCGGAGCCCGAGACGAAACCGTCGAAATCCGGCAGGGAACGGGGAGATGAAGAAGCTCTGTCTGGGACGCAGCAGAACTACTATGTCGCCATCGACTTCAAAGTGAAATCCTCTGCCGACGACCAGCGTCGGTCCTGTCCCTGACGACCGCGCCACCACCTCCTTGCCGGTATGTCAAGCCAAGGAGGTGGTGTGTCACACCCGAATTTGAAGACAAACTCGAATGCACGAATTACATGTGCGCAGGATCAAGTTACACACACGTAATGACTCAGTGAATATCAGATATAGTGCCAAAGCGTAAAAGAGAGTATTAAAACCATTACATGACCGAGTCTCAACAACGTATCATCAGAGCGAACAACTAGCAGCGGATCTTCAGAAAGGAACTCCACAGGCAGCTGACTGGTGGCACGCACGCCTAGCACTCATCATCAATCTTCGAGTCTGAGCAGCAATCCGGGTTGTGTAGATGCAATAAATAAACAAACGTGAGCACATGTCGTACTCAGCAAGGGAAGAATATCATAATAAACATGCAAGGCTGTATAAGTGGATGACCAAGGGGTTTAAGCGGGTTAGCATTTTAGTTGATCAAATTTTATTAAGCAACTTACTTACTAGCAAATGTAAGTGTATACCATGCCACAATTAAAGTGTAACATCATAACCATGAACATAAAGTAAAGAATAAATTAAATTCATCTTCCGATAGATTAATCATGTGAGGGTCTAGGCCGCTCTTGACCGTGAGCATGGCTAATCGATTAGTTTTAAACACTATGCACAGGTTGTACATCTTTTCCCACAAGTCGCGTAAAAACTCCGAAGAGCTTTAGACCCAACCACGCGATGCTGATCAGGCATCATACCACACTGTCGAGGTGTGATTGCATAGGGACGCTACGAGGCCTTTACAAAGATTCCCTAATGTGCAGCAACCCACTAGGTTTCAGGACGAAGCGGGGCATAAAGCTCCCTAGCGGGTACCGTGTCTTAGCAAAGCCCAACTCCCCGCTAGAGCAGGTCTATACTCCGTCAACGCCTCCCCATTTGTCCCTTTCAGGTAAGATCACTACAACACCAAGGTCTCTAATTATTCAGCCAAGCCAGAGCCATATAGCCTTGTGGTTGTACTGTTGTCCTGGGTGGTTCTCCATGTTCCAATTAAACATATGGTCTTGTAATTAACTTACCATCAAAGAACACAGAGCATAAACGGGTATCATGTTGTTTAATACCAACCCAGTTGAGCAACTAAGCAGCATCTACCGTCAAGATTAATTAAGTAACCCAGATACAAGGCAACGGTCAAAAGAATCTAGGCATAGTCCTTAATAGGAACCCGTCAAAATTAATGCAAGCAAGAGAGTAAATACAGTGATTAAATGCATGTTCATATAGGATAAAACGGGTATGACCAAGGACACTTGCCTCTCACAAGATCCGGATTTGCTCAGAGTCTTCAAGTCTTCACCACAGAAAATCTTCGGACTGCTCGTTCTCTACGCATCACACATTCACATGCAAGAGACAAAACAATAAAATAAGAAAACAGTTCATCAATCACTTCAAACAGGAACAAAAGCTTCACTAAACTGATCTACTCGTCAAGACGAACAAATGGATATAAAGAACGCTAAAAACGGAGCTAGAACACGTAATCTACGGCCAAAACAAGGTACAGGGGCTATTCTGCAGGAAAACTAGGCTTATAGGGGCCTAACTGCAAAAACTCAGGGGCTAAAACAGAATTATGCTTATAAACACAGGGTCTAAAGCACAAAACTTCAAGGGCTGGATTGCGGGCACAAAACCTAGAAAAGTTAGGGTTAAAACCGTACTGATCTGGATCTATTTATAAGGGTTTCTCTATGGTGGGAGGACCGGCCTGCAAAAACCAAAGAACCCAGGGTCTCTTAAGCAAAAACGCGCGGCTGCCGGCGATTGACCGGTATGCTGCCGGTTTGACCCCGCAGTGGATTAGATCTGAGCCATTGGCTCCAGATCGGACGGCTGCGTCGCCCGGGGCGCGAAGGACGGCGGCGCCGGCGGCGGTGCGCGGCGGTGGCCGGCGTAGCTCCGGCGAGCTCGCACGGTTTCGACCTACGGAGCACGATCTAGCGCACGACTTGCACCGGGACGACGACGGTGGCATGCGTGATCGAACTAGGGCACCGGGGCGGACTTTCGGTTGGCGACGGCGGCGCGCAACACGAGGGGCGGCCGGCTCACGGCGGAGGGAAGGACGGCGAGCCCGCCTCAGCGACTCGGAGCACGAGAACGGCAACAAGCTGCACCGGTGACTTCCTCACCTAGCGACGGAACTCCGAGGCGGCTTCACGACAGCGGGGAGGCGACGCGGTGGCGAATCGACGGCGGCGTCCTAGCTAGGGTTCGCGGCGGCGGCGGCCCGGAAACGCGGGTAGCTAGGGTTAGGGGAAAACGAAAAGCGGAGCAGTCGAGGCGGCGGCTTTAAAGGGACCGGAGGCGGCCTCGGCATGCGGGCCCACGGAAGGGAGGCACGGGTGCGCGGGGAACGCGACGCGGCCGAGGTGCGGCGCGCGGTCGGACTCGGGCGGCTCGGGCGCCCGAGGTGGGGGATGACCGCCGGGTCCCACCCGTCGGTGAGACACGGGGAGGAGGGAGGCGACGCGGCCGCAACGGGCCGCGGGTGGGCTGCCAGAGCGCTGGGCCGCTGCTGACGACTGAAAAAACAGCTGGGCCATGGGGGTTAGCTGGCTGGGCTGCAAAGGCTGGGTCGAGCCGAAGCAAAAAGGAAGAGCTGGGGGAGGAAAAAGAAACTTTGCAAATTTTCAAAGGAATTCAAGCAAATGAATTCAAACACAGGTTTGAATTCAACCAATCAAAAATTGAGCTCCAGCATGAATGCAACAATAAACTCCTATGGTTCATTTATTTAATTAAGAAAAATAATTAAATGCCTATAAAAATTAAATAAAACCTTAAAAATCCTTAAACAAGCATTTGTTGCTAAGCAAAATTTTATTAAAACAATAATTAAAATTTTTGGGTGTTACATGGTGGCACGGCGGCGGAGCCTGTTCAGCATGGCCATGTCGGCAACAGTGGGTGGCGTGGTCGGCGGACGCGCCGTGCCTACCGCTGCTGGCGGGGATGTTCGCCGTGCTGGGCGTGTCCATGCGCAGCGTGTCGCGGTGCACGCGACGGGGGCCGGGGACGGCACGGTGGCGGCGCCGAGCCTCAACCGGTTCCTTCTCGGCATGCTCACCTCGCCCATGCCGCCGGGCGTCGCACGCGCGGTCATCCCGCGCGCCGGACGCGCCCTTGGCACCGTCCTCATGCGGTTCGCCGCTGCGGCACCCGTGAGTGTGGGCTCCCATTGCCCGCGAGCGCTACCATTGCGGCGGCGGCGGTCAGCTCTTTTTTTCCATGGCGTTGACGGCGGCGACGCAACTGTGAAGGATGCACGACAGCGATAGCAGTCTAGCAGAGGGATGCGATGCGGGGCGGGTACGCGGGTTTACATGGGCTGAGCAGCTTAACCCGCATTGACCCACCTATATTATGTGGGTTCATTTGCGGGTTAGGGGGAGTTAGCGGCGCAAGTTGGCCCAGCGGACTGGCGGCGTGGCCCGCGCCACTTGCATCCCTACGCTCTCCACAAATTGAGCACGTAATAAAAATGGCAAGATCGACGCGGGAAAAGCAGTACGTGGATCGTGGATTCTCGATCGCATCTCTGTGACTCTGTGGCTATACAAAGAGCACAGCACGTACCTGAGAGTGTGAGTGAAACCAAGGGACGATAATCACCATCGCCACAAAGATACAATTAATTAGGCTAGTAACCTCCCTTCTGCCCGTGTAGAGAGGACTTTTCAAGAAGTTTAGGACAAAGCAAGGCACGGGCTTCCATATTCATGATTGATCCCCGATCCGCACGCGGTAGTCTTTGTGGAGAGGGTCATCTAAGCATGTAAGCGGGCTCATTTGCAAGCACCAGCAGGACATCCGCATGACCGCATCAGCCTCTAGATATAAAGCAACACAGAGACTCACTAAATTAGACTATAGATAGTCATTTCGCTAGTATTCTTCCTCTATATTTCTTCTTCAATTTTTCTTCAACAGACTAGCTAAATGACTAGTCATCCCACAACTAGGCCTACGTGTTAGCCGCACAAGGGAGGTGGGAGCGGGAGGGGACCGCGCGGGAGGTGGTGGGCTGCGAAGGTTAGCTAGCAGAGGGCGCTAGCCATCTTTGACTAGCTAAGGCACGAGTTTAGCTAACAAGGATAGCTGTCGGGGTGTTTGGCTAGTCTGGTGGAATGTTATTTTTGTTGATTTTTTATTTTTAAGGTAGTCAAAGCAAGATAGTTAGTCTCTTGGAGTTGCTCTAACCATTCATGCAAAGCTCCGTCAACACCTATTTCCTGTGCTGCAAAGTCCTACTGGGCTTCGCGGGAAAATGTCACGCAATCTGCAGGTGTCTACGGGAGCCTGCAAACATGCAACTCGTTGGAAGTTGAAACCCCAGATAGGCAGCCTAGTAGAGGCGTAGACGACGCCCACGGCTCCAGATGGCAATGGGTAAATCCCCAGCGGGTATGGACTCCCCAGACCCATCGCCGTGGTAACAATATGACACCACGGGTATCCCCATATACGATCACGGGTGGGGGGATTTCCCAGATCCATACCCGGACGGGTAAATTAGACCCGACGGATCACCCATACCCGCCAAACATCAGAAATTCACAAGCATAGTAACATAATAATTTCTACTGCAACCACTAATCACAACACCATAATAGTTTATGATCCATACGCATTACGTAGTAGAGAGTAGTACTTTGCTAGCACCTAGCAGTAGTCGCTAGCACTTAAGACATTACAATTAGCAAGTTTTTGGACGGAGTTTTGGTTCGGGTATTTTTCACCCATGGGTAAATGGGTATGAGACTACTAGAACGTCCCCATACCCGCGTACCCAATGGGTGAAAGGTTTGCTCCATTTATGTACCCATTGGTACTAATTCTACTCCATATTGGCACTCTAATGGAGTAAATACCCGTCGGGTCGCGGGTCACGGGCCCCACGACCCACGGCCTAACGTGATGGGTCAGGAGAGAACCGGAGAAACATGGCTAGCTAGCACTCGCTGGAGAACCGCTCGTAGCGTGGTGACTTGGATTGGCGACGGCAGCGCTACCACAACGCCGATGTGGACTTGCGGCAGGGAGAGCCGAATGACTTGCACAGACAATTTGCAGGCAGGCTCCATGTGGGCTTCGCAGGATTACCTGCTTAAGCCCATTGGTCCTCGCAATGTGCCCATCTTAAATTGCAGTGAAAAATGCATGTGACTGCAGAGGTCCTCTACAGGTTTTTTTTAAAGTAGGCGAGCCATAGCAGGCTTGTGGGTGGGTCTGCGCCCACTTACATCCCTACTCACCACATAGTCATCGAGATTGAAAAAAAGTACCAATGGAAGGTCATGATGATGATATTTTTCTTTCCCCCTTTCCTTATGAATTTACATATATCATGATATGTAAAATGCTTATGACTCACCTAAATAATTGTGCAGGTTGGTTGATCGAGCAGTTGTTCGGACGTGCGCACGCAGATCGTGTGGGGGGGAAGATCGCGGCCGCAGAGGCTGTGGGGCATGGCATGTGCGTGGCTGGGAGCGGCACGAGGAGGTTGTCCCGGCGAGGGGACGCCGCCCGCGCGCGCCACCCACCGCCGCCGAGGCGCCGACCCTCATCCATCCGCCCGGAAACAATCTCTACCGCGGCCGGCAGCTCGCGTGCGCGCACAGCGTTTGCGTTTTACAGGCTCATCAGATTTGCCCGTATCCGCTTTATTCCCTGCCTTCGTCAACCTTTTTCCTCCCAAGCTCATGTGGCCCTGTCACCGCCACCTCCGGCCAGTCCTCGTCACTGTGCTACTCTGTTGGATGCTTGACTGCTTCCTCTCATCTTGTAGCTAGTGTGGCCATCACGTTCTTTATTTTTAGGAAAATTACTCGCGCATTACGCTGAAACTAGAAATGAAAAAGAGTTCTATATCGGTTCTGAGAGAAGATTGTTTGGTTTTGTGATAGTCGATGAGACTAGTTTGTGAATACGTAAATGGACCGAAATTAGTGGTGATAAATTTGTAATGACAAGCACACATCATCACCACAGAAAGCTGTAGAGCAGGAATATTCTGGCGCAAAAACTTGAGATGCGAACTTGGATTTACTATACAAATCAGTGTGCAGTAATTTTCTCTCAGAAAAATAAGTTGTACAAATCAACAAAAGACCTGCCACACATGATCCATTGATCTTAAGCTCATCACTTATAAAAAATGAAAAATGCTTAGGTGAACTTTCTTGGCTCATTACTGATTCTAAAGAAAATGTTATGGCTGACTTTTTTGTTTCAACAGTGCAAGTTGCGGCATGCCTGCCACTGGTTTTGACTATGCTGGATCGACTTTCACTTTTGGATGTTAATTAGACTGATCCATCATCACCAACTTCAGTTCTTTTAACTTTTGGTCAACACACTGACGCATGGTGCTTAGTTTTTACTGTTAGAAGTGGTATTATATTGATCACAGGTGGGGGGGACGATCCTTAAGCATAAAGGGTAATGATGGTGGCTCATCATACATGGTGGTACTAGTACATGCTGGTTTACACTAGTATTATAGCCGTTCTACACACACAAAGTTGAAGTTCATACACGCATATATCATATATGGTCCCCCTTGCACGATCGATGTAATCATCATCTGCAATGTGTTGGTCAAGTGCCTCCTCCTGGCTTTTATAGGAAATCAAAGGTGGTGGTTCAATCATCAATGTGACGAGATGCAATCATTCCGACAGGTGGGGTGTGTGGCAATAGGTGCACCGAGTTGCAATACAGCTAATATTCAGGCCGTATGGTCCGCTTGCGTTCTTATTTTTACCACCTCTTAATTCTACTGCAGAAGCTGCTGGTTAACAAAAGTTGCTGTTCGCATGAGAATCCTCTTTGTTAACAGGACATGTTGCTACAATTGTTGGAGAAAATGTCACTTCGCCTCTCATTTTTTTTTGCCTTTTGGTACATACAGTGTATATATAACAGTACAAGCAAGAGCCAAAAGGAAAAATATAGGAATTTAAAAGTCCATGTAGAGTACCTTTGAAGATTTTTCTACCATTAATTCACAAAGGAATTTAAAGGAGGCAGAGCATGTGGCTTCAACAAGAACCAGCAAATAGAAAATAAAAAAACCCGTATGTTTATTTCCAGTGCACATTACAACGGCACTGTTTGGTACAACTCTTTTCCCGCTTTTGATTTTCCTATGGAAAATGGTTCTCAAAGAGAATCATTCCTTGATTAAAAAACTGTTTAAAGTTCAGTGAAAAATATTTTTGGTTTAATTCAACAAGTAACCATGAGAAAACCACTTCGTTCACTTCATTTCAGAAAACCACTTCAAAAAATTCAACAAAAATCATTCTCTAAAATAATAGAGTAGTAGCTGGTTTGAAAGCTGCACCCAAATAATTCTTCGATAGAACAACTTTCTCCTCTCGCCTTTGCAACTTCCATTCACCCTTTCCTTATTTTTCAAAAATTTTCCTTTCGAGTTGGCGGTGGCCCGTGTGCGTATTCAAACAGCGCGCCCAACGCAGGGTGTAAATGCAAGAGGCGGAGAACAGAAAACAGAGAGGCCGCGTGCCACGTCATTGGGCGGCGCCTGGCCAAGCGGCTTTGGAATCGTCGACCACCTTTCGGCGCCCAACCGACCCGACTCGGACCCGTGCCCGCGGGTCACCTTCACGGCTTCACCAATCACCACCTCCTCCCCAGCGCCTCCCTCCTCTCCCCGTTCTCTCTTTTCCCTCTCGGCCCCGTCCTCTATCCCTTGCGTCTCCCCGCGCGGCATCGTCGGCGCGGCTAGGGCGAACGCAGGCGCCACACCGGGCCCGTCCCCTCCATCCCTCCGTCCGGGCCGCCCGCCTCCTTTCCTCCCCAGGCTCCCGCGCGGCGCTGCTCCCGTGCGCCGGCGTTGGGGAGAGCGCCGCCAGATCTGCGTCGGCCGCCGGCGTGGGGTGGAGATCCGTCCCGCCTCCCCGACCTGTGATTGATCGGTATGCAGCCCTAGCTTGCTTGCTGGTTTTGCTCTGCGCAATGGAACCCTGAAAATCAAAATCGTTCGCCGGATTGGATTTGTTTGCTGCGCGGGTAGGGTGGTAGCACTGCTTGTTGTTTTTGGTCCCAAAAACCCGATTTCCTGGGGGTTCAGCTGGAGCCTCCTGTGCCCTCATGCTGACCCCCGCCCCTCCTGATAGCGTACGCTGTGCGATCTCAACTAATAATTGTAGTATTCAGCCGTGGATGACCCTAAGGGAAGCGTGGTTAGCGCGCGGTTGGACCCCCCTTCGGTACTGCAGCATTGCTCTGCGCTGCGAGTGTTCTCCCTCCCATTTAATGCTCCTGATTTGATCTCTACCTGGATTATGGGGTATGATCCGCCGGAAGACATGCTAATTGTGGGAGGGTTTTGAATGGTAGTTTGGTTCTGCTGTATGACGAGCGCCTGATTGTCCTGTGGTAATACTTGATGCTTTGGTTCTTTAGGCTAAAATTTGTGTTCGGTTTTGCTTGAGGCTGGCGAAGTGCCGCAATCATGTTCCTTTTACTTTGGGTTTTAGTTTTTTCCTTTCTGATTATGAATGTGATTGTTTATGCTTCATACATTCGTCTCCTGCAGAGCAGAAATGGCGGATGCGTGTTTCTCTACACAGCTCATCGACGGAGATGGGGTCTTCAACGTCTCCGGATTGGAGAACTTCATGAAGGAAGTTAGATTGGGTGAATGCGGGCTCTCGTATGCTGTTGTATCAATAATGGGCCCGCAAAGTAGTGGTATGGGGTTCTCTTCTTTCCATTGTTTGGACTCTGTTTACTGGGAATTTACTTATGTCTGATCACATTGTCTTCCTCATTTCTGTTTTGCAGGAAAAAGTACACTTTTGAATCATCTTTTCCGCACCAATTTTAGGGAGATGGATGCTTTCAGAGGAAGGTATGCTACTATTTGTCAGTACAAACGTTCTTACCTCTGTTGCAGCCTGCTCTTGCGTAATTTAACTAGCATTTTTTTTATATGTTCAGGTCGCAGACTACCAAAGGTATATGGTTGGCAAAAGCACAAGACATTGAACCATGCACCCTTGTAATGGACTTGGAAGGAACTGATGGAAGAGAGAGGGGAGAGGTAATAATAACGAGTATACCTCCAATTTGGAAGTCGTTCGAACATGTGTTTACTAGGTCACAAAAGTCATACTCTTAAACTCACCATGTTTCCACTGCTTTCCTTTTTATGATATATAGGAATATAGTTTATTTTTTAATTTCGCATGTCTGGAGCATCCTGAACCTTGTTAGGGCATCAATGAGCCTGGCTGGTTTTTGCAGTCAGCTTATAATCTTAAACCTGTTAGGCCCTTTCTATTGACTTAGTATTATTATGGTTTTCAAATGGTAGGAGCACTCTGGCTTGTTAAAGAAGCCTCATAGTTTGATGCATGTTGTATCCCCGCTCTATCTTTTAATACTTTGATATTTGCTGAAACTGGCCCTCTTGATTGCTCATGGTTGTCTAAAAGTTACATTTTGTGCTATGAAGCTCTCACTATGCATTGTGGTGTTGCCTAATTCATTTACATAATATTATTTCAGGATGACACAGCCTTTGAGAAGCAAAGTGCTTTGTTTGCTTTGGCTGTTTCAGACATTGTGTTGATCAATATGTAAGTTTGTTTTTACTAAGTGATGGCTGTTTGGCCTATTATTCCCTGCCCAATTGTTGAGCAAATGTTTTGTTTTCCTTTGTAGGTGGTGTCATGACATTGGCAGAGAACAGGCTGCAAACAAGCCTCTTTTGAAGACAGTTTTCCAGGTAAGTTGGTACAAGTAATACTTCGATGTAGCTTCTTACCCTACTATTTTTCTAAGCTTGATTGTAATTGGCATGTCAGGAATTGTATAACTCAGTATTTCCCCCCTATGTGTAGGTCATGATGAGGTTGTTTAGTCCACGCAAAACAACATTATTATTTGTTATTCGTGACAAATCACGGGTAAGGGCTTGCTATTTTGCAATATAGGCTGCTTGGAACTATGTTATGGGCCAATCAGCTGTCAGGTTTTATTTCTTTTTCAATTTAATTATTTGCATATTAATTAATATCAGCTATTTCTGGTTTAACAGACACCCCTTGAAAATCTTGAGCCAATTTTAAGGGAAGATATTCAGAAGGTATGTGCTTGTTCTGTTTTCAATTGCACCATTTGTGTTTTCGGTGGCCTGAGCTGTTCTCATTTTGCTGCAGATATGGGATGCTGTTCCTAAACCCCACGCTCATAAAGAAACTCCACTTAGTGAATTTTTTGATGTAAAATCCATGACTTAAATCTTTCTTCAAAACATGTCTTGATGTTGGAGTTACTCACAGTCAAGTGCATTTGTTTTCCATGGCAGGTACAAGTTGTGGCGCTATCCAGTTATGAAGAAAAGGAGGAATTATTCAAAGAGCAGGTTGATTTTTATACAATGTAAATTACAAAAGGTGTGCTCACTTCTGATGTTGCTAGGATTGTGTCTAATAGAAAATCTTTCTTTCTGAAGGTTTCTGATTTAAGAGATAGGTTTCAGCATTCTATTGCTCCTGGTGGACTTGCTGGTGATCGCCGTGGTGTTGTCCCAGCTTCAGGTTTTTCATTTAGTTCACAACAATTTTGGAAAGTCATTAAGGAGAACAAAGACCTTGACCTGCCTGCTCATAAAGTGAGTGCCATCTATTGTTTTCCAATTTGAGCTATCAATACCATGCATACTCATATATTTTATCCTTCAATTCAGGTTATGGTGGCTACTGTACGTTGTGAGGAAATTGGTAATGAGAAACTTGCCAGTTTTACAGCCGATGAGGTGATTAAAATACATATTATGCTTGATTTGTAGACCATAGACAGGTGCATTCTCTGATTCTAACTCTTTTTTTTACATGTAGGAATGGCAACACTTTGAGGAGGCTGTTCAACATGACTATTGTCCTGGGTTTGGGAAGAAGATCAGCGGCCTTCTCGATAGATGTTTATCAGAGTGAGTTCATAAGTTTTATCAGTAGTCGTCTTATTGAGGTCGTGGTATTCCGTATTCCCATGGCTTAGAAAGCTTAGGTCAATTCTAGCCAAGTATATTCAACAAAATAGTATAAACTCTTGGATCCAACTAATTACTGCAAAACAGCAGAGTCCTTGCCCAGGTCCTTGTCTATTTGAGGGACCCCTTTTCCTTCCAGGTGCTAATAATGATGAACCTTGCAATGGCAAGTTGGCTTGTGGTCTGAGGTTTATTATAAAACCGGAATTCAACTGGGAAAACTGTGTACCAGGGCCCCTGTCGGTCTGGTCTTGTCGAAAGGCCACCCTGCAGCCCTGCATAACCGCCTTAAAAACTAATGGAGCTCAGTCACAGTGCCCTGTTTCACTGACAAACAGCCTTTTACTGGATGTTGAGCTGCTGTAGTGTGGACCTGGACACGGTGTGGGAGGGACTTGACATGGAGAAAGAACTATTGCACAAAAAAATGGTTGAGGGAATTGAACCCAACCAGTCGGGTTGGGATATCATGTCTTAACCACTGCACCATGTTGGTTGGTGTGTTTGTCTTGCAACTTGTACTTAATATTTACTCCCTCCACCCCAAAATGTAGGTCGCTTTGGCTTTTCAATGTACATAGCTTTTGCTATGCACCTAATTATACGCTATGTCAATACACAGTAAAAACTATATATCTAGAAAAGCCAAAAATGACTTACAATTTGCAATGGAGGGAGTACCATATGAGATTGGCAGTTGTCTGGTTGGACTATAAAACTGTGAATCAAAACCCTCACCAGTTTGGACTTTGAAATCCCAGTCTTGGCTCAGTCATTATTGTTTGAGATAGCCACTGATGAAGAGCACTCTCTAAAGGATATCCATCTGTTGTAGATGAATTATGTAGTAATGAAGTATCCAGGAAGAAAATTCCTTAACTTTATGATTGCATTCTTGCATCGCAGGTATGACATGGAGGCTATTTATTTTGATGAAGGTGTCAGAAGCTCGAAACGACAACAGCTCGAGTCTAAACTCTTGCAGGTCTCATCATTCTTCTGAATTTGTTATCAACACACTGAATCCACTTTATGAACTAAATTGCCTCTCCCCAGATAGTTACATTTACTGCCTTCATCTAAATCTAAATGTATGATGCTTTCGGATGTGATAGTTTTCATGGGCAGCGCTGGCTATATTCTGGCTACTATATGCATACACTACAAAGCTATAGTATGATTAAATATCTTTGGTTTTTATTAAGATCACTTTCATTTGGTCAATATAAGTATAATTTTTCATACTGTACTATTGTAGTATTAAGATCACTTTCATTTTTAATACAGTTACTTTTACTAACTCGTGTCCAGATCAACATAGATTTCTATACAGAGGGTTAATCAACAGTTGTGCAGATATTTATGGTTTAGGTTACAAATATGTTATTTATCACAGACCACCTACCTAATGTGGGGAACAAATATTGATGCTCATTTCCTGGCTACAGACTGTCGCGTGCTTTTTCTGAGTTAACTTTTTGTAACAAAACTGAAACCTAAATCGTGTCCTACAATGTTCTTGTTCATTCATTTACCTTCCATTAGTTTAATTGTTTTTCATGGATTTGCTTATATGACCCCAAGTTCCCAGCATGAGTTTTAACTTTTCTTATATATATTCTCCTGTGCTACTTGTTCCATTATGTTGAAACCAATGCCTTTCTTGTCTCTGTAGCTTGTCAATCCTGCCTATCAATCTGTTCTGGGTCACTTGCGGACCAGAACTTTAGAAGAATTTAAGGACTCCTTTGGCAAGGCCCTAGAAAAGGAGGGATTTGCTGCTGCAGCACGTGATTGTACTCAGACTTTCTTGGAGAAGTTTGATAAAGGATCTGAAGGTATGTTTTAACATCAGTCATTTACTTGTTTCTTGTCTTGGCTAGTGCTCCACTTCTGTAGATATATACTCATGCTGATTACCAGTTACTCCCTCCATCCATTTATCCAAGGCCTATTTTGAAATCTGAAAATTCCATTTATGCAAGGCCTATTTGTGTTTTTGCATTGGAAAACACTAAATTGTCGCTTTGGCATCTGTGGGAGTAATAAATTCCTCTCACATGCTTCTCCGGAGATTAATGATGGGAGAGACTTTATTTCTTTTCCTTGGTCTTTGAGTCAAGTGCAAATGGGCCTTGGATAGATGGATGGAGGGAGTAGTTTAACTCTGGGCTATGTTGGAAACATTGATCACTAGAAGTAGAAAGCAGTTTGTATAATCTAGCAGGCACTGTCCTAGGTTAGAAGTGTACAGGTTAGCACCTGGAAAATACTTCTTCCAGTCTGTTCTTCCATGGGGACTAATCATTATTACTTGATATTCCCTGGTGTTCTTTGGTCAGATATATAAATCAATTTGGTCGTTCCTGGTGTTCTCTGTTCAAGTATGATAATTTTTCATTCAAACTCTACAAATGTTCTTGTAAATTTTTGGTTCTGGTAATACCCGCATGCTGACTTATGAAAAAGGTTATAAACAAACTTACAATGGAATAATATAGTTTTCTTTTTGGTGTTTCAGCTTTCTAACAGATTAATTGAGTCAATATTGATTGCCCGAGGCTGTATAACTTAAATGACTAATTACACTAACTTTAATATTTGTTACCTACTTCTCATTTCAAAACTTTTGCCTAGATGTTATTTGTCAATTTGCATCCTTCTCATTTTCCACCTAAATCCATATTGCATATTACATCATGCATATTCTTTGACAGATGCTGCTATTCAACAAGTGAATTGGGATGCCTCAAAAGTGAAGGATAAGCTTAAACGTGACATCGAGGCACATGTAGCTTCAGTTCGAGCTACTAAATTATCTGAAGTTTGTGCCAAATACGAGGTTGGTCCCAGTTTGAATTCTTCTGTTTGTCATGGCGCAGCACAGAGAATCCTTACTTAGATATGTTGTTTCAGGCACAACTTACCAAAGCTCTGGCAGAACCAGTCGAAGCTCTTCTAGATTCAGCCAGTGAAGATACCTGGCCAGCTATTAGAAAGCTTCTTGAACGTGAGACAAAAGCTGCTGTTTCAGGTCTTGAATCTGCTGTCACATCTTTTGAACTCGATGAAGCAACTGAGAAAGAATTGCTTCTGAAGCTGGAGAAACATGGTAAGAGTGTAGTTGAATCAAAGGCAAAAGAGGAAGCTGGGAGGGTCTTAATTCGCATGAAGGACAGGTGAGCTGCTATCCGTATTGACAGTTGACATAGATACATATATCTTCTGTGCCCGGACTAAACTGAAACAAATTTACAGGTTCTCGACACTCTTCAGCCGAGATGCTGACTCCATGCCCAGGGTGTGGACAGGAAAAGAGGACATAAAAGCTATCACTAAAACTGCTCGTTCAGCTGTATGTCAAATGTTAATTTTAATTATATAATTGAAACTTTAAAAGATTGTGTTAGGAGCTGAATTGTATTCGTTCTACCATTTTGCTGCAGTCCATGAAGTTACTTTCTACAATGGCTGCAATTCGATTGGAGGAAGATGGTGACAACATTGAAAACACCCTTTCTGTTGCTCTTGTTGACGCTTCAAGACCTGGGACTACAGATCGGAGTATTCAATTGTCTGATCCACTTGCCTCCAGCTCATGGGAAAGGGTAAGGAAGCTGTGTTTTTTCATGTCAAATTTAGGTTTCTCTGGTGAAGCAACGTTCAGTTTTTACCTAGCAGTTACGTTAAGCACAAAGCATATGTTTTACTGACATGTCATTCACGAGCAGGTTCCCGAGGAGAAGACTTTAATCACCCCTGTGCAGTGCAAAAATTTGTGGAGGCAATTCAAAGCTGAAACCGAATATACAGTCACTCAAGCCATAGCTGCCCAGGTATCTCCCACTTGTTCCATTCCACCAGTTATCTGATACAGGCTGTGAAAACCTTATGTGGCTGTCGTCTCAAAGTCATTTATTTCGTCTATTATTTCTGAAAATTTTGGGAAGTGGGATCCGTCTTCTTAAAATATACTGCATAAGAAAATATATTTGCTAAATATTTATTTTTACTTTGATCAGGAAGCAAATAAGAGGAATAACAACTGGCTGCCACCTCCATGGGCACTTGCTGCAATGGCTATCCTTGGATTTAATGAGTTTATGACATTGTTGAGGTATTTCTTTTGTCTGGAAAACATCCGTGGATGTCACTTCTGGTATTTTCACATCTGACCCGACCAACCTTTTTCACTTGAATGACAGGAATCCTCTTTACCTGCTTGTCATATTTGTTGTTTATCTTGTTGGAAAGGCCATTTGGGTGCAGTCGGAAATTGGCAGGGAATTCCAACACGGATTTGTGAGTATTCAAACCACTTTCTTGTTTTAAATCTTTTGCATCACCAGAATATCGTCTAATTTGACTTCTTTACTCTTGTGCTGTCATGCAGCTTCCTGCCATCCTTTCACTGTCGACGAAATTTGTTCCCACAATAATGAACATCCTGAAGAGATTGGCAGATGAGGGTCAAAGACCTGCAGCAGGCCCAGAGAGGCAAAGAGAGATGGAACTCCAACCAAAATCCACACGGAATGGATCGTCATACAGCAACGTGACCTCAGCAGGGTCATCTAGCGTAACCACTTCGGAGATCGGACCCGAATATTCAAGCCCGGTTGCGCAGTGATCTAGAAGATCTTTAGCTTTTGGCCGCAAACAAACCCTAGCCCTGAGCTTAGAGATAAGAGGTAAAATGGCTAAGCCTAGGAGATTGAGGTGCCTTGCAGTTTTTGTAAGCTTGTCCTTCCCAAACAGATGCATTGTGATGAGGTGGCCTTGGCCACCGCTGTTATTCAAGGACTTTGTCTTCTGGGGCTGTGGGGGTTGTTTGTAAGAGCGTTGTACAATGACTTCCATTTCATTTTTTGGTCTATGTAACATGATATATGATGGTTGTATAGAAGATTTGCCAATCAGGCCAGGGGAAAACAGCTGTGCGTTTCTGCACACGCTATAGTTGGCTGCATAGTTGCGACAAGCATGTAAATGTCTTGAAACTGCCATTGGATTGCGTTGTATCACTAGTTTTGAATAATACTAAGAGCGTCTTTTGTTTCGTGACCTGTACGTTAGTGAATAATGTTCTGCTTACCAAATTAAGCGTTAAAACAGGTAAACATCTCGTGTGGACAGACCAGCGACGAAGAAATTGGTTAAAGAATATTTTTTCACTGACTGTGGCCGTAAATGAATTTGTTTGTCTTACTCTATAATTGAAAATGCATTAGAAAACTCGTACGGATGGGCAGAGGAGCATTGCAAATTTCTCCAAATATAGCAGCCGTAATAAGCTTGTTCCTAAAAAGAGGTGACTAAACGAAGAGGGCTCTCCATTTAGTCTTAAATGAAGAGCCCTCCGAGGTTACTTCCTATATAACATAGGTTACTTCCTAAATAACATAAAAGTTACTTTTTTTTTACTAAGAAGTAATTTTTAGTCATACATGGAGAACCCTCCCAGTTTCCTTCCTACGGCACAAAGTTCTCTCAGCATAAAAGAAGCACACAGGAGGAAGTAACTTTATGTCGCGAGAAGTAACTTTGTATCGCCGGGAGTAACTTTGTGTCATGGGAAGTAACTTTTAGATCGCAGAAAGTAATCTCGGAGGGAGAGGCGTCTCCGTTTAGATTTTGTGTTTTAAAAAAACCATTACACATCACATGAAAAATCTTGAACCTGGAAAGCATTACACATCACACTTGCTTACTCAAGAAAACACAAAGAAAGCATCTGGAGCTCTTGAAACAAAACATGCTATACAGAACCAGTTACTGTGACCGACAGTTTATTTTACTCGTCGATTTTATTGTGTGGATCGATTGATCAGCTGCATCGTCACATTGATCCATACTACTACATCCATAAAATTGACATGGACAGATGGTGATCATGGTGAAAAATCAAGGCGAGCCCTCCTGGCCGGAGCAGCCGCCTTCCTGCGGGCAGATGATGGGCGGCGGGCAGAACGGCCCGCGGCAGATCGGGCGGGGATGGAAATGGCGCGCTGGAGTCGGAACTGCAGAGATAAAGGGAACGACAAGCTTGAGTTCATAGTATCGGCGCAGGGTCTTCGAAAATTCGTTACGGAATGGCATGAAGCTTTTTACCACCTGCAGGAACGTGAGGGGCGTCGGCCAGCGGCGGCTGGAGGGAGTACGGCGCCGGCGTCGGATGCACGTGCCGGCAGAGGCAGCCGCCGGTGGCCGCCAGCCAGAGCGCCACGGCGAGCCACGCGAGCGCCAGGAGGCGGGGACGCGGCGGCACGGCCATCTCTTGCACTCGCGCTGTTGTCGCTGCACAGTTGTTGCACGCGCACCGGTACGTACGTACGTTGTGTTGGCCTGCCGCCCTTGTGCTCCTGCGTCACGTTTTTTATAGGACACGTACCGTTCGTCGTCGCCGTCTTCGCGTCGTTCGGCACCAGCGTTCGATTGGCGTCAAGTTTTTCTAGGTCCGCCATGTTTGCCGCGCCGGTCAACTTACGTCGAGGACAGTGGCGGACAGAAATGATATTGACGCCTAGGGTCCTCCCACATGACAATATAACGGTAATACGGTACGATAGCGCACAAAGGGAACTAAAACCATGATTTTAAGTATATCTCAATTCAAAGTTGAAGCATACAATGAAATTTATTAAAAATTACAGAAAAGTAATGCATTACTATATTACCTAACTAGTGCCAATTTGTTAATCCTCATCCCCGTCTACCATTTCTTCATCAACAGTAGGAAGTGAAATTGAGCCTACACAAGTAGAAAAGAAATTAGGGACGCAATATAAAAAATAAATTAGTAAACAAATGATAAATGGCACGGGAACATACCACTAGCAGAAGAACTATTCCGAGACCTTGGAAGCAATTTTTCTTGACTCTTTAGTTCTTGATAATATTGTAGGATCTTTTCATTTTCAATGCTTGCAAAAATATCTCTTTCAATATAGCATATCATCCGATGATTTAACCAAATATTACCCATCTTATTTCTTGAGTCTGTCTTGACAAATTTCATAGCTGAGAAGGCTCTTTCAACTGTAGCAGTTGCAACCGGCAAAATCAAGACTAACCGAATGAGGCAATAAACCAATGCAAAATTGGTGTTCATATTTGCTTTAACCATCTTGATAGCCAGATCACCAATGTCATTACAATTTGCAAATGAGGAGTCATTTCTCACCTCATTCATAAACACTCTAAGTTGTTCTGTAAGGCTGATAACTTCATACCCATCAAAATCAGCATCATAAAGCATAGCCAATTCTACTACTTGTTGTAAGTTATAGTTGGCAAAAGAATTCTTTGGATCCAAACAGGCCATGCATCTCAATAATTTAGTAGCCCTCTCAGAAAAGCGATTGTTGAATTCCATAATTATCTGATCATACACCACATTATAGATTTCATTCTTGAAATGATGATAATAAGTAACTAATTGCCCTCCACGCCCCCGTGAGCGACCTCTAACAGTTAGTGTATCCTCCATATTTGGTATGACAATATTATGATTGAGACAAAAAGTCTTTACCTCCTTAAATAATTCCTCCCATCCATCCTCACGGGCATCATGAATTGTACGTATTGTTGCCCCAATCAAACCCACAGTTCAGAACAATATTTTGGTCTTTCCTTTGTAAACATTGTGACAAGTCATTAGTTTTGCCCAATAATTTGATCATAAGATGCAAAATCAGCACATATTCAAAAGTCTCAATTTGCCTTAACAAACCAGAAGCTGCATATTTTTTATCCCCATTTGATGCATCATCAGCCACAATCTCCAATACTTCTAAACAAACATCCCACATGAGAACAATATGACATAATGTTTTATGATGTGAACCCCATCTAGTATCCCCAGGTCATGCAAGGTTGGTTTCTTGATTTTTTCCCTCTCCCTGGAAAAATCTCACCCATCTCCAATTGATTCACAAGGTTAGCATGATGTTGTTGGGCCAATTGATCCTTTCTCTTACAAGAAGCATTAATTGTGTTTACAATTAAAGTGGTGGTTCCAAAAAAAAATCAAAGATAGAAGCAACATTTGGCGACTGAAACAACCACTAATTGCAATTGGTGTGCAAAACAGTGTATATAAAAAGCATGTGGATTCTCATCCAATATCCGTCTTTGCAACCCATGAAATTCCCCTCTCATATTTGATGCCCCATCATACCCTTGCCCACGAATCCGAGAAATTGATAACCCATGATAAGAAAGCATACCATCCAAAGCCTTTTTTAGAGATGAAGATGTTGTGTCTGCAACCTTTCTCAACCCAAGGAATCTCTCAATCACTTCACCCCGTGCATTGACATACCTACATAGTGTTAGAAGCAAAGTTAGTAGGTTATTACATCTATAATTAAAATAAAAACAGAAAGACAAATATTAGAAATATACCTCAAAACAACAGCCATTTGCTCCTTAATTGAACAATCTCGAGCCTCATCAACAAGAATAGCAAAGGGCTCATCCCCAATATCTTCAATAATGGCTTTGGTGGTCAATTCTGCACATGCTCTACAAAGTTTTTTTTGAATCTTGGGTCCGGTCATCTGATTTTTACTGAACAAATTTGCTACATCTTTGTTCTTATTTTTGTACCATTCTAGCAACTCCAAGAAATTCCCCTTATTGTTAGAGCTTTTAGATTCATCATGTCCACGAAAAGCATGTGCTTGCAATAAAAGAAATCTAACTACTCCCAATACAACAATCAAACGACCTTTATATATCTCCTCAGATTTCTTGCTTTCACACCTCATAACATGTGATACACTTTGCCTTTGGCTCTTGAAGGCCTCATACTTTGCCCTAGACTTATTGTGGTCGATGCCATTACCATGAGCATCAATTAGTTCACGTCCATCCTTCCATCCACGAAACCCATTAATCGTGAAGGCATCAACACCATAATTTTCAGCTCTTGGTTGTTTAAAGAGATAACAGTAGAGAGGCAGCATCTTTAGCAACACTATATTCCAACCATGGATGATTTTCAAACCACTTATCATGAAAAGACCTATTGCGACCATATATCTTTCTTACTGGCTGGCATGGACCTTTCAAAATATATGCTCTTATGGCTGCATCCCTAAGGTTCAGATTCATTTTCTCAATTGGCATGCGTAGTCCAGGATCAGAAATAATGTCACCATCATTAAGTACAACATTAGGATCATTGCTACCAATCATTACCTCTGTTTCCGGTTCATCATTCACATTAGCATTACTAATTTCTCCTATTTCATGTTGTATTGTGTCTGATGTTCCACCTAATTCTGGTTCTGGTTGTTGCACAAAACATGGTCCTGATGAAATTACCGGAGTAGGCGCCGGAGAAAAGAAAGATGTCAGTGTCGCCGTCCTGCATCTCTTCTTGTTCTGACTCTGACCCTTCATCTTGTCCCTTGCCTTCTTGCTCTTCTAGTCTTCTGGACTTCTGGTTCTTCTTTTTCTGCGTGACTGCCTTCCGGGCTCGGCTAGCGAGGGTGCGAGCCGCGAGGTGGCCGGCGGAGACCGAGGCGGCGGCCGACCATGGCGCGCGTCGGGCGCCGGCGGGCGGGCCGACCGGCGGCGGGCGCGTGCCGGCCGTCGGGGGCGGACCCGGGCCTAGGGCGTGGCCGCGGCGAGCGCGCGGCGCACTTGTGCAGCGGTGCCGCGGCGGCCGGTGCCCGGTGGTGGCTAGGGTTAGGCGCGGTCGGCGCCTCAGCGGGACGGGATGCGAGAGCTGGATGCGAGTCGGGAGGCGGGGGCGATTAGCGAGGGGAGAGCGCGGCTCGGGCTAGAGGAGCGATGGCGTGCGCGGCCGGTGAGTGTGTGAGGGACTGAGGGATAGTTGGGCTGGGCCGCTGGCTGTTGGAGTTGGGCCGAGGCGCCGAGCGAATTTGGCCTGACGAAGACTGGGGCCAATTTGTTTTTTACAGAGTTGGGCCTACTAATTTTGACTATACTATAAGGGGATTTTTGGGCCACGCGCCCACGCCTAGGTCCACGGCCCTAGTGGCCCTAGGCCCGGGTCCGCCCATGGTCGAGGAGGAGGAGGAAGAAGAAAGCAATGCCAACCCACGTAGTCAATTTGCATCATTGGTCGTCAGAACACGAGACAACACCGGAGAGCAGAGGCCACATACGTAGATGTTGCTTCGTTCTTTTAGAATTTATGTGGGCTTGGCCCAACAATTAAATTCAGAAATTCCTTAATAAATCTCAAAGGCCCATACATATGAGTGCATAAGAGAGTAGTGGAATCTTTTAGTGCTACCTTGCTAGTGGGAGATGGAGGGAACCAACTTATATATGGAAGCTGTTCTCATCTTCTAAAGACCAGTACGAGGAGGAGAAAGGAAGTCTACACCCGCGCGCTCGCTCGCCTCGCCGGGCGTGGTGTGGCGATGCGTGGCGTGGCGAAGGGCGCGGGCGCGGGCGCACGACACCTGTGTGAATGGTCCGCCGAAATCCGGTTGCTCGCCTTGCAGGAGCGCGGTCTCCTTTTGCAGTTTTTGGTTTCTTGGTTTGCTGAGTCCTAAACAGACTCAACTTAGAGTCCTACTCGTGATTGTGTTTCATGAGGTCGGTTTCCCAGACTATATAAGCACACCACCGGCCACGCTGAAACATACCGATCCAACAACTAGAGTTTTGCCTCTGCTTACTACTGCGCCGTCACAGCTAAGACTCCAGCCTGATCATTCGTGTGCACCTGCGACCGGGAGAGCAGGTCTACGGAACCGTCATCTTTGTGATCCTGCACCGGGAGAAGGTGAATAAGGTTTTTGGGAAGCACTCTCTGCGCGACTGCTCCCAAACGACTACTTCATCTGCTTCTTGGTGGCCTACTGTATGACTACTTCCTGGTGGTTGTTTGAGGGACGACACTGCGTACATCTACCTGCATCGACTTTGTACGACTATATCGACTGAGGTCCTCCCATGATTAGTATGGCTAATCTAGAGGATAACGGCGCATCGGTTGCCTCCGACAACTGTCCCGACTTTGGGTACACTCTCATCTTGCTGTGGTTTTATTTGTTCATCATGATCAATCAGCTTTATCTGTCTAGTGTACGGATCGTGCTTACATTAGTTGCTTTGATCTGTGATATGAGTTTTCTACATTTGCTTAACCTAGTTGCTCAATTCGTCATGATTTATATTCTGGTTTTAATCTGGATTTTGCCTAATAATTCAACAATCCAAAAACCTTATAATAGGTCTTTTCCAGTAACTATGGCTAGTTTTGTTGATGCGCTGAGGCCGGAGAAGTTCTCTGGTGCGCACTTCAAGAGGTGGTTTGTCAAGGTCACAGATTGGCTTATTGCCATGGAAGTTTTCTGGGTCAAAGATGGCTTACCTGAGGGAGATATCTCTGATGAGGATCAGAGTAAACTCCAGAAAGCCTATAATATCTTTGTGGGAGTTGTGTGTAATGTGCTTTTGAATCATCAGTTTGATTCAATGATGCATATACGAGACACAAATCCTTTATGGGATCATAACGTCCACTGTCCAGAGAAATTTCAAAGGCAAGAATAAAGGAAAGGGGAATCAACGACCTTTCAATGCCAAAGCAACTACTACCTTTAAGAAGAAGAAGAAAAATATGTCTGAGATGTCTTGTTTCACTTGTGGTGAACTAGAACATTTTGCTAAGGATTGTCCAAAGCATGCAGACTGTAAAGAGAAGAAGGTCAACCTCGTGACTGCAACCAATGTCGATGATGGGTATGGTAGTATTCCTACCGTACTTTCGGTGTTTCAATCACCTAGTTGGTGGCTTGATACGGGTGCTAATATTCACGTGTGTGTGCTTATGTCTCTTTATTTTCTTCTTACCAATTGCTCCAAGGTTCTTCCCTTCTAATGGGGAACGAGTCACATGCTTCTGTTCGTGGTGTTGGTACGGTAGATCTGAAGTTTACTTCAGGCAAGATCGTGCAGTTGAAGAACGTGCAGCATGTCCCTACGATTCGCAAGAATCTTGTTAGCATTTCTCTTTTATAAAAAGATGGTTTTAAGGTAGTGTTAGAGTCCAATAAAGTAGTTATGTCTAAGCATGGACAATTTATTGGTAAAGGCTATGATTGCGGAGGCTTGTTCCGCCTAAGTTTAGCAGATTTTTGTAATAAGCCAGTCAATCATATTTGTGGCACAATTAATGATAATTCAAGTGTTTGGCATTCCCGTTTATGTCATGTGAATTTTGGTTTGATGTCACATTTATCTAGCTTGCGGTTAATACCAGATTTCACCATTGCCAAAGGTTCTAAGTGTCATAGTTGTGTGCAATCTAAGCAACTTCGAAAGCCTCACAAGGCAACGGATGAGAGACACTTGGCACCTCTAAAACTCATTTATTCTGATCTATGTGAGATGAATGGTGTGTTGACTAAGGGTGGAAAGAGATATTTCATGACATTAATTGATGATGCTTCTAGATATTGCTATGTTTACTTGCTGAAAACTAAAGATGAGGCATTAGATTACTTTAAAATCTTTAAGGCTGAGGTAGAAAATCAACTAGAAAGAAAGATTAAACGTCTACGGTTAGATCGTGGTGGAGAATATTTTCCTATATCATTTGATAAGTTTTGTGCGGAACATGGTATTATTCACGAGAGGACACCTCCCTATTCTCCTGAATCCAATGGGATTGCCAAGAGGAAAAACCGCACATTGACTGACTTGGTGAACTCCATGTTAGATACTGCTGGTTTATCTATGGCATAGTGGGGGGAAGCTATATTGATCGCTAGTCATGTCCCGAATAGAATTCCGAACAAAAGTAAAGAGACAACACCATATGAGATATGGGTTGTAAGGAAACCATCACTTTCATATTTGCGCGCGTGGGGATGCTTGGCAAAAGTCAATGTTCCAATTAATAAGAAGCGTAAGCTTGGACCAAAGACGCGTAGATTGTGTCTTTCTAGGATATGCTCATAATAGCATTGCTTATAGATTTTTAATAGTAAAGTCTCGAAGTTTATGATATGCATGTCGATACAATTTTTGAATCTCATGATGCTACATTTTTTAGAATATTTTTTCCAATGAAAGATATGCATAGTAATGCTAAATTTTCCACCGAAATAGCTCCCGATAATACTATACCTATCGAGTCTCCCGTTGAGTCATTTGAGCAAACACTTGAGAAGGATGACAATGAAGTTCCCGTGAGGAACAAGAGACAAAGGATTGCAAAATCCTTTGGTGATGATTTCATTGTGTACCTTTTGGATGATACTCCTACTTCTATTATAGAAGCATATGCATCTCTAGATGTAGATGATTGGAAAGAAGCGCTTCGTAGTGAGATGGACTCGATTCTCTCTAATGGAACTTGGGAGTTATCCGAATTACCATTCAGTTGTAAACCAATTGGTTGTAAGTGGGTGTTCAAAAAGAAGCTTAGGCCCGACGGTAGTATTGACAAGTACAAGGCTCGACTTGTGTCTAAGGGTTATACTCAAAAGGAAGGCGAAGATTTCTTTGATACTTACTCACCCGTTGCTAGAACGACCACTATTAGAGTACTACTATCCTTGGCCGCCTTATATGGTCCGATCGTCCGTCAAATGGATGTGAAGACAAATTTTTCCTAATGGAGAGTTGGATGAGGAGATTTATATGGATCAGCTCGATGGGTTTGTAGTAAAAGGAGAAGAGCGAGAAGGTGTGTAAATTATTGAAATCCTTGTATGGCTTGAAACAAGCTCCTAAACAATGGCATGAGAAGTTTGACACTACTTTAACTAGTGCGGTCTATGTCGTTAATGAAGCCGATAGGTGTGTGTATTATCGACATGGTGGGGGTCATTTTGTTATACTATGCTTATATATAGATGATATTCTAATATTTGGAACAAACATGGATATTATAAATGAAGTCAAGTCATTCTTGTCAAAGAGTTTTGACATGAAAGATCTAGGAGAAGCTGATGTAATTCTAAACATCAAGTTGATTAAGGAAGAGAGTGGGATTACTCTATCACAATCTCACTATGTTGAGAAGGTCTTGAGCCGTTTTGGCTATATGGATAGCAAGCCTTCTCCAACACCTTATGATCCTAGTGTGACATTGCGAAAGAACAAGAATGATACCGGAGATCAATTGAGGTACTCTCAAATTGTTGGTTCACTCATATATCTTGCTAGCGCAACTAGATCGGATATCTCTTTTGTTGTGAGCAAGTTGAGTAGGTACATGTCCAACCCGGTGATGATCATTGGCATGCACTAGAAAGGGTCTTGCGTTATTTTAAAGGTACGATGAGCTATGGGATTCACTATTCCGGCACCCGACCGTGCTAGAGGGATATAGTGATGCGAACCGGATTTCGATATTGATCAAATCTACGCCACTAGTGGGTATGTCTTTACCCTTGGAGGTGGCGCGGTGTCATGGAGGTCTTGCAAACGGAGACTATTTTGACTAAATCAACCATGGAAGCTGAACTTACGGCTTTGGATACGACATCGCAGAGGCGAGTGGTCCGCGTGAGCTCTTGTCCGACTTGCCGGTGGTTGAAAAATCAATACCGGCTATCCTTATGAACTCGTGATAATCAAATAGTAATCACTAAAGTGAATAGTGCTAAGGATAATGCGAAGTCAACACGACACGTTAAAAGACGTTTAAAGACCGTCGGGAAGTTGAGAAACTCCGGAGTTATTACCGTATCTTGTATACAAACGGACAAAAACCCGGCGTATCCCTTTACAAAAGGGCTATCACGGAATGTGATAGAAATTGCATCTAGCGAGATGGGTATGAGACCCATGTGAGTTTACAGTAGTAGTAACCCAACCTTTTTGATCGGAGATCCCGTGACTAAGGACCTGGGAAAAACAAGCTATTGATAAACTAAGGAGAGTATAATGATAACCCTCTCTATGTGAAGATGCAATACTCTCGCAGCAATGAGGCACCGTGAGGTAGGCTGGAAACTATGCCTTAATATGTTCTATTGACTTTAACAAGTGAAGATGCTTTGTCCTACGCAGTATTCTTGAAAGAACATACCTATATGAGTTTGATCGTTAAACGTCGCAGCCTATGAGACTTGGGTGATCCGTAGTAAACTCATGAAGAGACTAAGGAGTATGACGTATATGCTCCACCCACGGGGTAAGGCTACTCAAAGCCAAGTACTAGTTTGGCTTTGAGTAAAGCTTGTTCGCACAAAACTTGCAATTCAAGGCGTAGTCCATTGTTCAAATTGTGGATAAGTGTAGCTTGAAGTACTAGGCGGAAGTTCAACTTAACAGCCTCTCGCCGAAACACAGTATATCAAACAAAGTAGTGAGAACTAACAAATCTCTAAATGGGCATTTGAGATCCGGTGGGGGATTGTTAGAATTTATGTGGGCTTGGCCCAACAATTAGATACATAAATTCCTAAATAAATCTCAAACGCCCATACATATGAGTGCATAAGAGAGAAGTGGAATTCTTTAGTGCCACCTTGCTAGTGAAATGTGGAGGAACCAACTTATATATGGAAGTTGTTCTCATCTTCTAAAGACCAGTATGATGAGGAAAAAGGGAGTCCACACGCGTGCTCGCTCGCCTCGCCGGGCCGGGCGTGGCGTGGCGAAGGGCGCGGGCGCACGACACCTGCGTGAATGGTCCGCCGAAATCCAGCTGCTCGCCTTGCGGGAGCGCGGTCTCCTTTTGCAGTTTTTGGTTTCTTGGTTTGCTGAGTCCTAAACGGACTCAACTTAGAGTCCTACTCGTGATTGCGTTTCATGAGATCGGTTTCCCGGACTATATAAGCAGACCACCGGCCACGCTAAAACGTACCGACCCAACAACTAGAGTTTTGCCTTTGCTTACTGCCGCGCCATCACAGCTAAGACTCCAACCCGATCGTTCGCGTGCACCTGCGACCGGGCGAGCAGGTCTCCGAAACCGTCGTCTTTGTGATCCTGCACCGGGAGAAGGCGAATAAGGTTTTTGGGAAGCGCTCTCTGCGCGACTGCTCCCAAACGACTACTTCATCTGCTTCTTGGTGACCTACTGTACGACTACTTCCTGGCGGTTGTTCGAGGGACTACGCTGCGTACATCTACCTGCATCGATTTTGTACGACTACATCGACTGAGGTCCTCCCATGATTAGTATGGCTAATCTAGAGGATAACGGCGCATCGGTTGCCTCCGGCAACTGCCCCGCCTTTGGGTACACTCTCATCTTGCTGTGGTTTTATTTGTTCATCATGATCAATCAGCTTTATCTGTCTAGTGTACGAATCGTGTTTACACTAGTTGCTTTGATCTGTGATATGAGTTTTCTACATTTGCTTAACTTAGTTGCTCAATTCGTCACGATTTATATTCTGGTTTTAATCTGGATTTTGCCTAATAATTCAACACGTTCCGTCCTGTGCCCCAAATACTCGTGCTCATGTAGTCATTCACGTGCTTGATCACCGCAGACTCCAGAGCTCAAGCATGCAGTGATGCAGTCATGCAGAACAGAGGAGGGCAGCCGAACAAATGCGACCATCACTCTCTGAAAGAACAGTCGAAGCGATGACCGGCGACTTGTTAGGTAAGGTCTTGTTCTTGGTCTTGGCGTGGAGAAAAAACGGTGCTCTGCTATACACTTCTTTCTTTCTCCAGAGATAGTGGCCAGGCTCTCCTCCAAGTCTTCGTACTCCGGACTTTCGGAGTCGAGGAGTTCATACTGATCGATATGTTAGTGAGCTGTGTGAAATTTCTGCGGACTGCACCTGCACACGTAAACCCATCAACAACACGGGATCGGAGATGACTGCAGTTAGCTACCCAGTGCCGGGCAGCTCACGCGCAGATGCGTTTTGGTTGGGGTCTGAACCTAAGAAGGTGCCATGTTCCAGTTCCAGTAGTCGACATTGTAAGGATCTCTAAAAGGCTCTTTATACTGTATCTTTCTAATTTACATGAATATAGATTTTGATAAAACAACATCTTCCAGCAGCATTTTCAATTGAACACGCAAATATAGATATACTCTGTTTCGATTTTGTCATTAGGCAAAGATGTAGAACGAGAATGACTCTTACACTACGCGCAAGATAAAGATATAGAATGATTATTACTCAAAAACTCTCCAAATGATGACTTAGAGGGTGGATTTTAAAAAGGCTGCTGGAGATGCTCTCAGCTTGCGAGGCCCGGCAAAATAACCATCTCATTAACTAAAATTTAACCTATTCATCATGGATAACATTTCGGGATACGATAAAATGCAACCGCTTAGGAATTAGATTAAAAAACTAAGTCGGTGAGGTTAAGATCGCTCCACGGTTTTCATTATGAGAAGGGAACCGAATCTTGACTTATAAAACCCCCGAACCCCAGCTTCATCGGTGAAGAGATTTTTTAAACCAATCCCGTAAATTTGCTCCAACGAGGAATTGAACCCGAGTCTCTTGGTTACGACCATACCTCAACCCCCTCTATCCAAGTAGGCTCCAACGAGGAATTGAACCCGAGTCTCTTGGTTACGACCATACCTCAACCCCCTCTATCCAAGTAGGCTAGATGACCTTTGGCAGGAATCGAATTACCTTTTTCATGGAAATAATTATTATCATTACATGGAGCATTTGGATGCAACTCTATTTTTCCTTTCAAATATATAATCAGTAGGGGCTTTGCCGGTAAAATTTAAAAGTAACTAAGTGGGTGGGGTTAAGATCACCCTACAACTTTCATTGAGAGAAGGAAACCTAATCTTGTCTTAGAAAATCCATGAGCCTCAGCTTTAGCGACGAGGGGAGTTTTTAAACCATTCCCATAAATTCGCTCCGACAAGAAATCAAACTCAGGTCTCCTGGTTGCGACCATACCTCAATCCACTCTAACCAAGTATGTTAAAGGACGTTTGGTAGTAAAATTTAGAGTAAATTACACGGGCGGTCTCTAAACTACCGGGCGGTTCTCATCTAGGTCTCGATACTATGAAATTGCATTTTAAGATCCCTAAACTATTAAGTGGGTCATCTAGATCCAAAACCAGCAACATCACACCCATAAGCTAACATGGAATGCAAACTTCACAGTGACGTGGAAGCTGACATATGGGCCCACCATCCTCTTCTTTTTCTCTCTTTCTTCCTCACCACCCCTCTTCCTCTGATGGTGCATCCAACAGGGGGTTGGGAATCTTCGGCGGTTGCACATCTAGTTGGGGTGGGGGAGCTCGTGACACCCTAAAAATTCCATCACTAAAATCACTTAGCAACTTAAAATAGTCTTAAGGATTTAAAAGAAATTAAATTGCTATCTAAAATGAGCTCTAAAATATTAAATATAATTTAATAAATTTAGAGACAACAAGTGTATGCGCATCATCAGTTGGCTTGCATGGTTTTTGGTTGCTTGTGAGGTTTCTAAAAAGTCTATAAAATTATTGGGAAAAAGTTTGAAAGGTTTGATTTGAGTTTGAAATGAATTTGGTTTGAAAATGGAGTTTGGAAAAGAAAAACGAAAAAAAGGAAAGAAACCAGCACCGGCTCCCTTTCGACCCGCATGGCCCAAGCGGCCCATCCAGCTTCGCGCGCCGGCCCACCTCTCCCCTCTCCTTTTTCTTTTTCACTGAGACGCTGACGCCTGGGCCCCGCCCCGTCGACCTCCCCTCTCCCCCCCCTTTCCTTTCTTCTTCCTTCCGCCGCCACCCGAGCCCGCGCCGCCGCGCGATTCCCGCCGCGCCCCGCCTCTCCCCCTTCCTTTCCCTCCCCGCTGGGCTTGCCAATTAAGGCAATTAAACACCCTCGATCAATTGGGGGCCGTTTCCCTTCCTTAGCACCGAGCCGTGATGGCCGCGGCCATCAATGGCAAGCCGCCGGCCGTCCCGACCCCTACCCGCCTCGCCTTCCTTCCTTTGGCCCGTTTTAAGCTCACGCACGAACCCCTGCGCCTCCCTTTGCCTCTGCAACACACCAACACGCACACGTGAACCTCAATTTCCCCGCGCCGCCGTCGATCCGTCGCCGCCGTCGATCCGTCGCCGCCGGTGAAGGACCGGACCCCCCGCCCGTTCTCTTTGACTTTTGGGATCGCCGGAGCTTGACAAGCTCGTGCTATCGCGGTCTTCGTCCCCGACGCCCGTGGCGGCCGCGCCCCGAGCTCACCGGAGCGCCGCCCGAGCCGCCGCCGTCATCGAGCCCCCTCCACCGCCGCCTCCTCACCGCCCGTTAGCCCGCCGTCATCCTCTGTGCGCGGTAAGCATTATCCCCCGCCCAATTCCTCTTCTTTTCGCGCACAGCATCGCCTCCCCGAGCTCGCCGGAGTGACCGCGCCGCCCCCCTTACGGTGCCGGCCGCCGGTGAGGCCCGATCGTCCCCCCTGACCCCATGGTCACGTGCGCAAGCACCCGCGCGCAAGTTGCCCCAACCCGTGGTCGAAATGATGCCGGGAGCGCCGTCCAGGACTAGCGCCGGCGAGCCCCCGCCTCGCGCCGCCGCACTCCGGCGTGCTCTCCGCCGCGCCCGCTCGCGCACGTCCGGGGCCGTCGGATGCCGGCGCGGATGGCCCGCATCGGATACCCTTTCGTTTTGAAAAGGCGGTCCACCGTGGACCCGTGCACCGGGTGCACGGCGCAGTCCACGGCGCGCGCACGCGTCGTCAGCCGTCGGATCTGAGATCCACGGTGCGGCTGCGGCCCTTTTCCTTAAGAGCCCCTGGACTTTTAAACTTTTGCAAGCCGGTCCTTCCACCTTTAGAGAATTTTCACAGATAGGTCCTGATTCTTATGTTCTAGCCCCTGGCCAACCTAGATTCTTTTAAATAGAGGTCCTTTTCATCCTTTTAGCATATAAACCCCTCTGATTTATTTTATAATTATGTTTTAGCCCCTGATTTTATTTATAAAAAGCCCTGTAAACTTAGTTTTCTTGCAGATAGGCCCCTGTAAACTGTTTTAATCATATCTTTCTCATTTTAACTCCGTTTTTAGCGTTCTATATATCAAAATGATCGTCTCGACGAGTAGAATCTTTTAAACAGTAAATTTACCAGTTTTGTTACTGTTTGGTGTACTGTTTTGTTTATTGTTTATTATTCATGTTTGACTCGTAGATATCGTGCCCGTTTCGTCCGAGCTCCCCGTCGGAGGTGATCGGGGAAGAGCCCGTCTTCGAGGAAGATTTCACCCAACTTGTAGAGGAAGGCAAGTGGCTTTCCCCCTCTGCATTATCTTTTTGAACCTATGACACTGCATGCTAAACAAAGTTTACTATTCATGTTGCTATGCATAAACTTGATGGGCAAACACCTAGTTAAGGACTTGACTAGATACTTTACCACTTTACCTTGATCAACCCTGTTTAAACAAATGCTTGGGGGTAGATAAATGCTTAGTTTGCTTTACATGAGTCTCGGTTATGCTTGGTTTATGTTATACATCTCGGCTTTGCTTATATAAGGTGTTTGTGCTTAAAACAAGATAACTTGATTTATAATCGGAACATGGAGAACCACCCAAGATAACAAGTACAACCACGGTCCACATGGCTCGGCTTAGCCAATTAATTAGGAGAGTGGGTTAGCCGATAGCTCTTTTCCGAGAGGGGCACAGGGGGCCGGAGTTGAAGGGGTATAGCCCGGTCCTTTTGGGGTAGCAACCTTGGCTAAGGTGTTGACCATTAAGGAGGGTTATGGTCCGCTCCGCTACCGTAACTATTGCGGGCGTTGGTTTCTCTTCTTTCCTTTGTAAAGGCTTCGTAGTGGACCCCTAGCCACTCACCTTGGAAGTGTTTAAGGGTCCGGCTAACCCGGGCAAGATGGGGAACATGAGCCGTGGGTAAAGTGTACAACCTCTCGCAGTGTAAAACGATCGATCGGCCGTGCTCACGGTCATGAGCGGCTTGGACCCTCACATGATTAATAAACTTGAAGATTAATGCAAATCATGGGTATGTGGTTTGGTTTGAGGTTTCTTTTAAGGTTAAGTGGGTTGGTATACACTTACACCTAGTAATTAGGTGCTTCTAATAAAACTTGACCAACTTATAAAATGCTTACCGTCGTGAACCATAGCCTATCCTTGATAGCCTTGCATTGTTTCCCCCACTTGCCGAGCACCAACCATAAGTGTGCTCACCCTTGCTTACCGCCGTTCGCGAGGAGAACGTCGGAGGTGAGGACGAGTACCGGAGTGACTACGAGGAGTTCTAGGGCATGCGGATCCCCCGGTCATCATGCCCGTGGAAGTCAATGATGGAGCCGCTCGTCGTTTAGTTATCGTTGTGTTCGGACCTTCGAGTTCACCTCTCTGGATGTAATAATGGATATCGTACTTGGTTTAACTCTTGAACGTTTTATTACAGCAATGGTATTACTCTCGTTTTGTCTATCATGTGTGTGTAAATTGATCCTGGCGCACATATGAGATGCATTCGGTTTTCCTTGTAAAATCGGGTGTGACAAAGTGGTACCAGAGCCGTGATGACTGTAGGTCGCAGCCTTAGTTAGAAATGGACGAAATTAAGGATTCATGTTCTAGAAAACCTTATCATGCTTCAAATCATCTTATTTACGCATTAAAAATCTAATTTAATTTTGTTTATCATTTTAAACTGTCATTTTGATTTATTCTGTACTCTGAGATCGGTTTTGCTTTGACAGATGGCCAGAACCTACATGACCCCTCGCAAGAGCACTGGTGGGCGCTTTCCTTCTGGACAGCTGGCCCCTCGCCATCGTCTTGAGGATGTTGAGGAGGAACAGGAGGAGTTCCAGCCAGAGGTTGAGGTGGAGGAAGACCCAGAAGAGGTCCAGCCGGAACCAGAAGAGGAGGATCCTGAAGAGGTTGAGATGGAGGAGGAGGAGCCAGATGAACCATTGGAACAACCACCTGTACGATGGCACCGTGCTTTGGAGGCGGACGCCGATGGAGATATTGTGATTCCACCGGCGCCTGTGGCCAATGAGGAAGCACCCCCCCGTACCTGCCGATCCGGTGCCGGATGGTGAAGGAGATGACCGGATGACTCCGGTGATGACGGTGTGGGTGAGGATGATGGTGATAATGTTGTTGGCAATCCAGAGGAAGATGAGGATGAAAACCCCCGCTACCATGGAGCGAGAATACCACAAATACTCTACTGAAGCTGAGAATGGACAGTTCTGCATTCTTCTGTGGGATGTTCTGAGGTACCTGGGATATACCATAAGGCCTCTCTATGTGACTAAGCACTTCGGTGAGCCGGGAATGAGGGATTACTACACCTCGCAGAGTTTACATCGGGAAGCCTCGAATGATACGAGAAGGATGGATGTATCGCTCATCTCACCATAGCACGGCTCGGTTCTCTACGGATGATGCTTGCGGTGAATGATGCGACAAGAAGGGCGCTGCGGTCGATCCGCAATGCAAATCGGGTGCGGTTGTTCCAATCGAGTACCGCCATGTGCCTCGACGTGTAAGTGGCACGAAGTGACCGTGGTGCCGCGGGAGGCAATGATCGCATCGACGTCTTGGCACGGGTGACCGCTGCTCCGAACACGGATCCGGAGGGAGCAACTTTGGAGATAAACAAGTATCATGAAGAGTTGCGAGTGCCGCACATGCGAAGATAGCACGTCCGGAAGCACAGTGGCGGGACGAGCGACTCCCTCGGGAAGTTATGCCATATCGGACCACGCTTCCCCTTCGCGCAAGAGGCTCCGTTACGGCACCGATGAAGCTACTACTCGTCTTGGCTAGGATCCTAGGATACTCGCCCTTATCATTTACCTTTTCGTTAGATCGTTCCTGCGTGAACGTAATTGCTTGTAATAATGAATGCTGTTTGCAAACATGCTTGAGTTGGATCTTTGCTTGGTTGTGAATTGTATGGTGGAGTGATGGCCACTATGCAATCTGAATTTTAAAGTTAATTAAAGTATGGTTTGGGTTTTACTAGTTGTCATTGCTTAATCTCTTATGCAAATTTGGTTGGATCAAATCTGTTTTCGCAGTCATATGACATACCAGTAATGTTTTGTTTATAACTCAAGCTACAGAACTCCAAATGACATGAAACCAGTTGGGTTAGTTCACAAATTTAGAGGATGAATTTCTTTCAAAAATTCAATGGTATACTATACATATTCTGCGAGTTATGCACAAAGTAATGAACAAGTCAGAATCTGTAAATTTCTGCTGATATAGCTGTACTGTTTGAATTATAACTCGAGTTATAGATGTCCAAATGAGGTGATTCTAGTTGTGATGATTCCATAATTTTATACATCATAATCTGGTAAAAATTCGTGGTCATTGGATAATTACACAGAAAGTTATACATAATTCTTTGAGGTCAACAGAATCTGTCTTAACTGAAGAACATGCTGTTATTTCATTTTGAGTTATCCTCTTATGCATTGATTCAAGTACAACTATCTGAGATATGATTTTTCTAACGGTCAGATGGTAAACACCAGGTCCGGAGGAGGTCAGGACGTGCCGCCAGTGATCCGGGCACATATCGCAAATCAGCAAAACCCAGCACCACCTCCACCCATCAACCAAGCAATGGACCCAAACATGCGGTAGTTCCCCGGCGAGCGCGGATGCAACCGATTCGAACCTTACCAACACGGTGCAGCGGATGCAAGCCCAACAGAACCCGGCCGCCACGGCCGATCCCTCCGCCACCCCCGCCACCAAGGGACGGCACAAGGAGTTCATGAGCCACCATCCCCCTACGTTTTCCCACTCGTCCGATCCACCGGATGCCGACGACCGGCCGAAAACTATCACCAAGAAGCCGGAGATCGTGCAATGCACCGACAGGGAGATAGTCTTGTATGCCGCCGGAAGACTTGTGGGGCGGGCCGCAGATTGGTGGGATGCGTACTCAACTCGCTCATCCCAACGGGCGAACATCACTTGGCGGGAGTTCCGTGACAACTTCCGTACTTACCACATTCCTTCCGGGGTTCTCAAGCTTAAGCGAGAGGGAGTTCTTGTCGCCGAGGCAAGGCAATATGTCGGTGATCGAGTATCCGGACAAGTTCACTCACTTGTCACGCTATGCACCCGATGAAGTCAACACCGATCCAAAGAGGCGGGGAAAGGTTCTCGGATGGCTTGATTGGTCCTTTAAACTATCAACTGCAGAGTCACATCTTCCCGTACTTTCGTACGCTCGGTGAACAAAGCTATTGGGCCGGAAAGCAAGAGAAAGGAGATGGGTGAACGAAACGCAAGTTTCGGTCTCATGGGCGGTCTAGCGGCAACACCCGTCCCCGTTACGGTTCTCGGCGAGCTCGACTCCATATCGTCCCGGTGGTCAAGCCGGGAGGTATCCACGAACATGCGAGTTTGCGGCGCTCGTTTCGGCCACGGCGCTTCAATCCTCGGACACCCGCAGCTCCTACCCCTCGGCTCGAATCGTCCTAGCAATAACTGCGGGGCACCCGTCGGAAACACCAACCCCCGTTCGGCTCGGTGGATGCTTCAAGTGTGGAGAGCCGGGGCATTACGCTAACAATTGTCCCAAGAGGGTGATGCAAACTCCGCGAGAGACAATGGAAACGGGGATCGGGCAGCCATCTTCGCGGGCTCGTACTCCACGGACACCCGGCAAGAGAGGCCAGCGAGTCATGTGCGTGGCCGAGTCAATCATGTATCGGTGGAGCAAGCTCGGAATGATGCCGCGTGGTATTGGGTATGTTTTTCGTCAACTCGTACCTGCTACCGTATTATTTGATTCAGGAGCATCACATTCATTCATAACTGATCAATTTGTGGCAAAATATAACTTATCTATGAGCACAATGAAGAACCCACTGATAGTTAGCACTCCTGGGGGAGAAATGAAAACCGGTCATATATGCCCACAAGTAAAGATTAATATCATGGGGGTAGACTTTCTTGCTAATCTGGTAGTTCTAAAGTCATGGGGAATAGATGTCATTCTTGGTATGGATTGGTTAAGGAGTTGTGATGGAGTTATTCAGTGTCGGAAGAGGTCAGTACTGTTAACCAGTCCTCAAGGGGAGAGAGTAGAATATGTGAGTGCACCCTCATCTAGCAAAGGAGTTGTGAACTCTGTTGAAGGCAAGGCCTTGGAGGATATAAGGATAGTGAATGAATTCCCTGATGTGTTTCCAGAGGATTTGCCAGGTATGCCACCTGATCGTGACATTGAATTTAGTATTGAACTTATACACCGGTATCGCTCCCATATCTAAAAGACCATATAGAATGGATGTTAAAGATCTAGATGAATTAAAGAAACAAATCGAAGAACTACTTAGTAAAGGGTTAATCCGTCCTAGTTCATCACCATGGGGAGCCCCCACACTCTTCGTTGATAAAAAGGATGGATCTAGGAGGTTGTGTATAGACTATCGATCACTTAATGAGGTTACTATCAAGAATAAATACCCCTTACCTCGGATTGAGGATTTGTTTGATCGGATGAGAGGAGCTAAGGCCTTTTCTAAGATAGATCTTAGATCGGGTTATCACCGATTAAAAATCCGAGTGGAGGACATACCAAAGACAAGATTCACATCTAGATACGGGTTATATGAGTTCACCGTGACGTCCTTTGGTCGACCAATGCACCAAAGATACTTTATGTATTTGATGAACAAGGTATTAATGGAGTATCTGGATAAGTTCGTTGTGGTATTCATTGATGATATATTGGTATTCTCTCGGAGTGAGGAAGAACATGAGGAACATCTGAGGCTTGTGTTACAGAAGCTACGGGAACATCAGCTGTATGCCAAGTTCAGCAAGTGTGCTTTCTGGTTGAAGGAGGTCTCTTTTCTCGGACACATCATCACCGATGGAGGTATTGCAGTCGATCCAAGCAAGGTTCGGGATGTATTGAACTGGAGTCCGCCTAAGAATGTGCCAGAGATCAGAAGCTTCCTTGGACTTGCAGGATACTATCGGAGGTTCATTGAAGGATTTTCTAAGATAGTGAAGCCACTTACCACTCTGCTCGAGAAAGGAAGAGAATTCAAGTGGGATGCGAAGTGTCGGGCTAGCTTTGAGGAATTGAAGAAGAGGCCGACCACAAGCACTCGTGTTGATCATGCCGGACATACACAAAGGGTTCGATGTATACTTTGTGATGCCTCACGGCAAGGTTTGGGATGTGTGTTAATGCAAGAAGGAAAGGTAGTAGCTTATGCTTCAAGACAGCTTGAGGAAACATGAACAAACTACCCTACTCATGATCTTGAGTTAGTCTGCGGTTGTTCACGCATTGAAGATTTGGAGACATTACATGATTGGGAACAAGTGCAAGATCTTTACCGACCATAAGAGTCCCAAGTATATCTTCACTCGAAGGATTTGAATTTGAGGCAAAGAAGATGGTTAGAGTTAATCAAAGATTATGATTTGGATATCCAGTACCATCCAGGGAAAGGCGAATGTTGTGGCAGATGCTTTGAGTCGGAAGGGACAGACTAGCATGCTGATAGGACACCTGTTACCTCAGGAGCTATGTTGGGAGATGGCACAACTTAACTTGGGAATGGTTGCTTCAAGTGAGACTTTGACATTAGAGATTGAGTCGACACTTGAGCAAGATATCAGAAAGGGGCAGTTGACTGATGACAAGATTACAGAATACAGGAAGTTGATTAAGTTAGGCAAAGTTCCGGAATTCAGAGAAGATGAGCATGGGACAGTGTGGTTTAAGAACAGAATCTGTGTACCTGAGATCAAGGAGTTGAGAGAAGCTATTTTGAAGGAAGCACATGATTCAGCTTACTCTATACACCCTGGAAGTACCAAGATGTATCAGGACTTGAAGCAGAGATACTGGTGGTATGGGATGAAGAAAGATGTAGCAGCTCATGTAGCTTTGTGTGATGTGTGTCAAAGAGTGAAGGCTGAGTATCAAAGGCCGGCAGGATTGCTTCAGCCTCTGAAAGTACCTGAGTGGAAATGGGAAGAAATCGGTATGGATTTCATAGTGGGATTACCTCGTACTCGTGCTGGGTATGACTCTATTTGGGTTATTGTGGATAGATTAACCAAGGTAGCGCACTTTATCCCGGTTGAAGACGATCTATACGGGAGTGAAGCTAGCCGAGTTGTATAATTCAAGGATAGTGTGTTTACACGGGTACCGAAGAAGATAGTGTCGGATCGAGGCACACGGTTCACTTCACGGTTTTGGCGAAGTTGCATGAATCCATGGATACGAAGTTAAACTTCGGCTCGGCATACCATCCTCAAACGGATGGGCATACGGAGAGAACAAATCGGATACTTGAGGATATGTTGAGAGCTTGTGTGTTGAAGAATAGTGGCGCTTGGGATAAAAGTTTGCCTTATGCGAGTTTACTTATAACAACAACTATCGATCCAAGCATCAAAATGGCACCTTTTGAAGCTTTGTATGGAAGGAAGTGTAGAACACCGTTGTTTTGGAATCGGACGGTGAAAGACAACTCTTTGGGCCGGATAGCATACGGGAAGCGAGAAAAGCAAGTTGAAATCATAAGGGAGAATCTTAAAGCAGCCCGGTCACGTCGAAGAGTTATGGCGATCCTCGGAGAAGAGAGGTGATTTTGGAAGTCGGTGACTATGCATACCTCGCAGTGTCACCTATTCGGGGATTACGAAGGTTTAATGTTAGAGGGAAGTTATCACCTCGATTTATCGGACCTTTCAAAATTTTGGAACGGAAAGGAGAAGTAGCATACCGAGTTAGAGTTGCCGACACGGTTATCGGAGTTCATGATGTGTTTCATGTATCACAAATCGAAGAAATGTACAAGTGAGGTTAGAATAGAACCTAAGGTGCGGTTAGAGGATATTCAAATGGAGAATGACCCGACATACAAAGAATATCCCGTTAAGATTTTGGATGTATCGTAAAGAGTTACCGAAGTAAGATCATCGAATGTGTAAAGTACGGTGGAGTCATCATACCGAGGAAGAGGCAACTTGGGAAAGAGAGGATGAACTCAAGGAAGACTTTCCTCACTGTTCTCTAAGTCTCCCGAATCTCGGGACGAGATTCTCTTTAAGGGGGTAGGATTTGTGACACCCTAAAAATTCCATCACTAAAATCACTTAGCAACTTAAAATAGTCTTAAGGATTTAAAGAAATTAAATTGCCATTTAAATTGAGCTCTAAAATATTAAATATAATTTAATAAACTTAGAGACAACAAGTGTATGTGCATCATCAGTTGGCTTGCATGGTTTTTGGTTGCTTGTGAGGTTTCTAAAAAGTCTATAAAATTCTTGGGAAAAAGTTTGAAAGGTTTGATTTGAATTTGAAATGAATTTGGTTTGAAAATGGAGTTTGGAAAAGAAAACGAAAAAAAAAAAGAGAAACCAGGGCCGGCTCCCTTTCGGCCGGATGGCCCAAGCGGCCCATCCGGCCCTCGCGCGCCGCCCACCTCTCCCCTCTCCTTTTTCTTTTTCACCGAGACGCCGACGCCCGGGCCCCGCCCCGTCGGCCTCCCCTCTCCCCCCCTTTCCTTTCTTCTTCCTTCCGCCGCCACCCGAGCCCGCGCCGCCACGCGATTCCCGCCGCGCCCCGCCTCTCCCCCCCCTTCCTTTCCCTCCCCCGCCGGGCTTGCCAATTAAGGCAATTAAACACCCTCGATCAATTGGGGGTCGTTTCCCTTCCTTTGCACCAAGCCGTGATGGCCGCGGCCATCAATGGCAAGCTGCCGGCCGTCCCGACCCCTACCCGCCTCGCCTTCCTTCCTTTGGCCCTTTTTAAGCTCGTGCACGAACCCCTACGCCCCCCTTTGCCTCTGCAACACACCAACACGCACATGTGAACCTCAATTTCCCTGCGCCGCCGCCTCGGGTTTCCGCCGCCGCCGTCGATCCGTCGTCGCCGGTGAAGGATTGGACCCCCCGCCCGTTCTCTTTGACTTTTGGGATCGCCGGAGCTTGACAAGCTCGTGCTATCGCAGTCTTCGTCCCCGACGCCCGTGGCGCCCACGCCCCGAGCTCACCGAGCGCCGCCCGAGCCGCCGCCGTCATCGAGCCCCTCCACCGCCGCCTCCTCACCGCCCGTTAGCCCGCCGTCATCCTCCGTGCGCGGTAAGCATTATCCCCCCGCAGTGATCGGGGAAGAGCCCGTCTTCGAGGAAGATTTCACCCGGCTTGTAGAGGAAGGCAAGTGGCTTTCCCCCTCTCGCATTATCTTTTTGAACCTATGACACCGCATGCTAAACAAAGTTTACTATTCATGTTGCTATGCATAAACCCGATGGGCAAACACCTAGTTAAGGACTTGACTAGATGCTTTACCACTTTACCTTGATCAACCCCGTTTAAACAAATGCTTGGGGTAGATAAATGCTTAGTTTGCTTTACATGAGTCTCGGTTATGCTTGGTTTATGTTATACATCTCGGCTTTGCTTATATAAGGTGTTTGTGCTTAAAACAAGATAACTTGATTTATAATCGGAACATGGAGAACCACCCAAGATAACAAGACAACCACGGTCCACATGGCTCGGCTTAGCCAATTAATTAGGAGAGTGGGTTAGCGATAGCTCTTTTCCGAGAGGGTCACGGGGGCCGGAGTTGAAGGGGTATAGCCCGGTCCTTTTGGGGTAGCATCCTTGGCTAAGGTGTTGACCATTAGGGAGGGTTATGGTCCGCTCCGCCGTCAGAATCGTTGTGGGCTGTTGGTTTATCTTCTTTCCTTTGTAAAGGCTTCGTAGTGGACCCCTAGCCACTCACCTTGGAAGTGTTTAAGGGTCCGGCTAACCCGGGCAAGATGGGGAACACGAGCTGTGGGTAAAGTGTACAACCTCTGCAGAGTGTAAAACTGATCGATCAGCCGTGCTCACGGTCATGAGCGGCTTGGACCCTCACATGATTAATAAACTTGAAGATTAATGCAAATCATGGGTATGTGGTTTGGTTTGAGGTTTCTTTTAAGGTTAAGTGGGTTGGTATACACTTACACCTAGTAATTAGGTGCTTGCTAATAAAACTTGACCAACTTATAAAATGCTTACCGTCGTGAACCATAGCCTATCCTTGATAGCCTTGCATTGTTTCCCCCACTTGCCGAGCACCAACCATAAGTGTGCTCACCCTTGCTTACCGCTGTTCAGAGGAGAACGTCGGAGGCGAGGACGAGTACTGGAGTGACTACGAGGAGTTCTAGGGCATGCGGATCCCCGGTCATCATGCCTGTGGAAGTCAATGATGGAGCTGCTCGTCGTTTAGTTATCGTTGTGTTCGGACCTTCGAGTCCACCTCTCTGGATGTAATAATGGATATCGTACTGGTTTAACTCTTGAACGTTTTATTACTGCAATGGTATTACTCTCGTTTTGTCTATCATGTGTGTGTAAATTGATCCCGGCGCACATATGAGATGCATTCGGTTTTCCTTGTAAAATTGGGTGTGACAAGCTCCAATGGTGGCAGGGGTGGAAGAGACAGACGGTGGAGGAGGCAGGGTCCCTAGGCGGCGAGTCCAAGCATGAAGATGGGAGGACATGTCCTCGGGTGGAGTGGCTGGGTTTCCTAGCAGCACAGCAAGGGCTTGGAGTTCCATGCGTTGTGGCCAGTGCCAACGGGGTGACCTTTCCTTGTCCGCCACCTTGAGCTTGAACTTACACGCCAACCCTTCGTCGATAAGGGTCCAACATCGAGCATGTCTGCCACCCCCTACCTCCTCCACCCCCACCGCCGTTGACGACCACCTCAACCTCCGCCACTGCCAGAGCTCCCACGCCCCCAGCTGGAAGCGTGGCCGCTGGAGCTTCCCGCCCCTACTGGACACGCCGCTAGAGGAAGAGAGACGCATTGAGGAAGAAAGAGAGAAAGGAGAGGATTGGTGGGCCTGACATGTGAGCCCCTGAAGCATCCCCTCATCAGAGGTGACTAAATGTGACACAAATACCAGTCCCAAGGGGCTGGTAACACATTTATTACAACAAGTGGTTCATTCTCTTACAACACGGCAGGGCTGTGGGCACGGAAGCGCCACTGCCACGAGAAACAACACAAGGACTAGTGACCAAACTACGATAGTAAAGGCTTCTAAGGCCTCATCAGAGTACAGCGTCAAGGAAGCTTCCTGTGGAGACCCTGAATCCACATGCACGAGTTGGGTGTAGGACAACAACCTACTCGACATCTTCGGGGACGAAGTCGGGGTCCTCCTCTACGAAATAGTTAATTAAGCAAGGGTGAGTACATACGTACTCAACAAGTTCAACCCCACCCACGGAGGGGCTTATAAGCAGATCATGCACAGGATATATCAAGGATTAGGTTAAGGTTTATTTGCAAACACATTTACTTATGCAGGGGTTTATTTTCAAAAAGGTTTTCGCAAACAATTTTTATAACCCAAGTAACTCAGTTGTTTTGGGGAACCACTTAGGGACTACCAGACTCCCCGTCAGCAGTAGCCCAGGCACACATCCACACCCTTTCTCAGGAAACAACTCACACAATGAAAACATCCCAAACCCAAACACTAGTTTTGTGACCACACTGTGACTCGTCCAATACCGTGGACATGGCTATTCAAATAGGTTTTACACTCTGCAGAGGTTGTACATCTTTACCCACAAGTAGGGTACCGCCACACGAACACCTTAGTGCCGATGCGGATCCTATCAAAGCCATTACCCACCTTAACTAACCAAGGGGTACAACCTCACGAGACACCACGGAGCAACCAAGGGGTTATCTCGCATAACCGGGCGTACCTCACACGGATCGTACCCCTACTCCTTGGTCTTCCGCGCGCACGCACACACCCCGGTGGCAAGTAGATTAACTAGTGGGATTTATGCTAAGTCGTTGCCACATACAACGGTCGAGTGGTAGTACGATAATTTGGGTCGGGTGAGATGTCACGCAACCCGGTCCTTAATGACAAGATGGACATCTCCAAACATGCTCAACCACAAAGGTACGAGCTTACCCATACTCCCGACACACACGTCCATCCCGTCTACCCGGTTCTTTTACTCATTTTCCAAAATATCCCATTCCCATTTTAAAGAAATCATTTTGGCCAACAAGGTCCAATCATAGCAATCAAGGGTGGCTATCCTACCAGGTTTTTGCAGTAAAACAATATGCAATTTATAAAACGGGTATATGGGTGTGTTTATAAAACTAGGACCAAAGCATGCATCAAAGGATGAGGTTGAACTTGCCGTCTTCGAAGTTCTCGGGGAGTTCCTGCTCGGGGTTCGGGATCTCGGGCTCCTGTTTGCAGTACTCAGCTCCAAGCTCCGCCATGGTACCCTCCTTCGTTCACTCCATCGACTATAGTGTACACAGAAGCAAGCATGCAATCAATACAAGCACACACAATTTTATCGGCTGAGCTCGAGGAAAAGTGAGTAGATAAAATAGAGGAATAAATGTTACGTAGGGGGTTTGGATGATGGATTGGTAGAGGCATACCCGGGACGAGTGTGATGGATTTTGGGCATGATTTGAGATAACATCGCGCATGAAATGATGGGTTAAAGGGGGTATTTAGGGCTAACTAAGAAGTTAAGGACCTATTAGTAATTAGGTTTAAAAGAAAAAGGGGGCTAATTACATTATTTAGATAGGGTGGGGATCTAACTAGAATAGCCTAAGGGCCTGTTTGTAAATGAGCAGGGTTGTTTTGTGGTAAGGTTTAATGGATAGGGTCTATTTGAAAGAGGGGAGAGAGAGAATAGAGAAGGGGGGGGGCTCGGTGGAAGGAAAGAAAACGGTTAGGGGGCTTTTGGCAAAACCGCCATCTCCTTCCTCCCCCTCGATTTAGAGCAGAGGAGGGAAGGATTGGGGCGGACGGGCCAGCCGGCGTCGGCGATTGCCGGCGCTCCCGGTCACGTCAACGGCCGGGGTTAGGGGTAAAAGAGAGAGATGACCGTGGGGGTTCGATTCCCACCCTTACCTTGGGTTGAGGCAGCGCGAGGGAGCGGCTTCCCGGGCGGCGGCGGACCGCCGGCCGGCCGGTGGTTGGGGCGGCTCGGGTGTTAGCGCGGTGGAGCGCAAGGAGGAAGAGGGCTATGACTGGGAGGTGAGGGGTGTGGCGGAGAGTGGCGCGAGTCTATTTATAGCCGGAGTAAGGCGGTTCGACCGGGGGGGGGGGGGTTGTGCTTGCCGGCGCTCTGGCGGGGCCGTGGTGGCCGGCGGGATCCCGGTCGCCGGGACGACTCCGGCGGGGGGTGAGTAGGCCGAGGCGGCGGTGGTCGTCAACGCGGAGCGGTGGCGGCTTGCGGCGGTGTGTCCGCCGCGATGGCCACGGCGGGGCCGAGCTCGGTGGCGTGCGGCCGGCGGTGGAGTTAATGCGGCCGCGGCGCGTGCGGTCGCGTCACGACCGGCGCGGCGGGCGGCGGCGCGGGGGGCCGGCGTGGCGTGTTGCAGGGGGGAAACGCACGGTCGAGCGCGGGGCCGAGGCAGGGGCGCCGGCCGAAGGAAGAAAAAAGGAGAGGGAAAAGAAGGAAGAAAGGAAGAAAAGGAAAAAGAGGAAAAGAAAATAGGAAAAAGAAAAGGGAAGGAAAAAGGAAAATAGGGAAAAGAAAGGAAAAGGAAAAGGGTTTAGAAAATTAGGAGAAATCCTAGGAAAATTAGGAGGGAGGGGGGAAAGGGATTTTGTGGGGGTTTCCGGTTTTTCGGGTGTCGGCGTGATTTTCCGGGACGGCAGTGATGGCGAGGCGGGCCGGCCGGCAGGACCGCGGCAAGCTCGGGATTCCCGGCAAGGTGGCCGACGGCCGGCGCCGGGGCGGCACGCGGTGAGCGGCGGTGGCCCGAGCGATGGCGGGCGGTGCCGGCGGGACTCGCGGCACGCGCGCCGAGGGAAGGAGAGAGGGAAAAGATGATCAGGGTTTCAATGAGATAATCGAGCTCAGCGGAAAGGTTTTGAAGAGACGCGTGATTTAGCAGGTGATTTGTTAGGAGCGACTGGTTTTGGACCTAGATGACCTACTTCAATAGTTTAGGGACTCTAAAATGCATCTTCATAGTATGGGGGCCTGGATGAGAGCCGCTCAATAGTTTAGAAACCGCTCGTGTAATTTACTCTAAACTTTAAAAGTATGTGACTACTACTATACTACCGTATGTACGACTTTTCCTATGTAATAAAGAAATATAAAGGGCAAATTGTATTTTTCATCGCAAAAGTATGATATTCACTCCTAATGTTTCAATCCGTACAAATCAACCTCATAACTAATTAAATTGGTGCATTTATTATCCCACCTTACTTTCACAATGTCTTATTGACATATAATGGTGGTTTATGCCGTATAATCATCAAACTAACATTGCTTAGCATGATGTAGAATCGGAGATATAAACTAAAATATAAATAATTCAGTAAATTATTTAAATTGGCTACCTTAAAAAATATCAGAAAATTAATGGAACTGATTCACACCGGATTATTATAGTGATTTTCTCAACATTAGATGTGACTAAGCAGTGACTAGTAAGGTGATTACATGGTTTAAACTTATGTTATATGACACTAAATTGTCGTTAAATTAAGTTAGGATGCATTCACCAATTTAGTTTGTTAAAGAATTGATTTTGACCAAACAAAATATGATGTTTGAAGAGAGTGACACTTTTGCAAACTTGAGGATGTAAATATACTTTTCCGAAAAGAAAATAAATTGTTATAAGATAACTTAAAAGACAATTCAATGTACTTAATGTCATTGTTGTTGAGTCCTTTCAGAATCATGTGTTAATTTATTACACCAACTACTCCCTCTATTCTTAAATATATGACATTTAGGACAAATAAATTAGTTCAAAATGAACTAATTTATTTATCCTAAATGTCATATATTTATAAATGGAGTAGTGTTAGACTGGTCTTTAACGTCATATCTATCTATACTATAAGGAGCGAAGACAATTGAAAACTTTTCTCACCAAAATCAGACCCACCTTACCTCTCACGCTGGACCCATCCGTCGTATGTTTTTAGAAGTGGATAGGGTGGAAGGATCATGAAGTACCAAAAAATCGCAATTGGGAGAGTGTTTTTTTTGCCAAAAACGTAATTGTTTTGTCACCTCCGTGCCTTCTTACCCGCCGTTGTACCCAGCACCTCACGCGTAGTGTCCCAGTTGATCACGAGGTGTCCTTCGCTGCTCTTTTCCTTCGTAGCTCGAAGTCTGACTCCCACCCAAAAAGAAACAATATCACATCCCAAATCCCATCTCCGGCGATGCCTTCGTGGAGCTAGCGGGGCGAGTCGTGCCGTCGGCCAAGGGCCTGGTACTGGAGATGATGTCACGCTTCATGGGCATCTACTAGGGCGCGGTGAGCAAGGCCTTCTGCGCGGAGATTGTGGAGTCGGCGGACGATACCTGTTCGTACACCGCCTTCGACAACTACCGGAGGGGAAAACGCCGGAGAGGGATGCTGGCGAGCCCCTGCGCGTCAACGTCCTCTTCAAGCACATTCAGAGGATGCTGACCCTGACAGCACCGTTCTGGCCGAGGCATGAGACTCGTGGTTCAATTGCCAGAAGCTCAGGCTGCCGGAAGGATGCTGGTACGTACTCGTGTGCTACTAGCTGTTCTTCGATCTTGCTTGTCGATCGATCCATCACTACAAGAAGTAGTAGTTTTAAGGTGTACATGTAGGCTTGTGCTCCATGCCTCCATCACTCCTTTTATTGCAGATACGAGTTCCAGATGTAGTACGTCTCCATCGGCTGGTCGGTGGGGGTGTTGCTCAGCTACGCGCAGGGCACCGCCAGCAAGAGGGTCTGCATCGGCGATTGCAGCTTCCAGGTACGTTGGTTGTTTTTTTTCCATCAGGTATGTTGGTTGTTTGAGCGTTGTTGATGCTCTGAATTGATCATCACTGCAATAATAATAATGCATGTGGTATTTTGCAACTGTTGAGATCAATAATAATGGTAGCTAACCACCACTAATCTCCTGGTCACTGATGACACAGAACTATAGAAGAGATGATTGATTCAGAAGGCATGAATGGTAACACTGTGTGCCTATCTTTAATTCTTTACTGAAAACTAACTGGTGAATTCAGAGCTTGGCACATATTGGCACATATTTTTAGTTGGACGCCCATGGCTAGAAAGTCATTTTTATATGAGGGAGCTCCAATTGTCAATCATATAATTTGAAAGCATAATACTTTAGCAGAGAAGTGGATGGACTCTACAACCTGATCTATAATGGCGCATGCTCTTTAATTTAGCATCTCAGCTTAGCGTAGCGGCTAGCTGATAAATAATCTCAAGAGATCAAACCTTTTGAAAGAGGTAGGTATACACATCATATGCCGAACATTCTCTTTAGAGAAAAAGATCGGCCTTGTTATGAAGTCACTAGGTAGCTTTTATTTTAATCCTTGACACTGTCAAGGGATGGTTAATTCCCATAATGTTTTTTCAGATGGTTAATTACAACAGTGTTTTTTCAGACACTTAAAAAAACTTGACCTGCGAGGCGTGGGGTGGCAAGACAGCCACCGAGCATTTTTTTTACATAGGCATCGTAGCTCGTGAGATGACCAATGACTTGGGCTAGGCCTTGGACCAATGCTTTGGCTTGGGACAGAGGAGGAGATTTTTTTAACTCCAACCTAAAATTCGCTCCCACAAGGAGTCAAACTCAAGACTTAGGGAGGTTTCACTTAGCCCTAGAGGATCTTATGCATTTTCAGATACTTAGAGCTTCCTCACAAGATTGTTTAACTGGTCGTATGCATGATATGAAGTCCTCAAGAAGATCAATATCATATATTACGACCTCAAGAAGATCAATATCATATATTACGAGTAATTAAATATAGAGTGAACAAAAATATCTCTCCTAATCAAATTGGATACATAAGTTAATTATTTGACCTCATATTTCCTAGTATAATTTTATTTCAGACAACTAATAATATCACAACATATCGATGCATCATAGGAAGCGGTTATAGCTTGTGTAGTTTGTTTGTGTTACCGATCAAGGAAGAATACAACAGGATTTGGTCAATTGGAATAGGGGGTTCTAAATGGTATTTGAAGGATATCTAAATGAACAACTCAAGAAGGCTTTCAGTTCAAGTTTAATCTGCTCTGAAAAAATATTAAATTTGGTTAATTTTAAATCCTTAATAGTATCTAAATCACTAAATGTGATCGTGCACATGTTTCAGTAGCTGATCCCTATGCAAAATTTATTGTCTCTATATATGTCAGAATGCTGCACGGTCGGTGTTCATCTTATCTAAGCTTCAAAAAGTGAATACATTTTGTTGAGGATCTAACTAGCTCATCATGATGGAATATTATGCTCCGCTTGGAGATGATAAAAAAACATTCAATTGTATGCTGGTCCTGTTAAGAGGCCAAGGATGGATCGAGTTCAGGTAACACCACAAGCTAATCGAGCAAGGAGTTTTTCTTTGGTGACATGGGTAAAGTAAGTTAAATTGGATGCTTGGTGTGAAACCGCAAGTGTAAGTTGACAGGTAATTCTGAACCTTGGTAACAAGTGAAAGATCTTTTTGTTGGAGACGTAATGAGTTCAAAACCGAGCATGATTGTTTTATCGTATTGAAGTTCAATTAGACTACAAATATCAAACTTTAATTCAATAATGTGTTCAGTACAACTTCATGAGTGATATAAATGTAAAACACATGTCCAAAATTATTCTAAAACACGTGCGTGTTGCACGTATATTTTACTAGTATTTATCAACAGCCAAATAATATTGGTCTAAACACTCTCAGGTGTAGTAAACTGTTTCCAAGTATGGACGGTGGGGATCTAACCTCTAGCACATTCATAAATCACAACACATATAAAACCGAGCATGATTGTTTTATCGTATTGAAGTTCAATTAGACTACAAATATCAAACTTTAATTCAATAATGTGTTCAGTACAACTTCATGAGTGATATAAATGTAAAACACGTGTCCAAAATTATTCTAAAACACGTGCATGTCGCACGTACATTTTACTAGGATTTATCAACAGCCAAATAATATTGGTCTAAACACTCTCAGGTGTAGTAAACCGTTTCCAAGTATGGACGGTGGGGATCTAACCTCTAGCACATTCACAAATCACAACACATATAGGAATTCGGCAATGCTAGGAGACGGACGTCCGACACGTCGGACGGACGTCGTCCATTCCCAGCGCTGCCTCACGGCTCATGCACCAGGCACCACTCGACCTTATCCTGCACGGACGCCCCCACCACTCGTTCCTTCCCCCACCCACCCGGCGCCGCCTATAGGCTCGAGCTTGTAGGATCTAGGATACCGACTAGAGGGGGTGAATAGGCGGTTTAAAATCTAAAACCACAACACTAGAGAAATTTAATTAGAACCACAAGGAGAATTAAATCTCTACCTATCCTATTCCTATGTTGGGGTTTTGCGGCCTAGGGTGACAAGATATACAACAATCTCTAGAAATTGAATGCTCAAAGTAAAGTACTTGAAAGGAAATTGAGGAAAGAAATAACCGAGCACAAGAGACGAATTTTATCCCGTGGTATCGATGACTTGCCGGTCACCCCTAATCCATGTTGAGGTGGATTCAATGTTCAACCGCTCCTCTATCAAGACACCACTTGATCTTGAGCCGGTTAGAACCAAAGAACCACTCCACACCTCGATTCCACTAGAGTTGCTCTTTACCGCTCCGGTGAGGTGAGCACAATACCTCTCACAACACGAAATCCGAAGCCACGCACAATCTTCTTGTGAGATTCAACGGATTCTTCCACCACCAAGCCGTCTAGGAAGCGGCAACTTCCAAGAGTAACAAATCAATCACTTGCTTTATGATTCCCTAGTGCCACAAAGATCAAAACCTTGATGCAATGCACTAGAAGCTCTCAATCTCACAAAGAATACAATTACTAAGCCAAGTGAGTGAGAGAGAGGAGAGGGAGAGCTCTACAAGGGAGTATGGACCTTTCAAAGTGCCAAGAGAGACTCTCCAACCCCGGGCTTGGAGTATATATACTCCCCCTTCCCGTTACTAGCCGTTATGGGCAAAATGCGTACCTCGCGGACTGTCCACGATGCCCTCGCGAACTGTCCGCGTTTGAATTCCAACGGTAAAAACGCGAAGTCAACGGCTGGTGGGACTGACCGTTGGGCCGGGCGGATCGTCCGCTAGGGCCACACGGACCGTCCGCCTGGGCCCTGCGGGCAGGCCGCGGACCGTCCGCCCGGTCCACCGAGCTGCACCCTGTTCTGTTAAGAATAACGGACCGTCCGCCTGGGGTCCGCGGACAGTTCGCCCGGAAGCGCACTTTCTCGAAAACTTTTGCCAAAAAAGTCAGATATTAAATAAATATCATAAACTCGCGTACCGTCCACCCCAAGGGCCCGGACTGTCCGCCCAACACCTGAAAACTGATTTTCCTTAAGATTTTGAATGAATTCCTTTTACCAAGAGAAATCGCCACTCATCTAAATTTAATGCATGCAAATTTTTGATCCAAGTGGCACTATGGAAAGTCAAGCCAATAAAATTGATCCCTGTTGATAGTACTGCTATGTATCCTATCAACCCGATCATTTAACATCCTCTAATCACCTTATGACCGACAAAAATAAAACCCTATCTTTTACCTTTGCCTTGAGCTCTTTCTAACACAAGTCATACAAGACTTTCTCATTTATACCGCAGGATCTCATCATTTCACCGGACTAACCTATTCTTATAACTCAAATAAGAATGTTAGTCCATAATGATTGTAATTACTTACCAAAACACGAATTAGGGGCCTAGATGCCTTCAATCTCCCCCTTTTTAGTAATTGATGACAACCATTTAAAGGAGTGATATAAGAAAGGTTTTGTGTTTTGGAATCACTTACACTTCTCAAATAAGTTCAATAAATAGATAGAGTGAATGTCTCCAAAGCAAGAATATAGAGAGAACCCCCCTACATATGTGCATATAATTTTCATTTGATTTTCACACATATGCATAAATATAGTAAATTTAGACGGAGTTTCCCCTACAAAATAGAGATCAATGCAACAACCATATATATATATATATATATATATATATATATATATATATATATATATATATATATATATATATATATATATATATATATATCCAAAAAGATTAAGGAAGGGTTAGCTTCAAAACTACGACGGGAACTAGAACAAGCCATAAGATAAGAAAAATGAGATCACAACCATAGATCATCACAAGATAACCACAAGTTCTAGTTCTCAACCACATCCCACACCAAAACGTAAGTCTCACAAATTATTACAAGCCAACCAAAGTTCATGCATAACCGAAATTAAACATTGTTGACGGTCGATTTTGGTACACCTAGCTATGAGTTTACCGTCAACATTTGCACGTATTTGATATTCTAACCAATGGTACTAACCCCCCTGAGGTATCAAGTTCACTCCCGCATGTCTATTTTGGAGTTTGTTGTTTACGCAGCAAATTAACGTTAAAGAGGAGACTTTCGGGATAAGTTCATCAAGCACTTTATGAGAAGATCATGAGACCCGTCACAAGTCAAGACATGAAGTGAACACGACTCCAAATGATCCAAGGACCGAAGCATCAACACGTAAAACTCCGGGGACTTGGATGTTTACCAACGAGATCAACTCAGCCCGAAAGATATTCTCGCAACCCAGGACAACATGATCTTTCGGTGCAGATTCAGAGACTTAAATGTCCTTTAATGGCAAAAGTTTGACTACCAAAGTTGTGGGCATCGACGATACCTTCGATTTGGATATGTGGAAGTCACAATTCGGATAAGGGTGCTAAGAGATATGACCCTCGAAATCCCTGCTGCGCAGTCAGTCCGAAATCAGAACAGATTATCTTCCAAGGCCGATTTGGAGATCTTATCTTCGTTTCCAAAGAAAGAAATGAATACTAAAGTTGGAGGAAATTTCGTGCCATACAACCAGGACACCGAATTTGTATTATGTGTAGTCCGGACGTGGGAGATATGGTGCCAGCAAGGAAGAGCTGCGAATCAGGAAAATCCGGACGAGGCTGATTTTATGGAAACCAAGTTCCCTTCTCTCCCAAGGAAGATCTCGTGCAAGTCAAGGTGGAGCACGCCCCAAGGCTCCCCAAGGGCATAAATACACCCCCTTGGGCGCCCAAGGAGGGTGATCAATCCATCCATTCATCAGAGAGCCGCCAAGATGAAGGAGAAGCACCGGGAGGAAGCCGTCGGCCGCCGCGAGTCCTCGAGTTGCCTAGGAGATGGCTTAGGCCATGCCCTAGCCGCCATGGTTGGCCATGCGTGGTGAAGCCATGGTGGAGTTCCGGAGCCGCGACTTGAATTCGTCAAGTCGTTTGTACCTTCAACATTCGGTGATGTAACTATATCTTGTCATACTTTGATCTACTACGAGTTATGCTTATTCATATGTGTAGCTACCATATGCCTTTAGTAGGACTAGATCGAATCATGGTGATTAGTCTTGTCTTGCGGACACACCGTAGTAGTGCACGGACCTAGGTTGTTGCTCGGTGATGATTATCCTCGCGTAGTGACAGTACGAGAGGGGAGAAAGAGGCGAGTGAACGTGCATCGGACCACTCCATATCGGGTTACTCCATATCGAGTGTAATCCTTATCATAGTATAGGTTTAGATTGGTTTATCACATTGGCCGGAACGGCAACAAGAAGACGATAGGCTAGGTTTACCTTTGGTTTGCTTACCTTTATGGCTAGGTGGATGTGATCCATACATCCCTTCGTGTTTGTATGTTACCTTTATGCAATCAATGCTTCACATAGGGTTAGACCGGTAGGTTAGATAGAGAACCTTAGTGGTTTGCTTCCGATCCTTGGATTTACAAATCTAGGGAGAACCCTCCTTGGTGAAAAAGGCACCAAGTCACCCGTAGGCTTGTGGTGAACTTGAGCATGGTTTTACACCGTCAACAAGCCCCTTTTTCTGGCGCCGTTGCCGGGGATCGGCAACTCGAACCCTAAGGCGATCTATCTTTCTTTTAACAAACTCTAATTTTTATTATTGCATACATGCTTGCTTTCTTTCTTGTTTGTGTCCTTGAAAGTAGGTGAAAAGTTAGACACAAGACGTTCAGGAAGTTCACATCCACTCCGACAAGATGATACATTAAGATTCACTCTTTAGTGGTAGGTGCTAACTTTTGTTAGTGTCCCATCATCCGCTATTGAGTGCACACCCTACACGAGTGATGTTGAACAAGGTATGTCAATGTGTCAATTAATGTTTTAAGACTAATGTTTCGTGGAGGTTTGTTTGTCCAAGCAATAGGTGTTCGAAGCAATCACGAAAGAAGCACCCATCACTTTGGCTAAAGCAAAATCATGAAGAAGACACACCATTGCCGTCATGCTACTCGCTGGTCCGGCAATGGTGAGGACTTAAAGCCAAAGGAGACGCGATGTAACGCCCCGAAGACCACAAGATCAAGGTCGTCAACATATTCGGATCAATAGAAGTTTTTGTTCCCATCAGTTTCTGCACAACCTCAAGGGAAAACAACAAGATATCTTTGGATATTTAGAAGCCTCATGAAGTTACGCTTCCAACGAATCAAGAATCAAGTCAATCGGAGGTTCCTACAAGCGGGTACGGCCGAATTACTGAAGGTTGCGCGTTCTGAAATTTTCTGGACAGCATGGAAGAGCGGAAACAAAACGGCCATAGCTCCCTCATTTGGGCTCCGATTAAGATGAATGAGTACCCGTTGGAAAGGTAATTTTATAAAGTTTTGAATGGAACAATATTTTTGTATATGTTCTGTTATATACATAGGGGAAAATCCACGAAAAAGAGGCAGCAGCAACATGATGAGAACAAGATAGTGGAGATGAGGATGACGACAACAAAGAGAAGCTTGGGCAACACTTCCATTGGACCACACGAGATGAAATTCAGAAGTTTGGAACAATACAAAGACTCCAAGAGCATTGGCAAAAGAAGGCACAAGTTGGCAACATCCGATGCTAGGAGATGTTAGAAGCAAATCACCATGGATTACACACAAATGATGACATCCAATGGCGCGGATACTCCGGGCTCTCACACGAAGTATCATGGAGTTACATGAAGATATTTGAGATATGTGTGAAGTACCACAAATGAATAAGAAGAGTGAGTCCACACAAGGCAACCTTGATGATGTGTGGCACGAATGAAGGAATTGCGAAAAGACGATACAAGCCACCGATCATTGAAGATTGTTTGCTTTCAACTCCGAGAGACCACTCACGATGAAAAGCTCGAAGGCCAAGGTACAAATTAACCTCTCAAGACACTTTTGGAGCTGATAATATTCCTTTGATATATCTATGATTCATATCCATTAGTGAGGTTGATTCGATTCTATGCCTTGTTCTTATGATAATCATGATAGGCTAGAATATCTTGAGAGTGATAAAGAGGCTTTGTTGTGCTTAAAATTTGTTACATGCCTAATGAACCTTTGCCTAATGAGAGCTTAGTGCTGAGCAAGAAAACTTATTCTATAATTAATCACAACTTACTTTGTCAAAAATTGTGGTTATGGAAGCGTTTGTTTGCAATATGATTTGTAAATCTTGGACTTGCTTTGTGCTCAGTCAAGCTAGTGACCTTAAAAGAGCAAATTGTGGGAGAAATCCCAAGTTTCACTAACCATGCAGGGCATTAAATATAAATTAATATGAGAGAAGTCATACCCTAAGGAATTGCAAACCCGTGCATCACCGTCACCCAACCTCAAAAACGGACGTCGCTGTTTTCATCAATTTTGAGGACCTGGTCAGACATGTTCAAGGAAGAAAAAGTTGAAAATCAGAAGCTCCATCAAGTGCCGGTTCCAACGCATCCAAGATCGATGAATTTTAAGACCCGTACAAGGAGATATGGCAAAAATATTGAGCGATGTGCAGTCTGAAATCAGCTTTGGACAGATTGCAGCGCCGGAGAAGAACGGGCATAACTCACTCGATCGGAGTCCGTTGGGGGTGAATAAATACTTGATGGAAATACAATTTCATGCACCACGCATGGAAGCTATTGTTCTCTACATGGTCTGATCTGGACAGAGAGGAAAATTTTTGAAAGAAGAGGAAGCGATAAAGTGCGATGGAGAAGGTAATGATGATGCAATGAGACGATTGGGCAAGCCTCTCATCGAGCATAAGTGATCGTGTCAGGCATTGAAAGTGGATCAAGGCTACATGAACACCTTCAAATCTTGCATGAAGGATCATGGCTCTACAACAATAAGAAGGTATGTGAGAAAGTCGAGTTCTATGACTTTAAATGAAGCGCTTTGCGGGAGGCAACCCGTTATTTATTTATATATATATACATGACCGTCTACATTGTGCTCTTTAATCGAACCATCAAGTAACATTGTACCATTGCTCTAATAAAAAAAACCACAACACCATGTTGTATGATCTAATTGCTATTGAGGGAGCGCTTTGTTATTTGATCTTGGAAAACTTGCAAACCTTTTTTGTGTGCCTATTAGAGTTTAGAGTCTTTTTATTTTGTTTATTTATAGAGAGATATATGAAGTTGGCACCATCATTTAATTCTAAACTTGTGGCTAGTTAATTTAGGCTAACTTTTGTTTTAGACAACCTCCATATCATGTTGTTTTGTTCATCCTTATTATATTGCATTGCATGTTTGATTTGATCTAACTTTTGTCCAACCAACCTAAGCCTTCCTATAACCCCCACCAAAAACCATAGCCTATAGAGGTAGGATTTCTTGAGTTGACCGAGGGCTCTCACCCTCCGGGTTGAACAAGTCTATCCCTTTCCTCTTTTCTAATTAAAAATTTTGACTAGCCTCCCCATAAAATCCTTAGGAAAACTTCCCCTACCTATAGACATCCTAAAACCATAGGGTTGTAGAAAGACTCTAGGACCACCTTAGTTAGAATTTCTATACTTGACTTTCTCTCTTCAAAATCCTTGTTTGAGAAATATATATATATATATATATATATATATATATTTATATATATATATATATATAGATAACCTACCCTTAAACCTTGTTGGTTTGGTTGATTGATTCTTTTCGATGGGTGACTTCCTTGTTGACAATGCTTACTTTGTATAAAGTGTGAGATCAAGCTTTGTCCTTTGGTTATTATAAACCACATCGAAAGTGTTTTTCAAACCTTGCTAATGTTTGTTTGTGCTAACTTTCTGCATTTGTATTTTACATTCATCTCTTTGTCATCATCCACTTTATGTTAGCTTGGGATCTTTTGTGAAACTTTATGATGAATGCTTTCATATCCATGTTAATGCTTGTCGACATGCGTTACTACTTTTTGCAATCTTGTGTAAACATGATGTTTAGACATGATTGGAGACCACCATCATTCAGTCTTATATCCTGAGCTATCATGTTGCATTAGTTGGTTTATAAACTTAGCAATGCGCCATACTTTTCTTGCACTATAAAGAATTATTGATCTTGGGATGAACATGGTGTTCGACCTTGGTTAACAAATCTCTATGGGAATAGAAAGTTTGTCAACCACTTTGTAAGAATGGAGCTTAGAATTTGGTGTAAACATCGTTTTGTTTTTATACCATTCTCTCATTTGCATACACGCTTGTACTCACGTATACCCATTAGGATCTTCGCTAGATTAACTATGCCACGAGTGAAGATCGTAGGGACGTCATGGTTTGTTGGCATAGGGTGAGTATTCCCGACCGTCACCTCGGGGGTACTTTGTGCATTATAGTTATTTTGCAGGCATGGTGAATCACTCCCATGAGTTCGTGATAAAAGCTGAAATCAAGATCATCAACACCTCCAAAATCCCGAAAGGAGCACTGCTGTTTTCATCAAGATTAAGCACATGTTCAGAGATGTACAGAAGGGAAAAATTGGATATTAAAGTGCTACATTAAGTCTACTTTCCAATGCATCAAGAATCAACATTTTAGGAGACCTGTGCAAGAAGTTACAACCAAATCTTTGGGCGTCATACATTTTGAAATCAGCCTGGGACAGCTTACACCAACAAAGTAAAAAGGGCGTAAATCTCTTGTTCGAGTCCGATCGGGATGAATGACCACTCGTTGGAAAGATAATTTCAATAACTCTGGAATGGAGCTATTATTCAATACAAACTCAGTTCTTGAAGTAGAGGAAAAACTCGTGGAAGATGGACCAGCAATAAAGGACAACATGGAAGGAGGAGAAGATGATATGAGAAAACATTTGGGATCAAGGCTCGTGTCAAAAGGGCGGACATTGAAGGATGAACAAAGGCAACAATGTGATAATATCCTTGCATGACGGTAGGATTCAAGAATTTTAAGATGGTTCATCATCTTCCATGCCTAGCAACATGCTAAGCATGGGGGAAGACTTGGTGGATGAAAGAAGACCGCATGGAGTTCAAGGATCACGGTTGCTACGGATGCCGATCTTCCTTCTTCCATGCTAGGCACGATGCTTAAGCATGGGGGAGGGCACGCTACATCACAAGCATCAAAGGACGGTAACAATTCCTCAACCCTCTCTTTGTCCTTGTCTTTCTAAATGCTTGTATATATGTATATGCCTTCAACAACCTTAGATGCAACTTTTGTATGTCTTTCTCGTTAAATAACATGGCTTCTAGGAGTACAACCTAGTTTTAGTTTTTGTTTATTGTCATCACCTTGTGCTCACCATGATGAAATAATTTTCGCTTGATCTTGCTCGTTGATATATGATGACCGTTGCCACTTTGTTTAAACTTTGTGCTTGTTTATGTATGATTAAGCTATTGCTCTCTCTAATACCAATCTGAAATTAATTAAATACTAGCTTAATCTTTTGTGGAGGTCATGATAAAAATAAAGACCCATGGTTTCTTTTATGCTCTCAACTTGGGATGGGTCGAAGAACATATTACTTTTGCTTTTAAAAGTCATGCTAACCTTGTCATTAATACCTCTTGCATTTTGCTCTACCTATCCAAAGCCTTATATATTGAGTGCAACCATAGACTACAAGAGTTATTGTTGGGTGAATTGATTCAAGGCTCGATTCTTTGGCTCGTGACTAAGAAGCTGGTCATTCCGTTTTTTTTGCGTAACTTATATTTTGCTAGCCTATTCTATCTGTGCATTGTGAACTCCCACATCGAACGCTTTGCAAATCTCGCCGGATATCCACCCTTTAAACCAACATCATCTTTTGTGTTAACCTCCTTGACCTACCTACCTATCACTTGAGTATAAAGACAGACACGTCACAAGAAGGTGCTTCAAAGGGAAGATTCAAGTTCCCTCTCATCAAGACATCTGGTACCTACCTTAACACCACTTCCTCTTTGCTCGGGGACGAGCAAACGTCTAAGCATGGGGGAGGAGGTAGGTACTATGCAAATTAGAGTTCTAGGGGAGATAAAAAATAAATAAGATAAGAGGACAAAATAAAAAAATCCAAGTACCTCACATGTCAAAAAGAAAAAAAGAAAATAAGGAAGAAAATAAGAAAAATGAAAAGAAAAAATATAGAGTAATAATAAATCTCCCCCGGTTCTCTAGTTGCTTAAGGATTTTCCAAGGACTTCAAGATCAAGACCCATACTCATTTTTCCAACCATGTGCAATCCGATAACGAGGACTTTGTTGGGGCCTCGGGATCATTCTTTGCCATTTGCACATGTCCACCTATCTAAAAGTGTGAGTTCTTTCTCTTCCCCCTTCTTGTGAACATTTTTTTCCAAAGACCTTTTTGACGAGTCATGATAAGTCAATGAGAAGCTTGCCTTGTTTTGATAATAGTCTCAACTTTAGCATCTTGGTAGGATAAAAACTTTCCTATGAGCTCCAAATAAAACCCTTCCACCTACAAACATGAGAGGGAAAGGATATAGATCAAGTAGGCTTGAGAGTGTTGTGAGATGAGAGAGTTCATGAGCAAGATGCAAGAAGGTTTAAATTTTTGTAATTGGTTTAGCTCTTTTTTTATTCACCTCATTCTTCACTTCAAAAGTTTCTAAGAACTATTCGAATTTTGTGGAGCATGATTGATTACGTGTGGAAAGAGCTTAAATTATATCTACCCTCCATAGTGATGAAAGCTAGTTACATTATGGAATTTTAACAAATATAAACTTGGAGAGCATTATGCTTTCTCATGTGTGATCAAGTGCAGGATATGAACAATGAAAGGCAATGTTGATATCCATTGAAAACTTACTCGAGGACGAGCCAGGTTTAAGCATGGGGGGATGTTGACGGTCGATTTTGGTACACCTAGCTATGAGTTTACCATCAACATTTGCATGTATTTGATATTCTAACCAATGGTACTAACCCTCGGAGGTATCAATTCACTCCCGCATGTCTATTTTGGAGTTTGTTGTTTACGCAGCAAATTAACGTTAAAGAGGAGACTTTCGGGATAAGTTCATCAAGCACTTTATGAGAAGATCATGAAACCCGTCACAAGTAAAGACATGAAGTGAACACGACTCCAAATGATCCAAGGACCGAAGCATCAACACGTAAAACTCCGGGGACTTGGATGTTTACCAACGAGATCAACTCAGCCCGAGAGATATTCTCGCAACCCAGGACAGCATGATCTTTCGGTGCAGATTCAGAGACTTAAATGTCCTCTAATGGCAAAAGTTTGACTACCAAAGTTGTGGGCATCGACGATACCTTCGATTTGGATATGTGGAAGGCCCAATTTGGATAAGGGAGCTAGGAGATATGACCCTCGAAATCCCTGCTGCGCACTCAGTCCGAAATCAGAACAGATTATCTTCCAAGGCCGATTTGGAGATCTTATCTTCGTTTACAAAGAAAGAAATGAATACAAAAGTTGGAGGAAATTTCATGCCATACAACCAGGACACTGAATTTGCATTATTTGGAGTCCGGACGTGGGAGATATGGTGCCGGCAAGGAAGAGCTGTGAATCAAGGAAAATCTGGACGAGGCTGATTTTATGGAAACCAAGTTCCCTTCTCTCCCAAGGAAGATCTCGTGCAAGGCAAGGTGGAGCACGCCCCAAGGCTCCCCAAGGGCATAAATACACCCCCTTGGGCGCCCAAGGAGGGTGATCAATCCATCCATTCATCAGAGAGCCGCCGAGACGAAGGAGAAGCACCGGGAGGAAGCCGTCGGCCGCCGCGAGTCCTCGAGTTGCCTAGGAGATGGCTTAGGCCATGCCCTAGCCGCCATGGTTGGCCATGCGTGGTGAAGCCATGGTGGAGTTCCGGAGCCGCGACTTGAATTCGTCAAGTCGTTTGTACCTTCAACATTCGGTGATGTAACTATATCTTGTCATACTTTGATCTACTACGAGTTATGCTTATTCATATGTGTAGCTACCATATGCCTTTAGTAGGACTAGATCGAATCATGGTGATTAGTCTGTTCTTGCGGACACACCGTAGTAGTGCATGGACCAAAGTTGTTGCTCGGTGATGATTATCCTCGTGTAGTGACAGTACGAGAGGGGAGAAAGTGGCGAGTGAACATGCATCAGACCACTCCATATCGGGTTGCTCCATATCGAGTGTAATCCTTATCATAGTATAGGTTTAGATTGGTTTATCACATTGGCCGGAACGGCAACAAGAAGACGATAGACTAGGTTTACCTTTGGTTTGCTTACCTTTATGGCTAGGTGGATGTGATCCATACATCACTCGTGTTTGTATGTTACCTTTATGCAATCAATGCTTCACATAGGGTTAGACCGGTAGGTTAGATAGAGAACTTTAGTGGTTTGCTTCCGATCCTTGGATTGACAAATCTAGGGAGGACCCTCCTTGGTGAAAAAGTCACCAAGTCACCCGTAGGCTTGCGGTGAACTTGAGCACGGTTTTACACCGTCAACAAACATGCAGGTGCAATGCAAGAGTTCCAAATGCATGCAAGGAAAGTGAGCTCCCCCTAAAGATCACAAATCACTCCTCCAAATCTCTCTCCCCCTTTGGCATCAAATACCAAAAGGTCTAGTAATCCTGAGGCGGCGGCGGAGGAGGATAGAATGGAGGAGGGGGACAGAACTGTGTGGTGGAGCTGGAGCTGGATAGTAATGATAAAAATGATCTCTGAAATCTCCAAAAGCAGTGTTCAGGGCATTGACATCGTTCGGAAGCTGAGTCTACTGATCGTGTAACTGCTGATACTGCTCTGAGGTGGACATCTGAGAGAATTTGTCATTCAAGGCACTGAGGTCATTCTTAAGATCGGTCTGCACATCACCCAACCTTTGCATCATGGGGTCATGCATAGTGTTATAGACATGATGATCAAAATTATTCAGACTAGTGTCAATCTGCTGCTGAAAACCCTGCTGCATAGTCTGAAAAGTATCATTCATCTACTGCCCATATGCCTCAAAGTGAGCGTTGAACTCGGATTGCATCTGCTGAAATTGAGAGTTCATGGACTGCTGAATATTAGCAAAATAAGAATCAAAGTATCTAGCAGGAGGCTCTCACTGTGGCTGCATGGGATGAACTGGAGGAGGAGGAGGAGGCATAGCATAAGAACCCTCATCAATATTAGCATAACCCATGTTACCAACATTTGCATTTTCATCATCACTAGCATGAGCCTCAATATTTTCAGCAACATTGTGAGACTCTGTGTCCTGCCCATAAGGTGTCAATGGCTTGTTGAGAAAAGCTTTAGCATTGTAAAATGGACAATAAAGTTCATGCTTCACATCACATAAACCATTGAACCCCGTCTTGATCTTGATCAAAGACATAATATAAGGAGAAAAATAAATACTATCTCGAACAACACGCTTCTTGCAAATCATTTGATCAAGAATAAGCATCACAACATCAAATTTAGTTCCATTCATGATGTGATCAATCACATTCCAATAATGTTCTCAGACCTTATCCTTATTACCACTTTTAGGCATAAAGGTATGTCTAATGATGTTGTTGATGGCAGCTGGATGATGTCTAAGTCCGGCTGCTAGCCAGTTCATTATAGTTGCATTTGAGGTTCTAGGTTCATAGAAGACAGCTGTGTTTTCAAGAATATCCTCATTATAAACATCAACACCCTCACTAAAATACTCATAGTTAAGAAGATTGGCAGCTGCAAATTCTGCAAATGTGGCCTCATACTCACTCTTACCGGTCATCCACCTCATTTTCTTCCCTATGAAATCCATTTCATAAGTTGCATAGAATTGTCTAACTATGGTATCATTCCAATCACATCTATGCTGAAGAAACGGTTTCAAGCCCAAATCTTCAAGTTTTATTGCCACCCTAGCTAAGACAGGCTTAGACTCAAGATAGTCAAAATCAACCCTTTGATGAGTGAAAATTGTGCACTCCATCAAACTACTAAAACATGCTTGCTCTTGCACAGTGGTGTGGAAATACAAATTGTGGGTGTCACGGGGTTGATTATAAGCATTTTCATTTCGAGCAATAGCAAACTCTCTTTGTGTCCACTGCCTTCTAGGAGTTGTGTAATTAATCACATCAATGATGTCAGCATTATTACCTCCCGCTTGATTTATCTCATCTTCATCCACCATGAATGAGGCACTAGCCGCTTCATCGACCGGATCAAAGTCACTGTCATTAGGATTGTCGGGTTCCTCTTCTTCCTCAGAGGTATCATCTTTTCCCCGCCTCTTCGATGTCCCAACATCCTTGCTCTTCTTCTTTGATGTGCCCTTTTTGGTCACCTTTCTAGTGAGTGAAGCTATAGCCTTGCAAGCATTGTCAAAAACCATATATTTCAATGAGTATTAACAGTTGGAAGCAATTAGAAGTGAGAGTGACACTCCAAAGCTACTGGGCACGGGTGCCGCTGCCGGGGCCGCGCGGACCGTCCACGCAGAGGCGGCGGACAGTCCGCCCGGTCCGGGTCGGCAGGCACCTGTGAATAGTAGGTCCAAATTTTTTCATCCTCATAACTTGATCAAAAAACCAATATTTCTTCACCAAAATTTTGCCACAACATCACATTGATATCCCAAACTCATTCACCAAACCAAAATCTTGAAATCATGGACGAAATTTAGATCACACATCCAAACCCTAATCACCTTCTTGATCAAAATCCGAGAGATAGAATGAGAGATTCGAAAAGATACCCAGATGACATGGTGGAGAACATCGCGGAGAGTCCGGGGATGTGCTCGGACGGTCCGGGGAGTGCTCCAATCGAAATCCCCAAGAGGGAGACCTTTTCTTTGAGAGGGAGCAAGAAAGAGAGAAGGAAGGAGATTGGGTCGGGTTGGGGAAAAGAGAAGAGGTGCCTGCTTGACTTCATCCCGCGGCCTGGGTCCCACCGGTGCGTGGCACGCGCGGACGGTCCGCGACGTCCCCGCGGACAGTCCGCGAGGAGCGCGAACGGTCTGGACCCAAGGCGCGGACGGTCCATTAAAACTTACAGAACGTCCAGAGATGCACCTGCTCCCCACCAACCGCGCGGATGGTCCGCGCTGGCCTGGCGGACAGTCCGCCAGGACTAGCCGGACAGTCCGGCCTATCGCCGCGGACGGTCCGACCTCCCCTTTTAATTTTGTCTTGATATAACTCGAGATAAAGATTTGCAAGGATATCTTTTGGGATCATTGCTCAAGAATAATGGAGGGAATTTGTTGAATGATGCAATGTACCGAGTAATGCTAGAAAATTATGCAAAAGCAAGCTTCACGAAAATTAGAGAATAAAAGACAAGAGATAAGCTAGAAATGAATAAGAGAGATAAACAAATGCATATGGATAAACACATGTGCTAGCTCTCAAGCCACATTCGAGATGTCAATAACATTTAGCTCATTTCTCAATTTGCAAAACCGAAACTCATAAGGGCTTGGTAAATATATCCGCCAATTGATTATCCATGCTTACTCCATCAATCTTGAAATCTCCTTTGCTCACATGATCTCTAAGAAAATGGTGTCGAATATCGATATGCTTGGTTCTAGAGTGTTGAACCGGATTGTTGGCAATCTTGATGGCACTTTCATTGTCACATAAGAGAGGAATTTCCTTAAATTTCACACCATAATTAAGAAGTGTTTATTTCATCCATAGCAATTGAGCACAACAACTTCCCGTCGAGATATATTCCACTTCAGCGGTAGAAAGAGCCACTGAATTTTGCTTCTTAGATGACCAAGAAACAAGTGACCGCCCAAGCAATTGACAACCTCCGGAAGTGCTCTTCCTATCAACCTTGCAACCGGCGTAATCTGAGTCCGAAAAGCCTACTAACTCAAATTGAGCACCCTTTGGATACCAAAGATCAATGTTAGGAGAATGCTTCAAATATCTCATAATCCGCTTTACGGCGGTCAAATGACATTCTTTAGGTGCGGCTTGAAATCTAGCACACATGCACACACTAAACATGATATCGGGCCTAGATGCGGTAAGATAAAGCAAACTACCAATCATGGACCTATAAAGCTTAAGATCAACCGGTTTACCTCCCTCATCAAGATCAAGATGTCCATTAGTAGCCATAGGAGTTTTGATGGGTTTTGCATCTTCCATGCCAAATTTATTTAATATGTCCCTCACATATTTAGATTGGCAAACAAAAGTGCCTTCCTTCAATTGTTTGATTTGAAGACCAAGGAAGAAACTCAAATCACCAATCATAGACATTTCAAATTCCCTAGACATCATTTCTCCAAATTCTTTACAAAAGTCTTCATTTGTTGAACCAAAGATGATATCATCAACATAAATTTAACAAATAAAGATGTCATTTCCAATTCTCTTGGTGAACAATGTAGTATCAACCTTTCCAATTTTGATGCCCTTTGAAAGAAGAAAATCCCGAAGCCTTTCATAACAAGCACGAGGGGCTTGTTTTAACCCATATAATGTCTTAGAGAGCTTGTACACATGATTGGGCTTTGTGGGATCTTCAAAACCGGGAGGTTGCTCAACATATACTAGTTCACTAATTTTCCCATTCAAGAAAGCACTTTTGACATCCATTTGATATAAATTGATATTGCGAGAACAAGCATAAGCAAGCAAGATTCTTATGGCTTCAAGTCTAGCTACGGAGACAAAGGTTTCATCAAAATCCAATCCCTCCACTTGAGTATAGCCTTGAGCAACTAATCTAGGCTTGTTCTTCACAACAATACCATCTTCATTTTCTTTGTTTCGAAAGACCCATTTAGTACCAATGACATTGTGATTCTTGGGTCTTTCAACCAACTCCCAAACTTCATTTCTAGTAAAATTATTTAATTCTTCTTGCATGGAAATAACCCAATCCGGATCATTAAGTGCTTCATCTACACGCTTAGGCTCATGAAAAGAAACAAAAGAATAATGTTGACAAAAGGAAGCAACACGAGATCGAGTTTGAACACCCTTACTAATGTCACCCATGATTTGATCAATGGGGTGATCTTTGGCGACTTGATGATGAATTCTTGGTTGATCAATTGGTTCTTGAGTTGATGGAGAAGGTGTAGTCATATGGGCCATTTGATCATCTTCTTGGGGTGAGTCATTGTTGCTTGAGTTATCATTTTGTTGATCATGATCATTTGTTGTGGAAGTAGATGGGTTAACTTGAATAGATATTGATGGACCTTCATCATCATCTTCTTCTCTAGGCATGATATCCCCAATGGCCATAGTCTTCATTGCTTTGCTTAATTCTTCACCTCTCACATCATCTAAATTCTCTTTTTCATCTTGAGAGCCCAATGTTTCATCAAATTGCACATCATATGCTTCCTCAACAAATCCTTTGGACTTGTTGCATACTCTATAGGCTTTGGGATTTGAAGAATATCCAGAAGAAATCCCTCACACTTGCTTTGAAATTTAGACAACCGAGATCCTTTCCTCAAGATATAGCACTTGCAACCAAAAACCCGGAAATATGAAATATTGGGCTTCCTTCCATTTAGAAGTTCATATGGTATTTTGTTGAAGATCTATGACAATATAGCCTATTAGAGGCATGGCAAGCGGTGTTGATAGCTTCGGCCCAAAACGAATCTGAAACTTTGTATTCATCTAGCATTGATCTTGCCATCTTAATCAAGGTCCTATTCTTCCTCTCAACTACACCATTTTGTTCTCGTGTATATGTAGTTGAAAACTCATGCTTGATTCCTTTCTCATCACAAAACTCTTCAACATTTGTGTTCTTGAACTCACTACCATTGTCACTTCTAACTTTCTTGAATTTTAACTCAAATTCATTTTCGGCTCTTCTCACAAATGACTTGAACATATCACAAGTAATAGCTTTGTCATGAAGAAAGAATACCCATGTGTATCTTGAATAATCATCCACAATTACAAGACAATAGGTATTTCCACCAATGCTTCTATAGGTAGTAGGACCAAATAAATCCATATGTAGCAATTCCAGTGGTCTTGTGGTTGACATAGTGCTCTTGTTAGGATGTGGATTGGCAACTTGTTTTCCGGCTTGACAAGCACTACACAATTTATCTTTCTCAAATTTTACATCTTTCAAGCCAAGAACTAAGTCATGCTTCACCAACCAGTTGAGTTGTTTCATACCAACACGACCAAGTCTTCTATGCCATAACCAACCCATAGAGGCTTTTGAGAATAAACAAGTAGTCAAATTAGCCATCTTAGACGAGAAATGCACTAGATATAAGCTCTCATGACGAAAGCCCTTAAAATAGAATCTTTCCCATCAAGTGAGGTATCCTCAAAATCATTGCTAGTGAATGTACATTTATAACCATTATCACAAAGTTGAGCAATAGATAGCAAATTGAAATTGAGAGAATCAACTAGCAAGGCATTAGAGAGATTATAATCTTTAGAGATAGGTATTTCACCAATGTCTTTTACACCTCCCTTGCTATCATCTCCAAAAGTGATGTTATCATGGAAATGTCTTCATCAAGATGAGAGGACATTTTTCTTTCGCCGGTCATGTGGTTTGTACAACCATTATCAATTACCCAATGTCTTCCTCTGGCTTTATAGTTCACCTACAAAAGAAATTACTTTGTTTTAGGTACCCAAATTTTCTTGGGTCCTTTAATGTTAGTGACCAAAATTTTAGGCACCCAAATTGATTTCTTTTTACTACTACCAAGAGAGCGACCAACAAATTTAGCACAAACGACACCCTTAGAATCTTTCTTGAGAATATAGGAAGGATCCAAGGATACGGTCTTCTTGCTCTTGCATTGGTGATCCACATCAACCCTTGTCTTGCACTTATGGCACATCTTAATCCTTTCTTCTTCCTCAAAGGAAACATTTGAATTTACAAAGATACTTTCCTTAGGAATGAAGGCCTCTTTTCCTTTCTTGGGCAAGTAACCAAGTGCACCTTTATCTAAGGTGAATTTTTGATTTGTCCAAATATGATTAAACCGAACATGACTTCCAAAATACCGTGCAAGATCCTTAGACAAGCACTCAATCTCCTTATTCAAAGATTCATTTTCCAATAATAGAGAGTCATAAGACATATCCTCACTAATGCAAGAGCTAGTGCTTGTGCTACAAGATAGGTTAGATGAACATGGAGAAGTGCTCAATATATTACATTCAACACCCATGCTCATTTTTCCTTTGACTTCTTGTGCAAGGAGAGAGTTGTGAGCTTCCATAAGCTCCTCATGCTTATCTTTAAGAGTTTCCCAAGAAATATTAAGTGTTTCATGAGAAGTCTTAAGATTTTCATGAGTAGTCTTTAGCTCCTCAAAGGAATTTTGAAGTGAAATATTTTTCAACTCCAAATCCCTCAACTTTGATCTCTCCATGCGCAATTTGTCATCGGACTTAATGACCATGGCAACAAGATCATCATAAGATAAATCATTATCATCATTATCACTATTACAATCATCATCATCATCGTCGATTATTACCTTTGATTCACCTCTTGCCATAAGACAATATGGCTTGGAGTAGAGAGAAGGAGCTTCCTTGATAGCAACCCCGTCAAGACCTCTTGAAGGCTTGTCATCATCATCTTCATCGGAGCTTGCATCGGAATCCCACTCAACAAAGTACGCTTGGCCATTTTTCTCCTTCTTGTAATATTTCTTCCTCTTCGGTACACTCTTCTTGTCTTTCTTCTTGCCATATTTGTCTTCTTTCTTGTTTGGACAATTAATTGAAATATGTCCAATTTCACCACAATTGAATCAATCTTTGCCTTCAAAAGGATTCTTCTTTGAAGATTGCCCCATCTTGCCAAACTTCTTCTTCTTCATAATTCTTCAAAGCCCTTTTACAATAAGAGCCATTTCCTCATCGGAGTCAATGTCTTCGTTCTCATCATCATTTTCTTCTTGAGTAGCCTTAGCCTTGAGAGCAATATTTTTCTTCTCTTCATTCATTCATTGGCCTTGAACTTCCTTTTGTGATTGCTTGAATAAGTCATGAGTTTGCACTTCACCAAGCATCTCCGTAGGAGTCATCTTACTCAAGTAACTTCTCACAAGCAAAGTCACAATTGTCTCATATTTTTCCGGAAGACATCTAAGGAACTTGCGAGAGAAGTCTTTGTTTGAGACATCAAAATCAAGACACTTGAGTTCACTCACTATATCATTCAACCGGTTGAACATGGTTGAAACATCTTCATCCTTCTTCATGGGGAACTCAGTGAACTTTCCCTTGTACACATAGAGCTTAGCTTCTTTAACGGTGGATGTTCCCTCGTAGATTTCCATAAGCTTCTCCCATATCTCATTTGCCTTCTCAAGTCCCTTCACTCTATTGAATTCACTAAGAGCAAGAGCATTGTAAAGCACACTCAAGGCTCTATCATTGAGTTTTTCATTTTTATCATCTTGATCCGACTTATTCTTAGAATCCAAAATAACATATCTTTCAGTTACAATTCTCCATAATTCTCTTCCCAAGGCCTTGAAGTGAACCTCCATTCTTTTCTTCCAATAGTCATAATTGTTCCCATCAAAGACCGATGGCTTCCCAACATGAAACTTATCTTCCTCAGCCATTTATCCCACTCCGAGATGGTTAAATCTCTCAAATAAGGAGTCCTTAGCTCTGATACCACTTGTAGGATCTAGGATACTGACTAGAGGGGGGGTGAATAGGCGGTTTAAAATCTAAAAGCACAACACTAGAGAAATTTAATTAGAACCACAAGGAGAATTAAATCTCTACCTATTCTATTCCTATGTTGAGGGTTTTGCGGCCTAGGGTGACAAGATATTAAACAATCTCTAGAAATTGAATGCTCAAAGTAAAGTACTTGAAAGGAAATTGAGGAAAGAAATAACCGAGCACAAGAGACGAATTTTATCTCGTGGTATCGATGACTTGCCGGTCACCCCTAATCCACGTTGAGGTGGATTCAATGTTCAACCGCTCCTCTATCAAGACACCACTTGATCTTGAGCCGGTTAGAACCAAAGAACCACTCCACACCTCGATTCCACTAGAGTTGTTCTTTACCGCTCCGGTGAGGTGAGCACAATACCTCTCCCAACACGAAATCCGGAGCCACGCACAATCTTCTTGCGAGCTTCAACGGATTCTTCCACCACCAAGTCGTCTAGGAAGCGGCAACTTCCAAGAGTAACAAATCAACCACTTGCTTCATGATTCCCTAGTGCCACAAAGATCGAAACCTTGATGCAATGCACTAGAAGCTCTCAATCTCACAAAGAATACAATCACTAAGCCAAGTGAGTGAGTGAGAGAAGAGGGAGAGCTATACAAGGGAGTATGGACCTTTCAAAGTGCCAAGAGAGACTCTCCAACCCCGGGCTTGGAGTATATATACCCCCCTTCCCGTTACTAGCCGTTATGGGCAAAACGCGTACCTCGCGGACTGTCCGCGATGCCCTCGCTGACTGTCCGCGTTTGAATTCCGACGGTAAAAACACGAAGTCAACGGCTGGTGGGACTGACCGTTGGGCCGGGCGGACCGTCCGCCAGGGCCCCGCGGCCCGTCCACGGGCGGGTCGCGACCGTCCGCCCGTCCACCGAGCCGCACCCTGTTCTGTTAAGAATAACGGACCGTCCGCCTGGGCTCCGCGGACAGTCCGCCCGGAAGCGCATTTTCTCAAAAACTTTTACCAAAAAAAGTCAGATATTAAATAAATATCATAAAGTCCGCCCAACACCTGAAAACTGATTTTCCTTAAGATTTTCAATGAATTCCTTTTACCAAGAGAAATCGCCACTCATCTAAATGCAATGCATGCAAATTTTTGATCCAAGTGGCACTATGGAAAGTCAAGCCAATGAAATTGATCTCTCTTGATAGTACGGCTATCTATCCTATCAACCCGGTCATTTAACATCCTCTAATCACCTTATGACCGGCAAAAATAAAACCTTATCTTTTACCTTTGCCTTGAGCTCTTTCCAACACAAGCCATACAAGACTTTCTCATTTATACCGCATGATCTCATCATTTCACCGGACTAACCTATTCTTATAACTCAAATAAAAATGTTAGTCCATAATGATTGTCATTAATTACCAAAACACGAATTAGGGGCCTAGATGCCTTCAGAGCTACGTCGGCGGAGCCAACGACGGGAGCACGAAGGTGCTCGTGGAGCTCGAAGGGGCGCTCCGCGTCGTGCAGTCGTGCCCTAGCACGGCGATGGTGACGATATGGTCGCCATCCACGGCGCGGGGTGGGGAATGGGCCAGGGAGCACGTGATGCAGCTGCAGCGGTGGCTGGAGTTCTCGCCCAAGCTGGCGGAGCCGATGATCCAATGGTCGTGGAGACCAACAAGGACGACAGCCGGATCTTTCTCGACACCAGGGAGGCCACTGGGGTGGTACGACCTGGTGCGGCGGACAGTGGAGATGGTGTACTCGCTGCGTTCCATTTAACACACATGTAAAGCTCCCTCTTCCTTGCTCGGCTGCTCCATCATACCCGTCGCCGGCGCCCAAGCGCCCGGAGGTCGTGGCGGTGCCAGCGCGAGAGGAGCTCGCGGAGGCCCGACAAAGCGCTCGCAACCTCGAGCCCATGCGAGGAGCTTGTGGTGGCGCCCACAAAGGAGCTCGCGGCGGCGGCGGAGCGCTCGTGACCTCGAGCTCGCGCGCGTCGCTCCCCGCGGCTAGCCGCTCGCCGGCCCTATGCGCACGCCGGGGGAGGGCCGCGCCGCCGTGGGGTGGATGTCACTTCCGCGGCCGCGCGCTCCGGTGACCGCACCGCCTGCTGCTCCCTCTCCGGCATGAGGAGGAGCTCCGGGGCGGGCGCGCGCGCCCTGGAGCCGCGGGACCGGCATGGATGACTTGAGATGACTTGGGTCGATCTGGATTTTTTTATGTTGCATTTAATGACTTGAGATGTTGAGGCTACTTTCTACCAATGTTGCACAAATCTGTTTTTGAAATCCATGGTCCTGGCTATCGCCTTGCTCCCCGTTGGCGACCGCTTGAGGAAGGAGCTCAACCTGGCTAGGTGCGGGACCTCGCTGGCATCACAGGAGGAGAGCAGGCAAGCTCCCCCCAGTGCCTCTTTTTTCCCCATGGTGCATGTTGCGAGCTTAAATTTCCACTGTTTCGGATGTTTCATACGAATGTTTCAAATGTTTCATATGGATGTTGCAAGAGATATGAGATGTCGAGAATGTTGCATATGTGCATCACGTGTATTGCAAGTGTATTACCTGAATGTTGCAAGCCACCGCCCCTTGAAGACGAGATCCAGCTTGAAGCAGACAGGCTGCGTAGTCAAGAAGCATGTTTTCCCCATGTTGCAAGGAACGTTCCATGTTTCAGATGTTTATGAAGGATGTTTCAAGTGTTTCGTGTGGATGTTGAAAAAGTAAATCTAGATATTTCAATATTGTGGGACGTTGCAGATGTGTTTTTGGATATTTCAGATGTTGTTTTTTTTGAATGTTGCGGATGTTGTTTTGTATGTTGCGAAATCTCATGTTGATCCTAAACATCAAGGACCCATGTTGATGTTAGGTGTTGTGTCGAGGGGGAAGAGAGCACCTGATGTAGGATGTTGCAAACTTTAAATTTCAATGTCGTAGATGTTGAGTTTTGATGTTGTAGACATGTGATGTTGGAGCTCCTCATGTTGGATGTTGCACGCAACACAGGTCGCAAAATGAAACGTTTGGGTGTTGTGCTAGGGAGGAGGGAGGAGACCCCTGATGCTCGCAACATGGTAGTGACACACTCGCAGTATACTCGCAACATTTCTGCTTAACTTTAAGATCAAAGGTCAAAGGGTTGGAGACCCGTGCGATGTCGTCCGGGCGCTAGCAGTCGTCAGGGGCTTTCCCGCAAAACGGCCTCCGACCGTTCGACGCCAAAACCCTCTCCCCTCCCCTCGCCGGCGGCCTGTCCCCCCACCCCCACCCGGTTCGCGTGAGAGGCGTCTCGCTGCCCCGACCCCGCGACTCCGTTCCGCACGACCCCGAGTACCGGCGTCCGGACACCACCCGCGCCGTCGGCCTCCGCGGAGCCGTCCTCCGCTCCTCCCCGTCTCCAGCAGCGCTCGAGCGTCGGCCCACCGCCGCCTGCACCCCCGACCCCGACGTGTCGCGGTTCGCGCTAGCCGCCCGTCCCCCCGACGGGCGCTCCCCGCGTTGCCGTCTGCACAACTGGTGACTGGTGAGTGGACCCCAGACTAATCTAGTACTCCAATTCGGCAATTTCAATGTGCAGATTCTCTTAGATTAGCCTGAAATTGGTGTGGACATTGACATATGAATGTGATTCGGTATTTGAATTTGTTGATCTAAGGTGTATTGAAACCTTTTGAGCATGCTATCTTACTTCGATTTGGCAATTTCAAGTGCAGATTTGTTTAGCTGAACCTGAAATTGGTGTGTACATTGATGTATGAGTGGGATTCACTATTTCAGTTTGTTGATCGAAGTTTTTTTTTCGGATCTAAGTTATATTGGGACCTTTTGAGTATGTTATCGTACTTCAATTTGGCAATTTCGTGTGCAGATTTGTGTTTACCTTAAGTGTTTAACCTGAAATTGGTGTCTACATTGACGTATGAATGTGATTCACTGTTTCAATTTGTTGATCTAAGTTATATGGGGTCCTTTTGAGTATGTGGTATCGTACTTTAGGTTTGTGTTAAAGAGTTTTGCATTGTGCTATACGCTTATACTGTATTTCATATTGGAATTTCTGGATAGACAGACTCTAGGTTCAAATCCTAGGTCCCACCAGTGACAGAGGCATGGCAAGGGGGCGGCAAGTCAGCAGCGGCTGCTGATGAGTCTGGGGAAACCTCAACATCCGCTCCCACACGGCCGAGGGCGATGCAGCGGCTTGAGATTGAGGGCTATGCCGTGGAGGGCATCTCGATCGCCGGGCATGAGACATGTGTCATGTTCCCCTCCCTCAACCTTGCCTTCGACATTGGTCGCTGCCCGCCTTTTGCTGTCTCGCAGGACCTCCTCTTCATCTCCCACGCGCACATGGACCACATTGGGGGCCTACCCATTTACGTCGCTACACGAGGCCGCAGGAGGATGCACCCACCCACTATCTTTGTACCTGCCTGCCTTGCTGACCTTGTGCGGAGGCTCTTCGAGGTCCACCGCACCATGGACCAGTCTGACCTCGACCACAAGCTCGTGCCGCTTGAGGTTGGGGAGGAGTATGAGCTCAGCAAGGACCTCAGGGTCAGGCCGTTCAAGACCTACCATGTTGTGCCTAGCCAGGTACTGACGACCAATCGGAATCATTTCTTCGTACAGTTTTGTGTGTTCTTGAATGGATTTTGAGGATCACTTTTTGCAATGTTTGTGGAATTTGAATCATGTGAGTTGCCCGTAGGGGTATGTGATATACAGGCTGAAGAACAAGCTTAAGGACGAGTATGTTGGCCTTCCAGGGAAAGAACTCAGTACTCTCAGAAAGTCAGGAGTTGAGGTATGTTTGCTTGCTGGACGTTGAAATCAATTTTGAGTTCAATCTGGTACAAATATTTGACTTTGTATGCAACTGTCGACCAACTCACAACTTCCAGATTACGAATACAGTGTCGACACCTGAGATTGCTTTCACGGGAGATACAATGTCCGATTTCATCCTCGATCCTGATAATGCAGATGTGTTGAAGGCGAAAATTCTAGTGGTTGTCCTCTCTGGTCGCTGCACCGGCAATGAGGATCTTTGTTTTGTCGGCACTCAGGACCATGAGATTTTAGACAACGCAATTGAATGAAATGTGGAGCAAGCTGAGGTACCTACCTTTAATATTTCTCTAAACAAGGAGATACGTGGATAATGTTCATTCAAAAAAAAATCCCAAACAACAGTGCTTCATGTTGTACAACCTGTAACAGAAACAATCCTACTCTGAAAATGATCAAACTGTGCTGTTAACAATTAGTAGGAGTACACAAAAGGGGAAAAACTTAATTTGAAGGCAATGTTTAGCAAAATAGCACGGCTACCCTCCACTGTATTCTATGTGCATCCTTGCTCTCTTCCACGAGGATACCATGCAAGAACCAGAGAGTCCTAGAATAATCCTGGCGTGAGCCCGGCGGCGACCGATCAGCACCTTCTGCCGGGGCTGCAGGACAAGCTGCCGGCGAATCGTGTGAGCCTGGTGACGTAGGATCCCGGCTTGGACTTGACCCACTCCTTGCTGTTGATCCTCCTCGGAACTGCGCCTCCGGAGGCCTGGAAGACGGCGCCGTTCATGAAGAGGTCGTCCTCCGTGTGCCACACCCAGTTCTTCCACACCCCCTCGTCGGCGTAGTGCTTGGTGATCACCTTGGCGGCGATGTTGGGCGGCGCGATGTACCTGTTCCCCTGGCTGATGATGGTGGGCGCGTTGCTCCCTCCGATGGCGTACATGAGCCAGTGCGTGTAGTCGTTGTTGACGACGTGGAAGAAGCCCCACCGGCACCTCGGCATCCGCTGCACGAGCCCCCTGCCGAAGTGGTTGAAGGCGACGGTGATCTGCATCACCTGGTCCTGCGGGTACGAGTCGCTGGCGCCGAAGAGCATCACGTCGTTGTGGTTGGTGAAGTGGCAGTTGGAGATGGTGATCCCCGTGGAGCTCTGGACGACGTCGATGAGCCCGTCCTCGCAGTTGGACATGGAGATGTGGTCGATCCACACGTTGGTGGCGCCGAACAGGGAGATGCCGTCGCCGTCGGCCCTCGTCCGGGGCCCCGTGTGCGTCGGCGAGTCCCGCATCAGCCCGCCGTCGGTGTGCTTCACGTCGTGCACGTGGAGGCCGTGGATGATCACGTTGCGCGCGAACTGGATGGTGATGCCGCCGCCGTTGGCGATGTGGACCTGCGCGCCGCGGCCGTCGATGGTCTTGTCGCTGCTGACGAGGAGCTCCTGCGAGAGGTTGATGATCATGGACCGGGCGAAGGTGATCCAGAGCGGGCCGGGCTGGATGGCGCCCCACCGGAGCGTGCCCGGGCGGGGGTTCAGCGCGTCGGCGTCGGTCGGGTCGGTGACGACGTAGATCTTGCCGCCGAGGCCGCCGGTGGTGGCGCGGCCGAAGCCCCTGGCGCACCGGGCCAGGCGCTGCCGGTCGGTGGCCCAGTTCCTGCGGCAGCGCCAGCACTTGTCGATGGGGTTCGTGGCGAGGCACGGGCCCCCGTGCTTGGACTTGTTCTTCTTCGTCTTGTCACGCATCTCGCGCCGCGGGCTGCTGGTGGTGGACAGGTGCACGGCGGCGTTGAAGCTGTTGGTGACGTTGAAGGGGTCGGGCGCGTACGCCTCCCGGGCCGACGCCTCGGCGAGCTCCCGGCGCTTCTGCCAGTGCTCGTCCCAGTCGGCCGCGATGCCGCTGGCGCTCGACGCCACGGCGGACGCCAGGAACGCCGCGGCGACGACGAGGAGGGAGCCGGGGCGGCTCCACCGGAGCCTCTCCATTCTCTCTGTTTGCTTCATATATAAATATATATCTTCTCTCTAGGATACTCTTGGATTATTAATTATATGGTAGACGATAGAAATGGATTATTTGTCTTCTTGAAGCTGTAAGGGGTAACAGCCCGACCGGGTTCTTCTTTATTGGTAGGATTTAGTGGTTTAGAAGGAGAGAGAGAACCCAAGCTCGCGAGAATGGGTGGAGAGGGGGATTTAAGGAGAGAGACGTGGTATTGTTAGCAAAGCAAAGAGGAGATGAGAGGCGAGCCACACTCCCCGTCCCCGGCCAAGATGAGAGGTGTTCTTGTGTGCCTGGTGGCAAGTTTGACGGAGAAGAAGGCACGTCATCCCATTTTCTAATGTGGTCTTCGTCAGGAGGGAGGGAGGGGTAAAAAAAAAGTAATGGACGCACAGAGAAGGATAATTTTGTCTAAAACTTAGGGCAGCCAACTTGATCACTTAACAATTTACTCCCTGTGTCCCAAATTCCTTGTCATTTTGACTTTCTTGATACATATCTTTTATTATATACTAGCAACTATGCTCATGCGTTGCAACGAGAGAAAATGTTGCTTGCCTCACTGTCATCCATCCCATTGTCATGCCACTCTCGCAGCTCTCCGACCATGCTCTCATTCCGATCGCAACATCATAACCTTGCATCCTCGTTCACTGTCATTTGCGCCTCACAAACTCACGGTCGTCTGCCGACCTCGCTTCCCTAGCCGTGTCGTCACTTCCATCGCGCGCACTACCTCGACCTCGCCACTGTCGTCTGCACTTCACAATCCTCACTGTAATCCGTATCGCGCACGTACCACACCCCAATCTCATCCACCGTCTTTTCATCGCTTCCCTGGCCTCACCGTCACGTATGCACTGCCTCGACCCCGTCCGCCGTCATTCGCCCCTGACCTCACTTTCCTTGATCGTGTTATCATCTGAACCGTCCATGCACATCCCTAATATGAATAGGCTGAGATGATAACTTTACCTATTGATGACATATGACACATCAACACTAATGTATTGTCGTTTGAGGAACCACCTGTCAGTGATATGTTGGTTGATTATAATAAAAATGAGGGACTTTTTTTAAAACAATGACCATGGTTGAAAAAACGATGGCACTTTGATACTAATAGCAAAATGCTCGTGCAGCTACAGTGAAATGTTAATTGTATTTATGAACCTCGTTAATTGTTTCTATTTCTATGGCACTCGATGATCTCTACAAATTTGCTAAGAAACTAATGAAATTTTCAGTTAACATAATTTCATATACTCAAATAATCATTCATTTATAACTTTCTTTTTTAGTAAGATATTTGTTAGAGGTAAAAAAATAGATACACCAATATTGCATCATACAACAGGATCACATCTCTAATTGTACTGTCTTATTGAGTTGAAGATATTATATTTATATGGTTCATCCAAGCTTAGCAAAGCACAATTGGTAGTAGCCAAGTGTACCATACACGCGCTAGCTAGTAGGTGTGAACCTATTTCTCGTTGCAAATAAGAAATGTATGGCCAGTCTACAAAATACAACTTTAGCATGGAACGTTTTCATCATCTTGTAAAAATTTTTACTTCAAAAAATTAATCATGTAGATATTTTCTTAAAGAAAAATGTAACATCATGTATCGATGCATATGTAGGAGTCTGAGAACTTTTTTTTATACCGAGTAATACGAGCAATGTGTTTATACGTATTGTTCACTATGGATGAAAAATTTGCAGACCAATAGGAAGAGAGATTGCTGTCCCTTCACCTGGTTCGACCACGTGGGTGGTAGGTGGGATGGGAGGCCGCGGTTTTTGCCTCCAGTTCACGTGGGAGTCCCGAAGTGCCGGTTCCACATGGGAGTCCCGGTTTTTTTCTTTTTCCTCTTATTGCGTTAGTTGGTTTTCCGCCGGTTCAGGTGGAACTACATCGGTTTTGTTCCGGTTTACTGTAGACGGACGAAAAAGGGGCAGAAACTAGCAACAATGTCCGTGCGTTGCAACGTGAAGAATTATAACTCCATTGTGATTTGCCTTAGCCGCGCTGTCACCCCGACATCCCATAACTCCCTCATATTGCCATTGTTCTCTTCGTCTCTCTTAGACTATTCAAATTCTTGTTACTCTATACGTTTAACATGAATATTTTTACCATGTTAGCAAATTTTGTTACTCCACATCAACTTCTCCGCCACTATATATTTACTATATATATATATATATCCAACAATCATATATTTATTTATCACCTCCCATCACCCTCTTCAATTAAAAACCTATTCATTTGATCTTTAGAGATTAAGATGCGAGGTAAGATAACTTCTAGGGATTTTTTATTTTGTCAACAAATTCTAGGGATACCGAGGAAATATATGTTTTAGGGATTAAAATATAATAACTAAAAATAGAAGGGGCAAAAATGAAAACAACCCTACCTTCCATCTCTATCTCCCTCGATCTCTCCGGTCCCCAGATCCCTTTCGCAATCCCTCTCGAGTCTCGCTTCCTCTCTATCTCTTGCCTCTCTGCAGCGAACCAGCAACGACAGGGGTGGTGGAGATCCGTCGGAGGGGAGTCTTGGGGCTCCGTCTCCCCATCATCGGTGGGTCATGGCAGGGGCGGCGGCGCACGCGCATCGCGGCATCGGCATTGCAGGCAGCGGCCTCCTCCCCATCCCCACCCTCTCCCACATCTACTTTCATGGCTACTGCCGGCGGAGCTCTCCCGGCAGGCTAGCGCCCGTCGCGCCCTTCCCAGTGGCGGAGGTCGGCACTCCCTATCGTCGGTGATTCTTGCCCGACCGACCCTGCCTAAGGCAAGGCAGGGGTGCGCCGGTGGCCACCTGGACCATGGCGCAGCCGGAGGCAAGGGCGTCTGGGCCAGCATGGCGTCGCCGGGGCGCAGCTCCATCCATGACAACTCCTCTGTTTATTACTCGATGTTGATTTTCTCCCTCGAGTATATATCAATCGAATGTGTTTGATTGCGTTTGCCAATCGATTCTGTTTGCGGAGTTCGAATCAAACTTTGATTTGTGATTTGCGTGCATGTAGGATTAAGGGATGATTTGTTCCGATTTTGCAATGTGGACTCCGATTTTGTTCCGTCTTTGCACGCTAATTTCCTCACCTCACGGAGTGCCTCAGTCAACGACGTGCGAAGACTTTGGGCAGAAACGATCCTTGCTTTAATATTAGGTAGAGATTAGGGTAGAGATATGCATCTAGACGTAAATATATATCTAAGTGTCTAACAAAAGCTACGTATCCAGAAAAGTCAAAATGACAAGTAACTTGAAACCGGGGGTAATTAACATTAAGCTCTATATCTTCCACTGACGAACAATTAACTCGCTGGTTTATTTTGGTATATGACACTAATACACTTGTTAGTGATCACTAACGGAAATTCCATCTTTGCCGAGAGCCCGGGAATTTGTCGACAACCATCAAAAAACACTTGGTAAAGAACGATTTTGCCGAGAGCCCAACAAAAAACTCTGGCAAAGAGGAAACACTCGACGAAGAGGCCTCTTTGCCGAGAGTCTAAAAAAACTATCGGCAAAGAGGAAACACACGGCAAAGAGACCTCTTTGCCGAGAGCATTATTTCCGCTCACGACAAAGAATTTTTTTAAAAAAATCACTTTCTTCACTCCAAACTTTTTGTATCCTCAACATACACATATACAAAACTTATGCTCAAATTTGACATAATTTTACCTCTGTTTACTATATTTAACAATTTTACATCATTCTAGGTAATGTTTTTGTATACATCCCATATGAACTGGAAGTCCACGAAACCAAAGCGTAAAGTTGGTGAAAAAACGATATTCATGTTCATGAGTCATATCAAGACCATGTACATGAAATCAAGCTAAATTTCCGACATTTGGTTCTCTGGTCCCGGTGAAGATCGTGAGGTAGAAGGTTTTAAAATTGAATAAAATTCAAATGAAGTTTGGAAATTACGAAATTTGTCAAGTGCTCATTATAGCATATGTGGAGGTCGTGGTAAAAAATTGAGAATGTTTTGAACACTTGAACACGTACGTTGTTTAGAAACGGGAACATCTTGAAAGTGCATCTTGGTCCCTAATTGTTTTGGTGATGGTGACAAACACAATTTGTGGTATTTAATGCTTCATCAAGATGTGTGCAGGACTTAAGTGAAAGAAACTCATGGTTTTGACGAAAGGAAGGCCCCCAACTCGAAGTCGATGTTTTCATCTCGATTCAAGGCTTAATTCTTTTCAATTTCGAATATTGAGTATAGGAAACACCGTACTATAAAGGGGGATGCGAATTGACAACCAAGAGATGCTAAAAGTGCTCTAGGAGATGATCTAAGTGAGTAGGAGAAGTTTAGAGTCAACACGTACACGTTTGCTTTTCTTTCCTGAAAATTCAACCTTTGTCGGTAGTACCGACGCCGGGTCGATACTTCCGATAAGCCTTCACTGGCAGGTTTTAGCCAGGGGCTCGGTAGTACCGGCCTGGGGTCGGAACTACCGATAAGCCTCCACTGTTAGGTTTCCGGGAAACCCCTCGGTAGTACCGACGCCGTGTCGGAAGTACCGAGGGTATTTGTTTCAAAGACAAGGTAACAACTAGTTTTTGAGCTCTAAAATAAACCCCCCTTCTCCCTCCTCACTAATTTGCCGACCAACCACGAGACAATCTCCTCCTTGAGCATTCCGAGGACCATGTGTGGTTCAAGGACCGGTGGATGGTCGCTTCCTTGTGTGATGAGTGATTGACAACGTTGTGTGGACCGATTCTTGGCTAAGTATTGCGAGGTGCGGGTTGCGGCTTGACCGGTGTTGGTGAAGGTGAAGAACAAGTGCGAAAGGTCGTCGCCGGTGAGGCCCCCGGGTGTGTAGAAGACAAGTAGGCTTCGTTCGAGGGACCCGGTGGCCGGCGGGGTCAAGTGCGGGCCGCATGGTGGCATGAACGACAAGATGAAGTCATGGACGGTTTCTTGGTTGAGCCTCAAAACCAAGGTCGAGCCGGGACTACGTGGGAGCCGAGTCATGAGTGGTGATTGGTGGAGGCTACACCGAGTTCGCGGGGTTTCCGGTGGTTCACCGTAAAAACCACCGGGTTCCTTGGTTGATCCATAAAGCCAAGACCGGAGAACCGAAGACGGTCTTTGCAACGGATCCGCACCGGCCTCGACCGGTGTGTCGACCGGCCCGACCAGGGTGGGTACCGGTCGACCGGTGAGGAGCACCGGCCGACCGGTGTGCGACAACGCCGTCCGGAATCTTCGAAGCGGAGGACACGCGTTGAGATCGCATGGCTTGCGTCGAGGCTAAGGAGGGTGCGGTCACACCGGCATCCGTCCGATGGAGAAAATACGAAGACTTCAAAACCGCCCCCGAGGGGCTTGTATCCCTAGTTATTAAGTAATGGTATTTTAGACTTTAGGTTGCCTCCATATAACCCATGAGGTGAGAGGATGGCAGCCATCTCTTGGAACCCTAGTTCATTTGCTTTCCTATTTTCCCTTCCTATTTTCTTAGGATTTCCATAGGACTAGCTTGAGAGCTTCATGGTGAGATTTTGTGAGAGGGTTGGATGATCGGGCGGCAAGCTAGACCTTGTATGAACCTCCTTCGTATGTATAGATGATTCGGCGTGGTCCTCAAGGTTTTGTTGTGTTGTTCCCGGTTGTTCTTGGTGGTGATTTTCGGAGCCCTCTTTTGGTGGTTTTCTTGGTGTGTTTTCGGGACCTTGCTCTTGGGGATTTGATGGGGGAAATATGTGGGAACCCTTCGTGGTTCTTTTGTCTTTGATTCCCCTCCCAAATCCGTGAGTTAAGGGGCTCGATTTTGGGGTTTTCGGTGTTCTAGGGTTAGAGGAGTTCTTGGCGGGATTTCTTCGATTCCTCTTGATTTGGCATGTTTTGGTGGACAAAATCGTGGCTATGACTCCTCATGAGGTGTTCCTACTATCCCCAAAGTCTTGTTCAAGTCCGTGGAGCGATTCGGGAGATCGAAGTTCGGATTTGGAGGAGTTGACCCGCGGGTGTTGTTCATCCCGAGTCGCTCAATTTACACCGGCCTCGACCGGTGCTCTTGACCGGTCGACGGGTGCGAGCCACTTATGGGATTCACCTTGGGTGAACTGCTTGACTCGTGTGTCTTTGGGTCTTGGTGCTGCCTGGTCGGTTCTTGGTCTCGTTTGGAGTTGGTTTGTTAGGTTTTGTGTAGGGTTTTCCTTCCGTGCAGGTTGTGTTTTGGGGGTGTTTTTGTTCTAGGGCATAAAGAAGTCACCGAGGCTTTCTCGGAACGCTTGTTGTGCGGCCGCTCGTAGCCACCGGCCCGACCGGCTCGTCCACCGCCTTGACCGGCGTAGGCCATCGGTCTGACCGGTGCAGCACAGGCAGCAAGCCGTGCAAGTTTCCACCGTGTGTGTTGGTGTGCTTTGGCTTGGAAGGTTGTTTGTTGGTTCCTAGGTTCGGTAGCACTTCGGTGGGCTGCGTGGGCTTGGCCAACTTGGGTAGTGAGTCGGAGACGTGTCTTGGAAGCCGTGTTCGTCTTGTTGGAGTCTCCTTCTCCTTTGAGAAGAATTTTTATCGGCTCCCATTCACTCCCCCCTCTCTAGTTCGCCGTATCGGTCCTTCACATTCACTCCACCTTTCCCCTCTCCTCTAGAGCCAATCTTTGATTCCTTTGAGCTAGAGCTTGAGTGGAGAAGTGATTTCTAGTGAGAATTAGAGAAGCTTTGAGAGCCCCTTCGAATCTCCCCATCTCAAGAGGACTTGAAGCATCTCCGGGTTTTCAATTCGCATTTGTTACCGTTGAAGCTTGCTTCTAGATGGTTAGGTGTCTCTAGTTGAGTGCCCTCTTGGTGTGGTGCACCCGGATCGTTTGTATTACCCTCTCCTTTGTGGAGAATTCTTAGTGAGCACCAATCTTCCTTTGTGGGGGTTGGAAGAGGAAAAGACGCTCTTGGTGATAGCCCTCCCTTTGTGGGATCCTCAACGGAGACGTAGCATTTTTTGTGGGTGTAAACTTCGGATTAAATCTTTGTGTCTCCATTTGCTTGCTTGAATTCTTTGTCTCTTACTAACCCTAGAACTTGTTTGAGCCTCGATCTATAAATTGGTTGTGTTCCAACTCGTCTCTTTGGTTGCGGATGGTTCTTAGCTTCTAAACTAAGACTTTGATTCAAATAGAATTGCTAGAATAGCTGCTGAATTCAAATTTCATTTATGTCAACTCTACCTTGTCGCTAGTAGGAATATGATCATCCGTGACGTTTTGCTTGTGACGCTGCTAATTTTGGTCACGTAATGGTATGTATTCCATGATGAAATGTCTGTTTTCGTCATAAGTTGCAAGTGACGATGATTTGAATGAAAGAATAATGACGAAAATGAATTTTTCGTCACAAAACAACAAACGGAAAATGTCATAGATTATGTTTTGGTACGGCGTATGGTTATGATGAAATGGTTTGGTCACAAATTATATTTGATATCGTCATAATTTATTTGCATTGTCCGGCACAATTAATGATGAAACAAATTGGTCACAAGTTAGGTTTGTACTTGACGGCATGGGTGCGTGGGAAAAATATGGCGGTCGGCCCACTTTCTCCACACCGATTACAAAAAAGTGCTCCCGCAGAGAGATTCGAACCGAGAGACTAGAGGGTTTGCAAGTAATAGCCGTACCACCGCACTACTCATTGTAAGTTGTTTAGAGTTTGCATTGTATCTATTTGTACATAGTAATTGAAATTGGGGCCACATCGTGACATGTTAATGGGCCGATCCGGTCGTGATTGTGTAGGAGTCCCAAGACGATTCATTTTTTGTTGAGGTTGCCCTCGTTCTCGTACGTGAAAGGGGGCGGCGGCGGTGTGCCCTATTGCTGGTAGCGTCGAGCGCGCGAGACGAGGGCAGAGGTGACGGACCGGCGTCCGCATGATCGAAGGGCGGCGGTTCAAAGGTTGGATGTTTTTCATGTTTGAATAACTTGGAGAGATATGCAGATGGGTTTGAAAGTTTAATTCGTATGTGCATCAGTGTATTGAATTTCTTGATCCTCAAACTAAGATGCAAAGTTTTGTTTATCAATTACTTGTTGTAATTTGCACTTTTTTGTATTGTGTTAAGTTTAATCTCTCGTTTGGGTATTTTTAAATTACTTGTTATGTTTTTGAAGATAGATGGATAGAAGTCGGATATTTGGGAAACAATTCACACCTTCATATTTCAAAGGAGTTGAAGAGTTTATGGAATTTGTTAGAGCAAGATACACACAAGACATCGAGATACGTTGTCCTTGCCGCAATTGTCCGAATCAAAGGGTGCGACCCCAACATGATGTTGAAAACCACATACACATCTTTGGAATGTCGCCTACATATACCGGTGGATTCATCATGGGGGGCCTACGGATAGTGCTGAAGTTCGAATACAAAACACCAAAATGTGGAAGGTGATCATGACTATGTGATACATGTGGATGTGGACGATGATGGTCATCTTGATGACGATCTTGGAGTACCGAGAGATGATTGGAAATTTGTATGCTCAAGCGTAGGCCGATGGAGAACGACCAAGGTTTGCAAGAGTGCTTGAGGATGCGAAGAAGGCACTTAGCCCGGATCTAGGCATTCCAAATTCTCTTTTATGGTGAGGATGTTGTATATCAAGTCTCGTTATCGAATCAGCAATGCGGGATTTTCAACGATGATGAACTTGATCTCATCGGATACCCTAATAGCGAGTTGCCGTATTCTTATGATGAGGCGAAGAAATACCTTCGAGAATTGGGCCTTGGATACGAAAACATACATGTGTGCAAGAATAATTGTGTGTTGTTTCGGGATTCAAAAACATCCAAGTATGCGAAGTTGAATATTTGCCCAAGATGCAAGGAGTCTAGATGGAAAGATGAAACGGGACCAAGCGGGTTGCACATAAGGTACCGAGGCATTTTCCACTTTAGCCAAGGTTGAAGAGAATATATGCTTCAAAGCGTACTTTTGAGAAAACTCGATGGCACATGAAAGTAAGGACGCCGATGGAGAATGTAATGAGCCATCCAGTCGATGGGGAAGCATGGAAGTACTTTGACAAGAAGGACAAATCCTTTGCATCTAATCCAAGGAACTTGAGGCTTGCCTTAGTACGGATGGGTTCAATCCATTTGGCAACATGAGTACCCAAGTACGGTTTGTGGCTAGTGCTTCGACTCCACCGAATCTCCCACCCCGGGAATGTGTTAATCCCGCAAATTGCTTTATGTCTTTACTCATCCCGGGGCCAAAATCTCCAGGAAAGGATTTTGATGTGTTCCTTGAGCCCTTAATTGAAGAACTGCTAGAGCTATGGAAGGGTATAAGTACTTATGATGCATGTACTGGTAGGAAGTTTGACCTTCGTGTTGTTGTGCTATGGTGTATACATGATTACCCCGCATTGAGCACGCTATCCGGGCGAACAACAAAAGGGTATTATGCATGTATTTACCGCGACAAGGATCCTCTCGTCTCGGGCAATAAGGAATAAGATATGTTACATTGGACATCGTCGATACCGCCAAAGTCACATGCATGGCGGAGAAGCTTGGCTTTCGATGGTAAGCGTGAAAACCGAGATGCGCCACAGAAGTTCACTTTGGGTGAGGTCCTAGACGAGCTAGATAAGGTGAAAGATGTCAAGCCAGGGAAGCCAGTGAATGAAACTGAAAACACTGGAAGAAAAAGGAAGCGTGATGTGGGTCCAATGATTTATAGCCGCAAATCTGTGTTGTGGAGGTTGCCTTATTGGATACATTTGAAGCTTCCACATAATCTTGATGTCATGCACATAGAGAAAAATGTATGTGAAAACATTTTATGCACATTACTCAATGTGCCTGGCAAGACCAAGGACACACATAATGCTTGGCTAGATTTGTATGATATGGGCATCAGACATCATTTGCACTTATAGGAGAAAGGGAACAACTCAGTCAGTGCTCCACCCGCTCCTTATGTGTTGGGGAAGCAGCAAAGGGTCGAATTTTGCAAGTTTCTCAAAGGTATCAAGTTTCCTGATGGATATGCTGCTAACCTAGCAAGCTACATAAGTGAAGATGGTGTGAGGGTGGTTGGAAAGCTCAAGACACATTCTTGCCACATACTCCTTCAAAGAATTATTCCTGCCGGACTAAGAGGATTAGTGCCGAAGGATGTGTATGAAGCAATAGCTGAGCTCGAGACCTTTTTAGGGAGTTATGCAGTAGAAATATAAGGATTGATGTTGTCAAACAGCTGAAAGACAAATTCCATTGATCTTATGCAAGCTTGAGAAAATTTTTCCCCTGCCTTCTTTGATGTCATGGTTCACTTGTGTGTCCATCTACCCGACGAGGCACCGCTAAGAGGTCCCGTTCAATACGGTTGGATGTACCCAATAGAAAGACGATCGGGCACTTTGAAGAATTTTGTAAGGAACGGGGCCAAGCCGTAAGGATCAATTGCCGAGGCATATGTGGCAAGTGACACCTTGACATTTTGTTCTAGGTACATGGAGGATATGGGCACTAGATTCAACTCGGAGGATGATAGTGGTGGAGAGGTACCATTGCCTGATGACATCTCTGTTTTTCAGCATGGTGTTACTCTTGTTGGAGGCAATAGGGTCCAATACATTGAAGATGATTTAATGGATAAGTTAGTTTGGTATGTGCTACATAATTGTGAAGAAGCTAATGAATATAAGGAGTAAGTATGATTTTTAAGACCTGCTGATTTGTTACTTAATTTTAATAAAATTAATTTAAATAAACTTGTCTTTGCAGGTTGTACAGAGACGAGTTGTTGCAGCAAGGTGCACAACTAAATAATGTTGATAAAATGGTTGAACAAGGATTTGCCAAGTGGTTCAGGCACCACGTTAGTAACTACACCTATTAAGAAATTAAGTGGATATGTAATTTTGCTAATGATTATTTTTGTTGCAATAGATTGAGCACAAACGCAAGGAGAATCCAGAGTCGGTTGGCGAAGGATTGTGGGCACTGTCTTGTGGACCATGTCTACGAGTTAAGTTTTCTGCAGCTTGCAAGATTAATGATGTTCGGTATAGCACAGCGGATCGCGAAAAGTTCCTGCAGACACAAAATAGTGGTGTCATGACTCCTGGTGAACATAATAACAACATTATAGATTTTTATGGAGACCTTCAAGAGGTGATTGAGTTGTTGTATAACTCGAATCTTCAAGTTCATCGAACTGTGGTTATATTTCGATGCAATTGGTACAACCAAGAAGGCAGGGGGAAAGGCCTTCAAGATGACGGACATTTCAAATCCATCAATCTGCAGTCATTATGGTACAAGACAGATCCTTTGATCCTATCTTCTCAAGCGAAAAATATATTTTACATTCAAGACACATCTTTAGGTAAAGATTGGCGAGTTGTGCAGAAGTTTGAACATAGAAACATTTATGATGTGGCAGAAAAAGATGAGGGCAGCCATGATGTGCATCAGGATGATTACCATTCTGATACTGAGCATGTGGTGCAAGAAGGTGGCGACGACGGGCCATTGCCAAATATTCAAGGTGGGGAAGCCACTATAATTGAAGGCAATTTGCAAGAATTAATAAGAAACAAGAAGGAAGCTGCAATTATTGATGTCGATAGCGAGGATGAGGAGGAGGATGAGACAGTTGTTGCAAGATCGTAGTGACGATGCCAACGATAACAACGATGACATGTCTCCAGATGACGAAGATGAAGATTTCTAGTTTGAAAATATGTTTTTTTCGAAGTATAAGTAGTTGAGGTCCTTTATACTATTTGTTGCGAGCAATACAGTTTCTTTGAGATACAAAAAATTTGTTACAAGTATATAGATTGCTCATCAGTTTAGAGATATCTGAAATTTGTTACAAGAATATAGATTGGTGATTACTGTTATCTCAATTAAAAAACTCAAAATCTAAAAAAACAATAACAGATTGACTACCACAAATGATACTTTAACAAGCTAATATCATATTTATAGGGCATGTACATGCCAGTAGATGAAAGTTTGTCTTGTTGCCACATAAGGCACTACTAACTAGGCACATTGCACTGACCATATGTATTTACAAGCAAAAGCAAGCAAGGCACAAAATCTTCTTGCCTTCCAGCCTGCTACGACACAACTAAGTTAATGTCTTCCATCACTCACAAAAGCAAAAGCAAGCAAGCAAGCAAGCCACTACTCAGACTTAATTTTCTGGTTCAGTTTTGCCTTTTCAGTAATTCACGGCAAAGAAGGAGGGCAGCATGCAGCCTTGCATTCCTTTTCTTCTCCCTGAGCAGCTCAGCCTCAAGCCAATAGATGTTCTCTTGTGACGCTGCGACGTGTTGATGCAACTCTCAGAAGTCCATCTGTTAGCAAATGAGCAACATGCAAATGTAAGTAAAAAATTACTGGATGAACAGCAGCAGTAATAAAGTACAACCAGCGCTCACTGCCATCATCTGAATTTATACTCACCTTCTTATCCTTCCCCTTCAGTAGCTGCATAGTTGATTCAGAGTTACTCGAATCTTCAATACTAGCCTCCTCACTGCTAGAGGTAGTGATAGGGATGGTCTTCTTGTTCAACAACACCTTCTTCTTTCTGCGCTCGCTGGCTCTCGCAGGACACTCGACCGCAGCCGAAGGAGATACCCCTGCTTTGGGGTGGCCTGCAATTTCACAAACAAGCCAATCTACATTGACTGCCCAGACCTCAATGTGCAAACAAGAAAAGGAAATAACTGACAATTGCATATATATATATATATATATATATATATATATATATATATATATATATATATATATATATATATATATATATATATATATATATCCAGTGCAAGCATATATATGTCCATGAGCATATATATATTCTAAGGGATGAGCAATTTATGGAAATAGTACAAGCTTAACTGAAAAAAACCCACAAGATTCTAAGGGCATGCATATATTCATTGGTGCATAGATTAGTACAACAATCAAGCAAATTAGGGAAATGCAAAATCAGTGAGTAATTGAACTTATAAATGATGAACATCTTCTGATTGAATTAAAACACCCCCTCAAGAGTGACAGGGCGAGACATTCAACCTTAGGTTTTGCAGATGGGAATGCTGATCCCCCAACGCGATTAGGATTGGGAGCGATCCTTTCGAAGCCTGGTGGGACGTCAGGAACGACGGCCACGACGCTGGTGGAGGCGGCGGAGGCTCGGCGCACCACCACACCCTGGGGAGCGCGGGTGAACCTCCCGGTCCTCGGTCCCGTTTCCGGTTACTCGCACGCTCCGACCGCTCCGACCGGATGGAAACAAGGAGGTTTTGTGCAATTGTGCAATTTCGAAGCATTTTCCCTATTATCTTAAATTTTTGTTGATTTAATAAAGAATAAATGTGACAATTACCAAACCTTGATAGAAAAATGTAAAAACTTGCAAGGAGACACCAATTTGGTGTGGAGTCATGCCAAAATAATATTCAATTCATTATAGCAAAGTGGTGGTGCACGGTCCAACAATGGAATACATGCCCCACTACGACCAATGTGACTATGCAAGGGACGTCTCTACATGTGAGATATGTGCATCACAAGTATCTCGAAATCATGTGAAACTTTCTGAGGGTGTTATTGGATGGAAACAGAGGTGTTGACGAAAAAATTAAATAAATATAAAGAAAGAGAAGCAACTGATGTTTAAAAATATAATAGAAACAATGTCAAAAAAATTTGAGCCCCATAGGAATCGAACCAGCGACTCAAGGGTTCCAGTAAATGGGCCTTACCACTGCGCTACTCGAGGATGTTCGTTCAGTAATCGAAAGAGATTTATATGATTCGAGTAACTGACTCCCGGAAACAAGCGGGACGCTCGGTGGCAACGCGGGAGGAATTGTGCCAAAACTTTTTGGCCCTATTCTTTCACGAAAAAAGGCGCACATATTTACCTACCTCCCCCACTACTCGTCAAACCTCCCCACTTCCTATTCTCATCTATTCGACAGCTCCCCTGGGACCACAGAAACCACCGCCGCCATAGGACCCATCGCAGGCGATGAGATGCTCCCTCACCCCAGGTTGGTAGTTTCCAGGCCGCGACGCCTCAACCTATCCCTCTATCTTAATGCCCCACCTACCTAAATCTTCCCATCAACCACTCAGTCACATCAACAAAACCCTAACCACAGCCGCCGACGACGAGCTGCTCCGTCAAGAACACGATTTGAATTCACATCACCCCCCTATCCCTCTCTCTCATGTACATTTCTCTCACCATCCACATCCTTTTCTTCCCCAACCTAACCCAAAGCTCATCTGCAGGTTTCAATGGGGCAACAAGGGGGCAAAAGAGGAACGCACTTGCAGGTCCGTCAAAAAATTCAACTATTTTCTGAGAGTAGATCTACAATTTTGTCAAAGTACAACTACAATTTTCTTGATATTATTATGGAGTTGTCTGTGCAGTACTAGATTGTAGCAATTGCTTTTCTCACTACAGTCTAATTGTACTACAGTTATGAACTATACGTGTGTATGCTTTTGATGCTTTCGTATATGTCTGTCAATTTGAAATGTATTTTTCTGATTCATGAGACCGTTATCATGTCACGGTTTGGTACTATAATATTGCCTAATTTTTTGTTGATAGGAAGATTGTAGTTCACTCCATTTTATATTCATAGTTACTCATGTAGTTATGAGAGTTTCTGATTCACTATAATACCCTGGGGATTTCTGATCTAGGAATCCACACATAGTTGTAGGTCTTATCTCATATCTTAGACATCTTATCTATCTTTTAAGTAGTTTTATTAACTCTAACCTATTAGTTCAAGCCTATTAAAAATTCTAATACACCCAATTTCTTGTCCTTGAAAGAACCTACGATAACTAATTATGAGCGATGCCGAGATAGACGCGTGGCGGAAAATCAAAAGATGCTTGAAGAGCTCGGATTGAATACCTTAGCTTCTGAAATTATTACATCCTTGCCTCAACCTACACAAAAGAAGGGGAAAATCAGCAAACAAGGGAACTGATAGCGGAGATTCATCATCATCGGAGTATCTCCTTGATGAGGATGATCAAGGAGATAATACTGATGATGATGACACTGAATCTGATGAGCAACCACAACTTGAGGTGCTTCTTCTATCTTCACAGTAGTGAATGGGGCATACTTGGAACATACAACTTGTTTACTATATTGTATTCATTATTAATATATAATCTAGGATTAAATGTTTCTACTTTGAAGTATGCTTTAGGACTTAGATTGCATTGGAATTAAATGTTTACTATATGGTATTTATTATTAATATAGTTGATTGCAATTTACTGTTTCCGATCTGAATCTTGATCTCGGATTTATATGCAAATTCTTTCAAACTTAGATGATGTTGAATTATGGTTTTCCTTATTAATGCACATGACTTACATGAGCTTTTTTTCCCCACAGCTTCTCCAACCGCGTAGTCGCAAAATCATCTCTCCAAAGATCAAGAAGTCAGTTGGAAGAATGGCTCCTGGAGTTAGGAACAGTAAGAGAGTGAGGGCATCAACTCAGTCAAATGTCCAGCCTTCTGATCTGAAACAAGAACATCAAAAAGGCTTCTTGTACAGGATCCTACAGCCCCTTATGATGAAAATCCAGCTGCAGAGGAATCCAATGGACCAACCGTTGATGAGAACACACCATCGAGGATGGCGGTGTATCGACTCGGTCATGACAACGCAGCTTTAGAGGCACACATTGGAGCTACTAACGATGACAACACACTAGCTGAAGGCTAGCACTTTTTTCATGCAGTTTTGACATCTATTTAGTTGATTTTGCACTAATAAAATAATAAAACTGAATGTAAATTCTATGATGTAGGTCCTCAACAGCGTGCTCCTAAGAGGCCCAGACCACCTACTGTTGGAAAGCAGCTTGATAGGATGACCAAAGCTATGGGAAGGAGATTGCCCATAGTTGTTCAGGAAGGAAAAAAAGACCTCAAGAACCTGTTCAAGCTGCCAAATTAGCTTCAGAGGTTGGCGTCATCATTCAGGAAAGTATTCCTATCCTTCCACATTGGAAAGATTACAAGAAAGACGACATACACTACAAAGCCTTTGAGGGACAGCTAGCTGTAAGTGCATTACTGTAGCCATATGAAACTATTGTACATTAAGCTTATTTGACTAACTAAATATCCAACTATCATATGCCTAGGGTCGCTTGGCCATTAACACAAATCATGCCCCAACAAGGGAAGTTATGACTGATCTGATGCGTGTTGCAATAAAGAACCAATGCTATCAAATCAAGAAGAGATACTTCAATGGTGTTCCTGCAAATCAGATTAGTACAACTTCTCCAGTTCGCTACATGACTGATGTCGAATTGAGGGCACTTGTTGCAAAGTGGTCAGATCCAAAGAACAGGGTATGGGCATCAATTCATACATTCACTATCAGTTTCCAAAGTCTCTTATTTTAAACCTATGATATCAACTAACATGTTCATCCTCTTGTAGCAAACATGTGAGAAGAACAAGGAAAACCGCAGTAAAGTCAAGTATCATCAGGCTACGGGTTCTCACTGCTATGTGGCACACTTACATGCATACGTAAGTAAAACATTACCTTGTTCACTTACCTGCACATTTGGACTGAACTAATTATTTTCCCTTTCATATGTGCCTACTTTGCCGTGATTTTTCCATTACACAGAAACAAACAAGAATCCTTGATGAACCAAGCCTAGATCAGGCTGCAGAAGTAGACACAGTGGAAGCCTTCCAGACGTGCCACACTAGCTCCAAATGTGGCCTAAGTGACCCTGCAACAGAAGCACTTGTAAGTGCACACATTATATGCCTACTAGTTGCCATTTCACATAAATCATGTGTGGACTTTATGCATACATAGTAGTAGGTTTTCAATGATATGGTTCTTTGGGCTTTGTGGAGAGGGTCCGATGTTTTAGTAGCTGCAAATTTTTGAACAAAGTAATAGCATGTATGTGGGACCTTACATTTAAATTAACTTGTTCAGTAACCTCCACATCTATACATTGATATAGTAATAGCATGTTTGTGTTGTGGTACAAGCAAGAGATCAAGATTCATGGCGGTCCTCACACTTGTTGGTGTGCGCTTTAGACTTGTTCCGGAGATAACTTGTATGATTTTTCCCCGCTTGATTTCTAGCTCGGATTGATGTGATTTTTTACCGATCTTGTGTTGTCGGATCGGTTGCAATTAGATTCTCTCTCTATCATATTGTGAGGAATTATATGTCAGTACGTATGAATAACAAATATCTTGTGACATATGTTTACCTCTACTTTATTGCATTTATTACTCATTGTCATGTTCCTATTGGTCAAATACTCGTAACTCTTTTACCTTGATGATATTTCAGTCCCAAATGGAAGCTTTGAGGACTGAACCTGTTCCTGAAGGTGAGATGCCAGCATCAAGTGTGCAAGTCGTGTCGAAGGTGCTCTCTCAGAACAGCTCTAACTTATTCCTGAAGAGTGTTGGCTTCCAAACACCGGCATCCTCCAAGTCAGGATCATCAAATGAAAGTGAGCTCCGGGAGAAACTTGCAGCTAAAGCGACGACAGCTGTTCAAGGTGAACTGGATGACCTCAGGAAGAAAATTCAAGATGCAGAGGAAGACCGGGCAAGGACACAGAAGGAGCTGGAGGAGTACAAGAAGCTTACAGAGAAGAACATCAAGGAGATGGCGGAGACCAATTTGCTCCTCAAGAAGCTCTTCTCCCTCCAGGGAAATGCTTCGTCATCGACTTGAACATAGCTGCTGCTCAGCTTTCCTTTCAATTATTTGTCACTTTGCCTATCTAGTAACTTGGTTGTGTGTGCAACTTTTTATGGTACTTGGTACTGTTTGAACAACCTATTTACTGAATTTGCAATGTCTAGTGGTGTGCATCTATTGTATATGCACACTTGAATACTTGATGCAAATCTTATGGAATTGTGTACCCATTATAGTATCAATTGCAAATTCCTATTATATTATTATTTCCAAATCTGTGACCAAATGGATGGTGTATCTGTGACCAAACTATTTTCAAATATGTGACCAAGAGATGTTATATTTGTGACCAAAGTGATGGCAAATCAGTGACCATATTATATCAAACCGTGACGATACCAAATACCATTCTGTGACAATTTAAACATGACATCTATGACGATTCCAAGATGATGACTCAGCAGCCACGTCATTGATGACATCACCGCCTCGTCATCAGCCAGCGTGGCATACTGCAGGCTATGACCAACACAAGACTACATCTATGACGAAACCGGATCGTCACACTACTGTAACGGCACCATCCGTTAGCCAGGCGGATGGGAGATTATGACGAAAAAGGATCGTCACAAAATCACTAATGGCGTTAACGGCGACGTCAGTTAGCCAGGCGGACGTGAAATTATGACAAAAACAGGGTATAATCTATGACCAAAAACGTTCGTCATAGAATGAATTCAAATCCATGACGACACAAAATTCATCACAGATTGGAGACACATCTATGACGAAAAAACCAATTTCGTCACCGATGAACAAATGTGACGCCACCATAGTGACCAAAACAAAATCGTCACAAATCATCACAAAAGATTAATTGTGACCATTCTGGCGTCTTCAATGACGTTAATGTAATGTCATTGATGAAAACATCCCTACTAGTGTCGGTAGTACCGACCTGGTACTGGAAGTACCGAGCCCCTCGGTAGTTCCGGCACCACGTCGGTAGTACGGACAGGTCTTTTAACCATTGCATTTGTTTCAGAAATTTGAAGTGATCCTATTCACCCCCCCCCCTCTAGGCATCACAAGGTCCTTTCAATTGGTATCAGAGCCTAATCCCTTGATTTAGGCTAACCGCTAAGGGATCAAGATGTCGGGGAGTGAAAGCAATCCAACCGCCGAAGAAATCACCGCAAAGGAAGCTCAAGAAAGAGAGCTCAAGGCTGCTCAAGTCGGTGATCTCACCGGCAAAGCTCCAAGTCGTACACCATCCAACATTTAAAGCTCTGATGAATCTTCATCTGACTCCGACTCGGACTCCGACTCAAGTGATGAAGATGTCAAGGATGGTGATGATCTGGCAAAGAAAGCGGCAAAGAAGAGAAGAAACGCTAAGAAGAAGAAGAAGGCCAAGAAGATGGCTAAGAAGCTCCTCAAGAGGATGATCAAGAAGGAGCAAGCTAAGTACACTCACTCTAGGTTCTACGAAGTGCCCCACAACTACGGACAAATTCCGGGCAACAACTCTAACGAAAAATTCTATTCCATGCATTTGGGAAAGCCTCCTCATTTCGATGGGAAGGACTATCCCAAATGGGCATATGATATGCAAATGCACCTTTACGGGCTTCACTCTTCTCTTTGGAAGATTGTGGTTGTAGGTGTTACAATACCCGCCGAAGGAGAAGTCCTCACAATTGAGCATGAGCAAGACCTTCACCGCAATGTGCAAGCTACAAGAGTCATCACGGGATCCTTGTGTGCACAAGAATTCAACAAGGTGCAAAACATCCAAATTGCCAAGGTGATTTGGGATACACTCAAGGAAGCACATGATGGAACCGAACATGTGAGGCAAGGGAAGATGGACCTAATCAACGGAGAGCTTGAGCTATTCTTCATGAAGGATGGAGAGACCGTACAAGAAATGTATGATAGGCTCATGGTCCTTGTCTCGGACATTAGAGCACTTGGAAGTAAGGATTGGGATGATTCAAAGGTCACCAAGAAGTTGCTAAGAGCTTTTGCCCCTAAGGACAAGAACTTGATGACAATGATAAGAAGGGATCCAAGATACCCAACAATGACACCCACTTGTGACAACCCGCCCAGGAAAATGCCGTACTACCGCCTAAACCAATCCACTTTGGTTAATAAGCAGTAATAAAGTATCATCCTGTCGTTAGTCGCCGAGTTAACGCCCGGTAAATCACTTATATAGAAATAAGGATCGACATATATGCATTAAAACTCACGCGAAGACGAGTCCAGAGATACAACATAATTAGCAACAGAAATTCACCCCGAAGGGTTTAACTATTACAAACCGAAGTTTTTGACATAACAACGTAGTTCAGAGTTTTTGAAACAGCGGAATTAAACAAATGAAAAGTGAGAACACCACGGGAGGCTAGCCATGATGCCTTCATTCGTCATCCTCCACCCACTCCAGCTCCCAGCCGGGCGGGATCTCTCTCGGCCACACATCACCAAAGGCATTACCTGGAGCAACAGATTATAACAAGGCTGAGTACACTAATACTCAGCAAGACTTACCCGTCAGTGATAACTACTTCACCAACTCTAGACATGAAAGGCTTTTCAGCCATTGGTTTCTTTTGCTGAAAAGTAAAAAAGAGTATGTCTTACTTTCAAGATTTTAGCACAAGTTCTAGTCGGTTTATTCTTTTCTAAATTAGCCATCTATTACAGACAAGGTTGTACCATACAATTAATCAAGCATAAAATTCATCATCTTCCATCATTAGGGATCTCATGGCCAGTGGAGTAAGTAGTCTCAGGTAACGGTGAGAGGTCGACAATCGATTGATTCAAACCTTGCAAGGTATACCTAAACACACGGTGGAATGCCCCCACGAGGACAACCACCAAGAGGGTTCCCAAAACTCTTCGGATCGGGATCGAATCTTACAGTCTTTGGTGCTGGCTATCCGGCATACCCCGCGAGGCACCTGGACTCACCATACACCACCGGTAGCTAGCCATGAGACGCATCCCAAGATGAGTAATAGTAAGATCCCTCGCCACCTCATTAAGGTACTAGGCTTACCGGTCCCATTCCCGACAAGTGCTTAGTACATTCAAACACTTAACCCACGATAGCCATTGGACCGGAGTCCACATCCCATGCTCTTACCACATGAGAAATCCATTTAAGGAGATCTTATGATTCCTATCTAGGAACCGAGGACCATGTGTGGTTCGAGGACCGGTGGATGGTCGCTTCCTTGTGTGATGAGTGATTGACAACGTTGTGTGGACCGATTCTTAGCTAAGTATTGCGGGTGCGAGGTTGCGGCTCGACTCGTGTTGGTGCGGGTGAAGAACAAGCGCGAAAGGTCGTTGCGGTGAGGCCTCCAGGTGTGGAGAAGACAAGTAGGCTTCGTTCGAGGGACCCGGTGGCCAGCGGGGGTCAAGTGCGGGCCGCATGGTGGCATGAACAAGAAGATGAAGTCGTGGACGGTTTCTTGGTAGAGCCTCAAAACCAAGGTCGAGCCGGGACTACGTGGGAGCCGAGTCATGAGTGGAGATTGGCGGAGGCTACACCGAGTTCGCGGGGTTTGCGGTGGTTCACCGTAAAACCACCGGGTTACTCGGTTGAGCCACAAAACCGAGGCCGAAGACTCGATGAGGAGGTGCGGCCACCCGGGCCGGTTCAACCGCCCGGGAGGGGCGGTCGGACCGCCCGGGGCCGGTCGGATCCACCGGGCCGGTCCTAACCGCCCGGGGGGGGCGGTCGACCGCCCGGCCGCCGGCGCCGAGAAGCTTCGAAGCGGAGGACACGCGTCGGGATCGCAAGGCGTGCGTCGAGGCTACGCAGGGTGCGGTCGCCGGCATCCGTCCGATGGTGAAGACATCAAGAATTCCAAATCCGCCCTTGAGGGGCATGTATCCCTAGTTAGTAGAGAGGGGCATTTTAGACATTCGGTTGCCGCCTATATAACCCAAGAGGTGAGAGGTTGGCGACCAACTCTTGGAACCCTAGCTCATTTCGTTTTTCCATTTTCGTCCTCTATTTTCCCTAGGTTTTTAGAAGGCTAGTTTGAGAGCTTCATGTGAGATCTAGAGAGAGGGATGGATGTTTGGGTGGCAAACTAGACCTTGTACGAACCATTCATGGCATGTATAGAAGGTTCGGCGTGGTTCTTGATGGTGGTTTTCCCGTCTCTTTGATGTTGATTTTCGGAGCTCTTTTTGGCGGTGTTTTGAGAATGATTTCTTGGGGTTTTTGGTGGGTGTCACGTATGAGGTTCTTGTGCCTCTTTGGCTGGTGACTTTGCCCCCAAATCCCCTTTGAATCGGACTCGATTTGGTGGTTTTTCGAGTTGGGCGAGTTCTTGACCTAGAGAAGCGATTTCTTCGATTCCTCTTGATTGTGAGCGTTTCGGGTCGATTCCTTTGAGGTAGAGGTTGCCCGGGAGGTAACCCGACTATCCCCGAAGTTTGGCCGCAATCCGTGGAGTGATTCGGGAGATTGAGCGCAAGGAAGTTGAGGTTTGACCCGCGGGTTCCTCGTTCGGAAGGGGCGGTCTAACCGCTGCGGGGGGCGGTCTAACCGCCCGGGGTGTTTCCGGGTCAAAGTTTTGTTTCGCCGGATTTTCCTCTGTGAGTTCGTTCGCCTTGATCGGAGGAGTGTCCGGGGTGAAATTTGGGGTCATTCTCGTGCGGTTTGCTAGGTGTTCTTGGTCGGGGTTCGTTGCTGGGTACGGAGGTTAGACCGCCCCGGTAGCCGGTCTAACCGCCCCTAGGCCCTTGGGTGAAGGTTTGGTTTTCGCCGGGATTTTCCGGTAGCTAGCATGGCCTTGACCGGAGATCTCTGTTGGTGAAACCGTGGTGTGTTTTGGTGCTCGGAAGAGGCGTTTCGGAGGATTTCTTGGTTGCCGGGTGGAGGCGGTTTAACCGCCCCTATACCGGTCTAACCGCCCCCTCCGGTTAGCCGCTTTCGAGTTGTTTCCGCCGTCGGTCTTGCCGCGTGTGTGTTGTGGTTGCCGATAGAGTTTGTTCCTAGAACCGGTAGCACTCCGGTGGCTACGTGGTTTTGGCAAACGGGAGGTAGAAGTGCGGAGTGTGTGATTTCGGGGGGTTCGACCGAGCTAGTTCGTCTTGTCGGAGTTTCAATCTCCCTCGAGAAGAATTTTTATCGGCTCCCATTCACTCCCCCTCTCTCGGTCGCCTTATCGGTCCTTCAAGTGGTATCAGAGCCGGTTCGGGTCTTGTTGACTCTAACCCAGTCTAAGATCCAAGGATGGCGTACCAGGAATGGGGTTCGGGTCCTCCACACTTCGATGGAAAGAACTACCAGATGTGGAGCAAGCGGATGGGTGCGTTCCTCCGCGGAAAGGGTCAGACTCTGTGGGATGTCACGGTGGACACAGGATATGTCCAGCCGATGGATTTCCTTGCTCCAGGGTCGAGGGACAGATTCGACGCCAACAATAAGGCGGTCGACTACTTGTTTCGTGCTTTGTGTCGGCCGAGTTCGATCGGGTGCACACCGAGCACTTGGCTTGTAGGATTTGGGCGGTGTTGAAGGAGGCTCATGTTGGGAACGCCCGTGTTCGAGGGCACGGTTGTATGCGACCTACCGGAGAGAGTACGAGAACTTCACTCATCTCCCCGGTGAGTCCATCGATGCCTTGTTCCGTAGGTTCACGGTGGTTGTGAACAACATGAGGGCCAATGTGGACGTGCTCCCGTACGATGATCATGATAGAGCGGTCAAGCTCTTACACTCTTTGGATCGTACGATATGGGGCGGAAAGTTCGAGGCCATAGTCGAGTCGGAGAGGTACGATACTCGACGGTGAACGAGCCGTTCTCGAAGCTCAAGTCGGCCGAGGTGGATAGGGGCATGACCGCCAAGCTCGAGGGACCGACCGACTCCCATAGTCTTGCCCTCGTTGGTGGTTCCAAAGGAAAGACTAACTCTAACCCATCCACCGGGATGTTCTCGTTTTCCTCTTTGATGTCTATGCCGGATGAGGAGTTTGATGACCTTGGAGAGGACGAGCCGGCGCTGTTGACGAGGAGGTTCGAGAGGTTGCACGAGAACCGTGTGAACATGAGGAGGAACACGAGGACTCGTTTCCGGTGCGGCAAGCGGGACACTTCGTCGCCGACCGCCGAGAAGGCCGAGAACAAGGACAGCTACAAGCACAAGCCGAGGAAGAACGACGACAAGTACCGTTCGAGGCGCGACCACAAGAGCAAGCACAAGAACAAGTACAAGGACGAGCGACGATCGAGGAAGAAGGAGGGCCGAGGCAAGGCCCGAGCGATGGTGGGAGCGAGCGACGTCGACTCCAGTTCCGCGTACTCCACCTCGAGCTCGAGCAAAGCCCCGATGACGAGGGAGATCGTCGCAAGAACAAGAGGTCGTCCAAGAACCCGAGCGGGCCGAGGCCGCTCGCGAGAGACGGCTTCGTACCATGGCGCCGAGCTCCGGCGGCAAGAAGAGTACACGGAGCGACTCGGACTGCGAGTCCGACGATGAGGTGCGTGATGAACTTCCCTTCTTGCGCCGGGAGAATGAGAGGCTTGGCTCTGCGCTTGATAACCGTGATGACATGCTTAGAGAGGCCAAGAAAATGAGGAAAGAGCTTAGAGCTTCACTCGAGGATGCTAGGACTAGAGTGGGTCGAGCTAGAGACACAAGTGCTTGATAGCAAGCTTGAGATTGATTCGCTTAAGGCTAGCCCCGTTGTTGCTGATGAAAATGATTGTGCTGATTGCTCCATATTCCTTGCTGATCTTGCTTTGTTTAAGGAGAAGCATGCCTCCAAGTGTGAGGAACTAGATGTGCTTAGGGTTGAAGTGGCTGAGCTTAAGTCTAGACCTGCCTTGCTAGGTGCTTGCACTTCTTGCCCTGTTTTGCATGCTAAGATTGATGAGTTGCATGCTTACACTAGTTCGCTCGAGGCTAAATTGAAGGAACCCATGCCTACATCTTGCTCTACCTGTGAAATGCATGCATTGAAAAATTTGGAGCTTGCACATTATGTTGATCGTTTGCAGGATGAGAATGATGATTTGAGGAAGTTGATGGGTTGGTTGTCCGGTCACGAGCCTCGGTTGAGGATGATGATCGAGGCCTTTAAGAGGCAAGATGGTGAGGGGCTTGGAGCAAACAAGGTTGGTGAGGGAAGTGGAGAGAATATCCCGAGCCACCAAAAACCCACCACAAGAATGAGTTCCCTCCAAAACCCAACCATCTTAGGAACCGACTAGACACAACCCCGCCTCCACCTATATTTCCTACACCCACAAATGATCTCCAAAAGCCCATCAAGTTTGTGAGCACTTCGGGGAAAGTGTTCTTTGGGAAAGTGAGAGAGAAGGCAAGTGAGGAGAAATCGGTGGAGGAGTTGAGTGGAGAGAAACCAAGCGAGCAGCCCCAATCCAAGCCAAAACCTAAGCTTGTGAGGTTCCGTTGTGGCCATTGTGGGAAGGAGGGTCACAAGGATGAGTTTTGCTTCAAGAGGAAGCGGGAAGTGAGGATGGCAAAGGAGTGGGCGAACAAGGATAGGTACAACCCTTCCTATGGTGTACCTAAGCCTCGTATGCCACCGCCCGGGGGTAAGGGCGTGGTAAGAAGTGTTCGGCATGGGGAGATGCGAGTTCCCGCGGCCCGAGGAGCGCGTTCGGGAGGGGGGCGGTCGACCGGCCCGGCTAGGCGGTCGGGCCGGCCCGGCCCGCAGGGGGGGCGGTTAGACCGGCCCGGCTAGGCGGTTTAACCGCCCCCGCACTCGGGCGGAGTGGTTTTCGAGGTGGTGAGTCGAGAGGTTTCGGGTCCGGAGGTGGAGTCACCGGTGGTTGGTCCGGAAAGACAAGCAGGGTGGTCGGTTGCTAGCCATTCTCCCCCTCGAGGTCACTACGGGGATGGGAGGAGTCGTAGCTTTGAGAAGGAGAGGAGGGACGCTCCACGGGTTGTCTTCCGTGGTTTTGGTCCTCCTCCGGGCGGTGAGGGGTGGTTTCCTCGGAGTGGTTACCGAGGTGGTGTTCGTGGAGGTAGCTTTGGTAGGAGAGATGCTTTGGTTGGTGCTAACCCCACTTTCGAGCAAATGGCTCGGCACTCGGTTTTCCTCCTTTGGTACTAACCCCGCTCTTTGAGTCGTTTGTTCGCTCACGTGCTTGTTTTTGAATTTTAGGTGGGAGACTTGAAGAACATTTGGTTGATTGACTCCGGTTGTTCGAGGCATATGACCGGAGACAGGGGGTGGTTCTCAAGTCTCGTCCCGGTGGTGACGAAGAGGTACATCACTTTTGGGGACAATGGGCGTGGGCGTGTGCTTTCAGAAGGTGAGATAAAAGTGAGTGACAAGATCACTCTGAGGCGTGTTGCTCTTGTTCAATCGCTGGGGTACAATTTGCTTTCGTGTCTCGGTTGTTGGATGAGGGTTTTGAGGTGTTGTTTCGGCCTGGTGGTTCTCGGATTGTGGACTCTCGAGGGGACCTTGTTTGTATGGTCGTTCCCGAGGGTCAGGTGTTTCGTGCTGATTTTTCTCAGTCTTCGGGTGTTGAGCGTTGTTTCTTGGCCGGTTCTTCGAGTGAGTTGTGGAAGTGGCATAGGAAGTTGGGTCACTTGAGCTTTGACCTTCGTCTCGCTTGAGTAAACTCAATTTGGTCCGAGGATTGCCATGTTTGAGGCTTGAGAAAGAGTTGGTTTGTGCTCCGTGTAGGCATGCCAAGATGGTGGCCTCTTCTCACCCGCCTCTCACCGATGTGATGACCGAGCGTCCATGCGAGCTGCTCCATATGGACCTTGTTGGCCCGGCTCGCGTGCGATCCGCGGGTGGGAAGTGGTATGTCCTTGTTGTGGTGGACGACTTTTCTCGGTATGCATGGGTGTTCTTTCTTGAGGAGAAGGGGGAGACGTTTGGTTTTGTTCGAGATCTAGTCTTGAGGTTGAGGAACGAGAGGCACGGAGATGCCATACGAGCTATCCGCCGGTGATAATGGCTCGGAATTCGGGAACTCTCGTTTTGAAACCTTTTGTCATGACTTAGGTCTTGAGCACCGCTTTCGAGTCCGTATACGCCTCCCCGAATGGTGTTGTGGAAAGGAAGAACGGGACCTTGTGCGAGATGGCTCGGACGATGCTTGATGAGCATAGGACTCCGAGGAGGTATTGGGGTACGAGGCGGTGAATACCGCGTGCTATGTTTCGAACGAGAATATACCTCGAGTGCACAAGAAGAAGACATGCTATGAGTTGATGCATGGTCGCACACCCAAAGTGAGTCACTTTCATGTCTTTGGTTGCAAGTGTTTTATTCCCAAGAAGGGCGAGGAAGTTGGATAAGTTTGAGGCTAGGTCCGTCGATGGAATTTTCTTTGGTTATGCATCTCATTCTAGAGCATATCGTGTGCTCAATCTTGAAACTAACCAAATCGTGGAGACTTGCGAGGTAACCTTCGACGAGACGAGCCACGTAGTCGGCTTGTCTTTGAGTGTGCGGTGATGATGAGCTTGGCGAGGAGATCTTTCGGGAGGAGGAGCATGAACATGGTGATGATGAAGATGGCGGTGCCGTGCCCCCGCCGGACATGTACCCACTACTTCGACTACAATGATGGATGGACCCTCTGCTACACCTACGACGACAAACCAAGAACGAGGAGAAGCTGATGTTGAGGGGGAGGTAGCTTCGAGGCGAGAACCTCCCCGGCGAATTCAAGTGGATCACCCAGCTTCGAGGATCATCGGCGACATGAATGAACGCACTACACGGTCGAGGGTTCGAAACAATTCCCATTTTGCTCATGCTGCATTTGTTGCTTCTTTCGAGCCCAAAGACATTGGACACGCACTATCCGATCACAATTGGGTTAACTCGATGCATGAGGAGTTGGAGAACTTTGAGAGGAATCGGTGTGGGGAGTTGGTTGACCCTCCCCCGGGGTGTAAGCCGATTGGTACAAAGTGGGTGTGGAAAAACAAAGAGGGAGAGAAGGGTGAGGTTGTGAGGAACAAGTCGAGACTTGTTGCTCGGGGGTTCGGTCGGAAGGAGGGGATCGACTACGAGGAGACCTTTGCTCCCCGTAGCCCGTTTGGAGGCGATTAGGATCCTTCTAGCCTTTTCTCGTGGCTAAAGGGTTCAAGTTGCACCAAATGGATGTGAAGAGTGCTTTTCGAATGGTGTCTTGGAGGAAGAAGTGTATGTGAGGCGACCTCCGGGGTTTGAGAGTGAGAAGTACCCCCACCGGGTGTACAAGTTGAGAAAGGCGCCGTATGGGTTGAAGCGAGCGCCTAGAGCTTGGTATGGCGAGGTTGAGGGGGTTCTTGTTTGAGAGAGGTTTTGAGATGGGGAAGGTCGATCGGACCTTGTTTTTGCCGAGGCAGGGGCGGAGATATCCCGATTGTGCGGTGTACGTGGATGATATTGTCTTTGGTGGCTCGTCTAACTCTCTTGTTGCGAGGTTTGCGATGATATGAGCGGGGAGTTCGAGATGAGTATGATGGGTGAGTTGCAGTTCTTCCTCGGGCTACAAATCAAGCAATCAAAGGAAGGAACATTTGTGCACCAGGCTAAGTACACCAAGGACATTGTGAGGAAATTCAAGATGGAGGACTCCAAGGCTATGACGACGCCGATGAGTACAACTACGGCTCTTGATGCGGACGAGGAAGGTGAACACGTGGACCAGAAGGAGTACCGGAGCATGATCGGGTCACTCCTCTACTTGACAGCCGACGAGGCCGGACATACGGTTCTCGGTGTGTCCGTGCGCTCGTTTTCAAGCGTCTCCGAGGACTTCGCATCGGCAAGCGGTGAAGCGAATTTTCGGGTACTTGCGTCACACTCCCGACTTCGGCCTTTGGTACTCCGCGTCCTCTTCTTTGGCGCTTCATGGCTTTTCAGACGCGGATTTTGCCGGGTGTCGGTTGGATAGGAAGTCCACTTCTGGGACTTGCCAGTTTTTGGGGTCTTCGTTGGTGTCTTGGTCTTCTCGTAAGCAGTCGAGTGTTGCTCAATCCACGACCGAAGCCGAGTATGTTGCCGCTGCTAGTTGTTGCTCTCAGCTCCTTTGGATCACATACACCATGAGTGACTTTGGTGAGGAGTATACCCATGTCCCACTTCATTGTGATAGCACCAGTGCCATAAGCGTTGCAAAGAACCCAGTGCTCCATTCCAAAACCAAACACATAGAAGTGAGGTATCATTTCCTGAGAGACAACGTAGAGAAAGGAAAGATAGCGTTGATCCATGTACCCACACATGACCAACTAGCCGATATTTTCACCAAACCCCTAGATCAAGCAACTTTCACTCGTTTGCGGGGGGAACTTGGTGTGTGTTTGATTTCTTGAGTTGGGTGTGTGGGGGCTTTCTTTTGCCGGTGGTGTCGAGCCCGTTTTGCCTCCCCTCGAGGAGCCGGTTTGTAGCATATGTATAGCTTTTCTTTGTGCATTTCTTGCATTTGGCATGGCATATGTAACATGATGTATAGGCATCCTTGTATCTTAGATTACATGCATTTTGTATCATATGCATCGGATAGGAAAAGCTTCTCATATATACAATGTTTACCATGGGTTGCTATATATGTTTTTGTGAGCTTGTTTGATATGCTACGGTTAGTTTGGCTTAGCTCTTGATGATCTTGATGAATGATCCATGGTTGATGGCTATTTTTTTTAAAAAAATGTCACATACATGCTCTCTCATGTGTAAATGCCTATATATGATCTTGACATGTTTTAGTGGCTTTGCTATGCTTACTTTGTGGTTGGATAGCTAGTTTATTGATCATATGGAGCCAAAGGCTCACTTGCCATCATGAATGTTTAGCCCTCTTGCTTAATCTTGTGGAGGGGCATAAGTTCCTTTTTGTCGCAAAGACATTTCATGTACCATCTACAAATCTGAAAATGAAATGAAAAATGCTTGGAAAATATGTTCCCATGTCATATGTGCTGAAATTAATTTGCTTTGGGTGCTAAACCGTTGCATGATGCCTACCAATGAGAAGTCTCATACATAGAAGTAGGCACATGGCTCGGTGGCTTTGACATGACATGAGGTGCTTTTGGGTGTTTATGATGGTCTTATGATTAGAATGGCTATCCTAGCATGAAGTTTGAGTGGCTTTGCCGTTTTGATATGTTTTGCTCATGTTTAGGTATTTGCTTGTGAGGGAGTAACTTTTCGCAAAATTCCTAAAATTCTTTTTAGCCTTGTCCAATGGTTGTGAAACTTGGTGATCACGTAGTTAAGGTCCTTACGAACTGTCGAGTATCTAACTTGCTCATTTGGACTTGTGTAGCTCCTTGTGATGAATTTTGTATATTCGAGAAGCTATATGTTGCAAGTTTTCGCATTTTGCCTTGATTCATGCATTGTCAACAAGGGGGAGAAGTTTGTGCATGTTTTGGGCACTGGGAGTGTTTGGAAGGTGTTCCAATTGTTTCGGGCGCTTTTGAGCGAGTTTGGTGCGGGGCGGTTTCTTTGGGCGGTCTAACCGCCCCCCGAAGCGGTCAAGTCGGGCGAGGCGGTCTAACCGCCCGGGCGGCGGTCTAACCGCCCGGGCGGTGTGAGCGAGTTTTTGCTCTTTGTTGCATTTCCGAGTTGCATTGTTGCATGTGTTCGGGGGGGGAGTGTCTTGTGGCTCGGGGGAGATTGCATTTGTGCGGGGGGAGCTCTTTGTGGTGTTCGAGTTTTGCTTTGGTGGTTTGCGCTCTTTGCTTGAGCCGCGTTTTGTCTCGGATGTGTCGAGCCGTTGCCCTTGCCTAAGGGGTCCGAGACTTGTCTTCTTCAAGTGATCTCGGCTCTTTGCCTTTCTTTGGCTTTCGATCGCTTGTTGGGGTTTCCTTTTATTTTGTTTCTTTTCTTTTCCTTTTCTCTTATGTTACTTCATGTGAGTGTGTTGTCAATGCACTCATCAAGGGGGAGATTGAGGACCATGTGTGGTTCGAGGACCGGTGGATGGTCGCTTCCTTGTGTGATGAGTGATTGACAACGTTGTGTGGACCGATTCTTGGCTAAGTATTGCGGGTGCGGGTTGCGGCCCGACTCGTGTTGGTGCGGGTGAAGAACAAGCGCGAAAGGTCGTTGCGGTGAGGCCTCCGGGTGTGGAGAAGACAAGTAGGCTTCGTTCGAGGGACCCGGTGGCCGGCGGGGGTCAAGTGCGGGCCGCATGGTGGCATGAACAAGAAGATGAAGTCGTGGACGGTTTCTTGGTAGAGCCTCAAAACCAAGGTCGAGCCGGGACTACGTGGGAGCCGAGTCATGAGTGGAGATTGGCGGAGGCTACACCGAGTTCGCGGGGTTTGCGGTGGTTCACCGTAAAACCACCGGGTTACTCGGTTGAGCCACAAAACCGAGGCCGAAGACTCGACGAGGAGGTGCGGCCACCCGGGCCGGTTCAACCGCCCGGGAGGGGCGGTCGGACCGCCCGGGGCCGGTCGGATCCACCGGGCCGGTCTAACCGCCCGGGGGGGCGGCTCCGACCGCCCCGGCCGCCGCGCGAGAAGCTTCGAAGCGGAGGACACGCGTCGGGATCGCAAGGCGTGCGTCGAGGCTACGCAGGGTGCGGTCGCCGGGCATCCGTCCGATGGTGAAGACATCAAGAATTCCAAATCCGCCCTTGAGGGGCATGTATCCCTAGTTAGTAGAGAGGGGCATTTTAGACATTCGGTTGCCGCCTATATAACCCAAGAGGTGAGAGGTTGGCGGCCAACTCTTGGAACCCTAGCTCATTTCGTTTTTCCATTTTCGTCCTCTATTTTCCCTAGGTTTTTAGAAGGCTAGTTTGAGAGCTTCATGTGAGATCTAGAGAGAGGGATGGATGTTTGGGTGGCAAACTAGACCTTGTACGAACCATTCATGGCATGTATAGAAGGTTCGGCGTGGTTCTTGATGGTGGTTTTCCCGTCTCTTTGATGTTGATTTTCGGAGCTCTTTTTGGCGGTGTTTTGAGAACGATTTCTTGGGGTTTTTGGTGGGTGTCACGTATGAGGTTCTTGTGCCTCTTTGGTCGGTGACTTTGCCCCCAAATCCCCTTTGAATCGGACTCGATTTGGTGGTTTTTCGAGTTGGGCGAGTTCTTGACCTAGAGAAGCGATTTCTTCGATTCCTCTTGATTGTGAGCGTTTCGGGTCGATTCCTTTGAGGTAGAGGTTGCCCGGGAGGTAACCCGGCTATCCCCGAAGTTTGGCCGCAATCGGTGGAGTGATTCGGGAGATTGAGCGCAAGGAAGTTGAGGTTTGACCCGCGGGTTCCTCGTTCGGAAGGGGCGGTCTAACCGCCTGCGAGGGGGCGGTCTAACCGCCGGGGTGTTTCCGGTCAAAGTTTTGTTTCGCCGGATTTTCCTCTCGTGAGTTCGTTCGCCTTGATCAAAGGAGTGTCCGGGTGAAATTTGGGGTCGTTCTCGTGCGGTTTGCTAGGTGTTCTTGGTCGGGGTTCGTTCTTTGGGTACGGGAGGTTAGACCGCCCCGTAGCCGGTCTAACCGCCCCTAGGCCCTTGGGTGAAGGTTTGGTTTTCGCCGGGATTTTCTCGGTAGCTAGCATGGCCTTGACCGAGAGATCTCTCGTTGGTGAAACCGTGGTGTGTTTTGGTGCTCGGAAGAGGCGTTTCGGAGGATTTCTTGGTTGCCGGGTGGAGGCGGTTTAACCGCCCCCTATACCCGGTCTAACCGCCCCCTCCGGTTAGCCGGCTTTCGAGTTGTTTCCTGCCGGTCTTGCGCGTGTGTGTTGTGGTTGCCGATAGAGTTTGTTCCTAGAACCGGTAGCACTCCGGTGGCTACGTGGTTATGGCAAACGGGAGGTAGAAGTGCGGAGTGTGTGATTTCGGGGGTTCGACCGAGCTAGTTCGTCTTGTCGGAGTTTCAATCTCCCTCGAGAAGAATTTTTATCGGCTCCCATTCACTCCCCCCCCCCTCTCGGTCGCCTTATCGGTCCTTCGGGAACCTATTCTCGCGAGTGACATCATCACCCGACTTGTAACGGTCCTATAGCTTAGCAGCTATCGACCTAACATACTAGTAAGGACACAGGTACCTAGGGATCATGCATCTGAGGTTCCATACAACTCCTGAACTTAATGCACAAGCATCCACAAATAATTGTATATCAAATTTGAAAACTGGGTCGGATGCACCGGGGCTTGCCTTCGTCAGCAAGGTTAGCCTGAGCACTCTCGGTGTCGTCGAGTACTTCCACGTACTGCAGTGCAGCTTCCGCTTCTCCTTCCTCGGCTTCCGGGACGAGTGAGTAGTCACCGTCAGGAAGATCTACACGGAATGCAATGCAGGGTTCAGGTGATGTGATGGATTGATTATTTATCTTATCCAACTCTTGTTGGCCATATTCACCTTAAAAACTAATTAATTATAAATTTCCTTTTCATGAAGGTTATTATTGATATGTGTTTTGTTCTTATAATTAAACACTTAATTAATGTTTCCTTTTATAAATTGTTATTTCATGTGAAGATTTAATACTTCACCTTTCACTAGTAAAGGTGTGTACAAAGATAATTAATTACAATTTAATTCTTTAAACAGCAAGGGTGTATTCTTAGCTCTTAAGTAAGTTTTGCAAACATGTCACAAAAAGGAATATAAGGAATAAAAAGGCATTTCCTATTTACAACACATTAAACCTATAAGGGCCTCCAAAGCTTTTATTTAAACAATAAATCATTTAAAAATTTCAATGGTGCTTCTTAGGCAACAACACACCTATACTAAGCCACTGAACACACATGCATGCTTGGGAGTGCAAGAAATTAATTATACCAATAATTACAAAAGGTTAAACACATAAACAAGATGAAAGCATATAAAACTAAATAGGCATCCAATTGCCCCAGACTTCCTCACATATGCTCTCTGGTCCTAAACCAGCCTAGGACAGCAGCAAGCACACCTAGAAATACTACTGATCTAGCATTACATGCATATATTAAGAATAAATACTTCTGATCACGCAAAAATTGTGATTAATTCACCAGAGATGTAACATGGCATACGAAGACAGCATGCAGAAGTTGGGCACAAAAACATAAATATTTTTTGCTACAAAAATCATTTAGACAGATTCTGCATAAATGGAAAACAATTCATATAAAAAGATTTACATCATAACTTTGTGCAATTTTACGCACAGAAGCTAGTGTTAACATCACACACAACATATCCAAAAATAGAATGCAGAGGACATACGGATTTTGAGATATCTCAGATCAAGTTTTTTCACATTTCTATTTTTCATGCCAAAAGTATAAAGAAACAGCCTAGGTGAGTATAACAAAAGTTGTAGTACTCCTCACCAGGAATCTAGCAAAATTGGGTTTGCAATTTTCTAAATGTTCTACGATTTTCTAGAGATTTTACAACTTCCAGCATAAACCTTTTACTATTGAAGTTACTCTTTTGCGCTAAGGACCCTGCAAAGATTTGGAACCTCACGAAAACACCCCTAGTTCACGGAAAACACCCTAGAACTACTTGGGGGCTTGCAATCATGGCCTTGGCCATGGGGAGGCGGCGTCGCCGGCCGCTCTCCCGGCGGGGGAAGCGGTGGGGCACGACCACATGCTCACCTAGGGCCTGGGGATGGCCGGAGTTGGGGAGGAGGAGCTGCCGGAGTGGGCGCACGGCGATGGCCGGCGGCGGCCGCCGCGGTCCTCTGCGGGTCCGGGGAACGTCCAAGAAGGATTGGGTGCGGTGGAGGATGGACGGGGAGGTGAGTTCACCGGCGGCGGCGCGGTGGAGCGGCGGGCGGGGGGTCGGGCGGCGCGAGGAGGAAGGGCGAGCGCTTAAATAGGGGACGGCCCAACCAACGGTGATGACGGCATGATGTCCCGGCCGTAGTACGGCGCATGAGGGCGGGGGGTCACGGCCGGACCGCCGGACCGAGGGGTGCGCGTCCGGCCGGCCGCCGGACTCTCGCGCGTCGCGGGGCGCGGGCGGCCTCGGGAGCCGCACGGCCGGGACGGCGGCCGGCCTCGGGCGAAGGTCGCCTCGGGCGGCGCACGGTGCGAACGCCGAGGGCGCGCGCGCGCGGGCGCGGGCGTGGCGTCGTGGCGCAGAGCGCGGCCGACACGAATTTATTTGTTGAGTCGCTGTTTGAGCACCAAAAACTCCAAATTCTTGAATATAAGTGTACCAAACGATGAATACAAAAGTTGTAGATCTCATTACCCCCTACAACATTCACAAAGGCCATATGGGGTTTTTCTCAATAGATTTTGCACAACAAGTCTGTCAACTTTGAATGCCACTCACTTTCAGTGAACAGGAGGTACTGTCCTTTGGGCAAGTTTTTCACCTTTTTCCACTGAAAATTTGAAATGCTAATTTACATGAAAGTTGTGTCCCTCAACAAACTGGACAACTTTCATAAAGGTAGATTTTTAAGTGTTTAGGTGAATTTTGGAGAACGAGGCAAAAGTTCCGGAAGACATCTAGGGTCACTAGTGTTTGAGTGGGGTTTGACCAACTTTGACCCTGGGTTGACCATACATGTGTGTTTACTTGACCAATGGTGTCATTAGGGTTTGTTGGTGACGTTTTCGAGGTGAGGACCCAGGTTGACCGTGACTTGACCACTGTCAGCAAAGTTGAGTGACAATTAAGGTTAATTAAAAACTTGGGGCGTCACAGCCTACCCCCCTTAAACGGAATCTCGTCCCGAGATTCGATTTAAGAAAAACAAGATAGGCAGGAGAACTAACGGTTTCGAGATTGCAGGAAGCCTGGGTCCTTGGTGTTGAGGTATTCTTCCGTCTCCCAAGTCGCTTCTTCTTCCGTGTGATGACTCCACTGTATCTTGTACATTCGTATTATTTGTCTTCGGGTCTTTTGCTCCTTTCGGTCCAACACTCTTAGTGGGTGCTCGATGAGTCAGAAATCCGGCTCAATCCAAGCATTAGCTTCTGTGATTACTTCGCTTTCTGGCACAAGCATTCCCTTCTTTAATTGGGTCACATGAAACACATTGTGGACTGCGGAAAACCGTTCTGGTAATTGGATACGATAAGCCACTGGCCCACATACTTCTATGACTTCATAAGGTCCAATGTAGCGCGGAGCTAATTTCCCTTTACACCGAACCTTTGCACACCTTTGGTGGGGGAAACCTTTAGATACACATAATCTCCCACTTAAAAGTGTCGGGGTGTCGTTCCCTTATCATGGTAACTCTTTTGCCTCATCTGAGCCATCTTCAAATTCTCCCTTATCACTTGTACTTTCTCTTCGGCATCTTTAACTAAATCCAGACCAAAGAGTGTCCTTTCTCCGGTTTCCGACCAGTTCAACGGAGTGCGACATCTTCGTCCGTACAGAGCATCGAACGGGGCCACCTTCAAACTAGCTTGATAACTTTGTTGTAGGAGAATTCTGCCAAGGACAAACATTTGTCCCAACTCTTATCAAAGTGTAAGATGCTTGCTCGTAGCATGTCTTTCAGAATCTGATTTATCCTTTCGGTCTGGCCATCGGTCTACGGATGATAGCTGGAACTACGAATCAATTTGGTCCCAAAGCACTCATGCAACTGCTCCCAAAAACGAGCTACAAACTGAGTTCCTCTATCAGAGATTATAGTCTTCGGAATTCCATGCAAACGAACTATTTGGTCCATATATAACTCTGCATATTGCTGCACTAAATAAGTGGTATGCACTGCAATGAAATGAGTTGTCTTGGTGAGTCTATCTACGATAATCCAAATAGAATCCTTCTTTCTAGCTGTCAGGGGTAAACCCACAATGAAGTCCATACTAATGTCATCCCACTTCCACATGGGTATCGACAAAGGTTGGAGTACACCTGCCGATTTCAAATGGCTTGCTTTCATCCGGTGGCAAGTATCGCACTCGGCTACATACTTGGCTATATCAACTTTCATGTTGGACCACCAGAAATTCTGTTTCAAATCTTGGTACATCTTGGTACTGCCGGGATGAATAGAGAATTTGGACATATGAGCCTCATCAAATATGGTCTTCTTAATTTCTAGATCGACAGGAACCATAAGGCGTTTTCCAAACCAGATCACATCCTGGTGATCCTTCTGGAAACAACTATACTTGGGATCTCCCTCTGCTAGTTTCTTTCTGATGATTTGTATATCCTCATCATTGCATTGAGCAGTGACAATTCTATCATAAAGATTTGATTCAGCAGCTAAGGTATAAAGATTTCCTCGTTGTACCACTTCTAAGTTGAGCCTTTTCATTTCTTCACATAATGGGTCACTAACTGGCTCCAACTCTAGATGATTGCAGTGAACTTTGCGGCTAAGAGCATCCGCAACAACATTTGCTTTTCTGGGGTGATAGTGCACTTCTAGGTCATAATCCTTAATAAACTCAAGCCATCTCCTTTGCCTCATATTCAGTTCTGACTGAGTAAAGATGTATTTGAGACTCTTGTGATCAATGAACATATTACAACGATTACCCATCAGATAATGTCTCCATATCTTGAGAGCGTGGACAACTGCGGCTAACTCAAGATCATGGGTAGGATAATTGATCTCATGAGGTCGAAGTGACCGTGAAGCATAGGCAATGACTCGGCCTTCTTGCATAAGAACGCAACCGAGACCCGTGCCTGATGCGTCACAGAAAACTTCAAAAGGCTTGGAATTATCTGGTTGCACTAGCACTGGGGCTGAAGTTAAGTGTTGTCTCAAGGTGTGGAAGGCTTTCTCACATGCTTCTCTCCACACAAACTTTACTCCTTTCTTGAGCAGTTCGGTCATAGGTTTAGCGATTCTAGAGAAGTCTGGAATGAATCGACGGTAGTAACCCGCCAAACCTAAGAAACTGTGGATCTGGTGTATGGACTTAGGTGGTTTCCAATCCATCACCTCTTGTACTTTGCTAGGATCTACAGAGATACCTTCCTTGGAAATAGTGTGGCCCAAAAATTTCACACTATTCAACCAGAATTCGCATTTGGAGAACTTAGCATAAAGCTTATGATCTCGCAAACGCTAAAAGACAATTCGGAGATGTTTGGCATGCTCCTTCTCATTTTTGGAATAGATAAGGATATCATCGATAAAGACCACTACAAATTTGTCAAGCTCCGTCATAAACACGGAGTTCATGAGGTACATGAAGTAGGCTGGGGCATTTGTGAGACCAAAGGACATCACTAAAAACTCGTAAAGACCATAACGAATGGAGAAAGCAGTTTTTGGAATGTCACAAGGTCGAATTTTGATTTGATGGTAACCAGAACGAAGATCGATTTTGAAGAAAACCGAAGTTTTTGACATAACAACGTAGTTCAAAGTTTTCGAAACAGCGGAATTAAACTAACGGAAAGCAGGAACACCACGGGAGGCCAGCCATGATGCCTTTATTCGTCATCCTCCACCCACTCCAGCTCCCAGCCGGGTGGGATCTCTCCGGGCCACACATCACCAAAGGCATTACCTAGAGCAACAGATTATAGCAAGGCTGAGTATACTAATACTCAGCAAGACTTACCCGTCGATGATAACTACTTCACCAACTCTAGACATGAAAGGCTTTCTGGCCATTGGTTTCTTTTGCTGAAAAGTAACAGAGAGTATGTCCTTACTTTCAAGATTTTAGCACAAGTTCTAGTGGGTTTATTCTTTTCTTTATTAGCCATCTAGTACAGACAAGGTTGTACCATACAATTAATCAAGTATAAAATTCATCATCTTCAATCATTAGGGATCTCATGGCTAGTGGAGTAAGTAGTCTCAGGTAGTGGTGAGAGGCCGACAATCGATTGATTCAAACCTTGCAAGGTAGACCTAAACACATGGTGGAATGCCCCAGCGAGGACAACCACCAAGCGGTTCCCAAAACTCTTCGGGTCGGGATCGAATCTACAGTCTTTGGTGCAGGCTATCTGGCATACCCCGCGAGGCAACCGGACTCACCATACACCACCGGTAGCTAGCCGTGAGACGCATCCCAAGATGAGTAATAGTAAGATCCCTCACCGCCTCATTAAGGTACTAGGCTTACCGATCCCATTCCCGACAAGTGCTTAGTACGTTCAAACACTTAACCCACAATAGCCATTGGACCGGAGTCCACATCCCGTGCTCTTACCACATGAGCAATCCATTTATGGACATCTTATGATTCCTATCTAGGAACCTATTCTCGCGAGTGACATCATTACCCGACTTGTAATGGTCCTATAGCTTAGCAGCTATCGACCTAACATACTAGTAAGGACACAGGTACCTAGGGATCATGCATCTAAGGTTCCATAGAACTCTTGAACTTAAATGCACAAGCATCCATAGATAATTGTATATCAAATTTGAAAACTGGGTCGGATGCACCGGAGCTTGCCTTCGTTAGCAAGGTTAGCCTGAGCACCCTCGGTGTCGTTGAGTACTTCCACGTACTGCAGTGCAGCTTCCGCTTCTCCTTGCTCGGCTTCCGGGACGAGCGAGTAGTCACCGTCAGGAAGATCTACATGGAATGCAATGCAGGGTTCAGGTGATGTGATGCATTGATTATTTATCTTATCCAAGTCTCGTTGGCCATATTCACCTTAACAATTAATTAATTAATTATAAATTTCCTTTTCATGAAGGTTATTATTGATATGTGTTTTATTCTTTTAATTAAACACTTAATTAATGTTTCCTTTTATAAATTGTTATTTCATGTGAAGATTTAATACTTCCCCTTTCACTAGTGAAGGTGTGTACAAAGATAATTAATTACAATTTAATTCTTTAAACAGCAAGGGTGTATTCTTAGTTCTTAAGTAAGTTTTTCAAACATGTCACAAAAAGGAATATAAGGAATAAAAAGGCATTTCCTATTTATAACACATTAAACCTATAAGGTCCTCCAAAGCTTTTATTTAAACAATAAATAATTCAAAAATTTCAGTGGTGGTTCTTAGGCAACAACACACCTATACTAAGCCACTGAACACACATGCATTCTTGGGAGTGCAATAAATTAATTATACCAATAATTACAAAAGGTTAAACACATAAACAAGATGAAAGAATATAAAAATAAATAGGCATCCAATTGCCCCAAACTTCCTCACACATGCTCTCTAGTCCTAAATCAGCCTAGGACAGCAGCAAGCACACCTAGAAATACTACTGATCTAGCATTACACAATTACAAAGGAAAACATGCATATATTAAGAATAAATACTTCTGGTCATGCAACAATTGTGATTAACTCAACAGAGCTGTAACTTGTCATATCAAGACAGCATGCAGAAGTTGGGCACAAAAATATAAATATTTTTAGCTACAAAAATCATTTAGACAGATTCTGCATAAAAGGAAAACAATTCATATAAACGATTTACATCATAACTTTTTGCAATTTTTGGCACAGGAGCTAGTCATAACATCACACATAACATATCCGAAAATTGGATGTAGAGGACTTATGGATTTTGAGATATCCCAGATCTAGGTTTTCACATTTCTATTTTTCATGCCAAAAATATCAAAAAACAGCCTAGGTGAGTATGACAAAAGATGTAGTACTCCGTACCAGGAATCTAGCAAAATTGGGTTTGCAATTTTCCGAATTTTCTACGATTTTCTAGAGATTGTACAACTTCCAGCATAAACCTTTTACTATTGAAGTTACTCTTTTGCGCTAAGGACCCTGCAAAGATTTGGAACCTCACTAAAACACCCCTAGTTCACAGAAAACACCCTAGAACTACTTGGGGGCTTGCTGGCCATGGGGAGGTGGCGGCGCCGGCCGGGTCGGCGGCGCGGCCGCGCTCCCGGCGGGGAAGCGGTGGGGCACGACCACGTGCTCACCTAGGGCACGGGGATGGCCGGAGTTGGGGAGGAGGAGGCTGCCGGAGCGGGCGCACGGCGATGGCCGGCGGCCGCGGCCGCGGCGGCTCGGTCCTCGGGGCGACGGCGGGCGCTTGGCTTGGACTACAAGCGACTCGACTATGTCCTCCCGGGTCCGGGGAAGGTCCAAGGAGGATTGGGCGCACCGGAGGATGGACGAGGAGGTGAGTTCACCGGCCGCGGCGCGGTGGAGCGGCGGGCGCGGGGTCGGGCGGCGCGAGAAGGAAGGGCGAGCACTTAAATAGGGGACGGCTCGACCAACGGTGACGACGGCGTGATGTCCCGGCCGTAGTACGGCGCACGAGGGCGGGGGGTCGCGGACGGACCGCCGAACCGAGGGGTGCGCGTCCGACCGGCACGGCGTGCGTGGCGCGCCGGCGCGTGGCGCGGGCGCGGACTCTGCGTGTCGCGGGGGCGCGAGCGGCCTCGGGAGCCGCACGGCCGGGACGACGGCCGGCCTCGGGCGAAGGTCGCCTCGGGCGGCGCACCGGCGCGAACGCCGAGGGCGCGGCACGCGGGCGTGGCGTCGCGGCGCGACGTCGCGGCAGAGCGCAGCCGACACAAATTTATTTGCTAAGTCCCTGTTTGAGCACCAAAAACTCCAAATTCTTGAATATAAGTGTACCAAATGATGAATACGAAAGTTGTAGATCCCATTACCCCCTACAACATTCACAAAGGCCATATAGGGTTTTTCTCAATAGATTTTGCACAACAAGTCTGTCAACTTTGAATGCCACTCACTTTCAGTGAACAGGAGGTACTGTCCTTTGGGCAAGTTTTTCACCTTTTTCCACTCAAAATTTGAAATGCCAATCTACATGAAAGTTGTGTCCCTCAACAAACTAGACAACTTTCATAAAGGTAGATTTTTAAGTGTTTAGGTGAATTTTGGAGAACGCGGCAAAAGTTCCGGAAGACATCTAGGGTCACTAGGGTTTGAGTGGGGTTTGACCAACTTTGACCATGGGTTGACCATACATGTGTGTTTACTTGACCAATGGTGTCATTAGGGTTGGTTGGTGAGGTTTTCGAGGTGAGGACCCAGGTTGACCGTGATTTGACCATTGTCAGCAGAGTTGACCGACAATTAAGGTTAATTAAAAACCTGGGGCGTCACACCACTCAACTCCTTGGAGAAATCTTGCATCAAGAACTAGTCGATCAAGACGTGGAGAAGTCTCTAACCTTGAATATGGGCAAGAGTCTCACCCTCAATGCTAGCTCTAGTGAAGTGGTGGAAGCAAAGCCCAAGCCCCCCAAGAGCAAGAAGGAAGACACTAGCGATGAAGGAAGCACAGATGAAGAAACCGCCTTTGCTATAAGGAAATACAAGAAATTCTTGAAGTCAAGAGCATCAAGAAAAGGCAGTGATGAAAGAAAGAAGAAGTCTCAAAGAAAGTGCTATGAGGGTGGAGAGTATGGACATTTTATTGCCGAGTGTCCCAAGAACAAGAACAAGAATGAGGAGGAGAAGAAATGCAAGGAGAAGAGTAAGGAGTACAAGAACAAGTACCTAGGGCGTGCTCACATGGGTCAACAAGGGGACTCAAGTGATGAAGATGAGGAACCAAAGAAGCAAGGCATGGCAACCGTCGCCATGGCACAAGGGTCATCTTCACCACACCTCTTCAACAACCTCTCCGACAATGAGGACCACTCTCACTTTTGCCTCATGGCAAGGGGGAGCAAGGTACAAGAATCTACCACCTCATCTTCTCTAACCTCTTCTTCATCCACACCTAGTAGTGACATAGAAAACTTTGATGAGGAAAAGGAAATGGAAGATAACATGATAAAGAAATTTGGTAAAAAGGGCCACAAGGAAATTAAAAAGCTTTTGGACAAACTAGAGGAAAAGAAGGAGATTCTCCATGAGCAACAAGACTTTCTTATCCTTGAAAAGGAAAGAAACCTTGCTCTATAGATATCTCTTGCCGAGGAGAAGGCTAAGGTGGAAAAGTTGACCACGGACTTGTCCTTAGCCAATAACTCCAACAAGAGGATGTCAAAAGTTTATACTTTAGCAAATGAATCTCTAGCTTCCCTAAAGACTACTCATAGTGAACTTCAATCAAGCCTTTCATGCTTGACGGAGAAATATAAAAATCTAGAAGCTAACTATAGTAGTCTTTGGGAAAGCACCAAAGCCACTCCTTCGGCAATATTGGACTCTAGTGCCTCCACTAGCAAAGGTTGTTCTGTTTGCTTTAACATTGATATAAATGCTCTGAAGACTAACCATGCAAGGCTTGAAGAGAAAATTAAGAGCAAGGACAAGGAAATTGCCCGATTGAACATGTTGATCACTCAAGGAAACATTGGTGCCAAGTCCATACCTAAGGTGGTTGACAAACAAGGACTTGGGCACCGCAAGAACAACAAGGTCAATGGTAGAGTGGTGGTGAAAGGGCATGAGATTCCCTTGTGGAACAAGGGTGGCTACCTCAACACCATTATGGGTATTGCCCATGGAGTCACCACTTCTACCACATCCAAGGATATGCCAAAGGCGATGAACACCACAAAAGGAAATGGCGGATTTAACTCTCCACCAAAGGCATCGAAGAATGTGGTTGAGCACAAGCCCTCTCCCAACTACACTTGTGACTACATTGTGACCTTGGATCACAATGGTAAAATGGTAGTCGAGTATGTTGGGGCCTACGCCATGAAGGCCATGAGGAAGAGTGTGTGGGTTCCAAAAGTTTATGTGTCTAACCTCCAAGGACCCAAATAATTTTGGGTACCTAAACCAAAAGCTTAAACTTGTTTTGCAGGCCTACTCCTCTGGTGGAAGCGCGTGGTTGATTGATAGTGGTGCCACTAATCATATGACCGGAGATGAAGGCTTATTTGCATCCCTTGATCATTATGACAACCCTACGGGAACTATCATCTATGGAGACAATGGTCAAGGAGATATTGTTGGTTTAGGTAAAATTGTTATCTCAACAACAAATTCAGTTGAAGATGTTTATCATGTTCAAGGGTTAGGATACAACTTGTTGTCGGTTTCACAACTTTGTGAGAAAGGCGACAATTGTCTCTTTACTCATGAGGGTGTGACCGTCTCTAGAAGGGAGGATTCCTCTATTGTCTTTGCGGGTCATTTACGGGGAAAGCTTTACTATGTGGATTTCACAAAAGTGAAGGTGGACCCTAAGGCTTGCTTAGTGGAAAAATCCGACTTGGGTTGGCTATGGCATCGCCGACTAGCCCATGTTGGCATGAGGAACGTGGCCAAACTTCAAAAGGACGAGCACATCCTAGGACTAACAAATGTTGTTTTTGAGAAAAATAGGTTATGTAATGTTTGTCAAGCCGGGAAGCAAGTTGGAGCTCATCATCCCGCCAAGAACATTCTATCTTCATCAAGACCGTTGAAGCTACTACACATGGATTTGTTTGGACCAATCGCCTACATAAGCATCGGTGGTAAAAAATATGGTTTAGTAATTGTTGATGACTTTTCCTGTTTCACTTGGGTATTCTTTTTGGAAGATAAGAGTGAAGAAAGGGAATTGTGAAGAAGTTCATTAGAAGAGTTCAAAACGAGTTCGAACTCAAGGTCAAGAATATAAGAAGTGACAACGGCTCGGAGTTTAGGAACACTCAAGTTAAAGAGTTCCTAGATGAAGAAGGCATCAAGCATGAACTTTCCACTCCATACACTCCTCAACAAAATGGCATCGTTGAGAGGAAGAATTGTACATTGATTGAAGCGGCGAGGACAATGCTTGATGAATACAAGACTCCAGACTCACTTTGGGTGGAAGCCATCAACACCGCATGCCATGCCGCCAACCGCCTCTACCTCCACAAGTACTTGAACAAGACTCCCTACAAAATCATCACCGGTAAGAAGCCTAGTGTGCATTACTTTAGGGTCTTTGGGTGTAAGTGTTTCATACTTAACAAGAAACCCAAAGCCTCAAAGTTTGCATCCAAGGTTGATGAAGGTTTTCTTCTTGGTTATGGAACTAACGAGCATGCCTATCGTGTTTTCAACAAAACCACCGGTTGTGTTGAGACAATGGTAGACATGAAATTTCATGAATCCAACGGCTCTCAACAAGAGCAAGTTAGTGAAAACCTTGTAGATGATGAAGAGCCCCCAAGCGTATCGATTTTTAGAATGGGGACCGGTGGAGTGATGCTTCGTGAGGTTCAAGTACAAGCTCCGGTTGACACAAACAATCAAGATCCACCATCATCAACAAGAGTGGAACCACCAAGTTCTCACGTTTATCAAGAAGAAAGTCAAGTTCATGGTGACGATCATGGACGGGGCTATGATCAAGGGGGAGAACAAGGTGGTGAAGCTCAAGAAGAAACTCCACAAGTTGAAGATGATGATGATGGACCAATTCAACGTCGATCTCAAGCACCACACCCAAGAGTACATCAAATGGTTCAAAGGGACCATCCCGTGGACAACATTATCGGAAGCATCCAAAGAGGGGTGACAACTCGCTCAAGGTTGACAAACTTTTGTGCATTATACTCATTTGTCTCCTCTTTGGAACCTCTTAGTGTGGAACAAGCTCTTGGGGACCCGGATTGGATTATTGCCATAGAGGAAGAGTTGAACAACTTCAAGAGAAATGAAGTCTGGGAGTTGGTACCAAGACCAAAGCAAAATGTGATCAGCACCAAATGGGTTTTTAGGAACAAGCAAGATGAATTTGGTGTTGTCACAAAGAACAAGGCAAGGCTTGTTGGAAAAGGATATACTCAAGTTGAAGGCTTAGACTTTGGAGAGACTTATGCACCGGTAGCAAGACTTGAGTCAATTCGTATTCTTTTAGCCTATGCTACTCATCATAACTTCAAGCTACATCAAATGGATGTCAAGAGTGCTTTCTTGAATGGACCTCTCCAACAAGAAGTGTATGTAGAGCAACCACCAGGCTTCGAAGATTCAAAACTTCCCAACCATGTGTACAAGCTCCATAAGGCGCTCTATGGGCTTAAGCAAGCTCCTAGAGCATGGTATGAATGCCTTAAGGATTTTATTCTCAAGAACAGTTTTGAGATAGGCAAAGCCGATTCTACACTCTTCATTCAAAGAAACGGAAAAGATATCTTTGTTTGTCAAATTTATGTTGATGATATTATCTTTGGGTCTACTAATGACAAATTTTGTGAAGAGTTTAGTAGGATCTTGACCAAGAGATTCGAAATGTCTATGATGGGTGAATTGAAGTTCTTCCTTGGGTTTCAAATCAAGCAAATGAAGGAAGGGACTTTCTTATGTCAATCCAAGTATGTAAAAGATATGCTCAGGAGGTTTGACATGGCCGATTCCAAGCCCATCAAGACACCAATGGCACTTAATGGACATCTTGATCTCAATGAAGAAGGGAAGTCGGTCGACCAAAAGGTATTTCGCTCCATGATTGGCTCCCTTATTTACCTTTGTGCATCTAGGCCCGATATAATGCTTAGTGTGTGCATGTGTGAAAGATTTCAAGCTAATCCTAAGGAGTGTCATCTAATGGCTATTAAGAGAATCTTTAGATATTTGGTTCACACTCCTAACCTAGGCTTCTGGTATCTCAAAGGCTCCACCTTTGATTTGCTTGGCTACTCCGATTCAGACTATGCCGGTTGCAAAGTAGATCAAAAGAGCACTACCGGGACTTGCCAATTTTTTGGTAGGTCTTTGGTGTCGTGGAGCTCAAAGAAGCAAAATTCGGTTGCTTTATCCACGGCCGAAGCCGAATATGTGGCGGCCGGTGCTTGTTATGCACAACTCTTGTGGATGAAGCAAACGTTGAGTGATTACGGTTGCAAGTTTAGTAAGATTCCACTCTTTTGTGACAATGAGAGTTCCATCAAACTAGCGAACAATCCCGTTCAACACTCTAGAACAAAGCACATAGACATTACACATCACTTCTTAAGGGATCATGAGGCTAAGGGAGATATTGCTCTACGTCATGTGAGCACCGAGAGGCAACTTGCCGATATTTTCACTAAGCCTCTAGACGAGCAAAGGTTTTGTGCTTTGAGGAGTGAGCTAAACATCTTGGATTCTCGTAACTTGGCTTGATTTATTGCACACAGATCGATTGTTGCTAGATAGAGAGAAAAATGTTTTGTTGTCTTCTCTTTGTGTGTGTCTAACAAAAATTTGATTCGTCACATAGTGGTTGGTGATTATAGCTTTGATTGATTGGTTGTGACTAGTCACCAAACTCTATGGGTGCTCTACATGTCCATAGTCTTTCTCCATCTAATATATCTCAACTAGATTCTCAATTCTTTCCTCAAAATCTTCAAAGTTGACGGTACAACCGACACAAGGTTGGAAGTACCGATATGAGCTCACTGTTGGAGTTTCGGAATTTCAAGGTTTAACCGACGTTGTGTCGGTACTACCGGCCCTCCCCTCGGTAGAACCGACGGCATGTCGGTACTACCGATATGAGTTCTCTCTCTCAATTTCTCGGACCCCTCGGTAGTACCGAGCCCATGTCGGTACTACCGATAAACGTCGTTGGCGTATAAATACCCCCGAACCAGGGACTTAGGGTTTATTCTTCTTCCAACCGTTGGAGCTCGCCCCCTCTCTCCCTCTCTCAAATCCGCGAGGGGATCTCCAAGTTCAACCACAAACACTCAAATCTCTACACTTCATTGGATTCTCCTCACTCCAGGACATCCGATCCTTGCCGGCAGTTCATCGATTCACGCAGGAAAAGGCTCAAGGTATTCATTCAAAATCCTCGTCGATCGATCTCTCAATGCCTTTGGTTCTAGGAGGAATGCTTTAGGTAATCATCTTTATATTCATCCTAGAACTAGTGTCTATGATCTTGTCGATTTTTGTTGGCTCAATCTCTCGATCCACGGATTTCTTGCGCGTTTTCAGCACCTATCGGTAGTACCAACCCTGTGTCGGTAGTACCGACAGGCTGTTGTCAACTGTGCTAAAATTCGTGAACCGAGACATCGCTTCTCAATCCTACACATCCATCTTATGCAATCCTCTCTATCTTCAGATGGGTAGTGCCGGCAAGCAAGTGATTCAAGAGGGCTTCGATGAGTATGATCTTCTCCTTGCTCAAAGGAAGAGGAAGGTGGGCACAGGTGCCCAACACCCACGTGGACGAGGCCGTCCTAACCCACAAGCTGCTCCTCGTCGCTCCACTGGCCAAGGTCACTGTGCCCGTACCAAGCAAGAACATCAATCGGCTGATCACTATGATAACTATGAAGACATCTCCTTGGACTCGCTCTCGACCTTCGTCCTTAGGCCCTCTCTACCTCCTCGTCCAGCAACTCAAATGGGAATCATCAGGATGGTGGACTACACGAGGGGATCTCACAATGTGTACAAGGAGAGGTACACCGATCCCGCTCTTTGGCAAAAGGAATTTGATGCGGACATCCATTTTTGGCTTAAGTTCAATGCGGATTGGTATGAGTCGGTTATCCTTAGCAAGGAAAATTTGACCATTGAGATGAAGTCTATCAAGTGGGACAACCTTAGGTCACTCAACATTCCGGTGGTCAATGAAGCCATCGACATATGTCATGCCAAGGGATTGACCTCTATCATGGAACTTAACTATGATTGGAATGAAGAGGTCATTGCTCAATTCTATGCCAATCTCTATGTCCGGCGTGAGACAAAGACCTTCCATTGGCTCTTGCAAGGCAAGCCCCTCTCCGTCTCCTATGAAAGGTTTGCTCAAATCCTTGGCTTTGGTGAGGAGAATCTCGGTCGTCCCAAGCTTCTTGGTGGTGAGATACCGCTTGATAGTGAGATGGCTTTTATGTATGATTCCATGTATGGCAAGGTGGAGTTTGGCACTACTCATGGGATGAAGCCGGTCTATAGGATGTTAAACCAACTTTTCTGCTACACTCTCACCCCTAAGATCGGTGACAACTACAATATCTCCAACATTGCCAAGGACATTCTTGTGAGGATGCCACTGAGGAAAGAAGACTTTAGTGTCTTTGATTTCATTTGGGAGGAGATCATTGTGTGCTCCGTGTCCGCAAACAAGAGTTGTCAATATGCCCCGTGGATTTTCAAGATGATTTGTGAGGTGACAGGAGTTGACATTCTCACCGACAAGCCTCACCCATGGTACAAGCCAAACAAGGGCAACGTTGAGCGTCTCCTTAAGTTGGGCAAGCATGTCCCTCCTCGGCCCACCTCCTCAGGTGGACCCTCCACCGGTGGTCCTTCTACCTATGAGCCGCCCTCCTCCTCTCTTGGACCATCGGCATCCAGAGGCACCGTCCCCCCGGGCAAGAAGAAGAGCATCTTCAACTTTCTATCTCAGGGTCTCTTCGCTTGCTTCAATGTGGGGAAGCACAATGCACAAGAGATTCGTGCCCACAGGCAGCACGTTGATGAGCAACTCATCAAGTTGGAGACTCGTCAGAAGGCCTTGCTTGCTCAACACAACATTGAGCACTCTCCCGTCCGCGAGCCTATGGACTTCCCTCCTCCACCGGTCTTCTACAACCCTTCGGAGATCTACGGCGACACATCCATGATGTATGGAGCTCCCCCAGCCGACATCAACGATGAGGACTTTGGTGGTGGTGAGACCGAGGATGATTACTCTCCTCTAGCGGCCCACTCTCCACATGATTATGATGATTGAAGGGCCTTCTCTTTTTGGCACTTGATGCCAAAGGGGGAGTGTGCTCATAATTTATCCATGTGGGGGTAGTGTGTATCTCCATGCTTATCTATCTATCAATCTTAGGATTGTGGACATGTATGAACTCAATTGTGTGGTGTGATGAGTGGTGGTGAACCTAGAACTTTTTAAATTTGTAAGACCTAATCGTGCTAGTGTGGAACTTCGTTTAATCTACTTGTGATGCGTGATGCTTGTTATTTCACACTTTGTTGATTTGTATGTCTTGTCATATGCATCACGATTTTTTTGTATCACACTTATGCACTTGTGTATGCAAATTGAGAGTGAGATGTCTCTTAAATGTGTTATAGGCATTTGAGGCCTTTCTAAAGTCCAAGCACACATTTAGGGGGAGTTTCATTTTCAATTATTGGATATACACATCTTTTTATAAAAATGAATTGTGTTGTCATCAATCACCAAAAAGGGGGAGATTGAAAGTGCATCTTGGCCCCTAATTGTTTTGGTGATGGTGACAAACACAATTTGTGGTATTTAATGCTTGATCAAGATGTGTGCAGGACTTAAGTGAAAGAAACTCATGGTTTTGACCAAAGGAAGGCCCCCAACTCCAAGTCCATGTTTTCATCTCGATTCAAGACTTAATTCTTTTCAATTTCGAACATTGAGTATAGGAAACACCGTACTATAGAGGGGTCCGAATTGACAACCAAGAGATGCTAAAAGTGCTCTAGGAGATGATCTAAGTGTGTAGGAGAAGTTTAGAGTCAACACGTACACGTTTGCTTTTCTTTCCTGAAAATTCAACCTTTGTCGGTAGTACCGACGCCGTGTCGGAAGTACCGAGGGTATTTGTTCCAGCACAATAACCGCTAGTTTTTGAGCTCTAAAATAAAACCTCCCCTTCTCCCTCCTCACTAATTTGCTGACCAACCACGAGACAATCTCCTCCTTGAGCATTCACTCCACCTCTCCCCTCTCCTCTAGAGCCAATCTTTGATTCCTTTGAGCTAGAGATTGTGGAGAAGTGATTTCTAGTGAGAATTAGAGAAGCTTTGAGAGCCCCTTCGAATCTCCCCATCTCAAGAGGACTTGAAGCATCTCCGGGTTTTCGATTCGCATTTGTTACTCTTGAAGCTTGCTTCTAGACGGTTAGGCGTCACCCGTTGAGTGCCCTCTTGGTGTGGTGCACCCGAGATCGTTTGTATTACCCTCTCCTTGGTGGAGAATTCTTAGTGAGCACCAATCTTCCTTTGTGGGGGTTGTAAGAGGAAAAGAGGATCTTAGTGATAGCCCTCCCTTTGTGGGATCCTCAACGGAGACGTAGCATCATTTGTGGGTGTGAACTTCAGATTAAATCTTTGTGTCTCCATTTGCTTGCTAGAATTCTTTGTCTCTTACTAACCCTAGAACTTGTTTGATCCCAATCTATAAATTGGTTGTATTCCAACTCATATCTTTGGTTGTAGGTGGTTCTTAGCTTCTAAACTAAGACTTTGATTCAAATAGAATTGCTAGAATAGTTGTTGAATTCAATTTTTATTTAAGTCAACTCTACCCTGTCGGTAGTACCGACCTAGTACCGGAAGTACCGAGCCCCTCGATAGTTCCGGCACCATGTCGGTAGTACCGACAGGTTTTTTAACTGCTGCATTTGTTTCAGAAATTTGAAGTGATCCTATTCACACCCCCCCCCTTAGGCATCACAAGGTCCTTTCACATCTCATGAGAAGTTTCTAAGAATTTGAACTAATATCACTAAGTTTCGAGTCTTAGAGAAATTCAATTTTGAGTTTGACTAAAAAACTTTTCTATAAGTAATATACAACATATTAGGTGTCATATTAACTTTTGAAAAAATTTCACATCTTTTTGCTATTTTTAAAATTAATTTTGAATAAAATTGCCTTTGCCGAGAGTGTGGCTCTTGGCAAAGAGGGTGTCCTTGCCGAGAGCCGGATTTTGCACTCTCGACAAAGCCAACTCAAAACCGACCCACGGGCCCACTCACCTGTCGGCACGCTTCCCCACTCCACTGAACCCTAACAATTTAATCCCAACCAACCAACCAACCCCCCACTCCCTCCCTCCCCTGTCACCGAAGCCACCACCTCCTCCCCCACGGCACAGCGCGGCCTCACTCTCCTCCCCCGAGCAGCGCGCCACCTCCTTCGGTCCTCCCAAGGACGCGTGGATGGTGAGCGCAGCGGCGGGACGGGCGGCCGCTCCCCACCACGCGTAGTGTAGCCCCAGTGCATGGCAACCCGAGGAGGACTGTGCGGTTGTGGCAAGGCCGGATCGGCTAGGTGACGGCGTGTGCAGCCGCACATTGACATCTCCTCCCTACGACCTCGAGTGCAGGTTCTCTCTCTCTCATCTCCCTCCTCTCTGCTTTTTCCCACAGGTGGCGGCGGCGGCATCTGGGTTGTGGTGGCGTGCAGCTGGCGGGCGTTGCGGCCGGAGGTCTGGTGGTGGCAGTGGCAACGGCCTCCCCTATTGTGTCGCGGCGTGCGTCACGGTGGCTGGAGGTCGATCTAGTGGTGGCGGCAGCGGTGCCCGTTGGTGGGCTTGCGTTGTGGGATTTGCTTTTCTTATTCTTTTTAAAAATTCTTTGCCGAGAGCGGATGGGGCTCTTGGCACATTTTTACCGAGAGGACTTGACGTGGCTCTCAGCAAAGAGTTTTTTGCCGACCAAATTTTGTCGAGTGCATTTTGCTAAGTGTTATCTCTCAGCAAAGGGTTTGCCGAGAGGAATTGTGCTTTTGCCAAGAGCATCCGGCTCTCGGCAAAGGGCCACTTCCCATAGTGGATAGTGGAACCAATCTATTTATGAAGGAAACGTATATGAATACACATATATAAGGATAACCGTAGAGGAACCATTTTAACATTAAAAACTCAGTGCTAAGCACATTCTTTATTAATGTGAAAAGCTCACAAATCATGGTATGAACCACGCTAGCTAGACCACACCCAAATCCCTTCCATGCCTGTGAGACTACGCACAAAAAAATTCCCGTAACATATATCAAAATTTCACCATTGCAACTATAAATTTAGAACAATAAGCTTAGAGTAAATATTCAAGGACTCAAATATTGTAAAATGATATCGGGTTGCGGGCCTAAAACTTGATAAGGCTAAGTCCAACAGATGAGGCAAACACATCTTGAGTCATGTGTGTGCCGTTGCTCGCCTCCAATAGAGAAGGCCTCCGGAGAGGCAAACTTCCTATGGAGGAAAGAGAGGATGCAAAAATTCACTCCCTCTCTCCTCAAAGGCAAATGTCAATCGCGTTGGCCGAGCGACGCGTGGTGGAGGGGCGCAGCGGCGGAGGAGCTTCTGGGACCATGTTCCGTGCGCGGCCGCGACATCCCGGAGGCGGCGGAGGAGCTCCAAGCGATACCTACAGAGATCGATTTTGCGGCCAATGAAGCAGTGCGAGTGCGGGGGCGGCAGCGCAGGGCGAGTGCGGCGGAGGAGCGCCGGCTGGAGGAACGACGATGGGGAACAGATGGGGAAGGGAAACTTATGTATTTGTCAGCCAGAATGAGGAGGCCATTGAAGATGTTGTGTGGCTGCAACAAGGGGCAGCCTCGCGGAGGAGCGCCAGCCGGAGCCGAGCCCGATGGAGACGAGGCAGAAGGCAGTCAAATCGAGGGTCGTCGCTCGATCTGCGACCAGATCGCCAAATTGAGGGCCCGTCAGCACAGATGGAGCTTGAATATGACGATTTGGAGGAGGAGGAGGAGGAGGAGGAGGCTGCGGAAGAGGAGGGGAGGGGAGAGCGCTTGCATTGGGAAGAGAGGAGGGACCAGAGGGGGCTTTTTTTCGTCGGTCGTTTGCGTCACTACTGTTGGAGATTGGAAGTTTTGCGTGGTAGAGGTACCTACTGTGCGCAAGGCAAATAAGCTAATGCTCCTCGGATTTTGCAATGGGTTGTTGGAGTTAGTCTAACTTTGAAAAGAAATACATCTCTCTTTTTCCGGTCACCCTTGAACCAAGATACAATACTCCCAACTTGAACCAAGATAGCGCGAGGGATTTACTTCTCTCGAAAGCAACCTCCCCTTCTTGAGAGCTCTCTCTGCCGCCTCCTCTCGGTCCCCTCCCTCCTGGCTCCGGCGAGCTCGCCTCGCCGTAGCAGGTAAGGAGGGGAGCCCCTTGTCTCCTAGTAGTTGTAGATTTAGCTTCTAGTATTTTGCTCCTAGTTGTATTTTGCCAAATGGCGTCTTCCCCAGAGCTCGTCGTCGTCCTCGCCGTTGTCGCGGGGATCTTTCTTGGCAGCCTCACCATCGTCGCCGACTTCTTTGAGGTCAGAATAAATAAAGTTGTTCATCCACTGTGACGCCCCAGGTTTTTAATCAACCTTAATTGTCGGTCAACTCTGCTGACAGTGGTCAAATCACGGTCAACCTGGGTCCTCACCTCGAAAACCTCACCAACCAACCCTAATGACACCATTGGCCAAGTAAACACACATGTATGGTCAACCCAGAGTCAAAGTTGGTCAAACCCTACTCAAACCCTAGTGACCCTAGATGTCTTCTGGAACTTTTGTCGTGTTCTCCAAAATTCACCTAAACACTTAAAAATCTACCTTTATGAAAGTTGTCCAGTTTGTTGAGGGACACAACTTTAATGTAGATTGGCATTTCACATTTTTAGTGGAAAAAGGTGAAAAACTTGCCCAAAGGACAGTACCTCCTGTTCACTGAAAGTGAGTGGCATTCAAAGTTGAAAGACTTGTTGTGCAAAATCTATTGAGAAAAACCCCATATGGCCTTTGTGAATGTTGTAGGGGGTAATGAGATCTACAACTTTTGTATTCATCGTTTGGTACACTTATATTCAAGAAGGTGCTCAAACGGCGACTCAACAAATAAATTCGTGTCGGCCGCGCTCCGCGCCGCGACGTCGCGCCGCGCCCTCGGCGTTCGCGCCGGTGTGCCGCCCGAGGCGACCTTCGCCCGAGGCCGGCCGCCGTCCCCGGCCGTGCGGCTCCCGAGGCCGCCCGTGCCCCGCGACGCGCGGAGTCCGCGCTCGCGCCACGCGCGCCGTGCCGGACGGACGTGCACCCCTCGGTCCGGCGGCCGGCCGCGACCCCCCGCCCTCGTGCGTCGTACTACGGCCGGGACATCACGCCGTCGTCACCGTTGGTCAGGTCGTCCCCTATTTAAGCGCTCGCCCTTCCTCCTCGCGCCGCCCGACCTTGCGCCCGCCGCTACACCGCACCGCCGCCGGTGAACTCACCTCCCCGTCCATCCTCCAGTGCGCCAATCCTCCTTGGACCTTCTCTGGACCCAGTAGGACATAGTCGAGTCGCTTGTAGTCCAAGCCAAGCGCTCAGGACCGAGCCGTCGCGGCCGCCGGCGGCGGCCATCGTCATACGCCCGCTCCGGCAGCTCCTCCGCCCCAACTCCGGCCATCCCCAGGCCCTAGGTGAGCACATGGTCGTGCCCCACCGCTTCCCCGGCTGGGAGCGCGGCCGGCTCGCCGAGGGTCGGCCGGCGCGCCGCCTCCCCATGGCCAAGGCCCCGATTGCAAGCCCCCAAGTAGTTCTAGGGTGTTTTCTGTGAACTAGGGGTGTTTTAGTGAGGTTCCAAATCTTTGCAGGGTCCTTAGCGCAAAAGAGTAACTTCAATAGTAAAAGGTTTATGCTGGAAGTTGTACAATCTCTAGAAAATCGTAGAAAATTCGGAAAATTGCAAACCCAATTTTGCTAGATTCCTGGTACGGAGTACTACATCTTTTGTCATACTCACCTAGGCTGTTTTTTGATATTTTTGGCATGAAAAATAGAAATGTGAAAAACCTAGATCTATGATATCTCAAAATCCATAGGTCCTCTGCATCCAATTTTTGGATATGTTGTGTGCGATGTTATGACTAGCTCTTGTGCCAAAAATTGCACAAAGTTATGATGTAAATCGTTTTATATGAATTGTTTTCCTTTTATGCGAAATCTGTCTAAATGATTTTTGTAGCTAAAAATAATTATGTTTTTGTGCCCAACTTTAGCATGCTGTCTTGATATGACAAGTTACATCTCTGGTGAGTTAATCACAATTTTTTCATGATAAAAAGTATTTATTCTTAATGAATGCATGTTTTCCTTTGTAATTATGTAATGCTAGATCGGTAGTATTTCTAGGTGTGCTTGCTTGCTGTCCTAGGCTGGTTTAGGATCGGAGAGCATGTGTGAGGAAGTTTGGGGCAATTGGATGCCTATTTATTTTTATATGCTTTCATCTTGTTTATGCGTTTAACCTTTTGTAATTATTGGTATAATTTATTTCTTGCACTCCTAAGCATGCATGTGTGTTCAATGGCTTAGTATAGGTGTGTTGTTACCTAAGAAGCACCACTGAAATTTTGAATGATTTATTGTTTAAAAAGCTTTGGAGACCCTTATAGGTTTAATGTGTTGTAAATAGGAAATGCCTTTTATTCCTTATATTCCTTTTTGTTACATGTTTGCAAAACTTACTTAAGAGCTAAGAATACACCCTTGCTGTTTAAAGAATTAAATTGTAATTAATTATCTTTGTACACACCTTCACTAGTGAAAGGGGAAGTATTAAATCTTCACATGAAATAACAATTTATAAAAGGAAACATTAATTAAGTGTTTAATTAAAAGAATAAAACACATATCAATAATAACCTTCATGAAAAGGAAATTTATAATTAATTAATTGTTAAGGTGAATATGGCCAACGAGAGTTGGATAAGATAAATAATCAATCCATCACATCACCTGAACCCTGCATTGCATTCCGTGTAGATCTTCCCGACGGTGACTACTCGCTCATCCCGAAGCCGAGGAAGGAGAAGCGGAAGCCGCACCTGCAAGACGTGGAAGTACTCGACAACACCGAGGGTGCTCAGGCTAACCTTGCTGACGAAGGCAAGCCCCGGTGCATCCGACCCGGTTTTCAAATTTGATATACAATTATCTATGGATGCTTGTGCATTTAAAATCGGGAGTTGTATGGAACCTTAGATGCATGATCCCTAGGTACCGTGTCATTACTAGTATGTTTGGTCGATAGGCGCCGAGCTATAGGACCGTTACAAGTCGGGTGATGATGTCACTCGCGAGAATAGGTTCCTAGATAGGAATCATAAGATGTCCATAAATGGATTGCTCATGTGGTAAGAGCACGGGATGTGGACTCCGGTCCAATGGCTATTGTGGGTTAAGTGTTTGAACGTACTAAGCACTTGTCGGGAATGGGACCGGTAAGCCTAGTACTTTAATGAGGTGGCGAGGGATCTTACTATTACTCATCTTGGGATGCGTCTCATGGCTAGCTACCGGTGGTGTATGGTGAGTCCGGGTGCCTCAAGGGGTATGCCGGATAGCTTGCACCAAAGACTGTAAGATTCGATCCCGACCCGAAGAGTTTTGGAAACCGCTTGGTGGTTGTCCTCGCGGGGGCATTCCACCGTGTGTTTAGGTCTACCTTGCAAAGTTTGAATCAATCGATTGTCGGCCTCTCACCGCTACCTGAGACTACTTACTCCACTAGCCATGAGATCCCTAATGATGGAAGATGATGAATTTTATGCTTGATTAATTGTATGGTACAACCTTGTTTGTACTAGATGGCTAATTTAGAAAAGAATAAACCCACTAGAACTTGTGCTAAAATCTTGAAAGTAAGGACATACTCTTTGTTACTTTTCAGCAAAAGAAACCAATGGCCAAAAAGCCTTTCATGTCTAGAGTTAGTGAAGTAGTTATCACCGACGGGTAAGTCTTGCTGAGTATTAGTATACTCACCCTTGCTATAATCTGTTGCTCCAGGTAATGCCTTTGGTGATGTGTGGCCCGGAGAGATCCCGCCCGGCTGGGAGCTGGAGTGGGTGGAGGATGACGAATGAAGGCATCATGGTTGGCCTCCCGTGGTGTTCTCACTTTCCGTTAGTTTAATTCTACTGTTTCGAAAACTCTGAACTACGTTGTTATGTCAAAAACTTCGGTTTGTAATAGTTAAATCCTTCGGGGTGAATTTTTGTTGTTAATTATGTTGTATCTCTAGACTCGCCTTCGCGTGAGTTTTAATGCATATATGTCGATCCTTGTTGCTATATTAGTGATTTACTGGGCATTAACCCGGTGACTAACGACAGGATGATACTTTATTGCTGCTTAATGACCAAAGTGGATTGGTTTAGGCGGTAGTACGGTATTTTCCTGGGCGGGTTGTCACATCCGCTTCCCCTGCTGGATCTCATCTTCGCCCACCCCACCTCGCCTCACCAACATCGCCCCCGAGATCCGGTTTGTCCTCCCCCTCCTCCCCTTCTTTCCTGCTCCACTCCATGATCCATTCTCCTTCCTCCCTGGCTCGGATCCACCTTTCCTCTTTCCTCGTTCCACAAATTCGAGCAAATCCGCCCCGATTCCTCCACCACTGCCCCTTCCTACCAAGCAGCGCTTCTACTTTCAGATCAACATCCCCTCCAGATCCTTTGCCACTGACTCAGCAGCGAGCCCCCACCAGCTCTGAAGATGTTGACTTCATACCCACGACGCCAGCCTCAAGTTCATCCTTGGGTCCTCGGTGATGCGGTTCCTTGACGGCGTCTTCATCCACTTCAAGTCTTTGCATGGCGAGGCCCCTCCGCACCACTGCAACCATCTGCTGCAGTTCGCCGGCATTCTAGGATCTAGTTCTAGGATCTTGATGTATTTGGCCTCTTTGTTAAGGGCCTTGATGTAATTGTACTGCTTTAATATAATATAAATGGTTATTGTAAAAAAATTGAACCAAGATACAATGCTCCCAAGAGTTAGGGTAGAAGCTATCTCAATTTGGTTTCCATTATGTACTTCCTAAAGATTCAACACTAGTCTTTGCAACTTTTGATGCATACTCAACATCATGTGGCTCGGTCCAGGTCATTTCAAAACTCACCTTCTCCTCCCACTCGGCCTTATGGATCCTAGAAGGACTGGTACTAGATCATCTTCCGTTGTGAGAAACCTTTCCGCCGAGAGAGGAGGAACTAATCGTTAGTGTGTGGCAATGTCAGATGTGCATGTGGAGATGCAAGAAGATGTTTTAGAGGAGGACCCAATTGCACTAGAGAAAGACTCGCTAATCATGGATGGTGCATTCATATAATGGGATCTAAAATAAACCAAGTCGAAGTGTTGGAGGTCGCCTATGAGAAACCAAGTATTTCTAGGCAAGAAACTTCTACATTTTTAGCACATTTTTCATCTCTTCAATTGACTAACGATTTTCTCTGTTACGATGTAAAATTCCTTCGGGTGTCACCAGTCCATGTGAATTATTTTAGAGAGTTTGTTTCTTTGTGTATTGCCTTACTGCAGTGTATGACTAGTTGCTTTTATTGATGTACTTTGATGTACACTATGTGCTCTTTGTTGGTGCAATAGGAGTTTTGCCCATCCAGTCTATTATAATGTGATGCTTTGTAAATAATGTTCTATATTGAAAGTACTTTATGTTCTAGTTCCAGGTCCAGTGTGTATAAAATATACGTAATCCCAGATAGGGAGGAAAGCTGACACAGTACCTGTAGTACGATGTTACACCTAGGTACTATGGTACACTAGTGTACATGATGAGTTTGTGCAGTGGATGAATAAAGATGAATACTAATGTAGGTGGTTAAACTAAACCAACTAATGCATGACGTAGCAGCTAAGCTGGCGTTACATGCATGAACTAAGTTTTTTCTAGAGTAACTAGTAAATTATGTAACTAGAAGTTTTTAGCATATGAACTTAGTAAATAGAAGTTATAGGGGTCATCTCCTGGAAGTGTGAAGAGTCAATTAGAGAGCCCTACATCACCTATTGGTTGCCTATAAATAGATGTGCATATTGGGAAATCAAGGAACACACATCAACTGTAAGATCATGTTGTTGTTGTTGTTGTTGTTGTTGTTGTTGTTGTTGTTGTTGTTGTTGTTTATGATGATGTCGACGACGATGACAATGATAATGATGATCAATAAAAAAGTAGTACGCTTCTCAAAAGGTAAACATTTAATAAGAAAATAAAAGTGTTACATAAAAATACCTAAACAAGTATTCACTATAGGTGATGTCACACCACAACATAGGTAGGAGGTTTTAAATTTAATAAAATGTCATGATCACCACAACATAGGGTAGACCGTGTACAGATCAGAACAAAAAAGGACAAGATCATACAATAAAAAAAGAAAAGAAAACTAGAAAGAAGGAGATAATTTTCACATCTTGTTTACAGTGTGGTGAAATATTTTTGTAGTACACTTGTATAAATAGGAGCCTTTGTTGCCATACTCAGACCACACACAAAGCACATGAACCAGAAATTGATGGAAGGAAGGTGCAAACTCAAACACTGATGTCATGTTTCTTTCAACTTATTTATGGTGGGTGATGAGCATGTCGCAATAACATTAGCCTATTCATCTAGTCTAGTCACATCTAGTTCGTGCAGGTATGTCGCACAAATGAAACTCTCTACCTATTCCTGCTAGTTATTGTTGCATCCAGTAACTAATTGTACAACAAGGTGATACCCCGCGCATTGTTGTGGGATTTTTTTGTCAAATTTGAAAATAAAAATAATAAGGTGATTTTATAGTAATGTCCTTTAAATTTTGAAAGGAGAAACACTAAAGTGATTGCATGGCAATATCCTTTCGCAAATGGCATTATACATGAAAACATGTTTGGTTTGTTGAGAGAGAATGACTATTAAATGATTATCATCCATGCGTTTCTATTGTGGAAGTTTTATAGAGTGATATTTACAAAGACTAATAAATTACATGCATAGATCCTATTTGTCACAGAAAATCAATGGAAGTCATAAATATATGCTTCTAATGAATGGTGACGTGGAGTGTGATGCAGTGGATTTCTAGATGAGAGGGATACCTTGCGTGTTGAGAGAAATATAAATCAATGACTTGTAGTGGGGTGCTCCTACATAGGTTATATAGATTACTCAATACATGTACATGTACCTTGGACAGTTGATGTGGCTAGTAACTTACATCTACTGGTTTCACCAGGATATACTACCAAAGACGAGTTAATAGCAGGACTACTCACTAGTCAAGGCAAGACTGCATATTTGTTAACCTACTCTAGTTTAATTATGAGTGATATGCAACAATATGATAGTTGATATATATATAGGCAGAATATGTCGTGAGCTACTATATGATTTAAACTAGTAAGATCGTTGAATGATAATAATAGTATTGTATACCTTTGGGTAAGTATTGGTATTCTCAGCTTGAGACAACCAAAGCTTGAAATTGTGATGCCCAAACTGGTTGACAACTTGACTAGAAACAACACATACATTTAGGGTCTTTTTGGTAACGTGGTTCTCCCATGAAGGACATTACCCTATAATAAAAAATTTAATGAAGGAAGATTGTGATAGTACATGTTATATCTCTGCATGATATATCATCATAGCTAACTGACTTTTATTTATCATTAATACTCTATTATTCTTTCTTAGTATGTGTAAACACACTTGTGTTAGATCTTCCTTTTGACATGCGCAGAAGGGGGAGAAGGGGAGGAGAATAGTTCTGATACGATATGCATGCATGAATAAAAGCAAATGAGAACAAGAGTAGACTCGCCAAGATGGTAGCATGGGAAATGACGTTTGTTTCTGTACTAGACAAAGGGAAATAAAGCTGTGATGTCCTTGTAACTCTGATATGAATAAATCTTAGTTTGTTGCATGATGTGCACGTATTATGCTTTGTATGCATATGAAATTACTTTCATGCACATACGGTGTTGTCACAAATTTGTGTATGGGGGTGTAGTGGCGGTTGGGTCGAGGGGCGGAGGGGGTTGACATTGACAACATATAAACTGTTGAGGTTATGTCCAAGAAATTAGAAGGGATGTGTTGGAAACTTGAGCTGTTGTCATTGGTCGGAGTGCTACCACCCTTATAAGCCATGATCTTACCTTATGGTTATTTTAACATAACAACATCGTATATAGTATAGTATATTATTGTTGTTGTTGATTGTTAATATTGTCATTGGTTATTATCATTTCTTCACTATGCTATTTGTGATAAACATGGTGTTACTATAGCAATCACATTGTACCGATCACAGTTCAGGCATGGGATGTAATCGTGAGATTAAGGACTCAACCTCCAGAACCTTTGTTCTAGTAGGGATTGTCGATGTCAAGAATCCATTCCAAGGATTTTTTTTTAACTATTTGGTACAAGGTTCATAAGACATGTGCAATCAAAATTTAGAAATCATGTGGTGGGAAGCTCACAAAAAAGAGAATTATTTAGTTCAGATTTATGAGATACCTTGCATTAAATATGTGTAATGTGATGTACATTGAAAAAAAATGTGCTGGCCTGATGATTGACGTTGTAAGTAGTGTCCACCTCAAACTGGCTGCCAAACCAGCAAGATCAGCTGTAAAAACTGTTTTAGACTATACAAAAAAAAAGTTCAGTTAATTTGGGTTACCGAATTTGGAATCATAAAAGCACCCACTTTATACCTCAGATACAAGCTCAACAGGTTGCCAAAGGTTGAGGGGTAGCTGCATGAGTAGTTTCTCATGATAAATAACCACATGAACCATACATGTAAAAGCTATTGGCCACTACTTAATGTGGCTGATAAATTGGCATGGTGCATGGCCTTTGGGGGGTTGCCCTTTGGAAAAACAAGCCCCTGAAACATAACTTTTCACATCCTCGCCATCATCCTACAGATCCTATTGGAACTAATGCTCTCCATCGGCCATGCCAATGGCCAATGGGGTTCAGAGAAGAACCTGGATCCCGCACATCACTGGATGAAGCAAAATTGTGATGTACTGGAGGATGAGAGGTGACAAGGTAGTGACTCCGAGCTGTCTGCACTTGTCCGCTCCAGGACAACTCAAGGACAACCATGAGAGGCTCATCTGTCAACAATTACTCATCGTCTCCATTCTCGAAAACTCCAATGCGCTGCTTTCTCTTGTCAAAAACTGCCCTGAAGGATTGACCTTCATCACGAAGTTGCTCACTAAACCTTTTCTTGGTCTCGTTGTTGGTATTCCCTTTCATCCGTGTGGAATTATCTTCAGCCAATGGATTGGAGACCTGCAAGGTACAGTTCCATACTTGTAAGTTTGTACAGGGTCCAGGCTGTTCGCTGGAAACAACGAGAACTGTCGTACTAGATTTGTAATATTGGCACCCAAATGAAGAATGTAAATCATTGTTTGGTGCCAGAGCACCAAGTTCCAACAGAATCAAATATAGAATAGTGCAAGCAAAGTAAAACATGGAGTTGCTCCTAGACGACACTGCTCCTTTTATAACATTTTATTTATTTTCTCCATTCTCATTACCCAGGATTACAGGATCATCATTTTCAAGATGAAATAAAATAAGATGGACCAGAGAGAAGCGACTTATACAATAATGGATGGTATGCCAATATGTACACATGCCAAATGATGTACAGCAGCAGAAAGTGGAAGTGCTACTGATTAAATGTCACAAAGTTAGCAATGAGTAGACACTTACCAAATTGTAACCTGATCCAGGCCCTATGACTAAGGATGAAGAGAGTTTTCTTTTAGTTGCAGCAATGGAAAACCCACCCTTCTCAAGCTGCAAAAACAAACATGACAAAGAATGAGCGCATTTAATAGAAAAAGACAAGCATAACAGTTGTGGTTCTCGTCACATATATATCATCTTAGTAGTTGTGGCATCTCTGCTGTACTAACAGACACTTCAACCTAAACTTGGCTGTCAAGTTCTATTACGTTAAATAAACTAGATATTTGTCATAAACAAATATGTGAGATATGTTTCAGCTAAGAAGTTAGAAGCTCACTTAAAAAAAGAGGTTAAAATTTAAATATCTGGCTTCTCAAGAGAGTTAACATATAAAGCTCACACTGAAACATAAAGCGTACCCGATCACCCCAACTGACTCTTTTCTTATGGGTGCTATATGTTTGGGCCAGGCCAGAAAGAGCATGTGTATTTCCCTCCGCATTTTCATACTTCTCAGTGTCATCCTCAAAATCTTTTGACCATTTACTCTGTCCTAGCTCTTTGAAGGCATTCAGATCATCTTCTACTTCTGCTTTCCAATTCTCTACTGACTTTGACAAACCTGCACCATCAATTATTTTAGCACTTGTAAACCTCAATATGATGTAAATGCTTCACTGTGCTGACTGCAGAATACTAACTAGAGAACTAGACATGAGAATAAACTAGATGACATTGCAAAAAAAAGGCCTGTTTTCTAGTAGATTCAAGTATTTAACAGTAAATCTGTGTCCCTTTTTTCCACTAGCCTTTCCTAGAGTGCAACAAAAATGGCAGGATAGGTCCACCTGCACATGGAAAAGGCATGAGAAACTCGGATTATCCCCTTAAGGCTGTGATTTGTTGTCGGTATGACCCCTAGCCTGGATTGTGTTATTATTAATGAGCCAGGATATAAGCATGCAAGGCCACTTTGTTTGATTGCTTGTGCATGCTCAGTCTGGCTAGAAGAGGTGGATTTTAGTTGCCCACATGATAACATCTGCATGTATTATTTCATAAAGAAAATAAAAAAGTGCATGTGTTCAAAGTGGAACCCAGTGTAACCATAATGTTTATTTTGCATAAATATATCCTAATAGTTCTTAATTGACTTATTAATCTTTAATCAAATAGAAACGCAAATATCACTCGACAAGCACCAATCACATGCTAACACATTAGCTGGTTATGTAACAATGCACAAATTACATGTATCTGTTCAGCCATGCCAATAGGGGACTTTTGCACCAAGGAAGCCAGGGTGGCAGGGTGCTATTATCCTACATTACATGCTTCCTCCTAAGTATGAGGAGCCTAATGTTAAGAAGACAAGCTATGGCCAGCCATATATCCTTGGTCAAGAATGTAAGAAATGGTAAGACTTGCACCTTCATGTGATTCATTTTGTGGTGCTTCCTGTACAGCCTTTTTTGAGCTTTCAACAGTGGTATTAGTTGTTTCAATAGCATCATCAATGTCCTCTGTATCCATATCTACCTGTTTGATGGAACAAAATCATTAGCAAAACAATTTATTTAAAACTAACTAAAAAATAGCATTACCTCTTGTATCGAGTGGCCACGTAGATTATCATCATGGAATAACAACTGAAAGAAATGATAAACATGATGGTAAATGATGAGAATTATCAATAATCATGCACCTAATGGTAGGTATTATAATATAAAAAATGGAAAAAAAATGTACACGTATATCCAGCTGCAGATACAGTGGTGGAGCCTCTTCCCAGTCTGCTGCCATCTTTTTTATCTCGTCCAATGTAAATCCATGCACATTCCTTGCAGCACAGCCCTATTATTCATGAGGATATTAAAGGTCTGTTATTATACAACTAAACAACAAGGTAATTGCAATAACAAAGCCTAGTCTTAGGCTTAGTTAATCCAGTAAATTAGAAAATAAATAGAACAGACAGAAATGCCACCCTGAAAGTCAGCATGTTATTTCCATATGAATAAACATGAACAAGATACATCAGTCAATCCTTCATCTAGTCAGTAAAAGGTTTCCAAACTCAATAGGAAAATGATTTTAGTAGTGGCCCTGTACAAATTTCTACATGGTTGCTACTGGAAAGTGGGAACTATGGGTCACCTTTACCAAAAGTTTATACATTTGACTGAAGTTGAAAGACAGATTCAAAAATTAGTTGATTTCACTGATTAATGGTGAGTAACTAAATTATGAAGACTGCACGTGCTGGCAAACTTCTCAATACCTCACAATATAATTTTGACATCCATGGCACAAACAGATTGGTTGATACTATAGCATTGTCGAACTATGTTAAGACAGCAAAGTGAGGCATCCCAACCCCCAAGATCCATTTGAGGTGGTTGCCAAACACTTAAATACATGTTTGACAGGAGCCAGACTTATGATTGACAATGCATCAGGAAATTACCGTTGGATCCTTGTATGGTGCCTCCAGCACGTACACCTCATATCCTGAGTGCTGCAAAAGAAAAATGATGAATCAGAACACCGTCAGAATGGATTCACTATGAAATGAGATTATACAGTTAAAAAAATCCAAATAACATTAGCTTAGTCCTTGAAAGTCAAAGATAGCAGCATGAAAAGACAGATTAGACTACTGACACTGGAAATTGGAGAGCTTTTAGGGTAATAGTAGACAAGTTATAGTGCCAAAAAAATGAAAAATAAAATTAAACACCCTTCAGCGCGACTAAAGCAAAGAGATCAAATCAAACAAATATAGGTTCAGCAACTCAGCTGATTATGGCTATGTATAACCTACATGAATAATCAGAGAATGCAAGTATTGAAACCAAGACAGATCAATATCCAAATAAAAATATTATTCTGTGTGTTAGTGTCAACAGAAAACAAGCCGTGAGGGCACATCCTTAAGGGGGTGAGGAAGAAATGAAACGCCTCATAGTCGTTTAAAGCTATTCCACAGCATGATCGTTTAAAGCTATTCCACAGCATGAGTAATCCTTTTGCGGAAAAAAAAAACCTGGCATCTCCTCAGAAATGCTCTTTTTTTGAAGCAGTTGGGGCCTCTTTAAGGGTTCAAAACCCCAAAAGAAGAAAAAATCCATAAGGAAATAAATCTTATCAACACATCAGAGACTGAGGATTTACCTTCGCAGTTGCCCAAAATTGAGCAAAATCAGCTACCCGCAGATTGCGGTCATCCACTAAAAACCGCCAGGAATACCAGCAGTAAACAAGTCAGTTACCAGAATAGAATCAGCCGTTGGTGAAATTGAAGGTATTCTCTTGGCACATGGTCGCTGTATTTTGCTAGGGCAGCTAAGGTGTTATTAAAATGAGCGTTTTGAACAGTACAAAATATCGTGAAGGACCAATGAAAGTGGGCACTGTCCAAATGCTCAAGGAGTCCTCTGCATCACTTTTGGAAATGAAACACCACAATATTGAAAATCCAACCAAAAGCGAAACGGTATTTTTCAGATTGTTTGCCAAAAAAAATTCACTACAAAATGACATCGTTGGCTGTTGACATGTAGCAACTATGGTGGAACAGGAAAATAAAACTTGATGCTAATCTATGAAATTTGGAGGCCATTATATGTGGCCTCCAGAATATTGGAAAGACAACGATAAAAGTAAATACCACCTATGAAGTATTAATTGAGATATAAGTTGCTATATGATTGTTATAATACTATAACTTCATACCAATCACAAATGTAAAATTTCCTTCGTCGAGAGTCTTCTTAAATGCCTTCAACATGCTTGACCTGTAAGTCTATAACATGTACAGGGAAAATTAGTGATCACAGTCACCTGTTAGACAATAAATGACAAATAGCTAAAAGCATACAAAAGAAAGTGCTGAAACAAAAGAAAAGTTTGTCATCTTGTATTCAAAGTTCCTGGACAGAGAAGGCCTAAACAGGGACTTCATTCAAAATACAATATGTTGATGTTCCTGAGGCTAATCTCTAAACATGTTGCAAACATTCAAAGCATGGTCACGGACACTGAATTGCTACTAATTTATATGACAATTAGCTTTGATTTGTGGACATAAATGTTGTAGCGAGGTCCAATATTTTGCTGGCACATGTAAAAAGAGATAAGGAATAACAGAACTAGTGAACGTAATATCACCTCCTCCATTTCCGGCTCATAACAGTACTCAATCACTTTCTTGGTCAACTGCCTTCTCCCTTTTGATGCACCAGAAGATTTAGAGCCTTCATTTTCTTCCAATTTCTAAGTAAACATTGGCCAAATTTACATGTTTCAGTTAAAAACAATCATCACACAAACAAAATCAACACTGCAGAGAATAGTAGTTTCCAATCTGGCAATCTCTACGACCTTCTCAACTTCAATCATGAAATAATCATCCATGGAGTGGATTCTAGGTGCATTTGCACCATTCTCAACTTCAAGATCACGCAACGCCTTTGCCAGGTAGCTCTTTCCACTACCTACATGTTAAAAAAAGTGAACGAATTTTAGTTTAAAATGATAGTCAAGGAAAACTTAAACACCAGAATCATGAAATAACTAGGAATACTGTAGGGCCAATATCATTAATTAGCTATAGTGTGCACCACATATGCAATAGAAACTTTACAAAGTAAACAGTTGCCAGTAAGAACAAGAAAATCAAAGTTTCCTGATTTCGATGTAATAAGGGATCATTTATCACACTGTTCTGCCTATCACTTCCATGCTATGTATTAGTGACCGATATTATTTCACAATACAGGAAATAGGAAGTGTTATAAATATTGTAGGCATCATACAAAATAGTGTTAAAAATTAAACAATGTTTTCAGTAAACCTGGAAGCCCTCGGAGGATGATAACAATATGGTCAGGGCGTGAAGCACGATGTGGCTGCTTGAACAGCTCACATGCATTGATGATTTTGACCTTGGAGTCTTCCAAAGGATCATGCGCACTGGATGTCCTTCCATCTACCAAGTGCTTCTCTGTCATTGGTCGATAAATCAAACCTGACCCCTGAGAGAGCACAAGCATACAATCGTAAGTGCTTCTGACGGAAGAGTAAGCCGTCCAATACATTTACACTACATAAAAGCATTGAGAGCGCAGAAGCAACCTCATCATTGATGTGTCCATCATAACAGTTTGAGTTCGGCATCGGGTGAGCTTGAGGCAAGGTGTGACTGCTAGGTGGAATAACTGTCATGGCTGGAGAACCGGAAAGAACAGGAAACAATGACGAATTTGCAGCCGGCCGTGGTGGTACGGCACGGTAATCCCTCTGAAAAGGAAATGGAGTCTCCGGTGGTGGTGGAACAGCATCTGTCTCAGCATACGGAGGCAGTGGAGGGGGCAGGGGCGCGCCAGGAAATGCCTCTGGGTGGAACTGATGGAAACGATGATCGGCACTGTCGAGATACTTCTCGTGAGGCCTTCCTCCTGATGCAAAACCTTGACCAAAGTCGTTGTTCCCATCATGCAGAGGCACTGGAGGTGGCAACCTTCCAGCATGATCGAAATTCGCAAAATCGCCTCCTTGCAGGTACGGAGAAGGATAGCCTCTGACTCCTCCATAGCCAAAGCCGCCGTCAGGTGGGCACGGCACGCCACGCCACGCCGATCTAAGTGGATTGCGGCCATGGTCCCGGATCAGGCCGAGCAGCCGATCGCCCTCCACAGAAGCCCTTCCAGGTGACGGCGGGGGCACGAAGCCGTATGGATCGAACGGGGGCGCCTCGCCCACGCGCATCCGCTTGTAGGCCCCCTCCCCGCCGGGGAACTCGTAGGGGTGCGGGTTATGCGGCCCAGGAGCCGGTGGGCCCCACATCGGCGGCGGCGGCGGCGGGTGGGGGTCGTACGGGAAGGGATGAGGCGGGGGTGGCGGCGGGTGGAGGTCGTACGGGAACGGGTGCGGCGGGAGAGGCGGCAGCGGGCAGAAGGGGAAGTGGCGCGCGGAACAGACCGGGCAGAGGTCGGCGCCGGCGGGGAATCGCCATGGATGGTCCATGCGGCGCGACGGTCGGTGGTCGGCTTGGGGCTCCGGGATCTGGGGTTTTGGTGGAAGGAGGGGGCAAGGGGGCGGAGGGTTGGGTTTCGAGAACGTTCGAGAAGATGACCGGGGCCGCAGGAGCGCGCCGCGCGCGGAAGCGACTCGTCAGGGAAGAAGACGGGTTCCTTTTGTGTTTATGACCCTCGAAGAGTTGTATTTCGTGTGTACGGAGTAAAGCTATACAGAAACGGACCTGATGATAATTATAAACTTCCCAACCCCGTAATTGCAAATCTACCCTCAAGGCTCCGGCGGTCCGGCCCGCCGCCGAAGCCAAACCTATGCCCTCCTCGATTACCAGCAAGCCAGCAGTTGCCCCCTCCTCGACCAGCGACTACGCTCAGGCGCAGCCCGGACGTGCGCAGTTTGTTCGACGAAATGTCAGGAACGGACGCTCTCGTGCTTTAAGGCTACTCGCACCACGCAGCTGTAAAAGGACCGGAACGGGAAAGAAGCTGGTGGATGCCTCACACCGCACACGTGCAACAACGCCTGTACAGCTACGTTCGCTACAGAAAAGCGGGACAGATAGCGCTCCTCCGCGGCACGTATCCTCTCCACATAAGAAACCGCTCCCCTCGCGCCATCCTTGTGAAGAAGGGGAAGACGAGTGAATGTTGATGCCGGGGAGGCCAGCGGAGGATGCCGAGGCAGAGGAGCCCGCCGCTGGGAGGAGGACGGTCCCGACGAGAGGGAGCCGCGGCAGTCGCCGAGAGGTGGCCGCGCCCGCCGGTGCAGAGGTTCCTCCTCACCGCGTCGCCATGGATCCATGCCCGTTTGCCGTCGGGGAGGAGGATGCGGTCGCCGACGCCAGATCTTGGAGGAGACCGCCGGTGCTGGATCTTGGGGCGCGCCGCAGCCTCGCGAGCAACAGCGCGGCATCACACGGAACTCCGCGTCACCATGGAGTCGTGCTCGTCCGCCGCCGAGGAGGGGAGCGCCGGGGACGAATGAAGGTCGGGCCCCCGCGCCGGAGGAGGAGCAAGGGAGGGGAGCCGCTGGCGTCGGCAGGGACGGTCGCGGAGGGGAGAAGGGGCCCGCCGCGCTGGGGGGAGTACGCCGCCGCGCCGTGGAGCTCGCCGCATCCGCCGCCGGACGCTGTGTTGTGGAGCTCGAACGGTGGTGCTTGCCGCCATGGCCTTTGCGTCAACCCCGCCGTGGAAGAGGTCGAGAGCAAGAAGGGGGCCGCTGGAGGAACGAGGGAGGAGAGGCTGCGAGAGGAAGGAGGAAGGAACGCCGCCGGGAGGACGGTGCCGCCGAGGAGCACGGAGGTTGGCCAGGGAGGAGGGTCGAGATTTTTTATTCGATAGAAAGGGATGCAGATAGCGATACAGGCCGGACGACCGCGCCATTTTTGTACAGATCGGTAGAATGAGATCTGTCACGTGGGCCAGACCCCTTTTACATATGATTTTGTCGGTCGTGCGGTGCGACCAGCCTAACGCGCTCGTGGCAGGGTTGGCGGAGCCTGGAGTGGGGAGGCGACATTCGACAAGCGTGTCCGGCTACTGCTCAAAGAAGGGGGGCTACTGCCAAACTCCGCTACTGATGAAGCTAGCTCCGTGCTCGACTGAGTGTCATGCGCGTGAGAGATAATAATTAACTAGAGAGCCGAAATCAACTTCATAGGCAATACTATGGAAACTCTTATCTCAACCATTAGATCCTATTCTGAGGGTCAGTAGAGAGGTGGAGACTTTTAACACTTAAATCCTCCCACCATTAGGTATGCTAACCACAATTTATAAAAACACCCTCGGGACGGAGCAAGCGGCGTCGTTACTTCGTGTCGGGTAGCGAGATAGGCGGATCGTCACCGCGCCTGACGCTGCCGACACTAGAATCTGTCGCTGGCCTGGAACGCCGCCGCCACAGCGAACAGCGAGGCAGCGAAGGCCATGTCGCCATCTACTGACAGAGTCATGTAAATGAGACAAGCGTCAGCCATTGAAGTCGCAGTAGAACATCCCCTTACCCTGAGGTCTGGGTCGTCATTGTACACCCTTGTACGTGTCCGTGTACTCGAACGCCTTCCTCGCACTCGCGCTCACGAGCAACGTCTTGGTGTACTCCGGGTCATGGCGTCTCGCTGTTGGTTGTGGCGGTGGTGTTTCAAGGCGGCGGCGTATTCCAGGGTGGTGTCAGGCGTGGCGACGATTCGCCTATCCCGCGACGCGACACAGAGTAATGGCGCCACCTGCTCCGTCTCGTATCCCTCTATCTCGAGGGTGTTTAGATAAATTGTGATTATAGCATATCTAATGGTGGGAGGATTTACTCACTCCGGTTCCCTACAAGGTTTGAGTCAAACATTGGGAATATAAATTATGAATAACTTTTAAGTCATTGAGTTTAAAAATGTGAAAAAAATCTATAAATAGATTTGTCTTGAAAATTACTTTCGTAAGAATATACATATATATAACTTTATAACAAATATTTTTATAGAAAAGAGAGTCAAAGTTGTGCTTTGGTGACTGTGTCGCTGTCCTAAACAACTTCTAATATGGAACCGGAGGCAGTAAGTGTTAAAAGTCCCCACCTGTCTATCCGGTCACTGCGGGCGTTCGGGTACCCGAACCCGATCGGTTCGGTACTTCGGTTCTTCGGGAAATTCGGTTATCTAGTAATCGGTACCGATCGGTTCCTATTTCGGGTTCGGGAAATTCGGGTTCGGTTTCGGGAAATTCGGTTCGGGTTCGGGTAATCCCGAAAGGAACCGAACACTGCGAGATGCAACTGAAGTAGTTGTTGTGGCCAGCCTCGATGGCCCTCGTTCTAGGCTGTCGAGCTCGAGGGACGCAGCTGCGGCTAAAGCCGCTAACCCCTATTCTGCTTGCCGAAGAACGTCGTGGCGTGGACCCAGCGATGGGGGCGGCGGGCGCGGCGGCGCGGTGCGGGGTGCGGGCGGGCGGGCGCGACGGGCGACGGCGGCTCGGGGTCGGGGGGTGGGGAGTCGCGTCGTGGCTTGTCCGAGTGGCGTGGACCCGGCGGCGGCGGGCGGCCGGCCGGCCGGCGGGGGGCGTTGCTACGGGGTGCGGGCGCCGGGCGGCGAGCCGACGACGGCCGGGCGACGGGCGGCGGGGTGCGGCTGCGGGGCGTGCGGCCGAGCGACGGCGACGGGCGCGACCGCGGGCGTGCGGCCGGCGACGGGCGTCGGGCGTGGACGCCGTGGAGGCCGCGGCGCGCGAGGAGGGCCGGGGGGCGCGGGCCGGGGCGAGGGGGGCGGGCGGCTCGCGCCGCGTGTGTGTTGGTGTGTGTCGGGGTGGGGATCAAAGGGATAAGGTTAGGGTTCCAGGGACTTGGGCCTTGGTGGGCTGCCTTGTTTTTTCTTTTTTCATCATGGGCCTCCTGTATTTTCGGGTATTTCGGGAAATTCGGGAATCCGAGGCCTGGAACCGAATTACCCGTAGGAATTTCGGGTAATTAGATGTTGGAACCGAATTTGGAACCGAAACCGATCGGTTCGGTTAATTCGGTTCGGTTCTCGGTATTTCGGTTCGGTTCGGTTATTTCGGTTTTTCGTGCCCGCAGTGACTATCTGGTCCTCAGATGGGATCTACCGGTCGAGATGGGAGCTTCCATAGTTCGCATACGAAGTTAGTTTCCATAAAATGCACTACTATTTAACTAAAGGTAATCCTAAAAGCCCAACATCGCAATTCAATATGGACATCGAGTGTAACTCGAATGACTCACCATTTGCAACTGGAGGAGGGTTAGTGTAGAGCACCAAGTAGTGGGTAGTGTACAATACCAAGTGGGGTTGACTAAAGGGGTTGTGCTTTGCTATTTTGCAACTGTTTTGTGGTTCGAGCTGCAATCAATATACACTTCAAATTGCAAATGTTGGATTTTCAAGATTCCACCAAGTAGGTGGTTTGCACCAAATATTTACCTATTAAATTGCCATTGTACAAATGACATCTTTCCATCGGGCATCCTTACGAGTAGAATCTGAACTTCACAAATTTATTTTATATAATTTTTGGACTGCAAAGTCAATCGTGTTATTCAATACATAATATTTGTACCTTATACATGACAAGAATAACATAATATTGTATCTAATCTATATATTGTGCACGACTAGACTATTGTGTATAAAATTTGATTGGATACATATAACTCCTTCTGTTTTTTTATAAGTTGCGAGCTAACATGGCACGGTCTCCAAAATCATATGTTGACCATTCATTTATACTTATTGGGAAGTGATTTGATTACAAATTCAACCATATCAAATTTACACGACAAACGAAAAAATTGATAGGTAAATTATTGATCAGAGATCGTAAAGGTTAAATCTCGTTGTGCGTGCGCGTCTTATAAACATGAATGGAGAGAGTACACATTTAAGTGATTTTTAAGGAACTTTGTCTTCTAAAAATATTTGAGGAATATTGTGTATTACTCTCTATTTTGAATTATAGTTTTGCTCAATTTTTTATTTTAAATTTATCCATTCGTCTTATTCAAAATTTATAAAAATTTAAATTTCATCATGTTTGTACAATTTTTTAAAAAAGACGAGCGGTCAAATTTAAAGTAAAAAAAATCAACGATCTAACCTTCTCCGAGAACCCCATGAGACCAAGCTTTATTCACTAATATAATAATATAGATTGGTACTACGTGTTTTTTTATTATTACCTATTAATAATCCCTTCAGAGGCTCCACAATATGGGGGTATGGCGTATGCGTATCCGCGTATGCCAGTATGTGGCTGAGTTGTATACATAACTAAGTGATGTGTTGCTTAGGAATTTCTATAAAATTAAAAATAGAAATATTAAGATGAATGTATTACAACATGTTTTCAAACAACACCATACACCAATACATGAAAACACATTTATTTTGTCAAAAGGAAACAATTTAGAAATTTTGTAGAATGGTCTCACAAAGATTAACATATTATATACATAAATGTTATCAACAGTAGTAAATCGGTAGAACACATGAATCACTGATTTTAATGGATAATGACGTGGACAGCTTACATGAGATAAGACCTTTAGTGGAGTCCATATATTGAGATAAGAACATGATTTCTTTATAAATGTTATAAACATTACATAAATTTCGAAATGACCTAAATATAATCCGCGCCCCTCGTTTCACAATTGCGGCCGGCTACCCCGTTTTCTAGCCCCTTCTTCTATTTTCTCCCGTTCGTATAAAATCCTCCTTCCCCGTCGGCCCTCCCGTTTCTCCCTCGACAAAACAAGAGCTCCCCGCCCACATCAGCCAGAGAGGAAAAAAAGCATCCCGCCCCTACAAACCCCAAATCCCCAGCGGCGGCGGCGGCGGCGGCGATGGACCTCTCCTCGGCGGGTTCCGGCGGCAACTCGTTGCCGTCGGTCGGCCCCGACGGGCAGAAGCGTCGCGTGTGCTACTTCTACGACCCGGAGGTGGGCAACTACTACTATGGGCAGGGGCACCCGATGAAGCCGCACCGCATCCGGATGACGCACTCGCTGCTCTCCCGCTACGGCCTCCTCAACCAGATGCAGGTCTACCGCCCCAACCCCGCCCGCGACCGCGACCTCTGCCGCTTCCACGCCGACGACTACATCAACTTCCTCCGCTCCGTCACGCCCGAGACGCAGCAGGACCAGATCCGCCTCCTCAAGCGCTTCAACGTCGGCGAGGACTGCCCCGTCTTCGACGGCCTCTACAGCTTCTGCCAGACCTACGCTGGCGCCTCCGTGGGAGGGGCTGTCAAGCTCAACCACGGCCACGACATCGCAATCAACTGGTCGGGCGGCCTGCACCACGCGAAGAAGTGCGAGGCGTCGGGCTTCTGCTACGTCAACGACATCGTGCTCGCCATACTGGAGCTCCTCAAGCACCACGAGGTGAGGACGATTCTTCTGTCTCCCCCGTGCCCCTGGTTGGTTTGCTTGTATTGGTTAGGTGTATCGAATTGTTATTGTGTTTCTGTCGTAGTGGTTGGCTGGTTGGTGAATTAATTCTACGAATTTGCTTGCGGATGGGTAATTCTATAAAGTTACTTTCGGTCAAAAACTATTCTGTAAAGTTACTAGGTTGATGGGTTTGTGCTGTTTGGGTAGCTTAGGCCCAGATGTAGCTAAAACAATTTTCCCCATTTCCGTGTCACTCCTTTTGGTTGATGCTCTTCCTTGTACACAAATAAATGTTTATCAAATCACAGTTAATCATTCTGGTGTGCTTAATATGTGATGGCTTAATATTTACAGAGAGTTTTGTATGTCGATATCGATATCCACCATGGAGACGGAGTTGAGGAGGCTTTCTACACAACAGACAGGGTCATGACTGTCTCGTTCCACAAGTTTGGGGATTATTTCCCAGGAACAGGGGATATCCGTGACATTGGGCACTCAAAGGGGAAGTACTACTCTCTGAATGTCCCTCTGGATGATGGGATTGATGATGAAAGCTATCAGTCCCTGTTCAAGCCAATCATGGGCAAGGTTATGGAGGTTTTCCGCCCTGGTGCAGTTGTGCTTCAGTGTGGTGCTGATTCCTTGTCTGGGGATAGGCTTGGCTGCTTCAATCTCTCTATCAGAGGTCATGCAGAATGTGTCAAATACATGAGGTCTTTCAACGTTCCATTGCTGCTTCTCGGTGGTGGTGGATATACCATCAGAAATGTTGCACGGTGCTGGTGTTACGAGGTATGATGATCTAAGTAAATGTTCAGTTTCTTGTAACTTCCTGTGTGCTGCAAATAAGAGTTGGTTAAAATTATTTATGATAGGGAAAGGCAGGCTAGAACTGTATGTTTCACAATTCAAATCAGTGCAAACTTTCTGTTAACAATTTAGTTCATGGAATACCCATGGTGACTTTTGAGCAATACAGGTAATGCATGGTTTAAATGCTTGTATATATGTTCTCTTGCCGAAATGCATATGTTAAGAGGCTAGATGTGTGTGTGGCATACAGAATAACAGAACTCTTTGTGTTCCTCAAATTATTTCAACTTCAACAGTCGGCAATATTGCCAGAAATAAATTAACCCATATTTTGCTTGTCTTCTGCTTCATTTTTTTAGATTGCAGATGTTACAACACTACCATATGTGTCCTTTTGAGTTTTTATGGTACCTGCTGTTTGTAAATCCAGTACATTATTGTTAATTTTTTTTCTTTGTGAAGACGGGAGTTGCCCTTGGTCAAGAGCTTGAAGACAAGATGCCTGTCAATGAGTACTATGAATACTTCGGCCCAGATTACACTCTTCATGTTGCACCAAGTAACATGGAGAACAAAAATACACGACCCCAACTGGATGATATTAGGAGCAAACTTCTAGATAATCTTTCGAAACTTCGGCATGCTCCTAGTGTCCAGTTTCAAGAGCGGCCTCCTGACACGGAGTTGCCTGAGGTGAGAAACTGAGCATCCTATATATTAAAAGCAGCTAGTTATGGGATGCTTTCCCGCATGATTATTCTGATGAGAACTAGATGCGTAGTTTCTGTTTGTAGATGCAGATACCTAAAAGCAAATTAGTAGCTGGAGCCATATTATCTGAGAGAACTAGATGATCCATATATGTTATCCTTAGGCTATAAATATTTCCACCAGTAACTGGAATCAAATTCCTCACCCCTCTAGTTATGGCACATGTTCCTTTTATAAGGAATAGTAGGCCTTTTTTTATATAAAATTGTTGTTTTCTCATTTGAGGTTGCATGCCAAGATATTTCCACCATTTTTCTTAATTTCTTCTTTCTGTATTTTGTTCCATGTTTGTGTTCCAGGGACTTAACATATTTACTGTGAATTTTGCGACGGAATGTTCTTTTATCTCAAGCACATTCTGATGCTTGTCTCAGGCTTAGCACTATAGTCCATGGCCTCAACCGGTCGGAATGTTAGACTTGGTAAAACTTTCACATGACAAATTGAGCACAGATTCATACCAAGATTAAACAACTTTACTGGCTGGTTATGATTTATGTTTTTTCTCGAATAAGCAAAAGAGTTGTGTACCATTGAATGAAAGAAGAGGATAAAAATCAGCAACATCAAGTGAAGGGAAGCAATGCACCACTATGCACAGACACAATACATCAGAGAACAGCCAGAGGAGGAGAAGGGTGTGTCTGTCAAGTGACTGAATAAAAGAGAACTGAGACACCACAACACACAAACATAGCTTATTTTGGTTTGTTTGACCCTTCAAGTCTTCTCCTATCTAATTGAATACTGTGACACTGTTCCAAATGCTTGCTGCGTAGTTGTGCTATCAGAAATTAGATTTTGTGTGTGATCTAGTTTTGTTTGAATTGTGCAATGGCCATGTTTTGGAAATGTAAGTCAGAAGTTAATTAAATTTTTGGTACCTGTATGTTCGATATACAGCCAGATGAAGATCAAGTGGATCCAGATGAAAGGCACGACCCTGATTCGGATATGGAAGTGGAGGACCACAAGGCTGTGGAAGAGTCAACAAGGTTCCTTTCTCTCTCATTCTGTCTTTGATGGTATTTGTTTCTTGTTTTGCTTTTTGATTATGATTCTGGTCTTTTGTGCCCTTCACTTATTTATTGTAGGAGGACCAACATTCTAGGGATAAGAGTTAAGAGAGAATTTGGTGAAAATGAGACCAAAGTTCAGGTATTTTGCATTTTTCTTTTTGCTTCTGCACTTCACTTCTCTAGACCAAGTGTGATTATCATCCAATTGATATTGCATCCTGCAGGATGGTGGCAGAGTTACATCTGAACACAGAGGACTGGAACCGATGGTAGAAGACATTGGTTCCTCGAAGCAAGCTCCTGTAAGTATTATCTATAATATCTGTTATTAAATGATACTCCCTCCGTTCTTTTTTACTTGGCGTTGCTTAGCTCAAACTTGAGCTAATGGGCGCCATATAAATCAGAACAGAGGTAGTACTCATTCCCTTCCAAATTGTAGGCCGTTTTAGCTTCTCTAGGTGCATAGATGTTTGTATGCACATAAATGTGGTGTATGTTTATATGCAAACAATTACAAACATCTATTAACCTAGGAAAGCCAAAACAATCTACAATTTGAAACGAAGGAACATCTTGGAAATCTCAAGATTTGCATTTATTTACCATGATGTACGCCCAGCAAATAACCAAAGGCGTCCTTTTCTCTTGATTCAATTGTAGCAGGTAGATGCCAATGCAATGGCCATTGACGAACCAGGCAACGTCAAGAATGAACCAGAGAGCTCAACTAAAATACCAGATCAACCAGCCATGTACCATAAGCCATGACTGATACCTGAACTTGCCATCTGTCTGGTGCCCAAATTCCTGGACGCCCTTGACAGTCAAAAAACTAAAAGTGAATTCGTGATGCAGCGCGGGATTTTAAATTCGATATGAGTTCTACTCATTTGTTATCTGTTAATCCCATGAGAATAATTCCATGGCGGTAGTGAACTTCCATGAGCCCACCGGGCAATGCTTGAGGTTGAGATAGACGATAGTCTGACCCATGTATACATGATATGCCAGTTAAGTTGTACAGTCACTAGTTAATGCAAATATGCAATGAACAAGGTTAGACTTTTTTCGAGTTCTTTATGATTCTGCAATTGGATCTCTTCTGACCGTATGTATTAGGGCATAAGGTTGACGAAAAAAAATGGAGTATAATAAGTATGACAAATCAAAAACTTTAACCCATCGACTGTTCAGGTGTGAGCTACAAGTTTAACTTTTGTAACTTATCTGTAGCATTCGTGAGTGATCACTTCGCACGAAATGGAAGCGACCCTCAATTTTGCACCTAGAAATTTCATGTGAGCTAGATAAACACGCTGATCTCTTTATGTTTCTATACACTATAATAGACTACAGCTTCGATATTGGTTCATATCAATATTTGTTGGCCTGCCAAATAAATAGCTTTTGTTGAGATGCAAGTATGTTCATCAGTATTATATGAAACATTGAAACGAAGTGTCTTCTCATTCTAAGATTTGTCTTCAGTGGACTTATTTGCTGATTTTAGCATCTCGTGTCCCAAGATGCTGGCTTCCATTGAAGATGCACCTGACGATTCTTCTACGAAGACAAGCATTACAAAGAAAATGTTACCCCTATCAACCTGTTTTGTTGTTTTCGTCAATGTCACTCACAAAACTTATATCTATACACTATGTCTCGCTCATCCCTGACAAAAAAGTTGCTACGAAACTTTCACTGGTGAGGAAGCTAGAGACGCAACGGTGATAGAAAGTGAGCAAACGACGGTTGATCAGCTGAGGTACTCCAGTTCCTGCATCGTTTTAGGGTATGCTTGGATTCTCCTGAGGGCCGTATACTCCTGTGAACCACCAGTTACAGCCCTCCTGTTCAGATAACTGAAGAGACACCGAATAAGCAGCAATGGCTTGGCAGGTATTGCTCTTCCAGGCAATCAGAACCACGCTCCGAGTTCCATTAGCCGGTAAAGCAACAAATTTATCAAAGGATGAGCCAAAAACTGAGAGAAACAAGTGCTGATTCATAGACTCAACCTTAGTCTCTTGAAGGCACACTATCTCAGCATTATTGCACCGATATCTTTTATTGAGTCCCCGTGGATTCCAAATTAAGATTGAAGAAGGATTCATCTTCGGAACTAATGAGACGACCAAGCAAAACAAAGCTAGAGGGAGGCAAGCATCCATCAGAATATAGAAGAAGATGCTACCTAACATCCAAGATCTCCAAGCCTCAAAATCTGTTCACCGTTAACATGTGCTCTTCTGAAGGTTAAATGCCCATAGGTTAGTAGGTTAGTGCTTAAAAAGGTCAGCACTGAGCAATCATTGAATTTGTTCATGCCATAAAAGCTAGCAGGCAAGGCAGCAAAGCAATATTTTGAATGAAACAATAAAACTGTATTCTGGAGCACCCAAGTCTTCTGAAAAAAGAAAGGGCCAAAAAGTGATCGACTATACCACATACTCGAGGTCCACATTTACCTATTGAGTAACATATCAACTATTTTTTAATCAACTACATATATTAACTTCTTAATTTCTGTGAGTTCCAAAGCAATTCCTCTAACCATTTCTTGCACAATCTGCTCTAATAATTTGAGAAATGAAAAGAAATACCATCCGTTACCAAGGAAGTAACCGGGTATCAGTTTGACAAGGACATGTAAACTGTGACAGAGCATACTTAGCTAAATAGAGTTACTCTCTGCAGTACTGAACCTTCATCTAGTAATGCAAACTCTAGATCTATTCTGTAACACCAATGACTCAACAATTCTAAAAGAAATGTTGGATATAACTGCGCTGGTTTGAAAAGGCAGATTAGTCACTATAACTCTCTGTATTCCCTTTGAGTAAAGACTAATAATTCTGAGAAAAGCAGCTCTGTTAGCCTGCATAGAAAATCATGTATGTTCATCTTTGGGTTTGTGTGTGCTCCTGTGTTCTTGCTGAAATTGCAAGAAAAAATAAATCATTCATAGAGTCCAAATTACAGGAATTGACCTTTTGATTGTTGCAGGATTTTACAATATTTTCCATTTGTTGAAAATTAGCTGACTGGACTTGGTATGGGTTAATTGTAAGACACTTTAACAAATTAACTCAGCTCAAGAATTTATCAACTTAGTTGTAGATAGTGTTAGCTAAGGGAATTTGTGATAAATAATGAAATTAAAAAGAGATACAAATGAACTCAAATTGACTGGTATAGTTTAACCCTACAGGGCATGCCTTAGCAACTAATTAGCCATAGAGAAACATTAAAAAAAACTAATGAAAATGATCCCAAATTCGATCAAACCTAAATCCACTAAGTATAGAGGAATAAATGCAAAAACAAAAAACTCTTATCATCACTTACTTTTGGCTTGATATCGATCCTGTTGGGGGGCGGGGGGGGGGGGGGGGGGGCATCTCATAAATAGGATCAAGAAAAAACGGCAGCTAGCTCCATTCAACCTATACACCAAAACAGCAATTCACCAGACATCATCAGTCCGCTGAAAAGCTGAAATACATTTTGTTGTAGACAAAAATAAAGGAAATGATAGCTTTCGATCCTTTATCGGCTCAAACCAGCCTGATACAACTACAAGAATCCACCTAGACATACCCGTTCGGCTTAACACCTGGATATCTTATATCTTGCATGTTGAACCTGTGTACAGCTCTTCAAGTGTGCAAGGGCAGTTTGGTTTCCACAGGTATCGACATAAATATAACAGCATCATCCACATAGAGAGATGCAATGATAAAACGGTAAGTGAGATAATGGTTGCAGTAAACTCTCCTTTCACCTTCCAAATTAGACCTTTTTTGGGAATCAAATTAGGCTATTTAAGCATCCATAATGATTAGAAATTGTATACCCTCCTCCTTTTATCCGGGCTTGGGACCGGCTATGTTGAAACAACATAGGCAGAGTTACTAAACTAACCTAAACTAATGAAACCTGCAATACATAAAGAAATTTAAGATAAGAAAAAATAACCTAAAAATAAAAAGCATAACTATTTATTAAATCATGGCAGATATAAAAGACCAAAACAGGTTATTAAACAATACATAGCAAATTACTATATTACTATATTAACAAATTCATAAAAAAACTAGAATATTGAGAACTGGGTTGCAAATATGTTGCGGCGCATTAACGACCACGGAATGGGAAGATCACTAGCACGAGGGGCATTAAGGAAGGCAGGACGGGCGTAGAACTCCGACGCTGATTCAGAGCCGGAGTCCTCCGGCAACGATTGAGATACATACCTCAAATTTCGCTTGCGATAGCGAGTGATCCTACACTTCAACCAGCGTAGCGAAGCACGGGCGGGGAGCTTAAACCCCTTGATCCTTTCCGGCAAGGACAGCGGTGCAAGATCAGTGTTTTTCTCCGGCGGAGACGAGGGGGTTGACGGCGGCGGCGAAGGAGCGCGTGAGGGGGCGAGGCGGGGTACCGAAACAGTGGAATCAAGCAAGCAAAGGCGGCGGCAAGACGGGACGTACACGGGCGATGGGGGCATCGCCGTCGACGGCGTGAAGGAAACGGAAGGAGCAGCGGGGGTGGGTGAGGGGGCGAGGACCGCGAGCCGGCGGCATGGCGGGACGTACGCGTGCGACGGCGGGGTCGATGGCGCTGGGGAAACAGGAGAGGAGTTAAGACGGGGCGTCAGTAGTGTGGTAGGGATCACGACGGGCGAATTAGTCGCTGAAGGTGCGGCGGGAGCGGATGAGGACGGCGAGCAAATCGCGACGCGGCGGCACGGCGGAACGTAGGCAGGGTACATGGAGGTCAATGGTGCGGGGGAAGCTGAAGAGGCAGAAGCGGATGGGGGGGCGAGGCGCGTGGATTTGGGCGAGCGAATCGCCAAGCGGCGGCACGGCGGGACGTACGACGCGGGCGACGGGGGGGTCGGCGGCGCGGGGGGAGCTGCGGTCGGGGTGGCGATCACTACCGGCGAATTGCGGGTGGAAGGCGTGGAGGGAGCGGGCGAGGGGGCAAGGTGCGGCGCCTCGGTGGAATCGGAACAGCAAGATGAGAGGCGGCGGTACGGCGGGATGTATGCGGTGGAGGGCGGCGAGCTGTGGATCGGAGGCGCGGTGGAAGCCGGGACCAGGCGGTCGGTCGGCGGCGGGGTGGCGAGCAAGGCGGTGGGCAAGTTGCGAGCGGTCGGGGTGGGGTGGAGCGGCGCAGCCACGACCGCGACGGCCATGGCGGGGGGAGCCGTGGTCGGGGTGGCGATCACTGCCGGCGAATTGCGGGTGGAAGGCGCGGAGGGAGCGGGCGAGGGGGCGAGGTGGAGCGCCGCGGTGGAATCAGAACAGCGAGGTGAGAGGCGGCGGTACGGCGGGATGTATACGGTGGAGGGAGACGAATTGCAAGAGGTCGGGGTGGGGAGGAGCGGCGCAGCCACGGCGGCGACGGCCATGGCGGCGACGGCAAGTGGGCGGCGCGAGACAAACGGGAGTGCGAGCGACGGCGGAAGAGCTCGAACTCAGAAAGGCGGCGAGACGGCGGAAGAGCTTGAACTCAGAAAGGCGGCGAGACGACGGGGGAGGAGTTTGCCAAGAAACGATGCGTGTAGTATAGATGTACGCTTACGGGTTACGGCCTTAGAGCATCTCCAAAAGGATGTGAAAAAATTGATCTTAAAAAACAACGTATTGGGGCTTATCTTAAAAATTTTATTTTCCTAAAAACATATCTCCTACAAATGCAGTAATCGCTAATAACTATCTCCCAATATTCCAAAACAGTACACGTGGCGGATTGCGAGCGAGAAAGAGGAAATCGGAGGGATTGGGAAGATGTACGGGGTGCCAATATATGCGGCTCGGCTGCTTGTTTTTGGGCTCCCCAAAAGATTGGGAGGGTGAGAGCAACTCCAAAAGAGTGCTAATTGTATTCCTAATAATTGTTTTAGGGAGAAATAAGAAAAAAGAAAGACTCCAACAGAGACCCTATCACCCTCCCAATCTTTTGGGGAGCCCAAAAACAAAGAAAGCCGAGCCGCATATATTGGCACCTCCGTACATCTTCCCAATCCCTCCGATTTCCTCTTTCTCGCTCGCAATCCGCCACGTGGCCTCGTTTTGGAATATTGGGAGATAGTTATTAGATTCTCATTGTAGGAGATATGTTTTTAGGAAAATAAAATTTTTAAGCATAGATGCCCCAATACATTGTTTTAAAGATCAATTTTTTCACATCCTTTTGGAGATGCTCGATAGGTCTCTGTTGGAGTGCTTTTTTTTCTTATTTCTCCCTAAAACAATTATTAGGAATACAATTAAGACTCTTTTTTGGAGTTGCTCTTACGGATACAGTATTATGGACGCCCTAAACGTACGATGTACGCGACCTCAAGAGCCAGCGTCCAGATGGAGGGAGTCAGGGAGGGGGCCGGTAAAGTAAAGGAAAAAGTTCATTTGACCTCCCTCAACTTTCACAAAAGTCAGTTGGTTCTCTCTCGTCTACAGAACCAGATATACTTGCAAAACCGTTATCAATCTCCTGGACTTCATCGAAGAACATAGGCCTCTGTCGCCCCCCGAAAACAGCCTGCGTTCTGTTATCGTCACGGTGCTATCGCGTGCGGCGCAAGCCAAATTGACCCTTTGAAAACAACGCTCCAAAATCAGGGCTGCTATCGAAGGTGATGAGAACACTAGATACTTCCACACCTGCGCTAATCAGCGGCGTTGTAGGAACCAGATTCAAGTTATCGAGGACAATGGCCTTGAACTCTATGCACACGAACCCAAAGCTGCTGTGCTGCGTAACTTCTATCTGAATCTCCTTGGCACGGACCCCCCCACTACCTGGCATTTTTTCCTTCCTGATCTTTATCCCGAAGGCCCTCTGCCCCTTCAGCACCTCACCAACACTTCCACTCTTGACGAGATTCATCTAGCAATTCGTAAGATGCACTCTACTGCAAGCCCTGGGCCTGATGGCTTTGGTCCTTTTTTCTTCAAATCGTGTTGGCAGACCACCTCTGCCGCCCTCTCGTCCCTCCTAGTTGCTTTCCACGACCACCGCACCGACCTCTCGCGCATCAATCAATCTTACCTTGTCCTCCTGCCTAAAAAGGACAACGCCCGACATCCTCAAGATTTCAGACCCATTGCCCTGCAAAACACACCTATTTCTAAGATTTTGACGACTCGTCTGTAGCCCCACATTCCCTCCCTCATCAGCACTGACCAATCTGGCTTCGTCCTTGGTCGTTGCCTTGATGATAACTTCATGTATGCTGCTGATCTTCTGCATTGCTACTACAAACGTCGGTGTCCTACTATCATCCTCAAACTTGATTTCCACAAAGCCTTCGATTGTGTCTCCTGGGACAGTCTTGGCACTATCCTTCGGACGCGGGGTTTTCCCGAGTCATGGTGCATTTGGGTGCAGGCTCTTCTTCATTCGGGCAAAACTGTTGTTCTCCTAAACAGAAAGCCCGGGCGCTAGATCAACTACAAACGAGGACTGCGCCAGGGTGATCCCCTTTCCCCTTACCTCTTCATCATTGTGGCTGATGTGCTCAAACGTCTTCTCCACCTTCATCCTCTAGCTGTAGACATCTCTCACCCTATCATCCCTACCTCACCATGTGCCGTCCTCCAATACGCTGATGACACTCTGATTTTCCTCCGTGCCAGTATGGCTGCTGTCGAGGCCACCAAACAAATTTTGCAGCTGTTCGAAGCAGCCACTGGCCTAGCTATAAACTATCATAAGACAACTTTCCTCCCTGTCCACGTCCCACAAGCTGATGCAGCCGCCATGGCTACCATGTTTGGCACCACCACCTCTAGCTTCCCTTAGACCTACCTTGGGCTTCCTCTCAGCCCACATAAAATTTCTGTTTCTGATTGTCTTCCCCTGATCGCCTCTTGTGATAGGTACCTGTCGGGATGGCAGGCTTCCCTTCTAAACAGGGCCGGCCGTCTCACTCTTTGCAACTCGGTTCTTAGTGCTGTACCCCTCCACTTCATGTCTGCAATTTGCGTCCCCAAAACTGTGATCAAAGCAATTGATAAACGTCGACGGGCTTTCTTTTGGACCGGAGAAGATACATGCCATGGATCGAAATGTCTTGTGGCTTGGGATCTTGTACAAGCTCCAAAACACAGGGGTGGCCTGGGAGTGAAGAGTCTCGAACTCCAAAACAAATGTCTGCTCATGAAATTCGTCAGCAAATTCTTCTCCAACGAGGACCCCTCCTGGAAAAACTGGGTACTCAATGCCTCTTCCCCTTTATCTCTCACCCCTCAGTCTGGCAACTACCTTTGGAACATCATCAACGACGAGTTGAATACCTTTAGGTTCATCACGCGAGTTAAAGTCCAGGATGGAGTTGCCACTTCTTTCTGGTTTGATCATTGGCTTGATTCCGGTCCTCTTCATTCGACTTACTCTGCCCTCTTCTCCCACACCACTAGGCCTGAGGTTTCGGTTCAGTACGTCTTCCAGCACGATTTTGAATTGCACCTGAGGCCGCGACTGACTACAGCTGCAGACCAGCAGCTGTGTGCTCTTCTCCACTCTTTGCAGGATATTAACCTGGTGGTCGGACATGATATCCGCTTCATGAAGCACACTGGGCGCCCCTACTCTAGCAAGGCTGCCTATACAGCCCTTGATTGTGCAGGGGAAGAAGAGGATCCGCACGGCAAGCTCGTTTGGGAGACGCGCGTACCTAACAAGGTGAAGATCTTCGCATGGCTTTACCTCAAGAATCGGCTAAGCACACGATGTGCTCTCTTCGCCAAGCACATTGTCAACAGTTGCACCTGTGAACGGTGCGATGCTGCAAACGAAGACAGGCACCACGTTTTCTTTGGGTGCCCTGAGAGCAAACGTGTTTGGGTTGCTCTCGGTATGGATAGTATCTGTTACAACCACACCGAAGATATTTGGGCTCATGTTCTCCCCGCAAACCTGGACGCCGTGCTTTGGCCATTTGTGCTCCTCACGTTGCTTTGGAGAATCTGGGACGCAAGGAACGGCCACATCTTCCGGGCTGAAGGTTTTAGTGGTCGTGTTGTTCTCTCTAGAGCTCGAGATGATTTAGTCATTTGGAAAAAATGTCTTCCTGATCACCTTGTAAACAGCTTTTCAAGCTGGCTCTCTCACATCTGTGCGGGTATCTCTGATGATGCCATGCGATCCGTGTAACTGATGCATGGGATTTCCTATGTTTTGATATATTTGAGAAGGTGGGGAACCTCCCCCCCCCGACTAAGTTTTCAAAAAAAAACTCGCCACACAAGTGCACACTTCCTCTATTCCGTTTTGTCTCCGGTTTCGTCTAATCCAGCGTGCCATGTCAGCATCTGACCGGTGGACCCTCTTCCATCAACGAAATAAATTCCCTCTCCCCTGTCGCCCCACCATCGGCCTAAGGCTACTCGCACCGCTGAGAAGCTAAACCAATATGTAAAGGAAGCATGGCCCACGTGTCAGCGCAGTTTTGGCGTGCCATCTATCCCACGGCCTGCAGCGCGGTAAGCGCTATCACTGCCTCCAAAGGCCTGGTCCCACTCGCGTGGCACTTTGGGAAGGGCGCAGCTGCATGCTTGCGTGAGAGAGGGCAGAAAAAAAGCTGGAGAGAGATGATAGCGTTGAAGAGAGAGAAACACTGGATTTGCAGTTTTCCTGTAGCAATCTGAACGGTGGAGGCTGATTTGGAGGTCTGCGCTATGGGAGTTGAACCTGCTTATTTGCCGTTCGGTTGCTTTTGTAGGCGCGTGGTGCGACCAGCCTAAGCCCCAGTTGCAGTGCCGCCAGGCTCCGCACGTCGTCGCCCCGCCAATGGTTAGAACCCTAGTTGTTGTTTTCGTCGGGTCCTTCATGTTGTCGCCCTACTGCCTCGGCATCCTATCCCCACGCCGCCACACCCAGGACGACATGCTCGTCGCCCCACCGCCGGCTAGAGCCCCAGTTGCTGCTTTCATCAGGTCCTTCACGATGTCGCCCTACTATATCGGGAAGCTGTAGAGGCGGTAGTAAGGAAGCTCGTGATTAATGGAGGAGGATGGTCGTCAATTCATTAGGTAGGTGGCTGCAGGCAGCACTGCAGCCCAATACTTATGATTTCAATAGTTGGTTATCTAATAATGATTACTTCTGCTAGAACTTGAGATAAAATGTGAAAATAAGGATTCACTACTTAGTAGCTTTTGGCAAAACAAATCCACTAGCCAAAAGCCTTGCATGATTAGAGGTAAAGTCTTTTATTTTAGACAGGTAAGCCTTGCTGAGTACTGATACCCAGTCTTGCTTTTTAAATGTTGCTTCCAGGTAATACATGTAATGTGTGGCCTGGAGAGATTCCACCCTGCTGGAAGCTGGAATAGGTGGATGATAACGAGTGATTGCATCATGGACGGCCTCCTATGATGCTTGTCGTACCGCTTAGTCATTTCCACTGTTTTAATAAACTCTGAACCATTTACTTCATCTCAAGAACCATAGTTTGTAATAATGGACCCTACGGGGAAGTTTGTTGTTAATTTGTAAGGCACTCTGGACTCTCCTTCGTGGGAGTTTTAATGTATACGTTTCGATCCTCTGTGTGTGCTTCAAGTGATTTACCGGGCTATGATCCGACAACACTCAACTGAATGATTCTTTATTATCGCTTAATGACCAAATGGAGTGGTTTATGCGATTATACGAAATTATCTCAGATGGGGTTGTCACAGGTGCCCACACCATTCTCTCGAAGTTGTCCAAGGCCTATAAATAGAAGGGAGGGGACTCATTTCTTACCCAACTCACTTTCCAACTCCTCCCTCACTTTTGGTTTCCAAGGCTAGGAGGTAGGCTTGAGTAGTTCTACTTCAGATTCCAAGTCTACTTTGAGATCTAGGTATGACTTCTCTTGTATCTTTATTTTATTGTATGACTTTGATCTACTTCAGTTATTCAGCTATTTCATATAAAGTAGTGTTAGCATATATAGTGATCCGTTCATGTGTTCTTCGTTCGTTCGTCATTTAGGAGATCCTGTTCTTATTGAACAAGGCCTTTCGATCCACTTGACGGATGATTTACTCATGTCTTCGGTGTTTGTTCATAAGTTAGAGGCTCGTGTTCTTCACGAACACAACCCTTTAATCATGTTGAATAGACGGTAGAACACGAATACGTTTGTATGGCTAAACTAGTTTGATCCAGTTAGATCACTTGTTTGTGATATATGAAGTTTGAGTTCAAGCTACGGTACTCGGTGTAAGTGGCCGGTTATCTGGTGGCACTGATCTGAGTCACAATAGCCCGGGTCGGTCAGTGTCTAGTTAACAACGCAACCATGACGACTTGATGGGATCCCGACGGGAGTATCGTCTCGGACGACCCGATGTCGTTCCGCTGCCGCCAAGCAAGCTCAGGGACATGGGTGCAAGAGGGCAACACGGGACCGGGACGGTCTGGAAGCTCTGAGCTGTGGGGACTGTGTGGCCAAGTGATGCCGCCGACCCAAAGTGCGGACGACAGGGGCCAAGCTTGTGCGTTGCTTCGTCCTCGAGGGAGATGGAGGCGGTCGGCTCCCGGCGCCAGCGGAGATACGCCGCCTAGCCTCTGCTCAGGAGCAGCCTCGGCGGCATGGAGAGGCAGGGACAGGATTAATGCGGTGGAGGAAGGAGGGGATTTTGCCCCTTCCCATTGACATGTGGGGCCCACTAACGGCCCACTGACGACATACAACTGCATCTGACGTTAATGGCATAGAACACATGAAAAATTAGAACCTTTGACAAAAAGCTCAAATTTGCATTTTCTATGACATAGAGCACATGAGCTATATTTTGTTGTGGCATACAGAGAATTTTCTAAAATCAATGTTTTGAGCGAATATCAACATCAGTGTCCCAGGCTTTTCAGCGATCTTCAGTCGTGATCTTCGTCAGGCCTTGCAGCATGCCATGTCACTGAAGTCCCACCCCTATTCAGGCCAAGTTCGCGCACGAATATTCGGCCCGAAGAGCGCGCCTCTTCGGCCCACTCATGGTTTCTTCTTCGGCCGAATCTTATCTTCGGACCAGCTTGAGCTAGCTGGTGGAAGAAGGATTCGAACCTTCATTCCTAAATTTTTATATTATTTATTTATTTATTCATGATTTTCCAAAAATATATATCGGATCAAAAAATTGCAAAAGTAGCCTCCAACCGTCATGGTAAATGGCGGCAGGGACCTATCGCCATCGGGAACGGCGGTAGGGAGCGCTACACTGCCCCTACCACCGTTTCAACCGGCGGTTGCTACAGTACCCTCGCCACATTTTTAGCTCCTAATAAATCACCTAATAAATCACGTGTGTTTTCAAAACTTTCCTGCTGAGCTCATTTACTCCCTTTTAAAACCCCGGTTGATTCTTTGCCCCTCGGCGCGCGTGCCGCGAATCCCGCCAGCACCGCCCGCACTCGGGCCATCACCCACGCGTGCCGCTCCGCCGCCGCCGCCGGCCACCACGACGGAATCCCGCACCGCCGCGGTCCCGCCGGCCGGTCCGCCTCGCCATCACCGCCGTCCCGGAATTGACGCCGATATCCGAGAAACCCAAAAAAATCCGCAAAAACCCTTCTCTTAATTTTCCTAGAAATTCTCCTAAATTTCTAAATCTCTTTTCTATTTTTCTTCCCTTATCTTCCTTTTTCTATTTTTTCTTTTTCCTTTTCTCCTTTTTCTTTTCCTCCTTCTGTTTCCTCCCCCTTTCTTCTTTCTTCGGTCCGCCTCCCCGTGCCGCGACCCCCCTTCCCCCCCCCGCGCGACCCCCCCGACCCCCCCCTCACGCGCCTCCGCACCGCCCCTCCCATCCGGACCGCCGTCGCCCCCCCTTCCCTCTCCCCCGCACCACCAGACACAGACGCCGGGGGCCGGCCTCGCGCTGCCGCAAGCAGGTCGACGCCGCCCCCCTCTCCCCCCCGACGTACGAAGACCGGGCGCGAACTCGTCACCTCCAAACCGGCCACCATTACTCCCCCGACGGTCTCCCCCTCCACGGCCACGGCAGCCCCCCCCGCACGACGAGTCAACTCACACAAGCAGCCCAATCGACCGAGAATCCCGCCGGCCGAGTCCACGCCGTGATTTTTCCCGAACCTCCATTGCCGGCCATTGGAGCTTCGCGAAGCTCAAAATATCCTCGCCAAAACGACCTTCCCGCGCCTATAAAAGGGCCGGACCGGCTCCCCACCTCGCCCTGCACCTCCACGACCAATTTCCCCTCCTTCCTGAGCCCTCCATCGCCACCACCAGTGCCGCCCCAGCCACCACCGCGAGCAGTCCCATCGTCGGTCGTCGATCTGCCTCTCTAGAGCACCCCAGCCCAAGGTAAGGAGCGGAATCGGTTGCCCTCGAGCTCCTCTTCGTTTTGCCCCACACTTCCCGGCCGTCGCCGTGCACCGGGACGCCGGCGCCCCTCCCCCTCCACCGGTCGGCCTCCCTATCCACTGCGCCTCTGTTCTGTATCGTGAGGGAGGGGAGGAAGAAGATGGTTGTTTTGCCCATACCCCCTGCCCTTTTTCCACTTTTCCAAAACCGACCCCCCTATTCTCTCTCTCCTTTCTTTCAAAATAGACCCTATGCTTTAAAGTGAACCACAAACACAACCCTGTCCCTTTACAATTATACCCCTAAGATATTTAATTAAAACCTCACTATATTTAAATATTATAATTAGGTCCTTTTCTTTTAAAATAAAATACTAACAGGCCCCTAATTAACCCTAAACACCTCCTTTAACCCGTCATTTAATGCGCGATTTTAATCCAAATCGTGCCCGAACTTCCTCACACCCGTACCGGGTATACCGCCACCAATCCGTCACCTAAAACCCCCTACATGATATTTATTTCTGAAAGGATCTTGATGTCGCCTAGAGGGGGGTGAATAGGCGAGTCCTGAAAATCACCACTTAAAACAAATTTATCAGTAAATCCCGGATACTCCGGACTTTTCTCCGGAGTTTCTGGAAAGTCCGAAATCTCTGGAATCTCTGGACTGTCGCCTTTGCAGCGGAATTAGTACACTGCCCAAAACCGGTGCCACCGGTTTTACAAATCCGGTGCCACCGGGTTTGCCTGGCAGTGACTCCCCTCTTCTTCTCCTTCTTGTTTGCTTGTTTGGATTGGACTAAAACTTGGTGTAGGGCTTAAGGGTCAGTTCTTTGATGAATAGAGAGTGCCTGCACTTCACAAACACTAGCAACCAAGTAGCTCCACCAATATGACAAAGACAAGCAAGGATAGATAAAACAAGGTAAATGCGAGGTAAACAACAGGAGACACAAGGATTTGTTTACCGAAGTTCGGATTCACCACCGTGTGAATCCTAGTCTCCGTTGGGTGCTTCTCCTACCGAAGCCGGGTTGCATTCAACCCTTTTCCCGATCCACTAGATAGCTTCTTCCCTTTCGGAGGCGAAGCACGACCTTCACAACCGTCCCACGGCTCACCACACCTTGGGAGCTTGAGGGCGACGCCTAGCCGTCTAGGAGGCAATCCTCCAAGAGTAACAAATGCTTCACACAAGCTTGACGACGTCCAACAAGGTGCTCAAGGGATACAAGTGCTCTTGAATTGCTCACAAAGGTTTCTCTCTACCACCCAACTCACTAGATCTAACAAAGATCAAACAACCTCACAAAGAGGGGTTGGGGAGAGCTAGAATGGCTTTGGCTTAGCAAGGAATAGCAAGGAAGCACTCTAGCAACCCGAGGAACACCAGCTTGCAACAAGAGAGGTTGAAGGGTATAAATACCCGACTCCCCAAAAACTAGCCGTTGGAGTTAAAACCCGAATCTCCGGAAAAACCGCGGATACTCCAAACTTCCCAAAACTAGCCGTTGCAAACTCCAAGGAAAGCCGGTGCCACCGCTTCCCAAAATCGGTGCCACCGAGTTTTCAAAACTAGCCGTTGGGCCGGCTGAAACAAAACGCGTACCACCGGTTTCCCAAAACCGGTGCCACCGGGTTTGACACAGGGTCAAACTCGAAGACGTGTACGTGTGGTTTTTGTGTCTCTCTCAACTCACATGGGTTACTTAGCACCGGGACATTATCAAAACTCCTTGTGATGCATCCCTCTTGATAGTACGGCGTACCTATGCTCAAGATAAATATAAATGCAATAAAAGAACTCTTGAGCTTCTTCTTCAAGAATAGCCATACTTGATCAATATATCCTCGTGAGAGATCCATTCATCAATGTCTCATTGGTTTGAGCACTTCTACCTTGAGCTAGTGACTTTGATCCTTTTATAAGAGTGAAACCCAATTCTTGATTAAGTCACCCTTCACATGACTCAAAGAATATGTAATGCTTCTTCATTGCTTCACTCGGTTAGGCTCGACTTGATACCTCGAAACTTTCCAAGCTATAGCCACTTCACCCTAGCCAAGCACATGGTCCAAGTCACTACTCGGCCAATCTTAGCTTAGTACCTCGTTGCTAATCCCTTGCTTGATTTCTTCATCCATTCGTTGCCAATTTGAGTTAAGCTTTAATTCGACATCAAGAGTGAAATTCTATTGAGATCATGCCTTCTTTTAGTTTAAATATCCCTTTTATTATAACAAGATTCTTCCTTCAATAAGAGACCATCCAATGTTCCAAAAATCAATATGCCTCTTTCTTGTCATTCATTATCTTGTCATAAACCATCTATATGCTTCATGGGAACATACATATCAAATATCATGACATTCATTATTGAGTCAAGACATTTCACAATATGAGGTTAAAACCATGCCTCAACACACATAGCTTGTTTTCACCATGTAGATAACCAATGTCATATATTATGCCTTGTCATTTATATGCTACAACCTCGCTCACATGCTTAACAAGGACATTAGATCTTTAATCTAGTTGTCAATCAATACACCAAAACCCACTTAAGGGCCTAGATGTCTTTCAATCTCCCCCTTTTTGGTGATTGATGACAACCTCAATTAAAGCTTACAAAAGATATTCAATAAAGCTTAAAAAACTCAGATTTAGGTTGAGCTCCCCCTTAATAAGTGCTATGAGTGAAATTCATGAAAATTTGGCCTTAAATGCCAATTTGCACATTTTCAAGAAAACATGGAGCTCCCCCTAAATCTTAGCAACCAAAGGGGTGCAAAACAAGTGTGTGAACATTTAAACAATGATGCATGCAATAAATAAGCACTCCAACACATAGAGCAAGAAAATGGCAAGGTCTTTGTCTAGCCGGACTCTGGCCACCGAGTTGCCAAACTCTGTGCCACCGGCTTTGCCCAGTGCACTGTCAAGCAATACAACACCCATATAAAATCACACTAACATGCAATTGAGTCTTAATAAGCATGAAAAGGTTCACCACACATTTTAGCATACATAACAAAGGTTCTCAAGTCCAATTGAAGCTAAAGAGAATTTATTACATGGGCCTGTTGCATCCAACAGCCAAAACCGGTGCCACCGGTTCTGGGAAACTCCAGTGCCACCGAGTTTGCCCGACATAAGGGATACCGAAACACACCAAAACCGGTGCCACCGAGATCAAAAAATCGGTTCCACCGGATTTGTGCAGACAGAGCAGATGCAGAGCAGAAGCAGAAGCTTTCAATCGACACCTCTCTCCCCCTTTGTCATTAATCAGCAATAAAGATCCGGGGGGGGGTCTTGGACACCGCTCATGGTTCTTCCTCTTCATCATCTTGAGAAGGTTGCACAACCGACTCGGAGGCATGAAGGGTGGTGGTGGCGGGAATGGAGGATAGTGAGACGGCATTCCGTCATATGGATTGACTGAGCCAAAAAGTGTACCATAGTAGTATCCACCTGCAGCACCTGAACTTCCTTGTGCATTAGGATCCACGGGAGGCATGCTAGAGGATGTGCCTTGGCCTTGTGTGCCCATGAAGGGAGCCTCGAATATGATGATCGAGCACTATACACTCCTCCAAAGGTTGGATTATAGTATGAGCTTCCATAGGCTTTATCCCAATAATCCTTGTTGGTTGCCGATCAACTTGTTATGATCTTTCCTAAATGCTCTCAAAGGTCTCCGGCTCACTCTCTTCCTCATTGGATGGCGCATGTGGTATGGGTGGCCCGTTTGTGGGAGAGGGGTTTTCATACATGAGCCTTATCATCCTAGAATCCCTCTTTCTAAGTTTTCTCTCCTTGTGAACCGCATCATTTGCTTTCATGCAAGACCCACACCAAAAGTTGAAAAATTTTCTAAGTGGGGAAGGGGGCTTTTGCACTTGTTGCCGCCCACGTCCACGCCCTCTACCTTGTGAGGTCCTTGCTGCCCTAGACGGTGCAAAGCGGCCAGCAGTGGGCCTCGTTCGGGGGCTTCTTGGCCTCCAATATTCCCTTGTGCCCTTTCCAAATCTGCTAGTGAAGGTCCCACAACATCATTCTTAAAGTGGAATGGCTTATGCTCATGATCATAGACAAATGTGTAGTTTGTGATGGTCTCAGTAACATGCATGAGATAAGGAGCATATCCACAACTCTTTTGTGGCGAGCCAGAGATGGAATGAATTTCCTCCCAAATGTAGTCCACAACACTAAATTCCGGCTCACTAGGACACATGTGTTTCAACAAATCTCTTCCATAATTTGACACATTTGATTGGTCCCCTTCCCTAGAAGCAAGTGTCTTCCTAAACATGCGGTGCAAGTAAGAATAGAATGGGAGCATGCCATTGACTCGTCCGAAGTTCCATTCTTGTCCCGGGATGTACATGAACTTCATGTCTACCTTGTCCATGTCATGATCTCTATGGATCTTCATCCTTCCAAGGTCTTCTTCATCAAAGCCAAGTAGATATGCAAACTCGGTGATAGTGATGCCAAACCACTTTCCCTCGGTCATCCAATGCATAACTTTGTCATTCTTCCAAGTGGTGAAGTAGCATGTGGCATAGAATTGTACAATCACTTCATTGTTCCATGACTTGGCAAAGCCCATGATGTCATAAACATTCTTCTTTTTGCACTCCCGTATAATTTCCGCAATCTTCGGATCCTCCATGACCGACAAGAATCCCTAATCAATGTATTCCGAGCGAGCAATGGGGAAGTCCTTCTTGATGATGGCACTTGCATAATAATATTGATGAAATTTGGTGCCAAAGCGATAATCCAAGTTCCTTCCACCAACGGTCAAAGGATTCTTTTCCCTTTCCTTTCTTGCCCTTTCGTCATACCCCTTCCCTTATAGTTGACTATGTTGCGGCGCTCGTGGGTCAACGGGTGGCCTCATTCTTACATTGAAGTGAGTCACAACACCACTCTCAACGGGCTACGGTCCAAGAACTGAGATGCCCTCATACTCACCATCACTATCATCATCTCCGTGCCCCGACTATGCTCATGGCTAGGCCGTGCGGATGTTCTTGCCCTTTCTCTTACGCCGAGTTGCTTGCCGTAGGTGACTCGGAGGGGAGGGCTCCCGCTCGTACGGGCTCTCCTCATCATCATCACTAGAGGTTGACTCAGGCTCGGAGTCCTCAATGCGCATAGCACCTCTAGGGAGATTAATTCTTCCTGCTGCCCTTTTGGACCTTCTCGGTGGCTCTGGAATGTCTTCTGTGATTTCATGAGCACTGCTAGACCCTTCTCTTCTTCTAAACTCGAAACTTGTATTCTTCGTTCTAGGTTGTCTTGTCCCATAAACCGTGTCAAATCTCGGATCTGTGAACAAGGGAGATACATATGGATCTTAGGAACATTTCTCTGCCACAAGTATATGCAAATCAATTTTATGGAGCCCCTTTTTGCAACTGAATCAGTGAACCAGCACTGAAACCGGTGCCACCGAGTTGGGAAACTCGGTGCCACCGGGTTCAGCATGAACCCTAAAATGTGCCCCTGATCAGCAGCTAATAAATCTTCAATCCATTAATTTTAAACTGTTCTAGGACCATATGGGAGCCATTCTACCAAAGGAATCCAAGAGATAGTCCCTAGAAAAGTAGATCGGGCAAAACCAAGACATGGGGTACCTCCCGACATGGTGAGAGAGCTGCTGCAGACTAGGAATGAAGGGGAATCCGGTCCAACCGAGTTGGAGAACCGGGATCTTGTTCCAAGCCTTGAAATCCTTGGTGGAATCCTCAAATCGCCAAGAAATCGCCTTCTCTCCCTCTCCTTTAACTGTTCTGAGTCATGGGTGAGAGAGGAGGGGTAAATGGAGTGAAGAGGTAAATGTAACCGGGTAAGTCACGGGTATATCCCCCGTGCCGTCGACGAAATCGGTGCCATCGGTTTTGGAAAATCCGGTGCCACCGGTTCTACTCAACCCGTGGACTTTTGTCCATTAATTCATCTCTCGCACTTCTTCATCTTTCCTCTTTCTTTTTCTGACTTTTATATTCATTTTTGCACAACCCTCTCGTCTCGTATATGGATTTTGAAAGATTTTGATGAAATGGGAGAAAATCCAAAGTTTGCAATCCCTTGAGATAGAAATGAGTAGCTTCTTTTGAACTTGAGGTGATCTTGCCATTTATGGTTAGCCAACAATCAAACATGAGCAACAATAACCATAAACAACAAGACACGATCTAAAAGATCAAGACTCAAAAATTTTGCAAATAGCACACCACCTACACATGCTAGTGAATTTTTGAAAGTCTATCCTAAGTCACAAAGAGTATGCAAAGATTACTAGCCAAGATAGGTCTTAGAATATTTAGCTCATGCCTCTACTAAAATTTTTAGCCACGGTTAGAAAAATAAAGTTTCCAACAAAAACTTGTGAGGCATCAACTAAATATCAAAAAGCTCATCACTACCACCAAGCAACAAATCAAGGTGATGCTAGCCACCTTTGCACACCAAAACTCATACTAGCAAGAATAGGGCCTAGATGCCCAAATTAATAACTTGAGTTTAGGATTCATACCTTTGCCTTCAACCTAGTTTTTCTCACTTAGAGAAACTCACATAAGTTAACTTGTACTTTTTAGTCTTTCAATAACTTTCTCTTGTCACTTTTGATGAGAAATACCCATTGTGTGCTAAGATGACAAGAGAACACAAATATTAAAAGCACAAGCTCTAGTCTCACATTGGATGACTCTTTGAGAGTGGAATGGAAGTAAGTCACTCAACATGAAACCTCATAGCATGGGCTAAACTCCTCAAAGATATAGTGCACACATGGATATGTGTATGGAAGGGACATGTGCACTACCTTGGTCAATTATGTCAAAGTTAAGGAATTTAAACCATGCTATGGTGAGTAGCCAAAGATAAATGTAATCCAATCCAAAAAATAAAGAGAAAGAGATACAATTACAGATATGGATTGGTGACCTCCTTGTCATGTGGCTTGCTCACAACCAACACCCTTGCCATAAGAATCATTCAAGTGAAGAGTATAGACAAAATATTGACACACCTCGTACTTGAACTACACACATGAATCTTTGCAAGTGATTTTAGTACCAAGAGACACAAAATGTGAAGTGAGCTCCCCCCTAAGTAGGTGCATCAAGTATTTGAATCTTGAGAAGTGTACTTTTGACTCGCTTAAAGCACTAGGGTAGCAAGCTCCACATTTTGGTCAAAATACATAAGCAAATTAGAATGTGTGAAATGAGATCAAGAATAGCTCACAAACTATATTTGCTTAGTCTCCTTTTTATTTTGAATCAAGAATAATTTGTCTTGAGAAATTTGCGATAAATTCTTTTCCACCCTTTGTCGATCTCCGGGAAACTCGGTGCCACCGAGTTTGTCAATCCGGTGCTACCGGATTTTTCCCGAGTTCTTCAATTTTGCTTTTCTCAAGAGTTGATTGATCTTTCCTTGATTCCTTTTTGCTCCTTTATCTCACATAAGTTCTCCTACATGCACAACTCACTCAATGCTTCTAGATGAAGCGGTGAATAGCATCGAATGGTATTTGACACAATTTTGCCAAAGAGAACATATGTAAGTTGTCCACCTCATATGATCAACTAGCACATGAGAAAGTTTTGAATATGAGAGTGAACAACAGCAGTTGAAAGGTACTTATCATGGGAGGAGCATTTGAATAAGATTTCTTTGATTTATGTCACTTGGTCCTTTTCTATTGATGAGTCACAAAATTTCTCTTGAGATATAGATGAATGAAAATTAATATCTTCTCAAGTGAACCAAGCTTTCAATGCTACTCCAAGTACCTGCAAAGTCCTTTTAGGCATGTTTTGGTACCCAACGTCCATTGGGTCCGACAAGGTTAGTGATCAAGGACTTAGGTACCCAAATGGCCTTTGTGCCCTTCCTTTGTGAAATAACCACTTTAGGGGCACTAGAGTCATTTGAGTTACTCCTAAGCTTCTCATTACTATAATGAACATGGTTGAGCTTAGGATTCTTACTTTTGGGACAATCTTTACCAAGATGTCCCTTTTGACGACAGTGTAGCAAATTTTGTTCTTGATGTTGCCATTTCCCTTTACACTTGTCACCGAGACATTCTTCTATCTAAATTTTTCTTGAGCCTTCAAAAATCCTTTGTTGAGCTTCACTTGTGGTCTCTCGGTGGAAACCTAAGTGCCATCGGGTTTTGCAAACCCGTGCCACCGGTTTCCCCGAGGGAACCTTTGCCCGATTGGTACAAGCTTCAATCTTGTGCCCTTTCTCATGACAACCAAAGCATCTTCTTTGAGCAAGACTTCTTTGCCTCTTTGATTGGTTTAGTTGTCTTCTTGCTTGAATGAGCACATGGATGCATAATGTCCCATGTGTGAGCACTTGTAGCACTTGATATGATCTAGCTTCATCTTGTCCTCAATCTTGTGATCATTGATTTTGTGGCTTTGTTGGGAGATTGATCTAGTGACGATTGTCCTCTTCTCAAGCTTCTTCACCATGGACTCACGGTTATCTTGAGAAGGTTGCACCTTTTCTTTTCTCTTCAACTTAGCCACCTCTTTCTTGAGCTTTTCGACCTCTTGCATAAGTTCATCATTTTCTTGAGCAATGAAGTCATCACAAGATTCTGCAATCACACAATCATACCAAGAAGGTTTGCCTTTTGGGCCACATGGGTTAGCACAAGATATATCTTTTTCAATTTGAGTACAAGTGCTAGTGGTGAAATGAGGTGTGTAAGATTTAAACGCGTTTATCAAAACCTCATTTGTCACTTCTAGCAAAGTGTGTGATTCTACAAGCCTCTCATGAGAATATTCAAGTTCTATATGAGTTCCTTGTAGTTTCACGAACTTGCAAGTGATTTCCTCAAGTTGATCCTTGAGAGTTTGATTTTCCTTCTCCAAGGATGCTGCACAAGATAGAGAGTTAGTAGCACAAGCATATGCCTTGGTTATGTCCTCCTTGCACTTTCTAGACAAGACATCATTTGACTCCTTAAGCTTCTTCAAATTTTCTTCAAAGGAGTCACGATATGCTTGTTGTCTTGTGAGCTCATCTTCTTGTTTTCTTACTTTCTTTATGAGCTCTCTAGCACATTTTTCTTGTCTTTCTTGGTCATCTTATCGAGCTCGAAGTTAAATTGCTCAACTTCATCTCCCTTCTTCCTTCTACCTTTAGTCACTTGAGACTTGGAATCATTAGTACATTGTGAGGAAGTACTAGGGGCCGTAGATACCTCAATATTATTGTGCGATGCTGTTCTGAAGTCCAACGAAGCAAGTTGGTGTTGTTCACTGCCAAACCCGGTGCCACCGAGTTCTGAACTCAGTGCCACTGAGTTTGCCTGGTCGGAGGCAGTGGTCGCGATGTTGTTGCTCTTTTGCTTCGTGGATGAGGTCTTTGGAGGAGGGATGCAAGATGTTGATGTTGAGCACTCCTCTAGTGACTCCTCCTCTTCATCTTCTTCTTCATCATCATCGGCACTAGTATACATGTCTTTGAGTGCCACCCAAATATGATGTGCATCATCGCAAATGTCTTCATTGTTGAAGATGAATTCTCGAATAACCTTGCTCACATTATTATACATGAGGTTAGTAATAGAGTAGTTATGGAGCACATTTTCCTTTTCCTCCTTTGGTAGATTGGACGTGTCCTCACTATCAAAATCCTCGGGAAGGATGCTAGCAACCACAACTCACTCAAAAAGAGGACCCCAAGTATTTAATACATGAAGAACATGAGCAGACCAAGAAGAGTAGTTTGAGCTGTCAAACCGAAGAGGCTCAAACGATACCTCACAAGTAGTCGACATCCTTTTAACTCCAAGCGGTTAAGCTCGAATCGGAGCACCGTGGCTCTAATACCAATTGAAAGGATCTTGATGTCGCCTAGAGGGGGGTGAATAGGCGAGTCCTGAAAATCACCACTTAAAACAAATTTATCAGTAAATCCCGGATACTCCGGACTTTTCTCCGAGTTTCGGAAAGTCCGAATCTCCGGAGAAATCTCCGAATCTCCGGACTCGTCGCATTTGCGGCGGAATTAGTACATCGCCCAAAACCGGTGCCACCGGTTTTACAAATCCGGTGCCACCGGTTTGCTCGGCGTTGACTCCCCCTCTTCTTCTCCTTCTTGTTTGCTTGTTTGGATTGGACTAAAACTTGGTGTAGGGCTTAAGGGTCAGTTCTTTGATGAATAGAGAGTGCCTGCACTTCACAAACACTAGCAACCAAGTAGCTCCACCAATATGACAAAGACAAGCAAGGATAGATAAAACAAGGTAAATGCGAGGTAAACAACAGGAGACACAAGGATTTGTTTACCGAAGTTCGGATTCACCACCGTGTGAATCCTAGTCTCCGTTGGGTGCTTCTCCTACCGAAGCGGGTTGCATTCAACCCTTTTCCCGATCCACTAGATATCTTCTTCCCTTTCGGAGGCGAAGCACGACCTTCACAAACCGTCCCACTATCGTATGGACCTCCCCGGGCCCACCACCTCCGTGGGTACCGGGACCGACTACTCGGTGGGCCCCCGGGACTACCTCCGGCTTGCGCCGCACGGCACCCGAAGGCGTGGAGCACAAGGACTACACGGAGTAGTACTCGGTTAGGGAGCCGTACATGTTCCGCACCGTATGGATGACTCCTAGACGTACTCGACTAGTACTCTCTCCCCTACTCCGACTTGTAACCCCGCCTCCCGGATTATGTAAGGCGAGGCAGGGACCGATCTCTAGCAATCCAATCTCATCTCATACAACCCACGGCGCACTATTGCACCATCTTGTAATCGTGCCCAATCAATCCGAGCTACACAAAGCATACGGACGTAGGGTATTACGCACCTCGCGGCCCGAACCTCGTCTAAATTGTGTGCCACGTGTCTCTTCCTTCGAGTTACCGATCTCGGCGAGGCCACATTCATCTACTTCGGGTACTCCCCTTAGTAGGTTGCCGGTCTAAAACACCGACACCGGCGCGCCGGTAGGGGTTCTCGCCCGAGATCACATGGCGAACTCGACGACTTCCATCTACTTCAAGCCAATCGTCGCCTTCAACTGCGGCGACACCTTCGTGTTCGGCGCCTGGGTCTGCACTGCTGATGGCGCGGGCTCCTTCCAGCGCCGCCTGACCATGCAGCCCAACCCAAAGACAGGCTTCGTGATGCTTCCTGAAGTCGTCACAGGCGAACTCGCCGGCAAGTTCGGCGAAATTTCGCTCTTCAACCACCACGCTGACTTCGAGCTCGAGACCGTTTCCAACTCGAACTCGACGTCGCCATGGGCCATTGCATGCGAGCCGCCGCTCAACCATCGCAGCGGTCCCCTCACCTCGCGAGCGCTCCGCGCGTGGCCCCCGCACCCTCGGCCGGGCCCGCACGGGGGCTCCCACTTCGCGTCGGGCCGGCAAGGAGCCCGTACCCGAGTGCAACTCGGACTCCGACGCCACTCCCGATCGCGCTTCGGACTCCGGCCCCTCTCTCCGAGTTCTACTCGAACCCGACTACGAGTTCGACTTCGGATCGGACCCCGAGGAGCCCGAGTCCGAGGACAACTCCACCGAGCTTCCCTTGTCGTGGCCGCCCTCCGGCCGGTTATAACATCCACGCCGGCCGGAAGATACGTCTCATCGGCCGGACCGCAAACCTGCTGACCTGATAAAGGGAGACTCATGCTATGTCGCCTACATCGACTCGCTACCGTTCCAGGAGGGAACACCACTAGCCCGGGCTGACTCAAGCACACCAACTGAGGTGGCACCCTCTCGAGTCCGGCCTTGGCACCCCCGATCGCCAAGTCTTCATGGCTGCCGGCGACACCCCGTGGCCTTCGTGCACGGCTCGGGACAAGTATCCGGAAGACATTTCCTCCGACGAGCTCTCTCGCCGATGCTCCACCGAATGAGAACCCTGCAGACAGAGACGCTCGACGTGAGCGTAACCGGAAGCGCAGCGAATGTGGTCGGCGCCTCCGCGACAACTTCCCCGTCCGCAACCTCGCAGAAGCTCTCGAGGCGGTCGAGAGCAGAGTACACACCACCCCTGAGTAATGCCTCATGTCAATCACAGCGATCACACGCCAGGCTCAGGGCATACGCGCTGGAGAGGTCATCGCCAAGCTTGCTGAAGACGCCTACTTCATGCGGGTCGACAACAGAGTCAACCAACCTCCTCCAGCCAGACCCCGCGACAACGAAGCCACAAGTCGCAGCGCCAACAACGGTCCTAACCGTACTCGAGCTGACCTCCCAGCCGAGCCAAACCGTCGTCGCTCCAACGCCGGCGGACCTTCACAAAGACGACCACGGCAACCGAGAAGTTGTTCCCCACCGCGCTCCGGCCGGCGGGCGGCGGCAACGACCCCGACGGCGGCGGCGCAGCGACGGTGGAAGCTCCAACCATGGAGCCAACAGAGAGCCGGGCGGCGGCGGCGGCCGCGGCGGCCGAGGCCACGCGAACGCCCATGCCTCTCGGTGCCTCACATGGCGAGTACGACACTCGCCGTAAGATTGAGGAGCCGCGGCGGAAGAAGTCGACCACCGCAGCCGAGGGCGACGGCTTCCCCGCCTTCTCACCTCGACTTCGCAACTTGCTCCTCCCCGACAAGTTCAATCCTTTGGGGATCACCAAGTACGATGCGAAGCAGATCCCATCCAAAGGCTCGTATGCTATGCCCTCTCCATCGAGAACGCTGGCGGCAACAGCGACACCAAGTGCCTCTACTTCCCCTTCGCCCGGACCAAGCACCACTCACATGGCTCGAGTCGCCGGACAAACACTCGATCGACAAGTGGGACCACCGAAGGAACAGCTCACAAGCAACTTCGCGGGCGCCATGGGCCGATCGGGTACTCGCATGGACCCGGCCATGATCAAGCAGAACAAGGCGAGACCCTCCGTAAGTACATGCGCCACTTCTTCGACAAGCGCGCTACCGTCGTCGACGTCACCGACAAGGAGGTCGTCGACCTCTTCCAAGACGGTCTCTATCACCGTCGCACCTTTGAAGACTTCGGCCGTCCGCCGCCCCCCAGTCCATCCCCCACCTCAAGGACATGATCACGTCCTGGGCGGATGAAGAAGACAAGGCCAATGCCAAGTACGATGCCATCCGTGGCAAGACCAAGCGAGCCGTGGCGGCGGCGGCAAGCAACGCAAACCAAGGCGGCCGCAACAACAACAACAACAACTACTCGGGTCCCAACCGCAAGCGCAAGCCGTACAACACCGCCGCGGCTATCCGGCCGCCCCGCGAAGGGGAACTCGAAGAACTCCGGCGGCTTCAAAGACCCGCCGAAGGAGAAGTGCCCGTGGCATCCAAACGGCAACTAGGCCTCGGGCGTTCGGTTCTACCCGAACCGATCGGGTCGGTTCTTCGGTTCCTATGAAATTTCGGTTCCCAAATTTTAGGAACCGATCGGTTCTTTTCCAAAGTAGGAACCGGTGAATTTCGGTTCCGGTTCTTTCGGTTTCGGTTCCGGTTCTACCCGAAGGAACTGATTTTTCCAAAATGCATAAAACAACACACTCAGCAGAAAATTCCAGCAGCATTTCGACTGTATTTTCATGCAATCAACATGACAGTTTAAACAAGTGAAGCATAAATATCAGTTCATTACAGCAAATAGATAATTCCCTCAAACGGGAAGGAAAACAAGCCAAAACATAAAATCAAGGCAGCCAACAAGCATTCCATGTCCATGTCCAAGAACCAACCAATAGTCCAACAAGCAACAACATTAAAGTTGATTACAACAATTAGCAAAATAGCAAGGCAAGAAGCACCAAGATGGCAATCACTCCATGTGCAGGCATCGGTCCATGTCCATGTCCAAAGAACAAGCCAACAAGAAGGCCGCAAACAATCCCCGAAACATTATTTGCAAACCGAATAAAGAAAAAGTAGAATTTAATATTAGTATATGACTAGGAGAAATGATATATATTTGTTCAGCTTCACCCGGTCATTTAGATGAATTATGGTTTTTGCTTTCATTTGAGGATTTGATTGCCCCGGAAGACTTTGCATGGGAGCTAATGTTGGTGGATGTAACCATTCTTTTTTTGCCCTTGGATTTGTGATTTGGCAAAGATGTGCATCGCTTATGGCTTTGTCTTTGAATTCTTGAATGATATCTCGAAAATAGAAACAACACATAAATGGTACAAAGCAAATAAATGGTACACAACAAATAAATGGTACAAGTAAATGGTACAACAAGTAAATGGTTCACTAAATGGTTACCTTCTTCTAATTTGGTCAATGCTTTTGTATCCTCTACCACATTGACGAGCTGATCTCCTAAGCCAATCTTGAGTGCAAACGAGAGCTTCAACCATAAATGGAGTGAGTGAACTCCTAAAATCATCTAGAATACGCCCACTTGTGCTAAAGGCCGATTCACTAGCAACCGTGGAGATTGGGATGGCGAGCACATCACGAGCCAATGTAGACAAAATGGGAAATCTAGTGGACTCGCCTCTTCCACCAATCAAGAATATCAAATTTTTTGGTATCTTCTTCACACTCTTCACCAAATATCTATCCAATTCAGTCCTGCCGCCCCCGCCGCAACCAACCGTTCCACTATTCAGCCTTCATCTTCTTTGTAATTCTAGATCGGTTCTTTCTAGCACCCTCTCCACTTGGTTGGGACCGCACTTCACTTGGTTGGGACTCGCACTTCACTTGGAGAATTAATGTTCCTATATTCTTCAAAAAGATCATGCAAACATTTGGTTATTGCAGCCCAAACTTTTTGTCCAACACCTTCACCATACGTAACATCAATTGCAATTTCGTGTACCGTGAAAGCTTGTATCTAGGATCAAGTACAAAGCAGAACAAAAATCAGCATGTTAATATTTTCCTTCTCCTTCTCCTTTCCCTTTGTCTTTCCCTTCTCCTTCTCATTTTGCAATTCTACATTGTCATGCCATTGCCCCCAATACTTGTCAAACTTTTCTTTCATTCTTCTCCCCATTTCTTGCCGCATTGAATCGAACTACTCATCCATTCATTCACCAATATGTTGACCTCTCCAATTTCTTCAAAGTAAGTGTGAGCAATACACTTAAAGACGCCGAAACACGTGTTGTTATATCAAAAAATGCCCTAGAAACTCAGCTAGCTTCCTTGCATTTTCAAAGTCATCCCCATCGGGAACTCCCCGGACCGGGAACACCTGGCTTAATGTCACTAAGCAACTCAATTGTATAGTATGGATCTTCATCCGGATACCTTGCAAACACCCTCTCATATGTAAGAGCAGCTTTTAGCATGTCATATGTCGAATTCCACCTTGTACACACATCAAGGGTCAAAAATGCCTTGCTGTCCACTTTCTCTAATCGAGCAACCTCTTTAAATTTGTCCAATCTTGATGTACCAGCTCTCACATATTTAATTGCAGCACGTATACGCTTGATAGATTGGTCTACTTCCTTCAAACCATCTTGGACAATCAAATTAACTATATGTGCAAGACATCTAATGTGAAGGTACTTGCTCTCCGCAATGCTAATTTTGGCACTATTTATCCGTCTTCTCAAATAACTAACACCACTGTCATTTGCACTAGCATTATCTACGGTTACTGTCATAATTTTGTCTAACCCCCAGTCAAGCAAGACTTTCTGCAAGTGTTTCCCAATATCATCACCCTTTTTGCCTTTTACCTTGCAAAAACTAATTATCTTTTTATGCAAACACCAATCCTTGTCAATAAAATGGGCTGTCACAGTCATGTAACTCTCTTGTTGCTGTGAAGTCCAACCATCAGTTGTGAGGCAAACTCTATTGCATTGTTCTTGAAAGAAAATTTTCGCTTTGCTTCTTGCTAAAAGTATAATTCCACACAATCCCTAGTGCATGTTCTTCTTGATGGCAAATCAAACCTAGGGCAAGCAATAGACATGAACTTCCTAAAACTAGGCTTTTCACTTTTTGCAAATGGCTCCTCATCTTCTATGACCATTTCAAGAAAAGTAGACCTAAGTAAATCAGGATCATACTTCCAAGTACCTACACTAGTTCCTTGACTTATTGATATAACACCTTGTTTAGAGTCCACATGAGGATTATGCTTGCAACGGCTTAAAATGCTTACGCATAGCAGACGTACCATTCTTCGATGTCGCTTGTATCTCTCTACTGCAATAGTTGCATTTTCCCTTCACCACCTCACCTCCTTCAAAAATTTTGCTGAAGTGATCCCACATTTCAGATCTCGATGTCATCTGCTTTCTCTTCTTCCCCTCTTCACCTTCTAGATCAATGACCTCCTTCTCTGCGCACACCGCACTCTTGTTCGTCCGCAATAAAGTTCCCATCGAGCCCGGCCATCATCTCTCGTCCATTCGCTCATCTCTTGCCGGCATTCCTCCTCGGACATCCGAAAAAAAAAATATTACACCTTATATCATCTCGCAAAACCGTACATCCGAATCGCTCCGATATCATTCACGATTAGTAGGACACTAAATACTTACACTGCAAGATGCAATTGATGTAGTCGTCGTGATGTTGGATCCCCGTGCGGCTGTGAGCGAGCTTCAGGCGCCTGGCCGGGCACCGGTGAACCATGAACGCAGGGGCAGCCGGGCAGGGGCGATTGGCGATGGGGCACAGGGCAGCCTGGCACTCGTCGCTTGGATCAGAGAAATTGAGAGGAGGGAGAATCCACCGCAGGGCAGCCGGGTAGGCGGAGCGAGCGGCGACCGGCCGGGGGGCGACAAGCCCGGGGCGCGAGTGTGACTCGCGACGCCCGGCCGGGCGCCGGCCGGCCGGGGGCGAGCGAGTGCGAGTGGGCAACGGGCGCCAAGCGGGCCTTGGGGGCAGTGGCGTAGTAGGACGCCGCGGTGGTGGCTCACCGGCTCGTGGCCGCCGGGGCCCGGGGGTGGGGGCGACGACCGACGCCGACGTGGGGCGTGGGGGCGTGGCGGCGGCCGCGTGCGCCGGGGCGCCCGCGTGGGGGCGTGGCGGCGGGCCGGCGGCCGCGTGCGCCGTGCGAGCGGGGGTCGAGCGAGTCGCTGAGGGCCGAGGGGTCGCCCCGGCCCGCGGACGCAGGATAGGAGGAGCCGCGCCGAGGAGCTGACCGTGTGGGGCCGTGGGGAACTGCTAGGGTTTTGGAAATTGGATTGTTGGGCTTTAGGTGGGCTATATCATTAGATGGGCTATTCTCTCGGTTCTTCGGGTAACCCGGAACCGAACCGAAAGAACCGGGGTAGTTCGGTTCCCCAGAAATAGGAACCGAACAGGAACCGAATTTCTCGGTTCCGGTTCTTTCGGTTCCGGTTCTCGGTTCTTTCTGCTTCGGTTCTCGGTTCCCGGTTCTTTTTTCCCGGGCTAACAAAGAACCACACCACGCAGCATGCTACCAACTCGTGCATGCACTCAAGGATACGCCGCAGCCACCGCACCCCCATGACCAAAAGGGCAAGAAGAAGGACGGCGACAACAACGACTTCCGAGCCCGACATGTCGTATGGACCTCCCCGGGCCCACTACCTCGGTGGGTACCGGACCGACTACTCGGTGGGCCCCCGGGACTACCCCGCTTGCGCTACACGCGCACCCGAAGGCGTGGAGCACAAGGACAAAGACAGAGTAGTACTCGGTTAGGGCTCGTACACGTTCCGCACCGTGTAGAGGTCTCCTAGACGTACTCGACCGGGTACTCCTTCCCTACTCCGACTTGTAACCCCGCCTCCCGACTATATAAGGCGAGGCAGGGACCGATCTCGGATCACCTCATCCAATCTCAACTCACGGCGCACTATTGCACCATCCCGTAATCGTGCCCCATCAATCCGAGCTACGCAAAGCATACGACGTAGGGTATTACGCACCTCGCGGCCCGAACCTCGTCTAAATTGTGTGCCACGTGTCTCTTCCTTCGAGTTACCGATCTCGGCGAGTCACATTCATCTACTTCGGGTACTCCCCGTAGTAGGTTGCCGGTCCCAAAACACCGACACCGGCGCGCCGGTAGGGGCTCTCGCTCGAGATCACATGGCGAACTCGACGGCTTCCGTTCACATCAAGCCAACCGTCGCCTTCAACCGCGGCGACACCTTCGTCTTCGGCGCCCGGGTCCGCACCGCCGATGGCGCGGGCTCCTTCCGGGCCGCCGCTTGATCATGCAACCCGACTCGAGGACGGGCCTTGTGACGCTTCCCGAAGTTGTCACGGGCAAGCTCGCCGACAAGTTCGGCGAAATTTCGCTTTCCAACCTCCACGCTGACTTCGAGCTCGAGTCCATCTCCAACTCGAACCCGACGTCGCCATGGGCCATCGCATGCGAGCCGGCTCCTCAGCCATCGCAGGCGGCCCCCTCTCCACGCCAGCGCTCCGCGCGTGGCTCCCGCGTTCCCAGCCGGGCCCGCACGGAGGCTTCTACACCACACCGGGCCGGCAAGGAGCCCGCAACCGAGTACAACTCGGACTCCGACGCCGTCCCCAGCCGCGTCTCGGACTCCAGCCCTCTCTCCGAGTTCTACTCGAACCCGGACTACGAGTTCGACTTCGGGTCGGACCCTGAGGACCCCGAGTCCGAAGACGACTCCTCTGAGCTTCCCTTGTCATGGCCGGCCTCCGGGCCGGTTATAAGATCGACGCCGGCGGAAGATACGTCTACCGGCCGCACCTCAAGCCCGCCGAGCCGACAAAGGAGGACTCACGCTACGTCGCCTACATCGACTCGCTACCGTTCTAGGAGGGAACACCACCGGCCCAGCCGACTCAAACACACCAACCGAGGTGGCACCTTCTGAGCCAAGCTTGGGTACGCCTGATCGTCAAGTCTTCATGGCCGCCGGCGACACTCCGGAACCTCGGGCACGGCCGCGTACAAGTACTTGGAGGACATCTCCGCAGACGAGCTGTCTGCTGATGCCCCCGCGGACGAGACCGACGCCAACAGGGACGCCCGGCGCGAACGTAACAGGAAGCGCAATGAACGACGCCGGCGGCTCAGAGACAACCTTCCCATCCGCAACCTTGCGGAAGCTCTCGAAGCAGTTGAGAGCAGAGTCCACACCACTCCTGAGCAATGCCTCATGTCGATCACAACGATCGCACGTCAGGCTCAGGGCATACGGGCTGGAGAGGTCATCGCCAAGCTCGCTGAAGAAGCCTACTTCATGCGGGTCGACAAGAGAGTCAACCAACCTCTCCCAGCCAAGCCTCGCGACAACGAAGCTACTAGTCGCAAGGTGTTGACCCCGGTCCTAACCGTACTCGGGCGACATTCCAGGCTCGAACCAAACCGACGACGCTCCACCGCCGGCGGACCCTCACGACAAGACAACGTCAACCGAGAAGTCGTCCCCCACCGTGCTCCGGCCGGTGGCGGCGGCAACGACCCCGACGGCGGCGGCGGCGGCGGCGGCGGCTCCAACCACGGAGCCAACAAGAAAGCCGGAGGCGGCGGCCGCCGCGGCGGCCGCGGCCACGCGCATAGCCACGCCTCCGGCGCCTCTCACGGCGGGTACGATGCTCGCCGCAGAATCGAAGAGTTGCGGCGAGAAGAAGTCGACGACCGCCGCCGAAGGCGACGGCTTCCATGCCTTCTCACCCCGGCTTCGCAACCTCGCTCCTCCCCGACAAGTTCAAGCCTTTGGGGATCACCAAATACGACGCGAAGCAGATCCCATCCAGTGGCTCCGATGCTACGCTCTCTCCATCGAGAACGCCGGCGGCAACGGCGACACCAAGTGCCTCTACTTCCCCTTCTCGCTCGGACCAAGCCCCACTCACGTGGCTCGAGTCGCCGGACAAGCACTCAATCGACAAGTGGGACCACCGAAGGAGCAATTCACAAGCAACTTCGTGGGCGCCATGGGCCGTTCGGGTACTCGCATGGACCTTGCCATGATCAAGCAGGAACAAGGCGAGACCCTCCGCAAGTACATGCGCCGCTTTTTTCGACAAGCGCGCTACCGTCGTGGACGTCACCGACAAGGAGGTCATCGACCTCTTCCAGGACGGGCTCTACCATCGCCGCACCTTCGAGGACTTCGGCCGACGCCGCCCCAAGTCCATCCCCCACCTCAAGGACATGATCACGTCCTGGGCGGACGAAGAGGACAAGGCCAACGCCAAGTACGACGCCATCCGCGGCAAGTCCAAGCAGAACCAAGGTGGCGGCAGCAGCAGCAATCCAAACCAAGGCGGCCGCAACAACAACAACAACAACAACTTCTCGGGTTCCAACCGCAAGCGCAAGCCAGACAATACCGTCGCGGCTATCCAGCGTCCTCCGAAAGGGAACTCGAAGAAGAACTCCGGCGGGTTCAAAGACCTGCTGAAGGAGAAGTGCCCGTGGCATCCAAACGGCAACCACACTACCGAGCAGTGCTACCAGCTCAGGCATGCACTCAAGGATACGCCGGAGCCACCGCACCCTCACGATCGAAGAACAAGAAGAAGGACGGCGACGACTTCCAAGAACCCGAGAAGACCGTCAACGTCCTCTTCGGCGGACTACCCCCGCAGGCGGGAGCGAAGGCTACTCGCCGTGAAGTGATGTCCATCGAACCGGCGGTTATGACCCCTCTCGTGTGGTCGAGACACCCATCACCTTCTCCCGCGCGGACCAATGGACCAGCTTCTCCGAACCAGGACGTTTCCCTCTCGTCCTGAAACCAACAAAGGGCGGTCTCCAAGCTCAACAAGGTGCTCATCGACGGCGGAAGCGGGCTCAACGTCCTCTTCACCAAGACTCTGAAGAAGATGAACCTTGACGTCACCCCCATGCTCGACAAGAGCAGCATGCCTTTCTACGGCATCGTCCCAGGCAACGCGGCTATCCCACCGGGCTCGGTGGTACCGCGCTACCTTCGGGGCGTCTCGCGACAACTACCGCACCGAGTACATCAAGTTCGAGGTCGCGGATATCGAGACTTCCAACCATGCCATCCTCGGCGGACCGGCCATCGCCAAGTTCATGGCGGTGCCCCACTACACATACTTGGTACTCAAAATGCCAAGTCCAAACCGGCGTACTCTCCCTCCAAGGGGACTTGAAGATCTCTCACGACCGCGATACGAGAGGCCGTGGTGATCGCTTCAACAAATCAAGTACCCACCCCAATGATGGAGGTCTACGCCGCGTCGAAGAAGCTTGCCACAAGTGAACTCGACATCCCGCAGAAGTCCGACGGCACCAACAAGCCTCGGCCACCCGAGGAGGTACTCGTCAGCCGGGCCGACCTCGGAACAGCGACCCCACCAAGACCACCACCATCGGGGCCGGCCTCGACCCCAAATAGGAAGACGCGCTCATCGGCCTTCCTTCGGGCTAACCGCGACATCTTCGCGTGGAAGCCACGGACATGCCGGGAGTGCCCGTGGAGCCGATCGAGCACCGCCTCAACGTCGACCCAAAGGCCACCCCCCAAACGACAACACCTCCGACGCTTCGCCGACGACGGACGGGACGCCATCAAGAAGGAGCTCGCCAAGCTACTCGGCCGGCTTCATCGGAGAAGTCTTCCATCCCGAGTGGCTCGCCAACCCCGTCCTCGTCCGCAAGAAGAACTCGAACGAGTGGAGGATGTGCGTCGACTACACCGACCTCAACAAGCACCGCCCCAAGGACCCCTTCGGGTTGCCGCGGATTGATCAAGTCATCGACTCCACGGCGGGCCGCGACCGCTCTCGCTTCCTCGATCGCTACTCCGGTACCACCGGATCGCAATCAAGGAGGAAGACCAGGAGAAGACCGCGTTCATCACCCCGTTTGGCGCGTACTTTGCTACACGACCATGTCTTTCGGGTTGAAGAACGCCGGCGCCACCTACCAACAGTCCATCCAAAGGCTCGCTTCAAGCGGCAACTCAACAAGAACGTCGAGGCCTACGTGGATGACGTGGTTGTCAAAACCAGGGACTCCAGTACCCTCATTGACGACCTTGAAGAGACCTTCGCATCGCTACGCGAGTACCGCTGGAAGCTCAACCCGAACAAGTGCGTCTTCGGCGTACCTTCGGGTAAACTACTCGGCTTCATCATCGCCCAACGCGGCATCGAAGCCAACCCCCGAGAAGATCTCCGCCATCACCAGCATGAAAGCTCCCACGAGCATCAAGGACGTCCAGAAGCCGACGGGGTGCATGGCGGCATTGAACGCATTCATCTCGAAGCTAGGAGAACGGGGTCTCCCCTTCTTCAAACTACTCAAGCACCACGAGAAGTTCGTGTGGACCGGCAGAGGCGGACCAAGCCCTTGCCCGGCTCAATTACTTCTCGTCGAAGCCGCCGGTCCTCACGGCTCCCTACAAGGGCGAGCGCCCATCGCTCTACCTCGCCGCGACTACTCACGTGGTCGCATCGCCATCGTTGTCGAGCGGCGGGGAAGACGGCCACGCCTACCCGGTCCGGGGCCGCCCCGTCCTACTTCGTCGGCCGAGGTTCTATCGCAGTCCAAGGCTCGCTACCGCCCCGTGCGAAGCTTCGTACGCTCTACTCATCACCTCGCGGAAGCTACGACACTACTTCCGGGAGTACTCGGTCTCCGTCATCACCGACTACCCGCTCGGCGACATCCCGAGGAACCCGCACGCCACCGAAGGATCTCCAAATGGGGCCGTCGAGCTCGGCGCCCTCACCATCGACTTCAAGCCACGCACGGCCATCAAGTCGCAAGCTCTAGTCGACTTCATGGCAGAGTGGCGGGAGAACCGCCTACCTACTCCCACCGTGCGACCGCAGCATTGGGTGATGTACTTCGACGGCTCACTCAACCTCGAGGGCGCAGCGCGGGGGTACTCCCGATCTCTCCAACGGCGAACAACTCAAGCACGTCCCGCATCTTCCGGAAGGTCTCAAACAACGAAGCCGAGTACGAAGCCCTCCTACACGGGCTCCGCCTCGCGACTTCACTTGGCATCAAGCGGCTACTAGTCTACGGCGACTCCGCGCGGGTCATCAACCAAGTCAACAAGTCCCGGGACCGCAACAAGGAGAACATGGACGCCTACGCCTAGAAGTCCGCAAGCTCGAGAACAAATTCTATGGTCTCGAGTTCCACCACATCGTTCGCGACAACAACGTTGCAGCGGACGTCCTCTCGAAGCTCGGATCCACCCGCGCACAAGTACCCGCGGGCGTCTTCGTCCATGAGCTTCACGCGCCATCCATCCCGGAGCCGGCGCCACCGACCACCGTCCCGGCTAACCAACCACCGGGCAGGAGGTCATGATGATCGACGTGGACCGGAGGCAACCCTTCATCGACTACCTCGGCGAGCGAAGGTCCCCTCCGACAAGAACGCAGCCCGAACAACTCGTCCGCCGCGCCAAGTCTTACGTCCTCGTCGGCGACAAGCTTTACAAGCGAGGCGCATCTTCCGGAGTACTCATGAAATGCGTCCCTCGCGAAGAAGGCAAGGACATCTTGGAGGAGATCCACAAGGGTGTCCGCGGCAACCACGCGTCCTCCCGCACGCCGGTCGGCAAGGCCTTCCGGCGAGCCTTCTACCGGCCCACGCCCCGGGCGATGCCGAAGAACTCGTCGAAGGTGCCAAGGATGTCGGTTCTTCGCCAAGCGCGCACGTCCCCTCGCCTACAAGCTAGTCACCATACCGCCAACCCGGCCCTTTGCCCGCCGGGGGCTCGACATGATTGGGCCACCGCCAACCGCGCCGGGAGGATTCAACGAGTGGTACCGGTGGCTATCGACAAGTTCACCAAGTGGATCGAGGTCAAGCCGGTCACATGCCCCAAAGCCGACGAGTACTCGACTTCCTGGATGAACCGGTGCACCGCTACGGCTACCCCACCGCATCATCACGGACTTGGGGTCCAACTTCAACAACCACCGCTTCGGGAGTACCGCGAGAACGGTGGGATCGACGTCGGATACGTCTCCGTCGCCCATCCACGGGCCAACGGACAAGTCGAGTGCGCCAATGGGATGGTGCTCGACGCCCTCAAGAAGCGGCCGCACGACGCCGCTAACTCAAAGGGGGGGCAAGTGGATCAAGGAACTACCCAACGCACTCGGGGGCCGCGGACTCAACCATCCAAGCCAACGGGGCAATCCCCCTACTTCCCGGTCTACGGCTCCGAAGCCATTCTCCCCGCCGATGTCATATGGAACTCGCCGGCGGTGGAGCACTACGACGAAGGCGTCTCGGAAGACAACGGACGAGTTGACATCGACGGCCTCGAAGAAGCTCGCCGTGCCGCCCTAGTCCAATCGGCAAGGTACCGGAGGGTATCCGACGCTACCACGATCGCAACGTCAAGGAACGCTCCTTCAACGTTGGAGATCTTGTCCTCCGCCGTATCCCGAACACGGAAGGACTTCACAAGCTCGGCCTCCCCCCCCCCGGAAGGCCCCTTCACCGTGGCCAAGGTGACCGGGCCGAGCTCCTACCGCCTCCAAACACTTGAAGGCGAAGAAGTCAACAACTCGTGGAACGTCGACCGCCTCTCCGTCGATTCTACGCCTAGTCTACACGACTACCCCGGGGTTCAAGTCTACACGACTACATCAACACCCCCTTGCCGCATGCGACCCCCCCCCGGTCCTCGGCTCCAAGTCTCCGGACTACTCTCCTCCGTGTCCGGCCCCCCCGTGGCTACCTACGGACCCCGGGCCGCGACGAGCGTCAAGGACTCTAGCGACGGTCTACCAAGAGACCACACTCCAAGATCCGGCCCCGCGCGGCTACCTACGGATCGCGATCCGGCCTACACGGCTACCTACGGATCACTCACCGTAAGCGGCTACTCGCTCCGGTACTACTCGACCGTAAGCGGCCTTCGGGTCCAGGCGACTACTTGTAACTACGGCCCTGGCCACCCATGTGTACTTCTTCAGTAATAAAGTTTGATTGTTCATCAACTTCTTTCTCGTCTACCCCCGCGACGGGACGACTAAGCCGAGTACCACTACTCGCACCTACTCCACGATGGGCGCTCCGCACTCGAGATCGCGGTTACGAGTACTCATTGATGGAACATCACATTTCATTGATATATGAAAGAGTTCATTACAACTGTTTCCTATACAACTACGGCTACTAGCTATCTATGCAGGGCTACTGGAGGTTCAACTTATCGGCTACCTGCTCCGCGATGGGGAGCCATCTCGCTCCAAGCAACTCGCGTCTGCTCATCCGAGCGCTTGGCGGCTACCCCGCCGGCGACTACCTCCACCGGGGCCTTCGGGAAGTACGACTTCATGAAGGCCAGCACCTGCTTCGGGATTGACTTGGCCATGTGCTTCACGTAGGCGGCCGGCCCGGCTTGGCGCCTCACGAAGTCGATCCGCCAACGGAGCGATCTTGGGGCCGCCGGGTGCGGCACCGGAGCCTCGCGATCGGGAGGGCAGCCTCCTCAAGGTCCTTCGGCGTTGGGCCGGAGCGCCTCGCGCTCCTCGTTCAACTTCGCAAAGATTTGTAGCGCTTGACGAGGTCTCTATCGATGCAATTCTCAACTCCATGTGCTTCTCGCACTCGAAGGCCGGCTCCTTGTAGTCGAGTTCAAGTACCGGCGGGCTTCTTGCTCCCGTAGAAGAGATTCTTCATGCCGATCTCCGAGCCCTTCGCCGCTCCACCCGGCCTTCGAGTTCGCAACACCGAACACAACAACGGGTCGAGCTTGATGACTCCCAACAAGTACCCGACAAGTCAAGAGACATACCTTTATTCTTGTTGCGGAGACCTTTGTTCTTCCGCACCGGCTCGTCGCTCTTCGCCCGCAAGTCCATCACATCGTTGTGGTACTTGGTGAAGGCGGCGTCAAGCTTCGACTGCATGGCGGCCGCGTGCTTCCTCGACTTCATGAGCTGCTCCTCCAAGGCCTCAGCTCGCGATGACCGTGTCGCCATAGCCTTGCAGCAGATTGGACTTCTCGCGGGATCGCTCCGCGACGTCCTGCACAAGACAAATTCAAGTCAAGCAGAGTACTCAACGAAAGGATTGACTACTCGGGAGGCAACGGCTACGTACCTTCATCCACTGTTCGGCTCGTCGCATCGCCTCCAGATGCTGCGCCAACACCGCCGGCTCGACGAGATCGTCGGCAAGCAGCTCAATCCCGCCACGGCTACTTGTCGTAGCCTCCGTCATTGGCGCCGAGCGGATAGGCTCCGCATCTTGGATCTCGGGAGACCGGATCGCCACCTCCAGGGCAACCCCTGGCGACGTGGTAGCCGCCTCCTCCTCGGCGGACTTCTCGATGGTTTCCCCCATGGGCTCGGGGGCTCCTACCGCAGCCTCTGGGGCCTCTGGTGTCAACTCCTGCATGGGCACCCCTGCAGGGATGTCACCTCCTTCGGCGCCTGTCACCAAGGAACACGCGCATCAGTATCTACGACTACTCTTTTTGGGGCTCTACAGCTTCAGGAGGAGTACTCACCTTCGACCACGACCGCCTCTGGCAGCGGCGCTTCGGCGGCTGGGGGCTCGGTCGCGACTTGGGCTTCTGGAGCGAGCTCCTCGACGGGCGGCGCGGCCTTTTCTCGCCTCCTCGCCGCCGTGGGCTCCTCTCCGTCCCAGCTCAAGTCCGTGGATTTTCTACACAAGTATCCACAGAGGGTCGTCAGATAAAAATCGACTACTACAATAAGTACTACTCACGAAGGCGTGGTACTTACAAGTTCGACCGGACGATAGTCACGGCCGGAGCACCGAGGATGCGGCGATATCAACCGGTCCACCCTCGGCGGGCGTTTCTTCCTCCGCCTCTCCGACTACCGCCTCCTCCACGGCGGCGGCGGCCGGCGCGTGCTTTCCGTGCCCCCGCGGCTTCCACCTCTTCGGCGGCGGCGGTCGCGGGTACTCGCTCCCCCTCGGGGCGGGGGGCCGGCGCTCCACCGCGCCGAAGCTCTCCCGACGATGGGGGGCCGGACTTCGGCTTCCGGCCCGGTTCCCCCACCGTGGGCCACATGCCCTCATCGCCTTCCTCCACGGGCTCCGCTGGCGGCCTCTCCTGCACACAAGGACGACTACACGTCAGCACCGTACTCGATCACTGGGTACTCGATTACTTCGCTCAAAATGACTCACCTCTGGAGGCGTGGTCTCTGAGACCTTCATCTTTTTGGCTACCCGCTTCTTGGCGGGGTTGCGCGGCTTCCTCGGCGGCGCAGCAAGGCTAGCCTCCAGGCTAGCCGGAGGGTCTTGGATGAGAGGTACATGAGGCAAGCCCGGACGGCTAAACCTCGACCGCAGCTGGAAGCGGTCCTGCAGCGTCTCCTCGTCTTCTTCGTCATCGGAGGTATCCTCCACGATGACGGGATCGTCGTCGTCTCCGACTACTCGGCGCTCCTTCACCTTCTCCACCGTTGGGACCTCAATTCCGCTCGGTGGTGGCTGCGGCTCGGAGACAAACCGCTTCACATCATCCTACGCAAAAGGACACAAAAAGCGTCAGCAACTCTGCTACAAGCACCTACTACTCGGCGAGGCGGGTACGGCTACTTACCTCGTTGGGCGGGCGCGCGGCGGAGTACTCCTCGACAGGGCACGCCGTGTACTCCGGCATGTCCTTGAAGATCCTCGACAACCTCTCGATGATGTCGTTGTCCTCAATTTCGCCCCCCCGGCATCCGCGACGTGTCGTCGTCGCCGGTGTACTCGAAGCCCATCGTATCCCGCGCCGACGGGGGCGCCGGATCCGGCGCTTCATGAAACTGAAGGCCACATGTTCGGCCCTCGGTCCCCGCATCCCACAGGGTCTTGATGCGTGCCGCAACTCCGGAGCCGGATCCCCTCTTGCATGGTGGGTTCCGTGTTCCACCACTCTTGATGCTTGGGCTGCCGTCCGCTCGGCTTCGGCAGCTCGGGATGGTGGTTCGTGGTGTAGAACCATCTCGTCTTCCAGTCCGTGTTGGAGTCCACGAGCTTGTACGCCAGGTACTGCTCAGCGGCATCTTCCCTCAACTGGATCCCGGCCCCTCCGACTACTCTGGGGTTGGAGGCGCTGGGCTGCGGCTTCACGCGGAAGAATTTCCGGAAGAGAACCCAATGTGGCTTGATCCCCAAGAATGCTTCGCAGAAATGGACGAAGACAGAGGTGTGGAATATTCCGTTGGGGTTCAAGTTGAGGTACTCGATGCCATAGTACCTGAGAAGCCCCTTGAAGAAGTCACTCGCTGGGAGCGCAAGACCGCGCTCCACGAAGCGCGAGAACATCGGGATCTCGTCTTGTGCCTTCTCCATCGGATAGGGATCTCCGGCGGCGGATCTCCACATATCGATCTCCTTCTCCCTGATGAACCCGCTGTTCAACAGGGTCAGCAAGTCTTCGGTCTTCACCTTCGACTTTTTCCACTCGCGGCTAGGGTCAGCGCGCGGTGGAGATGTGGGCGGCACTTTGCTCCGGTGCCGGCCGCGGCAGCCTCTGCATGGCTCCTCTTCTTCCCGCCGGCCTTCGATGTCTTTGACGGGGACGGCTTCATCCTCCAAGAACAGGGAGTCTTCACTCGCATCCGCTCGGGGGCTACCCTACAGCTTTCGGGTGGCGATGCGCTTGGATCTACTACGGCGGCAGTGCTCGCTGGAGTGGATCTACTTCAAGATTCAAGTGGCGAATGACTGCAGCTCACTTGGGTGAAAAACCCTAAGGGTTTCGGCTTGTATTTATAAGCCAAAACGCCTCCGTAACGGGCGGCTGGATAAGTCCATGCGCGGGCGACTCGGCGGGCGCGCGTGACTCTTCGTATTCCACTAGTCGACGCGCCTCATCTCGGGGGCTCGGCTACTTCTACTCGACTACCCGGGGACGCGGCTAGCCTCCCGCAGCATCTCGGGACACATTCTCCAAGAAGACCCTTCAATTCGAGAGGAAGTACTCGACTCAAGGCTCGGGGGCTCCGTGCCACGTGTCCTTCGGTTTTTTCTCTCTCGGATTTTTCGGGATTTTCTCGCCAAGACTTCGGATAGATCCTCGGCCGCAGCCCGCGGCTCGAGGCTCGGGGGCTACTCCGCCCGGATTGCGGTTTTGCAAATCGCATCTTCTTGACGGCTCCTGCTTAAAGACAAGGCGAGGCATTTCGAAGACCTTCGAAGGCGATTTCAAGGACGCTTGGGACTAATCGAGAAGACTTCAAGATTGCTCAAACATCGGTGGAGTACATTCCGGCCTCGGGATGCTTCGACTACTCTTGAGGACTTTTGACTTGTAGTACTCAGGGACGCTTGAGGACTACTTGTTAAGGCCGTCAAGACTACTTGAAGCTATCCTTCTCGACTACAAAGTACTCGGGGGCTTGTCGTATGGACCTCCCTGGGCCCACTACCTCGGTGGGTACCAGGACCGACTACTCGGTGGGCCCCCCGGGACTACCGGCTTGCGCTACACGGCACCCGAAGGCGTGGAGCACAAGGACACACGGCAGAGTAGTACTCGGTTAGGGCTCGTACACGTTCCGCACCGTGTAGAGGTCTCCTAGACGTACTCGACCGGTACTCCTTCCCTACTCCGACTTGTAACCCCGCCTCCCGACTATATAAGGCGAGGCAGGGACCGATCTCGGGATCACCTCATCCAATCTCAACTCACGGCGCACTATTGCACCATCCCGTAATCGTGCCCCATCAATCCCGAGCTACGCGGCATACGGGACGTAGGGTATTACGCACCTCGCGGCCCGAACCTCGTCTAAATTGTGTGCCACGTGTCTCTTCCTTCGAGTTATCGATCTCGGCGAGTCACATTCATCTACTTCGGGTACTCCCCGTAGTAGGTTGCCGGTCCAAAACACCGACACGACAAGACCGTCAACGTCCTCTTCGGCGGATTGCCTAGCGAGCGGGAGCGAAGGCTACCCGTCGTGAAGTCATGTCCATTGAGCCGGCGGTCCCGACCCCTCTAGGTGGTCGGAGGTACCCATCACCTTCTCCCGCGTGGATCAATGGACCGGCTTTTACCGGGACGGTTCCCCCTCGTGCTTCGAAGCCGGTGGTGGCGGGCTCCAAACTCAACAAGGTGCTCATTGACGGTGGAAGCGGGCTCAACGTCCTCTTCCCCAAGACCTTGAAGAAAATGAAGCTCGACATCACTCATATGCTCACCAAGAGCAACATGCCCTTCTACGGCATCGTCCTCGGCAACGCGGCTATTCCACCGGGCTCGGTGGTCCCGCCGCTTACCTTCGGGGCGTCTCGGGACAACTACCGTACCGAGTACATCAAGTTCGAGGTCGCGGACTTTGAGACCTCTTACCACGCCATCCTCGGCAGACCAGCCATCGCCAAATTCATGGCGGTGCCCCACTACACCTACTTGGTACTCAAAATGCCAAGCCCAGCCGGTGTACTCTCCCTCCAAGGGGACTTGAAGATCTCCCACGACTGCGACACAGAAGCCGTGGAGATCGCCTCTACAAACCAAGTACCCAACGCGATGATGGAGGTCTACGCCGCGTCGAAGAAGCTTGCTACAAGTGAACTCGACATCCCGAGAGAAGTCCGACGACACCAACAAGCCTCGGCCACCTGAGGAGGTACTCGTCAAGACGGTCGACCTCGGAACGGGCGACCCCGGCAAGACCACCACCATCGGGTCGGGCCTCGACCCCAAATAGGAAGACGCGCTCATCGGCTTCCTTCGGGCTAACCGCGACATCTTCGCGTGGAAGCCGACGGACATGCCGGGAGTGCCCGGGAGCCGATTGAGCACCGCCTCAACGTCGATCCTAAGGCCACCCCCAAGCGACAACACCTCCGACGCTTTGCCGACGACGGGCGGGACACCATCAAGAAGGAACTCGCCAAGCTACTCGCGGTGGCTTCATCGGAGAAGTCTTCCATCCCGAGTGGCTCGCCAACCCCGTCCTCGTCCGCAAGAAGAACTCGAACGAGTGGAGGATGTGCGTCGACTACACCGAGCCTCAACAAGCACGTTCCCCAAGGACCCCTTCGGGTTGCCGCGGATTGATCAAGTCATCGACTCCACGGCGGGGCCGCGACTGCTCTGCTTCCTCGACTCGCTACTCCGGGTACCACCAGATCGCGATCAAGGAAGAAGACCAGGAGAAGACCGTGTTCATCACCCCGTTTGGCGCGTATTGCTACACGACCATGTCCTTCGGGTTGAAGAACGCCGCCGCTACCTACCAACGAGCTATCCCGGTCTGCTTCAAGAGGCAACTCAACAAGAACGTCGAGGCCTACGTGGATGATGTGGTTGTCAAGACCAGGGACTCCAGTACCCTCATCGACGACCTTGAAGAGACCTTCGCATCACTACGCGAGTACCGCTGGAAGCTCAACCCCGAACAAGTGCGTCTTCGGCGTCCCTTCGGGCAAACTACTCGGCTTCATCATTGTGACGCCCCCGCATTTTTAATTAACGTCATTAACGCTAATGACCAGGTCAACCGGTCAAACCCCGGTCAAACACCGGTCAAACCTAGGTCAGCTTGGGCCGTCACCCGAAAACCTCGCCATTGAACCCTATTGGACCCCTTGACCGAGCCTGCACACACCCGACCCGTGGTCAAAGACACGGTCAAACCCCGCTTAACCGTTGACGTCAGTGAATGTCGTCCGGAACTTTTGCCGCGTTCTCCGAAATTCACCTAAACACTTCAAAATCTACCTTTATGAAAGTTGTCCATCTTGTTGAGGGACACAACTTTCATGTAGATTGGCATTTCAAATTTTGGGTGGAAATTAGCGAAAAACTCGATCTACTGACAGTACCTCCTGTTTTTCAGAACAGGCCGACATTCAATGTTGGCACGACGTTCCTGCAAAATCCGTTGAGAAAAACACTAGACGGCCTTTGTAAAAGTTGTAGAGGGTACTTAGATCTACAACTTTCCTATTCATCACTTTGGGCACTTCTGTTCAACTTTTTAGAGTTTCGCGCGTTCAAACGTTGGCACATGGTCACGGTTTCGCCAAGCCGGGCCGCGCCGGTCGCGCCGCGCCGGCCGCGCCCGCGCTCCGCGCGCGCGCGCGGGACAGGGCCGCGCGCGCGCGCGCCCGGCTGCGCCCGGGCGTGCCGCGTCGGGACGTCCCGGCAAGCGGCGGTCCGACCGCCGCGGTGCGGCGCGCGCAAGCTCGCGTATAAGAGCCGGCCTCCTCGTTCTCGCGCGTGCACCCTCGCTCTCCTCCCCGCCCCGCCTGCCCCCCCCCGGCACCGCCCACCGCGCGCGGCGGCCACGGCCGCGGCGGCCGCGGCCTCCCGGCCGCCGGCGCACGCCGCCACCCGCGCCGCCCCCGCCTTGTCCAACCCCCAAAACCGAGAGCAAGTGACCCCTAGACCGCTCCCCCCACCCCTCCCCGGCCGGGCTCCGGCGAGACCTCACCGGAATTGGGCCATCCCGCGCCGGCCACCGCTCCCGGGGACTACATTGCGAAGAAAGTTTTATTTTCGAGGGCCTCCCTGCAAAAGTGCAACTCCAATAGTTAAAGTGAGTGGCTGATTCTTGTAAATTGTGTAGAAAAACACAGAAAAATCAGAAAAATGCAAGGCCAATTTTGTTTGATTCGTGGTGAATTATACTACAACTTTTGTTATTCTGGCCTGAGCTAATTCCTGAAAGTTTTTGCATGAAAAATACAAATGTGAAAACACTAGATCTGCAATATCTCAAAAACCATAAATCCTCTGTAGCTAATTTTTGGGTATGTTGTGTGTTATGTCATGGCTAGCTCCTATGCCAGAAATTGGACAAAGTTATGATGTAAATCTTTTTATAAAAATGTTTTTCCATTTCTGCCAGATCTGCATAAATGAATTTTCTTGCTAAATATATTTATGTTTTTGAGATCAACTTGTGCACACTGTCTTGTAATGTCCAAATGCACATCTTGTGAATTAATCATGGTTTTTGGATTAACAGAAATAATTATTCTTGATTTATGCATGTTTTCCTTTGAAAATTAATAAACCAAGTTCAGTAGAGATTCCATGTGAACATGCTAGCTTTTTAGACTTGTTTAGGGCCAGAGAGCATGCATAAGAAAGTTGGGATCATTATGATGCTTAATTATTTTTATATGCATTTAAAATAGAATCACTAGCTAGCCTTTGATATTTTCCATAACATTTAATTTCCTAGCATCGAGCTCTTACATGTGGGTCCAATGGACCAGGATAGGTACTAGTAGGCTTAATAAATACTCATTTAATTTTTGGTGATTTAATTGTATAATAAAAAGCTTAAGTGCCCTTTTAATATTAAAGGGAAATTAAATAAAGAAAAATCCCTAATTAATTCTTTTTCCTTTTTGAAGATATTATTTAATATAATTAGAAGATAATTAAATATCATTCCTGATAAGAAAATTAATTCATAAATAAAAATATTAATTACACCTTTGTTGGAGAAGATAAAAGGAAATGAAGCTTTCACATGAAATGATAAGTATAATAAGAACCTTTATTCAAATGTTTAATAAAGAAGTGCATATTGTTCCTTTTTGGAAGAGTATACTAAGTGTATTCTTATCTAGGTGAATGTGTCCAACTAATGCACCCTATGGTTGTCATTTGTTGTTTGTGATTAATCAAATTAAAATCGTCAAATAAATCTTGCACTTGCATCCTCGTGTAGATCTTCCGAGCGGTAGGCCGTACGCGTGTGCGGACGGAGGAGACGGAGGAGGGCGACGGAGACGTGCACCACGTCTCTGCGTAGAGCAAGACCTGGACCAAGTCCGGAAGGGCCCAAGGCCAGCCTTGCCATCAAAGGCAAGCCCCGGATCATTAACCCCGTTTTTGAAATTTATGCAATTATGTTTGCTACGATTGTACATTTACGTTTCGGGAGTTGATTTGAAACCCTAGATGCATGACCCCTAGGTACCTATGCTCTATCACTAGTATGCTAGGTCGATAGCCGCTATGCTATAGGACCGATAGAAGTCGAGTGATGTTCGTCACTCGCGAGATTAGGTTCCTAGATAGGAATCATAAGATATCCTTAAATGGATTGCTCATATGGTAAGAGCATGGGATTTGGGCTCCGGTCCAGTGGCTTTCGTGGGCTAAGCTTTTGAACGTACTAAACATATGCCGGGTATGGGACCGGTAAGCCTAGTACCCGATTGACGCGGTAAGGGAACCTTTCCCTACTAAACCTGGGGCACTTGTGTCCCCCTGCTTGCAACAGTGTGGTACCCGAGTGAGTCTGGACGTTCGTGTGGGAGCGATCCAGTAAACCTTGTACCAAGGAATGTAGGTTCCGCTCCCGAGCCGAAGATCGACGGAAACGGCCTGGGAAAGTTGTCCTTGCGGGGGCAACCTACCGTGTGTTTGGGTTTACCTTGCAAGGTTTAAATCAATCGATTGTCGGCCTCTCACCATTATCCGAGATCGCTTAATCAATCGGCCATAATATCCCATAATGATGGAACTCGAGGAATATGGTTGGATGAATTAATTGCTTGCCCAATTCTTGATTGAATTAGTTGGCACACTTAGAAATGGTAATCAACTAGAACTTGTGCTAAAAGATTGAAAGTAAAGATCTACTCTTAGCAGCTGTTGAGCAAAAGAAACTCCACCGGCCAAAAGCCTTTCATGTCTAGAGTTTGGTGAAGTAGTCATCACCCGACGGTTAAGTCTTGCTGAGTATTAGTATACTCAGCCTTGCTTTAAAACTGCGTTGTTGCGGGTGTGATTGATCGGATGAGTGACGACAAGTGATGACATCACGGATGGCCTCCCGTGATGCCTACCGTTGCGCTAGTTTATTTTATTTCCGCCGTATTTTCGAACTCGAACCTTTACTCCATGTCATCAACAATGGTTTGTAATAAATTATGTTAATTCATGTTGTACTCGGACTCACCTTCGCGTGAGTTTTAATGCATGTGTCGATCCTCTATTCGATGTCCAAGTGATTCACCGGGCGTTTACCCGGCAACTAACGACAGGATGATACTTTACTATTGCTTAATGACCAAAGTGGATCGGTCTTAGGCGATAGTACGGTATTTTCCTGGGCGGGTTGTCACAGCTGGTATCGGAGCGACTGCATGCACCGAGCTTAATTAACAACCTCAATCACATGATTTTTGAATAAAACTTGCCAAGATTGGTTGTGTTTACAAAATGCGTTGGTCCGTTAAGGATGAAATAGACCGAGAGGCCCTAGAGGGGATTTTTGGTTTCTTTCGGGTGGCTTATTAACCTATGGTTTATTTTGCTAACTTCCAGCACATTTATTCTCGTCGATTTACTTTCATGCACAACCATACTAGTTCATCACGTTTTGCCATACGTGGTGGTACCACGGGGAGTCCCGTGAGGGACTAGTGGGACCTATTCCAATGGGTGTCACATCGCGTTTGAGTCTCGTCACGTTTTGCCATACGTGATGGTACCACGGGAAAGTCCGTGAGGGATGAGTGAGGCCAATTCCAATGGGCACTCACGTCACATCGAGTCTTAAATAGGACGCCGTCCATGCAGCGGCTTAACGCATGGATGTCGTTTCTATAGTGAACGGTAATGTATGTGGACGCTTTCATGAGTGCCGGCATGAAAGGTTCGTTGTGTTCCGTAATCTTCCGCGGGTACACTAACCACGTTCGTAAGTCGCTAAGCGGTACCGATAGTCTCGACTAGTTATTATAGGGAGAGACGTAATTGTTGCCTTGCCACCGCACTAACTCCGATTATTTTTGGCTTAATTGCTTGGTGAGGACGAATAGGTCGTTCTTGCATCATGATAAAAACCTGTTGAATAATAGACGGATCACAAGTGTTGTTTTCCTTAAGTAATATTCTAATAGCAACTATAACAACCTTTAAACCGAATCTAAAGTGTTGTTGGACCGTCTAGTCGACCCCGTTGTTGTGACCTCTTCTCGGACCTTTCGGCGAGTTTCCATAATAGTGATCTACACCCAAGTGCTACCAATCTATCCAAATCCTTGTCGAGAAGTATTTCCACGATCATAGGTTTTCAAATCTCAAGCTATGCTCAAGTAGTAAACCTAGGTCTTGTCGTTTTTCGAACACGTCATTCCAAATCTTGCACCTGTGTGCCTTGTTCCCGACTCACCTAGCTTAACCCTTGACTACCAAGTTTGGTCTTACGAACTTACCGAGTTGCTTGGAAAAATTTGAACATTTCGGAAACTTTGGTTTCGAAATGTTGGAAATTGTCAATTCGATGCGGTGCAAGCTGTCTCGAGTCTAGCTATTTGGTCAATTTGAGTTTTCGTCGTACATGTTCTACTTGTTGAACAAGCTTACGAATGTGTAACTTATGAAAACTCGAATTTTTCAGATGGTGGGCTCGACACGCAGCACTCCGAATGGTTTCGGTGATCCTAGTGGTCGCAACCAGCCGCCACCATCGCCAGACCCGACAATAGTGGCTACTCAAACCGAGATGATGCGCCAAATTCTTCTATACCTGCAGCAGCAATCCCAGCAGCAGCAGCCCCACGGGAATCAGATTAATGCCCAAGGTCAAGTAACCGAGTACAAGCACTTCCTGGATATGAATCCTCCGCAGTTCAATGGGACAGAAGAACCCTTGGATGCTGATGCCTGGATTCGGGCCATTGAAGCTATGTTTGCGGTGTTTACCTTGCCATGTTCGAAGGACGCAAGGCTAAATTCGCAGACTTGCGGCTTCGTGGTTCCGCTTTAATGTGGTGGGAACACTACAAATCCATGCAACAAGCCGAGTATGAAATCACTTGGGAAGAATTCAAAAAGGCTTTCGAGAGATCATCACCTTCCTAAAGCACTTACCGATAGGAAAATGAGAGAGTTATTGGCTCTCAAGCAAGGGTCGACACGGTGTACCGGTACGCGCGAAGTTTAATAACCTCCCGCCGCATGGAGGATATCATGTGGATACCGACACGAAGAAGATGGAGCTTTTTCGTGAAGGTCCGAATAGTAAACCGCTGAATGGCCGAACCTGGTAAAGTTTGACGGCTACCCCATGCTAGTGAATAAAGCTATCTCCCGGAAGATGCCATGAAGAGAGCCCAAGCCGAGAAGAAAAGAAAGGCCGACTCCATGCCCAATAATGCACGGCATTGCAAGATACGCATTATGCGGAAGACTTTCCCAAACTTCCGGCGGGCTTCACGATCGGAAAAGTTAGTGGCTAAGTTGTCCCGGGATCGGACTCAAGAAAATCTTCACCTTCCCAACACTCCACGGCCGACTCCCAAGCCCACCGTACCTAGTCCTAATGGCAACAATGAGCGTTGTTGTTTCAAGTGTGGTGAACCGGACACTTCGCTAGGACATGCACCGCAACCGTGCCGGACCAACGGGCGGCACCGGCTACATCGGCGAGGTTCTATCGTAGTCCAAGGCCCGCTATCGGCCGTGCGAAGCTCCCCGTACGCACTACTCATCACCTCGCGGAAGCTACGACACTACTTCCGGGAGTACTCGGTCTCTGTCGTCACCGACTACCCGCTTGGCGACATCTCGCGCGAACCAAGATGCTCTTCGGAAGAATCTCCAAGCGGGGCCGTCGAGCTCGGCGCCCTCACTATCGACTTCAAGCCACGCACAACCATCAAGTCGCAGGCACTAGTCGACTTCATGGCGGAGTGGCGGGAGAACCAGCTACCCACTCCCACCGCGCGACCAGAGCATTGGGTGATGTACTTCGACGGCTCACTCAACCTCGAGGGCGCAGGTGCAGGGGTACTCCTGATCTCCCCAACGGGCGAACAACTCAAGTACGTCCTGCAGATCTTCTGGAAGGTCTCAAACAACGAAGCCGAGTACGAAGCCCTCCTACATGGGCTCCGCCTCGCGGCTTCACTGGGCATCAAGCGGCTACTAGTCTACGGCGACTCCGCAGTGGTCATCAACCAAGTCAACAAGTCCTGGGACCGCAACAAGGAGAACATGGACGCCTTCGCCTAGAAGTCCGCAAGCTCGAGAACAAGTTCTATGGTCTCGAGTTCCATCACATCGTTCGCGACAACAACGTTGCGGCGGACGTCCTCTCGAAGCTTGGATCCACCCGCGCTCAAGTGCCGGCGGGTGTCTTCGTCCACGAGCTTCACGCGCCATCCATCCGGAGCGGCGCCACCGACCACTTGTCCCGGCCCATCCACCAGCCGGGCGAGGAGGTCATGATGATCGACGTGGACCGGAGGCAACCCTTCATCGACTACCTCGGCGAGCGAGAAGGTCCCCCTCCGAGCAAGAACGCGGCCGAGCAACTCGTCCGCCGCGCCAAGTCCTACGTCCTCGTCGGAGACAAGCTTTACAAGCGGGGCGCGTCTTCCGGAGTACTCATGAAGTGCATCCCTCGTGAAGAAGGCAAGGACATCTTGGAGGAGATCCACAAGGGCGTCTCGCGGCAACCACGCGTCCTCACGGACGGCCGGTCGGCAAGGCCTTCCGGCGAGCTTTCTGCGGCCCACGGCTTTGGGCGACGCCGAAGAACTCGTCGAAAAGTGCCAAGGATGCCGGTGCTTCGCCAAGCAACAACACGTCCCGGCCTACAAGCTAGTCACCATACCGCCAACCCGGCCCTTTGCTTGCCGGGGGCTCGACATGATTGGGCCACCGCCAACTACGCCGGGAGGATTCAACGGGGTATTGGTGGCTATCGACAAGTTCACCAAGTGGATCGAGGTCAAGCCGGTCACATGCCCCAAGGCCGACGAGTACTCGACTTCTCGGATGAACTCGTACACCGCTACGGGCTACCCCACCGCATCATCACGGACACCGGGATCCAACTTCAACAACCACCGGTTCGGGAGTATTGCGAGAGCGGAGGGATCGACGTCCGATACGTCTCGGTTGCCCATCCACGAGCCAACGGACAAGTCGAGCGCGCCAACGGGATGGTGCTCGACGCTCTCAAGAAGCGGCTACATGACGCCGCGAACTCCAAAGGGGGAAAGTGGATCAAGGAACTACCCAACGCACTCGGGGGCTACGGACTCAACCATCCAAGCCAACGGGGCAATCCCCTTACTTCTCGGTCTACGGCTCCGAAGCAATCCTCCCCCGCCCCGACGTCATATGGAACTCGCCGGCGGTGGAGCACTACGACGAAGGCGTCTCGAAGACGACGGACGAGTTGACATCGACGGCCTCGAAGAAGTTCGCCGCGCCGCCCTCGTCCAATCAGCAAGGTACCTGGAGGGTATCCGACGCTACCATGATCGCAACGTCAAGGAACGCTCCTTCAACGTTGGAGATCTTGTCCTCCGCCGTATCCCGAGAACACGGAAGGACTTCACAAGCTCGGCTCCCCACCGGGAAGGTCCCTTCACCGTGGCAAAGGTGACCGGGCCGGGCTCCTACCGCCTCCAAACACTTGAAGGCGAAGACATCAACAACTCGTGGAACGTCGACCGGCTCTCGTCGATTCTACGCCTAGTCTACACGACTACTCGGGGTTCAAGTCTACACGACTACATCAACACCCCCCCTCGCTGTAAGCGGCCTCGGGGTCCTAGCTCCGGTCTCGGACTTCTCTTCTCTAGGCTCCGGCCCGCGCGACTACCTACGGACCCCGGGCCGCCACGAGCGTCAAGGACTCTAGCGGCGGTCTATTGAGAGACCACACTCCAAGATCCGGCCACCGCACGGCTACCTACGGATCTATGATCCATCCTACACGACTACTTACGGATCTCTTGCGCGTAAGCGGCTACCCGCTCTAGCGCTACTCGCCCGTAAGCGGCCTCCGGTCCAAGCGACTACTCTGTAACTACGGCCCTGGCCATCCAGGTGTACTTCTTCAGTAATAAAGTTTGATCGTTCATCAACTTCTTTCTCGCCTACTCCCTACAACGGGACTACTAAAGCCGAGTACGACTACTCGCATCCACTCCACGATGGGGGCTCCGCACTCGAGATCGCGACTACGAGTACTCATTGTCGGAAAATTCCTTTCAACGATACTTAAGCAATTCATTACAAATTGTTTTATCGTACAACCCCGGCTACTAGCTACCTATTACGGGGCTACCGGAGATTAAGCTTCTCGGCTACTTGCTCCGCGATGGGAGCCATCTGCTCCGGCGGCTCGGCATCTTGCTCATCGGTGCGGTTGGCGGCTACCTCGCCGGCGACTACCTCCACCGGAGCCTTCGGGAAGTACGACTTCATGAAGGCCAAGATCCGCCTTGGGATCGACCTCGCCATGTGCTTCACATAGGCCGCCGGCCGGCTCGGAGCTTCCTTGAGGCGATCCACCGGTGGAGCAATCTTGGGGCCGCCGGGTGCGGCACCGGGAGTCTTGCGATCGGCGGTGCGGCTTCTTCGAGCTCCTTCGGTTGGGCCCGCAATGCCTCGCGAGTCTTCATTCAACTTCGCAAGGATTTGTAGCGATTGACGAGATTGCGGTCGAAGCAATCCGGAGCTCAATGTGCTTCTCGCACTCGAAGGCGAGTTCTTTGTAGTCGAGCTCGAGTACCCGGCGGGCTTCTTTCTCCCGGTAGAAGAGGTTCTTCATGCTCGTCTCCAAGGACTTCGAGCTGCTCCACCCCGGCCCTCAAGCTCGCAACACGACGAGCGATACGGCGGGTCGGGGACCTCTCGACCTCCAACAAGTACCCGACAAGTTCGGCGGTGTACCTTTGTTCTTGTTGCGGAGGCCCTTATTCTTCCGCACCAAGTCGTCGCCCTTCGCCCGCAACTCTTGGACATCGTTGTGGTACTTGGCGAAGGCGACGTCAAGCTTCGGCTCGCATGGCGGCCGCGTGCTTCCGCGACTTCACAAGTTGCTCTTCTAGCGCCTCGGCTCGGAGCACCGCGTCGCCATAGCCTGCAGCATGTTCGACTTGTCGCGGGACCGCTCCGCAACGTCCTGCACAGACAACTCAAGTCACACGAGTACTCAACGACAGAGGATTGGCTACTCAGAGGCTACGGCTACTTACCTTCATCCTTTGCTCGGCCCGACGGATCGCCTCCAGATGCTTGGCCACCGTCGCCGGCTCGATAAGATCGTCTGCGAGCAGCTCTATTCCGCCGCGACTACTCGCGGTGGCCTCCGTCATCGGCGCGCGAGCGAATGGGCTCGCGTCCCGGATCTCGGGGAGCGGATGGCCACCTCCCGGAGCGACCTCGGCGACGTGGTGACCCCATCTCCCCCCGTCCGCCACGGCGACCACTTCAACGACTTCCTCCACGGGCTCGGGGGCTCCTCCCGCGGCCTCCGGGGCCTCGGTGTCGACCTGCGCATCGGCACCCCCGCGGGGGATGTCACTACCTTCGGCCCTCGGCGCACCGCCAAAAGAAGATGAGTGCATCAGCGACTACGACTACTCCCCAAGGAGCTCTGTAGCTTCAAGAAGAGTACTCACCTTCGACAACGGTGGCCTCCGGCAACGGCGCCTCGGCAGCCGGTGGCTCGGGCATCGCCTGGGTAGCGGGAGCGGACTCCTCGGCGGGCGGCGCGACTTCTCCCGCCACCGCTGAAGAGGGCTCATCCCCCTCCCAGGACAGATCCGTGGATTTCCTGCAGAAGCACACATAATTGGTCGTCAGTCAACCTCGACTACTACAACAAGTACTACTCAGGAAGATGGAGTACTTACAAGTTCGACCGGACTATTGTCACGGCGGAGCACCGAGGATGCGGCTATGTCGACCGGTCCACCCTCGGCGAGCGCCTCCTCCGACGCTCCCGCGGCTACCGCTTCCTCCACGGCGGCGGCGGCGGCGCGGTGCTCTCTGCGCCCCCGAAGCCACCACCTCTTCAACGGCGGCGGCTACGGGTTCCGTGCTCCCATGTGGAGCGGGGGGGGCCGGTGCTCCGACCGCGCGCCAAGATCTCCTCAACGGGGGGGGCCGGACTACGACTTCGGCCCGGCTCCCCCACCGTGTCCCACACGCCTTCGTCGCCCTCTTCGACGGGCTCCATCGGCGGCACCTCCCGCATACAAGGCGGACTACTCATCGGCAAGGGTGCTTGTGCGATGGGTACTCGACTACTCTAGTCAAAACATCTTACCTCTCGAGGCGTGGTCTGCGAGACCTTAAGCTTCTTCGCCACCCGCTTCCCCGGCGGGGGTTGCGCGGCTTCCGTGGCGGCGCGGCCGGGCTAGCTCCGGGCTAGTCGGGGGGGTCTTGCACTAGAGGCACATGAGGCAAGCCCGGACGGCTAAACCTCAACCGCAATTGGAAGTGGTCTTGCAACGTCTCGTCGTCTTCGTCGTCGGTGGTGTCCTCCACGACGACGGTGTCATCGCCTTCACCGACTTCTCGCCGCTCCTTCGCCTTCACTTCCCTCGGGATCTCGATTCCGCTCGGAGGTGGCTGCGGCTCGGAGATGAACTTCTTCAAATCCTCCTGCAAGACACGAAAACGTCGGCGCGACTACTCCAAGCAATGACTACTCGACTAAGAGGAGCACGACTACTCACCTCCTTGGGCGGGCGCGCAGCGGAGTACTCTGGGACAGGGCATGCCGTGTATGGCGGCATATCTTTGAAGATCCGCGACAACCTCTCGATGATGTCGCCGTCATCCGGCTCGCCTCCGGGCATCCGCGATGTGTCGTCGTCGCCGGTGTACTCGAAGCCTAAGGTGTCTCGAGCCATCAACGGCCGCACCCTCCGCTTCATGAAACGAAGGCCACATGCTCGGCCCTCGGTCCCGCCTCCACGAGCACCTTGATGCGTGCCGGCGGCTCGGGAAGCCGGATCCCCTCTTGCATGGTGGGCTCCGTGTTCCATCATTCGCGGTGCACCGGGCCGCCGTCCGCTCGGCTTCGGCAGGCCGGGGTGGTGGTTCGTGATGTAGAACCACCTCGTCTTCCAGTCGGTGTTGGAGTCAACAAGCTTGTACGCCAAGTACTGCTCCGCGGCGTCTTCTCTCAACTTGATGTCGGCCCCTCCGACTACCCTTGGGTTGGTAGCACTTGGCTGCGGCTTGACGCGAGAAGAACTTCCGAAAAGGATCCAATGTAGCTTGATCCCAAGGAAGGCTTCGCGAAGTGCACGAAGACCGCGGTGTGGAAGATGCCGTTGGGGTTCGGATTCGGGTACTCGATCCCATAGTACTCGAGCAACCCTTTGAAGAAATCGGCGGCGGGAGTGCAAGCCCGCGCTCCACGAACCGCGCGAACATGGGGATCTCGTCTTCGGCCTTCTCCATCGGATATGGATCTCCGGCGGCGGACCTCCACATGTCGAGCTCCTTCTCCCGGATGAACCCACCGTTCGGGAGAGTCAACGGATCTTCCATATTCACCTTGGACTTTTTCCACTCGCGGCTTGGATCGGCCCGCGGTGGAGACATGGGCGGCGCTACTCCGGTGGAGGCCGCGGCGGCCTCTTCGCGGCCCCTCTTCTTCCCGGCGGCCTTCGACGTCTTGGATGGTGACGGCTTCATCCTCCAAGTGCAGGGCGTCTTCACGCGCATCCGCTCGGGGGCTACCCTAAAAGCTTTGGGTGGCGGCGCACTTGAATCTACTACGGCGGCAGCAAGCGCTGGGAGTGGATCTACTTCAGATGGAATCAAAATGACCTGCAGCTCGATGGGTGAAAAACCCTAAGGGTTTCGGCTTCTATTTATAAGTCAAACCGGCTCCGCAACGGGCGGCCGGATAAGTCCACACGCGGGCGACTCGGCGGCCGTGCGTGACCCTTCGTATTCTACTAGTCGACGCACCTCACCTCGGGGGCTCGACTACTTCTAGTCGACTACCCGGGAAGCGGCTAGTCTCTAGAGCATCTCAGGACACATTCTTCAAGATGACCCTTCAATTCCAGAGGAAGTACTCGACTCAAGGCTCTGGGGCTCCGTGCCACGTGTCCTTCGGTTTTTTCTCTCCGGATTTTTCGGGGTTTTCTTGCCATGACTTCAGATGGACCCTCAGCCAGAGCCTGCGGCTCAACCTAAGGCTCGGGGGCTACTCCATATGGAGTGCGATTTTGCAAATCGCACCTCCATATCAACTCCGGCTTCAAGACAAGACGGGCATCTTTGAAGACCTTCGAAGGCAGTACTCGAGGACGCTTGGGACTACTCGAGAAGACTTCTAGATAGCTCAAACATCGGTGGAGTACGTTCCGGCATCGGGATGCTTCGACTACTCTTGAGGACTTTTGACTTGTAGCACTCGGGGACGCTTGAGGACTACTCGTTAAGGCCGTCAAGACTACTTGAAGCTATCCTTCTCGACTACAAAGTACTCGGGGGCTTGTCGTATGGACCTCCCCGGGCCCACCACCTCGGTGGGTACCGGGACCGACTACTCGGTGGGCCCCGGGACTACCCGGCTTGCGCCGCACGGCACCCGAAGGCGTGGAGCACAAGGACTACACGGGAGTAGTACTCGGTTAGGGAGCCGTACATGTTCCGCACCGTATGGAGGACTCCTAGACGTACTCGACTAGTACTCTCTCCCTACTCCGACTTGTAACCCCGCCTCCCCGGACTATATAAGGCGAGGCGAGGGACCGATCTCTAGCAATCCAATCTCATCTCATACAACCCACGGCACACTATTGCACCATCTTGTAATCGTGCCCAATCAATCCCGAGCTACGCGGCATACGGACGTAGGGTATTACGCACCTCGCGGCCCGAACCCGTCTAAATTGTGTGCCACGTGTCTCTTCCTTCGAGTTACCGATCTCGGCGAGGCCACATTCATCTACTTCGGGTACTCCCCTTAGTAGGTTGCTGGTCTAAAACACCGACACCCACGGCTCACCACACCTTGGGAGCTTGAGGGCGACGCCTAGCCGTCTAGGAGGCAATCCTCCAAGAGTAACAAATGCTTCACACAAGCTTGACGACGTCCAACGGTGCTTAAGGGATACAAGTGCTCTTGAGTTGCTCACAAAGGTTTCTCTCTACCACCCAACTCACTAGATCTAACAAAGATCAAACAACCTCACAAAGAGGGGTTGGGGAGAGCTAGAATGGCTTTGGCTTAGCAAGGAATAGCAAGGAAGCACTCTAGCAACCTCAGGAACAGCCGCTTGCAACAGTAGAGGTTGAAGGGTATAAATACCCGACTCTCCAAAAACTAGCCGTTGGAGATAAAACCGGAATCTCCGGAAAAACCCGGATACTCCGAACTTCCCAAAACTAGTCGTTGCAAACTCCGGTGAAAACCGGTGCCACCGGTTCCCAAAATCGGTGCCACCGAGTTTTCAAAACTAGCCGTTGGGCCGGCTGACACAAAACCGGTGCCACCGGTTTCCCAAAACCGGTGCCACCGGGTTTGACACAGGGTCAAACCCGAAGACGTGTACGTGTGGTTTTTGTGTCTCTCTCAACTCACATGGGTTACTTGAGCACTGGGACATTATCAAAACTCCTTGTGATGCATCCCTCTTGATAGTACGGCGTACCTATGCTCAAGATAAATATAAATGCAATAAAAGAACTCTTGAGCTTCTTCTTCAAGAATAGCCATACTTGATCAATATATCCTCGTGAGAGATCCATTCATCAATGTCTCATTGGTTTGAGCACTTCTACCTTGAGCTAGTGACTTTGATCCTTTTATAAGAGTGAAACCCAATTCTTGATTAAGTCACCCTTCACATGACTCAAAGAATATGTAATGCTTCTTCATTGCTTCACTCGGTTAGGCTCGACTTGATACCTCGAAACTTTCCAAGCTATAGCCACTTCACCCTAGCCAAGCACATGGTCCAAGTCACTACTCGGCCAATCTTAGCTTAGTACCTCGTTGCTAATCCCTTGCTTGATTTCTTCATCCATTCGTTGCCAATTTGAGTTAAGCTTTAATTCGACATCAAGAGTGAAATTCTATTGAGATCATGCCTTCTTTTAGTTTAAATATCCCTTTTATTATAACAAGATTCTTCCTTCAATAAGAGACCATCCAATGTTCCAAAAATCAATATGCCTCTTTCTTGTCCTTCATTAGCTTGTCATAAACCATCTATATGCTTCATGAGAACATACATATCAAATATCATGACATTCATTATTGAGTCAAGCCATTTCACAATATGAGGTTAAAACCATGCCTCAACACACATAGCTTGTTTTCACCATGTAGATAACCAATGTCATATATTATGCCTTGTCATTTATATGTTACAACCTGCTCACATGCTTAACAAGGACATTAGATCTTTAATCTAGTTGTCAAACAATACACCAAAACCCACTTAAGGGCCTAGATGTCTTTCAATTTCCCTATTTTATTTAATTACCTTCTTCGAGCTCAGCCGGAGAAATTGTGTGTGTGCTTATATTGATTGCATGCTTGCCTGTGTGTGCGCTATAGCCGACGGAGTGAACGAAGGAGGGTACCCTGAGCCGGAGCTTGGAACCGAGTACTGCGAGCAGGAGCCCGAGATCCCGAACGCCGAGCCAGATCTTCCCGAGGACTTCGAAGACGGCAAGTTCAATCTCATCCTTTGATGCATGCTTTGGTCCTAATTTTATAAACACAACCCTATACCCGTTTTATAAATTGCATATTGTTTTACTGCAAAACATGGTAGGATAGCCACCCTTGATTTCTATGATTGAACCTTGGTTTGGCCTAAATGATTACTTTAAAAATGTGTGAGTGCTTTAAAAATGGGAATGGGATATTTCGGAAAATGAGTAAAGAACTGGGTAGACGGGATGGACGTGTGTCAGGAGTATGGGTGAGCTCATACCTGTGTGGTTGAGCATGTTGGGAGTTGTCCATCTTGTCGTTAAGGACCGGGTTGCGTGAGATCTCACCTGACCCAAATCATCGTACAACCACTCGATCGTTGTATGTGGCAACGGCTTAGCATAAACCCCACTAGTTAATCTACTTGTCACTGGTGTGCGGGTGAGCGGCGGGTGTGACAACCCGCCCGAGAAAGTACCGTACTATCGCCTAAGACCGATCCACTTTGGTCATTAAGCAATAATAAAGTACCATCTCGTCGTAAGTCGCCCGGTTAACGCCGGTAAATCACTTGAGAGCACAAGGATCGAATATATGCATTAAAACTCACTCGAAGGCGAGTCCGGAGATACAACAACATTCAAATCCAAATTCGTACCCCGTAGGGTTTATTTATTACAAACCATAGTTTTTGTCATGACGAAACATGTTCGTAGTTTTGAAAAGCGAGCGGAAATAACTAGCGGCGGCAAAGTCACCACGGGAGGCCATCCATGATGCTTCGGTAGTCGTCCTCCACCCACTCCGGCTCCCGGCCGGCGGGATCTCACCGGGCCACACATCACTGAAGGCATTACCTGGATCAACACATTATAGCAAGGCCGAGTATACTAATACTCGGCAAGTCTTACCCGTCGGTGATATCTACTTCACCAAAACTAGACCATGAAAGGCTTTTTGGCTACTTTGGGTTGCTTTTGCTAAAAAGTAACAAAGAGTAGGTCCTTACTTTCAAGATTTTAGCACAAGTTCTAGTGGTTTAATCTTTACTACATTAGCCAACTAGTACAAACAAAGTTGTACAATCCAATTAATCAAGCATCATCTTCATCAACTTCCATCATTAGGGATCACATGACTAGTGGAGTAAGTAGTCTCGGGTAACGGTGAGAGGCCGACAATCGATTGATTTAAACCTTGCAAGGTAGACCCAAACACACGGTCGGGCCGCCCCCGCGAGGACAACTCCCCGGCCGTCCCCATAAATCCTCGGGTCGGGATCGAATCTTACGATCTTTGGTGCGGGCTATCCGGCATACCCCGCGAGGTACCGGAGTCACCATACACCACCGGTGGCGAGCCGTGAGAGCGAATCCCAAGAGTAGTAACGGCGGGGATCCCTAACCGCCTCATTATGGTACTAGGCTTACCGGCCCCATAACCGCATGTGCTTAGTACGTTCAAAAACTTAACCCACATAACCACCGGACCGGAGCCCGCATCCCATGCTCTTACCACGTGAGCAATCCATTTAAGGATATAGTATGATTCCTATCTAGGAACCTATTCTCGCGAGTGAGGTCATCACCCGACTTGTAACGGTCCTATAGCTTAGCAGCTATCGACCTATCATACTAGTAGGGACCAAAGGTACCTAGGGATCATGCATCTAGGGTTCCATTCAACTCCTGAACGTAAATGCGCAATCATTCATAGATAATTGAATAAAGAATTTGAAAACTAGGTTAGATGCACCAGAGCTTGCCTTCGTCAGCTAGGTTAGCCTGGGCACCCTCGGTGTCGAGTACTTCCACGTCTTGCGAGAGAACCTTCCGCTCCGCCTTCCTCGGTTTCGGGACCACGGAGTAATCTCCGTCCGGAAGATCTACACGGAATGCAATGCAAGATTTAGGTGATGTGGTAGTTTGTTGTCTTATCCAACTCTAGTTGGTCATATTCACCTTAACAAGCATTCATCTAAGGTTTCTCTTTTAGGAAGTCATTGGTTGTACATGGGTTACTCTTTTTATTCCATATTTGAATAAGGTTTTTATTAAGCTTATCATTTCATGTGAAAGCTTTATTTCATTTTGTTTTTACCAACATGGTGTAATTAATATTTTTTTTATTTGTGAATGAACTCCGTATCAGAGCTGATAATTAAATTTCTTTTATTTATATTAAATAATACTTTCAAAAAGGAAAAAGATTATAATTAAGGATTTTTCTTTATTTAATTCCCCTTTAATATTAAAAGGGCATTTAAGCCTTTTATTAATCAATTAAATTACCAAAAATTACATGAGTGTTTCTTAAACCTACTAGCACCTATCCTGGTCCATTGGACCCACATGTAAGTGTTGGATGCTAGGAAAATAAATATTGGGAAAAATAACAAAGACTAGCTAGTGATTCAAAGTAAATGCATATAAAAATAATTAAGCATCAAAATGATCCAAACTTTCTTGTGCATGTTCTCCGGTCCTAAATAAGTCCAAAAGCTAGCATGTTCACAAGGAATCTCTCCTGAACTTGGTTTATTAATTTACAAAGAAAAACATGCATTAATCAAGAATAATTATTTTTGTTAACTCAAAATTCATGATTAATTCACAAGATGTGCCTTTTGACATCACAAGACAGTTTGCACAAGTTGGATTCAAGAACATAAATATATTTAACGGAAAAATCATCTAAGCGATTCTTGTAGGAATGGAAAAGAATGTGTCTAGCAAAATCTACTGCATAACTTTGTGCAAATTTTGGCACAGCATCTAGTCATATCCTAACTCACAACATATCCAAAGCTCAGCTACAGAGGAGTTGTATTTTTCAAATTAGGACAGATTCAAGTATAACACATTTGAAATTTTCCTGCCCAAACTATTTTGAATCTAGCCATAAGTGTACAACAAGGAGGTGGGGTTTAACATCCTGAAGCCTACAAAATTAGTTTGGGAATTTTCTGATTTTTCTGTGAATTTCTAGGAATTTTCTAAGACCTTGGACTGATCTGCAATAAAACTAAGTTAAGTTTCCTTGCAACTAGGCCCTTGGATTCACAACCATGCCCTCGGCGGCGGCGGGAGGGCTCGCCGGCGGCGATGTGGGGCCGGGCCAGAGCAACATGCGGCACAGGGGTGCAATTGGCCTCACCCTGGGTTGATTGGCGGTGGTGGCGGGGGTCGAGGCGAGCTTCGGCGAGGGCGCGCGGCGGCGGCACCCACGGCGGCTCGGGGGAAAAGTGGCAAGGAGGCGCGGGGGCCGGGCAACAAGCGGGCCTTGGAGATTCACTAGCACCTACGGAGCTACTAGAGTGGTTGGCGGCGACGAGCACGGGCGGGGAGAGCTTAGCACCGAGCGGCGGTGGCCATGGCGGGGAGGAGCACGCGGTGGCGCGCGGAGGGCGCGAGGGGGGGGGGGGGGGTTTAAGTAGGCGCGCGGGCACCGGGCGGCGAAGGGTGACGGCGCAAGATGCTTGCCGTGCTACGGCGTGTCGAGGCGCGCGCGTACGGCGGCGACACCGCCGACGGACGGCGGTCCGCGGCGTGTGCGCGCGTACGGCGGCGCGAACGCCGGGCGCCTCGGGATGGAGCGAGGGCGGGGGCGCGGGACCTCGGGATGGAGTGCCTTGGGCCGGGCGCGGCCTCGGGAGGCGCGCGGGTGCGGACGCGGGGCAAGGCGGCGGCGGGCGGCGACGGAGGCGCACGGGCGCGCGCGACGTCGCGGCGCGACACGCTCCGGCTCGGCGATCTTCTTCGGTGCTATGTTTGAGCCACTTGTTTCTCCAAAATTTTGAATACAACTCGACCAAGCAATGAATACCAAAGTTGTAGATCTAAGTACGAGCTACAACTTTCACAAGGCTGTATGGGGTTTTACTCTCTAGATTTGAATCTAAATGAATGCCAACTTTGAATGTCGGTAGGTTTCGGCAAACGCGAAAATGCGGCTTGCAAGGGGTTTTTCACAAATTTCCCTTCCAAATTTGCAATGCCACTCTACATGAAAGTTGTGTCCCTCAACAAGACCTTCAACCTTCCCAAAGGTAGAATTTTAAGTGTTTAGGTGAATTTTGGAGAACGCGGCAAAAATTCCGGCGGACACCCGTGGACACCTTGGATGGCAAGGGGGTTTGACCCACCCTTTGACCATGGGTTGGCCCCACAAGTGTTTAACCATTCACTAGGGTCACTAGGGGTATGTTAGGGAGTTTTCATGGATGAGGGCCCAGGTTGACCTAGGGTTGACTATTTGACCGGCTAATCCTGTCATTAGCGTTAATGACGGTAATTAAAAACCTGGGGCGTCACAGCCTACCCCCCTTAAGAGGAATCTTGTCCCGAGATTCGACTTGACAACGAAGAGATGGAAAAAAGACTCACTGTTTCGGGATTGGAGGAAGCCCGGATACTTGGTGTTAAGAAAATCCTCCGTCTCCCACGTGGCTTCTTCTTCCGTGTGATGGCTCCATTGGATCTTGTACATCCGCACGGTCTGCCTCCGAGTCTTTCGCTCTTTTTGATCTAGTACCTTTAAAGGATGCTCGACGAGCGAGAAATCCGGCTCGATCCAAGCATTAGCTTCTGTGATGATCTCGTTCTCCGGAACAGGCATTCCCTTTTTCAACTGAGTTACATGGAACACATTGTGAACTGCGGAAAACCGTTCGGGCAATCGGATACGGTAAGCCACGGGTCCACATACTTCTATTACTTCATAGGGTCCAATGTAGCGCGGGGATAACTTTCCTTTGACTCCGAACCTTTGCACACCTTTGGTGGGGGATACTTTCAAATACACATGATCTCCCACTTCAAAGTGTCGAGGTGCGGTTCCCTTATCATGGTAACTCTTTTGTCTCATCCGGACCATCTTCAAATTCTCTCTTATCACTTGTACCTTCTCTTCGGCCTCTTTAACTAACTGCGGGTCCAAAGAGTGTTCTTTCTCCGACCTCGACCAATTCGGTGGGGTGCGGCATCCGCGTCCGTATAGAGCATCGAACGGTGCCATTTTCAAGCCGGCTCCGATAGCCGTTATTGTAGGAGAACTGCGCAAGGACAAGCACTTGTACCAACTCTTGTCAAAGTGCAAGATGCTTGCTCTCAACATGTCCTCTAAAATCAGGTTTATCCTCTCCGTCTGACCATCTGTCTGTGGATGATAACTGGAACTACGGAGTAGCCGAGTTCCCAAACACTCATGCAAGCGCTCCCAAAAACGGGCTACAAACTGAGTCCCTCTGTCAGAGATTATAGTCTTTGGGATTCCATGCAGACGAACTATATGGTCCACGTACAACTCTGCATACTGTTGCACGGAGTAAGTGGTGTGCACGGCAATGAAGTGAGCGGTCTTGGTGAGTCTATCCACGATTACCCAAATAGAATCTTTCTTTCTAGGGGTCAAGGGTAAACCCACAATAAAATCCATACTAATGTCGTCCCATTTCCACATAGGTATCGACAGGGGTTGGAGTACTCCTGCCGATTTCAAATGACTTGCTTTCATTCGGTGGCAAGTATCGCACGCGGCTACATACTTGGCTACATCCACCTTCATATTAGACCACCAAAAGTTCTGCTTTAGATCTTGGTACATCTTGGTACTACCGGGATGGATAGAGAACTTGGACTTGTGAGCTTCATCTAGAATGATTTTCTTGAGTTCCGGGTCAACGGGGATCACTAGGCGTTTTCCAAACCAGACCACATCTTGGTGATCCTTCTGGAAACAAGTATACTTCGGGTCTCCTTCCACCAGTTTCTGCCTGATGGTGTGGATATCCGCATCATTGCGCTGGGCAGTGACAATCCTGTCATAAAGGCTTGACTCTGCCGTCAAGGCATAAAGAATTCCCTGCGGTACCACTTCTAGGTTGAGCCTTCTCATTTCTTCAAACAAGGGTTCACTGACTGGCCCCAACTCTAGGTGGTTGCAATGATCCTTGCGGCTAAGAGCATCCGCTACAACATTTGCTTTGCCGGGATGATAGTGCACTTCTAGATCATAATCCTTGATCAACTCAAGCCATCTTCTCTGTCTCATATTAAATTCTGACTGGGTGAAGATATATTTAAGACTCTTGTGATCAGTGAAGATATTGCAATGATTGCCCATTAGATAATGTCTCCATATCTTGAGGGCATGAACAACGGCAGCTAACTCAAGATCATGGGTAGGATAGTTGAGCTCATGGGGTCTAAGGGCCCGTGAAGCATAGGCAATGACTCGGCCTTCTTGCATAAGGACACAGCCAAGACCGGTGCCTGATGCGTCACAGAAGACTTCAAATGGCTTGGAATTATCGGGTTGAGCTAGCACTGGGGCTGAAGTTAGATGTTGTCTGAGGGTGTGAAAAGCTTTCTCACATGCTTCACTCCACACGAATTTCACTCCCTTCTTGAGCAATTCGGTCATGGGTTTTGTGATTCTAGAGAAGTCAGGAATGAATCGACGGTAATATCCCGCCAATCCTAGGAAACTGCGGATTTGATGTACAGATTTGGGTGGTTTCCAATCCATCACCTCCTGAACTTTGCTGGGATCTACGGAGATACCATCGTGGGAAATGGTGTGCCCCAAGAATTTGACACTTTTCAACCAGAATTCGCATTTGGAGAACTTAGCATAAAGTGATGATCTCGCAAACGGCGAAGGACAACTCGGAGATGGTTGGCGTGTTCTTCCTCGCTCTTAGAATAGATGAGGATATCATCGATAAAGACCACGACAAATTTATCGAGCTCCGTCATGAATACGGAGTTCATGAGGTACATGAAGTAGGCGGGTGCATTAGTGAGTCCGAAGGACATGACCAAGAACTCGTAAAGACCATAACGAGTGGAAAAAGCGGTTTTAGGAATGTCGCATGGTCGAATCTTGATTTGGTGGTAGCCAGAACGAAGGTCGATCTTAGAGAAGACTTTGGCACCAGCCAATTGATCAAACAGAACATCAATTCGAGGAAGTGGGTATTTGTTTTTGATGGTGACTGCATTGAGTGGACGGTAATCTACGCACATTCTCAAGCTACCATCTTTCTTTTTGACAAAGAGAGCGGGGGCAACCCCAAGGAGAAGAGCTCGGGCGAATGTAACCCTTATCTAACAATTCTTGGAGTTGGGTTTTTAGCTCGGCTAACTCTTTGGATGGCATGCGATAAGGTCTTTTGGAAATGGGTGCGGTACCGGGTTGGAGTTCGATCACAAACTCGACATCTCCGTCCGGTGGCATACCGGTAACTCGTCGGGAAATACATCCGGGTACTCACACACTACGGAATCTCATCAAGGGAGGAGATAATGGTCGCATAGGCACAAGAGTCGGTGCGACCGTCCCGGAAGGTAGGTACAAGGTAGTGTGCCCGACCGTAGGAGAGTTGATCTCTACGACCCTATCCGATATATCTAGAACCACCTCATGTTGATTCATCCATTCCATACCCAAAATAACATCCATGCTTCCCAATTTGATGGTTATAAGATTAGATTGAATAACCTTACTTCCTAGTCTCGAGAGGAACTTCGAAGGTCACCATTTGAGACATAATGTCTCCACCAGGCGTGGTAATTTTATAAGCGATTTGGTTTGTACTCTTCTTAGACCCAATTTGTCTAGTAAACTCTCATTAATGAAACTATGGGTGGATCTGAATCAAATAAGACCTTAACGGGAGTGTTATTGATAGAGAATGTACCCGTGAGTACCGGAGCTCCCGCGGGAATGTCACTCATGGTGGTGAAGTTCGGCTTGCCCCGGCGCACTTGCACCATGGGTTTCTTGGCCGGAGTGGCGGGCTTGTTTCCCGTACTCGAGTACGCGGGTTGGGCTTGATCCGCCCGGGCTTAGGACACTCATTAATGTAGTGCCCCGGCGGCCACGCTTGTAGCAACGGCGATCTCCAACATCACGAGGGGGTGCATTAGGCTTTGGAGCCTGGCTGTCGGGCACGGCGGAACTGGAAGTTCCCGGCAGGTTTGCCCTGGAATGGCTTCATCGTCCAGCGTCCAGTTGAAGATTCTTCGGGATGGGCCCGGAGCTTCCTTCTTCACAAAACGAAACTTCTTGTTTGTTCCGCTGCCTGGGGTGAAACCGGACACTCTCTTGTTGTCCCCATGGGCTTTCTTCATAGCATCTTCTTGCGAGATAGCTTTATTCACGAGCTCATGGAAGTTTGCGGGCTCGAGCAGATTTAGGCGCTCATACAACTTGCCATCAAGCCCGTCGCGGAACCTCTCCATCTTCTTGGCATCAGTATCAACATGATGCCCACCGTACTGGCATAAGCTATTGAATTTCTGAGCATAGCGGTACACGGAGTCAGATCCTTGACGGAGGGCTAGTAGCTCCCTCATCTTCCGGTCCATCAGACCCTTGGGGATGTGGTGACTCTTGAAGGCTTGCTTGAACTCTTCCCAAGTCACGGCGTGGTCTCGCTGCATGGACTTGAAGTGGTCCCACCACATCAAAGCTTCCCCTCGCAGTTGTAGTGCTGCGAAGTTCGCTTTGTTCTCCTCGGAGCAAGGCAGCACAAAGGCAGAGAATTTCGCCTCTATGGCCTTGACCCAAGCCTCAGCTTCCAGAGGGTCTTCTGCTTTCGCGAAAGTTGGCGGCTTCATGGCGATGAACTGGGCGTACGTGGTGACCTGGTTGGGTCCCTCGTGGTTGGCCCCATGTGGCGGCCCTCGGTTCATCTGCTGGGCGATCTGCTGCTGTGTCTGCAAGATCTGGCGCAGCACTTCGGTTTGGGTGGCCATGAAAGCCTATGTCGGGTTCATGGGCGGGGGTGGCGGCAAGTCACCACTACCACTCGCTCCAAAACCGTTGGGAGAGCTGCGCGTGGTTCCCACCATCTGAAAAGTGAGCGTTATTAGTGAGATAACCAAAAGCTTACTCCAAATGATGACAAGCACGATCATGCATCATCACATCTCATTAGTAATTAAATAGTGAGGACGGTAACAAGCAGCAACATTCTATAGCCACCAAGATTCATAGAATCGCTTCTCTTAATATGGTTAGGATGGCGATTACTCAATTGCATGGCTCATAATCACTTTCGAACGATCGTCGTTATTCCGAATACCAAAGAAGGTGGTATACGAATGAGCACTTATTTTCTAGCAACGAGTGATGTTCGTAAAGATGCTTTGTTTTACCAACGTTCTTAGGAGATAAACAATGCAATCTTTGACAAGCGTGATCATCCGCAACGAATTATCCAAGGATTTGGTATTCAGCACAAGAAAATTCAATTTGAAAGACAACAAAACTCTCTTAAAGCATACAAGCTTAAGCATTCTTATTACAACATGACAGAGCAAGGTTCAACGTCATTACAACTCGATTTTGAAACATCAAGACAACACATGATACAATAGTTGCTTGGCACGAAGACGTGCTGTCAAGCCAACTACTCTAACATCTCGAAGACAACTCGATAAGATCGACATCCTACTGCTCCTCGCCGTCGGCAACCTAGTTGCCCACTGAAGCACCACTGTACGAAGGTGACGCTGGGGGAGTCGGTAGCGGTGGTCTCGCCCGGCTCGTCGCTCCCCGGGCCGGACACCGGCTGCTGCTCCTCCGTGTGTGCCCATCGGGGGCGATGGGCCGTAAGGCCACTATAGCCCGTAAGGCCGCCACCCGTACCTCGGCCTCCCGCACGTGCTCCCGCATCTCGGCAATGTTCCGCGCGGGGTCGGCCTCTCTATCTCGTGTGCGTCGGCATCCTCCTCTAGTGCATGGTTCTCCGCCTCTAGGTCCACGATCCTCCGGAGGCGGTCACCTCTCTCAAGCTCCAACCGGAACCTCCTAGCACGCGACTTTGTCGTTCTCTCGCCGCACACCGGGTAAGCGTGAAGTTCGGTGGCGCCGATGTCTTCCGAAAGTCGCTCCCAATCGCGCCTAGATGCCTCCAAGCGACGTGCAATAATTGCTGCGGTGTTAAAACGCAGCCCCTGGAGTGTGAAGACCACGTTCAGACAACGGGCAAGTGTCTGAGTAACATCCAACGGCTCTGCTAGGGTCAGTAGCTCCCGTAGATGGTCCATACGGTCCAACCAAGCTGGGTCATGAGGACTCACAGTCGGAAACAGTCCAAACGGGGAAAGAGCTACCACGGTAGGGTTGTGGTCACAAAAGTCCGTCGGCACTCCGAGTGCGGCCGACTCCACGGACTCGTGCGTGATAAATCCCCGATAAATAAAACTCGGGTCAAACCGGTCGGCGAGGTCCGGGTGCGGCAAGACAAGAACGATCACCCCGCAGGCGGGGAACACCAAAGCGCTCAAACTCCTTCACCTCGTACGTCGGTGGGGTAAGGTAGCTGCGGCCGAGTGCTTCCCATGCCAAGCGCGGAAAGCCCTCCCGGTGCAACCCGTTAGTACGGATCGTACCGTCGGCGTCGAACTGGTGGAACACGGGGAAATCCATCTGTACACAAAGGTAACCCATGTCAGATCTCAAAAGAGAACGACATGACAAATGGTGAAGTTCTGGCAGCTGTGAATAACATTCATAACCAAAAATCCAGAAGCCTCAAAAATTTTCCCCAAGTTTTCCAATTTAACCTTTAACACTTTTAACTAAGCTTTTTAAGGTTGAGCACTGATCAAAGAAACAAGATGAAGGGTCCTTAACTTGGATGTGCCTAGGGGAAAAATGAACCAACCCAACGAACTAGGATTGAGACTTGCTATTACAAGGTAACTAGTTAAGGAGCAATTATTTTTAACAAATTGGTTTAATTAAACCTAGCACAAGGTAAACAATTTTTTCAAAAAAAATTTCGGCAGCATAACGGCTAGGTATGAGAGGTATTTTAGTTTCTAAAAAGCACACACTAGCATAAACTTCCTTAGAGAACACATGGAATTCCGATTTTTGGGTCCATTTTAGTTATTCCGATTTTTAACATGCATGCAAGACGTCCTATTCGACCTCACATGGCAATCAAGCCAAAAATCGAAGTTAGTGCCGGTGGCAAGGCTTATATTCGGCTCTCCCTATAATATCTAGTCGAGAGCTATACGGTACTGCTTAACAACTAACGAAGCGCTGTTATGTACCCGAGAAAACGAACCTTTCGTGCCAAAGACGTCACGAAAGCGTCCACATTCATTACCGTTCACTATAGAAACGGTATCCATGCGTTAAGCCGCCGCATGGACGGCGTCCTATTTAAGACTCCGACGCGACGTGAGTGCCCATCGAAATAGGCCTCACTCATCCCTCACGGACTTCCCGTGGTACCATCACGTATGGCAAAACGTGACGAGACTCAAACGCGACGTGGCACCCATTGGAATAGGTCCCACTAGTCCCTCACGGACTTTCTCGTGGTACCACCACGTATGGCAAAACGTGATGAACTAGTATGGTTGTGCGAGAATGTAAGTCTGACATAAAGTAATGTCCTGGGAGTTAGCAAAATAAACCATAGGTTATTTAAGCCACCTGAAAGAACCCAAAATTCCCTCTAGGGCCTCTCGGTCTAGTTTATCCTTAGCGGACCAACGTATTTTGGAAGATCGAAGATCTTGGCATATTTTATTCATAAATCGGTGATTAAGGTTTATTACTTAATCTCCGGTGCATATAAGCTACGATGCCAATCGTGACAACCCGCCCGGAAAGTACCGTACTATCGCCTAAGACCGATCCACTTTGGTCATTAAGCAATAATAAAGTACCATCTCGTCGTAAGTCGCCGGTTAACGCCCGTAAATCACTTGAGAGCACAAGGACCGAATATATGCATTAAAACTCACTCGAAGGCGAGTCCGGAGATACAACAACATTCAAATCCAAATTCGTACCCCGTAGGGTTTATTTATTACAAACCATAGTTTTTGTCATGACGAAACATGTTCGAGTTTTGAAAAGCGGCGGAAATAACTAGCGGCGAGCAAAGTCACCACGGGAGGCCATCCATGATGCTTCGGTAGTCGTCCTCCACCTCGCTCCCGGCTCCCGGCCGGCGGGATCTCACCGGGCCACACATCACCGAAGGCATTACCTGGATCAACACATTATAGCAAGGTCGAGTATACTAATACTCGGCAAGTCTTACCCGTCGGTGATATCTACTTCACCAAAACTAGACCATGAAAGGCTTTTTGGCTACTGGGTTGCTTTTGCTAAAAAGTAACAAAGAGTAGGTCCTTACTTTCAAGATTTTAGCACAAGTTCTAGTGGTTTAATCTTTACTACATTAGCCAACTAGTACAAACAAAGTTGTACAATACAATTAATCAAGCATCATCTTCATCAACTTCCATCATTAGGGATCACATGACTAGTGGAGTAAGTAGTCTCGGGTAACGGTGAGAGGCCGACAATCGATTGATTTAAACCTTGCAAGGTAGACCCAAACACACGGTCGGGGCCGCCCCCGCGAGGACAACTCCCCGTGCCGTCCCCATAAATCCTCGGGTCAGGATCGAATCTTACAGTCTTTGGTGCAGGCTATCCGGCATACCCCGCGAGGTACCCGGAGTCACCATACACCACCGGTGGCGAGCCGTGAGAGCGAATCCCAAGAGTAGTAACGGTAGGATCCCTAACCGCCTCATTATGGTACTAGGCTTACCGGCCCCATAACCGCATGTGCTTAGTACGTTCAAAAACTTAACCCACATAACCACCGGACCGGAGCCCCGGATCCCATGCTCTTACCACGTGAGCAATCCATTTAAGGATATAGTATGATTCCTATCTAGGAACCTATTCTCGCGAGTGAGGTCATCACCCGACTTGTAACGGTCCTATAGCTTAGCGACTATCGACCTATCATACTAGTAGGGACCAAAGGTACCTAGGGATCATGCATCTAGGGTTCCATTCAACTCCCGAACGTAAATGCGCAATCATTCATAGATAATTGAATAAAGAATTTGAAAACTAGGTTAGATGCACCGGAGCTTGCCTTCGTCAGCTATGTTAGCTTGGGCACCCTCGGTGTCGAGTACTTCCACGTCACCGGAGAGAACCTTCCGCTCCGCCTTCCTCGGTTTCCGGACCACGGAGTAATCTCCGTCCGGAAGATCTACACGGAATGCAATGCAAGATTTAGGTGATGTGATAGTTTGTTGTCTTATCCCACTCTAGTTGGTCATATTCACCTTAACAAGCATTTATCTAAGGTTTCTATTTTAGGAAGGTTATTGGTTGTACATGGGTTACTCTTTTATTCCACATTTGAATAAAGGTTTTTATTAAGCTTATCATTTCATGTGAAAGCTTCATTTCATTTTATTTTTACCAACATGGTGTAATTAATATTTTTATTTATGAATTAATTTCTTATCAGAGCTGATAATTAAATTTCTTTTATTTCTATTTAAATAATGCTTTCAAAAAGGAAAAAGATTTAATTAAGGATTTCCTTTTATTTAATTTCCCTTTAATATTAAAAGGGCATTTAAGCCATTTATTAATCAATTAAATTACCAAAAATTAAATGAGTGCTTCTTAAGCCTACTAGCACCTATCCTGGTCCATTAGACCCACATGTAAGTGTTGGATGCTAGGAAAATAAATATTGGGGAAAAATAACAAAGGCTAGCTAGTGATTCAAAGTAAATGCATATAAAAATAATTAAGCATCAAAATGATCCAAACTTTCTTGTGCATGTTCTCTGGTCCTAAATAAGTCCAAAATGCCAGCATGTTCACAAGGAATCTCTACTGAACTTGGTTTATTAATTTACAAAGAAAACATGCATTAATCAAGAATAATTATTTCTGTTAACTCAAAATTCATGATTAATTCACAAGATGTGCCTTTTGACATCACAAGACAGTGTGCACAAGTTGGGTTGAAGAACATAAATATATTTAACAGGAAAAAATCATCTAAGCAGTTACTGCAGGAATGGAAAAGAATGTGTCTAGCAAAATCTACTGCATAACTTTGTGCAAATTTTGGCACAGCATCTAGTCATATCCTAACTCACAACATATCCAAAGCTCGGCTACGGAGGAGTTGTATTTTTCAAATTAGGACAGATTCAAGTATAACACATTTGTAATTTTCCCGCCCGGACTATTTTGAATCTAGGCATAAGTGTACAACAAGGAGGTGGGGTTTAACATCCCGAAGCCTACAAAATTAGTTTGGGAATTTTCTGATTTTTCCGTGAATTTCTAGGAATTTTCTAAGACCTTGGACCGATCCGCAATAAAACTAAGTTAAGTTTCCTTGCAACTAGGCCCTTGGATTCACAACCATGCCCTCGGCGGCGGCGGGAGGGCTCGCCGGCGGCGATGTGGGGCCGGGCCGGAGCAACATGCGGCACGGGAGTGCAATTGGCCTCACCCCGGGTTGATTGGCGGTGGTGGCGGGGGTCGAGGCGAGCTCCGCGAGGGCGCGCGGCGGCGGCCGGCGGCGCGCACCCACGGCGGCTCGGGGAAAAGTGGCAAGGAGGCGCGGGGCTGGGAAACAAGTGGGCCTTGGAGCTTCACTAGCACCTACTGGAGCTACTAGAGTGGTTGGCCGGCGACGAGCACGGGCGGGAGAGCTTAGCACCGAGCGGCGGCGGCCATGGCCGGGAGGAGCACGCGGTGGCGCGCGGAGGGCGCGAGGGGGGGGTTAAGTAGGCGCGCGGGCACCGGGTGACGAAGGGTGACGGCGCAAGATGCTTGCCGGTGCTACGGCGTGTCGAGGCGCGCGCGTACGGCGGCGACACCGCCGACGGACCGGCGGTCCGCGGCGTGTGCGCGCGTGCGCGCGGCGCGAACGCCGGGCGCCTCGGGATGGAGCGAGCCGGGGGCGCGGGACCTCGGGATGGAGCGCCTTGGGCCGGGCGCGGCCTCGGGAGGCGCGGGCGCGGACGCCGGGCAAGGCCGGCGGCGAGCGGCGACGGCGGCGCACGGCGCGCGCGACGCCGCGGCGCGACACGCTCCGGCTCGCGCGGTGCTGGCTCCGGTGCTATGTTTGAGCCATCGTTTCTCCAAAATTTTGAATACAACTCGACCAAGCAATGAATACCAAAGTTGTAGATCTAAGTACGAGCTACAACTTTCATAAGGCTGTATGGGGTTTTACTCTCTAGATTTGAATCTAAATGAATGCCAACTTTGAATGTCGGTAGGTTTCGGCAACGAGAAAATCCGGCTTGCAAGGGGTTTTTTCACAAATTTCCCTTCCAAATTTGCAATGCCACTCTACATGAAAGTTGTGTCCCTCAACAAGACCTTCAACCTTCCCAAAGGTAGAATTTTAAGTGTTTAGGTAAATTTTGGAGAACGCGGCAAAAATTCCGGCACACTGTGGACACCTGGATGGCAAGGGGGTTTGACCCACCCTTTGACCATGGGTTGGCCCCACAAGTGTTTTAACTATTCACTAGGGTCACTAGGGGTATGTTAGGGAGTTTTCATGGGTGAGGGCCCGGAGGTTGACCTAGGGTTGACTATTTGACCGGCTAATCCTCGTCATTAGCGTTAATGACGGTAATTAAAAACCCGGGGCGTCACGGCGGGAGACCAAGGAGTAGGGGTACGCTCCGTGTGAGGGACGCCCTGGTTATGTGGGATAACCCCTTGGTTGCTTCCGTGATGGCTCGTAGGGTTAGCTAAGGTGGGTAATGGCTTTGATAGGATCCGCACCGGCACTAAGGTGTCCCTGTGACGGTACCCTACTTGTGGGTAAAGTTGTACAACCTCTGCAGAGTGTCAAACCTATTCGAATAGCCGTGTCCACGGTATTGGACGAGTCACGGTGTGGTCACAAAAACTAGTGTTTGGGTTTGGGAAGTTTCTTGGCGTGAGTTGTCTTTCGGGTTAAGTGTGTGGTTGTGTGCCTGGGCTACCGTGGACGGGAAGTCCGGTAGTTCCACAGTGGTTTTTCTTAAAACAATTGAGTCACTTTGGTTATAAAACTGGTTTGCGAAAACCTTTTTGAAAATAAACCCCTGCATGAGTAAATGAGTTTGCAAATAAACCCTAACATGTTCCTTGTTATTTATATCATGTGCATGATCTGTTTATAAGCCCCTCCGTGGGTGGGGTTGGACTTGTTGAGTACGTATGTGCTCACCCTTATTTAACTAACTGTTTTTCAGAGGAGGATCCCGATTTCGTTCCCGAAGACGTCGAGTAGGTCGCTGCCCTACACCCAACCGTGCTCGTGTACCGGGGCCTCCATAGAGAGCTTCCATGGTGTGGTACTCTGATGAGGCTTTGGAAGCCTTTGCTATCGTAGTGTGGTCATTAGCGTTTGTGTTGTTCCTTGTGGCGTTGGCACTTTCGTGCCCTCTGTGTCGCCGTGATGTAAAAGACTGAACCACCTGTTGTAATAAATGTGTTACCAGCCTCCTGGGACTGGTATTTGTGTCACATTTAGTCACCTCTGATGAGGGGACGCTTCATAGGGACAACTTCTCTTCACAAAATCATAACTTTTTTGGTATGGACTCTAATGAGGATAAAATGGTAACACTCGAAAATTTCATCATAATAAAATAATGTTAGAAACAAGGCTTAGTTTTTATTTTCTAAGGATTCAATAAATTTGACTGAATAAATTTTCCTTTAATTAATTCGAAACACATTTAAATTTAGAATTCACTAAATGTTTGAATGCATACATGCCTTTGCATGTGTTTTGCTTGATGTTGTGTGGTTTTTAAAACAAAAGTTCAAAAGTCCTAAAGAAACCCCTCAAGCTCCCCCTCTCAAGCTCCCTTTCCTCCTTTTCTTTTAGCCCAACCCGTCTCCTCCTCTCTTTCGGCCCAGGTCCACCTCCCCTCCTTTTCCTTTTCTTTAGCTCGAGCTGAGGCAGGCCGCCAGCTAACCTCGGCCCAAATCTCGTTCGCAGCCCGACTTCCCTCCCCCCAACCGGCCAATCCAACTCCATCTCTTCTTCCTTTTCCTTTCTTTTTCCCGAGGCCCTACTGCTTTCGGCCCATCTGCCTTCCTGGCCCAGCAGGCACCTCTCTCTCGGGCGTCGACAGGTGGGACCCACTTGTCAGGTGGGTCTCTCACCTCCGGCCGTCCCCAACCTCCCATCTCCACCGTGGCCGCACCACACCGCCTCCACCCGGTGCCCTTCACCCTTTCCTCTCCCCTCTACCGAGCTTACCATCAATGCATCGTGGCCCACTCACCCCACTGCCGTCCCCTCTCCTGCAATCGTCGCCCCACTAAGCTCTACGAGCTTTAATGGCCTTCACCGCCGGAGCTTCTCTCCCCACCGCCTGGGCCGCCCCCTCTCCTTCCTCCTCCGCCTTATAAAAGGCGCCCTCGAGCCCCGCCTCTCTCCGCACCGTGCCCCGCCTTCTCTATTGCGCAACAGTAGGCCGAGCCGGAGCGCCACCGCCCGCCGGAGCTCCGCCCGCCCGATCTCCTTCTCCGTAGCGTCTCTTGCCGCCCCAAGAGCCTAGGTAAGTTCCTCACCTTCTAAACTTCATTTTCACGTTAATTCCGTTGAGTTTCGTGGTCGGGAGCTCGATTTCGAGCTTTGCTGGTGAACTTCCGGCGATCCCGCCGCCTACCCGCCACCACTTGTGCGTTTCAGCAGCTGCCAACCGTCCATTTGCAAAGGAACGGCTCAGATATGGCCCCCCATCTCTAGTCAAAACAAACTCATACCGGTCAACCTAGCCAGTCGCCGGTCATTTTGCACAAAAGCCCCTACAGTTTCTAATATTACAACCATACCCTTCCACCTTATAAAACCCTTGCAGTTAAGTCCAATTTTCTTCGTTCAAGCCCTTAGACTTCTTAGTTTTTGCACTAGCCATCCTAGTTAGGTTGTTTACGCTATAAACCTTTGGTGGTGCAAAACACATAATTACACATATAAACCTTGAGAGTTGAGAAGGAACGTACCAAGCACAACATCCTTGTCCCCTTGAGCGTCTTCAGCTGTCACATGGTTCACCCTAGCATGCATGTAGTTTTGTTGTCTCCTGTTAACTTGAGAATTTGGATTCCCAGTGCGTACTTGAGACGATGGCTGTCCGGGACTCTGACTATTACCTTTCTAAGGTGTCTTCATATTGTGTTGGGGGCAAATACTGGCATAGTGTCCCAATTCTCCACAGTTGAAACAACCATTTGGGTGAACTGGAGTATCATTCCTTACTGGTGCACCTGAGCGATTCTGATAAAGATTTGGAGCACGTGGTGTCATTCGGTTGAATTATTCGAGTTGATCAAACGAATGATAAGACTGTTGATTCTGTCCATGATTTCCGCCTTGTACACTAGAACGAAACTCAGAGCCTTGTGACAAGTTGTAACGAGGTCGAGTGTTACTGCTAGATTGCCCTGAGACTGAAACTTGCGCTTCTGTTCACGAAGTTCCTCACGTTTGTTTTCCAGGCCTATAACCTTATCGAGCAACATCTGAAAGTTAGAAAATGTGTGGCTCTGCAATGATAGTTAAGTGGCCCTATTAGACAATCAAGAAAGCGTTCCTGTCTTTTCGCATCTATGTTGACTTCATCTGGTGCATAGCGGGACAATTGAGTAAACTCATCCAGATACTCACTAACTGTCATGTTGCTTTGCTTTAGAACGAGAAACTCCTTCTGCTTCAGCTTCTTCACACCAGCCGAGGTGTGATGTGTACGAAAACTCCCCTGGAACTCCTACCATGTAATGGTGCTAGGAGCAGCATGTGCGGTTGTGTAAGCATCCCACCAATCAGATGCTGGACCCTCTAGGCAGCCTGAGGCATACAAGACCTTCTCATGATCATTACATTGGGTGATATTCAACATCTTTTTGATGGTCTTAAGCCAATCATCAGCATTGAGGGGATCCACTGAATGGGAGCAAGTAGGTGGGTGGTGGCTCATAAACTCTTTTTGCTTATTTGGAGGTGATGGGGGTGCATGAGGTGGCGGTTGATTCTGCTGGGCTTGCAAATTCTGGACGGTGGCAGTGAGGTTTTGCAAGAGCGGCATCTGAGCTACAAAGAACTGTTGCATTATCGGGTCCATTGTTTGTCCTAATGATGAAGGAGATACTTGATTCTGTTGGTTAACGATGTGAACTCGTATCACCAGTGGGACGTCCTGTCCACCTGATGACATGGTGTTTACGATCTAATTGTTAGGGAAAAGTATTTCTGAGAAGATGTTGAATTGAGCCTCTGCAGTTCCATGAGAGGAGCATCATGGCGCCCACAACACCGAAGAGGCTGGCGCCGAAGCCTGTGGAGTAGAGGAAGGAGCTTGTTGGCGACGTAGAGTCCTATGCAGAGCGAAATCTGGAGGAACATGGCCAGCTTGACCCTGACCAAGAGTTGTAGGGTGGAAGTAGGGGAGCACAGCGAGTAGACCAAGGTCCATGCCAGGCCTGTTGAGGTAGCGCTCAGTTGCAGTTGCGGCTTGAGCCAGATCCAGAGTTGACGGAGAAGGGAGCCCGAGAAGGCTGGGGGCAGGCGAAGCACACAGAGACTGGCCTAGTGGCTCCTCTTGTTGGCCCAGAGCTTGTCCTAGATAATCCCCAGCACTGAGGCTAGGAGAATAGCAGTGTAGATCTGGAGAGAGTGGGACTGAAGGTCATTACTGCTGATCTTGTTGCCGACCTAGATGCATCCTCCCAACATCGAAGCTGAGAACTCCACTTCCATGCGGACCCGCCATGTCCCAACGGGAATTGCGAGTGCAAGCTCGGTTGCGTGCTGGGGGGGACGGGATCTGGCTGTGGAGTGGCGCCCTGTTGCTGCTGAGGAAGATTCTGTTGTTCCAGATCCAGGAAGGTGTCGACAGGGTTGACCTATAGAGGGTAGCTGTGGTGGTTGCCCCAGGATACCGGCGGAGGCATGACCACCAGCTGGGAGCTGTTATGTGTTTGTAGCTGTTGAGGAGGCTCTTCCTGGTTAATGTTGGAGTAAGGCTCGTCGAGACGGCTGGGAAAGCGTCGACAGGGTGCGCCGGCGGAGGCAGGCGGGGGCAGATGTCGACCCAAGTGCCACTGTTTGTGCGTCGGCTGGGTTGTATATCTGACTGAAGGATGCCGAGTGGCTCAGAGACGTTGACTTGGGGATCCCAGTTTCCAGTGATGTGAAGTGGGCATGGAATGGAGGTGGAGATCGACGGGAGAAGACGGGACCGAATTCTCCACGACTTCCTCCGGCTGCTGCTGGTTGGAGAGGATCTGGGTCTGGGAGAGGGCGTTTCGAACTAGTGAGAAAACATTTTCGTGGGAAAGCGTACTTTCTAGGCGAGAAATATTTACGCCTCCGTTGGGCGTAGGCGCACTTTGTGCTGGACCTGAACTGCACCTTCCCATCGGCACACCCCCTTTCTCTTCTCTCCCCTCTACTCCCCGCCGCCCGCTCGCCAAGACGGCAACGACGCCGCGCGCGCGACAGCCGCGGCCCCTTCCTCCCCGCCGTCATATCCTCCGCGAGCTCCTTCCCCCGTTCCCTTCCGCCGAGCTGCCCAGATCCTGCGTTGTCCCAAGCGCCCCTGCGCCGGCCTCCTCAGCGCTGGCTCGCCCCGAGCTCCTCTGCGCCGGCTTCCTCGCCCACCATCCCGCCAGCTTGGATTCGATACCGTTCGTTCCGTAGGCCTCCAGGCTCCAGGGTTGGAGGTTCTCTGTAGCCAACGGTAGGACAGAGGTGTCGATGCAGTACTGCGGTTCGGAGCTCGCGCCTGCATATTTGCCGTTCCGTCTCATTTAGAGACGCACGGTGCGAATAGCCAGCCGCCAATTCGTGCTCATCCAGCTGTGGTGAGTCGTGGTAGACGGCCGGCGACGAGGTGAGTCCTCCTCTTCCCTCTCTCGGAGGTATAGTTATAGTTGTGGGCGTGGTTGGGTCAGGGTCAGGGTTTCGGGTTCTTGGTTGTCGGGCAGGGCTGCATGGGCGGCGGGCTGCTCCAGGAGAGTAGGGCGAACGGAGGGGGCGAGCGGATTCGTCAGTTAGCCCACTGCGGGGTGGGTTGTGGCCTTGTGGGGCACCAGTACCGGGGGGCTGGCTGTGGCAGGGGCAGTTTATGGGGATGCCGTTAGACTCAAATCTTGCATGTGCAGGCATTAGTAAACTCCTTATTTCTTAAAAAAAAAGAGGTTTCACCCAAAGTTGCTGAAATCGAGTTGTATAGCCTTATATGATTGTACCCTATGTAGGAGCAAATCAGATAGTAATTTGTTCGGAATTTTTTGTCTGTCTTCTTTCAGTACTATCTTGAGCTCTATACACAGCAGGATTGTTTCAATATACTTATGTTTTAGAGTCAGATTGAGATGTGAAGTGATCATCTGTCTGTTCACTTCAGTGTATGCATTTTTTTGTGAATCAACTATAAGAATCTGATTGTTTATGTATGGCTGAACGTTTCCCCCCTCCATCTCTCAAGGTTTCTAATCTTCCATGGCATTAGTTGTAATGTGTGGGCAGCCATGCAGCGGCAAATCAGCAGCTGCTGCTTGCCTTGCTGCTGCGCTGCGCTCCTCCTCAACTGACCTTACTGTTCGTATCATTGACGAGTCATCGCTCCATCTTGGACGCAATGATAGCTACAAAGGTATTGTCTATTATGTGCCTTAACTATGAACTTGTATTGATGCTACTGTTCACTTACAGTTTTTGCCCCTATGATGAGCTTGTTTCTTTCTGATCACGTTTGTTTGTTCCCTTCTTAGATATGGTTGTCGAGAAAAACTTGAGGGGAGTTCTTAGATCAGAAGTTGACAGGTCCGTGTCACGTGACAGCATAATTATCGTCGACTCTTTGAACAATATTAAGGTGAGGGCAGTATCAAATTCTTCATCCTATTTTCGCAAATCTGTAGTGAGTTATCAGCTGTCAATTAATAATGCAATCACAGTCTTCGTTTTATCTGTCAATCAGTCTTATAGTTTACACTTTTACTCCTTATCATTGTGACAATCATGGTTGCAGAACACATGTTTGAAAGTTTCCCTGACCAGGGAGCCGGTAACCAACTGGTTTATGGAGGTTACCAGTTTAATCCTGGTCATATCGTTTGAAACTTTCGGCTGTCTTCTACTTGTATAAGAAAATATTATTTAGCCATTTTAGTACAGCATAACAATAAAAAAGAAAAGTTTCAATTGCACACTTTCACCAGGATTGTTTTCTCTTGGTACTTGTTGGAATGTCCAGTGTTCCACTATGGTAGCCGCTGGTTATTGCCGGGATTTGGACCCTTTTATCTTTATATCTGTAATATAAACTTTAAATTTGCTTCGTTTCATTATGGCATGCTTACAATTTCTGCCATAAATAATAGAACTACAGATTAATATTAAAGTTCTGGTAGCATTAGCTAGTTATTTTCTATTTATGATTGTAGTATACTTATTACTTACGCTAGTATAAATCAAATAATCATGTAGCAAGTGTGATGAACTTCCTTTTGTGGTGGATTATTTTGCTTCAGCTCAAGTAAGTCTCATAACCATACATCATTTGTCTCTTATGAATGTCGCATGAACAAGTGTGATAATCTAGTTGCAAATGTTGCTATGCTAATTCTATTGACTGATATTCACTGAATCGGTGATGTGGTACTCAGTTGCAACTGTAGTGGTCTGTAGGTTGACTATATTTGTTATTGCTACATCTAAACTGTTCTATATAGGTTCTCACATTACTTGTGAATTGTGATGTAAATAGATTCTGCAATTTGTGTCACACCATTTTATAGTTGTGATGCCTCCAAATCCATTATGGTCAAGCAATTATTATTAGTGTATATGTATGTAATTATTATGTATAGTTATGCAGCTTAGGTATAGACAATTGACTTTCACCTGATAATATGCAGGGGTACCGATATGAGCTGTGGTGTCTTGCGCGTGCATCTGGAGTAAGATATTGTGTGGTAGTCACTTGCTCTCTTATACTTATTATTATTATTCACACTAGAATAGTGGTCGTGCTAACATAATACAAACAAGCTGGAGTTGTAGATGATACAATGTATTCCAATGGATTTAGTTAATATAAGAGTTGAGTAATAGTATTGCTTGCATGATGAGCTACCTTTTCGGACTAGCCTTGAATCTTGATATTTATCAGAGCGCCACCGAAGTTAAGTTATAAGACAGCCTCAGGGCTCTCACCTAACTCAGCTAAATAAAGTCACCAAGATGATTTCATTTAATTCAATAAAAAGTACAAGTTCGAATCTATGACTATGTTCTATATGATTTTTGGTCCAAGAGCACCTAGGAAAGCTTGGAAACTTTATTGCACTTTGTACATTTCAGTAATAAATCGTAAATTAGAAAGTGATTTCCTTTTTATTTTTCAGCTTTTTTGTGATACAGAAGTGGACCGTTGTAGGGAATGGAATAACAATCGACAGGAGAAAGAAGAACAAGCATATGATAGGAATATGTAAGTCAGATTTAATCCTTGTGGAACTGGTCGACCTCAAATTACTGACAGGCCATATAAATATGCAATGTTTACATTCTTGTTTTAACCGACTCATATTTCATACGTTATAAAATCTTTAGTAACTATATATTGGATTTCTGGGGCGGATAGCACAACTGTACATTTCTGCCCAAGTACTGCTACGCGTACAATCAGTAACAGTTGCTTTCTCATTCTCTTTTCTTCCATGGTGACAGATTTGAAGATCTTGTGAGGAGATTTGAGAAGCCAGATAGACGTAATCGTTGGGATTCCCCTCTTTTTGAATTGTTTACATCTAGAGGTAACTGACTTCCATTTTATTGAAGAAAAAGAATCAACTTCTACTCATGATCTTGTACTAGTTATCCTCATTGTCTGTTGTTAATGACTCAAAAGTTCTTTTCTTGTTGCATATGCTGTTAAATTTGTAGTCATTTCACTGTGTTGTTTTTGTCTTGACAATGCAATTGTTTGCTCCCTGGATTACTATATATATCTTTATTTTTTCTATTGTCATGTGCACAATTTTTTAAAGTTCATTCAGAGCATCACAGTTTCCACTACCACAAGTAGCGAGGAAAGACTCCAGCGTCTTACGGACTAGTAGATCAGTTCATCAGTAGATGCCATACTAAATGTTCTTTTTGCAGTTATTTTAGATATACTGTTTGAACTCAGCATTTGTTAGTGGTTGTTATCAAGAATAATAATTAGACACTGTGGTCTTGTGGATGGAAACATGGACTAGCAGCACACAAAACTAATTGTTTCCTGCGATCTTTTAAATAGGGGGCTATAGATTTAGCAGCAGGGTTCTCAAACTGTTATGATTGCACATCTACAGCCCGCTATTTAAAACCCTGGTTTCCTGTCATCATGGCCCTCTGTGCATTTTTTTATTGACTGCACAAGCCAATTGATCAGCTGCCACTATCTCGTGGTTCCTGAAGTTGTATGAGACTATGCCTCCAATCTAACTGTTGCTGATGCCACTATTTCTTTTCTACTAGCTGCTAAACACCCTTGCCGTCCTTTAAGTCTTTAACACAGGTGGCTCGCTCTTGGTCTCATCAAGGTCAGAGCCCACCCTTCCAAAGTTGCCCTTGAGCCTGGTCCAATGGTTGCCCTTGAGCTAGCGACGAAGGTTGTCCTTTTGCCCCTTCAAGGCATTTGCACTACCTTCTCAAGTGATTAATTTAACTACTATTCTTAGTCTTGAATTCACCACTATTTATCCATTTGGCTGGGGCTTTTTGTATAAAGTAGAATTGATGCTTACCTGAAAATTTCAGTCATGAAAATTTAACCAAATCTCATATTCCGTCTCTTCCAATCCATGTCAAACACATTATCCACATGTTAGCAATATGTAGAACCTAACAGATTTGTACTATATTAGTTCTGGCTTTCAAAACTCTATGGCCTCGATTACAGGTTAAATAAAAAAAAACTGAACGACTCCATTTGGTAGAAGCGCATTATAAAAACTTTCTCAACTGCCTTTAAAATTTTGGCATTTCGTTCTGAAGCAGCTTAAAAATATGTGCACAAAGGACAATTCACGACAGCATATTGCCTCGATTTTGTTTACATTGTCACTGACATATAATTCAATTTGGTTAATCTGTTTCATCTACTGTTTTTAATAGATGAAATAGTGGAAACAGCTCCTGTTATTGCCGAGGCTGTGTCATATTTGACAAAGAAAGTGGATTCAAAAACTAGAGATGTGAAAGTTCTCCAACCTACAATAGCCACTCAGACTGTAAGTATATAGTATATATTTTGGTCATAAGAATGAAATTGAAATTAATATCAAGATTACTGAAGCTGCATGATGTTGTAAATTTCAATCTCAACTCATAATTTAGTGTGGTATTGTAACATTTGGAATTCTAATTCAAAATGTTTATGTGAATGCTTGTATTCTATCTGCATCAGGTGTCATCCTTAGAACCATATGCCAAGCTTTTAATAATAACTAAATATGGATTTTGGTCAATGGTCATATTCATTGGTCCTTTGTTAGTCTCCTTGTAATTAATTTTGCCCCAATAGGGGTTGTATCAGTCTTCTTGGACTCCTTTATCTTCTTACTACAATGATGTGCAACTCCTGCATGTTCCCTGAAAAGAAGTGAATATGATTACACTGAACATGGAGATCATGAGTGCATATTCAGTTACTTCTGTTGTGAAACCTTTTTGTGAGTGAACAATGAATAGTGCAGTCATCCCTTGACCTCTATAAATGGAGGATCCTGGGACAACGCTCGAGAAGAGAATAGAAGAGAATCCACTCGATGTATATGTACAACATGTTGAATAATAAAGAGCTCCAATCCCCCCTCCTAGCTAAGTGCATTCCCCTGTGTGTGTTTGTGTGAACTTGTGAGCTTGTTTCCTAACACGTTAGCAGCACGAGTTCTACCGAGCTGAGAAGGTGAGAAGTAAGAAATCAAGTCTCTACTGAGCATACACATACATATCACAACATGTTTCCTTCTGATATCGTTGGCGCCTCGGCAGCGCCCGGTGACATGTAGGCGGCTCAGCCGTCGTCACCTTCCACCGCCGGAAACGACTAGAGTGATGCAAGGAAGGCTCTGCCTCCGCTGGCCATGGATCGGCCCTGAAGTGCCGAACCACTGCCGTGCTGAAGACGTGCAGGCACCATGCCCAAGGACGAGCCGGCCGGCGCCCTCGGAGTCCGCCGACCGCCGGCCCCCGCAAAACCGCACACGCAGCCGCCTGACGGCCCAAGAGCCGACCGCCCCCGCCACCGTCGGGCACGCGTCGGCACCGACGAGCACCCGGCGCGCCCCCCGAAGCGCCGCCGCCCAAATGTCGCCTCTCCACCGCAAACGCAGCCCACCGCCACCGGCGGCTCCCCGCCACCCGATGTGGACGCGGCCCCGCAGCCGCCGTCGGCCGGGCGTGAAACAAGGCGCATGCACACCGCCCCGCCGGCCGCCGCGGGTGCGCGCCGCCTCGTCGCCGCCGCCCGGCGGCACGCCGCACGGAGGTCGCGCGGCGCGGCGCGGCCTCCCCGCGGCGCGGCCCCCTCCCCGCGGCACCGGCCGTCGACAACCACGGCTCGGTGCGAGCGTGTGGGTAGGCCCCGCCCCACCGCCGCCGGGTGTGGCCTCCCGGCGGCTCCTCGCCGGGAGCAAGTCGCGGCGCGCGGCCCCGCCGGCCACCGCCCGCGGCGGGCGCCTCCCCGCAGCGCGCGGGACGCGCGCGCGCGGGCATGGATGAGCGCCTCCCGGCGAAGCTCCGCCCGGCCGCCGCTCGACGCGGCCACGAGCATACCGCGTCGTCGTGCGCAGAACGGCCCTCGGCCGTCGGTCCTGCCCGCCCCCTTCCTATCCCATGCTGTGCGTGCGCTGGTCCCGCAGATGCCGCACTCCCAAACACCTCGTTGACCTTTACCAACAAAGCAAGAATAAAGGTCAACATGAGTCCCACTTCATCACTGAGAGCTCAGAAGCGCAACGACATAGTCATTGGCGCAAATGATGAAGGCGTCCACTTAGACGGAAGTGAGGACCTTCTCGATGACATAGATATTTATGGAGACCTGCAGTAAATCTCCAAAATGTCATGCCAACGCGATGAAGAGTTTGGCCATGCTCCTAAAGAGCATTTGTAACAAGGTCCAAACTTATGTAATATATTTTCCAGGAATAAGTTAGTGTTGTTTCATTTATGTGATGTACTTCATGTTAAATACTTGTTTTTACTGTTATAATATTTAACAGATCCCACGGGAACTTAATGGCTGAAGCGGAGATCTGTCTTGTTGACAGTGGAACCACCAGTACAATTCTAAGGGAAACCAGATATTTCCAAACATTGGCAAAGAAAAATGGGAATATTATGACCATTGCCGGAAGCAATGCTCATATTGTGGGCATCGGAAGTGCCGCACTGGTTCTCCCCATGGGTAGCCAAATCTTTGTGAAGGATGCTTTGTTGTATCCTGACTCAAAGCGCACGCTCTTGAGTTTCAAAGATATCCGTGCGAATGGTTTCCACCAAAAGAGAGTGGTGGAAAGACTCCCTTCATCGCCATCGGGTTTGTACTATACGTACATTAAACCCACAGAAGAATATGTTGCGATGAAGACCATATTTCGAAACACAGAATCGTTTCGAATATGGCATGACCGTTTGGGTCATCCTGGGCTGAGCATGATGAGAAGAATCATCAACAATTCTGCTGGCCATGATGTTAGAAGCTTCCCGACTCCTGAAGATTTTATTTGCACTGCATGTGCAAAGGGAAAGCTAATCACTAGACCATCCCTCCTGAAGATTAGGGATGAATCACCTGTGTTCCTGCAAAGGATACAAGGCGACATTTGTGGACCTATTCAGCCCCTGTCGGGCCCGTTTAGGTACTTTGTGGTATTGATTGATGCATCTACCAGGTGGAGCTATGTGGACCTGTTGTCCACAAGAAACCATGCTTTCTCCAAGCTCATTGCCCAAATAATCAGGCTAAAAGCAAGCTTTCCTGATAACCGCATCCAGTCCATTCGGATGGATAATGCTGGTGAGTTCAGGTCGAAAGCTTTTGATGATTATTGTTTAGCCATGAGCATTAAGGTAGAGCATTCAGTACCTCATGTCCACACACGTCATGTCCACACACAAAACGGTCTAGCTGAATCCTTGATCAAAAGGATCAAGTGGATTGCCCGTCCGTTATTACAGAATTGTAGGCTGCCAACCAGTTGTTGGGGACATGCAGTGTTGCATGCTGCAGCATTGACTCAACTCAGGCCAACTGCATATCATGAATCCCCCCCTACAGCTGGTGCATGGGAAAGAACCAAGTATTTCCCATCTGCGTATATTTGGCAGCGTTGTATACGTGCCAATACCACCGCCTCAGCGTACATCAATGGGTCCCCACCGAAAGTTGGGGATCTATGTGGGTTATGAGACTCCGTCCATAATCAAGTACTTAGAGCCTATGACTGGGGATCTTCATGCGGCTCAGTATGCTGATTGTGTCTTCGATGAAGATCATTTCCCAACATTAGGGGGAGAAAGACATCCTGAAGAATGCCGGGAAATTGAATGGAATGCAACTGGGATGCAATCCTTAGACCCACGCACCAGTGAATCCGAACTGGAAGTTCGGAGGATAATACATTTGCAGAGTCTTGCAAATGAGCTACCAGATGCCTTCACTGATCACAAAAGAGTGACAAGGTCGCATATACCTGCAGTAAATGCGCCGGAGAGAGTTCAGGTAACCCAGAAGGATACCAACTCTGTTGTCTCCCCTAATCCTAGGAAGAGGGGGAGACCTCCGGGTGCTCAAGACAAAGTCCAGCGGAGACGTCCGCAGCGGAAAGGATCTGAGCCCCTTGCCTCACTTAAAGAATAGTTGAAGAAGTTCAACCTGAAGTTGAAAATGCCCCTGAAGTGGCAACTCAACCTGAATTTGAGGAGGCCCCTGAAGGACCCCATCCTGAAGATGGAAACCCCAATGCGTCGCGCGAAGAATATCACATGGGGAGATCAGAACGACCTCACTCAGTCGTTTTGGGAAATCACGATGAGTGGGTGGATGATCATGAGGAGATTGCTACCAATTATGTGGAATCGGGAGAGTCATACCATAGAAAGACCACTGTTGTCGACATATATTTCGCCTCAAAAATCGTTGACTCAATGGATCCGGATCCAGAACCAAAGTCCATGATTGAGTGCCGGAAGCGCTCAGATTGGGATAAATGGAAAGCAGCAATTGAGGTAGAATTGCGCTCGCTTTGTAAAAGAGAAGTGTTTGGGCCTGCAGTCCCAACACCTCCTAAAATCATCCCTGTAGGATGCAAATGGGTCTTCCTCCAGAAGAGGAATGAGCATGGCTAGGTGGTAAGATACAAAGCGAGACTAGTGGCACAAGGGTTCACGCAGAGACCCGACATCGATTATGATGAGACATACTCTCCTGTTATGAGTGGCATAACGTTCCGATATCTTATTTCTATGGCATCTAACTTAAATTTAAAAATGCAGTTGATGGATGTTGTGACCGCATATTTGTATGTGTCACTTGATTCGGAGATCCATATGAGAGTCCCCCTGAAGGACTCAAGATCCCTAGACCAAATCAAAACCGCAACATGTTCAGCATCCGCCTGCAGCGGTCGTTGTATGGGTTGAAACAATCCGGAAGAATGTGGTTCAACCGGTTGAGTAACTTTCTCCTGCAGAAAAGTTACATCAACGATAATGATTGTCCCTGTCTTCATAAAGAAGTCCAGCAATGGATTTTGCATCATCTCCGTCTATGTCGATGATTTGAATATCATCGGGACGACCAGGGACATTGAAGAAGCAATGGTTTACCTCAAGACGGAATTTGAGATGAAAGACTTGGGTAAAACCAAGTTTTGTTTGGGCCTGTAGCTCGAACACCTCCCTGAAGGAGTGTTTGTTCACCAGTCTACTTATACGAAGAGGGTACTTGAAAAGTTCAATATGAACGAGTGCCACCCTCTGAAAACCCCTATGATCGTCCGATCATTAGAAGCAGATAAGGATCCGTTCCGACCCAAGGGAGAGGATGAACAAGGTTTGGGACCTGAAGTTCCATACCTTAGTGCCATTGGGGCACTAATGTACCTTGCAAATTGCACACGGCCAGACATTGCATTTGCGGTAAATTTGTTGGCCAGGTACAGCGCCGCACCCACAAGAAGACATTGAGTTGGCGTGAAAACTATCCTCAGATATTTAAAAGGCACTCAGGACCTTGGGTTGTGGTTTCCGAAACGGGGGGATCTGACCATGGTGGGTTATGTGGATGCTGGCTATATGTCCGACCCCCATAATGCTAGATCACAGACTGGTTTTGTGTTTCTCTGCGGTGGTGTTGCCATATCGTGGCGGTCTGTAAAGCAAACCTTGGTTGCCACATCAACCAACCACTCAGAGATAATCGCCCTGTACGAAGCCACACGAGAGTGTGTCTGGCTACGACGTATGATTAACCACATCCAGAAGTCATGTGGTAAGGGCGTCATCAACACCCCCACCATTATCTATGAAGATAATGCTGCTTGTGTTGCACAGATGCACATGGGCTATGTGAAGAGCAATCTCACGAAGCATATTGCTCCGAAATTCTTTTACCCCCGCATCCCGCAAGCAAGATCATATGACAATCTTGCAGATTATTCACAAAATCTCTGCCGACCTCCAGCTTCTATAAATGCATTTATGGAATTGGCATGAGGCGGCTTAGAGATTTGCAGGGTTCAGGGGGAGACCGACCCTGATAATCATAGCCCGTGTTTGTGATCCTGAAGATCACAAGTTGGTCCTAAAGACTTGACTTGAGCGTCAATTGTTGTACTCTTTTTTTCCTTGATGAGTTTTTTTCCCACTGGGTTTTCTCATGCAAGGTTTTTACCGAGGCAACTAGTGCAATACGACTTGCTCGCTCAATGCACTCTTTTCTCCTACCCTTTTTTCCCACTGGGTTTTTGGGAGGAGTTTTTGACAAGGCATGCACTGGGCACATTGTTCACTCAAGGGGGAGTGTTGTGAAACCTTTTTGTGAGTGAGCAATGAATAGTGAATGGCCAATGAACAGTAACCGGCAACTGAAACAGTAAAACAAAGATGAACAGTAGAGGGGGGGGGGGGATGAGCAGTCATCCCTTGACCTCTATAAATGGAGGATCCCGGGACAACGCTCGAGAAGAGAATAGAAGAGAATCCACTCGATGTATATGTACAACATGTTGAATAATAAAGAGCTCCAATCCCCCCTCCTAGCTAAGTGCATTCCCCTGTGTGTGTGTGTTTGTGTGAACTTGTGAGCTTGTTTCCTATCAACTTCTTATATATTGCCTGTTCAGTGGTTGTTAGAATCTTAAAATATGTGAATGGTCATGTTACTTTTTTTTTTCCTGTAACAAGCATAAACCGTACGCCTAGGGCAGGTGTGATGGCAACCTTCTTTCCAAAACAGTTTGCATTGTGTACAAAGTGACAATTTTCTACATTTTCTACTGTTGTCTTCTATTGGATTGAACATACTAACTTCCCTAAGTACACAGTATGCTAACATGATTGAACGACTATTTCTAGTTTGTTCAAGGGTATCCATATCAGGAGTAGTTCTAGTTTAGCCCAACTGCCCAAGATGTTGAGTGGATATATCATAGTTATTGAAATTGGACATATGAAAATGGAATAATCTAAGAAACTGGCAGCTTTGCTTCCATCATGTGAATTAACTTAGGATATCAAGTGCTTTCCATATTTCCTTTTCTGTGTGTGACAGAAAGCAGTTTTAAATCTGTCATATTCTGTTAATGGATCTTTGCAGTTACATTTTCATAATTGCATTTTCTTGGATCTTGTTAATTGCCTTGCTGGCGCTAAGAAGCTGGAAGGGCCTAGGTTTTGGGTGGTGTCATTTAATCTGTTTGGTCAAGGTTTTGGTCATGTCTAGGTTGTTTAGTAGGCTGGCTGTTGTTATTTTGAATCTTCTCTCATACTTGGGTTCCGTATGAGAGAGGAGGTTGTATGGGGACCATATTTCTCTCTCTATTTGGGTTTTCGAAAAAAAATGCTTAGGTTGTCAGATTGCATTTTCATAATGGCTTGATATTTCAGGTGCGAACAACAGAGTCTAATTCTCTGTATGAGATGGACAAAGCGACACAGGTAGTAGCAGTTGTCTTGATTGGTATCTGGTTTAACTACAAGCTTTGATAAATTGCTGCGCTTGGCAGGAGGTGGTGAATGCAGTTGTTGAAGCACAATCCTGTGGTCTTGGGCTTGCCATGAACAAGATTTCTATTGGACCAAACTTGCCAACTATATCCTTTTATTATTATGCGAGTTTATACAAATGCCATCTCAGTGAGTTAAACATCCATAGGTTTGTTTTTGATATTTAACTTTGCCATCCAGTCTGCACATGGTATCAATGTAGAATCAACTCCACAACTTTATATATTTGGCTTTAAGGATTTGCCTATCCTGCATTCATACTTGCAAATAGGGTACCCTTGCAAATAAGTGGGGAAAACTTCAGCCATGCTTGGCTGTTACTGTTTGAACTGAGATCCTTAACTAACTGTTACATCAATCTTCAAAGATCTGTTGGCCTGCCTGAGCTCCGAAGCCTGCGACGAACTTTCATTAAGCTGGCAGGGCAGTACAGCCTGAGTGGCCCACCACCGCCCACCGATGCTGATAGCACAAAGAGGATGTTTATCGACTACTTGAACCGCGAAGTTGGTGCTTGAAGATTTCCCCTTTCTGACGCGCCAACATTTTGTGGTGCACTCAACATGGGTAACTATTCAAGGAGAAAACAACATATATGCTCTTTTAGAGCCGCTAAAGGGACTTACGGTATAGGGTTCAAATGCTGGCATAAATACTCTGTAACAATGGTAACGTGTGTTATTGCCCCCAAGAGCTAGGGATGATGAGTGGGGCAGTGGACTCCGCCCTGAGCCCAGCGGAAAAAACCATGATGCAAAGATTTTTCTGCAGTGAGCCTCCATGGCTCCATCCTGTGTTTGTAAATGGGATTGCACACCTTAAGACTAGCAAACTAAAGATTCAAGTCTGTTAGTTGATCAGGACGTGGTGCATGCGCATGTCCATCTTCTATATCAAAGGATAGGAGATTTTGGAGTCGGTTGAATGTTTCTCTCTCAAAAGAACAATATTCACAGTTTCAGATACACTGCATTCGTTGGCTGCAGCCTATCTTGCAGTAGCTCGTCTCCATTTCCCTTCTGTGATTTTCTGAAACCGAGAGAAGTTTGAGATTTCCTTGTTGCTCCAAACGTACAGTTCCATTTCATCTTGCCTCCACCAAACTTCAGTGCCTGAGTGCGTGACGCTTTTCACACTACTTGCCATCTTGCTGATGCACCAGCAAGTCGCATCGTTTCAGTTCTGCAGGTTGGAAAGTTGGAATCAGTGGACAACAATGAAAGATAATAGCAAACTTTGGTCAACAATGAAAGATCATGACAGATTTTCTTTTCTGTGACAACTTGTACCATTTTCTCCTTTTGTCTGTGACTACAAACAAGCCTGTTGTCTTTTAAACCAAATCAACCATTGGGTAAACTTTTTGTTTATTTTTCTTTGCATTCTCAAAAGCAAAGTTACATTTGCTCTTAAAAAGATAAGTGGTAAGCTGAGTTTGCATTGACATCGAGGGACTTGATTCGTTGGTCTGGTTGGTCGCTTGATCGCTTTGGAGAGAGAGAGAGGAACCGCAGGGTTCATGATCGCGTGACGTTGCAGCCGGTGGCGTTGGCTCCCTAAATTCTTGATGATGCAAGGCTCTGGGCGCAGGCGGGCTTAGCTGGACTTGCATCTCTCCTTGATTGTAGATTTTTTGTGTTAGTGTATATATGTGTGGCCCATATGGCCTGCGTATAGCCCATATAGAGGCCCATGCATAACTAACTATAGACCCACCCCTCTAGGTGTTGGAGGAATACACTGAACTATTATCTCCTACATGGTATCAGTTGCTTAGGGTTCCTCTTCTCTCTTGGCCGCCGCCACGCCATCCATGATCGGTCGGCCGCCGCCGCCGCCGCCCCTTCCCCTTCCTCCCCTTCCCACGCCGCCGCCGTCCGGTGCCCCGACACCGCCGCCCCCGCTCCCGTGCGTGGCCAACGCGCGCGCGGACGTCCCCGGCCACGGGCGCGCCTCCCATCGCCGCCGCCCCGCCACGCCTCCTCTGTCCCGGGGTGCATCCCCTCCCTCCTCCCCCGGCTCGCCGCCGGCCGCGCCTCATCCCTCATCCCCGGCCCGCCGGCCGGGCCGCGCCCTCGCCCTCCTCTCGCTCCCACCGCCGGGACCGCGCGCGCGCGCCCCCTTCGCCGTGGCACCCCCCCTTGTGCGCGGGAGCGAGGGACTCACCCGCCTCCTCTCGCCTTCGCGTGAGCTCCCCTGGGCGCGGGTGGCACGGGCGCACGCCGCCCTTTCCCGATGCCGCCCCCGCGGCCGCGAGCACGGGTGCGCCGGCTTCTCCCGCCGGGATTTCACCGCCTGCTCGGCCGGCACGGTGCTTAACGGTGCCCGCGGAGCTCCACTCTGCTCTCAAGCCGGCCCTAGTGCCGCCTGCCGCGGCCCCGCCCTCGGAGCTACCCCGGCCATGGCTCGGTGTGCGTGCGCGAGGGGGCGCCCCTTCCTCTGCACCCCTTTCGGGCCGCCGCCGCAGGCCGCAGCCGCCATGACCCCTCCTCTGGGTGCCGCGGCTGCTCCTCCCGTTGGTGCAGCTCGCTCATGGTACCTTCCTGCGGTCGCTGGCGCCTCTGCTACCTCCGGCATCTCGCCCGCGGGAACTGCTGCCCCTGCATCAGCGGCCCACACTACTGATGCCCTCGCCGCCGCCTTGGTCGCGACGCGGCTCGCGCGTGCGGGGACTGCGTCCTTCTCGTTGGCCCTCTTTGCACCGCCCGCCGCCGCGCACGCCGCAGGCGTAGGAGCCCCTTTCGCTCCGCCAGTGGCCACTACTACCCCGCCTCCTCCTGTCGGCACTTCCGTCGCCGTCCCTGCTCCACTCCTCACCGCAGGCGTGGGAGCCTCCTCCGCTTCGCCTGTGGCCACTTCGGCCACTGCAGGGCCACCTGGACGGGGCATGTCGCACCCCTCGCGGTCACCCGGACTGTTGTGCCGCCGCCTAGGGCCGCACCCCTGCCAGCTGTGGTCGTACCACCGCCTGTGTCCCCTTTTCTATTGGGCGCCATAGCTGCCGGGGCTCCCCCTTCGGACGCCATCGCTCCTCCTCCATCTGGCACCACTCTCTACTGTGCTCTTGGCCCTGCTCCCTCCGGCGTCTTTGCTACTCCCACTCAGCCTCCAGCGTTGGCATTCAGCACCATGGGGGTGACACTTGTTCGCACCGAATGGATCGCTGACTCGGGTGCCTACTACCACACCACCCCTGATGCTAGCCTCCTTTCTTCTATCCGACCCCACCTACCTCTTATCCTTCTTCGATCATGGTTGGTGATGGCTCTTGTCTTCCTGTCACCTCCGTGGGTTGTGCTCCTGACCCCTTTCGTCTTCCCAATGTCCTCGTTGCTCCTCAGATGATCCATAACCTTCTTTCCATTCGTCAGTTTACAACTGACAATTCTTGTTCTGTTGAATTCGATCCCTCTGGCCTTACCGTGAAGGATTCTGTGTCTGGGCGTCTGTTCCTCCGGTGTGATAGCTCTGGAGCCCTTTACACCCTTTGCCTTCCTGCTCCCACCACACTACCTTTGCCTTCTTCCTCGTCAGCTGCCCTTGTCACCACTCCCTCTTCCACTACCTGGCACCGCCGGCTTGGTCACCCCGGCCGCGACACTTTGGCTCAGCTCAGTCGTAGTGCACATATTCCTTGCACTTGGGCATCTGATGAGTATCTCTCCCATGCGTGCCAGTTGGGTCGCCATGTTCACCTTCCTTTCTCTTCTTCTTCGCATGCGACCCATGCCTTTGATCTCATTCACTGTGATCTATGGACTTCTCCGGTCCCTAGTCTTTCGGGCTACAAGTACTACCTAGTAGTGGTCGATGATTTCTATCACTACTACTGGACTTTCCCTTTGCGTGAAGTCTGACACGTTTCCCACCCTCCTCCACTCCTTTTCCTGGGTGTCTACTCAGTTCGGCCTCACCATTAAGGCTGTCCAGTGTGACAACGGGCGTGAGTTCGACAATCACACCTCCTGTTCCTTCTTCCTCTCTCGGGGTGTCCAGTTGCGCATGTCTTGTCCATATACCTCTCCCCAGAACGGCAAGGCTAAGCGGCACCCTTCTGATCCAGACCTCTCTGCCCCCGCGCTTCTAGGCCGAGAGCCTTCACACCGCCACCTACTTACTCAACCGTCTTCCTTCCACTGCTTCCCCTGCTCTGACTCCTCACCATGCTCTCTTCGATACCCCACCCCTCCTAGCTACGATCATCTTCGTGTCTTCAGGTGCACTTGTTACCCTAACACCACCGCCCCTGCTCCTCACAAGCTGGCGCCCCGCTCCATTTGTTGTGTGTTTCTCGGTTACTCCCCTGACCACAAGGGGTAGCGTTGCTTTGACCTCACCTCTCGCTGAGTCTTCATTTCTCGACACGTTGTGTTCGACGAGTCGGATTTCCTTTACTCTACCTCCTCTACACCTTCTCCAGACCCTGAGCTGGCATCTTTGTTTCCTGACCCGGCGATTCAGCCACCCCTGTCTCTCTTTCCTTTTCCCGTAGGTTTTCCCGATGCACCACCGTCTCCGGTGCCCCCTCCCGCGCCACACGCGGCTCCGACGCCCTCTCCTGTGTCACGCGCGGCCCCAAAGCCTCCTCCCGCACCACGCATGCCGCCTAAGCCTCCTCTTGCACCACCTGCGGTTCCGGTGCCCTTTGTCGCACCCGACACGGGCTTGGTGCCTTCGGCCGCGCCACGCGCAGCCCCGGCGCCTTCGGTTGCGCCCCCGAATCCTCTCACTCCGCCAAACGCGGCTCTCGCGTCATCTGCTCGCGCCCACCACCGTCCCGGTGCCTCCCGCCGCGCCACACCGAAAGTGCATCTTGGCCCCTAATTATTTTGGTGATAATGACAAGCACGATTTGTGGTATTTAATGCTTTGACAAGATGTGTGCAGGTCTTAAATGAATAAAACTCATATGGTTGATCAAAGGAAGGCCCCCAATTTCAAGTCGTTACTTTCAACTCGAATCAAGGGTTAATTTATTTTTTACTTTTGAATTTGAGTATAGGAAACACCGTACTACAAAGGGGGATGCAAATCGATAGCCAAGAGATGCTAAAAGTGCTCTAGAAGGTAATCCAAGTGAGTGAGAAGAGTTGAGAGTTGACACGTGCACAAATGCTTCTCTTTTCTCAAACTCTCAGGCTGGGCCGGTTGTACCGACGCCACGGCGCGGGGCCGGTATACCGATAAGGCTTCTCTGGCGAGTTTTAGCCGGGGGGTCGGTACTACTGACCCCGTGTCGGTACTACCGATGACCGTATTGTTTTAGTTCGAAAAAATCCTCCCCTCGGTAGTACCGACGCCGTGTCGGTAGTACCGGGGTTACACGATTTTGCACAGTAACGGCTAGTTTTCAGCCCCTAGTATTTAACCCCCTTCTCCCTCCTCACTCATTGCTGACCAACCACGGGACAAACACTTCTTTGAGCATTCACTCCACCTCTCCCCTCTCCTCTAGAGCTAATCCTTGGTTCCCTTGAGCTAGGGTTTGAGAAGAGAGGTGAATTCTAGTGAAGTGTGACCAAGCTTTGAGAGCCCCATCGTTCTTCTCCTTCTCAAGAGCACTTGAAGCATCTCCGGGGTTTTGGTTTGCATTTGTTACTCTTGAAGCTTGCTTCTAGACGGTTAGGCGTCGCCCGCGAGTGCCCTCTTGGTGTGGTGCACCGGGATCGTTTGTATTGCCCTCTCCTTTGTGGAGAATTCTTAGTGAGCACCAATCTTCCTTTGTGGGGGTTGGAAGAGGAAAAGAGGCTCTTGGTGATAGCCCTCCCTTTGTGGGATCCTCAACGGAGACGTAGCATCCTTTGTGGGTGTGAACTTCGGATTAAATCTTGTGTCTCCTTTGCTTGCATGAATTATTTGTTTCTAACGAACCCTAGAACTTGTTTTAGCCCGATCTATCAATTGGTTGCTATCCAACTCATTTCTGTGGTTGCAGGTGGTTCTTAGCATCTAAACTTAAACTTTGATTCAAGTAGAATTGCTAGAAACCTCACAGAATTCAAATTTCACTTTAAGTCATTTCTGCCTGTCGGTAGTACCGACCTGGTACCGGTAGTACCGACCCCGTCGGTAGAACCGGCACCACGTCGGTAGTACCGACGGGAAGTTTAATCCGTCGCTTTTGTTTTAGAAATTTAAAGTGATCCTATTCACCCCCCCTCTAGGCATCACAAGGTCCTTTCAATTGGTATCAGAGCCTAATCCCTTGATTTAGGCTTAACCGCTAAGGGATCAAGATGTCGGGGATTGGAAGCAACCCAACCGCCGAAGAAATTGCCGCAAAAGAAGCTCAAGAGAGAGAGCTCACGACGACTCAAGTCGGCGACCTCGTCGGCGGGGCCCCAAGCCGTACTCCATATAACGTGGACAGCTCCGACGACTCATCGTCGGATTCCGACTCCGACTCGGATTCCGACTCAAGTGATGAGGATGCCAAGGACGATGATCTTGCGGCAAAAAAGGCGGCAAAGAAGAGAAGAAAGGCTAAGAAGAAGAAGAAGGCCAAGAAGATGGCAAAGAAGCTCCTCAAGAAGATGATCAAGAAGGAGCAAGCCAAGTACTCTCACTCCGGCTTCTACGAAGTGCCCCATCACTACGGGCAAATCCCGGGCAACAACTCTAACGATAAATTTTATTCCGTGCATTTGGGAAAGCCTCCTCATTTCGATGGGAAGGACTATCCCAAATGGGCTTATGATATGCAAATACATCTTTACGGGCTTCACCCTTGTCTTTGGAAGATTGTGGTTGTAGGTGTAACCATTCCCGCCGAAGGAGAAGCCCTCACCATTGAGCATGAGCAAGATCTTCACCGCAATGTACAAGCCACAAGAGTCATCACGGGATCCTTGTGTGCACAAGAATTCAACAAGGTGCGGAACATCCAAATTGCCAAGGTAATTTGGGACACACTCAAGGAAGTACATGAGGGAACCGAGCATGTGAGACAAGGGAAGATGGACCTAATTAATGGAGAGCTTGAGCTTTTCTTCATGAAGGATGGAGAGACCGCTCAAGAAATGTATGATAGACTCATGGTACTTGTCTCGGACATTAGAGCTCTTGGAAGCAAAGATTGGGATGACTCAAAGGTCACAAAGAAGTTGCTAAGAGCTTTTGCCCCCAAGGACAAGAACTTGACGCAAATGATAAGAAGAGATCCAAGATATCTAACAATGACTCCCACTCAACTCCTTGGAGAGATATTGCATCAAGAACTTGTTGACCAAGATGTGGAGAAGTCTCTAACCTTGAAGATGGGCAAGAGCCTAGCTCTCAAAGCTAGCTCTAGTGAAGTAGTTGAAGAAAAGTCCAAGGCATCCAAGAGCAAAAAGGAAGACACTAGCGATGAAGAAAGCACGGATGAAGAAACCGCCTTTGCTCTAAGGAAGTACAAGAAATTCTTGAAGTCAAGAAACTCAAGAAAAGGTGGAGATGGTAGAAGGAAGAAGTCACAAAGGAAGTGTTATGAGTGTGGAGAGTATGGACATTTCATTGTCGAGTGCCCCAAGAACAAGAACAAGAATGAGGAAGAAAAGAGGTTCAAGGAGAGGAGCAAGGAGTACAAGAACAAGTACCAAGGGCGTGCACACGTGGGTCAACAATGGGACTCAAGTGATGAAGATGAAGAACCAAAGAAGCAAGGGATGGCAACAATCGCCATGGCACAAGGTTCATCCTCAACACGCCTCTTCAACAACCTCTCCGATGATGAAGACCACTCTCATTTTTGCCTCATGGCAAGGGGGAGCAAGGTACAAGAATCGACCGTCTCATCCTCTCCAACATCCTCTTCATCCACCTCTAGTAGCGACATAGAAAACCTAGATGAGGAAAAGGAAATAGAGAACAACATGATAAAGAAATTTGGTAAAAATGGCCACAAGGAAATTAAAAGGCTATTACAAACTAGAGAAAAAGAAACAGATCCTTCATGAGCAAGAAGACTTGCTTATCCTTGAAAAGCAAAGAAACCTTGCTCTAGAAAAATCTCTTGCCGAAGAGAAGGCTAAGGTTGAAAAGTTGACCATGGACTTGTCCTTGATCGGCGATTCTAATAAGAAGATGTCAAAGGATTTCACCTTGGCAAATGAATCTTTAGCTTCCCTAAAGACTACTCATAGTGAGCTTCAATCAAGCTTCTCATGCTTGACGGAGAAGTACAAATCTCTTGAAGCTAACTTTACTAGTCTTTGGGAAAGCACCAAAGCCACTCCATCGGCAAACTTGGACTCTAGTGCCTCCACTAGCAAAACTTTCTCTTCTTGCACTAACATTGATATGAATGCTATCAAGACTAACCTTGCAAGGCTTGAAGAGAAAATTAAGAGCAAGGACAAGGAAATTGCCCGATTGAACATGTTGTTTACACAAGGCAACATTAGTGCCAAGTCAATATCCAAGGTGGTGGACAAGCAAGGACTTGGACACCGCAAGAACAACAAGGCAAATGGTAGAGTGACGGTGAAAGGGCATGAGATCCCCTTATGGAACAAGGGAGGCTACCTCAACACAATAATGGATATTGCCCATGGAGTCACCACATCTACCACAACCAAGGAAGCTCCAAAGATGGTGCAAACCACAAAGGGAATCATCTACCCCACCTAAGGCATCGAAGAATGTGGTTGAGCAAAAATCCACACCCAACTACACTTGTGATTACATTGTAACCTTGGACCATAATGGTAAAATGGTTGTCAAGTATGTTGGGGCCTATGCCATGAAGGCCATGAGAAAGAGTGTGTGGGTTCCAAAAGTTTTTGCATCTAACCTCCAAGGACCCAAATCCTTTTGGGTACCTAAACCAAGAGCTTAAACTTGTTTTGTAGGCCTACTCCTCCGGTGGAAGTGCATGGTTGATTGATAGTGGTGCCACTAATCACATGACCGGAGATGAAGGCTTGTTTGCATCCCTTGACTGTTATGACAACCCTACGGAAACTATCATTTATGGAGACAATGGTCAAGGGGATGTCATTGGTTTAGGTAAAATTGCAATCTCAACAACAAATTCAATTGAAGATGTTTATCATGTGCAAGGGTTGGGATACAACTTGTTGTCGGTTTCACAACTTTGTGAGAAAGGCTACAATTGTCTCTTTACTCATGAGGGTGTGACCGTCTCTAGAAGGGAGGATTCCTCTATTGTCTTTGCGGGTCACCTACGGGGAAAACTTTACTATGTGGATTTCACAAAAGTAAAGGTGGATCCTAAGGCTTGCTTAGTGGCAAAATCCGACTTGGGTTGGCTATGGCATCGCCGACTAGCCCATGTTCGCATGAGGAACTTGGCCAAACTTCAAAGAGACGAGCACATCCTAGGACTAACAAATGTTGTCTTTGAGAAAGATAGGTTATGTAGCGCATGTCAAGCGGAAGCAAGTTGGAGCTCATCATCCCGCCAAGAACATTCTATCCTCATCAAGACCATTGAAGCTACTACACATGGATTTATTTGGACCAATTGCCTATATAAGCATCGGTGGTAATAAATATGGTTTAGTAATTGTTGATGACTTTTCCCGTTTCACTTGGGTATTCTTTTTGCAAGATAAAAGTGAGGCAAAGGGAATTGTGAAGAAGTTCATTAGAAGAGTTCAAAATGAGTTCGAACTCAAGGTCAATAACATAAGAAGTGACAACGGCTCGGAGTTTAGGAACACACAAGTTGAAGAGTTCCTAGATGAAGAAGGCATCAAGCATGAACTCTCCGCTCCATATACACCTCAACAAAATGGCATTGTTGAGAGGAAGAACCGCACATTGATAGAAGCGGCAAGGACAATGCTTGATGAGTACAAGACCCGGACTCATTTTGGGCGGAAGCCTTCAACACCGCATGCCACGCCGCCAACCGACTCTACCTCCACAAGTACTTGAACAAGACTCCCTACGAAATCATCACCGGTAAGAAACCTAGTGTGCATTACTTTAGGGTCTTTGGGTGTAAGTGTTTCATACTTAACAAGAAACCCAAAGCCTCAAAGTTTGCATCCAAGGTTGATGAAGGTTTTCTACTTGGTTATGGAACTAACGAGCATGCCTATCGTGTTTTCAACAAAACCACCGGTTGTGTTGAGACCACGGTAGACGTGAAATTTTATGAATCCAATGGCTCTCAACGAGAGCAAGTTAGTGAAAACCTTGTAGATGATGAAAAGCCCCCAAGCATATCCATCTTTAGAATGGGGGCCGGTGAAGTGATGCCTCGGGAGATTCAAGCACAAACTCCGGTTGACACAAGCACTCATGATCCATCATCATCAACAAGAGTGGAACCACCTAGTTCTCAAGTCCAACAAGATGAGAGTCAAGTTCATGGTGACGATCATGGACGGGGCTTTGATCAAGGGGGAGAACTAAGTGATGAAGCTCAAGAAGATACACCACAAGTTGAAGTTGATGATGGACTTATCCAACGTCAATCTCAAGAGCCACACCCAAGAGTACATCAAATGGTTCAACGTGATCATCCCGTCGACAACATTCTTGGAAGTATTCAAAGAGGGGTAACAACTCGATCTAGATTGTCAAATTTTTGTGCATTTTACTTGTTTGTTTCCTCTTTGGAACCTCTTAGTGTGGAACAAGCTCTTGAGGATCCGGATTGGATTATTGCCATGGAGGAAGAATTGAACAACTTCAAGAGAAATGAAGTTTGGGAGTTGGTACCAAGACCCAAGCAAAATGTGATCGGCACCAAATGGGTTTTTAGGAACAAGCAAGATGAATTTGGTGTCGTCACGAAGAACAAGGCAAGGCTTGTTGGCAAGGGTTACACGCAAGTTGAAGGCTTAGATTTTGGAGAGACTTATGCACCGGTAGCAAGGCTCGAGTCAATTCGTATTCTTTTGGCCTATGCTACTCATCATGATTTCAAGCTTCATCAAATGGATGTGAAGAGTGCTTTCTTGAATGGACCTCTCCAAGAAGAAGTGTATGTGGATCAACCACCGGCTTTGAAGACTCAAGATTTCCAAATCATGTGTACAAGCTCCATAAGGCGCTCTACGGGCTTAAGCAAGCTCCTAGAGCATGGTATGAATGCCTTAAGGATTTTCTTCTCAAGAACGGCTTTGAGATAGGCAAAGCCGATTCTACTCTCTTCATACAAAGAAACGGAAAAGATATTTTCGTTTGTCAAATTTATGTCGATGATATCATCTTTGGATCTACTAATGATAAATTTTGTGAAGAATTTAGTAGGATCATGACCAAGAGATTTGAGATGTCTATGATGGGAGAATTGAAGTTCTTTCTTGGGTTTCAAATCAAGCAAATGAAGGAAGGGACTTTCTTGTGTCAAACCAAGTATGTGAAGGATATGCTCAAGAGGTTTGACATGGCCGATTCCAAGCCCATCAAAACACCCGGGGCATTAAATGGACATCTTGATCTCAATGAAGAAGGGAAATCGGTCGACCAAAAGGTATTCCGTTCCATGATTGGCTCCCTCCTTTATCTTTGTGCATCTAGGCCCGATATAATGATTAGTGTGTGCATGTGTGCAAGATTTCAAGCCAATCCTAAGGAGTGCCATCTAATGGATGTTAAGAGGATCTTTAGATATTTAGTTCATACTCCTAACCTAGGCTTGTGGTATCCCAAAGGTTCCACTTTTGATCTACTTGGCTACTCCGATTCGGATTATGCCGGTTGCAAAGTAGATCGAAAGAGCACTACCGGGACTTGCCAATTTCTTGGTAGGTCTTTGGTGTCGTGGAGCTCAAAGAAGCAAAATTCGGTTGCTTTATCCACGGCCGAAGCCGAATATGTGGCAGCGGTGCTTGTTGTGCACAACTCTTGTGGATGAAGCAAACGTTGAGTGATTATGGTTGCAAGTTTAGTAAGATTCCACTCTTGTGTGACAACGAGAGTGCTATCAAACTAGCGAACAATCTCGTCCAACACTCTAGAACAAAGCACATAGACATTAGACATCACTTCTTACGGGATCATGAGGCTAAAGGTGACATTGCTTTACGGCATGTTTGCACCGAAAAGCAACTTGCCGACATTTTCACTAAGCCTCTAAACGAGCAAAGGTTTTGTGCTTTGAGGAGTGAGCTAAACATCTTAGATTCTCGTAACTTGGCTTGATCTTTTGCACATAAACTTGTTTGTTGTCTAGATAGAAAACAAAATATTTTATTCTAACTCTCTTTGTGTGTGTTTTACAAAACTTTGGATTTTTACATAGTGGGTGGTGACTATAGCTTTGATTGATTGCTTGTGACTAGTCACCAACTCCTATGGGGTCTCTACATGTCCATATTCCCCTTTATCAAAAATCTCAATCTAGACCTTCAATCCATTCCAAAAACTGCTTAAACTGTCGGTACAACCGACACAAGGTCGGTAGTACCGATATGAGTTCTCTGTTGGAATTTCTGGCGATCCTCAGTAGAACCGACGCCGTGTCGGTACTACCGGACCCCCCCGCAGAACCGGCCCGGGGCTCGGTATACCGATATGACCTTTCTCGTCATATTTTCCAGGGACCGCCGGTAGTACCGACGCCCTGTCGGTACTACCGATAAGGGCCACTGGGCTATATAAGCCCCGCGACCAGGGGACTAGGGTTTGTGTTTCTTTTCTAACCGTTGCGTCCCCCTCTCTCTTCCTCCTCTCAAATCCGTGAGGGATCTCAAAAACCAGCCGTGGAAAGTGTTTCTAGCCCACATCCTTAGATTCTCCACCCTCCGGAACATCCGATCCTCGCCGGAAGTTCGTCGATTCGTGCGGGAAGCTTCTCAAGGTATTCATTCAAAATCTCTGTCGATCGATCTCTCAATGTAGCCGTTTCTAGAGGCAATGCTTTAGGGAATCATCATCTTGACCCCCCTAGAACTCGTATCTATGATTTGGTGCTTTTGGTTGGCTAAATCATCCGGATTCAATCCTTTCCACCAAAAACCGACCCCCATCGGTAGTACCGACGCCATGTCGGTAGTACCGATGGGGGGCTGTTAACTGAGTTTCCCCCTTAGGTTGAGCCATTCCTTTTCATAATCGATACACCCATCTTATGCAATCTTTGCTAATCCTCCAGATGGGTCGCGCCGGCAAGCAAGTGGTTCGTGAAGGATCCGATGAAGACGAAATTCCTCTCGCTCAAAGGAAGAGGAAAGGGGGAGCTAGCTCTCAAGCTCCTCATGGTTGTGGTTGTACCAACCCACTTGCTGCTCCTCGCCAGTCCACGGGACAAGGTCATCGTGCCCGTACCAAGCAAGCACACCAACCTGATGATCATTATGATGACTATGAGGACATCTCCTTGGAAACCCTCGCCTCGTTCATCCTTCGGCCATCCAGACCTCCTCGTCCTGCCACTCAAATGGGGATTGTCAGGATGGTAGACTACACAAGAGGGTCTCACAATGTCTACAAGGAAAGGTACTCCGACCCCGCTCTTTGGCAAAAGGAGTTTGACGCGGACATACGCTTTTGGCTCAAGTTCAATGCCGACCGGTATGAGTCAGTCATTCTCAGCAAGGACCACATGACTATCGATATGAAGTCAATCAATTGGGATCTCCTTAGGTCACTTGATATTCCGGCTGTCAATGATGCAATAGATATATGTCATGCCAAGGGAATGACTAATGTGATGTCAATCAACTATGATTGGAATGAAGAAGTGGTCGCCCAATTCTATGCCAATCTCTACATCTGTCGTGAGACCCAGACCTTTCATTGGCTTCTTCAAGGCAAGCCCCTCTCCGTCTCTTATGAGCGTTTTGCTCAGATTCTTGGTTTCGGTGAGGAGGATCTCGCTCGTCCAAAGCTGCATGGTGGAGAGTTCCCTCTTGACAGTGAGATGGCTTTCATGTATGACTCTGTGTATGGCAAGGTGGAGTTTGGTACCACTCATGGGATGAAGCCGGTTTATCGGATGTTGAACCGACTCTTTCGCTACACTCTCAATCCCAAGATAGGTGACAACACCAATATCTCCAATGTGGCAAAACAGATCCTTGTGAGGATGGCACCGGGCAAGGAAGACTTTAGCATTTTCAACTTCATTTGGGAAGAAATCATTGTGTGCTCCGTGTCCGCTAACAAGAGTTGCCAATATGCCCCTTGGATATTCAAGATGATTTGTGAGGTGGCGGGAGTTGATATCCTCCCCGACAAGACCCACTCTTGGTACAAGCCCAACAAAGGCAACATCGAGAGGCTTCTCAAGTTGGGCAAGCATGCCCCTCCTCGTCCTTCTACCGCGGTGGCTCCTCCTCTCGGTGGCCCATCCTCTTTTGAGCCACCTTCCTCCTCTCGTGGGCCTTCCGCATCCCGAGGCACCGTTCCCCCCGGCAAGAAAAAAGAGTATCTTCAATTTCCTCTCTCAAGGTCTTTTTGCTTGCTTCAATGTGGGAAGACACAATGCACGGAAATACGTGCACATAGGCGGCATGTTGATGAGCAGCTCCTTAAGCTAGAGACGCATCAAAAGTCCTTGCTCGCTCAACACAACATCGAGCACTTTCCCGTCCGCGAGCCCATGGACTTTCCTCCTCCACCAAACTTCTACAACCCTTGGGAGATCTACGGTGACGCCTCCATGATGTATTGAGCTCCTCCGGCCGACATCGACGACGAGGACTTTGGTGGTGCTGAGACCGACGACGACGACTCTCCTCCAGCTGCCCACTCTCCACATGACTATGATGATTGAAGGGACTCCTCTTTTTGGCGCTTGATGCCAAAGGGGGAGTGAGCTCACAATTTACTCATGTGTGGTGTGGGCTTGCATCTTCACTTATCTATCTATCTATCCTTAAGTTTGTGGACATGTAAGGACTATTTGTGTTTTCATGTGGTGTAATGCTTGTTATAAGAACTTAGAACTCGTTTGATTTTGTAAGACTTAAGTTGTGCTTGTGATGTGAGGAACCTTGGTTATCTATTTGTGATGCTTGTTATTTCTCACATTATTGTTTTGTATACCATGGCATATGCATCACGGTTTATATATCACACTCATGCACTTGTGTATGCAATTTGAGAGTGAAAAGTCTTCTAAGTGTGTGATGGGCATTTGAGGCCTTCATAAAAGTTGAAGCACACATTTAGGGGGAGTTTCATTTTCAAATTCGTCAAATACACACATCTTTTATATAAACAAATTGTGGTTGTCATCAATCACCAAAAAGGGGGAGATTGAAAGTGCATCTTGGCCCCTAATTATTTTGGTGATAATGACAAGCACGGTTTGTGGTATTTAATGCTTTGACAAGATGTGTGCAGGTATCAAATGAATAAAACTCATATGGTTGATCAAAGGAAGGCCCCCAATTTCAAGTCATTGCTTTCAACTCGAATCAAGGGTTAATTTATTTTTATTTTTGAATTTGAGTATAGGAAACACCATACTACAAAGGGGGATGCAAATCGATAGCCAAGAGATGCTAAAAGTGCTCTAGAAGGTAATCCAAGTGAGTGAGAAGAGTTGAGAGTTGACACGTGCACAAATGCTTCTCTTTTCTCAAACTCTCAGGCTGGGCCGGTTGTACCGACGCCACATCGGTACTACCGACGATCGCCCATCGGTAGTACCGGCGCAGGGCCGGTATACCGATAAAGCTTCTCTGGCGAGTTTTAGCCAGGGGGTCGGTACTACCGACCCTGTGTCGGTACTACCGATGACCGTACTGTTTTAGTTCAGAAAACCCCCCCTCGGTAGTACCGACGCCATGTCGGTAGTACCGGGGTTACACGATTTTGCACAGTAACGGCTAGTTTTCAGCCCCTTGTATTTAAGCCCCCTTCTCCCTCCTCACTCATTGCTGACCAACCACGGGACAAACACTTCCTTGAGCATTCACTCCACCTCTCCCCTCTCCTCTAGAGCTAATCCTTGGTTCCCTTGAGCTAGGGTTTGAGTAGAGAGGTGATCTCTAGTGAAGTGTGCCCAAGCTTTGAGAGCCCCATCGTTCTTCTCCTTCTCAAGAGCACTTGAAGCATCTCTGGGTTTTTGGTTTTGCATTTGTTACTCTTGAAGTTTGCTTCTAGACGGTTAGGTGTCACCCGCGAGTGCCCTCTTGGTGTGGTGCACCCGGGATCGTTTGTATTGCCCTCTCCTTCATGGAGAATACTTAGTGAGCACCAATCTTCCTTTGTGGGGGTTGGAAGAGGAAAAGAGGCTCTTGGTGATAGCCCTCCCTTTGTGGGATCCTCAACGGAGATATAGCATCCTTTGTGGGTGTGAACTTCGGATTAAATCTTGTGTCTCCTTTGCTTGCTTGAATTATTTGTTTCTAACTAACCCTAGAACTTGTTTTAGCCCGATCTATCAATTGGTTGCTATCCAACTCATTTCCGTGGTTGCGGTGGTTCTTAGCATCTAAACTTAAACTTTGATTCAAGTAGAATTGCTAGAAACCTCACGAATTCAAATTTCGCTTTAAGTCATTTTCGCTTGTCGGTAGTACCGACCCGGTACCGTAGTACCGACGCCGTCGGTAGAACCGCACCACGTCGGTAGTACCGACAGGAAGTTTAATCCGTCGCTTTTGTTTTAGAAATTTAAAGTGATCCTATTCACCCCCCCTCTAGGCATCACAAGGTCCTTTCAATTGGTATCAGAGCCTAATCCCTTGATTTAGGCTTAACCGCTAAGGGATCAAGATGTCGGGGATTGGAAGCAACCCAACCGCCGAAGAAATTGCCGCAAAATAAGCTCAAGAGAGAGAGAGCTCACGGCATCTCAAGTCGGCGACCTCGTCGGCAGGGCCCCAAGCTGTACTCCATCCAACGTGGACAGCTCCGACGACTCATCAACGGATTCCGACTCCGACTCGGGTTTCGACTCATGTGATGAGGATGCCAAGGACGATGATCTTGCGGCAAAAAAGGCGGCAAAGAAGAGAAGAAAGGCTAAGAAGAAGAAGAAGGCCAAGAAGATGGCAAAGAAGCTCCTCAAGAAGATGATCAAGAAGGAGCAAGCCAAGTACTCTCACTCCGGCTTCTACGAAGTGCTCCATCACTACGGGCAAATCCCGGGCAACAACTCTAATGATAAATTTTATTCCGTGCATTTGGGAAAGCCTCCTCATTTCGATGGGAAGGACTATCCCAAATGGGCTTATGATATGCAAATGCACCTTTACGGGCTTCACCCTTCTCTTTGGAAGATTGTGGTTGTAGGTGTAACAATTCCCGCCGAAGGAGAAGCCCTCACCATTGAGCATGAGCAAGATCTTCACCGCAATGTACAAGCCACAAGAGTCATCACGGGATCCTTGTGTGCACAAGAATTCAACAAGGTGCGGAACATCCAAATTGCCAAGGTAATTTGGGACACACTCAAGGAAGCACATGAGGGAACCGAGCATGTGAGACAAGGGAAGATGGACCTAATTAATGGAGAGCTTGAGCTTTTCTTCATGAAGGATGGAGAGACCGCTCAAGAAATGTATGATAGACTCATGGTACTTGTCTCGGACATTAGAGCTCTTGGAAGCAAAGATTGGGATGACTCAAAGGTCACAAAGAAGTTGCTAAGAGCTTTTGCCCCCAAAGACAAGAACTTGACGCAAATGATAAGAAGAGATCCAAGATATCTAACAATGACTCCCACTCAACTCCTTGGAGAGATATTGCATCAAGAACTTGTTGACCAAGATGTGGAGAAGTCTCTAACCTTGAAGATGGGCAAGAGCCTAGCTCTCAAAGCTAGCTCTAGTGAAGTAGTTGAAGAAAAGTCCAAGGCATCCAAGAGCAAAAAGGAAGACACTAGCGATGAAGAAAGCACGGATGAAGAAACCGCCTTTGCTCTAAGGAAGTACAAGAAATTCTTGAAGTCAAGAAACTCAAGAAAAGGTGGAGATGGTAGAAGGAAGAAGTCACAAAGGAAGTGTTATGAGTGTGGAGAGTATGGACATTTTATTGTCGAGTGCCCCAAGAGCAAGAACAAGAATGAGGAAGAAAAGAGGTTCAAGGAGAGGAGCAAGGAGTACAAGAACAAGTACCAAGGGCGTGCACACGTGGGCCAACAATGGGACTCAAGTGATGAAGATGAAGAACCAAAGAAGCAAGGGATGGCAACAATCGCCATGGCACAAGGTTCGTCCTCAACACGCCTCTTCAACAACCTCTCCGATGATGAAGACCACTCTCATTTTTGCCTCATGGCAAGGGGGAGCAAGGTACAAGAATCGACCGTCTCATCCTCTCCAACATCCTCTTCATCCACCTCTAGTAGCGACATAGAAAACCTAGATGAGGAAAAGTAAATAGAGAACAACATGATAAAGAAATTTGGTAAAAATGGCCACAAGGAAATTAAAAGGCTATTGGACAAACTAGAGAAAAAGAAAGAGATCCTTCATGAGCAAGAAGACTTGCTTATCCTTGAAAAGCAAAGAAACCTTGCTCTAGAAAAATCTCTTGCCGAAGAGAAGGCTAAGGTTGAAAAGTTGACCATGGACTTGTCCTTGATCGGCGATTCTAATAAGAAGATGTCAAAGGATTTCACCTTGGCAAATGAATCTTTAGCTTCCCTAAAGACTACTCATAGTGAGCTTCAATCAAGCTTCTCATGCTTGACGGAGAAGTACAAATCTCTTGAAGCTAACTTTAGTAGTCTTTGGGAAAGCACCAAAGCAACTCCATCGGCAAACTTGGACTCTAGTGCCTCCACTAGCAAAACTTGCTCTTCTTGCACTAACATTGATATGAATGCTATCAAAACTAACCTTGCAAGGCTTGAAGAGAAAATTAAGAGCAAGGACAAGGAAATTGCCCGATTGAACATGTTGTTTACACAAGGCAACATTAGTGCCAAGCCAATACCCAAGGTGGTGGACAAGCAAGGACTTGGACACCGCAAGAACAACAAGCCAAATGGTAGAGTGATGGTGAAAGGGCATGAGATTCCCTTATGGAACAAGGGAGGCTACCTCAACACAATAATGGATATTGCCCATGGAGTCACCACATCTACCACAACCAAGGAAGCTCCAAAGATGGTGCAAACCACAAAGGGAATTGGTGGGAGTAACACCCCACCTAAGGTATCGAAGAATGTGGTTGAGCGAAAATCCACATCCAACTACACTTGTGATTACATTGTAACCTTGGACCATAATGGTAAAATGGTTGTCAAGTATGTTGGGGCCTATGCCATGAAGGCCATGAGAAAGAGTGTGTGGGTTCCAAAAGTTTTTGCATCTAACCTCGAAGGACCCAAATCCTTTTGGGTACCTAAACCAAGAGCTTAAACTTGTTTTGTAGGCCTACTCCTCCGGTGGAAGTGCATGGTTGATTGATAGTGGTGCCACTAATCACATGACCGGAGATGAAGGCTTGTTTGCATCCCTTGTTCTCAAACTCTCGGCCGGGACGGTTGTACCGACGCCACGTCGGTACTACCGACGATCGCCCCTCGGTAGTACCGCGCGGGGCCGGTATACCGATAAGGCTTCTCCGGCGAGTTTTAGCCGGGGGGTCGGTACTACCGACCCCGTGTCGGTACTACCGATGACCGTCTCGTTTTAGTTCAGCAAAACCCCCCTCGGTAGTACCGACGCCGTGTCGGTAGTACCGGGGTTACACGATTTTGCACGGTAACGTCTAGTTTTTAGCCCCTTGTATTTAAGCCCCCTTCTCCCTCCTCACTCATTGCTGACCAACCACAGGACAAACACTTCCTTGAGCATTCACTCCACCTCTCCCCTCTCCTTTAGAGCTAATCCTTGGTTCCCTTGAGCTAGGGTTTGAGAAGAGAGGTGATTTCTAGTGAAGTGAAACCAAGCTTTGAGAGCCCCATCGTTCTTCTCCTTCTCAAGAGCACTTGAAGCATCTCCGAGTCTTTGGTTTGCATTTGTTACTCTTGAAGCTTGCTTCTAGACGGTTAGGCGTCGCCCGCGAGTGCCCTCTTGGTGTGGTGCACCCGGGATCGTTTGTATTGCCCTCTCCTTTGTGGAGAATTCTTAGTGAGCACCAATCTTCCTTTGTGGGGGTTGGAAGAGGAAAAGAGGCTCTTGGTGATAGCCCTCCCTTTGTGGGATCCTCAACGGAGACGTAGCATCCTTTGTGGGTGTGAACTTCGGATTAAATCTTGTGTCTCCTTTGCTTGCTTGAATTTGTTGTTTCTAACTAACCCTAGAACTTGTTTTAGCCCGATCTATCAATTGGTTGCTATCCAACTCATTTCTGTGGTTGCAGGTGGTTCTTAGCATCTAAACTTAAACTTTGATTCAAGTAGAATTGTTAGAAACCTCACGAATTCAAATTTCGCTTTAGGTCATTTCTGCCTGTCGGTAGTACCGACCTGGTACCGGTAGTACCGACGTCGTCGGTAGAACCGGCACCACGTCGGTAGTACCGACAGGAGTTTTAATCCACTCGCTTTTGTTTTAGAAATTTAAAGTGATCCTATTCACCCCGCCTCTAGGCATCACAAGGTCCTTTCACACGCGCGGCCCCGCCACCACCTGCACGCTACGCCGAGCCAGTGCAGATGTACCGACGTCGTCCGGTGCCTCCACAGCCGCTGGCTTCTCTGGATCCTGCCCCGGAGGTGCCCGTCGACTATGCGCCTCCTGTGCGCTATATCTACGAGCGCCGTTTGACGGTTCCGCCTCCTCCACCATCGTCACTGGAGCCGTCTCTGCCTCCACCGCCCCCCACATCGCCTCTGCCGCCACCACCGCCGCCTCCACCACGCCGCTCTCGGGTGGAGCCGACCGTGTACCACCCGCTGGTCATCCATCAAGATCATCGTCACATCCCCATGGTGACCCGGCAGGCGGCCGGGGTTCTTCGGCCGTGGGCTCTCTCCGCCACTGAGGGGGAGCCGCGACTCTCTCCGATCTCGACGTCGGTCTGTGAGGCTCTGGCAGATCCGAACTGGCGTAGTGCGATGGAAGAGGAGTATGACGCTCTTCTTGCCGACCAGACTTGGGACCTTGTGTCGCGTCCGTCTGGTTGCAATGTGGTGACCCGCAAGTGGATTTTGGACGATCAAGCGACGGGCTGATGGTACTTTGAAGCGCTATAAGGCGTGTTGGGTCCTTTAGGGGTTCACTCAGCGTCTTGGCGTGGACTATGATGAGACTTTCAGTCCAGTGGTGAAGCCTGCTACAATGCACACATTTCTCTCTGGCTCTCTCTCGGTCTTGGCCGGTGCACCAGCTCGATGTCAAGAATGCATTTCTTCATGGCACTTTGACTGAGACCGTCTACTGCAGCCAGCCAGCAGGGTTTGTGGACTCCAGTCGTCCGGATTTGGTTTGCCGGTTGAACAAGTCTCTCTATGGTCTGAAGCAGGCTCCACGGGCATGGTACTCTCGGTTTGCCACCTTCTTGCTGACATTGGGGTTTGTTGAGGTCAAGTCAGATACTTCGTTGTTTATATATCACCATGCTGATGGGGTTGCCTACCTCCTCCTATACGTTGATGACATTGTTCTGACTGCCTCTAGTCCGCAGCTGCTCTAGCGGATTATCTCCTCTCTTCAGCAGGAGTTTACTATGAAGGATCTGAGAAACCTTCACCACTTCTTGGGCGTGACAGTTGAACCCCGTCAGGCTGGTCTTCTTCTTCACCAGCGTCAGTATGCCCTTGATATCCTGGAGCGTGTTGGGATGACTGATTGCAAGCCTTGCTCGACTCCTGTTGACACTCAGGCGAAGTTGTCTGCTACTCTGGGTGATCCTGTGGCTGATCCTACAGCCTATCGGAGTCTTGTTGGAGCCTTACAGTACCTCCCTTTCACAAGGCCGGACCTTACCTACGCTGTCCAGCAGATCTGCCTCCATATGCATGATCCTCGGGAGTCACATCTTGCTGCGTTGAAGCGTCTTCTTCGCTACATCCGCGGCACGGTTGACTCTGGCTTGGTCCTCCACCGGTCTCCTTCTGCGTTGCTGGTCGTCTACACTGACGTTGACTGGACGGGGTTCCCGGACACGCGCCTCTCTACTCAGGTTATGCCATCTTCCTTGGCGGTAACCTGATCTCCTGGTCGTCCAAGCGACAGCTGGTTGTCTCCCGCTCAAGTGTTGAGGCGGAGTACCGGGCTGTTTTCAACGGCGTGGCTGAGGCGTCCTGGCTTCGACAGCTCTTGGCGGAGCTTCACAGCCCGCTCGCCAAGAGCACGCTCGGCTACTGCGACAACGTCAGCGCCGTGTACCTCTCCACCAACTCGATTTAGCATCAACGGATGAAGCATGTGGAGATTGAATTACATTTTGTTCGTGACTGGGTGGCTATCGGTGATGTTCGGGTTCCTCATGTACCGATCACCTCCCGGTTTGTTGACATCTTCACCAAGGGTCTTCCCTCCTCGACCTTCTCGGAGTTTCGGTCCAGCCTCAACATAGCTAGTGGCTGCGGGAGGCCTTGTGTGTGAGTTTCTTTCTTGGTTGGCCAGTCTTGTACACCGCTACGCCGGTAGTCCAGACTGCGCGGGGGGGGGGGGGGGTGTTAGTGTATATATATGTGGCCCATATGGCCTGTGTATAGCCCGTATAGAGGCCCATGTATAGCTAACTATAGACCCACCCCTCTAGGGGTTGGACGAATACACTGAACTATTCTCTCCTACATTTTGTTAGGTTAAGCATTTTTTTTGTTACGGGGCTGCCCCTGTTGTTACTTCTCTTTCTTCTTAAAGAAAAATGTGCTATGCACGTCTCCAAAAGTTTGCATTGACATCTGGGTCTAGTACCTAATACATTGAACTGACTTTGTTGTTTGCTTTGTAACGTACGACTACTTCTCTTTCTTCTTAATGAAAAATGTGATATGCATGTCTCAAAAAGTTTGCATTGCTATCTGTACATTGACCTGACTTTGATGTTGATATTTCAGCCATGTTTGTTTCAAATTATGGCCGATTTTGAAGGCTCAATTATGGAGAGATTAAAAAATCAGAAGATCCTCATAATCCAGAACTCAGAATTCCCCGGTTTTCCTTAACTCATCCCGTAACTCCTGATTTTCCTTAACTCATTCCATAACCCCCGGTTTTCCAATAATCCATAATTCATTTTTTATTTAAATTTTATTTCGTTTTTCATTTGTTATATACTAACACAATTTTATCATAGTTTAGCGGCACCATCTAGAAAAGGAACATTGTGGTAAGTTGAACCTGTATCGAAAGCACTCGATTCTTAGTGTCAGATACATACTTTAGAAACGCTTCAAGTTTAACCGAGAGAACTTTGAGATGTCCTTGTCGCCGTACCTCCTATTTTTTTTCCTATTGGTGATTACCTCAATCAAACCGAGAGAACTTTGAGATATCCTTGTTGCTCCAAATGTAAACAGATCTATCCTGCTCCCACCAAACGTCCATGCCTGACGCTGTCACAGGTGACTGCTCTGAAAAAACTAGCCACCCAAGTTTAATTAAAATAGAAAATACATTGGTTTTTCTCTCAGCGTGATAGCTACGGAGTACTTACACACACAGGACGACAGCATATGCCATCTGAACAGATTTGCGTCTGAACAGAACAGATGAACAAGATATGGACGAGAGGTTACAGACAAGCTGTGCTGATGAATTGAAAAGGATTGCTAGCTCCAGTGCATAAAAAATAAAGCATAAAACCAGCTAGCTCCCCCTAAGCAAGCTCCATTGACAGCAATACCACAATGGTGCGGCTACTTGAGTCTCTGCTGCTCAACCTCGCCTTGCTCGCATGCCATGTCATGCTGCTTGCGCCCCAGGCCATACTGGCAGCTCCAGCAAGATCCACCTCAGACATCACCGACCACCTTGCACTCATGTCCTTCAAGTCATGCATAATGAGTGACCCGTCAGCAGCTCTTGCATCATGGGGTAACCTATCGATTCCCATCTGCCAGTGGCGAGGCGTGGAGTGTGGCTTCAAAGGAAGCCGTTGTGGCCGCGTGGTGGCGTTGGACCTCGCAGAGCTCAAGCTTCTTGGCACCATCACCCCTGCGGTTGGCAATCTCACTTACTTGAGGCGACTCGATCTTTCATTGAATCACTTCCATGGCGTCCTTCCACCACAACTTGGTAAGCTCCATGACCTTGAGGCTCTGCAGCTTAGCCACAACTCCATCGAAGGGCAGATACCACCATCACTCTCCAACTGCAGCCGCCTTGTGAACATTTCTATAAACGTTAACAAGCTGCAGGGGGGAATACCAAGTGCGTTCAGCTCGCTGCATAACCTCGAGATACTCTATCTTGCTGAAAATTGGATTACAGGAAAAATCCCTGCCAGCATCGGAAGCCTTGTCAATCTGAAAATGCTCGTTCTGGATTTCAACAACATGACAGGATAAATCCCAGCGGAGATTGGCGGCCTCGTCAGTCTTACAACGATACAGCTAGGTATGAACCAATTCTAAGGAAAAATCCCCAGTTCACTTGGAAACCTCTCAGAATTGACTTTTTTGGATACTTACGGCAATAACCTAGAAGGAAACATCCCACCACTCCAAGGCCTCTTATCTCTCAATGTATTTCAGTTGGGACCAAACAAGCTCGAAGGAACAATTCCCTCTTGGTTAGGCAATCTCACTGCACTAGTATTTCTAGATCTTCAAGGAAACGGTCTAGTAGGTCAAATCCCAGAATTTTTAGGAAACCTTGAGCTGCTTAAGGTCCTTTCTCTGTCAGAGAACAAACTTTCAGGATTCATACCCCATTCGATCGGAAACCTTCATGCCCTCACTACACTATATCTATCCAATAATAAATTAAAAGGGTCTTTGCCTCATTCCATGTTAAACCTCTCTTCTCTTGAAATTCTAGACATGGATTACAACAACTTGACTGGTACGTTTCCACCGAACATAGGTAGCAAGTTTCCAAAACTACAACTCTTTTTTGCATCAGACAATCAATTCCATGGCATGCTCCCGTCATCTTTGTGCAATGCCTCCATGCTTCCAAATATGGAAATTGTATTCAACTTCTTCTCAGGAACAATTCCACAATGCTTAGGAGCTTACCAAAAGCACTTGTCTGTAGTGTTATTAGCATATAATCAGTTTGAAGCAACACATGATGCACATTGTGGATTCATTACTGGTTTGACCAATTGTAGCAATTTGAGAGTACTATCCTTTGATTCCAACAAATTCTAAGGTGTGTTACCAAATTCAATCGCTAATCTCTCGACACGATTGGAGTTTCTCAGCATAGAAGACAACAAGGTAACTGGAACAATAACAGAAGGGATAGGGAACCTCATCAACCTGAATGTACTTGAACTGGATAATAACAATCTAGTATCCACTATTCCAGCATCCACCGGCAAACTCAAGAAGTTAGATAGATTATATTTATCGAAAAACGTTTTGTCAGGACCCATCCCTGTAGCTCTGGGTAATCTTACAAAACTTACTAGACTTATTCTCAGTACTAATGTGCTTAGTGGACCTATACCTTCCGATCTCTATAACTGTCCTTTAGAAATTTTGGATCTTTCTCACAATAATCTTTCTGGTCCGATACCTAAAAAACTATTTTCCATATCAACATTGTCGAGTTCAATGAGTCTTGCATATAATTCGTTGTCTGGGAATTTGCCATCAGAAGTGGGAAATCTGAAGAATATTTAATGAACTTGATTTTCAAATAATATGATTTCCGGTGAGATTGCAACCTCTACAGGTATGTGTCAAAGCTTGCAATATCTCAATACATCTGGAAACATCCTTAAAGGGGCAATTCCACTATCCATAGGAAACCTAAGGGGACTCTTGGTGCTAGATCTTTCTGATAACAAATCTGGGACCATTCCAGAGATCCTTGGTAGCCTAACAGGCCTTTATTCGCTGAATCTCTCATTCAACAAGTTCCAAGGTGGAGTTCCGCAAGATGGGGTATTTCTCAATGCAACTGCGATTTCGATCGCTGGAAATGATGGCTTGTGTCGTGGTATCCCTGAACTGAAATTGCCACCCTGCTCCAACCACACAACCATGAAGCCATCTAAAAAACTAGAAATAATAATCTCCATATGTGGTGCACTTTTATTTGTCACATTAGTATTTGTGCTGACCATTTTCTACCATAATAAGAGTTGCAAGACAAACAAAAGCCTACAACTACAAAGACTGGCCATCAGTGAGCAATACATGAGGATTTCTTATGCTGAATTAGCTAACACAACAAATGCTTTTGCCTCTGAGAACCTCATTGGAGCAGGGAGCTTTGGGTCAATGTACAAAGGAAGAATTAGAGGTGACGGCCAGCAAGTAATCGTTGCTGTCAAGGTTATAAACCTCATGCAACGTGGTGCTTCTCTAAGTTTTATTGCAGAATGTGAGACTTTAAGATGTGCTCGACACCGAAACCTAGTGAAGATATTAACGGTGAGCTCAAGTATTGATTTTCAGGGCTGTGACTTCAAGGCCATTGTGTATGAGTTTCTGCCTAATGGAAATTTAGACCAACGACTGCACCAACAAATTACAGAGGACGGTGAACAAAAGGCACTAGATCTGACTGAAAGGCTAGACATTGCAATTGACGTGGCATCCTCACTTGATTATCTTCACCAACATAAGCCGACTCCAATTATTCATTGTGATCTTAAGCCAAGCAATGTTCTCCTGGATACTGATATGGTCGCCCATGTTGGTGATTTTGGGCTTGCAAGGTTTTTGTATCAAGACATGGAGAAATCAAGTGGTTGGGAATCAATGAGAGGATCAATTGGTTATGCAGCTCCAGGCGTGTTTCCATATATTTGCTTCCTCTATTCTCCTCTAATAAAAGTTTGCAGTGGTAGGTTGTCATGGGTAGTTAGGAGCCTCGTGGGCCGGATAGGTGAGCCCATTAGGGTTAGATTAGAGATAAGGTTAGATCCTTTCTTAGAGATTAAGTTAGCCTCTCTTTATAATGAGAGGACTTGTACCATTTGAGGGAACAAATGAGAATATCAATCTATTAGGGTTAGCCCCTTTATCCCTGCCTGTGTGGTCCGGCTGCCGCCAACGGTGAGGTCAGGCTGCTAGGGTTCAATGTCATCCGGATCGTGGTACATAACAACTTGGTATAAGTTTGCTTTGGCTTCGTGTCTAATCCATGGCTTCTGCTGCGGAGGAGGCCCGGTTCGCCTACTGGCAGTTGCGGGAGCGGGAACGCATCGTGCGACAGGCGGCAGCGGTGCGCCTACAGGCTGCTGCCCGTGGTCTCCTGGCGCGACAGTTGCGGGAGTATCGCCAGCAGTTGCGGGATCGGGACCGCATCAACGCCCGCCTGGGTGAGGCGGCGAGAAGCGGCGGCTGTGGTGCACCTCCAGGCTGCAGTGCGCAGCTTTCTCGCGCGTCGGCGACTGCAGGAGATGCGCCGACGAGCGTGTATCCTACACCAAGGCCAGCAGAGGGCAGCGGCATAACGACAGGCGGTGGTTTGACTCCAGGCGGCTGCGCGCGGCCTCCTCACGCGGCGACAGGAAAGGACAGCGGCGCTGCGTCTGCGGGCGGCGGCGCGGGACCTCCTCGCTCGGCCCCGGCCGTCGCGGGACTTGCTGGGCGCGGTTCCTGCCGTCACCCGGGTAGAGGAGGTGGCGGCGTGGATTGAGATTCCGCCGACGGTCGTTGCTTCTTCGCAGCGGACGGTTGCATCGCGCGCTTCCGCCCAGGCTGTCCGCCAGCGGCCAGACGCTGCTACTTCGCGCCACCGGCCGTTGCGCGGCCTTCTCCGAGGGCGACCATGGCGTCGACAACAGCCACGTTGCGACATCTGTGGCCCGCAGCCAGGTTGCGCACGGTGCCGGCAGGCGCGGGGCTGTCAACAAGGTTGGCCGCCGAGAGGCCGTCGACGCTGGCCGATCTGTTCCCTATCAACATGGCCGGGGACGTCGCATCTCGCAGGGGTGGCCACCAGCGATTGCGAGATTTGCGGCGGCGGCTGTTGCGGCCGCAACACTCAGATGCTGCGGCATTCCTCTGATCCAGTAGCAGAAGCAGTTCCGAAGGCCGTATGGGCTGGATTGGTGGGCTGCATCCATTTTGTTTCAGCCCAGTTGCCGATAGTTTGAGATCCAGGTGGAAATCGATATGCATTTGGTCTTTGGGCCTCTGTTCCTCATGCGACCGGTGCTGTTTTCACATCCACAATGATTAGTGGTTTACTTTTAGTCCAAAATAAAATAAGGCCCAGATGTAAAAGGTTTTATTTAGGTGCTAAGTTTTTATCGAGTCAAGTCATCTCCAAGCTGCAGCTCGAGGACGAGCTCAAAAAGGAGGGAGTTATATCATGGGTAGTTAGGGGCCTCGTGGGCCGGATGGGTGAGCCCATTAGGGTTAGATTAGAGATAAGGTTAGAACCTTTCTTAGAGATTAAGTTAGCCTCTCTATATAATGAGAGGACTTGTACCATTTGAGGGAATGAATGAGAATATCAATCTATTAGAGTTATCCCCTTTATCCCTGCCCGTGTGGTCCGGCTGCCGCCAACGGTGAGGTCGGGCTGCTAGGGTTCAGGGTCATCCGGATCGTGGTACATAACATAGGTTCTATGTAAGCTAAAGCTTTGTTAGTTTTCATCGCTTACAAAACTACAAGTTCGATGAAACTCAGTTTTCTAGAGTAGATCAGGAAAAGAAAAATAAACAAGTCATTTCACACTTATTTGTAAATACAACAAAAAATTTCATTAGTTTTGTAAATGAATACTACTACAAGAAACATAGTATTTTGCATACCCAAATTCTTGAAAAGGTTGCTTTCTTACAGAAGAACTCCTTTTGGAATTTGGATGATTTCAGAGTATGGATTGGGCAACAAGGTCTCCACCCAGGGTGATGTCTATAGCTACGGCATACTTTTACTCGAGATGTTCACTGGAAAAAGGCCAACAGATAATGACTTTGCGGAAGTCATCGGGCTTCGAAGTTATGTTCAAATGTCACTACCAGATAGCATGTCTACAATCATAGACCATCAACTTTTTTTTTTGAAATAAAAGACCATCAACTATTAACAGAGATGGAAGATGATAAAGCTAGCAGCTTCAACTCAAGCAACATTAGAGAAACCATAATGGTCTGCATCACTTCAGTTCTGCAAGTTGGGATTAGGTGTTCAGAGGAGACACCGTCCGCCAATCGAAGATGCTATGAGGGAACTGCAAGCCATTAGAGACAAGCTTCACAGCCAACTATCTGATGAAGGAGCACCACCGAACCACTAAAATATTCCAATTACTTTCTGCACTTCTGCAGGAATGCACCTTGGTTGCAGAGACTGCCGGGTCAATGGTTCTTTGCCATTTGAGATTTGTGTGAATGCTTGCTACCAAGAAATAGTGTTTCCAGAATGGTTTCCGCCTTGGCCCAAATAAGTGATAAGCTTCGCAAGGACTTGGCCATAACGGTTTCTAAGTTCCTTGCTAATTTAATTGGTACCCGAAAAGGCTCAGTCTTTGTTCGACAAATAATTGTTCAAGTTTAATGAAGGGAATGTTCGGTTCCAACTTCTTCTTCATAATTGACCTGCTCACTTGCATATTTACATCTAGCAGGCTTTCATCTTCAACCGAGTTCTTCCTACAAAGTTTTTTCGTTTTCATTTCAAAGATGGTGAAACGTTTTTTTTTCCTGCCTAGTTTCCTCCTATGCTACGGCATGGCAAATTGCAACTGTTGCGCATGTAGCAAGTAGGATCACAAGGACAGACACCTAATAAGGTCAGTGGAGAGAGTATACCTCCGGCGCGGAGTCGAGGACGAGGCCAATGGACTGGAGCGGCAGAGGTTACCGTCGGCGTCACGCAGACCGCAGACGGTGACGGCGCGCGCGAAGCCGGGTATGGACCTTGGCGGGCGGCAGTTGCTGGACTGCTTCTGCACCGAGAGCCAAGGGCACTCGCGCTGCGGAAGAACACGAGAGTCGAGCGGTGGAGCTCCAGCCTGTGGGCGGTGGCGGTGGAGGAGATTTCGCCGTGGGCACACGAGTTCGCCGATGTCAGATGAAAGGAAAAAAATGTCCATTCCACAACCCTCATCTATAGGCGCAGTCTGAGTTTTAACCCTTAACCACAAAATCAGGTATTCAGCACCTCCGAACTATCAAAACCGTCCAACTTACACCCCTCAGCGGTTTTTTAAGGTGGTTTTCGCTAATATGGCCGCCACATCAGTTGTCCTTGTTGTCACACTTTAGGAGAGCCCACATGTCATTGAGCCGGGGACCTCCTTCTTCCTTCGGCGGGAGAGAAGCCAACACACTGCCTCACACCTCGTCCCTGGCACCGGTCGGTAGGCCTCGCGGTGGCGGATGACCGGTGGGAGCAGGGACGCTGTCCTCCCCATCCTACCGCCGCCGCCATCCGCGCTCTCTCTCTCTCAATCTCCATTGACGGCCCCGAGCTCCGGCGACCTCCAGCCCCGTGCTGCTACTGCTACTTGCACTGGTCGCCTCCTCTCCGCTCGGTGCCCCTGAGTCGATGTCGGTGTTTTAGACCGGCAACCTACTACGGGGAGTACCCGAAGTAGATGAATGTGACTCGCCGAGATCGGTAACTCGAAGGAAGAGACACGTGGCACACAATTTAGACAGGTTCGGGCCGCGAGGTGCGTAATACCCTACGTCCTGTATGCTGCGTAGCTCTGGATTGATAGGGCACGATTACAAGATGGTGCAATGGTGCGCCGTGAGTTGTATGAGAAGAGATTGGATGAGGGAGATCGGTCCCTGCCCCGCCTTATATAGTCCGAGAGGCAGGGTTACAAGTCGGAGTAGGAAGAGAGTACTAGTCGAGTACGCCTAGGAGTCCTCTGTACAGTGCGGAACATGCACAGCTTCCTAACCGAGTACTACTCTTGTGTAGTCCTTGTGCTCCACGCCTTCAGGTGCCGTGTAGCGCAAGCCGGGTAGTCCCGGGGGCCCACCGAGTAGTCGGTCCCGGTACCCACCGATGTAGTGGGCCCGGGGAGGTCCATACGACAAGCCCCCGAGTACTTTGTAGTCGAGAAGGATAGCTTCCGGTAGTCTTGACGGCCTTAACGAGTAGTCCTCAAGCGTCCCTGAGTGCTACAAGTCAAAAGTCCTCAAGAGTAGTCGAAGCATCCCGAGGCTGGAATGTACTCCAGCTGATGTTTGAGCAATCTTGAAGTCTTCTCGAGTAGTCCCAAGCGTCCTTGAAATCTGCCTTCGAAGGTCTTCAAGAAATGCCTGTCTTGTCTTGAAGCCGAAGCCGTCGTGGAGATGCGATTTGCAGAATCGCAATCCACATGGAGTAGCCCCCGAGCCTCGAGCCGCGGGCTCTGGCTGAGGGTCCATCTGAATTCTTGGCAAGAAAATCCCGAAAAATCCGGAGAGAAAAAACCGAAGGACACGTGGCACGGAGCCCCCGAGCCTTGAGTCGAGTACTTCCTCTCGAATTGAAGGGTCTTCTTGGAGAATGTGTCCTGAGATGCTCTTGAGACTAGCCGCGTCCCAGGTAGTCGAGTAGAAGTAGCCGAGCCCCCGAGGTGAGGCGCGTCGACTAGTAGAATACGAAGAGTCACGCGCAGCCGCTGAGTCAGCCGCGCGCAGACTTATCCAGCCGCCCGTTACGGAGGCGATTTGGCTTATAAATAGAAGCCGAAACCCTTAGGGTTTGTCACCCCAAGTGAGCCGCAGTCATTTCCGTTTGAATCTTGAAGTAGATCCACTCCAGCGCCTGCTGCCGCCGTAGTAGATCCGAGCGCATCGCCGCCCGAAGGATTTAGGGTAGCCCCCGAGCGGATGCGAGTGAAGACTCCTTGTACTTGGAGGATGAAGCCGTCGCCGTCGAAGACGTCCAAGGCCGGCGGGAAGAAGAGGAGCCGTGCAGAGGCCGCCGCGGCCGCCACGGATGCGGCGCCGCCCATGTCTCCACCGCGCGCTGATCCAAGCCGCGAGTGGAAAAAGTCGAAGGTCAAGACGGAGGACCTGCTGACCCTGTTGAACAGCGGGTTCATCAGGGAGAAAGAAGTCGACATGTGGAGATCCGCCGCAGGAGATCCGTATCCGATGGAGAAGGCGGAGGACGAGATCCCGATGTTCTCGCGCTTCGTGGAGCGCGGGCTTGCGCTCCCAGCAAGTGACTTCTTCAAGGGGCTGCTCGGGTACTACGGCGTCGAGTACCTCAATTTGAACCCCAACGGCATCTTCCACACGTCGGTCTTCGTCCACTTCTGCGAGGCCTTCCTTGGAATCAAGCCGCACTGGGTGCTCTTCCGGAAGTTCTTCCGCGTGAAGCCGCAGCCCAGTGCTTCCAACCCCAGAGTAGTCGGGGGAGCCGGGATCCAGCTGAGGGAGGACGCCGCAGACCAGTACCTGGCGTACAAGCTCGTGGACTCCAACACGGACTGGAAGACGCGGTGGTTCTACATCACCAACCACCACCCAGGCCTGCCGAAGCCGAGCGGACGGCAGCCCAGGCATCGGGAGTGGTGGAACACAGAGCCCACCATGCAGGAGGGGATCCAGCTCCCTGAGCTGCTAGCGCGCATCCGGGTGCTCAGAGAGGCTGGACTGAGGGCCGAGCACGTGGCCTTCAGTTTCATGAAGCGCCGGATCCAGCCGCTGATGGCGAGGGATACGTTGGGCTTCGAGTACACCGGCGACGACGACACGTCGCGGATGCCGGGGGGCGAGCTGGACGACAACGACATCATCGAGAGGTTGTCGCGCATCTTCAAGGACATGCCAGAGTACACGGCGTGCCCTGTCGAGGAGTACTCCGCCGCGCGCCCGCCCAACGAGGTGAGTAGCCGTACCCCCCTCGTCGAGTAGTAGGCACTTGTAGCAGAGTTGCTGACGCCTTGTGTCTTTTGCGCAGGATGATGTGAAGCGGTTTGTCTCCGAGCCGCAGCCACCGCCGAGCGGGATCGAGATCCCGGCGGAGGGGAAGGTGAAGGAGCGCCGTGAAGTCGGTGAAGGCGACGACCCCGTCATCGTGGAGGATACCTCCGATGACGAAGAAGACGAAGAGACGCTGCAGGACCGCTTCCAGCTGCGGTCGAGGTTTAGCCGTCCGGGCTTGCCTCACGTGCCACTCATCCAAGACCCTCCGGCTAGCCTGGAGGCTAGCCTTGCTGCGCCGCCGCGGAAGCCGCGCAACCCCGCCAAGAAACGGGTGGCGAAGAAGATGAAGGTCTCAGAGACCACCCTTCCGGAGGTAAGTTATCCTGAACAGAGTAGTCGAGTACCCAGTGATCGAGTACGGTGCTGACGAGTAGTCGTCCTTGTGTGCAGGAGGTGCCGCCAACGGAGCCCGTCGAAGAGGGCGACGAAGGCGTGTGGGACCCGGTGGGGGAACCGGCTGGAAGCCGAAGTCCAGCCCCCACTGTCGAAGATCTTCTGGCGCAGCTGGAGCGCCAGCCCCCTGCTCCGGTGGAGAGCAGAGTACCCGCGGCCGCCGCCGTTGGAGAGATGGAAGCCGCAGGGACGCAAGAAGACATGCCGCGCCGCCGCCGCCACCGTGGAGGAGGCAGTAGCCGAAGAGGCGGAAGAAGAGACGCCCGCCGAGGGTGGACTGGTTGACATCGCCAGCATCCTCGGTGCTCCGGCCGTGACTATCGTCCGGTCGACCTTGTAAGTACCACGTCTTCATGAGTAGTACTCGCTGCAGTAGTCGATGATTGCCTGACGATTTTCTGTGTACACTTGTGCAGAAAATCCACAGATCTGAGCTGGGACGGGGAGGAGCCCGCGACAGCGAAGGCAGGAGAGGCCGTGCCACCCGTCGAAAAGCCCGCTCCCGAGGCCCAAGCCGCGACCGAGCCCCCGGCTGCCGAAGCGCCGCTGCCAGAGGCGGCCATAGTTGAAGGTAAGTACCCTTCTTGAAGCTGTAGAACTCCAGGACGAGTAGTTGTAGGCACTGATGCGCGTGTTCCTTGTTGACAGGCGCTGAAGGAGGTGACATCCCTGCAGGGGTACCCATGCAGGAGCTGACACCAGAGGCCCCGGAGGCCGCGGGAGGTGCCCCCGAGCCCGAGGGGGAAGCCGTCGAGAAGTCCGCCGAGGGGGAGGCGGCTACCACGTCGCCAGGGGTTGCCCTGGAGGTGGCGATCCGATCCCTCGAGATCCAAGACGCAGAGCCTATCCGCTCGGCGCCGATGACGGAGGCTACATCGAGTAGCCGCGGCGGGATCGAGCTGCTGGCCGACGATCTCGTCGAGCCGGCAACGGCAGCCCGGCACACGGAGGCGATCCGGCGGGGGCCGGCCAGTGGATGAAGGTACGTAGTCGTAGCCTCCCCGAGTAGTCAATCCTTTGCGTTGAGTACTGCGTTGACTTGAGCTTGTCTTGTGCGGGACGTCACGGAGCGATCCCGCGAGAAGTCGAACATGCTTTGCAAGGCTACGGCGACACCGTGCTCCGAGCCGAGGCCCCGGAGGAGCGACTCGTGAAGTCGCGGAAGCACGCGGCCGCGATGCAGTCGAAGCTCGACGCCGCCTTCGCCAAGTATCACAACAATGTGATGGAGCTGCAGGCGAAAGGCGACGACTTGGTGCGGAAAAACAAAGGCCTCCGCAACAAGAATAAGGGTAAGTCCTTTGACTTGTCGAGTACTTGTTGGAAGCCGTCAAAGCCTCTGACCCGTTGTTGTGGTGTGTTGCAGAACTCGAAGGCCAGGTGGAGCAGTTGAAAGCTTCGGAGGTCAGCATGAAGAACCTCTTCTACCGGGAGCAAGAAGCCCGCCAGGTACTTGAGCTCGACTACAAGGAGCTCGCCTTCGAGTGCGAGAAGCACATGGAGCTGCGGATTGCCTCTGACCGAGATCTCGTCAACTGCTACAAATCTTTGCAGAAGTTGAATGAAGATTGCGAGGCGCTCCGGGCCCAGCTGAAGGACCTTGAAGAGGCTGCTCTCCCGATCGCGAGGCTTCTGGTGCCTCACCCGGGCGGCCCCAAGATCGCCCCTCTGGCGGATCGACTTCGTGAAGCGCCAAGCCGGCTGGCCGCCTACGTCAAGCACATGGCCAAGTCGATCCCGAAGCAAGTGCTAGCCTTCATGAAGTCGTACTTCCCGAAGGCTCCAGTGGAGGTGGTCGCCGGCGGGGTAGCCGCCAACTGCTCGGATGAGCGAGACGCGAGCTGCCGGGAGCGAGATGGCTCCCCATCGCGGAGCAAGTAGCCCTGCATAGGTAGCTTAGTAGCCACAGTTGTACAACAACCACTTGTAATGAACTTATTCATGTATCAATGAAATGAAGTTGTTCCATTGATGAGTACTCGTAACCGCGATCTCAGAGTGCGGAGCGCCCATCGTGGAGTAGGTGCGAGTAGTGGTACTCGGCTTTAGTAGTCCCGTCGTAGGGAATAGACAGTAAAGAAGTTGATGAACGATCAAACTTTATTACTGAAGAAGTACACCTGGATGGCCAGGGCCGTAGTTACAAGTAGTCGCCTGGACCCGGAGGCCGCTTACAGCTAAGTGGAGCTGGTGCGGGTAGCCGCTTGCAGCTGGTGATCCGTAAGTAGCCGTGTAGGCTGGACCGCAGATCCGTAGGTAGCCGTGGGGGCGGATCTTGGAATGTGGTCTCTTGATAGACCGCCGCTAGAGTCCTTGACGCTCGTCGCGGCCCGGGGGTCCGTAGGTAGCCGCACGGGGCCGGACTCGGAGGAGAGTAGTCCGGAGACTTGAAGCCGGGACCCGGGGGGTCGCTTGCGGCAAGGGGCGTTGATGTAGTCGTGTAGACTTCAACCGCGGAGTAGTCGTGAGACTAGGCGTAGAATCGACGAGTTGGTCGACGTTCCACGAGTTGTTGACCTCTTCGCCTTCAAGTGTTTGGAGGCGGTAAGAGCCCGGCCCGGTCACCTTAGCCACGGTGAAGGGGCCTTCCCATGGGGAGCCGAGCTTGTGAAGTCCTTCCGTGTTCGGGATACGGCGGAGGACAAGATCTCCAACGTTGAAGGAGCGTTCCTTGACGTTGCGATCGTGGTAGCGTCGGATACCCTCCGGTACCTTGCCGATTGGACGAGGGCGGCGCGGCGAGCTTCTTCGAGACCGTCGATATCAACTCGTCCGTCGTCTTCCGAGACGCCTTCGTCGTAGTGCTCCACCGCCGGCGAGTTCCATATGACGTCGGCGGGGAGGATGGCTTCGCAGCCGTAGACCAAGAAGTAGGGGGGATTGCCCCCGTTGGCTTGGATGGTTGAGTCCGCGGCCCCCGCAGTGCATTGGGTAGTTCCTTGATCCACTTGCCCCCTTTAGAATTGGCGGCGTCATGTAGCCGCTTCTTGAGGGCGTCGAGCACCATCCCATTGGCGCGCTCGACTTGTCCGTTGGCCCGTGGATGGGCGACTGAGACGTATCTGACGTCGATCCCGCTGTTCTCGCAGTACTCCCAGAACTGATGGTTGTTGAAGTTGGACCCCAGGTCTGTGATGATGCGGTGGGGTAGCCCATAGCGGTGTACGAGTTCATCCAGGAAGTCGAGTACTCTGTCAGCCTTGGGGCATGTGACCGGCTTGACCTCGATCCACTTGGTGAACTTGTCGATGGCCACCGGTACCTCGTTGAATCCTCCCCGGCGCGGTTGGCGGTGGCCCAATCATGTCGAGCCCCCGGCGGGCAAAGGGCTAGGTTGGCGGTATGTTGACTAGCTTGTAGGCCGGGACGTGTTGCCGCTTGGCGAAGAACCGACATCCTTGGCACCTTCTGACGAGTTCTTCGGCATCGCTCAGGGCTGTGGGCCAGTAGAAAGCTCGCCGGAAGGCCTTGCTGACCAGCGTACGTGAAGACGCGTGGTTGCCGCAGACGCCCTTGTGAATCTCCTCCAAGATGTCCTTGCCTTCTTCACGAGGGACGCACTTCATGAGTACTCCAGAAGATGCGCCCCGCTTGTAAAGCTTGTCGCCGACGAGGACGTAGGACTTGGCGCGGCGGACGAGTTGTTCGGCCGCGTTCTTGTCGGAGGGGACCTTCTGCTCGCTGAGGTAGTCGATGAAGGGTTGCCTCCAGTCCGCGTCGATCATCATGACCTCCCCGCCCGGTGGTGGATGGGGCCGGGGCGGTGGTCGGTGGCGCCGGCTCCGGGATGGATGGCGCGTGAAGCTCATGGACGAAGACGCCCGCGGGTACTTGGGCGCGGGTGGATCCGAGCTTCGAGAAGACGTCCGCCGCAACGTTGTTGTCGCGGACAATGTGGTGGAACTCGAGACCATAGAACTTGTTCTCGAGCTTGCGGACTTCTAGGCGATGGCGTCCATATTCTCCTTGTTGCGGTCCCGGGACTTGTTGACTTGGTTGATGACCACCTGCGGAGTCGCCGTAGACTAGTAGCCGCTTGATGCCAAGTGAAGCCGCGAGGCGGAGCCCGTGCGGGGAGGGCTTCGTACTCGGCTTCATTGTTCGAGACCTTCCGGAAGATGCGGGACGTACTTGAGTTGTTCGCCCGTTGGAGAGATCGGGGAGTACCCCTCGCGCCCTGCGCCCTCGAGGTTGAGTGAGCCGTCAAAGTACATCACCCAATGCTCGGTCGCACGGTGGGAGTAGGTAGGCGGTTCTCCCGCCACTCTGCCATGAAGTCGACTAGTGCCTGCGACTTGATGGCGGTGCGTGGCTTGAAGTCGATGGTGAGGGCGTCGAGCTCGACGGCCCACTTGGAGATTCTTCGGTGGCGTACGGGTTCCTCGGGATGTCGCCGAGCGGGTAGTCGGTGACGACGGAAACCGAGTACTCCTGGAAGTAGTGTCGTAGCTTCCGCGAGGTGATGAGTAGAGCGTACGTGAAGCACGCACGGGCCGGTAGCGAGCCTTGGACTCGATAGAACCTCGCCGACGAAGTAGGCCGGGCGCCCCGGACCGGGTAGGCGTGGCGGTCTTCCCCGCCGCTCGACAACGATGGCGATGCGACCACGTGAGTGGTCGCGGCTAGGTAGAGCGAGAGTCGCTCGCCCTTGTGAGGAGCCGTGAGGATTGGCGGCTTCGACGGAAGTCCTTGAGCCGGGCAAGGGCTCGGTCCGCCTCTCGTAGTCCACACGAACTTCTCGTGGTGCTTGAGTAGTTTGAAGAAGGGGAGGCCCCGTTCTCCTAGCCTCGAGATGAATCGTTCAACGCCGCCATGCACCCCGTCAGCTTCTGGATGTCCTTGATGCTCGTGGGAGCTTTCATGCTGGTGATGGCGGAGATCTTCTCGGGGGTTGGCTTCGATGCCGCGCCGGGGCGATGATGAAGCCGAGTAGTTTACCCGAAGGTACACCGAAGACGCACTTGTTCGGGTTGAGCTTCCAGCGGTACTCGCGTAGTGAGGCGAAGGTCTCTTCAAGGTCGTCGATGAGGGTACTGGAGTCCCTGGTTTTGACAACCACGTCATCCACGTAGGCCTCGACGTTCTTGTTGAGTTGCCGCTTGAAGCAGGCCTGGATGGCCCGTTGATATGTAGCACCGGCGTTTTTCGGCCCGAATGACATGGTCGTGTAGCGAAGACGCGCCAAACGGGGTGATGAACGCGGTCTTCTCCTGGTCTTCTTCCTTGATTGCGATCCGGTGGTACCGGAATAGCGATCGAGGAAGCAGAGCAGGTCGCAGCCCGCCGTGGAGTCGATGACTTGATCAATCCGCGGCAACCCGAAGGGGTCCTTGGGGCAGTGCTTGTTGAGGTCGGTGTAGTCGACGCACATCCTCCACTCGTTCGAGTTCTTCTTGCGGACGAGGACGGGGTTGGCGAGCCACTCAGGATGGAAGACTTCTCGGATGAAGCCGGCCGCGAGTAGCTTGGCAAGCTCCTTCTTGATGGCGTCCCGTCTGTCGTCGGCAAAACGTCGGAGGTGTTGTCGCTTGGGGGTGGCCTTTGGATCGACGTTGAGGCGGTGCTCAATCGGCTCCACAGGCACTCCCGGCATGTCCGGCGGCTTCCACGCGAAGATGTCGCGGTTAGCCCGAAGGAAGCTGATGAGCGCGTCTTCCTATTTGGGGTCGAGGCCGGCCCCGATGGTGGTGGTCTTGCTGGGGTCGCCTCGTTCCAAGGTCGACCGCCCTGACGAGTACCTCCTCAGGTGGCTGAGGCTTATTGGCGGCGTCGGACTTCTGCGGGATGTCGAGTTCGCTTGTGGCAAGCTTCTTCGACGCGGCGTAGACCTCCATCATTGGGGTGGGTACTTGGTTTGTTGAAGCGATCACCACGGCCTCTGTATCGCAGTCGTGGGAGATCTTCAAGTCCCCCTGGAGGGAGAGTACGCCGGCTGGACTTGGCATCTTGAGTACCAAGTAGGTGTAGTGGGGCACCGCCATGAACTTGGCGATGGCCGGTCTCGCCGAGGATGGCGTGGTAGGAAGTCTCGAAATCCGCAACCTCGAACTTGATGTACTCGGTGCGGTAGTTATCCCGAGACGCCCCGAAGGTAACTGGCAGTACCACTGAGCCCAGTGGGATAGCCGCGTTGCCTGGGACGATGCCGTAGAAGGGCATGCTTGCTCTTGTTGAGCATGGGGGTGACGTCGAGGTTCATCTTCTTCAAGGTCTTGGTGAAAAGGACGTTGAGCCCGCTTCCACCGTCGATGAGCACCTTGTTGAGCTTGGAACCCGCCACTGTTGGTTTCAGGACGAGAGGGAACCGTCCTGGCTCGGAGAAGCTAGTCCACTGGTCCGCGCGGGAGAAAGTGATGGGCACTTCTGACCACCTGAGAGGGGTCATGACCGCTGGCTCGATGGACATCACTTCGCGACGGGTAGCCTTCTGCTCCCGCCTGCTGGGCAGTCCGCCGAAGAGGACGTTGACGGTCTTCTCGGGTTCCTGGAAGTCGTCGTTGTCGCCGTCCTTTTTCTTGCCCTTCTGATCGTGAGGGTGCGGTGGCTCCGGTGTGTCCTTGAGTGCGTGCCTGAGCTGGTAGCACTGCTCGGTAGTGTGATTGCCGTTCAAATGCCACGGGCACTTCTCCTTCAGCAGGTCCTTGAACCCGCCAGAGTTCTTCTTCGAGTTCCCCTTCGCAGGGCGCTGGATAGCCGCGACGGTGTTGTCTGGCTTGCGCTTGCGGTTGGGACCCGAGTAGTTGCTGTTGTTGTTGTTGTTGTTGTTGCCGCGGCCGCCTTGGTTTGCATTGCGCCGCCGCCGCCACCCCGGTTCTCGCTTGGTCTTGCCGCGGATGGCGTCGTACTTGGCGTTAGCCTTGTCCTCATCGTCCGCCCGGGACGTGATCATGTCCTTGAGGTGGGGAATGGACTTGGGGCGGCGACGACCGAAGTCCTCGAAGGTGCGGCGATGGTAGAGGCCGTCTGGGAAGAGGTCGATGACCTCCTTGTCGGTGACGTCGACGACGGTAGCGCGCTTGTCGAAAAAGCGGCGCATGTACTTGCGGAGGGTCTCGCCTTGTTCCTCGCTGATCATGGCGAGGTCCATGCGAGTACCCGAACGGCCCATGGCGCCCGCGAAGTTGCTTGTAAATTGCTCCTTCGGTGGTCCCACTTGTCGATCGAGTGCTTGTCGAGCGACTCGAGCCATGTGAGTGGTGCCCGGTCCGAGCGAAGGGGAAGTAGAGGCATTTGGTGTCGGCTGTTGCCGCCGCCGTTCTCGATGGAGAGAGCGTAGCATCGGAGCCACCGGATGGGATCTGCTTCGCGTCGTACTTGGTGATCCCCAAAGGCTTGAACTTGTCGGGGAGGAGTAGGTTGCGAAGCCGTGGTGAGAAGGCGGGGAAGCCGTCGCCCTTAGTGGTCGACTTCTTCCGCCGCGGCTCCTCGATCTTCGGCGGGCGTCGTACCCGTCGTGCGAGGCGCCGGAGGCGTGGTGCTTCGCGTGGCCTCGGCCGCCGCGGCCGCCGCCGCCCCCGGCTCTCTCCCGTTGGCTCCGTGGTTAGAGCCGCCGCCGTCGGCCGCCGCCACCGTCGGGATCGTTGCCGCCGCCACCGGCCGGAGCACGGTGGGGGACGACTTCTCGGTTGCCTTGGTCTTGACGTGAGGGTCCGCCGGCGTTGGAGCGGCGGCGGTTTGGATCGGCGGGAGGTCGGCTTGAGTACGGTTGGGACCGGGATCGGCGCTTGCGACTAGTAGCTTCGTTGTCGCGGGGCTTAGCTGGGAGAGGTTGGCTGACTCTGTTGTCGACCCACATGAAGTAGGCTTCTTCAGCGAGCTTGGCGATGACCTCTCCAGCGCGTATGCCCTGAGCCTGGCGTGCGATCGTTGTGATCGACATGAGGCATTGCTCAGGAGTGGTGTGGACTCTGCTCTCGACCGCCTCGAGAGCCTCCGCAAGGTTGCGGATGGGAAGGTTGTCTCTGAGCCGCCGGCGCCGTTCGTTGCGCTTCCTGTTACGCTCGCGTCGGGCGTCCCTGTTGGCGTCGGTCTCACCCGCAGGGGCATCAGCAGACAGCTCGTCTGCGGAGATGTCCTCCGTGTACTTGTACGCGGCCGTGCACTGAGGTTCCCGGGGTGTCGCCGGCAGCCATGAAGACTTGGCGGTCAGGGGTGCCAAGGCTGGACTCAGAAGGTGCCACCTCAGTGGGTGTATTGGAGTCAGCCTGGGCCAGTGGTGTTCCCTCCTGGAACGGTAGTGAGTCGATGTAGGCGACGTAGCGTGAGTCTCCCTTTGCCAGGTCAGCGGGCTTGCGGTCCGGCCAGTAGACGTATCTGCCGGCTGGTGTTGATCTTATAACCAGCCCAGAGGCTGGCCCTGACAAAGGAAGCTCAGTGGAGTCGTCTTCGGACTCGGGCTCCTCGGGGTCCGACCCGAAGTCGAACTCGTAGTCCGGGTTCGAATAGAACTCGGAGAGGGGGTTGGAGCCCGAGACGTGATCGGGGACGGCGTCGGAGTCCGAGTTGTACTCGGTTACGGGCTCCTTGCCGGCCCGTCGTGGAGTAGGAGCCCCCCGTGCGGGCCCGGCCGAGGACGCGGGGGGCCACGCGCGGGGCGCGAGCGTGGTGAAGGGGCCGTCCGCGATGGGCGAGCGGCCCGGCTCGCAAGCGATGGCCCATGGCGACGTCGAGTTCGAGTTGGAGGCGGACTCGAGCTCGAAGTCGGCGTGCTTTGGTTGAAGAGCGAGATTTCGCCGAACTTGCCGGCGAGTTCGCCCGTGACGGCTTCGGGGAAGCGTCACAAGGCCTGTCCTCGGGTTGGGCTGCATGGTCAGGCGGCGCTGGAAGGAGCCCGCGCCATCAGCAGTGCAGACCCAGGCGCCGAAGATGAAGGTGTCGCCGCGGTTGAAGGCGACGGTTGGCTTGATGTGAACGGAAGCCGTCGAGTTCGCCATGTGATCTCGAGCGAGAGCCCCTACCTGGCGCGCCAGCTGTCGGTGTTTTAGACCGGCAACCTACTACGGGGAGTACCCGAAGTAGATGAATGTGACTCGCCGAGATCGGTAACTCGAAGGAAGAGACACGTGGCACACAATTTAGACAGGTTCGGGCCGCGAGGTGCGTAATACCCTACGTCCTGTATGCTGCGTAGCTCTGGATTGATAGGGCACGATTACAAGATGGTGCAATGGTGCGCCGTGAGTTGTATGAGAAGAGATTGGATGAGGGAGATCGGTCCCTGCCCCGCCTTATATAGTCCGGGAGGCAGGGTTACAAGTCGGATAGGAAGAGAGTACTAGTCGAGTACGCCTAGGAGTCCTCTGTACAGTGCGGAACATGCACAGCTTCCTAACCGAGTACTACTCCTGTGTAGTCCTTGTGCTCCACGCCTTCAGGTGCCGTGTAGCGCAAGCCGGGTAGTCCCAGGGGCCCACCGAGTAGTCGGTCCTGGTACCCACCGATGTAGTGGGCCCAGGGAGGTCCATACGACGATCGAGTAGATGCCGACAACCACAATCAAACGAATCTCATGAGAGAGGGGGGATGCGGAACTGGTGGAATCGGCCAACCGGCGTCGTACGTCCTTGCCTTCTTCTAGGAGAGAGGGAGACGTGGAGCGGCGAGTGCGCGGAGCAGCATGATCTTGGCGCGGTGCCATGGCCACGCGCAGGTCATGCCGTTGCACGTCGCCAGCGCCATGCTCGCTGACACCGGGGGCCTCCTATGTGTCGCCTCCTCTGGTCACGGGCGAGCTCCCACCTGCTCCAGTGCAAGGCACTCAAGACCGAGCAGAGGAGAGGAGGGGCCGCCAGGGAAGAAGAGGGAGGGAGGTGGGGGAGGAGTAGAGTAGTGGAGGGAGAGAGAGAGAGCGGATGACGACGATGGTGGGATGGGGAGGATAGCGTCCCTGCTCGTGCCCATCATTCGCCATCGCGAGGCCTGCCGCCCGGTGCCAAGGACGAGGCGCGAGGCAGTGGTGTTGGATTCTCTCCCACCGAAGGAAGAAGGAGGTCCCCGGCTCAATGACATGTGGGCCCTACTAAAGTCTGACAGCAAGGACAACTAATGTGGCGGCCACGTTGGCGAAAACCACCTAAAAACCTGCCGAGGGGTGTAAATTGGACGGTTTTGATAGTTCGTGGGTGTTGAATACCTGGTTTTGTGGTTGAGGGTTACAACTCAAATTGCACCTATAGATGAGGGTTGTGGAATGTACCTTTTCCCCGGATGAAATCGCTGGCGAGGCTGCGCAAAACGGCCCGGGAGGAGGGTCCTGTTAGGTTGTACGTAATGGGCCTTGTATATCGCTTGATCATTAATTTTGGGTTGGCTGGGCTGCAGTAAGAAGAAACACTTTGAGGGTGGGTCACTTAATCATCAATTTCTTGTGTGGTATGGGTTGAATTAGAATTTTTTTATTTTTTTAATCCCTTTTAATCTAATTTATTAAAAATAACCCGGGCCCAACTAAAATTGCAAAAAGTAGCCCTTTTTGTCGCGCCAGGCCGCGTGGCGCGACTCCTCACTGGGTCGCGCCAGGGCATGTGGCGCGACTGAGGCGCCACGTCGGCGGGCGCGGGCCGGCCGTGCCGAGGTGGCGGGTGAGTCGCGCCACATGCCCCGGCGCAACTCGGTGAGGAGTCGCGCCACGCGGCCTGGCGCGACTCACTCAACTTACGGGGGGCGCCGAGCCCCTTTTCTTTCTTCCTCCTCTCACTTCCTCCTCCAGAAACAGGCCGACGGCTCCCATGGCGTCGCCCCCGCGCCGCCCCCTCTAGATCCGCCTCCTCCTCCACCAGATTCGAGTGGATTTGGGTGGGAAATCACTCATTGAAGGTACCTCCTCCACTTTAACCGGCTAGTTTTTCTTGATCTGGTTGTTTACCTAGGGTTTAGCCATTGCTAGGGTTTGTTGACTATGTGGCTCCAATGGAGGATTGAGTACGAATCGGTCACTATTAGTTGGCTTGTATCAATGCATTGGTTGATTGTAACACCGATCTATCGTGTAGTTTGCAATGCATGTTTCGGTTTCAATGGATTTTGGTGGTGTAGATGTTGAAGTAATGTTGAGCACTATGAACAAATGCAAATGCAATATAGGCTCATGTAGTAGGTTTGATTAGTAGTACTAGCTTTGAGTAGTATTTTCACTAGTATTTCGTTACTTACCTTTGAGTAGTAGTATATATTTTTCACTAGTATTTCTTTACTTACCTTTCACTAGTATATTGTATTTTGATTGAAATTTAAATTGCAATTGAATAAATCAATACTTACTTACCTTTGATTGATGTTTGAAATGCAAGTGATGGTACTAGTTTTAGTCATGACTTAGTAGTTTTTTCACTAGTAATTCTTTCACTATGTGTATGTATGTTGGAGATTGTAATATTTTCTTCACAAGTTGATGCATGTTTGAGATAGTAGTATATATATTGGTGTTTATTTTCTTCGCTAGCTTTTCTTATGAATTTTAATTTTACTTCACATATGCATGCAATTTTTAGGTGGGTTATAAATATTATTTTCTTCATTTAGGATCATGGCACAACAAGAGCAGTACCACCCAAGGTATCCACTCCTTGAGAAGTACTATGATGACAATCACCGTGGGAGGAAGCTTGAAGAGCGTTTCGAGGTAGGATTAGAAGCACTTGTTAATTTGCTGATGGATGGATTGAAATTGGATTGTCATGTACTAATCATTTGTTGTGAATGTGATATTTTTTTAGGTTTTGAGGCCTTTGCGACCCCGTACTCACACTCCTCTACAATGGGATGATAGGTACACACCTTTCATTCGCCGATCGGGTTTCCTCCCTCTTGCCACATTGATCAAGACTGGGCTCCCGAAGATGGACAATGCTGCTTTGACTGCGCTAGTGGATCGGTGGAGGCCCGAGACACATAGCTTCCACCTTCCCTGTGGTGAGATGACTATCACATTGGAGGATGTTGCCATGCTCTTTGGCCTTCGTGTTGACGGGTATGCTGTGACTGGTCACATAAACCCACAAGATTGGAGGGATATTGTTGAGGCATTGTTAGGAGTGCGGCCAGATGAACCGCAAGAAGGTGTGAAAGATAGGAAAACCACTGGAGTGAATTCGTCTTGGTTGGCCCAGCACTTTGGTCATCGGCCACCACAACATGCTAATGCCCTCCAGATTCAGATGCATGCTCGTGCATGGTTGTGGCATATGGTGGGTGGATTTCTTTTTCCGGATTCTAGCGGGGATACCATATCTTGGATGTGGATACTAATCATTGGGCAAGAATGGGATGGCATTGCAACTTATAGTTGGGCGAGTGCGACTCTGGCATGGTTGTATCGGCAGATGTGTGATGCATGCAGAAGAAGTGGTCCTAATGCTAATCTTGGCGGGTGTGCTTACCTTCTCCAGTTGTGGATGTGGGAGCGGCTTCCAATTGGTCGGCCAGAGCGCTACTCATTTGGTGTACGTAATTTGCATCTCTAATGTTCTTAAGAATTTGTCCGTTTGAGTTCTTATTTAGATTTGACACTATGTTGTAGGATTTGCCATATGACGGTGATGTTCCCTTAGCCACTGTCGGGTATCTTTGGACCAACATTGCAAGGGTCCATGGGAACCCAGGACGGCGCTACACAGACTACACCAACGGCATGGACTGCCTTCAACCAAGTCATGTAAGTGATACACTTCACCACTACTACTTTCTTTCTTAAGGACTGCTTATATATGTTACAACATTTGCTTAGATAAATCAATATGTGTATCTAGGTTACTTGGCAGCCATATATAAGGAATGAGATTGCTGAGGGAGATTTTAGCCCGATGTGCACAATTGATGAAGATTATTGGCGTAACATTTGCCCTTTGATTTGCTTCTATGTTGTGGAGTACCATCTGCCACATAGAGTGCAACGACAATTTGGGCATCTTCAAAACTACCCTCCAGATTACTACAACACTAGCCACAGCCTCCACGAGTATGTACTTTTCATTTGTTTCATACCCTTCAAATTGTTGGTTGTCTATGAAATTACTCACTATGATTAATTACTATGTAAATGCAGAACTGACCGTCGCAAGCAAAGGGGTGCCAAGAATTGGCTGGAGCATCGGTCAATGCATGGAATGCGAGAGCGAACAACATAGTGCGTGGGGGGCCACGACACCGTGACGGTCCGTTCAATGAGTACTTGGATTGGCTAAAACAAAACACCCGCTTAAAGTTAAGGGTTGCAATGGATGCAGAGTACATTGAGGATCTACCTTCAGACCCGGAAGATGTTTTGCCCGAGTACGACGAAATCACTAGAAGTGGGAGGTAGCCAGAGCGTGGTCCCTTCGAGGATTATATTGTAAGTGATGATACTCTTGTCACTAGTTTGGAATTTCACTTGGTATTGTGACATAATGTTAATTTATTAACCACATGTAGGGGCAACAACTAGGAAGATTTTCTAATGAAGCGGAGCAAGCTTTGGTCGTCCCGATCGGATCTCCGGAGGAGGCCGGTGTGTTGAGGAGTTTTGTGCGGGTAATATCCTTTTTCTGCAGGACTTTTGTGCTTGTTATGGATGAATGCTCAATTTGGTTATGGTGCTTTACAGAGGATTAGACGGGAATGTAGAAAAGCGGCGTTCAAGTTGAATTGCTTGGCAAGACCGGCAGCAGGACCCAAACATGTTGCTGGAGCTTCACAGTCCGCACAAAGATCCACGAGATGAGCACAAAGTGCATCAACTTCAGGTGTGTGGCCTTGGTAGTTGTAGGTTTGTCTTTTTTTTAAAATATTGTTAAGTACATCAATGATGCAAATATGGTTGTTGTAGGAGGATCTCGTCGTCGTGCACCGGGGATTGTAATTAGATCCCCTCCACGTACCCCAGAGCCGGAAACCGAGTCCGAGGCCAGTGTAGACAGCGAGCCGGGAGATCCCTCTTACATTGAAGCAACTAAGATTGGGTCCTCTCAACTTGCGGGTGCTCCTGTTGCCACACAAGAAACTCAACAGAAGCGGCGTGGGAGGCGGGATCGTGCGGATGTGGGCAGCCATAATGTCGTTGACACGCAACCTGGGCGGGTTCGAAAGGCGAAGAAAGTCTACACTCCTCATCCTTAGGCTTGTGCTTGGTTTGAGTGGTTGAACGTTCCCTTAGGCTTGTGGTCGAACTATGTGGTTTGTGGTTGAACTTTGTGTCTTGTGGTCGAACTATGTGGCTTGTGATCGAACTATATGCCTTGTGGCTTGTGGCCGAACATCGTAGAACTATGTAGGTTTGGTGTTTGTGATCAAATTGAACTATGACGGTTTGTGATCGATGTATATATGTGTTAAGTTATGTGTGAATTGGTGTTTCTAAATCTTGTAAATATTTGTGGTCGTTTTCTTGAACTCACTCCAAAAAAACGGCTATAATTTAGCGAATTTCGAACTCACAAAAGAACTCCCAGACTTAACCAAATTCCCACACTCCATAGAAGTGTTGTATTGGTTTTGGAATTGCGTTGGCGCGACTGCTTCACGAGTCGCGCCAGGAGACATGGCGCGACTCAAGTCTGAGTCGCGCCATGTCACTTGGCGCGACTCTTGTTCGCCATTTGACCTGCTGGAAAACTGTCCTTGGCTCCCCATTGGCGCGACTGCTTCATGAGTCGTGCCATGCAGCATGGCGCGACTCAGTACTGAGTCACGCCAAGTGACGTGGCGCGACTCATGAAGCAGTCGCGCCAATGGGGAGCCAAGGACAGTTTTCCAGTAGGTCATTTTCCAGATAAGCGCAGTTCGAGAAATTGGCTAAGTTTTTTGACTGGGCTCATTTTTGACTGGGTTCCACTAGATCGAAAATAGTTTAAATACATCAAACAATCAACATGTTCTTAAGCCACAGTTTTCAAACATTCCATAAGGTCCACGACATAAGTTCATTACAATAATTGACGAGGTACACATCACAAGTTCACTACTCTGACTCAAAATCAAACAATAGTTCATCGTCACCCCAATCGTCATCCTCCACCTCAATCACATTGGTTTTGCTCTTGTCCTTGTCATCCACCTCTTGCGCCTTGGCCTTGTCCTCCACCTCTTGCACCTTGGCCTTGTCCTCCACCTCTTGCGCCTTGGTAGCAAGTGTCTTTATCGCCTCCCACTGAAATTTGGTAGTTGCATCCACAATTTCCTCTACATTGTTGCCACACTTTCTTTGTGTTGTAAATTTTGGCAATTCTCTCACAAGAGCTTTCATTGCCTGCAATTGTGCCATTTTTGCCTCAATTCTAGCAACTTCAAATTAATCCCTCTCTTCTTTGCCTCTACCATTTGGAACCACTCGGCTATGGAATCCTTTGCAAATATCCTAGATGGATCAAACTCACTCCAATCACGACGCCACTTTTCCCTCATGTTACGCATGCATGTCCCTCTTCTCTCCTTCTCTTCCTCCTCCCTCAACCTCTTCCTCCTCTCACTCGCACTTAGGGGCGGTGGATAATTCATCCTATTCCGCCTCCAAAATTCAATGAGGCCCTCTCTAATGCCCTCTCCAACACTAGTTTGTGAACATCCCTCCTCTCTAGCAAGTTTATCCTTTGCAATTTGTCCAAACAACTCTTTATCCAACGGAATTGGGACATCATATTTTTCTCTTAATTTATTTTACCTCTTGGCTGTTTTCTTGATTTTCAAATACCCAGAACATTGCCCCAAATGTAGACGGAGTGCTTCCCTCCCTGCAAAGCTCTCCCAATCACATGTCCTCCCCTCCTACCAAATTAATGTCAATTTTTAGGCAACACAACCATTTAAGTGGGCACAACACATGGATAAAAAAGTTAGGAAAGTGACTTTACCCAATAATCTCCATACGAGTTACCACAAAACCAACCATATGCAAGCTCAGATGGAACCACTCCCTTTCGAGCGAGTATTCCACACTTGCAACGAGGCCTATAAGGCTCATTACATGGCCATGGCTTCTCTCCACTCTCGAATGCTTGCACGTCTTCTTCCGACGGCCATTGAGACTTCGGACCGTATATGTCCTCTTGAAAATCACATAGGGGCCATCCATCCTGCACAACAAATTCAATAAAGTCCTCTATATATCAAAATATCGAGCACAATGAGTTTGTCGGGAAGAGCAATGATGCTTGCATGTGTTCTTTGGTTGCACCGAAAGAATGATGTGAATTTATCGGGAAGGTCAAGATCAGGAAGTTGTAACTTGCTTGGCCTCCCACAATGACACAATGGAGGGTTGCTAACACGCTTGCATCCCACCTCTTGTTTTTCTTGGAATGTCATTTCTGGTGGATTTGGTGGTGGTGGCACCCACCGTCTGAACTCATGATATGGTTGCACCACCGATTCTATCCACGGAAATAATCGGATCCCAGGGTCAATTTTTTCCGGTCCATCAATCCATTGGTGGAAAAAGCAAGGTGCCATGTTGTATTGACTTGGGCCGCCATCTTCATTTAGTATCCACTTTCTTGCACATGTGTAGAACGTCCTTCCAGCTGTTGCCTCATCCCTTGATTGCTTCACTTGTGCTGGAATGCCACAATGACACATAGGAACCGGAAGAGGTGGTGGCACGGGATCATCACGCCTGCCTTTGCTCGCCGCCATTTGCCTAAAAAAACATAAAATTTCATCAGATTATTTATACAAAAGGAAATGACAAAAATGTTATTTGCATAATTAAGAAATAGAGACATGAAATCCTAAGTAGCTACCGTATGTCCGCTTCCACTAGATTGTTTATGTCGTTCCTTCTGATGACCCTCCTCATGGCAGACACTACATCGGTTCTTCGACTTTTCTTAGTCAAACTCCCCGGCACCGTAAATATCCCTATCGTACCCACTTGTTTGGTCCATCTCATTGTGTAATCGCTTTTTCTTCCTCCTTCCGACACCCAGTTTCCTCTTCTCGTCATCTGGGACGTAGTTAGGACCATTGTACTCAGGCCAATGTGTCTCGTCTAGTATTGGCTCAAAACGAGCCGCCCATGTCTTCAATATTGAATCCTTAGAATACAATTGTGTCGTGTACGCTGGTGCTAGCCAAGACACCCCTCTAACAGTGCATGCAGCAATCATATGAGAGCATGGAACATGTAGCAACTGAGGTATACAACAAGTGCAAGACACTCCAGAGAGGTCCACCTTATATATGCGTCCTCCCGTCATCTCACCTCCAACATTCAAAGCGGAAGGCTCGTCGTCACTGAGTACACATACAATGTGGGATCAAACAACTCAGCCTTCATGCTCGCAGCTTTTTTACCTTGCTCGTTTAAGTGCTTCTTTGCGGCTTTACCAAAAATATTCATCCCACGTAACCCTCTTTCTATGTGGACTTTTGCTTTTTTCCACCTACGCACACAAAATATGAATTGATCTTGTAGAAAGTGCACTCCACAATAGCCGATACTGGCATAGCACGGATGCCTTTGAGGACCTTGTTCAACACTCCCAAAAGATTTGTATTGTTCACACCATATCTCCAACCACCTTCATCAAATGCATTGGCCCACTTATGTTTATTGACCATCTGCTCCTCCAACCACTCTTTTGCTTCCGAATTCATCATTTGTTTTAGTTTCTCTAGTCTAATATTAAACGTCCTCTCGGCTTTGGCTGCACACACCGATTTTAGCTGCTCTCTAACTTTCTTGTTAGCTTGCCTATGCCATATGTTCGCTGCAAAGTGTCGCATGCACCAACGACTCACGATAGGTTCGTACCCTTCCATGTAATCCTCAACCGCACTTAGTATTCCTTGATGGCGGTCTGAAACTATGCACACCTTCCTGAGACGTCCCACAACGTCCCGACGGACCAAATGCAAAAACCAAGACCAGCTATCAATATTCTCACTTTCAGCTAAGGCAAATGCAAGGGGTACCAATCTATCCTCACCATCAACACCAGTGGCGATCAACAAAACACCCCCGTACTTTCCGATTAAGAATGTGCCATCGACACTTATCACCGGTCTGCAATGCTTGAATGCCTCTACACATTGGGGGAAACACCAATACACCCGCTCCATTACTGGCTTCATTACACCTTTGTGGAGCTCCTCCTTTCCCGTAGTATGAGTGCACCACTTCGTACCCGGGTTGAAGTGTGTTATTGCTTGTAGGATTTTTGGCACCCTACCGTAAGCATCCTTCCAATCACCCCACAACATGGATATTGCATGCTGCTTAGCTCTCCATGCCTTTCCATAATTCACCGTGTAGTTGCTGAAAGCTTTGATGGATTCAATGATGGCAGCTATAGAAACATCGGGATCCTTATAAACCATGCCAGCAATCCGTCTAGAAATGTAACGAGCCGTGCATTGAGAATGTTCTTGTGCCACTTCCGACGTCCCACATGTATGAGGTTGGACAACTCTTCTGATTCTCCATTTGTTCCTATCATCAGGAAGTGGACGCGCCCACACCTTCCAAGCACAATCTTGTTGAAAAGCAATCGTGTATCTTGTTTTGGCCGATGAATGAATCACATTATATGGCCTATGGTGCCGCACCGAGTAATCCCTTAAGAAAAACTTTAATTCTTCCAAGTTATCAAATTGCATTCCCTTGGTTATAAACAATTCACCACTGTCGGGATCTACTTCACTAAGATGTAACCCTGAATCACAATATGCCTTCCTCGGAACCGAATGGAAAATGGAAACTTCAGGTACATCAACATGTACAGCTTCCAATTGCCTCAACTCTGTTTGAGTGAATTCTGGCACTCGAAATCCAGATAGTGTACACCGACCCTCTAGACGCCTCATCTACCCTCTCACCAAATAATGGAGTCTCTTCACCCAAAGAACTAAATTGGCGTATAGGATTTACTCGAGCCATATGTGTTGGTTGGGTTGGTTGCCTAAGTGGAGTTGGGGTTGGTTGGCTAACTGGAGTTGGAGTTGGTTGGCTAACTGGAGTTGGTTCTTCTTCTTCTTCTTCTTCTTCAGAGCTCACATATATATCATCCCCATCTTATTCCTCATCATCCTGATACTCACCAAAATTATTATTCAACCCACATCTATCAAAGTCATCTTCCCCATCTGAACCATAAGAACATTCCTCATCATCACCACCTTCTTTATCATCCTCATTATCATGATCCTCATTGCGTGGTACCATGTCTTCCTGAGTTAAGTGTTCCATGGGCTCATCATTATGCGGTGAATCAACCGGAGAGTGAACATCAACAACTAACTCGGCACAACGAACTTGAGATTCTTTCACACACTCTTTGTAAAATAACCAATCATCGCCACATTTAATAGGCATCATCACATAGTGACTTCTTTTCTCACCGGAGTCAAACCTTCCATGAATCCTTAATTCCTCCCCCTCATTCCCAACCTTGAACAAAGTATTCACTCGGGTTTTAATATCTTCGAATGTTGGAGGACTATCAAATCTTGCTACTTGTTGCCTCATGCTTTTAAACTCCCCATTGTCATCAACTATGCCACCCGAAAATATACGTACTAAACGATCCATCTACACACAACCACAAATTAAATTGATTATACCAACCCTCATCTCACATATCAATAGCATCTACACTATCCAACATGAAAATGATGAAATCCTACCATGCAAGAGAAACTAGACGATAAGAAGAGGTTAACATCGGTCACTTGAACGATACACTACACTAAATCATACCGGATTCGTACTCAATCATGCTATCTATCTCAAATCATTCACTAAACCTAACCACCTCAAATCCAACGAAAACGATGGAATCCGCGAAAACTAATTGGTTAGAATGGAGAAGTTACCTTCCACGAGCAATTTCCCACACTTTCCTCTTCAAAACGGGTGAGGAAGGGAGTGGATCTAGAGGGGGGCGGAGGGGGGCGACGCCATGGGAGAAGGGAGGGAGCTCGGTTTGGGAGAAAGAAAGGAGGAGGAAGAAAGAAAAGGGGTCCGACGGCCCCCTGTATGTTAAGTGAGTCGCGCCAGGGCATGTGGCGCGACTCAGGCGCCACCTCAGCAAGGCCGGACCGCGCCCGGCCGACGTGGCGCCTCAGTCGCGCCACATGCCCTGGCGCGACTCAATGAGGAGTCGCGCCACGCGGCCTGGCGCGACCAAAAGGCTACTTTTTGCAATTTTAGTTGAGCCCGGGTTATTTTTAATAAATTAGATTAAAAAGGATTTAAAAAAATCGCTGAATTACTACACGCAACTTTCGCTAAAAAAACTTTTGCGATTTTTTTGTTTTTATTTTACTATTTTGCAAAAATATATAACTTTCACAAAGTTTGTAAAACTAAATGAAATACCTCCAATTGTCATTTCATACGGCTACCGTCATTTGAAACGATGATAAGTTCCTTCACGTTTTCAAAAAAAAAAATCACAACTATTTCATAAAAAATTGGATGGAGAAAAGCTTTGTACAAAAGTTGTAGATCTCGACGTGATCTACAACTTTGCAGTTCAAACATTTTTCATTTGAAATCATCTTCACGACCAAATATTCGATGAATTGTTCAGATCTAAACTTTGAATAAAAAAGTCTGCGTAAAGTTTGAATAAAATAGTTGGCATAAAGTTTTCTTGATAAAGGTTGTTCACTATGTATCTCTTCTTCATATTAATCCTCTTTGGGAGGGTTTATATTAGTTCTGCCATCACTTATTTTGCGCAAAAAGATGCACTATAGCGTGAAGCTATTTCATGAGTTGAGACTTAAGGGGGTGATTGGTTTCCTGGTCGTGTCTGAACCAGACTGTGTTTGGTTGCTTGTCTCAACCCTTGGAGCGAGGCGTTGCTTGTGCAAAATGGGCCTCGCGGCCAGGCTGTGTGGAGATGAAGGGAATCGAGCGTTCCCGTTGAGCCTGGCTCGGGATGTGTAGTGTGGGGTTTCGTGTGAGAGAATAGTGGCGCACGGAAAGACAGGATAGCAGTGCAACCAATCACATTCACTTCATATCCTGACTAGGTAATCACATGCTTATGGATGAAACGAGCCTGGCTGGTTTTAGCCTGGTTCATGTGTGCAAGCAGGCTAAGCAGGACCAACCAACCAATTGCGCCCTTAATGAACAAGTCAGGTGAAACCACTGTTTTTTTGCTTCACCAGCTTTGGCTTTACCGTTGTTGGGGAAAACCCTCCCAAACGGCCCCAAATCTTGTAGAATAAATTTAGATTCTTTCATTGCAGGAAAAAAAGGGAAAAAAGAGAGCAACGCCCCCGGAAATAGTTTCCCAAGTATAAACAAATTCCCAAAGACTTGCCAACTTGATCATGTAACCTTAGCACTCAAGTTCCATCATGTAACCCATAGACTGCAAGGCTTGGTATCGCTCACTACCCTTCTCCTTGCTGAAAACAACCTTACAGGGAGCATCCCAACATGGATAGGAAACCTCTCATCATTAACTGCTTTAATTCTTGACAAAAATAGCTTGGAAGGGAACATCCCAGAATCATTAGGGAATCTTAAGATGCTTAAAATTCTTGAGGGAACAGGAGGAGCCGAAGCTCCTACTGAAAAACAATTAATAATAAAACAGGGGAAAAGTAACAAAGTTACAAGGGTTTAGAGAGCGAGGAAATAGAGAAAAAGAAAAACAAAGGGGGGGAAGGATCAAACAAAACCAGTAGAAGATCAAAGGGAACTAAGCCAGGACTCCATGGCTGGAAGGTCTGAAGCCTTGGATCTATGCTTAAAATTCTTTCTGTGGCAAGAAACAATCTTCAAGGCCCTTTACCTCACTCTATTGGAAATCTGTATTCACTTAAGAAAATTTTTATAGACTATAATGGACTCGAAGGTCCTTTAACTCCTTCAATATTCAATATGTCCTCTCTTGAAGAGCTTAATTTACAATTCAACCGCTTAAGGGCTGGTTCGCTTATATGGGATTCAATCTGGCCGGAATAATAGATATATCAAGAAATTTGTGATAGAGACTCGGATTCATTCCGGATTGAGATTTAATTTACTCATCATGATAGGTAGAACAAGAGACCGAAGAGCCGGATTGAATCCACACCTCTTGACCAGTGGATTGATTCCGAGTCTCATGATGTGCCTATCATGAGTAAATTAATTTTCGACCCGGAATAAATCCGGATCTCTTAAAGTATCTATCATGATTTTCGTATTACATTTATCAATTCCGGTCGGAATCAGCCCGATGGAAACGAATGAGGCCTCAATGGGACCTTCCCACCTGATTCATGGAACAATTTGCCAAGACTCCAATTTTTCTTAGCAGATGGAAATCAATTTTATGGTGCAATCCCTCCCTCACTGTGCAATGCCTCAATGATTCAATGGATTCAAGCAGGATTCAACTTGTTATCCGGAATGATTCCAGACTGTCTAGGAATCCGGCAAAAGAATTTGTCATCGGTGTCTTTTCCAGTGAATCAGCTTGAGACAGGAAATGATTTTGATTGGGGATTCATGTCTAGCCTGACTAACTGCAGTAATTTAGTGTTACTAGATATTGGAGCCAACAAGCTTAGAGGTGAGCTACCAAATTCAGTTGGCAATTTGTAGGATCTAGTCACATAGAAGGGGGTTGAATATGAGACTTGTTTTGCAAGCTCTAAGAAAAATGAAAACCTTAACCTATCAACTAGTGTTGCCCATACTAAAAAGGTTCTTCACTACTTCTAGAGCACACTATCACAAGTTTCCTTAGCAAATATCACACTAGGAGGCAATATGACAACCTAGGCAAGATATGAAGCACACAAGCGAAACAAGCTAGAACAAAGACAAAAAAAACTTGAGAGCAGAATTGAAATGCTGAAAGTAAGTGCTATAAGTAAATAAGATGGACAAGAGGCGACCGGATTTTTTCCCGTGGTATCGAGAAGTTGACGCTCCCCCTAGTCCACGTTGGAGCACTCACTTAGAGTATCGCTCCCCCTTGAGTCACAAAGACACAAGTGCTCACTAAGAGTATTCGTTCTCCATCTCCGGAACAGTGGGTCTCGAACCGTGTACACCAAGCTTGTCTTAAGGCTCCCACAAACTCCAAGAGCTCACCAAGAACCCCCAAGTCACCTAGACCGTCTAGGAGCCGTCAAACTCCAAGAGTAACAAGCCCGCACACCTTCACTTGACCTGAGCACTCAGCTAAGCCATGGATGCACCTTGAAACTCTTGCTCACTAAGAAAGAACACCTCAATGAAGAGGAAGAGAAATCCCAATAGGCAAGAACACACTCTCCTTCTCTCCTAGGCTGCAATAGATCTTCAGAGTGGCAAAGGCAGCTCTAGAGAGGCAGGAGGCTTATTTATATGCCTAGTAAAGGAGGCTAGCCGTTGGAAAAAGTCCCCCGAAAAGTTGTACCGTCGGATGAACCGATGTCGCCCCCCTGCCGAGCGTCGGATCATCCGGTCACTCACGAACTCCAATATAGCCGTTGAGCCAAGAAGCCCGGACAATGCACCGACGCTATTGTTGACGGTGAAAATCCGTCAACCTAGCCATGAGTTTACCTTCGGTGGTGGCATAACTTTTGTATCTTATTCATTGGTACTAACCCCCGTGGTATAACAAGTTCACTTGTGCATGTGGTTTTGGAGTTATGTGTTTACGCAGGGTTTTAACGTTGAAAGCAAGACTTCCGGGATAAGTTCATTAAGCACCTCATGACAAGACCTTGAAGCCCGATACAAGTCAAGCAATGAAGTGAACATGACTCCAAGAGCCCAAGGACCAAGCCCGAGAAGATGATGAACTCCGAGGACTGAACCAGAAAAGTGCTTCGAATCTTGCAAGACAAGGAATTGAGTCCAATTCGGAGAGAAACCGACGTCAAGGGCCCACATGCAAAAGGGGAGAACATCTAGAAGACGTGGGAAGCAACACCGGTGAAGCAGCCGCGGGATGGGCCGACTGGGCCCGGCCGGCCGGCCCGGCCCAATTCGGGGCCCAATCGGCCTCTCCTTTGACCTAATTGCTTCTCGTGGCTATTTATAGCCCCCCGACCGAGAGCCACGCAGAACGGAAGTCATATTCCGCCGCCGAGGAGCAGAGAAGCTTGAGGGACACCAACTTGAAGATGAGGGTCGTGCTAGTTGTCTAGGGTTTCCCTGGCCGACGTGGGAACCTTGCATGGAAGACCACGTCGGAGCTCCGGAGCGAGGATCAAGATCGAGGGAGGGCCCCGGTGGTGATCTTGTTCATGTAATCATTCATGGTGAAGTTTGTAAGTGAATCCGATTTCTAGCGATTAAGTGCCTTCTCGATGATTTTGTTTTCTTCTTGGTTTTGCTTCTTCTACGATCTAGTTTGCGGCTAGATTACATAGGGTGCTCTTGTAGCCGCGGTGGCTAGAGGTGCATACCGGACCGGCCAAGTGATTTCAACTTGTTCTATCGAACTCGCCCTAAGCTCCCCGCATGAATAGGGATACGTTGTGACAGAACGGGGGTCTCGAAAGGCGGATGTTTTCGGAGTCGGATGGGAAGGCCACGATTTAAAGATGCTTTTAATGAGATTCGCTTTGCTATCTTCATCTATCTTGTTTGGAGCTACAACATAAGCATGATCTAGATTCTCTAGATTGGTTATCTCTTGCTTTCTCTTGGTTACCTCTTTAGTAGATTAGATTAGATTCGTTTTCTTTATGAGTTAATAGATTAGATGCAACTTACCTTCATAAGATAGCTTACCTTGCTTTACTAGATTGAATCCTTGCGTTGCACATTGTTCCACGGATTCGATACCTTGGGTTCACCACTCGAGGGAAGAAGGGTCCCTTGACTACGACGGGAGACTTGTCCGCTTGCAAGTCACAAACGAACTTTGATACAACTATTAACCGTCAACGGCTATACACCGACGCCCCGTCGGATCATCCGGTGCTTGAAGGCACCACACTTGGGGCGGTGCTTGTATGATTTGAATCAAGGCGTCAGATGAACCGCTGAGTATATAATCCAAGCGTCGGTTCATTCGGTGCCTCGGCGAAGTCTTGGCGCGTCTCTGTTGAATTTAAATGCAACCATCGGATGAACTGATGGTCAAGGCGTCGGATCGTCCGATGCTTGAGTGCAGACCCTTGACCAGAATTGTAGCCAAACCCTGAGGAGTCGGATGAACCGATGCCTGTACCGTCGGTTCATCCGACGGTCCATTTTGAATCTGTTGGCTGCAGAACTCATCCGACGCGTGTTAAAACTGGGGCGTCGGATCATCCGATGCTATAAACTTGATTTCAACTCATCCAATTCAGCGCCTTTGAGTTTTCCGTCGATTCTTTTGCTTCAACTTTGCTTCCATGAACTCTCTAAGCTAGATAGCATCCAAGGAACTTGAGTGTGCATATTTTATGGCTTTTGGAGTGCATGGTCAAGCTACAAGTGTACGAACCCCTCCTAATAGTACGGTCGAAACTACAAACTAGCAATCCAAGTGTCCCTCATCTCCTTTGCGACACTTGGAACTAACAAAGTCCTTAGCCTTGGAGTCTTCGACCATATTGAGCCCATTAATTCAAATTGAGGGGTCTCATTCCATTCAATACTCGTGACAATAACCCAAATAGAAATCCGCTTCAAAACAAAGGTTAGTCACAAGCATATGGTTGTCATTTATCACTGAAACACACCCTTACCAAAGGTGCGATAGGGCCTAGATCGCTACAATCTCCCCTTTTTTGGTGATAGATGACAACATGAGTAGAGATATACGAAAATTTGAATTTAAAAACATATAAACTCTACTTCTAATGCATGAAAAGGAATAAGCGGTAAACACACATGCATTAAGTAAACACACAAGCATGAGTAGACATGTAAACCATCGACATACACAAGATCCAAATACATGTCTCATCATGAAACTCCACAAAAGCGAGAGAGGCTAAAAAACTCCAAAACCTGGACTCTCCCCTAACTCCCCTATCTCTACTCCCCCTATCTATCTCCCCCTTTGGCAACGAGCACCAAAAAGGAGACTAAGCCTGAGGCGGAGAGGAAGGATCCGACGGCGAAGTAGAGACAACTCTCGAAGGTCGCACTGAGAAGCCGGAGGCATCATCGTCGTCGTCCTCCTCGCTGAGAAGAGACCAAGTCGGAGAGGAATGACCCGGAGCCGGAGGAGGTGGAACTGGTGGAGCTGTAGTCGTCTCGGTGCCTGAAGTCGGAGTCTGAGTGGCCTCGGGAGCTGTAGTAGCCTCGGGAGCAGGAGGAACAGTGTCGGAGGCAAGTGCTGACGAGATCTGCTCTGTGATCACTCGAAGGTAGTGGTCCTCCTGTCCCAAACCCTCTGCCCTCTGTGTAGCGAACGACGAAAGCGGTGAAGATCCCGGTGACAGGGCAGAGTGGTGCGAGCTGGTGTCTCGAAGACGAGAGCTCCTGTGGTAAGCGGAGACACCAGCTGGGACGACGCAGCAGTGGTCATCTGAAGCTGAGCCAGGAAGGAAGAGGTGACCGCTGTCTAAGGTGTCGTCATCTGAGGTACCGCGAACGCCCCTGTCTGAAGTAGGGGTGACTTTGGGAAAGTCGACAAGGGAACTTTCACGAACCCGCCTGCTGGAGGAAGAGGAGCTGTCGGGTCATCCTGTAGCTCGGCAGTGGTAGGTGGCTGAGGTAGCTGAAGTCCTGACTGCTGGAAGAGCTGTCCAAGGCAACCAGACATGAAAGTGAACATCTGTGAAGTCAACATCTGGTGCTGTAGCATCTGTTGCCTCTGAGCCTCCTGCTGCTGATGGATCCCCTCTAGGATCACCTGCTGCGACTCCTGGTACCGCCTGGAAGCCCGAGCACCGAGCCCGCATCCGCCGCCGTACCGGAGAGTCGCCTGAGTCGGAGCAGCCATAGCCGAGATCAGTGTAGTGAGCTGGTCTGGCTGGGTCACCTGAGCAGCTGTGATCGTGGGAACTGGTGAGTCAGCCTCTCTCTGGCCTGGCAAAGTTGAGCCTCCTGCCTCGTCGTCGTGTAACCGACGGACTCTGAAAACTGGCTCTGGAGCAGGTGTGAAATCCCCGTCGTCACTAGAGAACTCGTCGTCTGTGGCAAAGTACTGAGGAAGAGGTGCCTCTGCTGCGGCAAGAGTAGCATCCTGTCGGGCTGCCTCGTCCATAACTGCCTCTGCTGCTGCCCGAGCCTGTATTGTGTCCTCGGCTCTCCTCAGGCCTCTTGGGCCTCTCCTCCTTTCACCTGGCATCGGAGGCCGGTAGGTCGGGAACACGAACTTCGATGATTCTAGCATCCCGACGTACCTTTGGGCCTCGAGCCGGGACAACAGCCAACTGATCCAGTGAGCGAAAGGCTGCTGTCGAGTCATCCCCATGCCATCCATAATGGCGTTCTCGATCTCTGCTAGCATGATATCCACGAGGTCAAAGGGGCGCTTCGCCATCACATACATCAGTAGCCACTGCTGCACCCCTGTCAAGGACTCTGCATTACCCATCCAGTAGAGTACAGACCGTCTGAGGGCGTAGTGAACCACGTAGGCCTCGTGAATCAGACGATCTGGTGTCATGGGTGTCTCGGGAAGGAAAGGCTGCTAGAGCAGGAAACTGATCTCCTCGTTGGTAGGTAGGACAGGTGAGTGTGCACGACGAGGAGGCTCGACGTTGGGGTGTGCCAGGTAGTGAATAGAGTCATCGTGTAGATCCACCTGAAGCAGCTCTGCAATCCCCTCTCGAGTAAGCCGCTGCTGCTAACCCATGAACATGAACCTGATGGCGACCCGGTCAACGTCAACATACACGGTGGCGTAGAAAACTCTCACCCAGTCGGGGACGTATCGTGACCTCCGAGTCACTAAGTCCACCAATCCCCGCTGGTAGTCGAAGAAGGGGAGTATCGCCTCTCCAGCTGTAGCTGCCCTGAGAGCTGTGAACTGTAGCAAACGGTGCTGGCTGAGCTGAGACCCTCTGTGAGTGTAGGATGCATAGAAGCTCTCCTGGAGATAGTCCAGAACCCGGGGTCACACTCCTCTCTGCCCCGTGGGAACCACTGGTCCTCTGGTACGCTCCTCAACCGCCGAATCTTCGGCCCGGCAAGTGACAGAGGTCACGGAGATGGACTTCGAAAGCCTCTGCTCGTGGACCTCTGGGTAGCTGGGGGTCGAGAGCCTGCTGCTCTCTGTGAGCTCCTCTGCTGCAGCTCTCCTCTGTCGTGGTGTCGGCTGTGGCTGAGTATGACCTCCTCGTGTCCGAGGTCCGGACCTGGCCAGTGAGGGAGGTGACTCTGTCTGCGCTGTAGTCTGGTGCCCTCTGCCTGACCTACGTGGCCGCCGCCGCCGCCGTGTCTCGTCGCTCCGGCCGCGGCCGCCGCCGCCGCTTGCTCACTCGGGGTCGCTCCCCCTGACTCTGTGTGCCCTCTGAGATCTGAATGCCCCTCTGAGGATGTCCCTGTGTATCCGGCACTGCAAGCACTCTGTCCCACTCCTTCTGCTATCTGCTCTTCTTCTTCTTCGGCTCAGCAACCGCCTTACCCTTCCGCTTATCGCCTGCCATCTGCGAGAGAAAATGGTAGAAGATTATAGAATGGCTAGAGACGAATAAACGAGATAAGTAACTAGAGGTAAGTGGTCCTTAAGCAAAGCAAATGACTGATATGAGCCTAATTAAGATCATCTAGGAGAAAAGTGACAACATGAGTAAAAAGAGAGGCTAGGTCAGTCCTTAGGTGATCAAGATGTGCAAAATGTGTGGACAAAAGTGAATGGTTTATGCAGAAATCACCATAAACAAGCTCAAGAAGTGACAAAAGCACTAGATAGGGAGCACTCGAGCATGCAAAGTTGATTGCTAGGGAATGTGCAAAACCACAGATGCTACAATTTTCAGAAGCATTAAGATTTCAATCACTATATGGCTCAAATGTGAAGAACAGGGGTCAAATTCCCTAAGAAACGGTGCACAGGAACCCTAGAACAGTGCTTGTGCTCACCACAGTGAAGGGATGGACGACGATGTACGGCTGTGGATGGAGAATCGGTCCTCACACACCCTTAGACGGCCGCCGGCGAGCAGTGGTGGCGGCGGACGGCCGGACCGGCGGCGGCGGCGAAACCCTAGGTGGGTGTCGGCGGCGCACGCGCACGGATTTGGACGCGGGGGAGCGGCGCGGCGGCCGGCGGCGAGCACGGGGTATGGCGGAAGGCCGACGAAGAGGCTCGCACGCGCGAAAGATGGCCGAAGGCGACGAGGGGCGGCGCACTGGAGGCGGATGGCGCGGGCGCGGTGGCCGAGCGACGGGTTAGGGTTTGAAGTGAGAGACGGCTCCGAACCTTTATGACGGGTGGGACCAACGCGTCAGTGTAGCGTCGGATGAACCGACGGTGAAAAAATACGAGCGTCGGTCGAACCGTCGGTGCAACTGAGCTCCGTGGTGAAACAAGGCATCGGATGGTCCGACGGACTATATTTTTAACGCATCAGAGCAGTTGCGTGCGGGTCTGGGAAGAAGGCAAATTTCCTTCAGCGCCGGATGAACCGATGGTATAGGACGCGAAGGCGTCGGTTCATCCGACGTTGCGAAATTTGCTAACAGAGAGCAACTGAGCGCCCAGACCCCTTCACCGGATGATCCGACGCTAGAACCTACAGGGCGTCGGTTCATCTGACGGTGACAATTCGATTTTGTTGAACTATTTCTCATTTTTGATCCGTCGAATGTCACACACAAGCCAACACAAGCACATCTTTGGATCAATCCTGAGTGACAACCTCACCCCTCAAGCACTCCTTTATAAAATACTTATAATACACAATTAGCTCGCTAAAAAGGGATAAACCATAGAAAATAGGCAAATTAAGAACAAAAGGAGGGAGGGAGCTCCAAAAAGGGAATGTATGAGTTAATTGCCTTTGAACTTAGAGATTGACACCATAAGCTCGTTAGGACTTAACTCAATAGGCATTAAGCACAATCATTTGTCTCATCACACCTTAAGAGTTGTTGATTTGCATTGAACGCTAAGCAACTTTCTCATAGTGTGAGTTTCCTTTGTGACTTCTCTCACGCAATGCTATGCAAGGACAAATGCATGAAAATAAAGATGAGTGCATCTACATGACAAGCATACATGCAAAGCGAGAAGGAAAACTATCTTGCCAAGTTTGAACCCTTGATGAGCTTATTCATGATGAGCCATTCTTCATGCCTTGAGCGAAACAAGAGAACCACTGGCTCAAGCAAGACCCATACTCATCACTATCTCATCAAGGTTAGACAAGCCCCTAATCATGTACATATGCAAATGCAAACTATATGACAAGCATTACATGATGTTGGACGCATCAAGCATATTTAATTCACTCCGAAGCCTACAAAAGGTGTTTTCATCAAGAGGCTTGATGAATATATTCGCCAATTGCTCCTCGGAGCGAACACCACAAAGGACAATGTCCCCTTTTGCAACGTGGTCTCGCAAGAAGTGGTGACGGATATCAATGTGCTTGGTGCGAGAGTGTTGAACCGGGTTGTTAGCAATTTTTACAGCACTTTCATTGTCACAAAGGAGGGGAACCCTATCTAGAACCACACCATAATCCAAGAGGCTTTACTTCATATAGAGGATTTGAGCACAACAAGCCCCCGCGGAAATGTATTCCGCCTCCGCGGTGGATAAGGCCACAAAGTTTTGCTTCTTAGAGGACCAAGCAACCAAAGAGCGACCTAGCAAATGGCACCCACCCGAAGTACTCTTACGGTCTACTCGACATCCGGCAAAGTCCGAATCCGAATAACCCAAGAGCTCAAAACAAGCACCATGGGGGTACCACAAGCCAATGCTAGGTGTGTATTTTAAATATCTAAGGATCCTTTTCAAAGCACTTAGGTGAGATTCTTTAGGGTTGGCTTCAAACCGAGCACACATACAAACACTAAACATGATATCGAGCCTAGATGCGGTAAGATAAAGAAGAGAACCGATCATAGAACGGTAAAGCTTTTGGTCAACCGATTTGCCTCCCTCATCTAGGTCGAGATGTCCATTAGTAGGCATTGGAGTCTTGATTGGCTTGCAATCATCCATCTTGAACTTCTTGAGAATTGTCGGGGACAGCCCTAGGGGTCCCCTTAAACAGCTGGGAAATCCGCACTTAAAACCCGCAACAAAACCAAAGCCAAATACGCCTTACTTAACCATGCAGGACATGGCCCACGCCGCGAAGGCCCCAGCGGCCCACCAGGCGGCCCACTCGAAGACTCCCTCGAATAGGTTTCGCTTCGCTCGAGGGTGCGCACCTCCCTCGGGCGGGCTCCGCCCCGATCAAGGGGGGTGCGCCTCCCTCGAGCGAGGTCCGCCTCGCTCGAGGGTCCGCCCCCGCCCTCGAACGGGGTCCGCCTCGCTCGAGGGCGCCCGCACGCGCGCGCGCTCGCTCCCGCGCGCGGGCAGCATTAAATGTCCCGACATCGGCGGGACGGCGCCATCATGCGCCGGGGGCACGCGCCCCCGTGCCGCCGCACCAACTCCCCAGAGGGAGGCCATCCCCATCACCGTGGAAGGGGGGACCGTGCGCGCGGCCGGTGCCAGTCCCGTGACGCCGTGTCACCTGCTCCGGTACGGCTAACGCGCCGAGCCCTCGAAGGGGGGCCGGCTGCACCCTCGATTCGCTTTCTTGTGACCTTACAGGGTTAGGTGGAGGCGCTAGGCCGGTGGAACGCCATCCCTGCCACTGTTAACGGTATGGCCGCCGCCCCGGCGCGTACGGGCGCACGCCAGGCGCTGTGGCAACGACTCCAGCACTGTGGAGCGTGTGGGAACGGGACGCCACCTTACCTGTCGCTGTACCTCGTACGGACCGACGTCAGCAACTCCCTCGAGCCTATCTGAAGACATCACAGTCGTCCGCCGCCCTTCTACCCTCGAGGACGCCACTGTTCGGGTACAAGATACGCCATGATGGCCGGATCGCTGCAAGGATCGCCCGGGCGGCCGCCTACTCTACGGTGTAGCGCATCACGCTCCCTCATGTAGCTAAATAGCGCGGCGCGCATGTGATTCGCTCCTTCCTTGGTCTATAAAAGGAGGACGAACCCCCTTGCCGCAAGGGACGGACCCAGCAGAACACGGACGCAACACACGACACATGAACAACGAGAGCCCAACACGAGACAAGTCGCACCACACACTTGCTCTCCAATTCTCCCACAATATCTTCACCACGACACCGGGGACTTCGAAGCCACGCTTCCTCTCCCGCCTTGCTTGTAGCAGCCCCACTACGAGCACCCCCGGTCTTGAGCAATACGATGCCTTGAGCACACCACCGCTGGACGTACGGCCCCCGGCCGGAACCAGGATAAACTCTGTGTCTTTTATTGCTTAGCATCGACCATTGAGGGATAGACCTTGGCGCTTATTACTGGTTAGTGTCGGGACCACATTCCGCACCGACAGTTGGCGCCCACCGCGGGGCTATCTGAGCGCCTAAGGTCAATTCGTCAACTCCCTCCATGGTGATCCGCACTGAGTACCGCGGTACGCGTTACTGCATGGGCAGCTCGGACCCCCTCCCCGCCGGGTTCGAAATCCGGTTCGGGGGACTGAACTTTCAGGCCACGGGGAACGGCTACGGCTACCTCATGCGCCTCACCAACCGTGAGGAGATCCGCGCGCGGCGCCAGGCCGGGTCCGCTCCGGCCCCGGCCGCGCGCACCACCACGCGCGCGGACACCCGCCGGCCGCGGATGCGCGGGCCCGTCGACGCCACGACTCCGCCGCCGCTGCGGTCGGCGTTCGCGCCGGACACGGTCCGAGCGACGGCGGCCGAGCGCGCCGCCTCTCGGCACGGCGCGCCGCCGTCACGGCAACCGCCACCCCGGCGGGGACGGCGCACGGTCTCCGACCGCGCTTTCCCCATTGGGCCGCGTGGTGCCACGACGGCCTTCAACGTCAACGTCAACACCACGATGCGCGGGGGTTCCGCCCGGCCGTCACGTCTTCGTCGCCAGGGATCCCGGCGCCTCAGCCGGTGACGAGTCGTCCCTGGGTTCCCTCGACACGTTGCCGCCCGCCAACCTTCACGGGTATGCGGAGTGGGACTTCTCCGGCGTACCGGACCCAGTCATGTTCAGGCGTTTCCTTGACGCTACGGACTGCGGTTCGGCCGCTCCGATGACTCCCGGCACCGGAAGCTACGATCCCGCGCGGGAGTGCTGCGTCGTCGTCGCCAACGACCCGGGCCGAACGCCACCCGCGCCGTGGGTGCCGGGGACGGGGAGGTCACGCCCGCCCCCGTGGATCGCTCCGCGCCAAGCCACGGGACCAAGCACTCCCGCCGGGGCCGGCGGCCGACGCGCGGCGGCTCAAGCCCGTGAGCTCGAGGCTAAGGCCGGCGGAGGAGTACCGACCGGTGCGGGCGCTCCGCGCATCGATGGCCGGGGAAGCCTCCGCGCGCGCGCGAACGCGCGCGGGAGCCGGCGACAGTGCCCGCGACCGCATCAACGCCGACAACCCCCGACGCGCCTCCGCGAGCAAGTCGAAGCTCGTTGTCGCCGCGACGCCGCCGCGGGCTATGCCGCACCCTCGACCCCCGAGGCGCGGAACTCGCGGCGCGAGGTGCGTGCTCTCATCGAGCAAGCGGCCGTCCAGCAGGCCAAATGCTCAGCCTCACGTATCCGCCAGCAGGGGGACGCGCGAGGAGATGGGGCCGCTCAGGGGGGCAAACCCTCGGTCCACACAGGAGAAGCTGCGGGGCGTCCCGCCAACTCGGGACGCGCGGCGGCCAAGGAGCGGCTCCTTGACACGCGCGGGCGCCGGACGGTGACGCCCGCAACGTCATCAACGCCCGCCGCACGAGCGGGCGGATGCCCGAGCGGCGGTAGGCTACCACCCTCGACGGGGCGGACGCTACGACGGCGACGAGGACCGCTCCCCGACGCCGAGCCCCCCGGGGACCCGTGTGTTCGGCCCCCGGAGATCCGCGCGGCGGCCTTCCCCCGGCGCTTCCGCCAACCCTCGACCATCGTCAAGTACAACGAGGAGACGGATCCCCGCGTGTGGCTAAACGACTACCGCTTGGCGTGCCCGGTGGGCGGAGCCACCGGCCGACGAGGTCATCATCCGCAACTTGCCCCCCGCACCTTGGCGATTCGGCTCGAACGTGGCTCGAGCACCCGCCCGCCGACCGCATTCACAACGGGACCATCCGGTTCGTACGTGCTTTGTTGACGGATAAACGACGTATCCCTCTACGATCCGCAAGCGTACGGACCCCACACCTTTTTCACCACGGGATTCCCAAGGTTCTTGTCAATCCGCGGAGCAAGGGGATTACAAGCGTTCGATCAACAACGACACACTAGCTACTAAAACCCTAACTACTATTATACTAGAAAACAACTAAACTACACTAGAGAGAATGATAAACGATCAAGATAGAAGACACTCGCCCACGGGTCTACGATACTAGTGTCGGGGACGACCCTAGGGGTCCCCTTAAACGACGGGGGAATCCTCACTTAAAACCCGCAACCACACCGAAACACGCTAAGCCTAACCATGCAGGTGACTAACCATGCAGGACACGGCCCACGCCGCGGGGACCTCGACGGCCCACCAAGACGGCCTTCTTAGAAGTCCCCTCGAGCAGGCTCCGCCTCGCTCGAGGGCGCACTCCTCCTCGGGCGGGCTCCGCCCCGTTCGAGGGGCAACTCTTCCCTCGAGCGGTCCCGCCCCGCTCGAGGGCTCACTTCCCCTCGAGCGGGTCTCGTCTCGCTCGAGGGTCCGTCCCGCCCTCGGCCGGGGCCCGCCACGCTCGAGGGCGCCCCTCACGCGTGCACCGGCCCCCGTACACGGGGCATTTAACGCCCGACATAGGCGGGGGCGGCGCCATCATGCGCCGGGGGCTCGCGCCCCGTGCCGCCGCACCAACTCCCCGGGGAGGAGCCCATCCCCACCCCCGTGGGGAGGGACCGTGCGGCGGTACGGCGGTGTCGGTCCCGTGACACCGCGCGCCCACTACAGTACGGCTAACGCGCTCAACCCTCGAAGGGGGCCGGGCGCACCCTCGATTTCACTTTCCCGTGACCCTACAGGGTTAGGTGGAGGCGCTAGGCCGGTGGACCGCCATCCCGGACACTGTAACAGCATGGTCGCCGTCCCCGCGCGTGCAGGCGCACGCCAGACGCTGTAGCAACCACTCCGACACTGTGAAGCGCGTTGGGAAGGAACGCCGTTCTGCCTACCCCTGTACTCCGTACAAGCTTGCGTCAGCACCTCCCTCGAGCCTACCAGAGGACATCACCGCCATCCGTTGCTCTCCTACCCTCGAACCGCCACTGTTCGGGTACAAGTCAGGCCATGATGACCAGATCGCTGCGAGGATCGCCCGGACGGCCGCCCACTCTACACCGTAGCACGTCGCACTTCTCCACATAGCTAGGTAGCGCGGCGCGCATGTAACCCGCCGCCCCCTTGATCTATAAAAGGGGGAGGAAGGGACAGACAGAAGAGGAGAGACAGCAGACAAGAGCACTTCACACTCCACGTACTCATTCTCCCACAATATCTTCAGCCACTCCTTCAGGGACTTGGAAGCCCTGCTTCCTCTCCCGCCTTGCTTGTATTAGCCCCACTACAAGCACCCCCGGTGCTAAGTAATATAGTGCCCCGAGCACGCCTCTGCTGGACGTATGGCCCCCTTGGCCGGAACCAGGATAAAACTTCTGTGTCACTTGTTACTTAGCATCGACCATTGAGGGATAGACCACGGCGCTATCTACTGGTTAGTGTCGGGACCATATTCCGCACCGACAACTAGAGCATGCAATCGCTTAAAGACATGAAAAACCAATCTAATCTATCGGGGGTTGTGACCACGGTTTCGCCCTTTCCCTCCTCTCGTATCGTCACTACGCGAAGGTATTCATGACTAGACCTTTGATGGCCACGGCGTATTGAATGGATCCAAGGAAGCATTGAGGCCTATACTCCCTTTACAGCACGGTTGCAAGCCTTAAGCATTAAAGTATATTCAACACAAGATGATAGATAGATAATCCGACAAAGTGCGATTACATCTCAAAATCGATTACAACCCATGGACGAATGAGAAGATTACCCCATCAAGGTGCTGATCATGGCACCGTTGATCATGGTTCCCCTTCCGCCGTGTCTTCCTTCTCCTCCACGAGAGGGTGCTTCCTTCGAGGTGGTTGATCTCCCGCCGGAGATCCTCCTCCTCTCTCTCTAGCTTGTGGATGGCCTTCGGTGCGAATGACTCCTCTCCTCGGTGTTGGCGGCGCCTCGGGGGTTTTAGGGTTGAAGATTCTTCGAGGGCAAGGAAAACGGGACCGAACCGGTGCCGGAAGTGGGCCGGGCCGGCCGGCCGGGCCGGCCGGCCCGTGCCCACCTCGGCCCGGTTCGGTCGCCCCTTTTGCTCCGTGGGTCCTCGTGCACTTATGTACTTTGCCCCCTCCACTTGCATGATTTTGATGCTGTTATCCTTGCGTCCAAGATGGAGGCTCTCTTTGCATGAAGTTTGATCTTTTACGCTTCAATCCTCGGGGGTGTTCCTCGTAGCACTTCGGTCCTCGCCACCATTGGAAGTGATTTCAGCAAGCTCATGAACACGAACAAGACTCCATGAATGCTCCTTTGAACTTGTTGCGAATCCGTCCTTTATGTCCATGTTTTCCTACATAAACACAACACTTCCAAATGCATGCACAAAGATGAACTTGTTATATGATTAGTGTGCCTAGTGGCGGGTTAGTTCCATAATCAAATCCAAACCAAAGTGTAATGAATCATGCTAGGTGCACCAAAATACACCGTCAACATCTCCCCCACACTTAGCTCTTGCTCTTCCTCGAGCAAGTACTCGTAAAAGAATTTCGTCCAAGGTGTGTAATCGTGTATCATTAATCCTCCTTCACAAGTTAGTCAATCTTTTCATCTTTAATACATAAACACAAAGTAATGATAATCAAACATAAACATGGGCGTTTAGAATTTTTACCACGTCAAGATTTACCCCACAACTCAAACTCTTCACTTGAAGTCTTCAATTTCAGCCATGCTTACTCCTTTGCTTCCATCGGAGGGTTTTTATGGTTTTCAAAACAAAAATTCCTGCAACAAGTATTAGACAAAAACCTTTCTCCAAGCTCTCTCAAGTCACTCATATGAAGTGGCTATCCTAACCAAATTTTATAAAACTCTCACCTCACATTAATCTCTCATATATCATGTCAAGTGGAGCTATAGGTAGGGCTAGCGCAATCAACACAAGTATTGTCAAACTAAGAACTTCCTCTAATGGTTGTCTACCTTTCAAAGCCAATGATCATGAGAATTAACCATATGTAGGGATATCAAGGATGAGAAGATTTAGAATGGTGGACATGTGCAAGGGCAAAAGAAAATTGTGACTACAAGGCACCGATGATGTCCTCGTTGTCGGATTGCACATGGTTGGAAATAGAGTAAAAGTTTCGTCTCACAATCAACGTGACATCCTTCCTTACACTTTATTATTTTTCTTTTCTTTCACTTGATCCATCCCTCTCATATCTTCATTGCTACCTCATCTTTTTCTCTTTTTTTTTTTTCATTCACATATGATTTTTCTTTCTTTCTTTCTTTCTTTTCCATACACATACTTTTTCTCTTTATTTTTCTCTCTCTTGACAACTTTTCAAAGCTTTCAATTCTCTCTTTCCTCGCATGCATACAATCTGAAATTTTAAATAAATCATGCTAGAGACAAGACGAAACTTTGAAAAATAGGTTGTGTTCAAGGAATACGATGTACAAAAGAGATGTATAGGGTTGGGTATGGAATCCGAGTGATAATCATGACTTTCGTTGTGAAAGTCATGTACTGAATATATGACGAGGCTAGCAACAAAAGATAAGCACAAGGACATGATCATTGCTTGAAATTAAAACCGACCAAGAGAGAAGGGTCCTAGCCTAACTCATCATGCTAATCACACTTATGGTGGAGCGAAAAAAAATAAACTTGGCTTTGGATAGGAATTTTTTCTTACTCTCAACTTGGAAAAAGAGGTTTTGCTAACCTTTATTACAAGGGTTTTAAAATAATTTTCAGAACTGAAATCCTCCAATTTTTAGCATCGAACATAGCACAACTAACATGTGAAGCTCAAGATCGAAGTGCGGTATGGGTACTTTAAGTAGTAGCGATTCCACTAAGCACCACGGTAAACGATTTTCAAACCACATACTTGTGTTCATATATCAAGAATCGAAGATTAAACAAACAAGTAAATAAAGATAAACAATACATAAAACACAAAGATATATATAAAGACTCTTTTTATTTGATTTTCTTGACTCAACACTAATTTAAGACACTTGCAAAAATTTTAAAAACGAGACTCAAAAACTAAAGACTCATTAAAACACTAAGACTCTCACACGAAGATTAAACCGAACCTAAACTTGAAGTTCAAAAGCTAAGGCTAGCGAGCTAGCTCTCCCCCACACTTAAAACATACGACGTCCTCGTCGTATCTTACAAAAATCCTAAGGGGAAAACTAGATCTAGTGGTACTTCAAGCAAGTTTTGCACCACTTGCCTCTCATGTTTCCAACCATGCCGAAAAGTTTGCGCACGTTACGGTTAAGGAACTTGTAGTCATCTTCAACTACGCGCTCCAAGTCCTCCATACGCCGCTTCATCGCTTCCATGGCTTGGAGACATTCGTCGGCCGACGTGTAGAGATCCGCGATGGATTGACGGCAAACTCGACGAAGACACCGGATGCGGTCCGAAGGGGTCGTCGTCACCATAATATCCACCGTTGTCACCACCGTCGTCGCCACCTCCATTGTTGTTGCCTTCGCCACCGTCGTTGCCGTCGCCGTTGGGGCCTTCGGGAGTCCTTTCATTGGGGTCGCTCATCCCAATCATCATCATCTCTACCGGCGGCCGCCCACGAGCTCGGGCTACGATCGTCAGAGTAGTCGCTATCCCCATAATCCTTAGGCTCTGGCGACACCTCCTTGTAATCTTTGCGCTTGATGCCTTGGAGGCGTGCCGACCTTCGTACGGGTGTAGGGACCTTCTCTCCTTCGACGGGGTTGCGAGATGCAAGAGCTCCGGTCGGGACACGTCCTCCGCAACGGATACGTGCGGTCCTCTTGACGAGTAGATTGAGCTCGGATCGCATCGCCTCCTCCATCGATGGCTTCTTGGCTTCTAGCTTCAACTCTAAGCTTCTCGGAGGCTCAATGGCTGCTACAAGGGTGCAACACATTGCTTGAAAGGTTTGATTCTCGAGCTCCCAATTCGGCCAAATAAATAGTCCCGAGAGAAAAGCCACGGGAACCTTATTTTCCTTTTTTACACTTCCCTTAAATTTTTCCGACCAAACAAGGAAGTCAAAAAGGAGCAATTCGGGCGAAATTCGGCGTCATCGGGCGTCGGGCCCCTCTCGGGCCGGTCCGCCGCTGGGCCGGCCGGCCCACCCCGCCTCGGGGGGCGGCCGGTCCGGTTTTTGCACACCGCCCTATTTTTTCTTCCTCGGCCCATGGGAAAAAGTTGGCCCGGTAAATCTTCGCGAAAAACTCCCGGAAAACTAAAAGAAAAATTATTTACGAAGTTGATGCCTTGTTTTTCGTCCTAGGCGGGACGTTCGGGCTCTTCCTCCATGGTGAAGACGTCAACATGGTGAAGGGGCACGACATCGGGTTCGTAGTAAACCTTAAGCCGCTGTCCATTCACCACAAATTGATCGCCGTTTATATCCATAATGGTTACCGCTCCGTTGGAGAACACCGAATGCACAACATAAGGTCCGTCCCACTTGCTTTGCAATTTCCCCTTTCCGAAGGTTTTAAACCTCGAATTGTAGAGGAGGACCTTATCTCCTTCTTTGAATTCTTTTTTCTTCAATCTTTTATCATACCACCTTTTGATTCTCTCCTTGTATATGCTTGCGTTTTCATATGCTTTCAACCTCAACTCCTCTAGCTCGCTTATTTGAATTCTTCGTTTCACCACCGCGGTATCGAGATCAAGGTTCATCTCTTTAATCGCCCAATAGGCTTTATGTTCCAACTCAACCGGAAGGTGGCAAGCTTTTCCATAGACGAATTGATAAGGGGTCATACCTATCGGTGTTTTGAACGCCGTTCGATAAGCCCATAAAGCTCCGTCTAATTTCTTTGACCAATCCTTGCCTCCCTTCTCTATGGTCTTGTTAAGTATGCTTTTTAATTGCCTATTTGACGTCTCCGCTTGTCCGTTGGTTTGTGGGTGATAGGCCGTGGAGACCCTATGCTCAATTCCCAACTTGGACAAGCACTTTTTGAAGTTCTTCCCGGTGAAATGAGTTCCTCCATCACTTATCAAGATTCTCGGTGTACCGAAACGGGGAAAAATCATGTTCTTGATCATAGTGATGGACTCCTCCGTGGAAGCTTTACGACATGGTATAGCCTCTACCCACTTGGATACATAATCAACCATAACAAGGATATACTCGAATCCAAATGAGTTTTTAAAAGGCCCCATGAAGTCTATGCCCCATACATCGAATATGTCGATTTGTAAGTTGTATTTCAAAGGCATAGAATTTCTTTGAGAGATGTTTCCGTTTCTTTGGCATTCGGGGCATGACGCAACATATCTTTTACTATCTTCATGCATCTCCGGCCAATAGAATCCGCTCGACCATACTTTTGCTTCGGTTCGAAAATGGCTACGGTGTCCACCGTACTCCGCCGAGTGGCACTTCCTTAGAATCTCAACCCTCTCTTCCCTTGGCACACATTTTCTCATTACTCCATCATTGCCAAGTTTGAAGAGGTATGGTGCATCCCAAAAATATTTCTTACTTTCGGAGATTATCTTCCTTTGAGTGTTTTTGTCTAGATGATCGAGAGGCATCTTTCGAATTGCTCGAATGATGTCGATCATCCAAGTATCTTTATCAAGCACTCTATAGAGGTGGTCATCTCTCATCTTGTCTTCTATGGGCTCTTTATCATCTTGTCCACGATTCATCCTAAATGATCGGCCACAACATTCTCCACCCCCCTTTTTATCACGAATTTCAACATCAAACTCTTGGAGAAGAAGGATCCAACGAATCAAACGTGGTTTAGCTTCCTTCTTAGCCAAGAGATACTTGATGGCTGCGTGATCGGTGTAAACAATGACTTTCGAGTTCACGATGTAAGATCTGAATTTTTCGAAAGCGAATACCACCGCTAGCAACTCTTTTTCCGTAGTGGCGTAATTTAATTGTGCCCCACTAAGAGTTTTGTCGGCGTAGTAAACGCGTGAACTCGGCCTTCCTTTCTTTGACCCAAGACCGCGCCTACGGCGTAGTCACTTGCGTCACACATGATCTCGAAAGGTTGGCTCCAATCCGGAGGTTGGATGATGGGAGCACTCACCAACGCATTTTTCAAGGTCCGAATGCCGCTAGACACTTCTCATCAAAGTCGAAAGCCACATCCTTTTGAAGAAGGTGCGTTAAAGGCTTAGTGATCTTCGAGAAGTCCTTTATAAATCTTCTATAGAATCCGGCATGGCCTAGAAAGCTCCTTAAGGACTTAACATCCGTAGGAGGTGAGAGTTGCTCAACCGTCTCTACCTTAGCCTTGTCCACTTCAATTCCTCTCTCGGATATAACATGTCCGAGCACTATGCCTTGCTTAACCATGAAGTGGCACTTTTCCCAATTTAGAACCAAATCTACCTCCGCACACCTTGTAAGGACCTTTTCTAAGTTTGCTAAGCAATCCATGAACGTCTTCCCGTAAACGGAAAAATCATCCATAAACACTTCAACAATTTCTTCGATGAATTCCGAAAACACGGCCATCATGCAACGTTGAAAAGAGGCCGGAGCGTTGCATAGGCCGAAGGGCATCCTCCTATATGCAAACGTTCCGTAAGGACACGTAAACGTTGTCTTATGTTGATCTTCCGGTGAATAGGAATTTGCATGAACCCCGAGTATCCATCGAGAAAGCAAAAATAAGCGTGGTTTGCTAACCTCTCGAGCATCTCGTCTATGAACGGTAGGGGGAAGTGATCTTTCTTCGTCGCTTTGTTAAGCTTACGATAATCGATACACATCCGCCACCCGGTCACGGTTCTTTGCGGTATCAACTCGTTCTTCTCATTCTTCACCACGGTCAAACCTCCTTTCTTCGGTACACAATGTACCGGCTCACCCATTCGCTATGCGGAACCGGGTAGATGATTCCGGCATCAAGTAACTTGATAACCTCTTTCTTTACTACCTCTCGCATGGCATGGGTTAGCCTCCTTTGATGGTCCACTACGGGCTTACATTGGTCTTCCATTGGTATACGATGAGTGCAAAAGGTTGGGCTAATACCTTTGAGATCATTAATTGAATATCCAATCACCTTCCTATGTTTTTTTAATAAAATCAGCAACGCTTCATTTTCTTCGGGACTCAACTCGTCGCTCACAATGACTGGATAAGTTTTGTCTGGGCCCAAAAATTCATATTTTAATCCCTTGGGCAAAGGTTTAAGGTCTACCTCGGGCACTTGTGGCTCCTCGGGTTTGATTTCTCCTATGTCTTCGAATTTCTCTTCCTCCACACTACCATCATGCGGCTCTAAGCCTTTTGTTGCTTCCTCTAGTTCTTCATCTTGTTGATTACTAATTTGATTTTCCATTGCTCTTTGCAGCGGGTCTCTAAAGGTTTCAACAAAACAAAGACTAACTATCTCTTCTACTTCTTCATCTTCGGGAGGAAAAGGTGTAAGGTGTTTAGAAGCACGAAGAAAGTTATATGTGTACTTTGTTCCATTAAGGTTCATCGTTACTTTGCCTTCTCCGGCATCTAACACGGCATCAACCAACTTAAGAAAAGACCTACCTAAGATTATATGATCAGAATTACTATGGTAAGCATCAATAACAAAGAAATCGGTTGGTATGCGCTTTCTAGAGATTTTTACTTTCATGTTGCAAGCAATACCTAGAGGTTTGATAGTTCTACCATCTCCCATAATTAATGTCGTTGATGTTGGAGCTAAGTCTAGGTTGTGGTATTGAACTTTATCGTAAATTTTAGAAGATAGAACACTTACTTGGGCTCCGATGTCGCATAAAGCTTTGCATTGAACTCCGTTGATCTCGCAACTCAAGTGTGGCGTCATCTTCTCTTCTTCTTCGGATCCTATCGAGTAAATTTCAGCGAGGCGAGCGTATGGTGATGCTTCGGGCTTGATCCCCATGATTCTCTTCACCTCGGCAATATGTTCCGGATCCACCACGTCATCTCCAAAGAGCTTTTCAAAAATCTCACCGGTGGTTTCGAGGTCGTATGAATTTTCAGCTTTCTTCTCCGTGGGAAATCCACTTCCAATGCTCTTGCCATTCCCTTTTGATTAGGGAACGGTCTTCTCTTGTCGAATACGTCTCCGTAATCAATAGGAACCCAATCCATTGGTTCGAACTCCCTTAGTGGCTTCGCGCTTGACATGCTTCTCTTGTTCGTCTCATTTGGTGCGGCGAAGTCGACGTTTGGTGTAGTTCTTGACTTGATGTGTTCTTGTTCAAGCTTTTCCATGATTGGCTCCTCTTTTGTGACTTCCGGGTTGCCTCTTTAGAAAAATCAGCAAGCTTCTTCTTCCTTGAATTGACTTCCGCTCTTCCGCAAGTCTTGTTTCCCAATCTCTTCGCATGGCGGCCGCTTTACTAACTTTTTGTAGAAGTTGGGCGGCTTCCGTGAGTGTTTTCTCCATGAGATCCCCACCCGCACACATCTCGACGTGTCGCATGCAACTAGGGGTTAGGGAAAAGAAAAATGTATATAAGAGTACGTCACCGGTGAAGCCGAGTTTTGGTCCTTGTTCGATTAATTCATTAAACCTATCCCGGCTTGGTCTATCCCTTCCTCTTCTCCTTGCATGAAAGTGATCACTTGCCTCCTTAGATGTTGAAACTTGCTAATTGGAAAGAACTTCTCGCAAAACTTCTTTGTCAACTTGTTCCAATTGCCTTCGACTTCAAAGGACGCAACCGAATACCATGTCTTTGCTTTGCCGGCAAGTGAGTAGGGAAAGAGATTCCATTTGAACCATTCATCGGGAACTCCTTCTTGACGCACCGTGTTGCATATTGTCGTGAAATCCCTTATGTGTCTATATGGGTTCTCCGTAACCATCCCTTCAAATGGGTTTTCCGCCACCATCTTGATGATCTTGGATTTAATTTCATACTTGGTCGCTTCGAGCTTCGAATCCGACTCTTGTACTTTTATGTCTTCACATCGAGGGCTAGCGTAACCCCTTAATGATTTCTCCGGTTCTTCCACGGGTTGATTAACGAACTCCATCTAGACAATAAGATAAAAACAAAAACAAAAAAGAAACAAGTGTTTTTCCGGATAATATATGTTAGATATAGCGAATAAAAGATAAACTAAAATATAAAACTAAGTTAGATGCAAATCAAAGGATGTAAACTAACTTGCTCCCCGGCAACGGCGCCAGAAAAAGGGGCTTGTTGACGGATAAAAGACGTATCCCTCTACGATCCGCAAGCGTACGGACCCCACACCTTTTTCACCACGGGATTCCCAAGGTTCTTGTCAATCCGCGGAGCAAGGGAATTACAAGCGTTCGATCAACAACGACACACTAGCTACTAAAACCCTAACTACTATTATACTAGAAAACAACTAAACTACACTAGAGAGAATGATAAACGATCAAGATAGAAGACACTCGCGCACGGGTCTACGATACTAGAGCATGCAATCGCTTAAAGACATGAAAAACCAATCTAATCTATCGGGGTTGTGACCACGGTTTCGCCCCTTTCCCTCCTCTCGTACTCGTCACTACGCGAAGGTATTCATGACTAGACCTTTGATGGCCACGGCGTATTGAATGGATCCAAGGAAGCATTGAGGCCTATACTCCCTTTACGGCACGGTTGCAAACCTTAAGCATTAAAGTATATTCAACACAAGATGATAGATAGATAATTCGACAAAGTGCGATTACATCTCAAGATCGATTACAACCCATGGACGAATGAGAAGATTACCCCATCAAGGTGCGATCATGGCACCGTTGATCATGGTTTCCCTTCCGCCGGTGTCTTCCTTCTCCTCCACGAGAGGGTGCTTCCTTCGAGGTGGTTGATCTCCCCGCCGGAGATCCTCCTCCTCTTTCTCTAGCTTGTGGATGGCCTTCGGTGCGAATGACTCATCTCCTCGGTGTTGGCGGCGCCTCGAGGGTTTTAGGGTTGAAGATCCTTCGAGGGCAAGGAAAACGGGACCGAACCGGTGCCGGAAGTGGGCCGGGCCGGCCGGCCGGGGCCGGCCGGCCCGGTGCCCAATTCAGCCCGGTTCGGTCGCCCCTTTTGCTCCGTGGGTCCTCGTGCATTTATGTACTTCGCCCCCTCCACTTGCATGATTTTGATGCTTCGTTATCCTTGCGTCCAAGATGGAGGCTCTCTTTGCATGAAGTTTGATCTTTTACGCTTCAATCCTCGGGGGTGTTCCTCGTAGCACTTCGGTCCTCGCCACCATTGGAAGTGATTTCAGCAAGCTCGTGAACACGAACAAGACTCCATGAATGCTCCTTTGAACTTGTTGCGAATCCGTCCTTTATGTCCATGTTTTCCTACATAAACACAATACTTCCAAATGCATGCACAAAGATGAACTTGTTATATGATTAGTGTGCCTAGTGGCGGGTTAGTTCCATAATCAAATCCAAACCAAAGTTTAATGAATCATGCTAGGTGCACCAAAATACACCGTCAACACGTGCGCACCGGAAATTCCCCGGGACTCGCGCTCCTACACTCGGAAGCCCGGCGAGTCGCCGCGGGACTTCATACGGCGCTTCTCCAAGCGCCGCACGGAGCTCCCAAGCGTGGCGCAATCGAGATTGTGCACGCCTTCCTCGAGGGTACCACGTGCGGGACCTCGTGCGTGAGCCGGGACGCGGCCGCCCGCGGACTCCAACGAGTTGTTCGACATCGCCACCGCCTTCGCCTCGGGAGAGGAGGCCGTGGGGGCGATCTTTGATGGCAAGAAGGGCAAGCGCTCGGACGATGCGCCCTCGGAGGGCGACAAGTCCGTGGGAGCCCCACCGCAAGGACAAGCGGGGCAAGAAGGGAAAGACGCCGCGTCGCGAGGCGCGCGAGCAGGGGCGCGACGGCGATGAGGCCGAGGCTCTTGCTGTTGACCCGGCTCGACGGGGCCCTCGACCGGCCCCTCGAGGCCCGGGGGTGTTCGATGACATGCTGAAGAAGCCATGTCCTTACCACAAGACCCCAGTAAACCACACCCTTGAGCAGTGCGACATGCTCAAGAAGTTCTATGGCCGCGCTGCCGCAAAGGAGGCAGAGGCCAAGAAAGACGGAGGAGATGGGTACACCGGCGGTTTCCCCGCCGTGGAGAACGTGTTCCTCATCTTCGGGGGACCCACCGTCAACATGTCGACCCGCCAGCGCAAGCGGGAGCGGCACGAGGTCCTCGCCGCGGAGAAGGCGCCTCCCTCCTTCCTCAATTGGTCGGAGGACGCCATCACTTTCAGCCGGGAAGACCACCCGAATCGCATCCCCAACCCGGGCCAGTACCCACTGGTGGTCGACCCCATCATTGGGAACGCACGGTTCTCAAAGGTCTTGATGGACGGAGGCGGCGGCCCACAACATCCTCTACGCGCATACGCTGCGCTTGATGGGGATCGGGTTGGATCACCGGCGCGGCCCGGCCACGAAGCCATTCCATGGCATTGCGGCCGGCAAGCGGGGTCCGGCCCCCTAGGGCAGATCGACCTGCCGGTTTGGTTTGGCACCGCGAAGAATTTCCGCAAGGAAACGCTCACCTTCGAGGTGGTGGGATTCAAGGGCGCCTACCACGCTATACTTGGGCGGCCCTGCTACGCCAAATTCATGGCGGTCCCCAACTACACCTACTTGAAGATGAAGATGCCAGGACCAAACGGCGTCATCACCGTAGGCTCGTCCATCGAGCACGCATTCGACTGCGACGTCGAGTGCGTAGAGCACGCGAAGCACGGCGCCGGATGAAGCGCTGGTGACCACTTTGGAGAAGATGGTCAACGAGGACCTCGACTCCGCCTCCAAGCACGCCGGCACCTTCGAGGCCGCGGAGCGGACCAAGGAAGTACCCGTTGACGCAAAATGTGCACTCAACGCCAATCACACAGCAAGCCGAAAAAGCTAGCTTCGCACGCGCGAGAGAGCAAATGACGTGCCGATCAATTTTTCCCGAAAATTAACAAAAGATAAAGCGCTTAGATACCAAAGCTTGGAACGTGTCGGGTGGCACCGGCAGGTTCCATATTTATGGCCAAGAAGCCAAGCAAGAATGACATGTAGCTATGTAGAGCTACCCCTCGTAGAATCACAACCATCCGACCATTATAAAGGGAAAAAGAATACCGCCGAATGGATGACGTAAGCGTGACGATGATCGGTCTTTGTATAGATAAAGATGCAAGCATGAAGTTATGACCGATCCCCGTGAGGTTTGTCATTAAATAAAATGAGGTGAAGCACGGACATGATCATGTATTAAATGAGCACGCATAGATCAAAGCACTAGTCTACCGCATGTCTAGGTACTTTAAGATCCGTCGGGTACGATCACAAACAAATCTATCCACCGCATGATACAACTTGCATGAAAAACGTACCACTTCCCGCAAATAGATCTATCCACCGCATGATACAATCCAAATACGGAAAGCTAAAAGCATACATCACTCAAGGCACGAACGAGGCACGTGATCTACTCGTGAAGATATAACCGAATACGGCCGAACAGTACCGATCCAGGGTCCATGAAGAAGGAACAAACATTACCACGTGAATAAATCTATCGACCGAATTGGAAATCTAATCCACCGATGACTAGCTCCAAAGCAACCCAAAAACCTCGCATCTACCGCATGATACCCGGTTCTTTCAAGATTTATACGCACAAAGCAAGCTTGAACCCGCAACACGTGACAACCTAGATCGATTCGGTTTCGGCTATCGGAGAGCACAAGATCCACGCGTCAAAAACACGAAACCCGCTCGTGCACGGATCTTAAAAGGAAAAAAGCCGATCCAAACCCATCTAGATTGGGCAAGAGTGTGTTACATGAATTAAAACATAAAGTAAAACTCATGATAACACGGGGTAACTTAATGAATCTATTGGATCTTGCCAAAATCCAATAGAGCCGATAACTAGCTTCGAGCTAAATCTTAGCCTACCGCATGGCTCATGATCTAACAAGAAACCCTCTTGAACCAAGCTTGAATCTACCGCATGACACGAAGCGTGGTAACAAGACTACTTGCATCGATCTAAATCCACCGCATGATACTAGACATGATACAAGGTTGCCGGTACTCACGGAGGTCGACGGATCGATTGGCCCTCTCGAAGAACTCGACGACACGACAAGGACTCTAGGGTTTGGCGTAAGGCCGGTGTGTATTGAGGAATGAACGTGTCCGTTACATACATCCGGGGATCGTATTTATACCCCGCGATTACAATTGCGAATGGATTCACCGCCTAACTAAACTCGATCGCCTATCCATCCATTCGCTTCCTCTCGATTGAGCCACGTCACCGTCCAATCCCGCAAAATCAGCTCTCTTGTTCTTTTGCCGAACCGGAGCGGATAGCCGACCGCGGATCCTTCCGCCGAAAATCTCTCGAAAATATCTTTCCTTCCACCGGACGGACTCTTTTTCGAATCGGACCCACATGTCATACTCCTTACCAAATTTTGGTGTTAACACATGCCCCTTCAATTGTGGGATAAAAGTAATTTTGTTCCACAATTGACTCTAGCCACGAATCCTTGAGCCAAACCCGTCAACACCCGTTCTTTGCAATCCGCCGGATTCTTCGTTCGCATCCAACCCTAGATCCCCTTCGTTCCGAGCTCGAATCTCCAATGGCAACTCGTAACCAAGTCGCTCAGGTAAATTCACCCCTCCAAACCTTTGTTCGGCATTAGGTTTTCAATTTTACCTGAGATTTTCCTCTTCCGCTCTCCTCCAGGAACCTTCTACTGCTCTTCTGATTCCTATTGAGGCCAATTCGCAGTCTTATTATCTTGGTCCCGAAGGGAATCCTGACCCCCGAGATTTTATTGCCGCTGAATCTCAGAGAATCCCTTTCAAGGTAGCTTTATCTCCACCTCCCCAGTGGCAAGATGCGTTCAAGAACTGGCCTTTGCCCCCAATTGCGGTGGAAGACTTGGTATCGGAGGATTCTTGCGGATAAGAGTGGATTGACCAATCCGGATGCTCTCCGCATTGCTCAATGTCCGGAGTTATCCGTAGCCGAGACACCCAAGAATGAAGATCTTCCGATAGCCGCATGCCACTTCGGTCAAATGGCGTCAACGCCTTCCTTTTTGGGCACGGCCCAATGTCTCCAACCTTGGCCGATGTGTACATGATCACCGGCCTTGACATCACCGGGTCCCGTCCCGGCCTTGGAACTTCAAGAATTCCTCACGCCAAACGGGGGTAAAGCCAGGGAATGGCTACAAGAATTATATTTCGAAGCACATGAGAGATAATCCCCTTGGCGAAGTTGAATACGCAGCCTTTTTGAACATGTGGTTATGCGGATTTGTCTTCCGTGGCAAGGCCAACGAACCCACTTTGAATCATATCGCGATGGCGATCCATCCGGCTAGTGGCAATCGCCTTCCTCCGGGAAAATTCTTCTTGGGCGGTGTATACCATATGCTTCATCGACCGTTACCCAAATGTACACCGGTCGAGGATAACATGCGTCAATGGTCCTTGGTGGTTTGTTCAAATTTGGCTGCAGCTTCACATGCATCGATTGTAGGCGTCGACTTGAACTCCGGGTTCTTCCCCCGGTCCAATCCCCCCGAAGGAGAGCTTCAAGTTACCGAGAGGATGCCAAAACTATGGAGAAGCGACTTCAATCGTTATCGTTCGACGGACATCATCCAGCTCTTCGAGTTGTTCTTCGCGAGGCTTCTCCAATCCTCTTTGGCTCCCTTATCTAGGCAATGACACTCGACCTTCCCCGTCGAATTCTCCTTTGAGCCCGGCCATCAAGATAGGGGATTCTTGGAAATCTTTAACATCATAATCCGCCCATGCATATTACCGGCCGAGTTCAATGGAGGGAGGCGGGGATACCGTACTTATGAGTACTACCAGCCTAATGTAATGGCCGTGCAACTTGGATGTGGCCGCATGCCCCCAAGATTGTTTCCGCATGAATTCCTCAAACCCGGGGAGGAAATCAAAGAACCGATGCAAAGTGCAGAGAGTTTTCAACTATGTGTGCGGTCCCACCGTCTACACATGTCCTTTTGTGCCCGCAACCATAGCTCACCCCACCTTCAACTCATGGTGGCAAGAATTCCATGACCACATCTTCGGTGAACCCGTTCATGTGTTCTCGTGCGGACTGGTGCCCGATTTCCCGCCGACTTCGGAGGTAACACAATGAGCCCTTGGATCAAACACTTCTTCTCCATTCATGGTTTTGACCTTCATCTTTTGCCCACAGAACACGCACCTCGCCCCTCGAGCCAGGGTAATCACTTATAATGCCGAAGGCCCGATTTCAAGACCGGGGTTTAAATCCACAACCCCGCATCAATTAATGGCCGGTATGCTACTACGGATCCCGCCCTTTCTAGCCTCGCTGCAGACGGAGGCAAGGTCTGCACCTGATTGCCCCTCCAAGTGCCAAAAGGAGAAGAACTGTCAAAAAGGTGCTTGTTGAGGTAAAACCCTTTACCTTCTTGATTACCAAGTCACTCTGTTCTTGATGGATCATATCCATTGTGCATTTTCGTACCGTAGCCCAACATTCTTCGAAACCAAAGACTCGCCAATGCTCCACCTATCGGTATGTTCTTTACTGTCCTTTCTCAAGGATGAGCACTGGCACTCACTCTTTCTATTGGACACTTGCGAGAGGAAGCCGTAGGAGAACCGCTTGTAGATGTTCCGGTGGTTCAACAAGCGAGCCCATCCAGGGTTGAATTGCCCATCCCAAAGAGAGATCTCGTCTTCATCACCTTCTCGAGAGCGAGTACACTCTCCGGAGATGGACCTCCCAACTCAACCGGAGCCACCAAATTCCCCCGGATGCCATCGCCTATCGGTCAAGCAGCAATGACCAACCCATCGCAGGAGGATCCGATTCTTCGGCCCGTAAACTCACGAGTCGCCGATGGCCGCATCGGCATCCCCCCCGACTTGGGAGTTTCGGCTCTACCCGGGCACCTTTCCCGTCCGCGATTGCCCCCGCTCAAGAAACCATTCATGAGGTACTCAATTCCGCGCTTGGTTTCGGTACTTCGATGTCGCATTCTCACCTCGGTAATGTTACTTTTCGGGGTCATGCTCCGCCGTCACCGAGCTTGCCATCGAAGGGCCCATCAACTCGCCGAGGTGATGAAAGAAATAAACCAGCCGCCGCCGGATGAAGTGTTGCCCAAACTCAAAGAAATTGCAGCTTGGCTAGAAAAAGATGTTCGGGATCGGCTCAATGATCTTCGCCATTTTGAAGAGATGTTTGAACCCATTAGTCGAAGACTCCCCCGATGACATCGTAGCTTTCCTATCATCCGTCTACGACTTAGAGCCCTTTTATGTTCCCTTGAGGCGCACTTGGAGGAAATTGCGCTCCCGTCCGCCATCGAAAAGGAGAAAACCGACGCCGAACATGCCATGAACGGGGCACAATCCCAAGCGAAAAGCCATAAAGATGCCTTGGCCGACCCGCAAGCTTCTTACGATTTGAAAGTCGCCGGAAGGTCGCTTTAGAGGCGGAATTGAGAAGCCCGTCGGCGGAGATGGAGATTGACCGTAAGAAAATAGCCGATCTTCCCGGATTGATAGCAAAGACCCAAGCGGAGGTAGAATCGGCCGTTACCGCAGTAAAGCAATGCGATGCGAGCTCATTGACCGAAGGACCGATAAGGCGACCGAGAGGGGGGGGAGTGAATGGGAGCCGATAAAAATTCTTCTCGAGGGAGATTGAAACTCCGACAAGACGAACTAGCTCGGTCGAACTCCCGAAATCACACGCTCCGCACTTCTACCTCCCGTTTGCCAAAACCACGTAGCCACCGGAGTGCTACCGGTCCTAGGAACAAACTCTACCAAGAACCACAACACACACGCAAAGACCGACAACCGAAACAACTCGAAAGCCGGCTAACCGGAGGGGGCGGTTAGACCGGTATAGGGGGCGGTTAGACCGCCTCCACCTAGCAACCAAGAAATCCTCCGAGACGCCTCTTCCGAGCACCAAAACACACCACGGTTTCACCAACGAGAGATCTCGGTCAAGGCCATGCTAGCTACCGTAAAATCTTGGCAAAAACCAAACCTTCACCCAAGGGCCTAGGGGCGGTTAGACCGGCTACCGGGGGCGGTCTAACCTCCCGTACCCAGCAACGAACTCCAACCAAGAACACCTAGCAACCGCGCGAGAACGACTCCAAATTTCACCCGGACACTCCTCCGATCAAGATGAACGAACTCACGGAGGAAAATCCGGCGAAACAAAACTTTGACCCGGAAACACCCTCTGGCGGTTAGACCGCCCCCTCGCAGGCGGTTAGACCGCCCCTTCCGTAACAGGAACCCGCGGGTCAAACCTCAACTTCCTTGCGCTCAATCTCCCGGGATCACTCCACGGATTGCGGCCAAACTTCGGGGATAGGCAGGGTTACCTCCCGGGCAACCTCTACCTCAAAGGAATCGACCCGAAACGCTCACAATCAAGAGGAATCGAAGAAATCGCTTCTCTAGGTCGAGAACTCGCCCAACTCGAAAAACCACCAAATCGAGTCCGATTCAAAGGGGATTTGGGGGCAAAGTCACCAGCCAAAGAGGCACAAGAACCTCATACGTGACACCCACCAAAAACCCCAAGAAATCGTTCTCAAAACACCGCCAAAAAGAGCTCCGAAAAACAACATCAAAGAGACGGGAAAACCACCATGAAGAACCACGCCGAACCTTCTATACATGCCATGAATGGTTCGTACAAGGTCTAGTTTGCCACCCAAACATCCATCCCTCTCTCTAGATCTCACATGAAGCTCTCAAACTAGCCTTCTAAAAAAAAACTAGTGAAAATAGAGAACGAAAATGGAAAACCGAAATGAGCTAGGGTTCCAAGAGTTGGCTGCCAACCTCTCACCTCTTGGGTTATATAGGCGGCAACCGAAAGTCTAAAATGCCCCTCTCTACTAACTAGGGATACATGCCCCTCAAGGGCGGATTTGGAATTCTTGATGTCTTCACCATCGGACGGATGCCCGGCGACCGCACCTCGCGTAGCCTCGACGCACGCCTTGCGATCCCGACGCGTGTCCTCCGCTTCGAAGCTTCTCGGCGCGGCGGCGGTGGCGGTCGGACCGCCTCCCCCGGGCGGCTAGGCCGGCCCGGTGGATCCGACCGGCCCCGGGCGGTCCGACCGCCCCTCCCCGGGCGGTTGAACCGGCCCGGGTGGCCGCACCTCCTCGTCGAGTCTTCGGCCTCGGTTTTGTGGCTCAACCGAGTAACCCGGTGGGTTTTCCGGTGAACCACCGCAAACCCCGCGAACTCGGTGTAGCCTCCGCCAATCTCCACTCATGACTCGGCTCCCACGTAGTCCCGGCTCGACCTTGGTTTTGAGGCTCTACCAAGAAACCGTCCACGACTTCATCTTGTCTGTTCATGCCACCATGCGGCCCGCACTTGACCCCCGCCGGCCACCGGGTCCCTCGAACGAAGCCTACTTGTCTTCTCCACACCCGGAGGCCTCACCGCAACGACCTTTCGCGCTTGTTCTTCACCCGCACCAACACGAGTCAAGCCGCAACCCGCACCCGCAATACTTAGCCAAGAATCGATCCCACACAACGTTGTCAATCACTCATCACACAAGGAAGCGACCATCCACCGGTCCTTGAACCACACATGGTCCCCAATCTCCCCCTTGATGAGTGCATTGACAACACACTCACATGAAGTAACATAAGAGAAAAGGAAAAGAAAAGAAACAAATAAAAAGAAACCCCAACAAGCGATCGAAAACCAAAGAAAGGCAAAGAGCAAGATCACTTGAAGAAGACAAGTCTCGGACCCCTTAGGCAAGGGCAACGGCTCGACACATCCGAGACAAAACACAGCTCAAGCAAAGAGCGCAAACCACCAAAGCAAAACTCGAACACCACAAAGAGCTCCCCCCCGCACAAATGCAAGCTCCCCCTGAGCCACAGCACACTCCCCCTGAACACGTGCATCAATGCAACTCGGGAATGCACCAAAGAGCAAAACCTGCTCACACCGCCCGGGGCGGTTAGACCGCCCGCCCGTGGCGGTTAGACCGCCTTTGCCCGAACAGACCGCACGGGGGGGCGCGTTAGACCGCCCAAAGAAACCGGCCCCGCACCAAACGCTCAAAAACTGCCCGAAACAATTGGAACACCTTCCAAACACTCCCAGTGCCCAAAACATGCACAAACTTCTCCCCCTTGTTGACAATGCATGAATCAAGGCAAAATGCGAAAACTTGCAACATATAGCTTCTCGAATATACAAAATTCATCACAAGGAGCTACATAAGTCCAAATGAGCAAGTTAGATACTCGACAGTTCGTAAGGACCTTAACTACGTGATCACCAAGTTTCACAACCATTGGACAATGCTAAAAAGGATTTGAGTAATTTTGCGAAAAGTTACTCTCTCACAAGCAAATACCTAAACATGAGCAAAACATATCAAAATGGCAAAGCCACTCAAACTTCATGCTAGGACAGCCATTCTAATCATAAGACCATCATAAACACCCAAAAGCACCTCATGTCATGTCAAAGCCACCGAGCCATGTGCCTACTTCTATGTATGAGACTTCTCATTGGTAGGCATCATGCAACGGTTTAGCACCCAAAGCAAATTAATTTCAGCACATATGACATGGGAACATATTTTCCAAGCATTTTTCATTTCATTTTCAGATTTGTAAATGGTACATGAAATGTCTTTGCGACAAAAAGGAACTTATGCCCCTCCACAAGATTAAGCAAGAGGGCTAAACATTCATGATGGCAAGCGAGCCTTTGGCTCCATATGATCAATAAACTAGCTATCCAACCACAAAGTAAGCATAGCAAAGCCACTAAAACATGTCAAGATCATATATAGGCATTTACGCATGAGAGAGCATGTATATGACATTTTTCAAAAAATTAGCCATCAACCATGAATCATTCAACAAGATCATCAAGAGCTAAGCCAAACTAACCATAGCATATCAAACAAGCTCACAAGAACATATATAGCAACCCATGGTGAACAATGTATATAGGAGAAGCTTTTCCTATCCGATGCATATGATACAAAATGCATGCAATCTAAGATACAAGGATGCCTATACATCATGTTACATATGCTATGCCAAATGCAAGAAATGCACAAAGGAAAGCTATACATATGCTACAAACCGGCTCCTCGAGGGGAGGCAAAACGGGCTCGACACCACCGGCAAAGGAAAGCCCCCCACACACCCAACTCAAGAAATTAAACACACACCAAGTTCCCCCCGCAAACGAGTGAAAGTTGCTTGATCTAGGGGTTTGGTGAAAATATCGGCTAGTTGGTCATGTGTGGGTACATGGATCAAGGCTATCTTCCCTTTCTCTACGTTGTCTCTCAGGAAATGATACCTCACTTCTATGTGTTTGGTTTTGGAATGGAGCACTGGGTTCTTTGCAACGCTTATGGCACTCGGTGCTATCACATTGAAGTGGGACATGGGTATACTCCTCACCAAAGTCACTCATGGTGTAGGTGATCCAAAGGAGCTGAGAGCAACAACTAGCAGCGGCAACATACTCGGCTTCGGTCGTGGATTGAGCAACACTCGACTGCTTACGAGAAGACCAAGACACTAACGAAGAACCCAAAAACTGGCAAGTCCCAGAAGTGGACTTCCTATCCAACCGACACCCAGCAAAATCCGCGTCTGAAAAGCCATGAAGCGCCAAAGAAGAGGACGCGGAGTACCAAAGGCCAAAGTCGGGAGTGTGACGCAAGTACCTGAAAATTCGCTTCACCGCTTGCCGATGCGAAGTCCTCGGAGACGCTTGAAAACGAGCGCACAGACACACCGAGAACTGTATGTCCGGCCTCGTCGCCGTCAAGTAGAGGAGTGACCCGATCATGCTCCGGTACTCCTTCTGGTCCACGTGTTCACCTTCCTCGTCCGCATCAAGAGCCGTAGTCGTACTCATCGGCGTCGTCATAGCCTTGGAGTCCTCCATCTTGAATTTCCTCACAATGTCCTTGGTGTACTTAGCCCGGTGCACAAATGTTCCTTCCTTTGATTGCTTGATTTGTAGCCCAAGGAAGAACCGCAACTCACCCATCATGCTCATCTCGAACTCCCCGCTCATATCATCCGCAAACCTCGCAACAAGAGAGTTAGACGAGCCACCAAAGACAATATCATCCACGTACACCCGCACAATCGAATATCTCTCCCCCGCTCGCAAAAACAAGGTCCGATCGACCTTCCCCATCTCAAAACCTCTCTCAAACAAGAACCCCCTCAACCTCGCCATACCAAGCTCTAGGCGCCCGCTTCAACCCATACGCCGCCTTCCTCAACTTGTACACCCGGTGGGGGTACTTCTCACTCTCAAACCCCGAGGTCGTCTCACATACACTTCTTCCTCCAACACTCCATTCGAAAAAGCACTCTTCACATCCATTTGGTGCAACTTGAACCCTTTAGCCATAGAAAAGGCTAGAAGGATCCTAATCGCCTCCAAACGGGCTACGGGAGCAAAGGTCTCCTCGTAGTCGATCCCCTCCCCTTCCGACCGAACCCCCGAGCAACAAGTCTTGACTTGTTCCTCACAACCTCACCCTTCTCTCCCTCTTTGTTTTTCCACACCCACTTTGTACCAATCGGCTTACACCCTGGGGGAGGGTCAACCAACTCCCACACCTGATTCCTCTCAAAGTTCTCCAACTCCTCATGCATCGAGTTAACCCAATTGTGATCAGATAGTGCGTGTCCAATGTCTTTGGGCTCAAAAGAAGCAACAAATGCAGCATGAGCAAAATGGGAATTGTTTCGAACCCTCGACCGTGTAGTGCGTTCATTCATGTCGCCGATGATCCTCGAAGCTGGGTGATCCACTTGAACTCGCCGGGGAGGTTCTCGCCTCGAAGCTACCTCCCCCTCAACATCAGCTTCTCCTCGTTCTTGATTTGTCGTCGTAGGTGTAGCAGAGGGTCCATCCATCATCGTAGTCGAAGTAGTGGGTACATGTCCAGCCGGGGGCACCGCACCGCCATCTTCATCATCACCATGTTCATGCTCCTCCTCCTGAAAGATCTCCTCGCCAAGCTCATCATCACCGCACACTCAAAGACAAGCCGACTACGTGGCTCGTCTCGTCGAAGGTTACCTCGCAAGTCTCCACGATTTGGTTAGTTTCAAGATTGAGCACACGATATGCTCTAGAATGAGATGCATAACCAAAGAAAATGCCATCGACGGACCTAGCCTCAAACTTATCCAACTTCCCCGCCCTTCTTCGAATAAAACACTTGCAACCAAAGACATGGAAATGACTCACTTTGGGTGTGCGACCATGCATCAACTCATAGCATGTCTTCTTCTTGTGCACTCTGAGGTATATTCTGTTCGAAACATAGCACGCGGTATTCACCGCCTCAGCCCAATACCTCCTCGGAGTCCTATGCTCATCAAGCATCGTCCGAGCCATCTCGCACAAGGTCCTGTTCTTCCTTTCCACAACACCATTCCGGGGAGGCGTATACGGACTCGAAAAGCGGTGCTCAAGACCCAAGTCATGACAAAAGGTTTCAAAACGAGAGTTCCTGAATTCCGAGCCATTATCACTGCGGATAGCTCGTATGGCATCTCCGTGCCTCTCGTTCCTCAACCTCAAGACTAGATCTCGAACAAAACCAAACGTCTCCCCCCTTCTCCTCAAGAAAGAACACCCACGCATACCGAGAAAAGTCGTCCACCACAACAAGGACATACCACTTCCCACCCGCGCATCGCACACGAGCCGGGCCAACAAGGTCCATATGGAGCAGCTCGCATGGACGCTCGCTCATCACATCGGTGAGAGGCGGGTGAGAAGAGGCTACCATCTTAGCATGCCTACACGGAGCACACACCAACTCTTTCTCAAGCCTCAAACGTGGCAATCCTCGGACCAAATTGAGTTTACTCAAGCGAGACAGAAGGTCAAAGCTCAAGTGACCCAACTTCCTATGCCACCTCCACAACTCACTCGAAGAACCAGCCAAGAAGCAACGCTCAACACCCGAAGACTGAGAAAAATCAGCACGAAACACCTGACCCTCGGGAACGACCATACAAACAAGGTCCCCTCGAGAGTCCACAATCCGAGAACCACCTGGCCGAAACAACACCTCAAAACCCTCATCCAACAAACTCGAGACACGTAAAGCAAATTGTACCCCGGCGATTGAACAAGAGCAACACGCCTCGAGTGATCTTGTCACTCACTCTTATCTCACCTTCCGAAAGCACACGCCCACGCCCATTGTCCCCAAAGGTGATGTACCTCTTCGTCACCACCGGACGAGACTTGAGAACCACCCCCCCGTCTCCGGTCATATGCCTCGAACAACCGGAGTCAATCAACCAAATGTTCTTCAAGTCTCCCACCCCGAAATTCAAAAACAAGCACGTGAGCGAACAAACGACTCAAAGATCGGGGTTAGTACCAAAAGAGGAAAACCAAGTGCCGAGCCATTTGCTCGAAGGTGGGGTTAGCACCAAACAAAGTATCTCTCCTACCAAAACTACCTCCACGAACACCACCTCGGTAACCACTCCGAGGCAACCACCCCTCACTGCCTGGAGGAGGACCAAAACCACGGAAGACAACCCGTGGAACGTCCCTCCTCTCCTTCTCAAAGCTACGACTCCTCCCATCCCCGTAGTGACCTCGAGGGGGAGAATGCCTAGCAACCGACCACCCGCCGCCTTTCCGGACCAACCACCAGCAACTCCACCTCCGGACACCGAAACCTCTCGACTCACCACCTCGAAAACCACTACGCCCCGAGTGGGGGGGGGCCGGTTAAACCGCCTAGCCGGGCCGGTCCGACCGCCCCCTTCGGGGCTGGGCCGGTCCGACCGCCTAGCCGGGCCGGTCCGACCGCCCCCTCCGGTAACGGCTCCTCGGCCGCGAGAACTCGCGTCTCCCCATGCCGAACACTTCTCACCACAGCCTTTCCCCCGGCGCGGTGGCATACGAGGCTTAGGTACACCATGGGAGGGGTTGTACCTATCCTTGTTCGCCCACTCCTTTGCCATCCTCTCTTCCCCGCTTCCTCTTGAAGCAAAACTCATCCTTGTGACCCTCTTTCCCACAATGGCCACAACGGAACCTCACAAGCTTAGGTTTTGGCTTGGATTGGGGCCGCTCGCTTGGTTTCTCTCCACTCAATTCCTCCACCGATTTCTCCTCACTTGCCTTCTCTTTCACTTTCCCAAAGAACACTTTCCCCGAAGTGCTCACAAACTTGATGGGCTTTTGGAGATCATTTGTGGGTGTAGGAAATATAGGTGGAGCCGGGGTTGTGTCTAGTCGGTTCCTAAGATGGTTAGGTTTTGGAGGGAAATCATTTTTGTGGTGAGTTTTTGGTGGCTCCGGATATTCTCTCCACTTCCTTCACCAACCTTGTTTGCCCCAAGCCCCTCACCATCTTGCCTCTTAAAGGCCTCGATCATCATCCTCAACCGAGGCTCGTGACCGACAACCAACCCATCAACTTCCTCAAATCATCATTCTCATCCCGCAAACGATCAACATAATGTGCAAGCTCCAAATTTTTCAATGCATGCATTTCACAGGTAGAGCAAGATGTAGGCATGGGTTCCTTCAATTTAGCCTCGAGCGAACTAGTGTAAGCATGCAACTCATCAATCTTAGCATGCAAAACAGGGCAAGAAGTGCAAGCACCTAGCAAAGCAGGTCTAGACTTAAGCTCAGCCACTTCAACCCTAAGCACATCTAGTTCCTCACACTTGGAGGCATGCTTCTCCTTAAACAAAGCAAGATCAGCAAGGAATATGGAGCAATCAAGCACAATCATTTTCATCGGCAACAACGGGGCTAGCCTTAAGCGAATCAATCTCAAGCTTGCTATCAAGCACCCGTGTCTCTAGCTCGCCCACTCTAGTCCTAGCATCCTCGAGTGAAGCCCTAAGCTCTTTCCTCATTTTCTTGGCCTCTCTAAGCATGTCATCACGGTTATCAAGCAAAGAGCCAAGCCTCTCATTCTCCCCGGCGCAAGAAGGGAAGTTCATCACGCACCTCGTCGTCGGACTCGCAGTCCGAGTCGCTCCGTGTACTCTTCTTGCCGCCGGAGCTCGGCGCCATGGTACGAGGCCGTCTCTCGCGAAGCGGCTCGGCCCCGCTCGTGGTTCTTGGACGACCTCTTGTTCTTGCGGCGATCTCCCTCGTCATCGCCGCCGCTCGAGCTCGAGGTGGAGTATGCGGAACTGGAGTCGACGTCGCTCGCTCCAACCATCGCTCGGGCCTTGCCTCGGCCCTCCTTCTTCCTCGATCGTCGCTCGTCCTTGTACTTGTTCTTGTGCTTGCTCTTGTGGTCGCGCCTCGAACGGTACTTGTCGTCGTTCTTCCTCGGCTTGTGCTTGTAGCGTCCTTGTTCTCGGCCTTCTCCGGCGGTCGGCGACGAAGTGTCCGGGCTTGCCGCACCGGGAAGCAGTGTCCTCGTGTTCCTCCTCATGTTCACGCGGTTCTCGTGCGGCCTCTCGAACCGCCTCGTCAACGGCGCCGGCTCGTCCTCTCCAAGGTCATCAAACTCCTCATCCGGCATAGTCATTAAAGAAGAAAACGAGAACATCCCGGTGGATGGGTTAGAGTTAGTCTTTCCTTTGGAACCACCAACGAGGGCAAGACTATGGGAGTCGGTCGGTCCCTCGAGCTTGGCGGTCATGCCCTATCCACCTCGGCCCGACTTGAGCTTCGAGAACGGCTCGTTCACCGTCGAGTGTCGTACCTCTCCGACTCGACTATGGCCTCGAACTTTCCGCCCCATATCGTACGATCCAAAGAGTGTAAGAGCTTGACCGCTCTATCATGATCATCGTACGGGAGCACGTCCACATTGGCCCTCATGTTGTTCACCACCACCGTGAACCTCTGGAACAAGGCATCGATGGACTCACCGGGGAGATGAGTGAAGTTCTCGTACTCTCTCCGTAGGTCGCATACAACCGTTCCCGAACTCCGGGCGTTCCCAACATGAGCCTCCTTCAACACCGCCCAAATCCTACAAGCCAAGTGCTCGGTGTGCACCCGATCGAACTCGAGCCGACACAAAGCACGAAACAAGTAGTCGACCGCCTTATTGTTGGCGTCGAAACCGTCCCTCGACCCCGGAGCAAGGAAATCCATCGGGCCGGACATATCCCGTGTCCACCGTGACATCCCACGAGTCCGACCCTTTCCGCGGAGGAACGCACCCATCCGCTTGCTCCACATCTGGTAGTTCTTTCCATCGAAGTGTGGAGGACCCGAACCCCGTTCCTGGTACGCCATCCTTGGATCTTAGACTGGTTAGAGTCAATAAAGACCCGAACCGGCTCTGATACCACTTGAAGGACCGATAAGGCGACCAGAGAGGGGGGGAGTGAATGGGAGCCGATAAAAATTCTTCTCGAGGGAGATTGAAACTCCGACAAGACGAACTAGCTCGGTCGAACTCCCGAAATCACACGCTCCGCACTTCTACCTTCCGTTTGCCAAAACCACGTAGCCACTGGAGTGCTACTGGTCCTAGGAACAAACTCTACCAGCAACCACAACACACACGCAAGACCGACAAGCGGAAACAACTCGAAAGCCGGCTAACCGGAGGGGGCGGTTAGACCGGGTATAGGGGGCGGTTAGACCGCCTCCACCCGGCAACCAAGAAATCCTCCGAGACGCCTCTTCCGAGCACCAAAACACACCACGGTTTCACCAACGAGAGATCTCTCGGTCAAGGCCATGCTAGCTACCGTAAAATCTTGGCAAAAACCAAACCTTCACCCAAGGGCCTAGGGGCGGTTAGACCGGCTACCGGGGGGCGGTCTAACCTCCCGTACCCAGCCAACGAACTCCAACCAAGAACACCTAGCAACCGCGCGAGAACGGCTCCAAATTTCACCCGGACACTCCTCCGATCAAGATGAACGAACTCACGAGAGGAAAATCCGGCGAAACAAAACTTTGACCCGGAAACACCTCTCGGCGGTTAGACCGCCCCCAACGAGCGGTTAGACCGCCCCTTCCCGTAACAGGAACCCGCGGGTCAAACCTCAACTTCCTTGCGCTCAATCTCCCGAATCACTCCACGGATTGCGGCCAAACTTCGGGGATAGCCGGGTTACCTCCCCGGGCAACCTCTACCTCAAAGGAATCGACCCGAAACGCTCACAATCAAGAGGAATCGAAGAAATCGCTTCTCTAGGTCGAGAACTCGCCCAACTCGAAAAACCACCAAATCGAGTCCGATTCAAAGGGGATTTGGGGGCAAAGTCACCAGCCAAAGAGGCACAAGAACCTCATACGTGACACCCACCAAAAACCCCAAGAAATCGTTCTCAAAACACCGCCAAAAAGAGCTTCGAAAAACAACATCAAAGAGACGGGAAAACCACCATGAAGAACCACGCCGAACCTTCTATACATGCCATGAATGGTTCGTACAAGGTCTAGTTTGCCACCCAAACATCCATCCCTCTCTCTAGATCTCACATGAAGCTCTCAAACTAGCCTTCTAAAAAAAACTAGGGAAAATAGAGAACGAAAATGGAAAAACGAAATGAGCTAGGGTTCCAAGAGTTGGCTGCCAACCTCTCACCTCTTGGGTTATATAGGCGGCAACCGAATGTCTAAAATGCCCCTCTCTACTAACTAGGGATACATGCCCCTCAAGGGCGGATTTGGAATTCTTGATGTCTTCACCATCGGACGGATGCCCGGCGACCGCACCCTGCGTAGCCTCGACGCACGCCTTGCGATCCCGACGCGTGTCCTCCGCTTCGAAGCTTCTCGGCGCCGGCGGCTAGGGCGGTCGGACCGCCTCCCCCGGGCGGTTAGGACCGGCCCACGTGGATTCGACCGGCCCCGGGCGGTCCGACCGCCCCTCCCGGGCGGTTGAACCGGCCCGGGTGGCCGCACCTCCCTCGTCGAGTCTTCGGCCTCGGTTTTGTGGCTCAACCGAGTAACCCGCGTGGTTTTCCCGGTGAACCACCGCAAACCCCCGCGAACTCGGTGTAGCCTCCGCCAATCTCCACTCATGACTCGGCTCCCACGTAGTCCCGGCTCGACCTTGGTTTTGAGGCTCTACCAAGAAACCGTCCACGACTTCATCTTGCCTCGTTCATGCCACCATGCGGCCCGCACTTGACCCCCGCCGGCCACCGGGTCCCTCGAACGAAGCCTACTTGTCTTCTCCACACTCCGGAGGCCTCACCGGCAACGACCTTTCGCGCTTGTTCTTCACCCGCACCAACACGAGTCAAGCCGCAACCCGCACCCGCAATACTTAGCCAAGAATCGGTCCACACAACGTTGTCAATCACTCATCACACAAGGAAGCGACCATCCACCGGTCCTCGAACCACACATGGTCCTCATTGACTTATCTCGGTGCCCAAAAGGACTACCAGGAGATCTTGGATAATTCCCACTTGATAGTCTCCAATGTTCGTCACGCACTCGCAAAACTCCTTAATGCTTGAATGTCCTTATTGATGTATACCCGGACCGGTCGTTCTTGTAATATTTCCTTTGCGATTTGTTTCCTTTCCTTTGCGTACTTTGAGATGTAATGTCGAACGACCCATTTGGTAGTGAAACGCTAACTCCCGAACGATACCTTGAGTTCCCTTAGCCGAACCAATCAACCCGCACACGGTCCGGCCTTGGAACTCCAAACGACCCGCAGCGGGGCCGGTCAAGGAAATCTCTCCGCCTTCCGATTTTATTGGGACGTGCGCCACGATCCACGCCCACGACTCGAAGCCACGATTTACCCCGCCGTGCCTATAAATGTTGCCATAGGTGCCCCTAGCTCTCCACCGGGCCTTCTAGCTCTCGAATCTTTGCCAATCTCTCGGTCTTCTTGCAAACAAGGCACATCCCCAAACCGCAATGGTGCGCCGCCTCAACCGCCGTCGTGCCTCCGACGAGGCCGAGGGGGAGCAGCGCTAACGCGCGCGCGGCGGTGATGACCGTCAACTTCTCCTCTTCGATCCTTCTCTTGATCTTCTTTTGCCTTGACAATCACCTCCCTTTTGCAGGTTGATTCAGTGGAATCCGCCTCGCGCGCCGACCAATCAACCCCTCCCAGATGACTCTTCGAGTCCGATGGCCACTCCCGTGCACCGTACGGGGGAAGCGTACGCCATCCGCTACAAGGAGGAGTTAGAGGCGTCCCGTCGCGAACTGGAGGATGTCTCCAAGAAAGCGGGCGTGGCCGAGTTAGAATGGGAGGACCGGCCGCAAACAACCGCCGGAGGCCATTGACGGTATGGCCCCGAGATTGATTCTTGGTCCAGCTCGGCCTTTGATGCTAATCCCTTCTCGCTTGTCTTTTGCGCCCGCGACGCCGAGCTCGACCCGCCCAAAGACGTTGGTAGAGCAATTGGCCGAGAAGGTGAATGCCCACGGCGACACGCCGGCGGAGCGTCCGGCCGCAGGGAGCGTCGCGTCGACGAGGTGGCCGTTCATGGCGTTCGCCCGGGCACCACCTTGGGCCCCGGCCGCGATGGCGACGCATACGGACGTCGACTACTCCACCAGGCCGCGTGGCTTCCGTGGCGGCGCGCCGGAGGATATCGACGAGATCGAGCTCATCCCGGAGCGCCTCGACGGCCACGGCGACGCCATTGCCGAAATTACCCATCCCCGACCGTGTTGAACGGACTCTTTGACTAGATTGTACTAGGGATGTGTAAATGTCGGCAATATATGATGAACTTTTGAATTCTCGCATTTGTTCCGTGATATCTCCCTTCGCATTTGCATCCGTGAATTTTGTCTTCTTTGAATGCATCCGGGAACCGTCTTTAGCCGAACGCTCGCAAACAACCGCCCCTCGGCGCAAAATCCACAAAGAATCCCAATTCGGCGGTCCGTAAACACCGTTCAAAAGAAAACCCTTCGCACTCGGTGGAAACCCCCGCCGCTTGGTATTCCAACAAAGGTGTACCGGCCGCATCATCACTCCCAATGCGCCTCCTTGGTCAATAAAATAGCCCGTGGGGTGCTCGCAAATCCACTCGCACACTCCTCCATCGCTTCTCGTCTCTTCCTTTGCGCGAAGAAAAAACCCCCAACGCCATGGACAAGGGTAAACAACCTCGGGGGAGCGGCTCATCGAGGAAGCGTACGATTCGGAAGTGAGTTCTTTCTTGATTTGCTCCTCGTTCTCCCCGCTTGATCTTACGCTTCATGTCTTCTTCTCGTCTTTTCGCCCTTGATTTGCTTCCCCGAAGAGGTCATCGGGACCGAAGATGTTCCCGAGTACATCTCCTCCGACTCCTCCCCCCGCGCGAGGATGCCACGCCCGAGCAAAGGGCCATTCATCACCGCGCCGTCGTGCCCGCACCCGGAGCGCGGCCTCAGGGACATGTCCGTCCGTTGCCAAGCCGAGCGCGAGCGTCGCATGGCGCTGGAAGCACTAGTAGGGGGTAAACGCTTCTGACCCCTTCATGTTTGCATCTGGATTTCTTGCCCCTAACCTTGATTCTTTTGCTCCAGATGTCTCTGATAGGTACAGCAACCTGAAGGCGGCCTGGGATAGCTTGGTAGAGGCCGCCAATCATGGTCATCCTCGTGCGTTCCAAGTCGCCGTCACGGTGGTCCTGGAACAACTGAAGAGGGAGCAGCAGCCGAAGAAGCAAAGAAAAGATTGAATCATACTTTCGCTTCTTTCTCCACGCCTTCTCGCTTCCCTCCCTTAGGGGACTTGACCTTCGTGGCTGCTATGTGTAATCCCGCAAGAAACAGCTTGTAGTGTTGAGCTAAGGGCAATGCATCCGTGCACCGGCCATCTTCTTTTGTTCATGGATTTTGTTCTAAAGGCGGCCTCATTATTGAGCGCCGGCTATTTTGTGCCGTATGCGTGTAATCATCGATCGATCTCAATGCTAGGATAATATTTCTTCGTATATCTCCCATTTATCGCAACGGAAAACTCTTCTCCCAAAGCAAAGTTTTCAATATGTATGCATTACCAGGGACGCATCCGACCACACGAAAAGGCCCCTCCCGCTAGGGGACCATTTGCCGAATTCACCGTATTTAGTTCCAATCGGCGTAGCGCTTTCCAAACTAGATCGCCTTCTCGCGAATTGCTTTACCTTTACTTTCTTGTTATAGTATTTGGCGACCCGCGCCTTGTTTTTCTCGATGTTCTCCGGGGCCCCGAGACGGATCATATGCAAATCTTCTAACTCATCCATCATTAGGCCACCGTAATCCTTGGAGCTCAAATCGTTTTGCAGCACTATTCTCCTTGACTCGATCGCATTTCCCGGGGCAGGGATCGCGTGATGCCCGTAAACCAACTCGTAAGGAGAAGTTTTTGTAGCTCCATGGGGGGCCATTCGGTAAGCCCACAGCGCTTCATTGAGTACCGAATGCCACCTCCTTGGCTTCTGGTCGATCTTCTTCTGTATAAGCTTGATCATGATCTTGTTAGAAGCCTCTGCCTGACCGTTAGCTTGGGCATAGTATGGTAACTTGATTCCCATGCTTTCGGCAAAATCTCTGAACTCCAATGACACGAATTGTGCCCCCTGGTCAGTGGTAATCGTCTGAGGGATCCCAAATCGATAGATGATGTGTTCCTTGACGAACTCGATCATGTTTTCTGACGTCACTTTCTTCGGCGGGATCGCCTCGACCCATTTGGTGAAGTAGTCTATAGCCAAAAGCACGAACTTATGCCCCTTGCTAGATGGCGGATTAATTTGGCCAATCAAGTCTATACCCCCACCCCCCCCGAATGGCCATGGCTTGATGATGGGATTCAATGCCGATGCAGGGACCCTTTGAATATTCCCCGAACCTCCGGCAATCTTGACACCCCTTGTAATACTCAAAGCCCTCCCCTCTAATATCGTCGGCCAAAAGCATCCAACCTTGCCTAATAACCCATTTCATCCGATAGGCCGATTGGTGCGCTCCACATATCCCATCGTGCACCTCGCTCATCATGTTCTTGGCTTCTTCGGACCCGTGCATCGTAGCAATACTCCATCTAATGATTTAAAGAATAAATTATCATCCGGAAGAACGAACTTGATTGCCTTGTACCGAGCTTCCTAGAGACTTTTCGGGATGGATCTCTCAAATAATCAACGATCTCTTTCCTCCAATCATCTTCTCGTAAGATCCGTCCCCAGTGCACTCACCTCTCGCAAAGAAATGCTTCTTGACTCTCTTTATAACCGGAGGCGCTCCGAGCCGCCCGTTTGCTTCCTCGTTATGCTCTCTAGGAATGTGCCTGTAGGGTTACCAATGGAAAGCCCTTCAAGATTTCTCTCGCATTCCTCGTAGTAACTCCTCGCCCCTCGCTCCCGCACTCGTACCGGCCGTTCAATTGCTTGATGACCAACTCGAATCTCCATAAATTTCAACCGAAACGGCCCCGGCTTCTCTCAAATATTGAAGCCCTCGAAGCAATGCCTCGTACTCACCTGGTTATTTGTGACAAGGGGTTGTATAGGAATGGCGAATTCAAACATCTCACCTCTCCGGGAGAAATTAGTAGGATCCCTACTCCCCCACCTTTGCCACATGATGACCCATCAAAAAATAAAGCCCAAGGGGTAATTTCAAGCGATCAACCGAAGGGTCACGATGTTCGGTAATAAAATCGGCAATGACCCGACCTTTGATGGCTTTTGCCGATTCGAACTTCAACTCGAATTCGATAAAGCTAAAATCCATTTGCCAATCCGTCCATTCAAAATTGGCATAGATAACATATGTTTTATCACATCAAACTTCGAGTATACGAGGCATTCGGCATTCAACAAGTAGTGCCGAAACTTTGTACATGAGTAGTATACGCAAAGACACAGCTTTTTCCATAGCCGAATACCCGGTTTCGGGATCAAGTAATTTTCGACTAAGGTAAGCTACTACCCGCTCCTTTCCTTCGAATTCTTGGATAAGGGCCGATCCAATAGTTTGGGTATCGGCCGCCACGTACAACTTGAAAGGCTTGTTCAGTCGAGGAGGAACCAAAGACCGGCGGCTCCTTCATGTATTGCTTGATTTCCTCGAAAGCCTTCTCGTTGTTCGTCGCCCCATGTGAATTTCTCGATCCTTCTTTAGCTTCAAAGAACGGAGAGAACGGCAACACCTTCGTGATAAATTTGAGATGAACCTTCTCACGAAGTTGATCTTGCCGAGCAAAGTGATTGCAATTCCTTGAGGTTGGTTGGAGGAACGACTTCATCAATGGCTTTCATGCTCTTTTTGCCAACTTCGATTCCCCCTTCGTGGACCAAAAACCCCAAGAACTCTCCAAATTCGACACCCCGAATGCACACTTGTTTGGATTCATCTTTAGGCCATGCTTCCGGTGCATTCCAAGGTCTTCTTCACATCTTCCGGATGGGTGTCATGACTTAAGGACTTGATCACTACGTCGTCAATGTAGATTTCCACGGTCTTGCCGATCAACTCATGAAAAATGTAATTCATGGCCCGCTGATAGGTTGCACCGGCATTTTTCAACCCAAACGTCATGACTATCCATTCAAATAGGCCTATATGACCAGGACACCCGAAGGCCGTCTTTGATATGTCTTCTATTGCCATGAAGATCCGATTGTATCCCGCGTTGCCATCCATGAAGCTAATCACCTTGTGCCCGGCGGCGGCGTCAATCAACAAATCGGCAATAGGCATCGGGTATCCATCCATGGGAGTAGCTCGTTTAGGTCCCCGAAGTCTATGCAAACTCTCATTTTTCCATTTTTCTTATACACAGGGACGATGTTAGAAATCCACTCCGCATATCTGCAGGGCCGAACGAAGTTTGCGTCAAGTAATCTTTCGATCTCCTTCTTCACATCGGCCAATACCTCATCCTTGTAGATTTTCCGGGGCGGTTGCTTATATGGTTTGAAACCAGGCTTGATTGGCAACCGGTGCTCGACGATGGAACGATCCAATCCAGGCATCTCCGAGTAATCCCAGGCGAAGCAATCTTTATATTCTTTGAGAAGCTCAATTAAGTTCCCCCTGAAGTCTGGTTGCAAATTTGCACTGATGAACGTCGGCCTTGGTTTATCACCGTTCCCAATGTCAACTTCTTCCAACCTTATCGGCCGACATAAATCCTCGTCCTAACTTGCCATCGTGCGCATCCACGGGGTTCTCCATTAAAAATTACTATAAGAGCCGATCGCTTGAATCGGCCGTTGGTCTCTCGCCGACAGTTCAACAGACCTTCTCCCCGCTCCTTCCCCGAGAAGCAATCGATGCCTTGGTACTCCCGCAAGGGCCGGTTCCATGTTAGCCACGCTTACGGAGTCATCCGCCTGGACGACCTCGATTTCATCGTCCACCCACTAGATCGGTTGTTGATGCATAGTGGATGGGACGCAAGCAGCTTGGCGTGGATCCGGCCCCGCCCAAGCGCCAGGCGTAGGCTCCCTTCCCTTCGATGACGAAGAAGGTGGTGAGCAGCGTCTTGGACCCGATCATCAAGTCCACGTGAGCGCATCCTTTGGTGTCTGAGGGGTTCCCGCGAAGTCGTTCAGGATGATGCTTGTTGGTGTCAGATCGCTCGGGGTCATGCCAAGCTTCCTGAAGGTGGTGTACGGCATTACATTGATCGCCGCGCCACCGTCGACGAACATCTTGGTCAATGGCTTGCCATTGACGTACCCCCTCAAGTACGGCGGTCTCATGTGGCGATTCTTGGCCGGCTTGTCGAAGATGGCCTCGCTTGGCAAGCACCGCCCGCGCCATCATCTCCTCGGGATGCTCGTCGTCAAAGGAAGCTTCCTCCCCGCATCACCCGGTTAGCGGGAGCCATGAACTCGTTTGGCGGAAGTATACCATGCATGCGGGGCCGAACGCTTCGATCCTTCCGGCCGGTCCTTGGGGCGCCACTTTTGCCTCGTCCGGATCCCGGCTTGCTTCATCTCGCGCTTCCTCAAGCGCCGGACCCGCCTCTTCGGCTCCCCGCGTAGGCCGGCGGCACCACCGCCCCTTCTCGCCGCACGTGGACATCCTCATCCTCTTCCCCGATCGCCCACCCGAGATCGGCTTGGCGCTTCCCCGGGATGATCAATGATTTCAATTTTTTGCCGCCGATCCCCATTCGGGTGGATCCTTCCAAGTCTTTCATGGACGGATCGGCGATTGCGCTTCCCCGCTCCGTACTCAACATATCCGTCGCCGCATTCGGGGCGCTTCCTTAATGTGGGTAGCTTTAGGCCCTCATTCCGCAGCGGTGCCCGAAGAAGGCGCACCCCCGCTGGGCGCGCTCCCCGCTCGCGCGTGTGCTGTTCTTGATTCCATCTGCGCGCCTCTTCCTCGCCCCGCGCTCGCTCCTCCTCGTGACGACGCTTTTGGTAGCGCTCCTTTTCCATCTCGGCGCCGCCATTTGTTGAGGAGAATGCGTGACGTCACCTTGGGTTTAGGCCTCGGACGATTCCCCAATCTCGACGTGGCTCTTGAGAACGCGGGGGCGTCGCCCGCACTTGTTCTAGGGTCACCCCGGCGCTCCGGTCAACCGATCCATCTTGCTTGGACTCCGGGCGAGGTCGGACCTTGACTTTCCCCTTTTCTTCGGGCCGTTATCGCATTGATAGAAAAGCCGAGCATGTTCCGAGGGAAGGGGTGGCCATCCAGGCTTCATCTTGTTATCGAACTTGAGGTGCCCTTCCCGGATAGCTTTTCTGATCCTCATCCCGAAGACCCCGCAATCGTTGATGGAGTGCGAGTCCCTCGTCATGGAAGCCGCAAGTAACGTTTTGCTTTGACTCCATCGAAGCCGAAGCATAGAGTGCCCTTCGAGCAGCCTTGATTCGGCCTTCCTTTACCAAGAGCTCAAACAACTTGTCGGCCCTTTGTGATGTCGAAGTCGTAGGTTCCTTTGGTCCGCCCGACCCACCGCCGATTCATTGTCAAGGGCTCTTTACCCCACAAGATCTCTCGCTGCAGCCTATCTCCAATTCGTCGTCGAATCTTCGCACAAATCAGCCTTGTCCAAGAATTGGTTGTAGATGTCGCCGATGTCATGCCGCTTGCCAAACTTGGGGTCCTTCTTGAGGCCATATGCTCGATTGCTCATCAAGGATAACTTCTCGCGATAGTTGGCCCAAGTTTTCAAACTCCATCCCAAATAGCTTCTCGCGCACGGCCGGCAACATCCCGGCGACGGCCATATCGGCCCACCGATCGTCCGGCAAGTTCAATGAGAAGCACATGCCCTTGACTTCTCTCGAATCTTCTAAGAAACTCCGCCGGTGTTTCACCGTGCCTTTGCTTCGTGGTGGCGAGATCAATCAACTTCTTCTCGTAATCGCCGCCGAAGTAATGAGCGTGGAATTTACGCTCCAAATCCTTCCACCTGGCCACTGATTCAGGCGGCAAGGACGAGAACCACTGAAAAGCTGGACCCGTCGGCCGAGGCGGGGAAGTAGCGAACCCTGAACGTCTCTTCGGCCGAACATTCCCCCAAGCCGCATGAGGTAACGAGCGATATGCTCGACCGTGCTTGTCTCGTCCTGCCCAGAGAACTTTGTGAATTCCGTCGGCGGTTTCACCCTTGGTGGCAGGAGCACGTTATAGTACCACTCTGGGAACGGCGGCCTGTAGGTGGGGCCCTGCATCCTTGGCTTGAGGCCGAACTGATTCTGCATCAATTCGGCCATCTTGCGTGCTAGGGCATCTTCCTCCTGAGCGCCTGCAGCCGCGCGTACCCCCGGGTGCGGGAAGGCATCGAACGCTCCGTAATTTCCCACTTCATGATAACCACCGCCGTACAAATTCCTCTCGGGAGCCGCTGGTCGACGGAGCTATTCTTCGACCGGGGTCGAGTGGGGCCCCGCATGAGCCGAACGCTAGGTCTCCGTACGTAGGCCGGCACGGATTCGCCGCGTTGCACGGCCGACCCGTGCCGCTCCGTGGTGGCGGCAGGATTGGTTGACTTCCCCGAAGCTTGCGGCGGAGGCCGAACCGGCCGCCCCCCCGCGCCCGCGGAGGAGGTTGGAATGTCTCGCTCCCGAGCTTTGAGGGGGAGGCCGCCGCACCCGGCTTCGTAGCGGCGGGCCGAGAGCTTGATTCACCTAGCTCCACGGTGCTTTTTCCCGGCGTACGCCTTTCCGAACGCCCGCCCCGCGCCCGGCCAAAGAGGGCCACCATCATCCGCCGGAGCGACCCGAGGAAAGCTTGGTTGTGCTTGGTGAGCATGTCGTCTACCGACTCCCGGAAGATCCGCGCGCATTCCTCTTTTTCTTGTTGGGTTGTGGCGTCGGTCTCTCCCGCAACGCGACTGGGCGGTGCCACTCTTCGATATGGTACACCACTTCGATTCTTCTTAAACGACATGAGACACTTTTGCCGAAATTGATTCACGCGCGTCTAGAGCCGCCGATGTCGCTCGGGAGAAAGCTCTTCGATGCTGACATCCAGGAGGTCTGAGACTTCAGGCATCTTGAACCAATTCGGCCGTATGATCCCACCGGGCGTGCCAAAAAGTGTGTTGACGCAAAATGTGCACTCAACGCCAATCACACAACAAGCCGAAAAAGCTAGCTTCGCACGCGCAGAGCAAATGACGTGCCGCCCAATTTTTCCCGAAAATTAACAAAAGATAAAGCAGCTTAGATACCAAAGCTTGGAACGTGTCGGGTGGCACCGCATGCTTCCATATTTATGGCCAAGAAGCCAAGCAAGAATGACATGTAGCTATGTAGAGCTACCCGTCGTAGAATCACAACCATCCGACCATTATAAAGGGAAAAAGAATACCGCCGAATGGATGACGTAAGCGTGACGATGATCGGTCTTTGTATAGATAAAGATGCAAGCATAAAGTTATGACCGATCCCCGTGAGGTTTGTCATTAAATAAAATGAGGTGAAGCACGGACATGATCATGTATTAAATGAGCACGCATAGATCAAAGCACTAGTCTACCGCATGTCTAGGTACTTTAAGATCCGTCGGGTACGATCACAAACAAATCTATCCACCGCATGATACAACTTGCATGAAAAACGTACCACTTCCCGCAAATAGATCTATCCACCGCATGATACAATCCAAATACGGAAAGCTAAAAGCATACATCACTCAAGGCACGAACGAGGCACGTGATCTACTCGTGAAGATATAACCGAATACGGCCGAATGTACCGATCCAGGGTCCATGAAGAAGGAACAAACATTACCACGTGAATAAATCTATCGACCGAATTGGAAATCTAATCCACCGATGACTAGCTCCAAAGCAACCCAAAAACCTCGCATCTACCGCATGATACCCGGTTCTTTCAAGATTTATACGCACAAAGCAAGCTTGAACCCGCAACACGTGACAACCTAGATCGATTCGGTTTCGGCTATCGGAGAGCACAAGATCCACGCGTCAAAAACACGAAACCCGCTCGTGCACGGATCTTAAAAGGAAAAAAGCCGATCCAAACCCATCTAGATTGGGCAAGAGTGTGTTACATGAATTAAAACATAAAGTAAAACTCATGATAACACGGGGTAACTTAATGAATCTATTGGATCTTGCCAAAATCCAATAGAGCCGATAACTAGCTTCGAGTTAAATCTTAGCCTACCGCATGGCTCATGATCTAACAAGAAACCCTCTTGAACCAAGCTTGAATCTACCGCATGACACGAAGTGTGGTAACAAGACTACTTGCATCGATCTAAATCCACCGCATGATACTAGACATGATACAAGGTTGCCGTACTCACGGAGGTCGACGGATCGATTGGCCCTCTCGAAGAACTCGACGACACGACAAGGACTCTAGGGTTTGGCGTAAGGCCGGTGTGTATTGAGGAATGAACGTGTCTCGTTACATACATCCAGGGATCGTATTTATACCCCGCCGATTACAATTGCGAATGGATTCACCGCCTAACTAAACTCGATCGCCTATCCATCCATTCGCTTCCTCCGATTGAGCCACGTCACCGTCCAATCCCGCAAAATCGCCCTCTTCGTTCTTTTGCCGAACCGGAGCGTATAGCCGACCGCGGATCCTTCCGCCGAAAATCTCTCGAAAATATCTTTCCTTCCACCGGACGGACTCTTTTTCGAATCGGACCCACATGTCATACTCCTTACCAAATTTTGGTGTTAACGACCCCTCGACCCCCGCGGCCCCCTAGGGCAAGGCGTTGAGGGTCGCCTCCACCCTCGATCCCAAATAGGAAGTGGTGCTCGTCGACTTCCTCCGCGCCAACGCCGACATCTTCGCGTGGAGCCCCCTCGGATATGCCAGGCATCCCGAGGGAGGTCGCCGAGCACTCCCTTGACATCCTGCCTCACGCCCGCGCCGTGCAACAACGGCTCCGCCGCTTCGACGAAGAGCGGCGGCGGGCAATCGGAGCGGAGCTGCGGAAGCTCCTCAAGGCCGGGTTCATCAAGGAAGTGTTCCACCCGACGTGGCTAGCAAACCCCGTACTTGTAAAGAAAAAGAATGGGAAGTGGCGGATGTGTATAGACTATACTAGTCCCAATAAAGCATGTCCTAAAGTTCCTTTTCCTTTGCCACGTATTGATCAAATCGTTGATTCAACGGCTGGGTGTGAATTACTTTGCTTCCTTGATGCCTACTCCGGGTATCATCAAATAAAGATGAAGGAGTCCGACCAGCTTGCGACTTCGTTCATCACGCCATTCGGGATGTTCTGCTACGTCACGATGCCGTTTGGCCTCTGAAACGCAGGTGCGACGTATCAACGCTGCATGCAACACGTTTTCGGAGACCACATCGGGCGGACGGTCGAGGCGTATGTGGATGACATCGTCGTAAAAACCAAGAAGGCGGACGACCTGGTTGGCGACCTTGGCATCGCGTTCGGCTGCCTACGGGCCAAGAGGGTCAAATTAAACCCCGAAAAGTGTGTCTTTGGAGTGCCGCGAGGCATGCTCCTGGGATACATCGTCTCCCAACGGGGAATCGAGGCCAACCCTGAGAAGATTGCGGCCCTCGAACGAATGGGATCGATCCGGGACCTCAAAGGGGTGCAAAGGGTGTTGGAGTGCCTCACCGCCTTGAGCCGCTTCATCTCGCTGCTCGGCGAGAAGGGCCTACCCCTCTATCGCCTCCTCAAGAAGCACGAGCGCTTCTCCTGGACCGCTGAGGCCCAGGATGCGCTCGACAAGCTGAAGACGTCCTTAATGCACGCCCCGATCCTCACGCGGCCGCAGGATGGCGAACCCCTGCAGCTCTACGTGGCCGCAACCACCCAGGTGGTCAGTGCCGTGATCGTGGTGGAGCGCACGGAGGAAGGGCACGCCCTGCCGGTCCAGCGGCCGGTCTACTACATCAGCGAGGTCCTGTCTGACACCAAGACGCGCTACCCTCAGGTCCAGAAGCTGCTGTATGCGGTAGTCCTCGCGCGGCGCAAGCTCCGCCATTACTTCGAGCCCCCCCCCCCCCCCCGCTCACGCGTGGTCTCCTCCTTCCCGTTAGGGGAGATCATCCGTAATCCCGACGCGGCGGGCAGGATCGCCAAGTGGTCCGTGGAGCTGATGGGCAAGACGCTCGCCTACGCCCCGCGCAAGGCCATCAAGTCCCAGATCCTGGTGGATTTCGTCGCTGAGTGGACGGATACGCAGCTGCCGCCGCCGCAGATCCAAGCAGAGTGCTGGACCCTGTATTTCGATGGCTCGGTGATGAAAACAGGGGCGGGCGCCGGCCTGCTCTTCGTATCACCCCTCGGAGAGCACATGCGGTACGCGGTGCGCCTCCACTTCCCCGCATCTAACAATATGGCTGAATATGAGGCCCTCCTCTGCGGCCTCAAAATCGCCATTGAGTTAGGCGTCAAGCGTCTCGACGTACGGGGGGGGCTCGCGGCTCGTAATCGATCAAGTCATGAAGAACGCGAGCGCCATGACGACAAGATGGAGGCCTACTGCAAGGCCGTGCGAGCCCTCGAAGACAAGTTTTACGGCATCGAGCTCAACCACGTGCCCCGTCGGTACAACGAGGAGCCGGACGAGCTGGCCAAGATCGCGTCCTGGCGGATCACCGTCCCCCCCGAACATTTTTGCCCGCGATATCGCCCAGCCCTCGGTCGTCCTCGAGCCTCACCCCTCGAGCCACGCAGAACCCTCGGGGGGCTCCCTCGAATCCGGCCGGGTGCGGAACCCATGGATGAGGACCCCTCGAACGAGGCGTACGTGCTCTCCCTCCTCGAGGGGTATGACTCCTACGAGGCCGACGTGATGGACATTGAGCCAGCTCCTGTCAAGGCCGACTGGCGCGACAAATACATCGCTTGGATGGCTCGAGGGGAGCTCCCCTCGGATCGGGCCACGGCCAGGCGCATCGCCAGGATGGCCAAGTCCTTCGCCCTCGTCGACGGCGAGCTGTACAAGCGCGCCGCCTCCGGCATCTTACAGCGGTGCGTGCCAATCCCCGAGGGGCGCGAGCTCCTACGGGACATCCACGCTGGGATCTGTGGCCATCACGCCGCGCCTCGCACCCTCGTTGGCAACGCTTTCCGCCAAGGCTTTTACTGGCCTACCGCGGTCGCGGACGCCAGCGAAATCGTACGCACCTGCGAAGGGTGCCAGTTCTACGCCCGCAAGTCCAACCTTCCCGCTCATGTCCTGCAGACCATCCCCATAACATGGTCGTTCGCCGTGTGGGGGTTGGACATCGTCGGGCCCTTGCGGAAGGCGCCCGGGGGCTTCACCCACTTGTTGGTTGCGATCGACAAATTCTCCAAGTGGGTGGAGGTGCGCCCCATTACGAATCTCAGGGCGGAGCAAGCGGTAACATTCTTCACCGACATCGTCCACCGCTTCGGAGTGCCAAACTCCATCATCACCGACAACGGGTCCCAGTTCACGGGCAGGAAATTCTTGGAGTTCTGCGACAAGTTCCACATCCGTGTGGATTGGGCAGCTGTGGCACACCCACAGACCAACGGCCAAGTAGAGCGTGCCAACGGCATGATCTTACAAGGCCTTAAGCCTAGAATTTTCGACCGGCTAAACAAATCTGGCCGAAAATGGCTCCAAGAGTTACCGAAGCGGTCGTGTGGAGCTTAAGGACCACCCCGAGCGAGCCACCGGGTTCACCCCGTTCTTCCTAGTCCATGGCGCGGAGGCCGTCCCCCTCCCAACGGACTTAGAATACGGGTCTCCCGTGGTTCGTGCCTACGACGAGGATGCCAACCAGGCCGAGCCCGCGAGGACTCGCCCGGGACCGCCGGGATGAGGCACGCCTCGTGGCCTTGATGCACTCCGCGAGGTATCAGCAGTCCCTCAGGCGCTACCAAGCACGCAAGATATGCAGACGGGACTTCATCGAAGGGGATTTGGTCCTAAGGCTGCGCCAGGACAACCGAGGACGCCACAAGTTATCACCTCCATGGGAGGGACCCTACATCGTGGTGAAGGTACTCAAGCCCGGCACATACAAGCTGGCCAACGAGGATGGTGAAGAGCTCACAAACGCCTGGAACATCCAACAGCTACGTCGCTTCTACCCCTAGCTAGGATTTCCAAGCATTTTGTTGTAAAAACCACATGACCAACGCCCCAGTTGGTGACGACCATGTAAACGCCATAAGTCTAATGAAAAGGGCAACTCGGCTTTCCCCCGAAACCCAAGTTACCCTCGGGGGCTACTACGGGGGGCATTCCCCCCAAAATGGTCCCATTTTTGCGAAAACGAAACAACTCACGCGCGCTAAGTTTGTTTTCTACTTCGGCCTCGAGCAACGGTTCGAACAGGGCGTGGGCAGCCTAGCGGAAGGAGCGCGCGAGCCAGAGATAGCCTACGCCTCCGTGAGGATACGGCCCTTCTCTCTCGCCTCCAACCCAGCAAGCCACCCACGAAAATCGAACTCCCCTAACTAGAATCTACTCAGGAAGAAGGAGAAACAAAAAGCGTAGTAAACAAAAGACTTCATTTCACATCAACAAATGTTCATGGCAAAAACAACTTGTTTATTTACAAAGGCCGCACGGCCAGAATACTGATACACAAACAAAAACGGGCCTAGCGCCCACCGCCTTTCGGGGGAGGGAGGAGTGGCGGCGTCGGCGGCGTCCGGAAGAGGAACTCCTCGAAGGCTTCGCCGAGCGACCGGCGGCGTCGGCGGCGAGCGCGTCCACGCGCTCCATCGCCACCTCGTCCTCGACACCCTCGGGGACGACGTAGCCTTCCGCCGGCCTCCTCGAAGTTAACCCTGGTAGTGGGACCGTACCACTCCGAGGGCCTTCGGACGCCAAGATGCAGCGCCCGGCGCATGCGCTCGGTGACGTGGCCGCTAAGGGCACGCAGGCGGCTGGCCAGCGAGCTTCCGGCCTGCGCCTCGCCCTCCTCCACGGATCGGCAGGTCTCGAGGGCCGCATCGCGCAACTCCCCGCCGCCTCCCGCTCGGAGGAGTTGTAGGAGGTCCGCGCCGCCTCGGCCTGCTCAACCGCGTGCCCCAGCGCGGTGCCCAAGCCTGGGGTCGCCAGACGAGAAAGAAGTCAGAAAAAGAGTGCGAACCCCCTAAGGAAAATCCAACAAGACAGGAGTCAAACAGCGGCTCACCTTCGACTTGCTTCCTCTCCACCTCGAGGGCGCGGCGCTCGAGCTCCTGGCACCCACAAATCAAAACCCGTAAACACCATGTCGCGAAGATAAGCGCGCAGAAACAAGGAAAAAGGGAAGCAAGCAATGGCACCCCACCTGGAAGACACGCCATGCGGGGCCGCCGTGGACCCTCAGCGCCTCGTTCAACGCGCGGTCAAGCGTGGCGCCGTGGCTGCGGAGCTCTCCCCGCAGCTCCCCGCTCCCCCCCGGGCGTCGGCCGAACGCAGGGCGGGTCGCCGGCGGCCCCCTCCACCCCGAGCGGAGTGGCCGGCGCGGGAAGACGAGGCCTCGGCGCCGTACCCTCGGCCCCCCGCCACCATGTGGCCCTCGCGCCGCCTCACGAGGGCCCCCTCCTGGGACCCTGGGGAGAGCGTGGAGCTCGCCCACTGATCCCACCCGGGCGGCGGGGAGTCATCGTCTGGGATCTCCACCACCGCCGCCCGGGAACCGCCGGCGGGCGCCGGCCCCTGCGCCGCCTCCGCCGGGCGCCTCCACTTGTGCCTCGGTAGCCGCGGGCGCCCGACGCGGCGCCGCGGCCACCGTTCCGGCCGCGCCTCCGCGACCGCGGGCATCCGGCCGCCCTCCTCGCCCAATGCCGCCCGCTCGCCTCCGCCGCGGCCGGCGCCGCGAACCGCGCCTCCGTCGCGGCGAGCCCACCGGCGGGCCGCGTCTCCATCACGCCCGCCGCCGCGGCGCGCGTCTCCGCCACGACCGGCACCCGCCGCTCTTCGACGACCGCCGGCCGCGCTACGGGCGGGCCGATCCACCGGCCGAGGCCTCGAGGCCTCGGCCGGCCCCGCGAGCTCTCGCCCGCCGCCGCGTGCTCGCCCCCGCCCGCGGCGCCCTCGACGAGCGCCGCCGGGTGGGAACGGATGTGTCCGCCCTCAGCACCTTAGCTGGCGCGAGGGGAGGCACGGTTGGCACCACCCTGCACAAGCACAAGCAAAAAAAATCAAAACGCCTGGCCGCCAAAAAACCAAACCCCGCAGAGGGGCGAGCCCCTTACCTCGAAGAGGAAAAGGCGCGCTTCCTTTTCCTCGAGGCCTCGATAGATGAGGCCGGCGCGGCCGGCGCCCCCGCCGCCGCGCCTCCTCGACGTCTCCGCCGCGCGCGCCTCCGCGGCGTGCGCCGCACCTCCGCGGCTCGCGCCACTCTCGTTGTCGACCGCCGGCGGCGGGCGCCGCCGCGCCCGCCCCGGGCGATGCTGCCCTTGCCGCCGGAGCCGGCTCCGTGACGGGGGTGCGGGGCTCCCACCTATCGGAGGGGCCCCGCCCCCCGGCTTCTTCCTCTTCGTCCTCCTCCGAGGACGAGTACTCCCTCGGTCCCCGGGGAGGAAAGCCCCGCCCTCCTTGCGCCGCCGTACTCCTCGTTCGCCGCCGCGGCGCTCGCGGTGCCGCCTCGCGCGCTCCCTCTTGCGCGCCGCCCGCTCCTCGCTCCCCGCCGCCGCACCGCCCGCTCCTCGCTCCCGCCGCCCGCGCCGCCCGACCAAGCGCGCGGGAGTCGGGGGGTGGGTGGAATGGACTTCGCGGCGCCGGAGTTCACCAACCGCATGCGAGAACGTCAAAAGCGCGTCGGGGGCCGGGGGCAACATTGAGAACAAAGACGGGGCCAAGAATCATACTCACCGCCGGGCCGGTGGGGAGCATCTCGAGGTCCCACGGGGACCGATCCCGGCGCGAAGATCCGGGTGTCGACGGCGCTCCGCGCCCGGTGAGCGCATACCCCCGCTCGAGGGGGGTTGGGAGCATCCGCGACCTCACCGCCGCGATGGGGTCCGCCTCCTCTCGTCATCCGGTAGATGCGAACGGCCTCTCCATCAGAGGCACAACCCGCCGATGGTGGAGGAAGGCGAGGACGCCCGCCGCGGTCAGCCCGCGCGTCGCCAGGTTCTTCAGGGCGGCCGGGGACCGAGTCCAGCCGCCTCCGGTGCTGGGCCGTGGACACCCCGTGACCCCAGGAGTTGGGCTTCTCCCGGAGCACCAGACCAGTGTAGGCGGGGAGGCCGGGCTCGGCGTTGCGCAGGTAGAACCATCCCCGCTCCCAGCCGGCATTGTTCGTCGTCATGGTGCGGGGGGATGTAGACGTCCTTGAACCGCCCCCGCGGGCGAGCGACATCCCCGCCGGCGCGCACCGCGCGGCGGGTCCTCGGCTCCGTCGTGGGCTACGTGAAGAGCTCCGCGCGGAAGAGGTGTATCCGCGAGCTCCCGCTTGACGGGATCCCTAGATACCCCTCGCAGACGCCCACGAACGTGGCCGCCTGCGAAATCGCGTTCGGCGCGAAGTTATGCAACTCCACGCCGTAGTGGTACCACGGCCGCTCACATGAAGCGGCTCGCCGGCGCGGCGAAGCCGCGCTCATGGAAGCGGGTGAAGCTCACCACGTAGCCTTCCGGCGGGTTGGGCGCGCGGTCCCCCGCCGGCGGCACAATCCACTCCGCCGGCCGGCCCTCCTCGTTCGCCGCCAACTGGCCGGCGGAGACCAGCTCACCAAGGGCCAGCTGGGTCACCGTCGACCGCTCCCAGGCATACGGGTCGAGAATCGTGAGGGGCGGAAGCGGCGCCATGAGAAAGGACGAGGGACGCGAGAGCGGAGGACAAAGAGAAGGAGAAGAGCTCTAATGGCGAAGGCACGCGATGGCAAGAGCAGAACGAAGGCGAGAGCGAAGGGGGCTAAAAAGGCGGAGCGCTAAGGTAAAAAACCGCCGTTTTTTCCCTCCCCTCGCATTTATAAGCCGCGGGCGTGCTCTCCGGGGCGGACGTCCCGCGCGCATTAACTGCAGGGAATCTTTTCTTCTCGCTGACGGGCGGGCCCCACCACGACCGCGGCGGCCACGCCACCGCGAACAGGCCATCATCACGGCGAAGAATAGCAGGGACCGTGGCAGGCGGTCACATCCGCCTGCCCACGCCGCCCACTACGCGCGCGCGCGGCTGTAACGCCTAAAAAAGCGCGCCCGCGACGCAAAACCGCAGCCTCTACTGTGGAGCATTTAATGGCCCGGTTCCTTACAAAGTAAGGAGAACCCTCGAGCGGCACGGGCTCCAGGCTCGGGAAAACTTCAACCCTCGAAAGGGTACCGCGTGAGAAGGTCGCCTCGGGGCCCGTTTGAAAAAAAAACAGCACCGCAAAGCACCCATGCCACGCCGTGTTACCGATCAGCGCCTCGGGGCCGGCCTGACCGGGCCCCTCGATGGTCGCAGATGCCAGGCCGGGAGCGCTTAGGCGCCGCCCCGCACCATTTTTACTGATCAGCGCCTCGAGGGCTGGCTTGCCCAGGCCCCTCGATGGTCGCAGATGCAAAGACGGGGCCGCCCAGGCGCCACCCCGCACGGCCCTACTGATCAGGGGTTCGAAGCCTGACCCTCGACGGGTTCGAACAGGCGCCCCAGATCACCAGAGTCAGGGACGACGAGGGCACGCGCATTCGAGCCGTTCCTCGAGCCTGCCAGCTCGAGGGTGCCCCACATGTCGTGTTCGAGAGCCGGCCGAGGGCGGCTGGCGGGGGATCCCACCGAGGGAGAGCTTCCGCGCCCTCGGTCCCTAGCGAACGGGACCGAGCCCCACCTAGCAAACCCACGCAAGCGCTTCAATGGACGTGTCTCTGGACCACGCAGCCTACCTTTATCGAACGGGGCATGGGCGTCCACTCGAACCACCCACTAACAACTCGACGAGGAATCCGCAATTCGCGACCCGACCGATGGGGGTTGTGGAAACCTCACCCTCCGTCCCGCGGAGGGACGGCGAGGGAGCGTTGAAAGACAAGTCGTAGAGCTCTACTCGATCGCCTTGAATGGGCCCGGGCTCGAGGGCTTGACGCACGGCTACACCTCCCCGGTCCGCACCCGCCGGGGATAACGCCGGCCAGCCGCGTGCGTCACCGAAGCCGGGCCGAGACATTGCCGACGCCGGTTGAAACATTTACCACGCCCTCTGTCCAAGTCTCACGGTCAACCCCTACAGGAGCGCCCATGCTCTGCAGGGCTTCGGGGGGCTAGACCCGCGGGTCCGCTGACGCGGCCCCACGGAAAGCGTTCGCAAAACCAGGAGGGAAGAACGTCCTATCAGTAGGTTCCGGCATGCCGTGGGAGCCTCAATGGCAAACCCACGGATGCTCGGGGGCTACTATCGAGGACGACCCTAGGGGTCCCCTTAAACGGGGGAAATTCCCACTTAAAACCCGCAACAAAACCAAAGCCAAATACGCCTTACTTAACCATGCGGACATGGCCCACGCCGCGAAGGCCCCGGCGGCCCACCGGCGGCCCACTCGAATACTCCCTCAAATAGGTTTCGCCTCGCTCGAGGGTGCGCGCCTCCCTCGGGCGGGCTCCGCCCCGATCGAGGGGGGTGCGCCTCCCTCGAGCGAGGTCCGCCTCGCTCGAGGGTCGGCCCCGCCCTCGAACGGGGTCCGCCTCGCTCGAGGGCGCCCCGCACGCGCGCGCCGCTCCCGCGCGCGGGCATTAAATGTCCCGACATCCGCGGGACGACGCCATCATGCGCCGGGGCACACGCCCCGTGCCGCCGCACCAACTCCCCGGGAGGGAGCCCATCCCCATCACCGTGGGGGGGGGGGGGCGCGCGGCGCGGCCGGTGCCGGTCCCGTGACGCCGTGTCACCTCGCTCCGAGACGGCTAACGCGCCGAGCCCTCGAAGGGGGGCCGGCCGCACCCCCTCGATTCGCTTTCTTGTGACCTTACGGGGGTTAGTTGGAGGCACTAGGCCGGTGGAACGCCATCCCCGCCACCGGTAACGGTATGGCCGCCGCCCGCCGCGTACGGGCGCACGCCGTGGCGCCGTGGCAACGACACCGACCGTGGAGCGTGTGGGAACGGGACGCCACCTTACCTGCCGTTGTACCTCGTACGGACCGACGTCAGCAACTCCCTCGAGCCTATCTGAAGACATCACAGCCGTCCGCCGCTCTTCTACCCTCGAGGACGCCACTGTTCGGGTACAAGATACGCCATGATGGCCGGATCGCTGCAAGGATCGCCTGGGCGGCCGCCTACTCTACAGCGTAGCGCATCACGCTCCCTCACGTAGCTAAATAGTGCGGCGCGCATGTGATTCGCTCCTTCCTTGGTCTATAAAAGGAGGATGAACCCCCTTGCCACAGGGGACAGACCCAGAGAACACGGACGCAACACACGACACACGAACAACAGAGCCCAACATGAGACAAGTCGCACCACGCACTTGCTCTCCAATTCTCCCACAATATCTTCAGCCACGACACCAGGGACTTGGAAGCCACGCTTCCTCTCCCGCCTTGCTTGTAGCAGCCCCACTACAGGCACCCCCGGTGCTGAGCAATACAGTGCCTTGAGCACACCACTGCTGGACGTACGGCCCCCCCGGCCGGAACCAGGATAAACTCTGTGTCTTTTATTGCTTAGCATCGACCATTGAGGGATAGACCTTGGCGCTTATTACTGGTTAGTGTCGGGACCACATTCCGCACCGACAAGAATATCATTGGTGTACTTCTCTTGATGGATGAAAGTCCCTTCCTTCAATTGCTTTATTTGAAACCCAAGGAAGAAGTTTAGCTCTCCGATCATTGACATCTCAAATTCCCTAGTCATGAGTTCACTAAAATCCTTGCACACTTTGAGATTTGTAGAGCCAAAGATAATATCATCAACATAAATTTGACAAATGAAGAGTTCTTTGTTGATTATCTTTGTGAAAAGAGTGTTGTCCACTCTACCAATCTTGAATCCCGCTTCAATGAGAAAATCCCGGAGCCTCTCATACCATGCCCTAGAAGCTTGCTTGAGTCCATACAACGCCTTGTGCAACCTATAGACATGGTTAGGATATGTAGTATCTTCAAAACCGGGAGGTTGCTCCACATAGACTTCTTCATTGATGAAGCCATTCAAGAAAGCACTCTTTACATACATTTGAAATAATTTCATTTTATGACTAGATGCATATGCAAGGAGGATACGGATAGCTTCAAGACGTGCCACCTCAGCGAAGGTCTCTCAATAGTCCAAGCCTTCTACTTGAGAGTACCCTTTGGCGACAAGTCCGCCTTGTTCTTCACCACAATGCCATGTTCATCTTGCTTGTTCCGGTAGACCCACTTGGTGCTAATCACATTCTTGTTCTTGGGGCGCTCGACCAACTCCCACACTTGATTTCTTGTGAAGTTGTTGAGCTCATCTTACATAGCCAAGATCCGATCCGCTTCCCCAAAAGCTTCATCTATAGTTGTGGGTTCTACAAAAGAGACAAAAGCATGATGTTTGCAAAATGAGGCATCTTGCTTGCGGCGAGTCCTTGTACCCCCTTGGGGAGCACCCAACACAAGATCAATTGGATGATTTGTTGAAGTCCTTGTGCGTCTTTCAAATATTGTAGAGGTGGGATCATCTTGAGATTGAACTTCGCCCATGTCCTCTACTTGATCTTGAGTGTCTTGTGAGATAGGAGGTGGTTCTTGTGAGTAAGATGGATTATCTTGTCTTGTGGGTGATGTAGGTGGATGCCTTGGTGGATCATTATCATTATCATCATCGGAGGATGAGTCTTCAAGAATGGAGTGAGGGTCATCATCCTCCCTTGGCTTGATGTCACCAATGGCCATCTTCTTCATTGCTTCTCGAAGAGGTTCTTTTCCTACATCATCACAACAAAAACCATCTCCTTGGGAGCCATTAGATTCATCAAACTCCGGATCACATGTTTCTTCAATCACTCGAGTAGAGTTATTGAATACTCTATATGACTTGGAGTTAGATGCATAACCAAGAAATATGCCCTCATCTACTCTACTCTCAAACTTCCCTAGATGCTTCCTCTTCTTGAATATGAAACACTTACAACCAAATACCTGGAAGTAAGAGATGTTGGGCTTTCTCCCAGTGAGTAGCTCATATAGTGTCTTCATCATGAGTCGGTGGAGATACACTCTATTTGAAGCGTGACATGCCGTGTTGATAGCTTCCGCCCAAAACCTTTGCGAGACTCCATAGTCATCCAACATAGCTCTAGCAAGAGTGATGAGTGTCTTGTTCTTCCTCTCAACCACACCATTTTGTTGGGGTGTATAGGTTGAGGAGAATTCATGCTTAATGCCTTCACCATCACAATACTCTTCCACCTTGGTGTTGCGGAATTCCGACCCATTGTCACTCCTAATCTTCACCATGGATGACCCAAATTCATTTTGGGCTCTAGTAGAGAACTTCTTGAAGATATCAAATGTCTTGCCCTTGTCCTCCAAAAAGAAAGTCCAAGTATAGCGTGAGAAATCATCAACAATGACAAGACAATAGAGATTACCACCAAGACTCCTGTATGTAGTTGGTCCGAAGAGGTCCATGTGAATGAGTTCCAATGGTCTTGTGGTAGATACATAAGCCTTCATGGGATGATGACTTGCAACTTGCTTGCCGGCTTGACATGCACTACACAACTTGTCCTTCTCGAATGTAACATCCTTCACACCAAGGACCATGCCTTTCTTGAAAGCTTTCTTGAGTTGGCTCATGCTTATGTGTGCAATGCGACGATGCCATAGCCAACCCCTGGATGTAGTGGAGATGAGACAAGTAGTCAAGTTTGCTTCACGAGATGTAAAATCTACAAGATAAAGATTGCCATAGCGGAATCCCTTAAAAACAACTTCATTAGTTTTCTTTTAAGTAATTGTGACCCCTTCATCATCAAATGTGCATGAAAGACCAAGGTCACAAAATTGTGCAATGGAAAGCAAGTTATAACTACAAGAATCCACAAAGAGAACATTGGAAAGGGATAAGTCATTTGTTAGAGAGATTTCACCCAATCCGGAGATCCTTCCTTTAGAGTTATCACCAAATGAAACTTGTTCATGATCTCCCGCATCATCCACTAGTGAGTTGAACATTTTTACTTGGTCGGTCATGTGTTGAGTGGAACCACTATCAAGTATCCAATGACTCCCTCCGGCCTTGTAGTTCACCTACACACAAGAAATTAGCATTGAGATTTAGGAACCCAAGCTAGTTTGGGCCCTTTGATGTGAGTGACAAGAGCTATAGTAATCCACAAGCTTCTAGGTGGCTTGACTTTTGGTTTGACCCCAATGAACTTGATTGCCACTTTGCCATTGTTCTTCTTCATCAACAAGAAGTGGTTGTCATTGTACATAGACTTGTAGTTGCTAGGCAAGGTGGGCAAAGGACGAGTAGGTGTTGGGCACTCCCTTGTGTGATGACCGGTGACCTGGCAATGTTGACAATAAGATCCAACTTCATTGATGAAACACCCATATAGATCCTTTGACCTAGGAGTTTTCTTGATGGGATTAGGGAAAGCACCAAGCCCCTTTGTCCCATATTCTCTTGCATTGTAGTAGAGGATCTACTTGTGCAACTCCTCACCCTTGCCAAAGTCTTTACACAAGACTTTAAGCTTCTCACTTCTTCTTCAAGAGCTTTCACCCTATCATGGTTAATCTTGGAGGAAGATGCAACATTTTCAACATTAAGCAAGACCTTAGGTTTTTCAATTAGATCATCACATGAGGTTGAGGCATTGAATTTAGTGACTTCTCTAGCATTTGCATGCCCACTAGAATCAATGTTCTCACTAGCAAGCTCAAGTTCTTGATATTTCATCTCTAAGAGCACATGTTCTTTCTTGAGCTTCATATGACTTGACTCAAGAGACTTGTTAAGCACGGTTATGTCGTCATGCTTGACGATTAGCTCATTGTGCTTATCAAGTAACTTGTTGTGGTCATCTCTAAGTGACTTGTTAGACACTACCAAAGCATCATGCTCTTTGTTAAGGTCATTGTGCTTCACAAGCAACTCATCATATGAAAGCTTAAGTTTCTCATGAGTCTCATCAAGAGCTTTGAGCTTACTCTTTTGTTTCTTTATCATGGAGGTGTATTCATCAAGAAGATCTTTAAGAGCAAGCGGTGAGAGATCATCATCACTAGAAGACCCACTACTATCACTATCGCTCACCTTGTAGGGCTTTGCCATGAAGCACATAGGTGAAGGTGGAAGTGGAGGCTCATCTTCTTGTTCTTGTCCTCTTCACTTTCACTTGATTCACTTGATGTCTCACCCCGGTCACACATTAATTGACCAAGAGAGAACGATGTTCACCCTTATTTTTGTGGTAGGGCTTGTTTGATGACTTTTTCTTGGATGAGTTCTTCTTGTAGCACTTGACATCCTTGTCATCTTCATCATTCTTCTTGCTTGAGTTTGACACTCGCTTGTCGGTCTTGGGGCAATCATATGAGAGATGATCATAGCTACCACAATTGTAGCACTTCCGATTGCTTCCCTCACCACTTCTTCTTGATGATCGGAACTTTTGCTTCTTAGGATCATAGTTGTAGCCCTTCTTGCCAATCTTGGAGAGCATTCTTGTGGTCTTCCTCATGAGAAGAGCAAGCTCAGCATCATCGCTCTCCGCTTCACTTGAGTCACTTGGATCATCACTTTCACTTGAGGAAAAAGGAGCTTTTTCCTTGATCTTCTTGGACTTCCCCTTTTCACTTGCCTTGAGTGCAAGATCTTTCTTGGCGCTTGAGTGTGAGGTAGATGATTTCATGTCTCCATCATGAACATATCGTGGGAGCGGATCTTACTCACAACCTCGGTGATGGTGAGGGTGGTGAAGTCCTTCTCAAAGAGAAGTGCCTTGACAATGTTGTATCTTGGCCTGGGGAGCGTTTGGAGGATTTTCCGGATGATTTCCTGCTCGGAAAGGTTAGCAACATCGAGAGCATTGATACTTTGAATAAGCACCCCCATCCAAGAATACATTTGCTCTACCCCCTCATCATTCTTCATTTTGAACTCATTGAGTTCCAACTTGAGCAACTCATATTTTTCCTCACGGATCTTTTTGTTACCCACATGGATTTCTTTGAGTTCCATCCACACCTCATAAGCGGTGGGCAAAGAAAAGACCCGATCAAACAACTCCTCATCTAGCGCCTCAAAGATGTGATTCCTAGCACGTGCATTCCACTTAGCCTCACTCTCGGTGGGAACCGAAGGCAACGGATACTTGGTAGTGCGCCACGCATCATGATGTTGAGCTTGAAGAAAGCTAGCCATTCTATGCGCCCAAAAGGTGAAGCGCTTCCCCACCAACCTTGGGGGGCCATTGCCGCCGAGGACCATGTGTGGTTCGAGGACCGGTGGATGGTCGCTTCCTTGTGTGATGAGTGATTGACAACGTTGTGTGGACCGATTCTTGGCTAAGTATTGCGGGTGCGGGTTGCGGCTTGACCGGTGTTGGTGCGGGTGAAGAACAAGCGCGAAAGGTCATCGCGGTGAGGCCTCCGGTGTGTGGAGAAGACAAGTAGGCTTCGTTCGAGGGACCCGGTGGCCAACGGGGTCAAGTGCGGGCCGCATGGTGGCATGAACAAGAAGATGAAGTCATGGACGGTTTCTTGATTGAGCCTCAAAACCAAGGTCGAGCCGGGACTACGTGGGAGCCAAGTCATGAGTGGAGATTGGCGGAGGCTACACCGAGTTCGCGGGGTTTCCGGTGGTTCACCGTAAAACCACCGGGTTCCTTGGTTGATCCACAAAGCCAAGACCGGAGAACCGAAGACGGAGGTGCGGCGGCACTGGACCCGGCCCGACCGGTGGGTCTGACCGGTCTGACCGGTGGGGACCGGTCCCGCCGGTGAGGAGCACCGGTCCGACCGGTGTGCGACGACGCGGTCCGAATCTTCGAAGCGGAGGACACGCGTCGGGATCGCATGGCTTGCGTCGAGGCTACGCAGGGTGCGGTTGCCGGCATCCGTCCGATGGTGAAGACATCAAGAATTCCAAATCCGCCCTTGAGGGGCTTGTATCCCTAGTTAGTAGAGAAGGGCATTTTAGACATTCGGTTGCCTCCATATAACCCAAGAGGTGAGAGGATGGCAGCCAACTCTTGGAACCCTAGCTCATTAGTTTTCCTATTTTCCACCTATTTTCCTTAGGTTTTCTCTAGGACTAGCAAGAGAGCTTCACGGAGAGATCTTGTAGAGAGGGATGGATGATCGGGCGGCTTGCTAGACCTTGTACGAACCTTTGTTTCATGTATAGATGATTCGGCGTGGTTCCTCAAGGTTTGAATGTGTTTTCCCCGGTTGTTCTTGGTGGTGATTTTCGGAGCCCTCTCTCGGTGATTTCTTTGGGTTGTTTTCGGGGCCTTTCTCTTGGGGATTTGATGGGGGAAATTTGTGGGAACCTTTCGTGGTTCTTTGGGCCGTGATTCCCCTCCCAAATCCGTGAGTAAAGGTGCTCGATTTTGGGGTTTCTTGAGTTCTTGGGTTGGAAGTGCTCTCGGCGGGATTTCTTCGATTCCTCCTTTTTGAACGAGTTTTTGTGGGATTAAACTTGGCTATGGACTCCTCATGAGGTGTTCTTGATATCCCCAAAGTCTTGTTCAAGTCCGTGGAGCGATTCGGGAGATCGAGATTTGGATTTGGGGGGAGTTGACCCGCGGGTCTTGTTCATCCCGAGTCGCCCGTGCTACACCGGTCGACCGGTGCTCTTGACCGCTCCGACCGGCAAGCCCTTGTGGGATTTTGCTCGGGTGAACGTCTTGGTGAGTTCGCCGTTGTCCCGTGTTGCTGCTTGTTTTGAGTTTGGGTCCGTTTGGTGGTCGGTTGGCTCGTTTGGTGCCTTGGGGGCTTTCGGTCGCCATCGGTCCGACCGGTGTGTCTCACCGGTCCGACCGTGTAGAGCCACTTAGTGGAAGTTGCTCGGTTCACCGGCGGGGGACCGGTCCGACCGGTGGTGCTCACCGGCTCGACCGGTGTGAGTCTCGTAGACTCGAGGTTTGGTTTTTCCGCCGCGTTTCTCGGGTCGGAAGGTGGTGTGTTGGTTCCTAGGTCCGGTGGCACTCCGGTGGCTACGTGGGCTTGACCAACCTTGGTAGTGCGTCGGAGACGTGTGTTGGAAGCCGTGTTCATCTTGTTGGAGTTTCAATCTCCTTCGAGAAGAATTTTTATCGGCTCCCATTCACTCCCCCCCCTCTCGGTTCGCCGTATCGGTCCTTCAAGTGGTATCGAGCCGGTTTGGGTCTTTGTTGACTCTAACCGCCTAAGATCCAAGGATGGCGTACCGGGATCGGGGTTCGGGTCCTCCACACTTCGATGGCAAGAACTACCGGATGTGGAGCAAGCGGATGGGTGCGTTCCTCCGCGGAAAGGGTCGGCTGCTTTGGGATGTCACGGTGGACACAGGCTATGTCCACCGATGGATTTCCTTGCTCCGGGGTCGAGGGACGATTCGACGCCAACAATAAGGCGGTCGACTACTTGTTTCGTGCTTTGTGTCGGCCGAGTTCGATCGGGTGCACACCGAGCACTTGGCTTGTAGGATTTGGGCGGTGTTGAAGGAGGCTCATGTTGGGAACGCCCGGGTTCGAGCACGGATGTATGCGACCTACGGAGAGAGTACGAGAACTTCACTCATCTCCCGGTGAGTCCATCGATGCCTTGTTTCGCAGGTTCACGGTGGTGGTGAACAACATGAGGGCCAATGTGGACGTGCTCCCGTACGATGATCATGATAGAGCGGTCAAGCTCTTACACTCTTTGGATCGTACGATATGGGGCGGGAAGTTCGAGGCCATAGTCGAGTCGGAGAGGTATGATACTCGACGGTGAACGAGCCGTTCTCGAAGCTCAAGTCGGCCGAGGTGGATAGGGGCATGATCGCCAAGCTCGAGGGACCGACTGATTCCCATAGTCTTGCCCTCGTTGGTGGTTCCAAAGGAAAGACTAACTCTAACCCATCCACCAGGATGTTCTCGTTTTCCTCTTTGATGTCTATGCCGATGAGGAGTTTGATGACCTTGGAGAGGACGAGCCGGCGCTGTTGACGAGGCGGTTCGAGCGGCTGCACGAGAACCGCGTGAACATGAGGAGGAACACGAGGACTTGCTTCCAGTGCGGCAAGCCGGGACACTTCGTTGCCGACTGCCCGGAGAAGGTCGAGAACAAGGACAGCTACAAGCACAAGCCGAGGATGAACGATGGCAAGTACCGTTCGAGGCGTGACCACAAGAGCAAGCACAAGAACAAGTACAAGGACGAGCGACGATCGAGGAAGAAGGAGGGCCGCGGCAAGGCCCGAGCGATGGTTGGAGCGAGCGACGTCGACTCCAGTTCCGCGTACTCCACCTCGAGCTCGAGCAGCGGTCGAAGACGAGGGAGATCGCCGCAAGAACAAGAAGTCGTCCAAGAACCCGAGCGGGGCCGAGCCGCCGCGAGAGATGGCTTCCCGCACCATGGCGGCGAGTTCCGGCGCGAAGAAGAGCACACGGAGCGACTCGGACTGCGAGTCCGACGACGAGGTGCGTGATGAACTTCCCTTCTTGCGCCGGGAGAATGAGAGGCTTGGCACTTTGCTTGATAACCGTGATGACATGCTTAGAGAGGCCAAGAAAATGAGGAAAGAGCTTAGGGCTTCACTCGAGGATGCTAGGACTAGAGTGGTCCGAGCTAGAGACACAGGTGCTTGATAGCAAGCTTGAGATTGATTCGCTTAAGGCTAGCCCCGTTGTTTCCGATGAGAATGATTGTCTTGATTGCTCCATATTCCTTGCCGATCTTGCTCTGTTTAAGGAGAAGCATGCCTCCAAGTGTGAGGAACTAGATGTGCTTAGGGTTGAAGTGGCCGAGCTTAAGTCTAGACTCGCTTTGCTAGGTGCTTGCACTTCTTGCCCTATTTTGCATGCTAAGATTGATGAGATGCATGCTTACACTAGTTCGCTCGAGGCTAAATTGAAGGAACCCATGCCTACATCTTGCTCTACCTGTGAAATGCATGCATTGAAAAATTTGGAGCTTGCACATTATGTTGATCGTTTGTAGGATGAGAATGATGATTTGAGGAAGTTGATGGGTTGGTTGTCCGGTCATGAGCCTCAGTTGAAGATGATGATCGAGGCCTTCAAGAGGCAAGATGGTGAGGGGCTTGGGGCAAACAAGGTTGGTGAGGGAAGTGGAGAGAATATCTCGGAGCCACCAAAAACCCACCACAAAAATGATTTCCCACCAAAACCTAACCATCTAAGGAATCGACTAGACACAACCCCGGCTCCACCCGTGTTTCCTACACCCACAAATGACCTACAAAATCCTATCAAGTTTGTGAGCACTTCGGGGGAAAGTGTTCTTTGGGAAGGAGAGTGAGAAGGCAAGTGGTGAGAAACCGGTAGAGGGTTTGAGTGGAGAGAAACGAGTGAGCAGCCACATCCTAAGCCTAAGCATGTGAGGTTCCATTGTGGCTATTGTGGGAGAGATGGCCATAAGGAGGAGTTTTGCTTCAAGAGGAAGCGAGAGGAGAGAATGGAGAAGGAGTGGGCTAACAAGGACAAGTACCACCCCTCCAATGGTGTACTTGAGCCTCGTATGCAGATGCCCAGGGGCAAGGCGATTGTGAGGACAGTTCGGGCTTGGGGAGAGATGAAGGCTGCAGGTGGTGCTGCTGCCCAGGTCACACCGGTCAGACCGGTGTGGGGCACCGGTCAGACCGGTGCGGGCACGGACGGACGCTTGTTCGGGTTTCGAGCTCGTACGGTCCGAGGGTTGTTTCGGTGGTCGTGGTTCGGTGGTTGGGCCGGAAAGGGTGCGGGTGGTCGGTTGCTAGGCGTTCTCCTCCTCGTGCTCAATACGGGGATTGGAGGAGTCGTGGCATTGAGTTGGAGAGGAAGGATGTTCCACGGGCTTTCTTGTGTGGTTTTGGTCCTCCTCCGGGCGAGAGGGGGTGGTTCCCTCGGGGTGGTTACCGTGGTGGTGTTCGTGGAGGCGCTTTTGGTAGGAGAGATGCCTTGGTTGGTGCTAACCCCACTTTCGAGCAAATGGCTCGGCACTCGGTTTTCCTCCTTTGGTACTAACCCCGATCTTTGAGTCGTTTGTTCGCTCACGTGCCTATTTTTGAATTTCGGGTGGGAGACTTGAAGAACATTTGGTTGATTGACTCCGGTTGCTCGAGGCATATGACCGGAGACAGGGGGTGGTTCTCAAGTCTCGTCCCGGTGGTGACGAAGAGGTACATCACCTTTGGGGACAATGGGCGTGGGCGTGTGCTTTCGAAGGTGAGATAAAAGTGAGTGACAAGATCACTGCGAGGCGTGTTGCTCTTGTTCAATCGCCGGGGTACAATTTGCTTTCTGTGTCCCAGTTGTTGGATGAGGGCTTTGAGGTGTTGTTTCGGCCTGGTGGTTCTCGGATTGTGGACTCTCGAGGGGACCTTGTCTGTATGGTCGTTCCCGAGGGTCATGTGTTTCGTGCTGATTTTTCTCAGTCTTCGGGTGTGGAGCGTTGTTTCTTGGCTGGTTCTTCGAGTGAGTTGTGGAAGTGGCATAGGAAGTTGGGTCACTTGAGCTTTGACCTTTTGTCTCGCTTGAGTAAACTCAATTTGGTCCGAGGATTGCCGCGGTTGAGGCTTGAGAAAGAGTTGGTTTGTGCTCCGTGTAGGCATGCCAAGATGGTGGCCTCTTCTCACCCGCCTCTCACCGATGTGATGACTGAGCGTCCATGCGAGCTGCTCCATATGGACCTTGTTGGCCCAGCTCGTGTGCGATCTGCGGGTGGGAAGTGGTATGTCCTTGTTGTGGTGGACGACTATTCTCGGTATGCGTGGGTGTTCTTTCTCGAGGATAAGGGGGAGACGTTTGGTTTTGTTCGAGATCTAGTCTTGAGGTTGAGGAACGAGAGGCACGGAGATGCCTTACGAGCTATCCGCAGTGATAATGGCTCGGAATTCAGGAACTCTCGTTTTGAAACCTTTTGTCATGACTTGGGTCTTGGCACCGCTTTTCGAGTCCGTATACACCTCCCCGTAACGGTGTTGTGGAAAGGAAGAACGGGACCTTGTGCGAGATGGCTCGGACGATGCTTGATGAGCATAGGACTCCGAGGAGGTATTGGGGCCGAGGCGGTGAATACCGCGTGCTATGTGTCGAACAGGATATACCTCGAGTGCACAAGAAGAAGACATGCTATGAGTTGATGCATGGCCGCACACCCAAGGTGAGTCACTTCCATGTCTTTGGTTGCAAGTGTTTCATTCGAAGAAAGGCGGGAAGTTGGATAAGTTTGAGGCTAGGTCCGTCGATGGCATTTTCTTTGGTTATGCATCTCATTCTAGAGCATATCGTGTGCTCAATCTTGAAACTAACCAAATCGTGGAGACTTGCGAGGTAACCTTCGACGAGACGAGCCACGTAGTCGGCTTGTCTTTGAGTGTGCGGGTGATGATGAGCTTGGCGAGGAGATCTTTCGGGAGGAGGATCATGATCATGGTGATGATGAAGATGGCGGTGTGGTGCCCCCGGCGAACATGTACCCACTACTTCGACTATGATGATGGATGGACCCTCTGCTACACCTACGACGACAAATCAAGAACGAGGAGAAGGCGATGTTGAGGGGGAGGTAGCTTCGAGGCGAGAACCTCCCCGGCGAGTTCAAGTGGATCACCCGGCTTCGAGGATCATCGGCGACATGAATGAACGCACTACACGGTCGAGGGTTCGAAACAATTCCCATTTTGCTCATGCTGCGTTTGTTGCTTCTTTCGAGCCCAAAGACATTGGACACGCACTATCCGATCACAATTGGGTTAACTCGATGCATGAGGAGTTGGAGAACTTTGAGAGGAATCGGGTGTGGGAGTTGGTTGACCCTCCTCCGGGGTGTAAGCCGATTGGTACAAAGTGGGTGTGGAAAACAAAGAGGGAGAGAAGGGTGAGGTTTTGAGGAACAAGTCGAGACTTGTTGCTCAAGGGTTCAGTCAGAAGGAGGGGATCGACTACGAGGAGACCTTTGCTCCCGTAGCCCGTTTGGAGGAGATTAGGATCCTTCTAGCCTTTTCCGTGGCTAAAGGGTTCAAGTTGCACCAAATGGATGTGAAGAGTGCTTTTCCGAATGGTGTCTTGGAGGAAGAAGTGTATGTGAGGCGGACTCCGGGGTTTGAGAGTGAGAGGTACCCCCACCGGGTGTACAAGTTGAGGAAGGTGCTTTGTATGGGTTGAAGCGGGCGCCTAGAGCTTGGTATGGCGGGTTGAGGGGGTTCTTGTTTGAGAGAGGCTTTGAGATGGGGAAGGTCGATCGGACCTTGTTTTTGCCGAGGCGGGGCGAGAGATATCCCGATTGTGCGGGTGTACGTGGATGATATTGTCTTTGGTGGCTCGTCTAAGTCTCTTGTTGCAAGGTTTGCGAGATGATATGAGCGAGTGAGTTCGAGATGAGCATGATGGGTGAGTTGCGGTTCTTCCTCGGGCTACAAATCAAGCAATCAAAGGAAGGAACATTTGTGCACCGAGCTAAGTACACCAAGGACATTGTGAGGAAGTTCAAGATGGAGGACTCCAAGGCTATGACGACGCCGATGAGTACGACTACGGCTCTTGATGCGGACGAGGAAGGTGAACACGTGGATCGAAGGAGTACCGCGAGCATGATCGGGTCACTCCTCTACTTGACGGCGACGAGGCCGGACATACGCTTCTCGGTGTGTCCGTGCGCTCGTTTTCAAGCGTCTCCGAGGACTTCGCATCGGCAAGCAGTGAAGCGAATTTTCAGGTACTTGCGTCACACTCCCGACTTCGGCCTTTGGTACTCCGCGTCCTCTTCTTTGGCGCTTCATGGTTTTTCAGACGCGGATTTTGCCGAGTGTCGGTTGGATAGGAAGTCCACTTCTGGGACTTGCCAGTTTTTGGGTTCTTCTTTGGTGTCTTGGTCTTCCCGCAAGCAGTCGAGTGTTGCTCAATCCACGACCGAGGCCGAGTATGTTGCCGCCTGCTAGTTGTTGCTCTCAGCTCCTTTGGATCACCTACACCATGAGCGACTTTGGTGAGGAGTATACCCATGTCCCACTTCAATGTGATAGCACCAGTGCCATAAGCGTTGCAAAGAACCCAGTGCTCCATTCCAAAACCAAGCACATAGAAGTGAGGTACCACTTTCTGAGAGACAATGTTGAGAAAGGAAAGATAGCGTTGATCCATGTACCCACACATGACCAACTAGCCGATATTTTCACCAAACCCCTAGATCAAGCAACTTTCACTCGTTTGCGGGGGGGAACTTGGTGTGTGTTTGATTTCTTGAGTTGGGTGTGTGGGAGCTCTCTTTTGCCGGTGGTGTCGAGCCCGTTTTGCCTCCCCTCGAGGAGCCGGTTTGTAGCATATGTATAGCTTTTCTTTGTGCATTTCTTGCATTTGGCATGGCATATGTAACATGATGTATAGGCATCCTTGTATCTTAGATTGCATGCATTTTGTATCATATGCATTGGTTAGGAAAAGCTTCTCTCATATACATTGTTCACCATGGAATGAGATATATGTCTTTGTGAGCTTGTTTGGTATGCTACGGTTAGTTTGGCTTAGCTCTTGATGATCTTGATGAATAATCCATGGTTGATAACTATGCTTTTAAAAAATGTCACATGTATGCTCTCTCATGTGTAAATGCCTTTACATGTTCTTGACATGTTTTTGTGGCCTTGCTATGCTTAATTTGTGGTTGGATAGCTAGTTTATTGATCATATGGGGCCAAAGGCTCATTTGCCATCATGAATGTTTAGCCCTCTTGATTTATCTTGTGGAGGAGCATAAGTTCCTTTTTGTCGCAAAGACATTTCATGTACCATTTATAAATCTGAAAATGAAATGAAAAATGCTTGGAAATATGCTCCCATGTCATATGTGCTTGAATTTAATTTGCTTTGGGTGCTAAACCGTTGCATGATGCCTACCAATGAGAAGTCTCATACATAGAAGTAGGCACATGGCTCGGTGGCTTTGACATGACATGAGGTGCTTGTGGGTGTTTGTGATGGTCTTATGGTTAGAATGGCTGTCCTAGCATGAAGTTTGTGTGGCTTTGCCATTTTGATATGCTTTGATCATGTTTAGGACTTTGCTCATGAGAGGCAAGTTTTTCACAAAATTGCCAAAATCCATCTTAGCTTCGTCCAATGGTTGTGAAACTTGGTGATCATGTAGTTGAGATCGATACGAAGCCGTAGAGTATCTAACTTGCTCATTTGGACGTGTGTAGCATCCTATGTTGAATTTTGTATATTTGAGAAGCTCTAGGTTGAAAGTTTTGCATTTTTGGCTTGATTCATGCATTGCCAACAAGGGGGAGAAGTTTGAGCTTGAAATGGCTTGGTGGATGCATTTAGAAGGTTTTCGAGTGGTTTCGAGCCATTTACTGGGCTTCTGTTGTACACCGGTCCGACCGGTGAAGAGCACCGGTCCGACCGGTGTGAGTGCTTGGTCTGTACACATGTTAGGCACCGGTCGGCGGGTGGTGATGACCGATCCGACCGGTGTGAGCTGAAATTGCTGCAACCGCCCTGTTTTCGACCGTTTTGCATGCATTCGTCCAGGGGGAGTTGCATTGGTTCAGGGGGAGCTTGCATGTGTGCAAGGGGAGCTCTTTGTGGTTGTTCGAGCTTTGATTCGGTGGTTTGCGCTCTTTGCTTGAGCTTTGCTTTGTCTCGGATGTGTCGAGCCGTTGCCCTTGCCTAAGGGGTCCGAGACTTGTCTTCTTCAAGTGCTCTTGCTCTTTGCCTTTGTTTGGTTTTCGATCGCTTGTTGGAGTCTCTTTTTGTTTGTTTCTTTTCTTTTTTCTTTTCTCTCTTGTTACTTTCGTGTGGGTGTTGTCAATGCACTCATCAAGGGGGAGATTGAGGACCATGTGTGGTTCGAGGACCGGTGGATGGTCGCTTCCTTGTGTGATGAGTGATTGACAACGTTGTGTGGACTGATTCTTGGCTAAGTATTGCGGGTGCGGGTTGCGGCTTGACCGGTGTTGGTGCAGGTGAAGAACAAGCGCGAAAGGTCATTGCCGGTGAGGCCTCCAGGTGTGGAGAAGACAAGTAGGCTTCGTTCGAGGGACCCGGTGGCCAGCGGGGTCAAGTGCGGGCCGCATGGTGGCATGAACAGCAAGATGAAGTCATGGACGGTTTCTTAGTTGAGCCTCAAAACCAAGGTCGAGCCGGGACTACGTGGGAGCCAAGTCATGAGTGGAGATTGGCGGAGGCTACACCGAGTTCGCGGGGTTTCCGGTGGTTCACCAGAAAACCACTGGGTTCCTTGGTTGATCCACAAAGCCAAGACCGGAGAACCGAAGACGGAGGTGCGGCGGCACCGGACCGGTCGACCGGTGGGTCGGCCGGTCGACCGGTGGGGACCGGTCGGCCGGTGAGGAGCACCGGTCGGCGGGTGTGCGACGACGCGGTCCGGAATCTTCGAAGCGGAGGACACGCGTCGGGATCGCATGGCTTGCGTCGAGGCTACGCGGGGTGCGGTTGCGGGCATCCGTCCGATGGTGAAGACATCAAGAATTCCAAATCCGCCCTTGAGGGGCTTGTATCACTAGTTAGTAGAGAAGGGCATTTTAGACATTCGGTTGCCTCCATATAACCCAAGAGGTGAGAGGATGGCAGCCAACTCTTGGAACCCTAGCTCATTAGTTTTCCTATTTTCCACCTATTTTCCTTAGGTTTTCTCTAGGACTAGCAAGAGAGCTTCACGGAGAGATCTTGTAGAGAGGGATGGATGATCGGGCGGCTTGCTAGACCTTGTACGAACCTTTGTTTCATGTATAGATGATTCGGCGTGGTTCCTCAAGGTTTGGATGTGTTTTCCCCGGTTGTTCTTGGTGGTGATTTTCGGAGCCCTCTCTCGGTGATTTCTTTGGGTTGTTTTCGGGGCCTTTCTCTTGGGGATTTGATGGGGGAAATTTGTGGGAACCCTTCGTGGTTCTTTGGGCTGTGATTCCCCTCCCAAATCCGTGAGTAAAGGTGCTCGATTTTGGGGTTTCTTGAGTTCTTGGGTTGGAAGTGCTCTCGGCGGGATTTCTTCGATTCCTCCTTTTTGAACGAGTTTTTGTGGGATTAAACTTGGCTATGGACTCCTCATGAGGTGTTCTTGATATCCCCAAAGTCTTGTTCAAGTCCGTGGAGCAATTCGGGAGATCGAGATTTGGATTTGGGGGAGTTGACCCGCGGGTCTTGTTCATTCCGAGTCTGCCCGGGCTACACCGGTCGACCGGTGCTCTTGATCGGTCGACCGGTGCAAGCCCTTGTGGGATTTTGCTCGAGTGAACGTCTTGGTGAGTTCGCTGTTGTCCCGTGTTGCTTCTTGTTTTGAGTTTGGGTCCGTTTGGTGGTCGGTTGGCTTTGTTTGGTGCCTTGGGGGCTTTCGGCTGCCATCGGTCGACCGGTGTGTCTCACCGGTCGACCGGTGTAGAGCCACTTAGTGGAAGTTGCTCGGTTTCACCGGCGGGGACCGGTCGGCCGGTGGTGCTCACGGTCGACCGGTGTGAGTCCGTAGACTCGAGGTTTGGTTTTTCCGCTGCGTTTCTCGGGTCGGAAGGTGGTGTGTTGGTTCCTAGGTCCGGTGGCACTCCGGTGGCTACGTGGGCTTGACCAACCTTGGTAGTGAGTCGGAGACGTGTGTTGGAAACCGTGTTCATCTTGTTGGAGTTTCAATCTCCTTCGAGAAGAATTTTTATCGGCTCCCATTCACTCCCCCCTCTCGGTTCGCCGTATCGGTCCTTCGGCCGCTTCCCTTCCCCATCTCCCTAGGCGGTTAAGCCAAGCAAAAGGGAGCCTAGCTCGATACCACTTGTAGGATCTAGTCACATAGAAGGGGGGGTTGAATATGGGACTTGTTTTGCAAGCTCTAAGAAAAACGAAAACCTTAACCTATCAACTAGTGTTGCCCATACTAAAAAGGTTCTTCCCTACTTCTAGAGCACACTATCACAAATTTCCTTAGCAAATATCACACTAGGAGGCAATATGACAACCTAGGCAAGATATGAAGCACACAAGCGAAACAAGTTAGAACAAAGACAAAGAAACTTGAGAGCGGAATTGAAATGTTGAAAGTAAGTGCTATAAGTAAATAAGATGGACAAGAGGCGACCGGATTTTTTCCCGTGGTATCGAGAAGTTGACGCTTCCCCCTAATCCACGTTGGAGCACTCACTTAGAGTATCACTCCCCCTTGAGTCACAAAGACACAAGTGCTCACTAAGAGTACCCGTTCTCCATCTCCGGAACGGTGGGTCTCGAACCGTGTACACTAAGCTTGTCTTAAGGCTCCCACAAACTCCAAGAGCTCACCAAGAACCCCCAAGTCACCTAGACCGTCTAGGAGCCGTCAAACTCCAAGAGTAACAAGCCCGCACACCTTCACTTGACCTGAGCACTCAGCTAAGCCATAGATGCACCTTGAAACTCTTGCTCACTAAGAAAGAACACCTCAATGAAGAGGAATAGAAATCCCAATAGGTAAGAACACACTCTCCTTCTCTCCTAGGCTGCAATAGATCTTCAGAGTGGCAAAGGCAGCTCTAGAGAGGCAGGGGGCTTATTTATAGGCCTAGCAAAGGAGGCTAGCCGTTGGAAAAAGTCCCCTGAAAAGTTGTACCGTCGGATGAACCGATGGTGCCCCCCTGCTGAGCGTCGGATCATCCGGTCACTCACAAACTCCAATATAGCCGTTGAACCAAGAAACCCTGACAATGCACCGATGCTATACACCGACGCCCCGTCGGATCATCCGGTGCTGAAGGCACCACACTTGGGGCAGTACTGTATGATTTGAATCAAGGCGTCGGATGAACCGCTGAGTATACAATCCAAGCGTCGATTCATCCGGTGCTGAAGCAGAAGTCTTGGCGCGTCTCTGTTGAATTTAAATGCAACCGTCGGATGAACCGATGGTCAAGGCGTCGGATCGTCCGATGCTTGAGTGCAGACCCTTGACTAGAACTGTAGCCGAACCCTGAGGCGTCGGATGAACCGATGCTTGTACCGTCGGTTCATCCGACGGTCCATTTTGAATCTGTTGGCCGCAGAACTCATCCGACGCGTGTTAAAACTGGGGCGTCGGATCATCCGACGCTATAAACTTGATTTCAACTCATCCAATCCAGCGCCTTTGAGTTTTCCGTCGATTCTTTTGCTTCAACCTTGCTTCCATGAACTCTCTAAGCTAGATAGCATCCAAGGAACTTGAGTGTGCATATTTTATGGCTTTTGGAGTGCATGGTCAAGCTACAAGTGTACGAACCCCTCTTAATAGTACGGTCGAAACTACAAACTAGCAATCCAAGTGTCCTTCATCTCCTTTGCGACACTTGGAACTAACAAAGTCCTTAGCTTTGCAGTCTTCGACCATATTGAGCCCATTAATTCAAATTGAGGGGTCTCATTCCATTCAATACTCGTGACAATAACCCAAATAGAAATCCGCTTCAAAACAAAGGTTAGTCACAAGCATATGGCTGTCATTTATCACCGAAACACACACTTACCAAAGGTGCGAAAGGGCCTAGATCGCTACACAATCTGTCCACCAGTCTGCAGTATTTTGTCACAGGTCACAATAGTATAACTGGAAAAATACCTGATGGGATGGGGAATCTGGTGAATTTGATGTTCATAGAGATGAACAACAATCTTTTTGAGGGCCCTATTTCGTACTCATTTGGCAGACTCAAGAAACTAACTCGACTATACCTCTCCAACAACAATCTTTCGGGATCCATCCCGTCAAGTATCGGCAATCTTCAACTGCTAAGCATACTGGATCTTGGAAGCAATACACTTAGTGGAGAAATACCCTCCAGTTTAAAAAGTTGTCCTCTAATACAGTTGCATGTCTCATACAACAATCTTACTGGGTCGAACTTTTTTCCATATTTACCTTGTCTGATTCTCTGCATTTAGAACACAATTTTTTTTTACTGGGGCTCTACCGTCTGAAGTTGGAAATCTAAAAAATCTTGGATTACTTGATTTTTCTGATAATAGGATTTCTGGAGAGATCCCTTCCTCCCTTGGGGAATGCCATAGCTTGCAGTATCTCAACACATCTGGAAACATCCTTCAAGGGGAAATTCCAGGTTTGCTAGAGCAACTATCAGGCCTCAGGGTGCTTGACCTTTCTCATAATAACTTTTCTGGAAGCATCCCGATGTTCCTAGAGAACATGGGAGGGCTTGCTAGTTTGAATCTCTCATTCAACAGCTTGGCGGGTGATGTCCCAAAGGATGGAATTTTCAGCAATGCAACTGCTGTCTCAATCATTGGAATTGTTGGCCTATGTAACGGAATCCCTCAACTGAAGCTGCCACCCTGCTCCAACCGCTCTACAAAGAACAAGAAACAAATATGGAAGCTTGTCATAGCAGTATCCATATGTAGTGTGATTTTATTTATCACATCATTAGTCGCACTGTTTATATGCTACTATCGGATCAGGAAGGCAAAGTCAGACCCACAGACAGCACCTACCAATGAGAAGCATATTAGAGTTTCTTATGCTGAATTGGCCAATGCAACAAACAGTTTTGCTGCTGAGAATCTAATCGGAGCAGGAAGCTTTGGCTCAGTCTACAAGGGAAGTATGACAGGCAATGGGCAGCAACTTCTTGTTGCTGTGAAGGTGCTCAACCTAACACAACGTGGTGCCTCTCAAAGTTTTGTTGCAGAATGTGAGACTCTGAAGTGTATTCGGCATAGGAATCTAGTGAAGATATTGACAGTGTGCTCAAGTATTGATTTCCATGGTGGTAACTTCAAGGCCCTTGTATACGAGTTCCTTCCAAATGGAAATTTAGACCGCTGGATACACCAACCTACCATTGAAGATGGTGAACAAAAGGCACTAGATATGGACTTGAGACTGCGAATTGCAATTGATGTGGCATCAGCACTGCAATATCTTCATCAAAGCAAGCCTTTGCCAATCATTCACTGTGATCTTAAGCCAAGTAATGTCCTCCTTGACGGAGATATGGTTGCTCATGTTGGAGATTTTGGACTTGCAAGGTTTCTACATCAGGATGCAGATAATCAAGTGGTTGGGCATCAATGAGAGGAACAATTGGTTATGCCGCCCCAGGTGTGATCTATTTTCTTAAGTTCTTTGTTCTCTTATGCCGTATTCAATCATGGCAACTATACCTAAAATTTTAAGCATATTTTTTTGTTTATGTTTCTGTTACTCAAATAATATCTGTACACACATATATAAGTCGCGCTCTGTTTCAATATCCCCTTTGTTGATTCCAGAGTATGGCATGGGTAATGAGGTCTCAATATGTGGTGATGTATATAGCTACGGCATATTATTATTGGAGCTGTTCACTGGAAAAAGACCAACAGACATTGAATTTGGAGAAGGCCATGGCCTTCGCAAATATGTAGAAATGGCACTGCCAGACAGGGTGGCTACTGTGGCGGACAAATACTTGTTACAAGAGATAAAAGATTGTGAAAGGACAAGCATCGCAGACATGAAAATTGCTTGCATTGCTTCAATTCTACGCGTTGGAGTTCAATGTTCAGAGGAGATACCAACAGGCCGCATGCAAATGACTGATGCTCTTAAAGAGATGCAGGGGATCATAGACAGACTTCAGAAATATCTATGCAGCGAAGGAGCAACATTGCGCTGAGGTACTCCAAGGTCTCACTATTACCACATGCCACCTTGCTAAATCTAATCAGACGGTCCATGACTGCATCCACTGGACCTTGTTATTGGGGAAACAAGGCAACCAACAAAACAACCGAAGGTGTTGGAATCTGGCGTCTCTGGCTCTCTGCAACTATCTGCTACTGTGCTACATTCTATCTAGGACGGTGTTTCGTAGAAGGATCAATCTTGATCCCTACAAGATCCTAATATTGTAATTTCTTCTCCAGTTAAAAAACTATTTAATTACATCGAGCGACTGTCATGGACATGATTAGTTCATTACCACTACGAACAGGCATATTCGCATTTCCTTTTGCCATCCATATACGACTCGGCAATTTAAAGTACGTCGATCTTGCTAATGTAACCGGAGATGCTCTGGGAAGGGAAGAGCCGTTTACCTCCTCCCCGAGATCAATACGGGGTATATTGCAGAATCCGCCGCCGCCGTGCGCGAAGCTGAAGACGGCGCGGGCCAGGCAAGGGTCGTCGCTGGCGGCTGCTGCGCGGGAAACCTAGGATTCGGTTGCGTTGCGGGCGCTGAAGAATCCGTAAAGGCGACCCGCGCCGGGGGAAGGGAAACGGCGGCTCGAGGAGTTCGCCGGCGTGAAGAACAAACCGCTCCGAGGCGGCACCGGAGATACGGAAGGAGGCATGTGGAAGGGGGCTCCTATCTACCTGCCGGTGATGCGAACTTCAAGCCCTTCAAGCCCACCAAAGAGCATCTGCTTTTTATTTTTCCACTTTCTCTCCCATAACTATTAAATAAAAAAACGTTGAAATATTTTTTAAAAATGTTACAATATTTTTCAAACAAAATGTTGAATCAACATTTTTCATAAAAAGTTGAACTAACATTTTTTGAAAAGTTACACCAACATTTGTGTATACAAAAATTGTTGAATCCAATAGTTGTTCAAAAAGAATTCATCAACATTTTCGTCATAATGTCTTCAACATTTTTTCCTAACATTTTTTTTGTATTTCTTCCCCACGGCCTCCACCTCCGAGCGCACCGGCCGGCCGGCGCAGGCGCGCGAGCTCGCACACGGGGCACCGGCGCGCAACTAGGACGCGGGCGCGGGGCGGGGGCGGCGCGTGAGCTTGCGCCGGCACGGTCCGGCCGCCGGCGGAGGCGCGCGCGGGCCTGGGAAGGCCGTGGTCGTGGAGCTCGCCGGCCGAGGCGCGCGCGGGGCCGGCGGAGGCCGTGGCCGTGGAGCTCGCGCGGCCGCCGGCGAGGCGCGGGCGGCGTGCCCGCAAGGGCTTGGGAGTTGGCGGCGGTCCACTGGTGGTGCGGCGGTGGCGCGAAGTAGTGGAGAGGAAGGAGGTTGTGGGTGTTAGGATTGTATGCAGATCTACATTGCTGTTTCTTGCACGAATCTCAAACATTGGAAGATGGTTTAGAAAAAAACCTCCAAAAGATATATAGTATTGAAGCAGTCTTGGGCCAGGCTTTAGTTGGGCTGTGATCGACTTGTATAGTTGTAATAAATTTGGGCCTTTGGCATCTTCTCACATTTTTTTAAAATTTAAACTGCCCATTGCATTCTCCTTTGGCGGCTTCTTGTTCGCGCGGGAAGCAGCCAGAGTAGGCAGCGGTGGACATACCAATAGATCTTCAACGTGATAGGCTAGTGTGTCCTCCCCCTCTCTCTCTCTCTCACGTTCGTCCTAGGAGCTAGGACACCGTCTCAAATCGTATATGTGACAATAACTTACCTGAGCCTGATTATGAAGAAAACACATTGTCGTGAATTAAAATTTGCAAGCTCAAATCATAAAAACCATTCATGTTACTCCCTCCAACTCAAATTACAATTGCCATTGTTCTCGTTCAGCAATCCAAAAAATTTTGGAGCAGAGTTGCTAGGCCTGCATGGATGGAATTGCCTCGGCGAGAGGATAGCTGCCCCGGACAAAAAACTGAAGCCAAACAGAACCTGGCCTCGCAAACCTTCGCGTCGTCAGCTGCATGCAAAGAAACACTACTTGTCTTCCTCCGTTCCTCGCAGTCGCTTGCATCAACCCTGCATGCCGAGGAACATCTTCATGCATGCCCGGATGAGCGAGTGGATGTCCGGGGACGGAATGCAGGCGGTGGCGGCGGCGGACGCGGTGCTGGTGCGGACGGCGCGGCGCTGCGGCGGTTGCGACGGGCGCGAGGAGGCGGCGGTGGAGGCGCTGCTGCAGTGGCAGAAGGTGAGCGACCTTCTCATCGCAGCGTCGCTCCTGTCCATCCCGCTCGAGCTCTTCTACTTCGCCACCTACGCCACGCTGGCGCCGCTCCGGCGGGCGCTCCTCCAGCTCGGCGCCTTCATCGTCGCGTGCGGCGTCACCCACCTGCTCAGCGCGCTGTCCTACGACCGCCCGGGCTCTCGCCGCGTCCTCGCCGCGCTCACCTACGCCAAGGCCGTCGGCGCGGTCGCCACCACCGCCGCCGCCGCCTCCTTACCCGTCTTCTTCCCGCGCCTGCTCCGCATCACGGCTCGCATGTCCCTACTCCGCACCAAGGCACGCCAGCTCGACCGCGACCTCGCCGCCGTCCGCCGACGCGAGGAGGCTGTGTGGCGTGTCGTCCGCGCTGTCACGCGCCGCGCCCGCGACTCCGCCGCCGCGCCGCGTGCCATCCTCCGCACCACCATGCTTCAGCTCGCCGCCTCCCTCGGCCTCCACAACTGCGCCGTCTGGGTCCCCGTCGCGGCCGCGAACCACCATGGTGGCGGCATGCTCCAGCTCGCCCACCAGCTGCTGCTGCTGGACGAAGACGACAAGAGGCTCAATGTAAGCACGCGCACCATCTCCGTCCGTCACCCTGACGTGACTGCCGTACTGGCCGGCAAGGACGCTATAGTGCTCAGGCCAGGCTCCGTGCTTGCGACGGCGAGCGGTGGCGGCCTGCCGCCGGCATCCGCCGCGGCCGCCATACGGATCCCTAATTTCCACGGAGGAGCAGGCACCGCATCATCGCCGGGGAGCTACGCGATCTTAGTCCTGGTTCGTCGAGCTAACGACGACAACAGATCATTACCATCCGTAGGCTGGAGCAGCCAGGATCTGGAGATCGTGCAAGCCGTCGTCGATCCGGTGGCCGTCGCGCTCTCCCATGCGGCAGCACTGGAGGAGTGGCAGCTGATCCGGCAGAGGCTGGCGGAGCAGCACGGGGCGCTCCTGCACGCGAGGAGCGAGCTCGAGGCCGCGACCAGGGCGAGGGACGCCGCGCACGCCGCAGTGCGCGACGCCGTGGCGAGGCCGGCGCACGCCGTCGTCGGCCTGCTCTCCGTGATGCAGCAAGAGGCCGCCGCCGCCGCTCTTCGGCCCGAGCAGAAGCTTGCCGTCGACGCCGTCGCCCGGACAAGCGCCCTTCTCTCCTCCACCCAGCCGGATACCGTCATGGCGACACTGTCGGCGACGGACAGCCATGACGGCCCGCCTACCCTGGCGGCGAGGAGGCCGTTCGAGCTCCGGTCGCTGGTCAGGGACGCGGCGAGCGTTGCCGGATGCTTGGCCAGCTGCCGGGGCCTCGGCTTCTCGCACCAGCTGACGGGCAGCGCCGGCGCTCTTCCCGAATGGGTGGTCGGCGACGATAAGAGGGTCTTCCATCTCCTGCTGCACATGGTGGGTGCTGTGCTGAGCCGCTGCCGCTATGTCGCTGCTGGCGGTGTGCTGTCGTCTTCGGTCAGCAGCTGCAACAGTATCGCCGGTGACGACGTGGATCGTCTCCCAGTGCCAGAGCGAGCCAAAATCTTTGGTGGGGGAAACCAGGTGTTTGTCAAGGTCCAAGTTGGGATGATTCAAAGATCACCGGTGAGTGGTCATGGGAGTTTACCTGCATCCTGCCCGGCACTATCTGGCCATGCTCCTGATTCCGGCGCCGACGCCGACCTGCGGTTAAGCACCGCTGTGTGCAAAAGGATTGCACAGGTATTCGCATGTGATTCTGTTTCATCACATTTGTGATTTACGTATGTGGACAAATCAACCAATTTCCATGCAAATTATGAGTTGTATGTATAAAAATCTATTATGTATGAATTGAAACTAAATTTGATCAGATGATGAACGGGAACATGTGGTGGGCATCGGAGTCCGAAGAAGGCCTCGGAGAAACCATGACGCTCCTCCTGCGGTTCCAACTGCAGCCGCCACTCAATCCACACGTGCCTGGTTCAGGGACGTACCGGATCGGAGCCTCGCCGAGGACACTTCTACAGCACCACCACTTCATCGGCCTGAGGATCCTGCTCGCGGACGGCGACGCCGTGAGCGCGGAGGTCACCCGGAAGCTCCTCGAGCGGCTCGGCTGCGAGGTGGTGCCGGTGTCGTCGGCCGCCGACTGCCTGAGCTTGCTGGCAAGCGCCGAGCCGCCGTTCCAGCTGGTGGTCCTCGACCTCGACGCCGCCGCGGCGATGGACGGGTTCGAGGTGGCCCTCAGGATCCGGGAGCTCAGCAACGCCTGCTGGCTGCTGGTCCTCGTCGCCGTGGCGGCGAGCGGCGTCGACGACCGCGTGCGCGAAACGTGCCGGCGAGCTGGGGTGAACGGGCTCATCGAGAAGCCCGTCACGCTCCCGGCGCTGGGAGCTCAACTCCAGAGGGCCCTCCAGAACAACTGATCCGGTGGAGCTCATGGTTTGGGACGTTTTGCGCATCAGTATTACTTACATGTAATTGTTGGCAAATTTGGCAAGTTTCGGTCTGCTTTATAATCCATAGTCGAGATAATATAAATCATAGTGAATTTCATAATTTGGAATAGCTTATTAACATTTTTTTTTCGAATTACACAATACATCAGAGGCACTCACATCGCACGCACACTCATCACTATGAATACACGCACGCAAACCCTACCCCTAGGAGCATCTTCGAAGACTGTGTCACCACATGCGTCTCGCTGTCGATGGGAACGTCGCCTACTACTGAAAGCACAAACGCCGTCAAATCCTGAGAAATTCCTTCCACGGGGAGTCGAACCAGGACTTACTGGGGCTCTTGTAACCACTAGGCTAGAGACCCTTTCGCGAAATAGCTTATTAACAGTGCTACACATGAATTTCATATTGATCATGCTGCATTTGACAACAAATGGGCTTAATAATGCAATCGAGGACTATACCTATCGATTTGCAAAGTTTACATAGCTTCACACCACTACAAAAGAAACGCAAAACTGCCCTAAAAAAAGAAACACAAAACTAAGTAAATTCTGAATAATATATTTTGTGCTAATCCTCTACCAGCTGGTAGTATTTGTTACACCGTAAAAGACCTCATAGAGAGAGAGAGCGGGGAGAAAATAGCTAGCATTTGAACAACTTTCATATATTTAACAGATAAACCAGAATAGTACATAATAAATTAATTGCATAATTTTTATTTTGCTTCCCTAAGTGGAGGCATGCCATCAAGGTAAGTGGTTCAATTTATCATTTTTTTAAAAATTATGTTTGTTTTGATTGTGTTGTCATAAATCACCGAAAAGTGGGAGATTGTAGAGAACATGACCTCATATGTCATTTGTTCGAGTTTGATTTTGGTGATTCATGACAATATAATCAAGAAGACTAATCATATTGTTGAGCATGTCTTTGTAGCAGTACCAGAATCCGAGCCTGTGCCGTGAGCCCCAGGCTTTGTCGAGAGCCAAGGTCCATGCTCAAAGCACATGACCTCTGTGCTGAGAGCCTGGCCCATGGCTCTTGGCATAGATCACATAAACTGCACAGGCCGCCTTTGCTGAGAGCTTGGAGTAGCGGCTCTCGGCACAGATCCGAGCTCAAAGCGCACAAGCCCGGTCGTGATGGTTGTTGGCCCTGCCGTCAAATGTGCCGAGAGCAGCAACTAGAGACTCTCGACACAGACCAGGCTCACAACATAGAAATTCTTTACCGAGAGCAATAACTCTGTGTCGAGTGCATTGCCCACGCTCTCAACAAAGAATTCAAAAAAAATTCACTTCCACAACTTCAAACTTCTCCCTTCATCAACATACACTCATACAAAGCATATGTTAAAATTTCACATAATTATAGATATGTATGCTATATTTAACAATTTTATTTCATTCTAGGTAGTTTTTTCGTATACGTCCGATATGAACTTCAAGTACATGAAATCATAAAGTAAAGTTGGTGAAAAAATGATATTCATGTTCATGAGACATCTCGAAGATCATGTACATGAAATGCGACTAAATTTCCGACATTTGGTTCTCTGATCATGATGAAGATCGTAAGCTAGAAAGGTTTAAAATTGTGTAAAATTCAAATGAAGTTTGAAAATCATGAAATTTGTCAAGTACTTATGATATCATATGAGGAGGTTGTGAAAAAAATTGAGAATGTTTTGAACACCTGTACATGTACGCTGTTTAGAAACTGGAACATCTCACGGGAAGTTTCTAAGAATTTGAACTAATGTCACTAGGTTTGGAGTCTAAGAGAAATTCAAATTTGAGTTTGACTACAAAAACTTTTTTATAAGTAATATACATCATAACTTGTGATATGTTGAATTTTGGAAAATTTTCGTGGTTGTTTGCTATTTTTTATAATTAGTTTGATTACATATTTTTGTGCTGAGAGCTCGACTCTCGGCAAAGAGATGACTGCGCCGATAGCCGGGCACTTTGGCTCTCAGCAAAGATGGAGGTGTGTGTGTCATGTGCGGGCGCACATATTTCAGGCGCAGGCGAGCTCGCGACGTGCGCCGAGCAGCCGAGCGTGCAGCAGCCCAGCGAGCAACCTCGGTGCAGGAAGGGCAGGCGAGTGGCTAGGAGGCAAGTTAGCTAGCTGATTAGTTGTTGCCTTGTTAAGATTAGTCCTACAATCAAGGAGAATTTCCCTATTTGTTGGGCCACGGGCCTTATATGCATGTAAGCTAGGAACAATCCTAATCTCCCTCTCTCTCTCTCAAGCCGACGACCGAGGGGCATAACCTCGCCGGCGTGACGGACGGCGACTACAAGCTACGTAGCTGGGGTCCGGCCAGTCAAGGGTTCGACGTCCTTGACAACCTGGTATCACGAGTCCGGCGATCTTCACCGCCCCGCCCCACCAGCCCCTCCACTGCCGACGCACCACCCTCATCACCACCTTCTCCATCTTCCTCCATCGCGTCCACCTCTGTCCAGCCGATCATGGGGGAGCAAGCCATCGCCGACCTCACCAAGATGATCAAGGACTTGTCCGCAGATATGGTGACCCTGAAGGCCGACATGGCAGCCATGAAGGACAAGCCGGTCTCATCATCAGTCGGCGCTGGGAACACCGACGACAGCCACCACATCGACCGCCCGCCGAAGTTCAATAAGATGGATTTCCCACGTTTTGACGGCAAGTCCGATCCGATGCTCTTCATCAACAAGTGTGAATCTTACTTTCACCAGCAACACACCATGCCTGAGGAGAAGGTGTGGATGGCCTCGTTCAATCTCGAGGACGTGGCTCAGCTGTGGTACATCCAGCTCCATGAGGATGTCGGCACGCCTCGCTGGGGGCAGTTCAAGGAACTTCTCAATCTGCGGTTTGGGCCTCCTCTCCGATCTGCCCCCCCTTTTCGAGCTCGCAGAGTGCCGGTGCACCGGATCAGTGGAAGAATACTGCAATAGGTTCCAAGCCCTCCTTCCTCGCGCCGGCCGGCTGGACGAGATCCAGAGAGTCCAGCTCTTCATGGGTGGCCTTCTACCGCCGCTCAGCCATGCGGTGCGCCTCCACAATCCGGATACGCTCGCCACCGCGATGAGCCTAGCTCGCCAGGTGGAGCTCATGGAGATGGATCGCTAACAGCCCGCCCCGACTCGTCTGCCGCGCGCGCGGCTTTGTTGCCACCGCCGTCGCCACGGCCGGCCCTGGCTGCGCCGCCTCCTCGGTTGGCGCCGCCCGTGCCGCCGATGGGCGCTCCGTGACGCCCCGGGTTTTTAATTACCATCATTAACGCTAACGACACGATTAGCCGGTCAAATGGTCAACCCTAGGTCAACCCGGGCCCTCACCCATGAAAACTCCCTAACATACCCCTAAGTGACCCTAGTGAATAGTAAAACACTTGTGGGGCCAACCCTTGGTCAAAGGGTCGGTCAAAACCCCCTTGCCACCCGGTGTCCACGGTGTCTGCTTTGGAACTTTCTTTGCGTTCCCCAAAATTCACCTAAACACTTAAAATTCTACCTTTGGGAAAGTTGTAGGTCTTGTTGAGGGACACAACTTTCATGTAGAGTGGCATTGCTGATTTGGAGGGGAAAATTGTGAAAAAGCCCTTGCAAGACGGATTCTCTTGTTGGCGAATCATGCGACATTCAAAGTTGGCACTTCCACGATTCAAATCTAGGCAACAAAACCCTATACGAGTCTTTGTAAAAGTTGTAGATGGTACCTAGATCTACAACTTTGGTATTCATCACTTGGTCCGGTTCTCGTTGAAAAATTTTGAGAAAAATCGAGTCAAAGCATGCACCGGCGGCACGGCCGAGCTAGAGCGCGCCACGCGCGGCGTCGTGCGCGCCCCGTGCGCCGCCGTCGCCGCCCGCCGCCGGCCTTGCTCCGACCCCCGTGCCCGCGCCGCCGCCCGAGGCCTCGACGTCCGCGTCACGCTGCGTCCCTATGCCCCGCGCCCCGATGCGCTCCGGGTCCCGAGGCGCCTTGGCGTCCGCGCGCGCCGTACACGCGCGCGCCACGGACCGGCGGTCCGTCGGCGGCGTCGCCGCCGTGCGCGCGCGCCTCGACGCGCCGTAGCACGGCCGCATCTTCCGCCGTCACCGGCGCGTCACCCACGGGCCGCCCGAGCCGGGTATAAAGGCCCCCGGCCTCTCCTCGCGCGCGCGCCCGAGCCGCCCGCGCCATCGCCGCCGCCATCCCGCCGCCGCCGGTGCTAGCTCTCTCGGCTCGCGCTCGCCGCCGTCCAAGCACGTCGCTAGATCCCTTAGCACCCGGAGCCGGCTCGCAAGCGCGCTTGTTTGCGCCAATTTGGCCTCCACGCCGCGGTACACACCGAGCCGCCCCGAGCGCCGCCGGCCGCCGCCGTGCGCGCGTCGCCGGAGCAAGTTCCACCCTCGCCACCACCACCACCAATAGGACCGTGGTGAGCTCAATTTCATCATGGTGCCGCTTGTTGTCGTGGTCGGGCCCCACATCGCCGCCGGCGAGCCCCCCGCCGCCGCCGAGGGTATAGATGTGAATCCGGGGGCATATTTGCAAGGATCCGTAACTTAGTTTATTTGCGGATCGGTCCAAGGTCTTAGAAAATCCCTAGAAATTCACAGAAAATTCCAAAAATTCTCAAACAAATTTTGTAGGTCTCAGGATGTTAAACCCCACCTACTTGATGTATACTTGTGACTAGATTCAATGTAGTTTTGGCAGGAAAATTATAAATGTGTTATGCTTGAATCTGTTATAACTTGAAATGTACAGCTTCTCTGTAGCTAAGCTTTGGATATGTTATGTGTTAGGGTAAGACTAGATGCTGTGCCAAAAATTGCACAAAGTTATCATGTGAATCTTTTTAGAAAAATGTTTTTCCATCTCCGGAAGAGCTACATAAATGATTTTTCATGTTAATTTTATTCATGTTCTTGAGTTCAATTTGTGCACACTGTCTTGAGATGCCAAAAGGCACCTCTTGTGAATTAATCATGAATTTAGGAGTAACAGAAATAATTATTCTCGTTTAATGCATGTTTTCCTTTGTAAATTAATAAACCAAATTCAGTAGAGGTTCCTTGTGAACATGCTAGATTTTTAGACTTGCTTAGGACCAGAGAGCATCCACCAGAAAGTTTGGGTAATTTTGATGCTTAATTATTTTTAATTGCATTTAAGTTGAATCACTAGATAACCTTTGTTATTTTCAATAATATTTAATTTCCTAGCATCCAACACTTACATGTGGGCCCAATGGACCAGAATAGGTACTGTTAGGCTTAAGAAACACTCATTTAATTTTTGGTAATTTAATTGTTTAAATAATGGCTTAAATGCCCTTTTAATATTAAAGGGAAATTAAAATAAAAAGAAATCCTTAATTAAATCCTCTTTCTTTTTGGAAATCGTACTTAATATAAATAAAAGAAATTTAATTAACATTACTGATAAGAAATTTAATTCATAACTAAAATATTAATTACACCATGTTGGTAAAAATAAAATGAAATAAAGCTTTCACATGAAATGATAAGCTTAAATAAAAACCTTTATTCGAATAAGGAATAAAAGAGTAATCCATGTGCAACCAATGACTTCCTCAAATAGAAACCTTAGGTAGATGCTTGTTAAGGTGAATATGACCGACTAGAGTTGGATAAGACAACAAACTATCACATCACCTAAAGTGCATTGCATTCCGTGTAGATCTTCGGACGGAGACTACTCCCTTGTCCCGAAAGCGAGGAAGGCGGAGCGGAAGGTTCTCTGCGGTACGTGGACGTACTCGACACCGAGGGTGCCCAAGCTAACCTAGGCGACGAAGGCAAGCTCGGTGCATCTAACCCGAGTTTTAAAAGTTCTTTATGCAATTATCTATGATTGATTGTGCATTTACGTTCGGGAGTTGAATGAAACCCTAGATGCATGATCCATAGGTACCTTTGGTCCCTACTAGTATGATAGGTCGATAGGCTTGCTAAGCTATAGGACCGTTACAAGTCGAGTGATGACCTCACTCGCGAGAATAGGTTCCTAGATAGGAATCATACTATATCCTTAAATGGATTGCTCACGTGGTAAGAGCATGGGATGCGGGCTCCGGTCCGGTGGTTATGTGGGTTAAGTTTTTGAACGTACTAAGCACATGCGGTTATGGGGCCGGTAAACCTAGTACCATAATGAGGCGGCTAGGGATCCTACCATTACTACTCTTGAGATTCGCTCTCACGGCTCGCCACCGGTGGTGTATGGTGACTCCGGGTATCTCGCGGGGTATGCGGATAGCCTGCACCAAAGACCGTAAGATTCGATCCCGACCCGAGGATTTATGGGGACGGTCTGGGAGTTGTCCTCGCGGGGGCAGCCGACCGTGTGTTTGGGTCTCCCTTGCAAGGTTTAAATCAATCGATTGTCGGCCTCTCACCGTTATCCGAGACTACTTACTCCACTAGTCATGTGATCCCTAATAATGGAAGTTGATGAAGATGATGTTTGAATAATTGTATTGTACAACTTTGTTTGTACTAGTTGGCTAATGTAGTAAAGATTAAACCACTAGAACTTGTGCTAAAATCTTGAAAGTAAGGACCTACTCTTTGTTACTTTTTAGCAAAAGCAACCCAAAAGAGCCAAAAAGCCTTTCATGGTCTAGTTTTGGTGAAGTAGTTATCACCGACGGGTAAGACTTGCCGAGTATTAGTATACTCGGCCTTGCTATAATGTGTTGATCCGGGTAATGCCTTCGGTGATGTGTGGCCGGTGAGATCCCGCCGGCCGGGAGCCGGAGTGGGTGGAGGACGACTGCGAAGCATCATGGATGGCCTCCCGTGGTGACTTGCTTCCGCTAGTTAATTTCCGCCGTGTCTTTTCGAAACTACGAACTATTCTCGTCATGACAAAAACTATGGTTTGTAATAAATCAGCCCCTCGGGGTACGAATTTGGATATTAATGTTGTTGTATCTCCGGACTCGCCTTCGAGTGAGTTTTAATGCATATATCGATCCTTGTGCTATTCAAGTGATTTACGGGCGTTAACCGGCGACTTACGATAGGATGGTACTTTATTATTGCTTAATGACCAAAGTGGATCGGTCTTAGGCGATAGTACGGTACTTTCTGGGCGGGTTGTCACGGCGCCGATCGTCGCGACGGCAACACGAAGTGCCTCTTCACGGTTGAACAGGCCGAACGCCGCCGCCTCGGTCTATTCTTTAACTGTGATGAGAAATATTCTCGTGGCCATAACAGGTTTTGCAAGTGGATCTTCTTCGTCGACGGTGTGGAGCTCGCTGAAGCCACCGCCGCCAACACTGCCGAGGGGGACAAGGAAGCCCCCTGTTTTTCGCTGCAGGCCATGGCCGGCGTGCCCATGGCTGACACCATGCAATTGGTGGTGGCATTGGGGGCTGCCTCTCTCGTCGCCCTTCTCGACTCCGGCATCACCCATAACTTCATCTCCGAGGAGGCTGCGCGCTGGACAGGCCTGCCTCTTTGCCCGCGGCCACGCCTCACGAGCATGATCGCCAACGGTGAGCGGATCACGTGTGCCATCGTCATCCGCGACGCGCCGCTGCTCATCGACGGTGCAGCGTTCCCGGCGGACCCCTTCGTCATGCCCCTGGCTAGGTACGACATCGTCCTCGGCACCAAGTGGCTCGGCGCACTGGGGCCCATCACGTGGGACCTGGCCAGCAGGCGCATGTCCTTCCAGCGCGCGGGCCGCACCATCTGCTGGGATGGAGTGCCCACCACGGCTGGTCTAGCCGCGCGCACCATGGAAGCAGGCGAGCCGCTATTGGAGGCCCTCCTCGACGCGTTCACAAGGGTCTTCGCCACGCCAACAGGACTGCCCCCATAGTGCGCCCGCGACCACCACATCCCGCTGAAGCCCGACGCACAGCCGGTCGTCGTCCGCCCGTACCGGTACCCGGCTGCCCACAAGGACGAATTGGAGCGATAATGTGCCGCCATGATCGAATACGGGATCGTCCGCCGCAGCGACTCACTGTTCTTGTCGCCAGTCCTCCTCGTCAAGAAGCCGGACGGTTCGTAGTGCTTCTGCATCGACTACCGGGCCTTGAACGCAGTGACGATCAAGGACGCCTTCCCGATCCCGGTGGTTGACGAGCTACTGGATGAACTCCACGACGCCAAGTTCTTCTCCAAGCTGGACCTGCGACCGGGGTACCACCAGGTGCTCATGCGGCCTGCGGACGTCCACAAAATGGCGTTCCGCACCCACGACGGGTTGTACGAGTTCTTGGTCATGGCGTTCGGCCTCTGCAACATGCCGACCACATTTCAAGCTTTGATGAATGACGTACTCTGGCCGTTCCTCCGCTGCTTCATCCTGGTGTTTTTGATGACATCTTGATTTACAGCAAGACATGGGCGGATCATCTACACCACTTTCGCGCTGTCCTCGACGAGCTACGCCACCACCAGCTCTTCGTCAAGCGCACCAAGTGCTCCTTTGGTGCCTCGTCAGTCGCCTACCTCGGCCACATCATCTCAGCAGCAGGAGTGGCCATGGACCCGGCCAAGGTGCAGGCTATCCACGATTGGCCGGCGCCGCGTTCCGTCCGTGCTGTGCGTGGCTTCCTCGGGCTCGCGGGTTACTACCGCAAGTTCGTACATAACTACGACGCGGTGGCCGCTCCCCTGACGGCGCTACTCAAGAAGGATGGCTTCGCATGAGACGAGGCAACAGCTGCGGCGTTCTCAGCACTTAAGGCGGCAGTCACGTCTGCCCCATCCTCGCGATGCCTGACTTCGCCAGGCTGTTCGTCATGGAGTGTGATGCATCGACGTTCGACTTTGGGGTTGTGCTTGTCCAGGAAGGACTCCCGATGGCCTACTTCAGCCGACCAGTGGCTCCTCATCACCGCACCCTGGCCGCGTACAAGCGCGAGCTCATCGGCCTCGTCCAGGCGGTGCGGCACTGGAGGCCTTACCTGTGGGGACGCCGTTTCCTCATCAAGACGGACCACTACAGTCTGAAGCACCTCCTCGACCAGTGCCTCGCCACAATCTCGCAGTATCACTGGGTCAGCAAGCTGCTGGGCTTCGACTTCATGGTGGAGTATCGCTCGGGTGCCTCAAACACCGTCGCCGACGCCCTCTCCCGCCGCGACAATGAGGAGAGCGAGCTCCTGGCCATTTTGGCGCCACGGTTCGACTTCATCGAGCGACTCCGCCACGCCCAGGACACTGATCCAGCGCTGGTCATCATCCACGACGAGCTCCGCGCAGGCACTCGTACCACCCCGTGGAACATCACCGACGACATTGTTGCCCTGGAGGGCCGCCTCTTCATCCCTGCAGCGTCTCCACTTCTCCAAGAGACCCTAGCCGCGGTCCACGACGACGGCCATGAGGGCATCCACCGCACGCTGCACCGCCTCCGGTGAGATTTTTATTTCCCCAACATGCGTCGTTTGGTGCAGGAGTTCGTGAAGGTGTGCAACACTTGCCAGAGGTACAAGTCCGACCATTTGAGGCCGGCCGGGCTGCTCCAGCCGCTGCCCATCCCCTCCAGAGTTTGGGCCGACATTGGCATTGACTTCATTGAGGCGCTGCTGACGGGTGCAAGGCAAGACGGACATCCTTGCCGTCATCGACCGCTTCAGCAAGTATTGCCACTTCATCCCGTTGGCGCATCCGTACACCACCGAGACCGTCGTCCCAAGCATTCTTCACCAACATTGTTCTCCTTCATGGCATACCAGAGTCCATCGTCTCGGACCGCGACCCGGTGTTCACCTCCAGTTTCTGGAACGAGCTCATGCGGCTCACAGGAACTAAGCTCTACATGTCGTCGGCATTCCATCCACAACGGACGGCTAGACGAAGGCAGCCAACCAGGTGATCGTCATGTACCTCCGCTGCTTCACCGATGATTGCCCCCGGTAGTGGCTACGCTGGCTTCCATGGGCTGAGTACATCTACAACACCTCCTTCCAGTCGTCGCTCCAGGAGACGCCTTTCCACGTGGTCTATGGTCGCGACCCTCCAACCATCCGCTCTTATGAGCCCGGCGAGGCGCGCGTGGCTGCTGTTACTCAGGAGATGGAGGAACATGCTGCATTCCTCAATGACGTTTGCTATCACCTCGAACAGGCGCAGGTGGTCCAGAAGCGTGTGTACGACCAGCACCATCGGCCGGTGCACTACCAAGTTGCCGATTGGGCAGTCCTCCGCCTCAGGCAGTGGGCAGCGGCGTCCCTGCCCCGTACCCCGACCAGCAAGCTTAATCCGCGCTTCGTCGATCTGTACCGCGTCGAGGAGGCCATCAACGACGTTGCTATTCGGCTGCAGCTCCCGGCCGGCGCCCGCCTCCATGATGTTTTCCACGTCGGCGTCCTCAAGAAGTTCGTCGGCACGCCGCCGTCCTCGCCCCCAGCGCTGCCACCAACTCATCATGGCGCAGTGGTTCCGACGCCAGACAAGATCACCGCTGCCAAGATGGCGTGCGGTGTGCGCCAAGTGCTGGTCCAGTGGAAGGATGAGCCTACTGCCTCTGCCAGTTGGGAGGACTTCGACGACTTCCACGTTTGCTTCCTGACTTTCCAGCTCGAGGACGAGCTGGTCTTCGACGGCGGGAGAGATGTCATGTGCGGGCGCACATATTTCAGGCCCAGGTGAGCTCGCGACGTGCGTCGAGCAGCCGAGTGTGCAGCAGCCCAGCGAGCAGCCTCGGTGCAGGATGGGCAGGCGAGGGGCTAGGAGGCAAGTTAGCTAGCTGATTAGTTGTTTCCTTGTTAAGATTAGTCCTACAATCAAGGAGAGTTTCCCTATTTGTTGGGCCACAGGCCTTATATGCATGTAAGCCAGGAACAATCGGAATCAACAAAGAAGTTATCCCTAATCTCCCTCTCTCTCTCTGTCAAGTCGACGGCCGAGGGGCATAACCTCGCCGGCGTGACGGACGACGGCTACGAGCTACGTAGCCGGGGTCCAGCCAGTCAAGGGTTCGACGTCCTTGACAGTGTGCTCCGCGTGTGAGGCAATTGGTCCACTGTGCCCTAGGGGACTGCAGGTAGGCCCGCCGCACATCTTTGTCGAGAGTCGAGGCTGCAGACTCTTGGCACAGATGGGGGCACGTGAGGTAGTTGGTCCACCCCGAGTACAGCAGGTGGGCCCACTGCACCTCTTTGCCGATTGCTAGATCTACAACCCTCGACACAGGATGTGCCAATAGCCGTAAACCTGTCTCGCAGCAAAGAGGTGTGGTGGGCCCACTTCACAGTCTCACAACACTACCCCTCCCTCACCCACACAGACACAACACACTCCACACTTAGTCTCTCTCTCTCTCGCGCGCGCGCGCACACACACACACACACACACACACACACACACACACACACACACACACACACACCCCTCGGCCCGTCGCCACCGTGCCGCGCTCGCTTTGCTCCGCCGCTCCCCGCCCGCCACCACACCGCCACCCTTTTCTCGTGCCGTGGCCGCCCTCCACCGTGTCCCTGCCTCCACCCGTGCCACAGCACTCCTCCCCTGCCCCGACCGCACGCCTTCCACCCCAGCTCCGGCCGCCCTCCTCCCCTTCCCTGGCTGCCTTCCACCCCTGCCGCGGCTGCCCTCCTCCCCCTGCCGGGGAGAGGGTGACCTCGGCCACCTCCCCTACCGGTTGCAGAGGTAAATTTACTTTTCAAGTACTTTAGTTAGTCAATTAATTTAGTTAGAAAATTAAGTTCAAATCTAGAAAAATGGCCAAAGAACCTCACATGTGAAAAGTACTAGACATAGTAGAGATAGGCAACGACATAGAACCTCAATTCCACTCCCTCCGTTCTTGTTTATAAGGAGTGAGCTAACATGCCATGGTCTTCTAAATCATACTTTGACTATTCATCTCTTTTATATTATATTAGTTATGGATATGAATTTATACTCATCGTAAAGTATATTTGATTACAAATCCAACCATGCCAAATTTACATGACAAAAAAATGATGGGTAAATTATTGGTCAAAGATTATAAAGTTTGAATCTCGTTTTACGTGTGCACCTTATGAATGAGAACGGAGGGAATAGTCATTTTTGTTGTCCGTGTTGGATGAGGGAGTAGAGATAAGCAACAACAAATTCATGTCTCTAATTTTACTTGTCATACTTCTCATGCATGTCAAGTGTTTAGGTAGAGGTGCCTTGATTTGCCACACTCATCACCGGAGGCAGTTTTTGAGGAGGATGAAGAGGAGGAGGTGTTGACACCGGATTTTGGTCAGGAAAATCCAATGTGAGGAAAATAGGTACAGGCAGGCAGTGCATTCAGAAATAATTGAAGGAAGGCTGGATGACCTACTCGATTTATTAAAGATGCATGGCGAGCCTGGTGACACCAGCAGAGAGAATGGATTAAGGGTTTATTAATAGAAAGTATGGAAACCGATTAAAGAATGGCAAGTTAATCGGCATGCACACACAAGGAAACGTGATGAAGAAGGAAGGATTTCCGTTATCAAGAGCAATTAGCATCATGGCCGGATTATGGTAATGAGGAAAAGCAAATGGAGCCCGCACTTGCATGTGCATATCGTGATCAACTCATGGTGCGGTGGTTATTTGGCTTGATCAGCTGGCGAGGTGATGACGTAATTAAGTAAGAAGAAATCAGCTTGAAGGGATAAAGGTGTATATGGGACAAACGAGCTAGGTGCTGGCCTGTGGAAGTGCAAAGAAAGCTGATGCTCTGATGCTCAGCTGATTATGGATATACAGTGCAGCCGATGGATATGTAGTGAAGCCGATCGATAGGTGTCCGATTCTGGTCAGCCGATTGTTCGAAGCCAGCAGATTAAATCTAAAAGCGTGTATTGGAGACTTGGAGTTATCTTTGGGAAGGTGGACTTCATCTGATTGGCCAGAATATTTAAAGAAGGGAAGATTGGTCTGGAGGAGCCATCACGTGTATGCTCTAAAGTTGGGCGTGAAAGCTTCACGATAAGGACTCTACAGAAGGGAAATCGGAGTCTGTGTATCTTAATAGTTCCTTTTATTACAAATTAATTATGGTAGTCAAGTTGTAGTAGTTGGTTTAGCTAAGAGTTTGCTTCTTTTGCGTGAATTGCACGCCAAAATCTAGGTTCAGCAGCCCTATAAATATAAAGGGTACGTGGTTATTGTAAATCATCACACGATCAATATCCAAACCACCTTCGGGCACCCCTTTACCAATTCTTGCATCTACTTTTCGGCGACTTCGTCTTCGTACCTTTTCTCTTTCACGAGTTCTCGCAAACTCGTTGGGTTGCATCCTTCGATCTCCGGCTTGCTGGTGAGTTCCTCTTTACCGAGTAATTTCTAGACTTTAACCACCGGGCGCACTGCTGTGATTTCGTCTAGATTTATTCACAATTTATCGATATCAGCTAGATTAACAAGTTTTATCTTAATTCTTGTTGTTCTAGCTTTTATCACCAATTATCCAGCTTGAGACTACTTTCTGTCGGCTTTATCGCATTATTATTACTACTTTAATTACCATATAAACGTCCAGATCTGTTTCAAGTGTTGCTCACGTAGCTCTGTTTAAGTTGCCTCTTGTAGCTTACGCTTTGCCTACATCATCATATCGGCTGATCTAGCCGATCTGTTCTGCCCCGTATCGGCTACCTAGCTGTTATAATTTTATCAAAAGGCCATTGGCTCTCCAGCCGATTTTCCATTGTCAATCAACAGGTTAGATTGGCTAGCACACCTCACTACAAACTGGGGAGTCACGTGTGTCACCCGCAAGGGTGACGTCCTATTTTGCGTCAACAAGAGGCCGCGTCATTGATCTCCTAGGTGAGCCTCGTGGCTCGGGGCACCACAAGTGATTTGTCCGGCCATCGTCGTTGGAAGAAAACTCATGTGTAGCCCGTGTCTTCTAGAAGTTTCTCCTTTCTGCATGTGGGCCCTTGACGTCAGTTTCTCCGCGGTTTAGATGAAGCTCCTTGTTCTGCAAGATTCAATATTTTCTATTCAGGTCCTCATAGTTTTCCATCATCACGGGTTGGTCCTTGGGCTTCTTGCAGTCATGTTCACTTCATTGTTTGACTTGTACCAGACTTCAAGGTCTTGTCACGAGGTGCTTGATGAACTATACCCAAAAGTCTTGCTTTCAACGCTAAATTCCTGCATAAACATCAAACTCCAAAACCAACATGCACGAACAAACTTGTTATATCCAGGGGGTTAGTACCAATGGATAAGATATAAGATTCATGCCAACACCAAAGGTAAACTCATGGCTAATTTGACGGAAATTCATCATCAACATTTCCCCCATGCTAAAACCTTGCTCGTCCTCGAGTAAGCCTTCGATGGATATCAATGTTGCCTTTCATTGCTTAAACCCTGCACTTGATCATACACGAGAAAACATAATGTTCTCAAAAGTTTAGTTCATTAGAGTTTCATAGAATACAAGCCTTCATCCTTACGGAGGGTGGATATTAATTAAGCTCATCCCACAAGTATTAAACATGCTCCCAAAACTCAAAAATGGATCTTAGAAATTTTGAAATAAAGAATGAGATGAAAACGAGCTAAACCAAGTTCAAAAATTTAAATCATCTTGCATCTTGCTCATGAACTCTCATCTCATCTTGTCCCTCAAGCCTATTTCTTCTACTCCTTTCTCTCTGAAAACATATATATAAGTGGTAGGCTTTATGTGGATCTTTTTGGGAAAGTTTAGTCCTACCAAGATATTATAAATGAGAAGCTGTCAACACAAGACAAGCTTCTCATGGTCTTACCGAGACTCGTCAAAAAGTCATTGGAAAATAATGCTATATAAAGGAGGGGGAGAGAAAAATACACATACTTTGATATAGGTGGACATGTGCAAATGACAAATGGTGATCTCGAGGCACAAAGGAAGTCCTTGTTATCGGATTGCATATGGTTGGAAAGATGAGTTTGGATCATTCATCTTGAAACTTTTGAAATTCCTAATGCACTTTAGAGAACTGGGGAGTTCACTTGATTTACTTTTTATACATACTCATATATAATTTTTTCTTTTCTCATACATATATTTTTTCTTTATCTCCGTTTCTTTATACTCATTTTTTTGCTCCCCTTGAACTCTAAATTGCATTGTACCTACCTCCTCCCACATGCTTAGATGTTTACTCGTCCTCGGGCAAAGAGGTCATAGAGATAAGGTAGGTACTAGAAATATTTTTCCTTTTGAGAGACACTTGAAATCTTCAATCTTGGCACCATATTGTAATCTTCCTTGAATTGACTATCCATACTCAATGATAGGTTGTGGTCAAGGAGGTAAACACAAAATATGATATTTTGGTTTTAAGGGTGGATATCCAGCGAGGTTTGTGAAATCTCGGATGTGGGGATACACAATGCACGGATAAAAAGGCTAGCAAAAAGATAGATACACAAAAACGGAATGACCAGCTTCTTAGTCTCGGGCCAGAGAAATCAAGGCCTGAAATAACTCACCCAAAAATAAACCTTGTATACTAAGTTTTTGCACATATATATTATGACTCTGGATAGGTAGAGAAACATGAAAGAGGTATTTATGACAATGCTAGCATTACTTTTAGGAACAAAAATAAATCATCTTTAACCCATCTGATACTTGAGAGTACGTAAAACACTATGGGTCTTTATTTTTATCATAACCTCCGCTAAAGATTAAGCTAGCATTTAGATAATTTCAGATTTGTATTTTAAGAGAGCATTAGCTTAATCATGCATAAAACAAACAAAAAGATAAACAAAGCGGCAACTATCATCATATATCAACATGGCACAAACTTTATATCTTTGCCAAAGGTAAAAACAAGGTGGTTATTTTATTCATGACGAAAATAAAAACTAACACACATGCTGAAAATTAAACAAAATGAAAAACACTACGCATACATAGGCGCATACAAGATGAAAATTAAAGAAAAGGGAAAACAAAAGATTAAACTAAAGCTCCTCCTATGTCTAATCTTCCACCGGTGGTTGATATTTATAATCTTGATTTTTGTACCCTTGCTCATAATAGGATTGCACCACTCCTCTTATGAATTGCCCCGGCGGTGCTAGGTGAAGGCGTCCAAGGTCATAAGCGATGCTTGCATTTCCTTCAGCCATTTGGTTCGCATTGGTTTGGATGGCTACGATATTTTGCATGTTTCTAGCAGCGTATCCTCCAATGATGGCCACCCTTTGTTGTGGTTGAGGGAGGTGTGCATATGGCTTCACAAAGGCTACATTGGGTACCGCAAAATTTGGTGGGGGCATGGCCGCACCACTCCCCCATGCTTGCATTGGTACACCACCGTAGTATCTCGGCGGCACTGGAATTCCTCCATAAGGTGGCACATAATTTTGTGGCACACCTCCTTCTTCGGCCGCGAAAAAACCTTCTTCTATAATCCTTCCTCTCTTATTTTTGTTCGCCGGCACAAGAAGTCCTTCCTCTAACCAATCTTCTTTCCCTTCAAGAAAAGTCTTAATTTTCCATCTGGAGGGGCAAATTCACTTTGGCCAATTTGAACCCTCCTCTCTCATCTCCACTTATATATTTGCCTTGCTTCAAATAATCAAATCCTAGGGAAGTCCCGACTAGGATATGCTCCGGGTTTCTTGGAATTCCGGGTCTCAAAGAGATAGCCAACATAGAGAGATTAAGACTTTTCTTGAGGGCAAAGAAGGTTGGTTAGAGGAAGGAATTCTTGTGCCGACAAAGAAAAATAAAAGAGGAAGGGTTATAAGAGAAGGTTCTTCCACGGCCCAAGAGGGAGGTGCACAACAAAATTATGTGCCACCATTTGGAGGAATTCTAGCGCCTTCGAGTTACTACGGTGATGTACCAATGCAAGCATTAGGGAATGGTGCAGCCATGCCCCCACCAAATTTTGCGGTGCCCAACGTAGCCTTTGCGGAGCCATATGCACATCTTCCTCAACCACAACAAAGTGTGGCCATCATCAGAGGATACGCTGCAAGAAACATGCGAAAATATCGCAGCCATCCAAATCAATGCAAACCAAATGGGTGAAGGAAATTCAAACATCACTTATGAGCTTGGATGCCTTCACTTAGCACCGCCGGGACAATTCATAGGAGGAGCGGTGCAATCCTATTATGAGCAAAGGTACAACAACCAAGACTATCAATATCAACCACCGGCAGAAGATTAGAGAGAGGAGGAGCTTTAGTTATCTTTCCTTTTCCCCTTTTCTTTAATTTTCAGCTTGTATGCGCCTATGCATGCGTAGTGTTTTCAGTTTTTATTTAAATTTTCAGCATGTGTGTTAGTTTTTATTTTCATCATGACTAAAGTCACCACCTAGTTTTTACCTTTGGTAAAGTTACAAAGTTTGTGCCATGATGATATATGATTATAATTGCCACTTTGTTTATCTTTGTAATTATTTTATGCATGATTAAGCTAATGCTCTCTTTAAATGCAAATCTGAAATTATCTAAATGCGCTTAATCTTTAGCAGAGGTTATGATAAAAATAAAGACCCATAGTGTTTCATGTGCTCTCAAGTTTTAGATGGATTAAAGATGATTTATTTTTGTTCTTAAAAATAATGCTAATCTTGTCATAAATACCTCTTGCATGTTGCTCTACCTATCCAGAGCCATATACATATGTTTGAGTGCAAAAACTTAGTATACAAGGTTTATTTTTGGGTGAGTTATTTCAGGCCATGATTTCTCTGGCGCGAGACTAAGAAGCTGGTCATTCCGTTTTTGCGTATCTATCTTATTACTAGCCTTTTATCCGTGCATTGTGTATCCCCACATTGGAGATTTCACAAACCTCGCCGGATATCCACCCTTAAAACCAAAAATATCATCTTTTGTGTTTACCTCCTTGACCACAACCTACCTTTGAGTATGGATCGTCAATTCAAGGAAGATCGCAAGATGGTGCCAAGATTGAAGATTTCAAGTATCTCTCCAAAGGAAAAATATTCCTAGTACCTACCTTATCTCTATCACCTCTTTGCCCAAGGATGAGCAAACGTCTAAGCATGGGGGAGGAGGTAGGTACAATGCAATTTTAGAGTTCAAGGGGAGCAAATAAAAAAAGTGAAAGAAAGAAAGAAAAAGGAAAAAAATTGAGTATAAAGGAAGAAAAAATGGGAAAAGAAAAAATATACGAGTATGTATGATATAAAAATAAAATAAAGTGAACTTTTTAGTTCTATAAAGTGCATTAAGAATTTCATGGTTTCAAGATTTAAAAGATCCAAACTCATCTTTCCAACCATGTGCAATCCGATAACGAGGACTTCCTTTGTGCCTCGAGATCACTTTTTGCAATTTGCACATGTCCACCTATCTCAAGGTGTGTGTATTTTTCTCTCCCCCTCCTTGATATAACATTATTTTCCAATGACCTTTTTGACGAGTCTCGGTAAGACCATGAGAAGCTTGTCTTGTTTTGACAACATCTCATTTATAATATCTTGGTAGGACTAAAACTTTCCCAAAGAGCTCCATATAAAGCCTACCACTTACATATATGTTTTGAGAGGGAAAGGAGTAGAAGAAATAGGCTTGAGAGACAAGATGAGACGAGAGTTCATGAGCAAGATGCAAGGTGGTTTAAAATTTTTGAACTTGGTTTAGCCCTTTTTCATCTCGTTCTTTATTTCAAAATTTCTGAGATCCATTTGAAATTTGGGAGCATGTTAATACTTGTGGGAAGAGCTTAATTAATAATCTACCCTCCGTAGGGATGAAGGCTAGTATATTATGAAACTTTAACGAACTAAACTTTTGAGAGCATTATGTTTTCTCGTGTATGATCAAGTGCAAGGTTTAAACAATAAAGGGCAACGATGATATCCATCAAAGACTTACTCGAGGACGAGCTAGGTTTAAGCATGGGGGAGATGTTGACGTTGAAATTCTGTCAACCTAGCCATGAGTTTACCTTCGATGTTGGCATGAATTTTGTATCTTATCCATTGGTACTAACCCCCTTGGTATAACAAGTTCATTTGTGCATATCAGTTTTGGAGTTTAGTGTTTATGCAGGATTTTAGTGTTGAAAGCAAGACTTGAGGGATAAGTTCATTAAGCACCTCATGACAAGACCTTGACGCCCGGTACAAGTCAAGCAATGAAGTAAACATGACTCCAAGAAGCCCAAGGACCAAACCCGAGAAGATGAAAAACTCCGAGGACCCAATCAGAAAACTGCCAAATTTTGCGGGACAAGGAGCTTCATCTAATCTGAAGAGAAACTCAGGACAAGGGCCCACATGCAGAAGGGGGAAGACTCTAGAAGACTCGGGAAGCAACACTGGGCAAAGGAGGCCACGGGCTGGACCGAAATGGGAACAGGCCGGTCGGCCCACATCGGTCGGCCCAGCCCACTTCGAGGCCCAGTCGGCCCCCCTTTGACCTAGCTGCCTCTCAGACTATTTATAGCCCCCTAGCCGAGAGCCACGCATCAATTCATTCGTCATCCATCGCCGAGGAGCAGAGAAGCTTGAGGGTCACCATCTCGGAGAGGAGGGTCGTGCTAGTTGTCTAGGGTCTCCCTAGACGATGTGGGAACCTTGCATGGAAGACCACGTCAGAGCTCCAGAGCAAGGATCAAGATCGAGGTAGGATCTTGGTGGTGATCTTGTTCATGTAATCATTCATGGTGAAATTTTATAGTGAATCCGATTTCTAGCGATCAAGTGCCTTCTCGATGATTTTGTTCTCCCTTGGTTTTGCTTCTTCCTCAATCCATACTTAAGATAGATTGCATAGGGCGGTCTTGTAGCTGCGGTGGCTAGAGGTGCATACTAGACTGACCAAGTGTTTTCAACTTGTTCTTCTCGAACTCGCCCTAGGCTAACCCGCACGAATAAGGGTGCGTTGTGACAGAACGGTGGCTCCAAAAGGCGGGCGTCTTCGGAATTGGATCGGAGGCCATGGTTTAAAGATGCTTTTAATGAGATTCGCTTTTCTATCTTCATCTATCTTGTTTGGAGCTACAACATAAGCATGATCTAGACTCTCTAGATCGGTTATCTCTTGCTTTCTCTTGCTACCTCTTAGTAGATTATATTAGATGTGTTTTCTTGATGATCTCTTAGATTAGATGCAACTTGGTTCTTCAAAAGATAGCTTTCCTTGCTTTACTAGATTGAATACTTGCGTTGCACATTGTTCCACAGATTTGATACCTTGGGTTCTCACACTTAAGGGGAGAAGGGTCCCTTGACTACGACGGGGGATTTGTCCGCTTGCAAATCCAATTGAAGTTTGATACGCATATACACCGTCAACATCCAACTACTTTTATTTTGGTCTCATCGGTATTGTTTGCTTCCATTAGTTGAGAGCAAGATCCTCCCGGCTCGGTCATGGGGGTATAGGTTTAGGTTCTAATTTTGGTTAAATGAGAGAGATTTTGAATGAAATAAAATTAAATGAGGCTTAGAAAAATTCTAACTGTAGAGAAACCAAGAATACGAATTTTTAAACCAACAAAAAGTTTAAATTTCTAGGTTCACGCGAGTCCTACCATGCGTTAAAATTTAGATAACATCTAGGTACTGTTGATGGTGCAAAATCGTGCTCAAGTTCACCGCAAGCCTACGGGTGACTTGGTGCCTTTTTCACCAAGGAGGGTCCTCCCTAGATTTGTCAACCCAAGGATTGGAAGCAAACTCCTAAGGCTATCCATCTAATCTAATGATCTAACCTATCATAAAGTGTTGATTGCATAAAGTAACATACAAACACTAAGGGATGTATGGATCTCATCCACCTAGCCATAAAGGTAAACACCAAAGGGTAACCCTAGCCTATCGTCTTCTTGTTGCCATTCCGGCCAAGGTGACAAACCAATCTAATCCTATACTATGATAAGGAGTACACTCGATATGGAATAACCTGATATGGAGTGGTCCGATGCACGTTCATTCGCCGCTTTCTCCTCCACCGTACTGTCACTACGCAAGGATAATCATCACCGAACGAGAACCTAGGTCCATGCACTACAACGATGTATCCGCAAGAGATAGACTAACCACCACGATTAGATCTATTCCTACTAAAAGCATATGCTAGCTACACACATGGATAAAACACTCATCGATGTAGACCAAAGTAGAACAAGATATGATTACATCACCATTGAATGTTGAAGGTACAAACGACTTGACGAATTCAAGTCGCGGCTCCAGAACTCCACCAAGGCTTCACCACACAGGGCCAACCATGGTGGCTAGGGAATGGCCTGGGCCATCTCCTAGGCAACTTGAGGACTTGCGGCGGCCGTCGGCTTCCTTCCGATGCTTATCTTTCATGTCGGCAGCTCTCTAATGAATGGATGGATGTGGCGGCCGGTGGAGGCAGAGGCAATATATAGACAAGCACGCAGGTCAAAGGGGGGCACAAATCGGGCCTGGAACAGGCCAGGCCAGCCGGCTTGGGCTGACCGGCCCAGGCCTGTTTCGGCCCGGTTCGGCCCCGTCTTGCTCCCCGATGCTTCTCGATCAATTGTTGACTTGCTCCCTTCTGCATGTGGGCCGTTGACGTCATCTTCTCCACGGTTTAGAAAGAATTCCTTGTCGCGCAAGCTTCAACATCTTCTGTCCAGGTCCTTGGAGTTTTCCGGCTTCATGCTTAGGTCCCTAGGCCATTTGGAGTCATGTTGATGAGGTGTCTTGACTTGTGCCGGGCTTCATGATCTTCTCTTGAAGTGCTTGATGAACTTATCCCAAAAGTCTCCCTTTATGCACTAATTTCCTGCATAAACAACAAACTCCAAAATCGTCATGTGAGAGTGAACTTGATACCTACGGGGGGTTAGTACCATTAGTTAGAATTTCAAGTATGTGCGAATGTTGATGGTAAACTTATTGCTAGGTGTACTAAAATCGACTGTCAATAGGTACATAGCGTGGCTCTACTCATGTGTTTTTAACATGTAAAACAAGTCAACCGTAACATCATGATGAGGACGAAAGGTTGGGGTAGGTTCTGATTTTTTTGGTTTTGGTTTCTCAAAAAGAAGCAAATAACACGTAGGATGGCTCATGTAAAGGGTTTATGATCCAAATAAAAATATCCAAACAAGATTTATAAAAAATTATGCAACCACTTTAAGTCTATGAATGTCTTGCATAGCAAATTTCAAAACTAACTTATTTGAAAGGCTCGAAAAATCTTGATCGGGTTGTCCTCTCGGTAGCTTATTCTTGACTCAACGAAACGGGTTGCCTCCCGCCTAGCACTACATTTATAGTCCATGGCTGGACTTCTTCACTTGATTACTTCGGATCAACACTCTTCGCGGGCATTGCAATCTTGGGTACCCACTTCCGCACCATCTTGGGCGTAGGCTTATTCTCTGGCTTAGTCATCTTTTTGGTCTTCACAGGCGGCTTTTGTTCCTTGATCTTGACGGATGCAACAACTTCTTTGATTTCCTTCACTTCCTTCTTCTCTGTCTCTTCCTTCTTCCTTGGTTCTTCCTTGCTAATGTGACGATGAGGCGGAATATATTTGACTTTGATCATATTGCATACCTCGAAGCGTGGTCAAAACTTGAAGGAACTCCTCTCGCCGTTGATGTCAAACTTGATCTCCCCCTTGCCGATGTCGATGGTAGCTCCCACGATCTTGAGAAAAGGCCTCCCAAGGATGAGTGGTGGCTTCTCCCTTTCTCCCTTCTCGAGCACCACGAAGTCGACAAGGATGAAGTGGTGTCTGACCTTCATGAGCACATCCACGGTGATGCCCAAAGGGTAGCGAATGGAGTTGTCACCCAACTCCAAGCACATGTCCGTAAGCTCTAGCTCCAGTAGGCGTAGCTTCTCGAACACATCTCTCAGCATGACGCTCACACTCGCTCCAAGGTTGCACAATGCCTTCTCAAACTTGAATGATCTAACGGAATATGGAATCGTCAGACATCCGGGGTCTCCTTGCTTCTCTAGTTCGTTTGCAATAGCGGCGCTACATTGCTCGGACATCTTGACATGATCCACCCCGAGTGTTGCTATTTCATACTTGTTTGCAAGAATATCTTTGAAGTGGTGAGAATATGTTGGAACTTGAAGGGCGTCCAATAGCGGCATGTTGATGCTCAACCTACGCATAACCTCCACAAACTTCTCAAAATGGTTATCAAGTTTACCTCGGAAGTAGCGTTGCTTGAGTTGTGGTATCTTCGTGTCTTCACCTGGCATCTCAAACTCGGGCTTTTCGGTGTTGATCTCGGTAACCTTCTTCTTAGCAAATTCCTTTGCCTCGATAGATGGTTTAGGCTTTCTTGCTCTCGCGGAACGCTCCAGATCCTCGATTGCCCTCAAGTATATCTTCTTTCTCCACTTGCAAGACTCCCTTGACGTTCCCCGTGGGTTGAACCGGAAGTAAACGTTCGGATGACGCCCATGTATCATTGTCCGCGACCTTCTTGAATAGAGTGAAAGCTTGGATCGGCGTAAGCTCGATGATGGATCCTCCCGCCGATGCATCGATGATTTTCCTTGACGCCATGGTAAGTCCTTGATAGAACTTTTGAACGAGATCTTCCTTCTGGAACTTGTGATGTGGAACCACCCGAGTGTACTCGTTGAAACTCTCAAATGCCTCCGATATAGTCTCCGTAGGATACTGAGCAAAGGTAGCAATATTATTGCACAAACTTTGAGTCTTACCCGTCAAGCAGTATTCCTTCATGAAGGCTCTCATCAAGGTGTCCCAATTTTGTACCGTCTCCGCCGGTTGAGAGTAGAACCATTGCAAATCCTTTCCAAGTAGCGAGAACGGAAAGAGCCTTGCCTTCATTTGATCTTGAGTCACCTCGTCCATGTTGAAATGTTTGACAAAGTTGAATAAACGCTTGGAGGTGAAGGTTTGTATCCTCTTTACCGGTGAAGGGTGAATGTCGCACCATGCGGATTGTTGAGGTCTTGATCTCGAACGTCCTTCCGATCTTCGCGACGTTCAAGATTGGTAGGTTGATGATGTTTGAGGTGGATAGCTCCCAGATTTTGCGCTCCGGCTGCAGTTGATCTCCCATCGGTAGCAGTGGAAGTTGATTCTCCCTAGGGCTTGGAGGTGGTGATTCCTTTGGAGACTCCGACGATCCTTCGGCCTCCGCTTTTGGATATGCAAATTCCAACCTTTTGGCTTGTGCTTCACGTCTCCTTAGCCTGTAAAGTTTTTCTGGATCATCCATAAAATTTTCGGGTTTGTTGGAGAGGTAGCCGTCCATCTCCTATTAGGGTTAGAAATAAACAAATTATATACAAAACAAACTAAAAATAAATCTAAGAGAACTAGGGTTAGTCGAATTATATTAGATTGATTTTGAGGATGATCAAAAGTTAGTAGATGCAAAAAGAAAAACCAAAAGAAAACTGAAAAATATTCACAAAAAGCAATAAAAGATCGAATTTTGATCACTTGTTCCCCGGCAACGGCGCCAGGAAAAGGGGCTTGTTGACGGTGTATATGTGTATCCAATTTTGTTTGGACTTGCAAGCGGACAAGTTCTCCGTCGTAGCCAAGGGACCCTTCTTCCCTCAAGTGTGAACCCAAGGTATCGAATCCGTGGAACAAATGTGTGATGCAAGAACCTATCTATTAAAGCCGAGAACACTTAGATCTTCAAAGGGGAATCTTATGCATCTAATCTAAGGAACATCATAACAACGAATCTAATCTATGAAAACTGGAGGTAGCAAGAGATAGAGAGGGATAGGTAAAACCAATCTAGAGAGATTGGATCAAGCTTTTGTTGAAGTTCCAAACAAAGAAGAAATAGCCAAGTTGAATCCCATAAAAAGCATATTTAAGCCATGGCTTCCTGTCCAACTCCGAAGGCACCCACCTTTTGAAGCCACCGTTCTGTCACAACACACTCCTATTCGTGCGGGTTAGCCTAGGGCGAGTCCAATGGACAAGTTGAAATCTCTTGGAAGGTCAGGCATGCACCTCTAGCCACCACAGCTACAAGAACACCCTCTATGATCTATCTTGACAATAGATCTTAAAGTAAGAAAAGCCAATTGAAATCAAAGTTGTAAAAGAAGCATTCAGTCGCTAGAAATCAAATTGCAACTTGATAATTTAACATAGTACATGATACATGAATAAGATCACCACCGGGATCCTACTTTGATCTTGCTCCTAGCTCCTGGAACTCCGACGTGGTCTTCCTTGCAAGGTTCCCACGTCGGCTTGGGAAACCCTAGACAACTAGCTCAACCCTCCCCTCTCTGGAATGGTGTCCCTCTCTTCTCTGCTCCTCGGCGGTGAATGACGAATGAGTTGATGTGTGGCTCTTGGCTAGGGGGCTATAAATAGTCCGAGAGGTGGCTAGGTCAAAGGGTGCGACGAATGGACCCAAAAATGGGCTGGGCCGGCCGGCTTAGGCCCATTCTAGCCCATTTCGTGGTCGCCTTCCTCGGTGATACTTCCTGTGTCTTCTAGAAGTTTCTCCCTTCTGCATGTGGGCCCTTGACGTCAGTTTCTCCGCGGTTTAGATGAAGCTCCTTGTCCCGCAAGATTTAGCATTTTTTGTTCAGGTCCTCGGAGTTTTCCGTCATCACAGGTTGGTCCTTGGGCTTCTTGTAGTCATGTTCACTTCATTGCTTGACTTGTACCAGGCTTCACGGTCTTGCCACGAGGTGCTTGATGAACTATACCCGAAAGTCTTGCTTTCAACGCTAAATTCCTGCATAAACATCAAACTCCAAAACCAACATGCACGAACGAACTTGTTATATCCAGGGGGTTAGTACCAAGGGATTAAATATAAGATTCATGCCAACACCGAAGGTAAACTCATGGCTAGGTTGACGGAAATTCACCGTCAACAACGGCAAGTCCCACAAACCAACCCTTCGGCTCCATCACTTTTTGGATTCCTGCTTCCTTTTATTTCCTTGAGGTAGAGGATGCTTTCCTGGTCTAACATCTTTAACCTTCTCCAGTTGCTGCTTCAGCTCCTCATGGGTAAACTGCCATGGCTTTTCTTGGATTTCAACAGTACCAACAAAAGATGCTCTCTTTCTACTCCATGGATGGTCATTAGAAGGAAACGACGACGCCCAATGTAAGATATCTTGTTCTTCAATCTCGTTGAGCAAAGATCCTTGTCGCAACGCACACAGGCAAAATAGCCTTTCATGACTCGCTTAGACAATGTGATCTATGCTGGATAATCATGTATGCACCAAAGAACCGCAACACACTGTTTAAATTCTTTACCCTCAACAACATCGATTGCCCAGACACCCTTCCAAAGTTGCTTTAACTCTTTGACAAGAGGTTCCAAGAAGATACCAAAATCCTTTGATGGAGATCTCGTCTCAGGGATCAATAAGGCCATCATGAAGTTTGATTCTTCCATGCATACCCATGGTGGCATGTTATACGACACAACAAATACTGGACACATACTGTATGAATTGTTCATGTTGCCAAATAGATTGAAACCATCAGTTGCAAGATCAAGTCTAAGGTTCCTAGCATCTTCTGCAAATGCTGGCCAACTTTTATTGAATTGTTTCCATGTCTGACCATTGGCTAGACGGCCAAGCTCATTCTTCACTGGTTTTCGCTTTGACTGATGCCATCATGCATCCTTTGCTATTTTTATGAAAGAATTCAGCCTGGAAATCAGTGGAAAATGCCTTAATACCTTTTGAGGAACACGCTTGTTGGTGTCTACATCCTTCCATCTTGAATCCGCTTCACAACATATTGGGCACACATCAAGTTTGACATACTTCTTCTTGCGAACCAATATACAATTATTTTTGCAAACATGGATTTTTTCATAGTCGAGTCCCATGGAATGTATGTGCTTCATTGCCGCATCGAAAGAGTCTGGAAGACACACTTCTGGGAATCACATTTGTAACAACATCATCGTTGCATTGAATGTGACGTTGCTCATCTGGCTGAAAGACTTTATATGAAGTAACTTCATAACAAATGTAAAGTGTGCATATGAAGATGTCTGTGACACCTTACGGTTCACAACAAATGTATTGGTTTTCCTAGACCGTTTCCTGATCACCACCATCTCGTGGAGTTGCATTATCCACATCCCCCTCTACATCCGGCAGAACTGTGTTATCCTGAACATTTGCATCATCGTCAACCATATCCTCTAAAGCTTCTCCATGATGGATCCACCTAGTGTAAGTGGTTGCCATCCCACTCACAAGTAAGTCAACTCCAATTCACTCTATAGTCCCTATAGAGTTATTGAGGCATCGACGACACAGGCATAGTATTTCTTCGTCCTCAACGTATCTTGTCTGAAGAAATGCCAAGAAATCCTAGAAAGTTTTTGACGAATCTAACTCAAAATTACTGACCACAAAACAAATCGAAAAGGTGAACATTCTACGAAATGAAATTTTCCGGATTGAATACAAAATTACTTAACATATTGACACGCTAGTGCAGCAAGTATCACCCAGGTTGCGCCCGTACGAGTAAGCAGCCGTTGGAAGTCGCAAATCACCACTAGGATGATCCGTTTTGGTAGCCTACTCGCCTCTCCATTCTGTTTTTCCCGTTTCGGGGTAACGGGCTGCGGGAAAACTATTTTTGGCTACAACGCAGACTTTTCTCCCGCCAAATTATCAGAACCGCTCCGTGGTGTGGTTGGGGTGCAGAGTGTTTCCCATTAGATTGACACAACCAAGAGGTGCAGTGGTAGATAGTACTGTCTTGTTCCTATAGGTCTCTAGTTTGGACCCTTGCTATGGAAAATTGTTTTTGCAAAATTTCATAGCTGACAGTAGAAAATTTCGTTACTTAGGAAGGTCCTTCCAGCAAAACATCAACAGAACGGACCAGCAAAATATCAACATAATTAAATCAGAATGGTGAGTATGCTCGACTCAATTTGAAATAGATTAAACCAAATCGACATAATAAGATGGAACCTCATAGCACTCATCACCACAAAGTTCACACCACTAGCAAATAGTAAACAAAAAAATACAAACATTTCATCACCACAAAGTACAAACCACCTATGAACTGTCTAGCTAGTAGTAACACCAGACATGTTTTATTGATTGTCTGCAGCTCAGTCAGAGTTCGATTGCGCTTTCTTTCAATAGGGCATTCTCCGCTAACAATTGTTGAATTTCTTTTAGCTGGTCATTCTCCTACTGTAATAATTGATAAACATGGTCCCTACATTTGGTCAGCTCTTCCATCAGGGTAAGTTCTCTTGCCGTAATAATGCCATTTCATTCAACCGGGCATGCTCCTGTTGCAGCAATTGATAACACTCTTCCATGCATTTCTTCATCTATTTCAGCTGGTCATTCTACTGCTGTAACGATTGCTCATACAAGTGCTTGTAATTTAGAGCCTTTTACAGTGACTTCAGCTTGTTGACTTGTTGTTCTTTCAGGTATCTCTTCACCTTCTGCAGCTCAGCATCAGTGGATTCATGCACCTCCAAAGCTAGAAAAATACAAGAATCTATCAATCCATCAAACATTGCAAACTGAAAACTAACCGAATCAACTTCTAACACCAATTGCAATTCAAATTTGAGTGTACGATGAAATATGAATCTGTTGTATATGGTCATCCATCATCTAGATCCCCAAATCTAGAAATCCCCATCCCTAGGTCGATAGGGGAAAATATAGTGGCTCAAACCAGAGGACTGACCTTGTCGTCCTATTTCATGAACTTGTAGCCAGGAGGTGATGCATAAACCACCCTCTCATCGCCGCCAGAATCTGCCATTCACTGGTAGGTGGAGGGGCTTTAGTCCCGGTTGGTAAGGGCAACTCCAGCCCACCCCTCTTCTCCACCCTTACCTTATATTTGAGAGCTCAAAGTAAAAAAACGTCTCCAACCCGGCTCTTATCTGCCCCCCGACGGATGAGGGACTCTCATTTCACCTCCCTCCACCCTCACCTGTAGGGGCTCCTTTTCCACCCCCTCATCCAGGGACGACACCAACGGTCGGCTCTCCCGCGCGGCCATGGAGTTTTTGTGCCGCCCACGAAGAGGGAGAGGAATTTATACCTGTAGGCGGCCGGTCACGACCCGCGATCGAGACGGCCGACGACGGCCCGCGCCCGAGGCGGCCGACGACGACCCCGCCGGCGACCACGTCCGCGCCCAACCTCCTCAAGCCGGCGGCGCCCGACCTCCTCGCCCATGGGGGCGGCGGAGATCCGCCGGTGTGCACCCATGGGGGCCGACGGAGATCCGCCCGCGGCCATGCCCTTGGGAGCCGGCACCGGCGGAGATCCGATGCGTGGCCGCATTCATGGGGGCCAACGCACCCGTCCGCGGCCACTCCCATGGGGGTCGACACACCCGTCCCGCGGCCGCGCACTGGGCTCCGGCTCGCAGTCCATGGCCGCATCCATGGGATTTGGGGGCGGCGGCGCTATGCGAGAGAGAGGGAGGCGAGCAGGGGTCGGGAGGGAGCGGGTCAACGGGAGAGGGAGGTTGGAACGGGAGAGAAGGGTGGGATTAAAATATCTCTGACAGGTGGGGTCCACGTGTGATAAGGGGCTATATAAGAGTTGGGTTGGAGTTTGAAGGAAAATAAGACTCTCAAATGTAGATGAGAGATCCTTATATGGTTGTATATGGGCTCGAATATAAGATTTCCATTGCAGTTGCCCTAAGGGGTATATGTCTCTCAAGTCCAACCAGGACTAATGATGTGAGACAAAAGGCCCCCTTTAGTCCCGGGTGAACCAACCGTGACTAAAGGGTCTCGTCTCGCTCTCTTTTTTTGCTGTTTTCGATTTGAGCGTATATTCTAATTGTAGTCTAACCTGTATATGTACATATACATATTTGCACTTGTATATATGTATAGATGTCTATATATATCATATACGCACTTAGATTAGACTTATATATAAATTAAACCCTATATATCTACATATGTAAATTTATAAATGTATATACACATAATAATTTATACACATCATAATAAATAGTATTTTCTTAATCTAGTATATATACATCAAAACCCTAAACCCTATAGTATATATACATCAAAATATCATTGAGTTCAAATTTATAGTCTCAATTAGCTTTCCTCGGTGGATGATTTTCATAATAATGTTTTCCTTGTGGATTAACCACCTCGTCCATGAGGAATCCCATGGGAGCTTCTTGAATTGCCAAGAGACGGTCCTTATCAATGAGTGCTTCTCTTTTTATAATCATCTGTAATTTGCAAATAGGTTAATATATTACACCGAGCGATTAAATATACAAAAGAGGATAAAGATGATGTATTATTAATAGGTTTATTTTACTTACACTATCATCATCCGTGTTGTCACTGAAATGGTGTATGTGCTCACAGACGTAGTACCCATATAAATTATTTCTTGGTTCTTGTCTCAAACACTAAAGTGGAGAGGAGAACAGCTTATGAAATACTAGTGTTATACATTTTAAATATTCCCAATCTGAAGTATTTACTTGGTATACGTACCAGAAAATTAGTGACCCATCTAATTTTTTCTTGAAATGGTCCTTGTCGTTTTGCAATGAACATGGTGCAAGCTCTGAGGCAAAATAATAAAGGATACAGAGTTAGTGTAAAAGCTAAATATATATATTGCATTAAAGAAAATTTCATAGATAGAATTATTACTCATGAAATACATCTTGAAGGTCTTGGTATTCTGAGGGATCTTTTCTCAATGAATCGTACACATTGATGTTGTTTTTTTAGCAAAAACCGTGGGGCAACTCCCCCTGGCAACAAATTTAAAAAAATGGAAAAGGGAACAAGTACAAATACTTACAACAAATCACAGCTCCTAACTAGAGGTTAGGAAGAAAACATCCTAAAAGAGCAAGGAGCAAGCTGAGGGAGAGGACAGAGGGAACCAAGCTAGGGATAATTACAAGGCATTAAGCCACAAAGAAATGGAACGATGCAATGATCTCTTGATTCTGATCAAATGTCACAGAACTTCCTCCTTGAAAGAGACCTTCCAGGAAGCTAGCCTAGGAGGTTTATTATTGAAGATGAGATTATTCCTTTCCTTCCAGAGGCACCAAGCACCGATCATAAAAATCTCCATGAAGAAAGGCTGCTGAAAATCCCGTTTGGCGATGAGGAGCTTCCGGTGCATATTGGAATTATCATCATGCACGATACCAATGGAAAACTAACGACATCTGGCAGCAGAACAATCAAAAAAGAGATGCTCAACTGTTTCTTCCACACAATCACTGCAAAGCACACAATTGTAACCTTCATCGAGATGCTTTTTCCTTCTTTTCAAAACATTTTTGGTGTTGAGCCTATCATTTAGCAGGAGCCAAGCAAACAATCTTATGGTAGGCACACACTTGGATTTCCAAATCCAAAGCACTGTTTGATTGTGATGAATGTCCTTGAAATGATATTGATAGAACTTTCTTGGGGAGTAAAACTTCTGTCCCCAGATGAAATGCCAGGGATCTTTACTACTTTGGTCTGTAGGTTGTAGGGAACCAAGAAGCTGCTGCAATTCTAGAAGCTCAGTATAAGCCTCTCTAGACATAGGAATTTTAAAGCAATTCAAAAGAATATTCTCTTGTCTGACCTTCCAAAGAGAAATCTTAGGATCAGAGGAAAAGCTAAATAATTTTGGGTAGACCTCAGAAAGCAGAGAGCCATTAATAAGATCATCCCACAACCCATTAGAGTCTCCCCTACCAGGGGAATAGATAGCCACTCCTCTCTAGTAGACATACATCCTTAGAATGTCCTTCCACCAAAAAGAACCTTTCTCCCTAGAAAGATGAGGCACTGAGTCTCTATAGTATTTGTCCCAGATTAGGTTGACCCACTGGACATTCTCCTTTTTGTAGAATTTTTCAAGATGTTTAAGGAGAAGAGCATCATTGTGAACACTGAGGTTGATAACACCAAGACCTCCCTTATTCTTTGGAAGCCTGACCAAGTCCCAAGCAGCAAGATTATAACCTTTTCTGTTGAAATCCTTACCCCTCCACAAACAATTCTTCCTGAAGTTATCAATGACATCAATCACTGTGATGGGAAGCTTAAGTGAACACATGTAGTATGCTGGAAGTGAAGAGAGAACATGATTGACAAGCTGGAGCCTTCCAGCATATGACAGAAATTGGGAAGATGCAGACATCCTCCTCTCAGTCCTACAAATAAGTGGAGCATAATCTTTAACATGGGGCTTACTCAACTCCATGGGGAGACCAATGTAGGTGAAGGGAAAGGAGCCAATAATGCAACCAAAAGTAGCAGCAAGACTGCTGGCTTTATCACTACTGATATTAATGGGGACCAAACAAGATTTATGATAATTCACTTTAAGCCCACTACACATTGTGATTTTAAGAAGAAGCTCCTTAAGGACCAAAAGTTGCTGCTCATCTCCTTGTAAAATGGTGACTGTATCATCAACATACTGGATGATAGGAAAAGGAAGGTGATCTCTCTAGGGGAAGGGGCGAAGTAAGTTCCCAAGTTGGAATTCCTAATTGATGACATGCTTAATTAGGTCTGCAGCAATTGCAAAAAGAAGAGGAGAAAGAGGGTCCCCTTGCTTGACACCTCTTTTGCAGGAGAACTCCAGCACAACCATTGAGGAGCACAAAAGTGGTTGCTGAGCTCAAAAATCCTCAACCCAGCAGACCCATTTGGGAGGGAAACCCTTTGCTCTCAGCATGTCCAGAATAAGAGAATGCTCAACAAGATCAAATGCCTTTTCAAAGTACAGCTTCAAGATAACAATCTCCCTTTTTGAGTGATGGCATTGGTGGAGGTATTCAAAAGCCCACCCCAAGCAATCTTCGATAGTTTTGCCCTAAATGAACCCATACTGGTTTTCATGCACAACCTTTATAGCTGAGGTCTGCACCCTATTGGCAAGAAGCTTGGAAATAAGCTTAGGGCCAGCATTCATGATGGAAATGGGCCTAAAGTCTTTAACCTTCTCAGTTATCCACCTTAGGAACCAAGGTAATGAAAGAATGATTAAATGCTCTTCAAATCAGCCTGATTATGGAAGAAGTCATCACAATGCTTGTAGAAATCATTCTTGATAATTGGCCATGCTTTCTTGAAAAATAAAATGTTAAAACCATTAGGTCCTAGAGCCTTGTACATGGGCAGTTCCAGGACAATCTTGTCAATTTCCTCATGACTGAAAGGAAGGCAGAGATGATCGAGGTCATTATGAGCCTGAATGATGGAATGCAAGTCAAATTGCATACTAATGGGTACTGTGGATCCCAGCCTAGACTTGAATTCCCGATAGAACAGTGCACTCTTCTCCCCATGATCAGAGATCATCCTCCCAAAATTATCATGGATTTGACTGATGATATTTGATCTATACCTTTCAGAAGCCATTGCATTGCATGAAAGAATTTAGAATTTTGATCCCCAAACTGGACCACACGTTATGAGTTTCCTAAAAGCAAGCTCATGTGGAAGAAGATTCCTGAATTTTTCAAGCTTGTCAAAGAAAGCAATTGTCACATTACAGTTTGAAATCAATCTGGAGAGATTGGATAGCCCCCTTGCCTAAAGCCTCATGATTCTCCTGAGCAGCTTGAACTTTGCACTAACAATGTGTGCACTATTACTGGCTCTGACTAGGGTTAGCCAAGAATTTTTGATCTGCTCCATACAACTTGGGTGGCTAAGCCAGAAGTTTTCAAACCTGAAGATATTTGCTTTGGGGATGTTGGTGCCTATCTGGACCTTGCATGGTAGGTGATCAGAAGTGGTTTTAGCAAGAGGAAGGACCAAGGATAGAGGGAATTGGGAAGTCCAAGCTGGGGAAGTGAAGAACCAATCAATCTGCTCCAGTGAAGGTTTGTCTTTCATATCGCTCCAAGTGTACGTTCTACCCTTAATTGGAAGTTCAATGAGCCCAATGTGGCTCATGATGTTGAACACAAGAGAGTCATTAAAATTCCCCCCAGCTTTATTTCTATTTTAAGCATATCTATAAAAATTAAAGTCCCCCATAAGCAACCAGAGGTCCTCATCCTCAATCTAGAGATTAAACTACCATTGCACAAAAGAGACTTTGGTAGGTTGCCTACAAGGTCCATACACAACAACAAGAGTCCAAGAAGTCCGGTTCAGAGCAGAGGTGATTGTGAGCCTGATGGCAAAATAAAGAATGCTTTTCATAAGTAATTGCAAAGAAAAATTTGGAAACCCAACAAACAAGGATGCCCCAGAGGCACCCACAGATGGACAGTAATCAAAACAATCAAATCTATTAGGAGCAAATTTCCTAATGAACTGAATATCGATGGCTTTCTTCTTGGTTTCCTACAAGCAAAAATTATTGGCACAACTCTCTTCAATCTTGTTTGTCACAAGATCCCATTTATCTTTATCATTTAGCCCCCTAATATTCTAGCATAAAATGTTCCAAGAATGACAATTCATGGTGAGTATAGAAATAGCAGGAAGCAGAGACAAGTGGGGTGTAACCACCACTGAAGTGGGCAAACTAGAAGTTCATGCCACAACAAAATATCAGGCAAAATAACACCATCAAAAGACCACTAGCAGCAATCAACATTGTCAGTCTTCATCTTCAACTTTATTGATCTCCATCTTCTTGAAGCACTGTGGCAAGGTTCAACTCCAAAGGAGGAACACCACAGAAAGAAGTCCCAAGAACAACAAGAGTGGATGCAGGGATAGGAGCAATCTCAAATTCAGTCAAACTCTCTTCCAAGTTACTGCAGACAATGGCTTTTTCAGATCTTCAACAGTGGAAAAGGAAACAAATTTCTTAGATGCCCCCTTCTTCCTTCTTGGCTCATTGTCTAGTTGAATATGGGTTTGAGGTGTATCCTTCATCAGTGTAGCACTTCTGCGAACCTCATCATCAACAATGGGAGTCTGACCTCTTCCTTTCCTCCTTTTGGCACTGACAGGGGTTGAATGCTCTACCTGACCATCTTGGGAAGCAGAATCAAGTTCCATATCTATGACCACGCTATCAGAGGCATCTTGACCCTTATCAAACATGCCACTTATGGACTGAATTACAACAGAAGCATTACTAAGTGGAACCAATGCATCATTATGATGATCAGAGTTGCTACTAAGAGCATTGCCATCTTCAATATCATCTTGCAGGGTATTCATGAACTAAAGCCTGGGCCTTCTAATACCACTGGAGGAAGAGGCTTCATCGTTGTTGCCCTAGCTGGGATTATCCACACAGAAGAACCAAGTGTCCGCGAGAGAGGAGGCAGGGACAATGTTCTAGGAGTGGACCGGCAGAGGCTCCTTCATAGGCAAAGAAGCCAGAATAGCTTGAGCATGTACTGCCAGATCCTGAATCAACATTTGCATTGACGGGGAAGGACCAAAACATTGATGAAGACCAAATTCAGCTGCCATCCTTCTGATAGCTGAGTCATCCTCAAAACTTATGCTGTTATGACCTCTCACTGGAACAATTCTATTGGCAGTTGGACTTGGAGGAAGGGGCAGTTCCAACGTGACGGGAGGGCCTTCAGCTCTGAAGAAAGCCTAGGTCTCAAAGCTGACAGAGTGGCTATCCTGAGGCACATCTGGATGTTGCATAAGTCCATTAGCAACAACATTTGCAACCGCAACATCAGCCAAATTATTGACGAGTTTCAGCTCATTCTCATCAATCCCTTCATTGTTTTGCTGAGGCTAGAGGCCCCAAGCCCCCTCATTACCAAGAAGGGCAGGAGGAGGCTGTTTCCAGCCCAGGTTGATGTTTTCCTGATGGACTTCATCCAAATCCTGCACAACTTCAAACCATCCCAGAGCCTTATTGAGGGCACCACTATTTGGATTCGGGTGCTCAGGGTGGGGATTGCCATTGCCTGGGACATGATCCTCATCTCCTGCCATAACATCATTTTGCTAACTATTGAGAACAAAAACAGGAACAATACCTGTAACATCCCGTATTTTTATGAGATGTTTTAAATGGTGAAAATGTGAATTTCAAAATTTTTGGTGAAGTTTGTGTGCACGTTTAAATTTTGTAAGATTGTCTTCTCCCTTTTCTCCAAATTCCTAGAGTTATTTTGCGCAAAAATATAAATGTAAGATTTACAAATGTTAGTGTGAATTTGTTGGGAGTTTAATGGATTTTATTTGGAGATTAATTGAGTGGAGTTCAAATCTGATTCAGACTTGAATTATATATGTGGGTGTGGGGAAATAGGAAAACCTTTATCTCTGCTGGCCTAAACCTCCTTCCAACCTGGGCTAACCGCGCCGGCCCACCTACACATCTAGCCTAGTTGGCCTGTCATCCCTTCCTCTCTCTTTTATCTCTATGACGCCTGGGCCCCACCTGTCAGCGCCCCATCTCAATCCCTTCACCTTTCTTCCTCCTGTGACGCATCGTGTGGGTGGGACAGGGTCGCCACGAGCACGGCGCGGGGACCTCCCATGGCCGTCGCCCTCTGATGCCGGCCACGCGTCCCGGAGGCTGCATCCCGTCCGCCCGCGCACCTCCAAACCCTAGGGTGCCGCCCTTTAAATACCCCAACCGCAGCCACCTCCCTGACCTAGCTGCCTCTGGGGGATTTTCCCCAAATCCACAACCGCTGCCACCTGCACTCAAGAGGAGGAGAAGAAGGGGGGAGAAGAAAGGAGAAGAGGAGCACGCCTGGAGCAGGAATCGTGGAGGGTCCGCCGCCGCCCCTGCGGTTTTCACCCTGCTCGATTGCTGCCAGATAGGAGGAGAGGAGGAAGAGTTGGAGGCGCAGGGGGCGGAGAGGAAGACCGACGCCGTCACCGCCGGGGGCCGGAGCTGCTGTTCGTGGACGCCGTCCTGGGGCCGCTGGCATGCCGATCTGAAGCGGAAGCCGCCGCCGTCGGGGACATTCTGAAGACCAGAGGGAAACGCACCATCATCGACACCACCGGCCGGACCGTCGCCGCCGAGGGCCCCCTAAAGCCAGAGGACGCCGTGGCCCACCACGTCGTACCTGAGCACCGCGCTGTGAACCGCGAGCCTAGAGGCCCGAGACTACCGCTGCTCTGCTTCCCTTTCGTCGCACCATAACCTTCCTCTGCATTGCGCCACCCCGCTTCACCATCGCAACTGCAGTTGCCTTCCACCGCCTGCAACAGGTGAGCTTCCTTCCTGCTTGCCTGGAGATGTGATGCCGGCCTTCGCGCCGCGTTGATGCTCGTGGCCGGGACTTGGTTCCCTACCCGCGCGCCTGGTTGTCCACCTGTCCGTCACTTCTACACCACGCCGCCGCGCTCACCGCCATCGCCTCTGTGTGCCAGCCTTCGAGCTGAGCTTTTTGCGTTGTAGGTGCCGCTGCCGTCGTCGCCGCGCGCCGCTCACTTTTCCGCCTCGCTGCTTGCATCACCTTGTATGTTGTTGCGCCGCTGCGGCCCTGGAACGTCAGAATGCCGCACGCAAACGTAACCATGACGCGCCAATGGCCATGCCACTCGCTCATGCACGCGCACGCACGTTCAGGCGATTCCAAAGCTTCGCCTTGACCCCTCGTTGTTTCAGCTCCACACCGGGAAGATGCCATTTGAACCTGTCACCTCGCCGTTGTGCGAGCCATCACCATAGCTGACCTAAGGCTGACCTTTCTCAAGTTTAGAGCTGTCCCTGAACCCCTAAGACCTCGCTACCGAGTTCCCTTGCAAGCCGTCGCCAGCCAGCCGTTCCCATCACAGAGTGCCACTCGCACATTCTATCGAGCACTAGCTGTGCGCCCAAGCTTTTGGCCTTGGGCCACACCAAAGCACAGCAACCCGTACGCAGCTGCATACATCACCATGTCAGCACCATAAGCAGCCGTGGGGCATTGGCAGATGTCTTCGTGGCTTTTGATCGAGCACAGCTAGCAATAGACGCACCCGTCAAGCTCTGCCTTTTGCCTGTGATCCTATAGGCCATAGACGCACTGTTTGTATCATGTCTTCCCCAATCTAACCAGCAGCTAGCTAACAACCAATTTGCAGTTCAACAACCGTCATCCTTTATCAAGCTATCCAGCTAACAAGCTGGGCATCTCCTGTTTTGTTTCCAAAGGCAAACGCTACATGAAAAACTCGCTTTGGTAACAGGTGTAGATCACCTTTAGTAACGGGCAATGCGCCCATTACCGATCAAGTGTTACAAATAAGCCAAGAAAGGTAACGGGCAGATGCCCGTTACTGATAAGACATATTCGTAACGGGTATTAAACAACGACCATTACCACAACTAGCCACCGGTCATGTGAAATGGTTGTTTCTCTGGACCCACAGGGAACTTCTGTAACGGGCACCTAAGCAAAGCCCGTTACAGTAGCTCAATATCAGAGACGCCTGATATGCACCTGCCTCTCCACTATCTTGACGAACTCAGACGCGTCTATTTCACGTGCGTCTCAGCACATATAGGATTTGTAACGGGCATCAAACAACGATCGTTACCACAACTAGTCACTGGTCACGTGAAATAGCTGTTTCTATGGGCCCACAGGGAACTTTGGTAACCGGCATGAAAACAGAGCCTGTTACCGTGAAATTAACATCAGAGACGCGTTGCGTGAACCTGCGTCTCCTCTGTCTCAACGAATCTGTTTCTACGCGCGTCTGCTTTCTCTCTATTAAAGGAGACGCTTGCTTTCAACACGCGTCTCCTATATCTCGATGAACGGGCCAGGTCCTGGGGCACACCGGTCAGGACTGGCAACTGGTTTTTACACTGCCCGTTATATTGTGGGCATGTTTGTAACAGGCTTTCCGAATGAAGCCCGTTAGTCACTGATTAGTGTTTGTAATGAGCTTTAATTAATGCCCGTTATAGATACGTAGGCCACTCCTACGATAACTCCCGCCGCTTGCGGCGGCATCCTAGAACCGGCCCGGGATTTGGCGGCCATCGTGGGCCGCATCCCGGAACCAATCGAGATATGGCGACCACCACAGCAAGGAGACATCACAAACACATTCTCACATCACAGATATAGGCAAAGCAAGATCACATTTATAGACAAGCAAGATCACATTTATAGACAAGCTAGGATCACATCAAGTTTCAAGTTACTCTCATCAGGGCTTGTTTGGATGGAGTAATGAGAAAACTGCCTGAACCAGGTAGTATCTGACCTCAACCAAGCAAGCCAAGTAGGTTTCTCAGGCAACAACACCTGACTAAAGAAGACTGAATGAGTTTCAAGTTTCTGTCCACAATAAACTCATGGTGTGCCACTGTAGAAGTTTCCCTTTCGGTCAATGGTCTCCTTAAGAATGTACTCGCACAACATCTCCCGGACACGCTTTACATCTTCTATGGCAACATCTCCAGGAGGTTTGAAATCTTGCAAAATACAATCATTTATGAGAATACAAGTAGAAATCATTTTCTAAAATCAGATGAATAATATGAGCAGAGACAAGGTTGAGCATTATTATCTACTCACAGCAGCCTTCTTGATGTCAGGTATGTCATCGAGTAGTGTTAACATATGGAATGCCACATGGAATCCACACAAAGAGGACCCCCGTGGCTGCTGAGCACACTACATAGAGGTACCAAAATGACAAGTTAATGCAGTACCAAATAGGTAAGAAGGGACCATAAAAAAACTCGGTCTTACAGCGAGATTTGTTTTGTGCTTGAGTGTGGTTTTTGGCTTTTTTCCTTTTCTTTCGTCACTCCGTCCAGTGCATCACCTGAATGATCAGCAATACCAATTATAAACACTAAGAGATTGAATTTTTGTGAACAAAAAATATTGTACCAAAGGCCCTGCATGGTCAGCAATACCAATTAGAAACACTAAGAGATTGAATTTTTGTGAACAAAACCTACAAGAAACTTGTCGTATGGACCTCCCTGGGCCCACTACCTCGGTGGGTACCAGGACCGACTATTCGGTGGGCCCCTGGGACTACTCGGCTTGCGCTGCACGGCACCTGATGGCGTGAGGCACAAGGACTACAGAGGAGAAGTACTCGGTTAGGAAGCTGTATATGTCCCGCACTGTATGGAAGACTCCTAGACGTACTCGACTAGTGCTCTCTCCCTATTCCGACTTGTAACCCTGCCTCTCGGACTATATAAGGCGAGGCAGGGACCCTCTCCCATCATATCATCTCACGGCGTACAATTGCACCATCTTGTAATAGTACCCAATCAATCCAGAGCTACACAGCATACAGGACGTAGGATATTACGCACCTCGCGGCCCGAACCTGTCTAAATTGTGTGCCACGTGTCTCTTCCTTCGAGTTACCGATCTCGGCGAGGCCACATTCATCTACTTCGGGTACTCCCCTTAGTAGGTTGCCGGTCTAAAACACCGACGGTGACGCGCCGGTAGGGGGATCTCGCCCGAGATCACATGGCGAACTCGACGCCTCTCGTCTACTTCAAGCCAACCGTCGCCTTCAACCGCGGCGACACCTTCGTTTTCGGCGCTTGGGTGCCGCACCGCCGACGGCGCGGGGGTCTTTCCACCGCCGCCTCACCATGCCGCCCAACCCGGAGACTGGCTTCGTGACGCTTCCTGAAGTTGTCACAGGCGAACTCGCCGGCAAGTTCGATGAAATTTCGCTCTTCAACCATCACGCCGACTTCAAGCTCGAGCCCGCTTCCAACTCGAACTCGACGTCTCCGTGGGCTATCGCATGCGAGCCGGCTGCTCAGCCATCGCATGTGGTCCCCCCACCCCGCGAGCGCTCGACGTGTGGCCCCCGCAACCCCTGCAGGGCCCGCACGGGGGCTCCCTCTTCACGCCGGGCCGGCAAGGAGCCCGTACCCGAGTACAACTCGGACTCCGACACCGCCCCCGGTCACGGTTTGGACTCCAACCCCCTCTCCGGTTTCTACTCGGATTCCGCATATGAGTTCGACTTCGGGTCGGACCCAGAGGATCCCGAGTCCGAGGACAACACTACTGAGCATCCCTTATCAGGGCCGGCCTCTGGGCTGGTTATAACGTTCACACCTGCCGGAAGATTTGTCTACTGGCTAGACCGCAAGCCCGCGGACCTGATAAGTGGAGACTCACGCTACGTCGCCTACCTCGACTCGCTCCCGTTCCAGGAGGGTACACCACTTGCCCAGGCTGACTCGTACACTCCAACTGAAGTGGCGAGCTCCGAGTCCAGCCTTGGCAACCCTGATCGCCAAGTCTTTATGGCTGCTGGCGACACCCCCGGACCATCAGGGACGGCTCAAGACAAGTACCGTGAGGACATCTCTGCAGACGAGCTGTCTGCTGACGCACATGTAGATGAGGTCGCCGCCAACAGGGACGCTCGACGTGAGCGTAACAGGAAGCGCAACGAATGGCGCCGGCGTCTCAGAGACAACCTCCCCATCCGCAACCTTGCGGAAGCTCTCGAGGCGGTCGAGAGCAGAGTACACACTACCCCCCAAGCAGTGCCTCATGTCGATCACAGCGATCGCACGCCAAGCTCAGGGAATACGCGCGGAGAAGTCATTGCCAAGCTCGATGAAGACGCCTACTTCATGCGGGTCGACAACGGGGTCAACCCGACCTCCTCCCGCCGGGAACCGCGACAACGAAGCTACAAGTCGCGATCTTGACCTCGGCCGCAACCGTACTCGAGCCGAGCTGCCGGCTCAGCCCAACCGTACTCGCGCGAACGCCGGCGGACCCTCACAGGGTGGCAACAGCAACCGTGAGCTTGTCCCTCACCGTGCTCCTGACGGCGGCGGTCGTGACCCTGCCGGCGGCGGCGGCGGCGACGACGGAAGCTCCAACCACGGAGCCAACAGGAGGGCCGGCGGCGGCGGCAACCGCGGCGGTCAAGACCACGCGAACAGCCACGCCTCCGGTGCCTCACAGGGCGGCTACGACGCCGCCGAGAAGATGGAGGAGGCTGCGGCGGAAGAAGTCAGCCACTGCAGGCGACAACGACGGCTTCCCCCCCTTCTCACCTCGACTTCACAACTTGCTCCTCCCCGACAAGTTCAAGCCTTTGGGGATCACCAAGTACGTCGCGAAGCGGACCCCATCCGGTGGCCCGGGTGCTACGCCCTCTCCATCGAGAACGGCGGCGGCAACAACGACACCAAGTGCCTCTACTTCCCCTTCTTCCCGGACCAAGCCCCACTCACATGGCTCGAGTCGCTTGACAAGCACTCGATCGACAAGTGGGACCGCCCGAAGGAGCGGTTCACCGGCAACTTCGCGGGCGCCATGGGCCGATCGGGTACTCGCATGGACCTGGCCATGGTCAAGCAGGAACAAGGCGAGACCCTCCGCAAGTACATGCGCCGCTTCTTCGACAAGCGCGCTACCGTAGTCGACGTCACCGACAAGGAGGTCATCGACCTCTTCCAAGATGGCCTCTACCACCGCCGCACCTTTGAAGACTTCGGTCGTCACCGCCCCAAGTCCATCCCCCACCTCAAGGACATGATCACGTCCTGGGCGGATGAAGAAGACAAGGCCAACGCCAAGTACGACGCCATTCGTGGCAAGAACAAGCAAAACGCAGGCGGCGGCAGCGGCAACAACGGGAACCAAGGCGGTCGTAGAAACAACAACAACTACTCGGGTCCCAACCGCAAGCGCAAGCCAGACAACACTGTCGCGACTATCCAGCGCCCTGCGAAGGAGAACTCGAAGAAGAACTCCGGCGGCTTCAAAGACTTGCTGAAGGAGAAGTGCCGTGGCATCTGGACGGCAACCACACCACCGAGCAGTGCTACCAACTCAGGCGAGCACTCAAGAGTACTCCAGAGCCACCGCACCCTCACGACAAGAAAGGCAAGAAGAAGAACGACGGAGACAATGGTGACTTCCAGGAACCCGACAAGACTGTCAACGTCCTCTTCGGCGGACTACCCAACAGGCGGGAGCAAAAGGCTACTCGCCGAGAAGTCATAAGCATTGAACCAGCGGTTCCGACCCCTCTCAGGTGGTCGGAGGTACCCATTACCTTCTCCCGCACGGATCAATGGACCAGCTTCTCCGAACCAGGGCGGTTCCCTCTCGTCCTGAAGCCGGTGGTCGTGGGCTCCAAGCTCAACAAGGTCCTCATCGACGGTGGAAGCGGGCTCAACGTCCTTTTCACCAAGACCTTGAAGAAGATGAAGCTCGACATCACCCATATGCTCACCAAGAGCAACACGCCTTTCTACGGCATCGTACCCGGTAACGCGGCTATCCCACTGGGCTCAGTGGTCCTGCCAGTTACCTTCGGGGAATCTCGGGACAACTATCGTACCGAGTACATCAAATTCGAGGTCGCGGACTTCGAAACGTCCTACCATGCCATCCTCGGCAGACCGGCCATCGCCAAGTTCATGGTGGTGCCCCACTACACCTACTTGGTACTCAAGATGCCAAGTCCAGCAGGTGTACTCTCTCTCCAAGGGGACTTGAAGATCTCGCACGACTGCGACACCGAAGCTGTGGATATCGCCTCCACAAATCAAGTACCCAACGCGATGATGGAGGTCTACGCCGCGTCAAAGAAGCTTGCAACAAGTGAACTCGACATCCCTAAGAAGTTTGACAAAGGCAACAAGCCTCAGCCAGCTGAGGAGGTCCTGGTCAAGACGATCGACCTCGGGACAGGCGACAGCAGCAAGACCACCACCATCGGGGCCGGCCTCGACCCCAAATAGGAAGATGCGCTCATCAACTTCATCCGGGCTAACCACTACATCTTCGCGTGGAAGCCAGCGGACATGCCAGGAGTGCCCAGGGAGTTGATTGAGCACTGCCTCAACGTCGATCCTAAGGCCACCCCCAAGAGACAACACCTCCGCCGCTTCGCCGACGACATACGGGATGCCATCAAGAAGGAACTCGCCAAACTACTCGCGCCTGGCTTCATCAGAGAAGTCTTCCATCCTGAGTGGCTTGCCAACCCCGTCCTCGTCCGCAAGAAGAACTCGAACGAGTGGAGGATGTGCGTCGACTACACCGACCTCAACAAGCACTACCCCAAGGACCCTTTCGGGTTGCCGCGGATTGATCAAGTCATCGACTCCACGGCGGGCTGCGACCTGCTCTGCTTCCTCGACTGCTACTCCGGGTACCACCAGATCGCGATCAAGGAGGAAGACCAGGAGAAGACTGCGTTCATCACCCCGTTTGGCGCGTATTGCTACACGACCATGTCCTTCGGGTTGAAGAACACCGGCGCCACCTATCAACGAGCTATCCAGGCCTGCTTCAAGAAGCAACTCAACAAGAACGTCGAAGCTTACGTGGATGACGTGGTCGTCAAGACCAGAAACTCCAGTACCCTCATCGATGATCTTGAAGAAACTTTCGCATCCTTGCGCGAGTACCGCTGGCTCAACCCGAACAAGTGCGTCTTCGGCGTACCTTGGGGCAAACTACTTGGCTTCATCGTCAGCCAACGCGGCATTGAAGCCAACCCCGAGAAGATCTCCGCCATCACCAGCATGAAAGCTCCCACGTGCATCAAAGACGTCCAGAAGCTGACCGGGTGCATGGCGGCCTTGAACAGATTCATCTCGAAGCTTGGAGAACGGGGGCTCCCCTTCTTCAAACTACTCAAGCACCAGGAGAAGTTCGTGTGGACTCCAGAGGCGGACCAAGCCCTCGCTCAGCTCAAGGACTTCCTATCGAAGCCACCAGTCCTCACGGCTCCTCGCAAAGGCGAGCAACTCTTCGCTCTACCTCGCCGCGACTACTCATGTGGTCGGTCATCGCCATCGTCGTCGAGCGGCAGGAAGACGGCCACGCATATCCAGTCCAGCGCCCTGTCTACTTCGTTAGCGAGGTCCTGTCAGAGTCTAAGGCACGCTATCAGCCTGTGCAGAAGCTTCTGTACGCAGTACTCATCACCTCGCGGAAGCTACGACACTACTTCCAGGAGTACTCGATCTCCGTCGTCACCGACTACCCGCTCGGCGACATCCTGCGGAACCAAGATGCTGCTGGAAGAATCTCTAAGTGGGCAGTCGAACTCGGTGCCCTCACCATCGACTTCAAGCCACGCACAGCCATCAAGTCGCAGGCGCTAGTCGACGTCATGGCGGAGTGGCGGGAGAATCAGCTGCCTACTCGAACCGTGCGACCAGAGCATTGGGTGATGTACTTCGACGGCTCACTCAACCTCGAGGGCGCGAGGTGCGGGGGTACTCCGATCTCTCCAATGGGCGAACAACTCAAGTACGTCCTGCGGATCTTCCGGAAGGTCTCGAACAACGAAGCCGAGTACGAAGCTCTCCTACACGGGCTCCGCCTCGCGGCCCACCGGGCATCAAGCGGCTACTAGTCTACGGCGACTCCGCAGTGGTCATCAACCAAGTCAACAAGTCCTGGGACTGCAACAAGGAGAACATGGACGCCTACTGCCTAGAAGTCCGCAAGCTCGAGAACAAGTTCTATGGTCTCGAGTTCCACCACATCGTCCGCGACAACAACGTTGCAGCGGACATCCTGTCGAAGCTCAGTTCTACCCGCGCTCAAGTACCAGCGGGCGTCTTCGTCCACCACATTGTCTCTCTGGAAGTGGCACCTCACCTCTATATGTTTGGTTATGGAGTGGAGCACGGGGTTTTTGGCAACGCTAATGGCACTCGTGCTATCACACATGAGTGGTACATGGGAACACTCCTCACCAAAGTCACTTAGCGTGTATGTGATCCAAAGCAGCTGTGAGCAACAACTAGCGGCAGTAACATATTCGGCTTCTGTGGTAGACTGGGCTGTTTGCGAGAAGACCAACAAACAAGCAAAGATCCCCAAAACTGGCAAGTCCCCGAAGTCGACTTCCTATCGACTCGACACCCCACAAAGTCGGCTTCCGAAAAGCCAAGAAGCGAAAGGGAAGAGGACATCGAGTACCAAAGACAGAGCTCAGGAGTGTATCAAAGATACCTGAAGATCCGCTTGACGGGCTGCCGATGTGAAGTCCTCGGCGACGCCTGAAAACGAGCGCATAGACACACAAAAAACTGGATGTCCGGCCTCGTCACCGTCAAGTACAAGAGGGAGCCGATCATGCTCCGGTACTCCTTCTGGTCCATGGGCTCTCCGTCCTCGTCCGCGTCGAGTGTTGTAGTTGTACTCATCGGTGTCGACAGGGGCTTCGTGTCGTCCATCTTGAACTTCTTGAGGATGCCCTTCGTGTACTTAGCTTGATGCACAAAGGTTCCCTCCTTCGCCTGCTTGATCTGAAGCTCGAGAAAGAACTACAACTCTCCCATCATGGACATCTCGAATTCTTTGCTCATGTTCTCTGCAAACCTCGCAACCAAAGAGTGAGACGAGCCGCCAAAGACAATATCATCCATGTACACCTGAACAATTAAGATATCATCACCCCGACTGAGGAGAAAAAGAGTCTTATCGACCGTGCCCGTCTCAAACCCCTTTCTCAACAAGAACCCCCACAACTTGCCATACCATGCCCTGGGAGCTTGTTTCAGCCCATACAAGGCCTTCCTCAGCTTGTACATTCGGTGGAGAAACTCAACACTCTCAAACCCATATGGCTGGCTCACATAAACTTCCTCCTCTAGGAAACCATTCAAGAAGACACTCTTCACATCCTTTTGGTATAACCTGAATCCTTTAGTCACAGAAAAGGCTAGAAGAATCCTGATTGCCTTCAAATGGGCTGCAGGAGCAAATGTCTCCTCATAGTCTATCCCCTCCTTTTGGATATAACCCTGAGCAACCAACCTCGACTTGTTCCTCACCACCTCACCATTCTTACCCTCTTTGTTTTTCCACACCCATTTTGTCCCAATAGGTTTGCAGTTTGGTGGTGGCTCCACTAACTCCCACACTTGGTTTCTCTCAAAATTCTCTAACTCCTCATGCATGGCATTCACCCAATTAGGTTCAGATAGAGCGTGTCCAATGTCTTTCGGCTCAAAGGTAGCAACGAAAGCTGAATGAGCAAAGTGAGAAGCATTTCTAGACCTCGACCGTGTCGTACACTCATTGATGTCGCCGATGATTCTTGAGGGCGGATGCTCAACTTGAACGCGCCTCGGTGCCTCTTACTTGGAGACAACCTCCCCCTCAGCAGCTGCCTCCACTTGATCTTGCTGGATCGTGGGCGGTGTAGGGGATGGACCATCCTGCACCGTAGTCGTCGTAGTGGAAGTAGAGGGTACATGCGTGGCTGGAGCTTCACCATCATTACCATCATCCTCTCCAGCATCTTCTCCTCGTCCTCAAAGATCTTCTTGCCAACTTCATCGTCACCTGCACACTCAAAGACAAACGAATTGCATGGTTGTGTCTTGTCGAAGGTAACCTCGCAAGTCTCCATGACTCGGTTAGTATCAAGGTTGAGCACACGAAATGCTCGAGAATGACTAGCATAACCCAAGAAAATCCCATCGGAGGACCTCGACTCAAACTTATCAAGCCTACCCATCTTGAGAATAAAGCACCGACAACCAAAAGCCCTGAAATGGCTCACTCTAGGTGCTCGCCCGTGCATGAGCTCATAGCATGTCTCGTTCAAGAAGGCCCTCAGAAAATTCCGATTCCCAACATGGCAAGCGGTATTCACCGCCTCCTCCCAATATCTTTTTGGAGTCCTATGCTCGTCGAGCATCGTCCGAGCCATCTCACAAAGGGAAAGATTTTTCCTCTCAACTACACCATTTTGACAAGCCACATAGGGAGAATAAAACTGATGTTCGAGACCCAAATCACAACAAAAGGTTTCAAAACGAGAGTTTTTAAATTCACTACCATTGTTTCTATGAATAGCTTGAACAACATCTCCATTCCTCTCATTCTTCAACCTCAAGATCAGATCCCGGACAAAACCAAACGTATCCCCCTTGTCAGCTAAGAAGAAGACCCAAGCATAGCGAGAATAGTCGTCCACGATCACAAGGACATACCATTTCCCATCCGTCGAGCACACACGAGCTGGACCAACCAAGTCCATATGGAACAACTCGCATGGCCTCTCTGTCATAACGGATGTCAGAGGCGGGTGAGAGGCGGCGACCATCTTGCCATGCCTACACGGAGCACATGCCAAATCCTTTTGGTATGTCAATTTTGGCAATCCTCGGACCAATCCTAGCCCACTCAAGCGTGACAACAAGTCAAAACTCAAGTGACCTAGTCTCCTATGCCGTTTCCAAAGCTCCACCGGAACACCAGCAACCAAGCAACGAGAAGAGCCAACACACTGAGAAAAATCGGCTCTGAAAATCTGACTCTCGGGGACGATCGTGGACACGAGACCACCTCGAGAGTTTAAGATACGAGAACAACCCGTTTTGAAACGGACTTCAAAACCCTCATCAGGAAGCTGGGAGACAGAGAGAAGATTGTAACCCAAAGACTTGACAAGAGAAACACGCCGAAGAGTCACAGACTCACTCACCTTTACCGTGCCCACTGAAAGCACTCTACCTTTCCCATTATCCCCAAAAGTGATGTACTCTTTGGTCATCACCCGGGTGAGGCTGGAGAACCACCTTCGATCTCCGATCATGTGTCGAGAGCAACCGGAGTCGATCAACCAAAAGCCCTCATGCCTCCCACCTGCAAAATCAAAAACGAGAGCGAGAGTGAGCAAACGACTCAACACTGGAGTTAGTACAAAATGAATCAAACTAGTGTCGTGCCATTTGCTCAAACGTTGGGTTAGCAAAATCCATCCTATCTCTCCTCGGTGGAACACCCACACATCCCCTTGGAGGACTATGCGTACCGCGAAGAGGAGACCGTGGCCCGTAGCTCCTGTAGGACCTAAAGCTGCGATCGTTCTCCCCATACTCGTTGTTGACGGTTAATAATTGTATCAAAGTTCATTTGTGACTCGCAAGCGTACAAGTCTCCCGTCGTAGTCAAGGGACCCTTCTTCCCTCGAGTGGTGAACCCAAGGTATCGAATCCGTGGAACAAATGTGTGACGCAAGAGTTGATCTAGTAAAGCCAAGTAACTTCAATCTTTGGTAAAAGAGAAACCCTAATGCATCTAGATAAGAGCACAAAACAAAGATAAATCTAATCTACTAAAGACCGGAGAAAACAAAGTAAGATTGGGTAGATAAACCGATCTAGAGGGATCGGGGTAAGCCTTTTGTTGAAGTTCCAAGCAAGAGAAGAAGTAGCAAATCGAATCTTAATAAAAGCCTCTTTAAATCGTGGTTTCCCGTCCAAATCCGAAAACATCCGCCTTTCGAGACCCCCGTTCTGTCACAAGGTATCCCTATCCATGCGGGGAGCTTAGGGCGAGTCAAAAGACAAGTCGAGATTCTTTCGGAAGATCCGGCGTGTACCTCTAGCCACCGCGGCTACAAGAACACCCTATGTAATCTATCGCGCGAATAGAATTGAAATAAGCAAAGCCGATCGAAAAACGAAATCTTCGAGGAAACACTTGATCGCTAGGAAAAGATTCAACTTGATAATTCAACTATGACAATGATACATACACAAGATCACCACCGGGATCCTTCCTTGATCTTGCTTCTAGCTCGGGAACTCCGACGTGGTCTTCCATGCAAGGTTCCCACGTCGGCTAGGGAAACCCTAGTCAACTAGCTCGACCCTCTCCTCTCCGACATGGTGTCCCTCTCTTCTCTCGCTTCTCGGCGGCCGAAGACGAAATCTTCTCCCCGTGGCTCTCGGTCGGGGGACTATAAATAGCCCGATTGGCGGCTAGGGCAAAGGAGAGCACGTTTGGGCCCAAAATGGGCTCGGGCCGACCGGACCGGGCCGGCCGGCCCGGGCCCATTTAGGCCCGGCCCGTGGGCTCCTTTGCCCCACGTCGGTTCCCTTGCTTCTCGGATGTTTCCCCCTTCGGCATGTAGGTCCATGTCGTCGGTTTCTCTCCGAATCGGACTCAACTCCTTGTCTTGCAAGATTCGGCACTTTTCGGTCGGGTCCCCGGAGTCCGTTGTCTTCTCGGATCAAGTCCCCGGCTTCTTGGAGTTAAGTTTGCTTCATTGCATGATTTGTTCAGGGCTTCAAGGTCTTGTCATGAGGTGCTTGATGAACTTATCCCGAAAGTCTTGCATTCAACACTAAAACCCTGCATAAACATTAAACTCCAAAACCGACATGCACACGTGAACTTGTTATACCACGGGGGTTAGTACCAATGGATAAGGTATAAAACTCATGCCAACACCGAAGGTAAACTCATGGCTAGGTGGACGGATTTTCACCGTCAACATCTCCCCCATGCTTAAACCTTGCTCGTCCTCGAGTAAGCCTTCGATGGATATCACCATTGCCAAACAATGTTTAAACTTTGCACTTGATTACACATGAGAAAACATAATGCTCTCAAAATTTTAATTCATTAAAGTTCCATAATGTACTAGCCTTCATCTCTACGGAGGGTAGATTCTTATTAAGCTTATCCCACAAATATTAACATGCTCACAAAGTTTTAAATAGATCTCAGAATTTTTTGAAATAAAGAACGAGATAAAGAAAAGCTAAACCAAATTCACAAATTTAAATCATCTCGTGTATTGCTCATAAACTCTCATCTCACTTGTCTCTCAAGCCTATATATTCTACTCCTTTCCCTCTCATATATATGTGGTAGGCTTTATATGGAGCTTTGGGAAAGTTTAGTCCTAACAAGATTTTATAAATGAGGTGTTGTCAAAACAAGACAAGCTTCTCATGGTCTTACCGAGACTCGTCAAAAAGGTCATTGGAAAATAATGTTAAATCAAGGAGGGGAAAGAGAAAAATACACACACTTTTAGATAAGTGGACATGTGCAAATGGCAAAGAGTGATCCCGAGGCACAAAGGAAGTCCTCGTTATCGGATTGCACATGGTTGGAAAAATGAGAATGGATCTTTTTAACTTGAAGCGTTGAATGCACTTTTAGAGAGCCGGGAGTTCACTTTACGCACATATATTTTTTTCTCTTTCTCATATTTCTCATTCTTTTCTTTCTTTCATTCATTCATTTTTTTTTCTCGTCATATATTCAGTCCATGACTTTCACAACGAAGTTTTGATTTTTTTTTATACCTTGAAAGTCATGAGTATCACTTTGGATTTTTTTTTCTTTCATCATTTTTTTTAAAATATTCCCCTTTGAACTCTAAAACTGCACCGTACCTACCTCCTCCCCCATGCTTAGACGTTGCTCGTCCTCGAGCAAAGAGGCGAAAAATAAGGTAGGTACCGGAATATTTTTCCTTGGAGAGATACTTCAAATCTTCAACGTTGGCACCGTCTTGCGATCTTCCTTGAATTGATGATCCATTCTCAACGATAGGTTGTGGTCAAGGAGGTAATCACAAAAAATGATATTTGGTTTAAGGGTGGGTATCCGGCGAAGTTTGTGAGATCTCCGATGCGGGGATACACAATGCACGGATAAGAGGCTAGCAAAAAGCTAGATACGCAAAAATGGAATGACCAGCTTCTTAGTCTCGGGCCAGAGAAATCATGGCCTGCAATAACTCACTCAAAAATAAATCTTGTACACTAAGGTTTATGCACTCAAATATATATAAGGCTTTGGATAGGTTGAGCAACACACAAGTGATATTTGTGACAAGGTTAGCAATATTTTTGAGCATAAAAGACATCTTTAATCTATTCATAACTTGAGAGCACATAAAACACTATGGGTCTTTATTTTAATCATAACCTCCGCTGAAAATTAAGCTAGCATTTAAATAAATTCAGATTTGTATTTTTAACGAGCACTAGCTTAAACATGCATAAATCAATTACAAAGGTGAACAAAGCTGCAATTATAATCATATATCATCATGGCACGAATTTTGTAACTTTTCCAATGATATAATCAAGGTGGTGTCTTTATTAATGATGACATCAAGTTGAAATACATACTGAAAATAAACAAACATGCTTGCTGAATTTTAAATAAAAAACAGAAAATACTACGCAAACACACATAAGCAAAAGCTGAAAATTACGAGAGAAAAAGAAAAGAAAAGAAAACTAAAGTTCCTAAATCTTCTAGTCCTCCGCCGGTGGTTGATGTTGATGATCTTGATAATAATACCCTTGCTCGTAATATGATTGGACATTCCCTCCGACGAATTGATTTGGCTCCACAAGGTGAAGGTGTCCAAGTTCAAAGGCAATATTTGCGTTGCCTTCACCGAGTTGAGCTGCGTTAGCTTGGATGGCTGCGATGTTTTGAGCATTTCTTGCAGCATACCCTCCAATAATGGCCATGCTTTGTTGTGGTTGGGGATGATGAGCGTAGGACTCCGCGAAGTTAGCGTTGGGCACAACATAATTTGGTGGGGGTACCGGTGCACCACCCCCCCATGCTTGCTCTTGTGGCCCTCCGTAATAACTTGGCGGAGGAGGAACCCCGCCGAATGGTTGCACATTGGGTTGTGCTCCACTCGCCCGTGCGGAGGATGTTCCCTCCTCTACGATTCTTCCTCTCTTGTTCTTCCTTGCGGGGACAAGTAGTCCCTCTTCCAACCAATCTTCTCTCCCTTCATTGAAAAGCCTAAGCCTCTCGTTGGGAAGGGGTAGGTTCACTATGGCCAACCGATAACCTCCTCTCTCATCTCCACTAATGTATTTGCCTTGCCGCAAATATTCAATGCCGAGAGAGGTACCTCGCAAAAGGTGGTCGGGGTTTCTTGCGATCCCCGGCCGCAAGGAAAAGGCCAACATGGAGAGGTAACACCCCGAACCAATATTACCCGCCCCCGATGTTGCTTCACAACACCAACGGTTGATCATGAGGTAAGAGGGGTCTATTGGCTGCCCGGCAATAAAGCCGAGTATAACCAATTCAACTCGGTGTCGGTCACCTTTTTTTCCTTCATCCTCCCCAATACCCTCTTGCACATCCAAGAGTGAAATATCCGGATAATGGGGTTGCGGATGCAATTGCGTTGTTGATGGGCTTCTCCGGAGATCATGTTCCAAAATCCCGCTAACATGCGGGTGGCACGTCAACTTTCTCCGGAGCTCCCTTGTGGAATCCAAGCAGCTCCCTAACGTGCTCGTAGGGAACCTCTTGTTGGACTCCCTCCAAACGGAATGACAAGCTTTGCACCCCATCATCATCAACGATGGGTGCAATAGTCATTAAAATTTCCAAGGCGAACCCCAAATGGGTGTCCACCGATACTCCGTTGGAGAACTGCACCCATCCGAGGTGCCCCAACATATAGTATATGTCGGTGCAAAAACCCAAGGTGTAGAGTGCTTGGTCGTCGAACTCGACGTTGGGCACAAGCCTCTTCTCAAGATTAGAGAGCCTCTCCTCCTCCTCCGCCGACAAGATGATGAAGCCGTACGAAGAGTATGTCGGGGTGTAAGGAGGTGGCGCGGTTGAGCGAGTCGATCGTCGTGGTGGCGCGAGTCGCTCCTCCGTGTGCCCACGAGGTTCGGTAAACCTCATGGAAGTGCTTCTTGCAGCCCTCATACCACCAAGGAGGAGAGCATCGTTCCTTCTCGGTGGTGCCGTATCCGTCTCCATGCTCGGGGAGACTCGGAAACCAAGTGCCTCCTCGAAGACGTGGTTGATGACGGCTTGGACGACGACGAACTCTTCTTCTTGGAGAAGAGACTTGTGGTCTTCTTCCACATGGTTGCTGCACTCTTTTCTTCAACTAAAATTCCGGGTTGCAACCGGTAACTAGGCACTTAAACTCTTTGCTTCGGATGTGGACTTTGAGTGGATTAAGGATGTGGATTTTTTTTTTGAGCTCTCAAGCTTGGGAAGGTTGGCTATGTCTACGGAGGTTTTGAGCACACAAACTTGAACACACAAACAGAGGAAGGAGAGGGAAGCTTGCCTGCAGAAAACGGGAGCCGGGGGGGCTCCTTATGTAGGTGAGGCCGGCCTCGGTGCTCCTCCCCGCCTCGTCTTTCTTCCAGCACGATCATTTCACCTCTGCAACTTTCCTGCCCGCGTGCTCCACGAGTTGCACCGCCCAAACGCTCTCGTCCACTCCTTTATTGGTCCTCCCACTTGATGCTTCATGTTTTGGGTCATGTCCATGCTCCCTAGCTCCACTTGCTTCACATGCCACCATGAAATTCCTACAAAGTTGATGCTTGCTGCCCACCATGCTTGTCCTTCGCATGTGAAATTGGTGAAAGTTGATGAAAGGGAATCCAATGGTGCATGCATGATTACTAGATTGCCTCCATTATGGTGTGTTTAAGGTTAAGCACTCCTCTAATTCGAAATTTAAAATATTTTTCAGAGCCATGCAAGAGCTCGAACATAATTTTAGAGAAGTTTTTAAACCATTAAAAACAAATGCAAGTCGAAAATATTTTTTTTACGTCGATTTCGGTCTCACCGGTATAGTTTGCCTTCATCGGTTGAGAGCAGACATTTTCCCGGCTTGATCATGGGGGCATAGGTTTAGGTTCTAATTTTGGCTAAATAAGAAAGATTTTGAATAAAACAAAATTAGAATAGGCTTAGAAAAATTCTAATCCTAGAGAAACCAAGGATAAGGATTTTTAAAACCAACCAAAAGCTTTGATTTCTAGGTTCACTCGAGTCCTACCACGTGCTGAATTTTATTAACACTTAAACATAAATCGTGGCTCTACTCGTGTAGTTTTAGCATGAAAAATAAGTCAACCTCAGCACCATAATGAGGGTGAAAGGTTGAGTTAAGGTTCTGAAATTATTTGGTTGAGGTTTCTCGAAAAGAAAAGAATCAAACAAGCACATAGGAGGGTTCATGCAAAGGGTTTATGAATAAGCAAACATTCAATCAAGAATTATGTCTCTAATATTGTTCAACCACTTCTAAGTCTAATGTCTTTGCGTAATAAAACTCAAGAACTAAATTATTAAAAAGACTCGAAAAACCTGGAATCGGGTTGTCCTCCCGTAGCTTATTCTTGACTTGACGAAACGGGTTGCCTCCCGCCTAGCGCTTCGTTTATAGTCCATGGCTAGACTTCTTCACTTGATTACTTCGGATCAACGCTCTTTGTGGGCGTTGCAATCTTGGGTACCCACTTTGGCTTAGTCAATTTTTTTGGTCTTCACGGTGGCTTTGTCCTTTGGTCTTGACGGATGCAACAACTTCCTTGTGGCTCGGCATCTCGAACTCCGGTCCTTCGGTCGTGATCTTCATGGTCTCTAGTGTGATCCTTCATCTCTCCCGAATGAGCTTGAGTAGCCTTCGCCGTCTTAAGACCTTGGAGTTGTCTCGGATATTCTTCTTCGTTACCCATCGGGCGCCGGCAAGTTGTCCCACTTGCGTCTAGCATCTTCATTACGATGAACACTTCACGTATAGAGCTTCCGACCTCCGTCACCTTGCCATCTAAATTCTTCAATATTTTCTCCATAGCCTCGAACTTAGTGACGGCGTCCTTGGACATGGTCGTACTCCACACACTCCTTGCATGAGGATCTTGCTTCGGCGGCCTTTAGGTGTTGAGCTTCTTTCTCCATCTCCATCTTCTCCATCCTCCTCTTAAGTAAACCGATATGCCACTCAAGGAATCCGACTCGTATGCATTCGGCTCTCGCAATCGTCATGCGGATAGTTGAGATTTTGATCTTGAACGGCCTCCCGGCGTCTTGAAGGTTTATGATAGGTAGATCAACGATGTACGGGGTGCGCCGCGCTCCGGTGGTTGAGGTTGATCTTCCTTTGGACTTGGAGGTGGTGATTCCTTTGGAGATTCCGACGGTCCTTCGACTTCAACTTTTGAATCTAGGGTTTCCACCCCTTTAGCTTGTGTTGCATGTCACCTTTGCCTGTAAAGTTTTCCTGGATCATCCACAAAAAGGTTTGGGTTTCTTGGAGAGGTAGCCAACCATCTCCGGTTAGGGTTAGCAATAAACAAAGTATGCAAAAAAAAACTAGAGAACAAAACAAATCTATAAAGACTAGAGTTAGACAAACTAGATTAGATGTATTTTGAGGATGATCAAAATTTAGCAGATGCAAAAATAAAACAAAATCAGTACTGAAAATTACAAAAAAAGCAATAAAAAATCAAATCTTGATCACTTGTTCCCCGGCAACGGCGCCAGAAAAAGGGGCTTGTTGACGGTTAATAATTGTATCAAAGTTCGTTTGTGACTCGCAAGCGTACAAGTCTCCCGTCGTAGTCAAGGGACCCTTCTTCCCTCGAGTGGTGAACCCAAGGTATCGAATCCGTGGAACAAATGTGTGACGCAAGAGTTGATCTAGTAAAGCCAAGTAACTTCAATCTTTGGTAAAAGAGAAACCCTAATGCATCTAGATAAGAGCACAAAACAAAGATAAATCTAATCTACTAAAGACCGGAGAAAACAAAGTAAGATTGGGTAGATAAACCGATCTAGAGGGATCGGGGTAAGCCTTTTGTTGAAGTTCCAAGCAAGAGAAGAAGTAGCAAATCGAATCTTAATAAAAGCCTCTTTAAATCGTGGTTTCCCGTCCAAATCCGAAAACATCCGCCTTTCGAGACCCCCGTTCGTCACAAGGTATCCCTATCCATGCGGGGAGCTTAGGGCGAGTCAAAAGACAAGTCGAGATTCTTTCGGAAGATCCGGCGTGTACCTCTAGCCACCGCGGCTACAAGAACACCCTATGTAATCTATCGCGCGAATAGAATTGAAATAAGCAAAGCCGATCGAAAAACGAAATCTTCGAGGAAACACTTGATCGCTAGGAAAAGATTCAACTTGATAATTCAACTATGACAATGATACATACACAAGATCACCACCGGGATCCTTCCTTGATCTTGCTTCTAGCTCGGGAACTCCGACGTGGTCTTCCATGCAAGGTTCCCACGTCGGCTAGGGAAACCCTAGTCAACTAGCTCGACCCTCTCCTCTCCGACATGGTGTCCCTCTCTTCTCTCGCTTCTCGGCGGCCGAAGACGAAATCTTCTCCCCGTGGCTCTCGGTCGGGGGACTATAAATAGCCCGATTGGCGGCTAGGGCAAAGGAGAGCACGTTTGGGCCCAAAATGGGCTCGGCCGGGCCGACCGGATCGGGCCGGCCGGCCCGGGCCCATTTAGGCCCGGCCCCGTGGGCTCCTTTGCCCCACGTCGGTTCCCTTGCTTCCCGGATGTTCCCCCTTCGGCATGTAGGTCCATGTCGTCGGTTTCTCTCCGAATCGGACTCAACTCCTTGTCTTGCAAGATTCGAGCACTTTTCCGGTCGGGTCCCCGGAGTCCGTTGTCTTCTCGGATCAAGTCCCCGGCTTCTTGGAGTTAAGTTTGCTTCATTGCATGATTTGTTCAGGGCTTCAAGGTCTTGTCATGAGGTGCTTGATGAACTTATCCCGAAAGTCTTGCATTCAACACTAAAACCCTGCATAAACATTAAACTCCAAAACCGACATGCACACGTGAACTTGTTATACCACGGGGGTTAGTACCAATGGATAAGGTATAAAACTCATGCCAACACCGAAGGTAAACTCATGGCTAGGTTGACGAATTTTCACCGTCAACACTCGTATTGGTCACGTGTGAAGGAACGTCCAGCAAACTCACCATTCCCAAACCCAACACGCCTACCACCTTCTCTACATGGTGGCTCACCTCGAGGCACGAACTCACGCCTCCCACGACGATAAATGGTATGCACCATACCCTCACCTCTCGGCACCAACCTAGGCTTAGGCACACAACGAGAAGGGCGGTACCTGTCCTTGTTGGCCAACTCTATCCAACCTCTCCTCACGCTTCCTCTTGAACCAAAACTCAGCAAGGTGCCCATCCCTCCCACAATGCTCACAATGGAAGGTTTTTTGTTTTGGCTTTGGCTTTGGTTTTGGGCTCTGGCTTCTCCTAACTTGGTTTCTCTCCCTTCTTCCCAAGGAACTCATTCCCCAAGTCACTCTTGAACTTGATGTGTTTCTGGAAGTTGTCGATTTGTGGAGGAAACACGGGTGGAGCTGGGGTTGTGTCTAGTCGGTTTCTAAGATGATTCGGCTTGGGAACAAAGGCATTTTGTGGTGGGTTTTTGGTGGTTCTGGGATATCTCCGATCTTCCCCTCATTCTCGACAACCTAGTTTGCCCCAAGCGCTTCCCCATCCTGGCGCTTGTATGTCTCGATCATTATCCTCAGCTGAGGCTCATGACCAGACAACCAACCCATCAACTTTCTCAACTCATCATTCTCATCCTGCAAATGATCAACATAGTGTGCAAGCTCCATATTCTTCAAAACATTTATTTCACAAGTAGAGCATGATGTAGGAATAGGAGCTTTCAACTGAGCCTCTAGAGATCTAGCATAAACAATCGAAACATCTAGCTTCTCATGCAAAACAGGATAAGAAGTGCAAGCACCAAGCAAGGAGGGTCTAGATTTCATCTCATCTAGCTCAACCCTAAGCACATATAGTTCCTCAACCTTGGAGGCATACTTCTCCTTAAGCACAGTCAATTCACCAAGAAAAGTGGAACTATCAGTGCATTCAGGTTCATTGGTCAAAATAGGAGCAAACTTAAGAGAATCTATTGAGCTCTAGCATCAACAAGAAAGGATTCTAGCTCAGCCACCTTTTCCTTAGCCTCTCCAAGTAAAGACCTATACTCTCTCTTCTCCTTGTTGGTCTTTCCAAGCACATCATCACGGTTGTCAAGCAAGTCATTCAACCTAGCATTCTACGCTATCAAGAAGGATGGATCATTGTTTACCTCTTCCTCAAAGTTGGAGCCCGAGTCATACTTGTTGCTCTTCTTGCTTGTGGAGCTATGTGCCATGCCGCAAAAGCCTTGGGCGGCGAAGCACAAGCCATTGATGTTCTTGCTCGACCGCTTGCCCTTCTGCCGGTTCTCATCTTCATCACTTGAGCCCGATGAAGAGTAGCAGGAGCTTGAGTCGATGTCACTTGCACTGGCTACCATCGCCCGCTCCTTCTTCTTGTGACCACCACTCTTCCTTGGCCTCCAGTCGGACTTGTTCTTACCCTTGTAGTCGTCCCTCGAGCAGTGCTTGTGGTCGGTCTTTGGACAGTGCTTGTGCTCAGGCTTGACCTCCATGGCTTCTGGGCACTTGACGATGAAGTGTCAGTGCTTCCCGCACCGGTAGCACATGCCCGAGCTTCTTCGAGCGTTCTTCTGGTTCGTGTACATGCGCTTGAACCGCCTGCTCAGAAACACGAGGTCCTCCTTGCCCAACATGTTGAACTCCTCATCTGGCATGGACACAAGGCAAGACAAAGAAAAATGTCTCGACGACATGTTGGCATTAGTCCTTGAACCAGATATGAGAGCCAGACTATGAGGGTCAGTCGGGTTCTCGATCTTTGCACGCACCCCACGGTCCACCTTGGATGACTTGAGCTTGGAAAACAGCTCATCCACCTTGAGGGTCTCATACTTCTCCGACTCAATAATGGCCTCAACCTTCTCACTCCACACGGTACGATCCAGAGAATGCAAGAGCTCGATAGCCCTATCATGGTCATCATACGGGAGCACGACCACATTAGCCCTCATGTTGTTCACAATCACCGTGAACCGCTGAAACATGGCATCAATGGACTCACCGGGTAGATGCGTGAAATTCTCATACTCTCTCCGGTAGGTCACAAAGAGCCGAGCCTGAACCTGAGCGTTCCCAGCATGAGCATTCTTCAACTGCTCCCAAATCCCGCATGCCAAGTACGCCTTGTTGTTGGCGTCGAACATGTCCTTCGATCTTGGAGCAAGGAAGTTCACAGGGTGAACATAAGCTATGTTCACCGTGACATCCCACAGGATCTAACCCTTGTCGCAGAGGAAAGCAGCCATCCGCCTTTGCCGCATTTGGTAGTTAGTACCATCAAAGTGTGGAGGACCCGAAGCCCGTTCCTGGTACACCATCTTTGGATCTTAGACTGGTTAGAATCACAAAGGTCCATAACCGGCTATGATACCAATTGCAGGACCGATTAGGTGACCAGAGAGAGGGGTGAATGGGAGCCGATGAAAATTTTCCCGAAGGATGAACTCGGCCTATGCCCCAAATTCACAACCAAGGATTGCCACACAAGTTGCCAAGGTCGCGTAGTCACAACGGATCTACCAACCCTAGGAACAAACCCCAAACAATCCCAAAGTGAAAGTGAAACTCAAGAAGCAAAGGACTTAGGCAATCTGCAGTGGCCTGGGTGGACCGTCCGCATGGAGGGGGCGGACTGTCCGCGGGCACCAGCCAGACCGTCCGCGAGCTCACGGCGGACTATCCAAAATTGGTTCCCGAACATCCAGTAGCGCACCATGAATAACAGACAGTCCGACTTCAACCCGCGGACCGTCCGCGCCGGACAGACTGTCTGGCCACACCTTGCGGACTGTGTGCCAAACCTTCTGCAACGAAAAGCACACGGCCAAACGGATCGAACAAAAGGCAAACAAGAACGCATGAAGAACACGATGAACTGCTGGCTGAAAGCCTCCTCACGGACCGTCCGCCAGGGGCGCGCGGACCGTCTGCGTGGTGTGCATACAACAGCTCGAGCCCGACCTCTTGAAGGTCAACACCACCTTCCCTATGCCTGATCTCCCGAATCAACCAAGGGATTGCTACCAAATCATAGGTGAAGGTGAAGCGCCTCTAGGAGATGCTATGCCTACGAATTTGTAGCCTCAAACCCAATGAATTGAGAGGAATCGAGATTCTACCAAGCTCACACCAAGAGCTAGGGATCCAACCGAAATCCTTCAATCGGAGGCCGAATTCGGAGTTTGAGGGGTCATGATCAAGCACAAAGATGCACGAGGCAACTATCCATGATCCCCACCAACAAATCCGAACCCAAACACCTCAGAATCGAAGGAACAAGCCGCGCACGAAAATCCATCGAAAATAGCTCGAAAAAGACATGAAAATCACACAAGCTACAAGAGGGAAATCGACGCAACCATGAAAGCTTCCATTCACACGGAGGTCAGATTCTTTACAAATGGATGAAAAATCTAAACCTATGGAGCAAGGAAATGAGAAGCAGTTCAGAAGGATGGTTTTCCTAGAAACCCTAGAGTTAATATATATGAGTCCCTCCGGACCAGGCAAAAGACCACACTACCCCTAGAACTTAAGTTGTGATACAAACCCCTCAGGGGCATATAGGTCATGTAGCACTCATCTTCATCATACGGCCACGCTGTCGCCACAGACCGCGTCCTCCCGACGCAAGCCCTGCGATCCCGCCACGTGTCCGCCGGCATCAAAGCTTCTCGGTGCGCTCGGATCCCGTATCCGCCCGCCGAGCCTCTGGTCTTGGTTTTGTGGCTCAACCAAGTAACCCGACGGTTTTGTGGTGAACCGCCGCAAATCCCGCGTGCAAACTCCGGTCGTGAGCCGCTACCCTGCACCAGCTACTGTCCACGACTTTGTCTTGCTTTTCTTGCCTCCATGCGGCCCGCACTTGACCCCGCTGGCCATCGGGTCCCTCAAGCCGAGCCTACTTGTCTCTCCACTCCGCAGAGGCCCTGCAAGGCATAGACCTTTTGCGCTCACTCTTCATCTGCACCAATGCAAACCAAGTCGCAACCTGCACCTGCAATACTCGGCCAAGAGTCAGTCCACACTACGTTGTCAATCACTCATCACAGCTAGGAGCGACCATCCACCGGTCCTCGGACGCTCCGGTCCTCTGACGGATATCAATGTGCTTGGTGCGAAAATGTTGAACTGGGTTGTTAGCAATTTTTACGGCACTTTCATTGTCACAAAGGAGGGGAACCCTATCTAGAACCACACCATAATCCAAGAGGCTTTGCTTCATATAGAGGATTTGAGCACAACAAGCCCCCGTGGAATGTATTCCGCCTCCGTGGTGGATAAGGCCACAGAGTTTTGCTTCTTAGAGGACCAAGCAACCTAAGAGCGACCTAGCAAATGGCACCCACCCAAAGTGATCTTACGGTCTACTGGACATCTGGCAAAGTCCGAATCCGAATAACCCAAGAGCTCAAAACAAGCACCATGGGGGTACCACAAGCCAATGCTAGGTGTGTATTTTAAGTATCTAAGGATCCTTTTCAAAGCACTTAGGTGAGATTCTTTAGGGTTGGCTTGAAACCGAGCACACATACAAACACTAAATATGATATCGGGCCTAGAAGCGTTAAGGTAAAGAAGGGAATCAATCATAGAATGGTAAAGCTTTTGGTCAACTGATTTACCTCCCTCATCTAGCTTGAGATGTCCATTGGTAGGCATTGGAGTCTTGATCGGCTTACAATCATCCATCTTGAACTTCTTGAGAATATCATTAGTGTACTTCTCTTGATGAATGAAAGTCCCATCCTTCAATTGCTAGATTTGAAACCCAAGGAAGAAGTTAAGCTCTCCGATCATAGACATCTCAAATTCCCTAGTCATGAGATCACTAAAATCCTTGCACACTTTGAGGTTAGTAGAGCCAAAGATAATATCATCAACATAAATTTGACAAATGAAAAGCTCTTTGTTGATTATCTTGTGAATAACGTGTTGTCCACTCTACCAATCTTGAATCCCGCTTTAATGAGAAAATCTCGGAGCCTCTCATACCATGCCCTAGGAGATTGCTTGAGTCCATACAAAGCCTTGTGCAACCTATAAGCATGGTGAGGATATGTAGCATCCTCAAAACCGGGAGGTTGCTCCACATAGACTTCTTCATTGATGAATCCATTCAAGAAAGCACTTTTAACATCCATTTGAAATAATTTCATTTTATGACCAGATGCATATGCAAGGAGGATACAGATAGCTTCAAGATGTGCCATCGGAGCGAAGGTCTCTCCATAGTCCAAGCATTCAACTTGAGAGTAGCCTTTGGCGACAAGTCTTGCCTTGTTATTCACCATAATGCCATGTTCATCTTGCTTGTTCCGGTAGACCCACTTAGTGCCAATCACGTTCTTATTCTTGGGGCGCTCTGCCAACTCCCGCACTTGATTTCTTGTGAAGTTGTTAAGCTCATCTTGCATAGCCAAGATCCAATCTGGGTCCCCAAGAGCTTCATCTATAGTTGTGGGTTCTACAAAAGAGACAAAAGGATTATATTTGCAAAATGAAGCATATTGCTTGCTGCGAGTCCTTGTACCACCCTTGGGATCACCCAAGACAAGATCAATTGGATGGTTTTTTGAAGTCCTTGTACGCCTTCCAAATGCTGTAGAGGTGGGATCATCTTGAGATTGAACTTTCTCCGGTTCCTCTACTTGATCTTGAGTGTCTTGTGATGTAAGAGGTGGTTCTTGTGAGTAAGATGGACTATCTTGTCTTGTGGGGGATGATGTTGCACACCTTGGTTGATCACCATTGTCATCATCATCGGAAGAGGAATCTTCATGAATGGAGTCAGAATCATCATCCTCCTTTGGCTTGATGTCCCCAATAGCCATCTTTTTCATTGCTTCTCGGAGAGGTTCTTTTCCTACATCATCACAACAAAAACCATCTCATTGGGAGCCATTAGATTCATCAAACCCCACATCACATGTTTCTTCAATCACTCGTGTAGAGTTATTGAATACTCTATATGCCTTGGAGTTAGATGCATAACCAACAAGCATGCCCTCATCTACTCTACTCTCAAACTTCCCTAGATGCTTCTTCTTCTTGAATATGAAACACTTACAACCAAATTCCCGAAAGTAGGAAATGTTGGGCTTTCTCCCAATGAGTAGATCATATGGTGTCTTCATCAATAGTCGGTAGAGATATACTCTATTTGAAGCATGACATGCCGTGTTGATAGCTTCCGCCGAAAACCTTTGGGAAACCCCATAGTCATCCAACATGGCTCTAGCAAGAGTGATGAGTGTCTTGTTCTTTCTTTCTACCACACCATTTTGTTGCGGTGTGTATGTTGAAGAGAATTCATGCTTTATGCCTTCACCATGTGTTCCGGAACTCCAACCCATTGTCACTTCTAATCTTCACCATGAATGACCCAAACTCATTGTGGGCTCTTGTAGCAAATTTCTTGAAGATATCAAATGTCTTGCCCTTGTCCTCCAAAAAAATGTCCAAGTATAGTGTGAGTAATCATCAACAATGACAAGACAATATAGATTACCACTAAGACTCTTGTATGTAGTTGGTCCGAAGAGGTCCATGTGCATGAGCTCCAATGGTATTGTGGTAGATACATAAGCCTTCATAGGATGATGACTTGCAACTTGCTTACCGGCTTGACATGCACTACATAACTTGTACTTCTCAAAAGTGACATCCTTCACACCAAATATCATACCCTTCTTGAAAGCCTTCTTGAGTTGACTCATGCCTATAAGTGCAATGCGGTAATGCCATAGACAACCCTTGGATGTCTTGGAGATGAGGCAAGTAGTCAAGTCTACTTCACGGGATGCAAAGGCTACAAGATAAAGATTGCCATAGCGGAATCCCTTAAAAACAACTTCATTAGTTTTCTTGTTAGTAATTGTGACCCATTCATCATAAAATGAGCATGAAAGACCAATGTCACAAAATTTTGCAAAGGAAAGCAAGTTGTAACTACAAGAATCCACAAAGAGAACATTGGAAAGGGATAGATCATTTGTTAGAGAGATTTCACCCAATCAGGAGATCCTTAATGTAGAATTATCACCAAATGATACTTGTTCATGATCTCCTTCATCATTCACTAGTGAGGTGAACATTTTTACTTGGCCCCGGTCATGTGTTGAGTGCAATCACTATCAAGTATTCAATGACTCCCTCCAGCCTTGTAGTTCACCTATACACAAGAAATTAGGATTGAGATTTAGGAACCCAAGCTAGTATGGACCCCTTGATGTGAGTGAAAAGAACTTTCGGAATCTATAAGCTTCTAGGTGGCTTGACTTTTGGTTTGGCACCAATAAACTTGACCACAACCTTGCCATTGTTTTTCTTCATCAACAAAAAATGGTTATCATTGTACATGGACTTGAAATTGTTAGGCAAGGTGGGCAAAGGGAGAGTAGGTATTGGGCACTCCCTTGTGTGATGACTGGTGACCTTGCAATGTTGATAATAAGACCCAACCTCCTTGTTGAAACACCCATATAGCTCCTTAGACTTAGGAGTTTCCTTGATGGGATTAGGGAAAGAACCAAGTCCCCTTGTCCCATAATCTCTTGCATTGTAGTAGCGGATCTCCTTGTGTAACTCCTCACCCTTGGCTAAAGTTTTCACACAAGACCTTAGGCTTCTCACTTCTTCTTCAAAAGCTTTTACCCTAGCATGGTTAGTCTTAGAAGAAGATGCAATATTTTCATCATTAAGCAAGACCTTAGGTTATACAACTAGATCATCACATGAGGTAGATGCATTGGTTTTAGTGATTTCTCTAGCACCTTCATGCCCACTAGAACCGATGGCCTCATATGCAAGCTCAAGCTCTTGATATCTCATATCTAAGATCACATGTTCTTTCTTAAGCATCTTATGATTTGACTCGAGAGACTTGTTAAGCACGGTTATGTCGTCATGCTTGACGATTTTCTCATTGTGATTATCAAGCAACTTGTTGTGGTCATCTCTAAGTGACTTGTTGGACACTACCAAATCATCATGTTCTTTGCTAAGGTCATTGTGCTTCACAAGTAACTCATCATTTGATAGCTTAAGTTTCTCATGGGTCTCTTCAAGTGCCTTGAGCTTACTCTTTTGTTTCTTAATCATGGAAGTGTATTCATCAAGAAGACCCTTAAGAGCAAGCAGTGAGAGATCATCATCACTACTAGAAGAGTCACTACTATCTCTATCGCTCACCTTTGAGTGCTTTGCCATGAAGCACATAGGTGGAGGTGGAAGTGGAGGCTCTTCATCATCCTTGATAGCATACCGGTGATCTTCTCATTCTTTTCTTCTTCACTTTCACTTGACTCACTTGAATTCTCACCACCGGTTACCCATTCATTGACCAAGAGAGAATGATGTTCGCCCTTCTTCTTGTGGTAGGTCTTGCTTGATAATCTCTTATTGGATGAGCTCTTCTTGTATTACTTGGCATCCTTCTCATCCTCATCATTCTTCTTGCTTGAGCTTGATACACGCTTGTTGGGCTTGGGGCAATCATAGGATAGGTGATCATAACTTCCACAATTGTAGCACTTCCTATTGCTTCCTTCACCATATCTTCTTGATGCCCGAAACTTTTGCTTCTTGGGATCGTAGTTGTAGCCCTTCTTGCCAATCTTGGAAAGCATCTTGGTAGTTCTCTTCATGAGAAGAGCAAGCTTTGCATCATCACTTTTCACTTCACTTGATTCACTTTTGTCTTCGCTCTCACTTGAGGAAGAAGGAGGCTTTGCATTGGTCTTATTGGGCTTGATCTTCTCACTTGCTTTGAGTGCAAGATCTTTCTTTGAGCTTGAGTTGGAAGTAGATGATTCCATTTCTTCCATCATGAACATCTCATGGGAGCGGATCTTGTTCACAACCTCGGTGATGGTGAGGGTAGAGAAGTCCTTCTCAAAGAGAAGTGCCTTGACGATGTTGTACTTAGGCTTAGGGAGCGTTTGAAGGATTTTCCGGATGATTTCCTGCTCGGAAAGGTTAGCAACATTGAGAGCATTGATATTTTGAATAAGCACACTCATCCTAGAATATATTTGCTCTACACCCTCATCATCATTTGTTTTGAACTCATTGAGTTCCACCTTGAGCAATCATATTTTTCCTCACGGATCTTTTTGTTGCCCACATGGATTTCTTTGAGTTGCATCCACACCTCATGGGCGGTATCCAAAGAAAAGACCCGATCAAACAATTCCTAATCTAGTGCCTCAAAGATATGGTTTCTAGCCCACGAGTTCCACTTCGCCTCACTCTCGGTGGGAACACTAGGCAAAGAATACATGGTGGTGTGCCACACATCGTGGTGTTGTGCTTGAAGGTAGCTAGTCATTCTATGTGCCCAAAAGGTGAACCGTTTCCCCGCCAACTTGGGAAGGCCATTGCCACTACATTTCCCCATCTCCCTAAGCGGTTAAGTCAAGCAAATAGGGAGCCTAGCTCTGATACCACTTGTAGGATCAATGGCCCGTAGAAGGGGGGGTTGAATATGGGCCTTCTTTTCAATTTCTAAGACATAATGAAAACCTTAGCCTATCAACTAGTGTTGCCCATATAAAAAGGTTTTTATCTACTACTAAGCACACTAACAAGAGTTTCCTCAGCAAATATCACACTAAGAGATATGGATCACCCTAGTCAAGGTAAGATGCAAACAAGCAACTTAAAGAGAACAAAAGGCAAGGAAACTTAAGTGTGGAAATTAGGTGCTGAAAATAAATGCAAGAATGTAGAGAGAGGAGCACAAGAGAAGTTGACGCTTCCCCCTAATCCACGTTGGATCACTCACTAAGAGTATTGCTCCCCCTCAAGTCACCAAGACTCAAGTGCTCACTAAGAGTACCCATTCTCCATCTCCGGAATGGTGGGTCTCGAACTGTGTACACCAAGCTTTCTTGAGGCTCCCACAATCTCCAAGAGCTCGCCAAGAACCCCCAAAGAACCATGACCGTCTAGGAGCCGTCAAACTCCAAGAGTAACAAGCCCACACACCTTCACTTGACTTGAGCACTCAGCTAAGCCATGTATGCACCTTGAAACTCTTGATCACTAAGAAAGAGCTGAAAGTGCATCTAGGCCCCTAAGTGGATTTTGGTGAATTGAACGACAAGGTGATTAAAGGACTAATGTATTTGTCTAAGATTGTGAGCAGGTTTTCTTTATATATTCATGAGCAACTGTTGAAGTATTTAATTGTGGATGAATAATATGGCTCACATTGACAAAGACAAGTATATGGTGCAAGACTTCATGTGTTTATTGAAAGAGAAGATAATAATAAGTGTACACACTATGGTTCTAAATTGGAAGCTTGCACATCTGTTGTCAATCAAGATCAAGCATTTGAAGCGGGATTTCCAAATGAAGGTTAATTGTGTATGAAGCAAAGTGGAACTCAAAGTGGATTGGATAAGTGATGAAGAGATCAACCGAGATGTCTAGGGTGAGGGACTAAGCAATCTTTGGGGCTGTAGCTAAGCCGCCATTAGTGTTTTGCTAAGGTGAAGTTCTAGCATTTGTGGGGTCTTCAAGTATCATATTCAAACCTTAACCGAAGGAAGCAATGCAAGTCATCAACTTGTTAAAGATTGGCAACATGGAGTGACCATGGATCCAAGTGTGCATTCCTATGCTATATGGAAAGATCCTAAGTAACTAGCTCAAGTATGGACATGCTCAAGTCAAAGGCTATGTTGAAAGCCCTCAAGTGGATATTTGATCAAGTATGGCAAGATTGAAGTTGTTCAAGCTCAAGAGATCAACGGAGTACTTTTATTCTTTCTTGAGTATAGGTATGTCGTACTATCAAGAGGGATGCAACTTAGCGAGTTGACCAAGTCAAAGTGCTCGTTAGTTGACCTAAGTAAGATCTAGCCTTAGAGTGTGCTAACAAACCCTCCTAACCTAACCTGAGTCATTTCATCTTGGTGGTGAAGTGATCGTTTCTTAGAAAGAGGTTTTGGGGGTATCTCAGGGCTGACCGGTGCCGCCCGAGGACCAACGGCTAGTTTTCTCTTTTGAGGGGTATAAATACCCCAAGCCTTCTTCAAGTGAGGGCTGTTGTTTCTAGTGAGTTTGCTGAGGTCCCAAGCCATTCCTAACTAGCTCTAAGCCTTAGTGGCTCTCCCCAACCCTCTCTTTGTGAGATTTGTGGATTCAAGCCATAATCTTTGTGTTGGGTTGAGAAAGTGAGCTTAAGAGTGACCTAGTGAGCTAACAAAAGCATCTCCATAGCTTGAGCACTTTGGTTTTGCGTCTACAAGCTTTGAAGCGTTTGTTACTCTTGGAGGTTTGCCTCCTAGACGGCTAGGCGTCGCCGGCTAGCTCCCAAGGTTGTGGTGAGCAGCGGGAAGTTTGTAAGGGATGCGATCTTGCCTCTTCGTGGAAAAGATCCCCTTAGTGGAAAGGAGGAAAGTGGTTGAAAGAGACCCGTCTTGTTGTGGGAATTGTCCCTTACAAGCTCCTCAACAGAGATGTAGCCATCCCTTAGTGGGTGGTGAACTTCGGGAAACAAATCCTTGCTTCTTCGTGTGGTTTGTCTCTCTAAGTTGTTTTCTAGCATATTACATTTTCTTCCGCTTCGATCTACATGGGTGTGCTACTTGTGTGTGCAGGGCTCATTACCCCACTTGGGATCATCTACAAAGGCCACACACCAAGTTCGGTTCGTGCTAGAAGTCAAGAGGTACTTGAATTTGTTTTTGCAGGTGTTCTGTGCTACACCGGTCTGACCGGTGAGGCGCACCGGTCTGACCGGTGTCACCGTGAATTCTAGTGCTTGACCGGTCTGACCGGTCACCACCACCGGTCTGACCGGTGGAGCACAGTCAGCTCAAGTATTCGGGGAGAAAGAGTTTAATTTGTCGTCACGCCTATTCACCCCCCCTCTAGGCGACATCAAGGTCCTTTCAAGAGCTCCTCAATCAAGAGGAAGAGAATCCTAATGAGCAAGAACACAATCTCCTTCTCTCCTTGGCTACTGTATATCTTCAGAGTGGCAAAGGAAGATCAAGAGACGCAGGGGGTTCATATTTATAGGCCTAGCAAGGGAGGCTATCCGTTGGAAAAGTTTCCCTGAAAAGTAGTACCGTCGGATGAACCGATGGTATACCCTTGTGAAGGCGTCAGATCATCCAGTCACTCACAAGTGCTGATATAGCCGTTGAACCTAGTGACCTAGTCAATACACCAATGATATGCACTGATGCATCTTCGGTCTATTCGGTGTGGACGACCATCCCTTTGGTGTGGTCCTGTGTGATTCAAACAGTGGCGTCAGATGAACTGTTGATGAGCCCTTTATGTGTCGATTCATCCGGTGCTGAAGACAAAGTTTTGGCGTGTCTCTGTATGATTTGAATGTAAGCTTCGGATGAATCATTGAGCACCCCATCGGATCATCCGGTGCTGAATCCATTGAAGCCCAATCAGTACTGTTACCAAACCCTAAGGCATCGGAAGAACCGTTGCCTGTACCGTCGGTTCATCCGACGGTCACTTTCGAAATCCCTAGCTGCCGAATTCATCCAGCGCAACTACAAATGCAGACATCGGTTCATCCGATGCTATGCTTTGAATATTAGCTCGTCCAATTCCAACGCCTTTGAGTTTTCTGTCGATTCTTTTGCTTCTACTTTGTTTCCATAATTACTTTGAGCTGTTTACCAACCAAGGAACTTGAGTGTGCATATTTTCATGGCTTTTGGTGCATGGTCAAGCTACTAGTGCATGAACCCGTCTTAATAATATAGTTTGTTGACGTAAAATCAGCACCTGCCAAGCACACAACAAGCCGGATTAGCTGGCTTCACACACGTGACCCGGGCGCCGAAATCCGAAAGTGTGCCAGTCAATTTTACCTGAAACTGACAAAGGATGAAAACAGTTAGATAAAACCTGGAACTTGCCGGTTGGTACCAGACAGTTCCGTATTTACGGCTATAAAGCTAGTTAGAACGACATATAGACATGAATAAGCTATCTGTCAGCAATTTAAACATCATTCGGGAATTGATAAAGCGTGTAAATAGAGCGTTGCCGAATGGATGACGTAAGCATGATGAAAAATCGGTCTTTATTTAAACAACGTTACAACACGTAACCATGACTGATTATCAAGGATAAAGCATGATAAAATAAATAAAAGCGAAGCATGATCATGAATTTGCAGTAAACAAGCATGCATAGGACAAAAGCACTAGTCTACCGCGTGTCTAGGTGCTTTCAAACCCGTCAAGCATGACATCAAACAAGTAAATCCACCGTATGATACAACTTGTTTGAAATCACACCATCAACCAAGAGTAGATCAATCCACCACGGAGAAGGAACAAACATTGCCAAGGATGATAAATCTATCAGATTGAATCGAATTCTAGTCCACCGGATGACTAGCTCTAAGACAATCGAAAAACCTGCATCTACCGCATGATACCCAGTTCTGTCAAGATCTATGCAAGATCAACAAGCATGAACCCGCAACACGTGACAATCTAGATTGATCCAAATTCGACTATAGAGAACACATGACCCGCTTGCCATGTCAAGCCAAAGACTTGAGCGTGCAATACGTGGATCACAAACAAGATAGAGCCGAATCTAATCATTCTAAATTGGGCAATAAGAGTGTTACATAAATTAAACACAAAAAGTAAAATTCAAAGCAACACATGGTAACTTAATGAATCTATTAGATCTTGCCAAATCTAATAGAGCTGATAACTAGCTCCAAGCTAGATCTTATCCTACTGCATGACTCATGATCCAACAAGGAAACCTTCTTGAACCAAGCTTAAATCTACCGCATGATACTAAGCATGGTAACAAGACTACTTGCATCACAATCTAAATCCACCGCATGATACTAGACATGATACAAGGTTGCCGGTACTTACGGAGGTCGACGGATCGATGGCTCCTCTCGAAAAACTCGACAACACGACTAGAAGGACTCGAAAGTTGGCACGGGGCCGGTTTGTTGTGAATTGTTCGATCCCTATTACAAACACTAAGGGTTTATATTTATACCCTGGTTCTAACATGACTCATAGTCGACCACGATTACAATATTTATTACCTAAAATTAACACCATGGCGTCATGTCCGTCTCGTATCCATCATCAACTCGTCTTCTTCTTTGTATCCAATCCATGTCATCACGCACTCCCGAATGCTTCCGCTTTCATCCGTGGAATAGCTCTGCTGGCGAATGACGATGTACTCCCGACAGCAGACGCCTCTACCGAATGCTTTGAGGAAAACCTCTTGCCGAATGGTGTTCTTCTGCCAAATTTGGCTCACATGTCAGTCTCTTCCCTGTACCAATTTTTGGTGTTAACATATGCCCCTTCAATTACGGGATAAAAGGTGATTTTATTCTGGAATTGACCATAAATACTTAACGTCCCCAGGTCAAATCTGTTCAACACCCGTTCTTTCCTCCTTTAAACCGTTGGAGCCTTCGTCTAGATCCAAACCCTAGCTCATCAAATTTTCAAGCTTCAATCTTCAAATTGCGAACCAAGACCAAGCTCTCCAGGTAAATCTTATTCTCCTCAAGCACATTCGGTATTACCTCTCTCGAATCCCATCTCAAATTTCTTCTTTTGCCCTCTTTTGTTCTTGATAGGCTCTGGCCGCTGAAATCTTGATTCCCGTCGAGGAACAAGCAGCATCTTATTTCCTCGGGCCCGTAGGAGTTTCTGGTCCCTCTGAGTTTATTGCAGCCGAATCCCAGAGGATTCCTTTCAAGATATCATTGACGAAGCCTCACGAGTGGTAGGACACTTTCAAGAACTGGCCTCTGCCCCCAATTGCAGGCTGGAGGAATTGGTACAAGAGGGTACTTGATGACAAAAGCCCCAAAACAAAAAATTGGGACAAACTTCGTATTTCTCATTGCTTAGAATTGTCCCTAGCCGAAACACCCAAAAATGAGAGCCTTTTGATTGCAGCCTCCCACTTTTGGTCTAACGGCGCAAATGCCTTCCTTTTCGGCCATGGGCCAATGTCTCCCACCTTGGCTGATGTTTACATGATGACCAGCCTGAAAGTCACAGGAACTGTGCATCCGTATAAGTACAAGGGCTCTTCCAAGCAAACAGGAGTAAAGACAGGAGTTGGATACAAGAGATATATCCAAAACCTTATCTATGATGGCCCTCTGACTGATGTTGAATACAAAGCTTTCCTGAATATGTGGTTATGCAGATTTATCTTTTGTGGCAGAGCTAATGAGCCAACCCTGAACCATATTGTGATGGCTGAAGACCTGGCTGCTGGTACACCTATTCCCCTTGGGAAGTACCTTCTAGGAAGTGTCTATCATATGCTTCATCAAACCACCTATCTGATGCACACCAGCAAAAAGATCCCCTGTGTCAATGGTCCTTGGTGGTTTGTTCAGATGTGGCTGCAATTATACATGCACCAGATTGTTGCTATTAACCTCAACAATCGGCATTTCCCTTCAACCAACTACAAGGAAGGAGAAACTCAGAGCACCAAAAGCTGTCAAACCTATGGAGAAGCTGCTTCCACTATGTCTATCAACAAAGACATTGGCCAACTATTTGAGCTCTTCTTCAGAGGTTTTGCCAATCCTCTTTGGTTCCCATATCTGGACAATGATAACCTGACTCTTCCTTGTGAATTTAGTTTTGAAACTGGATGTGATGATATACATTCCATAGCAACCTTCAATGCTTTCATCCATCTCTGTATTCTGCCAGCAGAATTCTGTGGAGGAAGGCTGGTTCAGAGTCCCTTTGAGTACTACCAGCCAAACATGATGGCCAGACAATTAGGATGTGGCCAAGTGCCCCCAAGGTTATTTCTCCATGAATTTCTCAAGCCCAGAGAGGGTATCAAGGAATCCATGGAAGCAAGAAGGATTCTTGAGTATAAATGCAGCACGACTATTTATACACCCAAGCCCTTTGTGCCAATAACATTTGCTCATCCTTCTTTCATTCTTTGGTGGCAAGAACTTCATGATCACATTTTTAACATACCAGTACACCCTCTCTGTCTTGAATTAATGCCTGATTTCCAACCAACTTCAGAGGTAATATGTTCATCTCCCTTCTTACATCTGTTTTTAATCATACTCCTCCTCACTGATCATGATTCTATCATTTTGTAGGATACAGTACCTGCCCCACTTGCCAGGACAATCCTTTATGAGATTGAAGGCCCAATCTCTGCTTTGGGATGTCGATCCCCTACTCTGGATCAACTGATGTCTAGCCATGCCGTGCTAGATCCAACTCTTATCAGGCTAGTTTCTGACAAAAGGAAAGCCCCATCTCTGATTGCTTCTTCAACTATCAAGAAGAAAAGAACAAGCAAAAGGCTAGTTATTCATGTCAGAACACCTTCCCCTCCTAAACATAATGCCATTCTTCATTCTGATCATCTTTATCTTTGCATGATTTTAGACCAAAACACAGCAACCAGTGGTTATTTCAGATTTTGCCAATGCTTCATCAACTGGTAAAACTTTCACCATCTTATTCTTTAATCATTTTTCTTCATTGGCACTCACCCCCTACTTGTTAGTTGCAGTGGAAACTTTGGTGGATCAAACTGTGGGGAGTTCTTCTCCTCGTCATGATTCAGTCTCAGTCTCAACAAGGATTCAACCATCTTCTCCTCATCCAGAAGTCTCAGCTTCACCAAGAAATCATCCAGTTTCTCCTCAGCCAGATGTATAAGAGCCTTCCATTGAGCCTGAGCATCCATCTTTTCTATTTTCACCTAATAGATCATTATTAATTTGGCAAGAATTTCTTTTCAGGAGAAAACTGTGTCATCACCCGGTTATTCCTTTGTTGTGAATGACTTGGTTGCCGAAAAAGGAGATGAAGCTTCTTCTAGTCAAGCTTTATTAGAGGAAAATCAAACAAAGCTGAAGGAAATCCTCTCCTTGCCGTAAAGAGAAGTCCAAGACCAAGTTAGGGATGCTGATCTTCTAAGAGAAGCGCTTGAATTTATCGATCAAGATCTCCCTGCTGATATCAAGGCTTCTTTAGAACCTGTTTCCCAATTGGATAATCACTTTGCCGCAGTAAAAAAGGCTTTGAAGAACCAATCCTCCCAACTAGCTTTGGAACAAAGGAGAGCTACGGCCAAGCAATCTGTGAAAGATTTGCATGCTCAAATTCAGAATAATAAGGAATTGCTAGCCAAATTGCAGCCTACACTCATGCTGAAGAAAACCAGAAAAGCTGCATTGGAGGCTGAGCTGAGCAACTTGACAGCTGGGATTGAAGCTGACGAGAAGAAGATGGCTAAACTTCCCGAATCAACAGAGAAAATGCGAAAGGAAGCTTCAGCAGCCCTGCATGTAGAAAGGCAGCTCAAGACAAAGCTCTCTGCTCTGTCTAAAACCCAAGAGGCTGATCAGAAATTGTTGGAGAATATCAACAAGATCATATCAGATGCCACCAATGTAATTTCAAAATACTTGGGTGTGTAATTGTAACAAACAATTCATAGCCGAATGCTTTATCAACTCTGTAGTTTCGCTTTCTGTTAATCTTTATTCTCCATATTTGTTTTGCCTTATCTTGACGAGTAGCCTGTAGATGATTCATTCGGCAATTCTGACCACAGCAATGCTAGTCCCGAAAAACGACCCAACCGCAACACAGCCGAATCTTAACCAGTCAAACCGAATATGACTCAGCTTGAATCCCAAATGACCCGGCAACCATTCGGTCGAAGGAGTCTCTCCACTTTCCAAATTTCTTGGGATATGCACCACGATCTTCAGCCATGATCTCTTTGTTAGTTCCATAAATAAGGACCTCGGGTGCCCCTAACCTTTCACCAAATCCTCTGCCTTCCAAGCCTCTGATAGCTCGAGCTCTTTCTCTTCAAGCACTAGTACTCCCAAGAACTTCATGGCCAACAGTGGCAACAGGCGCCCGGCCAGCGACGAGGCTGAAGGGAACCGCGCCGACGCTCGTCAGAGGGGTGATCGTCTGCTTCTTCACAACCTTCTTTTAGATCTTGTCTCATCCCTGACGATTTTCTTTGTGCTTTCAGGGTCATCCGATGGAACCCCGCTCCTGCTCCAGCTGCAGCTCCGGCCGCGGCGGGTGACTCCTCGGGGTCATCCAGCCGATCCTACTCCTCCAGGTCTTCTGGCTGGGACTCGCGCTATACTGACCGCGACGCCCGCTGGTTCCTGGAGGAACGTGACGTGACCCGACACGAACTGGAGATTATCTCCAAACAGGCCGGGATCGCTGACCTCGAGTGGCAGCATCGGCGCAAGCAGTTGCTCGAGGCCATCGATGGTGAGTCCTGCAACTTGCTCAATTTCAATTCAATCTTGAACAACACTAACTGCCGTTGCTCTGTGAGCCCCGCAGATCGCGATGCCGAGCTCAATCGGCTAAAGGCGCTGGCCGAGAAGCTTACGAACAAGGTGAACGCTCCCGGAGACACGCCGGAAGTTCGCCTTGGCGCGGTGGCAAGCCGCGTAAACGAAGTGGCCCTGCATGGCGTCCGTCTGGGCACTGCCTTGGGCCTAACCACCATGTTGACGCGCACCAGCGTCGACTACTCCACGCAGCCGCCCGGCTTCGACGGTGGCGCGCCGGAGGACCTTGACGACATCGAGGCCACTGTGGAGCACCTCGATGGCCATGGCGCCGCCATTGCCGACTCCATCCACCCCCAGTCTGTTCTGAACAGGCTGTTTGATTAGTTTGTAATAGGGGTCATGGAATTTCGGCAATGAAATGAAAATTTATCTTTTGCAGTTGTCTTGTGATAACTTTCCTAATTTGTGCATACAAATCTTCATTGTTTTGAACGCATTCGGGAACTTTTCCTCTAGCCGAATGCGCACAAACTTTTGCCCCTTGGCACAGAATCCGCAGAGAATCCTCATTCGGGAATCATGAACACTATTTTGTTGAAACAACCCTTCGCATCCAAGAAAAACCCTCGTCGTTTGGTATTCCCATCAATGCGCCAGCCAGTCATCACTCCCGATGTATTTCCACTGCTAATAAAATAGCTCTTCAATGCTCTACAAATCCACTTGTACACACTTTCATCATTTCATTCCCTCTCGTCTTCCTCTTCCAGAAAAAACCCCCAAAGCCATGGCAGACAAGGGGAAAACACCATGCGAGGAGAACAGCCTCCCACCAAAGAAGTGAACCATTCGAGAGTAATCTTCTCTTCCCATTCCTTTCTCTTGATCTTGATTGCAATCTCGTGATTAATCTTTCTTTGATTTCAGCTTCAACCTGTTGTCGGAGGACATTTTCGGCACTGAAGAAATTCCTGAGCACATCCGCTTCGACTCCTCGGCTGAAGAAGAAGACGCTACGCATGAGCAGAAGGCCAACCATCAACTGCGTCGTCGCATTCGGCACTTAGAGCATGATCTGCGGGACATCACCGCCCATTGCTGTGCCGAACGCGAACGCCGCATGAGCCTGAAGGCCGCATGGGACAGTTTGATGGAAGTTGCAGAACACGCCAGCCCCCAAGGTTTCCGCGTTGCCATCATGGTGGTCTTAGAGCAGCTGAAGAGGGACGAGCTCAAAAGGAAAAGCGCTGAGCCAAAGAAATGAAGATACTTTCGCTTCTTCCCCCTGGCCTTCTGCTTCCTGCAGGCCTTCTTTTGTAATCTTAAGTAGTTGTATTGTTAATAGAAGAACATGCAAGAACGTTTATGATGCAAAAAATATTTTTGTGCTAAGGGCAATACACTTTAGTATTGGCCATTTTCCCTTTATTAGATTTTTTTTCTGAAGGCGGCTTCCTCCCGAATGCCGGCTATTTCCGTTTCTCTGACGCTTGGAACAACAATCAACGATCAACTTCAATACTAGGTTAATATTTCTTCAAGTATCTCCCGTTTATAGTAGCAGTGAATTCTTCTCCCAGCAAAGTTTTCAAGATGTATGCATTTCCAGGCGTGCACCTAACCACCCGAAAAGGACCTTCCCAATTTGGAGACCACTTACCGAATGCACTGTACTTAGTCCCAATCGGCAATAATGCTTTCCAAACCAAATCTCCTTCTGCAAATTGCTTGACCTTTACCTTCTTGTTATAGTACTTAGCAACTCGCATTTTGTTTTTCTCAATATTTCCAAGGCCCTAAGACGAATCATATGCAAACCTTCTAATTCGTCCATCATTAAGTCATTGTAATCCTTGGAACTTAAATCCTTTTGCAATATTATTCTCCTTGAGTCTGACTGCATCTCCCATGGCAAGATAGCATGATGTCCATAAACCAACTCACAAGGAGATGTCTGTGTAGCTCCATGAGGAGCCATTCGGTAAGCCCATAATGCTTCATTGAGTACCGAATGCCACCTTTTTGGCTTCTGATCAATCTTCTTTTGTATAATCTTGATCATGATCTTGTTAGAAGCTTTTGCCTGACCATTAGCTTGGGCATAATAAGGAGAAGAATTTAGTAGTTTGATCCCCATACTTTCAACAAAATTTCTGAACTCTGAAGATGTAAACTGAGTTCCTTGATCTATTGTAATTGTCTGAGGAATTCCAAATCTGTAAATGATATGTTCTTTGACAAACTCAACCATATTTTCTGATGTCACCTTCTTCAATGGAATTGCCTCAACCCACTTAGTGAAATAATCTATTGCTAAAAGCACAAACTTATGCCCCTTGCTAGATGGAGGATTTATTTGGCCAATCAAATCTATTCCCCATCCTCTGAATGGCCATAGCTTGATAATAGGATTTAGAGCTGATGCTGGAACTCTCTGAATACTTCCAAACTTCTGACAATCTTGACAACCCTTGTAATATTCAAAGCAATCTTCTAGCATTGTCGGCCAATAATATCCAGTTTTCCTAATGACCCACTTCATTCGGTAAGCTGACTGATGTACTCCACACAGCCCATCATGCACTTCACTCATCATCCTCTTCGCTTCTTCTTGACCCAGGCATTGTAGCAACACCCCATCCATGGATTTTTAATATAAATGTTTATCAAGAAGAACAAACTTTATGGCTTTATACCTCAGCTTCCTAGAGACCTTTCGGGATGGATTCTCCAAATAATCAGCAATTTCTTTTCTCCAATCATCTTCTGCTAGACCACTCCCAAAAGCATATACATCGATGGCAAACACTTCTTGATTCTCTCTATAACCCGAAGCACTTTGAGCTAGCCTGTTTGCCTCTCCATTGTTTTCTCTAGGAATATGTTGTAGAATTACTAACTGAAAGCTTTTCAGGATTTCTTTGCACTCCTCATAGTAATTCGTCAGGATATCATCTCTGCATTCATATTGGCCATTCAATTGTTTTATAACTAGCTCTGAATCTCCAAAAATCTCAACTGCAATGGCCTTTGCCTCTCTCAAGTATTGAAGCCCTCTGAGCAATGCTTCATACTCAGCTTGGTTATTTGTGACAGTAGGTTGAATAGGAATAGCAAATTCAAACATTTCTCCCTTGGGTGAAATTAATAAAATACCTACTCCACCACCTTTGACATGAAGATCCATCAAAAAATAAAGCCCAAGGAGTAATCTCAAGCAAATTAATTGATGAACCATGATGTTCGGTAATGAAGTCAGCAATAATCTGTCCTTTAACGGCTTTTGCCGACTCAAACCTTAATTCAAACTCAGACAAGGCTAAAATCCATTTGCCAATTCTTCCATTCAAAATTGGCATTGACAACATGTGTTTAATTACATCAAATTTTGAATATATAATGCATTCGACATTCAACAAATAGTGCCGAAACTTTGTACATGAGTAATAAACACACAAGCAAAGCTTCTCTGTAGCCGAATATCTTGTTTCGGGATCAAGCAATTGTCGGCTAAGGTATGCAACTACTCTTTCTTTTCCCTCAAATTTTGGTATGAGGGACGATCCAATGGTTTGGGTATCGGTCGCCACGTACAACTTAAAGGCTTGTTCAATTGTGGCCTTCATATATTCCTTGATTTCATTGAAAGCCTTCTGTTGTTCGTCACCCCATACAAACTTCTGATCCTTTTTGACTCTTAACAGTGGAGAAGAAGGCAACACCTTTTGTGACAAATTTGATATGAATCTTCTCAAAAAATTGATCTTGCCAAGCAGTGACTGTAATTCCTTAAGATTGGTTGGAGGAACAACTTCATTAATAGCTTTCATGCTTTTCTTACCAACTTCTATTCCTCCCTCATGCACCAGAAATCCTAGGAACTCTCCGGCTGAAACTCCAAAAGCACATTTGTTCGGGTTCATCTTAAACCCATGTTTCCTAGTGCATTCTAGAGTTTTCCTTACATCAGCCAAATGTGATTCATGACCCAATGACTTGATCACGACATCATCAATATATATCTCCACAATTTTGCCGATCAACTCGTGAAAAATATAATTCATGGCTCTTTGATAAGTTAAACCAGCATTCTTCAACCCAAGAGTCATGACAATCCACTTAAATAACCCTATATGTCTAGGACATCTGAAGGTTGTCTTTACTACATCCTCCACTGCCATAAAAATCTGATTGTACCCTGCATTGCCATCCATGAAGCTCATAACTTTATGCCCAGCAGCAGCATCAACCAACAAGTCAGCAATAGGCATTGGATATCCATCCATGGGTGTAGCCCTGTTTAGATCTCTAAAGTCTATGCAAACCCCCATCTTTCCGGTTTTCTTGTAAACAGGAACAATATTAGAGATCCACTTTGCATATCTGCATGGCCGAATGAAATTTGCTTCTATTAATTTCTCAACCTCTTTTTTCACGTCGGCCAATACTTCATCCTTGTAAATTTTTCAGGGAGGTTGCTTGTAAGGTCTATAACCAGGCTTGATTGGCAACCGATGCTCAACAATGGAACGATCCAAACCAGGCATCTCCGAATAATCCCAAGTGAAACAATCTTTATATTCTTTTAATAGCTTAATCAACTCTTCTCTGAAACCTGAATCCAAGTTAGTACTGATGAATGTCGGCCTTGGCTTGTCACCATCTCCAATGTCTATTTCTTCCAATTTATCGACCGACATAAATCCACGTCCTAACTTCCCTTCAGTTCCATCAATTGGATTCCATTAAAAATTACTATAAGAACCGACTGCTTGAATCGGCTATTGATCACTGCTGACTGGTTCAACAAGACCTTCACCCCAGTCCCTGCTTGAGAAGCAATCTATGCCTTGATACTCCCAGAAGGCTGGTTCCACATTAGCCACGCTTACCGAATCATATGCTTGGACAACTTCCACATCGTCATCTACCCACTGAACAAGCTATTGATGCATAGTAGATGGAATGCAGTAGTTCACATGGATCAAATCCCTTCCAAGTAGCAAGCTATATGCCTATTTTCCTTCAATGACAAAGAAGGTTGTAAGCAGAGTCTTAGATCCGATCATCAAATCTACATGTACACAGCCTTTAGTGTCTGACGGATTTCCAGCAAAATCATTCAAAACTATGCTCGTTGGCGTCAAATATCCAAGGCCCATGCCAAGCTTTTTGAATGTAGTATATGGCTTCACATTGACAGCAACTCCACCATCAACAAACATCTTAGTCAATGGCTTCCCGTTGACGTACCCTCTTAAGTACAGTGGTCTCATGTGCCGATTCTTGGCTGGCTTATCAAAAGTAGCTTGCTTGGCCAACATTAACTGTGTCATCAGTCCAAATTACTCAGCCTCATCCATATCTAGCAATATTTCCTCCTGCACAATTTGATTGGCTGGAGCCATGAATTCATTCGGCAGGAAACATACCATGCATGTATGAGACAAACGACCAGATTCATCAGGTTTGTCTTTTGGGCGCCACACTTGTCTCTTCTTAATTACTGCCTGCTTCAGTTCCTGATTCCTCAAGCGCTGTACCCTTATCTTCTGGCTTCTTCTTAAACCAGGTGGGCACCACTGTCCCTTTTGCCAGACATACCCATGATATTCTTCTTCTTCATGATCAACCCACCTGTGATCAGCATACCTTTTCCTCGGTTGATCATTAATCTTATTTATTTTTAGGCGTCGACCATCACTAGGATGCACCCTTCCAATTCTTTCATGGATGGATCAGCGATTGGCAGTGTCTTGCCTGTATTCGGTATACCTGTTGCTGCATTCGGGATAGTTATTCCGTGTGGGAAGCTTTAAACCTTCGTTCCAACAGTGTCTGAAGAAGGCACATCCCCAATGTGCACACTCTTGTTCTCGCATATATTCCTCTTGTTCCTTCCTATACATCTCTTCTTCATATATCCGCTTCTCCTCTTCGTACTTGTGCCTCTGGTAGCGCTCCTTTTCTTGCTGACGCTGCCATTTATTGAGGAGAATATGCGAAGTCACCCTGGGTTTTGAGGATTCACCCACTTCAATTTGACTATTCGGGAAGCGAGGCTCTTTCTTGTGAATTTGTTCAAATGTGACTTGTCGAGTGGGATCAACTGAGCCATCCTGCTTTGCCTTTTCCAAAGTCAAAACTTTCACCTTTTCTTTCCCTTTAGGCTCAACAGCGTTTACCATGTTAATTGAGAACCCGATCATGTTCTAGGGGAATGGGTTACCATCCAATTTCATCTTATTATAACACTTCAGATGTCCTTCTTGGATAGCTTTCTGAATCCTTACTCTAAAGATCCTGCATTCATTGATGGAATGAGAATTTCTATCATGAAATCCACAGTACTTCTTATCTTTCACTCCATCAGGCTGAAGCATAGAATGCCCCTCTGGCAACTTGATCCGGCCTTCTTTCACGAGGAAATCGAAGAGCTTATCTTCATTGGTTACATCAAAATCATAGGTGCCTTTAGTTTGCTTGATCCACCTCTGATTTACTGTCAATGGCTCTTTGCCCCACACAATCTCTGCTGCAACTATTTCCTCTTCATCATCATATTCATCTCTTTGATATGCCCTTTCGAGGAATTGATCGTAAATTTCAGCTATATCATTGTGCCTGATAATTCCGGAGTCTTTCTTGAAGCCATATGCTTGATTGCTCATCAATGACAATTTGTGTGACAGCTGGCCAAGGTCGTCGAATTCCATCCCGAGTAGCTTCTCCCGAATGGCTGGCAACATTCCTGCTACAGCCATACCAGCCAATTGATCATCTGGTATGTTCAGAGAGAAACACATGCTTTTTGTCTCACTGAATCTCCTGAGGAACTCCATTGGTGTTTCATTGTTCCTCTGCCTCAAGGTAGTCAGATCAATTTGCTCATTACTGCCAGTGTAATAATGGGCATGGAACTTTTGCTCCAAATCTTTCCAAGAGCAGATTGAATGAGCAGGTAGAGAAGTGAACCATGTGAACGCTGGGCCTATCAAGGACAGAGGGAAGTATCTAATTCTGAAGGCCTCATCAGCGGAAGCTTCCCCAAGCTGCATTAGGTACCGGGCTATGTGTTCCACAGTACTGGTATCATCTTGTCCTGAAAACTTAGTGAATTCTGTGGGAACTTTCATCCTATTTGGTAGTGCTACCCTTTGGTACCATTCTGGGAAGGGAGATGTATACATGTGTCCTTGATTCTTAGGCTTCAGACCGAATTGATTTTGCAGCACATCGGTCATTCTTTGCACCAGGAGATCAACATTGGTGTCTTGATTCCCTGGTCTTCCAGCAGGCATCCCTGTAGCACCACCATACCCAGGATTCAGGAAAGCATCGATAGCACTATGATCCATGAACTCTGAATACCCATTCCCGTACATATTCCTTTGCAGCCTATTACTTGTTGGAGCTATCCTGTAAGTAGAGACAGGTTGAACTCCAGTAGTACCGAATGCCATCTCACCATATGTGCGTGGATTAGGTATTGCTTGATGAGGGTTTTGCTGGATCGGTTGACTGCCCACATATTGAGTTGGCTGAACACTCATACTTTGCTGAGGCGGCTGAGCACTTGCATCTTGACGAGGTGGTTGGCCATTAGTAGTAGCACTTGATTCTCCTGTTTCATTAGCCGTCTCATTACCATTAGGCCCCTGGGGTGGTGTTCGACTAAGCACCTGACCAGTTGGCCCTTGTGCTCGCTCAAAATGTTTGTCCACGCTTAGGCCAAAGACACCAACCATCATCTGTCGGAAGCTATTTAAAAATGCAATGTTGTGTCTGGCCATTATTTCTTCCATAGCTTGCCGCACCATAGCAAAAGCTTCTTGTTTCTCTGCAGCAGTAGTGGCATCAGTCTCTCCTGGCATCAGAACTCTTGGCATCTCTGTCCTGAGGAATGGCACACCACTCCTATTCTTGGAAAAAGACAACAGACACTTCTGCTGGAACTGCTCCACAGCCTCTTTCAGTATCAGTTGATGTTCTGAAGACAGTTCATTCAAGGTGACATCCAGGACAGCTTGGATTTCAGGCATCTTGATCGACTTGAGTGTCCCACTTGGCGTGCCAAAAAGTGTGTTGACGTAAAATCAGCACCTCACGCCAAGCACACAGCAAGCCGGATTAGCTGGCTTCACACACGTGACCCGGGCGTCGAAATCCGGAAGCGTGCCAGTCAATTTTCCCTGAAACTGACAAAGGATGAAAACGGTTAGATAAAACTCTTCTACCGAATGATGATGCACTCCCGACCGCAGACGCCTCTACGAATGCTTTGAGGAAAACCTTCTGCCGAATGGTGTTCTTCTGCCAAATTTGGCTCACATGCCAGTCTCTTCCCTGTACCAATTTTTGGTGTTAACACAGTCAAACACTACAAACTAGCAATCCAAGTGTCCTTCATCACCTTGTGACGCTTGGAACTAACAAAGTCCTTAGCCTTGTAGTATTTGTCCATTGATCGTCTATAAATTCAAATTGAGGGGTCTCCTTTTCATTCAATACTCAGATAATAACCCAAGATATAATCCGCTACAAAACAAAGGTTAGTCACAACCATATGGTTGTCATTTATCACTGAAACACACCCTTACCAAATGCGCGAAAGGGCCTATGTGGTTACATGCATCAGCTCTGTAGTAATCAGCCGATCTGCTGTCAGCGATCAACTGTCCATATTCCATTTATTTGTGTACTTATATTACTTTGTTCCTAAATAATTATCTCTAGAAGTCTGTTTACTTCACAACCACATTTTTCGGACGACTCTTATTAAGTACGTAGCAGACAAACAAATAACTCAAATCTTGTAGGTGGCCCATGCTTCCATGTCTGTGAAGCAATCTGCTGACCATATTCTTTTAAAAAAGGTATTTTGCATCCCTTGAGTGTTGCAAATGTGCGGTATCCATACATCATATTTCATTTGGTGCAAATCAATCCTTTAACTAACTAATTTTGTGCATTTATCATCTCACCTTATAGTTTAACAATAGTTTAGTGAAATATACTGGCGGTTTATGCCACACAATCATTTAATTAATCAATAATCACTACCTAGAATGCAATATGCTAAGTCAAACATATAAAGTTCACAATTTTTTGTTTTAAAAAAGATCACAATGGATACCCCAAAATTCGTTTTGAAAAAAATAGTGACACTGATTCACACTAAATTATTATAGAGATTGGTTCAACATGATACATGATTAAGCAATAATTAGCAAGATGATTGCATGATCTAAATTGCTATTATATGATACTAAATCATTATTAAAACTAAGGTGGTGTTGATTAATATGAACTAGTCCAGATAGTTAAGGGGTTGATTTACACCAAATGAAATATAAGGGATGAATGTCACATTTTTGCAATACTTGAAGATGAAAAATACACTTCTTTCTATTCTATTTTGTAGTAGTAACATCAACATCAGCATCATGCTTGCTCAATGTACAGCTGGCAGATTCGGATGGGATATTATTTCTTTAAGAATCAATCATTTCAGCCAAAAGACAAAAATCGTGAGGAAATACGAGATGTGCTGCAGGAGTGATAATATTTTCTAACGATTTATTTTTTCAAATGGCCAACAGCCGCGTGAGCTCAAGAGCAAAACGCCGATCGGCTGTTGTTTCTGTAGCCCATCTGCACTTGTCAGTTGTCAGGCATCAATCGGGTACTTGGGTCTGCAAATTTGTGCTGAGAAATTAAATATACTTCCTCATTGAGGAACGGTGCTACGAAAGTACGAAGAGTGTACAAATGCTATCTTGCCCACGATCTGATGGCATAGGCACATAGCATGGCTCAAGACCATTCTACACCGCCCATGACAGCCACCCTTACCAGCGCTGAGCTTCTGCAAGCTCAGGCACAGCTTTGGTGCCACACCATGGGCTACCTCAAATCCATGGCGCTGCAAAGCGCGATCAAGCTCGGTATCCCCACGTCCATCCACCGCTGTGGCGGCACTGCCTCCCTGTCCGAGCTACACGCTGCTCTCCCGGTTCCCACAAGCAAACGACCATGCCTGTCTCGCCTCATGAAGCTGTTGAATGCTATGGGAGTATTCAAAGAGGGCGAGGCAGGTGTGTACTCTCTCACCCCAGTATCTCACCTCCTTGTGGAAGATGTTGATGGCAGCCAGACATGCCTGTCACAGTTCACAGTCATGGGCACTTCACAATTCCATTTTGCGGCATCTCAGCAACTGGCCGAGTGGCTGAAGAACGAGGGCGATGCGGCTGCAGAGACGCCGTTCATGATGGCGAATGGAGCGGGACTTTACGGCTACATGAGTATTGACTTGGAGTACGGTGAGCTGTTCAACGAGGCGATGGGTGCTGACAGCCGCTTTGTGGCAGAGATCGTCATGCGTGAGTGCGGTGAGGTGTTCGCCGGGGTGACATCTCTAGTCGATGTCGGAGGCGGGGATGGGACTACGGCGAAGGCCATTGCAAAAGCCTTCCCGCATGTGAGGTGCTCAGTCTTGGAGCTTCCCCAAGTGGTGGACACCGTGTCGGTTGATGGCACGGTTGAGTTTGTTGCAGGTGACATGATGGAGTTCATCCCTCCAGCTGATGCTGTGTTACTCAAGGTATGAGTGAGTGTGTGGCTATGGAATAATAGTACCTACTAATTGTGTTTATTTAGTTTCATCTTCAACGCATAAGTTTTTTTTGCTTATTGCAGTATGTGATGTACATAGGTTAGTGTTTGTGCTATTTTTAAAACACTTGATTTACGCGATTAGAAATATATGTTTCTTATCACAGTTTGTGCTGCATAACTGGAATGATGAGGATTGCGTTAGAATCTTAGAGCGATCAAAGGAAGCTATTTCTACTCGAGAACCCAAGGGAAAGGTGATAATCATAGACACGGTGGCAAGCTCGGTATCCAAACAAACAACTGAAGCCCAACTTTTGATGGATCTATGCATGATGGTGCTGACAACGGGTGCAGAGCGAGACGAGGAAAAGTGGCATAAGTTATTCCTGAATGCAGGGTTCAGCCAATACAAGATTAACCCTGCCTTAGGGTGTCGATCACTCATAGAGGTCTACCCATAGACCATATATGTCTACCGGCTATGCCCTCGGAAAAAGAGGCTATGGCTTCTCCAATGTACCTTACACAAATCTTATATTCTTGTGTGTTCAATCATCTTGTAAAAGATTTACCATCAGTTTGCGAGTACTTTTAAGTTCTTTTACGTTCTACTTGGTGCCTAGGCACAACATTTGGCCGTTCCATACTTAGTGCAAAGAGATATAACCGATATCGAACATCGCGTCTTCGTCTGAGGCTCAGTGCCTCAGTTGTGTAGTCTGTTCGAAACCGAACAGAGGAACACCCTAGTAGCATGTTCACAGAACAGAGGATGACAAAATCTGAAATGCAGTAATGGGAAGCTTTTGCACCCCTCAGCTATTACCTGTACAAATGAACTAGTAGGAGTTAGAGTTCCAAAGAATGAAAATTTGACAAATTGAACATGATGGTAGCCGCCTGCAAAGAGTTCGGGTCGGCCCACTTCTGAAGCCGCACCGCTCCTCGATTTGGCCCACGGTTCGAATCGATCTGACCCCCAGAAGAAAAGGGATCGAGAGCGTCGTGACCCATGTGGCCCACGGTGACCCTCAGGTCGACCCCGACGGCTCTCCTCCCGTCGCCCCGTCCTCCTCCTGGCCGCCGCAGATCTCCGCCCGTCTCTCCATCCGGCTGCCTCTGCTCTCCCCCGATCCGTTCTTGCTTCCTACGCAGCCACCGGATCGAGGTCGCTGCCTCGGGTCGACCCTCCGCCTCCTAGATCGCCGCGTTGCCGCTTGCTGCTGACCCCACTGCTGGCAGCGGGGACCTGTCGAGGACGTCGTCCGCGCGGAGGTGAGCATCCCCCTCTGATGACCCTCCTCCTTGCTATGTGGATATATCCGGCACCACTGTGAATTCATTGCTCTGGTTCTTATCGAGTTAGTTGTTGCATTTGAAACTGCGTTTTCGACCCCTATGGGGATGCATGGGGCGTCGGATTTGGATTGGATTGATCCTACCCTTTATGGCTGCTAGACCAACCTTCGTGCCGGTTGATATAAGCAACATTTGTGCAGGATCTAAGCAGCAATGACCTCCTTTATCTTACGGAGGCGGCTAAACAAAGAGCGCTCTCCATTTAAGCTTAATGCAGAGCCCTGTGAGGTTACTTCCAGTGACACAAAAGTTACTTATCTCAACAGAAAAAAGCACATATGAGGAAGTAACTTTTAGTCATACATGGATAGCACTTCCAGGTTACTTCCTACGGCACAAAATTACTTCAATTATCAGAAAAGAAGCACACCGGAGGAAGTAACTTTGTATCGCGGGAAGTAACTTTGTGTCGCGGGAAGTAACTCTGTGTCGCGGGAAGTAACTCTGTGTCGCGGGAAGTAACTTTTATGTCACAGGAAGTAACCTTAGAGGGCTCTCCATTTAAGCCTAATGAAGAGGCCTCACCGTTTAGATTTTGCGTTATGTTATTCATATATCCACATTAGAACCACCTATTTTACCCTCCTGAAATTTGTTAATGTTTATCTGTCATCTGCCTCCCCTCCAAAAGAAGAAGAAACCCTTTCACTTGTTAAGAGACATCGTCACTTTTTTAACCCAGCCTTTTTTCACAACTTTTATAATACTCTCTAATTAAATTTATGTTTCTCTCAATGTTTTTAAGCACTAACTACCTTCTACGGCTGGGGTGTGCCTCATTCGTTACGAGTGTCACAATATAATGTGATTGACAATAGAATAATGTTTTTCAGTTAATTTCTTCATAGACAGAATAATGTTTTTCAGTTAATTTCTTCATAGACCTATTGGTACTGCTTTCTACTCCAGTCAAACTAATCCAGTTCGCGTCTATGCCCTATAAACTACATAGGGCTGATTTCCTTTTGGTGATTGTTTATCTCATAAATAACATAACTGAAAAGTGGGTGGCTGTAAGATCTAGTCACGTATTAGGGGATTGAATATAAGACTTCTTTTTCAAGCTCTAAGGAAAACAAGGAACCTTAGCCTATCAACTAGTGTTGCCCATTCTAAAACAGTTCTTTCGTACTACTAGAGCACACTAACAAAAGTTTCCTTAGCAAATATCACACTAGGAGGTAAGAAACAACCTAGGCAAGATATGAAGCACACAAGCGAAAGACAAGAGCAAAGACGAGGAAACTTAAGTGCGGAAATTAGGTGCGGAAATTAAGTGCTAGAAAGTAAATGGGAGGCACAAGAGACGACTGTATTTTTCCCCTGGTATCGAGAAGTTGACGCTTCCCCCTAGTCCACGTTGGAGCACTCACTTAGAGTATTGCTCCCCCTTGAGTCACCAAAACACAAGTGCTCACTAAGAGTACCCGTTCTCCATCTCCGGAACGGTGGGTCTCGAATCGTGTACACCAAGCTTGTCTTGAGGCTCCCACAATCTCCAAGAGCTCACCAAGAACCCTCCAAACACCGAGACCGTCTAGGAGCCGTCAAACTCCAAGAGTAACAAGCCCGCACACCTTCACTTGACCTGAGCACTCAGCTAAGCCATGTATGCACCTTGAAACTCTTGCTCACTAAGAAAGAAGGCCCTCAATCAAGAGGAAGAGAATCCCAAATGGCAAGAACACACTCTCCTTCTCTCCTTGGCTGCAATGGATCTTCAGAATGGCAAAGGCAACTTAAGAGAGGCAGGGGGGTCATATTTATAGGCCTAGCAAGGGAGGCTAGCCGTTAGAATAGGTTTCCTGAAAAAGTAGTACCGTCGGATGAACCGATGGTCTCCCCCTGCAAAGTGTCGGATCATCCGGTCACTAATAGCATCCAATATAGCCGTTGAACCAAGAAACCCAGACAATGCACCGACGCTATACACCGATGCCCCGTCGGATCATCCGATCACTAATAGCGTCCAATATAGCCGTTGAACCAAGAAACCCATACAATGCACTGACGCTATATACCGACGCCCCGTCGGATCATCCGGTGCTGAAGACTTCACACTCGGGGCGGTACTGTATGATTTGAATTAAACCGTCGGATGAACCGCTGAGTATACCTATCCAAGCGTCGGTTCATCCGGTGCTGAAGCATTTGACTTGGCGCGTCTCTGTATGATTTAAATCCAACCGTCGGATGAACCGATGGTCAAGGGTCGGATCGTCCGATGCTTAAGCTCTGAGCCTTGACCCATACTGTAGCCAAACCCTAAGGCGTCGGATGAACCGATGCCTGTACCGTTGGTTCATACGACGGTCTGTTTTGAATACTTTGGCCACAGAACTCATCCGACGCATCTAGAAAACAGGGCGTCGGATCATCCAACGCTATGAACTTCATTTTAACTCGTCCAATTCAGCGCCTTTGAGTTTTCCGTCAATTCTTTTGCTTCTACCTTGCTTCCATGAACTCTCTGAGCTAGTTGACAAACAAGGAACTTGAGTGTGCATATTTTTATAGCTTTTGAGTGCATGGTTAAGCTACTAGTGTACGAACCCCTCTTAATAGTACGATCGAACACTACAAACTAGCAATCCAAGTGTCCTTCATCTCCTTGTGACACTTGGAACTAACAAAGTCCTTAGGCTTGTAGTATTCATCCATTTTTAGTCCTTGAATTCAAATTGAGGGGTCTCATTTCATTCAATACTTGCGACAATAACCCAATCTGAAATCCGCTACAAAACAATGGTTAGTCACAAGCATATGGTTGTCATTTATCACCGAAACACACCCTTACCAAAGGTGCGAAAGGGCCTAGATGCTTACAATCTCCCCCTTTTTGGTGATAGATGACAACACGAGTAGAGATATACGAAAATTTGAATTTAAAAGCATATAAACTCTACTTCTAATGCATGAAACAAGATAGGCTATAAACACACATGCATTAAGGTAAACAAGCACCACAAACATGAGTAGACATGTAAATCAACGACAAGCACAAAATCCAAATACATGTCTCATCATGAAACTCCACAAAGCGAGAGAGGCTACAAAGACTTGAAATCCTGCACTCTCCCCTAACTCCGCCTATCTATCTCCCCCTTTGGCAACAAGCACCAAAAAGGAGTATAATGCTGAGGTGGAGAGGAAGGATCCGGCGGTGAGGTAGAGACAGTCCTCGAAGGTCGAACGGAGAAGCCGAAGGCGGCGTCGTCGTCGTCGTCGTCCTCGCTGAGAAGAGACCAAGTCAGAGAGGAGGGACCCGGAGCCGGAGGAGGTGGAGCTGGTGGAGCTGTAGTCGTCCTAGTGCCTGAAGTCGGAGCCTGAGTGGCCTCGGGACCTGGAACCTCAGGGTCGGAGGCGAGCGCTGAAGAGATCTGCTCGGAGATAGAACGCAGGTAGTAATCCTCCTGGCCCAGACCCTCTGCCCGTGGTGTAGTGAAGCTCGGAAGAGGTGAAGACACCTACAAACTGGGCAGAGTGGTGCGAGCTGGCGCCTCAAAGACAAGGGCTCCTGTGGTGAGTGGAGACGGCAGCTGTGACGACGTCGGAGTGGTCATCTGAAGATGGTCCAGGTAGGAAGAAGTGACAGCTGCCTGTGGTGTCGTCGTCTGGGGTACCGCGAACATCCCCGTCTGAAGAAGTGGTGACTGTGGAAAAGTCGCGAGGGGGACGTTCACGAACCCACCCAGCAGGGGAGGTAAAGGTGCGGTCGGGTTCGCCCGGAGCCGCCGAGCGGTCGGTGGTCGGGGAATCGCAACCCCCGACCGCTGGAAAAGCTGACCGAGGCATCCAGACATGAACATGAACATATGAGAGGTCATCATCTGGTGCTGGAGCATCTGTTGCCTCTGTGCCTCCTGCTGCTGACGGATCCCCTCAAGGATCACCTGCTGTGACTCCAGGTACTGCTGAAACTGTGCCTGCATCTGCTGCTGTACCTACAGTGTGGCTTGAGTCTGAGCAGCCATAGCTTGGATCAGTGTAGTGAGCTGGTCTGGCTAGGTCACCTGAGCAACTGTGATCGTGGGAACCGGTGACTCAGCCTCTCTCTGGCCTGGCAAGGTGGAGCCTCCTGCCTCATCATCGTGAGTGCGACGGACTCGGAACACGGGCTCGGGAGCTGGCACAAAGTCCTCGTCGTCACTGGAGGACTCGTCGTCTGTGGCGAAGTACTGTGGGAGAGGTGCCTCAGCTGCTGCTAGTGTCGCGTCCTGTCTAGCTGCCTCGTCCATCACAGTCTCAGCTGCTGCCCGTGCCTGTAGAGTCTCCTCTGCTCTCCTCAAGCCTCTCGGGCCTCTCCTCCTGTCTCCTGGCATCGGAGGTCGGTAGGTCGGGAACACGAACTTCGACATCTCTAACATCCCGACGTACCTCTGGGCCTCAAGATGGTACAACAGCCAACTGATCTAGTGAGCGAAGGGCTGCTGTCGTGTCATCCCCATGCCATCCATAATGGCGTCCTCGTTCTCAGCAAGCATGATATCAACAAGATCAAACGGGCGCTTCGCCATCACGTACATCAGGAGCCACTGCTGCACCCCTATCAAAGACTTTGTGTTCCCCATCATATAGAGCACAGACCTCCTGAGAGCATAGTGGACGACGTACGCCTCACGGATCAGACGGTCCGGTGTCCTGGGTGTACCGAGGAGGAACGGATGCTGGAACAAGAAGCTGATCTCCTCGTCTGACGGAAGTAATGAAGAGTGAGCACGACGAGGAGGCTCGACGTCGGGGTAAGCCAGGTAGTGGATCGAGTCGTCGTGAAGGTCAACCTGGAGCAACTCGGCGATCCCCTCTCTAGTGAGCCTCTACTGCTGACCTATGAACATGAACCTGATAGCAACTCGGTCAGCGTCGACGTACACAGTGGCGTAGAAAACTCGAACCCAGTCGGGGACGTAACACGACCGCCTGGTCACCAAGTCCATCAAGCCTCGCTGGTAGTCGAAGAAGGGCAGAATAGCCTCTCCAGCTGCAGCTGCTCTAAGTGCGGTGAACTGTAGCATCCTGTGTTGACTCAGCTGGGAACCCTGGTGTATGTAGGAAGCGTAGAAGCTCTCCTGCAGTATCGTCCAAAACCTGGGGTCACAGTCCTCTCTCCCACGCGGGAACCACTGCTCCTCGGGCACATTCCTCAACTGCTGAATCTTCGGCCCTGGCAAGTGACGGAGGTCACAGAGGTAGACTCCGAAGGCCTCTGCTCGTGAACCTCTGGGGATCTGGGGGTCATGTGCCTACTGCTCTTGCTCAGTGAGCTCCTCAGCTGCAGCTCTCCTCTGGCGTGGTGTCGGCTGTGGCTGAGTGTGTCCTCCACGACTCTGAGGTCCGGACCTGGCCAGTGAGGGAGGTGACTCTGTCTGCTCTGCTGGCTGCTGACCCTGGGGCTGCTACCCCTAACCCTTTGTACACTCTCCTATCCGGATGCCCCTCTGTGGCTGACCCTGTGTGTCTGGCAGTGAAAGCACATGGTCCCACTCCTTCTGCTGACGGGTCTTCTTCTTCTTCGGCTTGGCTACCGCCTTGCCCTTCCTCTTGTCACCTGCCATCTATGAGAAAAAAGATAGAAGATTATAGAATGGCGAGATATGAATAAACGTGATATGTATCTAAGGATAAAAGGTCCTTAAGCAAAGCAAATGAATAGATATGAGCCTAATTATGAAACTTCTAGAGGAATAATTGCCACAAATGAAATGAAATCTAGGAGGTCCTTAGGTGCTCAGGATATGTGTGTGTGTGGACAAATAGAAGTGACCCTCATACTTGCCATGGATCAAAATGCTCAACATATGAATCACATGATAAAGGACATGGATCATGTAGGAGCATGGCAAGTTGATACTACACTAATGAATTTGAAAGCTGCAAATTCTCAAACATGTGCTACAGAGCCAACAATTTGCCTCTAATGTGCAGAAACAATGCACAATCAAGAGAGGGATGGGCAATTTGCTCACCACAGCGAGAAATCGGCGACGAAGAGCAGCTATGGAGAGAGGATTGGCTCATGCGCACCCCTTGAGGACCGCCGGCGAGCTGCCGCGGCGGCGCTCAGCCGGAATCGGCTGAGGCGGCGACCCAAACCCTAGCAGGGCGACGGCAGTGTGCGCGCGTGAGATCTGTGCGGAGGAGTGGCGCGGCCGGTCGGTGAGTGTGTGGGACGGGTGGAGGGTGGCAGATGGTGTCTGCGCGCGCACGTACGCAAAAAGGTCGCCAGAGGCGAGGATGGAGGCGGCGTACGGGCGAACGGCGGCGGCGCAAAAAGAAGTTAGGGTTAGGGAAGACACGACGCCAAACTGTTATGACGGGTAGGACCCATGCTTTTGTATAGCGTCGAATGAACCGACGGTGGAAAGATACAAGCGTCAGTCAAACTGTCGGTGCAACTCTGCTCCTAGGTGAAAGAGGGCATCGGATGGTCCGACGGCCTGATTTTATAACGCGTCGGTGCAGTTGCGTGAGGGTCCGAGGAAATTTGAAAATTTCTTTAGCACCGGATGAACCGTTGGTGAAAAAACGAAGGCATCGGTTCATCCGACGGTGTGAAAATTTCTAACAGAGAGCAACTGAGCGCCCAGACCCCTTCACTGGATGATCCGACGCTGGAACCTACAGGGCGTCGGTTCATCCGACGGTCACAATTCGATTTTGGTTGAACTTTTTCTCATTTTTGATCCGACGAATGTCACACACACGCCAACACAAGCACATCCTTGGATCAATCCTGAGTGACAACCTCACCCCTCAAGCACTCCTTTATAAAATACTTATAGATACACAATTAGCTCCCTAAAAAGTGGGAACTCCAAAAAGGTAATGTATGAGTTAATTGCCTTTGAACTTAGAGAATGACACCATAAGCTCGTTAGGACTTAACTCAATAGGCATTAAGCACACTCATTTGTCTCATCAGACCTTAAGAGTTGTTGATTTGCATTGAACGCTAAGCAACTTTCTCATAGTGTGAGTTTCCTTTGTGACTTCTCTCACGCAATGCTATGCAAGAACAAATGCATGAAATTAAACATGAATGCATCCTACATGACAAGCATAAATGCAAAGCGAGAAGGTAAACTATCTTGCCAAGTTTGAACCCTTGATAAGCTTATTCATGGTGAGCCTTTCAACATGCCTTGAGCGAAACAAGAGATCCACCGGCTCAAGCAAGACCCATACTCACCACTATCTCGTCAAGGTTAGACAAGCCCCTAATCATGTACAAATGCAAGTGCAAACTATATGACAAGCATTACATGATGTTGGACGCATCAAGCACATTTAATTCACTCCGAAGCCTACAAAAGGTGTTTTCATCAAGAGGCTTGGTGAATATATCCGCCAATTGCTCCTCGGAGCGAACACCACAAAGGACAATGTCCCCTTTAGCAACATGGTCTCGCAAGAAGTGATGACGAATATCAATGTGCTTGGTGCGCAAATGCTGAACCGGGTTGTTAGCAATTTTTACGGCACTTTCATTGTCAGAAAGGAGGGGAACCCTATAATCCAAGAGGCTTTGCTTCATATAAAGGATTTGAGCACAACAAGCCTGTTGACGGTGTATTTTGGTGCACCTAGCATGTTCATTACACTTTGGTTTGGATTTGATTATGGAACTAACCCGCCACTAGGCACACTAATTATATAACAAGTTCATCTTTGTGCATGCATTTGGAAGTGTTGTGTTTATGTAGGAAAACATGAACATAAAGGACGGATTCACAACAAGTTCAAAAGAGCATTTACGGAGTCTTGTTCGTGTTCATGAGCTTGATGAAATCACTTCCAAAGGTGGCAAGGACCGAAGTGCTATGAGGAACACCCCCGGGGATTGAAGCATAAAAGATCGAACTTCATGCGAAGAGAACCTCCATCTTGAACGCGAGGATAACATCATCAAAATCATGCAAGTGGAGGGGGCAAAGTACATAAGTGCATAAGGACCCACGGAGCAAAAGGGGCGACCGAACCGGCCGAACCGGGCCCCGGCCGGTCGGCCCGGCCGGCGAGCCCGGCCCCTGTTCTGGCACCGGTTCGGTCCCGTTTTCCTTGCCCTCGAAGGATCTTCAACCGTAAAAGCCCCGAGGCGTCGCCAACACCGAGGGGGAGGAGTCATTCGCACCAGGAGGCCATCCACAAGCTAGAGAGAGAGGAGGAGGATCTCCGGAGGGAGATCAACCACCTCGAAGGAAGCACCCTCTCGTGGAGAAGAAGGAAGACACCGTCGGAAGGGAAACCATGATCAACGGTGCCATGATCGAACCTTGATGGGGTAATCTTCTCATTCGTCCATGGGTTGTAATCGATCTTGAGATGTAATCGCACTTTGTTGGTTTATCTATCTATCATCTTGTGTTGAATATACTTTCATGCTTAAGGTTAGCTACCATGCCGTAAAGGGAGTATAGGCCTCAATGCTTCCTTGGATCCATTCAATACGCCGTGTCCATCAAAGGTCTAGTCATGAATACCTTCGCGTAGTGACAGTACGAGAGGAGGGAAAGGGCGAAACCATGGTCACAACCCCGATAGATTAGATTGGTTTTCATGTCTTTAAGCGATTGCATGCTCTAGTATCGTAGACCCGTGGGCGAGTGTCTTTTATCTTGATATCTTAATCATTCTCTCTAGTGTAGTTTAGTTGTTTTTTAGTATAATAATAGTTAGGGTTTTAGTAGTTAGTGTGTCGTTGTAGATCGAACGCTTGTAATCCCCTTGCTCCGCGGATTGACAAGAACCTTGGGAATCCCGTGGTGAAAAAGGTGTGGGGTCCGTATGCTTGCGGATCGTAGAGGGATACGTCTTTTATCCGTCAACAAGCCCCGTTTTCGGCGCCGTTGCGGGGGAGCAAGTTAGTTTACATCGTTTGATTTGCATCTAACTTAGTTTTATATTTTAGTTTATCTTTTATTTGCTTTATCTAACATATATTATCTAGAAAACACTTGTTTCGTTTTTTTTTGTTTTTATCTTATTGTCTAGATAACTCCGCCTATGGTGGGGTGCCTAGGTGTCCCAACATAGCGAGTCCCAAGCCCCGATAAAGGAGGAGGGTTGTGGTAGGCTTGGCGAGCCAACGTAAAAACTTAGCCACTCTTATGGAGATGAAACCCAAAAGAATCCCGTTGGGGCGTAACCCTCTTAGCGACGCGCCATGCCGAACCGGGTATGGTGTTAAATGTGCAAGGGCCGGGCCGTCACCCCCGTGACGCGTCGTGTCGTGATCCGGGCACGGTGTCAAGTGAGCAAAGATCGGGTCGCCACATCCTTAGTGGCGCGCCACATCGGCGCCGGGTGTGGTGCAAAATGAGCAAGGGTCTTCACACCGGCCGACGGGTGCGAAGGGTAAGGAAGCTAGTCGACCCAACTAGGATTCGTATAGGTAGGCCGGAACATAGGGTCTCTTACGGGTAAGTTAAGAGAGTTAGTCGATGCTGCGATTAGGAGGCGGGTAAATATTCTATGCGTTCGGGAGACCAAATGGAAGGGCCGAAGGCGAAAGAAGTGGAGAATACGGCTTCAAACTTTGGTACACGGGGACAACATCGGGTAGGAATGGTGTAGGTATCTTGATCGATAGGAGCCTTAAGGATGGGGTTGTTGATGTCAGGAGGCAAGGTGACCGGATTATCCTTGTTCGGTTGGTAGTTGGTGATTCGGCTCTGAACGTGATCAGTGCTTATGCACCTCAGGTAGGTCTTAGCGAGAGCATCAAGAGGCGCTTTGGGAAGATCCGGATAGCATGGTTAGTACCGTGCCCGTCGGTGAGAAACTCTTCATAGGAGGAGACCTCAACGGCCATGTGGGTGCGACTAATGTGGGATGGGAGCGGGTGCATGGGGGGTTCGGGTATGGTAGTAGGAATCAAGAGGGGGAGGATGTCCTGAACTTCGCATTAGCCTACGACCTATTGATATCGAACACCCTCTTTAGGAAGAGGGAATCCCATCTAGTGACTTTCCGTAGTGGTCAACACTCTAGCCAGATCGACTTTATTCTTGCAAGGAGGGAGGATAGACGTGCGTGCTTAGACTGTAGGGTGTTTCTGGGGGAGTGTGTTGTCCCTCAACACAAGCTTGTGGTGGCGGATTTTCGCTTTCGGGCACGTGTCCTCCGGGACAAACGGGCCAAGATTGCAAGAACGAAGTGGTGGAAACTTAGAGGAGAAGAAGCGCAAAGGTTTAAGGAGAGGATGCTAGTCGAGGGGCCTTGGGAGGAAGGCGAAGATGCGAAGACACGTGGCTAAAGATGGCAACATGTGTTCGGAAGGTGGCTTCGGAAGTGTTTGGTGTGAGCAAGGGAGGCAAACGGGAAGTGAAAGACACCCGGTGGTGGAATGACGAGGTGCAAAGGACTATCAAGGAGAAGAAAGAGTGTTACAAGAGCCTCCATCATGACATGAGTGCAGCCAACATTGAGGGATATAAAATAGCAAAGAGGGCCGCAAAGCGAGCGGTGAGTGTAGCAAAAGGTCGGGCGTATGATGACCTTTACCGGCGGCTAGGCACGAAGGAAGGGGAGAAGGACATCTATAGGTTGGCTAAGATCCGAGAGAGGAAGACAAGGGACATCAACCAAATCAAATGCATCAAGGACGGAACAAATCGACTTCGGTGAAGGATGAGGAAATCAAGGACGGATGGAGAGAGTACTTCGACAAGCCGTTTAATGGAGAGAATGAGGATCCTACCCTTGAGTTGGATGATTCATTTGATGATACCAACGAGACGCTTTGTGAGGAGAATTCAAGAGGCAGAGACCGCGAGAGGCCTTGAAGAGGATGACGGGAGGCAAGGCATTGGGACTCGATGGTATCCCCATTGAGGTGTGGAGATGCCCGGGTGCCGGAGCGGTAGTTTGGTTAACTAAGCTTTTTAACCTTATTTTTCGGTCAAACAAGATGCCTAAAGAATGGAGGAGAAGCATATTAGTACCGATCTTCAAGAACAAGGGAGACGTTCGAGTTGTACGAACTACCGTGGAATTAAGTTGATGAGCCATACGATGAAGCTCGGGAGAGGGTTATCGAGCATCGCCTAAGAAGAGGGACGAGTGTGACCCAAAATCAGTTTGGGTTCATGCCCGGTAGGTCGACCATGGAGGCGATTTTCTTAATACGCCAATTGATGGAGAGATATAGGGAGCGAGAAGAAGGACTTGCACATGGTATTTATTGACCTCAAGAAGGCATACGACAAAGTGCCGAGACACGTCATGTGGTGGGCACTTTGGAGAAGCACAAGGTCCCAACTAAGTATGTTAACCTCATCAAGGATATGTACGGGGATGTGGTGACGTGTGTCCGGACATGCGATGGCGATACTAGTGATTTCCCAATTAAAATAGGACTACATCAAGGGTCGGCGTTGAGCCCTTATCTATTTGCTTTGGTGATGGATGAGGTCACAAGGGACATTCAAGGTGATATCCCCCGGTGTATGCTCTTTGCTGATGATGTGGTGCTAGTTGATGAGAGTAGGGCGGGGGTAAATAGGAAGTTAGAACTGTGGAGGCATACGTTAGAATCGAAAGGGTTTAGACTTAGTAGGACCAAGACCGAGTACATGAGGTGCGACTTTAGCGGTACGACGCGTGAGGAGGGAGACGTCACCCTTGATGGGCAAGTGGTGACCAAGAAGGATACTTTTCGGTATTTAGGTTCGATACTACGAAGGATGGCGACATCGACGAAGATGTTAGGCATAGAATTTCAGCTGGTTGGTTGAAATGGCGTCAAGCCTCCGGCGTCCTCTGTGACAAAAGGGTGCCTCGTAAGCTAAAAGGTAAGTTTTATAGGACGGTGATTCGCCCGGCGATGTTATACGGTGCGGAGTGTTGGCCTACAAAAAGGCGACATGTCCAGCAATTGAGTGTGGCGGAGATGCGTATGTTGCGTTGGGTTTGTGGGCACACGAGGAGGGATAGAGTACGGAACGATGATATTCGGGACGGGGGTCGGGGTGGCGCCAATTGAGGAGAAACCGATCCAAAGCATCGGTTGAGATGGTTTGGACATGTCCAACGAAGGCCTCCCGAGGCTCGGTGCGTAGTGGGGTCCTAGAGCGGGACGACAATGTGAAGAAAGTTAGAGGTCGACCTAAACCGACCTCGGGATGAGTCAGTCAAGAGAGACCTTAGGGAGTGGAATATCTCCAAGGACTTAGCTTTGGATAGGGGCGCTTGGAGACTAGCCATCAATGTTCCTGAGCCATGACTTCTTCTACGTGTCTTTATGTTGGTGGTACCTTTGGGTTTCATATCTAGCCTACCCCGACTTGCTTGGGACAAAAGGCTAAGTTGTTGTTGTTGTTGTTGTTGTTATTGTCTAGATGGCGTTCGTTAATCAACCCGTGGAAGAACCGGAGAAATCACTAAGGGATTACGCTAGCCCTCGATGTGAAGACATAAAAGTACAAGAGTCGGATTCGAAGCTCGAAGCGACCAAGTATGAGATTAAATCCAAGATCATCGAGATGGTGGCGGCAAACCCGTTTGAAGGGATGGTTATGGAGAACCCATATAGACACATAAGGGATTTCACGACAATATGCAACACGGTGCGTCAAGAAGGAGTTCCCGATGAATGGTTCAAATGGAATCTCTTTCCCTACTCACTTGCCGGCAATGCAAAGACATGGTATTCGGTTGCGTCCTTCGAAGTTGAAGGCAATTGGAACTAGTTGACAAAGAAGTTTTGCGAGAAGTTCTTTCCAAATAGCAAGGTTCAACATGTAAGGAGGCAAGTGATCACTTTCATGCAAGGAGAAGAGGAAGGGATAGACCAAGCCTGGGATAGGTTTAATGGATTGATCGAACAAGGACCAAAACTCTACTTCACCGGTGACGTACTCTTGCATACATTTTTCTTTTCCCTAACCCCTAGTTGCATGCAACACGTCGAAATGTGTGCGGGTGGGGATCTCATGGAGAAAACGATCACGGAAGCCGCCCAACTTCTACAAAAAATTAGTAAAGCGGCTGCCACGCGAAGAGATTGGGAAACAAGACTTGCGGAAGAGCCAGAATATAATTCAAGGAAGAAGAAGTGTGCTGATTTTTCTAAAGAGGCAACCCCGGAAGTCACAAAAGAGGAACCAATCATGGAAAAGCTTGAACAAGAACACATCAAGTCAAGAACTACACCAAACGTCGACTTCGCCGTACCAAATGAGAAGAACAAGAGAAGCATGTCAAGCGCGAAGCCACTAAGGGAGTTCGAACCAATGGATTGGGTTCCTATTGATTACGAGAGAAGTATTCAACAAGAGAAGACCGTTCCCTAATCAAAAGGGAATGGCGAGAGCATTGGAAGTGGATTTCCCACCGGAGAAGAAAGCGGAAAATTCATACGACCTTGAAACCACCGGTGAGATTTTTCGAAAACTCTTTGGAGATGATGTAGTGGATCCGGAACATATTGCCGAGGTGAAGAGAATCATGGGGATCAAGCCCGAAGCATCACCATATGCTCGCCTCGCTGAAATTTACGCGATAGGATCCGAAGAAGAAGAGAAGACGACACCACACTTGAGTTGCGAGATCAATGGGGTTCAATGCAAGGCTTTATGCGACATCGGAGCCCAAGTAAGTGTTCTATCTTCTAAAATTTACGATAAAGTTCAAGACCACAACCTAGACTTAGCTCCAACATCAACGAAATTAATTATGGGAGATGGTAGAACTATCAAACCTCTAGGTATTGCTTGCAACATGAATGTAAAAATCTATAGAAACTATGTACCAACCGATTTCTTTGTTATTGATGCTTACCATAGTAATCATGATAACATAATCTTAGGTAGGCCTTTTCTTAAGTTGGTTGATGCCGTGTTAGATGCCGGAGAAGGCAAAGTAACAATGAACCTTAATGGAACAAAGTACACATATAACTTTCTTCGTGCTTCTAAACACCTTACACCTTTTCCTCCCGAAGATGAAGAAGTAGAAGAGATAGATAGTCTTTGTTTTGTTGAAACCCTTAGAGACCCGCTGCAAAGAGCGATGGAAAATCAAATTAGTAACCAACAAGATGAAGAACTAGAGTAAGCAACAAAAGGCTTAGAGCCGCATGATGGTAGTGTGGAGGAAGAGAAATTCGAAGACATAGGAGAAATCAAACCCGAGGAGCCACAAGTGCCCGAGGTAGACCTTAAACCTTTGCCCAAGGGATTAAAGTATGAATTTTTGGGCCCAAACAAAACTTATCTAGTCATTGTGAGCGACGAGTTGAGTCCCGAAGAGAATGAAGCGTTGCTGATTTTATTAAAAAACATAGGAAGGTGATTGGATATTCGATTAATGATCTCAAAGGTATTAGCCCAGCCTTTTGCACTCATCGTATACCAATGGAAGACCAATGTAAGCCCGTAGTGGACCACCAAAGCAGGCTAACCCATGCCATGCGAGAGGTGGTAAAGAAAGAGGTTATCAAGTTACTTGGTGCCGAATCATCTACCCGGTTCCGCATAGCGAGTGGGTGAGCCGGTACATTGTGTACCAAAGAAAGGAGGTTTGACCGTGGTGAAGGATGAGTAAAACGAATTGATACCGCAAAGAACCGTGACCGGGTGGCGAATGTGTATCGATTATCGTAAGCTTAACAAAGCGACGAAGAAAGATCACTTCCCCCTACCGTTCATTGATGAGATGCTCGAGAGGTTAGCAAACCACGCTTATTTTTGCTTTCTCGATGGATAGTCGGGGTTCATGCAAATTCCCATTCACCCGGAAGATCAACATAAGACAACGTTTACGTGCCCTTACGGAACGTTTGCATATAGGAGGATACCCTTCGGCCTATGCAACGCTCCGGCCTCTTTTCAACGATGCATGATGGCCGTGTTTTCGGAATTCATTGAAGAAATTGTTGAAGTGTTTATGGATGATTTTTCCGTTTACGGGAAGACGTTCATGGATTGCTTAGAAAACTTAGAAAAGGTTCTTACGAGGTGTGCGGAGGTAGATTTGGTGTTAAATTGGGAAAAGTGCCACTTCATGGTATAGTGCTCGGACATGTTATATCCGAGAGAGGAATTGAAGTGGACAAGGCTAAGGTAGAGACGGTTGAGCAACTCCCACCTCCTACGGATGTTAAGTCCTTAAGGAGCTTTCTAGGCCATGCTTTGGATTCTATAGAAGATTTATTAAGGACTTCTCGAAGATCACTAAGCCTTTAACACATCTCCTTCAAAAGGTTGTGGCTTTCGACTTTGATGAGAAGTGTCTAGCGGCATTCGGACCTTGAAAAATGCATTGGTGAGTGCTCCCATCATCCAACCTCCAGATTGGAGCCAACCTTTCGAGATCATGCGTGACGCAAGCGACTACGCCGTAGGCGCGGTCTTGGGTCAAAGAAAGGAAGGCCGAGTTCACGCCGTTTACTACGCTAGCAAAACTCTTAGTGGGGCACAATTAAATTATGCCACTACGGAAAAGGAGTTGCTAGCGGTGGTATTCCCTTTCGAAAAATTCAGATCTTACATCGTGAACTCGAAGGTCATTGTTTACACCGATCACACGGCCATCAAGTATCTCTTGGCTAAGAAGGAAGCTAAACCACATTTGATTCGATGGATCCTTCTTCTCCAAGAGTTTGATGTTGAAATTCGTGATAAAAAGGGGGTGGAAAATGTTGTGGCCGATCATTTGTCTAGGATGAATCGTGGGCAAGATGATAAAGAGCCCATAGAAGATAAGATGAGAGATGACCTCTATAGAGTGCTTGATAAAGATACTTGGATGATCGATATCATTCGAGCAATTCGAAAGATGCCCCTCGATCATCTAGATAAAAACACTCAAAAGAAGATAATCTCCGAAAGTAGGAAATATTTTTGGGATGCACCATACCTCTTCAAACTTGGCAATGATGGAGTAATGAGAAGATGTGTGCCAAGAGAAGAAAGGGTAGAGATTTTGAGAAAGTGTCACTCGGCGGAGTATGGTGGACACTATAGCCATTTTCGAACCCAAGCAAAAGTATGGTCGAGCGGATTCTATTGGCCAGAGATGCATGAAGATACTAAAAGATATGTTGCATTATGCCCCGAATGCCAAAGAACCGGAAACATCTCTCAGAGAAATTCTATGCCTTTAAAATACAACTTACAAATCGACATATTCGATGTATGGGGTATAGACTTCATGGGGCCTTTTAAAAACTCATTTGGATTTGAGTATATCCTAGTCATGGTTGATTATGTATCCAAGTGGGTAGAGGCAATACCATGTCGTAAAGCTTCCACGGAGGAGTCCATTACTATGATCAAGAACGTGATTTTTCTCCGTTTCGGTACACCGAGAATCTTGATAAGTGATGGAGGAACTCACTTCACCGGGAAGAATTTTAAAAGGTGCTTGTCCAAGTTGGGGATCGAACATAGGGTCTCTACGGCCTATCACCCACAAACCAACAGACAAGCGGAGACGTCAAATAGGTAATTAAAATGCATCCTCAACAAAACCATAGAGAAGGGAGGCAAAGATTGGTCAAAGAAATTAGACAGAGCTTTATGGGCTTATTGTACGGTGTTTAAAACACCGATAGGTATGACCCCTTATCAATTCGTCTATGGAAAAGCTTGCCACCTTCCGGTTGAGTTGGAACATAAAGCCTATTGGGCGATTAAAGAGATGAACCTTGATCTCGATGCCGCGGTGGTGAAACGAAGAATCCAAATAAGCGAGCTAGAGGAGTTGAGGTTGAAAGCATATGAAAACGCAAGCATATACAAAGAAAGAATCAAAAGGTGGTACGATAAAAGATTGAAAAAGAAAGAATTTAAAGAAGGAGATAAGGTCCTCCTCTACAATTAGAGGTTTAAAATCTTCGGAAAGTGGAAATTGCAAAGCAAGTGGGACGGACCTTATGTTTTGCATTCGGTGTTCTCCAACGGAGCGGTAACCATTATGGATATAAACGGCGATCAATTTGTGGTGAATGGTCAGCGGCTTAAGGTTTACTATGAACCCGACGTCGTGCCCCTTCACCATGTTGACGTCTTCACCATGGAGGAAGAGCCCGAACGTCCCGCCTAGGACGAAAAACAAGGCATGGATTTACGTAAATAGTTTTTCTTTTAGTTTTCCGGAGTTTTTCGTGAAGATTTATCGGGCCAACTTTTCCCCATGGGCTAAGGAAGAAAAAATAGGGCGGTGTGCAAAAACCGGACCGGCCCGGCCCCCGAGGCGGGGTGGGCCGGCCGGCCCGGAGGGTTCCGGCGGCCGATGACGCCGAATTTCGCCCGAATTGCTCCTTTTTGACTTCCCCGTTTGGTCGAAAATTTTAAGGGAAGTGTAAAAAAGGAAAATAAGGTTCCCGGGGCTTTTCTCTCATGACTATTTATTTGGCCGAATTGGGAGCTCGAGGATCAAACCTTTCAAGCAATATTTTGCACCCTTGTAGCGACCATTGTGCCTCCAAGAAGCTTAGAGTTGAAGCTAGAAGCCAAGAAGCCATCGATGGGGAAGGCGATGCGATGCGAGCTCAAGCTACCCGTCAAGAGGACCGCACGCATCCGTTGCGGAGGGCGTGTCCCGATCGGAGCTCTTGCATCTCGCAACTCCGTAGGAGAGAAGGTCCCTACGCCCGTTCGAAGGTCGGCACGCATCCAAGGCATCAAGTGCAAAGACTACAAGGAGGCGTCGCCAGAGCCTAAGGATTATGGGGGTAGCGACAACTCTGACGATCGTAGCTCGAGCTCGTGGGCGGCCGCCGGAAGAGATGATGACGATTGGGATGAGCAGCCCAAAGAGAGGACCCCCGAAGGCCCCAACGACGACGGTAACGATGGCAACGAGAGCGGCAACGACAATGGAGGTGGCGACGACGGCGGTGACGATGGTGGAGATAATGGCGACGATGACCCCTTCGGATTGCATCTGATGTGTTGTCGAGCTTGCCGTCAATCCATCGCGGATCTATACGCGTCGGTCGACGAATGTCTCCAAGCCATGGAAGCGATGAAGCAGCGTATGGAGGACTTGGAGCGCGTAGTCGAAGACGACTACAAGTTCCTAAACCGTAACGTGCGCAAACTTTTCGGCATGGTTGGAAACATGAGAGGCAAGTGGTGCAATACTTGCTTGAAGTACCATTAGATCTAGTTTTCCCCTTAGGAATTTGTAAGATACGACGAGGACGTCGTATGTTTTAAGCGTGGGGGAGAGCTAGCTCGCTAGCCTTAGCTTTTGAACTTCAAGTTTAGGTTCGGTTTAATCTTCGTGTGAGAGTCTTAGTGTTTTAATGAGTCTTTAGTGTTTTAATGAGTCTTTAGTTTTTGAGTGTGTTTTAAAATTTTTTGCAAGTGTCTTAAATTAGTGTTGAGTCAAAGAAAATCAAATAAAAAGAGTCTATATATATATCTTTGTGTTTTATGTATTGCTTATCTTTATTCACTTGTTTGTTTAATCTTCGATCCTTGATATATGAACATAAGTATGTGGTTTGAAAAATGTTTACCGTGGTGCTTAGTGGAATTGCTACTATTTAAAGTACCCGTACCGTACTTCGATCTTGAGCTTCACATGTTAGTTGTGCTATGTTCAGTGCTAAAAGTTGGAGGATTTCAGTACTGAAAATTATCTTAAAACCCTTGTAATAAAGGTTAGCAAAACCTCTTTTTCCAAGTTGAGAGTAAGAAAAAAATTCCTATCCAAAGCCAAGTTTATTTTTCGCCCCACCATAAGTGTGATTAGCACGATGAGTTAGGCTAGGACCTTTCTCTCTTGGTAAGTTTTAATTTCGAGCAATGATCATGTTCTTGTGCTTATCTTTTGTTGCTAGCCTCGTCATATATTCGGTAACGTGACTTTCACAATGGAAGTCATGTACATCGCCGAATTCCATACCCAACCCTATACATCTCTTTTGTACATCGTATTCCTTGAACACAACCTATTTTCAAAGTTTTGTCTCGTCTCTAGCATGATTTATTTAAAATTTCAGATTGTATGCATGTGAGGAAAGAGAGAATTGAAAGCTTTGAAAAGTTGTCAAGAGAGAGAAAAATAAAGAGAAAAAGTATGAGTATGGAAAAGAAAGAAAGAGAGAAAGAAAGAAACAATTATATGTGAATGAAAAGAAAAAGACAAAGATGAGGTAACAATAAGGATATGAGAGGGATGGATCAAGTGAAAGAAAAGAAAAATAAAGTGTAAGGAAGGGTGTCACGTTGATTGTGAGACGAAACTTTTACTCTATTTCCAACCATGTGCAATCCGACAACGAGGACATCATTGGTGCCTTGTAGTCACAATTTTCTTTTGCCCTTGCACATGTCCACCATTCTAAATCTTCTCATCCTTGATATCCCTACATATGGTTAATTCTCATGATCATTGGCTTTGAAAGGTAGACAACCATTAGAGGAAGGTCTTAGTTTGACAATACTTGTGCTTGATTGCGCTAGCCCTACCTATAGCTCCTCTTTACATGATATATGAGAGATTAATGGGAGGTGAGAGTTTTATAAAATTTGGTTAGGATAGCCACTTCATATGAGTGACTTGAGAGAGCTTGGAGAAAGGTTTTTGTCTAATACTTGTTGCATGAATTTTTGTTTTGAAAATCATAAAACCCCTTAAATGGAAGCAAAGAAGTAAGCATGGTTGAGATTGAAAGCTTCGAGTGAAGAGTTTGAGTTGTGGGGTAAAACTTGACGTGGTAAAAATTCTAAACGCCCATGTTTATGTTTGATTATCATTACTTTGTGTTTATGTATTAAAGATGAAGGGATTGACTAACTTGTGAAGAAGGATAAGTGGTATATGATTACAACACCTTGGACGAAGTTCTTTTACGAGTACTTGCTCGAGGACGAGCAAGAGCTAAGCGTGGGGGAGATGTTGACAGTGTATTTTGGTGCACCTAGCATGTTCATTACACTTTAGTTTAGATTTGATTATGGAACTAACCCGCCACTAGGCACAATCATATAACAAGTTCATCTTTGTGCATGCATTTGGAAGTGTTGTGTTTATGTAGGAAAACATGGACATAAAGGACGGATTCGCAACAAGTTCAAAGGAGCATTTACGGAGTCTTGTTCGTGTTCATGAGCTTGATGAAATCACTTCCAAAGGTGGCAAGGACCGAAGTGCTATGAGGAACAACCCCGGGGATTGAAGCATAAAAGATCAAACTTCATGCGAAGAGAACCTCCATCTTGGACGTGAGGATAACATCATCAAAATCATGCAAGTAGAGGGGGCAAAGTACATAAGTGCATAAGGACCCACGGAGCAAAAGGGGCGACCGAACCGGGCCGAACTGGGCCCAGGCCGGCCGGCCCGGCCTCGTTCGGCACCGATCCGGTCCCGTTTTCCTTGCCCTCGAAGGATCTTCAACCGTAAAAGCCCCGAGGCGTCGCCAACACCGAGGGGGAGGAGTCATTCGCACCAGGAGGCCATCCACAAGCTAGAGAGAGGAGGATCTCCGGAGGGAGATCAACCACGTCGAACGAAGCACCCTCTCGTGGAGAAGAAGGAAGACACCGTCGGAAGGGAAACCATGATCAACGGTGCCATGATCAGCACCTTGATGGGGTAATCTTCTCATTCGTCCATGTGTTGTAATCGATCTTGAGATGTAATCGCACTTTGTCGGTTTATCTATCTATCATCTTGTGTTGAATATACTTTCATGCTTAAGGTTAGCTACCATGCCGTAAAGGGAGTATAGGCCTCAATGCTTCCTTGGATCCATTCAATACGCCATGTCCATCAAAGGTCTAGTCATGAATACCTTCGCGTAGTGACAGTACGAGAGGAGGGAAAGGGCGAAACCGTGGTCACAACCCCGATAGATTAGATTGGTTTTCATGTCTTTAAGCGATTGCATGCTCTAGTATCGTAGACCCGTGGGCGAGTGTCTTTTATCTTGATATCTTAATCATTCTCTCTAGTGTAGTTTAGTTGTTTTTTTAGTATAATAATAGTTAGGGTTTTAGTAGTTAGTGTGTCGTTGTAGATCGAACGCTTGTAATCCCCTTGCTCCGCGGATTGACAAGAACCTTGGGAATCCCGTGGTGAAAAAGGTGTGGGGTCCGTACGCTTGCGGATCGTAGAGGGATACGTCTTTTATCCGTCAATAAAGCCCCCACGGAAATGTATTCCGCCTTCACGGTGGATAAGGCCACGGAGTTTTGCTTCTTACAGGACCAAGCAACCAAAGAGCGACCTAGCAAATGGCACCCACCCGAAGTACTCTTACAGTCTACTCGACATCCGACAAAGTCCGAATCCGAATAACCCAAGAGCTCAAAACAAGTACCATGGGGGTACCACAAGCCAATGCTAGGTGTGCATTTTAAATATCTAAGGATCCTTTTCAAAGAACTTAAGTGGGATTCTTTAGGGTTGGCTTGAAACCGAGCACACATGCAAACACTAAACATGATATCGGGCCTAGATGCGGTAAGATAAAGAAGAGAACCGATCATAGAACGGTAAAGCTTTTGGTCAACCGGTTTACCTCCCTCGTCTAGGTTGAGATGTCCATTGGTAGGCATTGGAGTCTTAATCGGATTACAATCATCCATCTTGAACTTCTTGAGAATATCATTAGTGTACTTATCTTGATGTATGAAAGTCCCTTCCTTCAATTGTTTGATTTGAAACCCAAGGAAGAAGTTGAGCTCTCCGATCATTGACATCTCGAATTCCCTAGTCATGAGTTCACTAAAATCCTTGCACACTTTGAGATTAGTGGAGCCAAAGATAATATCATCAACATAAATTTGACAAATGAAAAGTTCTTTGTTGATTATCTTTGTGAATAGCCTGTTGTACACTCTACCAATCTTGAATCCCGCTTCAATGAGAAAATCCCGGAGCCTCTCATACCATGCCCTAGGAGCTTGCTTGAGTCCATACAAAGCCTTGTGCAACCTATGGACATGGTTATGATATGTAGCATCCTCAAAACCGGGAGGTGGCTCCACATAGACTTCTTCATTGATGAAGCCATTCAAGAAAGCACTCTTAACATCCATTTGAAATAGTTTCATTTTATGACTAGATGCATATGCAAGGAGGATACAGATAGCTTCAAGACGTGGCACCGGAGCGAAGTTCTCTCCATAGTCCAACCCTTCTACTTGAGAGTACCCTTTGGCAACAAGTCTTGCCTTGTTCTTCACCACAATGCCATGTTCATCTTGCTTGTTCCGGTAGACCCACTTGGTGCCATTCACATTCTTGTTCTTGGGGCGCTCTACCAACTCCCACACTTGATTTCTTGTGAAGTTGTTAAGCTCATCTTGCATAGCCAAGATCCAATCCGATTCCCCAAGAGCTTCATCTATAGTAGTGGGTTCTACAAAAGAGACAAAAGCATGATGTTTACAAAATGATGCATATTGCTTGCGGCGAGTCCTTGTACCCCCTTTGGGATCACCCAACACAAGGTCAATTGGATGGTTTGTTGAAGTCCTTGTGCGCCTTCCAAATATTGTAGAGGTGGGATCATCTTGAGATTGAACTTCGCCCGTGTCCTCTATTTGATCTTGAGTGTCTTGTGATATAGGAGGTGGTTCTTGTGAGGAAGATGGACTATCTTGTCTTGTGGGAGATTTAGGTGGTCGCCTTGGTTGATCATCATTATCATCATCATCGGAGGAGTCTTCATGAATGAAGTGAGAGTCATCATCCTCCTTTGGCTTGATGTCACCAATGGCCATCTTCTTCATTGCTTCTCGGAGAGGTTCTTTTCCTACATCATCACAAAAAAACCATCTCCTTGGGAGCCATTTGATTCATCAAACTCCACGTCACATGTTTCTTCAATCACTCGTGTAGAGTTATTGAATACTCTATATGACTTGGAGTTAGATGCATAACCAAGAAATATGCCCTCATCTACTCTACTCTCAAACTTCCCTAGATGCTTCCTCTTCTTGAATATGAAACACTTACAACCAAACACCCGGAAGTAAGGGATGTTGGGCTTTCTCCCAATGAGTAGCTCATATGGTGTCTTCATCATGAGTCGGTGGAGATACACTCTATTTGAAGCATGACATGCCGTGTTGACAGCTTCCGCCCAAAACCTTTGTGAAGCCTTATAGTCATCCAACATAGCTCTTGCAAGAGTGATGAGTGTCTTGTTCTTTCTCTCTACCACACCATTTTGTTGTGGTGTATAGGTTGAGGAGAATTCATGCTTGATGCCTTCATCATCACAATACTCTTCAACTTTTGTGTTGCGGAATTCCGACCCATTTTCACTCCTAATCTTCACCATTGATGACCCAAATTCATTTTGGGCTCTATTAGCAAACTTCTTGAAGGTGTCAAATGTCTTGCCCTAGTCCTCCAAAAAGAAATTCCAAGTATAGCGCGAGTAATCATCAACAATGACAAGACAATAGAGATTACCACCAAGACTCTTGTATGTAGTTGGTCCGAAGAGGTCCATGTAAATGAGCTCCAATGGTCTTGTGGTAGACACATAAGCCTTCATAGGATGATGACTTGCAACTTGCTTGCCGGCTTGACATGCACTACACAACTTGTCCTTCTCAAATGTAACATCCTTCACACCAAGGACCATGCCTTTCTTGAAAGCTTTCTTGAGTTGGCTCATGCCTATGTGTGCAATGCGATGATGCCATAGCCAACCCTTGGATGTCGTGGAGATGAGACAAGTAGTCAAGTTTGCTTCATGGGATGTAAAATCTACAAGATAAAGATTTCCATAGCAGAATCCCTTGAAAACAACTTCATTAGATTTCTTATTAGTGATTGTGACCCCTTCATCATCAAATGTGCATGAAAGACCAAGGTCACAAAATTGTGCAATGGAAAGCAAGTTATAACTAAAAGAATCTACAAAGAGAACTTTGGAAAAGGATAAATCATTTGTTAGAGAGATTTCACCCAATCCGGATATCCTTCCTTTAGAGTTGTCACCAAATGAAACTTGTTCATGATCTCCCATATCATTCACTAGTGAGGTGAACATTTTTACTTGGCCGGTCATGTGTTGAGTGCAACCACTATCAAGTATCCAATGACTCCCTCCGGCCTTGTAGTTCACCTACACACAAGAAATTAGCATTGAGATTTAGGAACCCAAGCTAGTTTGGGCCCTTTGATGTGAGTGATAAGAGCTTTAGGAATCCATAAGCTTCTAGGTGGCTTGACTTTTGGTTTGGTCCCAATGAACTTGATTGCCACTTTGCCATTGTTCTTCTTCATCAACAAGAAATGGTTATCATTGTACATGGACTTGTAGTTGTTAGGCAAGGTGGGCAAGGGGCGAGTAGGTGTTGGGCACTCCCTTGTGTGATGACCGGTGACCTTGCAATGTTGACAATAAGATCCAACTTTATTGATAAAACACCCATATAGCTCCTTAGACCTAGGAGTTTCCTTGATGGGATTAGGGAAACTACCAAGTCCCCTTGTGCCATAATCTCTTGCATTGTATTAGAGGATATCCTTGTGTAACTCCTCACCCTTGGCCAAAGTCTTTACACAAGACCTTAGGCTTCTCACTTCTTCTTCAAGAGCGTTCACCCAATCATGGTTAGTCTTGGAGGAAGATGCAATATTTTCAACATTAAGCAATACCTTAGGTTCTTCAATTAGATCATCACATGAAGTGGAGGCATTGGCTTTAGTGACTTCCCTAGCATTTGCATGCTCACTAGAACCATTGTCCTCACTAGCAAGCTCAAGTTCTTGATATTTCATCTCTAAGAGCACATGTTCTTCCTTAAGTTTCATATGATTTGACTCAAGAGACTTGTTAAGCACAGTTATGTCGTCATGTTTGACGATTAGCTCATTGTGCTTGTCAAGCAACTTGTTGTGGTCATCTCTAAGTGACTTGTTGGACACTACCAAAGCATCATGTTCTTTGCTAAGGTCATTGTGCTTCACAAGCAACTCATCATATGATAGCTTAAGTTTCTCATGAGTCTCATCAAGTGCTTTGAGCTTACTCTTTTGTTTCTTAATCATGAAAGTGTATTCATCAAGAAGACCTTTAAGAGCAAGTGGTGAGAGTTCATCATCACTACTAGAAGACCCACTAATATCGCTATCACTCACCTTGGAGTGCTTTGCCATGATGCACATTGGTGGAGGTGGGAGTGGAGGCTCTTCATCATCCATGATAGCAATACCGGCAATCTTCTTGTTCTTGTCTTCTTCACTTTCACTTGATTCACTTGAAGTTTCACCACCGGTAACCCATTCATTGACCAATAGAGAACGATGTTCACCCTTCTTCTTGTGGTAGGGTTTGTTTGATGACTTTTTCTTGGAAGAGCTCTTCTTGTATTACTTGGCATCTTTGTCATCTTCATCGTTCTTCTTGCTTGAGCTTGACACTCGCTTGTCGGGCTTGGGGCAATCATATGAGAGATGATCATAGCTTCCACAATTGTAGCACTTCTGATTGCTTCCCTCACCACTTCTTCTTGATGATCGGAACTTTTGCTTCATGGGATCATAATTGTAGCACTTCTTGCCAATGTTGGAGAGCATTCTTGTGGTTCTTTTCATGAGGAGAGCAAGCTTGGCATCATCGCTCTACGCTTCACTTGAATCACTTTTGTCTTCGCTCTCACTTGAGGAAGAAGGAGGCTTTGCATTGATCTTCTTGGACTTGGCCTTTTCACTTGCCTTGAGTGCAAGATCTTTCTTGGCGCTTGAGTCAGAGTTAGATGACTCCATGTCTTCCATCATAAACATCTCATGGGAGTGGATCTTGCTCACAACCTCGGTGATGGTGAGGGTAGTGAAATCCTTCTCAAAGAGAAGTGCCTTGACGATGTTGTATCTTGGCTTGGGGAGTGTTTGGAGGATTTTCTGGATGATTTCCTGCTCGGAAAGGTTAGCAACATTGAGAGCATTGATACTTTGAATAAGCACCCCCATCCTAGAATACATTTGCTCTACCCCCTCATCATCCTTCATTTTGAACTCATTGAGTTCCAACTTGAGCAACTCATATTTTTCCTAACGAATCTTTTTGTTACCCACATGGATCTCCTTGAGTTCCATCCACACTTCATGGGTGGTCTGCAAAGCAAAGACCCGATCAAACAACTCCTCATCTAGTGCCTCAAAAATGTGGTTTCTAGCACGTGCATTCCACTTAGCTTCACTCTCGGTAGGAACCGTAGGCAACGAATACATGGTAGTGCTCCACGCATCATGGTGTTGAGCTTGAATGTAGCTAGCAATTCTACGAGCCCAAAAGGTGAAGCGCTTCCCCGCCAACCTAGGAGGGCCATTGCCGCTTCCCTTCCCCATCTCCCTAGGCGGTTAAGCCAAGCAAAAGGGAGCCTCGCTCTGATATCACTTGTAGGATCTAGTCACATAGAAGGGGGGGGGGTTGAATATGGGACTTCTTTTTCAAGCTCTAAGGAAAACAAGGAACCTTAGCCTATAAACTAGTGTTGCCCATTCTAAAATAGTTCTTTCCTACTACTAGAGCACACTAACAAAAGTTTCCTTAGAAAATATCACACTAGGAGGTAAGAAACAACCTAGGCAAGATATGAAGCACACAAGCGAAAGACAAGAGCAAAGACGAGGAAACTTAAGTGCGGAAATAGGTGCTGAAAATAAGTGCTAGAAAGTAAATGGGAAGCACAAGAGACGACCGAATTTTTTCCTGTGGTATTGAGAAGTTGACGCTTCCCCGTAGTCCACGTTGGAGCACTCACTTAGAGTATTGCTCCCCCTTGAGTCACCAAGACACAAGTGCTCACTAAGAGTACCCATTCTCCATCTTCGGAACGGTGGGTCTCGCACCGTGTACACTAAGCTTGTCTTGAGGCTCCCACACTCTCTAAGAGCTCACCAAGAAGCCTCCAAACACCGAGACTGTCTAGGAGCCGTCAAACTCCAAGAGTAACAAGCCCGCACACCTTCACTTGACCTGAGCACTCAGCTAAGCCATGTATGCACCTTGAAAATTTTGCTCACTAAGAAAGAAGGCCCTCAATCAAGAGGAAGAGAATCCCAAATGGCAAGAACACACTCTTCTTCTCTCCTTGGCTGCAATGGATCTTCAGAATGGCAAAGGCAGCTTAAGAGAGGCAGGGGGGTCATATTTATAGGCCTAGCAAGGGAGGCTAGCCGTTAGAAAAGGTTTCCTGAAAAAGTAGTACCGTCGGATGAACCGATGGTCTCCCCCTGCAAAGTGTCGGATCATCCGGTCACTAATAGCGTCCAATATACCCGTTGAACCAAGAAACCCATACAATGCACTGACGCTATACACCGACGCCCCGTCGGATCATCCGGTGCTGAAGACTTCACAGTCGGGGCCGTACTGTATGATTTGAATTAAATTGTCGGATGAACCGCTGAGTATACCTATCCAAGTGTCGGTTCATCCGGTGCTGAAGCATTTGACTTGGCGCGTCTCTGTATGATTTAAATCCAACCGTCGGATGAACCGACGGTCAAGGCGTCGGATCATCCGATGCTTAAGGTCTGAGCCTTGACCCATACTGTAGCCAAACCCTAAGGCGTCAGATGAACCGATGCCTGTACCGTCGGTTCATCCGATGGTCTGTTTTGAATACTTTGGCCACAGAACTCATCCGACGCATCTAGAAAACAGGGCGTCGGATCATCCGACGCTATGAACTTCATTTTAACTCGTCCAATTCAGCGCCTTTGAGTTTTCCGTCAATTCTTTTGCTTCTACCTTGCTTCCATGAACTCTCTGAGCTAGTTGACAACCAAGGAACTTGAGTGTGCATATTTTTATGGCTTTTGAGTGCATGGTCAAGCTACTAGTGTACGAACTCCTCTTAATAGTACGGTCGAACACTACAAACTAGCAATCCAAGTGTCCTTCATCTCCTTGTGACACTTGGAACTAACAAAGTCCTTAGCCTTGTAGTATTCATCCATTTTTAGTCCTTGAATTCAAATTGAGGGGTCTCATTTCATTCAATACTTGCGACAATAACCCAATCTGAAATCCGCTACAAAACAACGGTTAGTCACAAGCATATGTGTGACAACCCGCCCGAGAAAGTACCGTACTATCGCCTAAGACCGATCCACTTTGGTCATTAAGCAATAATAAAGTACCATCCTGTCGTAAGTCGCCGGGTTAACCCCCGGTAAATCACTTGAAAAGCACAAGGATCGAATATATGCATTAAAACTCACTCGAAGGCGAGTCCGGAGATACAACAACATTTAAATTCAAATTCGCACCCCGAAGGGTTTAATTATTACAAACCATAGTTTTTGTCATGACAGAATAGTTCGAGTTTTGAAAAGCGACGGAATAACTAGCGGAAGCAAAGTCACCACGGGAGGCAATCCATGATGCTTCGGTAGTCGTCCTCCACCCACTCCGGCTCCCGGCCGGCGGGATCTCACCGGGCCACACATCCCCGAATGCATTACCCGGATCAACACATTATAGCAAGGCCGAGTATACTAATACTCGGCAAGTCTTACCCGTCGGTGATATCTACTTCACCAAATCTAGACCATGAAAGGCTTTTTGGCTCTTTGGGTTGCTTTTGCTAAAAAGTAACAAAGAGTAGGTCCTTACTTTAAAGATTTTAGCACAAGTTCTAGTAGTTTAGTCCTTACTACATTAGCCAACTAGTACAAACAAAGTTGTACAATACAATTAATCAAACATCATCTTCATCAACTTCCATCATTAGGGATCACATGACTAGTGGAGTAAGTAGTCTCGGATAACGGTGAGAGGCCGACAATCGATTGATTAGAACCTTGCAAGGTAAACCCATACACACGGTAGGCCGCCCACGGAGGGACAACTTTCCCCGGGCCGTCCCCCGTAAATCCTCGGGTTGGGATCGAATCTTACGGTCTTTGGTGCGGGCTATCGGCATGTCCCACCCGGCACACCCGCAGTCACCATACACCACCGGTAGCTAGCCGTGAGAGAGAATCCCAAGAGTAGTAACGGTAGGATCCCTCGCCGCCTCATTAAGGTACTAGGCTTACCGGTCCCATACCCGCATATGCTTGGTACGTTCAAAGACTTAACCCACATAACCACCGGACCGGAGCCCGGATCCCATGCTCTTACCACGTGAGCAATCCATTTATGATACAATATGATTCCTATCTAGGAACCTATTCTCTCGAGTGAGGTCATCACCCGACTTGTAACGGTCCTACGGCTTAGCGACTATCGACCTATCATACTAGTAGGGACAAAAGGTACCTAGGGATCATGCATCTAGGGTTTCATTCAACTCCTGAACGTAAATGCACAATCATCCATAGATAATTGAATAAAGAAATTTTAAAACTGGGTTAGATGCACCGGAGCTTGCCTTCGTCAGCTAGGTTAGCTTGGGCACCCTCGGTGTCGAGCACTTCCACGTACTGCAGAGAACCTTCCGCTCCGCCTTCCTCGGTTTCCGGGACCAGGGAGTAGTCTCCGTCCGGAAGATCTACACGGAATGCAATGCACTTTAGGTGATGTGATAGTTGGTTGCCTTATCCAACTCTAGTTGGTCATATTCACCTTAACAAGCATTTATCTAGGGTTTCTGTTTGAGGAAGTCATTGGTTGTACATGGGTTACTCTTTTATTCCTTATTTGAATAAAGGTTTTTATTTAAGATTATCATTTCATGTGAAAGCTTCATTTCCTTTTATCTTCACCAACAAAGGTGTAATTAATATCTTTTTATTTATGAATTAAATTTCTTATCAGTAATGTTAATTAAATTTCTTTTATTTATATTAATTACTATTTCCAAAAAGAAAAAGGATTTAATTAAGGATTTCTCTTTATTTTAATTTCCCTTTAATATTAAAAGGGCATTTAAGCCATTTATTAATCAATTAAATTACCAAAAATCAAATGAGTGTTTCTTAGGCCTAACAGTACCTATCCTGGTCCATTGGGCCCACATGTAAGTGTTGGATGCTAGGAAATTAAATATTATGGAAAATAACAAAGGTTATCTAGTGATTCAATTTAAATGCATATAAAAATAATTAAGCATCAAAATGATCCAAACTTTCTTGTGCATGCTCTCTGGTCCTAAACAAGCCTAAAGAACCAGCATGTTCACATGGAAACTCTACTGAACTTGGTTTATTAATTTACAAAGGAAAACATGCATAATTCAAGAATAATTATTTCTGTTAATCCAAAATTCATGATTAATTCACAGGATGTGTCTTTTGGCATTACGGGAGAGTGTGCACAAGTTGGGCTCAAGAACATAAATATTGTTAACAAGAAAAATCATTTATGCAGATCCTGTAGAAATGGAAAAACATTTTTATAAAACGATTTACATCATAACTTTGTGCAATTTCCGGTACAGGATCTAATCATGACCTAGCACACAACATATCTAAAAATTAGCTACAGAAGATTTATAGATTTTGAGATATTGCAGATCTTGGTTTTTCACATTTCTATTTTTCCTGCAAAAACTGAAAGGAATTAGCTCGGGCCAGAATAACAAAAGTTGTAGGATAATTCACAACGAATCCAACAAAATAGGTATTACATTTTTCTGATTTTTCTGTGATTTTCTACGCAATTTACAAGAAGCAGCCAAAACAGTTTACTATTTGAGTTACCAATTGCGGGGAGGCCCTTGAAAAGATTTCCCGGATTCGCAATGTGGTCCCCCGGGCGGACCGGCCGGCGCGGCTCGCCGGAATTGAGCCACTCCGGTGGGGGGTTTCGGCCGGGGGATGGGTGGAGAAGGTAGAGGTCACTAGGGTTCGGTTTGTGGCCTCAAACGGGTGGTGGAGCACGGTGGGCGGGCGGCCGGCGGCGCTCGGGCGGGGCCGGCCGCGGAGCGCCCTGTCCGGTGGTGCTCCGGCCCGGGAGCGGGGTGCGGTGGTGCCGGGGGAGGTTGGGGAGGCCGTGCGGCACAGCTCTAAGGCACTGGACCGCGGCAACAAGCACTAGAGGTGGGGGTGCTCGGGAGGGCTGCACGGGCAGAACGTCGGCGTGCGGTCTGCGCGCGGCCGGTCGAGCACGGCCTTTTAAGGCGGGCGTGGCAGCGGGGAGAAGGCTTCGGGGTGTGGGCCGGCTCCCTCGGAATGCGTGCGCGAACCTCGGCCGGCGCGCCCGGCGGGGAGGGCGGGCGACGGACCGCCGGTCCATGGCGGGCTCGTACGGCGGCTCGGTTTTCCGCGGCGTTCCCGGTGTTCGAGGCGTCGGGAGGCGCGTAGCAACCTTGGGAAGGCGCGGCCTACTTCGGGAACACGCGCCGGCGAGCCCGGAAACCGAGGCGGCGGCGGCCCGCGGCGGGGCGCGCGCGCGGCGCGCGCGCGGCCGGCGCGACGTCGCGCGCGCGGCCGCGCTTTGGCGCCGGAGCGTCCGAACTTGTTCGGACCGGCCCTTTTCAAGCGAGGTTTTCTCCAAAATTTTGAATAAAAGTGCACAAAGTGATGAATACGAAAGTTGTAGATCTAGCTACCCTCTACAACTTTTGTAAAGGCCGTCTAGTGTTTTTCTCGACGGATTTTGCGGAACGTCGTGCCAACATTGAATGCCTACTGTTCGGAAAACATGAGGTGCTTGTCGGTCGAACAAGTTTTTCGCTAATTTCCACCCAAAATTTGAAATGCCAATCTACATGAAAGTTGTGTCCCTCAACAAGATGGACAACTTTCATAAAGGTAGATTTTGAAGTGTTTAGGTGAAATTTGGAGAACGCGGCAAAAGTTCGGACGACATTCGGCGACGTCAACGGTTAAGCCGGTTTTGACCGTGTCTTTGAGCAAGGGTCGACTACGGGTGTGTGCAAACTTCGTCAAGGGGTTCATCGGGGTTCATTGGCGAGGTTTTCGGGGTGATGACCCGGGTTGACCTAGGGTTGACCGGTGTTTGACCGGTTTGACTCGGGCCGATCCGGTCATTAGCGTTAATGACGGTAATTAAAAACCCGGGGCGTCACAATATGGTTGTCATTTATCACCGAAACACACCCTTGCCAAAGGTGCGAAAGGGCCTAGATGCTTACAGTGGCACGGTGGCACCATGCTTAGATAGGTGGTTGATTTCCCTTTTGAAGATTTATTTTTCGTTAACTTGTCTTGCACACTGCATCATGGCTGGTTATTTGACATTTATGTTGCACAGTTATCCTCTGTTCATAACTTATCCTTAGTTATCCTGCAGCATGATGTCCCATGATAGAACATTGTTGAGTGATTTTTTATATATCCATTCATAGCAGTTGAAGAACATAGTAGTCTTTTTTAGTAAACAAGGGTAGGATGGTTCTTACTGTACTATGTAATTATAAAATGAGTTTGGAGTATATCTTTACTGTTATGACTATCTGTAGCTTTTGGGTTTAGTCCCACGTCGGAAATTGATGGTGGGGGAGCGCAACATATCGGTGGGGCAGTCCTCACCCATAAGGCTAGTCTTTTGGGTTGAGTTAGACCCAGTGACTTGTTATTGTGGGCTCCGGTGGACTTAGGCCTGATGGGGCGCCGACTCGTGGGTATAGCGGGCCGGGACGGATTCCGCTGCGCCACTCTAACAAGTGGTATCAGAGCCGAAAGTCGGAAAAACCTGGGAAAACATCTCCTGGTCACATGGTGACGGAGGAGCCCGTGAACGTCTCCGGAGGGTCACACGGATGGTTGTGACTGGAGAGTTGGACTCGGGCCTGGATAACATCTTCGGGAGATCACACACGAATGGTTGTGATAGAAGAGTTGGGCCCACTGTGTGACGGGAGAGATTGTTGGGTTTAGTCCCACATCAGAAATTGATGGTGGGGGAGTGCAACATATAGGTGGGGGCAGTCACCCATAAGGCTAGTCTTTTGGGTTGAGTTAGACCCAGGACCTTGTTGCTGTGGGCTCCGGTGGACCTAGGCCTGATGGGGCGCCGGCTCGTGGGTATAGCGAGCCGGGCCGGATTCCGCTGCGCCACTCTATCAGTAGTTGTATACACATTCACTACATGTCTGCTTTCGGCATTTTGCTACTAGAGAATCTTAAACATGTGATCTCAGTCAGTTCACTGTTACTTGATCTCAATCCGCTCGCTGTTAATCCTATAGTTGGAGCAGCAGTTGCGCATCACCCCTTAATCATGTGCTCTCATTTTCTTCAGTTATATGTCGTCCTTTGTCAGTCTGCTGACCTATCTAGAAAAAAAATTAACATTCTTTCAAAAATTCCTTAGTACATTTACATAAAAATGTTTCATTCTTTGTGTAGGGAGATGCATTGGGTCATCAGGACTATGTCAGATGATAGCAGTGGCCAACCAGGCAATATCAATCGCCTTTTCATGCAATTCAATCTTTCTGTAACAAGTTCTCTGCAAAGCTGAAGAAAGCAAGGAAAGGGCTAGCGGATTTTATTGTGCTACGGCCTTTGCTATTGTCATTGGGCAAACAGGTGACTGGGATATACTGTCTGTAGGACTTGTTGCCATTGTGGAGGTTATTGGCGCACTGATGTACAACACTTCCTCTCGATATCTTGGTAGGATCAGAAACATGGTTACCATGTTCAATTACACTGGGCTTACACTTGGGCTGTTTTTGAATTTTTAAAAATGAAGTCGATGAGCTTCTCGATTCATTTAACCAATTCAACTTCGAGATTAATATATGGATGCAACCATATGGCCTCCGTATTCTTGATCCTACAGATAGTACAAAATATCACATTCTTGAAGAATGATTCTTCTAATACTTCTATGCTTCCCTGCCGATGGAAAGCCAAAATGTAGATAACTAGTTTGCTTGTTAGAATTTGCAGTGCGTAGTTTTTTTATGAATTGTGATAATTTGCCAAAATAGGAATTGTGATTGTTTTTTATCAATTTGATATATTACGCCTGCTAATCCACTACTCATTTACCTAAAAATGCACTACTCAGTTACAAAGTGGACTATTCTATCAGCACACGCAATACAATAGAGTAGCATGGGTTATAGTTGAGCCAATGGGCCAAAAGTCGAGTGCATGTGTTTCTGGCTTGAGCCCAGAAGTACTCCCTCCGTTCCGAAAAAACTGACGTTTAGGACAAGGTTTGGGTCAAACCTTGGGAATATAAATCATCAATAACTTTTAAGAAGTTAAGTTTGTAAATGTGAAAACTATATGAATAGATTTGTCTTCAAAAATACTTTCATAAAAGTATACATGCATCACTATTTGATAAATATTTTTATATCAACAAGAGGTCAAAATTGTATTTTGGAGACCGTGTCGCTGTCCTAAACGTCAGTTTTTCGGAACGGAGGGAGTAATTCTCTCAACTGCCCCCCTCTCCTCTCTAGCTAGGTTGGAGTAACGATGTACGGCCGCAGCACTGCATGCAATAGTAGGTTCGACCCGCGGGTCACGCGAATCACGTTTGCACGCGGAGCGCTCGTCAGGGCGGCGGGTCAGCATTAAGGCCAGTCTCAATGGGGGTTTCATGAGTGTTTTATGCACATTAAATAAAGCGCTATATCAGCAAAATTTCACTTTTTGCATGAAACCCTTAGGAGAGAGAAGGAAAGAGTTTCACCATGGTGAAACCTTTGGGCACAGTTTCACATGCGTTGGAAACTGTGTGAAACCGCCATTGAGACACAAATAGAGTTTCACCATGCAACTATGCAATTAAACCATACAATGAGAGAGAGATTGTGGGACCCTTGAGTCTATGAAACTGTGCAATGAAACTATGCATTGAGGGAGACATCTATTTCATACCAAAGTTTCACATCTTGGAAACCGAGACGGTGAAACTCTCCATTGAGACTGGCCTAAGGAGCACACAGATCTGGCAGCAACCGTGCGCCCGTGGAGACGAAATGGGTATGGAACTGTCCTTCTGCCTGGTTTTCATTCAATGCTAAGATGGGCCAAACACGTGTTGTATGCCCAAATGCAAATATAAGAAATTTTTTATTTTATATTTATTTTTTACGAATTTACAAAAACATATACTCATCTTAATGTTTTGCAAAACTATACCTACCGTCATTTGAAACCGCGGTAGGGTTGGCGGTAGGGGGCCTACCACCGTCTCAAATGGTGGTAAGGCTCCCACCAGACGACAGACATTGTAGCACTCCCTACCGTCGTTTCAAACGGCGGTAGGGACCAATAAATCTTTAAAAAATTGTAACTTCTTTTGTGAATTTGGATGGAGATAACCTTTATATGAAAATTGTAGATTTCATCGAGATCTACAACTTTGTAGTTCAACCTTTTCATTTGAAATAATTTTAATACTCAAATAATGGACACAGTTTTTTAGATCTTGGCAACATATCTTAAAAAATTATATTTCATTCGTATGAACTCGGATGGAGATAAAAATTATACGACAAATGTAGATTTCATCGATAGCTACAACTTCGTAGTTCATAATTTTTCATTTGAAATCATTTCGATGCTCAAATAATTGACACTATATTCAAATCTTGGACGAAATTTTTTTCTCTCAGCAACATATCTTAAAAAACTCATAAAGTTTTCATATAAACTCAGATGGATGTAAACTCTACACTGAAATTATATACATCTTGATGACGTCCACAACTTTGTAGTTTAAATGTATCTATTTGAATTCATTTTCGTGCTCAAATGATTGACACAATGTTTACATTTGAAATTCAAATTTTAGATCTGGATAGTATATCAATTATTTGAGCATCAAGATGATTTCAAATGGAAAAATTCGAACTACAATTTTCATATAAAGTTCAAAACATCAAAGTTCGTATAAAAATACGATTTTTCGAAATATATTGGTCCCTCTGTTTGAAACAACAATAGGGAGTGCTACAGGGTCCGCCGAGGATGGGAGCCTTACTGCCATTTGAAACAGAGGTTGCGACCCTACCGCCATTTCAAGTGGTGGTAGAGGTATAGTTTGCGAAATTTTGAGATGTGTATATATTTTTGTAAATTCGCAAAAATTAAATATAAAAATGCAAACATTTCCAAATGTAATTGTTGGCATTAGCGTTGTATGTTCGTACTTTGTTGTAAAATATAAAAGGGTGTTTGGATACCCTTTAGACAAATGACTAAAATTAGTCAGATTAGGTTTTTAGTCACTTCTCTGTTTGGAAGATAGACTAAAGTGAGATTTAAAGAGTATTTATCCATTTTGCTCTCTCTCTTGCCCTTCTATAGCCACTGATGTGTGCGGACCCACCTACCCCAACCTTATCTATTCCCACCACCCAACATCCTCTCCACCTCTCTTTTTAATTTCTCCCTAGTTTGCCTCTCCGGCGTGGCAGTCGCCTGGAGGCCGGTGCGACACGCGGGCACACGGAGGACGACACGGGGATGTCAGCGTGGCGTGGGAGCGGGTGTGGGCGTCGTCGGCCACTAGCGTGTGAGAGCAAGCAACAGGCGCCGCCAGCTACTGGCATGGGAGAAGTACGGTCGTCCATCGTTGCAGTCATGGTAAAACCTCCTCCCTGGCGGTGCGAGCTGCAGACCTCCTCCTCCCTTCTTCGTTCTCCAATCTGGCAGCTCCCCCAGAAGAGGTGTTGTTCCCCACGCGCTACCCCTGCCTCGAGCAGCGGCTACGATCGGCCTCCCTCTCCGTCACTGTCGATGGGGCGTGCCGCAACACCGGATGACATCGTCTGCGTGGAGAAATCATTGGGGATGCCGCCATTGTTGTCCATAGAGGATTTGCGGTTGCGGTGGAGGGCAGCGCGACAGGGGTAGCATGACAAAGGTAGCGGCTTAAGACGCCTCCTTCGCGAATTGGAGGATCGGTGGCGACTTGTGTGAGTCGGGCAGAGAAGGATGAGGCCTCGCGGTCTTGGTGGATGGAGGAGTAAATGGGGGGGGAGAGTTTTAGTCCCTTTTAGCTGCCCTTTCCCCTACTAGAGACTTTTAGTCAGGTGACTAAGTTTAGTCCCACCTGTTTGGAAATTTAGTCCCTAAAAATAACTAAATTTAGCAAGACTAGTTTTAGTCATGGTGATCAAACACCTCTTCAATGGCTCTCGAAGTTTTTCCCGTTGCGTCCTAATCTCAGTGTCTTGAGCTAGTTGGAGCTCAGCTAGCCTTAGAGCATCCATACATGAGGGTTAGATTGTGGTTAGTTACATCTAACTCACGCAAAAAACTATTCCACCCAAGAGGTGCTAATTTGAGCTACTTCATGTTGACCCACTAAAAAGTGTATTTTCTCTTTCCTTCCACCTACACCTAATAATTGAGAAAGTACATTTAATGTGATTCTAACCATTCCATCCAAATATCTTTTTGCTAGATTCAGTTTAGAGCTAGAGTTAGAGTTAGAAATTAACTCTATAGACCCTATTTTTTTGAACAAAGGAACAAAAAACATAGGAATAATAGGAAACGCAGAAAAGATGTAAGAGTGAAGTAAGAAACAGAGAAATAGAAAACACAGGAAAGTTGTAGGATGTAGTGTTTGGAATGCATGAATAGTAGAAATCAAAAGATCAAGACATTTAGGACTTTAGGACCTGTGTGGTTCAAGGACCAGTGGTTGGCCACTTCCTGGTGTGATGAGTGAGTGACAACATTATGTGGACTGATTCTTGGCTAAGTATTGCAGGTGCAGGTTGCGGCTTGACTGGTGTTGGTGTAGGTGAAGAACAAGCGCAAAAGGTCGTTGCCAGTGAGGCCTCCAGGTGTGGAGAAGAAAAGTAGCCTTGGTTCGAGGGACCTGGTGGCAAGAATGGCAAGTTGAAGTCGTGGACGGTTCCATGGTTGAGTCTCAAAGCCAAGATCGAGCCGGGACTTCGTGGGAGCCAAGTCATGAGTGGGGATTGGCGGAGGCCACACCAAGTTTGCGGGGTTTCCAGTGGTTCACCAAAAAACCACTGGATTCCTTGGTTGTTCCACAAAGCCAAGATCAAAGACCGGAGGCAACAACATCGAACCGGTCTGACTGGTATAGCCGGTGGGTACCGGTCTTACCGGTGGAGGACACCGGTCTGACCGGTGTGCGATGACGTAGTTCGAAGTCTTCGAAGTGGAGGGCACACGTCGTGGTCACATGGTGTGCGTCGAAGCTACACATCGTGCGGTCGCTGGGCATCCGTCTGATGGTGCGACGACGAAGATTTCCAAAGTGCCCCTCGGGGGCGTGTATCCTAGTGTTAGTCTTTAAGGGTAGTTTCGTCTTTCGGTTGCCTCCATATAACCCTAAGTGGTGAGAGGATGGTAGCTATCTCTTGGAACCCTAGATCATTTTGTTTTGCTATTTTCCTCATCCATTTTCCTTTGGAATTTCTAGGACTAGCTTGAGAGGTTCATGGTGAGATCTAGTGAGAGGGAAGGATGATTGAGAGGCATGGTAGACCTTGTATGAACCTTCATGGTATGTATAGATGATTCGACGTGGTTCCTCAATCTTCCAGCGGATTCAAGACCTTTCTCTTTGGGATTTAGTGGGGTGTATGCTTAAACCCTTCGTGGTTCTCTTCCCTTTGATTCCCCTCCCAAATCCGTGAGCAAAGGGGCCCGATTTTGGGGTTCTCTCCTCTCTAGGGTTAGAGGCGTTCTTGGTGGGATTTCTTCGATTCCTCTTGATTTATTAGCAAGTTTTGGTAGACCAAATCTTGGCTATGGAGTGCCCATGAGGTGTTCCTACTTTCCCCAAAGTTTTGTGCGAATTCGTGGAGTGAATCGGGAGATCGAGATTTGGATTTAGGGGAGTTGACCTGCGGGTTGTGTTTCATCCCGAGCTGCCCAGCCTGACCGGTTCCTGTGACCGGTCTGACCGGTGCAGACCCTTTGTGGGATTTGTCTCGGGTGAATTGCCTAGTTCGTGTGTTTTTGGCCCGTGGTGCTGTTGTCAGTACTTGGCAGGTATTGTGGAGTTTTGCTAGGCTATGTGTAGGATTTTCTTCGCTTGTAGGTTGTGTTTTGGAGGTGGTTTGGTTCTAGGGCCTAGAGGAGTCACTGAGGATTCCTGGAACGTTTTCTGTGTGGCCGTTGTAGGCACCGGCCTGACCGGCCCTATCCACCGGTCTGACCGATGTCACCGATCTGACTTGTGCATTTGGTGTGTTTTGGTTCGGAAGGTTGTTGTGTTGGTTCCTAGGACTAGTAGCACTCCAGTGGCTACGTGGCCTTGGCCAACTTGGGTAGTTGAGTCGGAGATGTGATTCGTTTAGTCGTGTTCGTCTTGTTGGAGTAGCCATCTCCTTCGAGAAGAATTTTTATCGGCTCACATTCACTCCCCCCTCTCTGGTCACCAGTTCAGATCTTCAAGTGGTATTAGAGCCGGTTCGGGTCTTCATTGACTCTAACCAGTCTTAGATCCAAAGATGGAGTACCAGGAATGGGGTTCGGATCCTCCGCACTTCGATGGCAAAAATTACTAGATGTGGCAGAGGCGAATGGCGGTGTTCCTCCGCGGAAAGGGTCAGATCCTTGGGGATGTTACGGTGAACACACCTTATGTTCATCTGATTAACTTCCTAGCTCCTGGATCGAGGGACATGCACTACTCCAACAACAAGGCAATCGACTACTTATTTCGTTCTCTATGTCAATCCAAATTCGATCGGGTTCAGACAAAGGACCTAGCTTGTAGTATTTGGCTTGCTTTGGAAATGCTGAGGTTCAGGAACGGTTGTATGCGACTTACCAAAGAGAGTACAAGAATTTCACTAATCTCCCCGGTGAGTCAATTGATGCCTTGTTCCAGCGGTTCATGGTGGTTGTGAATAACATGAGGGCCAATGTGGACGTCCTCCCGTACTATGACCATGATAGAGCTGTGAAGCTCTTGCACGTGCTAGATCCTACTGTGTGGGATGAAAAGGTTGAGGCCAGTCTTGAGTCAGAGAAGTATACCACACTGACGGTGAACGAGTTGTTCTTTAAGCTCAAGTCAGCTGAGATCGATCGTGGTTTGACAGACCGACTGACTCCCATAGTCTTGCTCTTGTCGGCGGCTCAGGTGCTAAGTCAAACGCTAACCCATCCTCTAGGATGTTTGCTTTGTCCTCTTTGATGTCTTTGCCAGACAAAGAGTTCGACGTGCTTGGAGAGGATGAGCTGGCGCTGCTGACCAGGCGGTTCGTGAGGTTGCACGAGAACCGGGTGAACACGAGGAGGACGACACAGACATGTTTCCAGTGCGGTGACACAGGACACTTCATCGCCGACTGTCTGGAGAATATGGAGAATAAGGACGGCTACAAGCATTGGTCGAGGACGGACAACAAGCACCTATTGAGGAGCGGTCACAAGCACAAGCATCGGAACAAGGACAAGCAAGGATCAAGGAAGAAGGGTGGCCATGGCAAGAAGGCCCGAGCGATAGTCGAAGCAAGCGACGTCGACTCCAGCACTGCCTACTCTTTCTCAAGCTCAAGTAGCAGCGAAGATGAAGGTGAGAGCCATGTGTGGTTCGAGGACCGGTGGATGGTCGCTTCCTGGTGTGATGAGTGATTGACAACGTGGTGTGGACTAATTCTTGGCTAAGTATTGCAGGTGCAGGTTGCGGCTTGCTTGGTGTTGATGTAGGTGAAGAACAAACGCGAAAGGTCATCGCCGGTGAGTGTCGGTGTTTTAGACCGGCAACCTACCAAGGGGAGTACCCGAGGTAGATGAATGTGGCCTCGCCGAGATCGGTAACTCGAAGGAAGAGACACGTGGCACACAATTTAGACAGGTTCGGGCCGCAAGGTGCGTAATACTCTACGTCCTGTATGCTGCGTAGCTCTGGATTGATTGGATGTGATTACAAGATGATGCGTAATGAGAGAGAAGGGTCCCTGCCTCGCCTTATATAGTCCGGGAGGCAGGGTTACAGGTCGGTTTAGGGAGAGAGTACTAGCCGTGTACGTCTAGGAGTCCTCTACCCAGTACATGGTATGTATAGCTTCCTATCCGAGTACTTCTCCACCGTAGTTCTTGCACCTCACGCCATCAGGTACCGTGCGGCACAAGTCAGGTAGTCCCAGGGGCCCACCGAGTAGTCGGTCCTGGTACCCACCGAGGTAGTGGGCCTAGGGAGGTCCATACGACAAGCCCCCGAGTACTTTGTAGTCGAGCAGGATAGCGTCGAGTAGTCTTGACGGCCTTGACGAGTAGTCCTCAAGCTTGCCCAAGTACTACAAGTCAAAAGTCCTCAAGAATACTCGAAGCATCCTGAGGCTGGAAGGTACTCCAGCTGATCTTTGAGTAATCCTGAAGTCTTCTCGAGTAGTCCCCAAGCGTCCTCGAGTTCCGCTCTTGAAGGTCTTCAACAATACCCGTGTTGTCTTGAAGCTGAAGTTTATATGGAAGTGCGATTGCAAAATCGCACTCCATATGGACTAGTCCCCGAGCCTTAGGTTGAGTCGTAGACTCTGGCTGAGGGTCAATCTGAAGTTCTGGCAAGATTATCCCTCAAAATCCGGAGAAAAAACCGAAGGACACGTGGCACGGAGCCCCCGAGCCTCGAGTCGAGTACTTCATCTCGAATTGAAGGGTCATCTTGTATGTAGAATGTGTCCTGAGTTGCTCTTGAATCTTGTCGCTACCCAGGGAATTGATTAGATGTAGCCGAGCCCCTAGATAAGGCGCATCGACTACTAGAAGTTGAAGGGTCAGGCGCTGCCGCTGAGTCAGCCGTGTTGAAACATATCCATCCGGCCGTTAAGGAGCCGCCTGTTGACTTATAAATAGAAGCCAAAATCCTTAGGGTTTTTCACCCCACACACTTGCAGCCATTCGGAGCACATCTCGCCTAGAATCCGCCGCCAGTGCACACTGCCACCTCAGTGTAGACCGTAGATCCAGGCGCGCCGCGGATAACCACCACTGCAGCCCCCGAGCGAATGCGAGTGAAAACCCAGTGCACTTGGAGAATGAAGCCCTCGCCATCCAAGAGCATGAAGGCTCGCCGGCGGGAGGAAGCCGCTGGATCCGCCGGAGGGTCGATGCCGCCAGTGTCTCCCCCGCGCCCAAATCCCAACAAAGAATGGAAGAGGTCAAAGGCCAAGACTGAGGACCTGCTGGCGTTGCTCAACAGCAGATTTCTTCGGGAGAAAGAGGTCGACATGTGGCGCGCCGCCGCGGGAGATCCATACCCGATGGAGAAGAAACCAGATGAGATCCCGATGTTCACGCGGTTCATGGAGCACGGGTTGGCCCTCCCAGCGAGCAACTTCTTCAAGGGGCTCTTGGAGTACTACGGTATTGAGTACCTCAATCTCAACTCCAATGGTATCTTCCATACCTCTGTCTTCGTACATTTTTGCGAAGCTTTCTTGGGGATCAAACCCCACTGGGCACTCTTCCGGAAGTTCTTCCGCGTGAAGCCCCAGCCGAGTGCCAACGACCCCCGAGTAGTCAGAGGGGCCCGCATCCAGATGTGCGAAGACGTCGCGGAGCAATACCTGGCGTACAAGTTGATCGACTCCAACCAGGATTGGAAGTTGAAGTGGTTCTACGTCACCAACCATCACCTGGAGCTGCCGAAGCCCAGCGGGAAGCAGCCGAAGCACCGGCCCTGGTGGAATACCGAGCCGACGATGCAGGAGGGTATCTAGCTACCCGAATTGCTGGCGAAGATCAAGGCTTTGAGGGAAGCTGGGCTGAGGGCCGAGCATGTGGCCTTCAGCTTTATGAAGAGGAGGGTGCAGCCGCTGATGGCTCGCGACACCCTCGGCTACCAATACACCGGCGAGGGCGACTCGTCGCGGATGCCCGGCGGCGAAATTGATGATGACGACATCATCGACGAGTGGGCGGGGATCTTTAAGGACATGCGGCGTACACGCCTGCCCCGGTGCCCGAGTACTCCGCCGCGCACCCACCGAACGAGGTCAGTAGCCGTACTCAGTATCGAGTACTGATTATGCAGTAGTAGTCGTGCTCACCTAATGTGCTTCTTGCAGGATGATATAGTGAAGTTTGTCTCCGAGCCGGCTTCGCTTCCTCGACTTGTCGAAATCCCATAGGAGGGGAAGGGTAAGACAAAGGAGCGCCGCGAAGTCGGCAAAGGGGATGACACTGTTGTCGTTGAAGACAAGTTGGATGAAGGTGACGAAGAAATGCTTCAAGAGCGGTTCCAGCTGCGGTCGAGATTCAGCCGCCCTGGACTGCCCAATGTCCCTCTCATCCAAGATCCTCCGACTAGCTTGGAGGCTAGTTTGCCTGCGCCGCCGAGGAGGCCGCGCAACGTGGCACGCAAGAGCATGGCCAAGAAGCTCAGGGTCACTGAGACCACGTCTCAAGAAGTAAGCTTCCTCGAGTAGAGTAGTCGAGTACTTGTTTCTCGATGTTGTGTATGCTGACGATGAAATTCTGTTGCTGGCAGGAGATTCCGCCTTCCGACCCCGTAGAACAGGGGGACGAAGGCGGATGGGAAACTGTGGGGGAGCCGGCTGAGAGAAACCACAACCTAGCCCCCACCATGCCAGAAGCCATGCCGCAGGCGCCGGATGCGAGGGCGGGGGCCGAACCGGCCCGCAACTGGCTGGCTGGCGCGAAGAGCCAACGACTACTGAAGCCGAAGAGGAGGCGCCTGCTGAAGCTGGCCTTGTCGACATCGCCAGCATACTTTGCGCCCCGACTGTGACAGTAGTCCGGTCGAGCCTGTAAGTGATGATCTTTCCCGAGTAGTACATGCAGTGTGGTAGTCGTACTTGGTTGACAACCAGTTGTGTACTATGCAGGAAATCCACGGACTTGTGCTGGGAGGGGGATGAACCCATCGCGGCAGTGGCTGAAGAGGTGTTCCACGACAGCCACTGAGGAGTCCACTCCCGCCCCCCAAGCGGAGACCGTGGCGCCGGCCGTAGAGGCTACGCTGCCGGAGGCCAGCATTGTAGAAGGTGAATACACTACACGAACGCAGTCATCCTCAAGGAGTAGTCGTAGCTGCCAAGGGAGACTAATCCAAATGTCTTCTGTTGACAGGAGCCGAAGCTGAGGGAAGTGCCATCCCTGAGGTGGTGCCCGTTGAAAGCTTGGCGCCGGAGACCCAAGGAGCCGCCAGAGCAGCCCCCGAGCCGGCGGAGGTAGCTAGCGGAGGAGCCTCCGCGATGGCCGGAGAGGGGCGCGACGATGTACTGCCAGAGTCAAACCTGGAAGTAGTCGTCCGCTCGCCAGAAATTCAAGATGCGGAGCCGATCCGTTCGGCACTGATGTCCGGGGCCGCCACGAGTAGTCGTGGTGGGATCGAACTCCTGGCAGACGACCTCGTCGACCCGGTGGCAGTAGCGCGTCACTTGGAGGAGATGCGCCAGGCCGAGCAATGGATGAAGGTGAGTTGTCGGTACCGTCGAGTAGTCAATTTGCCATAAATGCTGAGTACCCAAAAAACAGTTGTTATCTCCCGCAGGATGTCGTGGAGAGATTTCGACAAAAATCTAACATGCTCCAGGGGTATGGCGATACAGTGCTTCGGGCGGAAGCATTGGAGGAACAACTCGCGAAGGCCCGGAAGCACTCCGCCATGCTCCAGTCGAAACTTGACGGCGCCTTCGCCCAGTACCATAACGAGGTCCAGGACATGCAAGCGAAGAGCGACGAGCTGGTGCGAAGGAACAAGTCGCTCCGCAACAAGAACAAAGGTACGATGCTGTCTTGTCGAGTACCCATTGGAGATGTCTTGCAGTGGCCTAACCCCGCCTTGTTGATTGCAGAGCTTGAGACCCGAGTCGAACAATTGAGGGCTTTAGAGGTCGACATGAAGAACCTCTTCTACCGGGAGAAGGAGGCCCGTGAGGTACTTGAATATGATTATAAGCAGTTGGCTTACAAGTGCGATAAGCACATGGAGCTCCAAATTGCCTTGGACCGTGACCTCGTCAACTGCTACAAATCCCTGCAGAAGTTGAACGAAGATTGCGAGAAGTTGCGGGCCCAACTTAAAGAACTTGAAGAAGCCGCACTTCCCATTGCGAGGCTACTGGTGCCTCATCCGGGCGGGCCGAAGATAGGTCCATTGGTGGACCGGCTGAGAGAAGCTCCCAGTCGTCTGGCGATGTACGTCAAGCATTTGGCGAGGTCGATCCCCAATCAAGTCTTGGCGTACATGAAGTCATACTTCCCCAAGGCTTCGGTGGACGTAGTCGCGGGCGGACTATGTTGACGGTGTATTTTGGTGCACCTAGCATGTTCATTACACTTTGGTTTGGATTTGATTATGGAACTAACCCGCCACTAGGCACACTAATCATATAACAAGCTTATCTATGTGCATGCATTTGGAAGTGTTGTGTTTATGTAGGAAAACAAGGACATAAAGGACGGATTCGCAACAAGTTCAAAGGAGCATTTACGGAGTCTTGTTCGTGTTCATGAGCTTGATGAAATCACTTCCGGTGGTGGCAAGGACCGAAGTGCTACGAGGAACACCCCGGGGATTGAAGCGTAAAAGACCGAACTTCATGCGCGAGAGAACCTCCATTTTAGACGCGAGGATGACATCGTCAAAATCATGCAAGTGGAGGGGGCAAAGTGCATAATCACTCGAGGACCCACGGGGAGCGAAGGGGCGACCGAGCCGGGCCGAGATGGGCTTGGGCCGGTCGGCCCGGCCGGCCGGCCCAGCCCACTCCGGTGGCTGGTTCGGCCCCCCTTTCCTTGCACCCGAAGGATTTTCAACCCTAAAACCCTGGAGGCGCTACCATTCGACAGGGGAGAGAGCTATTCGCACCAGGAGGCCATCCACAAGCTAGAGAGAGAGGAGGGAGATCTCCGGTGGGAGATCGTCCACCTCGAAGGAAGCACCCTCACGTGGAGAAGAAGGAAGACACCGTCGGAAGGGAAACCATGATCAACGGTGCCATGTCCAGCACCTTGATGGGGTAATCTCCTTATTCGTCCATGGGTTGTAATCGATCTTGAGATGTAATCGCACTTTGTCATATTATCTATCTATCATCTTGTGTTGAATATATTTTAATGCTTAAGGTTAGCTACCATGCCGTAAAGGGAGTATGAGCTCCAATGCTTCCTTGGATCCATTCAATACGCCGTGTCCATCATAGCTCTAGTCATGAATACCTTCGCGCGATGACAGTACGAGAGGAGGGAAAGGGCGAAACTGTGGTCACAACCCCGATAGATTAGATTGGTTTTCATGTCTTTAAGCGATTGCATTCTCTAGTATCGTAGACCCGTGGGCGAGTGTCTTTTATCTTGATATCTTAATCATTCTCTCTAGTGTAGTTTAGTTGTTTTCTAGTATAATAATAGTTACGGTTTTAGTAGCTAGTGCGTAAAGGTAGATCGAACGCTTATATTCCCCTTACTCTGCGGATTGACAAGAACCTTGGGAATCCCGTGGTGAAAAAGGTGTGGGGTCCGTACGCTTGCGGATCGTAGAGGGAGACGTCTTTTATCCATCAACAAGCCCCTTTTTCTGGCGCCGTTGCCGGGGAGCAAGCTAGTTTACATCGTTTGATTTGCATTTAACTTAGTTTTATAATTTAGTTTATCTTTTGTTTGCTATATCTAACACATATTATCTAGAAAACCACTTGTTTCATTTTTGTTTTTGTTTTTATCTTATTGTCTAGATGGCATTCGTCAATCAACCCGTGGAAGAACCGGACAAATCACTAAGGGATTACGCTAGTCCTCGATGTGAAGACATAAGAGTACAAGAGTCGAATTCGAAGCTCAAAGCGGCCGAGTATGAAATCAAATCCAAGATCATCGAGATGGTGGCGGCAAACCCGTTTGAAGGGATGGTTACGGAGAACCCGTATAGAAACATAAGGCATTTCACGACGCTATGCAACACGGTGCGTCAAGAAGAAGTTCCCAATGAATGGTTCAAATGGAATCTCTTTCCCTACTCACTTGCCGGCAATGCAAAGACATGGTACTCGTTTGCGTCCTTTGAAGTTGAAGGCAATTGGAACAAGTTGACAAAGAAGTTTTGCGAGAAGTTCTTTCCAATTAGCAAGGTTCAACATCTAAGGAGGCAAGTGATCAATTTCATGCAAGGAGAAGAGGAAGGGATAGACCAAGCCTGGGATAGGCTTAATGGGTTGATCGAACAAGGACCAAGACTCGACTTCACCGGTGACGTACTCTTGCCTACATTTTTTCTTTTCCCTAACCCCTAGTTGCATGCAACACGTCGAAATGTGTGCAGGTGGGGATCTCATGGAGAAAACACTCACGGCAGCCGCCCAACTTCTACAAAAAATTAGTAAAGCGGCTGCCATGCGAAGATATTGGGAAACAAGACTTGAGGAAGAGCCAGAATATAATTCGAGGAAGAAGAAGTGTGCTGAATTTTCTAAAGAGGCAACCCTGGAAGTCAAAAAAGAGGAACCAATCACGAAAAAGCCTTAACAAGAACACATCATGTCAAGAACTACCCCAAGCATCGACTTCGCCGTACCAAATGAGACAAACAAGAGAAGCATGTCAAGCTCTTTGGAGATGATGAAGTGGATCCGGAACACATAGCCGAGGTGAAGAGAATCATGGGGATCAAGCCCGAAGCATCACCATACGCTCGCCTCGCCGAAATTTACGCGATAGGATCCGAAGAAGAAGAGAAGATGGCACCACGCTTGAGTTGCGAGATCAACGGAGTTCAATGCAAAGCTTTATGCGACATCGAGCCCAAGTAAGTGTCCTATCTTCTAAAATTTACGATATAGTTCAAGACCACAACCTAGACTTAGCTCCAACATCAACAAAATTAATTATGGGAGATGGTAGAACTATCAAACCTCTAGGTATTGCTTGCAACATGAAAGTAAAAATCTCTAGAAACTATATACCAACCGATTTCTTTGTTATTGATGCTTACCATAGTAATCATGATCACATAATCCTAGGTAGGCCCTTTCTTAAGTTGGTTGATGCCGTGTTAGATGCTGGAGAAGGCAAAGTAACAATGAACCTTAATGGAACAAAGTACACATATAACTTTCTTCGTGCTTCTAAACACCTTACACCCTTTCCTCCTGAAGATGAAGAAGTAGAAGAGATAGATAGCCTTTGTTTTGTTGAAACCCTTAGAGACCCACTGCAAAGAGCGATGGAAAATCAAATTAGTAATCAACAAGATGAAGAACTAGAAGAAGCAACAAAAGGTTTGGAACCACATGATGGAAGCGTGGAGGAAGGAAAATTTGAAGACATAGGAGAGATTAAACCCGAGGAGCCACAAACGCCCGAGGTAGACCTTAAACCTTTGCCCAAAGGATTAAAGTATGAATTTTTGGGCCCAGACAAGACTTATCCAGTTATTGTGAGCGACGAGTTGAGTCCCGAAGAAAATGAGAAGTTGCTGATTTTATTGAAAAAACATAGGAAGGTGATTGGATATTCGATTAATGATCTCAAAGGAATTAGCCCAGCCTTTTGCACTCATTGTATACCAATGGAAGACCAATGTAAGCCCGTAGTGGACCACCAAAGGAGGTTAACCCATGCCATGCGAGAGGTAGTAAAGAAAGAGGTCATCAAGTTACTTGATGCCGGAATCATCTACCCAGTTCCGCATAGCGAGTGGGTGAGCCCGGTACATTGTGTACCAAAGAAAGGAGGTTTGACCATGGTGAAGAATGAGAAGAACGAATTGATACCACAAAGAATCGTGACCGGGTGGCAGATGTGTATTGATTATCGTAAGCTTAACAAAGCGACGAAGAAAGATCACTTCCCCCTACCGTTCATCGACGAGATGATCGAGAGGTTAGCAAACCACGCTTATTTTTGCTTTCTCGATGGGTACTCGGGGTTCATGCAAATCCCCATTCACTCGGACGATCAACACAAAACAACATTTACATGCCCTTACGGAATGTTTGCATATAGAAGGATGCCCTTCGGCCTATGCAACGCTCCGGCCTCTTTTCAACGTTGCATGATGGCCGTATTTTCGGAATTCATCGAAGAAATTGTCGAGGTGTTCATGGATGATTTTTCCGTGTATGGGAAGACATTCATGGATTGCTTCGCAAACTTGGAAAAGGTCCTCACGAGTTGTGCGGAGGTAGACTTGGTGTTAAATTGGGAAAAGTGCCACTTCATGGTTAAGCAAGGCATAGTGCTCGGACATGTTATATCCGAGAGAGGAATTGAAGTGGACAAGGCTAAGGTAGAGACGATTGAGCAACTCCCACCTCCGACAGATGTTAAGTCCTTAAGGAGCTTTCTAGGCCACGCCGGATTCTATAGAAGATTTATTAAGGACTTCTCAAAGATCACTAAGCCTTTAACGCATCTTCTTCAAAATGATGTGGCTTTCGACTTTGATGAGAAGTGTCTAGCGGCAATCCGGACCTTGAAAAGTGCATTGGTGAGTGCTCCCATTATTCAACCCCCGGATTGGAGCCAACCTTTCGAGATCATGTTTGACGCAAGTGATTACGCTGTAGGCGCGGTTTTGGGTCAAAGAAAGGAAGGCCGAGTTCACGCCGTTTACTATGCTAGAAAAACTCTTAGTGGGGCGCAATTAAATTATGCCAGTATGGAAAAGGAGTTGCTAGCGGTGGTATTCGCTTTCGAAAAATTCAGATCTTACATCGTGAACTCGAAGGTCATTGTTTACACCGATCACACAGCCATCAAATATCTCTTGGCTAAGAAGGAAGCTAAACCATGTTTGATTCGTTGGATCCTTCTTCTCCAAGAATTTGATGTTGAAATTCGTGATAAAAAGGGGGTGGAAAATGTTGTGGCCGATCATTTGTCTAGGATGAATCGTGGACAAGATGATAAAGAGCCCATAGAAGATAAGATGAGAGATGACCACCTCTATAGAGTGCTTGATAAAGACACTTGGATGATCGATATCATTCGAGCGATTCGAAAGATGCCTCTAGATCATCTAGATAAAAACTCTTAAAAGAAGATAATCTCCGAAAGTAGGAAATACTTTTGGGATGCACCATACCTCTTCAAACTTAGCATTTATGAAGTAATGAGAAGATGTGTGCCAAGAGAAGAAAGGGTCGAGATTTTGAGAAAGTGTCACTCGATGGAGTACGGTGGACACTATAGCCATTTTCGAACCCAAGCAAAAGTATGGTCAAGCGGATTCTTTTGGCCGGAGATGCATGAAGATACTAAAAGATATGTTGCATCATGCCCCGAATGCAAAAGAACCGGAAACATCTCTCAGAGAAATTCTATGCCTTTGAAATACAACCTACAAATCAACATATTCGATGTATGGGTGTTGACGGTTAATAGTTGTATCAAATTTCGTTTGTGACTTGCAAGCGGACAAGTCTCTCGTCGTAGTCAAGGGACCCTTCTTCCCTCGAGTGGTGAACCCAAGGTATCGAATCCGTGGAACAAATGTGTGACGCAAAACTTAATCTAATAAAGGCAAGTAACTTCAATCTTCGATAAAAGAAACCCTAATGCATCTAGGTAAAAGACACGAAACTAATCTAATCTACTAAAGACCAGAGAAAACAAAGTAAGATTGGGTAGATAAACCGATCTAGAGAGATCGGGGTAAGCCTTTTGTTGAAGTTCCAAGCAAGAGAAGAAGTAGCAAATCGAATCTTATAAGAAGCTTCTTTAAATCGTGGTTTCCCGTCCAAATCCGAAAACATCCGCCTTTCGGAACCCCCGTTCGTCACAACGTATCCCTACTCATGCGGGGAGCTTAGGGCGAGTCAAAAGACAAGTCGAGATTCTTTCGGAAGATCCGACGTGTACCTCTAGCCACCACGGCTACAAGAACACCCTATGTAATCTATCTCGAGAATAGAATTGGAGTAAGCAAAGCCGATCGAAAAACGAAATCTTCGAGGAAACACTTGATCGCTGGGAAAAGATTCAACTTGATAATTCAACTATAACAATGATACATACACAAGATCACCACCGGGATCCTTCCTTGATCTTGCTTCTAGCTCCGGGAACTCCGACGTGGTCTTCCGTGCAAGGTTCCCACGTCGGCTAGGGAAACCCTAGTCAACTAGCTCGACCCTCTCCTCTCCGAGATGGTGTCCCTCTCTTCTCTGCTCCTCGGCGGCCGATGACGAATTGTATGATGCGTGGCTCTCGGTCAGGGGGCTATAAATAGCCTGATTGGTGGCTAGGGCAAAGGGGAGCCTCACTGGGCCCTGGACAGGGCTGGGCCGACCGGCCTGGGCCGGCCGGCCTGGGCCCATCCAGGCCCAGCCCGAGGCCTCCTTTGCTCTACATCGGTTCCCTTGCTTCCTGGATGTTTCCCCCTTCTGCATGTAGGTCCATGTCGTCAGTTTCTCTCCGAATTGGGCATAACTCCTTGTCTTGCAAGATTCAGCACTTTTCTGGTCAGGTCCTCGGAGTTTGTCGTCTTCTCGGATCAAGTCCCTGGCTTCTTGAAGTTAAGTTTGCTTCATTTTATGAGTTGTACGGGGCTTCAAGGTCTTGTCATGAGGTGATTGATGAACTTATCCCGAAAGTCTTGCATTCAACGCTAAAACCCTGCATAAACATTAAACTCCAAAACCGACATGCACACGTGAACTTGTTATACCACGGGGGTTAGTACCAATGGATAAGGTATAAAACTCATGCCAACACCGAAGGTAAACTCATGTCTAGGTTGACGGATTTTCGGCGTCAACATCTCCCCCATGCTTAAACCTTGCTCGTTTCGGGTAAGCCTTCGATGGATATCATCATTGCCAACAATGTTTAAACCTTGCACTAGATCATACATGAGAAAACATAATGCTCTCAAAATTTTAATTCGTTAAAGTTCCATAATGTACTAGCCTTCATCTCTACGGAGGGTAGATTCTTATTAAGCTTATCCCACAAGTATTAACATGCTCACAAAGTTTAAATAGATCTCAGAATTTTTTGAAATAAAGAATGAGATAAAGAAAAGCTAAACCAAGTTCACAAATTTAAATCATCTTGTATATTACTCATGAACTCTCATCTCACTTGTCTCTCAAACCTATATATTCTACTCCTTTCCCTCTCATAACATATATGTGTGGTAGGCTTTATATGGAGCTTTGGGAAAGTTTAGTCCTAACAAGATTTTATAAATGAGGTGTTGTCAAAACAAGACAAGCTTCTCATGGTCTTACCGAGACTCATCAAAAAGGTCATTGGAAAATAATGTTAAATGAAGGAGGGGAAAGAGAAAAGTACACACACTTTAGATGAGTGGACATGTGCAAATGGCAAAGAGTGATCTCGAGGCACAAAGGAAGTCCTCATTATCGGATTGCACATGGTTGGAAAAGGAGAATGGATCTTTTAAACTTGAAGCCTTGAATGCACTCTTAGAGAACCGGGGAGTTCACTTTACGCATATATTTTTTCTCTTTCTCATATTTCTCATTCTTTTCTTTCTTTCTTTCTTTCTTTCTTTCATTCATTATATATATATATTTTTTCTTGTGAGACTTTCACCTTGGAAGTCACGTACATCGCCTTTGAATTTTCTTTCATACATTTTTTTAAATTGCTCCCCTATGAACTCTAAAACTGCACCATACCTACCTCCTCCCCCATGCTTAGACGTTGCTCGTCCTCGAGCAAAGAGGTGAAAAATAAGGTAGGTACCGGAAATATTTTTCCTTTGGAGAGATACTTGAAATCTTCAATGTTGGCACCGTCTTGCGATCTTCCTTGAATTGATGATCCATTCTTAACGATAGGTTGTGGTCAAGGAGGTAATCACAAAATATGATATTTGGTTTAAAGGTGGATATCCGGCGAGGTTTGTGAGATCTCCAATGTGGGGATACACAATGCACGGATAAAAGGCTAGCAAAAAGATAGATACGCAAAAACGGAATGACCAGCTTCTTAGTCTCGAGCCAGAGAAATCATGGCCTGCAATAACTCACTCAAAAATAAATATTGTACACTAAGGTTTATGCACTCAAATATATATTAGGCTTTGGATAGGTTGAGCAACACACAAGTGATATTTATGACAAGGTTAGCAATATTTTTGAGCATAAAAGACATCTTTAATCTATCCATAACTTGAGAGCACATAAGACACTATGGGTCTTTATTTTAATCATAACCTCCGCTAAAGATTAAGCTAGTATTTAAATAAATTCAGATTCATATTTTAAGAGAGCACTAGCTTTAACATGCATAAATCAATTACAAAGATAAACAAAGCGGCAATTATAATCATATATCATTTTGGCACAAATTTTGTAACTTTTCCAATGGTGAAAACAAGGTGGTGTCTTTATTAATGATAAAAACAAACTGAAATACACACTGAAAATAAACAAACATGCTTGCTGAAATTTAAATAAAAACAGAAAATATTACGCAAACACAAACAAACAAAAGCTGAAAATTACAGAGAAAGGGAAAAGAAAAGAAAACTAAAGTTCCTAAATCTTCTAGTCCTCCGCCGGTGGTTGGTGTTGATGATTGTCGGGGACAGCCCTAGGGGTCCCCTTAAACAACGGGGAAATCCTCACTTAAATCCCGGTGCCGAAACATGTTAAGCCTAACCATGCGGGTGACTAACCATGCGGGACACGGCCCACACCGCGGGACCCCGACGGCCCACCAAGACGGCCCTCTTCGCTCGAGAGCACGCGCCCCCTCGGGCGGGCTCCGCCCCGTTCGAGGAGCAACGCTTCCCTCGAGCGGTCCCGCCCCGCTCGAGGGCTCACTACCCCTCGAGCGGGTCTCGTCTCGCTCGAGGGTTCGTCCCGCCCTCGGGCGGGGCCCGCCACGCTCACGGGCGCCACGCACGCGTGCGCCGGCCCCGTACACGGGCATTTAACGCCACGACACGGGCGGGGGCGGCGCCATCATGCGCCGGGGCTCGCGCCCGGTGCCGCCGCACCAACTCCCCGGGGAGGAGCCCATCCCCACCCCCGTGGGGAGGGACCGTGCGGTACGGCCGGTGTCGGTCCCGTGACACCGCGCGCCCTCTTGCGATACGGCTAACGCGCCCAACCCTCGAAGGGGGGCGGGGGCGCACCCTCGATTTCACTTTCCCGTGACCCTACGGGGATTAGGTGGAGGCGCTAGGCCGGTGGATCGCCATCCCGGCCACCGCAACGGCGTGGCCGCCGTACCCGCGCGTGCAGGCGCACGCCGGACCCTGTAGCAACGACTCCAGCCCCATGAGGCGCGTTGGGAAGGAACGCCGGGTCGCCCCGCCCCCGTGCTCCGTACAAGCTTGCGCCGGCACCGCCCCCGAGCCTATCGAGAGGACATCACCGCCATCCGTTGCTCTCCTACCCTCGAACCGCCCTTTGTTCGGGTACAAGTCGGGCCATGATGACCAGATCGTGGCGGAGATCACACGGACGGCCGCCCCCTCTACACCGTAGCACGTCGCACTTCTCCACATAGCTATGTAGCGCGGCGCGCATGTAACCCGCCGTCCCCTTGATCTATAAAAGGGGGAGGCGAACCCCCGGCCGCGGGGGAGACGGACGGACGAACGGGGACGAGTTCAAGACAACACACCACGTACTCATTCCCATTCTCCCACAATATCTTCGACCATTCCACCGGGGACTTGGAAGTTGCACTTCCTCTCCCGCCTTGCTTGTACTTGCCCCACTACAAGCACCCCCGGTGCTAAGTAATATAGTGCCCCGAGCACGCCCCTGCTGGACGTACGGCCCCCTTGGCCGGAACCAGGATAAATCTCTGTGTCACTTGTTACTTAGCATCGACCATTGAGGGATAGACCTCGGCGCTATCTACTGGTTAGTGTCGGGACCATATTCCGCACCGACAGTTGGCGCCCACCGTGGGGCAAACGAGCGCCTAAGGTCATTTCGCCAACTCCCTCCATGGTGATCCGCACTGAGTACCGTGCTACACGCTCTCGCATGGGTAGCTTGGATCCCCTCCCGGGTTCGAGATCCGCTTCGGGGACTCGAACTTTCGGGCCACGGGGAACGGCTATCTCATGCGCCTCACTAACCGTGAGGAACTCCGCGCGCGGCGTCGGGCCGGCCCCGCCGGACCCTTGCCGCACGCACGACTCGGCGCGGGCGCCGCGCGGGCACGGAGGCCGCGGGTCCGTCAACGCCACGACGCCGTCGTCGCTGCGGACAACGCTCGCGCCGGGCGCGGTCCCGGCGGCGGCGAGCCCCGAGCGCGCCGCCGCCCGGCGCGGTGTGCCTACCACAACGACCGCCACCACCCCCGGCGGGACGGCGCGCGGTCTGCGGACCGCGCATCCCCATCGGCCGCGTGGCGCTACGACGGCCTACAACGCCAACGTCAACACGACGATGCGCGGGGTTCCGCCGGCCGCCATGTCTTCGTCGCCGGGGACCCCGGCACCTCGGCGGCGGATGAGTCATCCCCGGGCTCCGTCGACACGATGCCACCCGCCAACCGCCACGGATACGCGGAGTGGGACTTCTCGGCGTGCGGGACCCGGTCCGCGTTCGGCGTTTCCTTGACGCCACGGACTGCGGTTCGGCTGCTCCGACGACTCCCGGCACGGGAGCTACGACCCCACGCGGGAGTGTTGCGCCGTCATCACCAACGACCCGGCCAACGCCGCCGCGCGGTGGGCGCCGGAGACGGGGGAGGTCACGCCGCCCCCGAGGGGATCGCCACACGCCCGGCGCGGGGCCAAGCGCTCTCGTTGGGGCCGACGTCGACGCACAGCTGTCCCAAGCCCGCGAGCTCGAGGCCAAGCCGGCGGAAGAGTACCGAACGGTGCGGTTGCTCCGCGCCTCAATGGCGGGGGAGGCCTCGCGCGTGGCGAACGCGCGCGGGAGCCGGGCCGGCGGTCCGCGACCGCCTCAACACCACCCCCCCAACGTCGGGAACACGGACGTGCCCCCACGGGCGAGCCGAGAAGCTCGTCGCCGCCGCGACGCCGGCTGCGCGGGCCATGCCGGCACCCTCGACCCTTCGGCCCCCGAGGGCGGGCGTTGAGGGTCGGCTCCACCCTCGACCCCAAATAGGAAGCGGTGCTCGTCGACTTCCTCCGCGCCAACGCCGACATCTTCGCGTGGAGCCCCTCGGATATGCCAGGCATCCCGAGGGAAGTCACCGAGCACTCCCTTGACATCCTGCCAAACGCCCGCGCCGTGCAGCAGCGGCTGCGCCGCTTCGACGAGGAGCGGCGACGGGCAATCGGAGCGGAGCCGCGGAAGCTCCTCGAGGCCGGATTCATCAAGGAAGTATTCCACCCCACGTGGCTAGCTAATCCCGTGCTTGTAAAGAAGAAAAATGGGAAGTGGCGGATGTGTGTAGACTATACTAGTCTTAATAAAGCATGTCCCAAAGTTCCTTTTCCTCTCGCCGCGCATAGATCAAATCGTTGATTCAACGGCCGGGTGCGAATTACTCCGTTTCCTTGATGCCTATTCCGGGTACCACCAAATAAAAATGAAGGAGTCCGACCCGCTCGCGACTTCATTCATCACACCGTTCGGGACGTTCGCTACGTCACGATGCCATTTGGCCTCAGAAACGCGGGTGCAACATACCAGCGCTGCATGCAGCACGTTTTTGGGGATCACATCGGGCGGACGGTCGAAGCATACGTGGACGACATCGTCGTGAAGACCAGGAAGGCGGACGACCTGGTTGGCGACCTTGGCGTCGCGTTCGGCTGCCTACGGGCCAATGGGGTCAAGTTAAACCCCGAAAAATGTGTCTTTGGAGTGCCGCGAGGCATGCTCCTGGGGTACATTGTCTCCCAGCGGGGAATCGAGGCCAACCCCGAAAAGGTCGCGGCCCTCGAACGAATGGGGCCGATCCGGGACCTCAAAGGGGTACAGAAGGTGTTGGGGTGCCTTGCCGCCTTGAGCCGCTTCATCTCGCGGCTCGGTGAAAAGGGCCTGCCCCTCTACCATTTACTCAAGAAGCACGAGCGCTTCTCCTGGACCACCGAGGCCCAGGATGCGCTCGACAAGGCGAAGGCGTCTCTCGACGCACGCCCCCGATTCTCACGCCGCCACGGGACGGCGAGCCCCCGCGGCTCTACGTGGCCGCGACCACCCAGGTGGTAAGCGTCGTGATCGTTGTGGAGCGCACGGAGGAAGGGCACGCCTTGCCCGTGCGGCGCGCCGATCTACTACATCGGCGAGGTCCTCTCGGACACGAAGACGCGCTACCCCCAGGTCCAGAAGCTGCTATACGCGGTAGTCCTTGCGCGGCGCAAGCTCCGCACTACTTCGAGGCCCACCCCGTCACGGTGGTTTCTTCCTTTCCGCTAGGAGAAATCATCCGCAACCCCGACGCCGCGGGAAGGATCACCAAGTGGTCCGTGGAGCCGATGGGCAAAACGCTCGCCTACGCCCCACGCAAGGCAATCAAATCGCAAATCTCGGCGGATTTCGTCGGCCGAGTGGACGGACACATAGGCGCCGCCCCCACAAATCCGGGCAGAGTGCCGGACTCCGTTCTTCGACGGCTCGGTGAAGAAAACGGGAGCGAGCGCGGCCCCGCTCTTCGTGTCACCCCTCGGGGAGCACATGCGCTACGCGGTGCGCCTCCACTTCCCCGCGTCCAACAATATGGCCGAGTACGAGGCCCCGCTCGCGGCCTCGGAATCGCCATCGAGTTGGGCGTCAAGCGTCTCGACGTGCGCGGGGACTCGCGGCTCGTGATCGATCAAGTCATGAAGAACGCGAGCTGCCATGATGACAAGATGGAGGCCTACCGCAAGGCCGTGCGGGCCCTCGAGGACAAGTTCTACGGCATCGAGCTCAACCATGTGCCCCGAAGGTACAACGAAGAGGCGGACGAGCTCGCCAAGATCGCGTCCGGTGGATCACCGTCCCCCCGAACGTTTTCGCGCGTGACATCGCTCAACCCTCGGTCGTCTTCGAGCCATACCCCTCGAATCACGACGGACCCTCGGGGGCTCCCTCGAACCCAGTGGGTGCGGAGCCCATGGACGAGGACCCCTCGAACGAGGCGTACGTGCTCTCCCTTCTCGAGGGGTACGGCTCTCACGAAGCCGACGTGATGGACATCGAGCCGGCCCCGTCCGGGCGGACTGGCGGGAGAAATACATCGCCCGGATCGCTCGAGGGGAACTCCCCGCTGACCGGGCCGCGGCTAGGCGCATCGCTAGGATGGCTAAGTCTTTTGCCCTCGTCGACGGCGAGCTGTACAAGCGCGCCGCCTCCGGCATCCTACAGCGGTGCGTGCCCATTCCCGAGGGGCGCGAGCTCCTACGGGACATCCATGCGGGGATCTGTGGCCACCACGCCGCACCCCGCACCCTCGTCGGCAACGCGTTCCGCCAAGGCTTTTGCGGCCTACCGTGGTCGCGGACGCCGCGCGAAATCGTACGCACCTGCGAAGGGTGCCAGTTCTACGCCCGCAAGTCCAACTTGCCCGCCCACGCCCTACAGACCATCCCCGTCACATGGCCGTTCGCCGTGTGGGGGGCCGGACATCGTCGGGCCCCTGCGGAAGGCGCCCGGGGGCTTCACCCACTTGCTAGTCGCGATTGACAAGTTCTCCAAGTGGGTGGAGGTGCGCCCCATCACGAACCTAAGGGCTGAGCAGGCGGTGACATTCTTCACCGATATCGTCTACCGCTTTGGAGTGCCAAACTCCATCATCACAGACAACGGGTCCCAGTTCACGGGCCGGAAGTTCTTGGAGTTCTGCGACAAGTTCCACATCCGTGTGGACGGGGCGCCGTGGCGTACCCACAAACCAACGGCCAAGTGGAACGCGCCAATGGCATGCTCCTACAAGGCCTAAAACCCGAATTTTCGACCGGCTCAACAAATGCGGGTGAAAATGGCTCCAAGAACTACCGGCGGTCGTGTGGAGCCTAAGGACCACCCCAAGCGAGCCACCGGGTTCACCCCATTTTTTTCTAGTCCACGGCGCGGAGGCCGTCCTCCCCACGGATTTAGAATACGGGTCGCCCAAGGTTCGAGGCTACGACGAGGATGCTAACCGGCGAGCCGCGAGGACTCGGCCGGACCCCGGTGGACGAGGCACGCCTCGTAGCCTTAATGCATTCCGCGAGGTATCAACGGTCCCTAAGACGCTACCAAGCACGCAAGATACGTCGACGGGATTTCAGCAAGGGGGATCTGGTCCTAAGGCCGCGCCGGATAGCCGAGGGCGCCACAAGCTATCGCCCCCATGGGAGGGACCCTACGTCATGGTGAAGGTACTCAAGCCGGGCACATACAAGCTGGCCAACGAGGACGGTGAAGAGCTCACCAACGCTTGGAACATCCAACAGCTACGTCGCTTCTACCCTTAGCTAGGATTTTCCAAGTATTTTTGTTGTAAAAATCACATCGCCAACGCCCCAGTTGGCAACGACTATGTAAATACGTCAAGTCTAATGAAAAGGATAACTCGGCTTTCCCCTGAAACCCAAGTTACCCTCGGGGGGCCTCTTGCGGGGGGCATCCCCCCCAAATGGTCCCATTTTTCGCGCAAAAAACAAAACAGCACGCGCTAAGTTTGTTTCCTACTTCAACCTCGAGCCACGATTCGAACGGGCGCGGGAGGCACGGCGGAAGGAGCGTGCGAGCCGGAGATAGCCTACGCCACGTGGACATGGCCCTTCTCTCTCGCCTCCAACCCGGCGGGCCCCCTGCGAAAATCGAACTTCCCTAACTAGAATCCACTCGGGAAGAAGGAGAAACAAAAAGCGTGATAAAAAAAACAACTTCATTTACGACGCAGATGCTCATGTTCATGAAACAATTTGTTCATTTACAAAAGGCCACGAGGCCGAATGCGATACACATAAACAAAAAACGGGCCTAGCGCCCAACCGCTTTCGGGCGGGGAGGAGCGAACGGCGTCGGCGGCGTCGGGAAGAGGAACTCCTCGAAGGCCTCGGCGAGCGACCGGCGGCATCGGCGGCGAGCGCATCCACACGCTCCATGGCCACCTCGTCCTCGACGCCCTCGGGAACGACGTACCCTTCCGCCGGCGCCTCGAAGTTAACCTCGTAGTGGGATCGCACCACTCGAGGGCCTTCGGACGCCCGGCGGCAACGCCCGACGCATCCGCTCCGTGACGTGGCCGCCAAGGGCGCGCGGCGCGGCCGGCCGGCCGAGCCGCCGGCCGGGCCTCGCCCTCCTCGACAACGCGGCGGGTCTCGAGGGCCGCATCGCGCGGCTCCCGCAGCCTCCTGCTCGGAGGAGTTGTAGGAAGCCTGCGGCGCCTCGGCCCGCTCGGCCCGCGTGCCCCGGGCGGTGCGCAAGCTTTGGAATCGACAAGACCAAAAGAAATCGAAAGGGAGAAGCGAACCCTCTATAGCGAAAAACCAACAAGCAAGAGTCAAACGGTGGCTCACCCTCGACTTGCTTCCTCTCCGACTCGAAGTCGCGGCGCGCGGACTCGATCGCCAACTCGAGTCGGCCGGGACGGTTTCGCCTTGCTCGCGGAGGGCCGGCTCTGGTTGGCGTTGCGATGCGCGAGCGCGAGCGCCTCGTCCTCGACCTTGGAGAACGCGGCGTTCCGCTCCTCCGCGTGACTTCTCCGCCGCCTCGCGAGCGACGCGCTCCCCGCTCCGGCGCCGTGCGGGGCGTCGCCGAGGGCGGCCCCTGCTCCCGCCGGAGTCGCCCCTCGGCCCACGGCGGGCGATGCGCTCTTGCTTGGAGCTGCTCCTCGGCGGCGACGAGGGCCGCGGCCTTGGCGTCGAGGGCGGCCCTCGGCTGTCGGCCTCCTTGGCGCGGCGCTCCAACCCGCGCGCCCGCTCCTCGGCCCCCGGCGGCCCGTTGCGCTGCGCCCCCTCGAGCGACGTGCGGAGCTCCCGGGTTTCGGCGCGGCGGTGGCCACCTCCGCCTCCCGGTTGGCGGCCGGCGTCCGCGTCTTCTCTAGGTCCGCGCGCGCATTTCCACGGCGCCTCGTCACGATCGACGAGGGCCGCGCGGACCCGCTCGAGGCTCGAGCGCCGCGGGCGTCCCCGTCCCGAGCTCTCCCGGGAGCTCGTCGCACCACGCCATCGCCGATACACCCGGCCGGTCGTCGGCGTCCCGAGAGCGTCGGCAAGCGCGTCGAAGGCGCCGCACCGCTCCCCGGAGCCGGTGAACCTCGGCGTTCACCCCGGTCGAAGGCGTCGTACTTGTCATGGGCACGACGCTCGAGCTCCCGGCAATCACGGAATCGAAGCCCGTAAGCGCCAAGACTTGAATGCGGCATACGAAAACGAAAGGGGAAAAGGATGAGCAACCATGGCTCACCCGGAAGACGAGCCGGGCCGGGCCGCCAAGGACCCGCGGCGCCTCGTTCCTCCGCATCCACGGGCGCCGCCGCGGGGGCGCGCCCGCTCCACCTCCTCCACGGCGGCGACCTCCGCGGGCGCACCTCCACCACGGTCGCCGTCGCGGCTCGTGTCTCCATGACGACCGGTGCGCCGGCCGCCCCCGGCAACCTCCGGTTGCGCCGCGGCGGGCTGATCGATGGCGGGGCCTCGAGGCCCCGGCCCGGGGCTTGCGAGCTCGCGCCCGTCGCCGTGCTTGTCCCCCGGCGCGACGCCCTTGACGAGCGCCGCCGGGGTGGGGACCGATGCGTCCGCCCTCGGCACCTTGGGCGGTGCAAGGGGAGGGACGGTTGGCACCACCCCCGAGCGAGGCACGGACGAAGGTTGGGGCACCTAATCATCGACAAATCAAACCAAACGAAAAAGGACGGGCTCCTTACCTCGAAGAGGAAAAGGCCGTTCCTTCTTCCTCGAGGCCTCGGCGGATGAGGCCGGCGCGGCCTGCCACGCCCGCCGTAGCGCCTCCCGACGGCGCCGCGCCGTACGCGCGCGGGCACGCCCGCCCCGTGCGCGGGCGCGGCCGACGCCGCACCTCCCGAAGGCACCGCCGCGCGCGGGGGCACGCTCGCCCCACGTGCGGACACGCCGGCCGTCGCGCCCCCGACGATGGCGCCGTGCGTGCGGGCACGCTCGCCCGCGCGCGCGGCACGCTCGACGCGCGCACGGGCACACTCGCCGCGCGCGCCTCCGTGGCGCGCGCGCGCACCCCTCGCGCGCGCGCGCCCCGATGTCGATTGCCCGGCGGCGGACGCCGGTGCGCCCGCCCCGAGGTGAAGCCGCCCTTGTCGCCGGCGGGTTGCGGCGACGAGGGCGCGAGTCGCCACCGTCGGAGGGGCCCTCCCCCTCGGCCTCTTCCTCCTCGTCCTCCTCCGAGGATGAGGGCTCCTCGATCTCCCGGAGAGGAGAGCCCCGGCTCCTCGCGCCGCCGGTACTCCGCGGCCCGCCGGTCGCGGCGTGCTTGACGTCGCCTCGCGTGCTCCCTCTTGCGCGCCGCCCGCCTCTTGCTGCTCCCGGCGCGCCGCCCGCCGAGCGCACGGGAGTCGGGGGTGGGTGGAACGGACTTGGCGATGGTGAAAGTCACCGGTGGCACACGGAAGCAACAAGGGCGCGTCGGGAGGCAAAGGCAACGCTAAAACCCAAAACGAAATCAAGAACCACACTCACCAACGGGCCGGTGGGGAGCATCTCGATGTCCCACGGGGTCCGACCCGCGAGCAACGGCACCGGGTGTCGACGGCGCTCCGCGCTCGGGTGAGCGCGTACGGCCGCTCGAGGGGCGTCGGGAGCATCCGCGACCTCGCCGGGTCAACGGGGTTGGCCGCCTCTCTCATCTCGAAGATGCGAGCGGCCTCTCCATCAACGGCACGATCCGTTGGTGATGAAGGAAGGCGAGGACGCCCATCGCGTTCGGCCCCATCTTCGCCGGGCGCCGCGCCGGCCGGAGCCGACTCCTCGCCGCCTCCGATGTCGAGCCGTGGACACCCCGTAGCCCCGGGAGTCGAGGCCTCTCCTTGAATATCCGGCCGGTGTAGGGGGGAGGCCGGGCTCGGCATTGCGCAAGTAGAACCATCCCCGCTCCCGGCCCGGCGTTGTTCGTCGTCATGGTGCGGGGGATGTAGACGTCCTTGAATTGCCCCCGCGGGCAAGCGACATCCGCCGGCGCGCATCGCGAGGCGGGTCCTTGGCTCCGTCGTGGGGCTGCGTGATGAGCTCCGCGCGGAAAAGGTGTACCCGAGTTCCCAATTGATCGGGATCCCCGGGTACCCTTCGCGGGATGTCACACCCGATTTCCGAAGAGGAACCAAGTGCATCTCATATGTGCGCCGGGATCGGTTCACACACATATGATAGACAAAAATGAGTGAAATACCATAAACGAGTTTACAAACGTATTTCAAAGTTTAACCTCTTATTACACTCATGCGGGGAGACTCGAAGGTCTCTAACAACGGAAAACGATAACTACTCGTCGAGTCCTCGTCTTCCGCTCCCACGGAGCACTTGATCGGGGGGTCCGCAAGCCTCACAACTCATCGAAGTCATCGTAGAACTCCCCTCCAAAGTTCTCCTCTCGAACGGCGATAGGCAAGGGCGAGCACACTTATGGTTGGAGCTCAGCAAGTGGGGGAAAATGCAAGGCTATCAAGGATGGGCTAAGGTTTTGCAGCGGTTAGCATTTTAATGTTGGTCAAGTTTTAATTACGGAACTCCTAGTTACTAGGTGTAAGTTCGTACCAACCCACTTAAGAGAAACTTAGTAGCCAAAACAACCCAAGCTCAACGAGCTTCACCAACCACGATTTATCTCATCTTTAAGTTTATTTATCATGTGAGGGTCCAAGCCGCTCATGACCGTGAGCACGGTCGATCGATCGCTTTTACACTCGCGAGGTTTGCACACTTTACCCACAGCTCGCGTAAAAGCTCCGAAGAACTTTAAACCCAACCATGCGATGCTGGCCAAGCACCATACCACACTTCCGAGGTGTGATTGCATAGGGACGCTACGAAGCCTTTACAAAGGCATGCAAAAAGACTAACGACCCGCATAGTTACAGATCAGGGCGGACCATAACCCTCCCTAGTGGTCAGCACCTTAGCAAAGGCTACTACCCCAAAAGGGCCGGGCTATACCCCTGCAACCCGATCCCCCTCTGCTCCTTTCGGAAAAGGGCCACTAGTACGATCGCACACCTAATTATTCGGCTAAGGTCAGAGCCATGTAACACTGTGGTTGCGCATGTTTTCTTGGGTGGTTCTCCATGTTCCGATTAATTCAAGTGTTCTTGCTTTACCCAAAACATCATCTATAAGCCATGTAACATTTTTCCATCAAAGACCCAATTATCCAACCCATGTTAAGCAACTAGCGTTTTCTACCCAAAACTTTATTTAAAAGGGCTAGGCCAAGGATCAGGGTAAAAGATTCTAGGTATGTCCTTAAAAAGGTTTCCCGTCAATTTAATGCATTGGTAACATAAAGTAAACATTAATTTGTAATGCAATTATATAGGACAAAAAGAGAACATGCAGGGGGAGAAGACCACTTGCCTTCCTCAACTACAGTAAAAACTTCTTCTTCTTCAAACAGCTGCTCCTGATCGTCCCCGAGAGGTGGCTCGGATAAAACAGCACGATATCTACGATGCACACATAAAGCATACAACAAATAAAACAGATCACCAAACAATCCTAAAGACTAAAAACATGCAACTAAAACGACGGGCTCGCTGAGACGATCGCAAGGACTACAAGAACGCTAAAAACGGAGCTATAACGAAGAAGTTACGCTAAAAACAAGGTCTAAGGACTAATGCGATAAACTAAACTATTCGGGGCCTAACAGCAAGAAAACAGGGACTAAAACATAAATAAGATTAAAAACAGAAGGTTTAAACTCTAAAAGGGCTGCTAAGGACCTCTGAGCAAGGATTTAATAGAGACAGGGGCTAAAATACAAAATTCAGAACTGAAATGTAAAGGTCTTTAAAGGTGGGAGGACCGGCTTGCGATTGTAAAAGGGTTGGGGGGCTCTTTAGCAAAACGGTCTCGGGTTGACCGTTACCCACGGTTTGACCCGCGGGGTCCAAACGATCTGAGCCGTGGATGGCCGATCCAGTGGCCATCCACGCGCGCGTGCGCCGGGGGGGCGCGCGCCCGCGCCGCCGGCGGCGGCGCGCGGCGGCGCGCGGGGGGCTTAGGTCACCGGCGACGACCCGAAAGGGCTCCCGGCCACGAAAACGCGCGGAAAAGCAAGCTAAGCGAGAGCCGGGAACACCGCGAACTCGATCGCATGCTTGCACGGGTGGACTAAGGCAACGGCCGAGGCGGGCATCCATGGGGGCGGACGGCGGCGGCCGGCCAAGCGGCGGCGGCGCTATGGTCGGGCACAAGCAAAGATTAGGGCGGGGGATGGGATCCTTACGAGCGTGTAGGTGCTGCGGCGGACGGGAATTGGACGGAGAAGCGGCGACGGCGCCAATCGGCTCCGGCGACCGAACTCCACGAGCGGCGATGGCGAGCCGCGCCCGGGGTGCTTGAGGGCCTACGGGCTCAATGTGATGCGCCGGTTAGCTTGAACGTGCGAAGGGGAAAAGATTGAGGGGGGTCCGGAGCTTTACCGGCGACGGACGGGCTCGGGCGGCGGCGATGGCGCGGCGGCGCTCGGTGCACGGCGGTGGCGCAAGTGGCTAAAGCACGGGAGGGCGCTGGGACTCGGTGTGAAGCGAAGGGGGGGTAGCGGGGGTGCCTTGGGGGGGGGTTTATATAGGGGCGAGGGGCGCCGGGAGGCGGCTTTGCCGGGCGGCCATGGCCATTGATGGCCACGGTTGAATGGGAGTTAAGGGGGGAGGGGGGTTAAAGAGCGATAACGGTCGAATTAAGAGAGGGGAATTGAAGGTGGGGCATCACTGCGCTCAAATACGAGGTCTTGATGGCGGGGGGATTGATGGATCCCACCGGCGGCCGGCGCGCGCGGGATGCGGCGTGGCCGACCCGGCGGGAGGAGGGAGACGGGCCTGACGGCCGGGTCCCACCCGTCAGCGGCTAAAGCAAAAAGAAAAGGGGAAGGGGTGGGGTGCTGGGCCGGCGGGGTGAAGATCTGGGCCGTTGGGCCGGTTTGCCTGCGCGGGGAAAGAAGAGAGAAAAGGCCAGCCGGCCTGGGACTTCGTGGGCTGGGCTAGAAGAATAGGGAGAGAGGGAGAGAGAGAGAGTTTGTTTGTTTTCTTTTTTTTCAAATTTCTTTCAAATTCATTTTTCAAACATTCACACTCAAATCAAACAAAAATCCATGCATTCAAATCATGATGCACAAGCACTTATTTTCTCTAAATTATTTTAGTGATGTTTATTATATTTAAAAGCCAATTTGTTTGATGATTTATTTTATATCCTTAAGGAAATTTTAAACCTAGCCATTTGTTGCTATAATATTTTAGTGATGGAATTTTTAGGGTGTTACAAATCCTACCCCCTTAAAGAGAATCTCGTCCCGAGATTCAGGAAGATTAGAGAACAGCTGAGGGAATTCTTCCTTAAGTTCGTCCTCTCTTTCCCCCGGGTAGCCTCATCCTCGAGTGGTGACTCCATTGTACTTTGCACATCCTAATGACCTTCTTGCGAGTAGCCCTTTCGGAGGTATCCAAGATTTTAACCGGTATTCCTTGTATGTTAGGTCATCCTTTACCTCAAGTTCTTCCAATGGTAAATGTTCTACTCGACCTCACTCGTGCACTTTTTCAACCGAGAAACGTGGAACACATCGTGGACACACGCCAAACGTTCCGGCAACTCCAACCGATAAGCTACTTCACCACGTCTTTCCAAGACTTGAAAAGGTCCGATAAAGCGGGGCGATAACTTCCCTACGATATTAAACCTTCGAAGGCCTCGGATAGGTGACACTCTCAGATATGCATAATCCCCGACTTCAAATATCACTTCTCTTCTCTTAGGGTCCGCATAACTCTTTTGTCCGGATTGAGCAATCTTGAGATTTTCCCGAATTATCTCCACTTGTCTTTCTCGCCTCTTTTATTATTTACGGACCAAAGAGTTGACTTTCCCCGTCCGGTTCCGAACGGTGGCGTTCGCACTTCCTTCCATACGAGCTTCAAACGGTGCCATCTTAAGACTACTCGATAACTATTGTTGTACGCGAACTCCGCGTATGGCAAGCTTTTATCCCAACTTCCACCATGTTTCAAGGCACATGCCCTTAACATATCCTCTAGGATTTGATTCGTTCTTTCCGTTTGACCATCCGTCCGTGGATGATATGCCGAGCTGAAATTTAACTTCGTATCCATACACTCATGTAATTTACTCGCCGAATCGGGACGTGAACCGAGTGCCTCGATCCGATACTATCTTCTTCGGTACCCCATGCGGACGGACTATCTTTGATATGTATAATTCCGCTAACTTTGTTCCCGAATATGTGGTCTTTACCGTATGAAGTGTGCAACTTTGGTTAATCAGTCCACTATGACCCATATCGAATCGTATCCATCTCGTGTACGTGGTAATCCTACTATGAAATCCATACTAATCTCTTCCCACTTCCATTCGGTACTTGTAGTGGTTGTAGTAACCCCGTCGGCCTTTGATGCTCTGCTTTTACTCTTTGGCATATGTCGCATAGCGCTACATGAGCCGCAACATCTTTCTTCATACCGTACCACCGGTATTTCGCTTTAGGTCTTGGTACATCTTGGTACTTCCCGGATGTATAGAGAGAGCCGAATCGTGTGCTTCCTTCAATATGGATTCACGGAGGTGTTTGATTTCCGGTACGCGGTGATTCTCGTTCTTAAACCAAATGGTTCCCCGTGCATCCTCTCCGAATTACGGAACCTTGCCTTGTTCAATCAATTTCTTATACCCCTTAATCTTTTCATCGTCCAGTTGCCCTTTTCTAATCTCTTGTTCAAGAGTTGACTCCATTTCCAAGGTCATACTTTCGCTCGGTGCAGCTATCCCCCGCATTGAGTCGTGCCATTTCCCAACACAATTCTTGAGGCATTAATCGGGCTACTAACATGTTTGCTTGGCTCTTACGGCTCAAGGCATCCGCCACCACATTGGCCTTTCCCGGATGATATCGTATGTCCAAATCGTAGTCCTTAATCAGCTCTAACCATCTTCGTTGTCCGAGATTGAGATCTCTCCGGGTGAAGATGTATTTCGTGCTTTTGTGGTCCGTGAATATCCGACACTTGTTTCCAATCATATAGTGTCTCCAAATTTTCGGTGCGTGCACTATAGCCGCTAACTCCGCATCATGCGTAGGATAGTTTTGTTCATGCTTCCTTAGTTGCCTAGAAGCGTATGCTACCACCTTTCCTTCCCCGCATCGTAACACATCCTAGTCCTTGCCTCGACGCGTCACAATACACATCAAATCCTTTGTGTATATCGGGCATTATCGCATCGGTGGTGCGGTGGTCAGTTTCTTCTTTAGTTCTTCAAAGCTAGCTTGACACTTGTCATCCCACTTAAACTCCTTTCCTTTCTCCAACAAAGAAGTGAGTGGTTTTACGATTCTCGAGAATCCCTCTATAAATCGTCGGTAGTACCCTGCCAAACCGAGGAAACTCCTCGATTTCGATACATTTCTAGGTGGAGTCCAATTTAGCACATCCCGAACCTTACTTGGGTCTACAAGAATTCCTCCGTCCGTGATAATGTGCCCAAGAAACGAGACCTCTTTCGGCCAAAAATCACACTTGCCGAACTTGGCGTATAACCGATGCTCTCGAAGTTTCGCAATACCGCCTCAAGTGTCCCTCATGTTCTACTTCGTTCCGAGAGAAGACTAAGATATCATCTATAAATACTACCACAAACCGATCAAGATACTCCATGAAAACCTTGTTCATCAGATACATGAAGTATGCTGGAGCGTTGGTCAATCCAAAGGACATCACTGTGAACTCGTACAGACCATATCTTGATGTAAAAGCTGTTTTAGGAATGTCCTCCATACGGATCTTTAGCTGATGGTAGCCAGATCGCAGATCTATCTTAGAGAAAACTTTCGCTCCTCTCATTTGATCGAACAGATCTTCTATCCGGGGTAAAGGATATTTATTTTTGATGGTGACCTCATTGAGAGATCGATAGTCTACACACATCCTCCTAGATCCATCCTTTTTATCTACGAAGAGTGTGGGGGCTCCCCATGGTGACGAACTAGGACGGATAAATCCTTTACTTAACAACTCCTCTATTTGTTTCTTTAATTCAGCCAAATCTTTGACATCCATTCTATACGGTCTTTTGGATATAGGAGCAGTACCAGTGTAAGAGTTCGATACCGAATTCAATGTCTCGGTCGGGTGGCATACCCGGCAGTCATCGGGGAATACATCCGGATACTCATTCACCACCTTTATATCTTCCAACACTTTTCCTTTCATTGAAGTCACTAACTCCTTCCCGTAGGTGACGGTGTCGCGATAAATTCTATTCCCTGTCCCCTTGTGGGCTGGTCAAATGGACTGATTTCTCCCGGCACTGGATGACCCCATCATACTTTCTTAACCAATCCATCCCTAGGATTACATCTATGCCCCAGGATTTGAGGACTACCAGATTAGATGGAAAGTCTATCCCCATGATTTTAAGGTTTACTTGGGGGCACAGATGGCTGGCTTTCATATCACCGCCAGGTGAACTAACAAGCAAGGGTTTCTTCATCGGACTCACAGGCATATTATGCCTTGCTACGAACTGATCGGTAATGAATGAATGCGTAGCTCCCGAATCAAATAATACTGTAGCGGTACGAATCGATAGGGAACGTACCAAGTACAACCCCGTATGCGTCTTGTGCCTCGCTCCCACGCTCATGTTGTGCACCCTACTACGCACATAATTTTGTCTTGAGCTTTGTTGCTTGGAGTGCCTGCACTTCCAGGGCGTGCTGGAGTTGAGGGCTGTCCCACTTTCTGAATGTTACTCCTCTGGGGAGTCTGCATTCCACGCTTAGGGCAATTATTAGCATAATGCCCCAACTCGCCACATTTGAAGCATCCGTTGGGTTGCACTGGTGTGGTGTTTCTGGCCGGTGCACCCGGGGTAGGAGCGGAACGGTTCTGCTGGAAGTTTGGTGAGCGTGGGGTTTGCGGGTTGAACCGTTGAGGCTGCTGGAAAGAACGCCGGCACTGCATATTCCCGGGGGTGCTTACCACCCCGCCCTCCCGCAGCGGAATGGTGTATTTTGATGGTAGCCGAAGCGGGGCGAGTATGACCGCCGGATCGACTCCCCGGGATTGAAACTTGCGTTTTCGCTCCCCAAGCTCTCTCGCGCTTGTTCTCTAGGCCGATCGCTTTGTTTAACAACCGTGGCGAAATCCGGAAGGTATGGCTCTGGAGCCGGTAGTTCAGTGGTCCAATCAACCCATCAAGAAAACGCTCCTGCCTTTTTGGGTCTGTGTTGACCTCGTCGGGAGCATAGCGGGACAACTGTGTAAACTTGTCCAGGTATTCATTTACGGACATATTGCCCTGCTTCAGAGCAAGGAACTCTCTCTCGCTTAAGCTTTAACACCCCGTCGTGGATGTGGTGAGCGCGAAAAGCATCTCGGAATCGCTGCCATGTGATGGTGTTGGGTGCAGGATGGGCGACTGTGTAGGCATCCCACCAATCTGATGCCTCGCCCTTCCAAGCGTCCGAAGCATACAGGACCATCTCTCGGTCATTACATTGGGCCCTCTCCAACTTCTTGGTAATGGTTTTCAACCAATCATCAAGCATCTAGCGGATCGGTTGAGTGGGAGTAGGTGGGAGGGTGGTGACTCATAAACTCCTTGTGCTTATCCCTCGGAGCGGGTGGTGGTGGCGGGGGTGGTGCCTCGCGGCTGATTCTCGTTGGGCTTGTAGGTTTTGCACCGCGGCGCTTAGGTTCGAATTAGCTGCATCCCTTTGGGGGGGTGGCCGGGTTGGCAGTGTGCCCGAAGAATTGCCTCGACCCCCAAAAAACCCCCCCACCCCCCCCGTAGCGGGATCCATTGCGGGGTTGAGTGGGGGAGGTGGCACCGGGTTTTGTTGATTGGCTATGTGTGCCCGAACCACCGGCGGGACGTCCTGTCCTCCTCCTGACCTGGTGTTTACCATCTGATTGTTAGAGGAAGATATTTCGTATAAGATTATCAAACTCGTTGTGTAAAGAAGTGAGTTGGTTTTAAGGAAACGACAAGATTTTCCCTTCTGTGACAGATTTGGGTGATTCTGATAAAAATAGTTGTATCCCATGATATCCTCCTTCAAAAATTATGAACTTTTGCTAGGCCCTGCAGAACCCACTTATGCAACTAACCCCACTGGTTTTACCCCGTTTGGAGATCCACAACTTGAGTTAAAATTCGAACACCGCAGCTGTGGTAGCTCGGTTTTACAGATTCTGTTAGTCCCATTGTTCTGTTTATAACTCGCTGTGTGTTAATCCTTTGATGCTGAATTTTGGACAGAGGTTGATCCACAAAATTTGTGAACCATCCCAACTGGTTTTAGGTCAATCGGAGTTCTGTAGCTTGAGTTATGATAAAAACATTGCTGCGCTGTCAAGGAACTGCGCGAACAGATTTTGCACGATCGATTTGGTTGGATAAGTGAGGTAGAAGACAACTTGGAATTGAACCCCAACTAACCATTAATCTTAACATGATTTTTCTTGTTGCATTTGTGGCCATCACTCCACAATACAACTCACTCAAACAAAGATCCAAATCAAACATGGTTCACTCAACAACTTTATTACAATCGCGCGTCCTCGCAGGAACGTCTACCGGAAAAACAAAAAGAGAGGGTGGATATCCTAATTCCTATTCCACTGAAGACTAGTGGTAGCCGCCGGAGTGCCGTATCGAAGCCTTTTGCGGGGAGGAGAACGGGAAGGACAAGATGCTTCGCGTCCCCCCCCGCCCAGCCGGGCTATCCTCGCCCGTGCATTCCGTAGCTCCCGATGTGTCCTATCCAACTCCGCTGTCGCTCCCTCCAGGTCTGTATTGAGAGCTGCTGTCACTCTGGCAAGGATGTCGACACGGCTATCTTGGAAGTCCCCCATAGGTATCACGAGTGTTCTCCGTACCACTGACTCTGCTGGGGACGAATCTGAAGTCCGTGCCTTCTAAGCGATCGCGAACGTGTTGCCGATGGACCATAGTGCTCTTCTCCGGCGGCATCATTGATAGCAGCTGCTTCTGAGGCAAAGTGTGCTGTGCAGGGGTGAATGGTACGGGTCCTCCATCTTCCCCGCCCCGTGCGCAGCAACCCCGACATGGACCTCTCGTGGTATAGTAATCTCTCATCCCCGCTCTACATAGTGTCCGGTGATGTACAATGGCCTCACCGCATATTCTATCTCCCGTAACCAGCTCCTCCAATAGCTCACGAACGAGCGTCCGGGCCGAGGTATGTGTGTTCATGATACTCTGCCCTGTGGTACCTGTGCGCATCACCTTGCTGTTCTTCATTCTCATTGTTGTTGTTGCTCTCATCACCATTGTTATCTTCTCCATTTCCCACAGCACTGTTGTCATCCTCTAACCCTTCTATGTCCACCTCTTCCTCTTCTTCTTCACTTTCATTATTTTCTTCGCTAGAACTTTCTTCACTGCCGCTTGAATTATCCCCCGAGTCATCCGGATCATTACCCGCAAGATTCCGATCGAGCTCTTCTCCTCCCGCCACATTCGGCTCGGTTCAGCCTTCTACCTCTCGGTGGGAATATGATATCTCCATCTTCATTAACCTCCGTAAACAACCCGTCGTATAACCGTGGATGTTCCTCGGTCCCATCCTCCTCAAACACTATCTCCTCTCGGGTCTTCTTCATCATTTTCTTCCCCGCCGTACCGCCCGGTATCCCCGCTCAACCGCTCCCCGCCGTAACGTACCGGTAATCTCCAACCTCCCCGCCGTGCCTCCTCCCCGCCGTGCCTCCTCTCGGGACTACCGGGTAGCGTGGAGCTAACCGTCCCGAAGGAAGGCGTCCACCGTGCTCTTGCGGGCGAAGACGAGACCCGGCCATCTGTTAAGAAAAGACCGAACTCAAAGATAGAGGAAATCAAAATGATGCAAATTTTCAACAAAAGAACATGAACAAATTAGATTTTTATGCGAAAATAAGGTGGTTTTGAAGGATGACGGAATGATCTAGAACATGAATCCTTAAATTTCGTCCATTTCTAGCTAAGGCCGCGTTCCTACGATCAACCGCTCCGATACCACTCGTCACACCCGATTTCCGAAGAGGAACCAAGTGCATCTCATATGTGCGCCGTGATCGGTTCACACACATATGATAGACAAAAATGAGTGAAATACCATAAACAGCTTTACAAACGTATTTCAAAGTTTAACCTCTTATTACACTCATGCGGGGAGACTCGAAGGTCTCTAACAACGGAAAACGATAACTACTCGTCGAGTCCTCGTCTCTCCGCTCCCACAGGCACTTGACTGGGGGTCCGCAAGCCTCACAACTCATCGAAGTCATCGTAGAACTCCCCTCCAAAGTTCTCCTCTGAACAGCGATAGGCAAGGCTGAGCACACTTATGGTTGGAGCTCAGCAAGTGGGGGAAAATGCAAGGCTATCAAGGATAGGCTAAGGTTTTGCAGCGGTTAGCATTTTAATGTTGGTCAAGTTTTAATTACGGAACTCCTAGTTACTAGGTGTAAGTTCGTACCAACCCACTTAAGAGAAACTTAGTAGCCAAAACAACCCAAGCTCAACGAGCTTCACCAACCACGATTTATCTCATCTTTAAGTTTATTTATCATGTGAGGGTCCAAGCCGCTCATGACCGTGAGCACGGCTGATCGATCGCCTTTACACTCGCAGAGGTTTGCACACTTTACCCACGGCTCGCGTAAAAGCTCCGAAGAACTTTAAACCCAACCATGCGATGCGGCCAAGCACCATACCACACTTCCGAGGTGTGATTGCATAGGGACGCTACGAAGCCTTTACAAAGGCATGCAAAAAGACTAACGACCCACATAGTTACGGATCGGGCGGACCATAACCCTCCCTAGTGGTCGCACCTTAGCAAAGGCTACTACCCCAAAAGGGCCGGGCTATACCCCCCCGCAACCCGATCCCCCTCCCGCTCCTTTCGGAAAAGGGCCACTAGTACGATCGCACACCTAATTATTCGGCTAAGGTCAGAGCCATGTAACACTGTGGTTGCGCATGTTTTCTTGGGTGGTTCTCCATGTTCCGATTAATTCAAGTGCTCTTGCGTTACCCAAAACATCATCTATAAGCCATGTACCATTTTTCCATAAAAGACCCATTTATCCAACCCATGTTAAGCAACTAGCGTTTTCTACCCAAAACTTTATTTTAAAGGGCTAGGCCAAGGATCGGGTAAAAGATTCTAGGTATGTCCTTAAAAAGGTTTCCCGTCAATTTAATGCATTGGCAACATAAAGTAAACATTAATTTGTAATGCAATTATATAGGACAAAAAGAGAACATGCAGGGGGAGAAGACCACTTGCCTTCCTCAACTACAAGAAAAACTTCTTCTTCTTCAAACAAATGCCCCCCGATCGTCCCCGAGAGGTGGCTCGGATGAAACAGCACGATATCTACGATGCACACATAAAGCATACAACAAATAAAACAGATCACCAAACAATCCTAAAGACTAAAAACATGCAACTAAAACGACGGGCTCGCCGAGACGATCGCAAGGACTACAAGAACGCTAAAAACGGAGCTATAACGAAGAAGTTACGCTAAAAACAAGGTCTAAGGACTAATCTGCGATAAACTAAACTATTCAGGGGCCTAACAGCAAGAAAACAGGGACTAAAACATAAATAAGTTTAAAAACAGAAGGTTTAAACTCTAAAAGGGCTGCTAAGGACCTCTGAGCAAGGATTTAATAGAGACAGGGGCTAAAATACAAAATTCGGAGATCGAAATGTAAAGGTCTTTAAAGGTGGGAGGACCGGCTTGCGATTGTAAAAGGGTTGGGGGGCTCTTTAGCAAAACGGTCTCGGGTTGACCGTTACCCACGGTTTGACCCGCGGGGTCCAAACGATCCGAGCCGTGGATGGCCGATCCAAAGGGCCATCCACGCGCGCGTGCGTCGGGGGCGCGCGCCCGCGCGGGCGGCGACGCGCGCGGCGGCGCGCGGGGCTTAGGGTCACCGGCGACGACCCGAAAGGGCTCCCGCCACGAAAACGCGCGGAAAAGCCGGCCAAGCGGAGCCGGGGAACACCGCGAACTCGATCGCATGCTTGCACGGGTGGACTAAGGCAACGGCCGAGGCGGGCATCCATGGGGGCGGACGGCCGGCGGCCGCCAGGCGGCGGCGGCGCTATGGTCGGGCACAAGCAAAGATTAGGGCGGGGATGGGATCCTTACAGCGTGTAGGTGCTCTGGCGGACGGGAATTGGACGGAGAAGCGGCGACGGCGCAAATCAGCTCCGGCGACCGAACTCCACGGGCGGCGACGGCGAGCTGCGCCTGGGGTGCTTGAGGGCCTACGGGCTCAATGTGATGCGCCGGTTAGCTTGAACGTGCGAAGGGGAAAAGATTGAGGGGGTCCAGGAGCTTTACCGGCGACGGACGGGCTCGGGCGGCGGCGATGGCGCGGCGGCGCTCGGTGCACGGCGGTGGCGCAAGTGGCTAAAGCACCCGGGAGGGCGCCGGGGACTCGGTGTGAAGCGAAGGGGGGTAGCGGGGGTGCCTTGGGGGGGTTTATATAGGGCTGAGGGGCGCCGGGAGGCGGTTTACCGGCGGCCATGGCCATTGATGGCCACGGTTGAATGGGAGTTAAGGGGGGAGGGGGTTAAAGAGCGATAACGGTCGAATTAAGAGAGGGGAATTGAAGGTGGGGCATCACTGCGCTCAAATACGAGGTCTTGATGGCGGGGGATTGATGGATCCGGCCGGTAACGGCCGGCGGCGCGCGGGATGCGGCGTGGCTGACCCGGCCGGAGGAGGGAGACGGGCCTGACGGCCGGGTCCCACCCGTCAGCGGCTAAAGCAAAAAGAAAAGGGGAAGGGGTGGGGTGCTGGGCCGGCGGGGTGAAGATCTGGGCTGTTGGGCCGGTTTGCCTGCGCGGGGAAAGAAGAGAGAAAAGGCCAGCCGGCCTGGGACTTCGTGGGCTGGGCTAGAAGAATAGGGAGAGAGGGAGAGAGAGAGTTTGTTTGTTTTCTTTTTTTTTCAAATTTCTTTCAAATTCATTTTTCAAACATTCACACTCAAATCAAACAAAAATCCATGCATTCAAATCATGATGCACAAGCACTTATTTTCTCTAAATTATTTTAGTGATGTTCATTATATTTAAAAGCCAATTTGTTTGATGATTTATTTTATATCCTTAAGGAAATTTTAAACCTAGCCATTTGTTGCTATAATATTTTAGTGATGGAATTTTTAGGGTGTTACGGCGGACGCCCACGAATGTGGCCGCCGCGAGATCGCGTTGGGGGGCGAAGTTGTGCGGCTCCACCCCGTAGTAGTAGCACATCGCCCGCATGAAGGTGCTCGCCGGCGCGGTGAAGCCCCGCTCGTGGTAGCGGATGAAGCTCACCGCGTAGCCCTCCGGCGGGTTGGGCTCATGGTCCGCAGCCGGTGGCACGATCCACTCCGCCGACGTCCGTCTTCGTTGGCCGCCGGTGGCCGGCGGCGACCGCCTTGCCAAGGGCCACCCGCGTCACCGTCGACCTCTCCCGTGCATACGGCTCCAGGATCCTAAGGGGAGGCCGAGGCGGCACCATGGAGAAGGCAAAGGAAAGCGAGAGCGGAGGACAAGAAACGGAAGGAAAGCTTTAGGGGCGACACCGTGCGGTGGCGGGAGCTAGGCGAAGACGAAGGGGCGGGGACCGAAAATGGTGAGATGCCAAGGTAAAAAACCGCCGTCTCCTCCCCTCCCTCGCGGCTTTATAGGCCGACGGGGCGAGCTCTCCGGAGCGGACGCCCCGCTAGCATTAACCGCAGGGGAATCTTTCCATCGCGTCGACGAGCGGGCCCCACCACGACCGCCGCGGCCACGTCATTGCGGTGCGGACCATCATTACGGCAAAGACCGGCGACAACCGAGGCGAAGCGGTCACGTCCACCGCCACGCCGCCCACTACGCGCGCGCGCGCGCGCGCGCGCGCCTAAAAAGGCGCGCCCGCGCCGCAAAAACGCGGCCACGGCCGCGAGGCACTTAAATGCCCGGTCCCTTGCCAAGCAAGGAGAACCCTCGAGCGGGGCGAACCCTCGGCTCCGGACAAAGCGACCCTCGATGGGATATCGGCGTGAGAAGGTCGCCGGGACCTGCTCGATGTAGAGCAGCAACCGCGGGCACCCATGCCACGTAAAACCCTCGAGCGACACGGCACCCCCCGCTCGAAACAAAAGCGACCCTCGATGGGATATCGGTGTGAGAAGGTCGCCCGGACCTCGCTCGATGTAGAGCAGCAACCGCGGGCACCCATGCCACGTAAAACCCTCGAGCGGCACGAGCCCTTGGCTCAAAATGACGTCAACCCTCGATGGGATATCGACGTGAGAAGGTCGCCCGGGACCTGCTCGATGTAGAGCAGACACCGCGGGCACCCTTGCCACGCAAAACCCTTGAGCGGAGCGAGCCCCCGGCTCGAGACAATGTCAACCCTCTAAAAGAAGGCACATACGCCGTGCTACCAACCAGCACCTCGAGGGCTGGCTCGCCCAGACCCCTCGATGGCCGCAAACGTGAAAAGACGGGGCTGTCCGTGCGCCACCCCCCGCACGGCCCTACTGATCAGAGGTTCGAAGCCTGACCCTCGACGGGTTCGAACGGCGCCACGGATCGCGAGTTAGGGACGACGAGGGCACGCGCGCTTCGAGCCGTTCCTCGAGCCCGTTGGCTCGAGGGTGCCCCACATGTCGTGTTCGAGAGCCGGCGGGGGCGGCTAGCGGGGGGGATCCCACCGAGGGAGAGCTTCCGCGCCCTCGGTCCCCATCGAACGGGGACCGAGCCCCACCTAGCAAACCCACGCAAGCGCTTCCATGGACGTGTCTCCGGACCGCGCGGCCTACCCTTATCGAACGGGGCATGGACGTCCACCTGAACCACCCGCTACCGGCTCGAAGAGGAATCCGCAATTCGCGACCCGCTCGATGGGAGTTGCGAAACCTCACCCTCCGTCCCGCGGAGGGACGGCGAGGGCGCGTTAAAAAACAAGTCGTCAGGCTCTACCCGATCGCCTCGAACGGGCCAAGGCTCGGGGGCTTGACGCACGGCTACACCTCCTTGAAACTGCACCCGCCCGAGACGATGGAGCGGTGCGTGCACCCCCGAAGCCGGCTGAAACACCGCCGATGCCGGTTGGCATATGTGCCACGCCTCTCTGACCAAAATTCTCGCGGTTAACCCCTGCAGGAGAACTCACACTCCTGCAGGGCTTCGGGGGCTAGACCCGCGGGTCCGCTGACGCGGCCCCACGGAAAGCGTTCGCAAACAAGGAGGGAAGAACGTCCTATCAGTAGGTTCCAGCATCTGCGGGAGCCTCAATGGCAAACCCGCAGATGCTCGGGGGCTACCGTCGGGGACAGCCCTAGGGGTCCCCTTAAACAACGGGGAAATCCTCACTTAAATCCCGGTGCCAAAACACGTTAAGCCTAACCATGCAGGTGACTACCCATGCAGGACACGGCCCACACCGCGGGACCCCGACGGCCCACCAAGACGGCCCTCTTCGCTCGAGAGCGCGCGCCCCCTCGGGCAGGCTCCGCCCCGTTCGAGGAGCAACGCTTCCCTCGAGCGGTCCCGCCCCGCTCGAGGGCTCACTCCCCCTCGAGCCGGTCTCGTCTCGCTCGAGGGTTCGTCCCGCCCCTCGGGGGGGCCCGCCACGCTCACGGGCGCCCGCACGCGTGCGCTAGCCCCCGTACACGGGCATTTAACGCCCTGACACAAGGGGGCGGCGCCATCATGCGCCCGGGGCTCGCGCCCCGGTGCCGCCGCACCAACTCCCCAGGGAGGAGCCCATCCCCACCACTGTGGGGAGGGACTGTGCGGTACGGCCGGTGTCAGTCCCGTGACACCGCGCGCCTACTGCAGTACGGCTAACGCGCCCGACCCTCGAAGGGGGGCCGGGCGCACCCTCGATTTCACTTTCCCGTGACCCTACAGGATTAGGTGGAGGCGCTAGGCCGGTGGATCGCCATCCCGGCCACTGTAACGGCGTGGCCGCCGTACCCGCGCGTGCAGGCGCACGCCGGACCCTGTAGCAACGACTCCAGCCCCGTGAGGCGCGTTGGGAAGGAACGCCGTTCTGCCTGCCCCTGTGCTCCGTACAAGCTTGCGCCAGCACCGCCCCCGAGCCTATCAGAGGACATCACCGCCATCCGTTGCTCTCCTACCCTCGAACCGCCACTGGTTCGGGTACAAGTCAGGCCATGATGACCAGATCGTGGCGGAGATCGCACGGACGGCCGCCCACTCTACACCGTAGCACGTCGCACTTCTCCACATAGCTAAGTAGCGCTGCGAGCATGTAACCCGCCGTCCCCTTGATCTATAAAAGGGGAGGCGAACCCCCAGCCGCAGGGGGGACGACGAACAGAGACAGAGTTCAACACAACACACCACGTACTCATTCCCATTCTCCCACAATATCTTCAGCTACTCCTCCAGGGACTTGGAAGTTGCACTTCCTCTCCCGCCTTGCTTGTACTTGCCCCACTACAAGCACCCCCGGTGCTAAGTAATATAGTGCCCCGAGCACGCCCCTCGCCGGACGTACGGCCCCCTCGGCGGGAACCGGGATAAATCTCTCGTGTCACTTGTTACTTAGCATCGACCATTGAGGGATAGACCTAGGCGCTATCTACGGGTTAGTGTCGGGACCATATTCCGCACCGACGCTGGCGCCCACCGTGGGGCAAACGAGCGCCTAAGGTCATTTCGCCAACTCCCTCCATGGTGATCCGCACCGAGTACCGTGCTACACGCTACCGCATGGGTAGCTTGGATCCCCTCCCCGCCCGGGTTCGAGATCCGCTTCGGGGACCCGAACTTTCGGGCCACGGGGGAACGGCTATCTCATGCGCCTCACTAACCGTGAGGAACTCCGCGCGCGCCGTCGGGCCGGGTGCCGCTCGGACCCCCGCCGCACGCACGACTCCGGCCCGCGGGCGCCCGCGGGCACGGAGGCCGCGGGTCCGTCAACGCCACGACGCCGTCGTCGCTGCGGGACAACGCTCGCGCCGGGCGCGGTCCGAGCGGCGGCGGGCCGAGCGCGCCGCCGCCCGGCGCGGTGTGCCTACCACAACGACCGCCACCACCCCGGCGGGACGGCGCGCGGTCTTCGGACCGCGCATCCCCATCGGCCGCGTGGCGCTACGACGGCCTACAACGCCAACGTCAACACGACGATGCGCGGGGTTCCGCCCCCGGCCGCCATGTCTTCGTCGCCGGGGACCCCGGCACCTCGGCGCGGATGAGTCATCCCCGGGCTCCGTCGACACGATGCCACCCGCCAACCGCCACGGATACGCGGAGTGGGACTTCTCCGGCGTGCGGACCCGGTCGCGTTCCGGCGTTTCCCTTGACGCCACGGACTGCGGTTCGGCTGCTCCGACGACTCCCGACCGCACGGGAGCTACGACCCCACGCGGGAGTGTTGCGCCGTCATCACCAACGACCCGCCAACGCCGCCGGGCGCGGTGGGCGCCGGGAGACGAGGGGAGGTCACGCCCCCCGGGGATCGCCACACGCCTGGCCGCGGGGCCAAGCGCTCCTGTTGGGGCCGACGTCGACGCACAGCTGGCCCAAGCCCGCGAGCTCGAGGCCAAGCTGGCGGAAGAGTACCGAACGGTGCGGTTGCTCCGCGCCTCAATGGCAGGGGAGGCTTCTGCGCGTGGCGAACGCGCGCGGGAGCTGGGCCGGCAGGTCCGCGACCGCCTCAACACCACCCCCAACGTCGGAAACACGGACGTGCCCCCACGGGCGAGCCAGAAGCTCGTCGCCGCCGCGGCGGCCGCGCGCGGGCCATGCCGGCACCCTCGACCCTTCGGCCCCCGAGGGCGGGGCGTTGAGGGTCGGCTCCACCCTCGACCCCAAATAGGAAGCGGTGCTCGTCGACTTCCTCGCGCCAACGCCGACATCTTCGCGTGGAGCCCCTCGGACATGCCGGGCATCCCGAGGGAAGTCGCCGAGCACTCCCTTGACATCCTCGCCAAACGCCCGCGCCGTGCGGCGGCGGCTACGCCGCTTCGACGAGGAGCGGCGACGGGCGATCGGAGCGGAGCTGCGGAAGCTCCTCGAGGCCGGATTCATCAAGGAAGTATTCCACCCCACGTGGCTAGCTAATCCCGTGCTTGTAAAGAAGAAAAATGGGAAGTGGCGGATGTGTGTAGACTATACTAGTCTTAATAAAGCATGTCCCAAAGTTCCTTTTCCTCTGCCACGCATAGATCAAATCGTTGATTCAACGGCTGGGTGCGAATTACTCTGTTTCCTTGATGCCTATTCCGGGTACCACCAAATAAAAATGAAGGAGTCCGGCCAGCTCGCGACTTCATTCATCACACCGTTCGGGACGTTCGCTACGTCACGATGCCATTTGGCCTCGAAACGCGGGTGCAACATACCGGCGCCGCATGCGGCACGTTTTTGGGGATCACATCGGGCGGACGGTCGAAGCATACGTGGACGACATCGTCGTGAAGACCAGGAAGGCGGACGACTCGATTGGCGACCTTGGCGTCGCGTTCGAGTGCCTACGGGCCAATGGGGTCAAGTTAAACCCCGAAAAATGTGTCTTTGGAGTGCCGCGAGGCATGCTCCTAGGGTACATTGTCTCCCGGCGGGGAATCGAGGCCAACCCCCGAAAGGTCGCGTCCCTCGAACGAATGGGTCCGATCCGGGACCTCAAAGGGGTGCGAAGGTGTTGGGGTGCCTTGCCGCCTTGAGCCGCTTCATCTCGCGGCTCGGTGAGAAGGGCTCGCCCCTCTACCATTTACTCAAGAAGCACGAGCGTTTCTCCCGGACCACCGAGGCCCAAGATGCGCTTGACAAGGCGAAGGCGTCTCGACGCACGCCCCGATTCTCACGCCGCCACGGGACGGCGAGCCCCCGCGGCTCTACGTGGCCGCGACCACCCGAGGTGGTAAGCGCCGTGATCGTTGTGGAGCGCACGGAGGAAGGGCACGCCTTGCCCGTGCGGCGGCCGCCTACTACATCGAGCGAGGTCCTCTCGGACACAAAGACGCGCTACCCCCGGGTCCGAGAAGGCGCTATACGCGGTAGTCCTTGCGCGGCGCAAGCTCCGCACTACTTCGAGGCCCACCCCCGTCACGGTGGTTTCTTCCTTTCCGCTAGGAGAAATCATCCGCAACCCCGACGCCGCGGGAAGGATCACCAAGTGGTCCGTGGAGCCGATGGGCAAAACGCTCACCTACGCCCCACGCAAGGCAATCAAATCGCAAATCCTGGCGGATTTCGTCGGCGAGTGGACGGACACACAGTCGCCGCCCCCACAAATCCGGGCGAGTGCGGACTGCGTTCTTCGACGGCTCGGTGAAGAAAACGGGAGCGGGCGCGGCCACTCGCTCTTCGTGTCACCCCTCGGGGAGCACATGCGCTACGCAGTGCGCCTCCACTTCCCCGCGTCCAACAATATGGCTGAGTACGAGGCCCCGTTCTGCGGCCTCGGAATCGCCATCGAGTTGGGCGTCAAGCGTCTCGACGTGCGCGGGGACTCGCAGCTCGTGATCGATCAAGTCATGAAGAACGCGAGCTGCCATGATGACAAGATGGAGGCCTACTGCAAGGCCGTGCGGGCCCTCGAGGACAAGTTCTACGGCATCGAGCTCAACCATGTGCCCCGAAGGTACAACGAAGAGGTGGACGAGCTCGCCAAGATCGCGTCCGGGTGGATCACCGTCCCCCACGTTTTCGCGCGTGACATCGCTCAACCCTCGGTCGTCTTCGAGCCATACCCCTCGAATCACGACGGACCCTCGGGGACTCCCTCGAACCCAGTGGGTGCGGAGCCCATGGACGAGGACCCCTCGAACGAGGCGTACGTGCTCTCCCTTCTCGAGGGGTACGGCTCTCACGAAGCCGACGTGATGGACATCGAGCCGGCCCCCGTCCCGGGCGGACCGGCGGGAGAAATACATCGCACGGATCGCTCGAGGGGAACTCCCCGCCCGAGCCGGCCGCGGCTAGGCGCATCGCTAGGATGGCTAAGTCTTTTGCCCTCGTCGACGGCGAGCTGTACAAGCGCGCCGCCTCCGGCATCCTACAGCGGTGCGTGCCCATTCCCGAGGGGCGCGAGCTCCTACGGGACATCCATGCGGGGATCTGTGGCCACCACGCCGCACCCCGCACCCTCGTCGGCAACGCGTTCCGCCAAGGCTTTTACTGGCCTACCGTGGTCGCGGACGCCAGCGAAATCGTACGCACCTGCGAAGGGTGCCAGTTCTACGCCCGCAAGTCCAACTTGCCCGCCCACGCCCTACAGACCATCCCCCGTCACATGGCCGTTCGCCGTGTGGGGGCCGGACATCGTCGGCCCCCGCGGAAGGCGCCGGGGGGCTTCACCCACTTGCTAGTCGCGATTGACAAGTTCTCCAAGTGGGTGGAGGTGCGCCCCATCACGAACCTAAGGGCGAGCAGGCGGTGACATTCTTCAACGATATCGTCTACCGCTTTGGAGTGCCAAACTCCATCATCACGGACAACGGGTCCCGGTTCACGGGCGGAAGTTCTTGGAGTTCTGCGACAAGTTCCACATCCGTGTGGATCGGCAGCCGTGGCGCACCCACGGACCAACGGCCAAGTGGAACGCGCCAATGGCATGCTCCTACAAGGCCTAAAACCCGAATTTTCGACCGACTCAACAAATCTGGGCGAAAATGGCTCCAAGAACTACCAGCGGTCGTGTGGAGCCTAAGGACCACCCCAAGCAGAGCCACCGGGTTCACCCCATTTTTTCTAGTCCACGGCGCGGAGGCCGTCCTCCCCACGGATTTAGAATACGGGTCGCCCAAGGTTCGAGGCTACGACGAGGATGCTAACCAGCGAGCCCGCGAGGACTCGCCCGGACCGGTTTCGGACGAGGCACGCCTCGTAGCCTTAATGCATTCCGCGAGGTATCAACGGTCCCTAAGATGCTACCAAGCATGCAAGATACGTCGACGGGATTTCGGCAAGGGGGGATCTCGGTCCTAAGGCCGCGCCGGGATAACCGAGGGCGCCACAAGCTATCGCCCCCATGGGAGGGACCCTACGTCATGGTGAAGGTACTCAAGCGGGCACATACAAGTTGGCCAACGAGGACGGCGAAGAGCTCACCAACGCTTGGAACATCCAACGGCTACGTCGCTTCTACCCTTAGCTAGGATTTTCCAAGTATTTTTGTTGTAAAAATCACATCGCCAACGCCCCGATTGGCAACGAATATGTAAATACGTCAAGTCTAATGAAAAGGATAACTCGGCTTTCCCCCGAAACCCAAGTTACCCTCGGGGGCTACTGCGGGGGGCATCCCCCCCCCAAATGGTCCCATTTTTCGCGCAAAAAACAAAACGGCACGCGCTAAGTTTGTTTCCTACTTCAACCTCGAGCCACGATTCGAACGGGGCGCAGGCGGCACGGCGGAAGGAGCGTGCGAGCCGGAGATAGCCTACACCACGTGGACATGGCCCTTCTCTCTCGCCTCCAACCCGAGCGGGCCCCCGCGAAAATCGAACTTCCCTAACTAGAATCCACTCGGGAAGAAGGAGAAACAAAAAGCGTGATAAAAAAAACAACTTCATTTACAACGGATGCTCATGTTCATGAAACAATTGTTCATTTACAAAAGGCCACGAGGCCGTAATGCCGATACACATAAACAAAAAACGGGCCTAGCGCCCAACGCTTTCGGGCGGGAGGAGCGGCGGCGTCGGCGGCGTCGGGAAGAGGAACTCCTCGAAGGCCTCGGCGAGCGACCCGGCGGCATCGGCGGCGAGCGCATCCACACGCTCCATGGCCACCTCGTCCTCGACGCCCTCGGGAACGACGTACCCTTCCGCCGGCGCCTCGAAGTTAACCTCGTAGTGGGATCGCACCACTTCGAGGGGCCTTCGGACGCCCGGCGCAACGCCCGACGCATCCGCTCCGTGACGTGGCCGCCAAGGGCGCGCGGGCGGCGGCCGGCGAGCCGCCGGCCCGGGCCTCGCCCTCCTCGACAACGCGGCGGGTCTCGAGGGCCGCATCGCGCGGCTCCCGCGGCCTCTGCTCGGAGGAGTTGTAGGAAGCTGCGGCGCCTCGGCCGCTCGGCCGCGTGCCCCGGGCGGTGCGCAAGCCCGGAATCGACAAGACCAAAAGAAATCGAAAGGGAGAAGCGAACCCTCTATAGCGAAAAACCAACAAGCAAGAGTCAAACAATGGCTCACCCTCGACTTGCTTCCTCTCCGAGCTCGAAGTCGCGGCGCGCGGACTCGATCGCCAACTCGAGTCGGCCGGGACGGTTTCGCCTTGCTCGCGGAGGGCCGGCTCTGGTTGGCGTTGCGATGCGAGCGCGAGCGCCTCGTCCTCGACCTTGGAGAACGCGGCGTTCCGCTCCTCCGGTGACTTCTCCGCCGCCTCGCGAGCGACGCGCTCCCGCTCTGCGCGCCGTCGGGCGTCGCCGAGGGGCGGCCCTCGCTCCCCGCCGGGAGTCGCCCCTCGGCCCCACGGCGGGCGATGCGCTCTTGCGGAGCTGCTCCTCGGCCGGCGACGAGGGCCGCGGCCTTGGCGTCGAGGGCGGCCCTCGGGCGTCGGCCTCCTTGGCGCCTTTGCTCCAACCCGCGCGCCCGCTCCTCGGCCCCCGGCGCCGTTGCGCCGCGCCCCCTCGAGCGATGTGCGGAGCTCCCGGGTTTCGGCGCGAGCCGGTGGCCACCTCCGCCTCCCGGTTAGCGGCCGGCGTCCGCGTCTTCTCTAGGTCCGCGCGCGCCATTCCACGGCGCCTCGTCACGATCGACGAGGGGCCGCGCGGACCCGCTCGAGGCTCGAGCGCCGCGGGCGTCTGTCCCGAGCTCTCGGGAGCTCGTCGCACCACGCCATCGCCCGATACACCCGGCCCGGTCGTCGGCGTCCCGAGAGCGTCGGCAAGCGCGTCGAAGGCGCCGCACCGCTCCCGGGCCGGTGAACCTCGGCGTTCACCCGGTCGAAGGCGTCGTACTTGTCATGGGCACGACGCTCGAGCTCCCGGCAATCACGGAATCGAAGCCCGTAAGCGCCAAGACTTGAATGCGGCATACGAAAACGAAAGGGGAAAAGGATGAACAACCATGGCTCACCCGGAAGACGAGCCGAGCCGGGCTGCCATGGACCCGCGGCGCCCTCGTTCCTCCGCATCCACGGGCGCGCCGCGGGCCGCGCCCGCTCCACCTCCTCCACGGCGGCGCCCTCCGCGGGCCGCACCTCCACCACGGTCGCCGTCGCGGCCGTGTCTCCATGACGACCGGTGCGGCCGCCCCGGCAACCTCCCGGTTGCGCGCGCGCGGCCGATCCGATGGCCGGGGCCTCGAGGCCCCGAGCGGGGCTTGCGAGCTCGCGCCCGTCGCCGTGCTTGTCCCCGGGCGCGACGCCCTTGACGAGCGCCGCCGGGTGGGGATCGATGCGTCCGCCCTCAGCACCTTGGCTGGTGCAAGGGGAGGGACGGTTGGCACCACCCTGCGCAGGCACGGACAGAAGGTTGGGGCACCTAATCATCGACAAATCAAACCAAACGAAAAAGGACGGGCTCCTTACCTCGAAGAGGAAAAGGCCCGTTTCCTTTTCCTCGAGGCCTCAGCAGATGAGGCCGGCGCAGCTGCCACGCCTGCCGTAGCGCCTCCCGACGGCGCCGCTGTACGCGCAGGCACGCCCGCCCCGTGCGCGGGCGCGACCGACGCCGCACCTCCCGAAGGCACCGCCGCGCGCGGGGGCACGCTCGCCCCGCGTGCGGACACGCCGGCCGTCGCGCCCCCGACGATGGCGCCGGTGCGTGCGGGCACGCTCGCCTGCGCGCGGGCACGCTTGACGCGCGCACGGGCACACTCGCCGCGCGCGCCTCCGTGGCGCGCGCGCGGCACCTCCGCGGCGCGCGCCGCCCCCGATGTCGATTGCCGGCGGCGGACGCCGGTGCGCCCGCCCCGGTGAAGCCGCCCTTGTCGCCGGCGGCGGATTGCGCGACGGGGGCGCGGTCGCCACTCGCCGAGGGGCCCTCCCCCCTCGGCCTCTTCCTCCTCGTCCTCCTCCGAGGATGAGGGCTCCTCGATCTCCGGGAGAGGAGAGCCCCCGGCTCCTCGCGCCGCCGGTGCTCCGCGGCCCGCCGGTCGCGGCGTGCTTGACGTCGCCTCGCGTGCTCCCTCTTGCGCGCCGCCCGCTCCTGCTTGCTCCCGGCTGCGCCGCCGGCCGAGCACACGGGAGTCGGGGGTGGGTGGAACGGACTTGGCGATGGTGAAAGTCACCAGTGTACACGGAAGCAGCAAGGGCGCGTCAGGAGGCAAAGGCAACGCTAAAAACCAAAACGAAATCAAGAACCACACTCACCAACGGGCCGGTGGGGAGCATCTCGATGTCCCACGGGGGTCCGACCCGCGAGCAACGGCACCCGGGTGTCGACGGCGCTCCGCGCCGGGTGAGCGTGTACGGCCGCTCGAGGGGCGTCGGGAGCATCCGCGACCTCGCCGGTCGACGGGGTTGGCCGCCTCTCTCATCTCGAAGATGCGAGCGGCCTCTCCATCAACGGCACGATCCGGCGGTGATGAAGGAAGGCGAGGACGCCCATTGCGTTCGGCCCCATCTTCGCCGGGCGGCTGCGCCGCGGCCGGGGACCGACTCCTGCCGCCTCCGATGCTGAGCCGTGGACACCCCGTAGCCCCAGGAGTCAGGCCTCTCCTTGAATATCCGGCCGGTGTAGGGGGGGAGGCCGGGCTCGGCATTGCGCAAGTAGAACCATCCCCGCTCCCAGCCGGCGTTGTTCGTCGTCATGGTGCGGGGGATGTAGACGTCCTTGAATTGCCCCCGCAGGGCAAGCGACATCCCGCCGGCGCGCATCGCGCGGCGGGTCCTTGGCTCCGTCGTGGGGCTGCGTGATGAGCTCCGCGCGGAAAAGGTGTACCCGAGTTCCCAATTGACCGGGATCCCCCGGGTACCCTTCGCGGACGCCCACGAATGTGGCCTCTGCGAGATCGCGTTGGGGGCGAAGTTGTGCGGCTCCACCCCGTAGTAGTAGCACATCGCCCGCATGAAGGTGCTCGCCGGCGCGGTGAAGCCCCGCTCGTGGTAGCGGATGAAGCTCACCGCGTAGCCCTCCGGCGGGTTGGGCTCGTGGTCCGCGGCCGGTGGCACGATCCACTCCGCCGGACGTCCGTCTTCGTTGGCCGCCGGTGGCCGGCGGCGACCGGCTCGCCAAGGGCCAAGCTGCGTCACCGTCGACCTCTCCCGGGCATACGGCTCCGGGATCCTAAGGGGAGGCCGAGGCGGCACCATGGAGAAGGCAAAGGAAAGCGAGAGCGGAGGACAAGAAACGGAAGGAAAGCTTTAGGGGCGACACCGTGCGGTGGCGGGAGCTAGGCGAAGACGAAGGGGCGGGGGACCGAAAATGGTGAGATGCCAAGGTAAAAAACCGCCGTCTCCTCCTCCTCGCGGCTTTATAGGCCGACGGGCGAGCTCTCGGAGCGGACGCCCCACTAGCATTAACTTGCGGGGAATCTTTCCATCGCGTCGACGAGCGGGCCCCACCACGACCGCCGCGGCCACGTCATTGCGGGCGGACCATCATTACGGCAAAGACCGGCGCAACCGAGGCGAAGCGGTCACGTCCACCGCCACGCCGCCCACTACGCGCGCGCGCGCGCGCGCGCGCCTAAAAAGGCGCGCCCGTGGCTGCAAAACGCGGCCACGGCCGCGAGGCACTTAAATGCCGGGTCCCTTGCCAAGCAAGGAGAACCCTCGAGCGGGGCGAACCCTCGGCTCCGGACAAAAGCGACCCTCGATGGGATATCGGCGTGAGAAGGTCGCCGGGACCTGCTCGATGTAGAGCGGGCAACCGCGGACACCCATGCCACGTAAAACCCTCGAGCGGCACGGACCCCGGCTCGAAACAAAAGCGACCCTCGATGGGATATCGGTGTGAGAAGGTCGCCGGGACTGCTCGATGTAGAGCGAGGCAACCGCGGGCACCCATGCCACGTAAAACCCTCGAGCGGCACGAGCCCTTGGCTCAAGATGACGTCAACCCTCGATGGGATATCGACGTGAGAAGGTCGCCCGGGACCTGCTCGATGTAGAGCAGACACCGCGGGCACCCATGCCACGCAAAACCCTCGAGCGGAGCGAGCCCCCCGACTCGAGACAATGTCAACCCTCTAAAAGAAGGCACATACGCTGTGCTACCAACCAGCACCTCGAGGGCTGGCTCGCCCGGACCCCTCGATGGCCGCAAACGTGAAAAGACGGGGCTGCCCGGGCGCCACCCCCGCACGGCCCTGCGATCGAGGGTTCGAAGCCCGACCCTCGACGGGTTCGAACGGGCGCCACGGATCGCGAGTTAGGGACGACGAGGGCACGCGCGTTCGAGCCGTAGCTCGAGCCCGTTGGCTCGAGGGTGCCCCACATGTCGTGTTCGAGAGCCGGCGAGGGCGGCTAGCGGGGGGATCCCACCGAGGGATAGCTTCCACGCCCTCGGTCCCCATCGAACGGGACCGAGCCCCACCTAGCAAACCCACGCAAGCGCTTCCATGGACGTGTCTCCGGACCGCGCGGCCTACCCTTATCGAACGGGGCATGGACGTCCACTTGAACCACCCGCTACCGGCTCGAAGAGGAATCCGCAATTCGCGACCCGCTCGATGGGAGTTGCGAAACCTCACCCTCCGTCCCGCGGAGGGACGGCGAGGGCGCGTTAAAAAATAAGTCGGCGAGGCTCTACCCGATCGCCTCGAACGGGCCAAGGCTCGGGGGCTTGACACACGGCTACACCTCCTTGAAACTGCACCCGCCCGAGACGGTGGCCGGCGGTGCGTGCACCCCCGAAGCCGGCTGAAACACCACCGATGCCGGTTGGCATATGTGCCACGCCTCTCTGACCAAAATTCTCGCGGTTAACCCCTGCAGGAGAACTCACACTCTGCGGGGGCTTCGGGGGCTAGACCCGCGGGTCCGCTGACGCGGCCCCACGGAAAGCGTTCGCAAACAAGGAGGGAAGAACGTCCTATCGGTAGGTTCCGGCATCCGCGGGAGCCTCAATGGCAAACCCGCGGATGCTCGGGGGCTACGTCGGGGACGCCCTAGGGGTCCCCCTTAAACAACGGGGAAATCCTCACTTAAATCCCGGTACCGAAACACGTTAAGCCTAACCATGCGGGTGACTAACCATGCGAGGACACGGCCCACACCGCGGGACCCCGACGGCCCACCAAGACGACCCTCTTCGCTCGAGAGCACGCGCCCCCTCGGGCGGGCTCCGCCCGTTCGAGGAGCAACGCTTCCCTCGAGCGGTCCCGCCCCGCTCGAGGGCTCACTCCCCCTCGAGCCGGTCTCGTCTCGCTCGAGGGTTCGTCCCGCCCTCGGCGGGGCCCGCCACGCTCACGGGCGCCCCGCACGCGTGCGCCGGCCCCGTACACGGGCATTTAACGCCCCGACACAAGCGGGGCGGCGCCATCATGCGCCGGGGCTCGCGCCCCGGTGCGCCGCACCAACACCCCGGGGAGGAGCCCATCCCCACCCCCGTGGGGGAGGGACCGTGCGGTACGGCCGGTGTCGGTCCCGTGACACCGCGCGCCTGCGCAAGACGGCTAACGCGCTCGACCCTCGAAGGGGGGCCGGGCGCACCCTCGATTTCACTTTCCCGTGACCCTACGGGATTAGGTGGAGGCGCTAGGCCGGTGGATCGCCATCCCGGCCACGCGCGCGGCGTGGCCGCCGTGCCCGCGCGTGCGGGCGCACGCCGGACCCCGTAGCAACGACTCCCGGCCCCGTGAGGCGCGTTGGGAAGGAACGCCGTTCGCCCGCCCCCGTGCTCCGTACAAGCTTGCGCCGGCCGCCCCCGAGCCTATCGAGAGGACATCACCGCCATCCGTTGCTCTCCTACCCTCGAACCGCCCCTTGTTCGGGTACAAGTCGAGCCATGATGACCGGATCGTGGCGGAGATCGCACGGACGGCCGCCCACTCTACACCGTAGCACGTCGCACTTCTCCACATAGCTAAGTAGCGCGGCGAGCATGTAACCCGCCGTCCCCTTGATCTATAAAAGGGGAGGCGAACCCCCAGCCGCAGGGGGGACGACGAACAGAGACGAGTTCAACACAACACACCACGTACTCATTCCCATTCTCCCACAATATCTTCAGCTACTCCTCCAGGGACTTGGAAGTTGCACTTCCTCTCCCGCCTTGCTTGTACTTGCCCCACTACAAGCACCCCCGGTGCTAAGTAATATAGTGCCCCGAGCACGCCCCTGCTGGACGTACGGCCCCCTTGGCCGGAACCAGGATAAATCTCTGTGTCACTTGTTACTTAGCATCGACCATTGAGGGATAGACCTCGGCGCTATCTACTGGTTAGTGTCGGGACCATATTCCGCACTGACAATGATCTTGATAGTAATACCCTTGCTCATAATATGATTGGACATTCCCTCCGACGAATTGATTTGGCTCCACTAGGTGAAGGCGTCCAAGCTCGTAGGCAATATTTGCATTGCCTTCACCAAGTTGAGCTGCGTTAGCTTGGATGGCTGTGATGTTTTGGGCGTTTCTTGCAGCATACCCTCCAATTATGGCCATGCTTTGTTGTGGTTGGGGATATTCTGCGTAGGGCTCCGCGAAGTTAGCGTTGGGCACCACATAATTTGGTGGGGGTACCGGTGCACCACCCCCCATGCTTGCTCTTGTGGCCCTCCGTAATAACTTGGCGGAGGAGGGATCCCACCGAATGGTTGCACATTGGGTTGTGCTCCACTCGCTTGTGCGGAGGATGTTCCCTCCTCTACGATTCTTCCTCTTTTGTTCTTCCTTGCAGGGACAAGGAGTCCCTCTTCCAACCAATCTTCCCTCCCTTCGGTGAAAAGCCTAAGCCTCTCATCGGGAAGGGGTAGGTTCACTATGGCCAAACGATAACCTCCTCTCTCATCTCCACTAATGTATTTGCCCCGCCGCAAATACTCAATGCCGAGAAAGATACCACGCAAAAGATGGTCGGGGTTCCTTGCGATCCCCGGCCGTAAGGAGAAGGCCAACATGGAGAGGTAGCACCCCGAACCGATATGTCCCGCCTCCGATGTTGCTTCACAACACCAATGGTTGATCATGAGGTAAGAGGGGTCTATTGGCTGCCCGGCAACTAAAGCCGAGTAGAGCCAATTCAACTCCGTGTCGGTCACCTTCGTCTCCTTCATCCTCCCCAATACCCTCTTGCACATCCAAGAGTGAAATATAAGGATAATGGGGTTGCGGATGCAATTGCGTTGTTGATGGGCTTCTCCGGAGATTAAATTCCAAAATCCCGCTAACATGCCGGGTGGCACGTCAACTTTCTCCAGAGCTCCCTTGTGGAATCCAAGTAGTTCCCTAACATTCTCGTAAGGAACCACTTGTTGGACTCCCTCCAAGCGGAATGATAAGCTTTGCACCCCATCATCAAGGATAGGTGCAATGGTTATCAAAATTTCCAAGGCGAACCCCTTGTGGGTGTCCGCCGATACTCCGTTGGAGAATTGCACCCATCCAAGGTGCCCCAACATGTAGTATATGTCGGTGCCGAAACCCAAGGTGAAGAGTGCTTGGTCATCGAACTCGACGTTGGGCACAAGCCTCTTCTCAAGACGAGAGAGCCTCTCCTCCTCCTCCGACGACAAGATGATGAAGCCGTACGAAGAATATATCAGAGTGTAAGGAGGTGGCGCGGTCGAACGGGTCGATCGTCGTGGTGGCGCTGGCTGCTCCTCCATGTGCCCTTGAGGTTCGGTAAACCTCATGGACGTGCTCCTTGCACCCCTCATACCACCAAGGAGGAGAGCATCGTTCCTCCTCGGTGGTGCTGTATCTGTCTCCATGCTCCGGGAGACTCGGAAACCGAGTGCCTCCTCGAAGACGTCGTTGATGACGGCCTGGACGACGACGAACCCTTCTTCTTGGAGAAGAGACTTGTGGTTTTCTTCCACATGGTTGCTGCACTCTTCTCTTCTACTAAAACTCCGGGTTGCAACCGGTAACTTGGCAATAAAACTCTTACTTCGGATGTGGACTTTGAGTGGATTAAGGATGTGGATTTTTTGAGCTATCAAGCTTGGGAAGGTTGGCTACGTCTACGGAGGTTTTGGGCACCCAAACATGAACACACAAACAAAGGAAGGAGAGGGAAGCTTGCTCACGAGAAAACGGGAGCACGGGGGGCTCCTTAAATAGGGTAGGCCGGCCGGCTGGGCCGGCCGGCACGGGGGCCTCGGTGCACCTCCCCGCCTCGTCTTTCTTCCAAAGCACGATCATTTCGCCTCTGCAACTTTCCCCGCCCGCGTGCTCCACGAGTTGCACCGCCCAAACGCTCTCGTCCACTCCTTTTCTTGCATTATTGGTCCTTCCACTTGATGCTTCATGCTTTGGGTCATGTCCATGCTCCCTAGCTCCACTTGCTTCACATGCCACCATGAAATTCCTGCAAAGTTGATGCTTGCTGCCCACCATGCTTGTCCTTTGCATGTGGATTTGGTGAAAGTTGATGAAAGGGAATCCAATGGTGCATGCATGATTAATTCAAACTAGATTGCCTCCATTTAGGTATGTTTAAGGTTAAGCACTCCTCTAATTCGAAATTTAAAATATTTTTCAGAGACATGCAAGAGCTCAAACATAATTTTAGAGAAGTTTTTAAACCATTAAAAACAAATGTAAGTCGAAAATATTTTTCGACTACGTTGATTTCGCTCTCACCGGTATAGTTTGCCTTCATTGGTTGAGAGCAAACTTTTCCCGGCTTGATCATGGGGGCATAGGTTTAGGTTCTAATTTTGGCTAAATAAGAGAGATTTTGAATAAAACAAAATTAGATGAGGCTTAGAAAAATTCTAATCCTAGATAAACCAAGGATATATATTTTTAAACCAACCAAAAGTTTTGATTTCTAGGTTCATGCGAGTTCTACCACGTGCTGAATTTTATTAACACCTAGATATAAGTCGTGGCTCTACTCGTGTGGTTTTAGCATGAAAAAAGTAAGTCAACCTCAGCACCATAATGAGGGTGAAAGGTTGATTTAGGTTCTGAAATTATCTGGTTGAGGTTTCTCTAAAAGAAAAGAACAAACAATCACATAGGAGGGTTCATGCAAAGGGTTTATGATAAAGCAAAACATTCAATCAAGAATTATGTCTCTAATATTGTTCAACCACTTCTAAGTCTAATGTCTTTGCGTAATAAAACTCAAAACTAAATTATTAAAAAGACTCGAAAAACCTGGAATCGGGTTGTCCTCCCGGTAGCTTATTCTTGACTCGACGAAACGGGTTGCCTCCCGCCTAGCGCTTCGTTTATAGTCTATAGCTAGACTTCTTCACTTGATTACTTCAGATCAACGCTCTTTGCGGGCGTTGCAATCTTGGGTACCCACTTCCGCACCATCTTGGGCACGGGCTTGTCTTCCGGCTTAGTCATTTTTTTGGTCTTCACAGGCGGCTTCTCTTCCTTTGTCTTGACGGATGCAACACCTTCTTTGATTTTCTTTACGTTCATTTTTTTCGGCTCCTTCTTCTTTCAGCCCCTCCTTTTGCTTTGGTTCTCCCTTCACTCCAATCATGTTGCATGCCTCGATTCTTGGACGGAACTTGAAGGAACTCCTTTCTCCGTTGATATCGAACATGATCTCCCCCTTGCCAACATCAATAGTAGCTCCCACGGTCTTGAGGAAAGGCCTCACAAGGATGAGCGGCGGCTTCTCCCTCTCTCCCATCTCGAGAACAACAAAGTCGACGGGGATGAAGTGGTGTCCGACCTTCTCGGGTACATCTTCAGCAACGCCCAAGGGATAGCGAATGGAGTTATCTCCCAACTCCAAACATATACCCGTGGGCTCCATTGGTAGGCGTAGCTTCTCGAACACATCCCCCGGCATGACGCTCACACTTGCTCCAAGGTCGCATAACGCCTTCTCGAAGTTGAAAGAACCAACCGAACATGGAATTGTAGGGCACCGGGGTCCTTTTGTAGCCCATTAGCAATAGCAGCACTACACTCCTCGGACATCTTGACATGATCTACCCCGAGTGTTGCTAGCTCATATTTATTTGCAAGTATGTCTTTAAAGTAACGAGAATATGTAGGTACTTGTAGGGCATCTAGTAATGGCATGTTGATGCTAAGTCTACGCACAACCTCCACAAACTTCTCAAAGTGGTTGTCAAGTTTACCTCGGAAGTAGCGTGGCTTGAGTTGCGGTATCCTCGTGTCTTCCTCCGGCATCTCAAATTCGGGTTCCTCGGTGACGATCCCCATAACCTTCTCTTTAGCAACTCCTTCCACCTCGGTGGATGGTTTAAGCTTCCTTGCTCCCGCGGAACGTTCCGGATCTTCGGTCTCCTTCCCCGAACGTGTTTGAATGGCCTTCGCCGATTCGGGACTTTTGGGTTGTCCCGGAAGCTTCCCTTCATCATTAGTGAGGCGCCCCGCAAGTTGTCCAATTTGCATCTCGAGCATCTTCATCATGTTGAGCACTTGATGATTGGAACTTCCGACCTCCGTCACTTTGCTATCGATGATCTCCAACACCTTGTCTATGGTCTTGAACTTGGTGACGGTGTCCTTGTTGATCTTAGCTTGCTCATACATGAACTCCTTCAATTGTATACGAAGCGGAACCGTGTTAGGAATAGATGAGCTTGCATTAAATTGAGGCCTACCTTGCCCGTAGAGGAAGTTCGGCAATTCTCCCTTCCTCATGTAGTCGAGCACTTTGGCTTCCTCTCGGACAATCTTTGCGGACATGGCCATACTCTCCACATTCTTCGCATGTGGACCTTGCTTCGGCGGCCTTCAAGTCTTGAGCCTCTTTCTTTTCCATCTCCATCTTCTCCAACCTCCTCATGAGCGAGTCGATTTCGCCTTCAAGTATGTTCTCCTTCTCCACTTGCAAGACTCCTTTGACGTTCCCCGTGGGTTGAACCGGATGTAGGCGCCGGATGACGCCCATGTGTCATTATCCGCGACCTTCTTGAATAGAGTGAAAGCTTCCGTCGGTGTAAGTTCGATGATGGATCCTCCCGCCGATGAATCGATGATCATCCTTGACGCCATGGTGAGTCCTTGATAGAACTTTTGCACGAGGTATTCCTTCGGGAACTTGTGATGTGGAACCGCCCGAGTGTACTTGTTGAAGCGCTCGAATGCCTCCGAGATAGTTTCCGTAGGATATTGAACAAAGGTGGCAATCTTATTACGCAAGCTTTAAGTTTTACCCGGTGAGTAGTATTCCTTCATGAAAGCCTTCATCAACGTGTTCCAATTTTGCACCGTCTCCGCCGGTTGAGAGTGGAACCATTGCAAAGCCTTCCCGAGTAGTGAGAACGGAAAAAGCCTTACCCTCATTTGATCTTGAGTCACCCCATCCATGTTGAAAGTCTGACATAGTTGAATGAATGCTTGGAGGTGAAGGTTCGAATCCTCTTTACCGGTGAAGGGTGAATGTTGCACCATGCGGATTGTTGAGGTCTTGATCTCGAACGGTCTTCCAATCTCTTCAAGGTTCAAGATTGGTAGGTCGATGATGTCTCGGTAGGTCGATGATGTCTGGGGTGCATAGCTCCCCAATCTTGCGTTCTTGCGGTGGTTGGTCACCCATCGGTGGAAGTCGATTCTCCCGAGGACTTTGAGGTGGTGAATTCTTCGGAGATTCCTGCTGTGATGCCCCAGGTTTTTAATTAACCTTAATAGCCGGTCAAATAGTCAACCGTGGTCAAACCTAGGTCAACCTGGGCCCTCACCTCGGAAAACTCACTAACCCACCCTAGTGACCCTAATTGAATAGTAAACACACTTGTGGGGCCAACCCATGGTCAAAAGTTGGGTCAAACCCCTTGCCACCCTAGTGTCCACAGGTGTCTGCCGGAACTTTTGCCGCGTTCTCCAAAATTCACCTAAACACTTAAAATTCTACCTTTATGAAAGTTGTAGATCTTGATGAGGGACACAACTTTCATGTAGATTGGCATTTCAAATTTTGAGGGGAAAAACTTGAAAAATCCATTGCAAGCCAGGATTCACTGTTTGCCAAACCCTGCTGACATTCAAAGATGGCACTCAAATAACTTTTGATCTGGGCAGAAAAACCCTATATGGCTTTTGTAGAAATTGTTACTGGTAGCTAGATCTACAACTTTGGTATTCATCACTTGGTCCAGTTCTATTCAAAAATTTTGAGAAAAATCGTTTTGAACCGGGCACCAACAACACGTTGAACGCAGAGCGCCGCCACGCGCGACGTCGTGCGCGCCCGCGCGCGCGCCCCGAGCCGCCCGCCGCCGCCGTGCCCCGGCGTCCGCGGCCGCGCCGACCGAGGCATGCTCCACCGCGTGATCCCCGCGCCCCAACGCGCCCCGTCCCGAGGCACCCGGCGTCGGCGCGCGCCGTACGTGCGCGCGCGCACGCCGCGGACCGCCGGTCCGTCGGCCGTGTCGCCGCCGTACGCGCGCGCGCCCCGAGCGCCGTAGCACGGAGATGCTCTCCCGCCGTCACGCCTCGTCACCCGCGGACGCGCCGGGCCGCTTATAAAAGCGCCCCGCGCCCTCCCGCGCGCCCGGCCCCAAGCCGCCGCCGCCATTGCCACCACCGCCGGTCTTTGGAGCTCGCCGCCGGTTCTCACCGCCGACCGGCCACTCCGGTGGTTTCCCTAGGTCATAGTGAAGCTCACACAACCGCTTGTTTGCCCGCTTTTCGCCACCACACCGCCGTTCACCGGGCCGCCGCGGTCACCGCCGCCGGCCGCCGGCCGAACCTCGCCGCCGGCCAACTCCCCACCTCCCCTCCGGTTCCCTGCCACCCCTACGTGAGCTGTTGGTCCCCCACGGCCGCTTGCCCGGCCGGGATCGCCGCCGGCTCGCCGGAATGGCCGGACCCGCGCCGCTCCCCCGCGGCCAGGGACCCAATTGCTACGATTTAAATCTTGTTAGGGTGCTTAGGGTAAAATGCAGGGCTTAGTTGTAAAGATCTTTATCTAGCTTTTCTTGCAGATTAGTCCAGTGCCTTGTAAAATGCCTAGAAATTCGTAAAAAAATCAGAAAAATCCCAAACCAATTTTTTAGGGTTCAGGAAAGGAAATCCCACCTCTTTTGTTATTTGCACATGCCTAGATTCTAAATAGTTTTAGCATGAAAAATACAAATGTGTTAAACCTAGATCTGTCCTAACTTGAAATCCTTAACTTCTCTGTAGCCCAATTTTGGATATGTTGTGTGTTAGGATATGGCTAGCTGCTGTGCCAAACATTGCACAAAGTTATGCAGTAGATCTTGCTAGATAAATTCTTTTCCATTCTTGCAGAAACTGCCTAAGTGATTTTTCTTGTTAAATATATTTATGTTCTTGAGCTCAACTTGTGCACACTGTCTTGTAATGTCAAAATGCACATCTAGTGAATTAATCATGAGTTTTGGATTAACAGAAATAATTATTCGTGATTTATGCTTGTTTTCCTTTGTAAATTAATAAACCAAGTTCAGTAGAGATTCCATGTGAACATGCTGTTTTTTTAGACTTGTTCAGAACTAGAGAGCATGCGTGGGAAAGTTTGGATCAATTTGATGCTTATTTATTTTTTGTATGCATTTAATTTGAATCACTAGCTAGCCTTGTTATTTTCATTAGCATTTAAATTCCTAGCATCCAAGCATCACATGTGGGTCCAATGGACTAGGATAGGTGCTAGTAGGATTAAGAAACACTTTCTTAATTTTTGGGAATTTAATTGTTTAATAAGAAGCTTAAAAGCCCTTTTAATAGTAAAGGGGAGTTAAATAAAGAAAACCCCTAAATAATTCTTTTTCCTTTTTGAAGATATTATTTAATATAATTAAAAGATAATTAAATATCATCGATGATAAGAAATAATTCATAAATAAAAATAATAATTATACCTCTGCATATGAAGTCAAAAGGAATTAGAGCCTTCACATGAAATGACAAGTACAATAAAAACCTTTATTCAAATGTTCAATAAAAGAATAACCCATGTACAGCTAATAACCTTCCTAAAAGAGAAACACTTGCTAGATACTTGTTAAGGTGAATATGACCAACCAAGAGTTGGATAAGACAGCAAACTATGACATCACCTAAACTTGCATTGCATGCCGTGTAGATCTTCCGGACGGAGATTACTCTCTTGTCCCGGAAACCGAGGAAGGAGGAGCGAAAGCGTCTCTGCAGTACATGGAAGTACTCAACACCGAGGGTGCCCAAGCTAACTTAGCTGACGAAGGCAAGCTCCGGTGCATCTAACCTAGTTTTAAAGTTCCTTATTCAATTATCTATGAATGATTGTGCATTTACATTCAGGAGTTGAATGAAACCCTAGATGCATGATCCCCAGGTACCTTTTGTCCCTACTGGTATGATAGGTCGATAGCTGCTAAGCTATAGGACCGTTACAAGTCGGGTGATGACCTCACTCGCGACAATAGGTTCCTAGATAAGAATCACAGTATATCCTAAATGGATTGCTCACGTGGTAAGAGCATGGGATCTGGGCTCCGGTCCAGTGGTTATGTGGGTTAAGTCTTTGAACGTACCAAGCACATGTCGGGTATGGGACCGGTAAGCCTAGTACCTTAATGAGGCGGCAAGGGATCCTACCGTTACTACTCTTGGGATTCGCTCTCACGGCTCGCCACCGGTGGTGTATGGTGACTCCGGGTATCTCGCGGGGTATGCCGGATAGCCTGCACCAAAGACTGTAAGATTCGATCCCGACCCGAGGATTTATGGGGATGGCCTGGGAAGGTTGTCCTTGCGGGGGCAGCCTACCGTGTGTTTGGGTCTACCTTGCAAGGTTTAAATCAATCGATTGTCGGCCTCTCACCGTTATCCGAGACTACTTACTCCACTAGTCATGAGATCCCTAATGATGGAAGTGGATGAATATTATGTTTGATTAATTGTATTGTACAACTTTGTTTGTACTGGTTGGCCAATGTAGTAAAGATTAAACCTACTAGAACTTGTGCTAAAATCTTGAAAGTAAGTACCTACTCTTTGTTACTTTTTAGCAAAGGCAACCCAGTAGCCAAAAAGCCTTTCATGGTTTAGTTTTGGTGAAGTAGATATCACCGACGGGTAAGTCTTGCTGAGTATTAGTATACTCAGCCTTGCTATAATGTGTTGATCCAGGTAATGCCTTCAGTGATGTGTGGCCCGGAGAGATCCCGCCCGGCTGGGAGCTGGAGTGGGTGGAGGACGACTGCTGAAAGCATCATGGATGGCCTCCCGTGGTGACTTCGCTTCCGTTAGTGTATTTCCACTTGCTTTCGAAAACTCGAACTATTTCCTCATGGAAAAAACTATGGTTTGTAATTAATAAACCCCTCGGGGTACGAATTTGGATATTAATGTTGTTGTATCTCCGGACTCGCCTTCGAGTGAGTTTTAATGCATATATTCGATCCTTGTTGCTTTTCAAGTGATTTACGGGCGTTAACCCGGCAACTAACGACAGGATGATACTTTATTATTGCTTAATGACCAAAGTGGATCGGTCTTAGGCGATAGTATGGTATTTTCATGGGCGGGTTGTCACACCCGCGATCCTTTGTCTTCCGACTCCGAATCTACAAAATCCGGCTATTTAGCTTGATGTGCTTCGCGTCTCCTTAGCTCGTAAAGTTTTTCTGGATCATCCACAAAATTATCGGGTTTGTTGGAGAGGCAGCCGTCCATCTCCTGTTAGGGTTAGCATTAAACATAGTATGCAAAAACTAGAAAGTAAAAACAAATCTATAAAAACTAGGGTTAGACAAACTAGATTAGATGTGTTTTGAGGATTATCAAAGTTTAGTAGATGCAAAAAGAAAAACAAAAAGAAAACTGAAAATTACAAAAAGGCAATAAAAAATCAAATCTTGATCACTTGTTCCCCGGCAACGGCGCCAGAAAAAGGGGCTTGTTGACGGTTAATAGTTGTATCAAATTTTGTTTGTGACTTGCAAGCGGACAAGTCTTCCGTCGTAGTCAAGGGACCCTTCTTCCCTCGAGTGGTGAACCCAAGGTATCGAATCCGTGGAACAAATGTGTGACGCAAAACTTAATCTAGTAAAGCCAAGTAACTTCAATCTTCGGTAAAAGAAACCCTAATGCATCTAGGTAAAAGACACGAAACTAATCTAATCTACTAAAGACCGGAGAAAACAATGTAAGATTGGGTAGATAAACTGATCTAGAGAGATCGGGGTAAGCCTTTTGTTGAAGTTCCAAGCAAGAGAAGAAGTAGCAAATAGAATCTTATTAGAAGCTTCTTTAAATCATGGTTTCCCGTCCAAATCCGAAAACATCCGCCTTTCGGAACCCCCGTTCTGTCACAACGTATCCCTACTCATGCGGGGAGTCCAGGGCGAGTCAAAAGACAAGTTGACATTCTTCGGAAGATGCGGCGTGTACCTCTAGCCACCGCGGCTACAAGAACACCCTATGTAATCTATCTCGAGAATAGAATTGGAATAAGCAAAGCCGATCGAAAAACGAAATCTTTGAGGAAACACTTGATCGCTAGGATAAGATTCAACTTGATAATTCAACTATAACAATGATACATACACAAGATCACCACCGGGATCCTTCTTTGATCTTACTTCTAGCTCGGGAACTCCGACGTGGTCTTCCGTGCAAGGTTCCCACGTCGGCTAGGGAAACCCTAGTCAACTAGCTCGACCCTCTCCTCTTCGAGATGGTGTCCCTCTCTTCTCTGCTCCTCGACGGCTGATGACGAATTGTATGATGCATGGCTCTTGGTCAGGGGGCTATAAATAGCCTGATTGGCGGCTAGGGCAAAGGGGAGCCTCACTGGGCCCTGGACAGGGCTGGGCCGACCGGCCTGGGCCGGCCGGCTCGGGCCCATCCGAGGCCCGGCCCCCGAGGCCTCCTTTGCTCTACGTCGGTTCCCTTGCTTCTGGATGTTTCCCCCTTCTGCATGTAGGTCCATGTCATCAGTTTCTCTCCGAATTGGGCATAACTCCTTGTCTTGCAAGATTCAGCACTTTTCTGGTCAGGTCCTCAGAGTTTGTTGTCTTCTCGGATCAAGTCCCTGGCTTCTTGGAGTTAAGTTTGCTTCATTGCATGACTTGTACGGGGCTTCAAGGTCTTGTCACGAGGTGCTTGATGAACTTATCCCGAAAGTCTTGCATTCAACGCTAAAACCCTGCATAATCATTAAACTCCAAAACCGACATGCACACATGAACTTGTTATACCACGGGGGTTAGTACCATTAGATAAGGTATAAAACTCATGCCAACACCGAAGGTAAACTCATGGCTAGGTTGACGGATTTTCACCGTCAACAATGGGGTATAGACTTCACGGGGCCTTTTAAAAACTCATTTGGATTTGAGTATATCCTAGTAATGGTTGATTATGTATCCAAGTGGGTAGAGGCTATACCATGTCGTAAAGCTTCCACAGAGGAGTCCATTACTATGATCAAGAACATGATTTTTCCTCATTTCGGTACACCGAGAATCTTGATAAGTGATGGAGGAACTCACTTCACCGGGAAGAATTTCAAAAGGTGCTTGTCCAAGTTGGGAATTGAGCATAGGGTCTCTACGGCCTATCACCCACAAACCAACGGACAAGCGGAAACGTCAAATAGGCAATTAAAAAGCATCCTCAACAAAACCATAGAGAAGGGAGGCAAAGATTGGTCAAAGAAATTAGACAGAGCTTTATGGGCTTATCGAACGGCGTTCAAGACACCGATAGGTACGACCCCTTATCAATTCGTCTATGGAAAAGCTTGCCACCTTCCGGTTGAGTTGGAACATAAAGCCTATTGGGAGATTAAAGAGATGAACCTCGATCTCGATGCCGCGATGGTGAAACGTAGGATCCAAATAAGCGATCTAGAGGAGATGAGGTTGAAAGCATATGAAAATGCAAGCATATACAAAAAGAGAATCAAAAGGTGGTATGATAAAAGATTGAAAAAGAAAGAGTTTAAAGAAGGAGATAAGGTCCTCCTCTACAATTCGAGGTTTAAAACCTTCGGAAAGGGGAAATTGCAAAGCAAGTGGGACGAACCTTATGTTGTGCATTCGGTGCTCTCCAACGGAGCGGTAACCATTATGGATATAAAAGGCGATCAATTTATGGTGAATGGCCAATGGCTTAAGGTTTACTACGAACCCGACGTTGTGCCCCTTCACCATGTTGATGTCTTCACCATGGAAGAAGAGCTCGAACGTCCCGCCTAGGATGAAAAACAAGGCATGAATTTACGTAAATAGTTTTTCTTTTAATTTTCCGGAGTTTCTCGCGAAGATTTCTTTGGGCCAACTTTTTCCCATGGGCTAAGGAGGCGAAAAAAGGGCGGTGCGTGAAAAACCGGACGGGCCCGGCCCCCGAGACGGGGTGGGCCGGCCGGTCCGGCCGACCGGCCCCGGCTGGGTCCCGGTGGCGGACGTCCCCGATTTTTGCCTGAATTGCTCCTTTTCGACTTCATTATTTGGTCAGAAAATTTTAAGGGAAGTTTAAAAAAGGAAAATAAGGTTCCTAGGGTTTTTCTCTTCGGACTATTTATTTGGTCGAATTGGGAGCTCGGGAATCAAACCCATCAAGCAATATTTTGCACCCTTGCAACAGCCATTGTGTCCCCGTGAAGCTTAGAGTTGAAGCTAGAAGCCAAGGAGCCATCGATGGAGGAGGCGAAGCGATGCGAGCTCAAGCTACCCGTCGAGATCAAGAGGACCGCCCGCATCCATTGCGGAGGGCGTGTCCCGACCGGAGCTATTGCATCTCGCAACCCCGTCGAAGGAGAGAAGGCCCCTACGCCCGTTCGAAGGTCGGCGCGCATCCAAGGAATGAAGCGGAAAGACTACAAGGAGGTGTTGCCCGAGCCTAAGGATTATGGGGGTAGCGACTACTCCGACGATCGTAGCCCGAGCTCGTGGGCGGTCGCCGGAAGAGATGATAACGACCGCTACATTTGGGATGAGGTGCCCAAGGAGAAGACTCCCGAAGGCCCTAACGGCAGCGACAACGGCGGCGGTGATGGCAATGGTGGTGGCGACGATGGCGGCGACGACGGTGACGATGACGGTGGAGACAATGGTGATGATGACCCCTTCGGATTGCATCTGATGTGTTGTCGAGCTTGCCGTCAATCCATCGCGGATCTCTACGCGTCGGTCGACGAATGTCTCCAAGCCATGGAGGCGATGAAGCAGCGTTTGGAGGATTTGGAGCGCGTAGTTGAAGATGATTACAAGTTCCTTAACCGCAACGTGCGCAAACTCTTTGGCATGGTCGCGAACATGAGAGGCTAGTGGTGTAATACTTGCTTAAAGTACCACTAGGTCTAGTTTTCCCCTTAGGAATTTTGTAAGATACGACGAGGACGTCGTATGCTTTTAGCGTGGGGGAGAGCTAGCTAGCTAGCCTTAGCTTTTGAGCTTCAAGTTTAGGTTCAGTTTAGTCTTCGAGAGAAGAGAGTCTTAGAGTTTAATGAGTCTTAGTTTTCGAGTGTGTTTGAAATTTTTGCAAGTTTGAAGTGTCTTAAATTAGTGTTGAGTCAAAGAAAATCAAATAAAAAGAGTCTTTATATATTTTGTGTCTTGTGTGATGCTTATCTTTATTCACTTGTTTGTTTATCTTTGATTCTTGGTATATGAACATAAGTGTGTGGTTTGAAAAATGTTTACCGTGGTGCTTAGTGGAATTGCTACTACTTAAAGTTCCCGCACCACACTTTGATCTTGAGCTTCACATGTTAGTTGTGCTATTTTCAATGTTAGTTGTAATAAAGGTTAGCAAAACCTCTTTTTCCAAGATGAGAGTAAGAAAATAATCCTATACAAAGCCAATTTATTTTTTGCTCCACCATAAGTGTGATTAGCACGATGAGTTAGGCTAGGATCCTTCTCTCTTGTGAGTTTTAATTTCGAGCAATGATCATGTTCTTGTGCTTATCTTTTGTTGCTAGCCCCGTCATACATTCGGTAACGAGACTTTCACATTGGAAGTCCCGTACATCGCCAAATTCCATACCCAACCCTATACATCTCTTTTGTACATCGCATTCCTTGAACACAACCTACTTTCAAAAGTTTCGTCTCGTCTCTAGCATGATTTATTTAAAATTTCAGGTTGTAGGCATGCAAGAAAGAGAGGAGTTGAGAGCTTTGAAAAGTTGTCAAGAGAGGGAAAAATAAAGAGAAAAGTATGAGTATGGAAAATAATGAAAGAAAGAAAGAAAGAAAGAAAGAAAAAAGCGTAGAAAAGTAAAGAAAGAGAAAAAATATGAGAATGAAAGGATGAAAGAAAAAGAAGAGAAAGAGAAAGGAGAAGGGAGCAATAAAGATATGAGAGGGATGAATCAAGTGAGAGAAAAAAATAAAATAATAAAATAAAGTGTAAGGAAGGATGTCACGTTGTTGAGAGACGAAACTTTCATTCTTTTCCAACCATGTGCAATCCGACAAAGAGGACGTCATCGGTGCCTTGTAGTCATAATTTTCTTTTGCCCTTGCACATGTCCACCATTCTAAATCTTCTCGTCCTTGATATCCCTACACATGGTTAATTCTCATGATCATTGGCTTTGAAAGGTAAACAACCATTAGAGAAAGTTCTTAGTTTGATGATACTTGTGTTGATTGCACTAGCCCTGCCTATAGCTCCACTTTACATGTATATGAGAGACTTATGGGAGGTGAGAGTTTTATAAAATTGGTTTAGGATAGCCACCTCATATGAGGACTTGAGAGATCTTGGAGAAAGGTTTTTGTCTAATACTTGTTGCAGGAATTTTGTTTGAAAAATCATAAAAACCCTCCGATGGAAGCAAAGGAGTAAGCATGGCTGAAATTGAAGACTTCGAGTGAAGAGTTTGAGTTGTGGGGTAAATCTTGACGTGGTAAAGATTCTAAACGCCCATGTTTATGTTTGATGATCATTACTTTATGTTTATGTATTAAAGATGAAAGGATTGACTAACTTGTGAAGAAGGATTAGCGGTACACGATTACAACGCTTTGGACGAAGTTCTTTTACGAGTACTTGCTCGAGAACGAGCAAGAGCTAAGCGTGGGGGAGATGTTGACGGTGTATTTTGGTACACCTAGCATGTTCATTACACTTTGGTTTGGATTTGATTATGGAACTAACCCGCCACTAGGCACACTAATCATATAACAAGTTCATCTATGTGCATGCATTTGGAAGTGTTGTGTTTATGTAGGAAAACATGGACATAAAGGACGGATTCGCAACAAGTTCAACGGAGCATTTACGGAGTCTTGTTCGTGTTCATGAGCTTGATGAAATCACCTCCAATGGTGGCAAGGACCGAAGTGCTACAAGGAACACCCCCGGGGATTGAAGCGTAAAAGACCGAACTTCATGCGCGGAGAACCTCCATTTTGGACGCGAGGATGACATCGTCAAAATCATGCATGTGGAGGGGGCAAAGTGCTTAATTACCCGAGGACCCACGGGAGCAAAGGGGCGACCGAGCCGGCCAAGATGGGCTCGGGCCGGTCGGCCCGAGCCGGCCGCCCGGCCCCGGCCCCGCTCCGGTGGCCGGTTTTGCCCCCCTTTCCTTGCACCCGAAGGATTTTCAACCCTAAAACCCTGGAGGCGTCGCCATTCGACAGGGGAGAGAGCTATTCGCACCAGGAGGCCATCCACAAGCTAGAGAGAGAGGAGGGAGATCTCCGGTGGGAGACCGTCCACCTCGAAGGATGCACCCTCACGTGGAGAAGAAGGAAGACACTGTCAGAAGGGAAACCATGATCAACGGTGCTATGTCCAGCACCTTGATGGGGTAATCTCCTTATTCGTCCATGGGTTGTAATCGATCTTGAGATGTAATCGCACTTTGTCGGATTATCTATTTATCATCTTGTGTTGAATATACTTTAATGCTTAAGGTTAGCTACCATGCCGTAAAGGGAGTATGAGCTCCAATGCTTCCTTGGATCCATTCAATATGCCGTGTCCATCATAGGTCTAGTCATGAATACCTTAACGTAGTGACAGTACGTGAGGAGGGAAAGGGCGAAACCGTGGTCACAACCCCGATAGATTAGATTGGTTTTCATGTCTTTAAGCGATTGCATGCTCTAGTATCGTAGACCCGTGGGCGAGTGTCTTTTATCTTGATATCTTAATCATTCTCTCTAGTGTAGTTTAGTTGTTTTCTAGTATAATAATAGTTAGGGTTTTAGTAGCTAGTGTGTAAAGGTAGATCGAACACTTGTAATCCCCTTGCTTCGCGGATTGACAAGAACCTTGGGAATCCCATGGTGAAAAAGGTGTGGGGTCTGTACGCTTGCGGATCGCAGAGGGATACGTCTTTTATCCATCAACAGACCAGCCGCTAACTATACTGATGAGCAGTACGCGGAGCTGGCAACCAATTGGTGAACAAGTTGCCGGAAAGCTGAACCTCCAGTAGTCCTGTAGGGTTAGCTTGTAGTAGTAATTGTGTATAAACAAATTTGTACTAAACTTGTTTAATGAGAAAACTTTCATAAATGAGTACTCGTTGCTGCGGGATGTGTATGCGGAGTTCTCATCGTGGAGTTGTCACGAGTAGTGGTACTCGCCAGTAGACCCGTTGAGGGAAACACAGTAAGTCAGTTGATAGATAATCAAACTTTATTACTGAGAGAAATACACCTGGATGGCCAGGGCCGTTTTACAAGAGTAGTCGCCAGGACTCGGAGGCCGCCTACGGCTAAGTAGTGCTAGGGCGTATAGCCACTTATAGCAGTAGATTCGTTAGTAGCCATATAGGCTGGATCTAGGAGTACATGGTCTCTTAGTAGACCGCTGCTGGAGTCCTTTGTCGCTCGAAGCAGCCCAAGATCCGTTAGTAGCCGTTAACGCTGTATATTCGAGTAGAGTAGTCCAGAGACTAGTGCCTGGACCCGGAGGTGGCTGCTTACAGCAAAAGGGGTCTTGGAGTAGTCGTGCAGACTTGAGCCCCCGGGGTAGTCGAGAGACTAGGCGTAGAATCGACAGAGCTGGTCGATATTCCACGAGTTGCTGATATCTTCACCTTCAAGCGTCTGGAGGCGGTAGGAGCCTGGTCCGGTCACCTTTGCGATTGTGAAGGACCTTCCCAGGGCGAGCAGAGCTTGTGTAGTCCTTCCGTGTTCTGGATGCGGCGGAGGACTAGATCACCAACGTTAAACGAGCGTTCCTAGACGTTGCGATCATGGTAGCGTCAGATACCTCTAGGTACCTCACTGACTGGACGAGGGTGGCGCAGTGAGCTTCTTCGAGTCCGTTGATATCAACTCATCTCCTATCTTCAAATATGCCTTCGTCGTATTGCTCTCTGCTTGGAGAATCCCACATGACATCGGCGGGGAGGATTGCTTTGGAGTCGTAGTCCCGTAGACTAGGAAGTATGATGATTGCCCCGTTGGCTCGGAGGGTTGAGTACGTAGCCCCCGCAGCGCATTGGGTAGTTCCTTGATCCACTTGCCTCCTTTTGAGTTAGCGACATCGTGCGGTCGCTTCTTGAGAGTGTCGAGTGCCATCCCATTGGCGCGCTCGACTTGTCCATTAGCCCGAGGATTGGCAACCGAGACATATCGGACGTCGATCCCGCCTGTTCTCGCGGTACTCCCGGAGCCGGTGATTGTTGAAGTTCGAGCCCGGTTCGTGATGATGTGGTGGGGTAGTCCGTAGCGATGCACGAGCTCGTCCAAGAAGTCGAGTACTCTGTCGGCCTTGGGGAATGTGACCGGCTTGACCTCGATCCACTTGGTGAACTTGTCGATGGCCACCAATACTCGTTGAATCTACCCGGCACGGTTGGGAGAGGCCCAATCATGTCGAGCCCCCAACGGGCGAAGGGCCGGGTTGGCGGTATGATGACTAGTTTGTAGGCGGGACGTGTTGTTGCTTGGCGAAGTGCGGCACCCTTGGCACCTTCTAACGAGTTCTTCGGCATCACCCGCAGCTATGGGCCGGTAGAAGGCTCGTCGGAAGGCCTTGCCGACCAACGTGTGTGAGGACGCGTGGTTGCCTCGAACGCCTTTGTGGATCTCCTCCAAGATGCCCTTGCCTTCTTCTCGGGGGGCACACTTCATGAGTACTCCGGAAGATGCACCCCACCCCGTAGAGCTTGTCTCCGACTAGGATGTAGGACTTGGCGTGGCGGATGAGTTGCTCGGTCAAGTTCTTGTCCGGGAAACCTTCTCGCTCATGGATGTAGTCGATGAACGGTTGCCTCCTGTCCACGTCTATCATCATGACCTCCCGGCCGGCCGGGGGGGATGTCTTTGGGTTAGTGGTCGGTGGCGCCGGCTTCGGGATGGATGGCGCATGAAGCTCGTGGACAAAGACACCCGCCGGTACTTGAGCGCGAGTAGAACCAAGCTTCGATAGGACGTCCGCCGCAACATTGTTGTCGCGGACGACGTGATGGAACTCGAGACCATAGAATTTGTTCTCGAGCTTGCGGACTTCCGGGCGAGAAGGCGTCCATGTTCTCCTTGTTGCGGTCCCGAAATTTGTTGACGGGTTGATGACCACCGCGGAGTCGCCGTAGACTAGTAGCCGCTTGATGCCCAATGAAGCCGCGAGGCGGGGCCCGTGTAGTAGAGCTTCGTACTCGGCTTCGTTGTTTGAGACCTTCCAAAAGATCTGCAGGACGTACTTGAGTTGTTCGCCCGTTGGGGAAATCGGGGAGTACCCCCGCACTCTGTGCCTTCAAGCTTGAGCAAGCCGTCGAAGTACATCACCTAGTGCTCTGGGCGCTTGGTTGGAGTAGGTAGCTGATTTTCCAGCCACTCCGCCATGAAGTCGACTAGTGCCCGCGACTTGAGGGCCGTCCGTGGATTGAAGTCGATTATGAGGGCGCCGAGTTCGACCGCCCCTTCGAGATCCTTCCGGTAGCATCTTGGTTCCGCAAGATGTCGCCGAGCGGGTAGTCGGTGACGACGGAGATCGAGTACTCGTGGAAGTAGTGTCTTAGCTTCCGCGAGGTGATTAGCACCGCGTACGGTAGCTTCGTGTCTTGGTTGATAGCGTGCCTTAGATTCCGACGGGACCTCGGCCGACGAAGTAGACTAGTCGGCCGGACCGGGTAGGCGTGGCCGTCTTCCCCGCCGCTCGACGACGATGGCGATGCGACCACGTGAGTAGTCGCAACGAGGTAGATTAGTAGCCGCTCCTTTTTGCGAGGAGCCGTGAGGACCGGTGGCTTGGATAAGAAGTCCTTGAGCCGAGCAAGGGCTTGGTCCGCCTCTCGGAGTCCGCGCGAACTTCTCTTGATGCTTGAGTAGTTCGAAGAAAGGGAGCCCCCGTTCTCCAAGCTTCGAGATGAATCGGTCGGGGCCACCATGCACCCCCGTTAGCTTCCGCACGTCTTTGATGCACGTGGGAGCTTTCATGCTTCGGTGATGGCGGAGATCATCTCGGGATTGGTGTCGATGCCGCGGTGGGCGATGAAGAAGCCGAGTAGTTTGCCCGACGGTACGCCGAAGACGCACTTGTTCGGGTTGAGATTCCGGCGGTACTCTCGCGGGGGATGCGAAAGTCTCTTCAAGATCGGCGATGAGCGTGTCGGAGTTTCCGGTCTTGACAACCACGTCATCCACATAGGCTTCAACGTTCTTGTTGAGCCGCCTCTTGAAACGAGCCCGGATAGCTCGGGTTGGTAGCGCCGGCGTTCTTCAACCCGAAGGACATGGGCGTGTAGCAAGACGCGCCAAATGGGGTGATGAACGTGGTCTTCTCCTGGTCTTCTTCCTTGATTGCGATCTTGTGGTACCGGAGTAGCGATCGAGGAAGCGAAAGCAGTCGCACCCCGCCGTGGAGTCGATGACTTGGTCTATCCACGGCAACCCGAAGGGGTCCTTGCGGCGGTGCTTGTTGAGGTCGGTGTAGTCGATGCACATCCTCCACTCGTTCGAGTTCTTCTTGCGGACGAGGACGGGGTTGGTGAGACACTCGGGATGGAAGACTTCTCCGATGAAGCCGGGCGAGTAGTTTGGCGAGTTCCTTCTTGATGGCATCCCGTCTGTCATCGGCGAAGCGGCGGAGGTGTCGTTGCTTCGGGGGTAGCTTTAGGGTCGACGTTGAGTGAATGCTCGATCGGATTCCCCGGGCACCCCCGGCATGTCCGCCGGTTTCCACGCGAAGATGTCTCGGTTAGCCGGAAGAAGGCCGATGAGCGCGTCTTCCTATTTCGGGTCGAGGCCCGCCCCGATGGTGGTGGTCTTCTTCTTGTCGCTTTGTCACAAGGTCAATTGTCTTGACTTGGACCTCCTCGGTTGGTCGAGGCTTGTTGGCTTTGTCCGACTTCTCCGGGAAGTCGAGTTTGCTTGGGGCAAGCTTCTTGGATGCGGCGTAAATCTCCATCATTTCGTTGGCTACTTGATTTGTGGTCGCGAATTCCACGGCTTCGTGTCGCGGTCGAAGGATATCTTCAAGTCCCCTTGCAGTGAGAGTACACCGGCCGGACTTGGCATCTTGAGTACCAAGTACGTGTAGTGGGGTACCGCCATGAACTTGGCGATAGCTGGTCTGCCGAGGATGGCATGGTAGGAAGTTTCAAAGTCCACGACTTCGAACTTAATGTACTCGGTGCGGCAGTTTTCCCTTGTCTCCTCGAAGGTAACTGGCAGGACCACTGAGCCTAGTGGGATAGCCGCGTTCCCGGGGACGATGTTGTAGAAGGGAGAAGTGTTCTTGGTGAGCATGTGGGTGATGTCGAGCTTCATCTTCTTCAAGGTCTTGGTGAAAAGGACATTGAGCCCGCTTCCACCGTCAATGAGGACCTTGTTGAGTTTGGAGCCCGCGACCACCGGCTTCGGGACGAGTGGGAACCGTCCCGGTTCAAGGAAGCTTGCCCATTAATCCGCGCGGGAGAAGGTAGTGGGTACCTCCGACCACCGAGAGAGGGGTCGAAGCACCGGTTCAATACTCAAGACTTCTCGTCGAGTGGCTTTACGAGCTCTGTCGGTTGGGTAGTCCGCCGAAGAGGACGTTCACCGTCTTGTCGGGTTCCCGGAAGTCGGCCGTTGCCCTCGTCGGCCTTCTTCTTGCCTTTCTTGTCGTGAGGGTGTCGTGGCTCTAGAGTGTCCTTGAGTGCTCGCCGGAGTTGGTAGCACTGCTCGGTGGTGTGGTTGCCGTCCTAATGCCACGAGGCACTTCTCTTTCGGCAAGTCTTTGAAGCCGCCGGAGGTCTTCTTTGAGTTGTCTTTCGCGGGCGCCGGATAGCCGCGACAAGTGTTGTCTCGCTTGCGCTTGCGATTGGGACCCGAGTAGTTGTTGCTTTGCGACCGCCATGGTTCCCGTTGTTGTTCTTGTTGCCGCCCGTGTTCTCGCTTGCTCTTGCCACGGATGGCGCCGTACTTGGTGTTGGCCTTGTCTTCTCTATCATGCCGGGAGGTGATCATGTTCTTGAGGTGGGTGATGGAGCTCGGGCGGCGACGACCGAAGTCTTCAAAGGTGCGACGGTGATAGAGACCGTTTTGGAAAAGGTCGTTACCTCCTTGTCGGAGAGACGTCGACTACGGTGGCGCGCTTGTCGAAGAAGTGCCGCATGTACTTGCGAAGGGTCTCGCCTTTTTCTGCTTCACAATTGCCGGGTCCATGCGAGTACCCGAGCGACCCATAGCGCCCGCGAAGTTGCTTCCGAACCGTTCCTTAAGCCGGTCCCACTTGTCGATCGAGTACTTCTCGAGTGACTCGAGCCATGTAAGCGGGGGCTTGATCCGGACGAGAAGGGGAATTAGAGGCACTTCGTGTCATTATTGCCACCGGCGTTCTCGATGGAGAGGGCATAGCATCCGAGCCACCGTATGGGATCCGCTTCGCGTCGTAATTGGTGATCCCTAGAGGTTTGAATTTCTCCGGGAGAAGTAGGTTGCGAAGCCGTGCGAGAGAAGGCGGGGAAGCCATCGTTGTCGCTCGCCGTGGAGGACTTCTTGCATCGTAGTTCTTCAATTTTTTGGCGGGCGTCGAAGCCGCCACGTGAAGCGCCGGAGGCGTGGCTGTTCGCGTGGCCTCGGCCGCCGCGGTCGCCTCCGCCCCGGCTCTCCGCCGCCCCGTGGTTGGAGCTCCCGCCGTCGCTGCCTCCGCCGCCAGGATCACGGTGAGGGATGATCTCACGGTTGGCGCCGGCAGCCGCCGGCGCCGTTGCCGCCATGAGAGGGTCCACCGGCCGATGCCGGGTACGGTTGGGGTTAGCCGGTAGCTCCCCTCGAGTACGGTTACGACCGATGTCCGCACTGCGACTTGTGGCTTCGTTGTCTTGCTGGCAGTTCCTGATGGGGGGCACTTGAGTGACCCTGTTGTCGACTCGCATGAAGTAGGCGTCCTCCGCGAGCTTGGCGATGACTTCTCCCGCACGCATCCCCTGAGCCTGACGTGCTATCGTAGTGATAGGCGGAGGTAGTGTGCACCCGGCTCTCAACTTGGTCGAGGGCTTCCGTGAGGTTCCGGATGGGGAAGGGACTCGCGAAGACGTTGGCGTCGTTCGTTCCGCTTGCTATTGCGTTCACGTTGAGCATCCCCGTTGGCGTCGGTTCGTCGGTGGGTGCGTTGGCGGACAACTCGTCCGCCGAGATATCCTCGAGATATCGGTCGGGGACTATCCACGAGGGCCCCGGCGTCTCGTTGGTAGTCATGAAGACTTGCCGATCGGGGAGAGCCGAGGCCGGAGTCGCCGGTTGCCACCTCTCGTTGGAGTGTGCTCCTCGGTTGGAGCTAGCGGTGTTCCCTCTTGGAATGGAAGTGAGTCGAGGTAGGCGACGCGGCATGAGTTCTCGTCCGTCGGGTCCGCGGGCTTGCGGTCCGGCCGCTCGACGAATCTGCCGGAGGGTGTAGATGTTATAACCGGGCCGGATGCGAGGTCCCGACGGCGGCCGCTCCATCGTGTAGGTTTCGGACTCGGGCTTGTCTAGGTCCGCTCCGAAGTCGAACTCGTAGGAGTCCGAGTAGTAGCCGGAGATGGGGTTGGAGTTCGAGTCGTACTCGGAGGCGATCTCCTTCCCCGGCCGGCGTACGGAGAGAGCCTTCGCGTGGGCCTTGCTAGCGATGCGAGAGGTCATATGGGAAGTGCTCGTGGAGTGGGGAGTCCGCACACGATGGTTCGATAGCCGGCTCGCATGTGATGGCCCACGGTGACGCCGAGATCGAGTTGGAGTCGGATCCAAGCCGGAAGTCCGCGTGTTGGTTGTAGAGCGAAATTTCGCCGAATTTTTCGGCGAGATCGCTCGTGACGACTTCGCGAACCGTCACGAGCCCGGTCTTTGGGTTGGGCGGCATGGTGAGGTGGCGCCGGAAGGATCGGGCGCCGTCGGCGGTGCAAACCCGGGAGCCAAAGACGAAGGTGTCGCCACGGTTGAAGGAGATAGTTGGCTTGATGGTGATTAAAGCCGTCGAGTTCGCCATATGATCTTCGGCGAGATCCCTTACCTGGCGCGCCAGCTGTCGGTGTTTTAAACCGGCAACCTACCAAGGGGAGTACCCGAGGTAGATGAATGTGGCCTCGCCGAGATCGGTAACTCGAAGGAAGAGACACGTGGCTCACAATTTAGACAGGTTCGGGCCGCGAGGTGCGTAATACCCTACGTCCTGTATGTTGCGTAGCTCTAGATTGATTGGATGTGATTACAATATCATTCGTAATGAGAGAGAAGGGTCCCAGCCTCGCCTTATATAGTCTGGGAGGCAGGGTTACAGGTCGGTTTAGGGAGAGAGTACTAATCATGTACGTCTAGGAGTCCTCTACACAGTACATGGTATGTATAGCTTCCTATCCGAGTACTTCTCCACCGTAGTCCTTGCGCCTCACGCCATCGGGTACCGTGCGGCACAAGTCGGGTAGTCCCAAGGGCCCACCGAGTAGTCGGTCCCGGTACCCGATGAGGTAGTGGGCCCGGGGAGGTCCATACAACGGTGAGGCCTCCAAGTGTGGAGAAGACAAGTAGGCTTGGTTCGAGGGACCCGGTGGCTAGCGGGGTCAACTGCGGGCCGCATGGTGGCAAGAACGGCAAGATGAAGGCATCGATGATTTCTTGGTTGAGCCTAAAAACCAAGGTTGAGCCGGGACTACGTGGGAGCCGAGTCATGAGTGGTGATTGGCGGAGGCTACACCGAGTTCGCGGGATTTCTAGTGGTTCACTAGAAAACCTCTAGGTTCCTTGGTTGATCCACAAAGCCAAGATCGAAGAACCGAAAATGGAGGTGCGGCAGCATTGGACTTGTCCGTCGATGTGCGACGATGCGATCCGGAATCTTCGAATTGGAGGACATGCGGCGGGATTGCAAGGCTTGCGTCGAGGCTAAGCAAGTTTGCGGTCGCTAGGCATCCATCCGATGGTGCGAAGACAAAGACTTCCAAATTCGCTCTTGAGGGGCATGTATCCCTAGTTATCTAGTAAGGGTATTTTAGTCTTTAGGTTGCCTCCATATAACCCAAGTGGTGAGAGGATGGCGACCATCATTTGGAACTTCATTTGTTTTCCTATTTTCCCTAGGATTTTCATAGGACTAGCTTGAGAGCTTCATGGTGAGATCTTGTGAGAGGGAAGGATGATCGGGCGGCAAGCTAGACCTTGTATGAACCTCTTTGGTATGTATAAATGATTTGACGTGGTTCCTCAAGGCTTAGGTGTGTCTTTCCCGTTTCTCCCTTTTGGTGATTTTCAGATCCCTTTCTTGGTGTTTCTCATGGAGCAATTTCAAGGCTTTTCTCTTTGGGAATTGGTGGGGGTGTATGCTTGAACCCTTCGTGATTCTTTTCCCTTTGATTTCCCTCCCAAATCCGTGAGCAAAGGGGCTCAATTTTGGGTTTTATTAGCTCTAGGGTTAGATGCGTTCTTGGAGGGATTTCTTCGATTCCTCTTGATTTAGCAAGTTTTGGTGGACCAAATTTTTGCTATGGAGTTCTCATGAGGTGTTCCCTCTTTGTCCCCAAAGTCTTGAACAAATCCGTGGAGCGATTCGGGAGTTGGATTTGGGGGTGTTGACCCACATGCGCTCGTTCATCCCCGAGGACCATGTGTGGTTCGAGGACCGGTGGATGGTCGCTTCCTTGTGTGATGAGTGATTGACAACGTCGTGCGGATCGATTCTTGGCTAAGTATTGCGGGTGTAGGTTGCGGCTTGACCGGTGTTGGTGCGGGTGAAGAACAAGCGCGAAAGGTCGTCGCCGGTGAGGCCTCCGGGTGTGGAGAAGACAAGTAGGCTTCGTTCGAGGGACCGGTGGCCGGCGGGGTCAAGTGCGGGCCGCATGGTGGCATGAACAAGCAAGATGAAGTCATGGACGGTTTCTTGGTTGAGCCTCAAAACCAAGGACGAGCCGGGACTACGTGGGAGCCGAGTCATGAGTGGAGATTGGCGGAGGCTACACCGAGTTCACGGGGTTTCGGTGGTTCACCGAAAAACCACCGGGTTCCTTGGTTGATCCACAAAGCCAAGACCGAAGAACCGAAAACGGAGGCCGCGGCGGCCGCCGGACCGGTCCCCGACCGGTGAGTCGGCCGGTCGGCCGGTGGGGACCGGTCGACCGGTGAGGAGCACCGGTCGACCGGTGGGAGACGACGCGGTCCGGAATCTTCGAAGCGGAGGACACGCATCGGGATCGCATGGCTTGCGTCGAGGCTACGCGAGGGTGCGGTCGCGGGCATCCGTCCGATGGTGAAGACATGAAGACTTCCAAATCCGCCCTTGAGGGGCTTGTATCCCTAGTTGTTAGAGAAGGGCATTTTAGACATTCGGTTGCCTCCATATAACCCAAGAGGTGAGAGGATGGCAGCCAACTCTTGGAACCCTAGCTCATTAGTTTTCCTATTTTCCACCTATTTTCCTTAGGTTTTCTTTAGGACTAGCAAGAGAGCTTCACGGAGAGATCTTGTTGAGAGGGATGGATGATCGGGCGGCTTGCTAGACCTTGTACGAACCTTTGTTTCATGTATAGATGATTCGGCGTGGTTCCTCAAGGTTTGAATGTGTTTTCCCCGGTTGTTCTTGGTGGTGATTTTCGGAGTCCTCTCTCGGTGATTTCTTTGGGTTGTTTTCGAGACTTTTCTCTTGGGGATTTGATGGGGGAAATTTGTGGGAACCCTTCGTGGTTCTTTGGGCTGTGATTCCCCTCCCAAATGCGTGAGTAAAAGTGCTCGATTTTGGGGTTTCTTGAGTTCTTGGGTTGGAAGTGCTTTCGGCGGGATTTCTTCGATTCCTCCTTTTTGGACGAGTTTTGGTGGGATTAAACTTGGCTATGGACTCCTCATGAGGTGTTCTCGATATCCCCAAAGTCTTGTTCAAGTCCGTGGAGTGATTCGGGAGATCGAGATTTGGATTTGGGGGAGTTGACCGCGGGTCTTTGTTCATCCCGAGTCGCCCGAGCTACACCGGTCGACCGGTGCTCTTGACCGGTGCGAACGGTGCGAGCCATTGTGGGTTTTTGCTCGGGTGAACGTCTTGGTGTGTTCTTGTTGTCTCGTGTTCTTTCTTTGTTTCGAGTTTGGGTAAGTTTGGTGGTCGGTTGGCTTTGTTTGGTGCCTTGGGGGCTTTCGGTCGCCATCGGTCCCGACGGGTGTGTCTCACCGGTCTGACCGGTGTAGAGCCACTTAGTGGAAGTTGCTCAGTTTCACCAGCAGGGACCGGTCTGACCGGTGGTGCTCACCGGTCTGACCGGTGTGGGTCTGTAGACTCGAGGTTTGGTTTTTCCGCTGCGTTTCTCGGGTCGGAAGGTGGTGTGTTGGTTCCTAGGTCCAGTAGCACTCTAGTGGCTACGTGGGCATGACCAACCTTGGTAGTGAGTCGGAGACGTGTGTTGGAAGCCGTGTTCATCTTGTTGGAGTTTCCATCTCCTTCGAGAAGAATTTTTATCGGCTCCCATTCACTCCCCCCCCCCCCCCTCTACGGTTCGCCGTATCGGTCCTTCAAGTGGTATCGAGCCGGTTCGGGTCTTCATTGACTCTAACCGGTCTTAGATCCAAGGATGGCGTACCGAGAACGGGGTTCGGGTCCTCCACACTTCGATGGCAAGAACTACCGGATGTGGAGCAAGCGGATGGGTGCTTTTCTCCGCGGAAAGGGTCGGATCCTTTGGGATGTCACGGTGGACACGAGGCTATGTCCAGCGGGTTGATTTCCTCACTCCGGATCGAGGGGACGGCTTCGACGCCAACAATAAGGCGGTCGACTACTTGTTTCGTGCTTTGTGTCGGCCGAGTTCGATCGGGTGCACACCGAGCACTTGGCTTGTAGGATTTGGGCGGTGTTGAAGGAGGCTCATGTTGGGAACGCCCGAGTTCGGGTACGGATGTACGCGACCTACCGGAGAGAGTATGAGAACTTCACTCATCTCCTCGGTGAGTCCATCGATGCCTTGTTTCGAGAGGTTCACGGTGGTTGTGAACAACATGAGGGCCAATGTGGACGTGCTCCCATACGACGATCATGATAGAGCGGTCAAGCTCTTACACTCTTTGGATCGTACGATTTGGGGCGGAAAGTTCAAGGCCATTGTGGAGTCGGAGAAGTATGACACTCGACGGTGAACAAGTCGTTCTCGAAGCTCAAGTCGGCCGAGGTGGATAGGGGCATGACTTGCCAAGCTTGAGGGACCGACCGATTCCCATAGTCTTGCCCTCGTTGGTGGTTCCAAAGGAAAGGCTAACTCTAACCCATCCACCGGGATGTTCTCTTTCTCCTCCTTGATGTCTATGGCGGATGAAGAGTTCGACGAGCTTGGAGAGGACGAGCCGGCGCTCCCGACGAGGCGGATCGAGAGGCCGCACGAGAATCGCGTGAACATGAGGATGAACACGAGAACTTGCTTCCGGTGCGGCAAGCCGGACACTTCGTCTCCGACCGCCCGAGAAGGCCGAGAACAAGGACGGCTACAAGCACAAGCCGAGGATGGACGACAAGTATCGTTCGAGGCGCGACCACAAGAGCAAGCACAAGAACAAGTACAAGGACGAGCAACGATCGAGGAAGAAGGAGAGCCGAGGCAAGGCCCGAGCGATGGTTGGAGCGAGCGACGTCGACTCCGGTTCCGCGTACTCCACCTCGAGCCCGAGCGGCGGTGAAGATGAGGGTGATCGTCGCAAGAACAAGAAGTCGTCCAAGAACACGAGCGGGGGTGAGCCGCTTCGCGAGAGATGGCTTCGCACCATGGCGCCGAGCTCCGGCGGCAAGAAGAGCACACGGAGCGACTCGGACTGCGAGTCCGACGACGAGGTGCGTGATGAACTTCCCTTCTTGCACCGGGAGCATGAGAGGCTTGGCTCTTTGCTTGATAACCGTGATGACATGCTTAGAGAGGCCAAGAAAATGAGGAAAGAGCTTAGGGCTTCACTCGAGGATGCTAGGACTAGAGTGGGCGAGCTAGAGACACGGGTGCTTGATAGCAAGCTTGAAATTGATTCCCTTAAGGCTAGCCCTCGTTGTTTCGGATGAGAATGATTGTCTTGATTGCTCCATATTCCTTGCCGATCTTGCTTTGTTTAAGGAGAAGCATGCCTCCAAGTGTGAGGAACTAGATGTGCTTAGGGTTGAAGTGGGTGAGCTTAAGTCTAGACTCGCTTTGCTAGGTGCTTGCACTTCTTGCCCCGTTTTGCATGCTAAGATTGATGAGATGCATGCTTACACTAGTTCGCTCGAGGCTAAATTGAAGGAACCCATGCCTACATCATGCTCTACCCGTGAAATGCATGCTTTGAAAAATTTGGAACTTGCACATTATGTTGATCGTTTGCGGGATGAGAATGATGACTTGAGGAAGTTGATGGGTTGGTTATCCGGTCATGAGCCTCGGTTGAGGATGATGATCGAGGCCTTTAAGAGGCAAGATGGTGACGGACTTGGGGCAAACAAGGTTGGTGAGGGAAGTGGAGAGAATATCCGGAGCCACCAAAAACCCACCACAAAAATGATTTCCCCCCAAAACCTAACCATCTTAGGAACCGACTAGACACAACCCCGGCTCCACCCGTGTTTCCTACACCCACAAACGATCTCCGGAAGCCTATCAAGTTTGTGAGCACTTCGGGGAAAGTGTTCTTTGGGAAGGAGAGTGAGAAGGCTAGTGATGAGAAACCGGTGGAGGATTTGAGTGGAGAGAAACCAAGTGAGCGACCACATCCCAAGCCTAAGCCTAAGCTTGTGAGGTTCCATTGTGGCTATTGTGGGAGAGATGGCCATAAGGAGGAGTTTTGCTTCAAGAGGAAGCGTGAGGAGAGAATGGCAAAGGAGTGGGCTAACAAGGACAAGTACCACCCTTCCGATGGTGTACTTGAGCCTCGTGTGCGGATGCCCGGGGCCAAGGCGAGTGTGAGGTCGGTTCGAGGCTTGGGGAGAGCGGAAGGGCTGGCGGTGGTGCTTCTTGCCCGGGTCGCACCGGTCGGACCGGTGCGGGCACAGACGGACGACAAATGTTTGGGTTTCAAGCTCGTACGGGTGCGAGGGTTGTTTCCGGTGGTCGTGGTTACGGTGGTTGGGCCGGAAAGGGTGCAGGTGGTCAGTTTGCTAGGCGTTCTCCTCCTCGTGCTCAATACGGGGATCGGAGGGGTCATAGCTTTGAGTTGGAGAGGAAGGACGTTCCACGGGCTTTCTTGCGTGTATTTGGTCCTCCTCCGGGCGGAGAAAGGTGGTTCCCCGAGGGTGGTTACCGTGGTGGTGTTCGTGGAGGTAGCTTTGGTAGGAGAGATGCTTTGGTTGGTGCTAACCCCACTTTCGAGCAAATGGCTCGGCACTTGGTTTTACTCTTTTGGTACTAACCCCGGTCTTTGAGTCGTTTGTTCGCTCACGTGCTCGTTTTTGAATTTCGGGTGGAAGACTTGAAGAACATTTGGTTGATTGACTCCGGTTGCTCGAGGCATATGACCGGGAGACAGGGGGTGGTTCTCAAGTCTCGTCCCGGTGGTGACGAAGAGGTACATCACCTTTGGGGACAATGGGCGTGGGCGTGTGCTTTCGAAGGTGAGATCAAAGTGAGTGACAAGATCACTCGAGGTGTGTTGCTCTTGTTCAATCGGCCGGGGTACAATTTGCTTTACGTGTCCCGAGTTGTTGGATGAGGGCTTTGAGGTGTTGTTTCGGCCGAGTGGTTCTCGGATTTTGGACTCTCTAGGGGACCTTGTTTGTATGGTCGTTCCCGAGGGTCGGGTGTTTTGTGCAGATTTTTCTCCGTCTTCGGGTGTGGAGCGTTGTTTCTTGGTCGGTTCTTCGAGTGAGTTGTGGAAGTGGCATAGGAAGTTGGGTCACTTGAGCTTTGACCTTTTGTCTCGCTTGAGTAAACTCAATTTGGTCCAAGGATTGCCACCGTTGAGGCTTGAGAAAGAGTTGGTTTGTGCGCCTTGTAGGCATGCCAAGATGGTAGCCTCTTCTCACCCGCCTCTCACCGATGTGATGAGCGAGCGTCCATGCGAGCTGCTCCATATGGACCTTGTTAGCCCGGCTCGTGTGCGATCGCGGGTGGGAAGTGGTATGTCCTTGTTGTGGTGGACGACTACTCTCGGTATGCGTGGGTGTTCTTTCTCGAGGAGAAGGGGGAGACGTTTGGTTTTGTTCGAGATCTTGTCTTGAGGTTGAGGAACGAGAGGCACGGAGATGCCATACGAGCTATCCACGGTGATAATGGCTCGGAATTCAAGAACTCTTATTTTGAAACCTTTTGCCATGACTTGGGTCTTGAGCACCGGTTTTCGAGTCCGTATACGCCTCCCCGAATGGTGTTGTGGAAAGGAAGAACGGGACCTTGTGCGAGATGGCTCGAACGATGCTTGATGAGCATAGGACTCGAGGAGGTATTGGGGCCGAGGGCGGTGAATACCGCATGCTATGTGTCGAACGGGATATACCTCGAGTGCACAAGAAGAAGACATGCTATGAGTTGATGCATGGTCGCACACCCAAGGTGAGTCACTTCCATGTCTTTGGTTGCAAGTGTTTCATTCGAAGAAGGGCGGAAGTTGGATAAGTCCGAGGCTAGGTCCGTCGATGGCATTTTCTTTGGTTATGCATCTCATTGTAGAGCATATCGTGTGCTCAATCTTCAAACTAACCAAATCGTGGAGACTTGCGAGGTAACCTTCGACGAGACGAGCCACGTAGTCGGCTTGTCTTTGAGTGTGCGGTGATGATGAGCTTGGCGAGGAGATCTTTCGGGGAGGAGGAGCATGAACATGGAGATGATGAAGATGGTGGTGCGGTGCCCCCGGCTGAACATGTACCCACTACTTCGACTACGATGATGGATGGACCCTCTCGCTACACCTACGACGACAAATCAAGAACGAGGAGAAGGCGATGTTGAGGGGGAGGTAGCTAAGAGGTGAGAACCTCCCCGGCGAGTTCAAGTGGATCACCCGGCTTCGAGGATCATCGGCGACATGAATGAACGCACTACACGATTGAGGGTTCGAAACAATTCCCATTTCGCTCATGCTGCGTTTGTTGCTTCTTTTGAGCCCAAAGACATTGGACACGCACTATCCGATCACAATTGGGTTAATTCGATGCATGAGGAGTTGGAGAACTTCGAGAGGAATCGGTGTGGGGAGTTGGTTGACCCTCCCCCGGGGTGTAAGCCGATTGGTACAAAGTGGGTGTGGAAGAACAAAGAGGGAGAGAAGGGTGAGGTTGTGAGGAACAAGTCAAGGCTTGTAGCTCGGGGGTTCGTCGAAGGAGGGGATCGACTACGAGGAGACCTTTGCTCCCGTAGCCCGTTTGGAGGCGATTAGGATCCTTCTAGCCTTTTACGTGGCTAAAGGGTTCAAGTTGCACCAAATGGATGTGAAGAGTGTTTTTCGAATGGAGTGTTGAGGAAGAAGTGTATGTGAGGCAACCTCCGGGGTTTGAGAGCGAGAAGTAACCCCACCGGGTGTACATGTTGAGGAAGGCGGCCGTATGGGTTGAAGCGGGCGCCTAGAGCTTGGTATGGCGAGGTTGAGGGGGTTCTTGTTTGAGAGAGGTTTTGAGATGGGGAAGGTCGATCGGACCTTGTTTTTTTCGAGGCGGGGAAGAGATATCCCGATTGTGCGGGTGTATGTGGATGATATTGTCTTTGGTGGCTCGTCTAACTCTCTTGTTGCAAGGTTTGCGAGATGATATGAGCGGGGAATTTGAGATGAGCATGATGGGCGAGTTGTAGTTCTTCCTCGGGCTACAAATCAAGCAATCAAAGGAAGGAACATTTGTGCACCAGGCTAAGTACACCAAGGACATTGTGAGGAAGTTCAAGATGGAGGACTCCAAGGCTATGACGACGCCGATGAGTACGACTACGGCTCTTGATGTGGACGAGGAAGGTGAACACGTGGACCAGAAGGAGTACCGGAGCATGATCGGGTCACTCCTCTACTTGACGGCGACGAGGCGGACATACGGTTCTCGGTGTGTCCGTGCGCTCGTTTTCAAGCGTCTCCGAGGACTTCGCATTGGCAAGCGGTAAAGAGAATTTTCGGGTACTTGCGTCACACTCCCGACTTCGGCCTTTGGTACTCCGCGTCCTCTTCTTTGGCGCTTCATGGTTTTTCGGACGCGGATTTTGCGGGTGTCGGTTGGATAGGAAGTCCACTTCGGGACTTGCCGAGTTTTGGGTTCCTCTTTGGTCTCTCGGTCTTCCCGCAAGCGGTCGAGTGTTGCTCAATCCACGGCCGAGGCCGAGTATGTTGCCGCCTGCTAGTTGTTGCTTTGTCGGCTCCTTTGGATCACCTACACCATGAGTGACTTTGGTGAGGAGTATACCCATGTCCCACTTCAATGTGACAGCACCAGTGCCATAAGCGTTGCAAAGAACCCAGTGCTCCATTCCAAAACCAAACACATAGAAGTGAGGTACCATTTTCTGAGAGACAATGTAGAGAAAGGGAAGATAGCTTTGATCCATGTACCCACACATGACCAACTAGCCGATATTTTCACCAAACCCCTAGATCAATCAACTTTCACTCGTTTGCAGGGGGAACTTGGTGTGTGTTTGATTTCTTGAGTTGGGTGTGTGGGAGCTCTCTTTTGCCGGTGGTGTCGAGGCCGTTTTGCCTCCCCTCGAGGAGCCGGTGGTTTGTGAGTTTTGTGTGAGAGCTTCTTTTGTAGCATATGTATAGCTTTTCTTTGTGCATTTCTTGCTTTTGGCATGGCATTTGTAACATGATCTGTAGGCATCCTTGTATCTTAGATTGCATGCATTTTGTATCATATGCTTTGGTTAGGAAAAGCTTCTCTCATATACATTGTTCACCATGGAATGAGATATATGTCTTTGTGAGCTTGTTTGGTATGCTACGGTTAGTTTGGCTTAGCTCTTGATGATCTTGATGAATAATCCATGGTTGATAGCTATGTTTTTGAAAAATGTCACATGTATGCTCTCTCATGTTTAAATGCCTTTACATGCTCTTGACATGTTCTTGTGGCTTTGCTATGCTTAATTTGTGGTTGGATGGCTAGTTTATTGATCATATGGGGCCAAAGGCTCATTTGCCATCATGAATGTTTAGCCCTCTTGTTCTATCTTGTGGAGGGGCATAAGTTCCTTTTTGTCGCAAAGACATTTCATGTACCATTTACAAATCTGAAAATGAAATGAAAAATGCTTGGAAATGTGCTCCCATGTCATATGTGCTGAATTTAATTTGCTTTGGGTGCTAAACCGTTGCATGATGCCTACCAATGAGAAGTCTCATACATAGAAGTAGGCACATGGCTCGGTGGCTTTGACATGACATGAGGTGCTTGTGGGTGTTTGTGATGGTCTTATGATTAGAATGGTTGTCCTAGCATGAAGTTTGTGTGGCTTTGCCATTTTGATATGCTTTGATCATGCTTAGGGCTCTGCTCATGAGAGGCAAGTTTTTCGCAAAATTGCCAAAATCCATTTTAGCTTCGTCCAATGGTTGTGAAACTTGGAGATCATGTAGTTGAGATCGATACGAAGCCGTAGAGTACCTAACTTGCTCATTTGGACATGTGTAGCATTCTTTGTTGATTTTTGTCTATTTGAGAAGCTCTAGGTTGAAAGTTTTGCATTTTTGGCTCGATTCATGCATTGCCAACAAGGGGGAGAAGTTTGAGCTTGAAATGGCTTGCTTGGACGTGTTTAGAAGGTTTTCGGTGGTTTCGAGCCATTTCGGGCTCCGTTGCGCACCGGTCGACCGGTCGGGGTCACCGTCCGACCGGTGTGAGTCTTGGTTCTGTACACATGTTGCACACGGTCGACCGGTGGTGTTGACCGGTACGATCGGTCGAGGTCGTGTTGTTGCGGCTGCCCTGTTTCAAGTGGTGTCTTGCATGCATTCGTCCGGGGGGGAGGTGCATTGGTTCAGGGGGAGCTTGCATGTGTGCAGGGGGAGCTCTTTGTGGTTGTTCGAGCTTTGATTCGGTGGTTTGTTCTCTTTGCTTGAGCTCTGCTTTGTCTCGGATGTGTGGAGCCGTTGCCCTTGCCTAAGGGGTCCTAGACTTGTCTTCTTCAAGTGATCTTGCTCTTTGCCTTTGTTTGGTTTTCGATCGCTTGTTGGAGTTTCTTTTTGTTCATTTCTTTTCTTTTTCTTTTCTCTCTTGTCACTTTCGTTTGGGTGTTGTCAATGCACTCATCAAGGGGGAGATTGAGGACCATGTGTGGTTCGAGGGCCCGGTGGATGGTCGTTTCCTTGTGTGATGAGTGATTGACAACGTCGTGTGGACCGATTCTTGGCTAAGTATTGCGGGTGCGGGTTGCGGCTTGACGGTGTTGGTGCGGGTGAGGAACAAGCGTGAAAGGTCGTCGCCGGTGAGGCCTCCGGGTGTGGAGAAGACAAGTAGGCTTCGTTCGAGGGACCCGGTGGCCGGCGGGGGTCAAGTGCGGGCCGCTTGGTGGCATGAACGGCAAGATGAAGTCATGGACGGTTTCTTGGTTGAGCCTCAAAACCAAGGACGAGCGGGACTACGTGGGAGCCGAGTCATGAGTGGAGATTGGCGGAGGCTACACCGAGTTCGCGGGGTTTCGGTGGTTCACCGAGAAAACCATTGGGTTCCTTGGTTGATCCACAAAGCCAAGACCGAAGAACCGAAGACGGAGGCTGCGGCGGCGCGCCGACCGATCGGCCGGTGGGTCGACCCGGTCGGCCGGTGAGGAGCACCGGTCGACCGGTGTGCGACGACGCGGTCCGGAATCTTCGAAGCGGAGGACACGCGTCGGGATCGCATGGCTTGCATCGAGGCTACGCGGGGTGCGGTCACCGGCATCCGTCCGACGGTGAAGACATGAAGACTTCCAAATCCGCCCTTGAGGGGCTTGTATCCCTAGTTGTTAGAGAAGGGCATTTTAGACATTCGGTTGCCTCCATATAACCCAAGAGGTGAGAGGATGGCAGCCAACTCTTGGAACCCTAGCTCATTAGTTTTCCTATTTTCCACCTATTTTCCTTAGGTTTTCTTTAGGATTAGCAAGAGAGCTTCACGGAGAGATCTTGTTGAGAGGGATGGATGATCGGGCGTCTTGCTAGACCTTGTACGAACCTTTGTTTCATGTACGGATGATTCGGCGTGGTTCCTCAAGGTTTCAATGTGTTTTCCCCGGTTGTTCTTGGTGGTGATTTTCGGAGTCCTCTCTCGGTGATTTCTTTGGGTTGTTTTCGAGACTTTTCTCTTGGGGATTTGATGGGGGAAATTTGTGGGAACCCTTCGTGGTTCTTTGGGCTGTGATTCCCCTCCCAAATCCGTGAGTAAAAGTGCTCGATTTTGGGGTTTCTTGAGTTCTTGGGTTGGAAGTGCTTTCGGCGGGATTTCTTCGATTCCTCCTTTTTGGACGAGTTTTGGTGGCATTAAACTTGGCTATGGACTCCTCATGAGGTATTCCCGATATCCCCAAAGTCTTGTTCAAGTCCGTGGAGTGATTCGGGAGATCGAGATTTGGATTTGGGGGAGTTGACCCGCGGGTCTTTGTTCATCCCGAGTCGCCCGAGCTACACCGGTCGACCGGTGCTCTTGACCGGTCGACCGGTGCGAGCCATTGTGGGTTTTTGCTCGGGTGAACGTCCTGGTGTGTTCGTTGTTGTCCCGTGTTGCTTGTTGTTTCGAGTTTGGGTCGGTTTGGTGGTCGGTTGGCTTTGTTTGGTGCCTTGGGGGCTTTCGGTCGCCATCGGTCGACCCGGTGTGTCTCACCGGTCCGGCCGGTGTAGAGCCACTTAGTGGAAGTTGCTAAGTTTCACCGGCGGGGACCGGTCGACCGGTGGTGCTCACCGGTCGACCGGTGTGGGTCCGTAGACTCGAGGTTTGGTTTTTCCGTCGCGTTTCTCGGGTCGGAAGGTGGTGTGTTGGTTCCTAGGTCCGGTGGCACTCCGGTGGCTACGTGGGCTTGACCAACCATGGTAGTGAGTCGGAGACGTGTGTTGGAAACCGTGTTCATCTTGTTGGAGTTTCCATCTCCTTCGAGAAGAATTTTTATCCGCTCCCATTCACTCCCCCCCCCCCCCTCTGCGGTTCGCCGTATCGGTCCTTCAATCCCGAGAGCTCGGGTCACACCCGGCTTGATTGGTACCTCACACCGGTCGGCCGGTGCGGACTTTCTGTTGAGTTTTGCTCGGGTGAGCGTCTTGGTGAGTTCCTTGTTGTCTTGTGTTGTTGTTGTTTCGAATTTGGTTCGGTTTGGAGCTTGGGAGGTCAAGTTGGCGGATTTGGGGTTTCCGGTCTCGGACCGGTGTGACCGGTGAGCCGCACCGGCCCCGGCCGGTGCGGGGGGCTTTTCGTGGAAATTGCCAAGTCTTACTCGGGTGACCGGCTCAAGGTCCGGGGGTGACCGGTGCGTCTCGTAGAGTGTCGGGTGTTTCGGCGGCTCGGTCCGGAAGATTCGACGGTGGCCGGTCCCGACCGGTGCAAGTGATCGGTCTAACCGGTGCGGGTAGTATCTGCTCGAGTTGGTTTTCCGCTGCGTTCTCGGGTAGGACTTGGTAGTTGTTGGTTCCTAGGACCGGTAGCACTCCGGTAGTTGTATGGTCTTGACCAACTTTGGTAGTTAAGTCGGAGATGTGTTTTGGAAGTCGTGTTTGTCTTGTTGGAGTTCCCATCTCCTTAGAGAAGAATTTTTATCGGCTCCCATTCACTCCCCCCTCTGCGGTTCGCCTAATCGGTCCTTCGAAGGTGATCGGCGCAAGAACAAGAAGTCATCCAAGAACTTGAGCGGGCTAAGATACTTCATGAGAGATGGCTTCTATGGCATGGCACGCGGCTCCGGCAACAAGAAGAGTCACCGGAGAGCGACTCGGATTCGACTCCGAGGATGAGGTACGTGACGAGCTTCCCTTCTTGCATGAGGAGAATAAACGGCTTGGAAAGTTGCTAGATAATCACGATGACATGCTTAGAGAGGCAAAGAAGATGAGGAAAAAGATTAGGGCCTCACTAGAAGATGCTAGGAACCGAGTAGGCCGAGCTAAAAACCCAAAACCTTGATGCTAAGCTTGAGATACTTTCGCTTAAGGCTTCGCCTCGTGGTTTCGATGAGGTTGATTGTGTTGATAACTCTATTTTCCTAATTGATCTTACTGCTCTCAAGGAAAAGCATGCATCCAAGTGTGAGGAAGATGAGCTTAGGGTTGAAGTGACTAAGCTTAAGTCTAGACATGCCTTGCTAGGTGCTTGCACTTCTTGACTCGTTTTGCATGGAAAAGTTGATGAGATGCATGCTTACATTGTTTCTCTTGAGGGTCGGTTGAAAGAACATGTTTCCACTTCTTTCACTACTTGTATATTGCATGCTATGAAAAATACGGAACTTGCACATTATGTTGATCGCTTGCGGGATGAAAACAATGAGCCGAGGAAGTGTATGAGTTGGTTGTCGGGTCGGGAGCCTTAGCTTGGTATCATGATAGCGGTTTTCAAACGCTATGATGGTCGAGCACTTGGGGCCGACAAGCTTGGAGAGAACAGTGTGAGAGATGAGAAAGTTGGAGAGATTCCTATCCCACCACAAAACACACACAAGAACAAGTTTGAGCCCAACCATAACCATCTCGTAAACAAACTTGACAAAACTCCGGATCCACCCATATTCCCTCACCCAACAAATGATTTCCAAAAACCGATGAGATTTGTTAGTACAAAGTGAGCAGCCCCAACCTAAGCCTAAGCCATAGCCCATAAAGTTCAATTGTGGGTATTGTGGTAGAGATAGTCACAAGGATGAGTCTTGCTTCAAGAGGAAGCGTGAGGAGAGGTAGGCTAAAGAGTGGGCTAACAAGGATAGGTACCACCCTTCTAATGGTGTACCGAGCCTTGTATGCAAATGCTTAGGGCCAAGGCAATTGTGAGAACGGTTCCAACTTGGGGAGATCGAAAGGTTGCGGGGTGGTGCTTCTTGGGCCGAGCACCACCGGTCGACCGGTGCTAGTCCGGGTAGCCGGCGGTTGGTTTTCATGCTCGTGATGCTCGGTTCGAGTTCCGGTGGTCATGGTTCGGTGGTTGTCATGGTGACTTCGGTGGTGCTCGGTTGCTAGACGTTCTCCACCTCATGCTCAATACGAGGTTGGAAGGAGTCGTAGCTTTGAGATGGAGAGGAGGAACGGTCCACGGTCTTGCTTTCGTGGTTTTCGTTCTTCTCCAGCGAGGCAGGGATGGTTCCCTAGTGGTGGTACTCGTGGTGGTTCTCGTGGTGGTAGCTTTGGTAGGCGTGATACTTTGGATTGTGCTAACCCCACTTTGGAGCAAATGGCTCGGCACTAGTTTTACTATTTTGGTACTAACCCTAGTGCTTTGAGTCGTTTGTTCACCCACGTGCTCATTTTTGAATTTCGGGTGGAGGACTTGAGGAAAGTTTGGTTGATTGATTCCGGTTGCTCGAGGCATATGACCGGAGACAAGGGGTGGTTCTCAAGTCTTGTCCTGGTGGTGTCCAAGACAAACATCACTTTTAGGGACAATGGGTGAGGGCGTGTGCTTTACGAAGGTGAGATAAAGATCGGTGACAAAGTCACTCTCGGGCGTGTTGCTTTTGGTCAATTGCTCGGATTCAATTTGCTTTCTCGTTTCCCGGCATTTGGATGAGGGTTTTGAGGTGTTGTTTTGGCCTGGTGGTTCTCGGATTTTGGATTCTCGATGAGACCTTGTTTGCATGGTCGTTCCCGAGGGTCATGTTTTCCGAGCGGATTTCTCTCGGTCATCATGTGTGGCTCATTGCTTTTTGGCCGATTCTTTGAGTGAGTTGTGGAAGTGGCATAGCGGGTTGGGTCACTTGAGCTTTGACCTTTTGTCTCACTTGAGTAAACACGGTTTGGTCCGAGGATTGCCACGATTGAGGTTTGAGAAAGATTGGTTTGTGCGCCAAGTAGGCATGCCATGATGGTAGGCGTGACAACTTGCCCGGGAAAATACCGTACTACTTTGCCTAAACCAATCCACTTTGGAGCAAGAATAAAGTATCATCCTGTCATTAGTCACCGGGTTAACGCCCGGTAAATCACTTATATAGCAACAAGGATCGATATATATATGCATTAAAACTCACTCGAAGGCGAGTCCGGAGATACAACATATTTAACATACGAATTTTTACCTCGAAGGGTTTTAATTATTACAACCGAGTTTTTGTCATAACGACATAGTTCGAAGTTTTTGAAACGGCGGAAATCAACTAAGCGGAAAGGAGAACACCACGGGAGGCCGCCCATGATGCCTTCGGTCGTCATCCTCCACCTACTCCAACTCCCGGCCGGCGGGATCTCTCCGGACAAACATCACCGAAAGCATTACCTAGATCAACATATTATAGCAAGGGTGAGTATACTAATACTCAGCAAGACTTACCCGTCGGCGATAACTACTTCACCAACTCTAGACATGAACGACTTTTGGCCACCGGGGTTCTTTTCTTTGAAAAGTAACAAAGAATATGTCCTTACTTTCAAGATTTTAGCACAAGTTCTACGACTTTATTCTTTACTATATTAGCCATCTAATACGGACAAGGTTGTACCATACAATTGACCAAGCATAATATTCATCAACTTCCATCATTAGGGATCTCATGGCTAGTGGAGTAAGTAGTGTCGGATGACGGTGAGCGGCCGACAATCGATTGATTCATACCTTGCAAGGTAGACCTAAACACACGGTGGGATGCCCCCGCGAGGACAACCACCAAGCGGTTCCCAAAGCTCCTCGGGTCGGGAATGAATCTTTCGGTCTTTGGTGCGAGGCTATCGGGTATACCCCGCGAGGCACCGGACTCACCGTACACCACCGATAGCTAGCCGTGAGACGCATCCCAAGATGAGTAATAGTAAGATCCCTTGCCGCCTCATTAAGGTACTAGGCTTACAGGTCCCATTCCTGACAAGTGCTTAGTACGTTCAAACACTAAACCCACAATAGCCATTGGACCGGAGTCCACATCCCATGCTCTTACCACATGAGCAATCCATTTAAAGAGATCTTGTGATTCCTATCTAGGAACCTATTCCCGCGAGTGACATCATCACCCGACTTGTAACGGTCCTATAGCTTAGCAGATATCGACCTATCATACTAGTAAGGACACAGGTACCTAGGGATCATGCATCTAAGGTTCCATACAACTCCCGAACTTAAATGCACAAGCATCCATAGATAATTGCAATAAAATTTAAAAATTGGGTCAGATGCACCGGGGCTTGCCTTCGTCAGCAAGGTTAGCTTGAGCACCCTCGGTGTCGTCGAGTACTTCCACGTACCGTAGAGCGGCGTCCGCTTCTCCTTCCTCGGCTTCGGGACGAGCGAGTAGTCACCGTCGGGAAGATCTACACGGAATGCAATGCGGGGGTTCGGGTGATGTGATAGATTAATTATCTTATCCAACTCTTGTTGGTCAAATTCACCTTAACAAGTAATTATTTACTAATTTCCTTTTTATGAAGATTATTATTGATATGTGTTTTATTCTTTTATTACACGCTTCAATTAATGGTTCCTTTTATAATTGTTATTTCATGTGAAGGTTGACACTTTCACCCCTCACTAGTAACGGTGTATACAAAGATAATTATTTATAAATTACTTCTTCAAAGCAAGGGTGTGTTTTTAGCCCTTAACCAAGTTTGACAACATTTCACAAAAAGGGGTAAAAGAATGTAAAAGGCATTCTCCTAATCTAATCGATCTTTAATCTATAAAAGACCTTTAAAGCTTTTAACCAAACACTATTCACCAAAAATTTGAAGGAAGGTTTCTCAAGCATCACCACATCCATACCGAGACACTAGACTCTCATGCAAAGTTTGAAAGCTAGAAAATAAAATACTTTGGAAAAATAACAAAGACTAGCTAGCACAACAATTTAAATGCATACAAAAATAAATAAGAATCAACATGATCCAATCTTCCTTGTGCATGCTCTCCGGTCCTAAACCATCCTAGAAAACTAGCAAGCACACCTAGAACCACTATTGATCTTGCTTTATTAAATTACAAAGGAAAACATGCATTTATTAAGAATAAATACTTCGGATCATCCAAAAATTGTGATTCATTCCCCGAGAGGTGTGTCTTGGCATAACAAGACAACATGCACAAGTTGGGCACGAAACATAAATATTTTTAGCTACAAAAATCATCTAGTCCGATTCTCGCATAAATGGAAAACAATTTATATCGCAATATTTACAACATAACTTTGTGCAATTTTTGGCACGGGAGCTAGTTATGACATAATACACGAGCATATCCAAAATTTGGACACGGAGGATTTATAGATTTTGAGATATGGAAGATCTAGATTTTTCACATTCCTATTTTGCATGCTAAAAATACTAAGAATCGGACCATGTGAGTATAACAAAAGTTATAGTACTCTACACCATGAATCCAACAAAATTGGTTTTACAATTTTCTGAATTTTCTACGATTTTCTACGCATTTTACAAGTTTCGGCAAAGTGGATATACTATGGAAGATTCATCTTGCGCCTAGGCCCCTGGGAAGAATTAGATTCTCACATATATGCCCCTGGTTCACGGATTAAACCCTGGAAAGATTTGGGGCTACACAATTGGGTCCCCGGGCCGTCGGGGCGGCGCGGCTCGGCCAACGCCGGCGAACCGGCGGTGCTCCCCGACCGGGGAAAGGGTCGGGGCGGACCACAAGCTCACCTAGGACGCGTTGGTGCTCGGTGTTTGGGCGGAGAAGTCACCGACGGTGGCGTACGGTGATGGACGGTGGCGACGACCGCGGCGGCTCGGGCTCCGACGAAATTCGGGACGGGGAAACTCAATGTGCGGCCATAGGAGCTTGAGGGTGACCTAAGGGAGGGCTAGGAGGGTTTGGCCGGCGGCGGGAGCGAGCGAAGCGGCGAGCTCACCCCGGCGGCGGCGGCGATGGCGGGTACGCGGCTCGGGTGGCACGCGAGAGGGGAGTGGCGGCATTTAAATAAGGGACGGCGGCCCGGCCGGAGGTGACGACGGTCGATGATTCGGCCGTGGTACGACGCACGAGGGTGGGAGGTCGCGGACGGACCGCCGAAACAAAAGGGGGCGCGTCCGGCCGCACAACGCGAGCGGTGCGCCGCGGCGTGTGGCACGGGCGCGGACTCTGCGCGTCGTGGGGCGTGGGTGGTCTCGAAGGGCTGCATGGCACGGGGGTTGCGGCCGGCCTCGGGCGGAGGGACGTCGGGCGGCGCGCGGGCGAGGCTTCGCGGCGCGACGTCGCGGCACACGACGCGGCCGGCCCATTTTGTTTTGTTGACTCGATGTTTGAACACTATTTACTTCAAAAATTTGAATAGAAGTTGATCAAACTTTGAATACAAAAATTGTAGATCTAGCAACCCTCTATCACTTTCAAAAAGGCTACATAGGGTTTTTCTCAACAGAATTTGCAAGGGAGGCTTGCCAACACTGAATGTCAGTCTGTGTTCATGAACAGGAGATACTGCCCTTTGAGCAAGTTTTTCATGCTTTTCCACTCAAAATTTAAAATGCCCATCTACATGAAAGTTGTGTCCCTCAACAAGCTGGACAACTTTCATAAAGGTAGATTTTGAAGTGTTTAGATGAAATTTGGACAACGCGGCAAAAGTTCCGAAAGACATCTACGGACACTAGGGTTTAAGTGGGGCTTGACCAAGTCTTTGACCATGGGTTGGCCCCACATGTGTGCCCATTAGATCAAAGGGGTCATTAGAGTTGGTTGGTGAGTTTTTCGAGGTGAGGACCCGGGTTGACCATGGTTGGACCACTAGCCGAGTTGACCGCCGATTAGGGTTAATTAAAAACCTGGGGCGTCACAGCCTACCCCCCTTAAACGGAATCTCATCCCGAGATTCGACTTAAGAACAATTAGATGGGAAGGAAAATTCACAGTTTCGAGACTGCAGGAATCCTGGATACTTGGCGTCGAGGTATTCCTCCGTCTCCCAGTTGCCTCTTCTTCCGTGTGGTGACTCCATTGTATCTTGTACATTCGTACTGTTTGTCTTCGGGTCTTTAGCTCGTTTTGGTCTAATACTCTTAATGGGTGCTCGATGAGCGAGAAATCCGGCTCAATCCAAGCATTTGCTTCTGTGATTACCTCGTTTTCTGGCATAGGCATTCCCCTCTTCAATTGGGTCACATGAAACACATTGTGGACTACGGAAAACCATTCCGGTAATTGGATACGATAAGCCACTGGCCCACATACTTCTATGACTTCATAGGGTCCAATGTAGCATGGAGCTAACTTTCCTTTGACACCGAACCTTTGCACACCTTTGGTGGGGGACACCTTCAGATATACACAATCTCCCACTTCAAAGTGTCGGGGTGCGGTTCCCTTGTCATGGTAACTCTTTTGCCTCATCCGAGCCATCTTCAAATTTTCCCTTATTACTTGCACCTTTTCTTTGGCATCCTTAACTTAATCCGGACCAAAGAGTGTCCTTTCTCCGGTTTCCGACCAGTTCAACGGAGTGCGACATCTTCGTTCGTAGAGAGCATCGAACGGTGCCATTTTCAAACTAGCCTCGATAACTATTGTTGTAGGAGAATTCTACCAAGGACAAACACTTGTCCCAACTCATATCAAAGTGTAAGATGCTTGCTCGTAGCGTGTCTTCCAAAATCTGATTTATCCTTTCCGTCTGACCATCGGTCTGCGGATGATAACTGGACTCGCGAATTAACTTGGTTCCTAAGCACTCGTGTAATTGCTCCCATAAGCGAGCTACAAACCAAGTTCCTCTCGTCAGAGATTATAGTCTTTGGAATTCCATGCAAACGAACTATTTGGTCCACATATAACTCTCGCATATTGTTGCACCTTGAATAAGTGGTATGCACCGCAATAAAATGAGCGGTCTTGGTGAGTCCGTCCACGATCACCCAAATAGAATCTTTCTTTCTAGGCTGTCGGGGGTAAACCCACAATGAAATCCATACTAATGTCATCCCACTTCCACATGGGTATCGGCAAAGGTTGGAGTACACCGCCGACTTCCAATGGCTTGCTTTCATCCGGTGGCAAGTATCGCATTCGGCTACATACTTGGCTATGTCCACTTTCATGTTGGACCACCGAAATTCCGTTTCGGATCTTGGTACATCTTGGTACTTCCGGGATGAATAGAAAACTTGGACATATGGGCCTCATCAAGGATGATCTTCTTAATTTCCGGATCGGCGGGAACAACAAGACGTTTTCCAAACCGGACCACATCCCGGTAATCCTTCTCCGGAAACAAGTATACTTGGGATCTCCCTCTCGCTAGTTTCTATTTGATGATTTGTATGTCTTCATCGTTGCATTGAGCAGTGACAATTCTATCATGAAGATTGGATTCTGCCATTAAGGCATACAAATTTCCTTGTTGTACCACTTCTAAGTTGAGCCATCTTATTTCTTCACATAATGGGTCACTAACTGGCTCTAACTCTAGATGGTTACAGTGAACTTTGCGGCTAAGAGCATCTGCAACAACATTCTCTTTTCCAGGGTGATAATGCACTTCTAGGTCATAATCCTTAATCAACTCAAGCCATCTCCTTTGCCTCATGTTCAATTCTGATTGAGTAAAGATGTATTTGAGGCTCTTATGATCAGTGAAGATGTTACAACGATTACCCATCATATAGTGTCTCCATATCTTGAGAGCGTGGACAACAGCAGCTAACTCAAGATCATGGGTAGGATAATTGATCTCATGAGGTCGAAGTGCTTGTGAAGCATAGGCAATGACTCGGCCTTCTTGCATAAGAACACAGCCGAGACCCGTGCCTGACGCATCACAGAAAACTTCAAAAGGTTTGGAATTATCCGGTTGCACTAGCACTGTGACTGAAGTCAAGTGTTGCCTCAAAGTGTGGAAAGCTTTCTCACATGCTTCACTCCACACAAATTTTACTCCTTTCTTGAGCAGTTCGGTCATAGGTTTCGCGATTCTAGAGAAGTCTGGAATGAAACGATGGTAGTATCCTGCCAACCCTAGGAAACTGCGGATCTGGTGTATTTCCAATCCATCACCTCTTAAACTTTGCTAGGATCTACGGAGATACCATCTTAAGAAATAGTGTGCCCCAAGAATTTCACACTCTTCAACCAAAATTCACATTTGGAGAACTTAGCATAAAGCTTGTGATCTCGCAAATGCTGAAGGACAATTCGGAGATGTTTGGCATGCTCCTTCTCGTTTTTGGAATAGATAAGGATATTGATAAAGACCACTACGAATTTGTCGAGCTCTGTCATGAACACGGAGTTCATGAGGTATATGAAGTAGGCTGGGGTATTCGTAAGACCAAAGGACATTACCAACAACTCGTAAAGACCATAACGAGTGGAGAAAGCGGTTTTAGGAATGTCATAAGGTAGAATTTTGATTTCATGGTAACCAGAACGAAGGTCGATCTTGGAGAAAACTCTGGCTCCAGCCAGTTGATAAAAAAGAACATCGATTCAGGGAAGAGGATATTTGTTGTTGATGGTTACGACATTGAGCGGTCGGTAATCTACACACAGCCTCAAGCTACCATCTTTCTTCTTGACAAAGAGAGCGGGACAACCCCAAGGAGAAGAGCTCGGGCGAATATAACCCTTATCTAACAGCTCCTGGAGTTGGTTTTTTAGTTCGGCTAATTCTTTGGGAGGCATAAGATAAGGTCGTTTGGAAATGGGTGCACTATCCGGTTGGAGTTCAATTATAAACTCAACATCTCTATCTGGCGGCATACCAGACAACTCCTCAGGAAAGACATCTGGATACTCACACACTACTGGGATTTCACCAAGAGGGGAGATAATGGTCACATAGGCACAAGAGTTAGTACCGTCCTTGGAAGGTAGGTACAAGGTGGTGTGCCCGACTGTAGGTGAATTTATCTCTACAACTCTATCGGATATATCTAGAACCACCTTATGTATGGTCATCCAGTCCATACCCAAGATGACATCCATGCCTTCCAAATTTATGGTGATAAGATTTAATTGAATATTCTTACTTCCCAATTTTAAAGGAACTCCAAAAGTTACTATGTGAGATGAGATATTTCCTCCTGGCGTGATAATTTTATAAGCCGATTTGGTTTGCATTCCTTTTAGACCCAATTTGCCTAGTAGGTTCTCACTTATGAAACTGTGGGTAGCTCCAAAATCAAATAAAATCTTAACAGGAGTATCATTGATAGAGAATGTACCCGTGAGCACTGAAGCTCCCTCTGGAATGTCACTCATGGTGGTGAAGTTCAGCTTGCCTTGGCGTACTTGCACCATACGCTTCTTAGTCGGAGTGGCAGGCTTGTTCCCTGCACCTTGATTCGGTGGGTTGGGCTTGATCTGCTTGGGTTTGGGGCAATCGCTAACGTAATGCCCTGGTTGACCACAGTTGAAGAAACGATGATCACCAACGTTGCGAGGAGGTGCATTAGGCTTTGGAGCCTACTGCTGAGTATTTCGGAACTGGAAGTTCCCTAAGGGTTTGCCCTGGGATGGCTTCATCGTCCAGCGTCCAGTTGAAGATTGCTGGGATGGGTTTGGCACGTTCTTTTTCATAAAGCGAAACTTCTTGTTGGTTCCGCTTCCTGGAGCAAAACCAGACGATCTCTTTTTGTTCCGGTGGGCCTTTTTCATGGCATCCTCTTGGGAGATAGCCTTGTTTACAAGCTCATGGAAATTTTTTGGCTCAAGCAGGTTTAGTCGCTCGTACAACTTGCCATCTAGCCCATCACGGAACCTCTCCATCTTCCTGGCATCAGTGTCTACATGATGTCCACCATATTGGCACAAGCTGTTAAACTTCTGGGTGTAACGGTACACCGTATCAGAACCCTGCCTAAGGGCTAACAACTCCCTCATCTTTCTATCCATTAAACCCTTGGGGATGTGATGGCTCTTGAAGGCTTGCTTGAAATCATCCCAAGTTACAGCATGCCCTCGCTTCATGGACTTGAAATGATCCCACCACATTAAAGCTTCTCCTCGCAGTTGCAGAGCTGCGAAGTTGGCTTTGTTCTCCTCGGAGCAAGGCATCACAAAGGAAGAGAATTTTGCCTCGATGGCCTTGATCCAAGCCTCAGCTTCCAGGGGGTCTTCCGCCTTGGAAAAGGTCGGTGGATTCATCCCGATGAACTGAGCGTACGTGGTGACCTGATTAGGCCCCTCGTGATTGGCCCGGTGTGGCGGCCCTCGGTTCATCTGCTGAGCGATCTGCTGCTGCGTCTGCAAGATCTGGTGTAGCACCTCGGTTTGCGTGGCCATGAAGGCCTCCGACGGTGTCATGGGTGGCGGTGGCGGCAAGTCACTGCCCGTTCACTCCGAACCCGTTGGGAGAGCTGCGCGTGGTTCCCACCATCTGAAATGCGAGCCTTTATTAGACATAGCCAAAATCTTAATCAGGAATGATGACAAGTGCAATCATGCATAACCATAGCCCATTCGCATTCATATGATGATGATAGCAACAGTCAAAAAATATCATGCAACCAAAATAAGATTCATAAAATCATTCTTCAACATAGTTAGAAGATACGATAACTCGAGTCCCTCGAGCTAGCCTTCACTTGTGGCGAAATTTTCCCATTTTGCGCGTACGGAGAAGGTAACGTGCGAATAATCACCAGTTGCTTCAGCCACTGACCGGCGCTCACCGAAAATTTCGTAGGTCTCTCATTAACATGCAAAAGGCTTAGTGTTGGCGAGCGCGGTTATGGTTACACTTGACACGCTTGGTTAAAGAACTCGCACAAGGTCTCAATAACTTGGTTGAATCACAACAACTCAAGTCGAAACACAAAGTACTTAAGCATTCTTTATTACAATACAATGGATAGGGGTCCGAGGACACTACGATACTCAAATCTGAAAACATCATGATACAACTGAGTTACAATGCAGTCGCGTTGCACGACGACATACTCCTAAGCTGACTACCACAATCATCCCGAAGATGACACCTAGGAGCTCATTTCTTCTTGATGTCGTTCACTGGCATCCTAGTTACCCACTGAAGCACCACTGCCCGCAGGTGAATCTGGTGGAGTCAGTAATGGCGGTCCAGCCTGGCTCGTCTGATCCAAACCAGACTGACCCTGCTGCTCCTCCGGGTGTGCCTATACTGGAGGTAGTGGCTGTAAGGCCACAATAGCCTGTAGGGCTGCAACCTGCACCTCGGCTTCCTCTACCTACTGCTGCATGTCGGCAATGTTCTGCAGTAGTGTCAACCTCTCAATCTCATACGCATCGGCATTCTCCTCTAGGGTGTGAACCTCCGCCTCCAGATCTACAATCCTCTGCAGGTGGTCGCCTCTCTCTAACTCTAACTGGAATCTCCTGGCATGCAGCCTGTCATTCTCCTGCTGCATCTGAGTAAGTGTAAAGTTCAGCTACTGGTGGGCTGCTGATAGCTGCTGCCAATCCCGCCTAGCTGCCTCCAAACGCTACTCGATAATCGTTGCGGTGTTGTAACGCAGCCCCTGAAGTGTGAAGACGACGTTAATACAATGAGCCAACGTCTGAGTGACATCCAGCGGCTCAGCTAACAACAGAAGCTCCCGTAGGTGATCCATACGGTCCAACCAGGCTAGGTCGTGAGGACTCACAGCGGGGAACAGCCCGAACGGAGAAAGAGCTACCACAGTAGGGTTGTGGTCACAGAAGTCTGTCAACACTCAGAGAGCAGCTCACTCGACGGTCTCATGGGTAATAAAACCCCAGTAGACAAAGCTCAAGTCGAACCAGTCGGCGTGGTCCGGGTGTGGCAGTACAGTGACGATCACCCTGCAACGGGGAACACCCAAGCGCTCGAACTCGGACACCTCGTAAGTCGGTGGAGTGGTGTATCCAGCGGCGTTGAGTGCATCCCACGCAAGGCGTGGAAAACCCTCCCAGTGCAACCCGTTGGTATGGATCATACCGTCAGCGTCGAACTCGTGAAACACGGGGAAAGCCATCTGTACAAAAATGTAACACATGTCAGGTCTCAAAAAGAACGGCATGTCAAATGGTGAAGTTCTGGCAGCTGTGAATAAAATTCATAACCAAAAATCCAGAACTCTATAAATTTCCCCCAAGTTTTCCGGCTACTACAACGGTTCTTTTACTCACTTTTGGTTTTCAAAAGGTTGAGCTAGATCAAGGAAACAAAGTGGAAGGATGCAATGTCTAGATGGTCCTAGAAAGGTAAGCCAAACCGAAAGAAACTGCGATCGAAATTTGCGAACGAAAGCTAGACTAGCAAGGAGTAACTTGTTTTAGCATACCGGGTTAAATAATTCCTAGCACGCGGTACCAACAAGACGAACAAGCTTTTACAAAATTTTGGCAGCACAACACCTATGCATAAGAGACACTCTATTTTTACAAAAAGCACACACTAGTATAATCTTCCTTAGAGAGCATACAGAAATCCGGTTTTGGGTCCATTTTAGTTGTATCGATTTTTAGTATGCATGCAAGACGTCCTATTCGACCTCACATGGCAATTGAGCCAAAAATCGAAGTCAGTGCCGGTGGCAAGGCTTTTACTCATCTCTCCCTATAATATCTAGTCGAGAGCTATACGGTACTCGCCTAACGACTAACGAAGCGCTGTTATGTACCTGCAGAAAACAAAACTTTCGTGCCAGCACTTCACGAAAGCGTCCCCATACATCACCGTTCACTATAGAAACGGTACCCATGTGTTAAGCCGCTGCATGGACAGCGTCCAACCTCGGACACCCTCCGTTTGAATGGAGTGTATCCTTGCCTCGAATATTCGACATGCGGAATGCTCACGTATAAAACACGTGGCGACACACAACTTACAATCAGACGCGAAGATGGGATCCGTGGAATGGATCACTCCATCAACCCTCGCAATTCCCGTGATGCGGCACAACACACGTATAAAACACGTGGCTTATCTAGTTTCGTTGTGCAAGAAGGTAAGTCTGACATAAAGTAATGTGCTAAGAGTTAGCAAAATAAATCATAGGTTAATAGGCCACCTGAAAGAACCCAAAAATTCCCTCTAGGGGCTCTCGGTCTAGTTTCTTCTTATTGGACCAACGTGTTTTGGAAAATCAAACAATCTTGGCAATTTTTATTCAAAAACCAGTGATTAAGGTTATTAATTAATATCTGGTGCATATAATTGCTCTGATGCCAACTGTGACAACCCGCCCAGGAAAATACCATACTACCACCTAAACCAATCCACTTTGGTCATTAAGCAGTAATAAAGTATCATCCTGCCGTTAGTCGCCAGGTTAACGCTCGGTAAATCACTTATATAGCAACAAGGATTGATATATATATGCATTAAAACTCACACGAAGGCGAGTCCAGAGATACAACATATTTAACATGCGAATTGTTACCTCGAAGGGTTTAATTATTACAACCAGAGTTTTTGTCATAACGACATAGTTCAGAGTTTTCGAAACAGCGGAAATCAACTAAGAGGAAAGCGAGAACACCACGGGAGGCCAGCCATGATGCCTTCAGTCGTCATCCTCCACCCACTCCAACTCATCGCTGATAACTACTTCACCAACTCTAGACATGAAAGACTTTTGGCCACTGGGGTTCTTTTGCTGAAAAGTAACAAAGAATATGTCCTTACTTTCAAAATTTTAGCACAAGCTCTAGTGAGTTTATTCTTTACTATATTAGCCATCTAATACAGACAAGGTTGTACCATACAATTGACCAAGCATAATATTCATCAACTTCCATCATTAGGGATCACATGGCTAGTGGAGTAAGTAGTCTCAGATGATGGTGAGAGGCCGACAATCGATTGATTCGAACCTTGCAAGGTAGACCTAAACACACGGTGGGATTCCCCCGCGAGGACAACCACCAAGCAGTTCCCAAAACTCCTCGGGTCGGGATCGAATCTTACAGTCTTTGGTGTAGGCTATCAGGTATACCCCATGAGGCACCCGGACTCACTGTACACCACCGGTAGCTAGGCGTGAGACGTATCCCAAGATGAGTAATGGTAAGATTCCTCATCGCCTCATTAAGATACTAGGCTTACCGGTCCCATTCCCGACAAGTGCTTAGTACGTTCAAACACTTAACCCACAATAGCCATTGGACTGGAACCCACATCCCGTGCTCTTACCACATCAGCAATCCGTTTAAAGAGATCTTGTGATTCCTATCTAGGAACCTATTCTCACGAGTGACATCATCGCACGACTTGTAACGGTCCTATAGCTTAGCAGCTGTCGACCTATCATCCTAGTAAGGACACAGGTACCTAGGGATCATGCATCTAAGGTTCCATACAACTCCTGAACTTAAATGCACAAGCATCCATAGATAATTGCAATAAAATTTAAAAACTGGGTCAGATGCACGGGGGCTTGCCTTCGTCAGCAAGGTTAGCCCGAGCACCCTCGGTGTCGTCGAGTACTTCCATGTACTGCAGAGCACCGTCCGCTTCTCCTTCCTCGGCTTCTGGGACGAGCGAGTAGTCACCGTCAGGAAGATCTACATGGAATGCAATGCAGGGTTCAGGTGATGTGATATATTATTTATCTTATCCAACTCTTGTTGGTCAAATTCACCTTAACAAGTAATTATTTATTAATTTCCTTTTTTATGAAGATTATTATTGATATGTGTTTTATTCTTTTATTACACACTTCAATTAATGCTTCCTTTTATAATTGTTATTTCATGTGAAGGTTCATACTTCCACCCCTCAATAGTAACGGTGTATACAAAGATAATTATTTATAAATTACTTTTTCAAAGCAAGGGTGTGTTATTATCCCTTAACCAAGTTTGACAACATTTCACAAAAAGGGGTAAAAGAATGTAAATGGCATTCTCCTAATCTAATCGATCTTTAATCTATAAAAGACCTTTAAAGCTTTTAACCAAACACTATTCACCAAAAATTTGAAGGAAGGTTAATCAAGCATCACCACATCCATATTGAGACACTGGACACTCATGCAAAGTTTGAAAGCTAGAAAATAAAATACTTTGGAAAAAACAAAGACTAGCTAGCATAACAATTTAAATGCATACAAAAATAATTAAGCATCAACATGCTCCAATCTTCCTTATGAATGCTCTCTGGTCCTAAACCATCCTAGAAAACCAGCAAGCACACCTAGAAACACTACTGATCTTGCTTTATTAAATTACAAAGGAAAACATGCATTTATTAAGAATAAATACTTCTGATCATCCAAAAATTGTGATTAATTCCCCAGAGGTGTGTCTTGGCATAACAAGACAGCATGCACAAGTTGGTCACAGAAACATAAATAGTTTTAGCTACAAAAATCACCTAGGCAGATTCGGCATTAATGGAAAACAATTTATATAAAAATATTTACAACATAACTTTGTGCAACTTTTGTCCCGGGAGCTAGACATGACATATTACACAACATATCCAATAATTGGACACATAGGATTTATAGATTTTGAGATATGGAAGATCTAGGTTTTTCATATTTGTATTTTTCATGCTAAAAATACCAAGAATCAGACCATGTGAGTATAACAAAAGTTATATTACTCTTCACCATGAATCCAACAAAATTGGTTTTACATTTTTCTGAATTTTCCACAATTTTCTACGCAATTTACAAGTTTCAGCAAAATGGATATACTATTGAAGATTCATCTTGCGCCTAGGCCCCTGGAAAGAATTAGATTCTCTCAGATAAGCCCCTGGTTCACGGATTAAACCCTAGAAAGATTTGGGGCTACGCAATTGGGTCCCTGGGCCGTCGGGGCGGCGCGGCTCCGGCCAACGCCGGTGAACCGGCGGCGCTCACGGCCGGGGAAAGGGTCGGGGCGGACCACAAGCTCACCTAGGATGCGTTGGTGCTCGGCGTTTGGGCAGAGAAGTCACCGACGCGGCGTACGGCGATGGCCGGTGGCGACGACCGCGGCGGCTCAGGCTCCGGTGAAATTCGGGACGGGGGAAACTCAATGTGCGGCCATAGGAGCTTGAGGGTGACCTAAGGGAGGGCTAGGAGGGTTTGGCCAGCGGCGGGAGCGAGCGGAGCGGCGAGCTCACCGGCGGCGGCGGCGGTGACGGGTACGCGGCTCGGGTGGCACACGAGAGGGGAGTGGTGGCGTTTAAATAGGGGACCGGCCCGGCCGGAGGTGACGACGGCGTGATGATTCGGCGGTGGTACGGCGCACGAGGGTGGGGAGGTCGCGGACGGACCGCCGGAACAAAAGGGGCGCGCTCCGGCCGGCACAACGCGCACGGTGCGCCGGCGCGTGGCACGGGCACGGGCAGCCTCGGAAGCCGCACGGCCCGGGGGTTGCGGCCGGCCACGGGCGGAGGGACGTCGGGCGACGCGCGGGCGCGGCGCACGGCACGGCCGACCCATTTTGTTTTGCTGAACAAATGTTTGAACACTATTTACTCCAAAAATTTGAATAGAAGTTGACAAAACTTTGAATACAAAAATTGTAGATCTAGCAACCCTCTATCACTTTCAAAAAGGCTACATAGGGTTTTTCTCAACAGAATTTGCAAGGGAGGCTTGCCAACACTGAATGTCAGTCTGTGTTCATGAACAGGAGATACTGCCCTTTGAGCAAGTTTTTCATGCTTTTCCACTCAAAATTTAAAATGCCCATCTACATGAAAGTTGTGTCCCTCAACAAGGTGGATAACTTTCATAAAGGTAGATTTTGAAGTGTTTAGGTGAAATTTGGAGAACGCGGCAAAAGTTCCGAAAGACATCTGTGGACACTAGGGTTTAAGTGGGGTTTGACCAAGTCTTTGACCATGGGTTGGACCCACATGTGTGTCCACTAGATCAAAGGGGTCATTAGAGTTGGTTGGTGAGTATTTCGAGGTGAGGACCCAGGTTGACCATGGTTGGACCACTAGCCGAGTTGACCGACGATTAGGGTTAATTAAAAACCTGGGGCGTCACAGTAGCTTCTTCCCATCTGCCCCTCACCGATGTGATGACAGAGAGTTCATGCGAGCTACTCCAATTGGACCTTGTTGGCACAGCTCATGTCTGATCTGCGGGTGGAAAGTGGTATGTCCTTGTTGTGGTGGACGACTACTCTCGATATGCATAGGTATTTTTTTGGAGGAGAAGGGGGAGAGGTTTGGTGTTGTTCGAGATCTTATCTTGAGGTTGAAGAACGAGAGGCACAGAGATGCCATATGAGCAATCCGCAGTGAAAATGGATCGGAATTAAAAAACTCTCGTTTTGAAACCTTTTGCCATGACTTTGGTTTTGAACACCAGTTTTTGAGTCTGTATATGCCTCCTCAGAATGGCGTGGTGGAAAGAAAGAACAGAACCTTGTGTTGGCCCGGACGATGCTTGATGAGCATAGGACTCTGAGGAGGTTCTGGGCTGAGGCGGTCAATACCGCGTGCTATGTCTCGAACAGGATTTTCCTTCGAGCTTTCAAGAAGAAGACGTGCTATGGTCGCACTCTCAAGGAGAGTCACTTTCATGTGTTTGGATGCAAGTGTTTTATTCTGAAGAAAGGCAAGAATCCGGATAAGTTAGAGGCTAGGTCAGACGATGGTATTTTCTTTGGTTATGCTGCTCACTCTAGAACATTTCGTGCGCTCAATTTGGAAACTAACCAAATCGTGGAGACTTGCAAGGTTACCTTCGACGAGACACAGGCACGTAGATCTCTTATCTTTGACTGTTCAGGTGATGATGAGCTTGGTGAGGAGATCTTTGAGGAGGAGGAGCATGGACATGGTGATGATGAAGATGGCGATGTGGTGCCCGTGGCTGAGCATGTACCAACTACCTCGACTACGATCGAGAACGGGCCCTCTCCAACACCTACAATGACAATCCCAGATCAAGGAGAAGTTGCAGTTGAGGGGGAGGTAGCTTCAAGGTGAGAACCTCCCCAACGAGTTCAAGTGAATCGCCAGCTTTGAGGATCATCGGTAACATCAATGAACACACTACACGGTCGAGGGTTCGAAATAATTCTCACTTTGCTCATGCTACTATTGTTGCTACTTTTGAGCCCAAAGACATTGGACATGCATTATTTAATCACAATTGGGTTAATTCGATGCACGAGGAGTTGGAGAACTTTCAGAGAAACCAAGTTTGGGAACAATTCGAGGTTAGTGGCACAAGGGTATAGTAAAAAAGAGGGGATCGACTACAAGGAGACCTTTGCTCCCGTAGCTCGTTTGGAGGTGATTAGGATCCTTCTAGCCTTTTCCGTGGCTAAAGGGTTCAAATTGCACCAAATGGACGTGAAGAGTGCTTTCCTGAATGGTGTGTTGGAGGAAGAAGTGTACGTGAGGCAACCACTGGGGTTTGAGAGTGAGAAGTACCTCCACCGGGTGTAAAAGTTGAGAAAGGCACTCTATGGGTTGAAATATGAGCCTAGGGCTTGGTATGACAGGTTGAGGGGGTTCCTGTTTGAGAGAGGTTTTGAGATGGGGAAGGTAGATCAGACCTTATTTCTCCTCAGGCAGGGCAAAGAGATCCTAATTGTGCAGGTATACGTATATGATATTGCCTTTGGTGGCTCGTCTAACTCTTTAGTTGTAAGGTTTGTAGAAGACATGAGCAGGGAATTTGAGATGAGTATGATGGGTGAGTTGCAGTTCGTCCTCAGCCTCGAGATCAAGCAGTCAAAGGAAGAAACATTTGTGCACCAAGCAAAGTACACAAAAGGCATTGTGAAGAAGTTCAAGTTGGAGGACTCCAAGGCCATGGCGATGCCTATGAGTACAACTACAACTCTTGATGTGGACGAGGAAGGTGAACACGTGGACCAGAAGGAGTACCGAAGCATGATCGGGTCACTCCTGTACTTGACGGCGACGAGGCCGGACATCCAATTCTCGGTATGTCTGTGCGCTTGTTTTCAAGCGTCTTGGAGGACTTCTCATCGGCAAGCAGTCAAGCGCATTTTCAGGTATTTGCGTCATACTCCCGACTTTAGCCTTTAGTACTCTGCGTCTTCTTCTTTGGCTCTTCATGGATTTTCGGACGCGGATTTTGCCAGGTGTCGTTTGGATAGGAAGTCCACTTCTAGGACTTGCCAGGTCTTGAGTTTTTCTTTGGTGTCTTCGTCTTCCCACAAATAGTCGAGTGTTTCTCAATCCACTACCAAGGCAGAGTATGTGTCCGCAGCTGGTTATTGCTCTCAGCTCCTTTGGATCACATACACCATGAGCTACTTTGTGAGGAGTATACCCATGTCTCACTTCAATGTGATAGCACTGTTGACGGATAAAAGACGTATCCCTCTACGATCCGCAAGCGTACGGACCCCACACCTTTTTCACCACGGGATTCCCAAGGTTCTTGTCAATCCGCAGAGCAAGGGGATTACAAGCATTCAATCTACTTCTACGCACTAGCTACTAAAACCCTAACTACTATTAAACCAGAAAACAACTAAATTACACTAGAGAGAACGATAAATGATCAAGGTAGGAGACACTCGCTCATGGGTCTATGATCATGCAATCAATTAAAGACATTAAACCAAACTAATCTATGGGGGGGTGTGACCACGGTTTCGCCCTTTCCCTCCTCTCGTACTGTCACTACGCGAAGGTATTCATGACTAGACCTATGATGGACACGGCGTATTGAATTGATCCAAGGAAGCATTGGGCCCTACTCCCTTTGCGGTAAGGTAGCTAATCCTTAAGCATTAAAGTATATTCAACACAAGATGATAGATAGATAATCCAACAAAGTATGATTACATCTTACGATCGATTACAACCCATGGACGAACAAGGAGATTAACCCATCAAGTCGCTGATCATGGCACCGTTGATCATGGTTTCCCTTCCGATGGTGTCTTCCTTCTTCTCCACGTGAGGGTGCTTCCTTCGAGGTGGATGATCTCCCGCCAGAGATCCTCCTCCTCTCTCTCTAGCTTGTGGATGGCCTCCTGGTGCGAATGGCTCTCCCCTTCTGTCAAATGGCGGCGCCCAGGCTTTTAGGGTTAAAGATCCTTCGGGTGCAAGGAAAACGGGACCGAACCGGCCACCGGAGTGGGCTAGGCCGGCCGGCCTGGGCCGACCGGCCTGGGCCCACCTCGGCCCGGTTCGGTCGCCCCTTTCGCTCCCGTGGGTCCTTATGCATTTATGTACTTTGCCCCCTCCACTTGCATGATTTTGACGATGTCATCCTCAAGCCCAAGATGGAGGTTCTCTTCGCATGAAGTTCGGTCTTTTACGCTTCAATCCCCGGGTGTTCCTCGTAGCACTTCGGTCCTTGCCACCATTGGAAGTGATTTCATCAAGCTCCGTAAATGCTCCTTTGAACTTGTTGCGAATCCGTCTTTATGTTCATGTTTTCCTACATAAACACAACACTTCCAAATGCATGCACATAGATGAACTTTTTATATGATTAGTGTGCCTAGCGGCGGGTTAGTTCCATAATCAAATCCAAACCAAAGTGTAATGAACATGCTAGGTGTACCAAAATACACCGTCAACATCTCCCCCACGCTTAGCTCTTGCTCGTCCTCGAGCAAGGACTCGTAAAAGAACTTCGTCCAAGGTGTTGTAATCGTGTACCGCTAATCCTTCTTCACAAGTTAGTCAACCCTTTCATCTTTAATACATAAACACAAAGTAATGACCATCAAACATAAACATGGGCGTTTAGAATCTTTGCTATGTCAAGATTTACCCCACAACTCAAACTCTTCACTCGAAGTTTTCAAATTCAGCCATGCTTACTTCTTTGCTTCCATCGGAGGGTTTTTATGTTTTTTCAAACAAAATTCCTGCAACAAGTATTAGACAAAAACCTTTCTCCAAGCTCTCTCAAGTCACTCATATGAGGTAGCTATCCTAAACCAATTTTATAACACTCTCACCTCCCATAAGTCTCTCAGATAACATGTAAAGTGGAGCTATAGGTAGGGCTAGTGCAATCAATACAAGTATTGTCAAACTAAGAACTTCCCCTAATGGTTGTTTACCTTTCAAAGCCAATGATCATGAGAATTAACCATATGTAGGGATATCAAGGATGAGAAGATTTAGAATGGTGGACATGTGCAAGGGCAAAAGAAAATTGTGACTACAAGGCACTGATGATGTCCTCGTTGTCGGATTGCACATGGTTGGAAAAAGAATGAAAGTTTCGTCTCTCAACAACGTGACATCCTTCCTTACACTTTATTTTTCTTTTCTTTCACTTGATTCATCCCTCTCATATCTTTATTGCTACCTGATCTTTCTCTTTTTCTTTTTCTTCTTTCATTCTCATAATTTTCTTTCTTTCTTTCTTTCTTTCTTTTCCATACTTATACTTTTCTCTTTATTTTTCCCTCTCTTGACAACTTTTCAAAGCTCTCAACTCCTCTCTTTCTCGCATGCATACAATCTGAAATTTTAATTAAGCCATGCTAGAGACGAGACAAAACTTTGAGAATAGGTTGTGTTCAAGGAATGCGATGTACAAAAGAGATGTATAGGGTTGGGTATGGAATTCGGCGATGTACGGGACTTCCGATGTGAAAGTCTCGTTACCGAATGTATGACGAGGCTAGCAACGAAAGATAAGCACAAGAACATGATCATTGCTCGAAATTAAAACTCACCGAGAGAGAAGGATCCTAGCCTAACTCATCGTGCTAATCACACTTATGGTGGAGCAAAAAAAATTGGCTTTGTATAGGATTTTTTTTCTTACTCTCAACTTGGAAAAAAAGGTTTTGCTAACCTTTATTACAAGGGTTTTAAGATAATTTTCAGAACTGAAATCCTCCAACTTTAGCATTGAACACAGCACAACTAACATGTGAAGCTCAAGATCGAAGTGTGGTATGGGTACTTTAAGTAGTAGCAACTCCACTAAGCACCACGGTAAACATTTTTCAAACCACACACTTATGTTCATATACCAAGAATCAAAGATAAAGAAACAAGTGAATAAAGATAAGCATCACACAAGACACAAAAAATATATAAAGACTCTTTTATTTGGTTTTCTTTGACTCAACACTAATTTAAGACACTTGCAAAAATTTAAAAAAACACACTCAAAAACTAAAGACTCATTAAACTCTAAGACTCTCGCTTGAAGATTAAACCGAACCTAAATTTTGAAACTCAAAAGGTAAGGCTAGCTAGCTAGCTCTCCCCCACGCTAAAAACATACGACGTCCTCGTCGTATCTTACAAAAATCCTAAGGGGAAAAACTAGACCTAGTGGCACTTCAAGAAAGTATTGCACCACTTGCCTCTCATGTTTCCAACCATGCCAAAAAGTTTGCGCACGTTACGGTTAAGGAACTTGTAGTTGTCTTCAACTATGTGCTCCAAATCCTCCATACGATGCTTCATCGCTTCCATGGCTTGGAGACATTCATCGACCGACGCGTAGAGATCCCCGATGGATTGACGGCAAGTTCGACAACACATCGGATGCAATCCGAAGGGGTCTTCATCGCCATTGTCTCCACCGTCATCACCACCGTCGTCGCCGCCACCATTTTCATTGCCACTTTCGTTGCCATCGTTGCCGTCGCCGTTGGGGCCTTCGGGAGTCCTCTCTTTGGGCTGCTCATCCCAAATGTAGAGGTCGTTATCATCTCTTCCGGCGGCCGCCCACGAGCTCAGGCTACGATCGTCGGAGTAGTCTCTACCCCCATAATCCTTAGGCTCGGGCGATGCCTCCTTGTAGTCTTTGCGCTTCATGCCTTGGATGCGTGCCGACCTTCGAACGGGCGTAGGGACCTTCTCTCCTTCGACGGGGTTGCGAGATGCAAGAGCTCCGGTCGGGACACGCCCTCCACAACGAATGCGGGCGGTCCTCTTGACGGGTAGCTTGAGCTCGCATTGCATCACCTCCTCCATCAATGGCTGCTTGGCTTCTAGCTTCAACTCTAAGCTTCTTGGGGACACAATTGCTGCTGCAAGGGTGCAAAATATTGCTTGAAGGGGTTGATTGCCGAGCTCCCAATTCGGCCAAATAAATAGTCCGAAGAAAAAAACCCTGAGAACCTCATTTTTCCTTTTTTAAACTTCCCTTAAAATTTTCTGACCGAAGAAGGAAGTCGAAAAGGAGCAATTCGTGGAAAAATCAGGGACGACTGCCGCCGGGACCCACCTGGGCCGGTCGGCTGAGCCGAGCCGGCCGCCCACCCCGTCTCGGGGGCCGGCCGGTCCCGGCTTTTCGTGCACCGCCCTATTTTCACCTCCTTGGCCCATGGGAAAAAGTTGGCCCAGTAAATCTTCATGAGAAACTCCAGAAAATTAAAAGAAAACCTATTTACAGAAATTCATGCCTTGTTTTTCGTCCTAGGCGGGACGTTCATGCTCTTCCTCCATGGTGAAGACATCAACATGGTGAAGGGACACAACGTCGGGTTCGTAGTAAACCTTAAGCCGCTGACCATTCACCACAAATTAATCGCCGTTTATATCCATAATGGTTACCTCTTCGTTGGAGAGCACCGAATGCACAACATAAGGTTCGTCCCACTTGCTTTGCAATTTCCCCTTTCCGAAGGTTTTAAACCTCGAATTGTAGAGGAGGACCTTATCTCCTTTGAATTCTTTCTTTTTCAACCTTTTATCATACCACCTTTTGATTCTCTCTTTGTATATTCTTGCATTTTCATACGCTTTCAACCTCAATTCCTCTAGCTCTCTTATTTGGATCCTTCGTTTTACCACCACGGCATCGAGATCGAGGTTCATCTCTTTAATCGCCCAATAGACTTTATGTTCCAACTCAACCAGAAGGTGGCAAGCTTTTCCATAGACGAATTGATAAGGGGTCATACCTATCGGTGTTTTGAACGCCGTTCGATAAGCCCATAAAGCTCCGTCTAATTTCTTTGACCAATCTTTGCCTCCCTTCTCTATGGTTTTGTTGAGTATGCTTTTTAATTGCCTATTTGACGTTTCCGCTTGTCCGTTGGTTTGTGGGTGATAGGCCGTAGAGACCCTATGCTCAATTCCCAACTTGGACAAGCACTTTTTGAAATTCTTCCCGGTGAAGTGAGTTCCTCCATCACTTATCAAGATTCTCGGTGTACCAAAACGAGGAAAAATCACGTTCTTGATCATAGTAATGGACTCCTCCGTGGAAGCTTTACGACATGGTATAGCCTCTACCCACTTGGATACATAATCAACCATGACTAGGATATACTCAAATCCAAATGAGTTTTTAAAAGGCCCCATGAAGTCTAGACCCCATACATCGAATATGTCTATTTGTAAGTTGTATTTCAAAGGCATAGAATTTTTTTGAGAGATGTTTCCGGTTTTTTGGCATTTGGGGCATGATGCAACATATCTTTTAGTATCTTCATGCATCTCCGGCCAAAAGAATCTGCTCGACCATACTTTTTCTTGGGTTCGAAAATGGCTATAGTGTCCACCGTACTCCGCCGAGTGGCACTTCCTTAGAATCTCAACCCTCACTTCTCTTGGCACACATCTTCTCATTACTCCATCATTGCCAAGTTTGAAGAGGTATGGTGCATGCCAAAAGTATTTCCTACTTTCGGAGATTATCTTCTTTTGAGAGTTTTTGTCTAGATGATCGAGAGGCATCTTTCGAATTGCTCGAATGATATAACTCATCCAAGTATCTTTATCAAGCACTCTATAGAGGTGGTCATCTCTCATCTTATCTTCGATGGGCTCTTGATCATCTTGTCCACGATTCATCCTAGACAAATGATCGGCCACAACATTTTCCACCCCCTTTTTATCACGAATTTCAACATCAAACTCTTGGAGAAGAAGGATCCAACGAATGAAGCGTGGTTCAGCTTCCTTCTTAGCCAAGAGATACTTGATGGCTGCGTGATCGGTGTAAACAATGACCTTCGAGTTCACGATGTAAGATCTGAATTTTTCAAAAGCGAATACCACCGCTAGCAACTCTTTTTTCGTAGTGGCATAATTTAATTGCGCCTCACTAAGAGTTTTGCTAGCATAGTAAACGGCGTGAACTCGGCCTTCCTTTCTTTGACCCAAAACCGCGCCTACGGCGTATTCACTTGCGTCACGCATGATCTCGAAAGGTTGGCTCCAATCCGGAGGTTGGATGATGGGAGCACTCACCAACGCACTTTTTAAGGTCCGGAATGCCGCTAGGCACTTCTCATCAAAGTCGAAAGCCACATCCTTTTGAAGAAGATGTGTTAAAGGCTTAGTGATCTTCGAGAAGTCCTTAATAAATCTTCTATAGAAACCGGCATGGCCTAGAAAGCTCCTTAAGGACTTTGCTCAACCGACTCTACCTTAGCCTTGTCCACTTCAATTCCTCTCTCGGATATAACATGTCCAAGCACTATGCCTTGCTTAACCATGAAGTGGCACTTTTCCCAATTTAATACCAAGTCTACCTCCACACGCCCCGTGAGGACCTTTTCCAAGTTTGCCAAGCAATCCATGAACACCTCGACAATTTCTTCGATGAATTCCGAAAATACGGCCATCATGCAACGTTGAAAAGAGGCCGGAGCGTTGCATAGGCCGAAGGGCATCCTTCTATATGCAAACGTTCCGTAAGGGCATGTAAATGTCGTCTTGTGTTGATCATCCGGGTGAATGGGAATTTGCATGAACCCCGAGTACCCATTGAGAAAGCAAAAATAACCGTGGTTTGCTAACCTCTCAAGCATCTCATCAATGAACGGTAGGGGGGAGTGATCTTTCTTTGTCGCTTTGTTAAGCTTACGATAATCGATACACATTCGCCACCCGGTCACGGTTCTTTGCGGTATCAGTTCATTCTTCTCATTCTTCACCACGGTCAAACCTCCTTTCTTTGGTACACAATGTACCGGGCTCACCCATTCGCTATGCGGAACCGGGTAGATGATTCCGGCATCAAGTAACTTGATGACCTCTTTCTTTACTACCTCTCGCATGGCATGAGTTAGCCTCCTTTGGTGGTCCACTACGGGCTTACATTGGTCTTCCATTGGTATACGATGAGTGCAAAAGGCTGTGCTAATACCTTTGAGATCATTAATTGAATATCCAATCACCTTCCTATGTTTTTTCAATAAAATCAGCAACGCCTCATTTTCTTCGGGACTAAACTCGTCACTCACGATGACTGGATAGGTCTTGTCTGGGCCCAAAAATTCATACTTTAATCCTTTGGGCAAAGGTTTAAGGTCTACCTCGGGCGCTTGTTGCTCCTCGGGTTTAATCTCTCCTATGTCTTCGAATTTTCCTTCCTCCACGCTTCCATCATGTGGTTCCAAGCCTTTTGTTGCTTCTTCTAGTTCTTCATCTTGTTGATCACTAATTTGATTTTCCAAAGACTTTTGCAGCGGGTCTCTAAGGGTTTCAACAAAACAAAGACTATCTATCTCTTCTACTTCTACATCTTCGGGAGGAAAGGGTGTAAGGTGTTTAGAAGCATGAAGAAAGTTATATGTGTACTTTGTTCCATTACGGTTCATTGTCACTTTGCCTTCACCGGCATCTAACACGGCATCAACCAACTTAAGAAAGGGCCTATCTAGGATTATGTGATCATGATTACTATGGTAAGCATCAATAACAAAGAAATCGGTTGGTATACAATTTCTAGAGATTTTTACTTTCATGTTGCAAGCAATACCTAGAGGTTTAATAGTTCTACCATCTCCCATAATTAATTTCATTGATGTTGGGTCTAAGTCTAGGTTGTGGTCTCCGTTGATCTCGCAACTCAAGTGTGGTGTCATCTTCTCTTCTTCTTCAGATCCTATCGCGTAGATTTCGGCGAGACGAGCGTATGGTGATGCTTCGGGCTTGATCCCCATGATTCTCTTCACCTCGGCTATGTGTTCCGGATCCACTATGTCATCTCCAAAGAGCTTCTGAAAAATCTCACCGGTGGTTTCCAGGTCGTATGAATTTTTTGCTTTCTTCTCCGGTGGGAAATCCACTTCCAATGCTCTCACCATTCCCTTTTGATTAGGGAACGGCCTTCTCTTGTCGAATATTTCTCCGTAATCAATAGGAACCCAATCCATTGGTTCGAACTCCCTTAGTGGCTTCGCGCTTGACATGCTTCTCTTGTTCGTCTCATTTGGTACGGCGGAGTCGATGCTCGGGGTAGTTCTTGACTTGATGTGTTCCTCTTCAAGATTTTCCGTGATTGGTTCCTCTTTTGTGACTTCCGGGGTTGCCTCTTTAGAAAATTCAGCACACTTCTTCTTCCTTGAATTGTATTCTGGCTCTTCCGCAAGTCTTGTTTCCTAATCTCTTCGCATGGCATCCGCTTTACTAATTTTTTGTAGAAGTTGGGCAGCTTCCGTGAGTGTTTTCTCCATGAGATCCCCACCTGCACACATTTCGACGTGTTTCATGCAACTAGGGGTTAGGGAAAAGAAAAATGTATGCAAGAGTACGTCACCGGTGAAGCCGAGTCTTGGTCCTTGTTCGATTAACCCATTAAACCTATCCCAGGCTTGGTCTATCCCTTCCTCTTCTCATTGCATGAAATTGATCACTTGCCTCCTTAGATGTTGAACCTTGCTAATTGGAAAGAACTTCTCGCAAAACTGCTTTGTCAAATTGTTCCAATTGCCTTCAACTTCAAAGGATGCAAACGAATACCATGTCTTTGCATTGCCAGCAAGTGAGTACGGGAAGAGATTCCATTTGAACCATTCATCGGGAACTCCTTGACACACTGTGTTGCATATCGTCGTGAAATCCCTTATGTGTCTATATGGGTTCTCCGTAACCATCCCTTCAAACAGGTTTGCCGCTACCATCTCAATGATCTTGGATTTAATCTCATACTTGGTCGCTTCGAGCTTCGAATCCGACTCTTGTACTTTTATGTCTTCACATTGAGGGCAAGCGTAATCCCTTAATGATTTCTCCGGTTCTTCCGCGGGTTGATTAACGAACGCCATCTAGACAATAAGATAAAAACAAAAAAAGAAACAAAACAAGGTGCTTTTCTAGATAATAGGTTTTAGATAAAGCAAACAAAATATAAACTAAATATAAAACTAAGTTAAAAGCAAACCAAATGATGTAAACTAGCTTGCTCCCCGGCAACGGCACCAGAAAAAGGGTCTTGTTGACGGATAAAAGACGTATCCCTCTACGATCCGCAAGCGTACGGACCCCACACCTTTTTCACCACGGGATTCCCAAGGTTCTTGTCAATCCGCGGAGCAAGGGGATTACAAGCGTTCAATCTACTTCTACGCACTAGCTACTAAAACCCTAGCTACTATTAAACTAGAAAACAACTAAATTACACTAGAGAGAACGATAAACGATCAAGGTAGGAGACACCCGCCCATGGGTCTACGATCATGCAATCAATTAAAGACATTAAACCAATCTAATCTATCGGGGGTTGTGACCATGTTTTCGCCCTTTCCCTCCTCTCGTACTGTCACTACGCGAAGGTATTCATGGCTAGACCTATGATGGACACGGCGTATTGAATTGATCCAAGGAAGCATTGGGGCCCTACTCCCTTTACGGTAAGGTAGCTAATCCTTAAGCATTAAAGTATATTCAACACAAGATGATAGATAGATAATCCAACAAAGTATGATTACATCTTACGATCGATTACAACCCACGGACGAACAAGGAGATTACCCCATCAACGTGCTGATCATGGCACTGTTGATCATGGTTTCCCTTCCGACGGTGTCTTCCTTCTTCTCCACGTGAGGGCGCTTCCTTCGAGGTGGATGATCTCCTGCCAGAGATCCTCCTCCTCTCTCTCCAGATTGTGGATGGCCTCCTGGTGTGAATGGCTCTCCCCTTCTGTCGAATAGCAGCGCCCAGGCTTTTAGGGTTAAAGATCCTTCGGGTGCAAGGAAAACGGGACCGAACCGGCCACCGGAGTGGGCTAGGCCGGCCGGCCTGGGCCCACCTCGGCCCGGTTCGGTCGCCCCTTTCGCTCCCGTGGGTCCATATGCATTTATGTACTTTGCCCCCTGCACTTGCTTGATTTTGACGATGTCATCCTCGCGTCCAAGATGGAGGTTCTCTTCGCATGAAGTTCCGTCTTTTACGCTTCAATTCCCGGGGGTCTTCCTCGTAGCACTTCGGTCCTTGCCACCATTGGAAGTGATTTCATCAAGCTCATGAACACGAACAAGACTCCGTAAATGCTCCTTTGAACTTGTTGCGAATCCGTCCTTTATGTCCATGTTTTCCTACATAAACACAACACTTCCAAATGCATGCACATTGATGAACTTGTTATATGAGTAGTGTGCCTAGTGGCGGGTTAGTTCCATAATCAAATCGAAACCAAAGTGTAATGAACATGCTAGGTGTACAAAAATACACCGTCAACAAGCACCAGTGCCATAAGCATTACAAAGAACCCAGTGCTCCATTCCAAAACCAAGCACATAGAAGTGAGGTATCATTTCCTGAGAGACAATGTGGAGAAAGGGAAATCGCTTTGATCCATGTACCCACACATGGTCAACTAGCCGATATCTTCACCAAGCCCCTAGATCAAGCAACTTTCACTCGTTTGCGGGGAGAACTTGGTGTTTATTTGATTTCTTGAATTGGGTGTGTGAAGGACCGAAACAGCGAACTAGAGAGGGGGGGAGTGAATAGGAGCCGATAAAAATTCTTCTCCAAGAACTCGACTTATGACCCAAAGTCACTTCCAAGGACCTCTGCACAAACTTGCCAAGATCGCTTAGTCACAACGGACCTACTTACCCTAGGAACAAGTTAGAGCAAGCTTTGAAGCATAGCGGAAGCACAATTGAACAAGCCTAGGCAAACCCCACTGGAAGGTCCAGAATCTCCGCACTTTTTCCCGGAGTCCCCCGGGTTTCCGGAGTAAAAGTCCAAAGTAAAAAGTCTGGAATAAAAGTCCAGATATTCCGGGCTTTTTCCCAGAGTAAAGCCCGGAGTAAAATTTCAGCCTTCGAGAGGGAGAGGGAAAAAGGCAAAACTCGATCAAACGACCTCCAAAAATCACGAGATTTGAACCAAGGCTTCTCAACACCACAAAGAAGCTTTTCCCAAAAGATCTTCCCAAGAAGATCAAGCCATCGCCACCAGAAAAATTATTTAGGCTATGAACCCTAGAGAGAGACCTTTTACCTCAAAACCACCAATCTCCCGATTCGCTCCACGGATTTGTACAAGGCTTTGGGGATACTAGGAGTACCTCATGGGCATCTCATAGCTATGATTTGATCCACCAAAACTTGCTAAATCAAGCGGAGTCGAAAGTCAACCCTCAAGAACACCTTCCCATGGAAACCACCGAAAACACCCAAATCGAAGCTGTTTCAGAGGGTTTGTTGGATCAAGATCACCAAGCAAAGAGGCACAAAGTCCTCATACGTGACATCCAACTAGAATCCCTCAAAGAAATGCCCTCAAAACTTCCCCACGGAAAATCCAAGAAAAGGCTCCGAAAATCACCAAAAAGGAAAAATGAGAGGAACACAATCAAGCCTTGAGGAACCACGCCGAATCATCTATACATACCATAAAAGGTTCATACAAGGTCTAGCTTCCATCCGATCATCCTTCCCTCTCACAAGATCTCACCATGAAGCTCTCAAGCAAGTCCTATGGAAATCCTAAGGAAAACCAAGTGAGCTAGGGTTCCAAGAGATGGCTGCCATCCTCTCACCACTTGGGTTATCTGGAGGCAAGCCGAAAGACTAAAATACCCATACTAGCTAATTAGGGATACATGCCCCTCAAGGGCGAATTTGGAAGTCTTTGTCATCGCTCCATCGGACGGATGCCCGGCGACCGCAACCTGCTTAACCTCGACGCAAGCCTGGCGATCCCGACGCGTGTCCTCCGCTTCGAAGTCTCTAGATTGTGTCGTCGCACACCAATCAGACCGGTACCCACCGGTCAGACCGGTCTGGAGCTGCTGCATCTCCGTCTTCGGTTCTTCGGTCTTGGCTTTGTGGATCAACAAAGGAAGCCGGTGATTTTCTGGTGAACCACCGGAAACCCCACACTTCATCTTGTTGTTCATGCCACCATGCGGCCTGCACTTGACCCCGCTGGACACCGGGTCCCTCAAACGAAGCCTACTTGTCTTCTCCACACCTGGAGGCCTAACTGGCGACGACCTTTTGCGCTTGTTCTTCACCTGCACCAACACCAGTCAAGCCACAACCTGCAATATTTAGCCAAGAATCAGTCCACACAACGTTGTCAATGACTCATCACACTAGGAAGCGACCATCCACCAGTCCTCGAACCACACATGGTCCTCAATCTCCCCCTTAATGAGTGAATTGACAACACCCACAAATAGTAACACAAGAGAAAAGAAAAAGAAAAGAAACAAATAAAAAGAAACTCCAACAAGCGATCGAAAGCCAAACAAAGGCAAAGAGCAAGATCACATGAAGAAGACAAATCTCGGACCCCTTAGGCAAGGGAAACGGCTCGACACATCCGAGACAAAACCATGCTCAAGCAAAGAGCACAAACCACAAACCAAAGCTCGAAAACCAAAAAGAGCTCCCGCTGCAAACATGCATGCTCCCCTGAACCAATGCAACTCCCCCTGGACGAATGCATGCAAACCACTTGATGAAAATAGAGCAGCTGCATCAGCTCAGCTCTGACCGGTCAGACCGTTCACCACCACCGGTCAGACCGGTGCTCAACATATGAACAGGGCCAGCTCTCTGACCGGTCAGACCAGTGACACTGACCGGTCAGACCAGTGTGCAACAGAGCCTAGAAATGGCTTGAAACCACCTGAAAACCTTCTAAATGCATTCAGTAGCCCAGAACAAGCTCAAACTTCTCCCCCTTGTTGACAATGCATGAATCAAGGCAAAAATGCAAAACATTCAACCTAGAGCTTCTCAAATAGACAAAAATCAACCTAGGATGCTACACATGTCAAAATGAGCAAGTTAGATACTCTATAGCTTCGTATTGGCATCAACTACATGATCACTAAGTTTCACAACCATTGGACGAAGCTAAGATGGAATTGAGCAATTTTGCAAAAAATTTCCCTCTCATGAGTAAAGTCCTAAACATGAGCAAAACATGTCGAAATGACAAAGCCACACAGACTTCATACTAGGACAACCATTCTAATCATAAGACCATCACAAACACCCACAAGAACCTCATGTCATGTCAAAGCCACCGAGCCATGTGTTAATGACAACCGGATGATGTCTAAGTCCTGCTGCTAGCCAGTTCATTATAGTTGCATTTGAGGTGCCAGGCTCATAGAAGACAGCAGTGTTTTCAAGAATATTCTCATTATAAACATCAACACCATCACTAAAATACTCATAATTAAGAAGATTAGCAGCTGCAAATTCTGCAAAAGTGGCCTCATACTCACTCTTACCAGTCATCCACCTCATTTTCTTCCCTATAAAATCCATTTCATATGTTGCATAGAATTGTCTAACTATGGTATCATTCCAATCACATCTATGCTGAAGAAACAATTTCAAGCCCAAATTTTCAAGTTTTGTTGCCACCCCAGCTAAGACAGGTTTAGACTCGAGATAGTCAAAATCAACCCTCTGATGAGTAAAAACTGTGCACTCCAACAGACTACTAAAAAAGGCTTGCTCTTGCACAGTGGTGTGGAAATACGGATTATGAGTGTCATGGGGTTGATTATAAGCTTTGTCATTTCTAGCAATAGCAAACTCTCTTTGTGTCCACTGCCTTCTAGGAGCTGTGTAATTAATCACAACAATGATGTCATCATTATTACCTCCCCCTTGATTTATCTCATCTTCATCCACCATGAATGATGCACTGGCCGCTTCATAGGCTGGATCAAAGTCACTGTCATTGGGATTATCGAGCTCCTCTTCTTCCTCAGAGGTATCATCTTTTCCACGCCTCTTGGATGTCCCAACATCATTGCTCTTCTTCTTTGATGTGGCCTTTTTGGTCACCTTTCTAGTGAGTGAAGCGATAGCCTTGCGAGCACTATCAAAAACCATATATTTGAATGAGTATTAACTGTTGGAAACAATTATAAGTGAGAGTGAAATCCCAACCTAGAAGCTACTGGGCACGGGTGTCGCTGCCGGGGCTGCGCGGACCATCCGCGCAGAGGCGGCGGACAGTCCGCCCGGTCCGGGTCGGCAGGCACCTGTGAACTGTAGGTCTGAATTCCCATCCTCATAACTTGATCAAAATCCAATATTTCTTCACCAAAATTTTTCCACAACACCACATTGATATCCCAAACTCATTCACCAAGCCAAAATCTTGAAATCGCGGACGAAATTTAGATCACACCTCCAAACCCTAATCACCTTCTTGCTCAAAATCCGAGAAATAGAATGAGATATTCGAAAAAAATACTCGGATGAGATGGTGGAGAATCTCGCAGAGAGTTCGGGGATGTGCTCGGACAGTCCGGGGAGTGCTTGAATTAAAAGTTCCAAGGTGGGGAGCTTTTTCTTTGAGAGAGAGGAAGAAAGAGAGAGGTATGAGTCTTGGGTCAGGATAGAGAAGAGGGTTGCTGATATTCATCCCGCGGCCTGGGACCCACTGGCGCGCGGCACGCGCAGACGGTCTGCGACACCCACGCGGACAGTCCACGAGTCGCGCAGATGGTCCGGCGCCCTGGCACGGACGGTCTGTTATTGCTTCCAAAACGTCCAGTGCTGCACCTCTTCCCCACGAGCCGCGCGGACGGTCCACGCCGCTCTGGCGGACAGTCCGCTAGGAGCAACCGGACGGTCTGGCCCATTGCCGCAGACGATTCGACCTCCCCTTTTAAATTTAGCTTGATATAACTTGGGATAAAGATTTGCAAAGATATCTTTTGGGATCATTGCTCAAGAATAATGAAGGAAAATTATCGAATGATGCAATGTACCAAATAATGCTAGTAAAATATGCAAAAGCAAGCTTCACGAAAATTAGAGAACAAAAATAAACAAGAGATAAGCTAGAAATAGATAGGAGAGATAAACAAATGCATATGGATAAACACATGTGCTAGCTCTCAAGCCACATTTGAGATGTCAATGACATTCAGCTCATTTCTCAATTTGCAAAACCGAGACTCATCCAAAGGCTTGGTAAATATATCCGAAATTGATCATCCGTGCTTACTCCATCAATCTTGATATCTCCTTTGCTCACATGATCTCTAAGAAAATGGTCCCGAATATCAATATGCTTGGTTCTAGAGTGTTGAACCGGATTGTTGGCAATCTTGATGGCACTTTCATTGTCACATAAGAGAGGAGTTTCCTTGAATTTCACACCATAATCAAGAAGTGTTTGCTTCATCCATAACAATTGAGGACAACAACTTCCCGCCGAGATATATTCCGCTTCGGCGGTAGAAAGAGCCACTGAATTTAGCTTCTTAGATGACCAAGAAACAAGTGACCGCCCAAGCAATTGACAACCTCCGGAAGTGCTCTTCCTATCAACCTTGCACTCAAATTGAGCACCCTTTGGATACCAAAGACTAATGTCAGGACAATACTTCAAATATCTAATAATCCGCTTTACGGCGGTCAAATGACATTGTTTAGGTGCGGTTTGAAATCTAGCACACATGCACACACTAAACATGATATTGGGCCTAGATGCGGTAAGATAAAGCAAACTACCAGTCATGGACCTATAAAGCTTAAGGTGAAGGACCGATTAGGCGACCAGAGAGGGGGGAGTGTATGGGAGCCGATAAAAATTCTTCTCGAAGGAGACTGAAACTCCGACAAGATGAACTCGCTCGGTCAGACCCCCGAAATCACACGCTCCGCACTTCTACCTTCCGTTTGCCAAAACCACGTAGCCACTGGAGTGCTACTGGTCCTAGGAACAAACTCTACCAGCAACCTCAACACACACGCACCCACGACGGCGGGAACAACTTGAAAGCCGACTGTCCGGAGGGGGCGGTTAGACCGGGTATGGGGGGCGGTTAGACCGCCTCCACCGGGCAACCAAGAAATCCTCCGAAACACCTCTTCCGAGCACCAAAAAGCACCACGGTTTCACCAACAGAGATCTCTCGGTCGGGGCCATGCTAGCTACCGAGAAAATCTTGGCGAAAACCAAAACTCCACCCGGGGGCCTAGGGGCGGTTAGACCGGCTACCGGGGGCGGTCTAACCTCCCGTACCCGAAGAACGAACTCCAACCAAGAACACGTAGCAAACGGCACGAGAACGACCCGAAATTTCACCCAGACGCTCCTATGATCAAGGCGAACAAACTCACAGAGGAAAATCCGGTGAAACAAATCTTTGACCTGGAAAGCCCAGGGCGGTTAGACCGCCCCTTCCAGAAAATGAACCCGCGGGTCAAACCCCAACTTCCTCGCGCCCGATTTCCCGAATCGCTCCACGGATTGCAGCGAAACTTCGGGATTAGCTGGGTTACCTCCTGGGCAACCTCTATCTTAAAGGAATCGACCCGAATCGCACACAATCAAGAGGAATCGAAGAAATCGCTTCTCTAGGTCAAGAACTCGCCCAACTCGAAAACGCACCAAATCGAGTCCGATTCAAGAGAGATTTGGGGCAAAGTCACCAGCCAAAGAGGCACAAGATCCTCATACGTGACACCCACCAAAAACCCCAAGAAATCATCCTCAAAACACCGCCAACAAAGAGCTCCGAAAATCAACACAAAGAAGGACGGGAAAACCACCTTGAGGAACAACGTCGAACCATCTATACATACCATGAAAGGTTCATACAAGGTCTAGCTTGCGACCCAAACATCCATCCCTCTCTGTAGATCTCACATGAAGCTCTCAAGCTACTCCTAGGAAAAACTAGGGAAAATGGAGAACGAAAATGGAAAAACAAATGAGCTAGGGTTCCTAGAGTTGGCTGCCATCCATCCACTCAATGAGTATATATGGAAGCTCCCAAAAGACTAAACTACCCTCACCTAATAACTAGGGATACAAGCCCCTCTGTCACACCCGATTTTACAAGGAAAACCGAATGCATCTCACGTGTGCGCCAGGATCAAATTACACACACATGATAGACAAAACGAGTGTAATACCATTGCAGTAACAAAACGTTCAAGAGTTAAACCGATACAATATTCATTATTACACTCAGAGAGGTGGACTCGAAGGTCCAAACACGAATGATAACTAAACGACGAGCAGCTCCATCTTTGACTTCCACAGGCATGATGACTGGGGGATCCGCATGCCCTAGAACTCCTCGTAGTCGCTCCAGTACTCGTCCTCACCTCCGATGTTCTCCTCTGAACAGTGGTAAGCAAGGATGAGCACACTTATGGTTGGTGCTCAGCAAGTGGGGGAAACAATGCAAGGCTATCAAGGATACGCTATGGTTTTCAGCGGTAAGCATTTTATAAGTTTGTCAAGTTTTATTAGCAAGCACCTAATTACTAGGTGTAAGTGTATACCAACCCACTTATCTTCAAGTTTATTAATCATGTGAGGTCCAAGACGCTCTTGACCGTGAGCACGGCTGATCGATCAGTTTTACACTCTGCAGAGGTTGTACACTTTACCCACAGTTCGTGTTCCCCATTTTGCCCGGGTTAGCTAGACCCTTAAACACTTCCAAGGTGAGTGGCTAGGGGTCCACTACGAAGCCTTTACAAAGGAAAGAAGAGAAACCAACGACCCGCAACGATTCATGGCTCGGGCCGGACCATAACCCTCCCTAGTGGTCAGCACCTTAGCCAAGGCTGCTACCCCAAAAGAACTGGGCTATACCCCTGCAACCCCGAGTCCCCTGTGCCCCTCTCGGAAAAAGGCTATCAGCTAGCCTACTCTCCTAATTACTTGGCTAAGCCAGAGCCATGTGGACTGTGGTTGTACTGTTATCTTGGGTGGTTCTCCATGTTCCATTTATTTTTCAAGTTATCTTGTCTTAAGCATAAACGCATTACATAACCGGAACTGAGTTATATATTGTAAACAAAGCATAACCTTACCCATGTAAAGCAAACTAAGCATTTATCTACCCAAACATTTGTTAAACAGGGTTGATCAAGGTAATGAGGTAAAATATCTAGTCAAGTCCTTAACTAGGTGTTTGCCCATCAAGTTTATGCATAACAATAGGAATATTAAACTTTGTTTTAACATGCAGTGACATAGGTTCAAAAAGATAATGCAGGGGGGGAGCCACTTGCCTTCCTCTACAAGTTGGGTAAAATCTTCCTCGAAAACAGGCTCTTCCTGATCACCTCCGATGGGGAGCTCAGACGAAACAGGCACGATATCTACGAGTCAAACATGAACAACAAACAATAAATAAACAGTACACCAAACAGTAACAAAACTGGTAAATTTTCTGTTTAAATGATTCTACTCGTTGAGACGATCATTTTGGTATATAAAACGCTAAATTCGGAGTTAAAATGAGAAAGATATGATTAAAACAAGATACAGGGACCTATCTCAGAGTAAAACTAAATTTACGAGCCTTTTATAAATAAAACCGAAGCTAAAACATAATTTTATATAAGAACTAAAGGGTTAAGATGCTAAAACACAAGGAAAGGGCCTGCGGTGGAATTATACGGGGTAGACGGGGGCTCGATTACAAGTTTCAGGACCTAACTGCAAGAATTTTACTAGGTGGGAGGACCGGCATGCAAAACTGTGAAAACTCAGGGGATCTTAAAAGGAAACGCCAAAGCGGAACCGTGAATCTTGGATCCAACGGCTGCCGATGTGCGCGTGTGCCGTGGACCGCGCCGTGAGCTCGACTCACGGGTCCACGGTGGACCGGCCATTCAAAACGAAGGGGTACGCGATCCGTGCCGTCCGTGCAAGATCTAAAGGCCCTGGACGCACGTGTGCGGGATGCGGCGGCGACGTCGCCGGAGATAGGGGCAGCGCGGCGGTTCCTCGCCGGGAATTCACCGGCGCACCCTATCCTGCTGCTCAGGGCGCCATTTCGCGCGCGCGTGGGCTCTACGCGTAGCTGGGGAGCACGCGAGCAAGCCTAGGGGGTCAGGGGAATGGCGCGGGCATCCACGGCGGCCGACGCCGGAAGGGGGCGGAGCGGCCGCTCTGGCGAGCTCGTGAGCGCGCTGTTGCGCACAAAAGCAAGGGAAATCGGGCTGGGTTTATTGCTCACCGTGGCGTGCAGAACCAGAAACGACAGCGAGAGCGGAAGGAGAAGCGAAAGAGCAGGCCCGCGTCGACGGCGATCCCGGCGGCGCTCCGCCGGACGGTGAAGGAGCTCCGGGAGGCGTCAAGTGAACTCCGAGCGACACATGCTTGATAAGCCCCTGGCGATCCCAAGAATCAAGAAGAAAGGGCGGAGGAACCAATCCTTCACCGGCGGCGACGAATTCACAACGGCGGCGGCGGAAACTCGAGGCGGCGCTCTGGTGGAATTGGTGCTCGAGCGAGTGTGTTGGTGTGCTGAGAAGGCAAAGGGGAGAGCAGGAGCTTGAACACGAGTTTAAATAGGGCCAGAGGGAGGAAGGCGAGGGGAGGCGGGCGGACTCCAAGCGGCGGCGCTTGCCATTGATGGCCACGGCCATCACGGCTCGGTGCTAAAGGAAGGTAATGGCTCCAATTGATCGAGGGAGGGGTTAATTGCCTTAATTGGCCGGTTCGGTGAGGAGGGAAGGAAGGGAAGTGGTGGGGCTCGGCGGGATTTCACGCGGCGGCGCCGGGTCGGCTGGCAGCGAGGTGGGGAAGAAGAAAGGAAGGGGAGAGGGTGAGGCTGACAGGCGGGGCCCAGGTGCCAGCGTCTGCGCAGAAAAAAAGAAAAGGGGGGCAGTTAGGTGGGCCGCTGCGGGATGGTTTGGTGGGTCGGCGAGCCTAGGCGGGCGGAAGGTGAGAAGGGTTTGCTTTCTTTTTTTCTTTTCTTTTTTCAAACTCCTTTTTAAACAACTTTTCTTTTCAAATTCAAACCAAATTCTTTCAAACTTTTTCTCAAAAATTTTATAAAACTTTTAGACACCACACAAGCAACCAAAAACCATGCAAAGCCAACTGGTGATGCACAGTCACTTGTTGTCTCTATATTAATTAAATTATGTTTGATATTTTAGTGCTCAATTTTAAATGGCAAATTTAAATTTTAAATCCTTAAGGCTAGTTAACAGTTGCTAGGTAATTTTTAGTGATGGAATTATAGGGTGTCACACCCTCAAGGGCGGATTTGGATGTCTTTGGAATTTCTTCATCGGACGGATGCCTGGCGACCGCTACCTGCTTAGCCTCGACGCAAGCCTTGCGATCCCGACGCGTGTCCTCCGCTTCGAAGCATCTCGGCGCCGGCGGCCAAGGCGGTCAGACCGCCCCCCTGGGCGGTTAGACCGGCCCGGGTAATCTGACTGGCCCCAGGCGATCTGACCGCCCCTCCTGGGCGGTTGAACCGGCCTGGGTGGCCGCACCTCCTCGTCGAGTCGTCGGCCTCGGTTTTGTGGCTCAACCGAGTAACCCAGTGGTTTTCCGGTGAACCACCGCAAACCCCCGCGAACTCGGTGTAGCCTCCGCCAATCTCCACTCATGACTTGGCTCCCACGTAGTCCCGACTCGAACTTGGTTTTGAGGCTCTACCAAGAACCCGTCCACGACTTCATCTTGCTTGTTCATGCCACCATGCGGCCTCGCACTTGACCCCCACCGGCCACCGGTCCCTCGAACGAAGCCTACTTGTCTTCTCCACACACCGGAGGCCTCACCGAGCAATGACCTTTCGCGCTTGTTCTTCACCTGCACCAACACGAGTCAAGCGCAAACCTGCACCTGCAATACTTAGCCAAGAATCAGTCCACACAACGTTGTCAATCACTCATCACACAAGGAAGCGACCATCCACCGGTCCTCGAACCACACATGGTCCTCAATCTCCCCCTTGATGAGTGCATTGACAACACCCACATGAAGTAATACAAGAGAAAAGAAGAAGAAAAGAAACAAAAGAAATGAAACACTCCAACAAGTGATCGAAAGCCAAAGAAAGGCAAAGAGCAAGATCACTTGAAGAAGAGCAAGTCTCGGACCCTTAGGCAAGGGCAACGGATCGACACATCCGAGACAAAACCATGCTCAAACAAAGAGCGCAAACCACCGAACCAAAACTCGAACACCACAAAGAGCTCCCCGTGCACATATGCAAGCTCGCCCTGGGCCAAAGCACACTCCCCCTGAACCAATGCAGCAATGCAACACGGGGATGCCACAAAGAGCAAAAACCTGCTCACTCTGCCCAGGGCGGTTAGACCGCCTACCTCAGGCGGTTAGACCGCCTGCCACACATCTGACCACCTAGGTGGCGGTTAGACCGCCCCATGTGACCGGCCCTGTACCAAACTACTCAAAATTTGCCTGAACCAATTGGAACACCTTCCAAACACTCCCAGGTGCCCAAAGCATGCACAAACTTCTCCCCCTTGTTGACAATGCATGAATCAAGGCAAAATGTGAAAAGTTTCAACATATAGCTTCTCAAATATACAGAATTCATCACAAGGAGCTACACAAGTCCAAATGAGCAAGTTAGATACTCTACGGAGTTCGTAATGACCTTAACTACATGATCACCAAGTTTCACAACCAATGGACAAGGCTAAAAGGATTTGAGTAATTTTGCGAAAAGTTACTCTCTCACAAGCAAAAACCTAAACATGAGCAAAACATATCAAAATGGCAAAGCCACACAAACTTCATGCTAGGACAGCCATTCTAATCATAAGACCATCACAAACACCCACAAGCAACTTATGTCATGTCAAAGCCACCGAGCCATGTGCCTACTTCTATATATGAGACTTCTCATTAGTAGGCATCATGCAACGGTTTAGCACCCAAAGCAAATTAATTTCAGCACATATGACATGGGAGCATATTTTCCAAGCATTTTTCATTTCATTTTCAGATTTATAAATGGTACATGAAATGTCTTTGCGACAAAAAGGAACTTATGCTCCTCCACAAGATGAAGCAAGAGGGCTAAACATTCATGATGGCAAATGAGCCTTTGGCCCCATATGATCAATAAACTAGCTATCCAACCACAAATTAAGCATAGCAAAGCCACTAAAACATGTCAAGGTCATATAAAGGCATTTACACTTGAGAGAGCATATATGTGACATTTTTCAAAAATATAGCCATCAACCATGGATCATTCATCAAGATCATCAAGAGCTAAGCCAAACTAACCATAGCACCAAACAAGCTCACAAAAACATATATAGCATCCCATGTTGATCAATGTATATAGGAGAAGCTTTTCCTACCTAATGCATATGAAACAAAATGCATGGAATCTAAGATGCAAGGATGCCTATACATCATGTTACATATGCCATGCCAAATGCAAGAAATGCACAAAAGAAACTATACATATGCTACAAAGGAGCTCCCACACATCCAACTCAAGAAATCAAACACACACCAAGTTCCCCCCGCAAACGAGTGAAAGTTGCTTGATCTAGGGGTTTGGTGAAAATATCGGCTAGTTGGTCATGTGTGGGTACATGGATCAAAGCTATCTTTCCTTTCTCTACGTTGTCTCTCAGAAAATGATACCTCACTTCTATGTGCTTGGTTTTGGAATGGAGCACTGGGTTCTTTGCAACGCTTATGGCACCGGTGCTATCACATTGAAGTGGGACATGGGTATACTCCTCACCAAAGTCACCGATGGTGTATGAAATCCAAAGGAGGTGAGAGCAACAACTAGCAACGGCAACATACTCTGCCTCGGTAGTGGATCGAGCAACACTCGGCTGTTTGCGGGAAGACCAAGACACCAAAGAAGACCCCAAAAACTCGGCAAGTCCCGCAAGTGGACTTCCTATCCAACCGACACCCCGCAAAATCCGCGTCCGAAAAACCATGAAGCACCAAAGAAGAGGACGCGGAGTACCAAAGGCCGAAGTCGGGAGTGTGACGCAAGTATCCGAAATTCTCTTCACCGCTTGCCGATGCGAAGTCCTCGGAGACGCTTGAAAACGAGCGCACGGACACACCGAGAACCGTATGTCCGGCCTCGTCGCCGTCAAGTAGAGGAGTGACCCGATCATGCTCCGGTACTCCTTCCGGTCCACGTTGAGGACCATGTGTGGTTCGAGGACCGGTGGATGGTCGCTCCCTTGTGTGATGAGTGATTGACAACGTTGTGTGGACCGATTCTTGGCTAAGTATTGCGGGTGCGGGTTGCGGCTTGACTCGTGTTGGTGCGGGTGAAGAACAAGCGCGAAAGGTCATTGCCGGTGAGGCCTCCGGTGTGGAGAAGACAAGTAGGCTTCGTTCGAGGGACCCGGTGGCCGGCGGGGTCAAAGTGCGGGCCGCATGGTGGCATTAACGGCAAGATGGAGTCGTGGACGGTTTCTTGGTTGAGCCTCAAAACCAAGGGCGAGCCGGGACTACGTGGGAGCCGAGTCTTGAGTGGAGATTGGCGGAGGCTACACCGAGTTCGCGGGGTTTGCGGTGGTTCACCATAAAACCACTGGGTTACTCGGTTGAGCCACAAAACCGAGGCCGAAGACTCGACGAGGGGTGCGGCCACCCGGCCGGTTCAACCGCCCGGGAGGGGTGGTCAGACCGCCTGGGGCCGGTCAGATCTCCCGGGCCGGTCTAACCGCCCAGGGGGGCGGTCTGACCGCCCTGGCCGCCGGCGCCGAGAAGCTTCGAAGCGGAGGACACGCGTCGGGATCGCAAGGCTTGCGTCGAGGCTAAGCGGAGGTTCTTTGTCGCCGGGCATCCGTCCGATGGTGAAGACATGAAGACTTCCAAATCCGCCCTCGAGGGGCATGTATCCCTAGTTATTAGTGAAGGGTAGTTTAGTCTTTTGGGTGCCTCCATATATACTCATTGGATGGGTGGATGGCGGCTAGGTGTTAGAACTCTAGTTCATTTGCTTTGCTATTTTCCCTTCCTATTTTCCTTAGGATTTTAGAGGACTAGCTTGAGAGCTTCATGGTGAGATCTTGAGAGAGGGTATGATGATTGGGAGGCAAGCTAAACCTTGTATGAACCTTCATGTATGTATAGGTGATTCGGCGTGGTTCGTCAAGGCTTTTGTTGTCTCTCCCGTTTTCCCTTTTTGGTGATTTTCGAAGCCTTTTCTTGGGTTTTTCGTGGCAGAGTTTTAGAGGTGTTTCTTTGCGGGATTTGGTGTGGGAGTCACACATGAGGACCTTGTGCCTCTTTCCTTGGTGACCTTGCCCCTCCAAACCCGTGGAAAGCTCTCCGATTTGGTGGTTTTCGTTGGAGCTCGAGTTCTTGAGGTTTGGTCACGAGATTTGCGATTCCCCATGATTGAGAGCGTTTTGGTGCAATTCCTTTGAGGGAGAGGTCGTCCATGAGGTGACCCAGGCTTCCCCAAAGTTTCGCTGAAATCCGTTGGGTGAATCGGGAGATCGGGTGATGCAAAGTTGAGGGTTGACCCGCGGTTCCCCTTTTTCCCGTTCCGTCCGGGGGAGGGCGGTCTAACCGCGTAGGAGGGGCGGTCTAACCGCCTCGGGCTCGTCCGGAGAAAGTTTTGATTTTGGCCGAGATCTTCCGGTAGCATGTTGGCCTTGACCGGGGGGATTGTATGGTTGAAATCTTGGAGCGTTTCGAGTCCGTTTGCTTGGGTTTTCACTCGGATATTTGTGCTCGGGGGAGGGAGGTCTAACCGCCCCCGGCACCGGGTCTAACCGCCCTAGGCCTTTCCGAAGAAAGTTTGATTTTGTTGGACCTTTCTCTCGTGAGTTTGTTCGCCTTGATCATAGGAGCGTTACGGTGAAATCTTGGCTCGTTTTAGTGTGGTTTGCTAGGAGTCCTTGTTCGGAGTTCGTTCTTTGGGTACAGGAGGTTAGACCGCCCCGGGTTGCGGTCTAACGCCCCCTAGGCCCTTGGGTGAAGTTTTGGTTTTCGCCAAAATTTTCTCGGTAGCTAGCATGGCCTTGACCGAGAGATCTCTCGTTGGTGAAACCGTGGTGAGTTTTGGTGCTCGGAAGAGGCATTTCGGAGGATTTCTTGGTTGCCGGGTGGAGGCGGTCTAACCGGCCCCTATACCGGTCTAACCGCCTCCCCGGTTAGCGAGGCTTTCGAGTTGTTTCCGCCTTGTCGGTCTTTGTGTGGTTGTGTTGTGGTTGCCGGTAGAGTTTGTTCCTAGGACCGGTAGCACTCCGCTGGCTACGTGGTTTTGGCAAACGGGAGGTTGAAGTGCGGAGCGTGTGATTTCGGGGGTTCGACCGTGCTAGTTCATCTTGTCGGAGTTTCAATCTCCCTCGAGAAGAATTTTTATCGTCTCCCATTCACTCCCCCCCTCTCTCGGTCGCCTAATCGGTCCTTCAAGTGGTATCGAGCCGGTTCGGGTCTCGGTGACTCTAACCGGTCTAAGATCCAAGGATGGCGTACCAGGAACGGGGTTCGGGTCCTCCACACTTCGATGGCAAGAACTACCAGATGTGGAGCAAGCGGATGGGTGCGTTCCTCCGCGGAAAGGGTCGGCTTCTTTGGGATGTCACGGTGGACACAGGCTATGTCCACCGATGGATTTCCTTGCTCCGGGGTCGAGGGACGCATTCGACGCCAACAATAAGGCGGTCGACTACTTGTTTCGTGCTTTGTGTCGGCCGAGTTCGATCGGGTGCACACCGAGCACTTGGCTTGTAGGATTTGGGTGGTGTTGAAGGAGGCTCAAGTTGGGAACGCCCCGTGTTCGAGGCACGGATGTATGCGACCTACGGAGAGAGTACGAGAATTTCACTCATCTCCCCGGTGAGTCCATCGATGCCTTGTTTCAGAGGTTCACGGTGGTTGTGAACAACATGAGGGCCAATGTGGACGTGCTCCCGTACGATGATCATGATAGAGCGGTCAAGCTCTTACACTCTTTGGATCGTATGATATGGGGCGGAAAGTTCGAGGCCATTGTCGAGTCGGAGAAGTATGACACTCTGACGGTGAACGAGCTGTTCTCGAAGCTCAAGTCGGCTGAGGTGGATAGGGGCATGATCGCCAAGCTCGAGGGACCGACCGATCCCCATAGTCTTGCCCTCGTTGGTGGTCCAAAGGAAAGACTAACTCTAACCCATCCACCAGGATGTTCTCCTTTTCCTCTTTGATGTCTATGCCAGATGAGGAGTTTGATGACCTTGGAGAGGACGAGCCGGCACGGTTGATGAGGCGGTTCGAGAGGCCGCACGAGAACCGCGTGAACATGAGGAGGAACGCGAGGACATGCTTCAAGTGTGGCAAGACTGAAAACTATTTGGCCGAGTGTCCGAAGGTGAACAACCACGACAAGCACAAGTTCATGGACAAGAGGAAGAAGTCCAAGAAGAAGGATCATGAACATTGGAAGAAGGCGCGGTCTCGAGAAAAGATGAAGAGATCAAGCGACATCGAGTCCGATTCCGAGGACACGTCTTCAAGCTCGAGTGATGAAGACGAAGAGGATGACAAGAAGACGAAGAAGAAGAAGAACCTCGGCAAGTACCTCAACGGCCTTTGTGTGACGGGCCTAAGCCTCAAGGACGACTTCTGCGGCATGGCTCGCAGTTCGAGCAGCAAGAGAAGCCAGAAGGACGCCTCGGATTTGGATTCCGAGGATGAGGTATGTGATGAGCTCTCCTCTTTGCGCAAGGAGAATGAGGAGTTGGTTGACTTGCTTGATAATCGCGATCACATGCTTAGAGAGGCTAAGAAGCTTAGGAAGGAGCTTAGATCTTTGCTTGAGGATGTATCGGGGACAGCCCTAGGGGTCCCCTTAAACAACGATGAAACCCTCACTTAAAACCCGCAACGAAACCAAAACACGCTAAGCCTAACCATGCAGGTGCCTGACCATGCAAAACACAGCCCACGCCGCAGGGACCCCGACGGCCCATCAAGGCGGCCTTCTCGAAATCCCCCTCGAGCGAGGCCCCACCTTACTCGAGGACGCGCGCCCCCTCGGGCGGGGCTCCGCCCCGCTCGAGGGGCAACACTCCCCTCGAGCGGGCTCCGCCCCGCTCGAGGGTACATCCCGCCCTCGGCGGGGTCCGCCACGCTCGAGGGCGCCCCTCACGCGTGCACCGGCCCCGTACACGGGCATTTAACGCCCGACACGGGCGGGACGGCGCCATCATGCACCGGGGCTCGCGCCCCGTGCCGCCGCACCAACTCCCCGGGAAGGAGCCCATCCCCGCCACCGTGGGGAGGGACGTGCGGTGCGGCCGGTGTCGGTCCCGTGACACCGCGCGCCCGCTCCAAAGACGGCTAACGCGCCGGACCCTCGAAGGGGGGGCCGGCGCACCCTCGATTCACTTTCTCGTGACCCTACGGGGGGTTAGGTGGAGGCGCTAGGCCGGTGGATCGCCATCCCGGCCACCGTAACGAAGATGGCCGCCGTCCCCGCGTGTGCAGGGCGCACGCCGTGCGCCGTAGCAACCACTCCAACACCGTGAAGCGCGTTGGGAACGGACGCCGTTTTACCTACTCCCTCCGTGCCCCGTACAAGCCAACGTCGCACCTCCCTCGAAGCCTATCGGAGGACGTCGCCACCATCCGCCGCCCTCCTACCCTCGAACCGCCACCGTTCGGGTACGAGGTAGGCCATCATGGCCGGATCGGCCGCGAAGATCGTCCGACGGCCGCCCACTCTACAGCGTAGCACGACGTGCTCCCCCACGTAGCTAGATAGCGCGGCGCGCATGTAACCCGCCGCCCCCTTGATCTATAAAAGGGGGGGGGACCCCCAGCCGCGGGGAGACTCAGCAGCACACGAGTGCTTCACACACCACGTACTCATTCTCCCACAACATCTTCAGCCACTCCTCCAGGGACTTGGAAGCCTCGCTTCCTCTCCCGCCTTGCTTGTAGCCGCCCCACTACAGGCACCCCCGGTGCTAAGTAATATAGTGCCTTGAGCACGCCTCTGCTGGACGTACGGCCCCCTCGGCCGGAACCAGGATAAAATCTCTGTGTCATTTGTTACTTAGCATCGACCATTGAGGGATAGACCACGGCGCTATCTACTGGTTAGTGTCGGGACCATATTCCGCACCGACAGTTGGCGCCCACCGTGGGGCAAACGAGCGCCTAAGGTCATTCCGTCAACTCCCTCCATGGTGATCCGCACTGAGTACCGTGGAACTCGTTACTGCATGGGTAGCTCGGACCCCCTCCCAGCCGGGTTCGAAATTCGCTTCGGAGACCTGAACTTTCAGGCCACGGGGAACGGCTATCTCATGCGCCTCACCAACCGTGAGGAGCTCCGCGCGCGGCCGCCGTGCCGGGGTCCGCTCCGGTCTCCACCGCACGCACCACCATGGTGCGGGCGCCCGCGGGCACGGATGCCGCGGGTCCGTCGACGCCGCGACACCGCCGCCGCTGCGGGCTACGTTCGCGCCGGGCGCGGTCCGAGCGGCGGCGAGCCGAGCGCGCCGCCACTCGGCGCGACGCGCCCACCGTCACGACGACCACCACCACCCCAGCGGGACCGCGCGCGGTCTCTGGCCCACGCATCCCCATCGGGTTACGTGGCGCCACGTCGGCCTACAACAATAACGTCAACACCACGATGCGCAAGGTTCCACCTGGCCGCCACGCTTTCGTCGCCAGGGATCCCGGTGCCTCAATGGCTGACGAGTCGTCACTAGGCTCCATCGACGCGTTGCCACCCGCCAACCGCCACGGGTACGCGGAGTGGGACTTCTCCGGCGTGCCGGACCCAGTCATGTTCAGGCGTTTCCTCGACGCTACGGACTGCCGGTTTGGGCGCTCCCGACGACTCCAGGCCGGGAGCTACGACCCCGCGCGGGAGTGTTACGCCGTCATCACCAACGACCGGCCAACGCGCCGGCGCGGCGGCGGCGCCGGAGATGGGGAGGTCACCACCGCCCCGAGGGGATTGCCACGCGCATGGCCGCGGGGCCAAGCGCTCCCCCGCCCCGGGGCCGACGCCGACGCGCGGTGGCCCAAGCCCGCGAGCTCGAGGCAAAGCCGGCGGAGGAATACGGACGGTGCGGCCGCTCCGCGCCTCAATGGCGGGGAGAAGCCTCCCGCACGCGGCCGAACGCGCGCGGGAGCCGGGCCGACAGTCCGCGACCGCATCAACACCGTCCCCAACGTCGACAACGCGGACGTGCCCCCGCGGGCGAGCCAAAAGCTCATCGCCGCCGCGACGCTGCTGCGCGCCATGCCGGCACCCTCGACCCCCGAGGCTCGAGACCTGCACCGCGAGGTGCAAACTCTCATCGAGCAAGCGGCCGTCCGGCGAGGCCGAGAGCTCGGCCTCGCGCATCCGCCAACGGGGAGACGCGCGGGGCGACGAAGCCGCACCGGGAGGCGAACCCTCGGTGCACGCGGGGGGGACCGGCGGGGCAACCCGCCGACCAAGGGCGCACGCCGGCCAAGGAGCGGCTCCTTGACGCACACGGGCGCCGGATGGCGACGCCCGCAACGTCATTAACGCCAGGCGCACGAGCAGGGCGGACGCACGAGCAGCCGGGGGCTACCACCCTCGACGGGGTGGACGCTACGACGCCGGCGAGGACCGCTCCCCGACGCCGGAGCCCCCGCAGCACCCGTGTGTTCGGCCGGGAGATCCACGCGACAGCGTTCCCCGACCGCTTCCGCCAACCCTCGACCATCGTCAAGTACAACGGGGAGACGGACCCCCGCGTGTGGCTTAACGACTACCGCTTGGCTTTCCGGTGGGCGGGGCCACCGCCGACGAGGTCATCATCCGCAACTTACCCCCGCATCTCGGCGACGCGGCCGGACATGGCTCGAGCACTTGCCCACTAGCCAAATCCACAACCGGGACGACCTGTTCCACACGTTCGTGGGCAACTTCCGGGGGCACGTACGTGTGCCCCGGGAATTCCCGGGACCTCGCGCTCCCCGCACGCGAAGGCCGGCGAGTCGCCGCGGGACTTCATACGGCGCTTCTCCAAGCGGCCGCACGGAGCTCCCGCCGTGGCGCGGTCCGAGATCGTGCATGCCTTCCTCAAGGGCACCACGTGCGGGATCTCGTGCGGGAGGCGGGACGCGGCCCGCCCCGCGGACTCCAACGAGTCGTTCGACATCGCCACCAGCTTCGCCTCCGGAGAGGAGGCCGTGGGGGCGATCTTCGACGGCAAGAAGGGCAAGCGCTCGGAGGACACGCCCGCGGAGGGTAGCAAGTCCAAGGAGCCGCACCGCAACGACAAGCGGGGCAAGAAGGGGAAGAAGCCGCGCCGCGAGGCGCGCGAGCTGGGGCGCGATGGCGGCAATGCCGAGGCCCTTGCCGTTGACCCGGCTCGATGGGGCCCTCGACCGGCCCCTCGAGGCCCGGGGGTGTTCGACGACATGCTGAAAAAGCCATGTCCTTACCACAAGACTCCGGTGAACCACACCCTTGAGCAAAGTGCGATATGCTCAAGAAATTTTACGGCCGTGCCGCCGCGAAGGAGGCAGAGGCCAAGAAAGACGGAGGCGATGGCGACGCAGGCGGCTTTCCCGCCATTGAAAATGTGTTCCTCATCTTTGGGGGGCCAACCGTCGACATGTCGACACGCCGCCGCAAGAAGGAGCGGCACGAGGTCCTCACCGCGGAGAGGGCGCCTCCGTCCTTCCTCAATTGGTCGGAGGATGCCATCACCTTCGGCGGGAGGACCACCCGAACCGCGTCCCCAACCCGGCCGCACCCGCCGGTGGTTGATCCCATCATCGGGAACGCCCGGTTCTCGAAGGTCCTCATGGACGGAGGCAGCAGCCTCAACATCCTCTACGCGCATACGTTGCGCCCTCATGGGGATCGGGTTGGACCGGCTGCGGCCCGGCCACGAAGCCGTTCCATGGCATCGCGCCCGGCAAGCGGTGTCCGGCCCCCTCGCGCGGATCGATCCGCCGCCTTGGTTTGGCACCCCGAAGAATTTCCGCAAGGAGACCCTCACCTTCGAGGTGGTGGGGTTCAAGGGGGCCTACCACGCTATACTTGGGCGACCCTGTTACGCCAAATTCATGGCGGTCCCCAATTATACTTACCTGAAGATGAAGATGCCGGGACCGAACGGCGTCATCACCGTCGGGTCATCCATCGAGCACGCGTTCGACTGCGACGTCGAGTGCGTGGAGCACGCAGAGGCACTGGCGCTGGACGAAGCGCTGGTGAACACGCTGGAGAAGATGGTCAACGAGGACCTCGACCCCGCCGCCAAGCACGCCGGCACCTTCGAGGCTGCGGAGCAGACCAAGGGGGTCCCCCTCGACCCGTCAGCCCCCGAGGGCAAGGCGTTGAGGGTCAGCTCCACCCTCGACCCCAAATAGGAAGTGGTGCTCGTCGACTTCCTCCGCGCCAACGCCGACATCTTCGCGTGGAGCCCCTCGGATATGCCGGGCGGCCCGAGGGAAGTCGCCGAGCACTCCCTTGACATCCCGCCAAACGCCCGCGCCGTGCAACGAACGGGCCGCGCCGCTTCGACGAGGAGCGGCCGTTAACACCAAAATTTGGTAAGGAGTATGACATGTGGGACCGATTCGGAAAAGAGTCCGTCCGGTGGAAGGAAAGGTATCTTCGAGAGATTTTCGGCGGAAGGATCCGCGGTCGGCTATCCGCTCCCGGTTCGGCAAAGGAACGAGAGAGCTGATTTTGCGGGATTGGACGGTGACGTGGCTCGATCGGGGAGAAGCGAATGGATGGACAGGTGATCAAGTTTAGTTAGGCAATGAATCCATTCGCAATTGTAATCGAGCGGGGTATAAATATGATCCCTGGATGTATGTAAAACGTACGTTCATTCCTCAATACACACCGGCCTTACGCCAAAACCCTAGAGTCCCTTGTCGTGTCGTCGAGTTCTTCGAGAGGACCAATCGATCCGTCGACCTCCGTGAGTACCGCAACCTTGTATCATGTCTAGTATCATGCGGTGGATTTAGATCTGATGCAAGTAGTCTTGTTACCATGCTTCGTGTCATGCGGTAGATTCAAGCTTGGTTCAAGAGGGTTTCTTGTTAGATCATGAGCCATGCGGTAGGCTAAGGTTTAGCTCGAAGCTAGTTATCGGCTCTATTGGATTTTGGCAAGATCCAATAGATTCATTAAGTTACCCCGTGTTATCATGAGTTTTGCTTTATGTTTTAATTCATGTAATACACTTTGCCCAATCTAGATGGGTTTGGATCGGCTCTTTTTCTTTTAAGATCCGTGCACGAGCGGGTTTCGTATTTTGACGTGTGGATCTCGTGCTCTCCGATAGCCGAAACCGAATCGATCTAGGTTGTTACGTGTTGCGGGTTCAAGCTTGCTTTGTTAGTATAAATCTTGAAAGAGCCGGGTATCATGCGGTAGATGCAGGTTTTTGGGTCGCTTTGGAGCTAGTCATCCGGTGGATTAGATTTCCAATTCAGCATTCGATAGATTTATTCACGTGGTAATGTTTGTTCCTTCTCCATGGACCCCGAATCGGTTGTTCACCCGCATTCGGTTGTATCTTCACGAGTAGATCGCGTGCGTTATTTATGTTTTAAAAGACGTATGCTTCTAGCTTTCCATATCTAGGTTGTATCATGCGGTGGATAGATCTATTTATGGAAAGTGGTGCGTTCTTTCATGCAAGTGGTATCATGCGGTGGATAGATTTGCTTGATGTCGTGCCCGACGGATCTTAAAGTGGTTAGACATGCGGTAGACTAACGCTTTGGATCTATGCATGCTTATTTTAATACATGATCATGTTCGTGCTCTACTTTATTTAATGTTAATCTTCATGAGGATCGGTTATGGCTTGGCACATGCATCCGTGTTCATTCAAAGATCGATCATTGTCATGCTTACGTCATCCATTCGGCAATGTTCTTTTTCCCTTCTTGGTTACCCGAATGGTCGTGGTTCTTTGACGGGTAGCTTCGCATAGCTACATGTCGTCTTGCTTGGCTTCTTAGCCGTAAATATGGAACCGCTCGGTACCACCCGGTAGGTTCCAAATTTTGGTATTTAACCGTTTCATCTTTTGTTAATTTTCGGGAAAAATTGACGGCACGTCACTTTCTCTCTCGCGCGTGCGAAGCTAAGCTTTTCGGCTTGCCGTGTGATTGGCGCCGAGTGCACATTTTGCGTCAACACACTTTTTGGCACGCCCGGGGGGACCTACAGCGAATTGGTTCAGGATGCCCGAGGTCACGGACCTCCCGGATGTCAACATTGAGGACCTTTCTCCGGAGCAAAGATCGGCGGCTCTTGGACGCCGTGAATCGCTTCAACAAAAGTGTCTCATGTCATTCAAAAAGAATCGAAGCGGTGTACCATATCCGAAGAATGGCCCCGCCCAGAGTGCCGTTGCCGGGAGAAACCGACGCTACGACCCAACAAGAAAAGGAAGAATGCGCGCGGATCTTCCAAGAGTCAATGGACGACGTGCTCACCAAGCACAATCAAGCTTTCCTTGGGTCGCTCCAACGGATGATGGTGGCCCTCTTTGGTCCGGCGCGGGGCGGGGCGTTCGGAAAGGCGTACGCCGGAAAGAGCACCGTGGAGCTGGGCGAATCAAGCTCTCAGCCGCCACCACGGGGCCCGGTGCAGCAGCCTCCTCCTCAGAGCTCCGGGAGCCAAACGTTCCAACCTCCTCCACAGGGAGCTGGGGGGCAGCCAGTTCAGCCGTCGTTGCAAGCTTCAGGAAGTCAACCAATCCTGCCGCCACCACAAAGCAAAGACAGGGTCGGCCCGTGCAACGGCCCGAATCCGTACCAGCCCCACGTACGGAGACCTAGCGTTCGGCTCATCCGGGGGCCCCACTCGACCCCGCCGAAGAATAGCTCCGTCCACCAACCGGCTCCCGAGAGGAATTTATACGGCGGTGGCTATCATGAAGTGGGGAATTACGGAGCGTTCGATGCCTTTCCGCACCCGGGGTACGCGCGGCTACGTGGCGCTCGGAGGAAGATGCCCTAGCACGCAAGATGGCCGAATTGATGCGGAATCGGTTCGGCCTCAAGCCAAGGATGCGGGGCCCCACCTACGGAGCCGCCGTTCCCCGAATGGTACTATAACGTGCTCCCGCCACCAAGGGTGAAACCGCCGACGGAATTCACAAAGTTCTCTCGGGCGGGACGAGACAAGCACGGTCGAGCATATCGCTCGTTATCTCATGCGGCTCGGGGAGTGTTCGGCCGAAGAGACGTTCGGGGTTCGCTACTTCCCCGCCTCGGCCGACGGTCCGGCTTTTCGGTGGTTCTCGTCCTTGCCGCCCGAATCCGTGGCCGGTGGAAAGATTTGGAGCGCAAATTCCACGCTCATTACTTCGCGGCGCGCCGAGAAGAAGTTGATTGATCTCGCCACCCTAAAGCAAAGGCATAGTGAAACACCGCCGGAGTTCCTCGAAGGTTCGGAGAAGTCAAGGGCATGTGCTTCTCATTGAACTTGCCGGACGATCGGCCCAGGCGATATGGCCGTCGCCGGGATGTTGCCAGCCGTGCGCGAAAAGTTATTTGGAATGGAGTTCGAGAACTCGGCCGAGTTTGTCGCAAAAGTTATCCCCGATGAGCAATCGGGCATATGGCCTCAAGAAAGACCCCAAGTTTGGCAAGCAAGACGACATCGCCGATATCTACAATCAATTCTTGGACAAAGCCGATTTGTTCGAGGATTCCGACGACGAACCGGAGATAGCCGCGGCGGAAATCATGTGGGGTAAAGAGCCTCTCACAATGAATCGGCGTTGGGTCGACGGACCAAAGGAACTTACGACTTCGACATCACAAAGGCCGACAAGTTGTTCGAGCTCTTGGTAAAAGAAGGCCGAATCAAGCCGCCCGAGGGGCATTCTATGCTTCGGCCTGATGGAGTCAAAGCTAAGCGTTACTGCGGCTTCCATGACAGGGACTCGCACTCCATCAACGATTGCAGGGTCTTCAGGATGAGGATCCAGAAGGCTATCCAGGAAGGGCATCTCAAGTTCGACAACAAGATGAAGCTGGATGGCCACCCCTTCCCGCAGAACATGCTCGGCTTTTCTATCAATGCGATAACAGCCGAAGAGAAAGGGAAAGTCAAGGTCCTGACCTCGGCCAGGTCCAAGCAAGATGGATCAGTTGACCCGAAGCGCCAGGTGACCATAGAGCAAGTACAGGGCGACGCCCCCCGCGTTCTCAAGAGCCACATCGAGATTGGGGAATCGTCCAAGCCTAAACCCAAGGTGACGTCACGCATTCTCCTCAACAAATGGCAGCGTCAGATGGAAAAGGAGCGCTACCAAAGGCGTCGCCATGAGGAGGAGCAACGCAGGGCTGAGGAGGAAGCGCGCAGATGGAATCAGGAACAGCACGCGCGCGAGCAGGAGCGCGCCCACTGGGGGTGCGCCTTTTTCAGGCACTGCTGGAATGAGGGCCTGAAACTGCCCACATTAAGGAACTGTCCTGAATGCAGCGACAGATATGCTGAGTACAGGCAGGAAACTGCCAATCGCCGATCCGTCCATGAAAGACTTGGAAGGATCCACCCGAATGGGGATCGGCGGCAAAAAATTGAAATCATTGATCATCCCGGAAGCGCCGAGCCGATCTCGGGTGGGCCGACCACGAGGAGGATGAAGATGTCTACGTCCGGCGTAAGGGGCAATGGTGCCCACCGGGTCCGCGCAAGAGCCGAAGAGGCGGGTCCAACGCTTGAGGAACCGCGAGTTGAAACAAGCCGGGATCCGGACAAGACGAAGTGGCGCCCCAAGGATCGACCCGGAAGGATCGAAGCGTTCGGCCCCTACATGCATGGTATACTTCCTACCGAACGAGTTCATGGCTCCCGCTAACCAGGGTCATGCGGAGGGAGTTTCCTTCGACGACGAGCACGCCGAGGAGATGATGGCACAACTAGTGCTCGCCAAACAAAGCCGTCTTCGACAAGCCGGCCAAGAACCGCCACATGAGACCACTGTACTTGAGGGGGTACGTCAATGGCAAGCCATTGACCAAGATGTTCGTCGACGGCGGCGCGGCGGTCAACGTGATGCCGTACACCACCTTCAGGAAGCTTGGCATGACCCCGAGCGATCTGACACCAACAAGCATCATCCTGAACGACTTCGCCGGGAACCCCTCAGACACCAAAGGATGCGCTCACGTGGACTTGATGATCGGGTCCAAAACGCCGCTCACCACCTTCTTCGTCATCGAAGGGAAGGGAGCCTACGCCCGCCGCTTTGGGCGGGACCGGATACACGCCAATCGCCGCGTCCCATCCACCATGCATCAACCGATCCAAAGGGGTGGACGATGAAATCGAGGTCGTCCGGGCGGATGACTCCGTGAGCGTGGCTAACATGGAACCAGCCTTCGGGAGTACCAAGGCATCGATTGCTTCTCGGGGAAGGATCGGGGGAGAAGGTCCCGTTGAACCCGTCGGCGGTGACCAACAGCCGATTCAAGCGGTCGGCTCTTACGCAATTTTTAATGGAGAACCCCGTGGATGGCACCGATGGCAAGCCGGGACGAGGATTCATGTCGGCCGATAAGCCGGAGGAAGTTGACATTGGAAGCGGTGATAAGCCAAGGCCGACGTTCATCGGTGCAAATTTGCGGCCGTACTTCGGGGGAAACTAATTGAGCTTCTCAAAGAATATAAAGATTGCTTCGCCTGGGATTACTCGGAGATGCCCGGATTGGATCGATCCATCGTCGAGCACCGGTTGCCAATCAAGCCCGGTTTCAAGCCATATAAGCAACCGCCCCGGAAAATCTACAAGGATGAAGTATTGGCCGATGTGAAGAAGGAAATCGAAAGATTACTTGACGCAAACTTCGTTCGGCCCCGCGATATGCGGAGTGGATTTCTAACATCGTCCCCGTGTATAAGAAAAATGGAAAAATGAGAGTTTGCATAGACTTCGGGGACCTAAACAGAGCTACTCCCATGGATGGATACCCGATGCCTATTGCCGATTTGCCGATTGACGCCGCCGCCGGGCACAAGGTGATTAGCTTCATGGATGGCAATGCGGGTACAATCGGATCTTTATGGCAATAGAAGACATCTCGAAGACGGCCTTTAGATGTCCCGGCCATATAGGCCTCGTTTGAATGGATCGTCATGACATTTGGTTTGAAAAATGCCGGTGCAACCTATCGGCGGCCATGAATTACATCTTTCATGAGTTGATCGGCAAGACCGTGGAGATATACATTGACGACGTGGTGATCAAGTCCTTAAGTCATGTCACCCATCCGGAAGATGTGAAGAAGACCTTGGAATGCACCCGAAGCATGGCTCGAAGATGAATCCAAACAAGTGTGCATTTGGGGTGTCGACCGGAGAATTCTTGGGATTTTTGGTCCACGAAGGGGGAATCGAAGTTGGCAAAAAGAGCATGAAGGCCATTGATGAAGTCGTTCCTCCAACCAACCTCAAGGAGTTGCAATCACGCTCGGCAAGATCAACTTTGTGAGAAGGTTCATCTCAAATTTATCACGGAAGGTGTTGCCGTTCTCTCCGTTGCTAAAACTAAAGAAGGATCGAAGTTCACATGGGGCGACGAACAACAAAAGGCTTTCGAAGAAATCAAGCAAGACATGAAGGAGCCGCCGGTGCCGGTTCCTCCTCGACCGAACAAGCCTTTCAAGTTGTACGTGGCGGCCGATACCCAAACTATTGGATCGGCCCTTATTCAAGAATTCGAAGGGAAGGAGCGGGTAGTAGCCTATCTTAGCCGAAAACTACTTGATCCTGAAACCAGGTATTCGGCTATAGAAAGGTTATGTCTTTGCGTATACTACTCGTGTACAAAGTTTCGGCACTACTTGTTGAATGCCGAATGCACTGTGTACTCGAAGTTTGATGTGATAAAACATATGTTATCTATGCCAATTTTGAATGGTCGGGTTGGCAAATGGATTTTAGCTCTATCAGAATTCGAGTTGAAGTTCGAATCGGCAAAAGCCATCAAAGGTCAAGTCATTGCCGATTTTATAACTGAACACCGTGACCCTTCGATTGATCTGCTTGAAATTACCCCATGGGCTCTATTCTTTGACGGGTCATCATGTGGCAAAGGTGGGGGAGTAGGGATTCTACTAATTTCTCCCAGAGGTGAGATGTTCGAATTTGCCATTCCTATACAACCCACCGTCACAAATAACCAGGCTGAGTACGAGGCGCTGCTTCGAGGGCTTCAATATTTGAGAGAAGCCGGGCCGTTTCAGTTGAAATTTATGGAGATTCGAGTTGGTCATCAAGCAATTGAACGGCCGGGTACGAGTGCGAAGCGAGGCGCCGAGGAGTTACTACGAGGAATGCGAGAGAAATCTTGAAGGGCTTTCCACCGGTAACCCTACAAAGACATTCCTAGAGAGCATAACGAGGAAGCAAACAAGCCGGCTCGGAGCGCCTCCGGTTATAAAGAGAGTCAAGAAGCATTTGCCGCAGGTGAGCGCACCGGGGACGGATCTTACGGAAGATGATTGGAGGAAAGAGATCGTTGAATATTTGAGAGATCCATCCCGAAAAGTCTCTAGGAAGCTCGTGTATAAGGCAATCAAGTTCGTTCTTCCGGATGACAATTTATTCTATAAGTCATTAGATGGAGTACGCGCTACGATGCCCGGGTCCGTAAGAAGCCAGGAACATGATGAGCGAGGTGCACGATGGGATATGTGGAGCGCACCAATCGGCCTATCGCATGAAATGGGTTATTAGGCGGCCGGATGCTTTTGGCCGACGATATTAGAGGACTGCTTTGAGTATTACAAGGGGTGTCAAGATTGCCAGAGGTTCGGGAATATTCAAAGAGTTCCTGCATCAGCGTTAAATCCCATCATCAAGCCATGGCCATTCAGGGGTTGGGGTATAGACTTGATTGGCCAAATTAATCCACCATCTAGCAAGGGGCATAAGTTCGTGCTTTTGGCTACGATTACTTCACCAAATGGGTCGAGGCAATCCCACTCAAGAAGGTGACGTCGTAAAACATGATTGAGTTCGTCGGGGAGCACATCATCTATCGATTTGGGATTCCTCGTACAATTACCACCGACCAAGGGGCACAATTCGTGTCATTGGAATTCGCAGATTTTGCCGAAAGCATGGGAATCAAATTATTTAACTCCTCACCATATTACGCCCAAGCTAATGGTCAAGCGAGAGGCTTCTAACAAGATCATGATCAAGCTTATACGAAGAAGATCGACCGGAAGCCGAGGAGATGGCATTCGGTGCTCGGTGAAGCACCGTGGGCTTACCGAATGGCCCCCCATGGAGCAACAAAGACTTCTCCTTACGAGTTGGTTTACGGGCATCACGCAATCTTGCCCCGGGAAATGCAATCGAGTCAAGGAGAGTAGTGCCGCAAAACGATTTGAGCTCCAAGGATTACGGCGGCCTAATGATGGATGAGTTAGAAGATTTGCATATGATCCGCCTCGTGGCCCCGGAGAACATCGAGAAAAACAAGCCGCGGGTCGCCAAGTGCTATAACAAGAAAGTAAAAGTAAAGCAATTCACTGGAGGGCGATCTAGTTTGGAAAGCGCTACCGCCGATTGGAACTAAATACGATGAATTCGGCAAATGGTCCCCTAACCGGGAGGGGCCTTTTCGTGTGGTCGTGTGCGTTCTCGGTAATGCATACATATTGAGAACTTTGCTAGGAGAGGAGTTTTCCGCCGCAATAAATGGAAGATATCCGAAGAAGTATTATCCTAGCATTGAAATCGATCGATGATTATACACATCCGACACGAAGCGCCGGCGCTCGAGGATGAGGCCGCCTTTAGAACAAAAATCCATGAACAAAAGAAAATGGCCGCGTTCGATGCATTGCCCTTAGCCCAATACTACACTACAACCGGTTTCTTGCAGGATTACACATAGCAGCCACGAAGGTCAAGACCCCTAAGGGAGGGAAGCAGAAGGCGTGGAGAAAGAAGCGAAAGTATGATTCAATCTTTTCTTTACTTCTTCGGGCCGTCGCTCCCTCTTCAGTTGTTCCAGGACCACCGTGACGGCGACTTGGAACGCACGAGGATGACCACGATTGGCGGCCTCTACCAAGCTATCCCAGGCCGCCTTCAGGTTGCTGTACCTGTCAGAAACATCTGGGGCAAAAGAATCAAGGTTAGGGGCAAGAGACCCAGATGCAAACATGAAGGGGGACAGAAGCGTTTACCCCCCACTAGCGCTTCCAGCGCCATACGACGCTCGCGTTCGGCTTGACAAAGGACGGACATGTCCCCGAGGTCACGCTCCGTGTGCCGAGCACGGCGGCGCGGCTCGATGGATGACCTTTTGCTCGGGCGTGGCATCCTCCGCCTCAGAGAAGAATCGGAGGAGATGTACTCGGAACATCTTCGGTTCCGATGATTTCTTCAGAAGCAAATCAAGGCCGAAAGAGGCGGAGAGGAAAACATGAAGCGCAAGATCAAGCAGAAGGACAAGGAGCAGATCAAGAAAGAACTCACTTCCGAATCGTACGCTTCCTTGACGAGCCGCTCCCCTGAGGTTGTTTACCCTTGTCCATGGCGTTGGGGTTTTTTCTTCTAGCAGCAGAAGAAGAGACGAGAAGTGATGGAGGAGTGTGCGAGTGGATTTGCAGAGCACCCCACGGGCTATTTTATTGACCAAGGGGGCGCATTGGGAGTGATGATCTGGCCAGTACACACTGTGGGAATACCAAGCGGCAGGGGTTTCCACCAAGTGCGAAGGGTTTCTTTTGAACAGTATTCGCGGATTGCCGAATTGGGATCCTTTGTGGATCTTGCGCCAAGGGGCAGTTGTTTGCGAGCGTTCGGCTACAGACAGTTCCCAGATGCATTCGAAGGGGACAAGTTCACAGATGCAATTGCAAAGGAAATATTACAAGAACGACCAGTCCAGGTATACATCAATAAGAACATTCAAGCGTTAAGGAGTTTTGCAAGTGCGTGACGAACATTGGATATTATCAAGTGGGAGTTGTCCAAGATCTCCCGATAGTCCTTTCGGGCATCGATAAGTCAATAAGCTCGCATCGCATTGCTTTACTCTAGTGACAACCCGCTTCCCGCCTCCGCTTCGGTCTTTGCTATTAATCCAGGGAGATCGGCTATTTTCTTCTCGGTCAATTTCCATCTCCGCCGACAGCTTTTTTTAATTCCGCCTCTAGAGCAGCCTTTCGGCGACTTTCGCATCGTAAGAAGCTTGCGGAGTCGCCCAAGGTATCCGTATGGCTTTTTGCTTGGGATTGTATCTCGTTCATGGCCTCGTTCAGGCATCGCTTTTCTCCTTTTCAATGGCCGAACGGGAGCGCAATTTCCTCCAAGTGCGCCTCAAGGGAACATAAAAGGGCTCTAAGTCGTAGACGCGACGACGAAAAGCTCGATGTCATCGGGGAGTTTGCGGCTAATGGGCTCAAACATCTCTTCAAAATGGCGAAGATCGTTGAGCTGATCCCGGACGTCTTTTTCTAGCCGTGCCGCAATTTCTTTGAGCTTGAGCAATACCTCGTCTGGCAACGGTTGGCTCACTTCTTTCATCACATCGGCGGCCGATGGGCTCTCCTCGATGGCAAGCTCGATGATGACGGGGCGTGATCCTGAAAACAACACTGCCGAGGTGAGAATGCTAGCATCAAGGTATCAAGATTAAGAGCGGAATCAAGTACCTCATGAATGGTATCTTGAGCGGGAGCAATCGCAGACGGAGGAGGCGTCCCGAGTAGAGCCGAAACGTCCAAGTCGGGAGATGCTGGTGCACCAATCCGCCGACTCGTGAGTTTCCGGGGCCGGGGAAGAATTGGATCTTCCTCTCGTTGGGTTGGCCGTTGCTTGCTTGGCGATGGGCGATGGCATCCCGGGGAGAACTTGGTGGCTCCGCTGAGTTGGGGGATTCATCTCTCGGAGAGCGTATCGCTTCCGCGAAGGTGATGAAGATGAAACCTCTACTCGGGATGGGCAATTCAACCCCGGAAGGGCTCGCCCGTTGAACCACCGGGACATCTACAAGTGGTTCTCCAACAGCTTTCTTCGCAAATGTTCAATTGAAAGGATAAGTGCCGTTGTTCATCCTTGAGAAAGAATAGCAAAAAGTCATACCAAGTGAGTGGAACATTGGCAGGTGCCGATTCCGAAGAATGTTGGGCTCGGTCCGAAATGCACAATGATATGATCCATCAAGAACAAGAGTGACCCAAGAATCAAGAAGGTAAAGGAGTTTACCTCAACCAAGTACTTTCTTGACGCTTCTCCTCCTTTTAGCGCTCGGAGGAGGGATCAGATGTAGACCTTGCCTCCTATCAACAGCAAGGCTAGAGAGGCTGGGATCGGTGGTAGCATACCCGTCCATCGCTTGGCGCAGGGTTGTAGATTTAAACCCCAATGCTGAAATTGGGCCTTCGGCATTATAAGTTATTACCCTGGCTCGGGGGCGGAACCGTGTTCGTGGACGTAAGATGAAGGTCGGGACCATGAATAAAAGAAGGAAAAAATCTGATCAAGGGGCTCGGTGTGTTACCTCCGAATTCGGCGAAAAATCGAGGCACCCGCCCGCACGTAACACATGAACGGGTTCACCGAAGATGTGGTCGTGGAATTCTTGCCACCATGAGTTGAAGGTAGGGTGAGCTATGATTGCGGACACAAAAGGACATGTGTAGACAAAGTGGGACCGCACACATAGTTGAAAACTCGCCGCACCGCATCGATTCTTTGATTTCCTCCCCGGGCTTGAGGAATTCATGCGAAACAATCTTGGGGGCAGCTGGCCACATCCAAGTTGCCCGGCCATTATGTTAGGTCGGTAGTACTCATAAGTATCGGCATTCCGCCTCCCTCCATTGAACTCGGCCGGTAATATACATGGGCGGATTATGATATTAAAGATTTCAGGAATCTCCCATCTTGATGGTCTGGGCTCAAAGGAGAACTCGACAGAAAGGTCGCAGTGTCATAGCCTATATAGGGAAGCCAAAGAGGATTGGGGAAGCCTTTGAAGAACAACTCGAAGAGTTGGGTAATGTCCCGCTCGAACGATAACGCTTGAAGCCGCTTCTCCATAGCTTTGGCATCCTCTCGGTGACTTGAAGCTCTCCTTCGGGGGGATTGGACCAGGGGAAGAACCTAGAGCTCAAGTCGACGCCTACGATCCGGTGCATGTGAAGCCGCACCCAAATCCGAACAAACCACCAAGGGCCATTGACGCACGTTATCCTCCTGGCCGGTATACATTTGGGTAACTCGTCTGATGAAGCATATGGTATACACCGCCCAAGAGGAATTTTCCCGCAGGAAGGCGGTTGCCGTCGCCGGATGGATCGCCATTGCGATATGATTCGAGTGGGTTCATTGGCCTTGCCACGAAGACAAACCCGCATAACCACATGTTCAAGAAGGCTCGTATTCAACTTCGCCAAGGGGATTATCTCTCATATGTTTCAAAATATAATTCTTGTAGCCATTCCCCGGCTTTACCCCCCGTTTGGCGTGAGGAGTTCTTGAAATTCCAAGGCCGAACGCACCCGGTGATGTCAAGGCCGGTGATCATGTACACATCGGCCAAAGTTGGAGACATTGGGCCATGCCCAAAAAGGAAGGCATTGACGCCATTAGACCGAAGTGGCACGCGGCTATCGAAGATCTTCATTCTTGGGCGTCTCGGCTACGATAACTCCAAACATTGAGCAATGCGGAGAGTATCCGCATTGGTCAATCCGCTCTTATCCGCAAGAATCCTACGATACCAAGTCTTCCAGCCTGCGATTGGGGGCAAAGGCCGCTCTTGAACGCATCTTGCCACTGAGGAGGTGGAGATAAAGCTGCCTTAAAAGGGATTCTCTGAGATTCAGCGGCAATAAAATCTCGAGGGTCGGGATTCCCTTCAGGACCAAGATAATAAGATTGCGAATTGGCCTCAATAGGGATCAGAAGGGCAGTAGACGGTTCCTGGAAGAGAGCGGAAGAAGAAAATCTCAGGTAAAATTGAAAACCTAATGCCGAACAAAGGTTTGGAGGGGTGAAGTTACCTGAGCAGCTTGGTTCTGAGTTGCCATTGGAGATTCGAGCTCGGAACAAAGGGGATCTAGGGTTGGATCTGAACGAAGAATCCGGCGGATTGCGAAGAACAGAGGTTGACAAAGTTTGGCTCAAGGATTTGCGGTGAGTCAATTGTGGAACAAAATTACTTTTATCCCACAATTGAAGGGGCATGTGTTAACACCAAAATTTGGTAAGGAGTATGACATGTGGGACCGATTCGGAAAAGAGTCCGTCCGGTGGAAGGAAAGGTATCTTCGCAGATTTTCGGCGGTAAGGATCCGCGGTCGGCTATCCGCTCCCGCTCGGCAAAGGAACAAGAGAGCCGATTTTGCGGGATTGGACGGTGACGTGGCTCGATCGGGGAGAAGCGAATGGATGGACAGGTGATCAAGTTTAGTTAGGCAATGAATCCATTCGCAATTGTAATCAGCAGGGTATAAATATGATCCCTGGATGTATGTAAAACGTACGTTCATTCCTCAATACACACCGGCCTTACGCCAAAACCCTAGAGTCCCTTGTCGTGTCGTCGAGTTCTTCGAGAGGACCAATCGATCCGTCGACCTCCGTGAGTACCGCAACCTTGTATCATGTCTAGTATCATGCGGTGGATTTAGATCTGATGCAAGTAGTCTTGTTACCATGCTTCGTGTCATGCGGTAGATTCAAGCTTGGTTCAAGAGGGTTTCTTGTTAGATCATGAGCCATGCGGTAGGCTAAGGTTTAGCTCGAAGCTAGTTATCGGCTCTATTGGATTTTGGCAAGATCCAAGAGATTCATTAAGTTACCCCGTGTTATCATGAGTTTTGCTTTATGTTTTAATTCATGTAATACACTTTGCCCAATCTAGATGGGTTTGGATCGGCTCTTTTTCTTTTAAGATCCGTGCACGAGCGGGTTTCGTATTTTGACGTGTGGATCTCGTGCTCTCCGATAGCCGAAACCGAATCGATCTAGGTTGTTACGTGTTGCGGGTTCAAGCTTGCTTTGTTAGTATAAATCTTGAAAGAGCCGGTATCATGCGGTAGATGCAGTTTTTGGGCTGCTTTGGAGCTAGTCATCCGGTGGATTAGATTTCCAATTCAGCCTCGATAGATTTATTCACGTGGTAATGTTTGTTCCTTCTCCATGGACCCCGAATCGGTTGTTCAACCGCATTCGGTTGTATCTTCACGAGTAGATCGCGTGCGTTATTTATGTTTTAAAAGACGTATGCTTCTAGCTTTCCATATCTAGGTTGTATCATGCGGTGGATAGATCTATTTGTGGAAAGTGGTGCGTTCTTTCATGCAAGTTGTATCATGCGGTGGATAGATTTGCTTGATGTCGTGCCCGACGGATCTTAAAGTGATTAGACATGCGGTAGACTAACGCTTTGGATCTATGCATGCTTATTTTAATACATGATCATGTTCGTGCTCTACTTTATTTAATGTTAATCTTCATGAGGATCTGTTATGGCTTGGCACATGCATCCGTGTTCATTCAAAGATCGATCATTGTCATGCTTACGTCATCCATTCGGCAATGTTCTTTTTCCCTTCTTGGTTACCCGAATGGTCGTGGTTCTTTGACGGGTAGCTTCGCATAGCTACATGTCGTCTTGCTTGGCTTCTTAGCCGTAAATATGGAACTGCCCCGGTACCACCCGGTAGGTTCCAAATTTTGGTATTTAACCGTTTCATCTTTTGTTAATTTTCGGAAAAATTGATCGGCACGTCACTTTCTCTCCGCGCGTGCGAAGCTAAGCTTTTCGGCTTGCCGTGTGATTGGCGCCGAGTGCACATTTTGCGTCAACACCACGCCTGGCGACGGGCAATCGGAGCGGAGGCTGCCGGAAGCTTCTCGAGGCCGGATTCATCAAGGAGGTGTTCCACCCTACGTGGCTAGCAAACCCCGTGCTTGTAAAGAAAAAGAATGGGAAGTGGCGGATGTGTATAGACTACACTAGTCTTAATAAAGCATGTCCTAAAGTTCCTTTTCCTTTGCCACGCATTGATCAGATCATTGACTCAACGGCTGGGTGTGAATTGCTTTGCTTCCTTGATGCTTACTCCGGGTACCACCAAATAAAAATGAAGGAGTCCGACCAGCTCGCGACTTCGTTCATCACGCCGTTCGGGACGTTCTGCTACGTCACGATGCCGTTTGGCCTCAGAAATGCGGGTGCAACATATCAGCGTTGCATGCAGCACGTTTTTGGGGACCACATTGGACGGACGGTCGAAGCATACGTGGACGACATCGTCGTAAAGACCAGGAAGGCGGACGACCTGGTTGGCGACCTTGGCGTCGCGTTCAACTGCCTACGGGCCAATGGGGTCAAGTTAAACCCCGAAAAATGTGTCTTTGGAGTGCCGCGGGGCATGCTCCTGGGATACATTGTCTCCCAGCGGGGAATCGAGGCCAACCCTGAAAAGGTCGCGGCCCTCGAACGAATGGGTCCGATCCGGGACCTCAAAGGGGTGCAGAAGGTGCTGGGGTGCCTCGCCGCCTTGAGCCGCTTCATCTCGCGGCTCGGTGAGAAGGGCCTGCCCCTCTACCGCCTGCTTAAGAAGCACGAGCGCTTCTCTTGGACCCCCGAGGCCCAGGATGCGCTCAACAAGCTGAAGGCGTCTCTAACGCACGCCCCGATCCTCACGCCGCCGCAAGATGGCGAGCCCCTGCAGCTCTATGTGGCCGCAACCACCCGTGTGGTCGGCCGCCGTGATCGTCGTGGAGCGCACGGGGGAAGGGCACGCCTTGCCCGTCAGTGGCCGGTCTACTACATCAGCGAGGTCCTATCAGACACGAAGACGCGTTACCCCCAGGTCCAGAAGTTGCTGTACGCGGTAGTCCTTGCGTGGCGCAAGCTCCGCCACTACTTCGAGGCCCACCCGGTCACGGTGGTTTCCTCCTTTCCACTGGGAGAAATCATCCGCAACCCTGACGCCGCAGGCAGGATTGCCAAGTGGTCCGTGGAGCTGATGGGCGAGACGCTCGCCTACGCCCCGCGCAAGGCCATCAAATCGCAAATCCTGGCGGATTTCGTCGCTGAGTGGACGGACACGCAGCTGCCGCCCCCACAAATCCAGGCAGAGTGCTGGACTCTGTTCTTCGACGGCTCAATGATGAAAACGGGAGCGAGGCACGGGCCTCGCTCTTCGTGTCACCCCTCGGGGACACACATGCGCTACGCAATGGCGCCTCCACTTCCCCGCGTCCAACAACATGGCCGAATACGAGGCCCTCCTCTGTGGCCTCAAAATCGCCATTGAGTTGGGTGTCAAGCGCCTCGACGTGCGGGGGGGACTCGCAACTCGTGATCGATCGAGTCATGAAGAACGCAAGCCGTCACGACGACAAGATGGAGGCCTACCGCAAAGCCGTGCGAACCCTCGAGGACAAGTTCTACGGCATCGAGCTCAACCATGTGCCCCGCCGGACAACGAGGAGGCGGACGAACCGGCCAAGATTGCGTCCGGGCGGATCACCGTTCCCCCAAACGTTTCGCGCGCGACATCGCGCAACCCTCGGTCGTCTTCGAGCCCTACCCCTCGAGTCACGACGGACCCTCGGGGGCCCCCTCGAATCCAGCGGGTGCGGAACCCATGGATGAGGACCCCTCGAACGAGGCGTACGTGCTCTCCCTCCTCGAGGGGTACGGCTCCCACGAGGCCGACGCGATGGACATCGAGCCGCCCTCCCTCCCCAAGAGGACCGGAGCGAAAAGTACATCGCCTGGATCGCTAGAGGGGAGCTCCCCGCGGACCGGGCCGCGGCCAGGCGCATCGCCAGGATGGCCAAATGCTTTGTCCTCGTCGACTGCGAGCTGTACAAGCGCACCGCCTCCGGCATCCTACAGCGGTGCGTGCCTATTCCCGAGGGGCGCGAGCTCCTACGGGACATTCATGCGGGGATCTGCGGCCACCACGCCGCGCCCCGCACCCTCGTCGGCAACGCGTTCCGCCAGGGCTTTTACCGGCCTACCACGGTCACCGACGCCGCCGAGATCGTGCGCACCTACGAGGGGTGCCGCTCTACGCCCGCAAGCCCAACTTGCCCGCCCACGCCCCGCAAACCATCCCCGTAACATGGCCATTCGCCGTGTGGGGGCCGGACATCGTCGGGCCCTCGCGGAAGGCGCCGGGGGCTTCACCAACTTGCCGATCGCGATCGACAAGTTCTCCAAGTGGGTGGAGGTGCGCCCCATCACGAATCTAAGGGCCGAGCAAGCGGTAACATTCTTCACCGATATCGTCTACCGCTTTGGAGTGCCAAACTCCATCATCACGACAATGGGTCCCGCTCACGGGCCGGAAGTTCTTGGAGTTCTCGTGACAAGTTCCACATCCGCGTGGATTGGGCGGCCGTGGCACACCCACGTACCAACGGCCAAGTGGAGCGTGCCAATGGCATGATCCTACAGGGGCCTCAAGCCCGGTAATTTTCGACCACTCAACAAATCCGGGCGAAAATGGCTCCAAGAACTACCAGGCGGTCGTGTGGAGCCTAAGGACCACCCCAAGCGCAGCCACCGGTTCACCCCCGTTTTTCCTAGTCCATGGAGCGGAGGCCGTCCTCCCCACGCGACTTAGAATACGGGTCGCCCAAGGTTCGAGGCTATGACGAGAATGCTAACCGGGCCGAGCCCGCGAGGACTCGCCGGATCGCCCGGACGAGGCACGCCTCGTAGCCTTAATGCATTCCGCGAGGTATCAACAGTCCCTAAGACGCTACCAAGCACGCAAGATACGTCGACGGGATTTCCCCGCCGAAGGGGATTCGGTCCTAAGGCCGCGCCAAGACAACCGAGGGCGCCACAAGCCGTCGCCCCCATGGGAGGGAACCTACGTCGTGGTGAAGGTACTCAAGCCGGCACGTACAAGCCGGCCAACGAGGACGGTGAAGAGCTCACCAACGCTTGGAACATCCAACGCCTACGTCGCTTCTACCCTTAGCTAGGATTTTCCAAGTACTTTTTCGTTGTAAAAATCACATGGCCAACGCCCCGCCTTGGTGACAACTATGTAAATGCTCCAAGTCTAATAAAAGGGCAACTCGGCTTTCCCCTCGAAACCCAAGTTACCCTCGGGGCTACCGGGGGGCACCCCCCCAAAAATGGTCCCATTTTTGCGCAAAAATAAAAACAACTCACACGCGCTAAGTTTGTTTTCTACTTCAACTACGAGCAACGATTTGAACAGGGCGCGGGCGGCCCAGCGGGAGGAGCGTGCGAGCCAGAGATAGCCTACGCCGCGTGGATATGGCCCTTCTCTCTCGCCTCCAACCCAGCGGACCCCCAGCGAAAATCGAACTCCCCTAAGTAAAATCTACTCAGGAAGAAGGAGAAACAAAAAGGCGCAATAAGCAAAAACTTCATTACGCATCATCAAATGTTTACGGTGGAGATAATGTGCTTATTTACAAGGGCCACGAGGCCGAATACTGATACACAAAAAACGGGCCTGGCGCCCAACTGCTTTCAGAGGGGAGGAGCCGCGCCGTCGCCGGCGTCCGGAAGAGGAACTCCTCGAAGGCCTCGGCGAGCGACCCGGCGGCGTCGGCGGCGAGCGCATCCACACGCTCCATCGCCACCTCGTCCTCGACGCCCTCGGAACGATGTAGCCTTCCGCCGCCGCCTCGAAGTTGACCTCGTAGTGGGATCGCACCACTCCGAGGGCCTTCTCGGACGCCCGCATGCGCCGCCCGGCGCATCCGCTCCGTGACATGGCCGCCAAGGGCGCGCAGCGGCCGGCCGGCCGAGCCGCCGCCCGCGCCTCGCCCTCCTCCACGGCACGGCAGTCTCGAGGGCCGCATCACGCAACTCCCCGCAGCCTCCCGCTCGGAGGAGTCGTAGGAAGCCCGCAGCCGCCGCGCCCGTTCACCGCGTGCCCCGCAGCGTGCGCAAGCCCGGAACCGACAAGACAAGAGAAGAAATCGAAAGGGGGAAGCGAGCCCTCTAACGAAAAACCAACCAAATAAGAAGTCAAGCAGCGCCTCACCTTCGACTTGCTTCCTCTCCGCCCTCGAAGTCGCGGCGCACGGCCTCGACCGCCGCCCCCCGAGGCGCTTGAGCGCTCTCGCCTTGCTCCCGGAGGGCCGCCTCCCCCGGTTGGCGTTGGTGATGCCGAGCATGAGCGCCTCGTCCTCGACTTTGGAGAACGCGGTGTTCCGCTCCTCCGCCGACTTCCCCGCCGCCCTCGCGAGCGACTCGCTCCTCGCTCCGCCGCCGTCCGGCGTCGACGAGGGCGGCTTGCTCCCGCCGGGAGCCGCCCCTCGGCTCCTTGGCGGGCGGTGCACTCCCTCGCCGAAGCCGCTCCTCGGCGATGGCGAGCGCCACGCCCTTGGCGTCGAGGGCAGCCTTCAAGTCATCGGCCTCCTTGGCCCGCCGGCTCCAGCCCCCGCGCGTCCGCTCCTCGCCCCGGCGCCGCTACGCTTGCGCCCCCTCGAGCGACGCGCGGAGCTCCCGCCGCTCGCGGCGGACGTTGCCACCTCCGCCTCCCGCCTGGCCGCCGCCGTCCGCGTCTTCTCCAAGTCCGAGCGCGCCGCCGCGCCGCCTCATCACGATCGATGAGGGCTGCGCGGACCCGCCGAGGCTCGAGCGGCGCGCCGCGTCCCCGCCTCGAGCTCTCCGGGAGCTCGTCGCACCACGCCATGGCCCGCACGCCGCCCCGCCGTCCGCGTCCCGAGGGCGTCGCCAGCGCGTCGAAAGCGCTGCACCGCTCCCGGAGCCGGTGAACCTCGGCGTTCACCCGGTCGAAGGCGTCGTACTTGTCGTGGGCGCGACGCTCGAGCTCCTGGCAACCACAAAACCAAAACCCATAAGCACTGCGACACGGGGCAGCATACAAAAACGAAAGAAAGAAGAAAACGAGCAACCACGGCTTACCTGGAAAACGCGCCATGCGAGCCGCCATGGACATGCGCCGCTTCGTTCGCCGCGCGATTGAGCGTGGCGCCGTGGCCCGAGCTCGCCCCGCAGCCCCCGCTCCCTCCCCGGCGTCGGCGAACGCAGGGGATCGTCGACGGCCCCCTCCACCCCGGGCGGGGGCGGCCGACGCGGGAGGACGAGGCCTCGGCGCCGTGTCCTCGGCCCCCCACCACCATGTGACCCTCGTGCCGCCTCACGAGGGCCCCCTCCCGGGGGCCCCGGGAATTCGTGGGCCGCCCGGCCCACCGATCCCACCCGTGCGGCGGGGAGTCGTCCGAGACCTCCACCACCTCCGCCCGCAGATCGCCGGCGGCGCGCAGCCGCCTGTGCCGCCCTCCGCCGGCACCTCCACCGCGCCTCCGTGGCCGCGGGCGCCCGTCGTGGCGCCGCGGCCATCACCCTCCCGCCGTGCCGCCACGTCCACGGCGCCGCCGCGCTTGCGCCCGCTCCACCCTCCTCTCCGCCCGGCGCGCCACGGCCGCGCCGCCGTGGCGGCCGCCCTCCGTGGGCGGCACCTCCACCACGGCCGCCGCCGCGGCCCGCGTCCCCACGACGGCCGGCGCCGGCCGCTCCTCGGCGACCTCCGGCCCGCGCCGCCGCGGCGGCCGGATCCGCCGGCCGGGCTTCGAGGCCCCGCCGGGCTTTGCGAGCTCTCGCCCGCCACCGTGCTTGTCCCCCGGCCGCGACGCCCTCGACGAGCGCCGCCGGGTGGGGATGGACGCATCCGTCCTCAGCACCTTGGCTGGTGCGAGAGGAGGCACGGTTGGCACCACCCTGCGCAGGCACAAACAGAGGATTAGAACACCTGATCATCAACAAATCAAACCAAGCGAAAAAAGACGAGCTCCTTACCTCGAAGAAGAAAAGGCCCGTTTCCTTTTCCTCGAGGCCTCAGCAGATGAGGCCGGTGCGGCTGGTGCGCCTGCTGTGGCGCCTCCTGACGGCGCCGCCGCGCGCGCGCAGCACGCCCGCCCGCGCGCGCGCGCGCCCCGACGCCGCACCTCCCGAAGGCGCCGCCGCGCGCGCGGGCACGCTCGCCCCCGCGTGCGGGCACGCTTGCCGTGGCGCCCCACGACGACGGTGCCGCGCGTGCGTGCACGCCGCCCCGCGCGCGCACGCTTGATGCGCGCACAGCGCCGCGCGCGCGCCTCCGTGGCGCGCGCCGGCACCCGCGCGCGCGCCACCCCCGATGTCGATTGCCGGCGACGGGCGCCGTTGCGCCCGCCCCGTGCGAAGCCGCCCTTGTCGCCGGCGCGCCGGTTCCGCGACGGGGGCGCAGGCCGCCACCCATCGCAGGGGGCCCTCCCCCTCGGCCTCTTCCTCTTCGTCCTCCTCCGAGGACGAGTACTCCCTTGCTCCCCGGGAAGAGAGCCCCGCCTCTTCGCGCCGCCGTACTCCGCGGCCCGCCGGCCGCGCGCGCTTGATGTCGCCCGCGCGCTTCCTCCCCCCGCGCGCCGCCCGCTCCTCGCTCCCGTTCGCGCGCCGCCCGCCGAGCGCACGGGAGTCGGTGGGTGGGCGGAACGGACTTGGAGACGGTAAAGCTCACCAGCTGCACACAGGGGCATCAAGGACGCGTCAGGTAACAGAAGCAACACCAAGAACCAAAACAAAAACAAGAACCAAACTCACCGCGGGCCGGTGGGGAGCATCTCGAGGTCCCATGGGGTCCGGTCCGCGCAGCATCGGCGTCCGGTGTCGACGGCGCCTCCGCGCCCCGGTGAGCGCATATGGCCGCCGAGGGGCGCCGGGAGCATCCGCGACCTCGCCGTATCGACGGGGTTGGCCGCCTGCTCGTCATCTCGAAGATGCAGAGCGGCCTCTCCATCAAGGGCACGACCCGCCGTGATGGAGGAAGGCGAGGACGCCCATCGCGTTCAGCCCCCGCCCCCGCCCGCGGCGCCGCAGGCGGCCAGGACCGACTCCCCGCCACCCTCTCGATGCCGGGCCATGGACACCCCCGTAGCCCCAGGAGTCGCCCTCTCCTTGAACACCCGGCCGGTAGGGGGGGGAGGCCGGGCTCGGCGTTGCGCAAGTAGAACCATCCCCGCTCCCAGCCGGCGTTGTTCGTCGTCATGGTGCAAGGGTTGTAGACGTTCTTGAATTGCCCCCGCAGGGCAAGCGACATCCCACCGGCGCGCACCGCGCGGCGGGTCCTCGGCTCCGTCGTGGGCTGCGTGAAGAGCTCCGCGCGGAAAAGGTGAACCCGCAGCTCCCGCCTGACTCGGGATCCCTGTGTAGCCCTTCGCAGACGCCCACGTACGTGGCCGCCTGCAAAATCGCGTTGGGGGCGAAGTTGTGCAGCTCCACTCGGTAGTGGTGGCACATCGCCCGCATGAAGCAGCTCGCCGGCGCGTTGAAGCCCCGCTCGTGGTAGCAGATGAAGCTCACCACGTAGCCCTCCGGCGGGTTGGGCGCGTGGTCCCCCGCCGGCGGCACTATCCACTCCGCCGGGCGTCCATCTTCATTGGCCGCCACCGGCCGGCGGCGACCGCCGCCAAGGGCCGCCGGTCACCGACGACCTCTCCCGTGCGTAGGGGTCCAAGATCGTGAGGGGGAGGCCGAGGCGGCGCCATGAGGAAGGACAAAGGGAAGCGAGAGCGGAGGACAAGGAACGGAAGAAAGGCTCTAACAACGACACCGCACGGTGGCAAGGGCGAGATGAAGACGAAGGGGCAGGGGACTGAAAATGGTGAGGCGTTAAGGTAAAAAACCGCCGTCTCCTCCTCCCCTTAGATTTATAAGCCGACGGGCGAGCTCTCCGGAGCGGATGCCCCGCTCGCATTAACTGCAGGGAATCTTTCCTTCACGTCGATGGGCGGGCCCCACCACCAATGCAGCGGCCACATCACTGCAGGCGGGCCATAAACACGGCGAAGACCCACAGGGACCGAGGCAAGCCGTCACGTCCGCCCCGCCACGCCGCCCACTACGCGCGCGCGCGGCCGCGCCGCCAAAAAGGCGCGCCCGCGCCGCAAAACCGCGGCCTCGACTGCGAGGCATTTAAAGACCGGTCCCTTGCCAAGCAAGGAGAACCCTCGAGCGGGGCGAACCCCTGGCTCGAAACGAAGACGACCCTCGATGGGATATCGACGTGAGAAGGTCGCCCAGGGCCTGCTTGACGTAAAGGTGCACCGGCGGGTACCCATGCCACGTAAAACCCTCGAGCGGCACGAGCCCTTGGCTCAAAACGAAAACAGCCCTCGATGGGACATCGACGTGAGAAGGTCGCCCAGGGCCTGCTTGACGTAAAGCGGGCACCGCGGGTACCCATGCCACGTAAAACCCTCGAGCGGCACGAGCCCTTGGCTCAAAACGAAAGCAGCCCTCGATGGGACATCGACGTGAGAAGGTCGCCCGTGGCCCGCTGACGTAAAGCGGCACCGCGGGTACCCATGCCACGTAAAACCCTCGAGTGGCGCGGGCTCCTGGCTCGAGACAATATCAACCCTCTAAAGAGGGCACGCGCGTGAGAGGGTCGCCCAGGGCCCGCTTGAAGTAAAGCGGGCACCGCAAGCACCCATGCCACGTTGTGCTACCAACCAGCGCCTCAGGGATTGGCTCGCCCAGACCCCTCGACGGCCGCAAGCACAAAAGACGGGGCCGCTCAGGCGCGGCCCCGCACGGCCCTACTGATCAGAGGTTCGAAGCCTGACCCTCGACGGGTTCGAACAGGCGCCACAGATCGCAGAGTTAGGGACGACGAGGGCACGCGCATTCGAGTCGTTCCTCGAGCTCGTCAGCTCGAGGGTGCCCCACATGTCGTGTTCGAGAGCCAGCAAGGGCAGCTAGCCGGGGGATCCCACCGAGGGAGATCTTCCGCGCCCTCGGTCCCTATCGAACGGGACCGAGCCCCACCTAGCAAACCCACGCAAGCGCTTCCATGGACGTGTTCCCCGACCGCGCAGCCTCACCCTTATCGAACGGGGCATGGACGTCCACTTGAACCACCCGCTAGCAGCTCGACGAGGAATCCGCAATCCGCAACCCGCCCGATGGGGGTTGCGGAAACCTCACCCTCCGTCCCGCGGAGGACGGCGAGGGCGCGTTAAAAAACAAGTCGTAAAGCTCTACCCGATCTCCTCGAACGGGCCAAGGCTCGTGGGGCTTGACGCACGGCTACACCTCCTTGAAATTGCACCCGCCGGGAGACGCGGCGCAGCCGCGTGCACCCCCGAAGCCGGCCGAGACACCGCCGATGCCGTTAGAACATGTGCCACGCCCTCCGACCAGCCTCTCGCGGATACCCCCCGCAGGAGCAACCACACCCCCGCAGGCTTCGGGGGCTAGACCCGCGGGTCCGCCGACGCGGCCCTACGGAAAGCGTTCGCAAAAAAAGGGAGGGAAGAACGTCCTATCAGTAGGTTCCAACATCTGCGGGAGCCTCAATGGCAAACCCACAGATGCTCGGGGGCCATCGTCGCGACAAACCCCTAGGGGTCCCCTTAAACAATGGGGAAACCCTCACTTAAAACCCGCAACGAAACCGAACATGCTAAGCCTAACCGCATGCGCCGCCTAACCATGCAGACACGGCCCACGCCGCAGGGACCCCGACGGCCCATCAAGGCGGCCCTCTTCAGAGATCCCGCCGAGCAGCTCCGCCCCGCTCGAGGATGCGCGCCCCTCGGGCGGGCTCCGCCCCGTTCGAGGGGCGCACCTCCCTCGAGCAGGTTCGCCCTCGCCGAGGGCTCGCTCCCCCTCGAGCGGGTTCCGCCCCCGCTCGAGGGTACGTCCCGCCCTCGGCCGGGGTCCGCCACGCCGAGGGCGCCCCTCACGCGTGCGCCGGCCCCCCGTACACGGCATTTAACGCCCGACACCGGTGGGACGACGCCATCATGCGCCCGGCTCGCGCCCCGCGCCGCCGCACCAACTCCCGCAGAAGGAGCCCATCCCCACCACCGTGGGGGGGACCGTGCGCGCGGCCGGTGTCGGGCCCCGTGACACCGCGTGCCTCGCTCCAAAGAGGCGGCTAACGCGCCGTACCCCTCGAAGGGGGGCCGGCGCACCCTCGATTCACTTTCTCGTGACCCTACGGGGTTAGGGGTGGAGGCGCTAGACCGGCGGATCGTCATCCCGGCCACCGTAACGCATGGCCGCCGTCCCCGTGCGTGTGCGCACGCCGTGCGCCGTAGCAACCACTCCAACACCGTGAAGCGCGTTGGGAACGGGACGCCGTTTTACCTACTCCCGTGCCCCGTACAAGCCAACGCCGCACCTCCCTCGAAGCCTACCAGAGGATGTCGCCACCATCCGCCGCCCTCCTACCCTCGAACCGCCACTGTTCGGGTACGAGGTAGGCCATCATGGCCGGATCGCTCGCGAAGATCGTCCGGACGGCCGCCCACTCTACAGCGTAGCGCGACGTACTCCCCCACGTAGCTAGATAGCGCGGCGCGCATGTAACCCGCCTCCCCCTTGATCTATAAAGGGGGGGGGGGGGGCGAACCCCCAGCCGCGGGGGAGACTCGGCAGCATACGAGCGCTTCACACACCACGTACTCATTCTCCCACAATATCTTCAGCCACTCCTCCAGGGACTTGGAAGCCCCGCTTCCTCTCCCGCCTTGCTTGTAGCCGCCCCACTACAGGCACCCCCGGTGCTAAGTAATATAGTGCCTTGAGCACGCCTCTGCTGGACGTAGGGCCCCCTCGGCCAGAACCAGGAAAAAATCTCTGTGTCATTTGTTACTTAGCATCGACCATTGAGGGATAGAACACGACGCTATCTACTGGTTAGTGTCGGGACCATATTCCGCACCGACAAGTGGGTACACACTCAGCTTCAGGCGCATGGTTCTCTCCATCATCATCTCCAGCTTCATCCTTCTCCTCTTCATAGAGATCCTCAGCCATCTCCTCATCACCTGCACATTCAAAGCCAACAGAGGTACATGGCATTGTCTCGTTGAATGTTACCTCGCACGTCTCCATGATTTTGTTAGTCTCAAGATTAAGCACTCTATAGGCTCTAGAATGGTTAGCATATCCAAAGAAAATCCCATCACTAGACCTATCCTCAAACTTGTCGAGTCTTCCCTTCTTAAGAATAAAGCACTTGCAGGCAAAGACTCGGAAATGACTCACCTTGGGTACCCGACCATGCATAAGCTCATAATAGGTCTTCCTCTTGAAAGCTCACAATAAAATCCTGTTGGAGACATGACAGGCCTTATTGACCGCCTCAGCCCAATACCTCCTAGGAGTCCTGTGCTCATCGAGCATCGTCCTAGCCATCTCACAAAGAATCCAATTTTTCCTTTCCACGACTCCATTTTGAGGGGGCACAAAAGGGGTCGAATACTGATGCTCAAGACATAGATCACGACAGAAGGCATCAAAACGAGAGTTCTTGAACTCTGAGCCATTATCACTGCGGATAGCTCGAATGGCATTCTCATGCCTCTCGTTCTTCAACCTCATGATCAGATCTCGAACAAAACCAAATGTCTCACTTTTGTCCTTCAAGAAAAACACCCAGGCATAGCGAGAGTAATCGTCCACCACAACAAGGACATACCACTTCCCACCCACCGAGCAAACTCGAGCTGGCCCAACAAGGTCCATATGGAACAGCTCTGTCTGACGCTCGGTCATGACATCGGTCAGGGGTGGATGGGGAGTGGCTACCATCTTGCCATGCCTACACGGAGTACGTACCAAATCCTTCTCAAACTTCAACTTCGGCAATCCTCGGACAAGGTCAAGACCACTCAAGCGTGAAACCAAATCAAAGCTCAAGTGACCAACCGCCTATGCCATTTCCACAACTCACAAGAAGGACCAGCCATCAAACAACGAGCAGGACCCAAAGAACGAGAGAAATCGCCCGCAAATCCGACCCTGGGATGATCATACAGACAAGATCACCTCGAGAATCCAGCAAACGAGACTCACCAGACTTGAAACGCACCTCCAAGCCCTCATCAAGCAACTGAGAAACCGAAAGGAAATTGAAACCCAAAGACTTCACAAGAGCAACCCTCTTTAATGTTACCTTGTCACTCACATGCACTACACCCTCAAAAATCACCCTTCCTCGTCCGTTGTCTCCAAACGTGATGTACATATTTTCCTTCACTGGGGTGAGGCTGGAGAACCACTTCTTGTCTCTTGTCATGTGTCGTGAACATCCGGAGTCGATCAACCAAATGTTCTCCAAGCCTCTTGCCTGCCGTCAACAACAAGAATGAGAATGAGCCAACGACTCGACACTAGGGTTAGCACAAAGAATGTTGAACCAGTTGTCGAGCTATCTCGCTCAAAAGAGGGGTTAGCAAACATCATTCCCTTACCACCAAATTTCCCATGTCCCATGGAAGGAGTACGAGCACCACGAGGGGGAAAACGTGGTTCGTAGTTCCTCTGGAACCCAAAGTTATGATCATCTCCCCTAGACTTGTATTGAGGACGAGTAGGGGGCCGTCCCAAAGAAAACCACCACGAACCCGACCAAACCTCTCACCAGCACGCACACCGTCATCTCTCCTATCAAACCTCTGACCACCACCTCTGTGTGGGAACCTACCACCTTGAGCTCCAACTCTACCAACATTCCTCACACTTCCCACACCCCGTGGAAGTGGCACTCTAGGCTCAGGAATACCATGAGACTGGCGATATTTGTCCTGGTTTGCTTGCTCCCTAGCAAGCCTCTCATCCCTCTTCCTCTTGTAGCAAAACTCTGCTAGATGCCTCTCCTTGCCACAATACTCACACCTGAAGGGGATGGGTTTTGGTTTTGACTCTGGCTTCTCTCTAGGCTTCACACCCTTCTCACTCACAAACTTCACCCAGCTTCGGAAGTCATTTGCTTTAGGTGGGAATTTGGGTGGATCTTGGATTGTGTCAAGCTTGTTGCAAAGGTGGTTGGGCTTTGGTGTGAAAGAGTTCTTGGGTGCTTTTGGAAGTGGAACTTGGATGTCTCCCCGATCACCTCAAACTCGGGGGTGGACTCAACACACTTCTTATACACACTCTCCCCACTGTTTTCTCCCACTTTCTCACCCAACTTCTCAAAACCCAAACCACGACCATCCGCTCTCTTGAACTCCTCAATCTTGATTTTAAGTTGAGGTTCCTGCCCAGACAACCAACCCAACACCTTCCTCAAAGAATCATTCTCCTCATAGATGACATACAAATGGGAAGTAAGTCCAAGATTGCGCAAAGTAACCTCATCACATATAGTGCATGCATTGACAACAGGAGATTTCAAAGAAGCTTCCAAAGTGCTAATGGAAGAACGAGCATCAACAAGCTTAGCATGCATAGTAGGACATGATTTACAAGCACCAAGCAAAGTGGGTCTAGCCTTAAGCTCATCATACTCAGTCCTAAGAGCATCTAGTTTAGCCAAAGTGGAAGCATTCTTCTCATTAAGCAATTTGATTTCATTCAACCATGCTTCACATTCAGGACATTCAACATCATCAGAAATGGTAGGAGTAAGTTTCAAAGAGTCATTCTCAAGTTTCAATTCAAGCAATTTAGACTCTAACTCTCCTACTTTCTCACTAGCATTCTCAAGTTGAGCCCTAAGATCTTTCCTCATCTTCTTGGCATCCCTCAACACACTATCACATTTGTCAATCAAGTCATTCAACCTAGTGATCTCAGCAAGCAAAGTGTCGGGGTCACGGTTTACCTCATCCTCTGAGTCGGAGTTGGTGTCTTCCTTCTCGTCCTTCTTGCTGCTTGAGCTATGGGCCATGCCACAAAAGCCTCCAAGTGCCACACAGCTCAAACCACTGAGGTTCCAACTTGCATTCTTCTTGCCCTTGCGCCTCCCGGCGTCTTCATCCTCACTGCTTGAGCTTGAATGCGCGTCGCTTGAGCTTGTGTCGATGTCGCTTGCACCGGCCACAATGTCACTTGCCTTGTCCTTCTTGTGGCCGCCCTTGCTCGGTCACCGCTTGTCCTTGTCCTTGATCTTGGACTTGCTGTAGTGCTTGCCCTTGGAGGAGTACTTGTCTTCACGCCTCGGGTGCACCTTGTACTCGCTCATCTTGTACTTGTTCTCCTCCGCTTCCAGGCACTCGACGATGAAGTGTCCACGCTTGCCACACTTCTAGCATGTCCCCGAGCTCCGCCTTGCATTCCTCCAGTTCTCATGTAGTCGATCAAACCTCCTTGAGAGCAAGGCCGCTTCCTCCTCACTCAAGACATCGAACTCATCATCTGAAATAGACATGAGAGAAGACAAGGAAAACTGTCGACAGGAAGGGTTAGTGTTGGCTTTGCTCTTTGATCCACCCACAAGAGCAAGACTATTATCAGTCGAGCCCTCATACCTGGATTGCAACTTCCTATCAACCTCAGACTACTTGAGCTTAGAAAAGAGATCATCCAACTCAATGGTCAAGTATTGCCCGGACTCCTTGATGGCCTCAACCTTAGCACCCCAAACATTTTGGTCGAAGATATTGAAGGACCGATTAGGCGACCAAAGAGGGGGGGGAGTGAATGGGAGCCGGTAAAAATTCTTCTCGAAGGAGATTGAAAATCCGACAAGATGAACTCGCCCGGTCGGACCCCCAAAATCACACGCTCCGCACTTCTACCTTCCGTTTGCCAAAACCACGTAGCCACTGGAGTGCTACTGGTCCTAGGAACAAACTCTACCAGCAACCTCACCACACACGCACCCACGACAGCGGAAACAACTCGAAAGCCGGCTGTCCGCAGGGGGCGGTTAGACCGGTATAGGGGGTCGTTAGACCGCCCTCCACAAGGCAACCAAAAAATCCTCCAAAACACCTCTTCCGAGCACCAAAACGCACCATAGTTTCACCAACAGAGATCTCTAGTCAGGGCCATGCTAGCTACCGTAAAATCTTGGCGAAAACAAAAATCCACCCGTGGGCCTAGGGGCGGTTAGGATCCGGCTACCGTGGGCGGTCTAACCTCCCGTACCCAAGAACGAACTCCAACCAAGATCACCTAGCAAACGGCACAAGAACGACCCGAAATTTCACCCGTACGCTCCCTCCGATCAATGAGAACAAACTCACGAGGAAAATCCAGCCAAACAAAACTTTGACCTCGGAAAGCCTAGGGCGGTTAGACCACCCCTCCTAGCGGTTAGACCGCCTCTCCCGTAAAAAACAACCGCGGGTCAAACCCCTAACTTCCTCACGCCCGATCTCCCGAATCACTCCACGGATTGCAGCGAAACTTTGGGATTAGCTGGGTTACCTCCTGGGCAACCTCTACCTCAAAGGAATCGCCCAAATCGCTCACAATCAAGAGGAATCGAAGAAATCGCCTCTCTAGGTCAAGAACTCGCCCAACTCGAAAAACCACCAAATCGAGTCCGATTCAAGAGAGATTGGGGGCAAAGTCACCGGCCAAAGAGGCACAAGATCCTCATACATGACACCCACCAAAGACCCCAAGAAATCGTCCTCAAAACACCGCCAACCAAGAAGGACGGGAAAATCAACACCAAGAAGGACGGGAAAACCACCTTGAGGAACAATGCCGAACCATCTATACATACCATGAAGGTTCGTACAAGGTCTAGCTTGCCACCCAAACATCCATCCCTCTCTCTAGATCTCACATGAAGCTCTCAAGCTAGTCCTAGGAAAACAAGGGAAAATACGGACGAAAATGGAAAAACAAATGAGCTAGGGTTCCAAGAGTTGGCTGCCATCCACCCACTCAATCAGTATATATGGAGGCACCCAAAAGACTAAACTACCTTACTTAAAACTAGGAATACAAGCCCCTCGAGGGCGACTCGAAGTCTTCAGATTCTCTTCATTGGACGGAAGCCCGGCGACCGCAACCTGCTTAGCCTCGACGCAAGCCTTGCGATCACGATGCGTGTCCTCCGCTTCGAAGCCTATCGGCGTCGGCGGCCAGGGCGGTCAGACCGCCCCCCTAGGCGGTTAGACCGACCTGGGCAATCTGACTGACCCCAGGCGGTCTGACCGCCCCTCCTGGGCGGTTGAACGGGCCTGGGGTGGCCGTACCTCCTCGTCGAGTCTTCGGCCTCGGTTTTGTGGCTCAACCGAGTAACCCAGTGGTTTTCTGGTGAACCATTGCAAACCCCGCGAACTCGGTGTAGCCTCCGCCAATCTCCACTCATGACTCGGCTCCCACTTAGTCCCATCTCGACCTTGGTTTTGAGGCTATACCAAGAAACTGTCCACGACTTCATCTTGCTGTTCATGCCACCATGCGGCCCGCACTTGACCCCACTGGCCATCGGGTCCCTCGAACGTAGCCTACTTGTCTTCTCCACACCTGGAGGCCTCACCGGCAACGACCTTTCGCGCTTGTTCTTCACCTACACCAACACGAGTCAAGCCGCAACCTGCACCTGCAATACTTAGCCAAGAATCAGTCCACACAACGTTGTCAATCACTCATCACACAAGGAAGCGACCATCCACCGGTCCTCGAACCACACATGGTCCTCAATCTCCCCCTTGATGAGTGCATTGACAACATCCACATGAAGTAACACGAGAGAAAAGGAAAAGAAAAGAAACAAATAAAAAGAAACCTCAACAAGCGATCGAAAGCCAAAGAAAGGCGAAGAGCAAGATCACTTGAAGAATACAAGTCTCGAACCCCTTAGGCAAGGGCAACGACTCGTCACATCCGAGACAAAACCATGCTCAAACAAAGAGCGCGAACCACCGAACCAAAACTCAAACACCACAAAAAGCTCCCCCTGCACATATGCAAGCTCCCCCTGAGCCACAAAGACACTTCCCCCGAACAAATGCAGCAATGCAACACGGGAGTGCAAGAAAGAGCAAAAACCGCTCAACATGCCCGGGGCGGTTAGACCGCTCGCACAGGGCGCGTTAGACCGCCCGCTCCCCGATCCGACCGCCCGGGGCGGTTAGACCGCCCCAAGAGACCGGCCCTGCACCAAACTGCTCAAAAACTTCCCGAACCAATTGGAACACCTTCCAAACACTCCCAGGTGCCCAAAACATGCACAAACTTGTCCCCCTTGTTGACAATGCATGAATCAAGGCAAAATGCGAAAAGTTTCAACATATAGCTTCTCAAATATACAAAATTCATCACAAAGAGCTACACAAGTCCAAATGAGCAAGTTAGATACTCTACAGGTTCGTAATGACCTGAACTACATGATCACAAAGTTGCACAACCATTTGGCAAGACTGAAAAGGATTTGAGTAATTTTGCAAAAAGTTACTCTCTCATAAGCAAAAACCTAAACATGAGCAAAACATGACAAAATGGCAAAGCCACACAAACTTCATGCTAGGACAACCATTCTAATCATAAGACCATCACAAACACCCACAAGCACCTCTTGTCATGTCAAAGACACCGAGCCATGTGCCTACTTCTATGTATGAGACTTCTCATTGGTAGGCATCATGCAACAGTTTACTACCCAAAGCAAATTAATTTCAGCACATATGACATGGGAGCACATTTTCCAAGCATTTTACATTTCATTTTCAGATTTATAAATGGTACATGAAATGTCTTTGCGACAAAAAGGAACTTATGCCCCTCCATAAGATGGCAAATGATTCATGATGGCAAATGAGCCTTTGGCCCCATATGATCAATAAACTAGAAATCCAACCACAAATTAAGCATAGAAAAGCCACTAAAGAATGTCAAGATCATATAAAGGCATTTACACATGAGAGAGCATATATGTAACATTTTTCAAAAACATAGCCATCACCCATGGATTATTCACCAAGATCTTCAAGAGCTAAGCCAAACTAACCATAGCATACCAAACAAGCTCACAAAGACAAATATAGCATCCCATGGTGAACAATGTATATAGGAGAAGCTTTTCCTATCCAATGCATATGATACAAAATGCATGCAATCTAAGATTCAAAGATGCCTATACATCATGTTACATATGCTATGCCAAATGCAGAGAACCGAAGACGGAGGTGCAGCAGCACCAGACCGGTCTGACCGGTGGGACTGGCCAAGTCGACGTGTGGAATTCTGTAGGCTCGGTTTGGTTTTTCCCCTTGCGTTTCTCGGGTCGAGAAGATGGTGTGTTGGTTCCTAGGTCCAGTGGCACTCCAGTGGCTACGTGGGCATGACCAACCTTGGTAGTGAGTCGGAGACGTGTGTTGGAAGCCGTGTTCATCTTGTTGGAGTGTCGATCTCCTTCGAGAAGAATTTTTATCGGCTCCCATTCACTCCCAAGCCCCCTCTGCAGTTCGCCGTATCGGTCCTTCAAATCCCCACCACCGCAGCCACACCCATGGCCGAACCCACCATGGCCGAATTCGCCACCCTCATCCAACCTCGACGCCAACATGAATGCCAAGATCGATGGCGTTCAGCAGCAGGTCACCAGCCTCCAGACCAAGGTCGACGCCATCCAGGGCGCCTCGTCCAGCACGTCGTCAGGCTCCTCCTCCGGCACGGGCGAACACCACAGCGATCGGCCGCCCAGGTTCCAGAAGATGGACTTTCCCCGCTTCGACGGGAAGTCACACCCCCTCGCGTTCATCAACAGGTGTGAATCCTTCTTCCACCAGCAACGCATCGCCGAGGAGGAGAAGGTCTGGATGGCATCCTACAACCTCTAAGACGGCAGCGCGGGCATTTGTGGTACATGCGGGTCCAGCGCGAGGAGGGCACACCGCCATGGCGCCGCTTCACCGAGCTCCTCAATCTGCGCTTCGGGCCGCCGCTGCGATCTAATCCGCTCGGCGAGCTGGCGGCCTCTGGCCTGCTTGGATCGGTCGTCGAGAGTACCGGGAGCGCTTTGAAGCACACAGCGCGCGGGTACTCTTTCCGAGGCGCAGAAGGTGCAGCTGTTCACAGCAGGACTGCAGCCGCCGCTCAGCCTCAACGTCGAGATCCACAACCCTCAGTCGCTCGCCGTCGCCATGAGCCCCTCCTCGCAAGGTGGAACTTCGCGACCAGTGCGCCGCCCCGGCAGAGGCGCGCGCGCGTCTCCCGGCGTGGTGCTGCTCCACAGCGCCACCCAAGCGTGGCGTTCTGGGGGCGCCTCCATCGTCGACGGCGCCCCCACCTACACCAGCCACAACGACAGCGACGGATGGCCGCGCCATCAAGCGGCTCTCCCAGTCGGAGATGGAGGAGCGGCGCCGCCTCGGGCTCTGCTTCAACTGCAACGAGAAGTTCGGGCGCGGGCACAACCGGGTGTGTCAGCGCCTGTTCCTCATCGACTTCGCCGACGTGGACGACACCGACACCGGTGAGACAGCCGACGAGACGACGGAAGAACCCATAATCTCGGTGCTGGCGATCTCGGGCGTCCGCACCAAGGAGACCATGCAGCTGGCGATCTCCATTGGCGAGGCTGCTTCCGCGCCCTCATGCTCGAATCCACCCACAGCTTCATCACGGAGGACGCTGGCGTGCACCGGCCCTCACCTCGCTCCGCGTGGGGGGATGCGCGTCCACCCACGGTCCTTGTGGGCAGACGCGTGGCTTGCGCCTCGGGGTCTACAGCGACACTCCGCTTGTCATCGGGCGAGCACTTCTGCACGCCGACTTCTACGCCCTTCCCTCGCCACGGAGGAGCCCCGGCTCCATGAACATCTCTGCTCCTACTTTGACTTCATCGGCACCTACCTTGTAGGAGCACGACACCGACCCGGCCCTGCGCGCACTCCGGGATAGGATGCGCGGATCAGGCCGCCCCGTGGTCCCTCGTCAACGGCATGGTGGCGTTCGCGGGCCCTGTACATCCCTCCGACGTCGCCGGCGTGCTACAAGAGGTCATCCTTCGTCCGCGATGGCCATGAGGGCGTCCGGCGCACGCTCACGCGTCTGGCGGCTTCCCTCCCCCAACCTCCGCACCACCATCCAGGACTTCATCCGGTCATGCTCCGTCTGCCAGCGGCACAAATCCGAGCACCTTCACCCGGCCGGGCTGCTCCTGCCCCTTCCTGTACCAACAACGGTGTGGGCGGATGACTTCATCGAGGCGCTGCCACGCGTGAATGGGAAGTCCGTCATCCTCACCGTGGTGGACAGGTTCAGCAAATCCTGCCACTTCATTCCGCTCGCTCAACCATATTCGGCAGAGTTGGTGGCGCAGGTCTTCTTTGCAGAAATTGTTCGCCTCCGCAGGGAGTCTCCCTCGGTCCTTGGTCTCCGGTCGGGACCCGGTGTTCCGTCACGTTACGGCGGGAGGCCCGTCGCCTCACCAGAGCACCAAGCTGCACATGACCTCCGCGTTTCATCCGCAGTCCGACGGCCAGACGGAGGCAGCCAACAAGATCATCGTCATGTACCTCCGCTGCCTCACGGGTGATCGTCCTCGACAACAGCTGCGGCCGGGCGCCATGGGCGATGCGTCTACAACACGACTTTCCGGTTGCGCTCGGAGGACACTCCGTTCCGCGTGGTCTATGGTCGCCGATCCGGCGGCTCCGATCCTATGAGCCCGGGGACACGCGGGTGGCGGCGGTGGCCCGCTCCATGGCGGACAGGGATGAGTTCCTGGCCGACATACACGGTCGGTTGTAGCAGGCCCAGGCGGTTTACAAGCTGCACTACGATCGGCGTCACCGAGAGCTCAAGTTTGTGGTTGGCGACTGGGTTTGGCTTCGCCTTCGTCATCGTGCGCCGGCCTCCTTGCAGTGGCCTCCTCGACAAGTACGCCCTCGCTACTATGGGCGGGGGTCGGCGCCATCATCGACGTCGCCTACGCCTTGAGTTGCCGGCCCGAGCTCGTCTCCATGATGTCTTCCATGTTGGGCTACTCAAGCGCTTTGTGGGTGTGCCACCGGAGTTGCCACCTGCTCTCCCACCAGTTCACCATGGCGCAGTGGTGCCGAAGCCGGAACAGGCGGTGTGCGCCCGTTTGGCCCGTGGCGTCCGTCAGGTTCTCATACGTTGGAAGGGTGAACCTCCATCAGCCGCTACTTGCGAGGATGTGGACAGCTGCATCGACAAGTACCCAGCCTTGTAGCTCGAGGACGAGCTGCTCGTCGAGGGGGGAGAGATGTCATGTGGGGCCGGCACTACCGAGCGGCGGGGCCGAAACCCGAGGAACCGCGGCCCACTTGATCCACGGCGCCATCTCGTGGCTAGATTTAGGGATTTGTTAGATAGATTTTATCCCTTTGTTAGCAGATTTAGTTGAATTTGGCTTGGGTTAGGGGCTAGTGGCCCATTTAAATACTTTGTATCCGGTGCTTTGAGAATCAGAAAAAAATTGATCTTCTCCAACCTAATTCTCTCTAGTCTCCCCCTTCACCATTGGGCGCACGGCCACAAGCGCGCCGCCCCTACCGGTTCAGGCTACGGCTCCCGTAGCCGGGCGCCACCGTCTTGGGCGTTGAGGCCCTTGACATGTGCATTTTTAAAACACATAGCTATCAACCATGGATTATTCATCAAGATCATCAAGAGCTAAGCCAAACTAACCATAGCATACCAAACAAGCTCACAAAGACATATATCTTATTCCATGGTGAACAATGTATATGAGAGAAGCTTTTCCTAACCAATGCATATGATACAAAATGCATGCAATCTAAGATACAAGGATGCCTATACATCATGTTACATATGCCATGCCAAATGCAAGAAATGCGAAAGGAAACTATACATATGCTACAAAAAAGAGCTCCCACACACCCAACTCAAAAAATCAAACACACACCAAGTTGCCCCCGCAAACGAGTAAAAGTTTCTTGATCTAGGGGTTTGGTGAAAATGTCAGCTAGTTGGTCATGTGTGGGTACATGGATCAAAGCTATCTTTCCTTTCTCTACGTTGTCTCTCAGAAAATGGTACCTCACTTCTATGTGCTTGGTTTTGGAATGGAGCCGGGTTCTTTGCAGCACTTACTTCGCCTTGGTGCTATCACACTGAAGTGGGACATGGGTATACTCCTCACCAAAGTCACTCATGGTGTATGAAATCCAAAGGAGCTGAGAGCAACAACTGCGGTGGCAACATACTTTTCTGCCTCGGTAGTGGATTGAGCAACACTCGATAGTTTGCGGGAAGACCAAGACACCAAAGAAGAACCCAAAAAGCGCCCAAGTCCCGAAGTGGACTTCCTATCCGGCCGACTTGCCAGCAAAATCCGCGTCTGAAAAACCATGAAGCGCCAAAGAAGAGGACGCAGGTACCAAAGGCCGAAGTCGGGAGTGTGACGCAAGTACACGAAAATTCTCTTCACCGCTACCGTGCGAAGTCCTCGGAGACGCTTGAAAACGAGCGCACGGACACACGAGAGCGCTATGTCGGCCTCGTCGCCGTCAAGTAGAGGTGACCGATCATGCTTCGGTACTCCTTCTAGTCCACATGTTCACCTTCCTCGTCCGCATCAAGAGCTGTAGTCATACTCATCGACGTCGTCATAGCCTTGGAATCTTCCATCTTGAACTTCCGCACGATGTCCTTGGTGTACTTGCTTTGGTGCACAAATGTTCCTTCCTTTGATTGTTTTGATTTGTAGCCCGAGAAAGAATTGCAACTCGCCCATCATGCTCATCTCAAATTCCCTGCTCATATCCTCTACAAACCTTGTAACAAGAGAGTTAAGAGACGAGCCACAAAGATAATATCATCCACGTACTGCACAATCGGGATATCTTTGCCTGCCTCGGCAAAAACAAGGTACGATCGACCTTCCCATCTCAAAACCTCTCTCAAACAGAACCCCCTCAACCTGCCATACCAAGCTCTAGGCACCTGCTTCAACCCATACAGCGCCTTCCTCAACTTGTACACCTGGTGGGGGTACTTCTCACTCTCAAACCCTGGAGGTTGCCTCACATACACTTCTTCCTCCAACACACCATTCAGAAAAGCACTCTTCACATCCATTTGGTGCAACTTGAACCCTTTAGCCACGGAAAAGGCTAGAAGGATCCTAATCGCCTCCAAACGGGCTACGGGAGCAAAGGTCTCCTCGTAGTCGATCCCCTCCTTCTGACTGAACCCCTGAGCAACAAGCCTCGACTTGTTTCTCACAACCTCACCTTTCTCTCCCTCTTTGTTCTTCCACACCCACTTTGTACCAATCGGCTTACACCCTGGAAGAGGGTCAACCAACTCCCAAGCCTGATTCCTCTCAAAGTTCTCCAACTCCTCATGCATGGTTAACCCAATTGTGATCAGATAGTGCGTGTCCAATGTCTTTGGGCTCAAAAGTAGCAACAAACGCAGCATGAGCGAAATGAGAATTGTTTCGAACCCTCGGCGGCAGGTGTAGTGCGTTCATTCGGGTCGGCCAGAGTCCTCGAAGCTGGGTGATCCACTTGTACTCGCCGGGAAGTTCTCGCCTCGATGCTACCTCCCCCTCAACATCGGCTTCTCTTCGTTCTTGATTTGTCGTAGGTGTAGTAGAGGGTCCGTCCATCACCATTGTCGAAGTAGTGGGTACATGTTCAGCCGGGGGCATTGCACCGCCATCTTCATCGTCTCCATGTTCTCCTCCTCCCGAAAGATCTCCTCGCCGAGCTCATCATCACCTGCACACTCAAAGACAAGCTGACTACGTGGATCTGTCTCGTCGACACCTCGCAAGTGTCCACGATTTGGTTAGTTTCAAGATTGAGCACACGATATGCTCTAGAATGAGATGCATAACCAAAGAAAATACCATCGACAGACCTAGCCTCAAACTTATCCAACTTCCTGCCTTTCTTCAGAATGAAGCACTTGCAACCAAAGACATGAAAGTGACTCACCTTGGGGGTGCGACCATGCATCTGCTTTCATCGCGTGTTTTGCTTGGCAGTAACGGCTCGAGGTAGATCCTGTTCGACACATAGCACATGACACACCGCCTCAGCCCAATACCTCCTCGGAGCCCTATGCTCATCAAGCATCGTCCGAGCCATCTCGCACAAGGTCCTGTTCTTCCTTTCCTCAACACCATGCAGGAGGTGTATCACGGACTCGAAAAGCGGTGCTCAGACCCAAGTCATGGCAAAAGGATTCAAAATGAGAGTTTCTGAATTCGAGCCATTATCACTGCGGATAGCTCATGTGGCATCCGTGCCTCTCGTTCCTCCTGACCCTCTGTGGCCTGAATCCTCAGAACAAAACAACGTCTCCCACCATCTCGAGGAAGGAATTTCCACATCACAGGGTAGTCGTCCACCACAACAAGAAACATTGCCCACCCTGGGGCGTCCTGCCACATTTCTGAGCTGTAAGAATCCATATGGGAGCCAGCTCGCAAGGATGCTCAGTCATGTCCTTTTTTTGTAGGCAGGGCGGGTGAGAAGAGGGCTACCATCTTGGCATGCCTACACGGCGCACAAACCAACTCTTTCTCAAGCCTCGGCCGTGGCAATCCTCAGACCAAGTGAGTTTTACTCAAGCGAGACAAAAAAGGTCAAAGCTCAAGTGACCCAGCTATATGCCACTTCACAACTCACTCGAAGAACCAGCCAAGAAACAACGCTCCACACCCGAAGACTAAGAAAAATCGGCCACGAAGCACGACCCTCGGGAACGACCATACAGACAAGGTCCCCTCGAGAGTCCAAAATCCGAGAACCACCTGGCCGAAACAACACCTCAAAGCCCTCATCCAACAACTGGGACACAGAAAGCAGATTGTACCCCAGCGATTGAACAAGAGCAACACGCCTAGGAAGTGATCTTGTCACTCACCTTAATCTCACCTTCTGAAAGCACACGCCCACGCCCATTGTCCCCAAAAGTGATGTACCTCTTTGTCACCACCAGGACGAGACTTGAGAACCACCCCCTGTCTCCGGTCATATGCCTCGAGCAACCGGAGTCAATCAACCAAATGTTCTTCAAGTCTCCCACCTGAAATTCAAAAACGAGCACGTGAGCGAACAAAACGACTCGGCCAGGGTTGGTAGCAAAAGAGTAAAACCTGTGCCGAGCCATTTGCTCGAAAGTGGGGTTAGCACCAGCAAAGCATCTCTCCTACCAAAGCTACCTCCACGAACACCACCACGGTAACAACCCTGGGCGAACCACCCCTCTGGATGGGGAGGACCAAAACCAAGAAAGAAGGCACCAATGGAACGTCCCTCCTCTCATTCTCAAAGCTACGACTCCTCCCATCTCTGTAGTGAACTCGGGGGAGAATGCCTAGCAACCTGACCACCTGCAAACTCTCCAGCCCAACAACCAGAACCCGACCTCCAAGAAACAACCCTCGCACACATGCGAGCTCGAAACCCAAGCTAGCTGCTGTCCGATCCACCGCAGAGTCCGGATAGGTGCCCCACACCCGGTCGACCGGTGTCTCCTGAAGGCAGCAGCACCTCCAACAGCCTTCCGCTCTCCCCAAGCCCGAACTGTCCTCACACTCGCCTTAGCCCTGGGCATCTGCACACGAGGCTCAAGTACACCATCGGAAGGGTGGTACTTGTCCTTGTTAGCCCACTCGGGTTTCTCTCCACTCCAACTCCTCCACCGGTTTCCCCACACTAGCCTCACTTTCTTTCCCATAGAACACTTTTCCTGAAGTGCTCACAAACTTGATGACTTTGCAGTCCATTTGTGGGTGTAGGAAACACGGGTGGAGGCAGGGTTGTGTCTGGTCGGTTCCTAAGATGGTTAGGTTTGGGAAATCATTTTGTGGTGGGTATTTGGTAGCTCCCGGGATATTCTCTCCATTTCCCTCACCAACCTTGCTTGCCCCAAGTCCCTCACCATCCTACCTCTTAAATGCTTCCTGATCATCATCCTCAATGAGGCTCATGACCAGACAACCAACCCATCAATTCCTGTTTCTAAGAGCATTCTCATCACCGCAAACGATCAACATAATGTGCAAGTTCCAATTTTTTCAAAGCATGCATTTCACAAGTAGAGCATGATGTAGGCATGGGTTCTTTCAGCAGCCTCAAGAGCTATTGTAAGCATGCATTTCATCAATCTTAGCATGCAAAACAGGGCAAGAGATTACAAGCACCTAGCAAAGCGAGTCTAGACTTAAGCTCGGCCACTTCAACCCTAAGCACATCTAGTTCCTCACACTTGGAGGCATGCTTCTCCTTAAACAAAGCAAGATCGGCAAGAAAGATGGAGCAATCAGCGCAATCAAGCTCATCCGAAACATCAGGGCTAGCATAAGGGAATCAATCTCAAGCTTGCTATCAAACACCTGTGTCTCTAATGACCACTCTAGTCACAGCATCTCGAGTGAAGCCCTAAGCTCTTTCTCCATTTTCTTGGCCTCTCTAAGCATGTCATCACGGTTATCAAACAAAGTGCCAAGCCTCTCATTCTCCCTAGCACAAGAAAGTTCATCACGCACCTCGTTGTGGAATCTGAGTCCAGGTAAATATGTGCTCTTCTTCTTCTTAGGAGCTCGACGCCATGGTGCGAAGCCGTCTCTCGTGGAAACGCTCAACCCGCTCAGGTTCTTGGACGACTTCTTGTTCTTGCGGCAGTCGCCTTCATCTTCACTGCTGCTCGAGCTCGAGGTGGGTACACCAGAACTTGAGTCGACGTCGCTCGCTCCAGCCATCGCTCGGGCCTTGCCTCGGTTCTCCCTTCTTCCTCGATCGTCGCTCGTCCTTGTACTTGTTCTTGCGCTTGCTCTTGTGGTCGCGCCTCGACCGGTACTTGCCATCCATCCTCGACTTGTGCTTGTAGCCGTCCTTGTTCTCGACCTTCTCCGGCGGTCGGCGGCGAAGTGTCTTGGCTTGCCGCCTTTGGAAGCATGTCCTCGTGTTCCTCCTCATGTTCACTCGGTTCTCGTGCAACTCTCGAACCGCCTCTTCGGAGAGCGCCAGCTCGTCCTCTCCAAGCACGTCGAACTCCTCATCTGGCACAGACATCAAGGAAGACAAAGAGAACATCCTGGTGGATGGGTTGGTGTTAGCCTTTCCTTTCGAACCACCAACGAGGGCAAGACTATGGGAATCGATCGGTCCCCGGCAGCGATCCATGCCCCTATCCACCTAAGCCAACTTGAGCTTCGAGAGCAGCTCGTTCACCGTCAGAGTGTCATACTTCTCTGACTCCACAATGGCCTCGAACTTTCCGCCCCATATTGTACGATCCAAAGAGTGTAAAAGCTTGACATTTCCCCATCATGATCATCGTACGGAGCACGTCCACATTGGCCCTCATGTTGTTCCACACAACAACCCGACGAACCTCTGAAACAAGGCATTGACGGACTCACTGGGGAGATGAGTGAAGTTCTCGTACTCTCTCCCGGTAGGTCGCATACATCCGTGCACCGAACACAGGCATTCCCAACATGAGCCTCCTTGACACCATCCAAATTCTACAAACCCAAGTGCTCGGTGTGCACTCGGTCGAACTCAGTGACACAAAGCACGAAACAAGTAGTCGACCGCCTTATTATTGGCGTTGAATCTGTCTCTCGATCCTGGAGCGAGGAAGCCCATCAATTTGGACATAGAGTATGTCCACCATGACATCCCAAAAGGATGCGACCCTTTAAAGCGGAGGAACGCACCCATCCGCTTACTCCACATGCGGTAGTTCTTGCCATCGAGTGTAGGACCCGAACCCCCGTTCCTGGTATGCCATCCTTGGATCTTAGACTGGCTAGAGTCAATAAAGACCCGAACCGGCTGCGATACCACTTGAAGGACCGAAACGGCGGAGCAGAGGAGGGGGAGTGAATGGGAGCCGATAAAAATTCTTCTCGAAGGAGATGGAAACTCCAACAAGATGAATGCGACGAACACACGTCTCCGACTCACTACCCAAGTTGGTCAACCCACGTAGCCACTGGAGTGCCCACTTGGACCTAGGAACCAACACACAACCTTGAGCAGGAAACGCAGCGGAACACCAAACCTCGAGTCTGAGACCAACACCGGTCGAGACCGGTGAGCACCACCGTCTGACGGTCCCTGCTGGTGAAACTAGGCAACTTTCACTAAGTCGCTCCCACACCGGTCAGACCGGTGAGACACACAGTTGGACGGTCACGGCTGAGAAAGCCCCCAAAGCACCAAACGGGCCAACCGACCACCAAACGACACAAACTCGAAACAGCAGCAACACAAGACAACGAACACACCCGGACGTTCACACGAGCAAAAACCCACCGGGTTGCACCGGTCGGACAGGTCAAGGCACGGTCAGACCGGTGTAACTTTGAAGCGGCTGGGATGAACGGCTGCCAGCCCCAGTCAACTCCGCCAAATCCAAGCCTCTATCTCCCGAATCGCTCCACGGACTTAGACTAGAGACTTTGGCGATAATAAGACACCTCATGAGGAGTCCATAGCCAAGTTTAATCCCACCAAAACTTGTCCAAAAAGGAGGAATCAGAGAAATCCCGCCAAGAACACCACAAACCCTAGAACTCGGAAAACCCCAAAATCGAGCCCATTTACTCACGAATTTGGGAGGGAATCACAGCCCAAAGAACCACGAAGGATTCCCACAAATTTCCCCATAAAATCCCCAAGAGCAAGGTCCTGAAAACAACCCAAAGAAATCACCAAGAGAGCGCTCCAAAGAAAATCACCACCAAGAACAACGGAAACAACACATCCAAGCCTTGAACCACGCCGAATCATCTATACATGCAACAAAGGTTCATACAAGGTCTAGCTTGCCGCCCGATCATCCAACCCTCTCACAAGATCTCACCATGAAGCTCTCAAGCTAGTCCTATGGAAATCCTAAGGAAAATAGGAAGGGAAAATAGGAAAGCAAATGAACTAGGGTTTCAAGGCTTGGCTGCCATCCTCTCACCTCTTGGGTTATATGGAGGCAACCGAAAGTCTAAAATGCCCTTTCCTAATAACTAGGGATACAAGCCCCTCAAAGGCGGATTTGGAAGTCTTCATGTCTTCACCATCGGACGGATGCCGGCGACGCACCTGCGTAGCCTCAACGCAAGCCATGCGGTCGACGCGTGTCCTCGCTTCGAAAGTCTCCGGCGGACTGCATCGTCGTACGGCGGTCGGGCCGGTGTCCCCACGGTCAGACCGGTACCCACCGGTCAGACCAGTACCTGGTCAGACCGGTCGGACCCACCGGTCGGACGGTCACCGCGCTCCTACGGCTTTCCGTCTTCGGTTCTTCGGTCTTGGCTTTGTGGATCAACCAAGGAACCGGTGGTTTACGTGAACCCACGGAACCCCCGCGAACTCGGTGTAGCCTCCGTAATCTCCACTCATGACTCGGCTCCCACGTAGTCCCGGCTCAACCTTGGTTTTGGGAAGCAACCAAGCTTCGTCCATGACTTCATCTTCTTGTTCATGCCACCATACGGCCGCACTTGACCCGTGGCCACCGGGTCCCTCGGGCAAGCCTACTTGTCTTCTCCACACTGGAAGCCTCACCAGCGACAACCTTTCACTCTTGTTCTTCACCTGCACCAACACCGAGTCAAGCGCATCCTTTTTTGCAATACTTAGCCAAGAATCAGCTCACACAATGTTGTCAATCATCACATCACACCAAGGAAGCGACCATCCACGGCCTCGAACCACACAAGGTCCTCAATGTCCTCGGTGAGGCACGAAAACAGGCACACAGACACACACTGAACTGTATGTGGCCTCGTCGCCGTCGAGGTAAGGAGAGGCCGATCATGCTCCGATACTCCCGGCGAGGGTCACTTGGTTCTCGGAGTCCTCGTCCGCGCCCAAAGTAGCCGTACTCCCCATGGGTGTCGACATAGGCTTTACATCTTGCATCTGGAACTTCCTCAACATGTCTTTCATGTACTTGGTCTGATGTACAGGTGTTCCGTCCTTCACTTGCTTGATGCGCAACCCCGGAGAATGCTCTTTGCGGCTCGCCCATCCATGCTTATCTCGAATTCCCCACTCATCTCATCGGCAAACTTGGCAACAAGGTTGTGTGACGGAAACCACCAAAGACAATATCATCCATGTATATCTGCACAACCAACAAGTCATTTCCATGCTTGAGGAGAAACAAGGTTTTATCCACGGTACCCATCAAGAACCCTCTACTCAAGAGAAAACCTCTCAATTTCCCGTACCAAGCTCGGGGCTCCTGTTTCAACCCATATAGAGCCCTTTTCAACCTGTACACTCTATGTGGATACTTCTCACTCTCGAACCCCAGTGGCTGCTTCACCGCCACCTCCTCCTCTACGGCCCCATTCAGAAAAGCACTCTTCACATCCATGATACAACTTGAATCCTTTAGCCATGGCAAAGGCTAGAAGGATACCGAATTTACTGCAAAGGCAGACCACGGGAGCAAGGTCTCCTCATAGTCGATCCTCTCCTTCCTGACTATATCCCTGAGCAACAAGTCTGGACTTATTCCTCACAACCATCCCATTCTCACCCTCTTTGTTCTTCCAAACCCATTTGGTTCCTATAGGATGGCAATTTGGAGGTGGTTCAACTAATTCCACCTGGTTCCTCTCAAAATTTTGCAACTCATCATGCATAGAATTGACCCAGTTTGCATTAGATAAAGCGTGTCCAATGTCCTTGGGCTCAAAGGTGGCAACAAATGCAGCATGAGCGAAATGAGAGAATTTCTGGACCTTGACCGCGTGGTACATTCGTCGATGTCCCCAATGATACTATATAGGGGATGCACTTCTTGAATCCGCTGGGGAGCCTCACGCCTTGAGACTACCTCCCCCTCAACCTCAGCTTCTCTCGCCTGGTCCTCTTGTTGCACCGTCGTTGTCCATGAAGTAGACGGTCCACCCTCCGTAGTGGTCGTAGGGGAAGTGGTAGATACACTCAGCTTCAGGCGCATGGTTCTCTCCATCATCATCTCCGGCTTCATCCTTCTCCTCTTCAAAGAGGTCCTCGACCATCTCCTCATCACCTTTTGCACATTCAAAACCAAAAGAGTACATGGCATTGTCCTGCGTCGAAGGTTACTTTTAAGTCTCCGCAGTTTTTGTTAGTCTCAAGATTAAAAGCACTCTATAGGCTCTAGAATGGTTAGCATATCCAAAGAAAATCCCATCACTAGACCTAACCTCAAATTTGTCAAGCTTTTCCCTTCTTAAGAATAAAGCACTTGCAGCCAAAGACTCGGGGAAGCCAGCTCACCTTGGGTGCCCGACCATGCATCAGCTCATAACAGGTCTTCCTCTTGAAAGCTCGCAATAAAATCTGTTGGAGACATGACGGACGTATTGGCCAGCCTCGGCCCATTACCTCTAGGAGTCCTGTGCTCATCGACATAGGTCCTAGCCATCTCACAAAGAGTCCGATTTTCCTTTCCACGACTCCATTTTGATGGGGCACAAAGAGGGTCGAATACTGATGCTCAAGACCTAGATCCGACGAGAGGCATCAAAACGAGAGTTCTTGAACTACGAGAGCCATTATCAACTGGGGATAGCTCGAATAGCATTCCCATGCCTCTTGTTCTTCAACCTCATGATCAGATCTCGAACAAAATCAAAATTTCACTTTTGTCCACTAAGAAAAACACCCAGGCATAGCGAGAGTAATCGTTGGACCGATACGACGAACCGGAGAGGGGGGGTGAATGGGGCCAGATAAAATTCTTCTCGAAGGAGATGGAAACTCCAACAAGATGAACACGGCTTCCAACACACGTATCCGACTCACTACCAAGGTTGGTCAAGCCCACGTAGCCAGCAGGTGCCACTGGACCTAGGAACCAACACACCACCTTCCGACCGAAAACGCGGCGGAAAAAACCAAACCTCGAGTCTACGAGATGAGGACCCGGGGAGTGTCCCGAGTGGTCGATGGATGGCGAAACCACGGTGATGAGTGATTGACAACGGGTGTTGGACTGACTCTTGGCTTAGTGCGCAGGTGTGGCTGCGGCCTAGGTCGTGTTGTTACGAGGTGAAGAACGGGGCGCGAAAGGTCTTCGGCCTTGAGGGGCCTCGAAGATGGAGAGACAAGTAGGCTCGGTTCGAGGGACCCGGTGGACAGCGGGACTGGGTGCGGGCCACATGGTGGCGACACGAGCAAGATGAAGTCATGGACAGATGAGCCGGTGCACGGTGGCGGTCGGAGTCAAGTGGTTTTTGACGGGGAGGGCCGGACCCAGAACACGCGGGGTTTGGTGGTTTGCCCACAAAACCACCGTGAGGGCCCGGTTTTTCTTGGTTTGGGCCTCAAGGAAACCAAGTCCGAGGACCCAACACAACGGAGACGGGATCCGGGCGTGTCGGGAAGCTTCGAGGCGGAGGACACGCGGCGCGATCGCATGAAGCTGGGGGCGTCGGGAGGACGCGGGGTGCGGCAAGCGTGGCCGTCCGTCTGCAGAACCCACAAACATTACCTAAATGCCCCCGTGGGTTGTATCGCCAGTAGTTATGTTAGGGGTGGTCGAGTCATTTACCACTCCGGCGGGACCTGATATATAAGCCATGAGTGTGTGTGGATAGCTCCCTCTCTCCGCGACTTAGGGTTTCATTTCCTCCCTCCCTCTTTCTCATTTCGTAGCTATTTTCCTTCTGTTTTCTCTAGGCTAGCATGAGAGCTTCATGAGAGATTTGTTGAGAGGGATGGATGCTAGGGCGGCATGCTAGACCTTGTGAATCTTTCCTGGTTTGTATAGAATTCGGGGTTGTTTTTTCGTGGCTTTTCGTGCTTGTTTTTCGTGCCTTTGTTCCCGGTGTGATTAAGCGGATTCGAGTGGGTTTCTCCCCGGATTTCTTTAGGGAAACATGGATAGATGTCTTGTGCATCTTTGTGCTTGATCTTGTGCCCTCAAGCACTTCGGGAAACCACTTCGATTCGTGAGTTTTTCGTTCCGGTGGTCTAGCTTTTGGTGGTCTTTCGAAAGGATTCGCGATTCCGTTGATTTAGGAGTTAGGAGGCAAGATTTTGGGTTATAGCATCCTTTTGTGACGCTTTTCAAGTCCCCAAACCCTTGTCTCCATAAGCTTCAACCGTTTGGGAAATCCGATGATGATTTGGGAGAGTTGACTTTCCGGGGCCATTGTTTCCTACTACGGCCAGCACTGGCGGACCGTCGCGGGGTGTGGCGAGACGGTCCGCGAGGCTAGGAGTTGTCCGCGTGTTCGTCGTGTTCTTGCGTGCCTTTGTTTCGATCCGGTTTGGCTTTTGGTTTTTGGTTGTAGCCAGTTTGCGGACAGTCCGCACTCGAGTAGCGGACCGGTCAAGTAAGTGTGAATGACCGGAGCTTGGCGGACGGTGGATTTTTCTCGGAAGTCGCCACGGTGTTCGTTGTGTGTTTAACGGACGGTCCGCGGAGAGGGCCGGACGGTCCGCGACGTCGACGCAGACGGTCCGCGGTAGCAGGTCGGACAGTCCGCGCGGTTCATGTGAGCTTGGTCCACTGCTTGCCGGGCCGAGACCGATCCGCCGGGGAGAGCGTGAGCGAGTGTTGTTTGTTTCGATTCCTTCTTCCCTTTCTAGTGCTTCCGCGTGTGCTTCAAGGAATCGTTCCTAGGACTAGAGGTTGATCCATAACCTCGTGGTCTTGGCGATTGGTGTGTGATTCGATCCATCGCTCGTGTGTGACCGGGGCTTGACTAGGGTATAGGGCGGATTCTTTTGGAATGGTACTACTGGCTCCTATTCACTCCCCCCTCTCTAGTCGCCATCCCAGTCCTTCAACGAGACCAACACCGGTCGGACCGGTGAGCACCACCGGTCAGACCGGTCCCTGCTGGTGAAACTAGGCAACTTCCACTGAGTGGCTCTACACCGGTCAGATCGGTGAGACACTGCCGGTCGGACCGATGGCGGCACGAAAGCCCCCAAGGCACCAAACGGGTCAACCGACCACCCGCCCGACCAAACTCGAAATAGCAACAACACGGGACAACAACGAACACACCAAGACGTTCACCCGAGCAAAATCCCACAAGGGCTTGCACCGGTCAGACCGGTCAAGAGCACCGGCCAGACCGGTGCTGAAGCGACTCGGGATGAACGGCGCACCGCGGGTCAACTCCCCCAAAACCAAAACTCGATCTCTAGAATCACTCCACCGGACTTGAACAAGACTTTGGGGATATCAGGAACACCTCATGAGGAGTCCATAGCCAAGTTTGAAATCCCACCAAAACTCGTCCAAAAGGAGGAATCGAAGAAATCCTGCAAGAAAGCACTTCCAACCAGAACTCAAGAAACCCCAAAATCGAGCACCTTTACTCACGGATTTGGGAGGGGAATGTGGCCCGAAGAGCTGCGAAGGGTTCCCACAAATTTCCTTCATCAAATCCCCAAGAGAGAAAAGTCCCGAAAACAACCCAAAGAAATCACGAGAGAGAGGGCTCCGAATATCACCACCAAGAACAACCGGGAAAACACATCCAAACCTTGAGGAACCACGCCGAATCATCTATGCATGAAACAAAGGTTCGTACAAGGTCTAGCAAGCCGCCCAATCATCCATACCTCTCAACAAGATCTCTTCGTGAAGCTCTCTTGCTAGTCCTAAGGAAAACCTAAGGAAAATAGGTGGAAAATAGGAAAACTAATGAGCTAGGGTTCCAAGAGTTGGCTGCCATCCTCACCTCTTGGGTTATATGGAGGCAAGACCTAAAATGCCCTTCTCTACTAACTAGGGATACAAGCCCCCTCAAGCCCCTCAAGCAGTGTTGTTTGTTTTGATTCCTTTCTTCCCTTTCTAGTGCTTCCGCGTGTGCTTCAAGGAATCGTTCCTAGGACTAGGAGTTGATCCATAACCTCGTGGTCTTGGCGATTGGTGTGTTCGATCCATCGCTCGTTTGTGACTTAGGGGCTTGACTTGGGTATAGGCGGGTTCTTTTGGAGAAGAATTTTTACCGGCTCCTATTTCCCTCCCCCTCTCTAGTCGCCATCGATCCTTCAATTGGTATCAGAGCTTGGTGCCGGATTCTTTGCGACTTTGACAAGTCTCGAATCCTAAATGGCGTACGTTGAGCGGGGCGATCGCCGCACTTTGATGGCAAGGGTTACCACAAGTGGGCGCTCGTATGATGATCTTTCTTCGTGGGAAGTTTGTTGGATTTCATTGTGCTTGACAAGACCTATGCCTATTCTGGTCAACATCATACTGCCCCCATGGTGACCGATGCTGGTCTTGGAAGCGAAGTATGAGGCTAATGCAAAAGCGCGTTGATCACTTGGTCCGGAGCTTGTGTGATCTAGAGTTTGAGCGTGTTCGCCATTTGAATCTTGCTTGGCAAATTTGGGAAAAGTTGTTGGTTGCTCACGGTGGTGATAACCATGTGAAAGGCTGCGCCTCTTTGTCTCTTACCGGATGCAATATGAGAATTTCACTCCTCTTCCCGATGAGGACATTGATGCGATGTTTCGAGTTCACCGCCATCGTGAACAACATGAAGAGCTAATGTTGAGGATTTTCCGTACATAGAGCATGATCAGGCTTTGAAGCTCTTGCATGTCTTGGACCCAAATGTTTGGGGGTGCTAAGGTTGAGGCCATCAAGGAGTCTGGGCATTACTTGACTATTGAGTTGGATGACCTCTTTCTAAGCTAAATCCATTTGAGGTTGACGGAGATTGCAATCCAAGCATGAGGGCTCGGCCCCGGCCTGTGGTCTTGCTCTTGTGGGCGGATCAAAGGGCAAATCTAACCCTTCCCGTCGACAGTTTTCCTTGTCTTCTCTCATGTCCATTCTAGATGAGGTGTTTGATGTGCTGGGCGAGGAGGAGCTGGCCTTGCTCTCAAGAAGGTTTGAACGACTTACACGAGAGTCGGAGGAACGCAAGGGCGGAGCTCGGGGGCGTGCTACGAGTGTGGCAAAACGTGGCCACTTCATCGCTGAGTGCCCGGAAGCGGAGGGGGAGAACAAGTACAAGGTGAACGAGTACAAGGCGCACCCGAGGCGTGAAGACAAGTACCTCCAAGGGCAAGCACTTCAACAAGTCCAAGAGCAAGGACAAGGACAAGCGGCAGAGCAGAGCGGCTACAAGAAGAACAAGGCAAGGGCGATGGTGGCCGGTGCGGCGGTGACTCAAGCTCAGAGTGAGGAGCAGTCAAGCTCATACAGCGAAGATGAAGACGCCGGGAGGCGCAATGGCAAGAAGAGTGCAAGCCGGAACCTCGGCGGGGTACAGCGAAAATTTGTGTGGCCGCTTGAGGGCTTTTGTGGCATGGCCCATAGCTCAAACGACAGAAGAGCAGAAGACGACGGCTCCGACTGGGAGGAATGCAGTGCAGCAGTGACCCCGACTCTTTGCTTGCTGAGATTGCTAGGTTGAATGGTTTGCTTGACAAAGCCGTAGATAGTGTGCTTAGAGATGCCAAAGATGAGGAAAGATCTTAGGGCACAACTTGAGAATGCTAGCGAGAAAGTGGGAGAACTAGAGTCAAAATTGCTTGAATTGAAACTTGAGAATGACTCTTTGAAACTTGCTCCTACTACTCTGATGATGTTGAATGTGTTGAGTGTGATCGTAGTTGAATGAGATTAAGCTGGCTTAATGAGAAGAATGTACCTTGGCTAAACTAGATGCTCTTAGGACTGAGTATGATGAGCTTAAGGCTAGACCTACTTTGCTTGGTGCTTGCAAGTCATGTCCTACTATGCATGCTAAGCTTGTTGATGCTCGTTCTACCATTAGTTCTTTGGAAGCATCTTTGAAATCTCCTGCTGTCAATGCATGCACTAGCTGTGATGAAGTCACTTTGCGTAATCTTGAACTTACTTCCCGTTTGGATGTCATCTATGAGGAGAATGACTATTTGAGGAAGGTGTTGGGTTGGTTGTACGGCGGTACCTCAATTGAAAATCATGATTGAGGAGTTCAAAGAATTTTGATGGTCGTGGTTTGGGTTTTGAGAAGTTGGGTGAGAAAGTGGGAAGAGCAGTGGGGAGAGTGTGTATGAGAAGTGTGTTGAGTCTAACCCCGAGTTTGAAGTCGGAGAGATCAAAGTCCCACTTTAAAAGCACCCAAAGAACTCTTTCACACCAAAACCTAACCACCTTTACCGTAAAGCTTGACACAACCCAAGGTCCACCCAAATTCCCACCTAAGACAAATGATTCCCAGAAACCGGTGAAGTTTGTGGGTGAGAAGGGTGAGAAGCCTAAAAGGAAACGAGCCAAAGCCATTATCCCCTTCGAGTGTGAGTATTGTGGCAAGGAGAGGCATCTTGCGAGTTTGCTACAAGAGGAAGAGGGATGAGAGGCTTGCTAGAACAGCGAACCAGGACAGAGTTGTTAACACCAAAATTTGGTAAGGAGTCTGACTTGTGGGTCCGGTTCGAAAAAGAGTCCGTGGTGGAAGGAAAGATATTTCGAGAGATTTTCGGCAAAGAGATGCGGTCGGCTATACGCTCCCGGTTGACAGAGACGGTAGAGAGGCTGATTTTGCGGGATGGACGGTGACGTGGCTCAAATCAGGGAGACGAATGGATGAATGACGATCGAGTTTAGTTAGGCAATGAATCCATTCGTAGTTGTACTCAACGGGGTATAAATACGATTTTGGATGTATGTAACGAACACGATCATTCTTCAATACACACCGACACCTTACGCCAAACCCCTAGAGTCCTTATGGTGTCGTCGGTTCTTCGAGAGGGCCAATCGATCCGTGAACCTCTGTGAGTACCGGCAACCTTGTATCATGTCTAGTATCATGCGGTGGATTTAGATTTGATGCAAGTAGTCTTGTTACCATGCTTCGTGTCACGGTAGATTCAAGCTTGGTTCAAGAAGGGTTTCTTGTTAGATCATGAGCCATGCGGTAGGCTAAGATCTGGCTTGAAGCTAGTTATCGGCTCTATTGGGTTTTGGCAAGATCCAATGGATTCATTAATTTATCCCGTGTTAACTTGAGTTTTACTTTATGTTTTAATTCATGTAACACATCTTTGCCCAATCTAGATGGGTTTGGATCGGCTATATCTCTTTTATGATCCTTGTTCGAGTAGGTTTCATGTTTCGACACGTGGATCTTATGCTTTCCGATAGCCGAAACCGAATCGATCTAGGTTGTTACGTGTTGCGGGTTCAAGCTTGCTATGTTCGTATAAATCTTGAAAGAACCGGTATCATGCGGTAGATGCGGGTTTTTGGGTTGCTTTGGAGCTAGTCATCCGGTGGATTAGGTTCCCAAATCAATCTGATAGATTTATCCTCGTGGTAATGTTTGTTCCTTCTTCATGGACCCCGAATCGGTACTGTTCACCGTATTCGGTTATGTTTCTTCACGAGTAGATCACGTGCGTTTTTGATGTTTTGAATGATGTATGCTTTTAGCTTTCCATATTTAGATTGTATCATGCGGTGGATAGATCTATTTGTGGAAAGTGGTACGGCTTTTCATGCAAGTTGTATCATGCGGTGGATAGATTTGTTTGATATCGTACCCGACGGATCTTAAAGTAATTAGACATGCGGTAGACTAGTGCTTTGGATCTATGCATGCTTATTTAATACATGATCATGTCCGTGCTTTACTTTATTTATTTAATGTTAATCTTCATGGGGAACGGTCATAACCGTGCGCGTGCATCCTTGTTTATACAAAGACCGATCGCCGTCACGCTTACGTCATCCATTCGGCGGTGTTCCTTTTTCTTCTTTGTGGTTTCCGAATGGTCGTGGTTTTTTGACGGATAGCTTTCTATAGCTATGTGTCATCCCAATTGGCTCTTTAGCCGTAAATATGGAACCGTCTCGGTACCACCCGGCAAGTTCCAAGCTTTGATATCTAACTCGCCTTATCTTTTGTTAATTTTCGGGAAAAATTGATCGGCACGTCATTTGCTCTCTCGCGCGTGTGAAGCCGCCTTTGTTCGGCTTGTCGTGTGATTGGCGTTGAGTGCACTTTTTGTGTCAACACACTTTTTGGCACGCCCGGTGGGACCACAGGCCGAATTGGTTCAAGATGCCCGAAATCTCGGACCCTCATGGATGTCAACCTCGAAGAGCTTTCTCCGCAGCATCGGCAACGAGCCTCCAAGACGCCGTAGACCCGCTCAGCAAAAGTGTCTCATGTCGTTTAAGAAGAATAGAAGTGGTGTCCCGTATCCGAAGAATGACTCCGCCCAGTGGTGCGCCGCCGGAGAGAGTGATGCCACATCCCAGCAGGAAAAGGAGGAATGCGCGCGCGTATTCCAAGAGTCAGCGGACTACATGCTCACCAAGCACAACAAGGCTTTCCTCGGGTCGCTCCAGCGGATGATGGTGGCCATCTTTGGCCCGGGCATGGAGCAAGCGTTCGGGAAGGCACCCGTCCAAAAGAGCACCGTGGAGCTGGGTGAATCGAGCTCTCAGCCGCCGCCGGCGCGAAAGCGCGGCCACGGCAGCCCCCTCCTCGCAGCTCCGAAGCCGGCATTCCAACCTCCTCCGCAGGCGCCGGGGGGCGGCCGGGCCGCCCCCGTTGCAAGCTTCGGGAAGTCGGCCGGCCCCGCCGCCACCACGAGCAGCACAGGTCACCCTGTGCAACAGCCGAATCCGTACCAGCCTACGTACGGAGAACTAGCGTTTGGCTCGTCCGGGGCCCCACTTGATCCCGCCGGAGGATTGCTCCGTCGGCCAACCGGCTCCGCAGGAATTTGTACGGCGATGGTTACCATGAAGTGGGAAACTACGGAGCGTTCGACGCCTTCCCCGCACCCGGGGTACGCGCCCGGTGCGGGCGCGCAAGAAGATGACGCCCTAGCGCGCAAGATGGCCGAATTGATGCAAAATAAGTTCGGCCTCAAGCCAAAGATGCGGGCCCCGCCTATAGGCCGCCGTTCCCGGAATGGTACTATAATGTGCTCTTGCCGCCGAGAGTGAAGCCGCCGACGAGTTCACAAAGTTCTCGGGGCGAGGACGAAACAAGCACGGTCGAGCACATCGCTCGTTACCTCATGCGGCTTGGGGAATGCTCGGCCGAGGAGACGTTCGTGGGTTCGCTACTTCCCGCCCTCATTGACGGTCCAGCCTTTTCAGTGGTTCTCGTCCCTGCCTCCTGAATCAGTGGCTAGATGGAAGGATTTGGAGCGTAAATTCCACGCTCATTATTTCAGCGGCAGCTCCGAGAAGAAGCTGATTGATCTCGCCACCCTGAAGCAAAGGCACAGCGAAACACCGCTGGAGTTTCTTAGAAGATTCAGGGAAGTCAAAGGCATGTGCTTCTCGCTGAACTTGCCAGACGATCAGCTGGCTGATATGGCCGTCGCCGGGATGTTGCCGGCCGTGCGCGAGAAGCTATTTGGGATGGAGTTTGAGAACCTGGGCCAGCTATCACAAAAGTTGTCTCTGATGAGCAATCAAGCATATGGCCTCAAAAAGGACCCCAAATTTGGCAAACAGCACGACGTCGCTGACATCTACAACTAGTTCCTGGACAAAGTTGATCTGTTCGAGGATTCCGAGGACGAATTGGATGTAGCTGCAGCGGAGATCATGGGGGGCAAGGAGCCCTTGACAATGAATCAGCGCTGGGTCAAGCAGACCAAGGGGACTTACGACTTTGACATCACGAAGGCTGATAAGTTGTTTGAGCTCTTAGTGAAAGAAGGCCGAATCAAGCTGCCTGAGGGGCATTCTATGCTTCGGCCCGATGGAGTTAAAGCGAAACGTTACTGTGGCTTCCATGATAGGGATTCACACTCCATCAATGATTGCAGGGTCTTCAGGATGAGGATCCAGAAGGCCATCCAGGAGGGACACCTCAAGTTCGATAACAAGATGAAGCTGGATGGCCACCCCTTTCCTCAGAACATGCTCGGCTTTGCTGTCAATGTGATAACAGCCGAGGAGAAGGGAAAGGTCAAGGTCCTGACCTCAACCAGGTCCAAGCAAGGTGGAGCAAAGGGGACCCGCAGCGCCGGGTGACTCGGAGCAAGTACAAGGTGACGCCCCCCGCATTCTCAAAAGCCACATTGAGATTGGAGAATCATCCGTGCCTAAGCCCAAGGTGACATCGCGCATTCTCCTCAACAAATGGCAGCGCCAAATAGAGAAAGAGCGCTACCAGAAGCGTCGTCACGAGGAGGAGCGGCGCGCAGAGCCGAAGAAGAGGCGCGCAGAAGGGACCAAGAGCAGTACACGCGCGAGCAGGAGCGCGCACACTGGGGATGCGCCTTCTTCGGCACCGCCGGAATGAGGGTCTAAAGCTGCCCACATTGAAGAACCCGTCCCGAATGCGGCGACGGGTATGTTGAATACGAGCGAGGAAGGCGCCAATCGCCGATCCGTCCACGAGAGACTTGGAAGGATCCACCCTAATGGGGATCGGCGCCAAAAAATCGAAGTCATCGATCATCCCGAGAAGCACCAAGCCGATCTCGGTGGGGCCGATCAAGAAGAGGACGAGGATGACTACATATGGCGAGAAGGGGCGGTGGTGCCCGCCCGGCCTACGCAAGAGCCGAAGAGACGGGTCCGGCGCTTGAGGAACCGTGAATTGAAGCGGCCGGGGTCCGGACGAGGCGGATGTGGCGCCCCAAGGACCAACCCTGAGGGATCGAAGCGTTTGGCTCCGAGCATGCATGGTATACTTTCGTCGAATGAGTTCATGGCTCCTGCTAACCAGGTTATGCAGGAGGAAGCTTCCTTCGACGACGAGCACACCGAGGAGATGATGGCACAACTGGTGCTGGCCAAGCAGGCCATCTTTGACAAGCCGGCCAAGAACCGTCACATGAGGCCGCTGTACTTGAGAGGATACGTCAATGGCAAGCCATTGACCAAGATGTTCGTCGACGGTGGAGCGGCGCTTAATGTAATGCCGTACACCACCTTCGGGAAGCTTGGGATGGGCCCGAGCGATTTGACGCCTACAAGCATCATCTTGAACGACTTCGCGGGAAGCCCTCGGACACCAAGGGATGTGCTCACGTGGACTTGATGATCGGGTCCAAGACGCTACTCACCACCTTCTTTGTCATCGAGGGCAAAGGAGCCTACGGCCCTCTTGCTTGGGTGGGATTGGATTCATGCTAATCGTTGCGTCCCGTCCACCATGCATCAACAGCTTATCCAATGGGTGGACGATGAGATCGAGGTCGTCCGGGCGGATGACTCCGTGAGCGTGGCCAACATGGAACCAGCCTTTTCCGGGAATACCAAGGCATTGACGCTTCTCGGGGAAAGACGGGGGAGAAGGTCCCGTTGAACCCGTCGGCGGTGATCAACGCGCCGATTCAAGCGATCGGCTCTTATAGTAATTTTTGATGGAGAACCCCGTAGATGGCACCGATGGCAAATTAGGGCGAGGATTCATGTCGGCCGATAAACCGGAAGAAGTTGATATTGGAAGCGGTGATAAGCCAAGGCCGACGTTCATCGGTGCAAATTTGCAACCGGACTTCGGGGGGATTTAATTGAGCTTCTCAAAGAATATAAGGATTGCTTCGCCCGGGATTACTCGAGAGATGCCCGGATTGGATCGTTCCATCGTCGAGCATCGGTTGCCAATCGGGCCCGGTTTCAAACCATATAAGCAACCGCCCCGGAAAATCTACAAGGATGAAGTATTGGCCGATGTGAAGAAGGAAATTGAAAGGTTACTTGACGCGACTTCGTTCGGCCATGCGGATATGCGGAGTGGATTTCTAACATCGTCCCCGTGTACAAGAAGAATGGAAAAATGAGGGTTTGCATAGATTTCGGGGACCCGAACGAGCTACTCCCATGGATGGATACCCGATGCCTATTGCCAATTTGTTGATTGACGCCGCCGCCTGGACACAAGGTGATTAGTTTCATGGATGGCAACGCGGGATACAATCGGATCTTCATGGCAATAGAGGACATACCAAAGACGGCCTTTAGATGTCCCGGTCATATAGGCCTATTTGAGTGGATAGTCATGACATTTGGGTTGAAAAATGCCGGTGCAACCTATCAACGGGCCATGAATTACATTTTTCATGACTTGATCGGCAGAACTGTGGAAATCTACATTGATGACGTGGTGATCAAGTCCTTAAGTCATGACACCCATTTGGAAGATGTGAAGAAGACCTTGGAGTGCACCCGGAAACACGGTTTGAAGATGAATCCAAACAAGTGCGCTTTTGGGGTATCAGCTGGAGAATTCTTGGGGTTTTTGGTCCACGAAGGGGGAATTGAAGTTGGCAAGAAGAGCATGAAAGCCATTGATGAAGTCGTTCCTCCAACCAACCTCAAGGAATTGCAATCACTGCTCGGCAAGATCAACTTCGTGAGAAGATTCATCTCAAATTTATCACAGAAGGTGTTGCCATTCTCTCCATTGCTTTGAAGCTAAAGAAAGATCGAAATTCACATGGGGTGACGAACAACAAAAGGCTTTTGATGAGATCAAGCAAGACATGAAGGAGCCGCCGGTGTTTGGTTCCTCCTCGCCTAGACAAGCCTTTCAAGTTGTACGTGACGGCCGATACCCAAACCATTGGATCGGCCCTTATTCAAGAATTCGAAGGAAGGGAGCGGGTAGTAGCTTATCTTAGCCGAAAACTACTTGATCCCGAAACCGAGGTATTTGGCCGTAGAGAAACCGTGTCTTTGTGTGTACTACTCGTGTACAAAGTTTCGGCACTACTTGTTGAATGCCGAATGCACCGTATACTCCAAGTTTGACGTGATAAAACATATGTTATCTATGCCAATTTTGAATGGTCGGATTGGCAAATGGATTTTAGCTTTATCAGAGTTTGAGTTGAAGTTCGAATCGGCAAAAGCCATCAAAGGTCGTGTCATTGCCGATTTTATAACCGAACATCGTGACCCGTCAATTGATCTCGCTTGAAATTACCCCTTGGGATTTATTTTTTGATGGGTCATCGTGTGGCAAAGGTGGGGGAGTAGGGATCCTACTAATTTCGCCTAGAGGTGAGATGTTTGAATTCGCCATTCCTATACAACCCACCGTCACAAATAACCAGCCGAGTACGAGGCACTACTTCGAGGGCTTCGGTATTTGAGAGAAGTCGGGGCCGTTTCGGTTGAGATCTATGGAGATTCGGAATTGGTGATCAAGCAATTGAACGGCCAATACGAGTGCGAAGCGAAGCGCTAAGGAGTTACTACGAAGAGTGTAGGGAAATCTTGAAGAGCTTCCCATTGGTGACTCTCCGACAAAGACATTCCTAGAGAACATAACGAGGAAGCAAACAAAGTTGGCTCGCAGCGCCTCCGGTTACAGAGAGAGTCAAGAAGCATTTGCCGCGAAGTGTGCGCACTAGGGGCGGATCTTGCGTAAGGTGATTGGAGGAAAGAAATCGTTGATTACTTGAAAGATCCATCCCGAAAAGTCTCTAGGAAACTCGTGTACAAGGCAATTAAGTTCGTTCTTCCGGATGATAATCTGTTCTATAAATCATTAGATGGGGTATTACTACGATGCCCGGGTCCCGGAAGAAGCCAAGAACATGATGAGCGAAGTGCACGATGGGATATGTGGAGCGCACCAATCGGCCTACCGTATGAAGTGGGTTGTTAGACAAGCCGGATGCTTTTGGCCGACGATATTAGAGGACTCGCTTCCGAGTATTACAAGGGATGTCGGGATTGCCAAAGGTTTGGGAATATTCAAAGGGTCCCCGCATCGGCGTTGAATCCCATCATCAAGCCATGGCCATTCAGGGGCTGGGGTATAGACTTGATTGGCCAAATTAATCCGCCGTCTAGCAAGGGGCATAAGTTCGTGCTTTTGGCTACAGATTACTTCACCAAATGGGTTGAGGCGATCCCACTGAAGAAGGTGACATCAGAAAACATGATTGAATTTGTCAAGGAACACATCATCTATCGATTTGGGATCCCTCAGACGATTACCACTGATCAGGGGGCACAATTCGTGTCATTGGAGTTCAGAGATTTTGCCGAAAGCATGGGAATCAAATTGTTTAATTCTTCTCCATATTATGCCCAAGCTAATGGTCAAGCAGAGGCTTCTAGTAAGATCATGATCAAGCTAATACAGAAGAAGATCGATCAGAAGCCAAGAAGGTGGCATTCGGTACTCAGTGAAGCGCTGTGGGCTTACCGGATGGCCCCCCATGGAGCTACAAAGACTTCTCCTTACGAGTTGGTTTACGGGCATCACGCGATCCTGCCTTGGGAGATGCAATCAGATTCCGGGAGGGTGGTGCTACAAAACGAGTTGAGCTCCAAGGATTACAATGGCCTAATGATGGATGAGCTAGAAGAGTTGCATATGATCCGTCTTAGGGCCCCGGAGAACATCGAGAAAAACAAGCCGCGGGTCGCCAAGTACTATAACAAGAAAGTAAAAGTAAGGCAATTTGCGAGAAGGCGATCTAGTTTGGAAAGCGCTATTGCCGATTGGAACTAAATACGATGAATTCGGCAAATGGTCCCCTAACTGGGAGGGGCCTTTTCGTGTGGTCAGATGCGTTCCTGGTAATGCATACATATTGAAAACTTTGCTAGGAGAAGAATTTTCCGCTGCAATAAATGGAAGATATCTGAAGAAATACTATCCTAGCATTGAGATCGATCGATGATTACACACATCTGGCACAAAAATAGCCGGCGCTCAAGAATGAGGCCGCCTTCAGAACAAAATCCATGAACAAGAGAAAATGGCCAGTGCCTGGATGCATTGCCCTTAGCTCAATACTACATTACAACTGCTTCTTGCAGGATCACATCTAACAACCCCGGTGATCAGATCCTCGGGGAGGAGGGAAGCAGAAGGCGTGGAGGAAGAAGCGAAAGTATGATACAATCTTTTTTTTTAATTCTTCGGCTGCTCCCTCTTCGGTTGCTCCCGGGACCACCGTGACGGCAACCCTGGAACGCGCGGGGGTGACCATGGTTGGCGGCCTCCACCAAGCTATCCCGGGCCGTCTTCGAGGTTGTTGTACCCGTCGAGAGACATCTAAAGCGGAGGAATCAAGATTAGGGGCAAGAAATCCAAGTGCAAGCACGAGGTTAAGAAGGAGTCGGGAACATTTACCCCCTACTAATGCCTCCCGAGCCATGCGACGCTCGCGCTCGGCTTGACAACGGGCGGACATGTCCCCGAGGCCGTGCTCCGGATGCCGAACGCGGCGACACGGTCGATGGTTGGTCCTCTCGCTCGGGCGTGGCATCCTCTCGCTTCGAGGGAGGAATCGGAGGAGATGTACTCGAGCACATCTTCGGTCTCGATGACTTCTTCGGGAAGCAAATCAAGGCCGAAAGGGACGAGAGTAAAACATGAAGCGCTAGATCATGCGGGAGAACGAGGAGCGAGATCAAGAAAGAACTCACTTCCGAATCGTACGCTTCCTTGATGAGCTGCTCTCCTGGGGTTGTTTACCCTTGTCCATGGCATTGGGGTTTTTTCCTCTAGAGGCAGGGGAAGAGATGAGAAATGATGGATGAGTGCGCGAGTGGATTTGCAGAGCACCCCGCGGGCTATTTTATTGACCGGAGAGGCGCATTGGGAGTGATGACTGGCCAGTACACACTGTTGGAATACCAAGCGGCAGGGTTTTCTACCAAGTGCGAAGGGTTTTTTATTGAACAGTGTTTATGGATTGCCGAACCGGGATCCTCTCGTGGATTTTGCGCCAAGGGGCGCTTGTTCTCGCGCGTTCGGCTAAAGATAGTTCCCCGATGCATTCAAAGAAAACAAAATTCGCGGATGCAAAATGCAAAGGGAGTCATCACGAACAAAGTGCGGAATTCAAAAGTTCTTCATTTATTGCCGATAATTACGCATCCCTAGTACAATCTAGTCGAAGAGTCTGTTCAACACAGATTGGGGATGAGTAATCTCGGCAATGGCGTCGCCATGGCCATCAAGGCGCTCCAGGATGAGCTCGATCTCCTCGATGTCCTCTGGCGCGCCGCCCCGGAAGCCGCGCGGCCCGGTGGAGTAATCGACGTCCGTGTGCGTCGCCATGGCGGCCGAGCCCAAGGTAGTGCCCGGACGGACGCCGTGGACAGCCACCTCATCAACGCGGCGCTCCACCGTGGCAAGGCGCTCCACCGGCGTATTGCCGAGGGCATTCACCTTCTCGGCCGACTGCTCCACCGGCTCCTTCGGTGGGTTGAGCTCCGCATCGCGGGCCGCAAAAAGCAAGAAGAAAAAGATTAGCGCCAAAAGCCGGGCGGAATCAAGAACTAAATCTCGCAGCCATACCGTCAATGGTTTCCGGCGGTGTCCGCGCCGGTCTTCCCACTCTAGCTCGGCTATGCCCTCGCTTTCTTGGAGATGTCCTCCGGCTCACGCCGGACGCCTCCGGCTCCTCCTTGAAGCGGATGGCGTCTTCTTCCCCGTACGGTACTGGGGAGTGGGCATCGGACTCCGAGGAGTCATCTGGGAGGGGCTGATTGGCCGGCGCACGAGGCGGATTCCACTGAATCAATCTGAAAAAAGGGGATGATCGTTAAGGCAAGAGAAGATCAAAAATAGAATCAAAGAGGAGAGATCGACGATCATCACCGCCGGCGCGCATTGGCGCTGCTCCCCTCGGCCTCGTCGGAGGCGCGGCGGCGGTTGAGGCGGCGCACCATTGTGGTTTGGGATGTGCACTGTTTGCAAAAGAGCTAAGATTGGCAAAGATTCGAGAGCTAGAAGGCCTGGTGGAGAGCTAGGGGTACCTATGGCAACATTTATAGGCCTGGCAGGATAAATCGTGGCTTCGAGTCGTGGGCGTGTGGATCGTGGCGCATATCCCCGAGAAAATCGGAAGGTGGAAAGGTTTCCTTGGCCGGCCCGCCGACGGGTCGCTTGGAGTTCTAGGGGCCGAGCCGCGAGCGCTGATTGGTTCGGCTAAAGAAAATCAAACTGCCGTTCGGGAGTTGGCGTTTCACTACCGAGTGGGTCGTTCAGCGTTATAATTGAAAGTGCGCAGAAGAAAGGAAACAGATTGCAAGAAGATATTGCAAGAACGACCAAATTCAGTTATACATCAATAAGAACATTCAAGCATTCAGAAGTTTGGCAATCACACCACGAGCATTGGATGTTATCAGATGGGAATTGTCCAGCAGCTCCTGGCAATCCTTTTGGGTACCGGATAAATCAGCGAGTTCTGCATCGCATTGCTCTATCTTGGTGATAGCCGATTTTGCTTCCGCTTGGGTCTTTGCTATCAATCCAGGAAGTTCGGCTATTTTCTCTTTATCAACCTCTATCTCCGCTGACAGGCTTCTCAGTTCTGCTTCTAGAGCAGCTTTCCTGGCAATTTTCGGATCATAAGAAGTCGCAGGTTAGCCAATGCATCCTTGTGGCTCTCTCGCTTGGGATTGTGCCCCGTTCATAGCATGTTCAGCATCAGTTTTCCTCTTTTCAATGGCCGGGCGGGAGCGCAATTTCCTCCAAGCATGCCTTACGGGTGCATAAAGGGCTTCTAAACCATAGACGGATGATAGAGAAGCTCGATGTATTCGGGAAGTTCTTGACCGATAGATTCAAACGTCTCTTCGAAGTGATGGAGATCATTGAACCGATCTTGAGCATCTTTTTCTAGCCAGCAGCAATTTCTTTGAGCTTGGACAACACTTCATCCGGGCAATGGGCCGGTATACTCCTTCCATCACCTCGGCGAGTTTGGATTGCTCTCGATGGCAGGCTTGATGATGATGGAGCCCGATCCCGAGAAACAAGATTGCCGAATTAAGAATGCTAAACATCGAGGTACCAAAATTAAGTGCAGATGGATACCTCATGGCTGGTTTCTTGAGCGGGGGCAATCGCAGGTGAAGGAGATGTTCCAGGCAGAGCCGAAACTTCCAAGCTAGAAGGTGCCGATGCGGCTACTAACAGCTCGTGAGTTTCTGGCTGATGAGGAGTCGGGTCCGCCTCTGTTGGGTTGGTTATCCCTGCTTGACCAACAGGTGATGACACCCTTGGGGAACTTGGTGGCCCCGGTTGAATTGGGAGATTCATCTCTGGAGAATTTATTGCTTCCGCAGAAGGTGATGAAGATGAGATCTCCACTGGAATGGGTAATTCAACCCTGGATGGACTTGCTTGTTGCGCCACCGGAACATCTACAAGCTGCTCTTCCATGGCTTCTCCCGCAAATGTCAAATTGAAAGGGTTAATGCCGGTGCTCATCCTTAAGAAAGAACGAGAGAGGTCATACCAATGGATGGGGCATTGGCGGTGTACTCGGTTCTCAAGGCCGCTTGGACTCGGTATGAAAATACACAATATAATTCGTCAAGGGTATAGTGACCAGGTAATCAAGAAGGTAAAGGGGTTTACCTCAACAAGCACTTTCTTGACAGCTTCTTCTCCTTTTAGCACTTGGAGGGGCAATCGGATGCGGACCTTGCCTCTCGTCGGCGGCAAGGCTAGAAAGGTCGGGATCCGTTGTAGCATACCTTGCCATTAGGCGATGCGAGTTGTGGATTTGAAACCCGGTCTTGAAATTGGGCCCTCAACATTGTAAGCAATTTCCCCGACTCGAGGGGCGAGCACGTGTTCTGTGGATAAGAAGGTGAGGATCAGAATCATGAACAAAGAGGACATGTCTGATCCAAAGGTTCATGATGTTACCTCTGAGGTTGGCGGGAAGTCAGGCATCAACTTTGCACAAAACACATGGACAGGCTCACTGAAGGTGTGATCATGGAATTCTTGCCACCAGGAGTTAAAGGTGGGGTGAGCTATGACTATGGGCACAAAAGGACGGTATAGATAGTAGGGCTACACACATATTGGAAGACCCCTGTGCCTGTGCATACTTTCTTTGATTTCCTCTCCGGGCTTGAGGAATTCATGCAGGAACAACCTCGGGGGAATCTGCCCACATCCAATTTGCCTGGCCATTACATTAGGCTGATAGTATTCATAAGTGCTAACATTCAGCCTTCCTCCATTGAATTCGGCCGGCAGTATGCATGGGCGGATTACGATGTTGAGAATCTCCAAGAATCTTCCATCTTGATGGCCAGGCTCAAAGGAAAATTCAACAGGGAAGGTCAAGGTGTCGTTGCCTAGATAAGGAAGCCAGAGAGGATTGGGGAAACCTTTGAAGAATAACTCGAAGAGCTGGCTGATGTCTTGCTGGATAGAAACAGTTGAAGCCGCTTCTCCGTAATTTTGGCATCCTCTGGTAGCTTGAGGCTCTCCTTCGGGGTGATTGGACAAGGGGAAGAACTCCGGAGTTCAAATCGACACCGACAATCGATGCATGTGGAGCTGCAGCCACATTTGAACAAACCACCAAGGGCCGTTGACACATGCTATCCTTTCGCTGGTATACATCTGGGTAACAGTCTGGTGAAGCATATGGTATACACTACCCAAGAAGAATTTTCCCAGGGGAAGGCGATTGCCACTGGCCAGATGGGACGCCATTGCGATGTGGTTCAGGGTAGGCTCGTTGGCTTTACCACGGAAGACGAATCCGCACGGCCACATATTCAAGAATGCTCGTATTCAACGGTACCCGTGGGGATTGTCCTTCATGTGTTTCAAGATGTATTGATTGTATCCGTTCCCCGGCTTCACCCCCGTTCGCCGTGAGGAATTTTTTGAAATTCCAAGGCTGAACGGATCCTGTAATGTCAAGGCCGGTGATCATATATACATCGGCCAAGGTGGGAGACATCGGACCATGGCCAAAAAGGAAGGCGTTGACGCCGTTTGACCAAAAGTGGCAGGCTGCTATCAGAAGATCTTCGTTCTTGGGGGTCTCAGCCATGGATAGCTCCAAGCACTAGGCAATACGGAGGGCATCCGGGTTGGTCAATCCACTCTTATCCGCAAGAATCCTCCGATACCAGGTCTTCCACCCGCAATTGGAGGTAAAGGCCGCTTCTTGAACGCATCTTGCCACCGAGGAGGTGGAGACAAAGTCGCTTTTGTCGGGGACCGCCCTAGGGGTCCCCTTAAACAATGGGGAAACCCTCACTTAAACCTCGGCATCGAAACACGCTAAGCCTAACCATGCAGGTAACTAACCATGCAGGTAACTAACCGCGCAGGACATGGCCCGCGCGGCAGGCTCCGGCGGCCCACCAAGACGGCCCGCTTAAAAGACCCCTCGAGCAAGCTCCGCCTCGCTCGAGGGCGCGCTCCCCTCCTCGAGCGGGCTCCGCCCCGTTCGAGGGGCAACTCTTCCCTCGAGCGGTCCCGCCCCGCTCGAGGGCTCGCTCCCCCTCGAGCGGGTCTCGTCTCGCTCGAGGGTCCGCCCCGCCCTCGGCCGGGGCCCGCCACGCTCACGGGCGCCCCGCACGCGTGCGCCGGTCCCGTACACGGGCCTTTAACGCCCGACGCCGCAGGACGGAGCCATCATGCGCCCGGGGCTCGCACCCCGGTGCCGCCGCACCAACTCCCCAGGGAGGAGCCCATCCCCGCCACTGTGGAGATGGACTGTGCGGTACGGCCGGTGTCAGTCCCGTGACACCGAGCGCCCACTACAGTACGGCTAACGCGCCCGACCCTCGAAAGGGGGCCGGGCGCACCCTCGATTTCACTTTCCCGTGACCCTACAGGTTAGGTGGGGGGCGCTAGGCCGGTGGATGGCCATCCCGGTCCACCGTGACGGCGCGGCCGCCGTACCGACGCGTGCGGGCGCACGCCCGGCACCGCGGCGCACGCCCGAGCACTGCAGCAACCACTCCACGGCCGCCGCGGAGCGCATTGGGAAGGAACGCCGTTCGCCCGCGCCCTGTTCCACGTACCGGCCATCATCGGCACCTCCCCTCGAAGCCTATCAGAGGACACCACCGCCATCTGCCGCCTTCCTACCCTCGAACCGACACTGTTCGGGTACGGGGTAGGCCATCATGGCCAGATCGCAGCGAAGATCGTCCGGACGGCCGCCCACTCTACGCCGTAGCACGACGTGCTCCCTCACGTAGCTAGGTAGCGCGGCGTGCATGTAACCCGTCGCCCCCTTGACCTATAAAAGGGGGAGGCGAGCCCCCGACCGCGGGGGAACGGGGGGAGAGGAACGAACACGGTGGGACACAACACACCGTGCACTCACTCTCTTATTCTCCCACAACATCTTCGACCACTCTCCCGGGGACTTGGAAGCCACGCTTCCTCTCCCGCCTTGCTTGTACTTGCCCCACTACAAGCACCCCCGGTGCCGAGCAATATAGTGCCACGAGCACGCCCCTGTCCGGACGTACGGCCCCCTCGGCGGAACCAGGATAAAACCTTGTGTCATTTGTTGCTTGGCATCGACCATTGAGGGATAGACCTAGGCGCTATCTACTGGTTAGTGTCGGGACCATATTCCGCACCGACAGTTGGCGCCCACCGTGGGGCACACGAGCGCCTAAGGTCATTTCGCCAACTCCCTCCATGGTGATTCGCACTGAGTACCGTGGTACCCGCTACAACATGGGTAGCTCGGACCCTCTCCCGGCCGGGTTCGAGATCCGCTTCGGAGACTTGAACTTCCAGGCCACGGGGAACGGCTATCTCATGCGCCTCACCAATCGTGAGGAGCTTCGCGCGCGCGCCGCGAGGCCGGTCCGCTCGGTCTCCGCCGCACGCACGACACCGGCGCGGCGCCCGCGGCACGGATGCCGCGGGCCCATCAACGCCGCGACGCCGTCGTCGCTGCCGGGCTACGCTCGCGTCGGGCGCGGTCCGAGCGGCGGCGGACCGAGCGCGCCGCCGCCCAACGCGGTGCGCCCACCGTCACGACGACCGCCACCGCCCCGCGGGAACCGCGTGCGGTCTCCGGATCACGCATCCCCATCGGGGCGCGTGGCGCCACGACGTCCCATAACGCCAACGTGAACACGACGATGCGCCGGTTCCACCCCGGCCGCCACGTCTTCGTCGCCGGGGACCCCGGCACCTCGGCCAGCGGACGAGTCGTCCCCGGGCTCCGTCGACACGATGCCACCCGCCAACCGCCATGGATACGCGGAGTGGGACTTCTCCCGGCGTGCCGGACCCGGGGCGCGTTCGGGCGCTTCCTCGACGCCACGGACCTGCGGTTTGGTTGCTCCGACGACTCCCGAGACCGGGAGCTACGACCCCGCGCGGGAGTGTTGCGCCGTCATCACCAACGACCCGGCCAACGCCGCCGGTGCGGCAGGTGCCGGAGACGGGGAAGTCACGCCTGCCCCGGGGATCGCCACGCGCCCGGCCGCGGGGCCAAGCGCTCTCGCCGGGGCCGACGTCGACGCGCGGTGGCCCAAGCCCGCGAGCTCGAGGCCAAGCCGGCGGAGGAGTACGGACGAAAGCGGGGCCGCTCCGCGCCTCGATGGCGGGGGAGGCCTCCGCGCGCGGCGAACGCGCGCGGGAGCCGGGGCCGACGGTCCGTGACCGCCTCAACCCCCGTCCCCAACGTCGACAACGTGGATACTCCGCCACGGGCGAGCCAAAAGCTCATCGCCGCCGCGACGTTGCTACGCGCCATGCCGGCACCCTCGACCCCCGAGGCTCGAGACATGCACCGCGAGGTGCAGACCCTCCTTGAGCAAGCGGCCGTCCAGCAGGCCGAGAGCTCGGCCTCACGCATCCGCCAACAGGGGGACGCACGGGGTGATGATCCTGCACCAGGAGGCGAACCCTCGGTGCACGTGGGTCAACCCGCTGACCAGGGACGCACGCCGGCCAAGGAACGGCTCCTCGACACGCGCGGGCGCCGGATGGCGATGCCCGCAACGTCATCAATGCCGGGGGCGCACCGGCAAGGCGGACGCGCGAGCGGCTAGGGGCTACCACCCTCGAAGGGGTGGACGCTACGACAGCGGCGAGGATCGCTCCCCGACACGGAGCCCCCGGCACCCGTGTGTTCGGCCGGGAGATCCGCACGGCGGCGTTCCCCCGCCGCTTCCGTCAGCCCTCGACAATCGTCAAATACAACGGGGAGACGGACCCCCGCGTCTGGCTCAACGACTACCGCCTAGCCTCGTCGGTGGGCGGGGCCACCAACGACGAAGTGATCATCCGCAACTTGCCCCTGCACCTGGGCGACGCGGCCCGGACATGGCTCGAGCATTTGCCCGCCAGCCAGATCCATAACTGGGACGATTTAGTCCACACGTTCGTGGGCAACTTCCAAGGCACGTACGTGCGCCCTGGGAACTCCTGGGACCTGCGCTCCTGCACGCAGAAGCCCGGCGAGTCGTTGCGGGACTTCATACGGCGCTTCTCCAAGCGCTGTACGGAGCTCCCCAGCGTGGCACAGTCCGAGATCGTGCACGCGTTCCTCGAGGGCACCACGTGCCGGGACCTTGTGCGCGAGCTGGGACGCAGTCCGCCCACGGACTCAAACGAGCTGTTCGACATCGCCACCAGCTTCGCCTCCGGAGAGGAGGCCGTGGGGGCAATCTTCGACGGCAAGAAGGGCAAGCGCTCCGAGGACGCGCCCGCGGAGGGCAGCGGGTCCAAGGAACCGCGCCGCAACGACAAGCGGGGCAAGAAGGGGAAGAAGCCGCGCCGCGAGGCGCGCGAGCAGGGGCGCAACGGCGGCAACGCCGAGGCCCTCGCCGTTGACCCGGCCGGACGGGGCCCTCGACCGGCTCCTCGAGGCCCGGGGGTGTTTGACGACATGATGAAGAAGCCATGCCCCTACCACAAGACCCCAGTGCAACACACTCTTGAGCAGTGCGACATGCTCAAGAAGTTCTATGGCCGTGCCGCCGCGAAGGAGGCAGAGGCCAAGAAAGATGGGGGCGATGGCGACGCGGGTGGTTTCCCTGCTGTCGAAAATGTGTTCCTCATCTTTGGGGGACCTACTGTCGACATGTCGACCCGCGGCGCAAGAAGGAGCAAGATGAAGTCCTCGCCGCGGAGAGGGCGCCTCCGGCCTTCCTCAACGGTCGAAGGACGCCATCACCTTTAGCCGGGATGATCACCCAAACCGCATCCCGAACCCGGCCGATACCCACCGGTGGTCGATCCCATCATTGGGAACGCCCGGTTTTCGAAGGTCCTTATGGACGGAGGCGATAGCCTCAATATCCTCTTCGCGCATACGTTGCACCCGATGGGGATTGGGGCTGGACCAGCTGCGGCCCAGCACGAAGCCGTTTCACGGCATCGCGCCCGGCAAGCAGGTTCAACCCCTCGGGCAGATCGATCTGCCCGTCTGGTTTGGGACCCCCAAGAATTTCCGCAAGGAAACCCTCACCTTCGAGGTGGTGGGATTCAAAGGGGCCTACCATGCCATACTTGGGCGACCTTGCTATGCCAAGTTCATGGCGGTCCCCAACTACACGTACCTGAAGATGAAGATGCCGGGTCCAAACGGCGTCATCACCGTCGGGTCGTCGATCGAGCACGCATTCGACTGCGACGTCGAGTGCATGGAACACGCGAGGCGCTAGCGCCGGATGAAGCGCCGGTGAACACACTCTGGAGAAGATGGTCAACGACGACCCCGGCCTCCGCCGCCAAGCACGTCGGCACCTTCGAGGCGCCGAGCAAACCAAAGGGGTCCCCCCTCGACCCGTCGGCCCCCGAGGGCAAGGCGTTGAGGGTCGGCACGACCCTCGACCCTAAATAGGAAGCGGTGCTCGTCGACTTCCTCCGCGCCAACGCCGACATCTTTGCGTGGAGCCCCTCGGACATGCCAGGCATCCCGAGGGAGGTCGCCGAGCACTCCCTTGATATCCCGCCAAACGCCCGCGCCGTGCGGCGGCCGGCCGCGCCGCTTCGACGAGGAGCGGCGACGGGCGATCGGAGCGGAGCTGCGGAAGCTCCTCGAGGCCGGGTTCATCAAGGAAGTGTTCCATCCTACGTGGCTAGCTAATCCTGTGCTTGTAAAAAAGAAAAATGGGAAGTGGAGGATGTGTATAGACTACACTAGTCTCAATAAAGCATGTCCAAAAGTCCCTTTTCCTTTGCCGCGCATAGATCAAATCGTTGATTCGACAGCCGGGTGTGAACTACTCTGTTTCCTTGATGCCTACTCGGGGGTATCACCAAATAAAAATGAGGGAGTCCGACCAGCTCGCGACTTCGTTCATCACACCATTCGGGACGTTCGTTACGTCACGATGCCTTTGGCCTCGGGGAACGCGGGCGCGACATATCGGCGCCGCATGCGGCACGTTTTTGGGGATCACATCGGGCGGACGGTCGAAGCCTACGTGGACGACATCATCGTCAAGACCCGGGAAGGCGGACGACACCGGTTAGCGACCTTGGCGTCGCGTTCAGGCGCCTACGGGCCAACGGGGTCAAGCTAAACCCCGAAAAATGTGTCTTTGGAGTGCCGCGGGGCATGCTCCTAGGATACATCGTCTCCCCGCGGGGAATCGAGGCCAACCCCCGAAAAGGTCGCGGCCCTCGAGCGAATGGGTCCAATTCGAGACCTCAAAGGGGTGCAGAAGGTGTTGGGGTGCCTCGCCGCCTTAAGCCGCTTTATTTCGAGGCTCGGTGAGAAGGGCCTGCCCCTCTACCGGCTGCTCAAGAAGCACGAGCGCTTCTCTTGGACCACCGAGGCCCAGGATGCGCTCGACAAGCTGAAGGCGTCTCTGACGCGCGCCCCAATCCTCACGCCGCCGCGAGATGGCGAACCCCTGCAGCTCTACGTGGCCGCAACCACCCAGGTGGTCAGCGCCGTGATCGTCGTGGAGCGCACGGAGGAAGGACACGCCTTGCCCGTGCAGAGGCCAGTCTACTACATCGGCGAAGCCTCGTCGGACACGAAGACGCGCTACCCCCAGGTCCAGAAGCTGTTGTACGCGGTAGTCCTCGCGCGGCGCAAGCTCCGCCACTACTTCGAGGCCCACTCGGTCACGGTGGTCTCTTCCTTCCCGCTAGGAGAGATCATACGCAACCCCGACGCGGCAGGCAGGATCGCCAAGTGGTCCGTGGAGTTGATGGGCGAGACGCTCGCCTACGCCCCGCGCAAGGCCATCAAATCACAAATCCTAGCCGATTTCGTCGCCGAGTGGACGGACACGCAGCTGCCGCCCCCTCAAATTCAAGCGAGTCTTGGACTGCGTTCTTCGACGGCTCGGTGATGAAAACAGGAGCGGGCGCGGGCCTGCTCTTCGTGTCACCCCTCGGAGAGCACATGCGCTACGCAGTGCGCCTCCACTTCCCCGCGTCCAACAATATGGCTGAGTACGAGGCCCTCCTCTGCGGCCTCAAAATCGCCATCGAGCTGGGCGTCAAGCGCCTCGACGTGCGAGGGGACTCGCAGCTCGTGATCGATCAAGTCATGAAGAACGCGAGCTGCCATGATGACAAGATGGAAGCCTACTGCAAGGCCGTGCGGGCCCTCGAAGACAAGTTCTACGGCATCGAGCTTAATCATGTACCCCGCCGGTACAACGAGGAAGCAGACGAACTTGCCAAGATCGCGTCCGGGCGGATCACCGTCCCCCCGAACGTTTTCGCGCGTGACATCGCTCAACCCTCGGTCGTCTCCGAGCCCTACCCCTCGAATTACAACGAACCCTCGGGGGCTCCCTCGAATCCAGCGGGTGCGGAGCCCATGGATGAGGACCCCTCGAACGAGGCGTACGTACTCTCCCTCCTCGAGGGGTACGGCTCCCACGAGGCCGTCGCGATGGACATCGAGCCGGCTCCCGTCCAGGCGGACTGGCGGGAGAAGTATACTGCCTGGATCGCTCGAGGGGAACTCCCCGAAGATCGGGCCGCGGCCGGGCGCATCGCCGGGATGGCCAAATCCTTCGCCCTCGTCGACGGCGAGCCGTACAAGCGCGCCCCGTCGGGCATCCTACAATGGTGCGTGCCCATTCCCGAGGGGCGCGAGCTCCTACGGGACATCCATGCGGGGACTCGTGGCCACCACGCCGCACCCCGCACCCTCGTCGGCAACGCGTTCCGCCAAGGCTTTTACTGGCCTACCGCGGTCGCGGACGCCAGCGAAATCGTACGCACCTGCGAAGGGTGCCAATTCTACGCCCGCAAGTCCAACTTGCCCGCTCACGCCCTGCAAACGATCCCCGTGACATGGCCGTTCGCCGTGTGGGGGTTGGACATCGTCGGGCCCCTGCGGAAGGCGCCCGGGGGCTTCACCCACCTACTAGTCGCGATCGACAAATTCTCCAAGTGGGTGGAGGTGCGCCCCATCACGAATTTAAGGGCTGAGCAGGCGGTCACGTTCTTCACCGACATCGTCTACCGCTTTGGAGTGCCAAACTCCATCATCACAGACAACGGGTCCCAATTCACGGGCCGGAAGTTCTTGGAGTTCTGTGATAAGTTCCACATCCGCGTGGATCCGGGCGGGCCGTGGCACACCCACAGACCAACGGCCAAGTGGAGCGTGCCAACGGCATGATCCTACAGGGCCTCAAGCCCCGAATTTTCGACCGGCTCAACAAATGGGGCGAAAATGGCTCCAAGAACTACCGGCGGTCGTGTGGAGCCTAAGGACAACCCCAAGCAAAGCCACCGGTTCACCCCGTTCTTCCTAGTACATGGCGCGGAGGCCGTCCTCCCCACGGACTTGGAATACGGGTCACCCGGGGTTCGAGGCTACAACGAGGATGCCAACCGGCGGGCCGCGAGAACTCGCCGGACCAACCGGACGAGGCACGCCTCGTAGCCTTGATGCATTCCGCGAGGTACCAACAGCCCCTACGACGCCATCGGGCGCGCAAGATACGTCGACGGGATTTCGGCGAAGGGGATCCGGTCCTAAGGCTACGCCAAGACAACCGAGGGCGCCACAAACTATCGCCCCCATGGGAGGGATCCTACGTCGTGGTGAAGGTGCTCAAGCCGGCACGTACAAGCCGGCCAACGAGGACGGCGAAGAGCTCACCAACGCTTGGAACATCCAACGGCTACGTCTCTTCTACCCTTAGCTAGGATTTTCCTCGGCTTTCCCCTAGTTGGTGTCAACACCCTAGTTGGTGTCAACTATGTAAACGCTCCAAATCTAATAAAAGGGCAACTCGGCTTTCCCCCCGAAACCCATGTTACCCTCGGGGGCTACTGCGGGGGGCACCCCCCCCCCAAAATGGTCCCATTTTTTCGCGCAAAAAACAAAACAACATGCGCTAAGTTCGTTTCCTACTTCAACTTCGAGCCACGATTCGAACGGGCGCGGGCGGCACGGTGGAAGGAGCGCGCGAGCCGAGATAGCCTACGCCGCGTGGCTATGGCCCTTCTCTCTCGCCTCCAACCCAGCGGGCCCCCTACGAAAATCGAACTTCCCTAACTAGAATCTACTCGGGAAGAAGGAGAAACAAAAAAGCGTGATAAAATAACAACTTCATTTACAACAAGTGCCCATGTTCATGAAACGACTTGTTTATTTACAAAAGGCCACGAGGCCAGAATTCTGATACACATAAACAAAAAATGGGCCTAGCGCCCAGATGCTTTCAGGCGGGTGGAGCAGCAGCATCGGCAGCGTCCGGGAAGAGGAATTCTTCGAAGGCCTCGGCGAGCGACCCGACAGCATCAGCAGCGAGCGCGTCCGCGCGCTCCATGGCCACCTCATCCTCGACGCCCTCGGGCACAACGTAGCCTTCCGCCAGCGCCTCGAAGTTCACCTCATAGTGGGATCGCACCACTCCGAGGGCCTTCTGGACACCCAGCTGCAACGCCCGGCGCATCCGCTCGGTGACATGGCCACCGAGGGGCACGCGGACGGCCGGCCGAGGAGCCGCCGGCCGGGCCTCGCCCTCCTCGACGACGTGGCAGGTCTCGAGGGCCGCATCGCGCAATTCCTGCAACTCCTGCTCAGAGGAGTCGTAGGAAGCCTGCAGCGCCTCGGCCCGCTCAGCCGCGTGCCCCAAGGCGGTGCGCAAGCCTGGAATCGACAAGACAAGAAGAAATCAGAAAAAGGGAATGCGAGTTCCCAAACAAAGCCAACAAGCAAGAGTCAAACAATGGCTCACCTTCGACTTGCTTCCTCTCCATCTCGAAGTCCCGGCGCACGGCCTCGAGCGACAGCTCGAGGCGCTGGACGGTTTCGCCCTGCTCGCGGAGGGCCGGCCTCCGGTTGGCATTGCTGATGCTGAGCACGAGCGCCTCGTCCTCAACTTTGGAGAGCGCGGTGCTCCGCTCCTCCAACGACTTCCGCGTCCCCTCGTGGGCGGCGCGCTCCCGCTCCAGCGCTGCACGGGCATCGACGAGGGCGGCTCGCCCTCGCTGCGGCCGCTCCTCGGCCCCTTGGCGGGCGGCGCTCTCTGCGGGGAGCCGCTCCTCGGCCGACGACGAGGGCCGCGGCCTTGGCGTCGAGGGCGGCCTTCGGGTCGTCCGCCTCCTTGGCGCGCCGCTCCAACCCGCGCGCCCGCTCCTCGGCCGGCGCGCCTTGCGCCGCGCCCCCTCGAGCGACGTGCGGAGCTCCCGAGCTTCGGCGCGAGCGGTGGCCACCTCCGCCTCCCAGTTGGCGGCCAGCGTCCGCGTCTTCTCTAGGTCCGCGCGCGCATTACACAGCGCCTCGTCACGATCGACGAGGGCTGCGCGGATCCGCTCGAGGCTCGAGCGGCGCGCCGCGTCCTGCCCTGAGCTCTCCGGGAGCTCGTCGCACCACGCCATCGCCCGGTACGCTAGCCAGCCGTCCGGTGTCCTGAGAGCATCCGCAAGCGCGTCGAAGGCGCTGCACCGCTCCCGGAGCTGGTGAACTTCGGCGTTCACCCGGTCGAACGCGTCATACTTGTCGTGGGCGCGGCGCTCGAGCTCCTGGCATCCACACGTCAAATCCCGTAAGCGCCAAGACTTGAATGCAGCATACGAAAACAAAAAGGGAAGAGGGACGAGCAACCGTGGCTCACCTGGAAGACGAGCCAGGCCGGGCCGCCATGGACCCGCAGCGCCTCATTCAGCGCGCGGTTGAGCGTGGCGCCGTGGCTCCGGAGCTCGCCCCAGAGCTCCTGCTCCCCCCCCCGGCGTCGGCGAACGCAGGGGGGATCCTCCACGGCCCCCCCCACCTGGGCGGGGCGGCCGGCGTGGGAGGACGAGGCCTCGGCACCGTGTCCTCGGCCCCCCATCACCATGTGACCCTCGTGCCGCCTCACGAGGGCCCCCTCCTGGGGCTCGGGGGAGTTCGTGGGCCAGCTGGCCCACTGATTCCACCCAGGCGGCGGGGAGTCGTCCGAGAGCTCCACCACCTCCGCCTGCAAACCGCCGGCGGGCGCGGCCCCGCTTGCGCCGCTCCGCCGCACCTCTACCCGCGCCTCCGCGGCCGCGGGCGCCCGTCGCGCCGCCATGGCCGCCACCTCCGGCCGTACCGCCGCATCCACGGGCGCTCCCGCGGTTGCGCCCGCTCCATCTCCTCCGCGGTGGCGCCCCACCGCGGGCTCCACCACCACCGTCGCCGCCGCCGCGGCCCGCGTCTCCGTGACGACCGGCGCCGGCCGTCCCCCGGCGGCCTCCGGCCGCGCCGCGACGGGCTGATCCGCCGGCCGGGGCCTCGAGGCCCCGGCCGGGTCTTGCGAGCTCGTGCCCGCCGCCGCACTTGTCCCCGGCGCGACCCCCTCGACGAGCGCCGCCGGGTGGGGATTGACGCGCGTCCGTCCTCGGCACCTTGGCCGGTGCAAGAGGAGGAACGGTTGGAACCGCCCGCGCGGCACGAACGGAGGGTCGCAGCACTTAGTCATCGACGAACCAAACCAAACGAAGAAGGACGGGCTCCTTACCTAGCGAGAGGAAAAGGCCCGTTTTCTTTTCCTCGAGGCCTCGCGGAAGAGGCCGGCGCGGCGGCCGCGCCGCGCGCCCGTCTCCCCCGACGGCGCCGCCGCACGCACGGGCTCGCCCGCCGCGTGCGCGCGGCGCGCCCGATGCCGCACCCCCCCGAAGACGCCACCGCGCGCGATGGCACGCTCGCCCGCGCGCGCAGCACGCCCGCCGTCGCGCCCCTTGACGACGACGCCGCGTGCGCGGGCACGCTCCCCCCCGCGCGCGAGGCACGCTTGACGCACGCCCGGGCGCGTGCGCCGCGCGTGCCTCCGCGCGCGCGTGCCGCCCCCGATGATGATTGCTCGGCGGCGGGCGCCGTGCGCCCACCCCGGACGAAGCCGCCCCCGACGCCGCACGGGTTCCGGCGACGGGGCGCGGCCGCCACCCGTCCGAGGGACCCTCCCCCTCGCCCTCTTCCTCCTCGTCCTCCGCCGAAGACGAGGGCTCCTCGATGTCCGGGGAGGAGAGCCCCGGCTCCTCGCGCCGCGGTACTCCGCGGCCCGCCGGTCGCGGCGCGCTTGGCGACGCCCGGCGTGCTCCCTCTTGCGCGCCGCCCGCTCCCCGCGCTTGCTCCCGCCGCGCCGCCCGGCCGAGCGCACGGGGGTCGGGGGTGGGTGGAACGGACTTGGCGATGTTGAACTCCACCGACCGCGCACAAGAGCGACAATGGCGAATCGGAAACGAAAGCAAGACCAAGAACTAAGACAAAATCGGAACCCAACTCACCCGCGAGCCCGTAGGGAGCATCTCGATGTCCCACGGGGTCCGACCCGCGGTGGCGGCGTCCGGTGTCGACGGCGTTCCGCGCCGGGTGAGCGCGTACGGCCGCTCCGGCGGCGTCGGGAGCATCCGCGACCTCGCCGGGTCGACGGGGTTGGCCGCCTCCGTCATCTCGAAGATGCGAGTGGCCTCCGCATCGAGGCACGACCCGCCGGTGGTGGAGGAAGGCGAGGACGCCCATCGCGTTGAGCCCGTGCTTCGCCGGCCGGCTGCGCCGGCGGCGCGAGGACGGACTCTTGCCGCGCCTCGATGCCGGGCCGTAGACACCCCGTAGCCCCAGGAGTCCGGCCTCTTCTTGAACACCCGGCCGGTGTAGGGAGGAAGGCCGGGCTCGGCGTTACGCAGGTAGAACCATCCCCGCTCCCAGCCGGCGTTGTTCGTCGTCATGGTGCAGGGGATGTAGAAATCCTTGAGCTGCCCCCGCAGGCCCGGCGACATCCCGCCGGCGCGCACCGCGCGGCGGGTCCTCGGCTCCGATGTGGGCTGCGTGATGAGCTCCCCGCGGAAAAGGTGAACCCAGAGATCCCAGTTGACTGGGATCCCCAGGTACCCTTCGCAGACGCCCACGAACGTGGCCGCCTGTGAGATAGCGTTGGGGGCGAAGTTGTGCAGCTCCACCCCGTAGTAGTGGCACATCGCCCGCATGAAGGTGCTCGCCGGCGCGTTGAAGCCACGCTCGTGGTAGCGAGAGGAAGCTCACCACATAGCCCTCCGGCGGGTTGGGCTCATGGTGCGCCGCCGGCGGCACGATCCACTCCGCCGGGCGCCCGTCTTCGTTGGCCGACGGTGGCCGGCGGCGACCGGCTCGCCAAGGGCGAGCCGGGTCCCCGTCGACCTTTCCCGTGGCGTACGGCTCCGGGATCCTAACGGGAAGCCGAGGTGGCGCCATGAAGAGGACGAAAGCGAGCAGAGGCGGAGGACAAGGAGCGGAGGAAAAAGCTCTAAACAGCGAGCCCGCGCGATGGCAAGAGCAAGACGAAGGCGAAGGGGCGAGGGACTGAAAACGGTGAGAAGCTAAGGTAAAAAACCGCCGTCCCTTCCTCCCCGCAGTTTTATAGGCGACGGGCGAGCTCTCCGGAGCGGACGCCCCGACTAGCATTAACTGCAGGGAATCTTCCCATCGCGTCGACGGGCGGGCCCCACCACGACCGCAGCGGCTATAACACTGCAGGCGAGTAATCATCATTACAGCAAAGACCGGCGGCAACCGAGGCAAAACCGTCACGTCCGCCTGCCGCGCCGCCCACTACGCGCGCGCGCGCGGCTGCAGCGCCTAAAAAGGCGCGCCCGCGCTGCAAAACCGCGGCCACGACCGCGAGGCATTTAAATGCCCGGGTCCCTTGCCAAGCAAGGAGCACCCTCGAGCGGGGCGGACCCCCGGCTCGAAACAAAGGCGACCCTCGATGGGATATCAGCGTGAGAAGGCCGTCCGGGACCTGCTCGATGTAGAGCAGGCAACCGCGGGCACCCATGCCACGGCAGACCCTCGAGCGGCATGACCCTTGGCTCAAAATGACGTCAACCCTCGATGGGATATCGACGTGAGAAGGTCGCCCGGGACCTGCTCGGTGTAGAGCAGGCAACCGCGGGCACCCATGCCACGGCAGACCCTCGAGCGGCATGAGCCCTTGGCTCGAGACAATGTCAACCCCCTAAAGGAAGGCACATACGCCGTGCCACCAACCAGCACCTCGAGGGTCGGCACGCCCAGACCCCTCGACGGCCGCAAACGTGAAAAGACGGGGCTGGCCAAGACACGGCCCCGCACGGCCTTACTGATCAGAGGTTCGAAGCCTGACCCTCGACGGGTTCGAACAGGCGCCTCAGATCACAGAGTTAGGGACGACGAGGGCACGCGCATTCGAGCCGTTCCTCGAGCCCGTTGGCTCGAGGGTGCCCCACATGTCGTGTTCGAGAGCCAGCGAGGGCAGCTAGCCGGGGGGATCCCACCGAGGGAGAGCTTCCGCGCCCTCGGTCCCTAGCGAACGGGACCGAGCCCCACCTAGCAAACCCACGCAAGCGCTTCCATGGACGCGTCTCCGGACCGCGCAGCCTACCCTTATCGAACGGGGCATGGGCGTCCACCTGAACCACCCGCTAGCGCTCGACGAGGAATCCGCGATTCGCGACCCGCTCGATGGGAGTCGTGGAGACCTCACCCTCCGTCCCGCGGAGGGACGGCGAGGGCGCGTTAAAAAACAAGTCGTCAGGCTCGACCCGATCGCCTCGAACGGGCCAAGGCTCGGGGGCTTGACGCACGGCTACACCTCCTTGAAATTGCACCCGCCGGAGACAAAGGTGACGGGGAGCGTGCACCCCCCGAAGCCGGCTGAAACACCGCCGATGCCGGTTGGCATATGTGCCACGCCTCTCTGACCAAAATTCTCGCGGTTAACCCCTGCAGGAGAACTCACACTCCTGCAGGGCTTCGGGGGCTAGACCCGCGGGTCCGCTGACGCGGCCCCACGGAAAGCGTTCGCAAACAAGGAGGGAAGAACGTCCTATCAGTAGGTTCCAGCATCTGCGGGAGCCTCAACGGCAAACCCGCAGATGCTCGGGGGCTCCGTCGGGGACCGCCCTAGGGGTCCCCTTAAACAATGGGGAAACCCTCACTTAAACCTCGGCATCGAAACACGCTAAGCCTAACCATGCAGGTAACTAACCATGCAGGTAACTAACCGCGCGGACATGGCCCGCGCGGCGGCCTCCGGCGGCCCACCAAGACGGCTCGCTTAAAAGACCCCTCGAGCAAGCTCCGCCTCGCTCGAGGGCGCGCTCCTCCTCGAGCGGGCTCCGCCCCGTTCGAGGGGCAACTCTTCCCTCGAGCGGTCCCGCCCCCGCTCGAGGGCTCGCTCCCCCCCTCGAGCGGGTCTCGTCTCGCTCGAGGGTCTACCCCGCCCTCGGCCGGGGCCCGCCACGCTCACGGGCGCCCCGCACGCGTGCGCCGGTCCCGTACACGGGCATTTAACGCCCTGACGCCGCAGGACGGAGCCATCATGCGCCGGGGCTCGCACCCCGGTGCCACAGCACCAACTCCCCAGGGAGGAGCCCATCCCCGCCACTGTGGAGATGGACTGTGCGGTACGGCCGGTGTCAGTCCCATGACACCGAGCGCCCACTACTGTACGGCTAACGCGCCCGACCCTCGAAAGGGGGCCGGGCGCACCCTCGATTTCACTTTCCCGTGACCCTACAGGTTAGGTAGGGGGCGCCAGGCCGGTGGATGGCCATCCCGGTCACTGTAACGGTGCGGCTGCCGTACCCACGCGTGCAGGCGCACGCCCGGCACCGCAGGCGCACGCCCGAGCACTGCAGCAACCACTCCGCTGCCGCGGAGCGCATTGGGAAGGAACGCCGTTCTGCCCGCGCCTGTTCCCCGTACCAGCCATCATCAGCACCTCCCTCGAAGCCTATCAGAGGACACCACCGCCATCTGCCGCCTTCCTACCCTCGAACCGCCACTGTTCGGGTACGGGGTAGGCCATCATGGCCGGATCGCAGCGAAGATCGTTCGGACGGCCGCCCACTCTACACCGTAGCGCGACGTGCTCCCCCACGCAGCTAGGTAGCGCGGCGTGCATGTAACCCGTCGCCCCCTTGGCCTATAAAAGGGGGAGGCGAGCCCCCAGCCGCGGGAGGACAGGGGGAGAGGAACGAACACAGTGGGATACAACACACCGTGCACTCACTCTCTTATTCTCCCACAACATCCTTAGCCACTCTCCCAGGGACTTGGAAGCCACGCTTCCTCTCCCGCCTTGCTTGTACTTGCCCCACTACAAGCACCCCGGGCCGAGCAATATAGTGCCACGAGCACGCCCCTGTCGGACGTACGGCCCCCTCGGCCGGAACCAGGATAAAACCTTGTGTCATTTGTTGCTTGGCATCGACCATTGAGGGATAGACCTAGGCGCTATCTACCGGTTAGTGTCGGGACCATATTCCGCACCGACAGCTTTGAAGGGGATTCTGCGAGATTCGGCGGCAATGAAATCTCGAGGGTCGGGATTCCCTACGGGACCAAGGAAATAAGACCTCGAATTGGCCTCGGTGCGAATAAAAAGCTCGGTAGAAGGTTCTGGAAAAAAGCGGAAAAAGAAAATCTCAGGTAAAATTGAAAACCTAATGCCGAACAAGGTTTGCGGGGGATGAATTTACCTGAGCATCTTGGTTCTGAGCTGCCATTGGAGGTTCGAGCTCGGAACAAGGGGATCTAGGGTTGGATCTGAATGAAGATTCCGGCGGATTGCGAAGAACAGGTGTTGACAGATTTGATTCGAAGATTCGTGGCTGGAGTCAATTGTGGAACAAAATTACTTTTATCCCACAATTGAAGGGGCATGTGTTAACACCAAAATTTGGTAAGGAGTCTGACCTGTGGGTCCGGTTCGAAAAAGAGTCCGTCTGGTGGAAGGAAGGATATTTTCGGGGATTTTCGGCAAAGGGATGCGGTCGGCTATTTGCTCCGGTTCGGCAAAGGAACAATAGAGCTGATTTTGCGGGATTGGACGGTGACGTGGCTCAATCAGGGGAGACGAATGGATGGGTAGGCGATCAAGCTTAGTTAGGCAACGAATCCATTCGCAGTTGTACTTGACAGGGTATAAATACAACCCCTGAATGTATGTAACACACAATCATTCCTCAATACACACCGGCCTTACGCCAAACCCTAGAGTCCTTGTCGTGTCGTCGAGTTCTTCGAGAGGGCCAATCGATCCGTCGACCTCCGTAAGTACCGGCAACCTTGTATCATGTCTAGTATCATGCGGTGGATTTAGATCTGATGCAAGTAGTCTTGTTACCATGCTTCGTGTCATGCGGTAGATTCAAGCTTGGTTCAAGAAGGTTTCTTGTTAGATCATGAGCCATGCGGTAGGCTAAGATCTAGCTTGAAGCTAGTTATCGGCTCTATTGGGTTTTGGCAAGATCCAATAGATTCATTAAGTTACCCCGTGTTATCTTGAGTTTTACTTTATGTTTTAATTCATGTAACACATCTTTGCCCAATCTAGATGGGTTTGGATCGGCTATATTTCTTTTATGATCCTTGTTCGAGTAGGTTTCATGTTTGGACACGTGGATCTTATGCTTTCCGATAGCCGAAACCGAATCGATCTAGGTTGTTACGTGTTGCGGAATCAAGCTTGCTATGTTCGTATAAATCTTGAAAGAACCGGGTATCATGCGGTAGATGCGAGGTTTTTGGGTTGCTTCGGAGCTAGTCATCCGGTGGATTAGATTCCCAAATCAATCCGATAGATTTATCCTCGTGGTAATGTTTGTTCCTTCTTCATGGACCCCGAATCGGCCGTTCGGCCATATTCGGTTATGTTTCTTCACGAGTAGATCACGTGCGTTTTTGATGTTTTGAATGATGTATGCTTTTAGCTTTCCATATTTAGATTGTATCATGCGGTGGATAGATCTATTTGTGGAAAGTGGTACGGCTTTTCATGCAAGTTGTATCATGCGGTGGATAGATTTGTTTGATATCGTACCCGACGGATCTTAAAGTAATTAGACATGCGGTAGACTAGTGCTTTGGATCTATGCATGCTTATTTAATACATGATCATGTCCGTGCTTTACTTTATTTATTTAATGTTAATCTTCATGGGGATCGGTCATAACCTTGCGCGTGCATCCTTGTTTATACAAAGACCGATCGCTTGTCACGCTTACGTCATCCATTCGGCGGTGTTCCTTTTTCTTCTTTGTGGTTTCCGAATGGTTGTAGTTCTTTGGCAGATAGCTTTCTATAGCTATATGTCATCCCATTTGGCTCTTTAGCCGTAAATATGGAACTGTCTGGTACTACCCGGCAAGTTCCAAGCTTTGATATCTAACTGCTTTGTCTTTTGTTAATTTTCAGCAAAAATTGACTGGCACGTCATTTGCTCTCTGCGCGTGTAAAGCCAGCTTTGTTCGACTTGCTGTGTGCTTGGCGTTGAGTGCACTTTTTGCGTCAACGGCGAGGCACGCTTGATGCGCGCACGGGCGCGCTCGCCGCGCGCGCCTCCGTGGCACGCGCCGGCACCTCCGCGGCGCGCGCCGCCCCGATGTCGATTGCCGGCGGCGGGCGCCGTTGCACCCGCCCCGGCGAAGCCGCCCTTGTCGCCGGCGCCGGTTCCGGCGACGGGGGCGCGGCGCCACCTATCGGAGGGGGCCCTCCCCCTTAGCCTCTTCCTCTTCGTCCTCCTCCGAGGACGAGTACTCCCTCGGTCCCCCGGGGAAGAGAGCCCCGACCTCTTCGCGCCGCCGATACTCCGCGGCCCGTCGGTCGCGGCGCGCTTGATGTCGCCTCGCGCGCTCCCTCCTGCGCGCCGCCCGCTCCTGCTCCCGCTGCTGCGCCGCCCGGCCGAGCGCACGGGAGTCGGGGGTGGGCGGAACGGACTTGGAGACGGTAAAGCTCACCAGCTGCACACAGGGGCATCAAGGACGCGTCAGGAAACAGAAGCAACACCAAGAACCAAAACAAAATCAAGAACCAAACTCACCAGCGGGCCGGTGGGGAGCATCTCGAGGTCCCATGGGGTCCGGCCCGCAGGCATCGGCGTCCGGGTGTCGACGGCGCTCCGCGCCCGGGTGAGCGCATATGGCCGCTCGAGGGGCGTCGGGAGCATCCGCGACCTCGCCGGATCGACGGGGTTGGCCGCCTCTCGTCATCTCGAAGATGCGGAGCGGCCTCTCCATCGGGGGCACGACCCGCCGGTGAGGAGGAAGGCGAGGACGCCCATCGCGTTCGGCCCCCGGCCCCCGCCGGGCGCCGCAGGGGCGGCCGGGACCGACTCCTGCCGCCTCCGATGCTGGGCCGTGGACACCCCGTAGCCCCAGGAGTCAGGCCTCTCCTTGAACACCCGGCCGGTGTAGGGGGGGAGGCCGGGCTCGGCGTTGCGCAAGTAGAACCATCCCCGCTCCCAGCCGGCGTTGTTCGTCGTCATGGTGCAGGGGATGTAGACGTTCTTGAATTGCCCCCGCAGGGCAAGCGACATCCCGCCGCGCGCACAGCGTGGCGGGTTCTCGGCTCCGTCGTGGGGGCTGCGTGAAGAGCTCCGCGCGGAAAAGGTGAACCCAGAGCTCCCGCCTTGACGGGATCCCCGAGTACCCTTCGCGGACGCCCACGTACGTGGCCGCTCGCGAAATCGCGTTGGGGGCGAAGTTGTGCAGCTCCACTCCGTAGTGGTGGCACATCGCCCGCATGAAGCAGCTCGCCGGCGCGTTGAAGCCCCGCTCGTGGTAGCGGATGAAGCTCACCACGTAGCCCTCCGGCGGGTTGGGCGCGTGGTCCCCCGCCGGCGGCACTATCCACTCCGCTGGGCGTCCATCTTCATTGGCCGCCGGGCGGCCGGCGGCGACCAGCTCGCCAAGGGCCAGCTGGGTCACCAACGACCTCTCCCAGGCGTATGGGTCCAAGAACGTGAGGGGAGGCTGAGGCGGCGCCATGAGGAAGGACAAAGGAAAGCGAGAGCGGAGGACAAGGAACGGAAGAAAAGCTCTAACAACGACACCGCACGGTGGCAAGGGCGAGATGAAGACGAAGGGGCAGGGGACTGAAAATGGTGAGGCGTTAAGGTAAAAAACCGCCGTCTCCTCCTCCCCTCAGATTTATAAGCCGACGGGCGAGCTCTCCGGAGCGGATGCCCCGCTCGCATTAACTGCAGGGAATCTTTCCTTCACGTCGACGGGCGGGCCCCACCACGGCTGCCGGCGGCCACATCACTTTGCGGGCGGGCCATCATCACGGCGAAGACCCGCGAGGGACCGAGGCAAGCCGTCACGTCCGCCTGCCACGCCGCCCACTACGCGCGCGCGCGCGGCCGCAGCGCCTAAAAAGGCGCGCCCGCGCTGCAAAACCGCGGCCTCGACTGCGAGGCATTTAAAGACCGGGTCCCTTGCCAAGCAAGGAGAACCCTCGAGCGGGGCGAACCCCTGGCTCGAAACAAAGACGACCCTCGATGGGATATCGACGTGAGAAGGTCGCCCAGGGCCTGCTTGATGTAAAGCAGGCACCGCGGGTACCCATGCCACGTAAAACCCTCGAGCGGCACGAGCCCTTGGCTCAAAACGAAAGCAGCCCTCGATGGGACATCGACGTGAGAAGGTCGCCCAGGGCCTGCTTGACGTAAAGCGGGCACCGCGGGCACCCATGCCACGTAAAACCCCCGAGCGGCACGAGCCCACGGCTCGAAACGATGTCGACCCTCGATGGGATATCGACGTGAGAAGGTCGCCCAGGGCCTGCTTGACGTAAAGCGGGCACCGCGGGTACCCATGCCACGTAAAACCCTCGAGCGGCGCGGGCCCCTGGCTCGAGACAATATCAACCCTCTAAAGAGGGCACGCGCGTGAGAGGGTCGCCCAGGGCCCGCTTGAAGTAAAGCGGGCACCGCAAGCACCCATGCCGCGCTGTGCTACCAACCAGCGCCTCGGGGGCTGGCTCGCCCAGACCCCTCGACGGCCGCAAGCGCAAAAGACGGGGCCGCTCAGGCGCGGCCCCGCACGGCCCTACGATCGAGGTTCGAAGCCCGACCCTCGACGGGTTCGAACGGCGCCACGGATCGCGAGTTAGGGACGACGAGGGCACGCGCATTTGAGCCGTTCCTCGAGCCCGTCAGCTCGAGGGTGCCCCACATGTCGTGTTCGAGAGCCGGCGAGGGCGGCTAGCGGGGGATCCCACCGAGGGGAGAGCTTCCGCGCCCTCGGTCCCTATCGAACGGGACCGATCCCCACCTAGCAAACCCACGCAAGCGCTTCCATGGACGTGTCTCCGGACCGCGCGGCCCTACCCTTATCGAACGGGGCATGGACGTCCACTTGAACCACCCGCTAGCAGCTCGACGAGGAATCCGCAATCCGCAACCCGCCCGATGGGGGTTGCGGAAACCTCACCCTCCGTCCCGCGGAGGGACGGCGAGGGCGCGTTAAAAAACAAGTCGTAAAGCTCTACCCGATCGCCTCGAACGGGCCAAGGCTCGGGGGCTTGACGCACGGCTACACCTCCTTGAAATTGCACCCGCCGGAGACAGTGCCAGCAGCGCGTGCACCCCCGAAGCCGGCTGAGACACCGCCGATGCCGGTTGGAACATGTGCCACGCCCTCTGACCAGCTCTCGCGGATTAACCCCTGCAGGAGCATCCACACTCCTGCAGGGCTTCGGGGGCTAGACCCGCGGGTCCGCTGACGCGGCCCCACGGAAAGCGTTCGCAAAACAAGGGGGGAAGAACGTCCTATCAGTAGGCTCCAGCATCTGCGGGAGCCTCAATGGCAAACCCACAGATGCTCGGGGCCTACTGTCGGGGACAGCCCTAGGGGTCCCCTTAAACAACGGGAAACCCTCACTTAAAACCCGCAACGAAACCAAAACATGCTAAGCCTGACCATGCAGGTGCCTGACCATGCAAAACACAGCCCACGCCGCAGGGACCCCGACGGCCCATCAAGGCGGCCTTCTCAGAAATCCCCTCGAGCGGGGCCCCGCCTTACTCGAGGACGCGCGCCCCCTCGAGCGGGGCTCCGCCCCGCTCGAGGGGCAACACTCCCCCTCGAGCGGGCTCCGCCCCGCTCGAGGGCACGTCCCGCCCTCGGTCGGGGTCCGCCACGCTCGAGGGCGCCCCTCACGCGTGCACCGGCCCCCGTACACGGGCATTTAACGCCACGACACCGCCCGGTGCCACCGCACCAACTCCCGGGGAAGGAGCCCATCCCCGCCACCGTGGGGAGGGACCGTGCGTGCGGCGGTGTCGGTCCCGTGACACCGCGCGCCCGCTCCAAGACGGCTAACGCGCCGACCCTCGAAGGGGGGCCGGGCACACCCTCGATTCACTTTCTCGTGACCCTACGGGGGTTAGGTGGAGGCGCTAGGCCGGTGGATCGCCATCCCGGCCACCGAAACAAGCATGGCCGCCGTCCCCGCGCGTGCAGGCGCACGCCAGGCGCTGTAGCAACCACTCCAACACTGTGAAGCGCATTGGGAAGGGACGCCGTTTTACCTACTCCTGTGCCCCGTACAAGCCAACGTCAGCACCTCCCTCGAAGCCTATCAGAGGACGTCGCCACCATCCGCCGCCCTCCTACCCTCGAACCGCCACTGTTCGGGTACGAGGTAGGCCATCATGGCCAGATCGCTGCGAAGATCGTCCGGACGGCCGCCCACTCTACAGCGTAGCACGACGTACTCCCCCACGTAGCTAGATAGCGCGGCGCGCATGTAACCTGCCGCCCCCTTGATCTATAAAAGGGGGGGGCAAACCCCCCAGCCGCGGGGAGAGTCAGCAGCACACGAGCGCTTCACACACCACGTACTCATTCTCCCACAATATCTTCAGCCACTCCTCCAGGGACTTGGAAGCCTCGCTTCCTCTCCCGCCTTGCTTGTAGCCGCCCCACTACAGGCACCCCCGGTGCTAAGTAATATAGTGCCTTGAGCACGCCTCTGCTGGACGTACGGCCCCCTCGGCCGGAACCAGGATAAAATCTCTGTGTCATTTGTTACTTAGCATCGACCATTGAGGGATAGACCACGGCGCTATCTACTGGTTAGTGTCGGGACCATATTCCGCACCGACGGGATGCTAGGACTAGAGTGGGCGAGCTAGAAACACAAGTTCTTGATAGCAAGCTTGAAATTGATTCGCTTAAGGCTAGCCCCGTTGTTTCGATGAAAATGATTGTGTTGATTGCTCGCTTTCCTAGGCGACTTGACGATCTTAGGGAGAAGTATGCCTCCAAGTGTGAGGAACTAGATGTGCTTAGGGTTGAGTTGGCTGAGCTACAATCTAGACCCACTTTGCTTGGTGCTTGCACTTCTTTCCCCTAGTTTGCATGAGAAAATTGTTGAGCTTCGTTCTCGCATTGGTTCGCTAGAGGCTGATTTGAAAGTGCCTATTCCTACTTCTTGTTCTACATGTGAGTTGCATGCTATGAAGAATTTTTTGGATCTTGCAAAATGTGTTGGTCGCTTGCAAGATGAGAATGATAAGTTGCGTGAAGCGCCGAGTTGGTTGTCGAGTCAAGAACCTCGGCTTGGTATGATGATTGCCACCGTAAGCGCTTTGATGGTTGGGCTTTGGGATTGGATAAGGTTGGTGAGGGCAGTGGTGAGAGAGAAAGGAAATTTGGGAATGTTTCAGTTCCACCACAACCCACACCCAAAGACAAGTTTGCATCCAAGCCAAACCAACCGAGAGAAAAACCGAGTGAGAAGGCAAGTGAAAAGCCTAGTGAGAAATCAAGTGGAGAGCCTCTCCCCAAGCCTAAGCCCAAACCAATCCTTTTCCATTGTGAGTTTTGTGGAAAGGATGGTCACAAGAGAGAGTTTTGCTATAAGAGAAAGAGAGAGGCGAGAATGGCTAAGGAGTGGGCGAACAAGGATAGGTACCACCCTTCTCATGGTGTGCCTAAGCTTCATATGCCACTTCCTAAGGGAAAGGGTTTTGTGCGTAAGAATCCGGCATGGGGATATGAGAAATCCCGTAGCCGCGGTGGTGGTCTGGAGAGGGCGGTCAGACCGGCCTGGCTAGGCGGTCAGACCGGCCCTGCCCAGGGAAGGGCGGTCGGGCCCAGGCCCGGCTAGGCGGTCAGACCGGCCCTCCCCAGATTTCTGGGCAGTTCTGTTTTCGAGGTCGTGATGCTGGTGGTTTCAGTTCCCTTGGTCATGGTGCAGATGGTAGACACTTTGAGTCTGGTGGCGTTGAGTTTGCTGGACGTTCTCCACCTCGTGATCAATACAAGTTTTGGAGAGGTCGCAGCTTTGAGTCTCAGAGGGGCTACGGACCATGCTTTCCCTTTCATGGTACTCGTACTCCTCCAGTGAGACGGGAGTGGTGTTCCCATGGTGGTTCCAGGTTTGATAGGTTTGACAGGATGGATCGCTGTATTGATAGGCAGGGTAGGATGAATGTTGCTAACCCTACTTTTGAGGAAATGGCCCGACACTGGTTTCACACCTTTGGGACTAACCCCAGTGTCGAGTCATTTGCTCGTTCTCGCTCTTGGTTTTGAGTTGCGGGTGGGAGGCTCGGAGAACATTTGGTTGATATTGGGTGTGGTTCTTCGGCTTCATATCCTGGTGGTGACATGTAGGTGCATCACTTTCGGGGATGGTGGACAAGGATGAGTGAATTGTGAATAAATGATAAAGGTAAGTGTATTTGTGATCTTCGAGTGTGTGGCCTTGGTCAAGCCACTTGGTTTCTTTTGCTCTTTGCCTTATCTCATGTGTGTAAGATGAGCTTTGTACGCTCTTTGGCCTTAATGCATGAGTTTAGGGGGAGCTTGTGAGTTTGGTGCTCATTTGCTCTTTTGCCGGTGGTGTCGAGCCCTTTTTGCCTCCCCTCGAGGAGCCGGTGGTTTGTGAGCTTTGGTGTGAGAGCTCCTTTGTAGCATATGTATAGCTTTCTTTTGTGCATTTCTTGCATTTGGCATTGCATATGTAACATGATGTATAGGCATCCTTGTATCTTAGATTGCATGCTTTTTGTATCATATCCATTGGATAGGAAAAGCTTCTCCTATATACATTGTTCACCATGGGTTGCTATATATGTTCTTGTGAGCTTGTTTGGTATGCTATGGTTAGTTTGGCTTAGCTCTTGATGATCTTGATGAATGATCCATGGTTGATGGCTAATTTTTGAAAAATGTCACATATATGCTCTCTCATGTGTAAATGCATTTATATGATCTTGACATGTTTTAGTGGCTTTACTATGCTTATTTTGTGGTTGGATAGCTAGTTTATTGATCATATGGGGCCAAAGGCTCATTTGCCATCATGAATGTTTAGCCCTCTTGCTTAATCTTGTGGAGGGGCATAAGTTCCTTTTTGTCGCAAAGACATTTCATGTACCAATCATAAATCTGAATATGAAATGAAAAATGTTTGGAAAATATGTTCTCATGTCATATGTGCTGTAATTATTTTGCTTTGGGTGCTAAACCGTTGCATGATGCCTACCAATGAGAAGTCTCATACATAGAAGTAGGCACATGGCTCGGTGGCTTTGACATGACATGAGGTGCTTTTGGGTGTTTATGATGGTCTTATGATTAGAATGGCTGTCCTAGCATGAAGTTTGAGTGGCTTTGCCATTTTGATATGTTTTGCTCATGTATAGGTATTTGCTTATGAGAGAGTAACTTTTCGCAAAATTACTCAAATCCTTCTTAGCCTTGTCCAATGGTTGTGAAACTTGGTGATCACGTAGTTAAGGTCATTACGAACCCGTAGAGTATCTAACTTGCTCATTTGGACTTGTGTTGCTCATTGTGATGAATTTTGTATATTTGAGAAGCTATATGTTGAAACTTTTCGCATTTTGCCTTGATTCATGCATTGTCAACAAGGGGGAGAAGTTTGTGCATGATTTGGGCACCTGGGAGCTAATGGAAGGTGTCCAAAGCGGTTCGGCAATTTTCAGAGAAGTTTTTGCAGGGCGGTCACATGGGGCGGTCTAACCTCCCTGGGGGCGGTCACATGACCAGGGGCGGTTTAACCGGCCTGTGCAGGCGGTTTAACCGCCCTATGCAGTGTGAGCTTGGTTTGCTCTTTGTCATGCATTTCCAAGTGACCTTCTTGCATGCATTGGTTCGGGGGGAGTTTGCATATGTGCGGAGGGAGCTCTTTGTGGTGTTCGAGCTTTGGTTCGGTGGTTTGCGCTCTTTGTTTGAGCATGGTTTTGTCTCGGATGTGTCGAGCCGTTGCCCTTGCCTAAGGGGTCCGATACTTGTTCTTCTTCAAGTGAGCTTGTTCTTTGCCTTTCTTTGGCTTTCGATCACTTGTTGGAGTTTTTCTTTTAGTAGTTTCTTTTCTTTTCTTTTTATCTTTGGTTACAAATCATGTGTGTTGTCAATGCACTCATCAAGGGGGAGATTGAGGACCATGTGTGGTTCGAGGACCGGTGGATGGTCGCTCCCTTGTGTGATGAGTGATTGACAATGTTGTGTGGACTGATTCTTGGCTAAGTATTGCAGGTGCAGGTTGCGGCTTGACTCGTGTTGGTGCAGGTGAAGAACAAGCGCGAAAGGTCATTGCCGGTGAGGCCTCCAGGTGTGGAGAAGACAAGTAGGCTTCGTTCGAGGGACCCGGTGGCCAGCGGGGTCAAAGTGCGGGCCGCATGGTGGCATGAACAGCAAGATGAAGTCGTGGACGGTTTCTTGGTTGAGCCTCAAAACCAAGGGTGAGCCGGGACTACGTGGGAGCTGAGTCATGAGTGGAGATTGGCGGAGGCTACACCGAGTTCGCGGGGTTTGCAGTGGTTCACCAGAAAACCACCTGGGTTACTCGGTTGAGCCACAAAACCGAGGCCGAAGACTCGAGAGGGGGTGCGGCCACCCGGGCCGGTTCAACCGCCCGGGAGGGGTGGTCGGACCGCCCGGGGCTGGTCGGATCTCTCGGGCCGGTCCTAACCGGTCCGGGGGGCGGCTCGACCGCCCCGGCCGCCGCCGAGAAGCTTCGAAGCGGAGGACACGCGTCGGGATCGCAAGGCTTGCGTCGAGGCTAAGCGAGGTTGCGGTCGCCGGGCATCCGTCCGATGGTGAAGACATGAAGACTTCCAAATCCGCCCTCGAGGGGCATGTATCCCTAGTTATTAGTGAAGGGTAGTTTCGTCTTTTGGGTGCCTCCATATATACTCATTGAATGGGTGGATGGCAGCCAGGGGTTGGAACCCTAGTTCATTTGCTTTGCTATTTTCCCTTCCTATTTTCCTTACGATTTTAGAGGACTAGCTTGAGAGCTTCATGGTGAGATCTTGAGAGAGGGTAGGATGATTGGGAGGCAAGCTAGACCTTGTATGAACCTTCATGGTATGTATAGATGATTCGGCATGGTTCCTCAAGGCTTTTGTTGTCTTTCCCGTTTTCCCTTTTTGGTGATTTTCGGAGCCTTTTCTTGGGATTTTCGTGGCGGAGTTTTGGAGGCGTTTCTTTGCGGGATTTGGTGTGGGAGTCACACATGAGGACCTTGTGCCTCTTTTCTTGGTGACCTTGCCCCTCCAAACCCGTGGAAAGCTCTCCGATTTGGTGGTTTTCGTTGGAGCTCGAGTTCTTGAGGTTTGGTCACGAGATTTGCGATTCCCCATGATTGAGAGCGTTTTGGTGCAATTCCTTTGAGGGAGAGGTCGTCCATGAGGTGACCCAGGCTTCCCCAAAGTTTCGCTGCAATCCGTTGGGTGAATCGGGAGATCGGGTGATGCAAAGTTGAGGGTTGTCCCGCGGTTCCCCTTTTTCCCGTTCGTCCGGGGGAGGGTGGTCTAACCGCGTAGGAGGGGCGGTCTAACCGCCCCGGGCTCGTCCGGAGAAAGTTTTGATTTTGGCCGAGATCTTCCGGTAGCATGTTGGCCTTGACCAGGGGATTGTATGGTTGAAATCTTGGAGTGTTTCGAGTCCGTTTGCTTGGGTTTTCACTCGGATATTTGTGCTCGGGGGAGGGAGGTCTAACCGCCCCTGGCACCGGTCTAACCGCCCTAGGCCTTTCCGAAGAAAGTTTGATTTTGCTGGACCTTTCTTTGTGAGTTTGTTCGCCTTGATCGGAGGAGCGTTCGGTGAAATCTTGGCTCGTTTTAGTGTGGTTTGCTAGGAGTTCTTGTTCGGAGTTCGTTGCTGGGGTACAGGAGGTTAGACCGCCCCGGGTAGCCGGTCTAACCGCCCCTAGGCCCTTGGGTGAAGTTTTGGTTTTCGCCAAGATTTTCTGGTATCTAGCATGGCCTTGACCGCAGATCTCTCGTTGGTGAAACCGTGGTGAGTTTTGGTGCTCGGAAGAGGCATTTCGAGAGGATTTCTTGGTTGCCGTGTGGAGGCGGTCTAACCGCCCCCTATACCCGGTCTAACCGCCTCCCCCGGTTAGCCGGCTTTCGAGTTGTTTCCGCTTGTCGGTCTTTGTGTGGTTGTGTTGTGGTTGCTGGTAGAGTTTGTTCCTAGGACCAGTAGCACTCCAGTGGCTACGTGGTTTTGGCAAACGGGAGGTTGAAGTGCGGAGCGTGTGATTTCGGGGGTTCGACCGAGCTAGTTCATCTTGTCAGAGTTTCAATCTCCCTCAAGAAGAATTTTTATCGGCTCCCATTCACTCCCCCCCCCCTCTCGGTCGCCTAATCGGTCCTTCACACATGTTCACCTTCCTCGTCCGCATCAAGAGTTGTAGTCGTACTCATCGGCGTCGTCATAGCCTTGGAATCCTCCATCTTGAACTTCCGCACAATGTCCTTGGCGTACTTAGCTTGGTGCACAAATGTTCCTTCCTTTGATTGTTTGATTTGTAGCCCGAGGAAGAACTACAACTCACCCATCATGCTCATCTCAAATTCCCTGCTCATATCCTCTGCAAACCTTGCAACAAGAGAGTTAGACGAGCCACCAAAGACAATATCATCCACGTACACCTGCACAATCAAGATATCTCTGCCCTGCCTCAGCAAAAACAAGGTCTGATCGACTTTCCCCATCTCAAAACCTCTCTCAAATAAGAACCCCCTCAACCTACCATACCAAGCTCTAGGCACCTGCTTCAACCCATACAGCGCCTTCCTCAACTTGTACACCCGGTGGGGGTACTTCTCACTCTCAAACCCCGCAGGTTGCCTCACATACACTTCTTTCTCCAACACACCATTCGAAAAGCACTCTTCACATCCATTTGGTGCAACTTGAACCCTTTAGCCACGGAAAAGGCTAGAAGGATCCTAATCGCCTCCAAACGGGCTACGGGAGCAAAGGTCTCCTCGTAGTCAATCCCCTCCTTCTGACTGAACCCTTGAGCAACAAGTCTCGACTTGTTCCTCACAACCTCACCTTTTTCTCCCTCTTTGTTCTTCCACACCCACTTTGTACCAATCGGCTTACACCCTGGGGGAGGGTCAACCAACTCCCAAACCTGATTCCTCTCAAAGTTCTCCAACTCCTCATGCATCGAATTAACCCAATTGTGATCAGATAGTGCGTGTCCAATGTCTTTGGGCTCAAAAGTAGCAACAAATGCAGCATGAGCGAAATGGGAGTTGTTTCGAACCCTTGACCGTGTAGTGCATTCATTCACGTCGCCGATGATCCTCGAAGCTGGTTGATCCACCTGTACTTGCCGGGGAGGTTCTCGCCTCGATGCTACCTCCCCCTCAACACCAGCTTCTCTTTTTTCTTGATTTGTCGTCGTAGGTGTAGTAGAGGGTTCGTCCATCATCGTATCGAAGTAGTGCGTACATGTTCAGCTGGGGGCACCACACCGCCATCTTCATCGTCTCCATGTTCATGCTCCTCCACCTGAAAGATCTCCTCGCCAAGCTCATCATCTTCTCGCACGATCAAAGACAAGCCGACTAAATGGCTCGTCTCGTCGAATGTTACCTCGCAAGTCTCCACGATTTGGTTAGTTTCAAGATTGAGCACACGATATGCTCTAGAATGAGATGCATAACCAAAAAAATACCATCGACGACTTAGCCTCAAACTTATCCAACTTTCCGCCTTTCTTCGAATGAAACACTTGCAACCAAAGACATGGAAGTGACTCACCTTGGGTGTGCGACCATGCATCAACTCATAGCATGTTTTCTTCTTGTGCACTCTGAGGTAGATCCCGTTCGACACATAGCACGCGGTATTCACCGCCTCAGCCCAATACCTCCTTGGAGTCCTATGCTCATCAAGCATCGTCCGAGCCATCTCGCACAAGGTCCTGTTCTTCCTTTCCACAACACCATTCTGGGGAGGCGTATACGGACTCGAAAACTGGTGCTCAAGACCCAAGACATGGTAAAAGGTTTCAAAACGAGAGTTTCGAATTCGAGCCATTATCACCGCGGATAGCTCGTATGGCATCTCCGTGCCGCTCGTTCCTCAACTTCAAGACTAGATCTCGAACAAAACCAAACGTCTCCCCCTTATCCTCGAGAAAGAACACCCACGCATACCGAGAATAGTCGTCCACCACAACAAGGACATACCACTTCCCACCCGCGATCGCACACGAGCTGGGCCGACAAGGTCCATATGGAGCAGCTCGCATTGACGCTCAGTCATCACATCGGTGAGAGGCGGGTGAGAAGAGGCTACCATCTTGACATGCCTACACGGCGCACAAACCAACTCTTTCTCAAGCCTCAACCGTGGCAATCCTTGGACCAAATTGAGTTTACTCAAGCGAGGCAAAAGGTCAAAGCTCAAATGACCCAACTTCCTATGCCACTTCCACAACACACTCGAAGAACCAGCCAAGAAACAACGCTCCACACCCGAAGACTGAGAAAAATCAGCACGAAACACCTGACCCTTGGGAACGACCATACAAACAAGGTCCCCTCGAGAGTCCAAAATCCGAGAACCACCGGGCCGAAACAACACCTCAAAACCCTCATCCAACAACTGGGACACAGAAAGCAAATTGTACCCCAGCGATTGAACAAGAGAAACACGCCTCAGAGTGATCTTGTCACTCACTTTTATCTCACCTTCTGAAAGCACACGCCCACGCCCATTGTCCCCAAAAGTGATGTACCTCTTCATCACCACCAGGACGAGACTTGAGAACCACCCCTGTCTCCGGTCATATGCCTCGAGCAACCGGAGTCAATCAACCAAATGTTCTTCAAGTCTCCCACCTGAAATTCAAAAACGAGCACATGAGCGAACAAACGACTCAGCACTGGGGTTAGTACCAAAAGAGTAAAACCAGTGCCGAGCCATTTGCTCGAAAGTGGGGTTAGCACACATCAAGCCATCTTTCCTATCATAACTACCACCACGAACACCACCTCGGTAACCACTCCGAAGAAACCAGCCCTCGCTGCCTGGAGGACCAAAGCCACGAAAGACGACCCGTGGACCATCCCTCCTCTCCTTCTCACAGCTACGACTCCTCCCATCCCCGTAGTGAACTCGAGGGGTGAATGCCTAGCAAACTGACCACCTGCTGACTCTCTAGACCAACCACCAGCAACACCACCTCCAGAACTGAAACCTCTCGACTCACCACCTCGAAAACCACTCCGCCCGCACTCGGGGGGGGGGCGGCGGTTGAACCGCCCAACCGGGCCGGTCTAACCACCCCCCTCCGGGCGGGGCCGATCCGACCGCCCAGCCGGGCCCGGTCCGACCGCCCCCCTCCAGATCTGCTCCTCGGGCCGCGGGAACTCGCATCTCCCCATGTCGGAACACTTCTCACCACAGCTTTACCCCTGGGTAGTGGCATACGAGGCTTAGGTACACCATGGGAAGGGTTGTACCTATCCTTGTTCGCCCACTCCTTTGCCATCCTCTCTTCCCGCTTCCTCTTGAAGCAAAACTCATCCTTGTGACCCTCTTTCCCACAATAGCCACAATGGAACCTCACAAGCTTAGGCTTAGGCTTGGATTGGGGCTGCTCACTTGGTTTCTCTCCACTCAACTCCTCCATCGGTTTCTTCTCACTAGCCTTCTCACTCACTTTCCCAAATAACACTTTTCCCGAAGTGCTCACAAACTTGATAGGCTTTTGGAGATCATTTGTGGGTGTAGGAAACACGGGTGGAGCCGGGGTTGTGTCTAGTCGGTTCCTAAGATGGTTAGGTTTTGGGGGAAAATCATTCTTGTGGTGGGTTTTTGGTGGCTCGGGTATTCTCTCCACTTCCCTCACGAACCTTGTTTGCCCCAAGTCCCTCACCATCCTCGCTCTTAAATGCCTCGATCATCATCCTCAACTGAGGCTCATGACCAGACAACCAACCCATCAACTTTCTCAGCTCATCATTCTCATCCTGCAAACGATCAACATAATGTGCAAGTTCCAAATTTTTCAAAGCATGCATTTCACAGGTAGAGCATGATGTAGGCATGGGTTCTTTCAATTTAGCCTCAAGAAAACTAGTGTAAGCATGCATCTCATCAATCTTAGCATGCAAAACAGGGCAAGAAGTGCAAGCACCTAGCAAAGCAGATCTAGATTTAAGCTCAGACACTTCAACCCTAAGCACATCTAGTTCCTCACACTTGGAGGCATGCTTTTCCTTGAACAAAGCAAGATCAGCAAGAAAGATGGAGCAATCAGCACAAACGACATCATCTGAAACAATAGGGCTAGCCTTAAGGGAATCAATCTCAAGCATGCTATCAAGCACCTGTGTTTCTAGCTCAGCCAACCTAGTCCTAGCATCCTCGAGTGAAGCTCTAAGATCTTTTCTTATTTTCTTTGCCTCTCTAAGCATGTCATCACGATTATCAAGCAAAGTACCGAGCCGTTCATTCTCCTGGAGCAAGAACGGAAGCTCATCACGCACCTCGTTGTCGGACTCAGAGTCCAAGTCGCTCTGTGTGCTCTTCTTGCTGCCGGAGCTCAGCGCCATGGTGCAGAAGCCGTCTCTAGCGAAGCAGCTTAGCCCGCTCAGGTTCTTGGACGCCTTCTTACCCTTGCGACGATCACCTTCGTCTTCACTGCTACTCGAGCTCGAGGTGGAGTACACGAAACTGAAGTCGACGTCGCTTGCACCAACCATCGCTCGGGCCTTGCCTCGGCTTTCCTTCTTCCTCGATCGTCGCTCATCCTTGTGCTTGTTCTTGTACTTGCTCTTGTGGTCGCGCCTCGACTGGTACTTGCCATCGTTCCTCGGCTTGTGCTTGTAGCCGTCCTTGTTCTCGACCTTCTCTGGGCAGTCGGCGACGAAGTGTCCCGGCTTGCCGCACTGGAAGCATGTCCTCGTGTTCCTCCTCATGTTCACTCGGTTCTCGTGCAGCCTCTCGAACCGTCTCGTCAGGAGTGCCAGCTCATCCTCTCCAAGCACATCGAACTCCTCATCTGGCATAGACATCAAAGAGGACAAAGAGAACATCCTGGTGGATGGGTTAGTGTTAGCCTTTCCTTTCGAACCACCAACGAGGGCGAGACTATGGGAATCAGTCGGACCCTCGAGCTTGGCAGTCATGCCCCTATCCACCTCAGCCGACTTGAGCTTCGAGAACAGCTCGTTCACCGTCAGAGTGTCATACTTCTCCGACTCCACAATGGCCTCGAACTTTCCGCCCCATATTGTACGATCCAAAGAGTGTAAGAGCTTGACCGCTCTATCATGATCATCGTACGGGAGCACGTCCACATTGTCCCTCATGTTGTTCACAACCACCGTGAACCTCTGAAACAAGGCATCGATGGACTCACCGGGGAGATGAGTGAAGTTCTCGTACTCTCTCCGTAGGTCGCATACATTCGTGCTCGAACCCGGGCATTCCCAACATGAGCCTCCTTCAACACCGTCCAAATTACGCAAGCCAAGTGCTCGGTGTGCACCCGATCGAACTCGGTCGACACGAGCACGAAACAAGTAGTCGACCGCCTTGTTGTTGACGTCGAACCTATCCCTCGATCCCGGAGCGAGGAATTCCATCGGCCGGACATAGCCTCGTGTCCACCGTGACATCCCAAATGATCCGACCCTTTCCGCGGAAGAACGCACCCATCCGCTTACTCCACATCCGGTAGTTGTTGCCATCGAAGTGTGGAGGACCCGAACCCCGTTCTCGGTACACCATCATTGGATCTTAGACTAGTTAGAGTCAACAAAGACCCGAACCAGGCTACGATACCACTTGAAGGACCGATTAGGCGACCAGAGAGGGGGGGGAGTGAATGGGAGCCGATAAAAATTCTTCTCGAAGGAGATTGAAACTCCGACAAGATGAACTCACTCGGTCAGACCCCCGAAATCACACGCTCCGCACTTCTACCTTCCGTTTGCCAAAACCATGTAGCCACTGGAGTGCTACTGGTCCTAGGAACAAACTCTACCAGCAACCTCAACACACACACACCCACGACAGCGGAAACAACTCGAAAGCTGGCTGTCCAGAGGGGGCGGTTAGACCACCTCCATCGAGCAACCAAGAAATCCTCCGAAACACCTCTTCCGAGCACCAAAAAGCACCACGGTTTCACCAACGAGAGATCTCTCGGTCACGGCCATGCTAGCTACCAGAAAATCTTGGCGAAAACCAAAACTCCACCCAGGGGCCTAGGGGCGGTTAGACTGGCTACCAGGGGCGGTCTAACCTCCTATACCCAACAACGAACTCCAACCAAGAACACCTAGCAAACGGCATGAGAACAACCCGAAATTTCACCCAGACGCTCCTCTGATCAAGGCGAACAAACTCACAGAGGAAAATCCGACGAAACAAAACTTTGACCTGGAAAGCCCAGGGCGGTTAGACCGCCCCCCCAGGCGGTTAGACCGCCCCTTCCAGAAAACGAACCCGCGGGTCAAACCCCAACTTCCTCGTGCCCGATCTCCCGAATCACTCCACGGATTGCAGTGAAACTTCGGGATTAGCTGGGTTACCTCCTGGGCAACCTCTACCTCAAAGGAATCGACCCGAATCGCTCACAATCAAGAGGAATCGAAGAAATCGCTTCTCTAGGTCAAGAACTCGCCCAACTCGAAAAACCACCAAATCGAGGCCGATTCAAGAGAGATTTGGGGGCAAAGTCACCAGCCAAAGGGGCACAAGATCCTCATACGTGACACCCACCAAAAACTCCAAGAAATCGTCCTCAAAACACCGCCAACAAAGAGCTTCGAAAATCAATACAAAGAAGGACGGGAAACCACCTTGAGGAACAACGCCGAACCATCTATACATACCATGAAAGGTTCGTACAAGGTCTAGCTTGCCACCCAAACATCCATCCCTCTCTCTAGATCTCACATGAAGCTCTCAAGCTAGTCCTAGGAAAAACTAGGGAAAACGGAGAACGAAAATGGAAAAACAAATGAGCTAGGGTTCCAAGAGTTGGCTGCCATCCATCCACTCAATGAGTATATATGGAGGCACCCAAAAGACTAAACTACCCTCACCTAATAACTAGGGATACAAGCCCCTCAAGGGCGGATTTGGAAGTCTTTCGAATTTCTTCATCGGACGGATGCCCGACGACCGCAACCTGCTTAGCCTTGACGCAAGCCTTGCGATCCCGACGCATGTCCTCCGCTTCGAAGCATCTCGGCGCCGGCGGCTAGGGCGGTCAGACCGCCCCCCCTGGGCAGTTAGACCGGCCCGGGTAATCTGACCGGCCCCAGACGGTCTGACCGCCCCTCCTGGGCGGTTGAACCGGCCTGGGTGGCCGCACCTCCTCGTCGAGTCTTCAACCTCGGTTTTGTGGCTCAACCGAGTAACCCAGTGGTTTTCTGGTGAACCATTGCAAACCCCGCGAACTCGGTGTAGCCTCCTCCAATCTCCACTCATGACTTGGCTCCCACGTAGTCCCGGCTCGACCTTGGTTTTGAGGCTCTACCAAGAACCCATCCACGACTTCATCTTGCTGTTCATGCCACCATGTGGCCCGCACTTGACCCCACTGGCCACCGGGTCCCTAAAACGAATCCTACTTGTCTTCTCCACACCTGGAGGCCTCACCGACAACGACCTTTCACGCTTGTTCTTCACCTGCACCAACACGAGTCAAGCCGCAACCTGCACCTGCAATACTTAGCGAAGAATCAGTCCACACAATGTTGTCAATAACTCATCACACAAGGAAGCGACCATCCACTGGTCCTTGAACCACACATGGTCCTCATAAGGTCAACCGGTTTACCTCCCTCATCAAGATCAAGATGTCCATTAGTGGCCATAGGAGTTTTGATGGGTTTCGCGTCTTCCATGCCAAATTTCTTCAAGATGCCCCTCACATATTTAGATTGGCAAACAAAAGTGCCTTCCTTCAATTGTTTGATTTGAAGACCAAGGAAGAAACTTAATTCACCAATCATAGACATTTCAAATTCCCTAGACATCATTTCTCCAAATTCTTTACAAAAGTCTTCATTTGTTGAACCAAAAATGATATCATCAGGATAAATTTGACAAATAAAGATGTCATTTCCAATTTTCTTGGTGAACAATGTACTATCAACATTTCCAATTTAGAAGCCCTTTGAAAGAAGAAAGTCCCGAAGCCTTTCATACCAAGCACGAGGGGCTTGTTTTCACCCATATAATGCCTTAGAGAGCTTGTACACATGATTGGGCTTTGTGTGATTTCAAAACCGGAAGGTTGCTCAACATATACAAGTTCACTAATTTTGCCATTCAAGAAAGCACTTTTGACATCCATTTGAATGTGACGCCCCAGGTTTTTAATTAACCCTAATCGTCGGTCAACTCGATTGACAGTGGTCAAATCGAGGTCAACCTAGGTCCTCACCTCGAAAAACTCACCAACCAACTCTATTGAACCCTTTGATCTAGTGGACACACATGTGGGGTCAACCCATGGTCAAAGACTTGGTCAAACCCCACTTAAACCCTAGTGCCCATAGCTGTCTGTCGGAACTTTTGCCGCGTTCTCCAAAATTCACCTAAACACTTAAAAATCTACCTTTATGAAAGTTGTCCAACTTATTGAGGGACACAACTTTCATGCAGATTGGCATTTCAAATTTTGAGTGGAAAAGCATGAAAAACTTGCTCAAAGGGCAGGATCTCCTGTTCATGAACCCAGGCTGGCATTCAAAGTTGGAAAGCCTCCCTTGCAAATTCTGTTGAGAAAAACCCTATATAGCCTTTTTGAAAGTGATAGAGGGTTGCTAGGTCTACAATTTTCGTATTCCAAGTTTGGTCAACTTCTATTCAAAAATTTGGATAAAACTTAGCTCAAACAAGGAGCCGGCAACACTTTTGGGCAGGGACGCCGCCGCGCCACGACGTCGTGCGCGCCGAGCTCCGCATCCTCCCGCCCGCGCGCCGGCCGTCCTCGGCGTCCGCGCCCGCTCGCCGCCCAACGTGCCCCTCCGCCCGAGGCCGACCGCGTCCCCATGCTACGCGCTTGCCGAGGCCGCCCGTGCCCCACGACGCGCCGGGGGTCGGCGCCGCGCCACGTGCGCGCGCACCGCGCGCGACGTGTCGGCCGGACGCATCCCCCCTTCGGACCGGCGGTCCATCCGCGTCCTTTCACCCGCGTGCGCCAAGCTACGGCCATGAGTCACGCCGCCGTCAGCACCAGGCCGGCCAGCCCTATTTAAACGCCACCATTTTCCCCCTCTGCGCACCACCCGCGCCGCCGCCTTCCATTGCCGCCGCCGCCGGTGAGCTTGCAGCTCCGCTCGCTCCCGCCGCTGGCCAATAGTCCCACACTCTCCCCTAGGACCCGTAGAATTTACCCAAGTCACGTATTGTCATCCGTGCGCCTCTCCTCGCTGGAATTCCGAGCTGCCGCGGCAGCCGCCGTCGGCCACCGACGAACCCCCACGCTGGCAACTCCTCCGCCCGAGCCAAGACCTCCAACCCACCCTAGGTGAGCTTGCACTTGACCCCGAGCAGTTCCCCGGCCGGGAGCACCGCCGGAGCTGCCGGATTTCCGGCGAGCCCGCCGTCCCATGGATCGAGGGACCCAATTGCACGGTCTAGAATTTTTCCAAGGGCCTAGTAGCAAAGATGCATCTTCAATAGTGTACTCCTTTTGCAGAAATTTGTAAAAAGCGTAGAAAATCGTAGAAATTTCAGAAAAATGCCAAACAAATTTTGTTGGATTTGCTGTGGAAAATACTACAACTTTTGTTATACTCTCATGGTCTGATTCTTGATAGTTTTAGCATGAAAAATAGGAATGTGAAAAACCTAGATCTACAATATCTCAAAATCTATAAATCCTCTATGTCCAAATTTCGGATATGTTGTGTATTAGGTCATGACTAGCACCTGTGCAAACAATTGCACAAAGTTATGTTGTAAATCTTTTTATATAAATTGTTTTCCATTTCTCTTAGCTCTGCATAAATTATTTTTGTAGCCAAAATCAATTATGGTTTTTATGCCCAACTTGTGCATGCTGTCTTGTTATGCCAAGACACACCTCTGGTGAGTTAATCACAATTTTCGGATGAACAGAAGTATTTATACTTAAATTGTGCATGTTTTCCTTTGTAAATTAGCAAAGCAAGATCAGTAGTGGCTCTAGGTGTTCTTGCTGGTTCTCTAGGATGGTTTAGGACCAGAGAGCATGCATGAGGAAGATTGGAGCATTTTGATGTTTATTTAATTTTGTATGCATTTAATTTGATTTGCTAGCTAGTCTTTTGTTATTTGAAGGATCGGATGGCGACTAGAGAAGGGGGGAGTGAATAGGAGCCGGTAAAAATTCTTCCAAAAGAACCCGGCCTATACCCTAGTCAAGCCCCGGTCACACACGAGCGATGGATCGAATCACACACCAATCGCCAAGACCACGAGGTTATGGATCAACCTCTAGTCCTAGGAACGATTCCTTGAAGCACACGCGGAAGCACTAGAAAGGGAAGAAAGGAATCGAAACAAACAGCACTGCTCACGGCCCTGGCGGATCGTCCGGCCCGGCGGTGCGGACCGTCCGCGATGAACCGCGCGGACCGTCCGACCTCGCTACCGCGGACCGTCCGCGCCGACGTCGCGGGACCGTCCGGCCCTCTCCGCGGACCGTCCGTTAAACACACACGGAACACCGAAGCGACCCGAGAAAAACGGACCGTCCGCCAAGCCCGGGCGGACCGTCCGCGCCACCCACGGACCGTCCGCTACTCGAGCGCGGACCGTCCGCAAACTGGCTGCAACCAAAACCAAAAGCCAAACCGAATCAAAATCACAGGCACGCAAGAACACGACGAACACGCGACGAACCCTAGCCTCGCGGACTGTCCGCCAGCACCCCGCGGACGGTCCGCCGAGTGCGGACGGAGCGAGAAACGGCCCGACCCCGAAAGTCAACTCCCCCAAATCATCATCGGATTTCCCAAACGGTTGAAGCTATGGAGACAAGGGTTTGGGGACTTGAAAAGCGTCACACAAGGATGCTATAACCCAAAAATCTTGCCTCCTAACTCCCTAAATCACCGGGGATCGCGAATCCTTTGAGCACCACCAAAAGCTAGACCACCCAACGAAAACTCACTAATCGAAGTGGTTTCCCGGCGTTTGAGGGCACAAGATCAATCACAAAGATGCACAAGACATCTATCCATGTTTCCCTTGAAGAAATCCGGGGAGAAACCCACTCGAATCCGCGGAATCACACCGGGAACAAAGGCACGAAAACAAGCACGAAAAGCCACGAAAAACAACCCCGAATCTTCTATACAAATCGGGAAAGATTCACAAGGTCTAGCATGCCGCCCTAGCATCCATCCCTCTCAACAAATCTCTCATGAAGCTCTCATGCTAGCCTAGAGAAAATGGAAGGGAAAATAGCTACGAAAATGAGAAAGAGGAGGGAGGAAATGAAACCCTAAGTTGCGGAGAGAGAGAGCCATCCACACACACTCATGGCTTATATATCAGGTCCCGCCGGAGTGGTAAATGACTCGACTACCCCCTAACTTAACTACGGCGATACAACCCACGTAGGGGTATTTAGGTAATGTTTGTGGGTCTATCCATCGACGGCCACGCCTTTGCCGCACCGCGCGTCCTCCCGACGCAAGCCATGCGATCCCGCCGCGTGTCCTCCGCCTCGAAGCTTCCCGACACGCCCGGATCCCGTCTCCGTCGTGTTGGGCCCTCGGACTTGGTTTTGAGGGCCAAACCAAGAAACCGTCCGCCGATGGTTTTGTGGGCAAACCACCAAACCCCGCGTGCTCGGTCCGGCCTCCCGCCAAACCACTTGACTCGACCGCCACCGTGCACCGGCTCGTCCGTCCATGACTTCATCTTGCTCGTGTCGCCACCATGTGGCCCGCACCCAGTCCCGCTGTCCACCGGGTCCCTCGAACCGAGCCTACTTGTCTCTCCATCTCCCGAGGCCCCTCAAGGCCGAAGACCTTTCGCGCCCGTTCTTCACCCGCAACAACACGAACTAGGCCGCGCCCACACCCGCGCACTAAGCCAAGAGTCGGTCCAACACCCGTTGTCAATCACTCATCACCGAGGAGCGGTCATCCATCGACCACCGGGACGCTCCCCGGTCCTCAATCTCCCCCTTGATGAGTGCATTGACAACACACAACGCGAAATGAAATTCGAGAAAAGGAGAAAGAAAGAAGAAAGAAAAACAAGGAAGCTCAACTCATGACCAAAACCAAAGAAAGGCGAAGAAAGGTCACAAGCCAAGCAAAGCACAAACAAGCAAAGCACAAACTCCACACCGACAACAGCAAGAAAGCTCCCCCTGAACATGTGAATGCAAATTTCCAAATTTCAGCTCACCTCTTCGAATTTTCATTAAGCTCACCTCTTCTCCCCCTTGTTGGCAATGTATGAATCCGGATGAAAATGCAAAAAATGCAAAAGCAAAGCATATAAACATCTACATGAGCTTCTCAAATAGGCCAAATCTAGTGTCAAAGGCTAGAAATGAGACAAAGATCACACATATGAATCATAGCATAGTCAAAGCATTGCCACAAGTAATATATGAAAATACAAGCATGTGACAAAGCAAAATTATCAGATTTAAGCAGTTTTACCAAAAGAAGGACCGCTTCACATGTAAAAGCCTATCCATGTCACACTTGAGCCACAAACATGCATACCATTCAAAGATCATACAAGGATATCAAATTCTCAGCAAAAGATCATGGCAAACACCCATAAAGCAAAGCATGTCATGTCAAAGCTCATGAGCCATGTGTCCACTTCGGGGAGACTTCTCCACTGGTGAACATCATGCAACATGTTTAGCACCCATATGTGAAAGATAATACATTTTAAGCATAGACATGATGGATGGAGCATTTTTCAAGCATTCACACTTCTTTTCAAGATTAGTTCATTTCATGGTACATGAAGTGCCTTTGCGGCAAAAAGAAGCTTATGCTCCCCCATGAATGCAACATAGGCTAAACATTCACAATGATATTCGGCCTTTGGCCCAAATGCAAGAACAAGGCATCCAAGCACAATCTAAGCATGAAAAGCACATTTAGACCAAACTTTGACATGGATACACAACTACACACGAGTGGAGCATATTTCATCACAATTTAGTCAAGTTTAGCATTTATTTCAAAAAGGGCTATCTCACCACACATATATCTCAAATATTCCAAGAGCATAGCCTCACATCACCATTTCTCCACACATATGACCAATATCTCACAAATAGCCAAAGAGACTCAAATATGGCATATGAAAGAAGCTCATCACCTAAATTGCAATATGATATATGACAAGATGGCTATCCTACCATGGTTTGTACATCAAGCAAAGCATGTATATACATCAAAGTAAAACATGGTATGATACATATGGTACAAAAAGGAAATCCCCCAAGCATCAACTAGAAAGGGCAACAAACCCCAAGTTCCCCCCGCAAACGCACAAATGTAGCTTGGTCGAGAGGCTTTGTAAAGATGTCGGCTAGCTGATCTTGGGTAGGGACATGACTCAACACAATGGTTCCTTTCTCCACATTGTCCCTCAAGAAATGATACCTCACTTCTATGTGTTTGGTTCCGGAGTGAAGCACGGGTTTTTGGCTACGCTTATGGCACTTGGTGCTATCACAAAGAAGTGGAATCTGGGTGCACTACTCACCAAAGTCTCTCAAAGTGTATGAAATCCACAACGGTGGGAACAACAACTCGCGGCGGCAACATACTCGCCTCGGTGGTAGACCGAGCTACACTAGACCGCTTGCGGGAAGACCATGAGACCAACGAAGACCCAAGAAACCGGCAAGTGCCGAAGTAGACTTCCTCTCGACTCGACAACCAAAGAAAATCCGCATCGGAAAAACCATGAAGAGAAAGAGTCGAGGAGGAAGAATACCAAAGGCCAAGACCAGGGCGGACCGTAGGTACCGAAAATCCTCTTGACGGCTGTCGATGTGATGTCCTCGGCGAAGCCTCGAAAACGAGCGCACGGACACACGCTGAATTGTATGTCTGGCCTCGTCGCCGTCAAGTAGAGAAGGGAGCCGATCATGCTCCCGTACTCCCGCCGGTCCACCGGTTCTCCCGTCCTCATCCGCATCCAAAGTGGCCGTACTCCCCCATGGGAGTCGACATCGGCTTCACATCTTGCATCCGGAACTTCCTCGAAGCATGTCTTTTGTGTACTTGGTCCGGTGCACGAACGTTCCATCCTTCACTTGCTTGATCTGCAGCCGAGAAAATACCGCAACTCGCCCATCATGCTCATCTCGAACTCCCTCGCTCATCTCATATGCAAACTTGGCAACAAGGTTATGTGACGAGCCACCAAAGACAATATCATCCACGTATATCTGCACAATCAACAAGTCATTTCCATGCTTGAGGAGAAACAAGGTCCTATCCACGGTACCCATCACAAACCCTCTCGCTCAAAAGAAAACCTCTCAATCTCCCATACCAAGCACGGGGCGCTGTTTCAACCCATACAAAGCCCTTTTCAACTCGTATACCCCGTGTGGGTACAACTCGCTCTCAAACCCCGGTGGTTGCTTCACATACACCTCCTCCTCTATGACCCCATTCGAAAAAGCACTTTTCACGTCCATCCGAAACAACTTGAACCCTTTAGCCACGGCAAAGGCTAGAAGGATCCGAATTGCCTCAAGACGGGCCACGGGAGCAAAGGTCTCCTCATAGTCGATCCCCTCCTTCGACTAAACCCCCGAGCAACAAGTCCGGACTTGTTCCTCACAACCATCCCATTCTCTCCCTCTTTGTTCTTCCAAACCCACTTGGTTCCTATGGGATGGCAATTTGGAGGTGGTTCAACTAACTCCCACACCCGGTTCCTCTCAAAGTTTTCTAACTCCTCATGCATAGAATTGACCTAGTTTGCATCGGATAAAGCATGTCCAATGTCCTTGGGCTCAAAAGTAGCAACAAAAGCAAGATGAGCAAAATGAGAAGAATTTCCGGACCTCGACCGTGTAGTGTGTTCATCGATGTTCCCAATGATCTTCGACAGGGGATGCACTTCTTGAATCCGCCTGGGAGCCTCACGCCTCGAGACTACCTCCCCCTCAACTTCAGCTTCTCTCGCCTGGTCTTCTTGTTGCACCGTCGTTGTCCATGAAGTAGACGGTCCATGCTCCATAGTGGTCGTAGGGGAAGTAGTGGGTACACACTCAGCTTCAGGCGCATTGTTCTCCCCATCATCATCTTCGACTTCATCCTTCTCCTCTTCAAAGAGGTCCTCGGCCATCTCCTCATCACCCGCACATTCAAAGCCAAGAGAGGTACATGGCATTGTCTCGTCGAAGGTTACCTCGCAAGTCTCCATGATTTTGTTAGTCTCAAGGTTAAGCACCCTATAGGCTCTAGATTGGTTAGCATATCCAAAGAAAATACCATCACTAGACCTAGCCTCGAACTTGTCGAGTTTTCCCTTCTTCAGAATAAAGCATTTGCAACCAAAGACTCAAAAATGACTCACCTTGGGTGCCCGACCATGCATAAGCTCATAACAGGTCTTCTTCTTGAAAGCTCGCAATAAAATCCTATTGGAAACATGACAAGCAGTATTGACCGCCTCAGCCCAATACCTCCTAGGAGTCCCGTGCTCATCGAGCATCGTCCTTGCCATCTCACAAAGAGTCCGATTTTTCCTTTCCACGACTCCATTTTGAGGGGGCACATAAGGGGTCGAATACTGATGCTCAAGACCTAGATCACGACAAAAGGCATCAAAACGAGAGTTCTTGAACTCGAGCCATTATCACTTGCGGATAGCTCGAATAGCATTCCCATGCCTCTCGTTTTTCAACCTCACGATCGGATCTCGAACAAAACCAAATGTCTCACTCTTATCCTCCAAGAAGAACACCCGTGCATAGCGAGAGTAATCGTCCACCACAACAAGGACATACCACTTCCCACCCACCGAGCGAACTCGAGCTGGCCCAACAAGGTCCATATGCAACAGCTCTGTCGGACGCTCGGTCATGACATCGGTCAGGGGTGGATGGGGAGTGGCTACCATCTTGCCATGCCTACAAGGAGCACAAACCAAATCCTTCTCAAGCTTCAACCTCGGCAATCCTCGGACAAGGTCAAGACCACTCAAGCGGGAAACCAAATCAAAGCTCAAGTGTCCCAACCGCCTATGCCATTTCCACAAATCAGAAGAAGGACCGGCCATCAAACAGCGAGCGAGGACCCAAAGAACGAGAGAAATCAGCCACGAAAATCCGACCCTCGGGGATGATCATACGGACAAGATCACCTCGAGAATCAAGCAAACGAGACTCGCCGGACTTGAAACGCACCTCAAAACCCTCATAAGGCAACCGAGAAACCGAAAGCAAATTAAAACCCGGAGACTTCACAAGAGCCACTCTCTTCAACGTTACCTTGTCACTCACATGCACAACACCCTCTCGAAAGCACCCTTCCTCGTCCATTGTCCCCAAATGTGATGTCTTGCTTTTCCTTCACCGGGGTGAAACGGAGAACCACTTCTTATCTCCGGTCATGTGTCGAGAACACCCGGAGTCGATCAACCAAATGTTCTCCAAGCCTCCTGCCTGTAGTCGAACCAAGAACGAGAGTGAGCTAGTGACTCGACACTGGGGTTAGCACAAAGAAAGTTAAACCAGTGTCGAGCCATCTCGCTCAAAAGAGGGGTTAGCAAACATCATTCCCTTGCCACCAAACTTCCCATGTCCCATGGGAGGAGTACGAGCACCACGAGGGGGAAAACGTGGTCCGTAGCTCCTCTCGGACCCTAAAGCTGCGATCATCTCCCTTAAACCCGTACCGAGGACGAGTAGGAGGACGTCCAGCAAAACCACCACGAGCCCGACCAAACCTCTCACCAAAGCACGCACACCATCCTCTCTCCTGACAAATCTCTCACCACCACCTCTCCGTGGGAACCCGCCAATACTCCTCACACTTCCCACACCCCGTGGAAGTGGCACTCTAGACTCAGGAATACCATGAGACTGGCGATACCGTCTCGGTTCGCTTGCTCCCTAGCAAGCCTCTCATCCCTCTTCCTCTTGTAGCAAAACTCTGCAAGATGCCTCTCCTTGCCACAATACTCACACCTGAAGGGGATGGGTTTTGGTTTTGGCTCTGGCTTCTCTTTAGGCTTCTCACCCTTCTCACCCACAAACTTCACCAGTTTCTGGAAATCATTTGTCTTAGGTGGGAATTTGGGTGGATCTTCGGTTGTGTCAAGCTTGTTGCAAAGGTGGTTAGGCTTTGGTGTGAAAGAGTTCTTGGGTGCTTTTGGAAGTGGGACTTGGATCTCTCCGATCACCTCAAACTCGGGGTTAGACTCAACACACTTCTCATACACACTCTCCCCACTTGTTCTCTCCCACTTTCTCACCCAACTTCTCAAAACCCAAACCACGACCATCAGCTCTGTTGAACTCCTCAATCATGATTTTCAATTGAGGTTCCTGCCCAGACAACCAACCCAACACCTTCCTCAAATAGTCATTCTCCTCATAGATGACATCCAAGCGGGAAGTAAGTTCAAGATTACGCAAAGTGACTTCATCACAGCTAGTGCATGCATTGACGGCAGGAGATTTCAAAGATGCTTCCAAAGAACTAATGGTAGAACGAGCATCAACAAGCTTAGCATGCATAGTAGGACATGACTTGCAAGCACCAAGAAAAGTAGGTCTAGCCTTAAGCTCATCATACTCAGTCCTAAGAGCATCTAGTTTAGCCAAGGTGGAAGCATTCTTCTCATTAAGCAGCTTTAATCTCATTCAACCATGCATCACACTTAACACATTCAACATCATCGGGAGTAGTAGGAGAAAGTTTCAAAGAGTCATTCTCAAGTTTCAATTCAAGCAATTTTGACTCTAGTTCTCCTACTTTCTTGCTAGCATTCTCAAGTTGTGCCCTAAGATCTTTCCTCATCTTTTTGGCATCTCTAAGCACACTGTCACGGTTGTCAAGCAAACCATTCAACCTAGCAATCTCAGCAAGCAAAGAGTCGCGGTCACGGTTTACCTCATCCCGCGAGTCGGAGTCGCCGTCTTCCTTCTCACTCTTCTTGCCGATTGAGCTATGGGCCATGCCACAAAAGCCCTCAAGCGCCACACGGCTCGGCCCGCCGAGGTTCCGCTTGCACTTTTCTTGCCCTTGCGCCTCCCGGCGTCTTCATCTTCGCTGCTTGAGCTTGACTACTCCTCGCTTGAGCTTGAGTCAATGTCACTCGCACCAGCCACCATCGCTCTTGCCTTGTTCTTCTTGTAGCCGCTCTTTCTCGGTCGCCGCTTGTCCTTGTCCTTGCTCTTGGACTTGTTGAAGTGCTTGCCCTTGGAGGAGTACTTGTCTTCACGCCTCGGGTGCGCCTTGTACTCGTTCACCTTGTACTTGTTCTCCCTCCGCTTCCGTGCACTCGGCGATGAAGTGGCCACGCTTGCCACACTTGTAGCACGTCCCCGAGCTCCGCCTTGCGTTCCTCCGACTCTCGTGTAGTCGTTCAAACCTTTATGAGAGCAAGGCCAGCCTCCTCCTTGCCCGGCATATCAAACTCCTCATCCGGAATGGACATGAGAGAAGACAAGGAAAACTATCGACGGAAGGGTTAGATTTGCCCTTTGATCCGCCCACAAGAGTAAGACTATGGTCGGTCGAGCCCTCATGCTTGGATTGCAACTTCCTGTCAACCTCGGCCGACTTGAGCTTAGAAAAGAGGTCATCCAACTCAATAGTCAAGTAATGCCCGGACTCCTTGATGGCCTCAACCTTAGCACCCCAAACATTTGGGTCCAAGACATGCAAGAGCTTCAAAGCTCGATCATGCTCGGTGTAAGGAAAATCCTCAACATTAGCCTTCATGTTGTTCACGATGGCGGTGAACCTCTGAAACATCGCATCAATGTCCTCATCGGGAAGAGGAGTGAAATTCTCATATTGCATCCGGTAAGAGACAAAGAGGCGAGCCTTCACATGGTTATCACCACCGTGAGCAACCAACAACTTTTCCCAAATTTGCCAAGCAAGATTCAAATGGCGAACACGCTCAAACTCAGGATCACACAAGCTCCGGACCAAGTGATCAACGGCTTTTGCATTAGCCTCATACTTGGCCTTAGCACCGGCATCGGTCACCATAAGAGTATGGATGTTGACCGGAATAGCATAGGTCTTGTCAAGCACAATGAAATCCAACGACTTCCCACGAAGAAAGATCATCATACGAGCCGCCCACTTGTGGTAACCCTTGCCATCGAAGTGCGGCGGACCGCCCCGCTCAACGTACGCCATCTTAGGATTCGGGACTTGTCAAAGTCGCAAAGAATCCGGCACCAAGCTCTGATACCAATTGAAGGATCAGATGGCGACTAGAGAGGGGGGAGTGAATAGGAGCCGGTAAAAATTCTTCCAAAAGAACCCGGCCTATACCCTAGTCAAGCCCCGGTCACACACGAGCGATGGATCGAATCACACACCAATCGCCAAGACCACGAGGTTATGGATCAACCTCTAGTCCTAGGAACGATTCCTTGAAGCACACGCGGAAGCACTAGAAAGGGAAGAAAGGAATCGAAACAAACAGCACTGCTCACAGCTCCTGGCGGACCGTCCGGCTCGGCAGCGGTGCGGACCGTCCGCGATGAACCGCGCGGACTATCCGACCTCGCTACCGCGGACCGTCCGCGCCGACGTCGCGGACCGTCCGGCCCTCTCCGCGGACCGTCCGTTAAACACACACGGAACACCGAAGCGACCCGAGAAAAACGGACCGTCCGCCAAGCCCGGCGGACCGTCCGCGCCACCCACGGACCGTCCGCTACTCGAGCGCGGACCGTCCGCAACCGGCTACAACCAAAACCAAAAGCCAAACCGGATCGAAAACAAAGGCACGCAAGAACACGACGAACACGCGACGAACCCTAGCCTCGCGGACCGTCCGCCACACCCCGCGGACGGTCCGCCGAGTGCGGACGAGCGAGAAACGACCCGACCCCGAAAGTCAACTCCCCCAAATCATCATCGGATTTCCCAAACGGTTGAAGCTATGGAGACAAGGGTTTGGGGACTTGAAAAGCGTCACACAAGGATGCTATAACCCAAAAATCTTGCCTCCTAACTCCCTAAATCACCGGGAATCGCGAATCCTTTGAGCACCACCAAAAGCTAGACCACCCAACGAAAACTCACGAATCGAAGTGGTTTCCGGCGTTTGAGGGCACAAGATCAAGCACAAAGATGCACAAGACATCTATCCATGTTTCCCTCAAAGAAATCCGTGGAGAAACCCACTCGAATCCGCGGAATCACACCGGGAACAAAGGCACGAAAACAAGCACGAAAAGCCACGAAAAACAACCCCGAATCTTCTATACAAACCAGGAAAGATTCACAAGGTCTAGCATGCCGCCCTAGCATCCATCTCTCTCAACAAATCTCTCATGAAGCTCTCATGCTAGCATAGAGAAAATGGAAGGAAAAATAGCTACGAAAATGAGAAAGAGGAGGGAGGAAATGAAACCCTAAGTCGCGGAGAGAGAGAGCCATCCACACACACTCATGGCTTATATATCAGGTCCCGCCGGAGTGGTAAATGACTCGACTACCCCTAACTTAACTACTGGCGATACAACCCACGTAGGGGCATTTAGGTAATGTTTGTGGGTCTATCCATCGGACGGCCACGCCTTTGCCGCACCCCGCGTCCTCCCGACGCAAGCCATGCGATCCCACCGCGTGTCCTCCGCCTCGAAGCTTCCCGACACGCCGGATCCCGTCTCCGTCGTGTTGGGCCCTCGGACTTGGTTTTGAGGCCCAAACCAAGAAACCGTCCGCCGATGGTTTTGTGGGCAAACCACCAAACCCCGCGTGCTCGGTCCGGCCTCCCGCCAAACCACTTGACTCGACCGCCACCGTGCACCGGCTCGTCCGTCCATGACTTCATCTTGCTCGTGTCGCCACCATGTGGCCCACACCCGGGCCCCGCTCGTCCACCGGGTCCCTCGAACCGAGCCTACTTGTCTCTCCATCTCCCGGAGGCCCCTCAAGGCCGAAGACCTTTCGCGCCCGTTCTTCACCCGCAACAACACGAACTTGGCCGCGGCCACACCCGCGCACTAAGCCAAGAGTCGGTCCAACACCCGTTGTCAATCACTCATCACCGAGGAGCGGTCATCCATCGACCACCGGGACGCTCCCGGTCCTCATTATTTTCCAAAGTATTTTATTTTCTAGCTTCCAAGCCTTGAATGTGTGTTCAGTGGCTTAGTATAGATGTGTTGAAGCTTATGAAACCCTTCACTAAATTGTTAGAGATTCTTTTTGTTAAATAAAAGCTTGAATGCCTTTTATAGATTAATGTTTTGATTAAATTAGGAAAATGCCTTTTAATTCTTTTCCCTTTTGAGAAGTGTTATTAAAATTAATTAAAAGATAAGACTACACCCTTCCTGTTGAAGAATTAAATTATAAATAAGTATGTTGTACACACCTTTACTAGTGAGAGGTAAAAGTACTAAACCTTGACATGAAATAACGATTATGAAAGGGAGCATTAATTAAAGTGTGTAATAAAAGAGTAAAACTCATATCAATAAGGATCTTCATAAAATGAAATTAAGAAGTAATTACTTGTTAAGGTGAATATGACCAACAAGAGTTGGATAAGATAAATGATCTATCACATCACCTTAACCCTGCATTGCATTCCGTGTAGATCTTCCTGACGGTGACTACTCGCTCATCCCAGAAGCCGAGGAAGGAGAAGGGGAAGCTGCTCTGCAGTACGTGAAAGTACTCGACGAGACCGAGGGTGCTCAGGCTAATCGTGCTGACGAAGGCAAGCCCCGGTGCATGTGACCTAGCTTTCAAATTATTATACGCTTATCTATGGATGTTTGTGCATTTAAGTTCAGGAGTTGTACGGAACCTTAGATGCATGATCCCTAGGTACCTGTGTCCGTAATAGTATGATAGGTCGATAGCTGCTAAGCTATAGGACTGTTACAAGTTGGGTGATGACGTTACTCATGAGAATAGGTTCCTAGATAGGAATCACAAGATTTTTTTAAATGGATGGCTCATGTGGTAAGAGCATGGGATGTGGACTCAGGTCCAGTGGCTATCGTGGGTTAAGTGTTTGAACATACTAAGCACTTGTCGGGAATGGGTCCGGTAAGCCTAGTACCTTAATGAGACAGTTAGGGATTTAACTGTCACTACTCTTGGGATGCGTCTCACGACTAGCTACCGGTGGTGTATGGTGAGTCCGGGTGCCTCGCGGGGTATACCGGATAGCCTGCACCAAAGACTGTGGCCTTTTATCCCGAACCGAGGATTTTTGGGAACCGTCTGGTGGTTGTCCTCGCGGGGGCATTCCACTGTGTGTTTAGGTCTGCCTTGCAAGGTTTGGAATCAATCGATTTTCAGCCTCTCACCGTTATCTGAGACTACTTACTCCACTAGCCATGAGATCCCTAATGATGGAAGTTGATGAATTTTGTGCTTGATTAATTGTATGGTACAACCTTGTCTGTATTAGATGGCTAATTTAGTAAAGAATAATCCCACTAGAACTTGTGCTAAAATCTTAAAAATAAGGACATACTCTTTGTTACTTTTCAACAAAAGAAACTCAGTGGACAAAAGCCTTTCATGTCTAGAGTTGGTGAAGTAGTTATCACCGATGGGTAAGTCTTGCTGAGTATTAGTATACTCAACCTTGCTATAATATGTTGATCCAGGTACTTTCGGTGATGTGTGGCCAGGAGAGATCCCGCCCGGCTGGGAGCTGGAGTGGGTGGAGGATGACGACTGAAAGCATCATGGCTGGCCTCCCGTGGTGTTCTCGCTATCCGCTTAGTTGATTTCTGCTGTTTGAAAACTCTGAACTACGTCGCGAAGACAAAAACTTCGGTTTGTAATAATTAAACCCTTCGGGGTAAAATTCGAATGTTAATGATGTTGTATCTCTGGACTCGCCTTCGTGTGAGTTTTAATGCATATATATCGATCCTTGTGCTATATAAGTGATTTACCGGGCGTTAACCCGGCGACTAACGACAGGATGATACTTTATTACTGCTTAATGACCAAAGTGGATTGGTTTAGGTAGTAGTACGGTATCTTATGGCTTCATGTCTAGCTACGGGAATCCGGTCCCTCCACTTGAGTATAAACTTGAGCAACTAATCTAGACTTGTTCTTCACAACAATACTATCTTCGTTTTCTTTGTTTCGGAAGACCCATTTAGTACCAATGACATTGTGATTCTTGGGTCTTTCAACCAACTCCCAAAATTCATTTCTAGTAAAATTATTTAATTCTTCTTCCATGGAAATAACCCAATCCGGATCATTAAGTGCTTCATCTACACGCTTAGTCTCACGAAAAGAAACAAAAGAATAATGTTGACAAAAAGAAGCAACACGAGATCGAGTTTGAACACCCTTACTAATGTCACCCGTGATTCGATTAGTGGGGTGATCTTTGGCGACTTGATGATGAATTCTTGGTTGATCAATTGGTTATTGAGTTGATGGAGAAGGTGTAGTCATATGGTCCATTTGATCATCTTCTTGGGGTGAGTCATTGTTGCTTGAGTTACCCTCTTGTTGATCATGATCATTTGTTGTGCAAGTAGATGGATTTTCTTGAATAGAGATTGATGGACCTTCATCATCATCTTCTTCACTAGGCATGATATCCCTGATAGACATAGTCTTCATTGCTTTTCTCAATTCTTCACCTCTCACATCATCTAAATTCTCTTTCTCATCTTGAGAGCCCAATGTTTCATCAAATTGCACATCATATGCTTCTTCAACAAATCATATGGACTTGTTGTATACTCTATAAGCTTTGGAATTTAAACAATATCCAAGAAGGAATCCCTCATCAAACTTGTTTTGAAATTTAGACAACCGAGAGCCTTTCCTCAAGATATAGCACTTGCAACCAAAAACCCGAAAATATGAAATATTGGGCTTCCTTCCATTTAGAAGTTCATATGGTTTTTTGTTGAAGAATCTATGACAATATAGCCTATTAGAGGCATGGCAAGCGGCGTTGATAGCTTCGGCCCTAAAATAATCTGCAACTTTGTACTCATATAGCATTGATCTTGCCATCTCAATCAAGGTCTTATTTTTCCTCTCAACTACACCATTTTGTTCCGGTGTATATGTAGTTCAAAACTCATGCTTCATTCCTTTCTCATCACAAAACTCTTCAACATTTGTGTTCTTGAACTCACTACCATTGTCACTTCTAACTTTCTTCAACTTTAGCTCAAATTCATTTTCGGCTCTTCTCACAAATGACTTGAAAATGTCACAAGTAATAGCTTTGTCATGAAGAAAGAATACCCATGTGTATGTTGAATAATCATCCACAATTACAAGACAATAAGTATTTCCACCTGAGGACCATGTGTGGTTTGAGGACCGGTGGATGGTCACTTCCTTGTGTGATGAGTGATTGACAATGTTGTGTGGACTGATTCTTGGCTAAGTGTTGCAGGTGCAGGTTGCGGCTTGACTGGTGTTGGTGCAGGTGAAGAACAAACACGAAAGGTCGTCGCCGGTGAGGCCTCCAGGTGTGGAGAAGACAAGTAGGCTTCGTTCGAGGCACCGGTGGCCGGCGGGGTTCAAGTGCGGGCCGCATAGTGGCATGAACAGCAAGATGAAGTCATGGACGGTTTCTTGGTTGAGCCTCAAAACCAAGGTTGAGCCGAGACTACGTGGGAGCCGAGTCATGAGTGGCGATTGGCGGAGGCTACACCGAGTTCGCGGGGTTTTCAGTGGTTCGCCAAAAAACCACAGGGTTCCTTGGTTGATCCACAAAGCCAAGACCGAAGAACCAAAGACAGTGCTGCAGCAGCTCCAGACCGGTCTGACCGGTGGGTACCGGTCTGACCGGTGAGGAGCACCGGTCTGACCGGTGTGCGACAACGCAGTCTGGAGACTTCAAAGCGGAGGACACGCGTTGGGATCGCATGGCTTGCGTTGAGGCTAAGTAGGGTGCGGTCGCCGGGCATCCGTCCGATGGAGAAAATCTGAAGACTTCCAAAACCGCCCTTGAGGGGCTTGTATCCCTAGTTATTAAGTAAGTGTATTTTAGACTTTCGGTTGCCTCCATATAACCCATGAGGTGAGAGGATGGCAGCCATCTCTTGTAACCCTAGTTCATTTGCTTTCCTATTTTCTCTTCCTATTTTCTTAGGATTTCCATAGGACAAGCTTGAGAGTTTCATGGTGAGATTTTGTGAGAGGGTTGGATGATCGGGCGGCAAGCTAGACCTTGTATGAACCTTCTTGGTATGTATAGATGATTCGACGTGGTTCCTCAAGGCTTTGTTGTGTTGTTCCCGGTTGTTCTTGGTGGTGATTTTCGGAGCCCTCTCTGGGTGGTTTTCTCGGTGTGTTTTTGGGACCTTGCTCTTGGAGATTTGATGGGGGAAATTTGTGTGAACCCTTCGTGGTTCTTTTGCCTTTGATTCCCCTCCCAAATCCGTGAGTTAAGGGGCTCGATTTTGGGGTTTTTGGTGTTCTAGGGTTAGAGGAGTTCTTGGCGGGATTTATTCGATTCCTCTTGATTTGGCAAGTTTTGGTGGACAAAATCATGGCTATGGACTCCTCATGAGGTGTTCCTATTATTCCCAAAGTCTTGGTCAAGTCCGTGGAGCGATCTGGGAGATCGAAGTTTGGATTTGGAGGAGTTGACCCGTGGGTGCTGTTCATCCCGAGCTGCCCAGGCTACACCGGTCTGACCGGTGCGAGTCACTTGTGGGATTTGCCTCGGGTGAATTGCTTGTCTCGTGTGTCTTTGGGTCTTAGTGCTGCTAGTCAGTTTTTGGTTTGTTTGGAGTTGGTTTGGTAGGTTTTGTGTAGGGTTTTCCTTCCATGCAGGTTGTGTTTTGGGGGTGTTTTTGTTCCAGGGCCTAGAGAAGTCACCGAGGCTTTCTGGAACGTTTGTTGTGCGGCTGCTGTAGCCACTGGCCTGACCGGCGCTGTCCACCGGTCTGACCGGTTTCACCAACAAGATGAGAGAATATTTTTCTTTCGCCAGTCATGTGGTTTGTACAATCACTATCAATTACCCAATGTCTTCCTCCGGCTTTATAGTTCACCTTTGATTCACCTCTTGCCATGAGACAATATGGCTTGGATAAGAGTGAAAGAGCTTCCTTGATAGCAACCCCGGCAAGACCTCTTGAAGGCTTGTCATCATTGTTGACGGTGAAAATCCGTCAACCTAGCCATGAGTTTACCTTCGGTGTTGGCATAAGTTTTATACCTTATCCATTGGTACTAACCCCCGTGGTATAACAAGTTCACTTGTGCATGTCGGTTTTGGAGTTTAGTGTTTATGCAGGGTTTTAGCGTTGAATGCAAGACTTTCGGGATAAGTTCATCAAGCACCTTGTGACAAGACCTTGAAGCCCCGTACAAGACATGCAATGAAGCAAACTGAACTCCAAGAAGTCAGGAACTTGATCCGAGAAGATGACAAACTCCGAGGACCTAACCAGAAAAGTGCTGAATCTTGCAAGACAAGGAGCTATGTCCAATTCGTAGAGAAACTGACGACAAGGGCCTACATGCAAAAGGGGGAAGCATCTAGAAGACAAGGGAACCGACACCACGCAAAGAAGGCCGCGGGCTGGGCCTGGATGGGCCCAGGCCGGCCGACCCAGGCCGACTGGCCCAGCCCAGTCCAGGGCCCGTTTGCCCCCTCCTTTGACCTAGACGCCATTCGGGCTATTTATAGACTCAGGGTCGAGAGCCACGCATCATCCAATTCGTCATCGGCCGCCGAGGAGCAGAGAAGAGAGGGACACCATCCCGGAGAGGAGAGGATCGAGCTAGTTGACTAGGGTCTCCCTAGCCGACGTGGGAACCTTGCACGGAAGACCACGTCGAGTTCCCGGAGCTAGAAGCAAGATCAAGGTAGGATCCCGGTGGTGATCTTGTTTATGTATCATTGTCATAGTTGAATTATCAAGTTGAATCGATTTCTAGTGATCAAGTGTTTCTTTGAAGATTTCGTTTTTCGATCGGCTTTGCTTATTCTAAATCTATTCTCAAGATAGATTACTTAGGGTGTTCTTGTAGCCGCGGTGGCTAGAGGTACACGCCGGATCTTCTCGAAAGAACTTGACTTGTCCTTGGACTCGCCCTAGACTACCCGCATGAGTAGGGATACGTTGTGACGAGAACGGGGGTTCCGAAAGGCGGATGTTTTCGAAATTGGAGGGGAAACCATGATTTAAAGAGGCTTATAATAAGATTCGATTTGCTACTTCTTCTGTTGCTTGGAACTTCAACAAAAAGCTTAACCCGGTCTCTTTAGATCGGTTTATCTACCCTATCTTTCTTTGTTATCTCCGATCTTTAGTAGATTAGATTAGTTTCGTATTCTTTATCTAGATGCATTAGGGTTTCTTTTACAGAAGTGTGACGCCCCAGGTCTCTAATTAACGTCATTAGCGCTAACGACCGGTTCAGTCGAGTCAAACCCGCTGACAATGGTCAAACCTAGGTCAACCTGGGTCATCACCCCGAAAACCTCGCCATTGAGCCCTATTGAACCCCTTGACCAAGCCTACACACACCCGTGTCAACCCGTGGTCAAGGACACGGTCAATCCCCGATTAACCGTTGACGTCGGCGAATGTCGTCCGGAACTTTTACCGCGTTCTCCAAAATTCAACTAAACACTTCAAAATCTACCTTTATGAAAGTTGTCCATCTCATTGAGGGACACAACTTTCATGTAGATTGGCATTTCAAATTTTGAGCAGAAAAGGGGGAAAAACTTGGTCAACCGCGCGGTACCTCCCGTTTTCCGGAACGTGCCGACATTCAAAGTTGGCACGACGTTCTCGCAAAATCTGTTGAGAAAAACACTAGACGGCCTTTAGAAAACTTGTAGAGGGTAGATCTACAACTTTCCTATTCATCACTTTGGGCACTTCTCGTTCAACTTTTTAGAGTTTCGCGCGTTCAAACGGTGGCACATGAACACAATTTCGCTCCGCGCCGCCGCGCCGCGCCGGGCCCCGGCCGCGTCGCGCGCGCGCGCGGCCGCGCCGTGCGGGGTCCCGCGCCCGAGGCCGCGCGCCCCGAGGCCGCCCCGTCCCGAGACCGGACGGTCCCGAGGGTCCCGCGCCCCCGAGCCGGCCGGCTACACCGCGGCATTAACCGCCCGTACCACGGTCGACACCTTTCGGTGACCGGCGGTCCGTCGTCGGCTCGTACGGCGCGCGCGCCCCGCCTATAAACGCCGGTCTCCTCGCTCTCGCGCGTGGACCCCCCTCTCCTTCCTTGCCGCGCCCCCCCCCGCTCCGGCGGCGTCCGGTCGCGCCCGCAGCCAAGGCCGCGGCGGCGGCCACCGCCGGCCGCCGCGCACCCCACCGCCGGAGCCACTCCACCCCGTTCAACCCCGCAAACCGAACCCTTAGCCACCCCACAACCCTCCCCCGTCCTTCCCCGGCCGCGAGCGCCGGCGAGCTCACCCAATTCCGGCGAACAGTACCGCTGCCCGCGCCCAGGGGCCACATTGCAAAGAAATTGTTCTTTTCGAGGGCCTCCCTGCAAAAGTGCAACTCCAATAGTAAAAGTGAGTGGCTGATTCTTGTAAATTGCGTAGAAAACCACAGAAAAATCAGAAAAATGCAAGGCCAATTTTGTTGGATTCGTGGTAAATTATACTATAACTATTGTTATTCTGGCCTATGCTAAATCATGATAGTTTTTGCACGAATAATACAAATGTGAAAACTCTAGATCTGCAATATCTCAAAAACCATAAATTCTCTGTAGCTAATTTTTGGATATGTTGTGTGTTAGGTCATTACTAGCTCCCATGCCAAAAATTGCACAAAGTTATAATGTAAATATTTTTATAAAAATGTTTTTCCATTTCTGTCAGATCTGTATAAATGATTTTTCATGTTAATTATATTTATGTTTTCGACACCATCTTGTGCACACTGTCTTGTAATACCAAAATACACATCTTGTGAATTAATCATGATTTTTGGATTAACAGAAATAATTATTCTTGATTTATGCATGTTTTCCTTTGTAAATTAATAAACCAAGTTCAGTAGAGATTCCATGTGAACATGCTGGCTTTTTAGACTTGTTTAGGACCAGAGGGCATGCACAAGAAAGTTTGGATCATTTTGATGCTTATTTATTTTTGTATGCATTTAAAATGGAATCACTAGCTAGCCTTTGATATTTTCCATAATATTTAATTTCCTAGCATCCAACACTTACATGTGGGTCCAATGGACCAGTATAGGTGCTAGTAGGCTTAAGAAAGACCCCTTTAATTTTTGGTAAATTAATTGCTTAGTAAAAAGCTTAAAAGCCCTTTTAATAATAAAGAGAAATTAAATAAAGAAAAGCCCTTATTTAATTCCTTTTCCTTTTTGAAAGTACTATCTAATTTAATTAAAAGATAATTAATTCTCATTACTGATAAGGAATTAATTCATGGATAAAAATGTTATTCATATCTTTGCTTGTGTAAGGAAAAAGGATTAAAGCCTTCACATGAAATGACAAGTACAAAGAAACCTTTATTCAATTGTGCAATAAAGGAATAACCCATGTACAACCACTAACCTTACTAAAAGAGAAATCACCAAACCACCCATGTTAACTTGAGGATGGTTGCAAATCATGTTAAAAAGGTTAAATATACTCACCCACTACTGTTTGTGAATTTAAATTTAATTATTTACATATATATGTGCAGAGTCACTATTTAATAAAGAATATTTAATAAAGAATTGCATATTGTTCCTTTTTGGAAGAGTATGCTAAATGTATTCTTATCTAGGTGAATGTGTCCAACTAATGCACCCTGTGGTTGTCCTTTATTGTTTGTGATTAATTAAATTGAAATCGTCAATTAAATCTTGCATTTGCATCCTCGTATAGATCTCCCGAACGGTAGTTGTACGCGTGTGCCGGACGGAGGAGACAGAGGAACTGACGGAAACGTGCACCACGTCGATGTAGAGCAAGACCTGGACCAAGTCCAGAAGGGCCCAAGGCCAAGCTTGCCATCGAAGGCAAGCCCCGGATCATTAACCCTGTTTTTGACATTTATGCAATTATGTTTGCTACGATTGTGCATTTACGTTTCAGGAGTTGAATGAAACCCTACTTGCATGATCCTTAGGTACCTATGCTCTATTACTAGTATGCTAGGTCGATAGCTGCTATGCTATAAGACCCGGTAGAAGTCGAGTGATGTTCGTCACTCGCGAGAATAGGTTCTTATGTTGGAATCATAAGATCTTTATAAATGGATTGCTCATGTGGTAAGAGCATGGGATTTGGGCTCCGGTCCAGTGGTTTTCGTGGGCTAAGCTTTTGAACGTACTAAACATATGCCGGGTATGGGACCGGTAAGCCTAGTACCCGATTGACGCGGTAAGGGAACCTTTCCCTACTAAACTCCGGGGCACTTGTGTCCCCCCTCGCTTGCAACAAAGGTGGTACCCGAGTGAGTCTGGACGTTCGTGTGGGAGCGATACAGTAAACCTTGTACCAAGGAATGTAGGTTCCGCTCCCGAGCCAAAAATCGACGGGAACGGCCTGGGAAAGTTGTCCTTGCGGGGGCAGCCTACCGTGTGTTTGGGTTTACCTTGCAAGGTTTAAATCAATCGATTGTCGGCCTCTCACCGTTATCCGAGACTGCTTAATCAACTGGCCATGATATCCCATAATGATGGAACTCGAGGAATATGGTTCAATGAATTAATTGCTTGTCCAATTCTTGATTGAATTAGTTGGCGTATTTAGAAACGGTAATCAACTAGAACTTGTGCTAAAATTGTGAAAGTAAGGATCTACTCTTAGCAGCTGTTTAAGCAAAAGAAACTCCACCCGCCAAAAGCCTTTCATGTCTAGAGGTTGGTGATGTAGTCATCACCCGACGGTTAAGTCTTGCTGAGTATTAGTATACTCAGCCTTGCTTTAAAATTATTGATTGCAGGTGTTGTTGACCGGATGGGTGACGACAAGTAAGGACATCACGGATGGCCTCCTGTGATGTTCACCGTTGTGCTAGTTTAAATTATTCCCGTTGTATTTTCGAACTCTGAACCATTACTCCATGTCATGAACAATGGTTGGTAATAAATTATGTTAACTTGTGTTGTACTCTGGACTCGCCTTTGCGTGAGTTTTAATGCATATGTCGATCCTCTGTTTGAATTCCAAGTGATTTACTGGGCGTTAACCCGGCAACTAACGACATGATGATATTTTACTATTGCTTAATGGCCAAAGTGGATCGGTCTTAGGCGATAGTACGGTATTTTCCTGGGCGGGTTGTCACACGAAGATTGATGTTACTTGGCTTTAGTAGATCATCTTTTGCGTCACACATTTGTTCCACGGATTCGATACCTTGGGTTCACCACTCGAGGGAAGAAGGGTCCCTTGACTACAACGGGAGACTTGTCCGCTTGCAAGTCTAAACGAACTTTGATGCAACTATTAACCGTCAACAAGCCCCTTTTTCTGGCGCCGTTGCCGGGGAACAAGTGATCAAGATTTGATTTTTTATTGCCTTTTTGTAATTTTCAGTTTTCTTTTAGTTTTTCTTTTTGTAATTTGGTTTCTCTAATATTAGAATTTTTTTCCAAGCCTCATCTAATTTTTTTTTATTCAAAATCTTTTTCATTTAGCCAAAATTAGAACCTAAACCTATGCCGCCATGATCAAGCCGGGAGAAGTTTGCTCTCAACCGATGAAGGCAAATTATACCGGTGAGACCAATATCAACGTAGTCGGAAAATATTTTTGACTTACATTTGTTTTTAATGGTTTGAAAACTTCTCTAAATTTATGCTTGAGCTCTTCCATAGCTCTAAAAATGTTTTTAAATTTCGAAATTAGAGGAATGCTTAACCTTAAACATACTTAAAGGGAGGCAATCTAGTTTAAGTTAATCATGCATGCACCATTGGATGCCCTTTCATCAACTTTCATCAAGACCACATGCAAAGGACAAGCATGGGTGGGCAGCAAGCATAACTTTGCAGGAAATTTGTGGTGGCATGTGAAGTAAGTGGAGCAAGGGAGCATGGACATGACTCAAAGCATGAAGCATCAAGTGGAAGGACCAATAATGCAAGAAAAGGAGTGGACGAGAGTGTTTGGGCGGTGCAACTCGTGGAGCATGCGGCCAAGAAAGTCACGGAGGAGAAATGATCGTGCTGGAGGAAAACCGAGCCAGGGGAGAGCACGCGGCCACCCAGGCTGGTCGGCCCAGGCCGGCCAACCTCCCCTACAAAAGGCGCCCCCGACTCCCGTCTTCTGCAGACAAGCATCCCTCTCCTTCCTCGGTTTGTGTGCTCAAGTTTGTGTGCCCAGAACCACTGTAGACATAGCCAACCTTCCCAAGCTTGATAGCTCAAAAAAATCCACACCCATAATCCAATCAAAGTGCACATTCGAAAGTAAGTTTAGTGCCTAGTTACCAGTTGCAACCCGGAATTTCAGTGGAGAGAAGAGTGCTGCAATCATGTGGAAGAAAACCACAAGTTTATTCTCCAAGAAAAAGGGGTCATCGTCATCCAAGCCGTCGTCGACGACGTCTTCGAGGAGGCACTCGGTTTCCGAGTCTCCTCGGAGCATGGAGGAGGATACGGCACCCCCAAGGAGGAACGACCCTCTCCTCCTTGGTGGCATGAGGGCAACAAGGAGCACGTCCATGAGGTTCACCGAACCTCAAGGGCATACGGAGGAGCCACCTGTTCCACCACGACGATCGACCCGTTCATCCGCGCCACCTCCATACACTCTGCGGTATTCCACATATGGCTTCATCATATTGTCGGAGGAGGAGGAGAAGAAGCTCTCTCGTCTTGAGAAGAGGCTTGTGGCCAACGTCGACTTCGACGACCAAGCACTCAACTACTTGGGTTTCGGCACCGACATATATTATATATTGGGGCACCTTGGATGGGTGCAATTCTCCAACGGAGTATCGGCAGACACCCACGAGGAGTTTGCCTTGGAAATCTTGATGACCATTGCACCTATCCTTGATGATGGGGTGCAAAGTTTATCATTCCGTTTGGAGGGAATCCAACCAGTGGTTCCCTACGAGTATGTTAGGGAGCTACTTGGGTTCCAAAAGGGAGCTCCGGAGAAAGTTGACGTGCCGCCCGGCATGTTAGATGGATTTTGGAGATTGATCTCCGGAGAAGCCCACCAACAACGCAATTGCATGCGTAACCCCATTATCCAAGTATTCCACTCTTGGATGTGCAAGAGGATATTGGGGAGGATGAGGGAGACGGTGACCGACACGGAGTTGAATTGGCTCTACTCGGCTTTAATTGCCAAACAGCCAATAGACCCCTCATACATTATGATCAACCGTTGGTGTTGCGAGGCAACATCGGGGGCGGGAGATATTGGTTCGGGGTGCTACCTCTCTATGTTGGCCATCTCCCTACGACCGGGGATCACAAGAAACCCCGAACATCTTTTGTGTGGGACCTCTCTCGGCTGTGAGTATTTGAGACAAGGCAAATATATTAGTGGAGATGAGAGAGGAGGTTTTCATGTGGCCAAGGTGAACCTACCCCTTCCGGACGAAAGGCTTAGGCTTTTCATCCAAGGGAGGGAAGATTGGTTGGAAGAGGGACTCCTTGTCCCGGCGAAGAAAAATAAAAGAGGAAAAATCATAGAGGAGGGATCCTCCTCCGCACAAGCGGGTAGTGCACAACCCAATGTTGTGCCACCTTTCGGTGGGATCCCTACTCCGCCAAGTTATTATGGAGGGCCACAAGAGCATGCATGCGGGGTGGTGCACTGGTACCTCCACCAAATTATGTAGTGCCCAACGCAACCTTCGCGGAGCCCTACGCACAATATCCCCAACCACAACAAAGCATGGCCATAATTGGAGGGTATGTTGCGAGAAATATGCAAAATGTCGCAGCCATCCAAACCAACGCGGCTCAACTTGGTGAGGGCAATGCAAATATTGCCTATGAGCTTGGACGCCTTCACCTAGTGGAGCCGAATCAATTCGTTGGAGGGGATGTCCAACCTTACTACGAGCAAGGGTATTACAATCAAGATTATCAACACCAACCACCGGCGGAGGATTAGGAAGAAGGAGGAACCTTAGTTTTCTTTTCTTTTCCCTTTCTCTGTAATTTTCAGCTTTTGTTTGTTTGTGTTTGCGTAATATTTTCTGTTTTTATTTAAATTTCAGCAAGTGTGTTTGTTTATTTTCAGCGTGTATTTCAGTTTGTTTTTATCATTAATAAAGACACCACCTTGTTTTCACCATTGGGAAAGTTACAAAATTTGTGTCATAACGATATATGATTATAATTGCCGCTTTGTTTATCTTTGTAATTGATTTATGCATGTTAAAGCTAGTGCTCTATCAAAACATGAATCTGAATTTATTTAAATGCTAGCTTAATCTTTAGCGAAGGTTATGATTGAAATAAATACCCATAGTGCTTTATGTGCTCTCAAGTTATGAATAGATTAAAGATGGTTTTTATGCTCAAAAATATCGCTAACCTTGTCATGAATATCACTTGTGTGTTGCTCAACCTATCCAGAGCCTAATATATATTTGAGTGCATAAACCTTAGTGTACAAGATTTATTTTTGAGTGAGTTATTGCGGGCCATGATTTCTCTGGCCCAATACTAAGAAGTTGGTCATTCCATTTTTGCGTATCTATCTTTTTGCTAACCTTTTATCCATGCATTGTGTATCCCCACATTGGAGATCTCACAAACCTCGCCAGATATCCACCCTTAAAACCAAATATCATCTTTTGTGATTACCTCCTTGACCACAACCTATTGTTGAGAATGGATCATAAATTCAAGGAAGATCACAAGACGGTGCCAACATTGAAGAATTCAAGTATCTCTCCAAGAAAAAATATTTCCTGTACCTACCTTATTTATCACCTCTTTGCTCGAGGACGAGCAAACGTCTAAGCATGGGGGAGGAGGTAGGTACGATGCAATTTTAGAGTTCAAAGGGGAGCAAATAAAAAAATTTATGAGAAAGAAAGAAATAAAGAAAAAATGATGAGAAAGAAAAAGAAAGAAAGAAAGAAAGAGAAATATGAGAAAAAGAAAAAGAAATATAAGTATGTGTAAAAATAAAAAATAAAGTGAACTCCCCGATTCTCTAAAGTGCATTAGGAATTTCAAGGCTTCAAGGTTAAAAGATCCATACTCAATTTTTTTTCCAACCATGTACAATCCGATAACGAGGACTTCTTTGTGCCTCAGGATCATTCTTTGCCATTTGCACATGTCCACTTATCTCAAGTGTGTGTATTTTTCTCTTTCCCCTCCTTGATATAACATTATTTTCCAATGACCTTTTTGACGAGTCTCGATAAGACCATGAGAAGCTTGTCTTGTTTTGACAACATCTCATTTATAATATCTTGGTAGGACTAAACTTTCCCAAAAAGCTCCATATAAAGCCTACCACACATATATGTTATGAGAGGTAAAGGAGTAGAATATATAGGCTTGAGAGACAAGATGAGATGAGAGTTCATGAGCAATATGCAAGGTGATTTAAATTTGTGAACTTGGTTTAACTCTTTTCCATCTCATTCTTTATTTTCAAAATTTCTTAGGTCTATTTAAAATTTTGGGAGCATGTTAATACTTGTGGGATAAGCTTAATTAAGAATCTACCCTCCGTAGAGATGAAGGCTAGTACATTATAGAACTTTAACGAATTAAAATTTTGAGAGCATTATGTTTTCTCATGTATGATCAAGTGCAAAGTTCAAACATTGATGGGCAACGATGATATACATCGAAGGCTTACTCGAGGACGGGCAAGGTTTAAGCATGGGGGAGCTGTTGACAGTGAAAATCCGTCAACCTAGCCATGAGTTTACCTTCGGTGTTGGCATAAGTTTTATACCTTATCCATTGGTACTAACCCCCGTGGTATAACAAGTTCACTTGTGCATGTCGGTTTTGGAGATTACTGTTTATGTAGGGTTTTAACGTTGAATGCAAGACTTTCGAGATAAGTTCATCAAGCACCTTGTGACAAGACCTTGAAGCCCCGTACAAGTCATGCAATGAAGCAAACTTAACTCCAAGAAGTCTGGGACTTGATCCGAGAAGATGACAAACTCCGAGGACCTAACCAGAAAAGTGTCGAATCTTGCAAGACAAGGAGCTATGTCCAATTCGGAGAGAAACTGACAACAAAGGCCTACATGCAGAAGGGGGAAGCATCTAGAAGACACGGGAACCGACACCACGCAAAGGAGGCCGCGGGCTAGGCCTGGATGGGCCCAGGCCGACCAGCCCAGCCCAGTACAGGCCCGTTTGCCCCCTCCTTTGACCTAGCCGCCATTCGGGCTATTTATATCCCCGGGGTCGAGAGCCACGCATCGTCCAATTCGTCATCGGCCGCCGAGGAGCAGAGAAGAGAGAGACACCATCCTGGAGAGGAGAGGGTCGAGCTAGTTGACTAGGGTCTCCCTAGCCGACGTGGGCACCTTGCACGGAAGACCACGTCGGAGTTCCCGGAGCTAGAAGCAAGATCAATGTAGGATCCCGGTGGTGATCTTGTTTATGTATCATTCTCATAGTTGAATTATCAAGTTGAATCGATTTCTAGCGATCAAGTGTTTCTTTGAAGATTTCATTTTTCAATCGGCTTTGCTTATTCTAAATCTATTCCTGAGATAGATTACTTAGGGTGTTCTTGTAGCCGCGGTGGCTAGAGGTACACGCCGGATCTTCCGAAAGAACTCGACTTGTCCTTGGACTCACCCTAGACTACCCGCATGAGTAGGGATACGTTGTGACAGAACGGGGATTCCGAAAGGCGGATGTTTTCAGAGTTGGAGGGGAAACCAAGATTTAAAGAGGCTTCTAATAAGATTCAATTTGCTACTTCTTCTCTTGCTTGGAACTTCAACAAAAGGCATAACCCGATCTCTTTAGATCGGTTTATCTACCCTATCTTTCTTTGTTATCTCCGGTCTTTCGTAGATTATATTAGTTTCATATTTTTTATCTAGATGCATTAGGGTTTCTTTTACCGAAGATTGAAGTTACTTGGCTTTACTAGATCATCTTTTGCGTCACACATTTGTTCCACGGATTCGATACCTTGGGTTCACCACTCGAGGGAAGAAGGGTCCCTTGACTACGACGGGAGACTTGTCCGCTTGCAAGTCTAAACGAACTTTGATACAACTATTAACCATCAACAATCATCATCTTCATCGGAGCTTGCATCGGAATCCCACTCAACAAAGTATGCTTGGCCATTTTTCTCCTTCTTGTAATATTTCTTCCTTTTAGGTACACTCTTCTTGTCTTTTTTCTTGCCATATTTGTCTTCTTTCTTGTTTGGACAATTAATTGAGATATGTCCAATTTCACCACAATTGAAGCAATCTTTGCCTTCAAAAGGATTCTTCTTTGAAGATTGTCCCATCTTGCCAAACTTCTTCTTCTTCATAATTCTTCTAAGCCCTTTTACAATAAGAGCCATTTCCTCATTGGAGTCAATGTCTTGGTTCTCATCATAATTTTCTTCTTGAGTAGCCTTGGCCTTGAGAGCAATATTTTTCTTCTCTTCATTCATTGATTGGCCTTGAACTTCCTTTTGTGATTGCTTGAATAAGTCATGAGTTTGCACTTCACCAAGCACCTCCGTAGGAGTCATCTTACTCAAGTCACTCCTCACAAGCAAGGTCACAATTGTCTCATATTTTTCTGGAGGGCATCTAAGGAACTTGTGAGAGAAGTCTTTGTTTGAGACATCAAAATCGAGACACTTGAGTTCATTCAGTATATCATTCAACCGGTTGAACATGGTTGAAACATCTTCATCCTTCTTCATGGTGAACTCATTGAACTTTCCCTTGTACACATAGAGCTTTGCTTCTTTAATGGTGGATGTTCCCTCGTAGATTTTCATAAGCTTCTCCCATATCTCATTTGTCTTCTCAAGTCCCTTCACTCTATTGAATTCACTAACAGCAAGGATCTCAAATAAGGAGTCCTTAGCTCTGATACCACTTGTAGGATCTAGGATACTGACTAGAGGGGGGGTGAATAGGCGGTTTAAAATCTAAAAGCACAACACTAGAGAAATTTAATTAGAACCACAAGGAGAATTAAATCTCTACCTGTTCTATTCCTATGTTGGGGGTTTGCGGCCTAGGGTGACAAGATATAAAACAATCTCCAGAAATTGAATGCTCAAAGTAAAGTGCTTGAAAGGAAATTGAGCAAAAGAAATAACCAAGCACAAGAGACGAATTTTATCCCGTGGTATTGATGACTTGCCGGTCACCCCTAATCCACGTTGAGGTGGATTCAATGTTCAACCACTCCTCTATCAAGACACCACATGATTTTGAGTCGGTTAGAACCAAAGAACCACTCCACACCTCGATTCCACTAGAGTTGCTCTTTACCGCTCCGGTGAGGTGAGCACAATACCTCTCACAACACGAAATCCGGAGCCACGCACAATCTTCTTGCGAGCTTCAACGGATTCTTCCACCACCAAGCCGTCTAGGAAGCGGCAACTTCCAAGAGTAACAAATCAACCACTTGCTTGATGATTCCCTAGTGCCACAAAGATCAAAACCTTGATGCAATGCACTAGAAGCTCTCAATCTCACAAAGAATGCAACCACCAAGCCAAGTGAGTGAGAGAGAGGAGAGGGAGAGCTCTACAAGGGAGTATGGACCTCTCAAAGTGCCAAGAGAGACTCTCCAATCCCCCTTCCCGTTACTAGACGTCATGGGAAAAATGCGTACCTCGCGGACTGTCCGCGTTTGAATTCCAACGGTAAAAATGCGAAGTCAACAGCTGGTAGGACTGACCGTTGGGTAGGGCAGACTGTCCGCCTGGGCCCCGCGGACTGTCCGCGGGCAGGACACGGACCGTCCACCCGGTCCACCAAGCTGCACCCTGTTCTGTTAAGAATAACGGACTGTCCGCCTGGGGTCCGCGGACTGTCCACCTGGAAGCGCATTTTCTTGAAAATTTTTGCAAAAATCTCAGATATTAAATAAATATCAAAATCCCGTGGACCGTCCGCCCCAAGGACCTAGACTGTCCGCCCAACACCTGAAAACTGATTTTTCTTAAGATTTTCAATGAAGCCCTTTTTACCAAGAGAAACTGCCACTCATCTAAATGCAATGCATGCAAATTTTTGATCCAAGTGGCACTATGGAAAGTCAAGCCAATGAAATTGATCCCTCTTGATAGTACGGCTATCTATCCTATCAACCCGGTCATTTAACATCCTCTAATCACCATATGACCGGCAAAATTAAAACCTTATATTTTACCTTTGCCTTGATCTCTTTCCAACACATGCCATACAAGAATTTCTCGTTTATACCGCATGATCTCATCATTTCACCGGACTAACCTATTCTTATAACTCAAATAAAAATGTTTGTCCATAATGATTGTCAGTAATTACCAAAACACGAATTAGGGGCCTAGATGCCTTCAAAAACGAGCGCACAGACATACCGAGAACTGGATGTCCGGCCTCGTCGCCGTCAAGTAGAGGAGTGACCTGATAATGCTTCGGTACTCCTTCTGGTCCACATGTTCACCTTCCTCATCCGCATCAAGGGCTGTAGTCGTACTCATCAGCGTCGCCATAGCCTTGAAGTCCTCCATCTTGAATTTCAGCACAATGTCCTTGGTGTACTGAGCTTGGTGCACAAATGTTCCTTCCTTTGATTGCTTGATTTGTAGCCCGAGGAAGAATTGCAACTCACCCATCATTCTCATCTCAAATTCCCTGCTCATATCCTCTGCAAACATTGCAATAAGAGAATTAGATGAGCCACCAAAGACAATATCATCCACGTACACCTGCACAATCAGGATATCTCTGCCCTGCCTGAGTAAAAACAAGGTCTGATCGACCTTTCCCATCTCAAACCCTCGCTCAAATAGGAACCCCCTCAACCTACTATACCAAGCTCTAGGCGTCTGCATCAACCCACACAGTGCCTTCCTCAACTTGTACACCCTATGGGGGTACTTCTTACTCTCAAACTCCGGTGGTTGTCTCACATACACTTCTTCCTCCAATACACCATTCAGAAAAGCACTCTTCACATCCATTTGGTGCAACTTGAACCCTTTAGCCACAAAAAAGGCTAGAAGGATCCTAATCGCCTCCAAACGGGTTATGGGAGCAAAGGTCTCCTTGTAGTCGATCCCCTCCTCCTGACTGAACCCCTGAGCAACAAGCCTTGACTTGTTTCTCACCACTTCATCTTTTTCTCCCTCTTTGTTCTTCCACACCCACCTTGTCCCAATCGGCTTACACCCTGGGGGAGGGTCAACCAATTCCCAAACTTGATTCCTCTCAAAGTTCTCCAACTCCTCATGCATCAAATTAACCCAATTATGATCAGATAGTGCGTATCCAATGTCTTTGGGCTCAAAGGTGGCAACAAATGCAGCATGAGCGAAATGAGAATTGTTCCGAACCCTTGACCGTGTAGTACGTTCATTCATGTCGCCGATGATCCTCGAAGCTGGGTGATCCACTTGTACTCGTCGGGGTGGTTCTCATCTTGATGCTACCTCCCCATCAACAGCAGCTTCTCCTTGATCTTGGTTTGTCGTTGTAGGTGTGGGAGAGGGGGCGTCCATCACCGTAGTCGACGTAGTGTGTACGTGTTCAGCAGCGGGCACCACTCCGCCATCTTCATCGTCTCCATGTTCATGCTCCTCTTGAACGATCTCCTCACCAAGTTCATCATCACCTGCACACTCAAAGACAAGCTGACTACGTGGTTGTGTCTTGTCGAAGGTTACCTCGCAAGTCTCCACGATTTGGTTAGTTTTAAGATTGAGCACACGATATGCTCTAGAGTGAGATGCATAACCAAAGAAATCACCATCGACCGACCTAGCCTCAAACTTATCCAACTTCTTCCCTTTCTTCAGAATAAAGCACTTGCAACCAAAGACATGGAAGTGACTCACCTTGGGAGTGCGACCGTGCATCAACTCATCATGTTTTCTTCTTATGCACTCTGAGATAGATCTTGTTCGACACATAGCACACGATATTCACCGCCTCAGACCAGAACCTTCTCGGAGTCTTATGCTCATCAAGCATCGTCCGAGCCATCTCACACAAGGTCCTATTTTTCCTTTCCACGACAACATTCTGAGAAGGCATATACAGACTCGAAAACTGGTGTTCAAGACCCAAGTCATGCCAAAAGGTTTCAAAAGGAGAGTTTCTGAATTCTGAGCCATTATCACTGCGGATTGCTCGTATGACATCTTTGTGCCTCTCATTCCTCAACCACAAGACAAGATCACGAACAAAACTAAATGTCTCCCCTCTCTCCTCAAGAAAGAACACCCACGCATACAGAGAGTAGTCGTCCACCACAACAAGGACGTACCACTTCCCACTGGTAGATCGCACATGAGCTAGGCCAACAAGGTCCATATGGAGTAGCTCGCATGGACAATCAGTCATCGCATCGGTGAGAGGCGGGTGAGAAGAGGCTACCATCTTGGCATGCCTACAAGGCGCACAAACCAACTCTTTCTCAAACCTCAACCGTGGCAACCCTCAGACCAAATTGAGTTTACTCAAGCGAGACAAAAGGTCAAAGCTCAAGTGACCCAACTTCCTATGCCACTTCCACAACTCACTCGAAGAGCCAATCAAGAAACAACGCTCAACACCAGAGGACTGAAAAAAATCAGCTCGAAACACCTGACCCTCGGGAACGACCATGCAGACAAGGTCCCCTCGAGAGTCCAAAATCCGAGAACCACCAGGCCGAAACAACACCTCAAAGCCCTCATCCAACAGCTGGGACACAGAAAGCAAATTGTACCCATGCGATTGAACAAGAGCAACACGCCTGAGAGTGATCTTGTCACTCACCTTAATCTCACCTTCTGAGAGCACACGTCCACGCCCATTGTCCCCAAAGGTGATGTACCTCCTTGTCACCACCGGGACGAGACTTGAGAACCACCCCTTGTCTCCGGTCATATGCCTCGAGTAGCCAGGGTCAATCAACCAAATGTTCTTCAGGTCTCCCACCTGAAATTCAAAAACAAGCACGTGAGTGAACAAATTACTCAGCACTGGGGTTAGTACCAAAAGAGTAAAACCAGTGCCGAGACATTTGCTCAAATGTGGGGTTAGCACAATCCAAAACATCCTTCCTACCAAAGCTACCTCCACGAACACCACCACGAGGGAACCAGCCCTCTCTAACTGGAGGAGGACCAAAACCACGAAAGGAAATTCGTACACTGTCCCTCCTCTCCAACTCAAAGCTACGACTCCTCCCATTCCCGTATTGAGCACGAGGGGGAGAACGCCTAGCAAACTGACCTCCTGCAAACTCTCCTTCCCAACCACCAGAACCACGACCTCCAAAATCAAACCTAGCACCTGTACGAGCACCAAACCCAAACTGCTGCCTGTCCAGGCCTGCACCGGTCTGATCGGTCCCTCTCACCGGTTTGACCGGTGTAGCCCGGCCAGCAGCACCTCCAGCAGCCTTTCGCTCTACCCGAGTGTTGACAGTTAATAGTTGTATCAAAGTTCGTTTAGACTTGCAAGCGGACAAGTCTCCCGTCGTAGTCAAGGGACCCTTCTTCCCTGGAGTGGTGAACCCAAGGTATCGAATCCGTGGAACAAATGTGTGACGCAAAAGTTGATCTAGTAAAGCCAAGTAACTCCAATCTTCGGTAAAAGAGAAACCCTATTGCATCTAAGTAAAAGACACGAAACTAATCTAATCTACTAAAGACCAAAGATAACAAAGTAAGATTGGGTAGATAAACCGATCTAGAGAGATCGGGTTAAGCCTTTTGTTGAAGTTCCAAGCAAGAGAAGAAGTAGCAAATCGAATCTTATAAGAAGCCTCTTTAAACCGTGGTATCCCGTCCAAATCCGAAAACATCCGCCTTTCGGAACCCCCATTCTGTCACAATGTATCCCTACTCATGCGGGGAGTCTAGGGCGAGTCAAAAGACAGGTCGAGATTCTTTCGGAAGATCCGGCGTGTACCTCTAGCCACCGCGGCTACAAGAACACCCTATGTAATCTATCTCGATAATAGATTGGAGTAAGCAAAGCCGATCGAAAAACGAAATCTTCGAGGAAACACTTGATCGGTAGGAAAAGATTCAACTTGATAATTCAACTATGACAATAATACATACACAAGATCACCACCGGGATCCTTCCTTGATCTTGCTTCTAGCTCCGGGAACTCCGACGTGGTCTTCCCCGCAAGGTTCCCACGCTCGGCTAGGGAAACCCTAGTCAACTAGCTTGACCCTCTCCTTTCCGGGATGGTGTCCCTCTCTTCTCTCGCTCCTCGGCGGCCGATGACGAATTGGACGATGCGTGGCTCTCGGTCGGGGGGCTATAAATAGCCCGAATGGCGGCTAGGGCAAAGGAGGGGACGAACGGACCACGGATCGGGGCCGGGCCGGCCGGCCTAGGCCCATCCGAGCCCGGCCCCGAGGCCTCCTTTGCTCTACGTCGGTTCCCTTGCTTCTCGGATGTTTCCCCCTTCGTATGTAGGTCCATGTCGTCGGTTTCTCTCCGAATTGGGCATAACTCCTTGTCTTGCAAGATTCGGCACTTTTCGAGTTAGGTCCTCGGAGTTTGTCGTCTTCTCGGATCAAGTCCCCGACTTCTTGGAGTTAAGTTTGCTTCATTGCATGACTTGTACGGGGCTTCAAGATCTTGTCATAAGGTGCTTGAAGAACTTATCCCGAAAGTCTTGCTTTCAACGCTAAAACCCCGCATAAACACTAAACTCCAAAACTCGACATGCACACGTGAACTTGTTATACCACGGGGGTTAGTACCAATGGATAAGGTATAAAACTTATGCCAACACCGAAGGTAAACTCATGGCTAGGTTGACGGATTTTCACCGTCAACATCTCCCCCATGCTTAAACCTTGCTCGTCCTCGAGTAAGCCTTCGATGGATATCATCGTTGCCAAACAATGTTTAAACTTTGCACTTGATCACACATGAGAAAACATAATGCTCTCAAAATTTTAATTAAAGTTCCATAATGTACTAGCCTTCATCTCTATGGAGGGTAGATTCTTAATTAAGCTTATCCCACAAGTATTCATATGCTCACAAAGTTTAAATAGATCTCAGAATTTTTGAAATAAAGAACAAGATAAAGAAAAACTAAACCAAGTTCACAAATTTAAATCATCTTGTATATTGCTCATGAACTCTCAACCGCTTGTATCTCAAGCCTATAATTCTACTCCTTTCCCTCTCATAACATATATGTGTGGTAGGCTTTATATGGAGCTTTTTGGGAAAGTTTAGTCCTAACAAGATTTTATAGAGGTGTTGTCAAAACAAGACAAGCTTCTCATGGTCTTACCGAGACTCGTCAAAAAGGTCATTGGAAAATAATGTTAAATCAAGGAGGGGAAAGAGAAAAATACACACACTTTAGATGAGTGGACATGTGCAAAGGGCAAAGGGTGATCCCGAGGCACAAAGGAAGTCCTCGTTATCGGATTGCAAATGGTTGGAGAATGAGAATGGATCTTTTAAACTTGAATCCTTGAATTTCCTAATGCACTTTAGAGAACCGGGGAGTTCACTTTACGCATACTCATATTTTTTCTCTTTCTCATATTTCTCCTTCTTTTCTTTCTTTCTTTCTTTATTTTTTCTCATTCATTCATTTTTTTTCTTGTCATACATTCGGTCACGAGACATTCACATCGGAGTTTTGATTTTTTTTATTTGCACCCCTTTTGATTTTTTTAATTACTCCCCTTTGAACTCTAAAAATTGCATCGTACCTACCTCCTCCCCCATGCTTAGACGTTGCTCGTCCTTGAGCAAAGAGGCGACCGATAAGGTAGGTACCGAAAATATTTTCCCTTGGAGAGATACTTGAATTCTTCAATGTTGGCACCGTCTTGCGATCTTCCTTGAATTGATGATCCATTCTCAACGATAGGTTGTGGTCAAGGAGGTAAACACAAAAGATGATATTTGGTTTTAAGGGTGGATATCCGGCGAGGTTTGTGAGATCTCCGATGCGGGGATACACAATGCACGGATAAAAGGCTAGCAAAAAGATAGATACGCAAAAACGGAATGACCAGCTTCTTAGTCTCGGCCAGAGAAATCATGGCCTGCAAAAACTCACTCAAAAATAAATCTTGTACACTAAGGTTTACGCACTCAAATATATATTAGGCTTTGGATAGGTTGAGCTACACACAAGTGATATTTATGACAAGGTTAGCAATATTTTTGAGCATAAAAACCATCTTTAATCTATTCATAACTTGAGAGCACATAAAACACTATGGGTTTTTATTTTAATCATAACCTCCGCTAAAGATTAAGCTAGCATTTAAATAAATTCAGATTTGTATTTTATGAGAGCACTAGCTTTAACATGCATGAATCAATTACAAAGATAAACAAAGCAGCAATTATAATCATATATCATCATGGCACAAATTTTTGTAACTTTTCCAATGATATAAACTAGGTGGTATCTTTATTAATGATAAAATCAAGCTGAAATACAAACTGAAAATGAACAAACACACTTGCTGAAATTTAAATAAAAAACAGAAAATATTACGCAAACACACACAAACAAAAGCTGAAAATTACAGAGAAAGGGGAAAGAAAAGAAAACTAAAGTTCCTTAATCTTCCTAGTCCTCCGCCGGTGGTTGGTGTTGATGATCTTGATAGTAGTACCCTTGCTCGTAGTAGGGTTGGACATTCCCTCCAACGAATTGATCCGGCTCCACTAGGTGAAGGCGTCCAAGCTCATAGGCAATATGTGCATTGCCCTCACCAAGTTGAGCCACGTTGGCTTGGATGGCTGCGACGTTTTGGGCGTTTCTCGCAACATACCCTCCAATTATTGGCCATGCTTTATTGTGGTTGGGGATATTGTGCATAGGGCTCCTTGAAGTTTGCATTGGGCACCACATAATTTGGTGGGGGTACCGGTGCACCACCCCCCCATGCTTGCTCTTGTGGCCCTCCGTAATAACTTGGCGGAGGAGGGATCCCGCCGAATGGTGGCACATTGGGTTGTGCACCACTCGCTTGTGCGGAGGATGTTCCCTCCTCTACGATTCTTCCTCTTTTGTTTTTCCTTGCCGGGACAAGGAGTCCCTCTTCCAACCAATCTTCCCTCCCTTCGATGAAAAGCCTAAGCCTTGCATCCGGAAGGGGTAGGTTCACCGTGGCCAAACGAAAACCTCCTCTCTCATCTCCACTAATGTATTTGCCTTGACGCAAATACTCAATGCCGAGAGAGGTACCACACAAAAGATGTTCGGGGTTTCTTGTGATCCCCGGCCGTAGGGAGAAGGCCAACATAGAGAGGTAGCACCCCGAACCAATATGTCCCGCACCCGATGTTGCCTCGCAACACCAACGGTTGATCATAAGGTAAGAGGGGTCTATTGGTTGCTTGGCAATTAAAGACGAGTAGAGCCAATTCAACTCCGTGTCGGTCACCTTTGTCTCCCTCATCCTCCCCAATACCCTCTTGCACATCCAAGAGTGGAATACTCGGATAATGGGGTTGCGGATGCAATTGCGTTGTTGGTGGGCTTCCCCGGAGATCAAATTCCAAAATCCATCTAACATGTCGGGTGGCACGTCAACTTTCTCCGGAGCTCCCTTATGGAATCCAAGTAGCTCCCTAACATGCTCGTAGGGAACCACTTGTTGGACTCCCTCCAAGCGGAATGATAAACTTTGCACCCCATCATCAAGGATAGGTGCAATGGTCATCAAGATTTCCAGGGCGAACTCCTTGTGGGTGTCTGCCGACACTCCGTTGGAGAATTGCACCCATCCAAGGTGCCCCAACATGTAGTATATGTCGGTTCCGAAACCCAAGTTGTAGAGTGCTTGGTCGTCGAACTCGACGTTGGGCACAAGCCTCTTCTCAAGACGAGAGAGCCTCTCCTCCTCCTCCTCCGACAAAATGATGAAGCCATACGAGGAATATATCGGAGTGTATGGAGGTGGCGCGGTCGAACGGGTCGATCGTCATGGTGGCACGGGCAGCTCCTCCGTGTGCCCTTGAGGTTCGGTAAACCTCATGGACGTGCTCCTTGCTGCCCTCATACCACCAAGGAGGAGAGCATCGTTCCTCCTTGGTGGTGCCGTATCCATCTCCATGCTCCGGGGAGACTCAGAAACCGAGTGCCTCCTCGAAGACGTCGTCGACGACGCTTGGATGATGATGAATCCTTCTTCTTGGAGAAGAGACTTGTGGTTTTCTTTCACATGGTTGCTGCACTCTTCTCTCCACTAAAACTCCGGATTGCAACTGGTAACTAGGCACTTAAAATCTTACTTCGGGATGTGGACTTTGAGTGGATTAAGGATGTGGATTTTTTGAGCTATCAAGCTTGGGAAGGTTGGCTATGTCTATGGAGGTTCTGGGCACACAAACTTGAACACACAAACTAAGGAAGGAGAGGGAAGCTTGCCTGCAGAAAACGGGAGCCGGGGGGCTCCTTAAGTAGGGGAGGCCGGCCGGCCTGGGCCGACCGGCCTGGGTGGCCTGGTGCTCCTCCCCGCCTCGGCTTTCTTCCAGCACGATCATTTCTCCTCTGCAACTTTCTTGCCCGCGTGCTCCATGAGTTGCACCGCCCAAACGCTCTCGTCCACTCCTTTTCTTGCATTATTGGTCCTTCCACTTGATGCTTCATGCTTTGAGTCATGTCCATGCTCCCTTGCTCCACTTGCTTCACATGCCACCATGAAATTCCTGCAAAGTTTATGCTTGCTGCCCACCATGCTTGTCCTTTGCATGTGGACTTGGTGAAAGTTGATGAAAGGGTATCCAATGGTGCATGCATGATCAATTCAAACTAGATTGCCCCCCTTTAGGTGTGTTTAAGGTTAAGCACTCCTCTAATTTCGAAATTTAAAAATATTTTTCAGAGCCATGCAAGAGCTCAAGCATAAATTTAGATAAGTTTTAAAACCATTAAAAACAAATGTGAGTCGAAAATATTTTCCGACTACGTTGATATCGGTCTCACCGGTATAGTTTGCCTTCATTGGTTGAGAGCAAGCTTTTCCCGGCTTGATCATGGGGGCATAGGTTTAGGTTCTAATTTTGGCTAAATTAGAAAGATTTTGAATAAAACAAAATTAAATAAGGCTTAGAAAAATTCTAAACTTAGAGAAACCAAGGATATAAATTTTTGAACCATCCAAAAGTTTAGTTTCTAGGTTCACGCAAGTCCTACCACGTGCTGAATTTTAATTAACACCTAGGTATAAGTCGTGGCTCTACTCATGTGTTTTTAGCAAGAAAAATAAGTCAACCACAGCACCATAATGAGGGTGAAAGGTTGAGTTAGGTTCTGAAATTATTTGGTTGTGGTTTCTCGAAAAGAATCAAACAAACACATAGGAGGGTTCATGCAAAGGGTTTCCGATAAAGCAAAATATTCCATCAAGAATTATGTCTCTAATATTGTTCAACCACTTCTAAGTCTAATGTCTTTGTGTAATAAAATTCAAAACTAACTTATTAAAAAGACTCGAAAAACCTGGAATCGGGTTGTCCTACCGGTAGCTTATTATTGACTCGACGAAACGGGTTGCCTCCCGCCTAGCGCTTCGTTTATAGTCTATAGCTAGACTTCTTCACTTGATTACTTCGGATCAACGCTCTTTGTGGGCGTTGCAATCTTGGGTACCCACTTCCACACCATCTTGGGCACGGGCTTGTCTTCTGGCTTAGTCATTTTTTTTGTCTTCACAGGCGGCTCTTTTTCCTTTGTCTTGACGGATGCAGCACCTTCTTTGATTTTCTTTACGTTCATTTTTTCCGGCTCCTTCTTCTTTTTCAGCCCCTCCTTTTTCTTTGGTTCTTCCTTCACTCCAATCATGTTGCATGCCTCGATTCGTGGTCAAAACTTGAAGGAACTCCTTTCTCCGTTGATATCGAACATGATCTCCCCCTTGCCAACATCAATAGTAGCTCCCACGATCTTGAGGAAAGGCCTCCCAAGGATGAGCGGCGGCTTCTCCCTCTCTCCCATCTCGAGCACCACGAAGTCGACGGGGATGAAGTGGTATCTGACCTTCACGGGTACATCTTAGGCAATGCCCAATGGATAGCGAATGGAGTTATCTCCCAACTCCAAACATATACCCGTAGGCTCCATTGGTAGACGTAGCTTCTCGAACACATCCCTCGGCATAGCGCTCACACTTGCTCCAAGGTCGCATAACGCCTTCTCAAAGTTGAAAGAACCAACGGAACAAGGTATTGTAGGGCACCCGGGGTCCTTTTGCTTCTCTAGCCCATTAGCAATAGCGGCACTACACTCCTCGAACATCTTGACATGATCTACCCCGAGTGTTGCTATCTCATATTTATTTGCAAGTATGTCTTTAAAGTAACGAGAATATGTAGGTACTTGTAGGGCATCTAGTAATGGCATGTTGATGCTAAGTCTACGCACAACCTCCACAAACTTCTCAAAGTGGTTGTCAAGTTTACCTCGGAAGTAGCGTGGCTTGAGTTGCGGTATCCTCGTGTCTTCCTCCGGCATCTCAAATTCGGGCTCTTCGGTGACGATCCCCGTAACCTTGTCTTTAGCAACTCCTTCCGCCTCGGTGGATGGTTTAAGCTTCCTTGCTCCCGCGGAACGTTCCAGGTCTTCGTTCTCCTTTCCCGAATGTGTTTGAATGGCGTTCGCCGATTCGGGACTTTTGGGTTGTCCCGGAAGCTTCCCTTCATCATTGGTGAGGCGCCCCGCAAGTTGTCCAACTTGCGTCTCGAGCATCTTCATCATGTTGAGCACTTGATGATTGGAACTTCTGACCTCCGTCACTTTGCTATTGATGTTCTCCAACACCTTGTCTATGGTCTTGAACATGGTGATGGTGTCCTTGTTGATCTTAGCTTGCTCATCCATGAACTCCTTCAATTGTATATGAAGCGAAACCGCATTAGGAATAGATGAGCTTGCATTAAATTGAGGTCTACCTTGCCCGTAGTGGAAGTTCAGCAATTCTCCCTTCCTCATGTAGTCGAGCGTTTTGGCTTCCTCCGGACAATCTTTGCGGACATGGCCATACCCTCCACATTCTTTGCATGTGGACCTTGCTTCGGCAGCCTTCAAGTCTTGAGCCTCTTTCTTTTCCATCTCCATCTTCTCCAACCTCCTCATGAGCGAGTCGATCTTGCCTTCAAGTATGTTCTCCTTCTCCACTTGCAAGACTCCCTTGACGTTTCCCGCGGGTTGAACGGGATGTAGGCGCCGGATGATGCCCATGTGTCATTATCCGTGACCTTCTTGAATAGAGTGAAAGCTTCCGTCGGCGTAAGTTCGATGATGGATCCTCCCGCCGATGCATCGATGATCGTCCTTGACGCCATGGTGAGTCCTTGATAGAACTTTTGCACGAGGTCTTCCTTCGGGAACTTGTGATGTGGTACCGCCCGAGTGTACTCGTTGAAGCGCTCGAATGCCTCCGAGATAGTTTCCGTAGGATATTGAACAAAGGTGGCAATCTTATTACGCAAGCTTTGAGTTTTACCCGGCGAGTAGTATTCCTTCATGAAAGCCTTCATCAACGTGTTCCAATTTTGCACCGTCTCCGCCGGTTGAGAGTGGAACCATTGCAAAGCCTTCCCGAGAAGTGAGAACGGAAAAAGCCTTGCCCTCATTTGATCTTGAGTCACCCCATCCATGTTGAAACTCTGACATAGTTGAATGAATGCTTGGAGGTGAAGGTTCGGATCCTCTTTACCGGTGAAGGGTGAATGTTGCACCATGCGGATTGTTGAGGTCTTGATCTTGAACAGTCTTTCGATCTCCTCAAGGTTCAAGATTGGTAGGTCGATGATGTCCGGGGTGCATAGCTCCCCAATCTTGCGCTCTTGCGGTGGTTGGTCACCCATCTGTGGAAGTTGATTCTCCCGAGGACTTTGAGGTGGTGAATTCTTCGGAGATTCCTTCGATCCTTTGTCTTCCGACTCTGAATCTACAAAATCCAGCTTTTTAGCTTGATGTGCGTCACGTCTCCTTAGCCTGTAAAGTTTTTCTGGATCATCCACAAAATTATCGGGTTTGTTGGAGAAGTAGTCGTCCATCTCCTGTTAGGGTTAGCAATAAACAAAGTATACAAAACTAGAAAGTAAAAACAAATCTATGGAAACTAGGGTTAGACAAACTAGATTAGATGTATTTTGAGGATGATCAAAGTTTAGTAGATGCAAAAAGAAAAACTAAAAGAAAACTGAAAATTACAAGAAAAGGCAATAAAAAATCAAATCTTGATCACTTGTTCCCCGGCAACGGCGCCAGAAAAAGGGGCTTGTTGATGATTAATAGTTGTATCGAATTTCATTTAGACTTGCAAGCGGACAAGTCTCCCATCATAGTCAAGGGACCCTTCTTCCCTCGAGTGGTGAACCCAAGGTATCGAATACGTGGAACAAATGTGTGACGCAAAAGTTGATCTAGTAAAGCCAAGTAACTCCAATCTTCGGTAAAAGAAAAACCCTATTGCATCTAAGTAAAAGACACGAAACTAATCTAATCTACTAAAGACCGGAGATAACAAAATAAGATTGGGTAGATAAACCGATCTAGAGAGATCGGGTTAAGCCTTTTGTTGAAGTTCCAAGCAAGAGAAGAAATAGCAAATCGAATCTTATAAGAAGCCTCTTTAAACCGTGGTTTCCCGTCCAAATCCGAAAACATCCGCCTTTCGGAACCCCCGTTCTTTCAATGTATCCCTACTCATGCGGGAAGTCTAGGGCGAGTCAAAAGACAAGTCGAGATTCTTTCGGAAGATCCGGCGTGTACCTCTAGCCACCGGGGCTACAAGAACACCCTATGTAATATATCTTGAGAATAGAATTGGAATAAGCAAAGCCGATCGAAAAATGAAATCTTCGAGGAAACACTTGATCGCTAGGAAAAGATTCAACTTGATAATTCAACTATGACAATGATACATACACAAGATCACCATCGGGATCCTTTCTTGATCTTGCTTCTAGCTCGGGAACTCCGACGTGGTCTTCCGTGCAAGGTTCCCACGTCGGCTAGGGAAACCCTAGTCAACTAGCTCGACCCTCTCCTCTCCGGACGGTGTCCCTCTCTTCTCTTGCTCCTCGACGGCCGATGAATAATTGGATGATGCGTGGCTCTTGGTCGGGGGGCTATAAATAGCCCGAATGGCGGCTAGGGCAAAGGAGGGGACGAACGGGCCCCGGACTGGGCTGGGCCGACCGGCCCGGGCCGGCCGGCCTAGGCCCATCCAGGCCCAGCCCGCGGCCTCCTTTGCTCTACGTCGGTTGCCTTGCTTCCTGGATGTTTCCCTCTTCTGCATGTACGTCCATGTCGTCAGTTTCTCTCCGAATTGGGCATAACTCCTTGTCTTGCAAGATTCAGCACTTTTCAGGTTAGGTCCTTGGATTTTGTCGTCTTCTCGGATGAAGTCCCTAACTTCTTGGACTTAAGTTTTCTTCATTGCATGACTTGTACGCGGCTTCAAGATCTTGTCATAAGGTGATTGATGAACTTATCCCAAAAGTCTTGCTTTCAACGCTAAAACCCTGCATAAACACTAAACTCCAAAACTGACATGCACACGTGAACTTGTTATACCACGGGGGTTAGTACCAATGGATAAGGTATATAACTTATGCCAACACCGAAGGTAAACTCATGGCTAGGTTTCCAGATTTTCACCGTCAACACCGAGCCGAAACAGTCCTCACACTCACCTTGGCCCTGGGCATCTGCACACTAGGCTCAAGTACACCATTGGAAGGGTGGTACTTGTCCTTGTTAGCCCACTCCTTCGCCATTCTCTCCTCTCGCTTCCTCTTGAAGCAAAACTCGTCCTTATGATCATCTTCCCACAATAGCCACAATGGAACCTCACAAGCTTAGGCTTAGGCTTGGGCTGGGGCTGCTCACTTGGTTTCTCTACACTCGGCTTTTCAACCGGTTTCTCCTCACTAGGCTTCTCAACCGACTTCTCCTCACTTGCCTTCCCAAAGAACACTTCCCCAAAGTGCTCAATAACTTGATAGGTTTTTGGAAATCATTTGTCTGTGGAGGAAACACGGGTGGAGCTGGCGTTGTGTCTAGTCGGTTCCTAAGATGGATAGGTCTAGGAGGGAAATCAATCTTGTGGTGGGTTTTTGGTGGCTCTGGGATATTCTCTCCACTTCCCTCACCAACCTTGTATTGCCCCAAGTCCCTCACCATTCTGCCTCTTGTATGTCTTGGTCATTATTCTCAACTGAGGCTCACGACCAGACAACCAACCCATCAACTTTCTCAACTCATCATTCTCATCCTGCAAACGATCGACATAATGTGCAAGTTCCAGATTCTTCAAAGCATGCAATTCACAGGTAGAGCAAGATGTAGGAATTGGTTCTTTCAGCTTCGCCTCAAGAGAAACTGTGTAAGCATGCATCTGATCAATTTTTCCATGCAAAACAGGGCAAGAAGTGCAAGCACCTTGCAAAGCAGGTCTAGACTTAAGCTCAGCCACTTCAACCCTAAGCACATCTAGTTCCTCACACTTGGAGGCATGCTTTTCCTTAAACAAGGCAAGATCTCGCTAGAAAGATCGGACAATCGCACATTCAACTTCATCAGAAACAACAGGTGACGCTTTCAGAGAATCAATTTCAAGCTTAGCATCCAGATTCTGTGTTTCTAGCTCAGCCACTCTAGTCCTAGCATCCTCGAGTGAAGCCCTAAGCTCTTTCTTCATTTTCTTAGCCTCTCCAAGCATATCATCATGATTATCAAGCAACAAGCCAAGCCGTTCATTCTGCTGACGCAAGAAGGGGAGTTCATCATGCACCTCGTCGTCAGAATCGGAGTCCGAGTCGCTCTGTGTGCTCTTCTTGCTGCCGGAGCTCGGTGCCATAGTGCAGAAGTCGTCTCTAGTGAAGCAGCTCAGCCCGCTCAGGTTCTTGAACGACTTCCTACCCTTGCGACGACCACCTTCATCTTCACTGCTGCTCGAGTTCGAGGTGGAGTACGCGGAACTAGAGTCGATGTCGCTCGCTCCAACCATCGTTCGGGCCTTGTCTCGGCTCTGCTTCTTCCTCGATCGTTGCTCGTCCTTGTGCTTGTTCTTGTGCTTGCTCTTGTGGGCACGTCTTGACCGGTACTTGCCATCCGGGACTTGTGCTTGTAGCTGTCCTTGTTCTCGACCTTCTCTAGGAAATCGGCAACGAAGTGTCCCGGCTTGCCGCACTGGAAGCATGTCCTCGTGTTCCTCCTCATGTTCACCCGGTTCTCGTGCAGCCTCTCGAACCTCCTCGTCAGCAACGCCAGCTCGTCCTCTCCAAGAACGTCGAACTCCTCATCTGGCATAGACATCAAAGACGACAAAGAGAACATCCTAGCGGATGGGTTAGTGTTAGTCTTTCCTTTCGAGCCACCGATGAGGGCGAGACTATGAGAGTCAGTCGGTCCCTCGATCTTGGCTGTGTAGCGAACATGGCCCCATTTGCCATTTGTTCGAGTTGATTTTGGTGATTCATATTAACACAAGTAATGGGACTAACCACGCTGTCTAGCATGTCTTTGTAGGCGTTCCTAGGTCCCATGGATGTTACCACATGTTAACATACCATGCACAAGTTAACATACCATGCCCAAGCTAACATGTCATACCACAAGTTAACATACCATGGACATGTTAGGTTACTTACAGCAAATTTAAGGACTTAGTATATATTTTGAGGCTATAAGTAATGGCATGTTAAGTATGTTAAGTTGAAGCAAAAATCCAAGTTGAAGACGCGAAGAAATAGAAGGAAAAGGACACCGTCGGATGAACCGATAGTACCAATATAGCAAGAGTCGTTGCAATCGTCAGATGAGTTGGTACACTGGTTGAAACCCTAAACACCGTCGGATGAACCGACGGTACATTTTCTAGTAGCGTCAGATGAGTTGCAGAGGAAGAGCAGCGAAGACAGTAGCACCGAATGATCCGACGGTATGAGTGTGGACACCGTCGGTCTATCCGACGCTCAGTTTGAATCAAGACAGAGACGCGTCAAGACAAAGCCTTCAACACTGGATGATCCGACGCCTTGGTCAAGGTGAAGCGTCAGTCTATCCGACGGTCGCGTGGAAGCTAACAGAGACGACTTCGTTGTAGGGTCTTCAGCATCAGATGAACTGACGCACCGTCGGTGTATAGCGTCGGAGCAGTTGTGTCAGAGAATCTCAACAGCTATGTGACGTGGGAGGGGCACCGGATGAACCGACACCCTGGAAAATCTAGCATCGGTTCATCCGACGCTTTCTTATTCAGTGGTCGTTAGCCAATGGCTAGTTTGATGCCTTGGGCTATTTATACCCTCTCCACTCACCCATTTGAGGTTGCTGGATTGTGTGGAAGTGCAGAGGAGTTCAAGACCCTACAAGATCATATCCAATCCATCCAACTGCTTAATTGCTCATCCTTAGACTTGCATATGCTTAGTGTATGTGCTTAGTGCTAGGCTTAGCTTAGAGCTGAGTGAGTGCAAGGTTGTGCCAACCTTGTGAGGTGATTTTTGAGTGAATCAAGTTGTACAAGGTTCGCCGGAAGCCTTGGGGCCTAAGTGACTCACCAGCAATCGTCATCGACCTTCCGGCTTGGTGTGGAGCGGCGAGGAAACTTTGTGCGGGGGACATGGAGACCCCCTTCCTTGGTGGAGAAGCTCCTTAGTGGAGGCGGCATCAAGGTGACCAAGGGAGCTTGGCAAGTTCCTAAGTGGATAGCCTTTGTGGCTAGTCAAGTGGTGCTCTTGGGAGAGACTTGGTGATCGGGAAGCAATACTCTTGTGTGAGTGCTTTAACAACGTGGACTAAGGGTGGCTTAGTGCCTACCGATACCACGGGGCAAATCGCGTGTCAAGAGTTTGCTTCCTCTCATCCCCTTTACGTTTCCGCATTTACTCTTTTGCAATCTTTGCTTGCCTTTACTTTCCTAGAGTAGTATCATGCTAGGAATGGCTATAGGTTGCAAACCTTGTTTTGGGATGGGAGTTTCACACTAGAACAACCCTAGTTGCACATCTAGATAGTATGTTCTAGTTTATCTTTGTGTAAAATTAGTGAAGCCACAGGTTAAGGTTTTAAGTTGTCTAATTCACCCCCTCCCCCTCTTAGGCTAACGAGCATCCAATTCCTTATAGGCTTTCATGCCCCTATCCACCTCAGCCGACTTGAGCTTCGAGAACAGCTCGTTCAAGGTCAGAGTGTCATACTTCTCCGACTCCACAATGGCCTCGAACTTTCCGCCCCAAACCGCACTGTTGATGCAAGATCAGCACCTCGCGCCAAGCACACAGCAAGCCGAACAAAGCTAGCTTAAAACACGTGCCGGATCCGAAGCGTGCCGGTCAATTTTCCTGAAAACTGACAAAGGATAAAAAATAGTTAGATAAAACATGGAACTTGCCGGGTGGTACCAGACAGTTCCGTATTTACGGCTAGAAAGCCAGTTAAAATGACATATAGCTACAACAAGCTATCTGTCAGCAATTTAAATACCATTCGGGAGCTTTAAAACATGAAACCAGGATATAGCCGAATGCATGACGTAAGCATGACAAAAGAACGGTCTCTATTTAGATAACATTGCTCGCGTATGGCCATGACCGATTTTTGAGGATAAATAACAATTAAAACAAATAAGGTAAAAGCATGATTATAAATATGAAGTAAACAAGCATGCATAGGCCAAAAGCACTAGTCTACCGCATGTCTAGGTACTTTCAAACCCGTCAAGCATGATAACAAACAAGTTAATCCACCGCATGATACAACTTGTTTGAAACCACGCCACAAACCACAAAGAGATTAATCCACCGCATGATGCGATCTAAATATGGAAGGCTAAAAGCACACATTATTTAAAACATACTTATGAACACGTTTCACTCATGGTAGCATTGCCGAATACAGCTGTGCAGCCGATCCGGGTTCCGTGGAGAAGGAACAAACATTTGAAAAGTCAAAGCTTGAACCCGCAACACGTGACAATCTTGATTGATCTGAATTCGGCTATTAAGAGCACTTGATCCTTTATAATAAACAAAGACTTGAAAGTACATCACATGGATCTCAAAGAGGTAAAGCCGAAACTAATCGATCTAGATTGGGCAAAAGAGTGTTACATGAATTTAAACATAAAGCAAAAACTCAAAGCAACACGTGGTAACTTAATGAATCTATTAGATCTTGCCAAATCTAATAGAGCCGATAACTAGCTTCGAGCTAGATCTTAGCCTACCGCATGGCTCATGATCCAACAGGAAACCCTCTTGAACCAAGCTTAAATCCACCGCATGATACTAAGACAGGTAACAAGACTACTTGCATCACGATCTAAATCCACCCCATGATACTAGACATGATACAAGGTTGCCGGTACTTACGGAGGTCGATAGATCGATGGCTCATCTCGAAGAACTCGACGACTCGACTAAAGGACTCGATGTTTGGCACAGGGCTGGTTTTGTTGTGAAGATGTTCGATCCTATTACTGACATCAAGGGTTTATATTTATACCCTTGTCCTAGCACGACTCCTGGTCGTCTACGAGCACAACATTTAATACCTAAATTAATGTTTCGGTGCCAATGTCCATCTTGTACTCGCCATCAACTTGCCCTTTCCTTATATCCGGGCCACGTCATCACGCATTCCAGAAAACTTCCTTTTACAAGCACAACTAGTCCTTTTGCCGAATGATGGTGTCCGCAAGCATCTTTACCGAATCCTTTGAGGAGATTTTTCCTGTCGAATGGTATTTCATTACCAAACTCGGCCCACAAGTCAGTCCCTTTCCTGTACCAATTTTTTGTGTTAACATATGCCCCTTCAATTACGTGATAAAAGTGATTTTATTTCGGAATTGACCATAAATGCCCAACGTCTCTGAGCTAAATCCGTTCAACACCCATTCTTTCCTCTTGCAATCTGTTGCAGTCCCCGCTCAGATCCAAACCCTAGGTCATCAATCTCCCAAGCTCAAATCTTCAATGGCGGACCAAAATCAAGCTGTTCAGGTAAATCTCATCCCCTTAAGGTCCATTCGGTATTACTTATTCGATTCCTATCTTAGATTTCTTCTTCTGTCTTTTCTTGATAGGCTCTATCCACCGAGCTTTTGATTCCCATTGAGGATAAATCATCATCCTATTTCCTCGGACCTGTGGGAATCTCTGACCCCCTTGAGTTTATTGAAGCCGAATCCAAAAGAATCCCCTTTAAAGCAGCTCTGTCAAGACTCCATGAGTGGCAAGACGCTTTCAAAACCTGGCCCCTGCCCCCAATTGCAGGTTGGAGAAACTGGTATAAGAGGATGTTGACGGTTAATAATTGTATCAAAGTTCGTTTACGACTTGCAAGCGGACAAGTCTCCTGTCGTAGTCAAGGGACCCTTCTTCCCTCAAGTGGTGAACCCAAGGTATTGAATCCGTGGAACAATGTGCAACGCAAGGATTGAATCTAGTAAAGCAAGGTAAACTATCTTATGAACACAAGTTGCATCTAATCTACTAACTCATAAAGAAAACACATCTAATCTAATCTACTAAAGAGGTAACAAGAGAAAGCAAGAGATAACCAATCTAGAGAATCTAGATCATGCTTATGTTGTAGCTCCAAACAAGATAGATGAAGATAGAAAAGCGAATCTCATTAAAAGCATCTTTAAATCATGGCATTCCATCCGACTCCGAAAACGCCCGCCTTTCGGAACCCCCGTTCTGTCACAACGTATCCCTACTCATGCGAGTAGTCTAGGGCGAGTTCAATAAGAACAAGTTGAAATCACTTGGCCGGTCCGGGTATGCACCTCTAGCCACCGCGGCTACAAGAGCACCCTAAGTAATCTAGCTGCAAACTAGATCGTAGAAGAAGCAAAACCAAGAAGAAAACAAAATCATCGAGAAGGCACTTGATCGCTAGAAATCGAATTCACTTACAAACTTTACCATGAATGATTACATGAACAAGATCACCACCGGGATCCTACCTCGATCTTGATCCTTGCTCCGGAGCTCCGACGTGGTCTTCCATGCAAGGTTCCCACGTCGGCTAGGGAGACCCTAGACAACTAGCACGACCCTCATCTCCGAGATGGTGTCCCTCAAGCTTCTTTCCTCCTCGGCGGCGGATTACGACTTCGTTCCTGTGTGGCTCTTGGCCAGGGGGCTATTAATAGCCTGAGAAGCAATTAGGTCAAAGGGGAGGCCGATTGGGCCCCAACAAGGGCCGGGCTGGCCGGCCCGGGCCCTTTTCGGCCCGCTTTGCTACCTCCTTCGCCCGGTCTTGCTTCTCGCGTCTTCTAGATGTTCTCCCCTTTTGCATGTGGGCCCTTGACGTCGGTTTCTCTCCGAATTGGACTCAACTCCTTGTCTTGCAAGATTCGGCAGCTTTTCTGGTTCGGTCCTCGGAGTTTATCATCTTCTCAGGCTTGGTCCTTGGGCTATTGGGGTCATGTTCACTTCATCGCTTGACTTGTATCGGGCTTCAAGGTCTTGTCATGAGGTGCTTAATGAACTTATCCCGAAAGTCTTGCTTTCAACGTTAAAACCCTGCGTAAACACTTAACTCCAGAACCGACATGCACAAGTGAACTTGTTATACCACGGGGGTTAGTACCAATGGATAAGATACAAAAGTCATGCCAACACCGAAGGTAAACTCATGGCTAGGTTGATGGATTTTCACCGTCAACATCTCCCCCATGCTTAAACCTTGCTCGTCCTCGAGTAAGCCTTCGATGGATATCATCGTTGCCCATCAATGTTTAAACCTTGCACTTGATCATACATGAAAAAAAACATAATGCTCTCAAAAGTTTAATTCGTTAAAGTTCCATAATGTACTAGCCTTCATCCCTATGGAGGGTAGACATTTAATTAAGCTTATCCCACAAATATTAACATGCTCACAAAGTTTAAATAGATCTCAGAATTTTTGAAATAAAGAACGAGATAAAGAAAAGAGCTAAACCAAGTTCACAAATTTAAATCACCTTGCATGTTGCTCATGAACTCTCATCTCACTTGTCTCTCAAGCCTATATATTCTACCCCTTTCCCTCTCATCACATATGTGGTAGGCTTTATATGGAGCTTTGGGAAAGTTTAGTCCTACCAAGATTTTATAAATGAGGTGTTGTCAAAACAAGATAAGCTTCTCATGGTCTTATTGAGGCTCATCAAAAAGGTCATTGAAAGATAATGTTAAATCAAGGAGGGGAAAGAGAAAAATACACACACTTTAGATGAGTGTACATGTGCAAATGGCAAAGAGTGATCCCGAGGCACAAAGGAAGTCCTCGTTATCGGATTGCACATGGTTGGAAAATGAGAATGGATCTTTTAAACTTGAAGCCTTGAATGCTCTTTTAGAGAACCGGGGGAGTTCACTTTACGCTTACTCATATATATATATATATATATATATATATATATTCTCATATTTCTCCTTCTTTTCTTTCTTTCTTTCTTTCTTTCTTTCTTTCTTTCTTTCATTCATTCATTTTTTTAGACTTTCACCTTGGAAGTCACGTACATCGCCTTTAAATTTTCTTTCATACATTTTTTTATTGCTCCCTATGAACTCTAAAACTGCACCGTACCTACCTCCTCCCCCATGCTTAGACGTTGATCGTCCTCGAGCAAAGAGGCGATAAATAAGGTAGGTACCGGAAATATTTTTCCTTGGAGAGATACTTGAAATCTTCAATATTGACACTGTCTTGCGATCTTTCTTGAATCGATGATCCATTCTCAACAATAGGTTGTAGTCAAGCAGGTAATCACAAAAGATGATATTTGGTTTTAAGGGTGGATATCCGGCGAGGTTTGTGAGATCTCCAATGTGGGGATACACAATGCATGGATAAAAAGGCTGGCAAAAAGATAGATACGCAAAAATACGGAATGACCAGCTTCTTAGTCTCGGGCCAGAGAAATCATGGCCTGCAATAACTCACTCAAAAATAAATCTTGTACGCTAAAGTTTATGCACTCAAATATATATAAGGCTCTGGATAGGTTGAGCAACACACAAGTGATATTTATGACAAGGTTAGCGATATTTTTGAGCACAAAAGACATCTTTAATCTATTCATAACTTGAGAGCACATAAAACACTATGGGTCTTTATTTTAATCATAACCTCCGCTAAAGATTAAGCTAGAATTTAAATAAGTTCAGATTCATATTTTAAGAGAGCACTAGCTTTTAACATGCATAAATGAATTACAAAGATAAACAAAGCGGCAATTATAATCATATATCATCATGGCACAAACTTTGTAACATTACTAATGGTAAAAACTTGGTGGTGACATTATTCATGATGAAAATAAAAACTAACACACACGCTGAAAATTAAACTAAAAACTAAAAATTAAAGTAAAGCTGAAAATACTACGCAAACATAGGCACATCCAAGCTGAAAATTAAAGAAAAGGGGGTAAGGGAAAGATAACTAAAGCTCCTCCTCTCTCTAATCTTCCGCCGGTGGTTGATATTGATAGTCTTGGTTGTTGTACCCTTACTTGTAATAGGAATGCACCACTCCTCCTATGAATTGTCCGACGGTGCTAGGTGAAGGTGTCCAAGCACATAAGCGACGTTTGCATTTCCTTCACCCATTTGGTTTGCATTGGTTAGGATGGCTGCAATAATTTGCACGTTCCTTGCAGCGTATCCTCCAATGGTGGCCACATTTTGTTGTGGTTGAGGAAGGTGTGCATATGGCTCCGCAAAGGCTACGTTGAGCACCGCAAAAATGGTGGGGGTATGGCTGCACCACTCCCCCATGCTTGCATTGGTACACCACCGTAGTAATTTGGCGGCGCCGGAATTTCTTCAAATGGTGGCACATAATTTTGTTGTGCACCTTATTCTTGGGCCATAGAAGATCCTTCTCCTATAATCCTTCTCTTTTATTTTTCTTCGCCGGCACAAGAAGTCCTTCCTCTAACCGATCTTCTTCCCCTTAAGAAAAAGTCTTAACCTTACTTCCGAAAGGGGCAAATTCACCTAGGCCACTTTGAAGCCTACTCTCTTATCTTCATTTAAATTTTCCTTTCTTCATATACCTAGGGAGGTCCCAGGTAGGAGATGATTCGGGTTCCTTGTAATACCCAGTTTCAAAGAGATAGGCAACATAGAGAGGTAACAACCCGATCTCCCGAATCCGATGTTGCTCACAACACCACCGGTTGATCATAGGTGAGTGGGGTTGATTGGCTGCCCGGCAAAGCCGAGTAAAGCCAATTCAACTCCGTGTTGGTTATCTTTGTCTCTCTTATTCTCCCCAAAAATCCACTTGCACAAAAAGTGACACACTTGGACGGTGGGGTTCCGAATAGTATTTCTTCATTGATGGTCTCCTCCCGTGATCATACTCCAAAAACTTTCCCATGTGCCTCATGCACATCCACTTGTTCTGGAGCTCCCTTTTGAAAATAGGGGACACTCGCCCATGGATCTACGATACTAGAACATGCAATCTTTTTCAACATGAAAACCAATCTAATCTATCGGGGGTTGTGTTGAATGGATCCAAGAAAGCATTGGGGCCTTACTCCCTTTACGGCATGGTTGCTAGCCTTAATCATTAAAGTATATTCAACACAAGATGATAGATAGATAATCCAACAAAGTGTGATTGCATCTCAAGATCGATTGCAACCCATGGATGAAAGGAAATTACCCCATCAAGGTGCTAGAAATAGCATCATTGACCAAGGTTACCCTTCCGACGGTGTCTTCCTTCTTCTCCACTTGTGGGCTCCCTCCAACGGAAAGAGAGACTCAGCACTCCTTCATCAAGGGTATGCGCCTTGGTCATGAAAATTTCCTAGGCGAATTCCTTGTGGGTGTTTGCCGACACTCCGTTAGAGAATTGCACCGGTGTCCCGTGTGAAACCCAATGTGTGGAGAGCTTGGTCGTCGATGTCGACGTTCGCTACAAGCCTCTACTTAAGGCGAGCGAGCTTCTTCTCCTCCTCCTCCGTCATGATGACATACCCCTCGGAATACCGTGGAGCGTATGGAGGTGGAGCGGATGATCGTGTCAAGTGGCGAGGTTGGACGAGCGACTCCTCCATATGTTATTGAATTTTAGTAAACTTAATAAACGAGTTTCGTGTGGCCCTCATGCCAGCAAGGAGAAGTGTGGTTCCTCCTCGGCGGTGCCGTGTCCTCCTCCAAACTCCGAGGAAACTCGGAAACCGAGTGCCTCCTCGAAGTCGATGATGCCTTAGACGACGATGATCCTTTTTTCTTCGGTGAAAAGGCTTGTAGTTTTCCTCCATGATTGCAGCACTCTCCCTCACAAATATATATCCGGGGTTTTCACCCGGTAACAAGGTACACAAATATTATTTTGGAGTCTGGACTTTGAGTGGATTAAGGGTGTGGATTTTTTTGAGCTATCAAGCTTGGGAAGGTTGGCTATGTCTACGGAGGTTCTAGGCACACAAACTTGAACACACAAACTGAGGAAGGAGAGGGAAGCTTGCCTGCAGAAAACGGGAGCCGGGGGGGGCTCCTTAGTAAGGGAGGCCGGCCGGCCTAGGCCGACCGGCCTGGGTGGCCTGGTGCTCCTCCACGCCTCGACTTTCTTCCAGCACGATCATTTCGCCTCTACAACTTTCCTGCCCGCGTGCTCCACGAGTTGCACCGCCCAAACGCTCTCGTCCACTCATTGGTCCTTCCACTTGATGCTTCATGCCTTGAGTCATGTCCATGCTCCCTTGCTCCACTTGCTTCACATGCCACCATGAAATTCCTACAAAGTTTATGCTTGCTGCCCACCATGCTTGTCCTTTGCATGTGGACTTGGTGGACTTGGTGCATGCATGATTAATTCAAACTAGATTGCCCCCCTTTAAGTGTGTTTAAGGTTAAGCACTCCTCTAATTTCGAAATTTAAAAATATTTTTCAGAGCCATGCAAGAGCTCAAGCATAAATTTAGAGAAGTTTTTAAACCATTAAAAACAAATGTAAGTCGAAAATATTTTCCGACTACGTTGATATCGGTCTCACCGGTATAGTTTGCCTTCATCGGTTGAGAGCGAACTTTTCCCGCCTTGATCATGGGGGCATAGGTTTAGGTTCTAATTTTGATTAGATAAGAGAGATTTTGAATAAAATAAAATTAAATGAGGCTTAGAAAAATTCTAACTCTAGAGAAACCAAGGATATGGATTTTTAAATCAACCAAAAATCAAGTTTCTAGGTTCACGCGAGTCCTACCACGTGCTGAAATTTAAATATCATCTAGATACAAGTCGTGGCTCCACTCGAGTGTTTTTAGCATGAAAAACAAGTCAACCACAACATCTTAAAGAGGATGAAAGGTTGAGTTAGGTTCTGAATTTTTTTGGTTTTGGTTTCTCGAAAAAGAAGCAAACAACATAGGATGGTTCATGTAAAGGGTTTATGATCAAGCAAAATATTCAACCAAGAATTATGTCTCTAATATTATTCAACCATTCTAAGTCTAATGTTTTGCATAGTAAAATTCAAAACTGAATTAAATTTAAAAATACCTTAAAAACCCGGAATCGGATTGTCCTCCCGGTAGCTTATTCTTGACTCGACGAAACGGGTTGCCTCCCGCCTAGCGCTTCGTTTATAGTCCATGGCCAGACTTCTTCACTTGATTACTCCGGATCAACGCTCTTTGCGGGCGTTGCAATCTTGGGTACCCACTTTGGCTTAGTCATTTTTTTGGTCTTCACAGGCTGTCTTTGTCCTTTGGGCTTGACGGATGCAACAACTTCCTTGTGGCTCGGCATCTCGAACTCCGGTCCTTCGGTCGTGATCTTCATGGTCTCTAGTGTGATCCTTCAACTTTCCCGAATGAGTTTGAGTAGCCTTCGCAGTCTTGGAACCTTGGAGTTGTCTCGGATATTCTTCTTTGTTACCCATCGGGCGCCCGGCAAGTTGTCCCACTTGCATCTCTAGCATCTTCATCATGATGAACACTTCGCATGTGGATCTTGCCTTGGCGACCTTTAGGTGTTGAGCTTCTTTCTCCATCTCCATCTTCTCTATCCTCCTCTTAAGTAAACCAATATACCACTCTAGGAATCGCTCGTATGCATTCAACTCTCGCAATCGTCATGCGGATAGTTGAGACCTTGATCTTGAACGGCCTCCCGGCGTCTTAAAGGTTTATGATAGGTAGATCTACAATGTTCGGGGTGCATAGCTCGGTGGTTGAGGTTGATCTTCCTTTGGACTTGGAGGTGGTGATTCCCTTGGAGATTTCAATGGTCCTTCGACTTTGGCTTTTGAATCTAGGGTTTCCAACCCTTTAGCTTGTGTTGCACGTCTCCTTTGCCTGTAAAGTTTTCCTGGATCATCCACAAAAAAGTTTTGGGTTTCTTGGAGAGGTAGCCAACCATCTCCGGTTAGGATTAGCAATAAAACAAAAATCTAACAAAAGAAAAATTAGGGTTAATCAAAACTAGATTAGATTGATTTTTTTTTCTTTTTGGGGATGATCAAACATAAGAGATGCGAAAGAAAATCAAAAGAAAAACTGAAAGATAAGCGATACTAGATCGGATCTTGATTGCTTGTTCCCGGCAACGGCGCCAGAAAAAGGGGCTTGTTGACGGTTAATAATTGTATCAAAGTTCGTTTATGACTTGCAAGCGGACAAGTCTCCCGTCGTAGTCAAGGGATCCTTCTTCCCTTGAGTGGTGAACCCAAGGTATCGAATCCGTGGAACAATGTGCAACGCAAGGATTCAATCTAGTAAAGCAAGGTAAACTATCTTATGAAGACAAGTTGCATCTAATCTACTAACTCATAAAGAAAACACATCTAATCTAATCTACTAAAGAGGTAACAAGAGAAAGCAAGAGATAACCAATCTAGAGAATCTAGATCATGCTTATGTTGTAGCTCCAAACAAGATAGATGAAGATAGAAAAGCAAATCTCATTAAAAGCATCTTTAAATCATGGCCTTCCATCCGACTCCGAAAACGCCCGCCTTTCGGAACCCCCGTTCTGTCACAACGTATCCCTACTCATGCGGGTAGTCTAGGGCGAGTTCAATAAGAACAAGTTGAAATCACTTGGCCGGTCCAGTATGCACCTCTAGCCACCGTGGCTACAAGAGCACCCTAAGTAATCTACTAGATCGTAGAAGAAGCAAAACCAAGAAGAAAACAAAATCATCGAGAAGGCACTTGATCGCTAGAAATCGAATTCACTTACAAACTTCACCATGAATGATTGCATGAACAATATCACCACCGGGATCCTACCTCAATCTTGATCCTTGCTCCGGAGCTCCGACGTGGTCTTCCATGCAAGGTTCCCACATCGGCTAGGGAGACCCTAGACAACTAGCATGACCCTCATCTCCGAGATGGTGTCCCTCAAGCTTCTCTGCTCCTCGGCGGCGGATTACGACTTCGTTCCTGCGTGGCTCTCGGTCAGGGGGCTATTAATAGCCTGAGAAGCAATTAGGTCAAAGGGGAGGCCGATTGGGCCCCAAAATGAGCTGGGCCGGCCGGCCTGGGCCGACCGGCTTGGGCCCTTTTCGGCCCAGTTTGCTGCCTCCTTTGCCCGGTGTTGCTTCTCGCGTCTTCTAGATGTTCTCCCCTTTTGCATGTGGGCCCTTGACGTCGGTTTCTCTCCGAATTGGACTCAACTCCTTGTCTTGCAAGATTCAACACTTTTCTGGTTCGGTCCTCGAAGTTTATCATCTTCTCGGGCTTGGTCCTTGGGCTCTTGGGGTCATGTTCACTTCATTGCTTGACTTGTATCGGGCTTCAAGGTCTTGTCATGAGGTGCTTAATGAACTTATCCCGGAAGTCTTGCTTTCAACGTTAAAACCCTGTGTAAACACTTAACTCCAAAACCGACATGCACAATACCACGGGGGTTAGTACCAATGGACAAGATACAAAAGACATGCCAACACCGTAGGTAAACTCATGGCTAGGTTGACAGATTTTCACCGTCAACATCTAGAAAAAGGGGCTTGTTGACGGATAAAAGACGTATCCCTCTACGATCCGCAAGCGTACGGACCCCACACCTTTTTCACCATGGGATTCCCAAGGTTCTTGTCAATCCGCGGAGCAAGGGGATTACAAGCGTTCGATCTACAACGACACACTAGATACCGAAACCCTAACTATTATTATGCTAGAAAACAACTAACTACACTAGAGAGAATGATTAAGATATCAAGATAAAAGACACTCGCCCATGGGTCTACGATACTAGAACATGCAATCGCTTAAAGACATGAAAACCAATCTAATCTATCGGGGTTGTGACCACGGTTTCGCCCCTTTCTCTCCTCTCGTACTTGTCACTACGCGAAGGTATTCATGACTAGACCTTTGATGGACACGGCGTATTGAATGGATCCTAGGAAGCATTGAGGCCTATACTCCCTTTACGGCATGGTAGCTAACCTTAAGCATTAAAGTATATTCAACACAAGATGATAGATAGATAATCCGACAAAGTGCGATTACATCTCAAGATCGATTACAACCCATGGACGAATGAGAAGATTACTCCATCAAGGTGCTGATCATGGCACTGTTGATCATGGTTTCCCTTCCGCCGGTGTCTTCCTTCTTCTCCACGAGAGGGTGCTTCCTTCGAGGTGGTTGATCTCCCGCCGGAGATCCTCCTCCTCTCTCTCTAGCTTGTGGATGGCCTTCGGTGCGAATGACTCCTCTCCCCGGCGTTGGCGGCGCCCGGGCTTTTAGGGTTGAAGATCCTTCGAGGGCAAGGAAAACGGGACCGAACCGGTGCCGAACGGGGCCGGGCCGGCCGGCCCGGGCCGACCGGCCCGGGCCCGGTTGAAGGACCGAAACGGCGAACCAGAGAGGGGGGAGTGAATGGGAGCCGATAAAAATTCTATTCAAGAATTCGGCCTATGAACCCAAATTCACTCGTGCACCTCCGCAAGCTTCTCTTGCCAAGTTCACGTAGCCACTGGAGTGCTACTGAACCTAGGAGCAAGACCCAACCAACAGCCTCAACACACACGCAGCGGAACCACACACGACACGGCTGCTGGCAGCCCAAACCGGTCAGGCCGGTTTCTGAAACCGGTCAGACCGCTTCTGTTGGACTTAGCCTCACGCAGGCAGGGGAAACCGGTCAGACCGGTTAGGCAAACCGGTCAGACCGATTCTGTCCAGAAACTCCCCAAAGACCCCAAACACCTCAAAAGCCTTTCCACATCTGAACAAACGAAGCCATGGAGCAGCAAAGACTTCCTTGCTCAAAGATCTTTCTCGACGGCCCACGGTCGGGAAGAACACGGCCCGCGGGTCAACTCCTCCAAAACCAAAACTCGATCTCCCGAATCGCTCCACAGACTTGAACAAGACTTTGGGGATATCGGGAACACCTTATGAGGAGTCCATAGCCAAGTTTAATCCCACCAAAACTCGTCCAAAAAGGAGGAATCAAGGAAATCCCGCCAAGAGCACTTCCAACCCAAGAACTCAAGAAACCCCAAAATCGAGCACCTTTACTCACAAATTTGGGAGGGGAATCACAGCCCAAAGAATCACGAGGGGTTCCCACAAATTTCCCCTATCAAATTCCCAAGAGAAAGGTCCCGAAAACAACCCAAAGAAATCACCGAGAGAGGGCTCCGAAAATCACTACCAAGAACAACCGGGAAAAAGACATCCAAACCTTGAGGAACCACGCCGAATCATCTATACATGAAACAAAGGTTCATACAAGATCTAGCAAGCCGCCCGATCATCCATCCCTCTCAACAAGATCTCACCATGAAGCTCTCTTGCTAGTCCTATGGAAAACCTAAGGAAAATAGGTGGAAAATAGGAAAACTAATGAGCTAGGGCTCCAAGAGTTGGCTGCCATCCTCTCACCTCTTGGGTTATATGGAGGCAACCGAATGTCTAAAATGCCCTTCTCTACTAACTAGAGATACAAGCCCCTCAAGGGCGGATTTGGAATTCGTGATGTCTTCACCATCGGACGGATGCCCAGCGACCGCACCCTGCGTAGCCTCAACGCAAGCCTTGCGATCCCGACGCGTGTCCTCCGCCTCGAAGCTTCCGGCGCCCCGCGACCCCAAACCGGTCGGACCAGTTCTCCAAACCGGCCGGGCCGGTTTGGCCGACAGCCACGCTCGGTCTTCGGCCTCGGCTTTGTGGCTCGGCCAAGTAACCCGGTGATTTTCTGGTGAACCACCGCAAACCCCGCGAACTTGATGTAGCCTCCGCTAATCACCACTCATGACTTGGCTCCCATGAAGTCCCGGCTCGACCTTGGTTTTGTGGCTCAACCAAGAAACCGTCCACCGACTTCATCTTGCTCGTTCTTGCCACCATGCCGCCCGCACTCGACCCCGCCGGCCACCGGGTCCCTCGAACGAAGCCTACATGTCTTCTCCACACTCCGGAGGCCTCACCGCAACGACCTTTCGCGCTTGTTCTTCACCCGCACAAACAGGAGTCAAGCCGCAACCCGCACCCGCAATACTTAGCCAAGAATCGGTCCACACAACATTGTCAATCACTCATCACACAAGGAAGCGACCATCCACCGGTCCTCGAACCACACATGGTCCTCAATCTCCCCCTTGATGAGTGCATTGACAACACACACATATGGTAAATAAAGAGAAAAGGAAAACAGAAAAGAAACAAAAAGAAAAACTCCAACAAGCGATCGAAAGCCGAGAAAGGCAAAGAACGAGATCACTTGAAGAAGACAAGTCTCGGACCCTTAGGCAAGGGCAACGGTTCCACACATGAGACAAAAACCATGCTCAAGCAAAGAACACAAACCACCAAAGCACACAAGAGCTCCCCCTGCACATATGCAAGCTCCCCCTTGACAAGTGCCAACTCCGGGCACAAACCGGTTAGACCGGTTCCCATAACCGGTCAGGCCGGTTCCACCAGAACCGGTCAGACCGGTTTCCACAACCGGTCAGGCCGATTTCACACAGCAGACCATACCCCCAAAAGCCAAAAATGCAAAAGAAATGCACAAACCCCCCTTGACACTTGGGATAGGTTCCAGGGGTACAAAGCAACTTTTCTCCACCTTCCTTTCTCCCCCTTTTTGCCAATGCATGAATCAAGGCACAAATGCAACCTAGAGCTTCTCAAGTATACAAAATTCATCACAAGATGCTACACATGTCAAAATGAGCAAGTTAGATACTCTACAGGTTCGTAATGACCCCAACTACATGATCACCAAGTTTCACAACCATTGGACAAGGCTAACAAGGGTTTGAGTAATTTTGCGAAAAGTTACTCTCTCACACGCAAAAACCTAAACATGAGCAAAACATGTCAAAATGGCAAAGCCACACAAACTTCATGCTAGGACAACCATTCTAATAATAAGGCCATCATACACACCCACAAGCACCTCATGTCATGTCAAAGCCACCGAGCCATGTGCCTACTTCTATGTATGAGACTTCTCATTGGTAGGCATCATGCAACGGTGTAGCACCCAAAGCAAATTAAATTCAAGCACATATGACATGGGAGCACATTTCCAAGCATTTTTCATTTCATTTTCAGATTTGTAAATGGTACATGAAATGTCTTTGCGACAAAAAGGAACTTATGCCCCTCCACAAGATAAGGCAAGAGGGCTAAACATTCATGATGGAAAATGAGCCTTTGGCCCCATATGATCAATAAACTAGCTATCCAACCACAAATTGAGCATAGCCAAGCCACTAAAACATGTCAAGATCATATAAAGGCATTTACACATGCGAGAGCATATATGTGACATTTTTCAAAAGTATAGCCATCAACCATGGATCATTTATCAAGATCATCAAGAGCTAAGCCAAACTAACCATAGCATACCAAACAAGCTCACAAAAACATATATAGCAACCCATGGTGAACAATGTATATAGGAGAAGCTTTTCCTATCCAATGCATATGATACAAAATGCATGCAATCTAAGATACAAGGATGCCTATACATCATGTTACATATGCCATGCCAAATGCAAGAAATGCACGAAGAAAAGCTATACATATGCTACAAAGGAGCTCCCACACACCCAACTCAAGAGATCAAACACACACCAAGTTCCCCCCGCAAACGAGTGAAAGTTACTTGATCTAGGGGTTTGGTGAAAATATCGGCTAGTTGGTCATGTGTAGGTACATGGATCAAAGCAATCTTTCCTTTCTCTACGTTGTCTCTCAGAAAATGATACCTCACTTCTATGTGCTTGGTTTTGTAATGGAGCACTGGGTTCATTGCAACACTTATGGCACTGGTGCTATCACAATGAAGTGGGACATGGGTATACTCCTCACCAAAGTCACTCATGGTGTAGGTGATCCAAAGGAGCTGAGAGCAACAACTAGCAGCGGCAACATACTCGGCCTCGGTCGTGGATTGAGCAACACTCGACTGCTTGCGGGAAGACCAAGACACCAAAGAAGAACCCAAAAACTAGCAAGTCCCAGAAGTGGACTTCTTATCCAACCGACACCCGGCAAAATCTGCGTCTGAAAAACCATGAAGCGCCAAAGAAGAGGACGCGGAGTACCAAAGGCCGAAGTCGGGAGTGTGACGCAAGTACCCGAAAATTCGCTTCACTGCTTGCCGATGCGAAGTCCTCGGAGACGCTTGAAAACGAGCGCACGGACACACCGAGAACTGTATGTCCGGCCTCGTCGCCGTCAAGTAGAGGAGTGACCCGATCATGCTCCGGTACTCCTTCTGGTCCACGTGTTCACCTTCCTCGTCCGCATCAAGAGCCGTAGTCGTACTCATTGGCGTCGTCATAGCCTTGGAGTCCTCCATCTTGAACTTCCGCACAATGTCCTTGGTGTACTTAGCCTGGTGCACAAATGTCCCTTCCTTTGATTGCTTGATTTGTAGCCCGAGGAAGAACTGCAACTCGCCCATCATGCTCATCTCAAATTCCCTGCTCATATCATCTGCAAACCTTGCAACAAGAGAGTTAGACGAGCCACCAAAGACAATATCATCCACGTACACCTGCACAATCGGGATATCTCCTCGCCCTGCCTCGGCAAAAACAAGGTCCGATCGACCTTCCCCATCTCAAAACCTCTCTCAAACAAGAACCTCCTCAACCTTCCATACCAAGCTCTAGGCGCCCGCTTCAACCCATACGGCGCCTTCCTCAACTTGTACACCCGGTGGGGGTACCTCTCACTCTCAAACCTCGGAGGTCGCCTCACATACACTTCTTCCTCCAACACACCATTCAGAAAGGCAATCTTCACATCCATTTGGTGCAACTTGAACCCTTTAGCCACGGAAAAGGCTAGAAGGATCCTAATCGCCTCCAAACGGGCTACGGGAGCAAAAGTCTCCTCGTAGTCGATCCCCTCCTTCTGACTGAACCCTTGAGCAACAAGCCTCGACTTGTTCCTCACCACCTCACCTTTCTCTCCCTCTTTGTTTTTCCACACCCACTTTGTACTAATCGGCTTACATCCTGGGGGAGGGTCAACCAACTCCCACACCTGATTCCTCTCAAAGTTCTCCAACTCCTCATGCATCGAATTAACCCAATTGTGATCAGATAGTGCGTGTCCAATGTCTTTGGGCTCAAAAGTAGCAACAAACGCAGCATGAGCGAAATGAGAATTGTTTCGAACCCTCGACCGTGTAGTGCGTTCATTCATGTCGCCGATGATCCTCGAAGCTGGGTGATCCATCTGTACTCGCCGGGGAGGTTCTCGCCTCGATGCTACCTCCCCCTCAACATCAGCTTCTCCTCGTTCTTGATTTGTCGTCGTAGGTGTAGTAGAGGGTCCGTCCATCACCGTAGTCGAAGTAGTGGGTACATGTTCAGCCGGGGGCACCACACCGCCATCTTCATCATCACCATGTTCATGCTCCTCCTCCTGAAAGATCTCCTCGCCAAGCTCATCATCACCTGCACACTCAAAGACAAGCTGACTACGTGGCTCTGTCTCGTCGAAGGTTACCTCGCAAGTCTCCACGATTTGGTTAGTTTCAAGATTGAGCACACGATATGCTCTAGAATGAGATGCATAACCAAAGAAAATGCCATCGACAGACCTAGCCTCAAACTTATCCAACTTCCTGCCTTTCTTCAGAATGAAACACTTGCAACCAAAGACATGGAAGTGACTCACCTTGGGTGTGCGACCATGCATCAACTCATAGCATGTCTTCTTCTTGTGCACTCTGAGGTATATCCTGTTCGACACATAGCACGCGGTATTCACCGCCCGATGAGGACGCCGATGAGGACATCACCAAGACATCTACACCAGCAGCACCTTCACTCCGGGCACCACCTTCAGGGCCAACCACTTGGGCTCGTGCAAGAGAGTTGAACTACGTCATGGTGCTAAAGAATGAAGGATATGTGGCTGGATTCGGACTGCGCACGAACGTCAACTTGTGAAGGTCACCACGGCTTCATCCGGACTCCGTTTTGGGCGATCAAGTACTTGATGGAAAGCTTATCAAGTCTACTTTCAGATGGGTCCGGAATCACTGTCATATCTTCACCGAGGCGGCCGCAATCATCATTTTGAGTCAGACTGTTTTTCTGTCTAAGGTGCTGCGTCACCTTATTTTGGCCCAACGGGCCGTGTATCGTGTCGGGCCTTAAGCCCATGTTGTGGCCGACCCCCGGTCGCCCACAACCCTAGGAGGACGTCCTCCTAGCTCATATATTCAGTAGCCGCCGCCACATTAGGGTTTGAGTTTTGTTTTACATCTAGCTTTAGCTACACCGGACCACGCACAAATACGTGTTGTCCTCTCGTGATTCGAACTCCACTTTCGAGTGATATTAAGATTGCTCGCCTCGGATTCTTGTTCGTTCTTCGATTGTGCATAGGAATTGATCTTCGTGATCGGCCGATCTTGCGCCGGCAAGGTCGGTAACCATCGGGAGTTGGTTCGGCGATTGCATTGGCGCTTCGAGTCTCGCTCGTCGTAGTCGGATCGTGAGGGTCGTCTCCCACCAGATCGAAGCTATCTCCACTCACCGAAAGATCGGGCACTCCGCCTCTATCAAGTGGTATCAGATTTCCAGGTTGATCGGTGAGTTTTATCGAGTGTTTTTCCTTACCTACAGTCCACAAAAACCAAAACAAAAATTATTTCAGGTTAGATCCTTGTCCCAACAACCACCTTTTAGCCTTGCACATTCTTTCAATAAGTGTCTTTGTTGAATTTGTGTGCTTACTCGTTCAATTGTTGCTGGTTACTTGTGTTTCATCTTTGTTTCATCTAACCCTAGCCGTCACGCCCACCGTCACGCCGCCGCCTCTCGGTTTCCCTTCCCTGTCCCGTGGTGCGGTAGGTCAAAAAAAGAGAAAAAAGGAAAGCAATCCAAAAAAAGGAACAAAAAAAGAGAGAGAATCCGAAAGAAAAGAGAGACCGCCGCACAGTCCAAGTGGGAAACGGGAACCGCTTCGTCTCGGTGCAAGAGTTTTGCGCCGTCACAATTCGCCACCGATTCGTCCTTGTTGAAGGAGTTTTCCGTGGAGTCCGGCTCCATTTTTGCCACGGCATACCGTACCTCTCCTGCTATTCTCCACGGTAAAACTACCACGCCACAGCACACCATATTCAGAGCTTGGCCTTACTTTTGTGTGTGTGTGAGAGAGAGTATCTTTTAATTACCGGAATACCCCCGTACTTTCGGAAAAAGTGCATGTGGTGAGTTGCTATTTGAGATCCTCTGTGTTCATATTATCGCTTTTTGGGGCACCTTGAAAAAAAAAATAAAAAAAATCGAAAAAAATAAAAAAAAGAAAAGAGGTGCGCCCCTCCATCTTTTTCACTTCCTTTTCGGTTTCACTTGTTACCAAAGCAGCGTTTGATCGTGTTTAGCACTATTATTCAGCTTTGCATTATTGTTTGATTGTGCTAATCCTTCAAATTGAGTGCAGCCTTCCCGTAACTCCACATATTTCGCGACGAGCGATTTTGTTTCTCCAGGCAATCGCTCCTCCAATCTTTCGTGAGTTCCACCGGTTGGTTGCAGGTCGCCCCTGTGTCTTGGTAAGAACGGATAAGAATTTGATAACAAGACTAGTTTGAGCGCCTTGTGAGCCGTTCCACACCTCGCTTTTGTTGTCGTTTTGTTTTTGTGTTTGCGCTAACCATGTCAGGCGACACCGACAAGAAAGAGTTGCAGGGACATGCATACTGAGATTGAAGGCCTTGTCACCGACATCCAGACCATGCACGAACGAATGGACTCCACGGTTACTACGGCCAACGAGCGGTTCGACCAGCTCGACCTCGCGCAGACAGCCACCAAGACGACGCTCGACGCCATCGTGTCACGACTCGATGCATTGAACATGGTGGTAACTGATTTGGTGGCCCAAGGATGTGTGGGTGACGATGAGCAGGAGGATGCTGACCGCCGCGGCAAAGCCCGCCGTGTACCACGCCGCCCCGCTGGTAACGACTCCTTCTCTAAAATCAAATTTAAAATTCCACCCTTTAATGGCAAATACGATCCTGCTACATATCTTGATTGGGAGTTAGAAGTTGAACAAAAATTTTCATGTCATGCTATTGCTGCTACCTCTCAAGTTAAGGCTGCCATTAGTGAGTTTACTGATTTTGCTTTAATGCGGTGGCGTGAGTATAAGAATAAAAATCCTACCGCTGTTCCGACCACTTGGGAGCAATTAAAAACGCTATGCGACATCGCTTTGTGCCTTCATATTATGCTCGTGATTTGCTTAACAAAATGCAGCGATTTTAGCAAGGTTCTCGATCCGTTGAGGACTATTACCAGGAGTTGCAAAAAGGTATGTTTCGTTGTGGTATATTGGAGGAACCCGACGCTGCAATGGCACGCTTTCGTGGTGGTTTGAACCGCGAAATTCGGGACATCCTTGATTATAAAGAATATGTTGACATGACCCAATTATTTGAGTTTGCTTGCAAAGCCGAGCGTGAAGTGCGGGGACGCCGCTCGAGGACATATTCTAACACTTTTGCGGTAGAAATTCTTCGTCCGCTTCCGCACCTTCTCTTCCCCGCGCCATCCACACCTACACCACGTGAGAAGCCAGCTACGCAGGCAGGAGCCACCCCAGCCACATGCACCACTCCATCCACAGGCGCAGCATCCACCACAGGGTCGTACACGGGATATCACGTGTTTTCGTTGCAGCGGACGTGGCCACGTGGCTCGGGACTGTCCGAACAAACGCACATTACTCCTTCGTGACAATGGTGAGTACTCTTCGGCTAGTGATTCGAAGAACTTGACCATACTTTGCTTTCCACCGACAATGCAGCTAAGACGGACATACATGTCAATCCGGGGGGATGCCGATAGGTACGAGAGTCTCGTTGTGCAGCGTGTTCTTAGTACATAGGTTGCCCTAGCCGAGACAAATCAGCGACACACTCGTTCCATACGAAGGGTGTTGTGCGGGAGCGGTCGATTCGCATCATCATTGACAGCGGCGACTGCAACAATTTGGCGAGTACTATGCTGGTAGAGAAGTTGTCATTACCCACTCGTAAGCATGCAAACCCATATCACATTCAATGGCTTAGTTGTGGTGGCAAAATTAGAGTATCACGCTCGGTGCGTGTTCCTTTTTCTATAGGTGCTTACTCTGATTATGTTGATTGTGATGTTGTTCCTATGGAAGCATGTTCTTTGTTACTTGGTAGGCCTTGGCAATATGATACTGATAGCTTGCATCATGGTCGTTCGAATCATTATTCTCTCATGTTTAAGGGTCAAAAAATAATTATACATCCTATGACGCCTGAACAAATTGTTAAAGATGATCTTGCTAGAGCTGTTAAAATGGCTAAACAACAGGAACCATCACCCTCCACTTCTGATAAATCTGAAATTAAGTTGAATGCTCCTGTTTTACTTGCTACACGTGCTGATTTTGATGATATTCGAGATGCTCCTTTGCCATGCTATGCACTTGTATGCTCTAGTGTGCTTGCTTCCCTTGATGATGCACCATCTGTGGATATTCCGCCTCGCGGTTGCTAACCTTTTGCAGAGTATGCCGATGTCTTTCCCAAAGACTTGCCACCGGTCTCCCACCGCTTCGTGGCATTGAGCACCGGATCGACCTCATTACCGGTGCCCGGCCTTCCAAACCGCGCCCCGTATCGTACAAACCCGGATGAGACAAAAGAGATTCGGTGCAGTGCGGGCGTTACTTGATAAGGGTTACATTCGTGAGTCTCTTAGTCCTTGCTCGGTTCTCGTATTACTTGTTCCTAAGAAAGATGGTTCATGGCGTATGTGTGTAGATTGTCGTGCTATTAATAACATAACAATTCGTTATCGCCACCCTATACCACGCCTTGATGATATGCTAGATGAGCTTAGTGGTGCCATTCCGTTTACTAAGATAGATTTGCGTAGTGGTTACCATCGATTAGAATGAAATTGGGAGATGAATGGAAAATGGCTTTTAAAACTAAATTTGGCTTATATGAATGGTTGGTTATGCCGTTTGGTTTGTCTAATGCTCCCAACACTTTTATGCGCTTGATGAGTGAAGTTCGAGGCCCTTCATAGGATTGTTTGTCGTTGTCTATTTTGACGATATCTTGATTTACAAGCAAGGCTATGGCAGAGCATTTAGAACATTTGTGTGCTGTTTTTGACGCGTCGAGGGCTGCCCATTTATTTGCTAACATTGAACAATGCATCTTCTGCACACAACGTGTCTCGTTTCTTTGTTATGTTGTTACTCCACGGGGTATTGAGGTGGACGAAGCAAGATTGATGCTATTCGGGAGTGGCCTACACCGACAACGGTTACCCGCATTCGGAGTTTTCTTGGTCTTGCAGGTTTCTACCGCCGTTTTGTCCGTGATTTTAGCACCATTGCAGCACCTCTACATGAGCTTACAAAGAAAGATGTTCCTTTTGCTTGGAGTGATGCACGGAGGTAGCGTTCACCACATTGAAAGATAAGTTAACCCACGCTCCTCTCTTGCGCTTGCTCGATTTTACTAAAGTGTTTGAGCTTGAATGTGATGCTAGTGGTATTGGGCTAGGTGCTGTTTTGTTACAAGAAGGTAAACCAGTTGCTTACTTTAGCAAGAAATTAAGTGGTGCTAGCTTGAAATACTCAACTTATGATAGGGAACTTTATGCTTTAGTGCGAACTTTGCAAACATGGCAGCACTATCTTTGGCATCGCGAGTTTATAATTCATTCGGATCATGAGGCTTTGAAACATATTCGTACCCAAACAAATCTGAACCGTCGTCATGCTAAATGGGTCGAATTTATTGAGTCCTTTCCTTACATCATAAAACACAAGAACGGGAAGGATAATGTTATCGCCGATGCTTTGTCTCGTCGTTATATTATGCCTGTCACGCTTAGATTTTAAAATTTTTGGCTTGCAAACTGTGAAAGATTTATATGTGGACAACGCTGATTTTAAAGATGTTTTCGCTCATTGTGTTAATGGGAAACCTTGGGGCAAATTTCACCTGCGGGACGGGTTCTCGTTTCGCGCTAACAAGCCGTGTGTTCCAGCTAGTTCGGTTCGTCTGTCGTTGTTGCAGGAAGCACATGGAGGCATTTTGGCGTTTACAAGACGCACGAGGTGCTGGCTGCCCACTTCTTTTGGCCCCGGATGCGCAAAGATGTTGAGCGCGTTGTTGCACGTTGCACTACTTGTCGAAAGCTTAGTCATGTTTGAGCAACCATGGTTTGTATATGCCTTTGCTCGTCCCTACCTCTCCTTGGCTTGATATTTCGATGGATTTTGTTTTGGGATTGCCTCGAACTAAGAAGGGGAGGGATAGCATTTTTGTGGTTGTTGATCGTTTCTCCAAAATGGCTCATTTCATACCTTGTCATAAGACCGATGATGCTAGTCGTGTTGCTGATTTGTTCTTTAGAGAGATTATTCGTTTGCATGGTATTCCAAATACAACGAGTCTATGATCGTGATGCTAAGTTTCTCGGTCATTTTTGGAGATCACTTTGGAATAAATTGGGAACTAAATTGCTGTTTAGTACAACTTGTCACCCTCGGACCGATGGGCAACCGAGGTGGTTAATAGGACTTTGTCAACCATGCTTAGGGCTGTTCTAGATAAAAATTTGAAACGTTGGGAAGATTGTTTGCCTCATGTTGAGTTTGCTTATAATCATGCAACACATTCTTCTACAAAGATGAGTCCTTTTCGGATTGTGTATGGTTACATTCCGCGGGCGCCTATTGATTTATTTTCGCTTGATGCCGAGGACGTCCCGCACATGGATGCTTGTTGCACATGTTGAACAAATGATTAATCTGCATGAACATACTCACCAAAACATTGCTGCTGCTAATGCTAAGTATCAAGTTGCAAGTTGCTGGTAGTAAAGGTAGAAAACTTGTTACTTTTGAGCCTGGTGATATGGTTTGGTTGCATTTACGAAAGGATCATTTTCCTGCTTTGCACCGTTCTAAATTAATGCCTCGTGCTGCTGGTCCTTTTAAAGTGCTAACCAAGATTAATGAAAATGCTTATGTTCTTGACCAGCCTGCGGAGTTTGGTGTTTCCACTAGTTCTAATGTTGCAGATTTGAAACCATACGCGGGCGAAGATGACGAGTTGCCGTCGAGGACGACTTCGGTTCAAGAAGGGGAGGATGATGAGGACACTAACGAGGACATCACCAGTACATCTACACCAGCAGCACCTTCACTCCAGGCACCACCTTCGGGGCCAATCACTTGGGCTCGTGCAAGAGAGTTGAACCACGTCATGGTGCTAAAGAATGAAGGATATGTGGCTGGATTCGGACTGCGCACGAACGTCAACTTGTGAAGGTCACCACAGCTTCATCCGGACTCCGTTTTGGGCGATCAAGTACTTGATGGAAAGCTTTTCAAGTCTACTTTCAGATGGGTCTGGAATCACTGTCATATCTTCACTGAGGCGGCCGTAATCGTCGTTTTGAGTCGGACTGTTTTTCTGTCTAAGGTGCTGCGTCACCTTATTTTGGCCCAACGGGCCGTGTATCGTGTCGGGCTTTAAGCCCATGTTGTGGCCGACCACTGGTCGCCCACAACCCTAGGAGGACGTCCTCTTAGCTCATATATTCAGTAGCCGCCGCCACATTAGGGTTTCAGTTTTGTTTTACATCTAGCTTTAGCTACACCAGAACACGCACAAATACGTGTTGTCCTCTGTGATTCAGAACTCCACTTTCGAGTGATATTAAGATTGCTCGCCTCGGATTCTTGTTCGTTCTCCGATTGCGCACAGGAATTGATCTTAGTGATTAGGCTGATCTTGCGCCGGCAAGGTCGGTAACCATCGGGAGTTGGTTCAGCGATTGCATTGGCGCTTCGAGTCTCGCTCGTCGTAGTCGGATCGTGAGGGTCGTCTCCCACCAGATCGAAGCTATCTCCACTCACCGAAAGATCGGGCACTCCGCCTCTATCACCGCCTTAGCCCAATACCTCCTCGGAGTCCTATGCTCATCAAGCATCGTCCGAGCCATCTCGCACAAGGTCCTGTTCTTCCTTACCACAACACCATTTTGGGGAGGCATATACGGACTCGAAAACTGGTGCTCAAGACCCAAGTCATGGCAAAAGGTTTCAAAACGAGAGTTCCTGAATTCCGAGCCATTATCACTGCGGATAGCTCGTATGGCATCTCCGTGCCTCTCGTTCCTCAACCTCAAGACTAGATCTCGAACAAAACTAAACGTCTCCCCCTTATCCTCAAGAAAGAACACCCACGCATACCGAGAATAGTCGTCCACCATAACAAGGACATACCACTTTCCACCCGCAGATCGCACACGAGCTGGCCAACAAGGTCCATATGGAGTAGCTCGCATGGACGCTCCATCATCACATCGGTGAGAGGCGGTGAGAAGAGGCTACCATTTTGGCATGCCTACAAGGCGCACAAACCAACTCTTTCTCAAGCCTCAACCGTGGCAATCCTCGGACCAAATTGAGTTTACTCAAGCGAGACAAAAGGTCAAAGCTCAAGTGACCCAACTTCCTATGCCACTTCCACAACTCACTCGAAGAACCAGCCAAGAAACAACGCTCCACACCCGAAGACTGAGAAAAATCAGCACGAAACACCTGACCCTCGGGAACGACCATACAGACAAGGTCCCCTCGAGAGTCCACAATGCGAGAACCACCAGGCCGAAACAACACCTCAAAGCCCTCATCCAACAAGCTCGGGACACGTAAAGCAAATTGTACCCCAGCGATTGAACAAGAGCAACACGCCTCGCAGTGATCTTGTCACTCACTTTGATCTCACCTTCGAAAGCACACGCCCACGCCCATTGTCCTCAAAGGTGATGTACCTCTTCGTCACCACCGGGACGAGACTTGAGAACCACCCCCTATCTCCGGTCATATGCCTCGAGCAACCGGAGTCAATCAACCAAATGCTCTTCAAGTCTCCCACCCCGAAATTCAAAAACGAGCACGTGAGCGAACAAACGACTCAAAGACAGGGGTTAGTACCAAAAGAGTAAAACCGATGGCCGAGCCATTTGCTCGAAAGTGGGGTTAGCACCAACCAAAGCATCTCTCCTACCAAAGCTACCTCCACGAACACCACCACGGTAACCACCCCGAGGAAACCACCCCTCTCCCGCCCGGAGGAGGACCAAAACCACGAAAGAGAACCCGTGGACCGTCCCTCCTCTCCTTCTCAAAGCTATGACTCCTACCATCCCCCTAGTGAAGTCGAGGGGGAGAACGCCTAGCAACCCGACCACCCGCAAACTCTCCAGCCCAACCACCGAACCACGACCTCCGAAACAACCCTCGCACCCGTACGAGCACGGAAACCAAACTTGTCATTCTCGGACCCCAAACCCGGTCGATCGGTTCCAAAACCGTTCGACCGGTTTCACTCCTCCAGCAGCACCTCCTGCACTCTCTCGCTCACCCCAAGCCGGAACTGTCCTCACACTCGCCTTGGTTCTGGGCATCTGCACACGAGACTTAAGTACACCACTGGAGGGGTGATACTTGTCCCCATTTGCCCACTCCTTCGCCATTCTCTCCTCTCGCTTCCTCTTGAAGCAAAACTCATCTTTATGGCCATCTCTTCCACAATAGCCACAATGGAACCTCACAAGCTTAGTTTTGGGCTTGGATTGGGGCTGCTCACATGGTTTCTCTCCACTCAACTCCTCCACCGATTTCTCCCCACTAGCCTTCTCACTCACTTTCCCAAAGAACACTTTCCCGGTAGTGCTCACAAACTTGATAGGCTTTTGGAGATCATTTGTGGGTGTAGGGAATATGGGTGGAGCTGGGGTTGTGTCTAGTCGGTTCCTAAGATGGTTGGGTTTTGGAGGGAAATCATTTTTGTGGTGGGTTTTTGGTGGCTCCGGGATATTGTCTCCACTTCCCTCACCAACCTTGCTTGCCCCAAGTCCCTCACCATCTTGCGTCTTAAAGGGATCGATCCTCATCCTCAACTGAGGCTCATGACCGGACAACCAACCCATCAACTTCCTCAAGTCATCATTCTCATCCTGCAAACGATCAACATAATGTGCAAGTTCCAAATTTTCAATGCATGCATTTCACAGGTAGAGCAAGATGTAGGCATGGGTTCCTTCAATTTAGCCTCAAGAGAACTAGTGTAGGCATGCATCTCATCATTCTTGGCATGCAAAACAGGGCAAGAAGTGCAAGCACCTAGCAAAGCAGGTCTAGACTTAAGCTCGGCCACTTGAACCCTAAGCACATCTAGTTCCTCACACTTGGAGGCATGCTTCTCCTTAAACAAAGCAAGATCGGCAAGAAATATGGAGCAATCGGTACAATCATTCTCATCCGAAACAACGGGGCTAGCCTTAAGGGAATCAATCTCAAGCTTTCTATCAAGCACCCGTGTCTCTAGCTCACCACTCTAGTCCTAGCATCCTCGAGTGAAGCCCTAAGCTCTTTTCTCATTTTCTTGGCCTCTCTAAGCATGTCATCACGGTTATCAAGCAAAGAGCCAAGCCTCTCATTCTCCCGGTGCAAGAAGGGAAGTTCATCACGCACCTCGTCGTCGGACTCGCAGTCCGAGTCGCTCCGTGTGCTCTTCTTGCTGCCGGAGCTCGGCGCCATGGTGCGAAGCCATCTCTCGCGGCGGCTCGGCCCCGCTCGGGTTCTTGGACGACTTCTTGTTCTTGCGACGATCACCTTCGTCTTCACCGCTTGCTTCAAGCTCGAGGTGGAGTACGCGGAACCGGAGTCGACGTCGCTCGCTCCAACCATCGCTCGGGCCTTGCCTCGGCTCTCCTTCTTCCTCGATCGTCGCTAGTCCTTGTACTTGTTCTTGTGCTTGCTCTTGTGGTCGCGCCTCGACGGTACTTGCCATCATTCCTCGTCTTGTGCTTGTAGCCGTCCTTGTTCTCGACCTTCTCCGGGCGATCGGCGACGAAGTGTCCCGCTTGCCGCACCGGAAGCACGTCCTCGTGTTCCTCCTCGAGTTCACGCGGTTCTCGTGCGGCCTCTCGAACCGCCTCGTCGGGAGCGCCGGCTCGTGCTCTCCAAGCTCGTCGAACTCTTCATCCGCCATAGACATCAAAGAGGAGAAAGAGAACATCCTAGTGGATGGGTTAGAGTTAGACTTTCCTTTGGAACCACGAATGAGGGCAAGACTATGGGAATCGGTCGGTCCCTCGAGCTTGGTAGTCATGCCCCTATCCACCTCGGCCGACTTGAGCTTCGAGAACGGCTCGTTCACCGTCGAGTGTCATACTTCTCCGACTCCACAATAGCCTCGAACTTTCCACCCCAAATCGTACGATCCAAAGAGTGTAAAAGCTTGACCGCTCTATTATGATCATCGTACGGGAGCACGTCCACATTGGCCCTAATGTTGTTCACAACCACCGTGAACCTCGAAACAAGGCATCGATGGACTCACCGGGGAGATGAGTGAAGTTCTCGTACTCTCTCCGGTAGGTCGCATACATCCGTGCTCGAACACAGGCGTTCCCAACATGAGCCTCCTTCAACACCGCCCAAATCCTACAAGCCAAGTGCTCGGTGTGCACCCGATCGAACTCGGGCCGACACAAAGCACGAAACAAGTAGTCGACGCCTTATTGTTGGCGTCGAATCCGTCCCTCGACCCCGGAGCAAGGAAGTCCATCGGCTGGACATAGCCTATGTCCACCTTGACATCCCAAAGGATTTGACCCTTTCCGCGGAGGAACGCTGCCATCCGCTTACTCCACATCTGGTAGTTCTTTCCATCAAAGTGTGGAGGACCCAAACCCCGTTCTTGGTACGCCATCCTTGGATCTTAGACTAGTTAGAGTCAATAAAGACCCGAACCGGCTCTGATACCACTTGAAGGACCGAAACGGCACCAGAGAGGGGGGAGTGAATGGGAGCCGATAAAAATTCTAATCAAAAATTCGGCCTATGAACCCAAATTCACTCGTGCACCTCCGCAAGCTTCTCTTGCCAAGTTCACGTAGCCACTGGAGTGCTACTGAACCTAGGAGCAAGACCCAACCAATAGCCTCAACACACACGCAGCGGAACCACACACGACACGACTGCTGGCAGCACAAACCGGTCAGGCCGGTTTCTGAAACCAGTAAGACCGCTTCTGTTGGACTTAGCCTCATGCAGGCAGGGGAAACCGGTCAGACCGATTCTGTCCAGAAACTCCCCAAAGACCCCAAACACCTCAAAAGTCTTTCCACATCTGAACAAACGAAGCCATGGAGCAGCAAAGACTTCCTTGCTCAAAGATCTTTCTCGACAGCCCACAGAGTGAAACCGGTCAGACCGGTTTGGAAAACCGGTCAGGCCGGTTTTAGCCTGGACAGTCAGGAAGAACACAGCCCGCGGGTCAACTCCTCCAAAACCAAAACTCGATCTACCGAATCGCTCCACAGACTTGAACAAGACTTTGGGGATATTAGGAACACCTCATGAGGAGTCCATAGCCAAGTTTAATCCCACCAAAACTCGTCCAAAAAAGAAGGAATCAAGGAAATCCCGCCAAGAGCACTTCCAACCCAAGAACTCAAGAAACCCCAAAATCGAGCACCTTTACTCACGAATTTGGGAGGGGAATCACGGCCCAAAGAACCACCAGGGGTTCCCACAAATTTCCCCCATCAAATTCCCAAGAGAAAGGTCCCGAAAACAACCCAAAGAAATCACCGAGAGAGGGCTCCGAAAATCACCACCAAGAACAACCGGGAAAAACACATCCAAACCTTGAGGAACCACGCCGAATCATCTATACATGAAACAAAGGTTCATACAAGATCTAGCAAGCCGCCTGATCATCCATCCCTCTCAACAAGATCTCACCATGAAGCTCTCTTGCTAGTCCTATGAAAACCTAAGGAAAATAGGTGGAAAATAGGAAAACTAATGAGCTAGGGTTCCAAGAGTTGGCTGCCATCCTCTCACCTCTTGGGTTATATGGAGGCAACCGAATGTCTAGAATGCCCTTCTCTACTAACTAGAGATACAAGCCCCTCAAGGGCGGATTTGGAATTCGTGATGTCTTCACCATCGGACGGATGCCCGGCCGACCGCACCCCGCGTAGCCTCAACGCAAGCCTTGCGATCCCGACGCGTGTCCTCCGCCTCGAAGCTTCCGGTGCCCTCGCGACCCCAAACCGGTCGGACCGGTTCTCCAAACCGGTCGGGGCCGGTTTTGGCCGAACGACCACGCCGGTCTTCGGCCTCGGCTTTGTGGCTCGGCCCGAGTAACCCGGTGATTTTCTCGGTGAACCACCGCAAACCCCGCGAACTTGATGTAGCCTCCGCCAATCACCACTCATGACTTGGCTCCCATGAAGTCCCGGCTCGACCTTGGTTTTGTGGCTCAACCAAGAAACTGTCCACCGACTTCATCTTGCTGTTCTTGCCACCATGCGGCCCGCACTCGACCCCGCTGGCCACCGGGTCCCTCGAACGAAGCCTACTTGTCTTCTCCACACCTAGAGGCCTCACCAGCAACGACCTTTCGCGCTTGTTCTTCACCTGCACCAACACGAGTCAAGCCGCAACCTGCACCTGCAATACTTAGCCAAGAATCAGTCCACACAACGTTGTCAATCACTCATCACACAAGGAAGCGACCATCCACCGGTCCTCGAACCACACATGGTCCTCACCAGTTCGGCCCGGTTCGGTCGCCCCTTTTGCTCCGTGGGTCCTTATGCACTTATGTACTTTGCCCCCTCCACTTGCATGATTTTGATGATGTTATCCTCGCATTCAAGATGGAGGTTCTCTTCGCATGAAGTTCGATCTTTTATGCTTAATCCCCGGGGGTGTTCCTCATAGCACTTCGGTCCTTGCCACCTTTGGAAGTGATTTCATCAAGCTCATGAACACGAACAAGTCTCCGTAAATGCTCCTTTGAACTTGTTGCGAATCCGTCCTTTATGTCCATGTTTTCCTACATAAACACAACACTTCCAAATGCATGCACATAGATGAACTTGTTATATGATTAGTGTGCCTAGTGGCGGGTTAGTTCCATAATCAAATCCAAACCAAAGTGTAATGAACAAGCTAGGTGTACCAAAATACACTGTCAACATCTCCCCCATGCTTAGCTCTTGCTCGTCCTCGAGCAAGTACTCGTAAAAGAACTTCGTCCAAGGTGTTGTAATCATATACCACTTATCCTTCTTCACAAGTTAGTCAATCCCTTCATCTTTAATACATAAACACAAAGTAATGATAATCAAACATAAACATGGGCGTTTAGAATTTTTACCACGTCAAGTTTTACCCCACAACTCAAACTCTTCACTCGAAGCTTTCAATCTCAACCATGCTTACTTCTTTGCTTCCATCGGAGGGTTTTTATGATTTTCAAAACAAAAATTCATGCAACAAGTATTAGACAAAAACCTTTCTCCAAGCTCTCTCAAGTCACTCATATGAAGTGGCTATCCTAACCAAATTTTATAAAACTCTCACCTCCCATTAATCTCTCATATATCATGTAAAGAGGAGCTATAGGTAGGGCTAGCGCAATCAAGCATAAGTATTGTCAAACTAAGAACTTCCTCTAATGGTTGTCTACCTTTCAAAGCCAATGATCATGAGAATTAACCATATGTAGGGATATCAAGGATGAGAAGATTTAGAATGGTGGACATGTGCAAGGGCAAAAGAAAATTGTGACTACAAGGCACCGATGATGTCCTCGTTGTCGGATTGCACATGGTTGGAAAAAGAATGAAAGTTTCGTCTCTCAACAACGTGACATCCTTCCTTACACTTTATTTTTCTTTTCTTTCACTTGATCCATCCCTCTCATATCTTTATTGCTACCTCCCCTTTCTCTTTTTCTTTTTCTTCTTTCATTCACACATAAAATTTTTTCTTTCTTTCTTTCTTTTCCATACACATACTTTTTCTCTTTATTTTTCTCTGTCTTGACAACTTTTCAAAGCTTTCAATTCTCTCTTTCCTTGCTGCATACAATCTGAAATTTTAAATAAATCATGCTAGAGACGAGATGAAACTTTGAAAATAGGTTGTGTTCAAGGAATACAATGTACAAAAGAGATGTATAGGGTTGGGTATGGAATTCGGCGATGTACATGACTTCCATTGTGAAAGTCACGTTACCGAATATATGACAAGGTTAGCAACAAAAGATAAGCACAAGAACATGATCATTGCTCAAAATTAAAACTCACCAAGAGAGAAGGGTCCTAGCCTAACTCATCGTGCTAATCACACTTATGGTGGAGCGAAAAATAAACTTGGCTTTGGATAGGAATTTTTTTCTTACTCTCAACTTGGAAAAAGAGGTTTTGCTAACCTTTATTACAAGGGTTTTAAGATAATTTTCAGAACTGAAATCCTCCAACTTTTAGCATTGAACATAGCACAACTAACATGTGAAGCTCAAGATCGAAGTACGGTACGGGTACTTTAAGTAGTAGCAATTCCACTAAGCACCACGGTAAACATTTTTCAAACCACATACTTGTGTTCATATATCAAGAATCGAAGATTAAACAAACAAGTGAATAAAGATAAGCAATACATAAAACACAAAGATATATATATATATATATAGACTCTTTTTATTTGATTTTCTTGACTCAACACTAATTTAAGACACTTGCAAAAATTTTAAAACACACTCAAAAACTAAAGACTCATTAAAACTCTAAGACTCTCACACGAAGATTAAACCGAACCTAAACTTGAAGTTCAAAAGCTAAGGCTAGCGAGCTAGCTCTCCCCCACGCTTAAAACATACGACGTCCTCGTCGTATCTTACAGATTCCTAAGGGGAAAACTAGATCTAATGATACTTCAAGCAAGTATTGCACCACTTGCCTCTCATGGTTCCAACCATGCCGAAAAGTTTGTGCACGTTACGGTTTAGGAACTTGTTGTCGTCTTCGACTACGCGCTCCAAGTCCTCCACACGCTGCTTCATCGCTTCCATGGCTTGGAGACATTCGTCGACCGACGCGTATAGATCCGCGATGGATTGACGGCAAGCTCGACAACACATCAGATGCAATCCGAAGGGGTCATCGTCGCCATTATCTCCACCATTGTCACCGCCGTCATTGCCACCTCCATTGTTGTTGCCGCTCTCGTTGCCATCGTTACCGTCGCCGTGGGGGCCTTCGGGAGTCCTCTTTTTGGGCTGCTCGTCCCAATCGTCATCATCTCTTCCGGCGGCCGTCCACGAGCTCGGGCTACGATCGTCTGAGTAGTCGCTACCCCCATAATCCTTAGGCTCTGGCGACGCCTCCTTGTAGTCTTTGCGCTTGATGCCTTGGATGCGTGCCGACCTTCGAACGGGTGTAGGGACCTTCTCTCCTTCGACGGGGTTGCGAGATGCAAGAGCTCTGGTCGGGACACGCCCTCTACAACGGATGTGTGCTGTCCTCTTGACGGGTAGCTTGAGCTCGCATCGCATCGCCTCCTCCTTCGATGGCTTCTTGGCTTCTAGCTTCAACTCTAAGCTTCTTGGAGGCACAATGGTCGCTACAAGGGTGCAAAATATTGCTTGAAAGGTTTGATCCTCGAGCTCCTAATTCGGCCAAATAAATAGTCCCGAGAGAAAAGCCCCGGGAACCTTATTTTCCATTTTTACACTTCCCTTAAAGTTTTCCGACCAAACAAGGAAGTCAAAAAGGAGCAATTCGGGCGAAATTCGGCACCATTGGCCGCCGGAACCCTCTGGGCCGGTCGGCCTGCGCCGGCCGGCCCACCCCGCCTCGGGGGCCGGGCCGGTCCGGTTTTTGCACATCGCCCTATTTTTCTTCCTTAGCCCATGGGGAAAAGTTGGCCCAGTAAATCTTCGCGAAAAACTCCAGAAAACTAAAATAAAAACTATTTACATAAATTCATGCCTTGTTTTTCGTCCTAGGCGGGACGTTCGGGCTCTTCCTCCATGGTGAAGACGTCAACATGGTGAAGGGGCACGACGTCGGGTTCGTAGTAAACCTTAAGCCGCTGACCATTCACCACAAATTGATCGCCATTTATATCCATAATGGTTACCGCTCCGTTGGAGAACACCGAATGCACAACATAGGGTCTATCCCATTTGCTTTGGAATTTCCCCTTTCCGAAGGTTTTAAACCTCGAATTGTAGAGGAGGACCTTATCTCCTTCTTTAAATTCTTTTTTCTTTAATCTTTTATCATACCACCTTTTGATTCTCTCCTTGTATATGCTTGCATTTTCATATGCTTTCAACCTCAACTCCTCTAGCTCGCTTATTTGGATTCTTCGTTTCACCACCGCGGCATCGAGATCAAGGTTCATCTCTTTAATCACCCAATAGGCTTTATGTTCCAACTCAACCGGAAGGTGGCAAGCTTTTCCATAGACGAATTGATAAGGGGTCATACCTATCGGTGTTTTAAATGCCGTACGATAAGCCCATAAAGCTCCGTCTAATTTCTTTGACCAATCTTTGCCTCCCTTCTCTATGGTTTTGTTGAGGATGCTTTTTAATTGCCTATTTGACGTCTCCGCTTGTCCGTTGGTTTGTGGGTGATAAGCCGTAGAGACCCTATGCTCAATTCCCAACTTGGACAAGCACCTTTTAAAATTCTTCCCGGTGAAGTGAGTTCCTACATCACTTATCAAGATTCTCGGTGTATCGAAACGAGGGAAAATCACGTTCTTGATCATAGTAATGGACTCCTCCGTGGAAGCTTTACGACATGGTAGTGCCTCTACCCACTTGGATACATAATCAACCATAACAAGGATGTACTCGAATCCAAATGAGTTTTTAAAAGGCCCCATGAAGTCTATGCCCCATACATCGAATATGTCGATTTGTAGATTGTACTTTAAAGGCATAGAATTTCGCTGAGAGATGTTTCCGGTTCTTTGGCATTCGGGGCATGATGCAACATATCTTTTAGTATCTTCATGCATCTCTGGCCAATAGAATCCACTCAACCATACTTTTTCTTGGGTTCGAAAATGGCTATAGTGTCCACCGTACTCCGCCGAGTGACAGTTTCTCAAAATCTCTACCCTTTCTTCTCTTGGCACACATCTTCTCATTACTCCATCATTGCCAAGTTTGAGGAGGTATGGTGCATCCCAAAAATATTTCCTACTTTCGGAGATTATCTTCTTTTGAGTGTTTTTATCTAGTTGATCGAGAGGCATCTTTCGAATTGCCCGAATGATATCGATCATCCATGTGTCTTTATCAAGCACTCTATAGAGGTGGTCATATCTCATCTCATCTTCTATGGGATCTTTATCATCTTGCCCACGATTCATCCTAGACAAATGATCGGCCACAACATTTTGCACCCCTTTTTTATCACGAATTTCAACATCAAACTCTTGGAGAAGAAGGATCTAACGAATCAAACGTGGTTTAGCTTCCTTCTTAGCCAAGAGATACTTGATGGCTGCGTGATCGGTGTAAGCAATGACCTTCGAGTTCACGATGTAAGATCTGAATTTTTCGAAAGCGAATACCACCGCTAGCAACTCCTTTTCCGTAGTGGCATAATTTAATTGTGCCCCTCTAAAAGTTTTGCTAGCATAGTAAACGACGTGAACTCGGCCTTCCTTTCTTTGACCAAAGACCGCGCCTACGGCGTAGTCACTTGCGTCACACATGATCTCGAAAGGTTGGCTCCAATCCGGAGGTTGGATGGTGGGAGCACTCACCAACGCATTTTTCAAGGTCTGGAATGCCGCTAGGCACTTCTCATCAAAGTCGAAAGCCACATCCTTTTGAAGGAGATGTGTTAAAGGCTTCTGATATTTGAGAAGTCCTTAATAAATCTTCTATAGAATCCGGCATGGCCTAGAAAGCTCCTTAAGGACTTAACATCCGTAGGAGGTGGGAGTTGCTCAACCGTCTCTACCTTAGCCTTGTCCACTTCAATTCCTCTCTCGGATATAACATGTCCGAGCACTATACATTGCCTAACCATGAAGTGGCACTTTTCCCAATTTAACACCAAATCTACCTCCGCACACCTCGTAAGGACCTTTTCTAAGTTTGCTAAGCAATCCACGAACGTCTTCCCGTAAACGGAAAAATCATCCATAAACACTTCAACAATTTCTTCGATGAATTCCGAAAACACGGCCATCATGCAACGTTGAAAAGAGGCCGGAGCGTTGCATAGGCCGAAGGGCATCCTTCTATATGCAAACGTTCCGTAAGGGCATGTAAATTTCGTCTTGTGTTGATCATCCGGTGAATGGGAATTTGCATGAACCCCGAGTATCCATCGAGAAAGCAAAAATAAGCGTGGTTTGCTAACCTCTCGAGCATCTCGTCAATGAACGGTAGGGGGAAGTGATCTTTCTTCGTTGCTTTGTTAAGCTTACGATAATCGATACACATTCGCCACCCGGTCATAGTTCTTTGCGGTATCAATTCATTTTTCTCATTCTTCACCACGGTCAAACCTCCTTTCTTTGGTACACAATGTACCGGGCTCACCCACTCGCTATGCGGAACCGGGTAGATGATTCCGGCATCAAGTAACTTGATAACCTCTTTCTTTACCACCTCTCGCATGGCATGGGTTAGCCTCCTTTGGTGGTCCACTACGGGCTTACATTGGTCTTCCATTGGTATACGATGAGTGCAAAAGGCTGGGCTAATACCTTTGAGATCATTAATCGAATATCCAAACACCTTCCTATGTTTTCTTAATAAAATCAGCAACGCTTCATTCTCTACGGGACTCAACTCGTCGCTCACAATGACTGGATAAGTTTTGTCCGGGCCCAAAAATTCATACTTTAATCCCTTGGGCAAAGGTTTAAGGTCTACCTCGGGCACTTGTGGCTCCTCGGGTTTGATTTCTCCTATGTCTTCGAATTTCTCTTCCTCCACACTACTATCATGCGGCTCTAAGCCTTTTGTTGCTTCCTCTAGTTCTTCATCTTGTTGGTTACTAATTTGATTTTCCATCGCTCTTTGCAACGGGTCTCTAAGGGTTTCAACAAAACAAAGACTATCTACCTCTTCTACTTCTTCATCTTCGGGAGGAAAAGGTGTAAGGTGTTTAGAAGCACGAAGAAAGTTATATGTGTACTTTGTTCCATTAAGGTTCATTGTTACTTTGCCTTCTCCGACATCTAACACGGCATCAACCAACTCAAGAAAAGGCCTACCTAAGATTACGTGATCATGATTACTATGGTAAGCATCAATAACAAAGAAATCGGTTGGTATATAGTTTCTAGAGATTTTTACATTCATGTTGCAAGCAATACCTAGAGGTTTGATAGTTCTACCATCTCCCATAATTAATTTCGTTGATGTTGGAGCTAAGTCTAGGTTGTGGTCTTGAACTTTATCGTAAATTTTAGAAGAAAGAACACTTACTTGGGCTCCGATGTCGCATAAAGCCTTGCATTGAACCCCGTTGATCTCGCAACTCAAGTGTGGTGTCGTCTTCTCTTCTTCTTCAGATCCTATCGCGTAAATTTCAGCGAGGCGAGCGTATGGTGATGCTTCTGGCTTGATACCCATGATTCTCTTGACCTTGGCAATATGTTCCGGATCCACTACATCATCTCCAAAGAGTTTTTGAAAAATCTCACCGGTGGTTTCAAGGTCGTATGAATTTTCCGCTTTCTTCTCCGGTGGGAAATCCACTTCCAATGCTCTCGCCATTCCCTTTTGATTAGGGAATGGTCTTCTCTTGTCGAATACTTCTCCGTAATCAATAGGAACCCAATCCATTGGTTCGAACTCCCTTAGTGGCTTCGCGCTTGACATGCTTCTCTTGTTCTTCTCATTTGGTACGGCGAAGTCGACATTTGGTGTAGTTCTTGACTTGATGTGTTCTTGTTCAAGCTTTCCATGATTGGTTCATCTTTTGTGACTTCCGGGGTTGCCTCTTTAGAAAAATCAGCACACTTCTTCTTCCTTGATTTATATTCCGGCTCTTCCGCAAGTCTTGTTTCCCAATCTCTTCACATGGCAGCCGCTTTACTAACTTTTTGTAGAAGTTGGGCGGCTTTCGTGAGTGTTTTCTCCATGAGATCCCCACCTGCACACATTTCGACGTGTTGCATGCAACTAGAGGTTAGGGAAAAGAAAAATGTATGCAAGAGTACATCACCGGTAAAGCCGAGTTTTGGTCCTTGTTCGATCAATCCATTAAACATATCCCAGGCTTGGTCTATCCCTTCCTCTTCTCCTTGCATGAAAGTGATCACTTGCCTCCTTGGATGTTGAACCTTGCTAATTGGAAAGAACTTCTCGCAAAACTTCTTTGTCAACTTGTTCCAATTGCCTTCAACTTCAAAGGACGCACCGAATACCATGTCTTTGCTTTGCCGGCAAGTGAGTAGGGAAAGAGATTCCATTTGAACCATTCATCGGGAACTCCTTGTTGACGCACCGTGTTGCATCTATATGGGTTCTCCGTAACCATCCCTTCAAATGGGTTCGCCGCCACCATCTTGATGATCTTAGATTTAATCTCATACTTGGTCGCTTCGAGCTTCGAATCCGACTCTTGTACTTTTATGTCTTCACATCGAGGGCTAGCGTAATCCCTTAGTGATTTCTCCGGTTCTTCCACGGGTTGATTAACGAACGCCATCTAGACAATAAGATAAAAACAAAAACAAAAACAAAACAAGTGTTTTTCTAGATAGTATATGTTAGATAAAGCAAATAAAAGATAAACTAAAATATAAAACTAAGTTAGATACAAATCAAACGATGTAAACTAACTTGCTCCCCGGCAACGGCGCCAGAAAAAGGGGCTTGTTGACGGATAAAAGACGTATCCCTCTACGATCCGCAAGCATACGGACCTACACCTTTTTCACCACGGGATTCCCAAGGTTCTTGTCAATCCGCGGAGCAAGGGGATTACAAGCGTTCGATCTACAACGACACACTAGCTACTAAAACCCTAACTATTATCATGCTAGAAAACAACTAAACTACACTAGAGAGAATGATTAAGATATCAAGATAAAAGACACTCGCCCACGGGTCTACAATACTAGAACATGTAATCACTTAAAGACATGAAAACCAATCTAATCTATCGGGGTTGTGACCACGGTTTCGCCCTTTCCCTCCTCTCGTACTGTCACTACGCGAAGGTATTCATGACTAGACCTTTGATGGCCACGGCGCATTGAATGGATCCAAGGAAGCATTGAGGCCTATACTCCCTTTACGGCATGGTAGCTAACCTTAAGCATGAAAGTATATTTAACACAAGATGATAGATAGATAATCGACAAAGTGCGATTACATCTCAAGATCGATTACAACCCATGGACGAATGAGAAGATTACCCCATCAAGGTGCTGATCATGGCACCGTTGATCATGGTTTCCCTTCCGCCGGTGTCTTCCTTCTTCTCCACGAGAGGGTGCTTCCTTCGAGGTGGTTGATCTCCCTCCGGAGATCCTCCTCCTCTCTCTCTAGCTTGTGGATGGCCTTCGGTGCGAATGACTCCTCTCCCCGGTATTGGCGGCACCTCGGGGCTTTTAGGGTTGAAGATCCTTCGAGGGCAAGGAAAACGGGACCGGACCGGTGCCGAACGGGCCGGGCCGACCGGCCCGCGGCCCATTTCGGCCGGTTCGCTCACCCCTTTTGCTCCGTGGGTCCTTATGCACTTATGTACTTTGCCCCCTCCACTTGCATGATTTTGATGATGTTATCCTCGCGTTCAAGATGGAGGTTCTCTTCGCATGAAGTTCGATCTTTTATTCTTCAATCCCCGGGGGTGTTCCTCATAGCACTTCGGTCCTTGCCACCTTTGGAAGTGATTTCATCAAGCTCATGAACACGAACAAGACTCCGTAAATGCTCCTTTGAACTTATTGAGAATCCGTCCTTTATGTCCATGTTCTCCTACATAAACACAACACTTCCAAATGCATGCACATAGATGAACTTGTTATATGATTAGTGTGCCTAGTGGCGGGTTAGTTCCATAATCAAATCCAAACCAAAGTGTAATGAACATGCTAGGTGTACCAAAATACACCGTCAACAGAGGATACTTGAAGAAAATAGTGCAAAAACCGGCAATTGGGACAGCCTTCGCATTGCTCAGTGCTTGGAGTTATCTTTGGCCGAAACTCCGAAGAACGAGAATCTCCTGATTGCAGCCTGCCACTTTTTGTCAAATGGTGTCAATGCTTTCCTTTTTGGTCATGGACCAATGTCTCCTACTCTGGCCAATGTGTACATGACGACCGGCCTTGATATCACAGGATCCATGCATCCTTACAAATACAAAGGCTCCACCAGGCAAAGAGGAGTAAAAACAGGATTTGGATATAAAGCATATATCCAGAACCATATGTCTAATGGCCCTCTGACTGATGTTGAATACAGGTCCTTCCTGAACATGTGGCTATGCAGATTTTTTTTGTGGCAAAGCCAATGAGCCAACCCTAAACCATATTGCAATGGCTAAAAATTTGGCTACTGGTCACCTCATTCCCCTCGGGAAGTATCTCCTAGGAAGTGTATACCATATGCTTCATCAAACCACTCATCTGATGTACACCAGCCAAAAGATCTCTTGTGTCAATGGCCCCTGTGGTTTGTACAAATGTGGCTGCAACTATATATGCACCAGATCGTTGGTATTAATCTCAACAATCGGCATTTTCCTTCATCCGGTTATAAGGAAGGAGAAATTCAGATTACAAAAGGATGCCAAACCTATGGAGAAGCTGCCTCAACCATATCCATTGACCAAAATATCAATCAACTCTTGGAGCTTTTCTTCAGAGGTTTCACCAATCCCCTTTGGCTTCCTTATTTGAACAATGATAACTTGACTCTCCCTTCTGAATTCACTTTTGAGATGGATGCAATGATGCAAGATCCATAGAAATTTTCAATATCTTCATCCATCCATGCATCCTGCCAGCAGAGTTTTGTGGAGGAAGGCAAAATCGTAGTACCTATGAATATTATCAGCCAAACATGATGGCCCGACAGCTAGGATGTGGCCAAGTGCCTCCAAGGTTATTCCTCCACGAATTCCTCAAGCCCAGAGAGGAAATAAAAGAAAACCTGCAAGCCAGAAGGGTCTTTGAATATCAATGCAGTCCAACTATTTATACTTGGCCCTTTGTACCAACATCAATAGCTCATCCTTCTTTTATTTCCTGGCGGCAAGAGCTTCATGATCATATCTTCAGTGAGCCAGTACACTCTTTTTGTCTTGAGCTAATGCCTGACTTCCAGCCAACCTAAGAGGTAATACACTTATCTTTTTCTTTTGTCAAGCATGCCCTTCCTTACTGATCATGATTTTTGCCACTTCCTGCAGAATACAGTGCCTGCCCCTCGAGCTAGGACAATTTCTTACAATGCTGCGGGCCCAATTTCTGCTTTGGGATTTAAATCCACAACTCTGGCTCAGCTGATATCCAGATATGCTACATCAGACCCAAATCTTATCAGTTCAACTTCTGATAAGAGAAAAGCTCCATCTCTAGTTGCCCCTCCAGCTGCCAAGAAGAAAAGAACTTCCAAAAGAGTTCTTATTGAGGTAACATTTCTTCCTTCTTGAACACAAAACCATTCTCCATTCTGATAAATTTATCTTGTGCAATTTTAGACCAGAGCTCAGCAACCATCAACCACAACAGAACCTGCCAATGCCCCATCTACTGGTATGGTCCTTACTATTTTTCTTCCTTTCAAAGACCACTCTTTTCATTGGCACTTACCTTCTACTTATTGTTTGCAGAAGAAACACTGGTGAACCAACCTGTAAGGAGTTCTTCTCCTCAACATTCTTCAAATCCAAGTTCACCAAGGGTCCAAACATCTTCCTCTCAAGCAGAAACTTCAGCTTCACCAAGGATTCAATCACCCCCCTCTCAAGTAGAAGCTCCAATTTTACCAGGGATGAATTCATCTTCACCTCAGCCAGAAGCATCAAATCTACTAGGGACTCCACCAGCTTCCCCTCAATTAGAAGCTTCAGCATTACCACGAACATCTCAAGCTCCTCCTCAGCTAGTCATCCAAGAACTCCCTCTTGAGCCTGAAGAAATCCCTTCTCCAATTCAGGAAGCCAGGAATGAAGTAAGTATGGGCATTCAACTCTGTCATTCCTTTTCAATAAACCATCCCTAATTCAGCAAAACTTTCAGGATCAGGTTGCATCATCACCAAGCTTTTCATTCATTATGGATGATTTAACTGTCGAAAAAGATGATGAAGGATCTTCAAGTCAAGCTTTATCAGAGGAAAACCAGGCAAAACTGAGAGAAATCTTCTCTCTGCTGCAAAGGGACATCCAGGACCAAGTCAGAGATGTGGATCTCTTAGAAGAAGTTCTTGAATCCATCAATCAGAAACTTCCTGATGATATCAAAGCCTATTTGGAGCCTATCTCTCAACTGGATAATCATTTTGCGCCAGTGAGGAGAGCCCTGAAGAATCAATCTTCTCGACCAGCCCTGGAGCAAAAGAGAGCTAAAGCCAAGCAGTTCGTGAAAGAATCACAGGCTCAAATCTAGAGTAACAAGGAGTTGCTAGCTGAACTACAGCCTTCACTTGAGTTGAAAATTGCCAGGAAAGTTGCACTAGAAGAAAAATTGAAGAATCTGACAGCTGAAATTGAGGCTGACAAGAAGAAGATAACCGAACTCCCTGGATTGACAGAAAAAATCCAAAAAAAAGCTTCAGCAGCCCTGATTGAATCAAACCAGCTCAAGACAAAGCTTTCCGCCCTGTCCAACACTCAAGAAGCAGATCAGAAACTACTGGAGAGTATGAGCAAAATGATATCAGACGCTTCTAGTGTAATTGCAAAGTATTTGAACATTTGATTGTGCCAAGCAATCTGTAGCCGAATGATTGATCGTTCTTGTAATTTTGTTTACCATAAACTTCACTTTCTATTTTCTGTCTCACCTTGTTTGCAATTTTAGATGATCCATTCGGCAACTCTAGTCAAACAGTACTAGACCCGAACAGCAATCCGACCGCAACTCAACCGAGCCAGTCAACCAAATACGACTCAGCTTGAATTCCAAACGACCCGACGACGATTCGGTTAAGGAAACCTCTCCACCTTCCAAATTTCTCGGGATATGCACCACGATCTACGGCCACGACCTCTTTGCCATCCCCATAAATAAAACCGTGGGTGCCCCCAGCCTTTCACCAAGTATTTTGCCTTCAAGCCTTTGCCAATCTAAACTTTCCTTCTCCAGCACTAGCACTCCCAAAAAAATGATGATGGGCAGCAGCAGCAGGCGCCGTGACAGCGACGGGGCTGAAGGAAGCCGCGCTGGCGCTCGTCGGAGGTGGTGATCATCAACTTCCTGCCACTTGGTATTCCAATAACGCATGCCAACCAGTCATCACTCCCAATGCGCTCTCACAGCTAATAAAATAGCCCCCTTGGTGCCCTGCAAATCCACTCGCATACACTTCCATCACTTCACATCGTCTCCCCTTGTTCCAGAGGAGAAAACCCCAAAACTATGGCGGACAAGGGAAAGCAACCTATCAAGGAAGGTAGTACTCCACCAAAGAAGCGCACCATTCGAGAGTGAGTTTTCTGTCAATCCGTTTCTTGCTGTCGTTTGCAATGTTATGGCTTACCCCTTTCCGTTCTTTTAGTCTTGACTTTCTTCTTGAAGAGATCTTTGGAACTGAAGAGGTTCCCGAGTACATCCTCTCCGATTCCTCCACTGAAGAAGAAAGCGCCACACCGGAACAGAGGATCAACCACCAACTGCGCCGCCGTATTTGGCATCTAGAGCACAACTTGCGGGACATCACCGGCCGCTGCAATGCTGAACGCGAACGCCTCATGAGCTTGGAGGTGTTGATAGGCGGTAAGAACTCCATTTTTATTTGACTCCCACGCTTAAGCTCAGATCTCACATTTAACAACTATTCCCTTCTTCAGATGTCCCTGACAGATACAACAACTTGAAGGCTTCCTGGGACAGCCTAGTGAAAGCTGCAAGTCATGGCAACCCCCGAAGCTTCCAGGTTGCTGTTACGGTGGTCCTGAAACAGTTGAAGAGGGAAGATCTGAAGAGGAAAAACAAGGAATCAAAGGAATGAAGCATACTTTCGCTTCTTCCTCCAGGCCTTCTGCTTCCCACCCTCTTGTAATCAAGGAATCAAAGGAAGGAAGTAGCTGGGTTGTCAAATAAAAGCCTGGAAGAAACATTTGTAATGTGGAATATTTTTTGTGCAGAGGGCAATACACATCAGTATTGGCCATCTCCTCTGTTAGGATTTTTTGTTCTAAAGGCGGCTACTTTCCCGAACGCCGGCTGTTTTTGTGTATCAAATGCTTGTAATCCTGGTGCTTGTAATCAACGATCAACTTCAATACTAGGATAATATTTCTTCAAATATCTTCCATTTATAGCAGCAGTAAACTCGCCGAACGCACTGTATTTAGTCCCGATCGGCAGTAACGCTTTCCAAACCAATTCTCCTTCTGCAAATTGCTTGACCTTTACTTTATTATTGTAATATTTAGCAACTCGGATCTTGTTCTTTTCAATATTTTCCAGGGCCTTAAGACGAATCATATGTAAATCCTCTAACTCGTCCATCATTAAGCCACTGTAGTCTTTGGAACTTAAATCCTTTTGCAAAACCACTCTCCTCGAATCTGATTGTATTTCCCAGGGCAAAACAGCATGATGCCCATAAACCAGCTCATAAGGAGATGATTTTGTAGCTCCATGAGGAGCCATTCGGTAAGCCCACAAAGCCTCATTGAGTACCGAATGCCACCTCTTAGGCTTCTGATCAATTTTCTTTTGTATAATTTTGATCATGATCTTATTGGAAGCCTCTGCTTGACCATTAGCTTGGGCATAATAAGGAGAAGAATTCAATAATTTGATCCCATGCTTTCAGCAAACTCTCTAAACTCTGAAGATACAAATTGTGCTCCTTGATCAGTTGTAATTGTTTGAGGAATCCTAAATCTATAAATGATGTGTTCTTTAACAAACTCAACCATGTTTTCTGATGTTACTTTCTTCAATGGAATTGCCTCAACCCATTTGGTGAAATAATCTGTTGCCAAAAGCACAAATTTATGCCCCTTGTTAGATGGAGGATTTATTTGGCCAATTAAATCTATACCCCATCCTCTGAATGGCCACGGCTTGATAATAGGATTTGGAGCTAATGCTGGGACTCTTTGAATATTCCCAAACTTCTGACAATCTTGACAACCTTTGTAATACTCAAAACAATCTTCCAGCATCGTCGGCCAAAAACATCCAGTGTGCCTAATAACCCATTTCATTCGATAAGCCGATTGATGCGCTCCACAAAGCCCATCGTGTACTTCACTCATCATTTTCCTTGCTTCTTCTTGACCCAGGCATTGCAGCAACACCCCATCTAATGATTTGTAAAACAAACGCCCATCAAGAAGAACAAATTTTATAGCTTTATACCTGAGCTTCCTAGAAACCTTTCGGGATGGATTCTCCAGATAATCAACAACCTCTTTTCTCAAATCACCCTCTGCTAGATCACTCCCGAAAGCACACACCTCCATGGCAAACACCTCTTGATTTTCTCTATAACCCGAAGCACTTTGAGCCAACCTGTTTGCCTCTTCATTGTTTTCTCTAGGAATATGTTGTAGAATTACTAACTAAAAACTTTTCAAGATTTCCTTGCACTCTTCGTAGTAATTCCTCAAGATATCACTTCTACATTCATATTTGCCATTCAATTGTTTTATAACTAGCTCTGAATCTCCATAAATTTCAATTGAAATAGCCTTTGTTTCTTTCAAATATTGAAGCCCTCTAAGCAGTGCTTCATATTCAGCTTGATTGTTTGTGACGGTAAATTTGAATAGGGATAGCAAACTCAAACATCTCACCTCTAGGTGAAATTAATAAAATTCCTACGCCACTTGCCTTTGCCACATGAGGAACCATCAAAGAATAAAGCCCAAGGAGTAATTTCAAGCAAATCAATTGATGGATCACGATGTTCAGTAATGAAATCAGCAATAATCTGACCTTTAATAGCTTTTGCCGATTCAAACTTCAGCTCAAACTCAGATAAAGCCAAAATCCATTTGCCAATCCTTCCATTCAAAATTGGCATAGATAACATGTGTTTAATTGCATCAAACTTTGAATATACAACGCATTCGACATTCAACAAATAGTGCCGAAACTTTGTACATGAGTAATAAACACACAGGCAAAGCCTCTCTGCAGCCGAATACCTGGTCTCAGGATCAAGTAATTTTTGGCTAAGGTACGCAACTATCCGTTCCTTTCCCTCAAATTCTTGTATAAGGGCCGATCCAATAGTTTGGGTATCGGCCACCACGTACAACTTGAAAGGCTTGTTCAACGTGGAGGCACCAACAACGGTGGTTCCTTCATGTCTTGCTTGATTTCATCGAAAGCCTTTTGTTGTTCGTCACCCCATACAAACTTCTGATCTTTCTTGATCCTCAACAGCGGAGAGAAAGGCAAAACCTTTTGTGACAAATTTGAAATGAATCTCCTCACAAAATTGATCTTGCCAAGTAGTGATTGCAACTCCTTGAGATTGGTTGAAGGAACAACTTCATCAATAGCTTTCATGCTTTTCTTGCCAACTTCTATTCCTCCTTCATGCACCAAAAATCCCAAGAATTCTCCAGCTGAAACCCCAAAGGCACACTTGTTCGGATTCATCTTCAACCGATGCTTTCGGGTGCACTCTAGAGTTTTTCTCACATCATCTAAGTATGATTCATGATTCAAAGTTTTGATCACGACATCATCAATGTATATCTCAACAACTTTGCCGATCAACTCATGAAAAATATAATTCATGGCTCTTTGATAAGTTGCACCGGCATTTTTCAATCCAAATGTCATGACAATCCACTCAAAAAAGGCCTATATGTCCAGGACATCTAAAGGCTGTTTTTGATATATCTTCTATTGCCATAAAAATTTGATTGTACCCTGCATTGCCATCCGTGAAACTAATAACTTTATGTCCAGCAGCGGCATCAACCAACAAATCAACAACAGGCATTGGACATCCATCCATGGGAGTAGCTCTGTTTAAATCTCTAAAGTCTATGCAAACCCTCATCTTCCCATTTTTCTTGTAAACAGGGATGATGTTAGAGATCCACTCCGCATATCTGCATGGCCGAATGAAATTTGCATCGATCAACCTTTCAACCTCTTTTTTCACGTCGGTGCTTCACGGATAAAAGATGTATCCCTCTACGATCCGCAAGCGTACGGACCCCACACCTTTTTCACCACGGGATTCCCAAGGTTCTTGTCAATCCGCGGAGCAAGGGGATTACAAGCGTTCGATCAACAACGACACACTAGCTACTAAAACCCTAACTACTATTATACTAGAAAACACTAAATTACACTAGAGAGAATGATAAACGATCAAGATAGAAGACACTCGCCCACGGGTCTACGATACTAGAGCATGCAATCGCTTAAAGACATGAAAAACCAATCTAATCTATCGGGGTTGTGACCACGGTTTCGCCCTTTCCCTCCTCTCGTCTTGTCACTACGCGAAGGTATTCACGACTAGACCTTTGATGGCCACGGCGCATTGAATGGATCCAAGGAAGCATTGAGGCCTATACTCCCTTTACGGCATGGTTGCAAACCTCAAGCATTAAAGTATATTCAACACAAGATGATAGATAGATAATCCGACAAAGTGCGATTACATCTCAAGATCGATTACAACCCATGGACGAATGAGAAGATTACCCCATCAAGGTGCTGATCATGGCACCGTTGATCATGGTTTCCCCTCCGCCGGTGTCTTCCTTCTTCTCCGCGAGAGGGTGCTTCCTTCAAGGTGGTTGATCTCCCTCCAGAGATCCTCCTCCTCTCTCTCTAGCTTGTGGATGGCCTTCTGGTGCGAATGACTCCTCCTCCCGGTGTTGGCGGCGCCTTGGGGGTTTTAGGGTTGAAGATCCTTCGAGGGCAAGGAAAACGGGACCGAACCGGTGCCAGAAGTGGGCTGGGCCGGCCGGCCTGGGCCGGCCGGCCCAGCCCAATTCGGCCCGGTTCGGTCGCCCCTTTTGCTCCGTGGGTCCTCGTGCACTTATGTACTTTGCCCCCTCCACTTGCATGATTTTGATGCTTTGTTATCCTCGTGTCCAAGATGGAGGCTCTCTTTGCATGAAGTTCGATCTTTTACGCTTCAATCCCCGGGGTGTTCCTCGTAGCACTTCGGTCCTCGCCACCATTGGAAGTGATTTCAGCAAGCTCATGAACACGAACAAGACTCCATGAATGCTCCTTTGAACTTGTTGCGAATCCGTCCTTTATGTCCATATTTTCCTACATAAACACAACACTTCCAAATGCATGCACAAAGATGAACTTGTTATATGATTAGTGTGCCTAGTGGCGGGTTAGTTCCATAATCAAATCCAAACCAAAGTGTAATGAACATGCTAGGTGCACCAAAATACACCGTCAACATCTCCCCCACACTTAGCTCTTGCTCGTCCACGAGCAAGTACTCGTAAAAGAATTTCGTCCAAGGTGTGTAATCGTGTATCATTAATCCTCCTTCACAAGTTAGTCAATCTTTTCATATTTAATACATAAACACAAAGTAATGATAATCAAACATAAACATGGGCGTTTAGAATTTTTACCACGCCAAGATTTACCCCACAACTCAAACTCGTCACTTGAAGTCTTCAATTTCAGCCATGCTTACTCCTTTGCTTCCATCGGAGGGTTTTTATGGTTTTCGAAACAAAAATTCCTGCAACAAGTATTAGACAAAAATCCTTTCTCCAAGCTCTCTCAAATCACTCATATAAAGTGGCTATCCTAACCAAATTTTATAAAACTCTCACCTCCCATTAATCTCTCATATATCATGTAAAGTGGAGCTATAGGTAGGGCTAGCGCAATCAACACAAGTATTGTCAAACTAAGAACTTCCTCTAATGGTTGTCTACCTTTCAAAGCCAATGATCATGAGAATTAACCATATGTAGGGATATCAAGGATGAGAAGATTTAGAATGGTGGACATGTGCAAGGGCAAAAGAAAATTGTGACTTCAAGGCACCAATGATGTCCTCGTTGTCGGATTGCACATGGTTGGAAATAGAGTAAAAGTTTCGTCTCACAATCAACATGACACCCTTCCTTGCACTTTATTGTTTTTCTTTTCTTTCACTTGATCCATCCCTCTCATATCTTCATTGCTACCTCATCTTTTTTCTCTTTTTCTTCTTTCATTCACATATGATTTTTCTTTTCTTTCTTTCTTTCTTTTCCATACACATACTTTTTCTCTTTATTTTTCTCTCTCTTGACAACTTTTCAAAGCTTTCAATTCTCTCTTTCCTCGGCATGCATACAATCTGAATTTTTAAATAAATCATGCTAGAGACGAGACGAAACTTTGAAAATAGGTTGTGTTCAAGGAATACGATGTACAAAAGAGATGTATAGGGTTGGGTATGGAATCCGGCGATAATCATGACTTTCGTTGTGAAAGTCATGTACCGAATATATGACGAGGCTAGCAACAAAAGATAAGCACAAGGACATGATCATTGCTTGAAATTAAAACTCACCAAGAGAGAAGGGTCCTAGCCTAACTCATTGTGCTAATCACACTTATGGTGGAGCGAAAAAAATAAACTTGGCTTTGGATAGGAATTTTTTTCTTACTCTCAACTTGGAAAAAGTGGTTTTGCTAACCTTTATTACAAGGGTTTTAAGATAATTTTCAGAATTGAAATCCTCCAATTTTTAGCATCGAACATAGCACAACTAACATGTGAAGCTCAAGATCGAAGTGCGGTATGGGTACTTTAAGTAGTAGCGATTCCACTAAGCACCACGGTAAACGTTTTTCAAACCACATACTTGTGTTCATATATCAAGAATCGAAGATTAAACAAACAAGTAAATAAAGATAAACAATACATAAAACACAAAGATATATATAAAGACTCTTTTTATTTGGTTTTCTTGACTCAACACTAATTTAAGACACTTGCAAAAATTTTAAAACGAGACTCAAAAACTAAAGACTCATTAAAACACTAAGACTCTCACACGAAGATTAAACCGAACCTAAACTTGAAGTTCAACTCAAAAACTAAAGCTAGCGAGCTAGCTCTCCCCCACACTTAAAACATACGACGTCCTCGTCGTATCTTACAAAAATCCTAAGGGGAAAACTAGATCTAGTGGTACTTCAAGCAAGTTTTGCACCACTTGCCTCTCATGTTTCCAACCATGCCGAAAAGTTTGCGCACGTTACGGTTAAGGAACTTGTAGTCATCTTCAACTACGCGCTCCAAGTCCTCCATACGCTGCTTCATCGCTTCCATGGCTTGGAGACATTCGTCGGCCGACGTGTAGAGATCCGCAATGGATTGATGGCAAACTCGACAACACACCGGATGCAATCCGAAGGGGTCGTCGTCGCCATAATCTCCACCGTTGTCACCACCGTCGTTGCCACCTCCATTGTCGTTGCCTTCGCCACCGTCGTTGCCGTCGCCGTTGGGGCCTTCGGGAGTCCTTTCCTTGGGCTGCTCATCCCAATCATCATCATCTCTACCGGCGGCCGCCCACGAGCTCGGGCCACGATCGTCGGAGTAGTCGCTATCCCCATAATCCTTAGGCTCGGCGACACCTCCTTGTAATCTTTGCGCTTGATGCCTTGGAGGCGTGCCGACCTTCGGACGGGTGTAGGGACCTTCTCTCCTTCGAAGGGGTTGCGAGATGCAAGAGCTCGGTCGGGACACGTCCTCCGCAACGGATGCGTGCGGTCCTCTTGACGGGTAGCTTGAGTTCGCATCGCATCGCCTCCTCCATCGATGGCTTCTTGGCTTCTAGCTTCAACTCTAATCTTCCCGGAGGCACAATGGCTGCTACAAGGGTGCAACACATTGCTTGAAAGGTTTGATTCTCGAGCTCCCAATTCGGCCAAATAAATAGTCTGTGAGAAAAGCCACGGGAACCTTATTTTCCTTTTTTACACTTCCCTTAAAAATTTCCGACCAAACAAGGAAGTCAAAAAGGAGCAATTCGGGCGAAATTCGGCGTCATCGGGCGTCGGGCCCCTCCGGGCCGGTCCGCTCGGGCCGGCCGGCCCCTGCCTCGGGGGCGGGCCGGTCCGGGTTTTTGCACACCGCCCTATTTTTTTCTTCCTTAGCCCATGGGAAAAAGTTGGCCCGGTAAATCTTCGCGAAAACTCCCGGAAAACTAAAAGAAAAATTATTTACGAAGTTGATGCCTTGTTTTTCGTCCTAGGCGGGACGTTCGGGCTCTTCCTCCATGGTGAAGACGTCAACATGGTGAAGGGGCACGACATCGGGTTCGTAGTAAACCTTAAGCCGCTGTCCATTCACCACAAATTGATCGCCATTTATATCCATAATGGTTACCGCTCCGTTGGAGAACACCAAATGCACAACATAAGGTCTTCGTCCCACTTGCTTTGCAATTTCCCATTTCCGAAGGTTTTAAACCTCGAATTGTAGAGGAGGACCTTATCTCCTTCTTTAAATTCTTTTTTTCTTCAATCTTTTATCATACCACCATTTGATTCTCTCCTTGTATATGCTTGCGTTTTCATATGCTTTCAACCTCAACTCCTCTAGCTCGCTTATTTGAATTCTTCGTTTCACCACCGCGGCATCGAGATCAAGGTTCATCTCTTTAATCGCCCAATAGGCTTTATGTTCCAACTCAACCGGAAGGTGGCAAGCTTTTCCATAGACGAATTGATAAGGGGTCATACCTATCGGTGTTTTAAACGCCGTACGATAAGCCCATAAAGCTCCATCTATTTTCTTTGACCAATCTTTTCCTCCCTTCTCTATGGTTTTGTTGAGGATGCTTTTTAATTGCCTATTTGATGTCTCCGCTTGTCCGTTGGTTTGTGGGTGATAAGCCGTAGAGACCCTATGCTCAATTCCCAACTTGGACAAGCACTTTTTGAAGTTCTTCCCGGTGAAATGAGTTCCTCCATCACTTATCAAGATTCTCGGTGTACCGAAACGGGGAAAAATCACGTTCTTGATCATAGTGATGGACTCCTCCGTGGAAGCTTTACGACATGGTATAGCCTCTACCCACTTGGATACATAATCAACCATAACAAGGATATACTCGAATCCAAATGAGTTTTCAAAAGGCCCCATGAAGTCTATGCCCCATACATCGAATATGTCGATTTGTAAGTTGTATTTCAAAGGCATAGAATTTCTTGGAGAGATATTTCCGGTTCTTTGGCATTCGGGGCATGACGCAACATATCTTTTAGTATCTTCATGCATCTCCGGCCAATAGAATCCGCTCGACCATACTTTTGCTTCGATTCGAAAATGGCTATAGTGTCCACCGTACTCCGCCGAGTGGCACTTCCTCAGAATCTCAATCCTCTCTTCCCTTGGCACACATCTTCTCATTACTCCATCATTGCCAAGTTTGAAGAGGTATGGTGCATCCCAAAAATATTTCTTACTTTCGGAAATTATCTTCCTTTGAGTGTTTTTATCTAGATGATCGAGGGGCATCTTACGAATTGCTCGAATGATGTCGATCATCCAAGTATCTTTATCAAGCACTCTATAGAGGTGGTCATCTCTCATCTTATCTTCTATGGGCTCTTTATCATCTTGTCCACGATTCATCCTAGACAAATGATCGGCCACAACATTCTCCACCCCCTTTTTATCACGAATTTCAACATCAAACTCTTGGAGAAGAAGGATCAAACGAATCAAACGTGGTTTAGCTTCCTTCTTAGCCAAGAGATACTTGATAGTTGCGTGATCGGTGTAAATAATGACTTTCGAGTTCACGATGTAAGATCTGAATTTTTCGAAAGCGAATACCACCGCTAGCAACTCTTTTTCCGTAGTGGCGTAATTTAATTGTGCCCCACTAAGAGTTTTGCTAGCGTAGTAAACGGCGTGAACTCGTCCTTCCTTTCTTTGACCCAAGACCGCGCCTACGGCGTAGTCACTTGCGTCACACATGATCTCGAAAGGTTGGCTCCAATCCGGAGGTTGGATGATGGGAGCACTCACCAACGCATTTTTCAAGGTCCGGAATGCCGCTAGGCACTTCTCGTCAAAGTCGAAAGCCACATCCTTTTGAAGAAGGTGCGTTAAAGGCTTAGTGATCTTCGAGAAGTCCTTTATAAATCTCCTATAAAATCCGGCATGGCCTAGAAAGCTCCTTAAGGGCTTGACATCCGTAGGAGGTGGGAGTTGCTCAACCGTCTCTACCTTAGCCTTGTCCACTTCGATTCCTTTCTCGGATATAACATGTCCGAGCACTATGCCTTGCTTAACCATGAAGTGGCACTTTTCCCAATTTAAAACCAAATCTACCTCCGCACACCTTGTAAGGACCTTTTCTAAGTTTGCCAAGCAATCCATGAACGTTTTCCCGTAAACGGAAAAATCATCCATAAATACTTCAACAATTTCTTCGATGAATTCCGAAAACACGACCATCATGCAACGTTGAAAAGAGGCCGGAGCGTTGCATAGGCCGAAGGGCATCCTCCTATATGCAAACGTTCCGTAAGGACACGTAAACGTTGTCTTATGTTGATCTTCCGGGTGAATGGGAATTTGCATGAACCCCGAGTATCCATCGAGAAAGCAAAAATAAGCGTGGTTTGCTAACCTCTCAAGCATCTCGTCTATGAACGGTAGGGGGAAGTGATCTTTCTTCGTCGCTTTGTTAAGCTTACGGTAATCGATACACATCCGCCACCCGGTCACGGTCCTTTGCGGTATCAACCCATTCTTCTCATTCTTCACCACGGTCAAACCTCCCTTCTTCGGTACACAATGTCACAGGGCTCACCCATTCGCTATGCGGAGCCGGGTAGATGATTCCGGCATCAAGTAACTTGATAACCTCTTTCTTGACTACCTCTCTCATGGCATGGGTTAGCCTCCTTTGATGGTCCACTACGAGGCTTACATTGGTCTTCCATTGGTATACGATGAGTGCAAAAGGTGGGCTAATACCTTTGAGATCATTAATTGAATATCCAATCACCTTGCTATGTTTTTTTAATAAAATCAGCAACGCTTCATTTTCTTCGGGACTCAACTCGTCGCTCACAATGACTGGATAAGTTTTGTCTGGGCCCAAAAATTCATATTTTAATCCCTTGGGCAAAGGTTCAAGGTCTACCTCGGGCACTTGTGGCTCCTCGGGTTTGATTTCTCCTATGTCTTCGAATTTCTCTTCCTCCACACTACCATCATGCGGCTCTAAGCCTTTTGTTGCTTCCTCTAGTTCTTCATCTTGTTGATTACTATTTTGATTTTCCATTGCTCTTTGCAGCGGGTCTCTAAGGGTTTCAACAAAACAAAGACTATCTATCTCTTCTACTTCTTCATCTTCGGGAGGAAAAGGTGTAAGGTGTTTAGAAGCACGACGAAAGTTATATGTGTACTTTGTTCCGTTAAGGTTCTTGTTACTTTGCCTTCTCCGGCATCTAACACGGCATCAACCAACTTAAGAAAAGGCCTACCTAAGATTATATGATCAGAATTACTATGGTAAGCATCAATAACAAAGAAATCGGTTGGTATATAGTTTCTAGAGATTTTTACTTTCATGTTGCAAGCAATACCTAGAGGTTTGATAGTTCTACCATCTCCCATAATTAATTTCGTTGATGTTGGAGCTAAGTCTAGGTTGTGGTATTGAACTTTATCGTAAATTTTAGAAGATAGAACACTTACTTGGGCTCCGATGTCGCATAAAGCTTTGCATTGAGCTGCGTTGATCTCGCAACTCAAGTGCGGCGTCATCTTCTCTTCTTCTTCGGATCCTATCGAGTAAATTTCAGCGAGGCGAGCGTATGGTGATGCTTCGGGCTTGATCCCCATGATTCTCTTCACCTCGGCAATATGTTACGGATCCACCACGTCTTCTCCAAAGAGCTTTTCAAAAATCTCACCGGTGGTTTCGAGGTCGTATGAATTTTCAGCTTTCTTCTCCGGTGGGAAATCCACTTCTAATGCTCTTGCCATTCCCTTTTGATTAGGGAAGCTGTCTTCTCTTGTCGAATACTTCTCCGTAATCAATAGGAACCCAATCCATTGGTTCGAACTCCCTTAGTGGCTTCGCGCTTGACATGCTTCTCTTGTTCGTCTCCTTTGGTGCGGCGAAGTCGATGTTTGGTGTAGTTCTTGACTTGATGTGTTCTTGTTCGAGCTTTTCCATGATTGGCTCCTCTTTTGTGACTTCCGGGGTTGCCTCTTTAGAAAAATCAGCAAGCTTCTTCTTCGTTGAATTGAATTCCGGCTCTTCCGCAAGTCTTGTTTCCCAATCTCTTCGCATGGCAGCCGCTTTACTAACTTTTTGTAGAAGTTGGGCGGCTTCCGTGAGTGTTTTCTCCATGAGATCCCCACACCGCACACATTTCGACGTGTCGCATGCAACTAGGGGTTAGGGAAAAGAAAAATGTATGCAAGAGTACGTCACCGGTGAAGCCGAGTTTTGGTCCTTGTTCGATTAATTCATTAAACCTATCCCGAGGCTTGGTCTATCCCTTCCTCTTCTCCTTGCATGAAAGTGATCACTTGCCTCCTTAGATGTTGAACCTTGCTAATTGGAAAGAACTTCTCGCAAAACTTCTTTGTCAACTTGTTCCAATTGCCTTCAACTTCAAAGGACGCAACCGAATACCATGTCTTTGCTTTGCGGCAAGTGAGTAGGGGAAGAGATTCCATTTGAACCATTCATCGGGAACTCCTTCTTGATGCACCGTGTTGCATATTGTCGTGAAATCCCTTATGTGTCTATATGGGTTCTCCGTAACCATCCCTTCAAATGGGTTTTCCGCCACCATCTTGATGATCTTGGATTTAATTTCATACTTGGTCGCTTCGAGCTTCGAATCCGACTCTTGTACTTTTATGTCTTCACATCGAGGGCTAGCATAATCCCTTAATGATTTCTCCGGTTCTTCCACGGGTTGATTAACGAACTCCATCTAGACAATAAGATAAAAACAAAAACAAAAACGAAACAAGTGTTTTTCTAGATAATATATGTTAGATATAGCAAATAAAAGATAAACTAAATATAAAACTAAGTTAGATGCAAATCAAACGATGTAAACTAACTTGCTCCCCGGCAACGGCGCCAGAAAAAGGGGCTTGTTGACGGATAAAAGACGTATCCCTCTACGATCCGCAAGCGTACGGACCCCACACCTTTTTCACCACGGGATTCCCAAGGTTCTTGTCAATCCGCGGAGCAAGGGGATTACAAGCGTTCGATCAACAACGACACACTAGCTACTAAAACCCTAACTACTATTATACTAGAAAACACTAAACTACACTAGAGAGAATGATAAACGATCAAGATAGAAGACACTCGCCCACGGGTCTACGATACTAGAGCATGCAATCGCTTAAAGACATGAAAAACCAATCTAATCTATCGGGGTTGTGACCACGGTTTCGCCCTTTCCCTCCACTCGTCTTGTCACTACGCGAAGGTATTCATGACTAGACCTTTGATGGCCACGGCGCATTGAATGGATCCAAGGAAGCATTGAGGCCTATACTCCCTTTACGGCATGGTTGCAAACCTTAAGCATTAAAGTATATTCAACACAAGATGATAGATAGATAATCCGACAAAGTGCGATTACATCTCATGATCGATTACAACCCATGGACGAATGAGAAGATTACCCCATCAAGGTGCTGATCATGGCACCGTTGATCATGGTTTCCCCTCCGTCGGTGTCTTCCTTCTTCTCCACGAGAGGGTGCTTCCTTCGAGGTGGTTGATCTCCCGTCGGAGATCCTCCTCCTCTCTCTAGCTTGTGGATGGCCTTTGGTGCGAATGACTCCTCCTCCCGGTGTTGGCGGCGCCTCGGGGGTTTTAGGGATGAAGATCCTTCGAGGGCAAGGAAAACGGGACCGAACCGATGCCTGGAAGTGGGGGCGGGCCGGCCGGCCGGCCCAATTCGGCCCGGTTCGGTCGCCCCTTTTGCTCCGTGGGTCCTCGTGCACTTATGTACTTTGCCCCCTCCACTTGCATGATTTTGATGCTTGTTATCCTCTCGTCCAAGATGGAGGCTCTCTTTGCATGAAGTTTGATCTTTTACGCTTCAATCCCGGGGTGTTCCTCGTAGCACTTCGGTCCTCACCACCATTGGAAGTGATTTCAGCAAGCTCATGAACACGAACAAGACTCCATGAATGCTCCTCGAACTTGTTGCGAATCCGTCCTTTATGTCCATATTTTCCTACATAAACACAACACTTCCAAATGCATGCACAAAGATGAACTTGTTATATGATTAGTGTGCCTAGTGGCGGGTTAGTTCCATAATCAAATCCAAACCAAAGTGTAATGAACATGCTAGGTGCACCAAAATACACCGTCAACATCGGCCAATACTTTATCCTTGTAGATTTTTTGAGGAGGTTGCTTGTAAGGTTCAAAACTAGGTTTAATTGGCAACCGATGCTCAACAATGGAACGATCCAAACCAGACATCTCCGAATAATCCCAAGCGAAGCAATCTTTATATTCTTTCAATAACTTGATTAATCCTTTTCTGAAACTTGAATCTAAGTTAGCACTGATAAATGTCGGCCTTGTCTTGTCACCATCTCCAATGTCAATTTCTTCCAATTTGTCAGCCGACATGAATCCGCGCCCTAACTTCCCATCAGTTCCATCAATTGGATTACCCATTAAAAATTGCTATAAGAGCCGACTGCTTGAATCGGTACATTGATCACTTCCGGCCGGTTCAACGGGACCTTCACCCGATCCTTTCCCGAGAAGCAATCTATGCCTTGATACTCCCCGGAAGGCTGGTTCGACGTTAGCCACACTCACTTTGAATCATCTGCTTGGACCACTTCTATATCATCATCTACCCATTGAACAAGGCTCTTTGGTGCATGGTAGATGAGATGCAGCAGTTTGCATGGATCCAGTCCCGTCCAAGCAGCACGCTATAAGCCCCTTTGCCCTCAATGACAAAGAAGGTCGTGAGCAAAGTTTTAGACCCGATCATCAGGTCCACATGCACGCAGCCCTTGGTGTCTGAAGGATTCCCAGCAAAATCATTAAGAATTATACTTGTTGGCGTTAAATCTCCAGGGCCCATGCCAAGCCTCCTAAACGTGGTGTATGGCATCACATTGACTGCAGCTCCATCATCAACAAACATTTTAGTCAATGGCTTGCCATTGACGTATCCTCTCAAGTACAGCGGCCTCATATGTCGATTCTTGGTCGGTTTGTCGAAGGTTGCCTGCTTAGCCAACACCAATTGTGCCATCAGCCCAAGTTGCTCATCCTCATTGATGTCTGGGGACGCCTCTTCCTGCACAACCTGGTTAGCTGGAGCCATGAACTCATTCAGCAAAAAGCATACCATGCATGTTGGAGCCGAACGACCAGATCCATCAGGCTTATCCTTTGGACGCCACACCTGCTTTCTCTTGATTCCTGCCTGTTTCAACTCTTGATTCCTCAAGCGCTGAACCCTTCTCTTTTGGCTTCTCCTCAAGCCATGTGGGCACCACTGTCCTTCCTTCCAAATGTATTCACGTTCCTGTTCTTCTTGATCAACCCACTTTTGATCAGCATATCTTTTCCTTGGGTGATCATTGACTTCATTTATTTTTACGCGCCGACCGTCACTAGGATGTATCCTTCCAATTCTTTCATGGACGGATCGGCAATTGACAGTATCCTGCCTATACTCAGTGTACTTGTCACTGCATTCAGGGCAATTTTCAATGTAGGAAGCTTCAAACCCTCATTCCAGCAATGCCTGAAGAACGCACATCTCCAATGTGCACGCTCCTATTCTCATGCATGTTCTTCTAGATTTCTCCTGTGCGCTTCTTCTTCAAACCTCCGTGCCTCCTCCTCGTATTTCTGTTTTTGGTAGCGTTCCTTCTCTTGTTGACGCCGCCACTTGTTAAGGAGGATACGTGTAGTCACCCTGTGTTTGGATTTGGAAGATTCCCCCACTTCAATTTGGCTTCTCAGGATGCGAGGCGCTTCTTTGTGGACTTGTTCCACTGTCACTTGTTGAGCAGGATCAACTAATCCATCCTGCTTTGCTCTTGCTGAAGTTAAGACCTTTACTTTCCCTTTTTCCTCAGCGGTCAGCATGTTAACAGAAAAACCAACCATGTTCTGAGGGAAAGGGTTGCCATCCAACTTCATTTTATTACCGAATTTCAAGTGACCCTCCTGGATAGCCTTCTGGATCCTCATCCTGAAAACCCTGCAATCATTGATGGAGTGAGAGTTCCTGTCATGAAATCCACAATATCTTTTCTCTTTAACTCCATCAGTTCGAAGCATAGAATGCCCTTCTGGCAACTTGATTCGGCCTTCCTTTACAAGGAACTCAAAGAGCTTGTCAGCCTTGGTCACATCAAAGTCATATGTGCCCTTGGCTTGTTTTATCCATCTTTGGTTCACAGTTAGCAGCTCTTTGCCCCACACCATTTCAGCTGCTGCTATCTCCTCATCATCATTAAATTCCCCCGCTTGATCAGCTCTTTCGAGGAATTGGTTATAGATGCCAGCTACATCATTGTGTTTGGCAAATCTGGAGTCTTTCTTGAATCCGTAAGCTTGATTACTCATTAATGACAACCTCTGTGACAGTTGACCAAGATTGTCAAACTCCATGCCGAATAACTTTTACCGAATAGCTCACAACATACCCGCAACAGCCATGTCAACCAATTGATCATCTGGCAGATTCAAAAAGTAGCACATGCCTTTGGTCTCTCTGAACCGTCTGAGAAATTCCATGGGTGTTTCATTGTGCCTCTGTCTCAGGGTGGCCAGATCAATTAGCTTTTTCTCCTTACTGCCACTGAAGTAATGAGCATGGAACTTTTGTTCCACATCCTTCCAGGAACAGATCGATTGAGCAGGCAAAGAAGCAAACCATGTAAAGGCCAGGTCTGTCAATGACAAGGAAAAGTATCTGATCCTGAACGCTTCATCAGCTGAAGCTTCCCCAAGCTGCATCAAGTATCGGGCTATGTGTTCCACAACACTTGTATCATCTTGCCCAGAGAACTTTGTGAAATCTGCAGGAGGTTTCACCCTTGGTGGCAAAGCCACCCTGTGGTACCATTCTGGGAAAGGAGGTGTATAAACTTGCCCCTACATCTTAGGTTTCAGGCCGAATTGATTTTGCAAAACATCAGCCATTTTCTGCACCATAAGATCAACATTAGCATCTTGATTCCCTGGCCTTCCAACAGGTCCATTAAGCATTCCTGCAGCTGCACCATATCCAGGGTTTGGGAAAGCATTGATGGCGCCATAGTCCATGATTTCTGAATACCCCTCACCATACATATTCTTCTGTAGCCTGTTGCTGGCTGGGGCTATCCTATAAGTGGAGTTAGGTGGAACTCCAGAAGAACCGAATGCCAAATCTCCATAAGTGGGCCTGTTGGGCATTGCCTAATAAGGGTTCAACTGTTGGACTGGGCGACCTCCAGTACTTTGTAGAGGCGGCTAGATCAGTTGACTTCCCACGCTTTGCGGAGGTGGTTGGATTGGTTGGCCTCCCATAATTTGCAAAGGCGGCTGAGCACTCGCATCTCGAGCTGGTTGAGCAGCACTTGTTTCTCCAACCTCTACAGTAGATGTTTGAGGCGATACTCGACTGAGTGTCCTCTCCATGCCTGGGCCAAGGACTCCAACCATCATCTGCTTGAACATAGTCAAGAAAGCAGTATGATGTTTGACCATTATGCTTTCCATAATTTGCTGAAAAGCATTCATAGTTTCCTATTGCTCCTCAGCGGTCGTGGTGTCAGGCTCCCCTGGTAGTAGAATCCTTGGCATGTCTGATCTGAGATACGGCACACCACTTCTATTCTTGCCAAATGACATCAAACACTTTTGTTGAAACTGGTCAATGGCATCTTTCAACTGTATCTACTGCTCCGGAGACAGATCATCCATGGTGACATCCATGACGTCATGAATATCAGCCATCTTGAATCAGCTAGAGTGTCCCACCGAGCGTGCCAAAAAGTGTGTTGATGCAAGATCAGCACCTCGTGCCAAGCACACAGCAAGCCGAACGAAGCTGGCTTAAAACACGTGCCGGATCCGAAGCGTGCCAGTCAATTCTCTTGAAAACTAACAAAGGATAAAAAATAGTTAGATAAAACATGGAACATGCCGGGTGGTACCAGACAGTTCCGTATTTACGGCTAGAAAGCCAGTTAAAATGACATATAGCTAAAATAAGCTATCTGTCAGCAGTTTAAATACCATTCGGGAGCTTTAAAACACGAAACCAGGATATAGCCGAATGCATGATGTAAGCATGACAAAAGATCGGTCTCTGTTTAGATAACATTGCTCGCGTATGGCCATGACCAATTTTTGAGGATAAATAATAAATTAAAACAAATAAGGTAAAAGCATGATTATAAATATGAAGTAAACAAGCATGCATAGGCCAAAAGCACTAGTCTACCGCATGTCTAGGTACTTTCAAACCCGTCAAGCATGATAACAAACAAGTGAATCCACCGCATGATACAACTTGTTTGAAACCATGCCACCAACCACAAAGAGATTAATCCACCGCATGATACGATCTAAATATGGAAGGCTAAAAGCACACATTATTTAAAACAAATTTATGAACACGTTTCACTCATGTAGCATTGCCGAATACAGCTGTACAGCCGATCCGGGTTCCGTGGAGAAGGAACATACATTTGAAAAGTCAAAGCTTGAACCCGCAACACGTGACAATCTAGATTGATTTAAATTCGGTTATTGAGAGCACTTGATCCTTTATAATAAACAAAGACTTGAAAGTGGTAAAGCCGAAACTATTCGATCTAGATTGGGCAAAAGAGTGTTACATGAATTTAAACATAAAGAAAAAACTCAAAGCAACATGTGGTAACTTAATGAATCTATTAGATCTTGCCAAATCTAATAGAGCCGATAACTAGCTTCGAGCTAGATCTTAGCCTACCGCATGACTCATGATCCAACAGGAAACCCTCTTGAACCAAGCTTAAATCCACCGCATGATACTAAGCTAGGTAACAAGACTACTTGCATCACGATCTAAATCCACCGCATGATACTAGACATGATACAAGGTTGCTGGTACTCACGGAGGTCGACGGATCGATGGCTCCTCTCGAAGAACTCGACGACTCGATAAAGGACTCGATGTTTGGCACGGGGCCGGTTTTGTTGTGAAGATGTTCGATCCCTATTATAGACATCAAGGGTTTCTATTTATACCCTTGTCCTAACACGACTCCTGGTGGACTACGAGCACAACATTTAATACCTAAATTAATGTTCCGGCGCCAATGTCCATCTTGTACTCGCCATCAACTCGTCCTTTCCTTATATCCGGGCCACGTCATCACGCATTCCCGAAAATTTCCTTTTACGAGCACAAACAGTCCTTTTGCCGAATGATGGGGTATTGCCGGCCGGAAGCATCTTTACCGAATCCTCTGAGGAGATTTTTCCTGTCGAATGGTATTTCATTACCAAACTCGGCCCACAAGTCAGTCCCTTTCCTGTACCAATTTTTGGTGTTAACACGTACGATCCAAAGAGTGTATGAGCTTCACAGCCCTATCATGATCATCGTACGGGAGCACGTGCACATTGGCCCTCATGTTGTTCACCACCACCGTGAACCTCTGAAACAAGGCATCGATGGACTCACCGGGGAGATGAGTGAAGTTCTCGTACTCTCTCCAGTAAGTCGCATACATTCGAGCCTGAACCTGGGCATTCCCAACATGAGCTTCCTTCAACACTAATCAGATTCTACAAGCCAAGCTCTCCGTGTGCACCCGATCGAATTCACGCTGACACAGAGCACAAAACAAGTAGTCGACCGCCTTGTTGTTGGCGTCGAACATGTCCCTCGATCCTGGAGCAAGGAAGTTCATCGGCTGGACATAGCTGTTGTCCACCGTGACATCCCAAAGAATCTGACCCTTTCCGTGGAGGAACGCCGCCATCTGCTTACTCCACATCTGGTAGTTTTTGCCATCGAATTGTGGAGGACCCGAACCCTGTTCCTGCTACGCCATCCTTGGATCTTAGACTGGTTAGAGTCAATCAAGACCCGTAACCGGCTCTGATACTAATTGAAGGACCGATACGGCGAAGAGAGGGGGAGTGAATGGGAGCCGATAAAAATTCTTCTCGAAGGAGATGGAGAATCCAACAAGACGAACACAGCTTCCAACACATGTCTCTGACTCATTACCCGAGTTGGCAAAGCCCACACAGCCACTGGAGTGCTACTAGGCCTAGGAACCAACAAACAACTTTCTGAGCCAAAACTCACCAACACGCACAACGGAAACTTGCACGGCTTGCTGCCTGTGCTGCACCGGTCATACCGATGGCTTGCGCCGGTCAGACCGGTGGACAGAGCCGATCAGGCCGGTGGCTACAGCAGCCGCACAACAAGTGTTCCAGAGAGCCTCGGTGACTTCTCTAGGCCCTGGAACAAGAACACTCCCAAACACAACCTGCACGAAAGAAAACCCTAAAAAAGCCTAGCAAAACAACTCCAAACAGACCAAGAACAGACCAGCAGCACCACGACCCAAAGACACACAAGTCAAGCAGTTTACCCGAGGCAAATCCAACAAGTGGCATACACCAGTCAGACTGGTCACACACACCGGTTAGACCGGTCAAGCCTGGGCAGCTGGGGATGAACAACACCCGTGGGTCAACTCCCCCAAATCCAAACCTCGATCTCCCGAATCGCTCCACGGACTTGTGCAAGACTTTGGGTATAGTAGGAACACCTCGTGGGGAGTCCATAGCCAAGTTATTATCCACCAAAACTCACCAAATCAAGAGGAATTGAAGAAATCGCACCAAGAACTCCTCTAACCCTAGAGCACAAAAACCTCAAAATCGAGCCCCTTAACTCACGGATTTGGGAAGGGAATCAAAGGGAAAAGTACCACGAAGGGTTCACACATACATCCCCCACCAAATCCCCAAGAGCAAGGTCCCGAAAACACACCAAGAAAATCACCAAGAGAGGGCTCTAAAAATCACCACCAAGAACAAATGGGAACAACACAACCAAGCCTTGAGGAACCACGCCGAATCATCTATACATACCAAAGAGGTTCATACAAGGTCTAGCTTGCCGCCGGATCATCCAACCCTCTCACAAGATCTCACCATGAAGCTCTCAAGGTAGTCCTATGGAAATCCTAAGAAAATAGGAAGGGAAAATAGGAAAGCAAACGAACTAGGGTTCCAAGAGATGGCAACCGAAAGTCTAAAATACTCTTACTAGCTAATTAGGGATACATGCCCCTCGAGGGCGAATTCGGAAGTCTTTGTCATCGCTCTATCAGACGGATGCCCGGCGACCGCAACCTGCTTAACCTCGACGCAAGCCTTGCGATCTCGACGCGTGTCCTCCGCTTTGAAGTCTCCGGACTGCGTGGTCGCACACCGGTCAGACCGGTGCTCCCCACCGGTCAGACTGGTACCCACCGGTCGGACCGTCGGACTCACCGGTCGGGCCGGTGCGGAGGCTGCCGCATCTCCGTCTTCGGTTCTTCGGTCTTGGCTTTGTGGATCAACCAAGGAACCCAGTGGTTTTCTGGTGAACCACCGGAAACCCCGCGAACTCGGTGTAGCCTCCGCCAATCTCCACTCATGACTCGACTCCCATGCAGTCCCAGCTCGACCTTAGTTTTAAGGCTCAACTAAGAAACCGTCCATGACTTCATCTTGTTGTTCATGCCACCATGCGGCCCACACTTGACTCCGCTGGCCACCGGGTCCCTCGAATGAAGCGTACTTGTCTTCTCCACACCTGGAGGCCTCACCGGTGATGACCTTTTGCGCTTGTTCTTCACCTGCACCGACACCAGTCAAGCCGCAACTGCACCTGGAATACTTAGCCAAGAATCAGTTCACACAACGTTGTCAATCACTTATCACACTAGGAAGCGACCATCCACCGGTCCTCGAACTACGCATGGTCGGGTTCGAGCGACCCAGTGGCTAGTAGGGTCAAGTGTGGGCTACATGGTGGCAAGAACGGAAAGTTGAAGTCGTGGACTGTTTCTTGGTTGAGCCTCAAAGCCAGGATCGAGCCGGGACTTCATGGGGGCCAAGTCATGAGTGGAGATTGGCAGAGGCCACTCCAAGTTCGCGGGGTTTCCAGTGGTTCACCAGAGAACCACTAGGTTCCTTGGTTGATCCACAAAGCCAAGACCGAAGACCGAATGCAGCAGCATCGGACTAGTCTGACCAGTGGGTACCGATCTGACAGGTGGAGGACACTAGCTGACTGGTGTGCGACGACGTAGTCTGGAGACTTTGAAGCGGAGGACACACGTCGGGATCACATGGTGTGCGTCGAGGCTACGCAAGTTGCTGTCGCCGGGCATCCATTTGATGGCGCGATGATGAAGATTCCCAAAGTGATCCTCGCGGGTGTGTATCCTAGTGTTAGGCTTTAGTGGTGGTTTCATCTTTTGGTTGCCTCCATATAACCCAAGTGGTGAGAGGATGGTGGCCATCTCTTGGAACCCTAGCTCATTTTGGTTTGTTGTTTTCCTCTTCCATTTTCCTTTGGAATTTCTAGGACTAGCTTGAGAGCTTCATGGTGAGATCTAGTGAGAGGGAAGGATGATTGGGAGGCAAGGTAGACCTTGTATGAACCTTCATGGTATGTATAGATGATTCGACATGGTTCCTCAAGGCTTTGGTGTGTCTCTCCCGTTTTCCCTTTTTGGTGATTTTCGGAGCCTTTTCTTGGCGATTTTCTTATGGCGGATTCGAGACCTTTCTCTTTGGGATTTGGCGGGTGGTGTAGGCTTGAACCCTTCGTAGTTCTTTTCCCTTTGATTCCTCTCCCAAATCCGTGAGCAAATGGGCTCGCTTTTAGGGTTCTCTCCTCTCTAGGATTAGCGGCGTTCTTGGTGGGATTTCTTCGATTCCTCTTGATTTATTAGCAAGTTTTGGTGGACCAAATCTTGGCTATGGAGTGCCCATGCAGTGTTGCTACTTTCCCCAAAGTCTTGTGCGAATCCGTGGAGCGAATCGGGAGATCGAGATTTGGATTTGGGGGAGTTGACACGCGGGTCGTTGTTCATCTCGAGCTGCCCAGCCTGACCAGCGCAGACCCTTTGTGGGATTTGTCTCGGGTGAATTGTCTGGTTTGTGTGTTTTTGACCCGTGGTGCTGTTGGTCAATACTTTGCAGGTTTTGTGGAGTTTTGCTAGGCTATGTGTAGAATTTTCTTCCCTTGCAGGTTGTGTTTTGGATGTGGTTTGATTCCAGGGCCTAGAGGAGTCACTGAGGCTTCTCAGAACATTTTCCGTGTGGCTATTTGTAGCCATCGGCTTGACCAGCCATGTCCACCAGTCTGACCGGTGTCACCGGTTTGACTGGCGCAGGCCATCGGTTTGACCGGTGTAGCACAGGCAGCAAGCCGTGCAGAATTCCGCTGTGCGTTTGGTGTGTTTAGGTTCAGAAGGTTGTTGCGTTGGTTCCTAGGACCAGTAGAACTCTAGTGGCTACGTGGTCTTGGCCAACTTGGGTAGTTGAGTCGGAGACATGATTCAGTTAGTTGTGTTCATCTTTTGGAGTAGCCATCTCCTTCAAGAAGAATTTTTATCGGCTCCCATTCACTCCCCCCTCACCAGTTGCCAGTTCGGTCCTTCAAGACTTTAATCAAACATCGAAAACAAATTAATTTGTCGAAACAAATGATCAGAGCCGAAACCAATTAAATTAGTGTAAACTGGTTGACATGTGGGCCATGAGGAACATGGACCCCACCAACAAGGCAAGCTGATTCTTTACACATTTGTTCTTATTCTCTCCTTCGTTATCCTTTTGTTGCCTATCCTTTCTCTATCCATCGACTCCGGTAGCTTCCTTCCCTACCATTTCGTCATCTCCAACTCTCCATCCGCTTCTAGTTCCTGTTCTTCTCCATCACGGTGCAGCAGCCTCTAGTTATTCCTCACCGTTGTGTGCTGGGTTTATTCCCCATAAAAAATTGATGGTATGAGAGCACAATATATAGGTGGGGGCAATCCTCATCCATCATACTAGTCCTTTGAGCTAGGTTAGGCTCAAGACCTTGTTGTGGACTCCGGTATACCGAGGCCTGGTGAGGCGCCAGCTCGTGGGTATAGCAGGCTGGGTTGGATTCCGCTGCATACTCTAACAAGTAGTATTAGAGTCGAAGGTCGGAAAAACCTGGGAAAACATTTCCAGGATCACATGGTGATGAGGGAGCCCATGAACATCTCCAGAGGGTCACACAGTTGGTTGTGACTGAAGAGTTGGACTTAGGGCTGGGGCATGGATAACATCTTCGGAAGATCACACGGATGGTTGTGATGGAAGAGGCCTAATGTGTGACGGGGGAGATTGTTGGGTTTAGTCCCACATCTGAAATTGATGGTGGGGGGGTACAACATATAGGTAGGGGGCAGTCCTCACCCATTAGGGGCTAGTCTTTCGGGTTGAGTTAGGCCTAAAGGCTTGTTGTTGTGGGCTCCGGTGGGCCTAAGGTCTATTGGGGTGCCGACTTGTGGGTATAGCGGGTGGGCCTCCGCCACTCTAACACTGCGTCTTCAGCCAAAAGGTAATAAGAGATGTGGGCTTGATAGCTTGAGCAAGGTGCGGCTTCAGTGTTGCCATGTTTGATGAAATGCCTTTTTCCATCTCTCGTGCCTCACCCTCTCTCCATAGTCTCCATTTTATCACTCACTCACTCTTCCATCTCTCATGCCTCACCCTCTCTCCATAGTGTCCATTTTCTTAATCACTCACTCGCGCGTGCACATGTTTGTCGCTTTCGAGAAAAATTGGGGTCAGAGTAGATGTTTTCATCACTATGTAAAAACCAAAGAAATAAGACACCATCATTGGAGACGCGTTTTTAAAACACGACTCCAATGAGACATTGGAGACGCGGGTTGTTAACCCGTGTCTTCGGCAACACTACCAAAAGCGTCGGTGGCTAATGCGCGTCTCCTATACTCATAGAAAGGAGACACATTTTCCCTACATGCGTCTCCTTTCGCTTTGACCTCTATAGGAGACGCGGATTGAAAAATATGCGTCTCCTTTGTTTTTGGACAAAGGAGTTGTGTTTCTAACTAAAAGCATCTCTAATTTAGTAGAGAGCATCAGAGACCCATGATTCGCAAAACGCATCTCTATTTTGTTAAGTAAAGGAGACGCATGTTCCTGAAAAAGCGTCTCCAATGAACTAGAGAGCATCGAAGACGCGTTGGTTGCAAAACGTGTCTCCTTTATAGGTCAGAATAGGAGATGCGGCCTTATAAAACGCATCTCAGGTTAAGTAGACATCATCGAAGACACATTGTTTTACACACGTCTCCTTTGTCTGACCACAAAGGAGACACTTTTCTGTTAGACACATCTCCTTTTATGGAAAATACAACTGAGGACCATGTGTGGTTCGAGGACCGGTGGATGGTCGCTTCCTTGTGTGATGAGTGATTGACAACGTTGTGTGGACTGATTCTTGGCTAAGTATTGCAGGTGCAGGTTGCGGCTTGACTGGTGTTGGTGCAGGTGAAGAACAAGCGCGAAAGGTCGTCGTCGATGAGGCCTCCAGGTGTGGACAAGACAAGTAGGCTTCGTTCGAGGGACCCAGTGGCCAGCGGGGTCAAGTGCAGGCCGCATGGTGGCATGAAACAGCAAGATGAAGTCGTGGACGGTTTCTTGGTTGAGCCTCAAAAGCAAGGTCGAGCCGGGACTACATGGGAGCCGAGTCATGAGTGGCAATTGGCGGAGGCTACACCGAGTTCGCGGGGTTTCCGGTGGTTCACCAGAAAACCACTGGGTTCCTTGGTTGATCCTGTTAACACCAAAATTTGGTACAGGAAGGAGTCTGACTTGTGGGCCCAGTTTGGTAGAAAAACCGTCCGGGAGAAGGAAGGTTTCTTCAAAAAGATTCGGCAGAGAAGCTTGCGGTCGGCAATTGCTTCCGTTCGGCAAAGGGACTGTTTGTGCTGATTTTGCGGGATTGAATGATGACGTGGCCCGAGCGGAAGGGACGAATGGATGGATAAGCATTCGTGTTTGGGCGATAAGTTAGGTATCAAATATTGTACGCGTAGTCCTCCAGGAGTCATGCAACAACATGGTATAAATATGAACCTTGGTTGTATGTAATTGTATTCGAAACATTCTCATAACAAACCAGCTTTACGCCAAACCCTTGAGTCCTTTGTCGTGTCGTTGAGTTCTTCGAGAGGGTTCATCGATCCGTCGACCTCCGTAAGCACTAGCAACCTTGTATCATGTCTAGTATCATGCGGTGGATTTAGATCGTGATGCAAGTAGTCTTGTTACCATGCTTAGTATCATACGGTAGATTCAAGCTTGGTTCAAGAGGATCTCTTGTTAGGTCATGAGCCATGTGGTGGGCTAAGATCTAGCTTGAAGCTAGTTATCGGCTCTATTAGATTTTAGCAAGATCTAATAGATTCATTAAGTTACCATGTCTTGCTTTGAGTTTTTACTTTATGTTTAAATTCATGTAACACTCTTTTGCCCAATTTAGATTGATTTGGATCGGCTTTATCTTGTTTTGTGATCTTTACATCGCACGTTCATATCTTGCTTAAAAGGGCACATGGATCACGTGTTCGTTAAATAGCCGAAACCGAACCAATCTAGGTTGTTACATGTTGCGGGTTCAAGCTTGTTAAATTTGTGTAAATCTTGACAGAACCAGGTATCATGCGGTAGATGCAGGTTTTTGGGTTGTTTTAGAGCTGATCATTCGGTGGATTAGATCTTTAATTCAATTTGGTATATTTATCATCTTTGGCAATGTTTGTTTCTTCTCCATGGATCCCGATTCGGCTGTTCAGCTGTATTCGGTTATGCTTTCACGAGTAAAACGTGCTTATAAGTTATGTCTTAATCATTGTGTGCTTTTAGCTTTCCATATTTAGATTGTATCATGCGGTGGATAGATCTATTTGTGGTCAGTGGCGTGACTTTCAAACAAGTTGTATCATGCGTTGGATAAGCTTGTTTGGCATCATGCTTGACAGGTTTAAAGTACCTAGACATGCGGTAGACTAGTGCTTTGGGCCTTTGCATGCTTGGTTTATTACATATTTATGATCATGCTTTACCTTATTTATTGTTTATTGTTATCTATCCTCGAGGATCAGTCATGGCTTTGTGCACGTGCATTTTTGTTCAAATAAAGACCGATCTATCGTCATGCTTGCGTCATTCGTTCGGCTATGTTCTGTTTTACGTTTTAAAGTTCCCGAATGGTTTCTAGTTTGCTGGCAGATAGCTTATCGTAGCTATATATCATCTCACATGGCTTTATAGCCGTAAATATGGAACTGTCTGGTACCACCCGGCAAGTTCCAAGCTTTGGAATTCAACTACTTTGTTGTTTGTTAATTTTCAGGGGAAATTGATTGGCACGTCTTGGAATCTGTTCGCGTGTGAAGCTAGCTTGTTCGGCTTGCTGTGTGCTTGACGTAGGGTGCAAATTTTGCGTCAACACACTTTTTGGCACGCCCAGTGGGACACTACAACCGAAATCAAGATGCCTGAAATCGGTGATATCCTGGACGTCACCATTGAGGATCTTTCTCCGGAGCAACTACAACAGCTGAAAGACGCTACAGATCAGTTTCAGTTAAAGTGCTTGATGTCATTCAAGAAGAATAGAAGCGGCGTCCCATATCTCAAGAATGAGATGCCCAGGGTTCTGCTGTCAGGTGAGACCGACGCCACAACCCTTCAAGAGAAGGAAGAATGTATGCAAGCGTTTCGGGATGCTGCGGACGCTGTGCTAAGTAGGCATCACAAGGCTTTCCTAAGCATGTTCAAGCAAATGATGGTGGGCATGTTTGGCCCAGGCATGGAACAAGTGTTCAGTCGAGTATCCCCTCAGGGGTATTATGCAGAGATTAGGGAGTCTAGCTCCGCTCAGCCAGTGGGAACTCAACAACCATTGCAGGGCCAGCCAACGCAGCCTCCTCCACAAAGCATTGGGGGACAACCGGATCAGCCGCCTCCACATAGCGCTGGAAATCAGCCAGTGCAACCTCCTCTGCGAGCTGCAGGAGGACAGCCAGTCCAGCCACCCCTGCAAGGCAGTACAGGTCAACCTGTCCAACAGCCAAATCCATATCAGCCCACGTATGGGGAGATGGCGTTCGGCTCAGCTGGAGTACCACCCAATTCGACCTACAAGATTGCCCCAGCCAGCAATAGGTTGCAGAAGAACTTGTATGGTGGAGGTTACCACGAAGTCATGGACTATGGTGCCATCGACGCTCTCCCGAATCCTGGGTACAGCGCAGTTGCAGGAGTGCAGGAAGATGATATTCTGGTTCAGAAGATGGCCAATATGATGCAAAATCAATTAGGCCTCAAGCCTAAAATGCAAGGACCAGCCTACACGCCTCCTTTCCCAGAATGGTACTACAGAGTGATCCTGCCCCCAAGGGTGAAGCCTCCAACGGAGTTTACAAAGTTTTCTAGGCAGGATGATACGAGCACGGTGGAGCACATTGCTCGTTATCTGATGCAGCTTGGAGAGGCCACAGCTGATGAGGCATTCAGGGTTAGGTACTTCCCCTTGTCACTGACGGGCTCGGCGTTCCAGTGGTTCACTTCCTTACCTCCCAAGTCAGTTGGCACCTGGAGGGAGTTGGAGAAAAAGTTTCACGCCCATTACTTCAGCGGTAGCACGGAGAAGAAGCTAATCGACCTGACCACCTTAAAACAGAGGCACAATGAGACGCCTCTGGAATTCCTCAGGAGATTCAGAGAGGTCAAGGGCATGTGTTTCTCGTTGACTCTACCAGACGATCAGCTGGCTGATATGGCCGTTGCAGGAATGTTGTCGGCCGTGCGGGAAAAGTTGTTTGGTATGGAGTTTGACAACCTGGGCCAACTGTCTCAAAAGCTGTCATTGATGAGCAACCAGGACTACATGTTCAAAAAGGATACCAAGTTCAACAAGCATCACGACATAGCCGACATCTACAATTAGTTCCTTGAGAAGGCCGACCAGATGGGGGATTCAGATGATGAAGAGGAAGTGGCCGCCGCTGAGATCATGTGGGGCAAGGAACCTTTAACGATGAATCAGCATTGGATTAAACAAACCAAGGGCACATACGACTTCGACGTCACCAAGGCTTATAAACTTTTTGAGTTCTTGGTAAAGGAAGGTCGAATCAAGTTGCCTGAAGGGCATTCCATGCTTCGGCCCGATGGAGTAAAAGAGAAACGTTACCGTGGCTTCCATGACGAAATTCTCACTCCATCAATGACCGGGGTCTTCGGGATGAGGATCCAAAGGGCCGTCCGGAGGGGCACACGAAGTTTGACAATAAAATGAAACTGGATGGCCACCCTTTCCCTCAGAATATGATCGGCTTTTCTGTTAACATGGTGACTGCCGAAGAGAAGGGAAAGGTCAAGGTCCTGACGTCAGCTAGAGCAAAGCAAGATGGAGCAGTGGATCCGGCACGGCAAGTGACGTTGGAGCAGGTTCATGGAGAAGCCCCTCGTGTTCTCAAAAGCCATATTGAAGTTGGGGAATCATCCAGGGCCAAACCCAGGGTCACTACGCGCATCCTCCTCAACAAGTGGCAGCGTCAGCTAGAGAAAGAATGCTACCAGAAGCGAAGACACGAGGAGGAGAGGTGCAGGTCTGAGGAAGAGGCACACAGGAAAGAACTGGAGCAGTACACGCGGGAACAAGAGCGTGCACATTGGGGGTGCGCATTCTTCAGGCACTGCTGGAATGAGGGCTTAAAACTTCCCACATTGAGAAACTGCCCTGAGTGCAGTGACAAGTACTTTGAGTATAGGCAGGAGACTGTCAATCGCTGATCCGTCCATGAAAGAATTGGAAGGATACATCCTAGTGACGATCGGCGTCAAAAAATAATTGAGGTCATTGATCACCCCAGAAAGAGGCAAGCTGATCAGAGATGGGCTGATCAAGAAGAAGAGGAACACGAATACATCTGGCAAGAAGGACAGTGGTGCCCGCCTAGCTTGAGGAAGAGCCAAAAAAAGGGTTCAGCGCTTGACGAACCGTGAATTGAGGCAGGCAAGGATCCAGAAGAAACAAGTGTGGCGCCCAAAGGACAAGCCTGAAGGATCGGGTCGTTCGGCTCCAGCGTGTATGGTATACTTTTTGCCGAATGAGTTTATGGCTCCCGCTAATCAAGTTGTGCAGGAAGAAACGTCCCTGGATGTCAATGATGATGAACAGCTTGGAGGACTGATGGCGCGACTGGTATTAGCCAAGCAAGCCACCTTTGACAAACCGGCCAAGAATCGACACATGAGGCCATTATACTTGAAGGGATACGTCAATGGCAAGCCATTGACTAAGATGTTTGTTGATGGCGGGGCTGCGGTCAACGTGATGCCGTACGCTACCTTCAGGAAGCTTGGCATGGGCCCTGGAGATTTAACGCCGACGAGCATAATTCTGAACGTTTTCGCCGGGAATCCTTCAGATACCAAGGGGTGTGTCCACATGGACTTGATGATTGGGTCCAAGACATTACTCACGACCTTCTTTGTCATCGAAAGCAAAGGATCCTATAGTCTCCGCGCTTGGGCGGGGCCCGGATCCACGCCAATCGTTGCATCCCATCTACCATGCATCGGCGGCTCATTCAATGGGTAGATGACGATATTGAGGTGGTCCAAGCGGATGACTCGGTGAGCGTTGCAAACGTGGAACCAGCTTTACGGGAATATCAAGGAATCGATTTTTTCTCGGGGGGAAGGCGGGGAGAAGGTCTGTTGAGCTCGTCGGTAGTGATCAACAGCCGATTCAAGCAGTCGGCTCTTATAGCAATTTTTAATGGACAATCCAGTTGATGGAACTGATGACAAGTTAGGGCGAGGATTCATGTCGGCTGACAAATTGGAGGAAATTGATATTGGAAACGATGATAAGTCAAGGCCGACATTTATCAGTGCTAATTTGGAACCAAGTTTCAGAGAAGAGTTAATCAAGCTGCTAAAAGAATATAAGGAATGCTTCGCTTGGATTATTCGGAGATGCCTGGTTTGGATCATTCCATTGTTGAGCATCGGTTGCCAATCAAGTCTGGTTTTAAACCATATAAGCAACCTCCCCGGAAAATTTACAAAGACGAGGTATTGGCCGACGTGAAGAAAGAAGTTGAGTGATTACTTGATGCAAACTTCATTCGGCCATGCAGGTATGCAGAGTGGATCTCTAACATCGTCCCTGTCTACAAGAAAAATGGAAAGATGAGGGTTTGCATAGATTTCAGGGATTTAAATAGTGCCACTCCTATGGATGGGTACCCAATGCCTATTGCCGATTTGTTGGTTGATGCTGCCGCTGGACATAAAGTTATCAGCTTCATGGATGGTAATGTAGGGTACAACCAAATTTTCATGGCGATAGAAGATATATCGAAGACGACCTTCGGATGTCCCGATCATATAGGCTTTGTTTGAGTGGATAGTCATGACATTTGGTTTGAAAAATGCCGGTGCAACTTATCAACGAGCCATGAATTATATCTTTCATGAGTTGATCGGCAAAATTGTTGAAATTTACATTGATGATGTCGTGATCAAATCTTTGAATCATGACTCACACTTGGAGGACGTGAAGAGAACTTTGGAATGCACCCGAAAGCATGGTTTGAAGATGAATCCAAACAAATGCGCTTTTGGAGTATCAACTGGAGAATTCTTGGGATTCCTGGTACCCAAAGGGGGGATTGAAGTTGGCAAGAAAAGCATGAAAGCTATCGATGAAGTTGTCCCTCCAACCAATCTCAAGGAGTTGCAATCACTGCTTGGCAAGATTAATTTTGTGAGAAGGTTCATTTCAAATCTATCGCAAAAGGTTTTGCCCTTTTCTCCATTGTTGAAGCTTAAGAAGGATGAGAAGTTCATATGGGGTGACGAACAACAAAAGGCTTTCGATGAGATAAAGCGGTACATGAAGGAACCACCAGTACTGGTGCCTCCACAGTTGAACAAGCCTTTCAAGTTGTACGTGGTGACCGATACCCAAACCATTGGATCGGCCCTTATTCAAGAATTTGAAGGAAAGGAGCGGGTATTAGCGTACCTTAGCCAAAAATTACTTGATCTTGAGACCGATTATTCGGTACCGAGAGAAGTTGTGCCTCTGTGTGTACTACTCGTGTACAAAATTTCGGCACTACTTGTTGAATGCCGAATGCGTTGTATGCTCCAAGTTTGATGTAATAAAACATATGTTATCTATGCCAATTTTGAATGGCGGGATTAGCAAGTGGATCTTAGCTTTGTCGAGTTTGAGTTGAAGTTTGAATCGGCAAAAGCTATAAAAGGTCAGATTATTGCCGATTTTATAACTGAGCATCGTGATCCATCGATTGATTTGCTTGAAATTACTCCTTGGGCTTTGTTCTTTGATGGATCATCATGTGGTAAAGGTGGGGGAGTAGGGATTCTATTAATTTCACCCAGGGGTGAGATGTTTGAGTTTGCTATCCCTATCCGACCTTGTTACAAATAATCAAGCCGAGTATGAGGCATTGCTTCGAGGGCTTCAATATTTAAGAGAAGATTTGGGGCTGTTTCGGTTGAGGTTTATGGAGATTCGAGTTAGTTATAATGCAATTGAACGGCCAATATGAGTGCAAAAGTGATGCCCCGAGGAATTACTATGAGGAATGCGAGAGAGATCTTAAAGAGTTTTCAATTGGTAATTCTACAAAGACATTCCTAGGGAACACAATGAAGAGGCAAACAGGTTGGCTCAAAGTGCTTCGAGCTATAGAGAAAATCAAGAAGCGTTTGCCATGGAGGTATGTGCTTTGGGAATGGATCTTGCAGAGGATGATTGGAGAAAGGAAATCGTTGATTATTTCGAAGATCCATCCCGAAAAGTTTCTAGGAAGCTTAGGTACAAAGCCATAAAATTTGTTCTTCTGGATGGAAGTCTATTCTACAAATCATTGGATGGGGTGTTGTTGTGATGCCTGGGTCCAGAAGAAGCAAAGAATATGATGAGTGAGGTGCATGATGGGATATGTGGAGCACATCAATCGGCCTATCGTATGAAATGGGTTATCAGACAAGCTGGATGCTTTTGGCCGACGATGTTGGAGGATTGCTTTGAGTATTACAAGGGATGTCAGGACTGTCAGAAGTTTGGAAATATTCAAAGAGTTCCCGCATCGACACTAAATCCCATTATCAAGCCATGGCCATTCGAGGGTGGGGTATAGACTTGATTGGCCGCATTAACCCACCATCTAGCAAGGGGCATAAATTTGTGTTTTTAGCAACAGATTACTTCACCAAATGGGTTGAGGCAATTCCACCGAAGAAGGTAACATCGGAGAACATGGTTGAGTTTGTCTAAGAACACATCATTTATCGGTTTGGAATCCCTCAAACAATCACAATTGATCAAGGAGCCCAGTTTGTGTCCTTGGAGTTCAGGGAGTTTGCTGAAAGCATGGAGATCAAATTGTTCAATTCTTCTCCCTATTATGCCCAAGCTAATGGTCAGGAAGAGGCTTCTAACAAGATCATGATCAGGCTTATACAAAAGAAGATCGACCAGAAGCCAAAGAGGTGGCATTCGGTACTCAATGAAGCGTTATGGGCTTACCGAATGGCTCCTCGTGGAGCTACAAAAATGTCTCCTTATGAATTGATTTATGGACACCACGCTGTTTTACCATGGGAAATGCAATCAGATTCTAGGAGAGTGGTTTTACAAAAAGGCTTAAGCTCCAAAGATTACAGTGGCTTAATGATGGATGAGCTAGAGGACTTGCACATGATTCATCTTAGAGCCCTCGAAAATATCGAAAAGAACAAGCTGCGAGTTGCTAAATATTACAACAAGAAAGTAAAAGTCGGGCAATTTGCAGAAGGGGATTTGGTTTGGAAAGCTTTACTACCGATTGGAACCAAATACAGTGAATTCGGCAAATGGTCCCCAAACTGGGAGGGACCTTTTCGGGTGGTCAGATGCGTGCCCTGTAATGCCTACATGTTGAAAACTTTACTAGGAGAGGAATTTTCTGCTGCAATAAATGGAAGATATTTGAAAAAATATTATCCTAGTATTGAAATTGATCGTTGATCACAAGCATTGGGATTACAGGCATTTGATACAGAAACAGCCGGCGTTCCAAGCCGCCTTTAGAACAAAAAAATCCTAAACAGGGAAAATGGCTAGTACTCAGATGTATTGCCCTTAGCATGAAACTACATTACAAATGCTTCTTGCAGGTTTATATCTAACAACCCAGTTGCTCAAGACTACGAAGGGGTGGGAAGCAGAAGGCCTGGCGTAAGAAGCAAAAGTATGCTTCAATCATTTTTTCTTTGCTTCTTCAGCTCCTCCCTCTTCGGTTGTTCCGGGACCACCGTAACGGCAACTTGGAAGGCGTGGGGATGACCATGGCTTGCTTGCCTCCATCAAGCCGTCCCAAGCCGCTTTCGGAGTTCTTGTACATGTCGAAACATCTAGGACGGAGGAATAGTTGTTAGAGACGAGAGATCCGGGTGGAAGCATGTAGTCAAGATGAAGATGGAAATGTTTACCTTCTACCAACGCCTCCAAAGCCATGCGACGTTCGCGTTCGGCCCGGCGACGAACGGTGATGTCCGGAGGTCATGCTCCAGATGCCGAACGCGGCGGCGTAACTGGTGGTTGGTCCTTTGCTCTGGAGTGGCGTCCTCTGCTTCGAGCGAGGAGTCAGAGGAGATGTATTCAGGCATTTCTTCGGTCCCAAAGATTTCTTCAGGAAGCAAATCAAGGCTGAAGAGAACAAGGGGGGGGGGGGGGGGTAAAACACGAAATCACACACAAAAGCAAGAAGCAAGTTAGAGGAAAAACTCACTCTCGAATGGTACGCTTCTTTGGGGTGCTGTCCTCCTTGGGTTGCTTGCTTTTGTCCATGGCCTTGGGGTTTTCTCTTCTGGAGCAGGGGAGAAGATGAGAAGTGATGGATGAGTGTGCGAGTGGATTTGCAGGGCATCCCAGCAGGCTATTTTATTGACTGAGAGAGTGCATTAGGAGTGATGACTTGTTGGCGTGCGTTACTGGAATACCAAGCGGCAGGGTTTTCCTCCCGAATGCAAAGGGTTTACATTGAACAGTGCTTATGGATTCCTAAATTGAGGATTTTCTGTGGGTTTTGCACCAAGGGGCATCCGTTTTCACGTGTTCGGCTCAAGCAAGTTCCCGAATGCGCTTAAGGAAAAAAAGACTCGCAGTTGCAAACACGGAGGAATCATCACAATACAAGCATGGAAATTGAAAGTTCTTTATTTATTGCCAAAAATCAAACATCCCTAGTACAATCTAATCAAAGAGCCTATTTAGCACAGATGGGGATTAGTGAGTTCGGCAATGGCGTCGCCGTGGCCGTCGAGGCGCTCCAAGATGACCTCGATCTCGTCGATGTCCTCTGGTGCGCCGCCCTGGAAGCCGCGCGGCCGGATGGAGTAGTCGACGCCAGTGTGCGTCGCCATGGCGGCCAAGCCCAAAGTGGTGCCCGGTGGATGCCGTGAGTAGCCACCTCGTCCACGCGGTTTTCCACCTGCGGCAAGGCGTTCCGCCGGCGTGTCTCCACGAGCGTTCACCTTGACAACCAATTGCTCCACCGGCATTTTCGGTGGTTGAGCTCGGCGTCACGGCCGCAAAGTGCAAGGTGATGGTGCTTAGTATCAAAGCCGATTGGATTTGGGAGCAATTCAAGGGCCGTACCGTTGATGGTTGCCGGCGGTACCGCTTGCGCTGGTCCTCCCTCTCCAATTCGGCGATGCCATCCTTCTTGGAGACGTCTTCCAGCTCGCGCTGGGCCACCTCAAGCTCCGCCTTGAACCGGAGGGCGTCAAGTTCCCCGTAGGGCACGGGGGAGTGGTGGTCAGACTCCGAGGAGTCGTCCGGCTGAGGTTGATTGGCCGATGCAGAGGACGGGTTCCATTGAATAAGCCTGAAACAAAGAGGATCGTCAGAAACAAAGATAAATCTAAGACAAGTCGTGAAGAAAAGTTGGCGATCATTGCCTCCGACGTGTGCTGGCGCGGCTCCCTTCCGCCTCGTCGGTGGCGCGGCGCCTGTAGTTGTTGTCCACCATGGTTCTTGGGGCTGCGCTGGTGATTTGGAAAAGAAAGCTTGAGGTTGGCAAAGATTTGAAGGCTAAAGGCTTGGTAAAGAGCTGGGGGCACCTACGGTTTTATTTATAGGCCTGGTGAAAAAGATCATGGCCTCAGGTCGTGGCGCGTATCCCGAAAAACTTGGAAGGTGGATCGGTTTCCATGACTGATTCACCGTCGGGTCGTTTGGGATTCAAAGCTGAGTCGTATTCGGTTGACTGGCTCGACTAAGTTGCAGTTGGGGTGCCGTTCGGGTATGGCACTATTTGACTACTATTTACCGAATGGATCGTTTAGAGTTGCAATCGATGTCAGGCAAAGAAAAGGAAAGCGAACTTATAAAAGGCAAATGTTACGAGAACGGTTAATTTGGTTACACATTGCTCAGTACAGTTAAATGTTTAAATATTTTGCGATTACATTGGAGGCATTTGATATTGTTTGATGGATATTCTTGATCCGTTCTTGGTAATCATTCTGAGAATTGGACAGGACGGTGAGCTCTGCATCGCACTGATTCACTTCAGTTATGGCCGATGATGCTTCCTCTTGGGTTTTTTCTATCAGTACAGGAAGTTCGGCTATTTTCTTGTCGTTAGCTTCTATTTCAGCTGATAAGTTCTTCAAGTCTTCCTCCAATGCAGCTCTTCTGGCAATTTTCAATTCGCGAGTAGCTTGCAGATTGGCCAACATTCCCTTGTGGTTCTCAGTTTGGGTTTGTGCTCCCTTCGCAGCTTGTTCAGCTTTGGCTTTCTTTTGCTCAACAGTTGGTCGGGTAGACACACTTTTCAAGGCTCGCCTTATTGCCACATAATGAATATCTAGACCAGAGATGGGCTCCAACGAAGTTTTGATGTCCTCAGGGAGCTTTTGACTGATGAGCTCAAGCATCCCTTCGAAATAATCAACATCTCTGATTTGGTCTCGAGCATCCTTTTGTAGCTAGACGAAGATTTCTTTGAGCCTTGCTTGGATTTCTTCTGATAGGGCCTGAGTTCTTCCTTCTCCTGTTTCGGCAGCTGGATCATTCACCACTAATGGGCTTCGTGATGATGGAGTTTGATCCTGAAAGGGTAACATTGCTGAGTCAGGAGTGGTTCATTGAAAAAAAAGATAACGGAGTTGAGTGCATGTGCTTACCTCATGCCTGATTTCGTGAACTGGGGCAAGATTTTGTTCAGGTTCAGGGGGAATTTCTTGGGGTACTGATGGAAGAGGAGTTTGAGGAGCTCCTGGCAAAGCTGAGGCTTCTGCTTAAGAGGGTGCTGGTGCAGTCTCTGGCAGATTTGAAGCTTCTGGCTGAGGAGAAGGTGGATTTACCTCTGTTAAGATTGGGGTTTCTGCCTGGCCAATAGGGGATTGAACCCTTAAAGGGCTTGAAGCCTCTGGTTGGATTGAAGGGTTCATCTCTGGTGAAGCTGGCACCTCTGTTTGAGCAGGGGGTGACTGGGTCCCTGATGAAGATAAGATCTCTACTTGAGCAGAAGATGGCTCAGCTCTTGGTGAACTTGCATGTTGAGGAACAGGGGTATCCACAGGGTGATTCACCAGTGTTTCTTCTGCGTATACCAGATTAAGGGTAAATGCTAGTGTGGGTATTAATCTTTGAAGAGAAAGTGATAAAGGTCATACCAGTGGATGAAGCATTAGCAGGTTCTGATACTGATGATTGCTGGATTCTAGTCTGAAATTGCACAAGGTGAAATTTGTCAGAAACAAGAGTAATCTGGTGATAAAAAAAGGGGAAGTCTTACCTCAACAGGAACCTTCTTGGTGGTTCTTTTCCTCTTGGCAGCTGGAGGTGCAATCAGGGATAGGCCTTTTCTCTTATCAGCAGTGGCACTGAAGAGGATTGGGTCCATTGTAGCATACCTGGCCATCAGTTGAGTCAAAGTTGGAGATTTGAATCCCAGAGCTGAGATTGGATATACTGCATTATAAACAATTGTCCTGGCTCGAGGGGCAGGCACTGTATTCTGCAGGGAGTGATCAAGATCATGGTTAATGGTAAAAAAATATATATGACTTATCAGGGGAAAAAGGCAGTTATGTTACCTCTGAAGTTGGCTGAAAATCAGGCATCAGCTCCAAGAAGAATGAGTGCACTGGTTCACTGAAAATATGGTCATGAAATTCTTGCCACCAAGAGTTGAAGGTGGGATGAGCTATTGTTATGGGTGTGAAAGGCCAAGTGTAAAGAGTTGGGCTGCATTCATACTCAAAGACCCTTCTGGCTTGCATGTTTTCCTTGATTTCCTCTCTGGGTTTGAGGAATTCATGAAGAAATAATCTTGGAGGCATTTGGCCACATCCAAGTTGTCGGGTCATCATATTTGGCTGATAGTATTCATAAGTGCTGTGATTTAACCTCCCTCCACAAAATTCAGCTGGCAAAGGACATGGATGGATGAAGATATTAAAGATTTCTACAAACCTTCCATCTTGGCGTCCAGTTTCAAAGGAGAATTCACAGGGGAGAGTTAGATTGTCATTATCCAGATAAGGAAGCCAAAGAGGGTCAGGGAAGCCTTTGAAGAAGAGCTCGAAAAGTTGGCTGACATTCTGATTAATGGAAACAGTTGAAGCAGCCTCTCCATAGGTTTGGCATCCTCTGGTGATCTGAGTTTCCCCTTCATTATAGCTGGATGAAGGGAAAAGCCGGTTGTTGAGGTCAATGCGACAATCGGTGCATATGCGAGTTGCAGCCACATCTGCACAAACCACCAAGGGCCGTTGACACATAGTATCTTCTGGCCAGTATGCATTTGGGTGATAGTCTGATGAAGCATATGATACACACTACCCAGGAGGTATTTTCCAAGAGGAATACGTTTACCAGCAGCCAAATGCGTAGCCATTGCAATGTGATTCAGAGTGGGCTCATTGGCTTTACCACAGAAAATAAACCTGCACAACCACATGTTCAGGAATGCCCTGTATTCGACTTCACTCAGAGGGCCATCTTTCATGTGATTCTGGATATATGATTTATATCCACTTCCTGACTTCACTCCTGTTTGTCTTGTGGAGCCTTTGAAGTCCCAGGGGTACACAGATCCTAAGACATCAAGGTCGGTGATCATGTATACATCGGCCAGAGTTGGGGACATTGGGCCATGACCAAAGAGGAAAGCGTTGACGCCGTTTGACCAAAAGTGGCAAGCCGCTATCAGAAGATCTTCGTTCTTTGGGATCTCGGCCAAAGAAAGCTCCAGACATTGAGTGATGTGGAGGCTGTCCCAAGTTTTGGTCTTGGAACTATTATCTGCAAGTACCCTTTTATACCAGTTTCTCCAGCCTGCAATTGGGGGCAAAGGCCAGTTCTTGAAGGCGTCTTGCCACAGTGAAGGCCTGGATAAAGCCGCCTTGAAGGGGATTCTCTGGGATTCGGCTGCGATAAACTCGTGAGGATCGGAAACTCCCACAGGGCCGAGGGAATAAGATGTCGAATTGGCCTCAATGCGAATCAGAAGCTCAGTGGAAAGCTCCTGTTTGGAAAAGGCGGGGGAGAAATTTGAGGTAAAAGTCGAAAAGATAATGCCGAATGAAGCTTATGGGGATAAAATTTACCTGAGCAGCTTGATTTTGGTCCGCCATTGAGGATTCAAGCTTTGGGTAAAGATGAACTAGGGTTTGGATCTGGACGGAGGCTCCGATGGATTGCAAGGAGAGAGAATAGGTGTTGAACAGATTCAACTTGAAGACGTTGGCAATAGGAGTCAATTTCGGAATAAAATCACTTTTATCCCGTAATTGAAGGGGCATATGTTAACACCAAAATTTGGTACAGGAAGGAGTCTGATTTGTGGGCCCAGTTTGGTGGAAAAATCCGTTCGGGAGAAGGAAGGTTTCTTCAAAAAGATTCGGCAGAGAAGCTTGCGGTCGGCAATTGCTTCCGTTCAGCAAAGGGACTGTTTGCGCTGATTTTGCGGGATTGCGTGATGACGTGGCCCGAGCGGAAGGGACGAATGGATGGATAAGCATGCGCGTTTGGGCGATAAGTTAGGTATCAAATATTGTACGCGTAGTCCTCCAGGAGTCATGCCACGACAAGGTATAAATATGAACCCTAGCTGTATGTAATTGTATTCGAAACATTCTCATAACAAACCGGCTTTACGCCAAACCCTTGAGTCCTTTGTCATGTCGTCGAGTTCTTCGAGAGGGTTCATCGATCCGTCGACCTCCGTAAGCACTGGCAACCTTGTGTCATGTCTAGTATCATGCGGTGGATTTAGATCGTGATGCAAGTAGTCTTGTTACCATGCTTAGTATCATGCGGTAGATTCAAGCTTGGTTCAAGAGGGTTTCTTGTTAGGTCATGAGCCATGCGGAGGGCTAAGATCTAGCTTGAAGCTAGTTATCGGCTCTATTAGATTTTGGCAAGATCTAATAGATTTATTAAGTTACCATGTGTTGCTTTGAGTTTTTACTTTATGTTTAAATTCATGTAACACTCTTTTGCGCAATTTAGATTGATTTGGATCGGCTTTATCTTGTTTTGTGATCTTTACATCGCACGTTCATATCTTGCTTAAAAGGGCACATGGATCACGTGTTCGTTAAATAGCCGAAACCGAACCAATCTAGGTTGTTACATGTTGCGGGTTCAAGCTTGTTAAATTTGTGTAAATCTTGACAGAACCAGGTATCATGCGGTAGAAGCAGGTTTTTGGGTTGTTTTAGATCGATCATCCCGGTGGATTAGATCTTTAATTCAATACGATAGATTTATCATCTTTGGCAATGTTTGTTCCTTCTCCATGGATCCCGATTCGGTACTGTTCAAATTCGTATTCGGTTATGCTTTCACGAGTAAAACGTGCTTATAAGTTATGTCTTAATCATTTTGTGCTTTTAGCTTTCCATATTTAGATTGTATCATGCGGTGGATAGATCTATTTGTGGTCAGTGGCGTGACTTTCAAACAAGTTGTATCATACGGTGGATAAACTTGTTTGGCATCATGCTTCACGGGTTTTAAAGTACCTAGACATGCGGTAGACTAGTGCTTTGGGCCTATGCATGCTTGGTTTATTACATATTTATGATCATGCTTTACCTTATTTATTGTTTATTGTTATCTATCCTCGAGGATCGGTCATGGCTTTGTGCACGTGCATTTTTGTTCAAATAAAGACCGATCTATCGTCATTCTTGTGTCATCCGTTCGACTATGTTCTGTTTTACGTTTTAAAGTTCCCGAATGGTTTCTAGTTTGCTGGTAGATAGCTTATCGTAGCTATATGTCATCTCACGTGGCTTTATAGCCGTAAATATGGAACTGTCTGGTACCACCCGGCAAGTTCCAAGCTTTGGAATTTAACTACTTTGTCTTTTGTTAATTTACAGGGAAAATGGACTAGCATGTCTTGGAATCTGTTCGCGTGTGAAGCTAGCTTGTTTGGCTTGCTGTGTGCTTGACGTGGGGTGTAGATTTTGCGTCAACAGATCCACAAAGCCAAGACCGAAGAACCGAAGACGGAGCTGCAGCAGCGCCAGACCGGTCCGACCGGTGGGTCCGACCGGTCCCCGACCGGTGGGTGCCGGTCGACCGGTGAGGAGCACCGATCCGACCGGTGTGCAACGACGTAGTCCGGAATCTTCGAAGCGGAGGACACGCGTCGGGATCGCAAGGCTTGTGTCGAGGCTAAGCAGGTTGCGGTCGCCGGGCATCCGTCCAATGGAGAAAGCATGAAGACTTCCAAAACCGTCCTTGAGGGGCTTGTATCCTTAGTTATTAGGAAAGGGTATTTTAGACTTTTGGTTGCCTCCATATAACCCAAGAGGTGAGAGGATGGCAGCCAAGCCTTGGAACCCTAGTTCATTTGCTTTCCTATTTTCCCTTCCTATTTTTCTTAGGATTTCAATAGGACTAGCTTGAGAGCTTCATGGTGAGATCTTGTGAGAGGGTTGGATGATCGGGTGACAAGCTAGACCTTGTATGAACCTTTGTGGCATGTATAGATGATTCGGCGTGGTTCCTCAAGGCCTTGTTGTGTTGTTCCCGGTTGTTCTTGGTGGTGATTTTCGAAGCCCTTTATTGGTGTTTTTCTTGGGTTGTTTTCGGGAACTTTCTCTTGGGGATTTGATGGGGGAAATTTGTGGGAACACTTTGTGGTTCTTTGGGCTGTGATTCCCCTCCCAAGTCCGTGAGTAAAGGGGCTCGATTTTGGGATTTTCCGAGTTCTATGGTTAGAGGTGTTCTTGGCGGGATTTCTTTGATTCCTCCTTTTTGGACAAGTTTTGGTGGGATGAAACTTGGCTATGGACTCCTCATGAGGTGTTCCTATTATCCCCAACGGCTTGTTCAAGTCCGTGGAGCGATTCGGGAGATCGTGGTTTGGATTTGGGGGAGTTGACACACGGGTGTTGTTCATCCTGAGCTGCCCAGGCTACACCAGTCTGACCGGTGCTCTTGACCAGTCTGACCGGTGCAACCCTTGGTGGGTTTTTGCTCGGGTGAATGTCCGGGTGTGTTCGTTGTTGTCTCGTGTTGCGGTTGTTTCGAGTTTGGGTCCGTTTGGAGGTCGGTAGGCTGTTTGGTGATTTGGGGGCTTTCAGGCTTGGACCGGTCTGACCGGTGTGTTACACCGGCCTGACCGGTGTGAGGCCACTTAGTAAAAGTTGCCAACTCTCACCAGCAGGGACCGGTCTGACTAGTGGTGCTCACCGGTCTGACCGGTGTTGGTCTGTAGACTCGAGGTTTGGTGTTCCGCTGCGTTCTCGGGTTGGATGGTTGTGTGTTGGTTCCTAGGTCCAGTGACACTCCAGTGGCTACGTGGGCTTGGCCAATTTGGGTAGTGAGTCGGAGACGTGTGTTGGAAGCCGTGTTCATCTTGTTGGAGTTTCCATCTCCTTTGAGAAGAATTTTTATCGGCTCTCATTCATTCCCCCCCTCTATGGTTCGCCGTATCGGTCCTTCAAGTGGTATCGAGCCCGTTCGGGTCTTTATTGACTCTAGCCGCTCTAAGATCCAAGGATGGCTTACCGGGAACGGGGTTCGGGTCCTCCACACTTCGATGGCAAGAACTACCAGATGTGGAGTAAGCGGATGGGTGCGTTCCTCCGCGGAAAGGGTCGGATCCTTTGGGATGTCACGGTGGACACAGGCTATGTCCGGCCGATGGACTTCCTCACTCCGGATCGAGGGACGGATTCGACACCAACAATAAGGCGGTCGACTACTTGTTTCGTGCTTTGTGTCAGCCTGAGTTCGATCGGGTGCACACCGAGCACTTGGCTTGTAGAATTTGGACAGTGCTAAAGGAGGCTCATGTTGGGAATGACCAGATTCAGGCACGGATGTATGCGACCTACCAGAGAGAGTACGAGAACTTCACTCATCTCCCCGATGAGTCCATCGATGCCTTGTTTCAGAGGTTAACGGTGGTTGTGAACAACATGAGGGCCAATGTGGACGTGCTCCCGTACAATGATCATGATAGAGCGGTCAAGCTCTTACACTCTTTGGATCGTACGATTTGGGGTGGAAAGTTTGAGGCCATTATGGAGTCAGAGAAGTATGACACTCTGACGGTGAACGAGCTGTTCTCGAAGCTCAAGTCGGCTGAGGTGGATAGGGGCATGATCGCCAAGCTCGAGGGTCCGACCGATTCCCATAGTCTTGCCCTCGTTGGTGGTTTGAAAGGAAAGGCTAGCACTAACCCATCCACCGGGATGTTCTCTTTGTCCTCTATGATGTCTATGCCGGATGAGGAGTTCGACATGCTTGGAGAGGACGAGCCGGCGCTCCCGACGAGGCGGTTCGAGAGGCCGCACGAGAACCGAGTGAACATGAGGAGGAACACGAGGACATGCTTCCGGTGCGGCAAGCCGGGACACTTCGTCGCCAACTGCCCGAGAAGGTCGAGAACAAGGATGGATACAAGCACAAGTCGAGGATGGAAGGCAAGTACCGGTCGAGACGCGACCACAAGAGCAAGCACAAGAACAAGTACAAGGACGAGCGACGATCGAGGAAGAAGGACAGGGCCGAGGCAAGGCCCGAGCGATGGTGGGAGCAAGCGACGTCGACTCCGGTTCCTCGTACTCCACCTCGAGCTCGAGCGGCGGTGAAGACGAAGGTGATCGTCGAAAGAGAAGGAAGTCGTCCAAGAACCCGAGCGGCCGAGCCGCTTCGCGAGAGACGGCTTCGCACCATGGCGTTGAGCTCCGACGGCAAGAAGAGCACAAAGAGCGACTCGGACTGCGAGTCCGACGACGAGGTGCGTGATGAGCCTCCCTTCTTGCATCGGGAGAATGAGAGGCTTGGCTCTTTGCTTGATAACCGTGATGACATGCTTAAAGAGGCCAAGAAAATGAGAAAATAACTTAGGGCTTCACTTGAGGATGCTAGGACTAGAGTGGCGATCTAGAAACACGGGTGCTTGATAGCAAGCTTGAGATTGATTTCCTTAAGGCTAGCCCCGTTGTGGTGGTTGATCTAGAAACACGGGTTCCCTCAGGGTGGTTACCGTGGTGGTGTTCGTGGAGGTAGCTTTGGTAGGAGAGATGGTTTGGTTTGTGCTAACCCCACTTTCGAGCAAATGGCTCGGCACTGGTTTTACTCTTTTGGTACTAACCCCAGTGTTGAGTCGTTTGTTCACTCACGTGCTCATTTTTTAATTTCAGGTGGGAGACTTGAAGAACATTTGGTTGATTGACTCCAGTTGCTTGAGGCATATTGTGACGCCCCAGGTTTTTAATTACCGTCATTAACGCTAGTGACCGGATCGGCCGAGTCAAACCGGCCAAACACCGGTCAAACCTAGGTCAACCTGGGTCATCACCCCGAAAACCTCGACAATGAACCCTAATGAACCCCTTGACCAAGCCTGCACACACCCGTAATGGACCCTTGGTCAAAGACCCTGTCAAAACCGGCTTAACCGTTGACGTCAGCGAATGTCGTCCGGAACTTTTGCCGCGTTCTCCAAAATTCACCTAAACACTTCAAAATCTACCTTTATGAAAGTTGTCCATATTGTTGAGGGACACAACTTTCATGTAGATTGGCATTTCCAATTTTGGGTGGAAATTGGTGAGAAACTTGATTGACCGACAGCACCTCCTGTTCACAGGGACAAGCCAGCATTCAAAGTTGGCATGACGTTCCTGCCAAATCCGTTGAGAAAAACACTATACGGCCTTTACAAAAGTTGTAGAGGGTAGCTAGATCTACAAATTTCGTATTCATCACTTCGTGCACTTGTATTCAAGTTTTGAGAGAAAATCGCGCTCAAAGTAGCTTAGTCTGAAACGGGCAGCGCCAGAGCGAGGCCGCGCCGCGATGTTGCGCCGGCCGGCCGCGCCGCGCGAGCCACGCCCGCTCCCCGCCGCGGGCCGCCGCCGCCTCGGCGTCCGGGCCGCCGGCGCATGTTCCCAAGGTGGCTGCGCCTTCCCAAGGCCGCTACGCGTCTCTCGAGACCTTGGACGCCCGGAACGCTTCCAAGCTGCGAGGCGCCGTACGTGCACGCCATGGACCGGTGGTCCCTTCCCCGTCGTCCCCGCACGCGAGTCCCCGTGCGCGCCCCCGTGCATCCATTGGTCGCTAGGAGGTCCCCTTGCCCCCTATAAGGGCGCCGCCGCCCGTTCCCCGACGCGCGGACCCCCCCCCCCCCCCCCCCCCCCACGGCCAACCGAGCCGCCCCCTGGCAACCTTGCGCCCGGCCGCGGTGAGCTCTGGTTGGGGCCAAATGCAAGCCTAGTAGCACTTCCTTCACCCTCCCCTACCTCTACCATAACTCGACGGCCCGTCCACAGGATCAACCGAGCCCCAGCTCGCCGGGGATAACAGCCGCGTGGGCCGCCCCTCCCCGGCCGCCGGCGTGCCGCTCGCCGCCGCCTCTCCCCACCGACCCAGTGCCGAAATCGAACCCTAGTGCCCCCTAGATCGCCCCCTTGCCCTTCCCCGGCCAATCCCGGCGGTGAGCTCGCCGGAATGGAGCAGCCCACGCCAGCCAGCCGTCCCCGGGGACTACATAGCAAAACCCAGAATCTTTCCTAGGGCCTCCCTGCAAAAGGTTAACTCAAATAGTCTTGTGTTTTGGCTGATTCTTGTAAATTGCGTAGAAAATTGTAGAAAAATCAGCAAAATGCAAAACCATTTTTGTTGGATTCATGGTGAATTATCCTACAACTTTTGTTATTCTTGCCTGAGCTAATTCCTGTCAGTTTTTGCACGAAAAATACAAATGTGAAAAACCTAGATCTGCAATATCTCAAAAACCATAAATCCTCTGTAGCTAATTCTTGGATATGTTGTGTGTTAGGTCATGACTAGCTCCAAATGTTTTTCCATTTCTGTCAGATCTGCATAAATGATTTTTCTAGCTAAAAATAATTAAGCTTTTGCAACCAACTTTTGCACACTGTCTTTTAATCCCAAAACACACCTCTGGTAAATTAATCACAATTTTATAAATACCAGAAATAATTATTCTTGAACTATTCTTGATTTTCTTCAAAAATTCATAACTCAAGCTTCATAATAGTTCTAGGTGTATATGCTGCACCAATAGGCTAGTTTTAGACCATATAACATGTATGTGTGAGAAAGTTAGGATCATTTTGTTGAGTAATTATTTTTGTGTGCATTTACCTTGTCCATCTAGCTAGCTTTTGTCTTTTTTCAAAAACAATTAATTTATAGCTATCCAAAGCTTGCATGTGTGTCCAGTGGCTTATTATAGGTGTTTAGTGGTTAATACACCCTTCCGATGAATTTTATTAATTAATTCGATGAATAAAAGCTATGTAAGTCATTAAGAGCTTAATATTCATTAAATGGGAAAAATCACCAACCCATCTTAACTAATCTTGTGTATGGTTGCAAATCATGTTAAAAAGTTAAACGTACCTACCACTACTGTTTGTGAATTTAAATTGAATTATTTACATATATATCTACATAGTCACCATCAAAGAATATCTAATAAAGAATTGCAAATTGTTCCTTTTTGGAAGAGTATGCTAAATGTATTCTTATCTAGGTGAATGTGTCCAACAAATACGCCCTTTATTGTCATTTATGGGTTGTGGTGAATTAAATTAAAAATCATCGAGTGAATCTTGCACTTGCATCTTCGTGTAGATCCTTCCGCCAGTAGACGTACGCTCGTGCCGGAAGGAGGAGACGAAGGTGCCGACAAAGAGCTGTCGTACGTGGACGTAGCTCAAGACCTGGACCCAAGTCCAAAAGGGCCCAAGGCCAACCTTGCCAGCGAAGGCAAGCCCCGAATCATTAACCCCGTCTTTTAAAATTATGCAATTATGTTTGCTACGATTGTGCACTTATGTTTCAGGAGTTGATTGAAACCCTAGATGCGTGACCCCTAGGTACCTATGCTCTATCACTAGTATGTTAGGCCGATAGCTGCTATGCTATAGGACCGATAGAAGTCGAGTGATGTTCGTCACTCGCGGGAATAGGTTCTTATGTAGGAATCATAAGATATCCTTAAATGGATTGCTCATGTGGTAAGAGGATGGGATTGGGCTCTGGTCCAGTGGCTTTCGTGGGCTAAGCTTTTGAACGTACTAAACATTCGGCGAGTATGGGACCGGTAAGCCTAGTACCTTAATGAGGCGGCAAGGGATCTTACCATTACTACTCTTGAGAAATCGCCTTACCGGTTAGCTACCGGGAAGGGGGGTGTATTGTGTGAGACTGGATACCTTGCGGGGTATACCAGCTAACCTTGCACCCTGGATTGTAAGATTCGATCCCAACCTGAGGATTTTTGGAAACGGCCTGGAAAGTTGTTCCTTTGTGAGCACCCTACCGTGTGTTTGGGTTTACCTTCCAAGGTTTAAATCAATCCATTGTCGGCCTCTCACCGTTATCCGAGACTGCTTAATCAACTGGCCATGATATCCCATAATGATGGAATTCGAGGAATATTGTTGTATGAATTAATTGCTTGTCCAATTCTTGATTGAATTATATGGCACATTTAGAAATGGTAATCAACTAGAACTTGTGCTAAAAGATTGAAAGTAAGGATCTACTTGTAGTAACTGTTCAGCAAAAGAAGTTCCACCGGCCAAAAGCCTTCCATGTCTAGAGTTTGGTGATGTAGTTATCATCCGACGGTTAAGTCTTGCTGAGTATTAGTATACTCAGCCTTGCTTTAAAACTGTTGTTGCAGGTGTTGTGACCGGAAGGGTGACGACAAGTAATGACATCACGGATGGACTCCTGTGATGTTTACCGTGGTGCTAGTTTAAATTATTTCTGCTGTATTTTCGAACTCTGAACCTTTACTCCATGTCCGGAACAATGGTTTGTAATAAAATGTTTAATTCATGTTGCACTCTGGACTCACCTTCGCGTGAGTTTTAATGCATGTGTCGATCCTCTGTTCGATGTTCAAGTGATTCACCGGGCATTAACCCGACAACTAACGACAGGATGATACTTTATTATTGCTTAATGACCAAAGTGGACCGGTCTTAGGCGATAGTACGGTATTTTCCTGGGCGGGTTGTCACAGCTAGTATCAGAGCGATTGCATGCACCAGAGCTTAATTAACAACCTCAATCACATGATTTTGGAATAAAAGCTGCCAAGATTGTTTGTTTTGCAAAACACGTTGGTCTGTTAAGGATAAACTAGACCGAGAGGCTCTAGAGGGAATTTTCGGTTTCTTTCAGATGGCTTATTAATCTATGGTTTATTTTGCTAACTTCCAGCACATTACTTTATGTCAGACTTACTTTCTTGCACAACCAAACTAGATGAGCCACATGTTTTATACGTGTGTTGTTCCGCATCACGGGAATTGCGAGGGGTCGATGGAGTGATCCATTCCACGGATCCCATCTTCGCGTCTGGTTGTGAGTTGTGTTGTCGCACGTGTTTCATACGTGTGCATTCCGCATGCCGATCATGCGAGGCAAGGATATACTCCATTCAAACGGAGGATGTCCGAGGTTGGATGCTGTCCATGCAGCGGCTTAACGCATGGATGCCGTTTCTATAGTGAATGGTAATGTATGGGAACGCTTTCATGAGTGCTGGCAGGAAAGGTTCGTTGTGTTCTGTGATCTTCTGCAGGTACCCTAACCTCGTTTGGTAAGTCATTAATTGAGCTTCGACTAGTTCTCGACTAGCTATTATAGGGAGAGACGTGTATGTGCCATGCCACTGGCGCTAACTCCGAGTTTTGGCTTGAATGCCTTGTGAGAACGAATAGGACGTCTTGCATCATGCTAAAAGTCGTGGAAGAACCTAAACTGAACTCATGTCTGCTTCCGTGCTCCCTAAGGTAAAATAGTGATAGTGTGTTTTGTCCTGTCTAGCCTTTCTAGCATAGATGTGTTGTTGTGCGTAAATTTATTAGAGTTGTTGCTTAGATTGCTGTCCTCGTCTGAGAATCTTTTGTCTAGGTGATCTTAACCTAGGTTGCTCCAATCTAATCCAGTTCTGCTCGCCCAAGTTCACGATCGTAACTTGGTCTACTGCAGGTTATGCTCGGTTAGTCAACCCTTGTCTTGCTATCTTCTTAGAATCATCTGGAATCTTGCTTAAATAGCACCTTCCCAAATCTTCTAGCTCAAACTTGCGTACCCAACTTGAGTTTCATGACCTTGCTAAGTTGCTACGCAAATTTGGGAAGTATTGGACTCTTGTTTGAGTAGGATGTTCAGTTTCCGATTGCCAGACCGTGTATTATTAGTATGCCTGCTCGTTCGAGCCGAGCATACGATGGTATTTTGGGTATGCATGGTTACCCCATACCTTAACCCCCATCCGTGTTCGTGGATCGAGTTACCTTTGTACACTCGCACCCGCCTGATTCTCACTTTTGTCGTTATGTCTAGATGGACAATGCTGGCTCCACGTCGGCTGATGTGGAATCATGGACTCTCGTGAACTACCTCGAGGAGTGTGGATTTCCTGCACTTTTGTGGGACACCCTGAAGGACTTTGGGTACACCACTTACACAGAGTACTCGACACGTGAGGTCATGACCACAGGCCAACTCCTTCGTTGTGAAGTAAGGGTGAAGATTTCAGTGTGCCCGACAAATCCTGCGTGGGATGAGTGGGAATGTATGACACACGGAAGAAACTTGTCTGACACTGTGCAGAAGGCTGCTCTCGAAGCACTCACAACTTTCTGTGGGAAGCACCCTGCCGAGATAGCCAACTCTGAAGCTAAAGTCATTTCGGTACCTGAGCGACGCATTGCCCCTGGTGGTGAACGAGAAACTATCCTTCCAGCCCAGAGCAACTCTCACTAAAGCCCTGACCTTGTCACCTCAGTCCGCTTTTCAGAAGCCATGTACGACACCTACCAACGGATGGTGGGAGAAAGTGTATTCTATAGACACCAAATCTATAGATACAAAGTTAAGGAAATGGAGTGTACAGCTCAAGCATTGAAGGAAGCCCGAGCAATGATAGCTACTCTCAAGAAGGAAAGACGCAAGGACAAGGAGAAGATACAAGAGTTAACAGAGATCATACATGAGCAAAATTTCTTGTTGCAGCATAACGATCAGTATATGCTTGAACTAGAAAATCAACTAGAGGCTATAGCAGCTCCACCCCCAGAACCTGTCATTCCTGGACCAGCACAAGAAGAAGATGTTGAAGATATCCAAGGTGAATCTAGAATTGAGTCTGGACTCGAGTCACCATCTCCCTTAGCGTGGAAAATCCCACCCTTGGACGTTGGTCTATGGGAAATAAAATTTTAAGTCGTAAGAGTGTAGTGCTTGTAAGGAACCCTAGTGTGCGATAACCGCGTTTGGTTAGCTGTTGCTGTTGGTTGAACTAGGAACCTTGTTCTGCATCTTGTTTGCATTGTAATTCCAAACGTTGTTTGGTAATTTGGGAAAAACCCTCATTGATGTAACGCCTTGATTAAACATCTCTTTCCGTAATGGTCTTTGTCAGTATTACTTATGCGAGTTGTGATCCATCAAAATCTGTGCTCCAAAAGTTTCGTGTCAATCAAAGATCCGATCGATTCATCAATACTGAACTTATTCTTTTTTATCTTGCTCACAACCATGTGTTTTAGAATTAAAATAAATGTTACTTTTGAGCATGCACTGCATCACATATGCGTTTGGGAAGCATGGGTATACTAATGTACATTCACATGAAAACTCCGTACTTTTGCCTTACCTCTCTGGATTGGTGATGTTGTTACCCCATAGCCAAAGGTGCCACGACGGAACCTAGGGCACCGTGTGTGCTGCAGCCACCCGACTGCCACTAGGAGCGCGCTAGGTATCTTGGTTGTGAGATAGCAACTCGTCACACAAATCCTCTCTACCTTTGATTGCCCTTGCAATCACTGACTCATATGGGTAACTAGTCATCCTAACGTGCATCATGAGCACCATACCGCACGAACATGTGCATAGTGTCTTCACAAGATATGCATCGCATCAACTTTGAAAAGTATTGCACTTTCAAAACAATGAGTTGTCCAAAACCCCAAATTTGCGAAATAAGTAAAGGTGTGAGCAAGCATATTCTGAAGTTTCCGCATAAAGTCATTATCTGTACAAGAAACTATGGAACTCCTTAATTTAGCCATCCTTTTCTTTGTAATGATCTTTTGGAAAGTCCTGTCGACTTGGTCTTGTGCCGCAAATCTCGACGACCTTGTGGCGTCAATTCCTTTTCCTGCTAGCCAAGTGGAAGCATTAGACGTAGAATTCTCTTGAGTAGTCAAGGTTCTCGAATAGTCGATATGGAGAAATCATCCATCCTGTATTTGTTCTTGGTCCGTGCTCAAGGAAGTACGCCCAGGATCGATCGAAGCCTTTGGCTATCCTTATCTTTGATGCTATCACAAACGTAAAGCGTTGTACACTGAGCTTTTCTCGTTTTGCTCCCCATCATGATCAATTCCTTAGGCCGTTGAACCTTATCATCACCAGTGTTCAGATCATACGACGCCATGACGTCGCTCTACCATCGATTTCCGCAACCGTATTCATGACGCCGAGACCACATGAGCTGACCTTGTTGAGCTCCGTGTTGTCTACGCCAGATACCCGGATGGATAAACGACCATTATAGCCCCGCAGCGGTTATAAAAAGGAAACCCTTTACCCAGAGCTGCCGATGCGAAAGCTCCATTTCCATCCGAGCTCGGCATTATCACTGTTCTTGTTCTCCTTCTAGCTAGCCTAGCTACCTTGCCACTAGAGCACCTTATCGGTGTTTTAGACCGGCAACCTACTAAGGGGAGTACCCGAAGTAGATGAATGTGGCCTCGCCGAGATCGGTAACTCGAAGGAAGAGACACGTGGCACACAATTTAGACAGGTTCGGGCCGCGAGGTGCGTAATACCCTACGTCTCGTATGCCGCATAGCTCGGGATTTATTGGGCTGGATTACAGGATGGTGCAATAGAGCGCCGTGAGTTGTATGAGATGTGTTGTTATGAGGTGATCCTAGAGATCGGTCCCTGCCTCGCCTTATATAGTCCGGGAGGCAGGGTTACAAGTCGGAGTAGGGAGAGAGTACTAGTTGAGTACGTCTAGGAGTCTTCCATACAGTGCAGGACATGTACGGCTTCCTAACCGAGTACTTCTCCTCTGCAATCCTTGTGCTCCACGCCTTCAGGTGCCGTGCAGCGCAAGCCGGGTAGTCCCAGAGGCCCACCGAGTAGTCGGTCCTGGTACCCACCGAGGTAGTGGGCCCAGGGAGGTCCATACGACAAGCCCCCGGGTACTTTGTAGTCGAGAAGGATAGCTTCAAGTAGTCTTGACGGCCTCAACGAGTAGTCCTCAAGCGTCCCCGAGTACTACAAGTCGAAAGTCCTCAAGAGTAGTCAAAGCATCCCGAGGCCGGAATGCACTCCACCGATGTTTGAGCAATCTTGAAGTCTTCTCGAGTAGTCCTAAGCGTCCTCGAGTACCGCCTTCGAAGGTCTTCAAAAAATGCCCGTCTTGTCTTGAAGCCGGAGCCGATATGGTGGTGCGATTGCAAAATCGCACTCCATATGGAGTAGCCCCCGAGCCTTAAGTTGAGCCGCGAGCTCGGTCGAGGGTCCATCTCGAAGTCTTGGCAAGAAAATCCCGAAACATCGAGAGAGAAAAAACCGAAGGACACGTGGCACGGAGCCCCCGAGCCTTGAGTCGAGTACTTGCTCTCGAATTGATGGGTCATCTTGAAGAATGTGTCTCGAGACGCTCCCGAGCATTGCCGCCGCCCGGTAGTCGAGTAGAAGCGGCCGAGCCCCCGAGGTGAGGCACGTCGACTAGTAGAATACGAAGGGTCACGCTTAGCCGCCGAGTCGGTCGCGCGTGGACTTATCCAGCCGGCCGTTGCGGAGCCGATTTGACTTATAAATAGAAGCCAAAAACCCTTAGGGTTTTTCACCCATCCGAGCTGCAACCATTTCGATTCCATCCGAGGTAGATCCACTCCCGCCGCACGCCGCCACCGTAGTAGATCCAAGTGCGCCGCCACCCGCAGCTTTTAGGGTAGCCCCCGAGCGCATGCACGTGAAGACGCCCCGTACTTGGAGAATGAAGCCGTCACCGTCGAAGTCCGCGAAGGCCGCCGGGAAGAAGAGGGGCCGCGAAGAGGCCGCCGCGGCTGCCACCGGAGTAGCACCACCAATGTCTCCACCGCGGGCCGATCCAAGCCGCGAGTGGAAGAAATCCAAAGTGAAGACCGAAGATCTGTTGGCCCTCCTGAACAGCGGGTTCATCCGGGAGAAGGAGGTTGACATGTGGAGGGCCGCTGCCGGAGATCCGTATCCGATGGAGAAGGCCGAAGACGAGATTCCAATGTTCGCGTGGTTCGTGGAGCGCGGACTCGCGCTCCCGGCTAGTGATTTCTTCAAGGGCCTCCTCGGGTACTATGGAGTCGAGTACCTGAATCTGAACCCCAACGGTATTTTCCATATCGCAGTCTTCGTACATTTTTGCGAGGCTTTCCTTGGGATCAAGCCGCACTGGATCCTCTTCCGGAAGTTTTTCCGAGTGAAGCCGCAGCCAAGCGCCACCAACCCAAGAGTAGTCAGAGGAGCCGGCATCCGCCTGAGAGAAGATGCCGCGGAGCGATATCCGGCGTACAAGCTCGTTGACTCCAACACCGATTGGAAGACGAGGTGGTTCTACATCACGAACCACCACCCCGCCCGCCGAAGCCGAGCGGAAGGCGGCCTAGGCACCGCGACCGGTGGAACACGGAGCCCACCATGCGAGAAGGGATCCGGCTCCCTAAGCCGCTCGCACGCATCAAGGTGCTCGGGGAAGCCGGGACTCGGGGCCGAGCATGTGGCCTTCGGTTTCATGAAGCGGAGGGTGCGACCACCGATGGCTCGAGACACCTTGGGCTTCGAGTACACCGGCGACGACGACACGTCGCGGATGCCGGAGGCGAGCCGGGACGACGCGCGACATCATCGAGAGGGCCGACGCGGATCTTCAAGGATATGCCGCCGTACACGGCGTGCCCCGTCCAGAGTACTCGCCGCGCGCCCGCCAAAGGAGGTGAGTAGTCGTACTCCCCTAGTCAAGTAGTCCTTGCTTGGAGTAGACGTGCTGATGTCTTGTGTCTTGCAAGATGACTTAAAAAGTTCGTCTCTGAGCCGCAGCCGCCCCCTCACGGGATCGAGATCCCGAAGGAAGGGAAGGCCAAAGACAAAGAGCGGCGAGAAGTCGGCAAAGGCGATGACACCGTCATCGTGGAGGACACCACCGACGACGACGATGACGACGACGAGACGTTGCAGGACCGCTTTCAGTTGTGGTCGAGGTTTAGCCGTCCAGGCTTACCTCATGTGCCTCCTGTACAAGACCCCCCGACTAGCCTAGAGGCTAGCCTGGCTGCGCCGCCACGGAAGCCGCGCAACCCCGCCCGCAAGCGGGTGACAAAGAAGCTGAAGGTCTCGGAGACCACGCCTCAGGAGGTAAGATGTCTTGACTAGAGTAGTCGAGTACCCATCGTACGAGTACGCTTGCTGATGAGTAGTCTTCCTTGTATGCAGGAGGTGCCGCCCGCGAGCCCGTCGAGGAGGGCAACGAGGGCGGATGGGACACGGTGGGGGAGCCGGCCGGAAGTCGTAGTCCAGCCCCCCCCCGTCGAGGAGCTCTTGGCGCGGTTGGAGCGCCGGCCCCTTGCTCCACAAGGGAGCACAGAGCCCGTAGCCGCCGCCGTTGAAGAGGTGGTGACTACAGGAGCGCAGGAGGGCACTGCGCCGGCCGCCGTTGATGCGAGAGGAGGCGGTGGCCGCGGGGCGCGAGGAGGAGGCGCCCGCCGAGGGTGGACTGGTAGACATTGCCAGCATCCTCGGTGCCCCGGCCATGACAATAGTCCGGTCAAACTTGTAAGTACTGCATCTTCCCGAGTTGTACTTGTTGTAATAGTCGAGGTTGACCGACGACCAATTGTGTGTGCTTCCGCGAGAAAATCATCGGATACCGTCCCGGGAGGGGGATGAACCCTCTTCGGCGGTGGCGGAAGACGTCGCGATGCCCGTCGAGGAGTCCGCTCCTCGCTTCCCGGGCGGTGTCCGAGCCGCCGGCTACCGAAGCGCCGTTGCGGAGGCCGGCCGTAGTCGAAGGTGAGTACTCTTCGAAGCCGTGGAGCTCCTCGAGGAGTAGTCGTGGTAGCTAATACACTTGTCTTCTTTTTGACAGGTGCCGAGGCCGAAAGGAGTGACATCCCTGCAGGGGTGCCAATGCGAAGTCAACACCGTGGCATGCGGAGGTCGCCGCAGCCCCCGAGCCCATGGAGGAAGTCGTCGAGGAAGCCGCCGTGGCGGCCGGAGGAGAGGGGGTCACCACGTCGCCAGAGGTTGCTCTGGAGGTGGCTATCCGCTCCCCGGAGATCCAGGACACAGAGCCCATCCGCTCTGCGCCGATGACGGAGGCCGCCGCGAGTAGTCGTGGCGGGATAGAGCTGCTCGCGGACGATCTTGTCGATCCGGCAACGGTGGCCAAGCACCTAGAGGCGATCCGCCAGGCCGAGTAGTGGATGAAGGTAAGTAGCCGTAGCTTCTGAGTAGTCAATCCTCTGTCGTTGAGTACTCGTTGACGTGTGTTGTCTGTGCAGGACGTCGCGGAGAGGTCCCGCGAGAAGTCCAACATGCTGCACGGCTTTGGTGACACGGTGCTCCGGCCGAGGCGCCGGAAGAGCGACTTTTGAAGTCGCGGAAGCACGCGGCCGCCATGCAGTCTAGGCTCGACGCCGCCTTCGCCAAATACCACAATGATGTCCAAGAGTTGCAGGCGAAGGGCGATGATTTGGTGCGAAGAATAAGAGCCTCTGCAACAAAAACAAAGGTACGCCGCTAGACTTGTCGGGTAGGCTGTTAGAGGTCGAGAGGTAGTCGACCCCGCGTCGTACCGTTGCCGTGTTGCAGAGCTTGAGGGCCAGGTGGAGCAGTTGAAGTCCTCGGAGATGAGCATGCAGAATCTCTTCTACCGGGAGCAAGAAGCCCGCTAGGTACTCGAGCTCAACTACAAAGAACTTGCCTTTGAGTGCGAGAAGCACATGGAGCTCCGGATTGCATCTGACCGCGATCTCGTCAACTGCTACAAATCATTGCAGAAGTTGAATGAAGACTGCGAGGTCTTTGCGGGCCCAACCGAATGAGCTTGAAGAAGCCGCGCCGCCGATCGCAAGACTCTTGGTGCCGCATCCGGCGGCCAAGATTGCTCCACCGGTGGATCGCCTCAAAGAAGCTCCAAGCCGGCCGGGCGGCTTATGTGAAGCACATGGCGAGATCGATCCCAAGGCGGGTCTCGGCCTTCATGAAGTCGTACTTCCCGAAGGCCCCGGTGGAAGTAGTCGGCCGGTGGGGTAGCCGCCAACCGCACCGATGAGCAAGTATGCGGAGCTGCCGGGAGCGAGATGGCTCCCATCGCGGAGCAAGTAGCCGAGAAGCTTAATCTCCATTAGCCCCGTAATAGATAGCTAGTAGCCAAGGTGTACAAAAACAATTGTAATGAATTGCTTAAGTATTAATGAAAGAAAATTTCCGGCAATGAGTACTCGTAGTCGCGATCTCGCAGTGCGGAGCCCCCATTGTGGAGTGGATGCGAGTAGTCGTACTCGGTAGTAGTGGTCCCGTTGCAAGGAGTAGGCGGAAAGAAGTTGATGAACGATCAAACTTTATTACCGAAGAAGTACACCCGGATGGCCGGGGCCGTAGTTGCGAGTAGTCGCCCGGACCGGAGGCCGCTTACGGTGAGTAGTCTTCGGGAGCGGGTAGCCGCTACGGCGGTAGATCCGTAAGTAGCCGTGTAGGCCGGATCTTGGAGTACATGGTCTCTTAGTAGACCGTCGCTAGAGTCCTTGACGCTCGTCGCAGCCCCAGGATCCGTCGGTAGCCGCGCGGGGCCGGATCCCGGAGAGGAGTAGCTCGTAGACCGGAGCCGGGACCGGAGGCCGCTTACGGCGAGGGGGTGTTGGTGTAGTCGTGTAGACTTGAACCCCGAAGTAGTCGTGTAGACTAGGCGTAGAATCAACGTAGCCGGTCGACGTTCCACGAGTTGTTGATGTCTTCGCCTTCAAGTGTCTGGAGGCGGTAGGAGCCCGGCCCGAGTGACCTTTTCAATGGTGAAGGGACCTTCCCAGGGGGAGCTGAGCTTGTGTAGTCCTTCCGTGTTCTGGATGCGATGGAGGACGAGATCACCAACGTTGAAGGAGCGTTCCTTGACGTTGCGATCGTGGTAGCATCGGATACCCTCTAGGTACCTTGCTGATTGGACGAGGGCAGCGCAGCGAGCTTCTTCGAGGCTGTCGATGTCAACTCGTCTGCTGTCTTCTGAGACGCCTTCGTCGTAGTGCTCCACTGCTGGCGAGTTCCATATGACGTCGGCAGGGAGGATTGCTTCGGAGCCGTAGACCGGAAGTAAGGGGATTGCCCCTTTGGCTTGGATGGCCGAGTCCGTAGCCCCCAGAGTGTGTTGGGTAGTTCCTTGATCCACTTGCCCCCTTTGGAGTTAGCAGCGTCGTGTAGCCGCTTCTTGAGAGCGTCGAGCACCATCCCATTGGCGCGCTCGACTTGTCCGTTGGCCCGTGGATGGGCAACTGAGACGTATCGGACGTCGATCCCGCTGTTCTCGCAGTATTCCCAGAACTGATGGTTGTTGAAGTTGGAGCCTAGGTCTGTGATGATGCGGTAGGGTAGTCCGTAGATGTACGAGTTCATCCAGGAAGTCGAGTACTCTGTCGGCCTTGGGGCATGTGACCGGCTTGACCTCGATCCACTTGGTGAACTTGTCGATGGCCACCAATACCCCGTTGAAACCACCCGGCGCGGTTGGCGGTGGCCCAATCATGTCGAGCCCCCGGCGCGGCAAAGGGCCGGGTTGGCGGTATGGTGACTAGCTTGTAGGCCGGGACGTGTTGCTCGCTTGGCGAAGTACGGCATCCTTGGCACTTTCTCGACGAGTTCTTCGGCATCGCCCGTGGCCGTGGGCCGCAGGAAGCTCGCCGGAAGGCCTTGCTGACCAGCGTGCGTGAGGACGCGTGGTTGCCGCAGACGCCCTTGTGGATCTCCTCCAAGATGTCCTTGCCTTCTTCACGAGGGATGCACTTCATGAGTACTCCAGAAGATGTGCCCCTCTTGTAAAGCTTGTCTCCGACGAGGACGTAGGACTTGGCGTGGCGGACGAGCTGCTCAGCCGAGTTCTTGTCGGAGGGGACCTTCTGCTCGCTGAGGTAGTCGATGAAGGGTTGCCTCCAGTCCACGTCGATCATCATGACCTCCTCGCCCACCGGGTGGATGGGCCGGGACGGTGGTCGGTGGCGCCGGCTCCGGATGGATGGCGCGTGAAGCTCGTGAACGAAGACACCCGCCGGTACTTGAGCGCGGGTGGATCCAAGCTTTCGAGAGGACGTCCGCCGCAACGTTGTTGTCGCGGACGATGTGGTGGAACTTGAGACCGTAGAACTTGTTCTCGAGCTTGCGGACTTCTAGGCGGTAGGCATCCATGTTCTCCTTGTTGCGGTCCCGGGACTTGTTGACTTGGTTAATGACCACCGCGGAGTCGCCGTAGACTAGTAGCCGCTTGATGCCCAATGAAGACGCGAGGCGGAGCCCGTGTAGGAGAGCTTCGTACTCGGCTTTGTTGTTTGAGACCTTCCGGAAGATCTACAAGACGTACATGAGTTGTTCGCCCGTTGGAGAGATCGGGAGTACCCCCCGCACTTGCGCCCTCGAGGTTGAGTGAGCCATCGAAGTACATCACCCAATGCTCGGTCACACGGTGGGAGTAGGCACCCGATTCTCCCGCCATTCCGCCATGAAGTCCACTAGTGCCTCGCGACTTGATGGCCGTGCGTGGCTTGAAGTCGATGGTGAGGGCGCCGAGCTCAACCGCCCACTTGGAGATTCTTCCGGTAGCATCTTGGTTCCGCAGGATGTCGCCGAGCGGGCGGTGACGACGGATATTGAGTACCGCCGGAAGTAGTGTCGTAGCTTCCGCGAGGTGATGAGTACCGTGTACGGGAGCTTCGCACAGGCGATAGCGTGCCTTGGACTCGATAAAACCTCGCCGACTAAGTAGACCGGGCACCGGACCGGATAGGCGTGGCCGTCTTCTTGCCGCTCGACGACGATGGCGATCATCGACCACGTGGGTAGTCGCGGCGAGGTAGAGCACGACTCGCTCGCCCTTGTGAGGAGCCGTGAGGATCGGCGGGTTCGATAGGAAGTCCTTGAGCCGGGCAAGGGCTTGATCCGCCTCTCGGGGTCCACACGAACTTTTCTTGATGTTTGAGTAGTTTGAAGAAGGGGAGCCCCCGTTCTCCTAGCCTCGAGATAAATCTGTTCATGCTTCGGTGATGGCGGAGATCTTCTCGGGGTTGGCTTCGATGCCGCACCGGGCGATGATGAAGCCGAGTATTTTGCCCGAAGGTACGCCGAAGACGCACTTGTTCGGGTTGAGCTTCCAGCGGTACTCGCGCAGTGATGCGAAAGTCTCTTCAAGGTCGTCGATGAGGGTACTGGAGTTTCTGGTCTTGACGACCACGTCATCCACGTAGGCTTCGACGTTCTTGTTGAGTTGCCTCTTGAAGCAGGCCCGGATAGCTCGTTGGTAGGTAGCGCCGGCGTTCTTCAACCCGAAGGACATGGTCATGTAGCAGTACGCGCCAAACGAGGTGATGAACGCGGTCTTCTCCTGGTCTTCTTCCTTGATCGCGATCCGGTGGTACCGGAGTAGCGGTCGAGGAAGCAGAGCGAGGTCGCGCCCGCCGTGGAGTCGATGACTTGATCAATCCGCGGCAACCCGAAGGGGTCCTTAGGGCGGTGCTTGTTGAGGGCGGTGTAGTCGACGCACATCCTCCACTCGTTCGAGTTCTTCTTGCGGACGAGGACGGGGTTGGCGAGCCACTCAGGATGGAAGACTTCTCTGATGAAGCCAGCCGCGAGTAGTTTGGCGAGTTCCTTCTTGATGGCATCCCGTCCGTTGTCGGCAAAGCGTCGGAGGTGTTGTCGCTTGGGGGTGGCCTTAGGATCGACGTTGAGGCAGTGCTCAATCGGCTCCCCGGGCACTCCTGGCATGTCCGTCGGCTTCCACGCGAAGATGTCGCGGTTAGCCCGAAGGAAGCCGATGAGCGCGTTTTCCTATTTGGGGTCGAGGCCAACCCCGATGGTGGTGGTCTTCTTTGGGGTCGCTCGTTCCGAGGTCGATCGTCTTGACGAGTACCTCCTCGGTGGGCGAGGCTTGTTGGCGCTGTCAGACTTCTCTGGGATGTCGAGTTCACTTGTAGCAAGCTTCTTCGACGCGGCGTAGACCTCCATCATCGCGTTGGGTACTTGGTTCGTAGAGGCGATCTCCACGGCTTCTGTGTCGCAGTCGTGAGAGGTCTTCAAGTCCCCTTGAAGGGAGAGTACACCAGCTGGGCTTGGCATTTTGAGTACCAAGTAGGTGTAGTGGGGCACCGCCATGAACTTGGCGATGGCCGGTCTGCCGAGGATGGCGTGGTAGGAAGTCTCGAAGTCCGCGACCTCGAACTTGATGTACTCGGTACGGTAGTTGTCCCGAGATGCCCCGAAGGTAGCGGCGGGACCACCGAGCCCGGTGGAATAGCCACGTTGCGGGGACGATGCCGTAGAAGGGCGTGTTGCTCTTGGTGAGCATGTGAGTGATGTCGAGCTTCATTTTCTTCAAGGTCTTGGTGAAAAGGACGTTGAGCCCGCTTCCAACGTCGATGAGCACCTTGTTGAGTTTGGTACCCGTGACCACCGGCTTCGGGACGAGGGGGAACCATCCCGGTCCGGAGAAGCCGGTCCATTGATCCGCGCGGGGAGAAGGTGATAGGTACATCCGACCACCCGAGAGGGGTCGGGACCGCCGGCTCAATGGACATGACTTCACGACGGGTAGCCTTCGCTCCCGCCTCGCCGGGCAATCCGCCGAAGAGGACGTGGACGGTCTTGTTAGGCTCCCCGGAAGTCGTTGTTGTCGCCGTCCTTCTTCTTGCCCTTTTGGTCATGAGGGTGCGGTGGCTCCGGCGTATCCTTGAGTGCGTGCACCGAGTTGGTAGCACCGCTCGGTGGTGTGGTTGCCGTTTGGATGCCACGGGCACTTCTCCTTCGACAGGTCTTTAAAACCGCCGGAGTTCTTCTTCGAGTTCCCTTTCGCGGGGCGGCCGGATAGCCGCGACGGTGTTGTCCGGCTTGCGCTTGCGGTTGGGACCCGAGTTGTTGTTGTTGTTGTTGTTGCGACCGCCTTGGTTCGCGTTGCTTGCCGCCGCCGCCGCCCCCGGTTCTCGCTTGGTCTTGCCGCGGATGGCGTTGTATTTGGCATTGGCCTTGTCTTCTTCATCCGCCCGGGACGTGATCATGTCCTTGAGGTGGGGGATGGACTGGGGCGGCGACGACCGAAGTCTTCGAAGGTGCGGAGGTGGTAGAGACCGTCTTGGAAAAGGTCGATGACCTCCTTGTCGGTGACGTCGACGACGGTAGCGCGCTTGTCGAAAAGCGGCGCATGTACTTGCGAAGGGTCTTGCCTTGTTCTGGCGCTTGATCATGGCCGGGACCATGCGAGTACCCGATCGGCCCATGGCGCCCGCGAAGTTGCTTGGTGAATGCTCCTTCAGCTGGTCCCACTTGCGATCGAGTGCTTGTCCGGCGACTCGAGCCATGTGAGTGGTGCTTGGTCCGGGCGAAGGGGAAGTAGAGGCACTTGGTGTCGCCGTTGCCGCCGCCGTTCTCGATAGAGAGGGTGTAGCACCTGAGCCACTGGATGGGATCCTGCTTCGCATCATACTTGGTGATCCCCAAGGGTTTGAACTTGTCGGGGAGGAGCAAGTTGCGAAGCCGAGGTGAGAAGGCGGGGAAGCCGTCGCCCTCAGCTGCGGTGGTCGACTTCTTCCGCCGCAGCTCCTCAATCTTCTGGCGAGCGTCGTAGCCACCCAGTGAGGCGCCAGAGGCGTGGCTGTTCGCGTGGCCTCGGCCGCCGCGGCCGCCGCCGCCACCGGCCCTCCCCGTTGGCTCCATTGTTGGAGCTTCCGCCGTCGCTGCTGCCGCCGTCGGGGTCGTTGCCGCCCCCGCCGGTCGGAGCGCGGTGGGGGACGACCTCTCGGTTGCTGTGGTCGCGCTGTGAAGGTCCGCCGGCGTTGGAGCGACGACGGTTTGGCTCGGCTGGGAGGTCAGCTCGAGTATGGTTAGGACCGTTGTTGGCGCTGCGACTTGTGGCTTCGTTGTCGCGGGGTCTGGCTGGAGGAGGCTGGTTGACTCTGTTGTCGACCCGCATGAAGTAGGCGTCTTCGGCGAGCTTGGCGATGACCTCCCCAGCGCGTATGCCCTGAGCCTGGCGGGTGATCGCTGTGATCGACATGAGGCATTGCTCAGGGGTAGTGTGTACTCTGCTCTCGACCGCCTCGAGAGCTTCCGCAAGGTTGCGGACGGGGAAGTTGTCGCGGAGGCGCCGGCGACGTTCGCTGCGCTTCCGGTTACGCTCACGTCGAGCGTCTCTGTCTGCAGGGTTCTCGTTCGGTGGAGCATCAGCAGAGAGCTTGTCGGAGGAGATGTCTTCCAGGTACTTGTCCTGAGCCGTGCCTGAAGGCCCTGGGGTGTCGCCGGCAGCCATGAAGACTTGGCGATCGGGGGTGCCAAGGCTGGACTCAGAGGGTGCCACCTCAGTTGGTGTGCTTGAGTCAGCCCGGGCTAGGGGTGTTCCCTCCTGGAACGGTAGCGAGTCGATGTAGGCGACGTAGCGTGAGTCTCCACTTATCAGGTCGGCAGGCTTGCGGTCTGGCCAGTAGACGAATCTCCCGGCTGGTGTGGAGGTTATAACCAGCCCAGAGGCCGGGCCTGACAAGGGAAGCTCGGTGGAGTTGTCCTCGGACTCGGGCTCCTCAGGGTCCGACCCGAAGTCGAACTCGTAATCCGGGTTCGAGTAGAACTCGGAGAGAGGGCTGGAGTCCGAAGCGTGGCCGGGGGCGGTGTCGGAGTCCGAGTTGTACTCGGGTACGGGCTCCTTGCCGGCCCGGCGCGAAGAGGGAGCCCCCGTGCGGGCCCGGCTGAGGATGCGGGGGCCACGCGTGGAGCGCTCACGAGGTGAGGGGACCGCCTACGATGGCTGAGTAGCCGGCTCGCAAGCGATAGCCCATGGAGACGTCGAGTTCGAATTGGAAACGGGATCGAGCTCGAAGTCAGCGTGGTGGTTGAAGAGCGAAATTTCGCCGAATTTGCCGGCGAGTTCGCCTGTGACGACTTCAGGAAGCGTCACGAAGCCGGTCTTCGGGTTGGGCTGCATGGTTAGGCGGCGCTGGAAGGAACCCGCGCCATCAACAGTGCAGACCCAGGCGCCGAACACGAAGGTGTCGCCGCGGTTGAAGGCGACGGTTGGCTTGAAGTAGACGGGAGCCGTCAAGTTCGCCATGTGATCTCGGGCGAGAGCTCCTACCGGCGCGCTAGGCGTCGGTGTTTTAGACCGGCAACCTACTAAGGGGGAGTACCCGAAGTAGATGAATGTGGCCTCGCCGAGATCGGTAACTCGAAGGAAGAGACACGTGGCACACAATTTAGACAGGTTCGGGCCGCGAGGTGCGTAATACCCTACGTCCTGTATGCTGCGTAGCTCTGGATTGATTGGGCTCGATTACAAGATGGTGCAATAGAGCGCCGTGAGTTGTATGAGATGTGTTGTTATGAGGTGATCCTAGAGATCGGTCCCTGCCTCGCCTTATATAGTCCGGGAGGCAGGGTTACAAGTCGGAGTAGGGAGAGAGTACTAGTCGAGTACGTCTAGGAGTCTTCCATGCAGTGCAGGACATGTACGGCTTCCTAACCGAGTACTTCTCCTCTGCAGACCTTGTGCTCCACGCCTTCGTGTGCCATGCGGCGCAAGACGGGTAGTCCCGTGGGCCCACCGAGTAGTCGGTCCCGGTACCCACCGAGGTAGTGGGCCCGGGGAGGTCCATATGACACACCTCTCCCGGCCTACTTCATTCCTTTCCGAGAAAACTCGTTCTCCGTCTTTATTTTCGGCGTCAAGGAGAAGCTCGGAGTAGATCGAATGCGAAGTCAATCCAAGCCGCCACCCATGACTCCGTCTTCGGAATAGCTCGAGTCGTTTCGCTGGACATTGTTAGGGATGTACCTCTGTATCGTTGGAGGATTATGTCTGCTATTAGCTATGCATGTGCACATTCATCGCCCGCTTCCTCATCAATGACGATGAGGTAGTAAGGAAAAGCACCTTGTACCTTTTTGTTCCATCTGCATTCCTGATCATGGGGTCTGTAGACAAAGCTTTACCAAGATGACATTTGTGACTGTTTGGATGTCCGGTTTGCATTGCTTACCGTGAACGAGTCTCGTAGAGTATGTTCGAATTATAAGCTTCTGGGTGAGATTCTGAACATGTGCTAATTAGGAACTTAAATTTTCAGATGTTCAGACCGGCATGGAATAACCCCATTAGTTTTGATGCATCGGGTAGTGGTGATCTTACGCTACCGCCACCCATGATGTTGTCCGAAGCTTTCGTAGAAGCACATACCGAAGTGATGTGCCAACTCCTGCAAGCACAACCACGGATGGCTCAACAACTACAGCTAATGCCACCGATGCAACAGAAGATCCAATCTTCCAAGCCCTGTTCACCCAAAGTACCTACCCAGAGGGACATAAATGCCATTGTTGGCGCAACTCAACTGTTAGAAGGGCAGAATTCCGTGCTGAGCCAGATGGTGTACGATGTTATTCAAGGACGTTATGGGAAGACATATTAGAATAGTTTGGCAGACAGTCTCTCTCAGTCCTTATCTGCCTCCATGGTCGAACAAGCTCGTTTGTTCAATCTGTTGGAGGAGTATGTTAATCAAGACCCACCCCAAGCCTCCGACTCTATATTACCACCTTCTCGACTACTAATGGATCTTAGAGCAGAAGAGAGGGCAAACCGAGGCAACAAACGAGTCTTATCCGAGATAGATGTAAGTGAGTGGGAAATTACCTATACGGAGACTTGTCTGCGTGAAGGCAAACGAACACTAACAAGGCCACTCAACTCCCTGCTAGTGCAACACCTTCGCGCGCCGCGAGGTTAACAAGGAAAAAGGAGAGGAAGAGGCTCCGCCTTATCAAGAAAGCCCAGCAACAGATCTCCAAGCCCGGAGAAGTTCCACCCCATTTGTGCTACAATTGTATACAACCCGGGCATTACGCAAAGGAGTGCCCGAACCCCAGATAGCAGAACCCCCAGCAACACAAGCAGAACCCCGGATCTGCTATCAACAACCACGGCAACAAGCGAACCCTTCAATTGGAGCAAGGCCAACTGAATTTCTTGGGTAACACCTCTATCCCAGAACCACTCCCTACTTCCACATGTAATTTGGGACGAGATTCTTCTTAAGGGGGTAGACTGTGACGCCCCAGGTTTTTAATTACCGTCATTAAGGCTAGTGAATCGGCCGAGTCAAACCGGCCCAACACCGGTCAAACCTAGGTCAACCTGGGTCATCACCCCGAAAACCTCGCCAATGAACCCTAATGAAGCCCTTGACCAAGCCTGCAGACACCCGTAATGGACCCTTGGTCAAAGACCCGGTCAAAACCGGCTTAACCGTTGACGTCAGCGAATGTCGTTCGGAACTTTTGCCGTGTTCTCCAAAATTCACCTCAACACTTTAAAATCTACCTTTATGAAAGTTGTCCATCTTGTTGAGGGACACAACTTTCATGTAGATTGGCATTTCAAATTTTGGGTGGAAATTGGTGAAAAACTTGATTGACCGACAGCACCTCCTGTTCACAGGGACAGGCCGGCATTCAAGGTTGGCACGACGTTCCTGCCAAATCCGTTGAGAAAAACACTATACGGCCTTTACAAAAGTTGTAGAGGGTAGCTAGATCTACAACTTGTATTCAAGTTTTGAGAGAAAATCACACCCAAAGTAGCTCGGCCGAAATGGGCGGCGCCGAGAGCGAGGGCCGCGCGCGCGTCGCGCGCGCCGGCCGCGCGCGCGCGCACCGCGCGCACGCCCCCGCCGTGGGCCGCCGCTGCCTCGGCGTCCGGGCCTGCCGGCGCATGTTCCCAAGGTGGCCTGCGCCTTCCCAAGGCCGCTACGCGTCTCTCGAGACCTTCGACGCCGGGAACGCTTCGAGCTCCGAGCCGCCGTACGTGCACGCCATGGACCGGTGGTCCCTTCCCCGTCGTCCGGTACGCGAGTCCCCAGGCGCGCCCCCGTGCATCCGTTGGTCGCTAGGAGGTCCCCCTGCCCCTATAAGGGCATCGCTGCCCATTCCCCGACGCGCAGACCCTCCCCCCCCACGCGCCAACCGAGCCGCCCGCCGGCAACCTTGCGCCCGGCCGCGGCGAGCTCCGGTTGCGGGCCAAATGCAAGCCTAGTAGCACTTCCTTCACCCTCCCCTGCCTCTACCACAACTCGCCGACCCGTCCACCGGATCAACCAAGCCCGAGCTCGCCGGGGACAACAGCCGCGGCGGCCGCCCTCCCCCCGGGCCGCCGGCATGCCGCTCGCTGGCCGCCTCTCCCCACCGACCCAGTGCCCAAATCGAAACCTAGTGCCCCCTAGATCACCCCATTGCCCTTCCCCGGCCAATCCCGGCGGCGAGCTCGCCGGAATCGAGCAGCCCGCATCGGCCAGCCGTCCTCGGGGACTACATTGCAAAACCCAGAATCTTTCCAAGGGCTTCCCTGCAAAAGGTTAACTCAAATAGTCTTGTGTTTTGGCTGATCCTTGTAAATTGCGTAGAAAATTGTAGAAAAATCAGAAAAATGCAATACCAATTTTGTGGGATTCATGGTGAATTATCCTACAACTTTTGTTATTCTTGTCTAAGCTAATTCCTGTTAGTTTTTGCATGAAAAATACAAATGTGGAAAACCTAGATCTACAATATCTCAAAAACCATAAATCTTCTGTAGCTAATTTTTCGATATGTTGTGTGTTAGGTCATGGCTAGCTACTATGCCAAAAATGACACAAAGTTATGTTGTAAATCGTTTTATAAAAATGTTTATCCATTTCTGTCGGATCTGCATAAATGATTTTTCTAGCTAAAAATAATTACGTTTTTGCAACCAACTTTTGCACACTGTCTTTTAATCCCAAAACACACCTCCGGTGAATTAATTACAATTTTATAAATACCTGAATAATTATTCTTGAATTATGGTTGATTTTCTTCAAAAATTCATAACTCAAGCTTCATAATAGTTCTAGGTGTATATGCTGCACCAATAGTCTAGTTTTAGACCATATAACATGTGCGAGAATGTTAGGATCATTTTGTTGAGTAATTATTTTTGTGTGCATTTACCTTGTCCATCTAGCTAGCTTTTGTCTTTTTCAAAAATAATTAATTTATAGCTATCCAAAGCTTGCATGTGTGTCCAGTAGCTTATTATAGGTGTTTAGTGGTTAATACAACCTTCTGCTGAATTTTATTAATTAATTCCATAAATAAAAGCTATGTAAGTCATTAAGAGCTTAATAGTCATTAAATGGGAAAAATCACCAACCCATCTTAACTAATCTTGTGTATGGTTGCAAATCATGTTAAAAAGTTAAACGTACCTACCCACTACGGTTTGTGAATTTAAATTAAATTATTTACATATATATGTACACAGTCACCATCAAAAAGAATATCTAATAAAGAATTGCAAATTGTTCCTTTTTGGAAGAGTATGCTAAATGTATTCTTATCTAGGTGAATGTGTCCAACAAATATGCCCTTGATTGTCATTTATGGTTTGTGGTGAATTAAATTAAAAATCATCGAGTGAATCTTGCACTTGCATCTTCGTGTAGATCCTTCCGCCAGTAGACGTACGCTCGTGTCGGAAGGAGGAGACAAAGGTGCCGACAAAGAGCTGCTGTACGTGGACGTAGCTCAAGACTTGGACCCAAGTCCAGAAGGGCCCAAGGCCAACCTTGCCAGCGAAGGCAAGCCCCAGATCATTAACCACGTCTTTTAAAATTATGCAATTATGTTTGCTACGATTGTCGACTTACGTTTCAGGAGTTGATTGAAACCCTAGATGCATGACCCCTAGTTACCTATGCTCTATCACTAGTATGCTAGGTCGATAGCTGCTATGCTATAGGACCGATAGAAGTCGAGTGATATTCGTCACTTGAGAGAATAGGTTCTTATGTAGGAATCATAAGATATCCTTAAATGGATTGCTCATGTGGTAAGAGCATGGCATTGGGCTCTGGTCCAGTGGCTTTCGTGGGCTAAGCTTTTGAATGTACTAAACATTCTCCGGGTATGGGACCGGTAAGCCTAGTACCTTAATGAGGCGGCAAGGGATCCTACCATTACTACTCTTGAGAAATCGCCTTACCGGCTAGCTACCGGGAAGGGGGTGTATTGTGTGAGACTGGATACCTTGCGGGGTATACCAGCTAACCTTGCGCCCAGGAATGTAAGATTCGATCTCAACCCTAGGATTTTTGGAAACAGCCTGGGAAAGTTGTTCCTTTGTGGGCAGCCTACCGTGTGTTTGGGTTTACCTTGCAAGGTTTAAATAAATCGATTGTCGGCCTCTCACCGTTATTCGAGACTTCTTAATCAACTGGCCATGATATCCCATAATGATGGAACTCGAGGAATATTGCTGTATGAATTAATTGCTTGTCCAATTCTAGATTGAATTAGATGGCACATTTAGAAATGGTAATCAACTAGAACTTGTGCTAAAAGATTGAAAGTAAGGATCTACTTGTAGTAGCTGTTCAGCAAAAGAAGCTCCACCGGCCAAAAGCCTTCCATGTCTAGAGTTTGGTGATGTAGTTATCACCCAACGGTTAAGTCTTGCTTAGTATTAGTATACTCAGCCTTGATTTAAAACTGTTGTTGCAGGTGTTGTGACCGGAAGGGTGACGACAAGTAATGACATCACGGATGGCCTCCTGTGATGTTTACCGTGGCGCTAGTTTAAATTATTTCCGCTGTATTTTCGAACTCTGAACCTTTACTCCATGTCTGGGACAATGGTTTGTAATAAAATGTTTAATTCATATTGCACTCTGGACTCGCCTTCGCGTGAGGTTTAATGCATGTGTCGATCCTCTGTTCGATGTTCAAGTGATTCACTGGGCGTTAACCCGGCAACTAACGATAGGATGATACTTTATTATTGCTTAATGACCAAAGTGGACCGGTCTTAGGCGGTAGTACGGTATTTTCCTAGGCGGGTTGTCACACATATGACCGGAGACGGGGGGTGGTTCTCAAGTCTCGTCCCGGTGGTGACAAGGAGGTACATCACTTTTGGGGACAATGGGCGTGGGCGTGTGCTTTCAGAAGGTGAGATCAAAGTGAGTGACAAGATCACTCTCAGGCGTGTTGCTCTTGTTCAATCGTTGGAGTACAATCTGCTTTTTGTGTCCCAGCTATTGGATGAGGGGTTTTAGGTGTTGTTTCGGCCTGGTGGTTCTCAGATTTTGGACTCTCGAGGGGACCTTGTCTGTATGGTCGTTCCCGAGGGTCAGGTGTTTCATGCTGATTTTTCTCAGTCTTCGGGTGTGGAGCGTTGTTTCTTGATAGGCACTTCGAGTGAGTTGTGGAAGTGGCATAGGAAGTTGGGTCAATTGAGCTTTGACCTTTTTGTCTCGCTTGAGTAAACTCAATTTGGTCTGAGGATTGCCACGGTTGAGGCTTGAGAAAGAGTTGGTTTGTGCGCCGTGTAGGCATGCCAAGATGGTAGCCTCTTCTCACCCGCCTCTCACCGATGTGATGACTGAGCGTCCATGCGAGCTGCTCCATATGGACCTTGTTGGCCCAGCTCGTGTGCGATCTGTGGGTGGGAAGTGGTATGTCCTTGTTGTGGTGGACGACTACTCTCGGTATGCGTGGGTGTTCTTTCTCGAGGATAAGGGGGAGACGTTTGGTTTTGTTCGAGATCTAGTCTTGAGGTTGAGGAACGAGAGGCACGGAGATGCCATACGAGCAATCCGCAGTGATAATGGCTCGGAATTCAGAAACTCTCGTTTTGAAACCTTTTGCCATGACTTGGGTCTTGTGCACCAGTTTTCGAGTCCGTATACGCCTCCCCAGAATGGTGTTGTGGAAAGGAAGAACAGGACCTTGTGCGAGATGGCTCGGACGATGCTTGATGAGCATAGGGCTCTGAGAAGGTATTGGGCTGAGGCGGTGAATACCGCGTGCTATGTGTCAAACAAGATCTACCTCAGAGTGCACAAGAAGAAAACATGCTATGAGTTGATGCATGAACGCACACCCAAGGTGAGTCACTTCCATGTCTTTGGTTGCAAGTGTTTCATTCTGAAGAAAGGCAAGAAGTTGGATAAGTTTGAGGCTAGGTCTGTCGATGGTATTTTCTTTGGTTATGCATCTCATTCTAGAGCATTTCATGTGCTCAATCTTGAAACTAACCAAATCGTGGAGACTTGCGAGGTAACCTTCGACGAGACAGAGCCACGTAGTCGCCTTGTCTTTGAGTGTGCGGTGATGATGAGCTTGGCGAGGAGATCTTTCGGAAGAGGAGCATGAACATGGAGACGATGAAGATGGCGGTGTGGTGCCCTCGGTCGAACATGTACCCACTACTTCGACCGCGGTGGTGGACGGACCCTCTCCTACACCTATGACGACAAATCAAGAACGAGGAGAAGCTGATGTTGAGGGGGAGGTAGCATCGAGGCGAGAACATTCCCGGCAAGTACAAGTGGATCACCCAGCTTCGAGGAGCATCGGCGACATGGATGAACGCACTACACGGTCGAGGGTTCGGAACAACTCTCATTTCTCTCATGCTGCATTTGTTGCTACTTTTGAGCCCAAATACATTGGACACGCACTATCTGATCACAATTGGGTTAATTTGATGCATGAGGAGTTGGAGAATCTTGAGAGGAATCAGGTTTGGGAGTTGGTTGACCCTCCCCCAGGGTGTAAGCCGATTGGTACAAAGTGGGTGTGGAAGAACAAAGAGGGAGAGAAAGGTGAGGTTGTGAGAAACAAGTCGAGGCTTGTTGCTCAGGGGTTCAGTCAGAAGGAGGGGATCGACTACGAGGAGACCTTTGCTCCCATAGCCCGTTTGAAGGCGATTAGGATCCTTCTAGCCTTTTCTGTGGCTAAAGGGTTCAAGTTGCACCAAATGGATGTGAAGAGTGCTTTCCTGAATGGTGTGTTGGAGTAAGAAGTGTATGTGAGGCAACCTCCGGGGTTTGAGAATGAGAAGTACCCCCACCGGGTGTACAAGTTGAGGAAGGCGCTGTATGGTTTGAAGCAGGCGCCTAGAGCTTGGTATGGCAGGTTGAGGGGGGTTCTTGTTTGAGAGAGGTTTTGAGATGGGAAAGGTCGATCAGACCTTGTTTTTGCTGAGGCAGGGCAGAGATATCCTGATTGCGCAGGTGTATGTGGATGATATTGTCTTTGGTGGCTCGTCTAACTCTCTTGTTCCAAGGTTTGCAGAGGATATGAGCAGGGAATTTGAGATGAGCATGATGGGCGAGTTGCAGTTCTTCCTCGGGCTACAAATCAAGCAATCAAAGGAAGGAACATTTGTGCACCAAGCTAAGTACACCAAGGACATTGTGCGAAAGTTCAAGATGGAGGATTCCAAAGCTATGACGACGCCGATGAGTACGACTACAGCTCTTGATGCTGATGAGGAAGGTGAACACGTGGACCAGAAGGAGTACCGGAGCATGATCGGGTCACTTTACTTGACGGCGACGAGGCCGGTTATCCAGTTCTCGGTATGTCTGTGCACTCGTTTTCAAGCGTCTCCGAGGACTTCGCATCGGCAAGCGGTGAAGCGAATTTTCAGGTACTTGCGTCACACTCCCGACTTCGGCCTTTGGTACTCCGCGTCCTCTTCTTTGGTGCTTCATGGTTTTTCCGACGCGGATTTTGCCGGTGTCGATTGGATAGGAAGTCCACTTCTGGGACTTGCCAGTTTTTGGGTTCTTCTTTGGTGTCTTGGTTTTCCCGCAAACAGTGGATTGTTGCTCAATCCACTATCGAGGCCGAGTACGTTGCCGCTGCTAGTTGTTGCTCTCAACTCCTTTAGATTTCATACACCATGAGTGACTTTGGTCAGGAGTATACCCATGTCCCACTTCAATGTGCTAGCACCAGTGCCATAAGTGTTGCAAATCACCCAGTGCTCCATTCCAGAACCAAGCATATAGAAGTGAGGTGTCATTTTCTGAGAGACAACATAGAGAAAGGAAAGATAGCTTTGATCCATGTACCCGCACATGACCAACTAGCAGATATTTTCACCAAACCCCTAGATCAAGCAACTTTCACTCGTTTGCGGGGGGAACTTGGTGTGTGTTTGATTTCTTGAGTTGGGTGTGTGGGAGCTCTCTTTGTAGCATATGTATAGTTTCCTTTGTGCATTTCTTGCATTTGGCATGGCATATGTAACATGATGTATAGGCATCCTTGTATCTTAGATTGCATGCATTTTGTATCATATGCATTGGATAGGAAAAGCTTCTCCTATATACATTGTTCACCATGGAATGCTATTTATGTCTTTGTGAGCTTGTTTGGTATGCTATGGTTAGTTTGGCTTAGCTCTTGATGATCTTGATGAATAATCCATGGTTGATGGCTATGTTTTTGAAAAATTGTCACATGTATGCTCTCTCATGTGTAAATGCCTTTATATGGTCTTGACATGTTTTAGTGGCTTGGTTATGCTTAATTTGTGCTTGGATAGCTAGTTTATTGATCATATGGGGCCAAAGGCTCATTTGCCATCATGAATGTTTAGCCCTCTTGCTTTATCTTGTGGAGGAGCATAAGTTCCTTTTTGTCGCAAAGACATTTCATGTACCAATTATGAATCTGAAAATGAAATGTAAAATGCTTGGAAAATGTGCTCCTATGTCATATGTGCTGAATTTAATTTGCTTTAGGTGCTAAACCGTTGCATGATGCCTACCAATGAGAAGTCTCATACATAGAAGTAGGCACATGGCTCGGTGGCTTTGACATGACATGAGGTGCTTGTGGGTGTTTGTGATGGTCTTATGATTAGAATGGCTGTCCGCAAAGATGAAGTTTGTGTGGCTTTGCCATTTTGATATGTTTTGATCATGTTTAGGACTTTGCTCATGAGAGGCAAGTTTTTCGCAAAATTGCCCAAATCTATCTTCGCTTTGTCCAATGGTTGTGAAACTTGGTGATCTTGTAGTTGATGTCGATACGAAGCTATAGAGTATCTAACTTGCTCATTTGGACATGTGTAGCATCCTATGTTGAATTTTGTCTATTTGAGAAGCTCTACGTTGAAAGTTTTGCATTTTTGGCTTCATTCATGCATTGCCAACAAGGGGGAGAAGTTTGAGCTTGAAATGACTTGCTGGATGCATTTAGATGGTTTTCAGGTGGTTTCGAGCCATTTTTGGGCTCTGTTGGTCACCGGTCTGACCGGTCGAGGTCACCGGTCTGACTGGTGTGAGTGCTGGTCCTGTGCACATGTTGGGCACCGGTCTGACCGGTGGTTATGACCGGTCTGACCGGTGGTTATGACCGGTCTGACCGGTGAGAGCTGAAGTGGTTGCAACTGCCCTGTTTTCAAGTGGTTTGCATGCATTCGTCCAGGGGGAGGTGCATTGGTTCAGGGGGACCTTGCATGTGTGCAGGGGGAGCTCTTTGTGGCTTTTCGAGCTTTGTTTCGGTGGTTTGCGCTCTTTGCTTGAGTTTTGTTTTGTTTCGCATGTGTCGAGCCGTTGCCCTTGCCTAAGGGGTCCGAGACTTGTTTTCTTCAAGTGATCTCGCTCTTTGCCTTTGTTTGGCTTTCGATCGCTTGTTGGAGTTTCTTTTTGTTCGTTTCTTTTCTTTTTCATTTCTTTCTTGTAACTTTCGTGTGGGTGTTGTCAATGCACTCATCAAGGGGGAGATTGAGGACCATGTGTGGTTCGAGCACTTGTGGATGGTCACTTCCTTGTGTGATGAGTGATTGACAATGTTGTGTGGACTGATTCTTGGCTAAGTATTGCAGGTGCAGGTTGCGGCTTGACGGGTGTTGGTGCAGGTGAAGAACAAGCGCGAAAGGTCGTTGTGAGGCCTCCATGTGTGGAGAAGACAAGCAGGCTTCGTTCGAGGGACCCGGTGGCCAGCGGGGTCAAGTGCGGGCCGCATGGTGGCATGAACAGCGAGATGAAGTCGTGGACGGTTTCTTGGTTGAGCCTCAAAACCAAGGTCGAGCCAGGACTACATGGGAGCCGAGTCATGAGTGGCGATTAGCGGAGGGTACACCGAGTTCGCGGGGTTTCGGTGGTTCACCGTAAAACCACCGGGTTCCTTGGTTGATCCACAAAGCCAAGACCGAAGAACCGAAGACGGAGGCTGCAGCGCCGCCGCCCGGCCTCCGACCGGTGGGTCCGACCCGGCCTCACCGGTGGGTCCGACCGGCCTCACGGTGGGTACCGGTCTGACCGGTGAGGAGCACCGGTCTGACCGGTGTGCAACGACGCAGTCCGGAATCTTCGAAGTGGAGGACACGCGTCGGGATCGCAAGGCTTGCGTCGGGGCTAAACAGGTTGCGGTCGCCGGGCATCCATCCGATGGAGAAAGCCTGAAGACTTTCAAAACCACCCTTGAGGGGATTGTATCCTTAGTTATTAGGAAAGGGTATTTTAGACTTTCGGTTGCATCCATATAACCCAAGAGGTGAGAGGATGGCAGCCAAGCCTTGGAACCCTAGTTCATTCGCTTTCCTATTTTCCCTTCCTATTTTTCTTAGGATTTTGATAGGACTAGCTTGAGAGCTTCATGGTGAGATCTTGTGAGAGGGTTGGATGATCGGGCAGCAAGCTAGACCTTGTATGAACCTTTGTGGCATGTATGGATGATTCGGCGTGGTTCCTCAAGGCCATGTTGTGTTGTTCCCGGTTGTTCTTGATGGTGATTTTCGGAGCCCTTTCTTGGTGTTTTTCTTGGGTTGTTTTCGGGACCTTTCTCTTGGGGATTTGATGGGGGGGAATTTGTGGTAACCCTTCGTGGTTATTTGGGTCTGTTATTCTCCTCCCAAATCCGTGAGTAAAGGGGCTCGATTTTGGGGTTTTTCTAAGTTCTAGGGTTAGAGGTATTCTTGGCGGGATTTCTTTGATTCCTCCTTTTTGGACAAGTTTTGGTGGGATTAAACTTTGCTATGGACTCCTCATGAGGTGTTCCTATTATCCCCAAAGTCTTGTTCAAGTCCGTGGAGCGATTCGGGAGATCGTGGTTTGGATTTGGGGGAGTTGACCCGCGGGTCTTTGTTCATCCCGAGTCGCCGAGGCTACACCGGTCCGACCGGTGCAACCCTCGGTGTGTTTTTGCTCGGGTGAACGTCTGGGTGTGTTCGCTGTTGTCTCGTGTTGCTGTTGTTTCGAGTTTGGGTCTGTTTGGAGGTCGGTAGGCCTGTTTGGTGATTTGGGGGCTTTCAGGCTTGGACCGGTCTGACCGGTGTGTTACACCGGCCTGACCGGTGTGAAGCCACTTAGTGAAAGTTGCCAACTCTCACCAGCAGGGACCGGTCTGACCGGTGGTGCTCACCGGTCTGACCGGTGTTGGTCTGTAGACTCGAGGTTTGGTGTTCCGCTGCGTTCTCGGGTCGGAAGGTTGTGTGTTGGTTCCTAGGTCCAGTGGCACTCCAGTGGCTACGTGGGCTTGGCCAATTTGGGTAGTGAGTCAGAGACGTGTGTTGGAAGCCGTGTTCATCTTGTTGGAGTTTCCATCTCCTTCGAGAAGAATTTTTATCGGCTCCCATTCACTCCCCCCCTCTCTGGTTCGCCGTATCGGTCCTTCAACAACACTTGGCCAACAGCTTGCCACGATGACCACACACACACACACACACACACACACACACACACACACACACACACACACACACACACACACACACACACACACACACACACACACACACACACACACACACACACACACACACACACACACACACACACACACACACACACACTACAGTGCTCGTTACAGTTAGCTCCGATCGCTGCCGCGTGCCATCATCATCGTCCTCGCCGCGTGCAGAGCTGCGCGCATCGGCAGCACGCACAGGTGATGTGGAGGAGCTCCCAGGAGGCAAGCAGCTAGTCCTGCACTGCGCGTGGAGGATCTAGAGGCGTTAGAGCTTATTGCCAGCGCGCGTCGAGGAGCTCCCACACGAAGGCGCGCTGTTTGACATCTCGCCGGTGCATGCTCACTGCACCGAGGCAACGAGCGAGTGTGTAGGAACGGCACGGCGCACGGCGGCGGCAGTGGAACCCACCGACTTCATCATCGGGTTGTGGCATCCAGTAGGCGCGCGGTGGCGATGCGCGTAGGCGCAGGTGCTGACACAGACACGGGCAGCTCAGCGGCAGGTGGAGGAGCTCCCAGAGGATTGGAGGCGCGCAGCCGGACCGGTGTGGCACGACAAGCAGCAGGCAGTGCCTGCTTCCCCTTGCAGAAATGCAGCTCGAGCAACAGAGGAGGTCTGCTGCTTCCCCTTGCGAAAAAGGAAGAAGCTAAGGATGAACAAGAAAGGAGGAGCTAGAGGTGGAAGAAGAGGAAGAAGCTAATTAAGCCCTCTCCCGTCGGCCATATTCCTTGGCAATTTTCTATCTTGATGAGATCATGTGTGTGGCATTTAGGATTATAAGCTTGGATTTTTACCATTACCTTGCATGTAGATTGTTAATTTGTTGAAGGTCACTCTTGCATTGCACATGACAATTCCATCCAAGGTACTGATTGTTGAAGGTGCCTCTTGCATTGCACGGGGCAATTCAATCCAAGGTGCGGTGAAGGTGAGACTGACAATGCAAAATGGATCCATTTTCTTTCATGTCATCATGTGATAAGTATTTGCTTAGATATTTATCATTTTCTTATATGATTGTGTAGATGGAGGATCGAGGTTGGATGACCTCAAGAACTGGAATTGCAAGGAATATTTGGATAATCTGAAGTTATTCATCAATGCAGCCGAAGCGGAGAAGAACAGATCTAAGATAAGCAGAGCCGATCAAAAACGAAGACTTCGGAGAAACACTTGATCGCTAGAAATCAGATTCAACTTGTTACATCAACTATTACATGATAAATGAACCAAGATCACCACCGGGATCCTACCTCGATCTTACTTCTAGCTCCGGGAACTCCGACGTGGTCTTCTTTGCAAGGTTCCCACGTCGGCTACGGAGACCCTAGTCAACTAGCTCGACCTTCTCCTCTCCGAGATGGGGTCCCTCCCTTCCCTGCTCCTCGACGGCCGATGATGAATGGATCCCCCCGTGGCTCTCGACCCCAGGGCTATAAATAGCCCGAATGGCGGCTAGGTCAAAGGGGGAGGCGACTGGGCCCCGGAATGGGCTGGGCCGGCCGGCCTGGGCCACCTCGGCCCAGTTGCCTGCCTCCTTCGCGTGGCGTCAGTTCCCGAGTCTTCTAGATCATTCCCCCTTCTGCATGTGGGCCCTTGTCGTCTGTTTCTCTCCGAGTTGGACGAAGCTCCTTGTCCCGCAAGATTCAACACTTTTCCGACTAGGTCCTCGGAGTCTGTCATCTTCTCGGGTTAGTCCCTGGGCTTCTTGGAGTCAACTTTGCTTCATTGCATGACTTGTACCGGGCTTCAAGGTCTTGTCAAGGTGCTTGATGAACTTATCACGGAAGTCTTGCTTTCAACATCAAAACCTTGCATAAACACTAAACTCCAAAACCGACATGCACGAATGAACTTGTTATATCCAGGGGGTTAGTACCAATGGATAAGATATAAAACTCATGCCAACACCGAAGGTAAACTCATGGCTAGGTTGACGGAATTTCACCGTCAACATCTCCCTCATGCTTAAACCTTGCTCGTCCTCGAGTAAGCCTTTGATGGATATCAACATTGCCCTTCATTGTTTAAACCTTGCACTTGATCATACATGAGAAAACATAGTACTCTCAAAATTTAATTTGTTAAAGTTTCATAAGGTACTAGCCTTCATCCATACGGAGGCTAGATTATTAATTAAGCTTATCGCACAAGTATTAACATGCTCCAAAGTTTAAATAGATCTCAGAAATTTTGAAATAAAGAATGAGATGAAAAAGAGCTAAACCAGGTTCACAAATTTAAATCACCTTGCATATTGCTCATGAACTCTCATCTCACTTGTCTCTCAAGCCTATTCATTTTACTCCTTTCCCTCTCATAACATATATATGTGGTAGGCTTTATATGGAGCTTTTGGGAAAGTTTAGTCCTACCAAGATATTATAAACGAGATGTTGTCAAAACAAGACAAGCTTTTCGTGGTCTTACCGAGACTCGTCAAAAAGGTCATTGGAAAATAATGTTATATCAAGGAGGGGAGAGAGAAAATACACACACTTGAGATAGGTGGACATGTGCAAATGGCAAAGATTGATCCCGAGGCACAAAGGAAGTCCTCGTTATCGGATTGCGTATGGTTGGAAAATGAGTATGGATCTTTTAATCTTGAAGCCTTGAAATTCCTAATGCACTTAAGAGAACCCGGGGAGTTCACTTATTTTATTTTTACTCATACTCACTTTTTTTTCTTTTTCTCATACATATTGTTTTTCTTTTTTTTCTTTCTTTCTCTTTCTCATTTTTTCTTTTTCTTTCTCATCGAAACTTTTTTCTGCTCCCCTTGAACTCTAAAATTGCATTGTACCTACCTCCTCACCCATGCTTAGACGTTTGCTCGTCCTCGAGCAAAGAGGTGATAGAGATAAGGTAGGTACCGGAAGTACTTTTCCTTTGGAGAGATACTTGAAATCTTCAATCGTGGCACGTCTTGCAATCTTCCTTGAAATGATGATCTATCCTCAACGATATGTTGTGGTCAAGGAGGTAATCACAAAAGATGATATTTGGTTTTAAGGGTGGATATCCGACAAGGTTTGTGAGATCTCCGATGTGGGGATACACAATGCACGGATAAGAGGCTAGCAATCAGATAGATACGCAAAAACAGAATGACCAGCTTCTTAGTCTCAGGCCAGAGAAAGCATGGCCTGCAATAAATCACTCTTAAATAAATCTTGTGCACTAAGGTTTATGCACTCAAATATGTGTAAGGCTCTGGATAGGTAGAGCAACACACAAGTGATATTTATGACAAGGTTAGCATTACTTTTAGGAATAAAAATCATCTTTAATCCATCTAAAACTTGAGAGCACATAAAACACTATGGGTCTTTCTTTTAAGCATAACCTCAGCTAAAGATTAAGCTAGTATTTAGATAAATTCAGATTTGTATTTTAAGGGAGCACTAGCTTTAACATGCATAAATCAATTACAAAGATAAACAAGCGGCAATTATAATCATATATCATCATGGCATAAATTTCATAACTTTACCAAAGATAAAAACAAGGTGGTGTCTTTATTCATGATGAAAACAAACTAACACACATGCTGAAAATAAATTAACACACTTGCTGAAATTTAAATAAAAACTGAAAACACTACGCAAACACAAGCTGAAAATTACAGAAAAAGGGAAAAAAGAAAACTAAAGTTCCTCCTTCTTCCTAATCTTCCGCCAGTAGTTGGTCTTGGTAGTTGTACCCCTGCTCATAGTAGGTTTGGACACCCCCTCCAACGAATTGATCCGGCTGTACTAGGTGAAGATGCCCAAGCTCATAGGCAATATTTGCATTGCCTTCACCAAGTTGAGCCGCGTTGGATTGGATGGCTGCGACGTGTTGCATATTTCTCGCAGCATACCCTCCAATTATGGCCATGCTTTGTTGTGGTTGGGGGTATTGTGTATAGGGCTCCGCAAAGGTTACATTGGGCACCACATAATTTTGTGGGGGCATGGCTGGACCACTCCCCCATGCTTGCATTGTTGGCCCTCCGTAATAACTTGGCGGTGTAGGGATTCCTCCGAACGGTGGCACATAATTTTGTTGTGCACCACCCTCTTGCACCGAGGAGGATCCCTCCTCTACAATTCTTCCTCTTTTATTCTTCGTTGCCGGCACAAGGAGTCCCTCCTCCAACCAATCTTCCTTCCCTTCAATGAAAAGTCTAAGTCTTGGATCCAGAAGGGGTAAGTTTACTTTGGCCACATGAAAGCCTCCTCTCTCATCTCTACTAATATATTTTCCTTGCTCTCAGATTCAAATCCGAGAGGGGTCCTGGGTAGAAGATATGCGGGATTTCTTGGAATTCCCGGCCTTAAGGAGATGGCCAACATAGAGAGGTAGCACCCCGAACCAATATCTCCCGATCCCGATGTTGCCTCGCAACACCATCATTTGATCATAAGGTATGAGGGGTCTATTGGCTTCCTGGCAATTAATGCCGAGTAGAGCCAATTCAACTCTGTGTCAGTCACCTTCGTCTCCCTCATCCTCCCCATAATCCTCTTACACATCCATGAGTGGAATACTTGGATAATGGGGTTCCGGATGGAATTTCGTTGTTGGTGGGCTTCCCCGGAGATTAAATTCCAAAAATCCATCCAACATGCCTTCCGACACGTCAACTTTCTCTGGAGCTCCCTTTTGGAACCCAAGTAGCTCCCTAATATGCTCATAGGGAACCACTTGTTGAATTCCCTCCGAACGGAATGATAAACTTGGCACCCCCTCATCATGAATGGGCGCCATAGTCATCAAACTTTCCAAGGCAAACTCCTTGTGGGTGTTCGCCGACACCCTGTTGGAGAATTACACCCATCCAAGGTGCCCCAACATATAATATATGTCCGTTCCAAAACCCAATGAGTTGAGAGCTTGATCGTTGAAATTGATATTTGCCACAAGCCTCTTCTCAAGACGAGAAAGTTTCTTCTCCTCCTCCTCCGACAAGATGATGAAGCCATATGTGGAGTGCCGTGGAGTGTATGGAGGTGGAGCGGATGAACGGGTCGATCGACTAGGTGGGACGGGCGGCTCCTCGGTACGTCCTTGAGGTTCGGTAAACCTCATGGACGAGCTCCTTGTTGCCCTCATGCCACCGAGGAGGAGAGTGTCGTTCCTCCTTGGTGGTGCCATGTCCTCCTCCATGCTTCGAGGAGACTCGGAAACCGAGTGCCTCCTCGAAGGCGTCGTCAAAGATGGCTTGGACGATGATGACCCCTTCTTCTTGGTGAAGAGACTTGTGGTTTTCTTCCACATGATTGCAGCACTCTTCTTTCTAATACAATTCTGGGTTTCGACCGGTAACTAGGCACTTCAAAAATTACTTCGGAATGTGGACTTCGAGTGCATTAAGGGAGCGAATTGTTTGAGAAAACAAGCTTGGGAAGGATGGCTAAGTCTACGGTGGTTCTGGACTCAAAAAATTGAGCACACAAATGGAGGAAGGAGTGAGCTACTTGCCTGCAGAAGATGGGCCGGGAGGTGCTTTTTATAGGGCAGGCAGGTGGCCTGGGCCGACCGGCCCTGGTGGCAGTGTGCCCCTCTGGATCGATTCTTTCTCCCAGCATGATCATCTCCCCTTTGTCACCTTTGTGCCTGCGTGCTCCACTAGTTGCACCGCCCAAACACTCTCGTCCACTCCTTTGCTTGCATTGTTGGTCCTTCCACTTGATGCTCTTGCTTTGAGTCATGTCCACGCTCCCTTGCTACACTTGCTTCACATGCCACCATGAATTTCCTACAAAGTCATGCTTGCTGCCCACCCATGCTTGTCCTTTGCATGTGGTCTTGATGAAAGTTGTTGAAAGGGCATCCAAAGATGCATTATGGTGCATGCATGATTAACTTAACTAGATTGCCTCCCTCTAAGCATGTCTTATGGCTAAGTGCTCCTCTAATTTCGAAAATTAAAAAAAATTCAGAGCTATGGAAGAGGTCAAGCATAAATTTAGAGAAGTTTTTAAACCATAATAAAACAAATGTAAGTCAAAAATATTTTCCGACTACATTTATATTGGTCTCACCGGTATTGCTTGCCTTCATTAGTTGAGAGAAAACTTTCCCGGCTTGGTCATGAGAGCATAGGTTTAGGTTCTAATTTTGTCTAAATGAGAGAGATTTTGAATGAAATAAAATTAAACGAGGCTTAGAAAAATTCTAATCTTAGAGAAACCAAGGATGTAGATATTTAAACCAACCAAAAGTTTAGTTTCTAGGTTCACGCGAGTCCTACCACGTGCTGAAATTTAAATAACATCTAGGTACAAGTCGTGGCTGAAGGATCGGATGGCGACTAGAGAGGGGGGGAGTGAATAGGAGCCGGTAAAAATTCTTCTCAAAGAACCCAGCCTATACCCTAGTCAAAACCCGGTCACACACAAGCGATGGATCGAATCACCCACCAATCGCCAAGACAACGAGGTTATGGATCAACCTCAAGTCCTAGGAACGATTCCTTGAAGCACATGTGGAAGCACGAAAGAAGGAGGGACGAATCCAACCAAAGAGCAAAGCAGCCAGGCTCTGGCGGACCGTCCGGCCAGGAGAGGCGGACTGTCCGCACGGGCCACGCAGACCGTCCGCCAATGTACCGCGGACTGTCCGCACAGGTACGGCGGATCATCCGTGTGACAACCCGCCCAGAAAATAACGTACTATCGCCTAAGACCGATCCACTTTGGTCATTAAGCAATAATAAAGTACCATCCCGTCGTAAGTTGCCGGGTTAACGCCCCGTAGATCACTTGAGAGCACAAGGATCGAATATATGCATTAAAACTCACTCGAAGGCGAGTCCGGAGATACAACAACATTAATATCCAAATTCTTACCCCGAAGGGTTTATTTATTACAAACCATAGTTTTTGTCATGACGAAATAGTTCGTAGTTTCGAAAAGACAATGGAAATTAACTAGCGGAAGCAAGTCATCACGGGAGGCCATCCATGATACTTCGGTAGTCGTCCTCCACCCACTCCAGCCTCCCGGCCGGCGGGATCTCACCGGGCCACACATCACCGAAGGCATTACCCGGATCAACACATCAATGCAAGGCCGAGTATACTAATACTCGCAAGTCTTACCCGTCGGTGATAATCGCTTCACCAAGCCTAGACCATGAAAGGCTTTTTGGCTACCGGGTTGCTTTTGCTAAAAAGTAACAAAGAGTAGGTCCTTACTTTCAAGATTTTAGCACAAGTTCTAGTAGTTTAATCTTTACTACATTAGCCAATTAGTACAAACAAGTTGTACAATACAATTAATCAAACACCATCTTCATCAACTTCCATCATTAGGGATCACATGACTAGTGGAGTAAGTAGTCTCGGATAACGGTGAGAGGCCGACAATCGACCGATTACGGACCTTGCAAGGTAGCCCAAACACACGGTCGGCCGCCCCCGCGAGGACAACTCCCCGAGCCGTCCCCATAAATCCTCGGGTTGGGATCGAATCTTACGGGTCTTTGGTGCAGGCTATCCGCATACCCCGCGAGATACCCGGAGTCACCATACACCACCGGTAGCTAGCCGTGAGAGCGAATCCCAAGAGTAGTAATAGTAAGATCCCTCATCGCCTCATTATGGTACTAGGCTTACCGGTCCCATACCCGGCATATGCTTGGTACGTTCAAAGACTTAACCCACATAACCACCGGACCGGAGCCCACATCCCATGCTCTTACCACGTGAGCAATCCATTTAAGGATATAGTATGATTCCTATCTAGGAACCTATTCTCGCGAGTGAGGTCATCACTCGACTTGTAACGGTCCTATAGCTTAGCAACTATCGACCTATCATACTAGTAGGGACCAAAGTACCTATGGATCATGCATCTAGGGTTTCATTCAACTCCCGAACGTAAATGCACAATCATTCATGGATAATTTGAATAAAGAACTTTAAAATCGGGTTAGATGCACCGAGCTTGCCTTCGTCGCCTAGGTTAGCTTGGGCATCCTCGGTGTCGAGTACGTCCACGTACCGCGTAGAACCTTCCGCTCCGCCTTCCTCGGTTTCGGGACCGCAGAGTGATCTCCGTCCGAAGATCTACACGAAATGCAATGCACTTTAGGTGATGTGATAGTTCATTGTCTTATCCAACTCTAGTTGGTCATATTCACCTTAACAAGCATCTATCCAAGGTTTCTAGTTGAGGAAGTCATTGGTTGTACATGGATTACTCTTTTATTCTTTATTTGAATAAAGGTTTTTATTTAGGATTATCATTTCACGTGAAAGCTTCATTTCCTTTTTATCCTTACCAACAAAGGTGTACTTCATATCTTTTATTTATGAATTAAATTTCTTTATCAGTAATATTAATTGAATTTATTTTATTTATATTAAGTACTATTTCCAAAAAGAAAAGGATTTAATTAAGGATTCCTCTTTATTTTAATTTCCCTTTAATATTAAAAGGGCATTTAAGCCATTATTTAACAATTAAATTACCAAAAATTAAATGAGTGTTTCTTAAGCCTAACAGTACCTATTCTGGTCCATTGGGCCCACAAGTAAGTGTTGGATGCTAGAAAATTAAATATTATTGAAAATAACAAAAGTTATCTAGTGATTCAACTTAAATGCAAATAAAAATAATTAAGCATCAAAATTACCCAAACTTTCTGGTGGATGTTCTCTGGTCCTAAACAAGCTTAGAAAACCAACATGTTCACATGGAACCTCTACTGAATTTGGTTTATTAATTTACAAAGGAAAACAAGCACTAAACAAGAATAATTAATTCTGGTACTCCTAAATTCATGATTAATTCACAAGAGGTGCCTTTAGGCATCCCAAGACAGTGTGCACAAGTTGGGCTTAAGAACATGAATAAAATTAACATGAAAAATCGTTTATGTAGCTCTGCCAGAGATGGAAAAACATTTTTATAAAAAGATTCACATGATAACTTTGTGCAATTTTTGGCACAGCATCTAGTCTTACTCTAACACATAACATATCCAAAGCTTAGCTACAGAGGAGCTGTACATTTCAAGATATGAGATATTCAAGCATAACGCATTTGAAATTTTCCTGCCAAAACTACTCTGAATCTAGACACAAGTGTACCACACATGGGTGGGGTTTGACATCCCGAGACCGACAAAATTTATTTGAGAATTTTTGGAATTTTCTGTGAATTTCTAGGGATTTTCTAAGACTATGGACTGAACTGCAATTAAACTAAGTTAAGAATCCTTGCAAATATGCCCCTGGGTTCACATCTATGCCCTTGCCGGCGGCGAGAGGGTTCGCCGGCGGCGGTGTGGGACCCGACCACGACAACAAGCGACACCATGATGAAATTGAGCTCACCACGGTCCTATTGGTGGTGGTGGCGAGGGTGGAGCTGGCTCCGGCGACGGCGCACAACGGCGACCGGCGGCGGCGCTCCGGAGGGCTCGGTGTAGTCCGGCGTGGAGGCCAAATTGGTGCAAACAAGCGCACTTGCGAGCCGGGCCTCGGTGCTAAGGAGCCTAGCGGCGTGCTTGGACGGCGCGCGAGCGCGGGCCGGAGAGCTAGCACCGGCGGCGGCGGACCGCGGCGGCGATGGCGCGGGCGGCTCGGTGCGCGCGCGCGAGGAGAGGCCGGGAGGCTTTATACCCGGCTCGGGCGGCCCGTGGGTGACGCGCGCGGTGACGGCGGAAGATGCGGCCGCGCGCGCGCGCGTCGGGTCGCGCGCGCGCGCGCGCGGCGACGCCGCCGACGGACCGCCGGGTCCGTGCGCGCGCGCGCGCGCGCACGGCGCGCGCGCGGACGCCAAGACGCCTCGGGACGGTGCGCATCGGGCGCGCGCGTGCACGGGACGCGGCGTGGCGCGGACGTCGAGGCCTCGGGCGGCGTGGGCACGGCGGCCGGGGCAAGACCGGCGGCGGGCGGCACGGCGGCGCACGGGTCGCGCACGACGTCGCGCGTGGCGCGCTCCGGCTCGGCCGTGCCGCCGGTGCCATCTTTGACTCGATTTTTCTCAAAATTTTTCAACGAATCGGACCAAGTGATGAATACCAAAGTTGTAGATCTAGGTACCAGCTACAACTTTTACAAAGGTTGTATAGGGTTTTGTTGCCTAGATTTGAATCCGTGGAAGTGCCAACTTTGAATGTCGGCAGGGTTCTCGTCAACAAGTGATTTCGGCTTGCAAGGGCTTTTTCACAATTATCCCCTCCAAATCAGCAATGCCACTCTACATGAAAGTTGTGTCCCTCAACAAGACCTACAACTTTCCCAAAGGTAGAATTTTAAGTGTTTAGGTGAATTTTTGGGAACGCGGCAAAAGTTCCAAAGCAGACACCGTGGGACATTGGGTGGCAAGGGGATTTTGACCAACCCTTTGACCAAGGGTTGGCCCCACAAGTGTTTTACTATTCACTAGGCTCACTTAGAGGTATGTTAGGGAGTTTTCATGGGTTAGGGCCCAGGTTGACCTAGGGTTGACCATTTGACCGGCTAATCGTGTCATTAATGTTAACGACGGTAATTAAAAACCTGGGGCGTCACAGCCTACCCCCCTTAAAGGAATCTCGTCCCGAGATTCGACTTGACAACTAAGAGATGGGAAAAAGGACTCACTGTTTCGGGATCGGAGGAAGCCCGGATACTTGGTGTTGAGATAATCCTCCGTCTCCCACGTGGCTTCTTCTTCCGTGTGGTGGCTCCATTGGATCTTGTACATTCGTACGGTTTGCCTCCGGTCTTTCGCTCTTTTTGGTCTAGCACCTTTAAGGGATGCTCGACGAGCGAGAAATCCGGCTCGATCCAAGCATTAGCTTCGTGATGATCTCGTTCTCCGAACGCATTCCTTTCTTCAACCGAGTTACATGAAACACATTGTGAACCGCGGAAAACCGTTCGGCAATTGGATACGGTAGGCCACGGGTCCACATACTTCTATTACTTCGTAGGGTCCAATGTAGCGCGGAGCTAACTTTCCCTTGACTCCGAACCTTTACACACCTTTGGTGGGGGATACCTTCAAATACACATGATCTCCCACTTCAAAGTGTCGAGGTGCAGTTCCCTTGTCATGATAACTCTTTTGTCTCATCTGGGCCATCTTCAAATTTTCCCTTATCACTTGTACTTTCTCTTCGGCCTCTTTTACTAACTCTGGTCCAAAGAGTGTTCTTTCTCCGCCTCGACCAATTCGGTGGAGTGCGGCATCCGCGTCCGTATAAAGCATTGAACGGTGCCATTTTCAAGCCGGCCCGATAGCTATTATTGTAGGAGAACTCTGCTAAGGACAAGCACTTGTCCCAACTCTTGTCAAAGTGCAAGATGCTTGCTCTCAACATGTCCTCTAGGATCCGGTTTATCCTCTCCATCCGACCATCCGTCTGCGGGTGATAACTGGAACTACGGAGTAGCTGGGTTCCCAAACACTCATGCAACTGCTCCCAAAAACGTGCCACAAACTGGGTCCCTCTATCAGAGATTATGGTCTTTGGGATTCCATGTAGACGAACTATGTGGTCCACGTACAACTCTGCATACTGTTGTACTGAGTAAGTGGTGTGCACGGCAATGAATTGAGCAGTCTTAGTGAGTCTATCCACGATCACCCAAATAGAATCCTTCTTCCTAGGGGTCAGGGGTAAACCTACAATAAAATCCATACTAATGTCATCCCATTTCCACATAGGTATCGACAGGGGTTGGAGTACTCCTGCCGATTTCAAATGGCTTGCTTTCATCCGGTGGCAAGTATCGCACTCGGCTACATACTTGGCTACATCCACCTTCATATTAGACCACCAAAAGTTCTGCTTTAGATCTTGGTACATCTTGGTACTACCGGGGTGAATAGAGAACTTGGATTGGTGAGCTTCATCTAGGATGATCTTCTTGATTTCTGGATCATCGGGGATCACTAGACGTTTTCCAAACCAGACCACCTCTTGGGGATCTTTCTGGAAACAAGTATACTTCGGGTCTCCTTCCACTAGTTTCTGTCTGATGGTTTGGATATTTGCATCATTGCGCTGGGCAGTGACAATTCTGTCATAAAGGTTGGACTCTGCCGTCAAGGCGTAAAGAATTCCCTGCGGTACCACTTCTAGGCTGAACTTTCTCATTTCTTCACACAGGGTTTCACTGACTGGCACCAACTCTAGGTGGTTGCAATGATCCTTGCGGCTAAGAGCATCCGCAACAACGTTTGCTTTGCTAGGATGATAGTGTACTTCTAGATCATAATCCTTGATCAACTCAAGCCATCTTCTCTGCCTCATATTCAACTCGGACTGGGTGAAGATATATTTGAGGCTTTTGTGATCAGTGAAGATATTGCAATGATTGCCCATTAGATAATGCCTCCATATCTTGAGGGCATGAACAACAGCAGCTAACTCAAGATCATGGGTAGGATAGTTGAGTTCATGGGGTCGAAGGGCTCGCGAAGCATAGGCAATGACTCGGCCTTCTTGCATAAGGACACGCCCAAGACCGGTGCTCGATGCGTCACGAAGACTTCAAATGGCTTGGAGTTATCGGGGCTGAGCTAGCACTGGGGCGGAAGTTAGATGTTGTCTCAGGGTGTGAAAAGCTTTCTCACATGCTTCACTCCACACGAATTTCACTCCCTTCTTGAGTAATTCGGTCATGGGTTTTGCGATTCTAGAGAAGTCAGGAATGAATCGACGGTAATATCCGGCAAATCCTAGGAAACTGCGAATTTGATGTACGGATTTGGGTGGTTTCCAATCCATTACCTCCTGAACTTTGCTAGGATCTACGGAAATACCATCGTGGGAAATGGTGTGCCCCAAGAATTTGACACTCTTCAGCCAGAATTCGCACTTGGAGAATTTAGCATAAAGCTGATGATCTCGTAAACGCTGAAGGACAACTCGGAGATGGTTGGCGTGCTCGGCCTCGTTTTTAGAATAGATGAGGATATCATCGATAAAGACCACGACAAACTTATCGAGCTTCGTCATGAATACGGAGTTCATGAGGTACATGAAGTAGGCGGGTGCATTAGTCGGTCCGAAAGACATGACCAAGAACTCGTAAAGACCATAACGAGTGGAAAAAGCGGTTTTAGGAATATCGCATGGTCGAATCTTAATTTGGTGGTAGCCGAACGAAGGTCAATCTTAGAGAAGACTTTGGCACCAGCCAATTGATCAAACAGGACATCAATTCGAGGAAGTGGGTATTTGTTTTTGATGGTGACTGCATTGAGTGGACGGTAGTCTACACACATTCTCAAGCTACCATCTTTCTTTTTGACAAAGAGAGCAGGGCAACCTCAAGGAGAAGAGCTCGGGCGAATATAACCCTTATCTAGCAATTCCTGGAGTTGGGTTTTTAGCTCGGTTAACTCTTTGGGTGGCATGCGATAAGGTCTTTTGGAAATGGGTGCGGTACCGGGTTGGAGTTCGATCACAAACTCGACATCTCTGTCTGGTGGCATACCAGGCAACTCGTCGAGAAACACATCCGGTACTCACACACTACCGGAATCTCATCGAGGGAGGAGATAATGGTCGCATAGGCACAAGAATCGGTACCATCTCGGAAAGGTAGCTACAAGGTAGTGTGCCCGACCGTAGGAGAGTTGATCTCTACGACCCTATCTGATATATCTAGAACCACCTTATGTTGATTCATCCATTCCATACCCAAAATAACATCCATAATTCCTAGCCGGATGACTATCAGGTTAGATTGAACGACCCGACTTCCTAGTCTTAGGGGAACTCCAAAAATCACTAATTGAGACGTGATGTTTCCACCAGGTGTGGTAATTTTATAAGTAGATTTGGTTGGTACTCCTCTTAGACCCAATTTGTCTAGTAAACTCTCATTAATGAAACTACGGGTGGCTCCTGAATCAAATAAGACCTTGACAGGAGTGTGATTGATAGAGAATGTACCCGTGAGAACTGGAGCTCCTGCGGGAATATCACTCATGGTAGTGAAGTTCAGCTTGCCCTGGCACACTTGCACCATGGGTTTCTTGGCCGGAGTGGCTGGCTTATTTCCCGTATTCTGGTTCTGCGGGTTTGACTTGATCTCGCCCGGGCTTGGGACACTCATTAATGTAGTGCCCGGGGCCGGCCACGCTTGTAGCAACGGCGATCTCCAACCTCACGTGGGGGTGCATTAGGCTTCGGAGCCTCGCCGGGCGGGCACGGCGGAACCGGAAGTTCCCGGCAGTTTGCCCCGGGGATGGCTTCATCGTCCGGCGTCCGCCTGAAGATTGCCGGGGATGGGCCCGGAGCTTCCTTCTTCACAAAGCGAAACTTCTTGTGTGTTCCGCCGCCCGGGGGTGAACCCGACATCCTCTTGTTGTCCCCATGGGCTTTCTTCTTAGCATCTTCTTGCGAGATAGCTTTATTCACGAGTTCATGGAAGTTGGCGGGCTCTAGCGGATTTAGGCGCTCATACGGCTTGCCATCAAGCCCGTCACGGAACCTCTCCATCTTCTTGGCATCCGTATCAACATGATGCCCACCGTACTGGCATAAGCTATTGAACTTCTGGGCATAGCGGTACACGGAGTCAGATCCCTGACGAAGGGCTAGCAGCTCCCTCATCTTCCGGTCCATCAGACCCTTGGGAATGTGATGACTCTTGAAAGCTTGCTTGAATTCTTCCCAAGTCACGGCGTGATTTCGCTGCATGGACTTGAAATGGTCCCACCACATCAAAGCTTCACCTCGCAGTTGTAGGGCTGCGAAGTTCGCTTTGTTCTCCTCCGAGCAAGGCAAAGCACAAAGGCGAGAGAATTTCGCCTCTATGGCCTTGACCCAAGCCTCGGCTTCCGCGAGGGTCTTCGGCTTTCGCGAACGTTGGCGGCTTCATGGCGATAAACCGGGCATATGTGGTGACCTCGGTTAGGTCCCTCGTGATTGGCCCCATGCGGCGGCCCTCGGTTCATCCGCCGGGCGATCCGCCGCCGGGTCCGCTAGATCCGGCGCAAGGCACCTCGGTCCGGGTGGCCATGAAAGCCTCCGTCGGGTTCATGGGTGGGGGTGGCGGCAAGTCACCACTACCACTCGCTCCAAAACCGTTGGGAGAGCTGCTCGTGGTTCCCACCATCTATGTTCTCAGGAGATAAACAATGCATCCTTTTGACAAGCGTGATCATTCGCAACGAATCATCCACAGATATGGTATTTAGCACAAGAAAACTCAATTTTGAAGACAACGGAATTCACTTAAAGCATACAAGCTTAAGCATTCTTATTACAACATGACAGAACAAGGTTCAATGTTGTTACAACTCGATTTGAAACACAAGACAACACATGATACAATAGTGGCTTGGCACGAAGACGTGCTGTCAAGCCAACTACTCTAACATCTCGAAGACAACTCGATATGATCATCATCCTTCTGCTCCCTGCTGTCGGCAACCTAGTTGCCCACTGAAGCACCACTGTACGAAGGCGAAGCTGGGGGAGTCGGTAGCGGTGGTCCTGCCGGCTTGTCGATCCGGACCGGAAACGACCTGCTTGCTCCTCCGGGTGTGCATCGTTCGGGGGCAGTGGGCCGTAAGGCCACTATAGCCGCAAGGCTGCCACCCGTACCTCGGCCTCCCCGCACCTCCTCTGCCGCATATCGGCAATATTCTGCAGCGGGGGTCGGCCCTCTCTATCTCGTGTGCGTCGGCATCCTCCTCTAGTGCATTGTTCTCTTGTCTCTAGGTCCACGATCCTCCGGAGGTTGTCACCTCGCTCAATCTCCAACCGGAACCTCCTAGTACGCGACTGTCGTTCTCCTGCTACACCCGGGTAAGCGTGAAGTTCGCCCGCCGGTGTCTTTGCCGAAAGCCGCTCCCAATCGCGCCTAGATGCCTCCAAGCGCCGTGCAATAATCGCCGCGGTGTTAAAACGCAGCCCCCGGAGTGTGAAAACCACGTTCGGGCAACGGGCAAGTGTCCGAGTAACATCCAACGGCTCTCGCTAGGGTCGGTAACTCCCGTAGATGGTCCAAACGGTCCAACCAAGCCGGGTCGTGAGGACTCACGGCCGAAACGGTCCAAACGGGGAAAGAGCTACCACGGTAGGGTTGTGGTCACAAAAGTCCGTCGGCACTCGAGGGCGGGCCGACTCCACGGACTCGTGCGTGATAAATCCCCGATAAATAAAACTCGGGTCAAACCGGTCGGTGTGATCGGGGTGCGGCGACACGATCCACGATCACCCCGCAACGGGGAACACCAAAGCGCTCAAACTCCTTCACCTCGTACGTCGGTGGGGTAAGGTAGCTGCGCGGCACCGAGTGCCGCCCACGCCAAGCGCGGAAAACCCTCCCAGTGCAACCCGTTGGTACGGATCGTACCGTCAGCGTCGAACTGGTGAAACACGGGGAAATCCATCTGTACACAAAGGTAACCCATGTCAGATCTCAAAAGAGAACGGCATGACAAATGGTGAAATTCTGGCAGTTGTGAACAAAAATTTCATAACCAAAAACCCAGAAATCTCAAAATTTCCCAACTTTTTTAAATTGTTCCTTTAATACTCTTAATTAGGATTTTCAGGTTGAACAACGATCAAGGAAACAAGATGGAGGGTCCTTAACTTGGATGTGCCTAAGGAAAAGTGAACCAACCCAACAAATTAGAACTGAGACTTGCTATTACAAGGTAACTAGTTGAGGAACAATTGTTTTTAACAATTTGGTTTAGTTAACCTAGCACAAGATCAACAAAATTTTCACAAAATTCCGGCAGCATGACGGCTAGGTATGAGGGGTAATCTAGTTCATAAAAAGCACACACTAGCATAAACTTCCTTAGAGAACACATGGATAATTCAATTTTTTGGGTCCATTTTAGTTATTTCGATTTTTAATATGCATGCAAGACGTCCTATCCGACCTCACATGGCAATCAAGCCAAAAATCGAAGTTAGTGCCGGTGGCAAGGCTTATAATCGTCTCTCCCTATAGTATCTAGTCGAGAGCTATACGGTACTCGCTTAACGACTAACGAAGCGCTGTTATGTACCTACAGAAAACGAACCTTTCGTGCCAGCACGTCACGAAAGCGTCCCCATACATTACCGTTTACTATAGAAACGGTATCCATGCGTTAAGCCGCTGCATGGACAGCGTCCTATTTAAGACTCTGACGCGACGTGAGTGCCCGTTGGAATAGGCCTCACTCATCCCTCACGGACTTTCCCGTGGTACCATCACGTAAGGCAAAACGTGACGAGACTCAAACGCGACGTGGCACCCATTGGAATAGGTCCCACTAGTCCCTCACAGGACTTCCCTGTGGTACCACCACGTATGGCAAAACGTGATGAACTAGTATGGTTGTGCGAGAATGTAAGTCTGACATAAAGTAATGTGCTGGGAGTTAGCAAAATAAACCATAAGTCATTTAAGCCACCTGAAAGAACCCAAAATTTCCTCTAGGGCCTCTCGGTCTAGTTTATCCTTAACGGACCAACGTATCTTAGAAAATCAGAAAACCTTGGCATATTTTATTCAAAAATCAGTGATTAAGGTTTATTAATTAATCTCTGGTGCATATAAGCTCTGATACCAACTGTGACAACCCGCCCAGGAAAGTACCGTACTATCGCCTAAGACCGATCCACTTTGGCCATTAAGCAATAATAAAGTACCATCCTGTCGTAAGTTGCCGGGTTAACGCCCCGTAGATCACTTGAGAGCACAAGGATCGAATATATGCATTAAAACTCACTCGAAGGCGAGTCCGGAGATACAACAACATTAATATCCAAATTCTTACCCCCGAAGGGTTTATTTATTACAAACCATAGTTTTTGTCATGACGAAATAGTTCGCAGTTTCGAAAAGGCACAACGGAAATTAACTAGCGGAAGCAAGTCATCACGGGAGGCCATCCATGATGCTTCAGTAGTCGTCCTCCACCCACTCCAGCTCCCAGCCGGGCGGGATCTCACCGGGCCACACATCACTGAAGGCATTACCTGGATCAACACATTAATGCAAGGCTGAGTATACTAATACTCAGCAAGTCTTACCCGTCGGTGATAACTGCTTCACCAAGCCTAGACCATGAAAGGCTTTTTGGCTACTGGGTTGCTTTTGCTAAACAGTAACAAAGAGTAGGTCCTTACTTTCAAGATTTTAGCACAAGTTCTAGTAGTTTAATCTTTACTACATTAGCCAACTAGTACAAACAAAGTTGTACAATACAATTAATCAAACATCATCTTCATCAACTTCCATCATTAGGGATCACATGACTAGTGGAGTAAGTAGTCTCGGATAACGGTGAGAGGCCGACAATCGATTGATTACGGACCTTGCAAGGTAGACCCAAACACACGGTCGGCTGCCCCCGCGAGGACAACTCCCCGGCCGTCCCCATAAATCCTCGGGTTGGGATCGAATCTTACGGTCTTTGGTGCGGGCTATCCGCATACCCCGCGAGATACCCGGAGTCACCATACACCACCGGTAGCTAGCCGTGAGAGCGAATCCCAAGAGTAGTAATAGTAAGATTCCTCACCGCCTCATTATGGTACTAGGCTTACCGGTCCCATACCCGGCATATGCTTGGTACGTTCAAAGACTTCACCCACATAACCACCGGACCGGAGCCCCGGATCCCATGCTCTTACCACGTGAGCAATCCATTTAAGGATATAGTATGATTCCTATCTAGGAACCTATTCTCGCGAGTGAGGTCATCACTCGACTTGTAACGGTCCTATAGCTTAGCAGCTATCGACCTATCATACTAGTAGGGACAAAGGTACCTATGGATCATGCATCTAGGGTTTCATTCAACTCCTGAACGTAAATGCACAATCATTCATGGATAATTTGAATAAAGAACTTTAAAACTGGGTTAGATGCACCGGAGCTTGCCTTCATCAGCTAGGTTAGCTTGGGCACCCTCGGTGTCGAGTACGTCCACGTACTTGCGCAGAACCTTCCGCTCCGCCTTCCTCGGTTTCGGGACCGAGAGTAATCTCCGTCCGGAAGATCTACACGAAATGCAATGCACTTTAGGTGATGTGATAGTTCATTGTCTTATCCAACTCTAGTTGGTCATATTCACCTTAACAAGCATCTATCCAAGGTTTCTAGTTGAGGAAGTCATTGGTTGTACATGGATTACTCTTTTATTCTTTATTTGAATAAAGGTTTTTATTTAGGATTATCATTTCACGTGAAAGCCGCATTTCCTTTTTATCCTTACCAACAAAGGTGTACTTCATATCTTTTATTTATGAATTAAATTTCTTTATCGGTAATATTAATTGAATTTCTTTTATTTATATTAAGTACTATTTCCAAAAAGAAAAGGATTTAATTAAGGATTCCTCTTTATTTTAATTTCCCTTTAATATTAAAAGGGCATTTAAGCCATTATTTAACAATTAAATTACCAAAAATTAAATGAGTGTTTTTTAAGCCTAACGGTACCTATTCCGGTCCATTGGGCCCACAAGTAAGTGTTGGATGCTAGAAAATTAAATATTATTGAAAATAACAAAAGTTATCTAGTGATTCAACTTAAATGCAAATAAAAATAATTAAGCATCAAAATTACCCAAACTTTCTGGTGGATGTTCTCTGGTCCTAAACAAGCTTAGAAAACCAACATGTTCACATGGAACCTCTACTGAATTTGGTTTATTAATTTACAAAGGAAAACAAGCACTAAACAAGAATAATTATTTCTGGTACTCCTAAATTCATGATTAATTCACAAGAGGTGCCTTTTGGCATCCCAAGACAGTGTGCACAAGTTGGGCTTAAGAACATGAATAAAATTAACATGAAAAGTCATTTATGTAGCTCTGCCAGAGATGGAAAAACATTTTTATAAAAAGATTCACATGATAACTTTGTGCAATTTTCGGCACAGCATCTAGTCTTACTCTAACACACAACATATCCAAAGCCTAACTACAGAGGAGCTATACATTTCAAGTTATGACATATTCAAGCATAACACATTTGAAATTTTCCTGCCAAAACTACTTTGAATCTAGACACAAGTGTACCACACATGGGTGGGGTTTGACATCCTGAGACCTACAAAATTTGTTTCAGAATTTTTGGAATTTTCTATGATTTTCTAGGGATTTTCTAAGACTGTGGACTGAACTGCAAATAAACTAAGTTAAGAATCCTTGCAAATATGCCCCTGGGTTCACATCTATGCCCTTGCCGGCGGCGGGAGGGTTTGCCGGCGGCGATGTGGGACCCGACCACGACAACAAGCGGCACCATGATGAAATTGAGCTCACCACGGTCCTATTGGTGGTGGTGGCGAGGGTGGAGCTGGCTCCGGCGACGGCGCACGGCGGCGGCCGGCGGCGGCGCTCGGGAGGGCTCGGTGTAGTGCGGCGTGGAGGCCAAATTGGCGCAAACAAGCGCGCTTGCGAGCTGGCCCGGGTGCTAAGGAGCCTAGCGGCGTGCTTGGATGGCGGCGAGCGCGGGCCGGGAGAGCTAGCACGGCGGCGGCGGACCGGGCGGCGGCGATGGCGCGGGCGGCTCGGTGCGCGCGCGCGAGGAGAGGCCGGGAGGCTTTATGCCCGGCTCGGGCGGCTGTGGGTGACGCGCCGGGTGACGGCGGAAGATGCGGCCGTGCTACGGCGCGTCGGGTCGCGCGCGTACGGCGGCGCGGACGCCAAGACGCCTCGGGACGGTGCGCATCGGGGCGCGCGTGCATCGGGACGCGGCGTGGCGCGGACGTCGAGGCCTCGGGCGGCGTGGGCACGGCGGCCGGGGCAATACCGGCGGCGGGCGGCACGGCGGCGCACGGGTCGGGCACGACGTCGCGCGTGGCGCGCTCCGGCTCGGCCGTGCCGCTTGGTGCCATCTTTGACTCAATTTTTCTCAAAATTTTTCAACGAAATCGGACCAAGTGATGAATACCAAAGTTGTAGATCTAGGTACCAGCTACAACTTTTACAAAGGTTGTATAGGGTTTTGTTGCCTAGATTTGAATCTGTGGAAGTGCCAACTTTGAATGTCGGCGGGGTTAATCAACGGTGATTTCCGGCTTGCAAGGGCTTTTTCACAATTATCCCCTCCAAATCAGCAATGCCACTCTACATGAAAGTTGTGTCCCTCAACAAGACCTACAACTTTCCCAAAGGTAGAATTTTAAGTGTTTAGGTGAATTTTTGGGAACGCGGCAAAAGTTCCGCAGACACTGTGGACATTGGGTGGCAAGGGGATTTTGACCCACCCTTTGACCAAGGGTTGGCCCCACAAGTGTTTTACTATTCACTAGGGTCACTTAGGGGTATGTTAGGGAGTTTTCATGGGTTAGGGCCCAGGTTGACCTAGGGTTGACCATTTGACCGGCTAATCGTGTCATTAATGTTAACGACGGTAATTAAAAACACGGGGCATCACAATCCGGCCCGGGCCGCGGACCATCCGTTAAAGCCAACGGAACCTCCGGTAGCGAACCCCGAAAAACGGACCGTCCGCGGGGAGCACGCGGACTGTCCGCCGTGCACCCGGCCGACCGTCCGCCCGCCGCCGCGGGACCGTCCGAAACCACTTCCAACCAAAACTCGAAACCAAGACGGATCGAAAGCGAAGCTGAGCAAGAACACGAAGAACACGTGAAGAACACAGTACGCGTGGACCGTCCGCCTGGCCCTCGCGGACCGTCCGCCGGTGCACGAACGAACGCAAAGTGCTCGACCCCGAAAGTCAACACTCCCAATCTATCACCGGATCTCCCAAACGATAGAAGTTTGTTGAGACAAGAGTTTGGGGACATGTAAAGCGTCAACCAAGGATGCTATACCCCAAAAATTTCGTCTCCTAACTCCCTAAATCATCGGGAATCGCGGATCCTTTGAACACCACCAAAAGCTAGAGCACCGAACGAAAATCCTTGAATCGAGGTGGTTTCCCGGCGTTTGAGGGCACAAGATCAATCACAAAGATGCACTAGGCATCCATCCATGTTTCCCTCAAAGAAATCCGGGGAGAAACCAACTCAAATCCGCGGAATCACACCAAGAACAAAAGCACAAAAAAACACGAAAAATACCACGAAATTCACAACGCCGAATCTTCTATACAAACCAGGAAAGATTCACAAGGTCTAGCATGCCGCCCTAGCATCCATCTCTCTCAACAAATCTCTCATGAAGCTCTCATGCTAGCCTAGAAAAAATGGAGAAGAAAATAGCTACGAAAATGATAAAGAGGAGGGGAGAAATGAAACCCTAAGTCGCGGAGAGAGAGAGCCCCATCCCCACACACTCATGGCTTATATATCGGGTCCCGCCGGCGTGGGAAATGACTCAACTACCCCTAACTCAACTACTGGCGATACAACCCACGCAGGGGCATTTATGTAATGTTTGTGGGTCTTGCCATCGGACGGCCACGCCTTTTGCCGCACCCCGCGTCCTCCCGCCGCAAGCCATGCGATCCCGCCGCGTGTCCTCCGCTTCGAAGCTTCCCGACACGCCTGGATCCCGTCTCCGTCGTGTTGGGCCCTCGGACTTGGTTTTGAGGCCCAAACCAAGAAACCGTCCTCCGATGGTTTTGTGGGCAAACCACCAAACCCCGCGTGCTCAGCCCGGCCTCCCGCCAAGCCTCTTGACTCGACCGCCACCGTGCACTAGCTTGATCGTCCATGACTTCGTCTTGCTCGTCTCGCCACCATGTGGCCCGCACCTAGTCCCGCCGTCCACCGGTCCCTCGAACCGAGCCTACTTATCTCTCCATCTCCCGGAGGCCCCTCAAGGTCGAAGACCTTTCGTGCCCGTTCTTCACCCGCAACAACACGAACTAGGCCGCGGCCTACACCTCGCGCACTAAGCCAAGAGTCAGTCCAACACCCATTGTCAATCACTCATCACTGAGGAGCGGTCATCCATCGACCACCGGGACGCTCCTGGTCCTCAATCTCCCCCTTGATGAGTGCATTGACAACACAAAACGCGAAATGAAATTCAGAGAAAGAAAGAAAGAAAAACAATGAAGCGCAACTCAATACCAAAACCAAAGAAAGGTAAAAAAAGGTCACAAGCCAAGCAAAGCATAAACTCCACACTGAAAACAGCAAGAAAGCTCCCCCTGAACAAATGCAAGCTCCCCCTGAACATGTGGATGCAAACTTCCAAATTTTAGCTCACCTCTTCTGAATTTGCATTAAGCTCACCTCTTCTCCCCCTTGTTGACAATGTATGAATCAAAGTGAAAATGCAGGAAAGAAACACAAAGCATATAAACATTTACATGAGCTTCTCAAATAGGCCAAATCTAGTGTCAAAGGCTAGAAATGAGACAAAAAGCACATATATGGATCGTAACATAGTCAAAGCATTGCCACAAGTAATATATGAAAATATAGGCATGTGACAAAGCAAATTTTCAGATTTGAGCAGTTTTATCAAAAGATGGCTCACTTCAAATGTAAAAGCCTATCCATGTCATATTCGAGCCAAAAACATGCATATCATCTAGAGATCATACAGGGATATCCAATTCTCAACAAAAGATCATTGCAAACACCCATAAAACAAAGCATGTCATGTTAAAGCTCATGAGCCATGTGTCCACTTCGGGGAGACTTGTCCACTGGTGAACATCATGCAACATGTTTTGCACCCATGTGTAAAAGATAAGACATTTTGAGCATAAACATGATGGATGGAGCATTTTTCAAGCATACACACTTTTTTCAAGATTAATTCATTTCATGGTACATGAAGTGCCTTTGCGGCAAAAATAAGCTTATGCTCCTCCATGAATGCAACATAGGCTAAACATTCACAATGATATTGGCCTTTGGCCCAAATGCACGAAAAAGACATCCAAGCACAATCTAAGTATAGAAAGCACATTTCGACCAAAATGTGACATGGATATACTACTACACATGAGTGGAGCACATTTCATCAAATTTAGTCAAGATTAGCATTTGGTTCAAAAAGGGCTATCTCACAACATATATATCTCAAATATTCCAAGAGCATAGCCTCACATAGCCATTTCTCCACACATATGACCAATATCTCACAAATAGCCAAAGAGACTCAAATAAGGCATATAAAAGAAGCTCATCATCCTAAAATGCAATATGATACAAATGCAACATGATATATGACAAGATGGCTATCCTACCATGGTTTATACACCAAGCAAAGCATGTATATACATCAATGTAAACATGGTATGATACATATGGTACAAAAAGAAAATTTCCCAAGAATCAACTAGAAAGGGCAACAAACCCTAATTTCCCCCCGCAAGCGCACAAATGTAGCTTGGTCGAGAGGCTTTGTGAAAATGTCTGCAAACTGATCTTGGGTAGGGACATGGCTCAACACAATGGTCCCTTTCTCCACATTGTCTCTCAAGAAATGGTATCTCACCTCTATATGTTTGGTTCTGGAGTGAAGCACTAGGTTTTTCGCTACATTTATGGCACTGGTGCTATCACAAAGAAGTGGGATCTGGGTGCACTCCTCACCAAAGTCTCTCAATGTGTATGAAATCCACAACAGCTGGGAACAACAACTCGCGGTTGCAACATACTCTGCCTCGGTGGTAGACTGAGCTACACTAGACTGCTTGCGGGAAGACCACGAAACCAACGAGGACCCAAGAAACCGACAAGAACCGAAGTAGACTTCCTCTCGACTCGACAACCAAGAAAATCCGCTTCGAAAAAACCATGAAGAGAAATAGTTGAGGAGGAAGAATACCAAAGGCCAAGACTAGGGGCGGTATCGTAGGTACACGAAAATCCTCTTGACGGCTGTCGATGTGATGTCCTCGGTGAAGCCTGAAAACGAGCGCACGGACACACACTGAACTGTATGTCCGGCCTCGTCGCCGTCAAGTAGAGGAGGGAGCCGATCATGCTCCTGTACTCCCGCTGGTCCACTGGTTCTCCGTCGTCGTCCGCATCCAAAGTAGCCGTACTCCCCATGGGTGTCGACATAGGCTTCACATCTTGCATCTGGAACTTCCTCAGCATGTCTTTCGTGTACTTGGTCTGATGTACAAATGTTCCGTCCTTTACTTGCTTGATCTGCAACCCGAGGAAGTACTGCAACTCGCCCATCATGCTCATCTCGAATTCTCTGCTCATCTCATCTGCAAACTTGGCAACAAGGTTATGTGACGAGCCACCAAAGACAATATCATCCACGTATATCTGCACAATCAACAAGTCATTTCCATGCTTGAGGAGAAACAAGGTCCTATCCACGTTACCCATCACAAACCCTCTGCTCACCAGAAAACCTCTCAATCTCCCATACCAAGCCCGGGCGCCCGTTTCAACTCATACGAGCCCTTTTCAACCTCGTACACCTTGTGTGGATACTTCTCACTCTCAAACCCTGGTGGCTGCTTCACATACACCTCCTCCTCTATGACCCCATTCAGAAAAGCACTCTTCACGTCCATTTGAAACAACTTGAACCCTTTAGCCACGATAAAGGCTAGAAGGATTCGAATTGCCTCAAGACGGGCCACAGGAGCAAAGGTCTCCTCATAGTCGATCCCCTCCTTCTGACTATATCCCTGAGCAACAAGTCTGGACTTGTTCCTCACAACCATCCCATTCTCACCCTCTTTATTCTTCCAAACCCATTTGGTTCCTATAGGATGGCAATTTGGAGGTGGTTCAACTAACTCCCACACTTGGTTCCTCTCAAAGTTTTCCAACTCCTCATGCATAGAATTGACCCAGTTTGCATCAGATAAAGCGTGTCCAATGTCCTTGGGCTCAAAGGTGGCAACAAATGCAGCATGAGCGAAATGAGAGGAATTCCTAGACCTTGACCATGTAGTACGTTCGTCGATGTCCCCAATGATCTTCGATAGGGGATGCACTTCTTGAATCTGCCGGGGAGCCTCACGCCTCGAGACTACCTCCCCCTCAACTCCAGCTTCTCTCGCTTGGTCCTCTTGTCGCACCGTCGTTGTCCATGAAGTAGACGGTCCACCCTCCGTAGTGGTCGTAGGGGAAGTGGTGGGTACACACTCGGCTTCAGGCGCATGGTTCTCTCCATCATCATCTCCAGCTTCATCCTTCTCCTCTTCAAAGAGGTCCTTGGCCATCTCCTCATCACCTACACATTCAAAGCCAAGAGAGGTACATGGCATTGTCTCGTCGAAGTTTACCTCGCAAGTCTCCATTATTTTGTTAGTCTCAAGGTTAAGCACCCTATAGGCTCTAGAGTGACTAGCATATCCAAAAAAATCCCATCACTAGACCTAGCCTCAAACTTGTCGAGTTTTCCTTTCTTAAGAATAAAGCATTTGCAACCAAAGACTCGAAAATGACTCACCTTGGGTGCTCGACCATGCATAAGCTCATATTAGGTTTTCTTCTTGAAACCTCGCAATAAAATCCTATTAGAGACATGACAAGCTGTATTGACCGCCTCAGCCTAATACCTCCTAGGAGTCCTGTGCTCATCGAGCATCATCCTAGCCATCTCACAAGGAGTCCGATTTTTCCTTTCCACGACTCCATTTTGAGGGGGCACAAAAGGGGTCGAATACTGATGTTCAAGACCTAGATCACGACAAAAGGCATCAAAACGAGAGTTCTTGAACTCTGAGCCATTATCACTGCGGATAGCTCCAATAGCATTCCCATGCCTCTCGTTTTTCAACCTCACGATCGGATCTCGAACAAAACCAAATGTCTCACTCTTGTCTTCCAAGAAAAACACCCAAGCATAGCGAGAGTAATCGTCCACCACAACAAGGACATACCACTTCCCACCCACCGAGCGAACTCGAGCTGGCCAAACAAGGTCCATATGCAACAGCTCTGTCGGACGCTCAGTCATGACATCGGTCAGGGGTGGATGGAGAGTGGCTACCATCTTGCCATGCCTACACACAGCACAAACCAAATCCTTCTCAAGCTTCAACCTCGGCAATCCTCAGACAAGGTCAAGACCACTCAATCGGGAAACCAAATCAAAGCTCAAGTGACCCAACCTCCTATGCCATTTCCACAAATCAGAAGAAGGACCGGCCATCAATCAGCGAGCAGGACCCAAAGAACGAGAGAAATCATCCCTGAAAATCTAACGCTCGGGGATGATTATACAAACAAGATCACCTCGAGAATCCAGCAAACGAGACTCACCAGATTTGAAACGCACCTCAAAGCCCTCATCAAGCAACTGAGAAACCAAAAGCAAATTGAAACCCAAAGATTTCACAAGAGCAACCCTCTTCAATGTTACCTTGTCACTCACATGCACAACACCCTCAGAAATCACCCTTCCTCGTCCATTGTCCCCAAATGTGATGTACATCTTTTCCTTCACCGGGGTGAGGTCCGGAGAACCACTTCTTATCTCCGGTCATGTGTCGGGAACATCCGGAGTCAATCAACCAAATGTTCTCCAAGCCTCCCGCCCGTAGTCGAAACAAGAACGAGAGTGAGCTAGCGACTCGACACTCGGGGTTAGCACACGGAAAGTTGAACCGGTGTCGAGCCATCTACTCAATAGAGGGGTTAGCAAACATCATTCCGTTGCCACCAAACTTCCCATGTCCCATGGAAGGAGTACGAGCACCACGAGGGGGAAAACGTGGTCCATAGTTCCTCTGGAACCCAAAGCTGCGATCATCTCCCCTAAACCCGTATTGAGGACGAGTAGGGGGATGTCCAGCAAAACCACCACGAGCCTGACCAAACCTCTCACCAGCACGCACACCATCATCTCTCCTAGCAAACCTCTCACCACCACCTCTCTGTGGGAACCTACCACCCTGAGCTCCAGCTCTACCAACACTCTTCACACTTCCCACACCCCGTGGAAGTGGCACTCTAGGCTCGGGAATACCATGAGGCCGGCGATACTGTCTTGGTTTGCTTGCTCCCTAGCAAGCCTCTCGTCCCTCTTCCTCTTGTAGCAAAACTCTCGCTAGATGCCTCTCCTTGCCACAATACTCACACCGAAGGGGATAGGTTTTGGTTTTGGCTCGGCTTCTCTCTAGTCTTCTCACCCTTCTCACTCACAAACTTCACCCCAGGTTCGGAAGTCATTTGTCTTAGGTGGGAATTTGGGTGGATCTTGGGTTGTGTCAAGCTTGTTGCAAAGGTGGTTGGGCTTTGGTGTGAAAGAGTTCTTGGGTGCTTTTGGAAGTGGGACTTGGATGTCTCCGATCACCTCAAACTCGGGGTTAGACTTAACACACTTCTCATACACACTCTCCCCACTGTTCTCTCCCACTTTCTCACCCAACTTCTCAAAACCCAAACCACGACCATTAGCTCTCTTGAACTCCTCAATCATGATTTTCAATTGAAGTTCCTGCCCAGACAACCAACCCAACACCTTCCTCAAGTAATCATTCTCCTCATAAATGACATCCAAACGGAAAGTAAGTTCAAGATTGCGCAAAGTAACTTCATCACAGCTGGTGCATGCATTGACAACAGGAGATTTCAAAGAAGCTTCCAAAGAGTTAATAGTAGAACGAGCATCGACAAGCTTAGCATGCATAGTAGGACATGATTTACAAGCACAAAGCAAAGTGGGTTAGCCTTAAGCTCATCATACTCGGTCCTAAGAGCATCTAGTTTAGCCAAAGTGGAAGCATTCTTCTCATTAAGCAACTTGATCTCATTCAACCATGCATCAAACTCAAGACACTCAACATCATCAGGAGTAGTAGGAGCAAGTTTCAAAGATTCATTCTCAAGTTTCAATTCAAGCAATTTGGACTCTAACTCTCCTACTTTCTCACTAGCATTCTCAAGTTGAGCCCTAAGATCTTTCCTCATCTTATTAGCATCTCTCAACACACTATCACGGTTGTCAATCAAGACATTCAACCTAGTGACCTCAGCAAGCAAAGAGTTGAGGTCACGATTTACCTCATCCTCCAAGTCGGAGTCACCTGTCTTCCTTGTCGCTCTTCTTCTTTGCTCGAGCTATGTGCCATGCCACAAAAACCTTCAAGCGCCACACAGCTCAATCCACTAAGGTTCCGGCTTGCACACTTCTTGCCCTTGCGCCTCCCGGCGTCTTCATCTTCCTTTGCTTGAGCTTGACTGCATGTCGCTTGAGCTTGAGTCGACGTCACTTGCACCGGCCACCATGGCTCTTGCCTTGTCCTTCTTGTAGCCGCCCTTGCTTGGTCGCTGCTTGTCCTTGTCCTTGTCCTTGCTCTTGGACTTGCTGAAGTGCTTGCCCTTGGGGGAGTACTTGTCTTCACGCCTTGGGTGCGCCTTGTACTCGCTCATCTTGTACTTGTTCTCCTCCGCTTCCGGGCACTCGGCGATGAAGTGTCCACGCTTGCCATACTTGTAGCATGTCCCCGAGCTCCGCCTTGCATTACTCCGGCTCTCATGTAGTCGATCAAACCTCCTTGAGAGCAAGGCCAGCTCCTCCTCGCCCAGCACATCAAACTCCTCATCTGGAATAGACATAAGAGAAGACAAGGAAAACCGTCAACGGGAAGGGTTAGATTTGCCCTTTGATCCGCCCACAAGAGCAAGACTATGATCGGTCGAGCCCTCATGCTTGGATTGCAACTTCCGTCAACCTCAGCCGACTTGAGCTTAGAAAAGAGGTCATCGAACTCAATGGTCAAATATTGCCCGGACTCCTTGATGGCATCAACCTTAGCACCCCAAACATTTGGGTCCAAGACATGCAAGAGCTTCAAATCTTGATCATGCTCGGTGTAAGGGAAATCCTCAACATTAGCCTTCATGTTGTTCACGATGGCGGTGAACCTCGAAACATCGCATCAATGTCCTCACCGGGAAGTTGAGTGAAGTTCTCATATTGCATACGGTAAGAGACAAAGAGGCGAGCCTTCACATGGTTATCACCACCGCGAGCAACCAACAACTTCTCCCAAATTTGCCAAGCAAGATTCAAATGGCGAACACGCTCAAACTCAGGATCACACAAGCTCCAGACCAAGTGATCAATGGCTTTTGCATTTGCCTCATACTTGGCCTTGGCACCAGCATCGGTCACCATAAGAGTATGGATGTTGACCGGAATAGCATATGTCATGTCAAGCACAATAAAATCCAACAACTTGCCACGAAGAAAGATCATCATACAAGCCGCCCACTTGTGGTAACCCTTCCCATCGAAGTGCGGCGGACCGCCCCGCTCAACGTACGCCATCTTAGGATTCGAGACTTGTCAAAGTCACAAAGAATCCGGCACCAAGCTCTGATACCAATTGAAGGATCGGATGGCGACTAGAGAGGGGGGGGAGTGAATAGGAGCCGGTAAAAATTCTTCTCAAAGAACCCGGCCTATACCCTAGTCAAAACCCGGTCACACACAAGCGATGGATCGAATCACACACCAATCGCCAAGACAACGAGGTTATGGATCAACCTCAAGTCCTAGGAACGATTCCTTGAAGCACACGCGGAAGCACGAAAGAAAGAGGGAGGAGTCGAACCAAAGAGCAAAGCGACCGGGCGGACGGGCCACGCGGACCATCCGCCAATGTACCGCGGACTGTCCGCACAGGTACGGCGGACCGTCCGCCCGGGCCGCGGACCGTCCGTTAAAGCCAACGAACCTCCGGTGCGAACCCCGAAAAACGGACCGTCCGCGGGGAGCACACGGACCGTCCGCCGTGCACCCGCGGACCGTCCGCCCGCCGGCCGGCGGACCGTTCGAAACCACTTCCAACCAAAACTCGGAACCAAGACGGATCGAAAGCGAAGCTAAGCAAGAACATGAAGAACACGCAAAGAACACCGTACGCGCGGACCGTCCGCCCGGCCCTCACGGACCGTCCGCCGGGCACGAACGAACCGCAAGCGCTCGACCCCGAAAGTCAACACTCCCAATCTATTACCGGATCTCCCAAACGATAGAAGTTTGTTGAGACAAGAGTTTGGGGACATGTAAAGCGTCAACCAAGGATGCTATACCCCAAAAATTTCGTCTCCTAACTCCCTAAATAATCGGGAATCGCGGATCCTTTGAACACCACCAAAAGCTAGAGCACCGAACGAAAATCCTTGAATCGAGGTGGTTTCCCGGCGTTTCAGGGCACAAGATCAATCACAAAGATGCACTAGGCATCCATCCATGTTTCCCTGAAAGAAATCCGGGGAGAAACCCACTCAAATCCGCGGAATCACACCAAGAACAAAGGCACAAAAAACACGAAAAAGACCACGAAATTCACAATGCCGAATCTTCTATACAAACCAGGAAAGATTCACAAGGTCTAGAATGCCGCCCTAGCATCCATCCCTCTCAACAAATCTCTCATGCTAGCCTAGAGAAAATGGAGAAGAAAATAGCTACGAAAATGAGAAAGAGGAGGGGAGAAATGAAACCCTAAGTCGCGGAGAGAGAGTCCCATCCACACACACTCATGGCTTATATATCGGGTCCCACCGGTGTGGGAAATGACTCGACTACCCCTAACTCAACTACTGGTGATACAACCCACGCGGGGGCATTTATGTAATGTTTGTGGGTCTTGCCATCGAAGGCCACGCCTTTGCCGCACCCCGCGTCCTCCCGACGCAAGCCATGCGATCCCGCCGCGTGTCCTCCGCTTCGAAGCTTCCCGACACGCCCGGATCCCGTCTCCGTCGTGTTGGGCCCTCGGACTTGGTTTTGAGGCCCAAACCAAGAAATCGTCCTCCGATGGTTTTGTGGGCAAACCACCAAACCCCGCGTGCTCGGCCCGGCCTCCCGCCAAGCCTCTTGACTCGACCGCCACCGTGCACCGCTTGATCGTCCATGACTTCGTCTTGCTCGTCTCGCCACCATGTGGCCCGCACCTAGTCTCGCCGTCCACCGGGTCCCTCGAACCGAGCCTACTTGTCTCTCCATCTCCCGGAGGCCCCTCAAGGCTGAAGACCTTTCACGCCCGTTCTTCACCGCAACAACACGAACTAGGCCGCAGCCTACACCTGCGCACTGAGCCAAGAGTCAGTCCAACACCCGTTGTCAATCACTCATCACTGAGGAGCAGTCATCCATCGACCACCGGGACGCTCCTGGTCCTCAGTGGCTCTACTCATGTGTTTTTAGCATGTAAAACAAGTCAACTACAACATCAATAATGAGGATGAATGGTTGAGTTAGGTTCTGAATTTATGGTTGTGGTTTCTCGAAAAGAAGCAAACAAACACACAGGAAGGTTCATGTAAGGGGTTTATGATCAAGCAAAATATTCAACCAAGAATTATGTCTCTAATATTGTTCAACCACTTCTAAGTGTTTGCGAAGTAAAATTCAAAACTTTAATTATTAAAAAGTCTCGAAAAACCTGGAATCGGGTTGTCCTCCTGGTAGCTTATTCTTGACTCGACGAAACGGGTTGCCTCCCGCCTAGCGCTTCGTTTATAGTCCATGGCTAGACTTCTTCACTTGATTACTTCGGATCAACGCTCTTTGCGGGTGTTGCAATCTTGGGTACCCACTTCTGCACCATCTTGGGCACGAAATTATTCTGTGGCTTAGTCATCTTTTTGGTCTTCACAGGCGGCTTTTGTTTCTTTGTCTTGACGGATGCAACATCTTCCTTGATTTTCTTCACGTCCTTCTTCTTTGGCTCTTTCTTCTTCTTCAGCCCTTCCTTCTCCCTTGGTTCTTCCTTAATAACGCGACGATGATGTGGAACATATTTAACTTCAATCATATTGCATACCTCGAGGCGTGGTCGAAACTTGAAGGAACTTTTCTCGCCATTAATGTCAAAGTTGATTTCCCCCCTTGCCAACATCAATAGTAGCTCCCACGGTATTGAGGAATGGCCTCCCAAGGATGAGTGGTGGCTTCTCCCTCTCTCCCATCTTGAGTACCACGAAGTCGACGGGGATGAAGTGATGTCCGACCTTCACGGGCACATCTTCGGCGATGCCCAAGGGATAGTGAATGGAGTTATCACCCAACTCCAAACACATACCCGTAGGCTCCAACGGTAGGCGTAGCTTCTCAAACACATCTCTTGGCATGATGCTCACACTTGCTCCAAGGTCGCATAACGCCTTCTCAAACTTGAATGAACCAACGGAACATGGAATTGTTGGGCATCCGGGGTCCTTTTGCTTCTCTAGTCCATTTGCAATAGCGGCACTACATTGCTCGGACATCTTGACATGATCTACCCTGAGTGTTGCTATCTCATATTTATTTTCAAGTATGTCTTTGAAGTAATGAGAATATGTAGGAACTTGAAGGGCATCCAATAACGGCATGTTGATGCTAAGTCTACGCACAACCTCCACAAACTTCTCAAAGTGATTATCAAGTTTACCTCTGAAGTAGCGTGGCTTGAGTTGTGGTATCTTTGTGTCTACTCCCGGCATCTCAAACTTGGGCTCTTCGGTGATGATCTCCGTAACTTCCTCCTTAGCAAATTCCTCCGCCTCGGCGGATGGTTTAGGCTTCCTTGCTCCCACGGAACGTTCCGGATCTTCGGTCTCCTTTCCCGAACGCGTTTGAATCGCCTTCGTCGTTTCAGGACCTTTAGGTTGTTTCGGAAGCTTCCCTTCATTAGTAGTGAGGTGCCCGACAAGTTGTCCCACTTGCGTCTCGAGCATCTTCATCATGTTGAGCACTTGATGGTTGGAGCTTCCGACCTCCGTCACCTTGCTATCGATGTTCTCTAACACCTTGTCTATGGCTTTGAACTTGGTGATGGTGTCCTTGTTGATCTTGGTTTGCTAGTCCATGAAGTCCTTCAATTGTATACGAAGCGGAACCGAATTCGGAATGGATGAGCTTGCATTAAATTGAGGTCTACCTTGCCCATAGCGGAAGTTCGGCAAATCTCCCTCCCTCATGTAGTCGAGCACTTTGGCTTCCTCCAGAAAATCCTTGTGGACATGGCCATATTCTCCGCACTCTTCACATGTTGATCTTGCTTCGGCAGCCTTTAAGTCTTGAGCCTCATTCTTTTCTATCTCCATCTTCTCCAACCACCGCATAAGTGAATCGATCTTGCCTTCAAGTATGTTCTCCTTCTCCACTTGCAAGACTCCTTTGACGTTCCCCGTGGGTTGAACCGGTAGTAAGCGCCCAGACGACACCCACGTGTCATTGTCTGCGACCTTCTTGAATAGAGTGAAAGCTTGAGTCGGCGTAAGCTCGATGATGGATCCTCCCGCCGGTGCATCGATGATCGACCTTGACTCCATGGTGAGTCCTTGGTAGAACTTTTGCACGAGGTCCTCCTTCGGGAACTTGTGATGTGGAACCACCCGAGTGTACTCATTGAAGCACTCGAATGCCTCTGAGATAGTCTCTGTAGGATATTGAGCAAAAGTATCAATCTTATTATGCAAGCTTTGAGTTTTACCCGGCAAGTAGTATTCCTTCATGAAGGCCCTCATCAACACATTCCAATTTTGCACCGTCTCCACTAGTTGAGCATGAACCATTGCAAAGCCTTCCCGAGTAGCAAGAATGGGAAGAGCCTCACCCTCATTTGATCTTGAGTCACCCCGTCCATGTTGAATGTCTGACATAGTTGAATGAACGCTTGGAGGTGAAGGTTCAGATCCTCTTTACCGGTGAAGGGTGAATGTTGCACCATGTGGATTGTTGAGGTCTTGATCTCGAACGGCCTTCCAATCTCTGCGAGGTTCAAGATTGGTGGGTCGACGATGTCCGGGGTGCATAGCTCCCCGATCTTGCGTTCATGCGGCGGTTGTTCACCCATCGGTGGCAGTCGATTCTCCCGAGGACTTTGAGGTGGTGAATTCTTTGGAGATCCCAACGATACTTCGTCTTCCGACTTTGATTCTACAAAATCCAGCTTTTTAGCTTGATGTGCTTCGCGTCTCCTTAGCCTGTAAATTTTTTCTGGATCATCCACAAAATTATCGGGTTTGTTGGAGAGGTAGCTGTCCATCTCCTGTTAGGGTTAGCGATAAAAAAATATACAAAAATGAAAAAGTAAAAACAAATCTAAGAAAACTAGGGTTAGACAAACTAGATTAGATTGATTTTGAGGATGATCAAAAGTTAGTAGATGTAAAAAGAAAAACTAAAAGAAAACTGAAAATTACACAAAAAAGCAATAAAAGATCAAATCTTGATCACTTGCTCCCTGGCAATGGCGCCAGAAAAAGGGGCTTGTAGATGGTGTATATTCGTGTTAAAGTTCAAGTAGACTTGCAAGCAAACAAGTCTCCTGTCGTAGTCAAGGGACCCTTCTTCCCTCAAGTGGTGAACCCAAGGTATCGAATCTGTGGAACAAATGTGTGATGCAAGAGTTGATCTAGTAATGCCGAGAAACTTCGATCTTCGAAAGGTGAAACCTAATGCATCTAATCAAAGAATATCAAAAACGAATCTAAACTACTAAGACCGGGGGTAGCAAGAGATAGAGGGGGATAGATAAACCGAACTAGAGAGATCGGATCAAGCCTTTTGTTGAACTTCCGCGCAAAAGAAGAAGTAGCAAGTTTAATCTCATTAGAAGCCTTTTTAAACCATGGTTTCCCGTCTGACTCCGAAAACACCCACCTTTTGGAGCCACAGTTCTGTCACAACACACCCCTATTCGTGCGGGTTAGTCTAGGGCAAGTCTGAGGACAAGTCGAGATCTTTCGGAAGGCCAGGCATGCACCTCTAGTCACCACGGCTACAAGAACACCCTATGTGATCCATCTCGAGAATAGATCTAAGCTATGCAAAGCCGATCGAAAACGAAGATTTCAGAGAAACACTTGATTGCTAGAAATCAAATTCAACTTGTTACATCAACTAGTACATGATAAATGAACAAAGATCACCACCGGGATCCTACCTCGATCTTGCTTCTAGCTCCGGGAACTCCGACGTGGTCTTCCTTGCAAGGTTCCCACGTTGGCTAGGGAGACCCTAGTCAATTAGCTCGACCCTCTCCTCTCCGAGATGGTGTCCCTCCTTTCTCTGCTCCTCGGCGGCCGATGAGGAATGGATCCGCCCGTGGCTCTCGACCCCGGGGCTATAAATAGCCCGAATGGCGGCTAGGTCAAAGGGGGAGGCGACTGGGCCCCGGAATGGGCCGGGCCGGCCGGCTTGGGCCGACCGGCCTGGGCCGACCAGCTTGGGCCCACCTCGGCCCAGTTGCCTGCCTCCTAAGCGTGGCGTCGGTTCCCGAGTCTTCTAGATCCTCCCCCTTCTGTATGTGGGCCCTTGTCGTCAGTTTCTCTCCTTGGACGAAGCTCCTTGTCCCGCAAGATTCAACACTTTTTCGACTAGGTCCTCGGAGTTTGTCATCTTCTCAAGTTAGGTCCCTAGGCTTCTTGGAGTCAAGTTTGCTTCATTGCATGACTTGTATCCGGGCTTCAAGGTCTTGTCAAGGTGCTTGATGAACTTATCCCGAAAGTCTTGCTTTCAACGTCAAAACCGTGCATAAACATTAAACTCCAAAACCGACATGCACGAATGAACTTGTTATATCAAGGGATAAGATATAAAACTCATGCCAACACCGAAGGTAAACTCATGGCTAGGATGACGGAATTTCACCGTCAACAATGAGTGACTACAGATGCTGGAACATGCATGGAGAGGGTGGACTTAATGACCATTTGGTTTCAATTCTTTTTATGTGATCGTTTTCGGGGCCTTCTCTGAATTTATATCAGATAGAAATTGTTGCAGCTTGTTTTCTGACTCTTGTATTGTCCTTCAAGATTTTGAGGTGCCGCTAAGACCTCTAGACGCTTCCGAGTTGAACCACATTCAAGACAAGATAGCATCTTTCATCATGAGCCAGATAATCCCTAAGAATGCAAAATTCCACTATGATGTTGTTGTGTGATGTTTTCTGGAAGTAGTGGATGTGATGAACTTGTTGGTGTGCCCATGAACTTGGTGTACCGGTGATGAACTTGTTGGTGTACTCGTGACGAACTTGTTGCTGTGTACTGCAGATGTGACGAACTTGTTGATTTTCCTATGATTTTGTGAGATTTATGCTTGTGATATATATTATGTCTGTTTTGCTGCTGATGATGTGAATTTTCTGTGATTTTGTGAGATTTATGACTGTGATGGGGAGGCTAAATATTGGGTGGAGCTAAATATTGGCTCATGAAGGTAACATAGGAGACGTGTGTTCATAAAACGTGTTGCCTTTCGTTTTACTAGCTAATAGCAGACGCGCCTTGGTGAGGAGCGTCTCCTATGCTTGTAACGACCGAAACGCGTTTCACAAAGACACGTCTCCTATGCTTCCAAAATAGGAGACGTGTCTCACTAAGATGTGTCTCCTCTTCTTACAACAATGGACATGCCTCTAAGAGAGGCGGGTCTCCTATGCTTCCAAAATAGGAGACACGTCTCAATGAGACGTGTCTTAGTGAGATGCATCTCCTCTTCTTACAACAAAGGGGATGTGTCTCACTAAGGCGCGTCTCCTATGCTTCTAACAACGGAGACACGTCTATGCTTACACCAAATGAGACGTTGTTGACGGTGTATTTTGGTACACCTAGCATGTTCATTACACTTTGGTTTAGATTTGATTATGGAACTAACCCGTCACTAGGCACACTAATCATATAACAAGTTCATCTATGTGCATGCATTTGGAAGTGTGTGTTTATGTAGGAAAACATGGACATAAAGGATGGATTCGCAACAAGTTCAAAGGAACATTTACGGAGTCTTGTTCGTGTTCATGAGCTTGATGAAATCACTTCCAATGGTGGCGAGGACCGAAGTGCTACGAGGAACACCCCCGGGGATTGAAGCGTAAAAGACCGAACTTCATGTGAAGAGAACCTCCATCTTGGACGCGAGGATGACATCGTCAAAATCATGCAAGTGGAGGGGGCAAAGTGCATAATCACCTGAGGACCCACGGAGCGAAGGGGCGACCGAGCCGGGCCGAGATGGGCCTGGGTCGGTCGGCCCTGGCCGGCCGGCTCAGCCCACTGCGGTGGCCGGTTCGGCCCCCCTTTCCTTGCACCCGAAGGATCTTCAACCCTAAAACCCTGGAGGTGCCGCCATTCGACAGGGGGAGAGCCATTCGCACCAGGAGGCCATCCACAAGCTAGGGGGAGATCATCCACCTCGAAGGAAGCACCCGCAAGTGGAGAAGAAGGAAGACACCGTCGGAAGGGAAACCATGATCAACGGTGCTATGTCCAGCACCTTGATGGGGTAATCTCCTTATTCGTCCATGGTTGTAATCGATCTTGAGATGTAATCGCACTTTGTCGGATTATCTATCTATCATCTTGTGTTGAATATATTTTAATGCTTAAGGTTAGCTACCATGCCGTAAAGGGAGTATGAGCTCCAATGCTTCCTTGGATCCATTCAATACGCTGTGTCCATCATAGGTCTAGTCATGAATACCTTCGCGTAGTGACAGTACGAGAGGAGGAAAAGGGCAAAACCGTGGTCACAACCCCGATAGATTAGATTGGTTTTCATGTCTTTAAGCGATTGCATGCTCTAGTATCGTAGACCCATGGGCGAGTGTCTTTTATCTTGATATCTTAATCACTCTCTCTAGTGTAGTTTAGTTGTTTTCTAGTTTAATTGTAGTTAGAGTTTGAGAAGTTAGAGTGTGAAGGTAGATCGAACGCTTGTAATCCCCTTGCTCCGCGGATTGACAAGAACCTTGGGAATCCCGTGGTGAAAAAGTTGTGGGTTCCGTACGCTTGCGGATCGTAGAGGGATACGTCTTTTATCCATCAACAAGCCCCTTTTTCTGACGTCGTTGTCGGGGAGCAAGCTAGTTTACATCGTTTGATTTGCATTTAACTTAGTTTTATAATTTAGTTTATGTTTTGTTTGCTATATCTAACACATATTATCTAGAAAACCACTTGTTTCGTATTTGTTTTTGTTTTTATCTTATTGTCTAGATGGCGTTCGTCAATCAACCTGTGCAAGAACCGAAGAAATCATTAAGGGATTACACTAGCCCTCGATGTGAAGACATAAAAGTACAAGAGTCAGATTCGAAGCTCGAAGCGACCAAGTATGAGATATGGTGGCGGCAAACCAGTTTGAAGGGATGGTTACGGAGAACCCATATAGACACATAAGGCATTTCACGACGCTATGCAACACGGTGCGTCAAGAAGGAGTTCCCGATGAATGGTTCAAATGGAATCTCTTTCCCTACTCACTTGCTGGCAATGCAAAGACATGGTACTCGGTTGCATCCTTTTAAGTTGAAGGCAATTGGAACAAGTTGAAAAAGAAGTTTTGCGAGAAGTTCTTTCCAATTAGCAAGGTTCAACATCTAAGGAGGCAAGTGATCAATTTCATGCAAGGAGGAGAGGAAGGGATAGACCAAGCCTGGGATAGGTTTAATGGATTGATCGAACAAGGACCAAGACTCGGCTTCACCGGTGACGTACTCTTGCATACATTTTTCTTTTCCCTAACCCCTAGTTGCATGCAACACGTTGAAATGTGTGCGGTGGGGATCTCATGGATAAAACACTCACGGAAGCCGCCCAACTTCTACAAAAAATTAGTAAAGCGGCTGCCATACGAAGAGATTGGGAAACTTGCGGAAGAGCCGGAATATAATTCGAGGAAGAAGAAGTGTGCTGAATTTTCTAAAGAGGCAACCCCGGAAGTCACAAAAGAGGAACCAATCACGGAAAAGCTTGAACAAAAAAACATCAAGTCAAGAACTGCCCCGAGCATCGACTTCGTCGTACCAAATGAGACAAACAAGAGAAGCATGTCAAGCGCGAAGCCACTAAGGGAGTTCGAACCAATGGATTGGGTTCCTATCGATTACGGAGAAGTATTCGACAAGAGAAGACCGTTCCCTAATCAAAAGGGAATGGCGAGAGCATTGGAAGTGGATTTCCCACCGGAGAAGAAAGCAGAAAATTCATACGACCTTGAAACCACCGGTGAGATTTTCCAAAAACTCTTTGGAGATGACATAGTGGATCCGGAACACATAGCCGAGGTGAAGAGAATCATGGGGATCAAGCCCGAAGCATCACCATACGCTCGCCTCGCCAAAGTCTATGTGATAGGATCCGAAGAAGAAGAGAAGATGACACCACACTTGAGTTGCGTGATCAACGGAGTTCAATGCAAAGCTTTATGCGACATCGGAGCCCAAGTAAGTGTCCTATCTTCTAAAATTTACGATAAAGTTCAAGACCACAACCTAGACTTAGCTCCAACATCAACAAAATTAATTATGGGTGATGGTAGAACTATCAAACCTCTAGGTATTGCTTGCAACATGAAAGTAAAAATCTCTAGAAATTGCATACCAACCGATTTCTTTGTTATTGATGCTTACCATAGTAATCATGATCACATAATCCTAGGTAGGCCCTTTCTTAAGTTGGTTGATGCCGTGTTAGATGCCGGAGAAGGCAAAGTGACAATGAACCTTAATGGAACAAAGTACACATATAACTTTCTTCGTGCTTCTAAACACCTTACACCCTTTCCTCCCGAAGATGAAGAAGTAGAAGAGATAGATAGACTTTGTTTTGTTGAAACCCTTAGAGACCCGCTGCAAAGAGCGATGGAAAATCAAATTAGTGATCAACAAGACAAAGAACTAGAAGAAGCAACAAAAGGTTTGGAACCACATGATGGAAGTGTGGAGGAAGGAAAATTTGAAGACATAGGAGAGATTAAACCCGAGGAGCCACAAGCGCCCGAGGTAGACCTCAAACCTCTGCCCAAAGAATTAAAGTATGAGTTTTTGGGCCCAGACAAGACCTATCCAGTCATCGTGAGCGACGAGTTGAGTCCCGGAGAAAATGAGAAGTCGCTGATTTTATTGAAAAAACATAGGAAGGTGATTGGATATTCGATTAACGATCTCAAAGGTCTTAGCCCAACCTTTTGCACTCATCGTATACCAATGGAAGACCAATGTAAGCCCGTAGTGGACCACCAAAGGAGGCTAACTCATGCCATGTGAGAGGTAGTAAATAAAGAGGTCATCAAGTTACTTGATGCCAGAATCACCTACCCGGTTTCGCATAGCGAATGGGTGAGCCCGGTACATTGTGTACCAAAGAAAGGAGGTTTGACCATGGTGAATAACAAGAAAAACAAATTGATACCGCAAAGAACCGTGACCAGGTGGAGGATGTGTATCGATTATTGTAAGCTTAACAAAGCGACGAAGAAAGATCACTTCCCCCTACCGTCCATTGACGAGATGCTCGAGAGGTTAGCAAACCACGCTTAGTTTTGCTTTCTCGATGGGTACTCGGGGTTCATGCAAATTCCCATTCACCTAGACGATCAACACAAAACAATGTTTACATGCCCTTACGGAACGTTTGCTTATAGAAGGATGCCCTTCGTTCTATGCAATGCTCCGGCCTCTTTTCAACGTTGCATGATGGCCGTATTTTCGGAATTCATCGAAGAAATTGTGGAGCTGTTCATGGATGATTTTTTCGTCTATGGGAAGACATTCATGGATTGCTTGGCAAACTTGGAAAAGGTCCTCACGAGGTGTGTGTGGAGGTAGACTTGGTGTTAAATTGGGAAAAGTGACACTTCATGGTTAAGCAAGGCATAGTGCTCGGACATGTTATATCCGAGAGAGGCATTGAAGTGGACAAGGCTAAGGTGGAGAGGATTGAGCAACTCCCACCTCCTACGGATGTTAAGTCCTTAAGGAGCTTTCTAGGCTATGCCGGATTCTATAGAAGATTTATTAAGGACTTCTCAAAGATCACTAAGCCTTTAACGCATCTTCTTCAAAAGGATGTGGCTTTCGACTTTGATGAGAAGTGCCTAGCGGCATTCCAGACCTTTAAAAGTGCATTGGTGAGTGCTCCCATCATCCAACCTCCGGATTGGAGCCAACCTTTCGAGATCATGTGTGACGCAAGCAACTACGCTGTAAGCGCGGTTTTGGGTCAAAGAAAGGAAGGCCGAGTTCACGCCGTTTACTATGCTAGAAAAACTCTTAGTGGGGCGCAATTAAATTATGCCACTACGGAAAAGGAGTTGCTAGCGGTGGTATTCGCTTTCGAAAAATTCAGATCTTACATCGTGAACTCGAAGGTCATTGTTTACACCAATCACGTAGCCATCAAATATCTCTTGGTTAAGAAGGAAGCTAAACCACGTTTGATTCGTTGGGTCCTTCTTCTCCAAGAATTTGATGTTGAAATTCATGATAAAAAGGGGGTGGAAAATGTTGTGGCCGATCATTTGTCTAGAATGAATCGTGGACAAGGTGATAAAGAGCCCATAGAAGATAACATGAGAGATGACCACCTCTATCGAGTGCTTGATAAAGATACTTGGATGATCGATATCATTCGAGCGATTCGGAAGATGCCTCTCGATCATCTAGATAAAAACTCTCAAAAGAAGATAATCTCCGAAAGTAGGAAGTACTTTTGGGATGCACCATACCTTTTCATACTTGGCAATGATGGAGTGATGAGAAGATGTGTGCCAAGAGAAGAAAGGGTCGAGATTTTGAGAAAGTGTCACTCGGCGGAGTACGGTGGACACTATTGCCATTTTCGAACCCAAGCAAAAGTATGGTCGAGCGGATTCTTTTGGCCGGAGATGCATGAAGATACTAAAAGATATGTTGCATCATGCCCTGAATGCCAAAGAACCAGAAACATCTCTCAGAGAAATTCTATGCCTTTGAAATACAACCTACAAATCGACATATTCGATGTATGGGGTATAGACTTCATGGGGCCTTTTAAAATCTCATTTGGATTTGAGTATATCCTAGTCATGGTTGATTATGTATCCAAATGGGTAGAGGCTATACCATGTCGTAAAGGTTCCATAGAGGAGTCCATTACTATGATCAAGAACGTGATTTTTCCTCGTTTCGGTACACCGAGAATCTTGATAAGTGATGGAGGAACTCACTTCACCAGGAAGAATTTCAAAAAGTGCTTGTCCAAGTTGGGAATTGAGCATAGGGTCTCTACGACCTATCACCCACAAACCAACGGACAAGCGGAAACGTCGAATAGGGAATTAAAAAGCATCCTCAACAAAACCATAGAGAAGGGAGGCAAAGATTGGTCAAAGAAATTAGACGGAGCTTTATGGGCTTATCGAACGGCGTTCAAAACACCGATAGGTATGACCCCTTATCGGTTCGTCTATGGAAAGGCTTGCCACCTTCCAGTTGAGTTGGAACATAAAGCCTATTGGGCGATTAAAGAGATGAACCTTGATCTCGATGCCACGGTGGTGAAACGAAGAATCCAAATAAGCGAGCTAGAGGAGATGAGGTTGAAAGCATATGAAAATGCAAGCATATACAAAGAGAGAATCAAAAGGTGGTATGATAAAAGATTGAAAAAGAAAGAATTTAAAAGAGATAAGGTCCTCCTCTACAATTCGAGGTTTAAAACCTTCGGAAAGGGGAAATTGCAAAGCAAGTGGGATGGACCTTATGTTGTGCATTCGGTGCTCTCCAACAGAGTGGTAACCATTATGGATATAAAAGGTGATCAATTTATGGTGAATGGTCAACGGCTTAAGGTTTACTACGAACCCGACATTGTGCCCCTTCACCATGTTGATGTCTTCACCATGGAAGAGCCCGAGCATCCCGCCTAGGACGAAAAACAAGCCATGAATTTCTGTAAATAGTTTTTCTTTTAATTTTACCGGAGTTTCTCGCGAAGATTTACTTGGGCCAACTTTTTACCATGGGCTAAGGAGGCGAAAAAGGCGGTACGCGAAAAACCGGACCGGCCGGTGCCGAGACAGGGTGGGCCAGCCGGCCCAGGCCGACCGGCCCAGCTAGGTCCCGGCGGCGAACGTCCCCGATTTTTGCCCAAATTGCTCCTTTTCGACTTCCTTCTTTGGTCAGAAAATTTTAAGGGAAGTTTAAAAAAGGAAAATGAGGTTCCTAGGGTTTTTCTCTTCGGACTATTTATTTGGCCGAATTGGGAGCTCGGGAATATTTTGCACCCACGCAGCAGCCATTGTGTCCCCAAGAAGCTTAGAGTTGAAGCTAGAAGACAAGGAGCCATCGATGGAGGAGGCGAAGCGATGCGAGCTCAAGCTACCAGTCGAGATCAAGAGGACCGCCCGCATCCGTTGCGGAGAGCGTGTCCCGACCGGAGCTATCACACCTAGCAACCACGTCGAAGGAGAGAAGGTCCTTACGCCCGTTCGAAGGTCGACGCGCATCCAAGGCATGAAGCGGAAAGACTACAAGGAGGTGTCGCCCGAGCCTAAGGATTATGGGGGTAGCGACTACTCCGACGATCGTAGCCCGAGCTCGTGGGCGGCCGCCGGAAGAGATGATAACGACCTCTACATTTGGGATGAGGTGCCCAAGGAGAAGACTCCCGAAGGCCCCAACGGCGGCGGCGATGACGGCGGCGACGACAATGGTGGTGGCGACGACGGCGGCGACGACAGTGGAGACGATGGCAATGACGACCCATTCGGATTGCATCCGATGTGTTGTGCGGCTTTCCTTCACTCCATTGGGGATCTCTACGCGTCGGTCGACGAATGTCTCCAAGCCATGGAGGCGATGAAGCAGCGTTTGGAGAATTTGGAGTGTGTAGTTGAAGACGACTACAAGTTCTTTAACCGCAACGTGCGCAAACTCTTTGGCATGGTCGGGAACATGAGAGGCAAGTGGTGCAATACTTGCGGAAAGTACCACTAGGTCTAGTTTTCCACCTAGGAATTTTGTAAGATACGACGAGGACGTCGTATGTTTTTAGCGTGGGGGAGAGCTAGCTAGCTAGCCTTAGCTTTTGAGTTTCAAAGTTTAGGTTCGGTTTAGTCTTCGAGAGAGGAGAGTCTTAGAGTTTAAAGAGTCTTAGTGTTCGCGTGTGTTTTTAAATTTTGCAAGCTTGAAGTGTCTTAAATTAGTGTTGAGTCAAAGAAAATCAAATAAAAAGAGTGTTTATATATTTTGTGTCTTGTGTTATGCTTATCTTTATTCACTTGTTTGTTTATCTTTGATTCTTGATATATGACCGTAAGTGTGTGGTTCGGAAAACGTTTGCCGTAGTGCTTAGTGGAATTGCTACTACTTAAAGTACCCATACCGCACTTCGATCTTGAGCTTCACATGTTAGTTGTGCTATATTTAATGCTAAAAATTGGAGGATTTCAGTTCTGAAAATTATCTTAAAACCTTGTAATAAAGTTTAGCAAAACCTCTTTTTCCAAGTTGAGAGTGAAAAGAAAAAAATCCTATACAAAGCCAATTTATTTTTTGCTCCACCATAAGTGTGTTAGCACGATGAGTTAGGCTAGGATCCTTCTCTCTTGGGAGTTTTAATTTTGAGCAAGGATCATGTTCTTGTGCTTATCTTTTGTTGCTAGCCTCGTCATGCATTCGGTAACGTGACTTTTGCATCGGAAGTCCCGTACATTGCCGAATTCCATACCCAACCCTATACATCTCTTTTGTACATCGCATTCCTTGAACACAACCTACTCTCAAAGTTTCGTCTCGTCTCTAGCATGATTTATTTAAAATTTCAGATTGTATGCATGCGACAAAGAGAGGAGTTGGGAGCTTTGAAAAGTTGTCAAGAGAGGGAAAAAATAAAGAGAAAAGTATGAGTATTGAAAAGAAAGAAAGTAAGAAATAAAGAAAATATGGAAAACTAAAGAAAGAGAAAAAATATGAGAATGAAAGAATGAAAGAAAAAGAAGAGAAAGAGAAAAGAGGAGTGGCAAGAAGGATATGAGAGGGATGAATCAAGTGAAAGAAAAATAAATAAAAGTGTATGGAAGGATGTCACGTTGTTGAGAGACGAAACTTTCATTCTTTTCCAACCATGTGCAATCCATCCAACAACGAGGACGTCATCTCTAACATCCCTGATGTTTATTTTGCTTAGGACATCACCTAGCTTTAGTAATCAAGATTAAGTAGCCTCTAATCATGTTTAACATGGTGAGTCACACTTTTGCACAAAGAACCTTGGTCAACACATTAAACTGTTGTCAAAGCCCAAGTGTTCCTTAAGGCTGGATTGGTTTTCCTGCACGTTCCCAAAATTTTCCTATAGAACTTCAAAATCAACCAATAGAAAAGTTTCTCAGTTTTTCCGGCAACACATTTCATTCCATTGTTGGCATTTCAAATTCGGAGGTTTGAATCCTCAAAAACCCAGTCAAAGTCTCGTCGAACAGTTTGACCAAGGCATACAAATACGTAACTTTGAGGACGTTTATCTCCAAATACGTTGAGAATTTGAACGAGACGGCCTTTACGAAAGTTGAAGAGAGTTAACTGGTCTACAACTTTCGTATTTGATGATTTTGAACTTTAGTTCAAAGTTTTTGAGTTTGAATCGGTCAAAGTGGGGTACATCGAAACGGTTGTGGGGCGGGCCGCCGGAGCGCGCCCGCGCGCGCGGCGTCGCCCGTCGGCGCCGCGTCGGCGCGCGCGCGCCGGGCCCACACCCGCCCCCGCCGTCCGTACGCCGTCACGGTGAGGGACACGCGTTGGCCATCGTGGCCGGGCCCACGCCCTCGTGCTCCGCACGCCCGCGCGATCGCCCCCGCGCGCGCGCGCGGCGGCCGGCCGCGCGCGTCGCCGCGGCCACGCGGCGTGCCCCACACGCCCGGGCCCGGCCGCCCGGCGCCACCCGGCTCGCATGCGCGCCATTAGGCTCCCCCCGATGCCCCACGCAACACCCCCCTCGCCTCGCACCGCTCGGGGCGCCTCACCGCGCGCGCTCCCCCGCGCCGCCGCCGCCGCCGCGCGAGCTCGTCGGTGCGCCCCACCATCCACCGCCTGCTCGCTCGAGCCCAAGCTCCACCTTAGCCTCCACCCGCACCCCCGGAACGCTCCCTCGCACACGCATTGGTCGGCCGACCCGCCGGCTCGCCGGCATTGCGGCCGCCGCGGCCGTCCGCCGCCTCCCACGCCGCTGACCATCGCCGGAGCCGATTCCCGCCAAGCCAACCCCGCCAATCGACTGAGGGTGAGTCCAAACCCCACCCTAGCCGCTTGCTCGCCGGAGTCCGGCCGTCCCTCGCCGCCGGCCACCCTCACGCCGCCACCGGGGACCTTTCTGTGAAGATTGAACTCTTCCCAGGGACCTGCGTATAAGAACCAAGGGCCTAACTGTAAAGAGAAACTTAAACCCTAGATTCAAAAACCTGAATCTTGTAAATTTCATAGTAAATGGTAGAAAAATCATAAAAATGCAAACTCAACTGTCCTGGAATAATTGTGAAGAAACCTATCTTTTCTAGAAAGGCAGTTTTCAAATTTCAGAGTAGTTTTTAAATAATATTGAATTGATCAGTTTGAGTAAATTTGAAATAACTTGAAATGTGTAAATGATCTGCATGTGAATTTTGGATATGTTGTCAGTAATAGCATTCCTGGCCTTGTGTAGAAAAATGACACTGAAATCATGTGTGAAACTCCAGTTATGAATTTATATTTATTTGGGCCTGTTCTCCATTTATGAATTGTTTAGATCTATCTATTGATCAAATGCCTTCCAACTTTCTCCTGTAGCTCTGCAATGCTTAGCAGCATGTTTGATAAATTAGAGATGAATTTTGGACTTATGTAAAATGCCCTGCTAATTTATGGTTGCTCCTTTGAGTTAAATTCAAATCCATATTTCTATTGCAGCTATGGATGTGATTTTGGGTGTGTGAGCTAAATGTGTCCTTATCATGCTGTGTGCCAAGTTATAGCTTCAGATTCTATGTATCTGTTTTATGATTTATTCATGCATCTAGTGACTTAAACTTGTTATATTTATCATAATTGTTTTGTGATGTTGTTTTGCCTAATTTTTGGTCAGAAATTATGTTTTGCTGTTGTGTGCATGCTGGTGAAAGTTTGCGATCAGTTTGGGTATATTTTTGCCAGAATTAATTTCCTAAGTAATCAAGCTTAACATGGGCCAAATAAAGGGAAATCAAACTTGTCTCCGCGTGCAGTTTAAATTCAAAGCTTGAAATTTATGAAACCATCTCTGAACAGCCCCAAAACACTTTAATGAAGTTCACTTAGCTAATGAACTTAGATGTGCACACAATCGCCATCAAACAAGAATGAAGTTTCACACCCATCCACTTGTCCTAGTGAAAAACAGTTAATTGAAAACTTGTCCATGTAGTGTCTTGATGCATGGATACCGTTTCTAATGTGAACGGTAATGTATGGGGACGCTTTCATGAGTGCTGGCATGAAAGGTTCGGGATGTTCTGTGATTTTCTGCAGGTACGCAAACCGCGAATCGTTAGATCCGGTAACTCCTTGGTTTAGCTCTCGACTAGCTATTATAGGGAGAGATTATATGCCGTGCCACCGGCACTAACTTCGTGTTGACAAGAAATTGTCTGTGAAGACGCATATGTGTGCTTGCATCATGTTAAAAATCATAAGTGAACAGCAACTTTAAATTTTAAAACATGAAGTCAAGACCTAATTAGAAATCTGTCAAAAGGCATGTAAGGTCCATCTAGCTGTCATGTGAACAAGCTGCTGGTCTGGAATTATTTTCCCGATCAATATAACAAGTTTTTCTTCAGAAATCATCTAAGAAAAAGGTTCCAAATCTCCCAAAGGGCACACAGTAAAAATTTCATAAAAATTTGTTTAACCAAATTCAAGTTAGGATCTCTTCCTAAGGTTTAATCTAGCTGTCTTTTTAGCAGCAGTTCAGTTCTGAAATTTTTCGGCCCCCAAAATCTAGTTTCCAGCAAGAGTGCGACATACAAAAGTTGCTCTAAATCTTGTTGTGGATCTGCTGTGAAAAATTCAAGAAGTTTGAGTAAAGGGGATTGAAGTTATACTCTGTTTAGTGCAATGCTGTTGGCTGAAATTTCTGGGTGACAGCAACCTTAACTTATAGCTTTTTGGCCATTCTCCTTTTGTTTTTAGCTCCACTTTTGAATACCAAACTTGTGTCTTAGTATATCAGCAAGAATCTGGTGAAATTTTGGAATTGTTGGCTCAATGGTTTTTGAGTTACATGAATTTTTGTGCACTGTACAGAATCTGTCATTTCTCAACTCACGCTAACCAGTGGGAGTTTTGTGATGCAGATGGCTGGACGACTTTTCTGGGAGGTTCGTTCGGACGGTTCGGTCCGTACTGACGGGCTGCACCTTGAGGGTTTTGCCCGCATCTTGTGGGATGCCCTTCGCTCGTCTGGGTACCCGACGCCTCCGACGTACGAGGCGATGGAGACCGTGCGGTCCGGGAGTGCCCCCGCTGCCGTGTTCGGGTGTCCGTGCCACTCCACCCCGACCACCCGGAGTGGGCCGTCCCGAGCACGGACGTGGTGAGCGTCCGATTCTTTGGAGACGCCGGAGGTGGCTGCTTTGGGACTGCTTAACTCCTTCGCGCCCGGCACTCGACGAGGTGTCCACCTCACCGGTGGGACCCCGCTACCGGCAGTGGACCCCGAGGACCCCGCGTGGAGGCACCGTATGGGGCACATGGCCGACCTTCTGGCCGGCATGCGCCCACTCAACGTGCTGCAGGAGATGGTTCGGCGCGAGGGTGTGTTGTACCGTCTTCAAGCTCTTCGCAGCGCTGCTTCCACCGCGGTGACTGCTTCTGTTCTCTACTCCGCCGGAGAGCTGGGAGTGCGCACCCACCACCTGCGCTCTCTCTCGTTTGGCTATATGGGCCTTGAGAGGGACCTCGCCGAGGCTCTGAGGGTTGGGCAGCTGGAGGCCCGTGAGGCCAACTGGGTGGCACGTGACGCTCAATGGGTCAACATCCTCACTGACCGTCTCCACGCCATCATGGGACTGCAGGAGCAGCGGGAGCAGCAGAGAGGAGATGGAGCAGCAGAGAAAGCAGATGGAGCAGCTGAAGGACGAGAGGTTTGTTCACCTCCAGGCACTGATAGATATGGATGGGCGGCTTGAGGCCATGGACCAGGACTCGGAGGCGGCCAACGAGTGGATCCAGGTGCTGCAGCAGCCGGTTCCCCCGCCCACCCCTGGAGCTATGGAGGGTGACCAGGACGACGCTCAGTCCATGGTGGACGACACCGAGGCTCCGCCACTGGACCCGATGGTCGAGGGTTCGCTTGCTGCTAGTGTCGCCTCGGGCGGTGATGATACTTACTAGGTCTTGATAGACTAGTGTCCATACTCATACGGGTGGCCTGATTTTGGTCCGTGAATGGGATAGGCTGACGTAGGGTGAGTATTCTTTTGGGTGGCCTGATGCTACCATTGACCCCTATGTAACCTAGGGTGAAGACTTGTTGAAGTTAGGCTAATGTGTTGTAATTAAGTCTGCTAGTGGAATGCTGCGGTCAGAATACAGCGGTATGTAATGGGCAGTTTGAACCTCTTTATGGTCGGAACTGGGCTGTGGAATGAATACCAAAGTTGTTGGAAATGACTTTGTGTGCATGCTCGTAATATTTCAACTTCATTGCATCTACGGTTTGGGAAATATGAATTTTTCGGTAACGGGCTGCAGTCTGAAATTCAGGCTGGACAGACCGATGGGATTTTAATTTTTCGAGTATGTTAACGTCGAAATTCAGGGATCGGTCGAATACCAAAGTTGTAGTGAATGAAATTTTTCTACTACTGACCAAAATTTAGCATCGTTCCATAACCGAGCAGCAATATAAGAATTTTATACGGCAGAGTACTTGGCTGTCTTGTTTCTGAAATTTGTGCATGGAGGAAACGCTTTACACATGTTCTTGTTTATGCTTATATTGACAAGATTATGGATATGTGGCTAACCTCCATTACCAAATTTTTCAGATGGTGGGAGCAACACGCGGAAATCCCCATGGGTTTGGTGATGCTAGTGGTAGCAATCTGCCACCACCACCTCCCCCACCGAACATGACGCCTATGGAGACCTTCCTCCTTGCTCAAGCTGATATGATGCGCCAGATACTGCAAAATCAACAGCAGATGAATCAGCAGCGCAATGAACAATTAGAAGAAGATCCTCGAGTGGCAACGTATGCTCGAGTTCTCCGTGTTAAAACCACCGCTTTTTCACAAAGCGGAGGAACCATTGGACGCCGATGCTTGGCTGCGTGCTATTGAAGCCAAGTTGGATGTTCTCACCTTGCCCTCGCTCCGAGGAGCGGAAGGTTAAGTTTGCAGCAATGTATCTCCGTGGTCCGGCACTGCTTTGGTGGGATCATTTCAAGATGATGCAGCCCAATGGCCATGAGATCACATGGGCTGAATTCAAAACTGCATTCAAGAATCACCACATTCCTAAAGGGATGGTGGAGAGAAAGCTGAATGAGCTATTGAACTTGAGGCAGGGTTCGGACTCTGTATATCAGTATGCCCAGAAGTTCAACAACCTGTGTCAGTATGGTGACTACTATGTTGATACAGATGCCAAGAAAATGGATCGCTTTCGCGGGGTCTTGATCCCGAGCTCTATGAAAAGCCGAACCCCATCAAAACAAACGGCTATCATGAGATAGTGGACGTGGCCATATCCCGGGAGGATGCAATGAAGAAGGTGCGAATGCAAAGAAAAGAAAGGCTGCGTTCAACTCTAACAACGCACCTAAGCGCAAATTACGCGTAGTTCGAAGGCACCACGAATTTTCAACGGAACCAACGTTACGGGCGATGGGTGGTGAAACCTCCCCAAAATCGGCGGCGGGGAAACTTCCATTCCCCAAATTTTCAGCAGCGGAATGCTAGGCCCAACGCACCCCCACCGGTCCGCATCAACAATGAAGGACGTTGCTACAATTGTGGGAAACCCGGGCATTTCATGAATGCCTGTCCTCAACCCGAGCGACGAGAATCGGGGACGGGGACGGCCTCGGAACAACAAGGAGAAGGGGAAGAAGCGAGGCCGTGCAAGTCAAGCAAGGTCGTCTTAACTTTACCACTATGGTGGGAATTCTTGAGGGAGCAACAGTTGTGACGGGTACCTTCTCTATCCATGGCAAACATGTTAAGATTTTGTTTGATTCTGGTGCTACACATAGCTTTATGAACCAAAGTACACAAGTCAACTTGGGTTTAAATGTGCTTCGAGTTAAGAATGAATTTAAGATCGCAACTCCTGGAGGGAATATATCCTCCAGCACCCTAGTCAAGAGTGTCCCATTGCAGCTAGGTAGCAAGATCTTCCAGACCAATCTCTTAACCTTGGGGTTAGATGGAATAGATGTCATTTTGGGAATGGATTGGATGACACATCATAAAGTACTATTGGATATTGCTGAACGAAGAATAGAAATCACTTCGCCTGCTGTAGGTGTCTCAACTCTCTACTTACCTTTGAGGAGATCTGTGGACCCCAGTGCCTATGTCTCGACAGCCACGAGCTTAGAAGAGATCCTAGTGGTCTGTGACTACCCAGCTGTCTTTCCGGATGAACTGCTAGGCATGCCACCAGATCGGGACATTGAGTTCGTGATTGAACTACACCCTGGTATGACACCTATTTCGAAAAGAGCTTACCGTATGCCGCCCAAGGAGCTGGCAGAGCTGAAGACCCAACTTCAGGAATTGTTGGACAAGGGCTTCATCCGCCCGAGTTCATCTCCTTGGGGATGTCCTGCTCTCTTTGTCAAGAAGAAAGATGGTAGTTTGAGGCTATGCGTAGACTACCGCCCTCTCAATGCGGTCACCATCAAAAATAAATACCCCCTGCCCCGTATTGACGTGTTGTTTGATCAACTGGCTAGAGCCAAGGTCTTTTCCAAAATTGATCTTAGGTCGGGTTATCATCAGATAAAAATTCGGCCTTGTGATATTCCTAAGACTGCCTTCTCCACACGTTATGGACTATATGAATATCTGGTTATGTCCTTCGGTCTCACTAATGCACCTGCCTACTTCATGTACCTCATGAACTCCGTGTTCATGACTGAATTGGATAAATTCGTGGTGGTTTTCATCGATGACATCTTGGTCTATTCCAAGAACGAAGAGGAGCATGCGAAACATATTCGCATTGTCGTTCAACGTTTGAGAGATCATAAACTTTATGCCAAATTCTCCAAATGCGAATTCTGGTTGGATAGTGTCAAGTTCTTGGGGCACTCCATATCTAATGAAGGTATATCCGTAGATCCAAGTAAAGTGCAAGAAGTGATGGAATGGAGACCGCCAAAGTCCGTCCATCAAATTAGAAGTTTTCTTGGATTGGCTGGGTATTACCGTCATTTTGTCCCGGATTTTTCTAGGATTGCCAAACCTATGACTGAATTATTGAAGAAAGGAGTCAAATTTGTGTGGGACGAGAAATGTGAGAATGCTTTCCAAACTCTGAAACAGTACCTAACTTCCGCCCTAGTGTTAGCTCAACCTGATAACTCCAAGCCATATGAAGTTTATTGTGATGCCTCGGGCTCAGGTCTGGGTTGTGTCCCTATGCAAGAAAACCGAGTAATTGCCTATGCTTCCCGAGCACTCCGCCCTCACGAGAAGAATTACCCGACTCACGATCTTGAGCTAGCGGCGGTCATTCATGCCTTGAAAATCTAGAGGCATTATTTAATGGGAACCTGTTGCAATATCTACACCGATCACAAAAGTCTCAAGTACATCTTTACCCAAGCTGATTTAAATATGCGACAAAGAAGGTGGTTGGAACTTATTAAGGATTACGATCTTGAAGTGCACTACCACCCCGGCAAAGCAAATGTAGTTGCGGATGCTCTCAGTCGTAAGAGTCACTGTTACTGCTTGTCCACAGAATCTTATAGAGATACCTTGTGCAGCGAGCTGAGTAAATTACGCCTGGAAATTTTTCCTCAAGGCATGCTGAATACCACCTCGGTAGAGTCTGTCTTGTGGGATAAGTTGGTAATATCTCAAGCCAGGGACAAGGGAATCAAAACCATCAAACAAAGGTTGTCTCAAAATGATCCGAAATATGCGTGTTTCCGACGAGACACCAATGGTACAATTTGGTTCGGGCAGCGTCTCGTTGTCACGGAAGATCCTACCCTCCGGAAGGAAATTTTGGATGATGCTCATCTCTCCAAATTCTCGATCCACCCAGGGAGTAGTAAAATGTACCAAGACTTGAAAGGAAATTTCTGGTGGTCCAATATGAAGGATGACATAGCAAAGTATGTTTCTGAGTGCGACACATGTTCCAGAATCAAGGCAAGCCATTTAAAAACAGCGGGTACTCTCCAACCTTTGCCCATACCCTCTTGGAAGTGGGATGATATCAGCATGGATTTTATCGTGGGATTGCCACTCACGTCCAGGAATCACGATTCTATCTGGGTCGTGGTGGATAGGTTAACCAAAACTGCACACTTCATCGCAGTTAACAGCACCTACTCAGCCAAAGACTATGCAGAGATATATCTTGACCGCGTAGTGCGACTACACGAAATCCCTAAGACCACCATTTCTGATCGAGGTCCTCAATTTATATCTCGTTTTTGGGAACAGTTACACGAAAGCTTGGGAACAAAGCTAATCCGTAGCTCCGCCTATCATCCTCAGACGGATGGACAGACAGAAGGAGTCAACCAAATTGTAGAAGACATGCTTCGGGCATGTATCATTCACTTCGACAAGAGCTGGGACAAATGCCTCGCCCTGGCGAGAATTTTCTTACAATAACGGCTATCGAGGCTAGCTTGAAGATGGCACCTTTTGAGGCTCTTTATGGGCGAAGATGCCGCACCCCTTTAAACTGGTCACAAGAAGGAGAGCGAAAGTTCTTTGGACCAAATTTAGTTAAAAAAGCTGAGGAGAGGGTCGAAGTGATAAAAGAAAACTTAAAGGCCGCACAAATGAGGCAAAAGAGTTACTATGACAAGGGGAAGACTGTAAGGGAATACCAAGTTGGTGAAAAGGTGTATTTGAGAGTTTCACCAATAAAAGGAGTACAAAGATTTGGAGTCAAGGGGAAGTTAGCTCCAAGATACATTGGCCCTTATGAAATTACTGAAGTTTGTGGACCCGTTGCTTATCGCATTCGCCTACCCGAGCGGTTTGCTGCTATACACGACGTGTTCCACGTGTCACAATTGAGAAAGTGCGCCCGTGAACCTGAAATGAGGGTTATCAATGAAGCCAACGCATGGATACAGCCAGATCTTTCACTAGTAGAACATCCGATGCGGATTCTTGACACAAACAAGAGGAAGACGAGGAGGAAATCGGTGACCATGTACAAAGTCTTATGGAGTCATCATACAGAAGAGGAAGCCACATGGGAAACTGAACACTATCTTAACACTCACTATCCAGGGTTCCTGCAAGTCCAAAACTGTAAGTGACCTTGCCGCTAACCTTTGCTTTTAAATTCCGATCTCGGGACGAGATCCTTGTTAAGGGGAGTAGGCTGTAACATCCCTGATGTTTATTTTGCTTAGGACATCACCTAGCTTTAGTAATCAAGATTAAGTAGCCTCTAATCATGTTTAACATGGTGAGTCACACTTTTGCACAAAGAACCTTGGTGAACACCTTAAACTGTTGTCAAAGCCCAAGTGTTCCTTAAGGCTGGGTTGGTTTTCCTGCACATTCCCAAAATTTGCCTATAGAACTTCAAAATCGATCAACAGCAAAGTTTCTCAGTTTTTCCGGGAACACATTTCATTCCATTGTTGGCATTTCAAATTCGGAGGTTTGAATCCTCAAAAACCCAGTCAAAGTCCTGCTGAACAGTTTGACCAATGCATACAAATCTGTAACTTTGAGGACGTTTATCTCCAAATCTGTTGAGAATTTGACCGGTCGGCCTTTACCAAAGTTGAAGAGGGTTAACTGGTCTACAACTTTCGTATTTGACGATTTTGAACTTTAGTTCAAAGTTTCTGAGTTTGAATCGGTCAAAGTGGGGTACATCAAAACAGTTGTGGGCCGGGACGCCGGAGCGCGCCCGCGCGCGCGACGTCGCCGCCCGTCGGCGCCGCGCCGCCGCGAAGCGCGCCGGGCCCACACCCGCCCGTCGTCCGTACGCCATCACGGCGAGGGACATGCGTTGGCCATCGTGGCCGGGCCCACATCCTCGCACCCGCACGCTCGTGCGATCGCCTACGCGCGCGCCGCGCGTTGGCCGCCCGCGCCGTGCGCGCCGGCCGCCGCGGCCACGCGTCGTGCCCCGCACGCCCGGGCCCGGCCTATCGCGCCACCCGGCTCGTATGCGCGTCATTAGGCTCCCCCGACACCCCACGCAATGCCCCCTCCCTCGCATTGCTCGGGCGCCTCACCGTGCCGCTCCCCTGAGCCCGCCGTCGCCGCCTCGCCAAGCTCATCGGTGCGCCCCACCATCCACCGCCTCTCGCTCGAGCCCAAGCTCCACCTTAGCCTCCACCCGCACCCCTGGAACGCTCCCGCGCACACGCATTGGTCGGCCGACCCGCCAGCTCACCGGCATTGTGGCCGCCGCGGCCGTCCGCCGCCTCCCCACGCCGCCGACCATCGCCGGAGTCGATTCCCGCCAAGCCAACCCCGCCAATCGGCCGAGGGTGAGTCCAAACCCCACCCTAGCCGCTTGCTCGCCGGAGTCCGGCCGTCCCTCGCCGCCGGCCACCCTCACGCCGCCACCGGGGACCTTTCTGTGAAGATTGAACTCTTCCCAGGGACCTGCGTATAAGAACCAAGGGCCTAACTGTAAAGAGAAACTTAAACCCTAGATTCAAAAACCTGAATCTTGTAAATTACGTAGTAAATGGTAGAAAAATCGTAAAAATGCAAACTCAACTATCCTGGAATTATTGTGAAGAAACCTAACTTTTCTAGAAAGGCAGTTTTCAAATTTCAGAGTAGTTTTTAAATAATCTTGAATTGATCAGTTTGAGTAAATTTAAAATAACATGAAATGTATAAATGATCTGCATGTGAATTTTGGATATGTTGTCAATAATAGCATTCCTGGCCTCGTGTAGAAAAATGGCATTGAAATCAGGTGTAAAACTCCAGTTATGAATTTATGTTGATTTCAGCCTGTTCTCCATTTATGAATTGTTTAGATTTATCTATTGATCAAATGCCTTCCAACTTTCTCCTGTAGCTCTGCAATGCTTAGCAGTATGTTTCATAAATCAGAGATGAATTTTGGACTTGTGTAAAATGCCCTGCTAATTTATGGTTGCTCCTTTGAGTTAAATTCAAATCCATATTTCTACTGCAGCTATGGATGTGATTTTTGGTGTGTGAGCTAAATGTGTCCATATCATGTTGTGTGCCAAGTTATAGCTTCAGATTCTATGTATCTTGTGTTTTATGATTTATTCATGCATCTAGTGACTTAAAATTGTTATATTTATCATAATTGTTTTGTAATGTTGTTTTGCCTAATTTTTGGTCAGAAATTATGTTTTGCTGTTGTGTGCATGCTGGTGCAAGTTTGCGATCAGTTTGGGTATATTTTTGCCAGAATTAATTTCCTAAGTAATCAAGCTTAACATGGGCCAAATAAAGGGAAATCAAACTTGTCTCAACGTGCAGTTTATATTCAAAGCTTGAAATTTGTGAAACCATCTCTGAACAACCTCAAAACACTTTAATGAAGTTCACTTAGCTAATGAACTTAGATGTGCACACAATCACCATCAAACAAGAATGAAGTTTCACACCCATCCACTTGTCCTAGTGAAAACAGTTAATTGAAAACTTGTTAAGGTGAATATGACCAACAAGAATCCCTATGTTTATCTCTAAATTTAGGACTGAATTTACCTACTTAAGTTTGTGTACTTGAATCATAATGCATTTGCATGTCGTATAGAACTTCCTGACGGGAACTACGAGCTGGTGTCTGAGTCTGAAGGAGAACCAGCTGAAGGAGAGGTGAACATGGTGGATGTGCAGCAAGACCCGAACCAAAGTTCGGAGGGTCTCGCTTCTGACTTTGCCAGTGAAGGCAAGCCTCGGAGCATAACCTGCCTTTGTTAAACTCCTGCAACTTTTCCTTTTATGCAATGCTTGTGCATTTACGTTCAGGAGTTGACTTGAAACCTTAGATGAATGATCCTAGGTTCCTATGTTCGATTACTAGCATGTCAGGTCACTAGTTGCCATGCATAGGACCACGGTAGAAGTCGAGTGATGACCGTCACTCGCGAGCTATAGGTCTCTTATGTTGGAATCATAAGATTGTTGAACTTATCTGCTCAGTAGATATCAGTGGTTAAGCTTTTGAACGTACTAAGCATTTGTCGGGAATGGGACCGGTAAGCCTAGTACTTTCCTGATCCAGCAAGGGAACTCTCTACCACTACACCCGGGAGAGATCCCCAGATACTAGGCAGTGGTGCGTAGGTGGATCCGACGGTCAGATACAGTGACTAGATAACCTCGTACCAGGGACTGTGGACTTGATCCCGAACTGAGGACGGTTGGGAACCACCTGGTTGGTGTATACCCCACCCCTTTGGTTTTGTTTGGCAATCTTGGGGTATGCATTCTCCCGTATGTTTAGGTCCACCTTGCAAGGTTACTAATCGATCGATCGTCAGCCTCTTACCGTTATCTGAGACTGCTTAACCATCGACTTTATGTCCCTTAATGATGGAATTGAGAAGGAACTTTGTATATTTGTTTAAATTGTAATGTACAACTTTTGCTTGAAGTAGTTGGCTAACATAGTAATGGTTAAAAGACTAGAATGTGAGCTAAAATTTGAAAGTAAGGACATATTCTTTGTTACTTTTCAGCAAAACAGACTACTAGCCATAAAGCCTTGCATGTCTAGAGGGTTGGTGATTTACAATCACCCGAAGGTTAAGTCTTGCTGAGTATTAGCATGCTCAGCCTTGCTTTTGTTGCTGATTTTCAGGTGATGATCTGTGTGATGATGGCTTTCCATGGCCTGGTTCTCTCCCACCCGGTTGGGAATACGAGTGGGAGGATGATAGTGCTTAGTAGCATCACGGGTGGCCTCGTGTGATGTTACTTATGTCGTTTAGTACTTTAATTCCGCTGTGTTTCGAACTCTGAACTATTTACTTTTATGCAAAAGACTTGGTTTGTAATAATGAACCTTTGAAGGATGTTATGTAATAATTGGTGACTTGTTTACCTCTGGACTCGCCTTCGTGTGGGTTTGTTGTACAATGTCGATCCTATGATGTAAGTGATTTACCGGGTCCGACCCGGCAGAGACGACAGGTTACTTCTGTATTATTGCTTAATGACCTAGAGGAGCGGTTTAGGCGATAGTATGGAAGTAATTTGAGCGGTTCTGTCACATCATCGGTGCCTCGTAGTCATAATTTTCTTTTGCCCTTGCACATGTCCACCATTCTAAATCTTCTCATCCTTGATATCCCTACATATGGTTTATTCTCATGATCATTGGCTTTGAAAGGTAAACAACCATTAGAGGAAGTTCTTAGTTTGACGATACTTGTGTTGATTGCACTAGCCCTACCTATAGCTCCACTTTACATGTTATATGAGAGACTTATTGGAGGTGAGAGTTTTATAAAATTGGTTTAGGATAGCCACCTCATATGAGTGACTTGAGAGTGTTGGAGAAAGGTTTTTGTCTAATACTTGTTGCAGGAATTTTGTTTGAAAAAATCATAAAAACCCTCCGATGAAAGCAAAGAAGTAAGCATGGGTGAAATTCAAGACTTCGAGTGAAGAGTTTGAGTTGTGGGGTAAATCTTGACGTGGTAAAGATTCTAAACGCCCATGTTTATGTTTGATGACCATTACTTTATGTTTATGTATTAAAGATGAAAGGATTGACTAACTTGTGAAGAAGGATTAGCGGTACACGATTACAACGCTTTGGACGAAGTTCTTTTACGAGTACTTGCTCAAGGACGAGCAAGAGCTAAGCGTGGGGGAGATGTTGACGGTGTATTTTGGTACACCTAGCATGTTCATTACACTTTGGTTTGGATTTGATTATGGAACTAACCCGCCACTAGGCACACTAATCATATAACAAGTTAATCCTGGAAACGAAGGCTCCAAACATCACAGGCAATCGACTGGGGGTTGCGCACGCCTAGCACCACCAACATCTTCACAAGGCTTCAGATCAGCTTCCTCCTTCTGAGCAACATTGTTTATAGCAAGGGTGAGCACTTGTCGTACTCAGCAAGTGTGGGGAAAAGGATAAATGCAAAGGCTTTATAGTGGACTGGGCTATAAGCATTTAGCATTTTAGTTGGTCAAATTTGTATTAGCACCTGTTTATTAATAAAATATAAGTTTATACAACCCACAATTAAGCATAATAACGTAAGAAATACGCCATAAGCATATGGCAAGCATAACCAGAGAGAACGATTTAAGTTCATCTTTAATTCAGTTATCATGTGAGGGTCCAGGCCGCCCGTGACCGTGGGCACGACTAACTAGTCAGTTTTAAACTCTGCAGAGGTTGTACATCTTTACCCAGAAGTCGTGTAAAAGTCCCGAAGAACTTTAAACCCAACCATGCGATGCTGGCCAAGCATCACACCACACTACTGAGGTGTGATCGCATAGGTACGCTACGAGGCCTTTACGAAGATCCTCCAATGCGCAACAACCCACTAGGTTTCAGGACGAAGCGGGGCATAAAGTCCCCTAGTAGGTACCGTGTCTTAGCAAAGCCCAACTCCCTACTAGAGCGAGTCTATACACAGTCAACGCCTTCCCATTTGTCCCTTTCAGGTAAGGTTGCTACAACACTAAGGTCTCTAGTTATTCAGCCAAGGCAGAGCCATGTGCCTTGTGGTTGTACGGTTTTCCTGGGTGGTTCTCCATGTTCCGATTAAGCATATGGTCTTGAATTAAGCAAACAAACATATAACATAAAGGTATAGCATGATTCATCATTATTATTCATTAAAACCACCATAACCGAGGTATAGCAACTAAGCATAACTACCCAACATAAATGTAAACCCAGGTTAACAAGGAATGACAATCAAAGACTAGGTTAAACATTAATAGGACCCATCAATATTAATGCAAAGCAATTCAAAGAGTGATTAAATATAATTCTTAGGACCAAAGATCAAGGACACACTTGCCTTTAACCAAACTAATGTCGTTGCTCAGAATAGCTTCAACCTCTTGCTCTTCCAAGCTCTTAAACCACGCTCGTTCTACTCGCATCAATCATCCAAAGCAAAACATCCGGAGCACACATATTCTAGCAACCAAACAATCTAAATTAAATACAGTACACCAATCATTATAAAACTTACTAAAAAGTGGTACAAAACTAATCTACACCTTGACACGAACACATGAGTGAAGGAATCGCTGAAAACGGAATTAAAACGAGAAAAATATGGATTTTTAGATAAAAAGGATAGCTGATAGAACAAGATGTAAGGATGATGTCATCATGGAGCAATATCGAGAAAGAAATTAAATGAATAGATAAATTGGTTTGAACATATTTGTGGGGAAAGATTTTATAAATGATAAAGAATTATTCTATACATCAATTGAAGATTATAGCACAATGGCAAGACTCTCCCCTCCCCTCCTCTCCACCTCAACCTGCACCTTTGCTGACGACAAGGATTCATGGCGGGCGGTGAGTTCTCCTCCTGTTGGTTCAGCCTGCTTGCCCTGAAGCTCGGTGTTCTCCTTTCTGTTTGGCTCCTCCAGGACTGGTTTCTGGTGCCCTCAAGGGTTCTGCATTGCTCCACCTGGGTCTTCTTTGCATCTCTGGTTGTTCTTTTGGGTCCTCTATGGCTTTTGCTCGTGATTTGCTGGACTTTGATGTCGGGAAACACTTTGAAATGATCTTTACAGTTCGACTGGTCTGAGAATTCATGGTCGCTCTCGTCGGGAAAACAGTTTCCTTCTTCTTGCTACGTTCAGGAGATATCTTTTCCAACTTACTGAAGATTCGGTTGCTTTAGCCCTCCACTCATGTCTTGGAGGATTTGAATCTGACTTTCAAGTGGAATACCATAGTCATAATCATTTTCGGTTCTCTGTCTCCTGTAAAGCTGTGGGTTTTGCTATTTACAAGCTAAGAAGATTTTTGGGCAAAGCGTTTGATGTTTATTTTCACCTCTGGAGCAATGGTGCTCCGCACTGGGAGAGAGAAAAGCGTATTTGGGAGGCTGAAGAAGCCAAGAAATGGTCACTTGTTCTTTCTAAAAAGCAAAAGAGAGTTTCTAATCCACTTGAGAAAAGGAAAAAAAGTTCGTTTCTGTGAGAAGATTGTTCGAGAATTCGCCGGTTCGTGAATCTCACCCTATTGAGGTCCCTCAATCTGTCAAGATTAGTTCTTTCGGTATTGATTTATCCGATTCTCTAAAGCAAGCAAATGTTGTGAAATCCGTTTCGGCATTCTTAAAGCCATTTGTTTCGATCGAAACATCATGTTCTTCAGAATCAGATCATGGTTCTCAGAGTGTTGGAATTTTGAATCCAAATTCAATGTTTATTTGGAAACGGAAATCTTCTTCCAAAGGGGTTCCTCAAGGCACTATTGAACAGGCCACTACACCTCGTGTCACCCGAAGGAGTTCTTTTCCCCATGCAGCCTCTCCATCTTCACTTAATTGCTCTGCTAATTACTCCTGGGAGCTCAACCGTATTCAGCGCTTTGGGGGATGTGTCCGCTGTCTAGATATTAATCACTCTAAAAGTAATTGCTCTTTCTCTCTCCGGTGTGCTGCTTGTTTCAAACCAGGGCATAAATTCAAATTCTGTTTGACCAAGAGTAAACCAAAGGTTTTTTGGAGGCCCAAGAACGTGGACGTGCAGCCCAGCCCAGATACTCAGAGGTCAAGTGAATTCCAAGAGTCGGACGCCTACAGTGTTCCTCCCCCAAATCAAGCTCCTGCTACAGAAAACCCCACCCCTCACTCGAAGCATCCCGCCTCGGAGGCTACACACCATTGCTGTCAGTCCTCCTCGTCGCCGCTTGAGGATGCGATGGCCAACTTTCCAGTGAACCCTGATCCTTTTGTGCCAGATGGTTTGGGGATTGAGGATTGGGCCAGGCCTGCGCGTGGTAGAATCATCATCAGCGACAACCCGCCTCGGCGTCACGATGAGTATGCTATCATCACGCTCAATCCTCCCCCTCCTCAGAATCAGCTTCATGATGCTATGGAGGAGACTGTGAATTTTCTTGAGAATGTGCATCATGCCCACATTCGGTCTTGCTGTTTGTCCCCGCTTGGGCTATGCCTGGAGAAGTTTTCTTCCTCCCTTGAAAGACAAGTGATGATCAATCTCAGTCCCTTGCAGTTGGATGATATTCGTGAAATTGAAATTGTAGAGCATGATAGAGGTCTCAACTTTCGCAGCTGTCCTTTTACCCGTACCTGCTGGATCATGTTTTTAGCTTTCCCGTTGGATTTTCAGACTCGTGATATTATTTCCCAAGCTGTGGGGCTGTTTGGTTTTGATAACTCAAGATGTCGTTCTCGTATCCTTCTGAGATGCAATGTTACCTTGGTCAGTAGAATCCCTAGAAGCATCATCATCAGTGAAGGGAATCCGATGGTTGATCACCGTAATAGCTGGATTGTCCCAGTTTTTGTCCTTTCCAGTCACCAAAATGATGTGTTTGCTGGGGATGAGGATCCTATCCCAGCCAACGGCAATCCCCACCCTGAAGCTGGTCAGCCCCAGAATAATATGGACAACCATCCTTTTCAGGATAATGATATCCAAATCCAAGGCCATTTTGAAGATGTTGGTAATCTGAATGAAGTTCAACAGGAGAATATCAATCAAGGTTGGGAGCAGCCCCCACCTCCCCCCCAAGATAATGCCATGGACTGGGCTCCTTGGCCTCAAGTGGATAATGCTGTGGTTGATGAAAATGAGGTTGAGCTGATCAACAATTTGGCAGATATTGCTGTTGCAAATGCAGTTGGTAATGTCCTGATGCAACATCCTGAACAACCTCAAGACAGCTCCTCGGTCAGCAGTGACACTCAAGCTTTCTTCAGAGCTCAAGGAGCACCTATCACTCTAGAGCTGCCCCTACCTGAGTCTACCTTGGCTTGTCGTATTGTTGCTGTGCCAGGTTGTAATGAAGTGAGCATGCAAGATGACTATCCTATCAGAAGATTGGCTGCTAAGCTGGGACTGCACCAATGCTTTGGTCCCTCTCCATCCATTGAAATGATTATTCAGGACCTTGCTCAGTATGCTCAAGCCCTCCAAGCCTCTCTCCCCATGAAGGAACCTTTGTCTAGCAATTCCTGGAATTTTGTCCCTGCCTCCTCTGCCATTGATACTTGGTTCCTCAATGTGGACAATCCAAACTGGGGAAATAATGCTGAGGCCTCCTCCTCCACTGGGGTCAGAAAGCCTAGGCTGGAATTCATCAAGGACTCAGAGCTGGATAATTCTGACTCGTCTTATATAGAATTTGATAGCCCCCTTCCAGAAAGCAGAGATTGGGTGCTTTATAATCAGGATTTTGCTAGAAAACAGATTCTCATCAGTATACATGGCTAGGAGTTCTCCACTGAAGAAAGTCTGGGGGGTCTGGTTTAGGACATGGATATGAGACCTCAACAGATTACTGATCATTGCTCTGCTACTCATCTTGTTCCTGACACTCCATCACCTGCACATTCCAGAAGAAGGCGTGGAAGACCACAAACCCCCATTGTTGATGATGAAGTTCGCAGAAGTACCCGCTTAAAGACAGGCATTGAGCAGGAACATATTCAGCTGAACAGTGAACCTAGAAGGAAGAAGGGTGCCTCAAAAAAATCGGTCTCCATCTCCTCTGTTGCTGTTCTCAAGAAAGCCATTGTGAGCAGAAGTCTTGAAGACAATATTGATGAGGATGATGTGGCTCCTATCCCAGCCCCTATTCTTGTTGAGCTTGGCCAATCCTTCTGTGGCATACCTCCTGTGGAGTTGAACCTTGCCACTCTGACCCCTGAAGATGAAGAAAATCAATGAATCTCAAGTATACAGTTTTTGTTTTCTGGGCTGGGGCTTTTGTCTTTTGTGGCTGGAAGTTTAACTTTTGTAATGGGTTACTAGGTACTGTGCTCATGATACACTTATCTATTTTCAGCCCTATTTTGTTTGTGGTGGTTATCCCCCACATCCTGATATATTCTCTTAATGGTTACAATGAATAGTCGTGCTTGGAATATCCTGTGTTGGAATGTCCGTGGACTAAATGATAAAGATAAATGGGACCCTATTAGAAACAAAATCGAAGAAAGTCATGCCAACATTTTCTGTCTTCAAGAAACAAAGAAAGAATCAATTGATCTGTGTTTTATCCATAAGTTTGCTCCGAAAAGATTTGATCAGTTTGACTTTTGCCCATCTTTGGGTTCCTCTGGGGGTATTTTGGTCTGCTGGGTCTCAAAGCACTTCTCTGCCACTGTGATTGATAAACAGATATTTGCTATTCATCTTGCTTTTACCTCCGCCCACAATCTCACCCTCTGGAATCTTGTTGTGGTCTATGGTCCCTGGAGACAGCCTGCCAGGGATCAATTTGTTAATTGGCTTTGCAATCTGCAGATTCAGGATGAAGACCTTTGGTTATTAATAAGAGATTTTAACTTTTATAGATATGTTGAGAATAGAAACAAGACTGGGGGCAATTTTCATGATACCTTGGTCTTCAATAACATTATCAGTCACCTTGGCCTGGTTGAACTGCCTATTAAAGGGAGAAGTTATACCTGGAGTAATATGTAGGAAGTCCCTCTTCTGCAACAGATTGATTGGTTCTTCACGTCTGTTGCATGGACCTCCATCTTCCTTCTATCGCTTGTCCTGCCCCTTGCTAGGATCACTTCTGATCACCTGCCCTGCAGAGTGCAAATTGGTACTAATGTCCTTAAAGCCAATATCTTTCATTTTGAGAACTACTGGTTTAACCATCCTGAATGTATTGAACAGATTGAAAGTTCCTGGAGCTCTCATCACAACTCTGACAATAGTGCTCATATTATTAGTGCTAAATTTAAGAAACTTCGAAGAATACTCAAGCATTGGTCTAAAGGCATCTCAAACCTCTCTAAACTCATTGCCAATTGCAATATGACGATTGCTTTCTTGGATAAATTGGAAGAACTCAGGCCTCTCTATCCCCAGGAGTTTAATTTCAGGAAAATTATCAAAGTTCACATCTCCAACCTGTTGAGAATGCAGAATCAATACTGGAGACAGAGGTTTACCCAGCGCATGACTCAGTTTGGGGATGAAAACACCAAACTTTTTTCATTCAATGGCCACCGAAAGATTCGGGGAGAATGTGATCAGTCAAATCATGGATGATACTTGTCGAATGGTCTCTAGTCATGAGGAAAAAAGTGCTTTATTCGGAATGAGTTCGAAGAAGACGCGGGTTTTTCTCGTTCACACTAATATGCGGTTTGACCTCCATGCCATTGTCAAACGGCATGATAACCTTGAAGTTCGTGTAGCCCTTTCTCTACTGAAGAGATTGATACTTGTCATTCTTGATCTCCCTAGTGATAAAGCTCTTGGTCCCGATGGATTTAGCAATACTTTTATCAATAAATGTTGGCCCATCATTAGAGGTGACATGCATAAGTTGTGCTTTGATTTCTTTCATCATCGGGCTGACCTTAAAAGCATCAATCACTCTTACATTACCTTGGTCCCCAAGAAAGATAATCCTGAGAAAGTGAACGATTTTAGACCCATCTCACTCCTCAACTCCTCTATTAAGATGGTCACCAAGCTACTTGCTAACAGACTTCAACCTCTGGCAATGGATATTATTCATGAAAACCAGTATGGTTTTATTAAAGGGAGAACAATTCAAGACTGCCTTGGTTGGGCTTTCAAATTCTTACATCAGTGCCATCACTCTAGAAGGGAAATCATCATTCTCAAGCTAGACTTTGAGAAAGCATTCGACCTTCTTGAGCACTCTGCTGTCCTTGATATGCTACATGAAAAGGGTTTCCCTCAAAAATGGATCATGTGGATTAAAGAGCTTCTTAGTTCTGGGACCTCTTCTGTACTCTTGAATGGAACTGCTGGTAAAGACTTCAGATGTATTCGTGGTGTCAGGCAGGGAGATCCCCTTTCGCCCCTCCTATTTGCCATTGCTGCTGACCTTCTTCAATGTGCTATTAACAAGGAATATGAAATTGGCAATCTTCATCCTCCTTTCCCACAGAGGTCTGAGAACCCTTTCCCTATTATCTAATATGCTGATGACACAATTATTATCATGCAAGGTTGTGACTCACAGCTTGCTATTTTGAAAGACATTCTCAATAAGATCAGTGTTTCCTCTGGCCTAATAGTTAATTTTCATAAATAATATCTGGTTCCCATCAATATTTCTTCTGAGCGTGCTAATTCTCTGGCGCAATCCTTCGGGTGTACTGTAGGATCTTTCCCCTTTACATATTTAGGCCTTCCTATGGGTCTCACCAAACCTCAAGTTAAGGACTATGCTCCCCTTATTTGCAGAATTGAAAGGAAAATGGCTGCTGCTTCTTTGCATTTTTTGTATGCTGGTCATTTGCAACTTGTTAACTCTGTCCTCTCCTCCTTACCTACATACTATATGTGCACCCTTATGTTGCCCATCACTGTCATTGATATCATTGATAAGCATAGGAAGAACTGCCTTTGGAGAGGCAGAGAGTTCAGTAGAAAAGGCTACAATCTGGCAGCTTGGGACTTGGTCAGAAAGCCAAAAGCTAAAGGTGGGCTTGGGGTAATTAATCTGAGTGTGCAAAATGATGCTTTACTGCTTAAACAACTTGATAAATTCTACAAGCAGGAGAAAATTCAGTGGGTCAGCCTTATTTGGCAAAAATATTACAATGGCACTGTTCCTTTTGGTGGAAGGATATTCTGCGACTTAATGTCTACTTCAGGGGTGTTGCAATGTGTATCCCCAGTCATGGAAATACAGTCAGTTTTTGGGAGGATCTTATTAATGGAAGGGTTCACTCAGATATTTTTCCTCATCTTTTGGGCTTTGCTAAAGACCCCCGTATCTCTCTTTGGGCCCTCAGGCAGTCTGCTTCACTGATTAATTGTTTTAGAATCCCCATGTCCAGGGAAGCCTATAATGAGTTACTTCAATTGCAAAATTTTCTTGATGACCTTCCTCCTGTGGATCATGATGGTAAAGATTCTTGGACTTACATTTGGGGACAACATAGATATTCCTCTAGTAATACTATCATTACCACTTCAGAGATATTCAGCCCAACCTGCCTATCCTTTGGATTTGGAAATCAAAATGTATACCCAGATTTAAATTTTTCACTTGGCTTCTACTAAATGACAGGCTTAACACCAGAAATATTTTGAGAAGAAGGAGGAAATACTTAGAGGATGGGTATAATTGTGTTCTCTGTCTTGAAAATGTTGAAGAATCAGTTGAACATCTTTTCTTTGACTGTCACTCTGCAGCATGCAGATGGTTTGCGTTGGGTATCACTTGGAATGCTCATCTAAATATTCACCAAAAGATACAGGCGGCCAAATTGGATTTTGCTCAACCTTTCTTCATGGAAATTTTTATGATTGGTGCTTGGTGTATCTGGAATGAAATAAATGACCTCATTTTTAATGGGAAGCCTCCATGCCTGGCTGCATGGAAATCGGCCTTCAAAGCTCAAGTCTCAGAACATCTCATTAGGATCAGAGCAAGTCTTCATCCATCCATCTTGCTCTGGCTGCAAGCCTTGTAATCGTTTGCTTAGCTCTGTTTTGTTGGCTCTTTTTGGCCTTTTGGTCTTTTGGCCTTTTGGCCTCTTTCTCCTCTCTCTGTTAGCCTAACTTCTTGTTAGGCCTGTTGTAAGTACCTGTTTCCTTTCTTCTTTAATATAGATGCGTTTTGCCAGGGGGCTTTGCCCCACGGTTCTTGGTTCAAAAAAAGATAGGTCTAAAGATCACTCGAAGTAAAATATGGAGAAGAGATTATACGTACTGCATAGACATCACTTGCATGCCGATCGATTATGTCATTGCTTCTATGCACATAGGATGCCAGCATGCAAGAATCGATTGATTATTTTGCTAGGGTTGGAAAGACTAGCTGATTAACATGCCCATCAGTTGGTTGCTCGACCGCGACGCCAGCGACCTGGAAGGTTTGGCAAGACGTGCATGGCCAAGGCAGTAGGGACGACGACGAACTCAGCCGGAGCTGGACGAGTCAGATGACGACGATGTGATTGGCGGCCGACTCGGCTCCCAGCAGGCGGGGGCGGTGCGCGCAGCTCGCATGGCGGCGGTGGCGGCGGCGCGCGCGCGGAGGGCGCTAGGGCACACACACGCGGGATTCGGCATCCTTTTATGGGGACGCGCGCGGCCAAGGAGGCCCGGCCCCCTCGCGAGGCGGCGGCGCCATGCACAACGGCGGGCGGCCCGGGCTCAGATGGGCCCCCGCGCGGGCCCGCGGCGGGCGGAGCGGATTGGGTCGGGCCACAGGCTCGGCCCAATCCGGTAGGATAGTTTTTTTTCGAAATTATTTTTTTAATGCGAAAACAAATTCCAGAAAAGTCTAGAAATTGTTTAAAGGCACGAAAAATACTCCGAAAATCACAAAAATTCCAGAAAAAATCCCGGAGATAGATTAAGACATGAACGATCCAAATATAGCATTTGGAGCTCATGAAAAAGATTTTAGAGCCTTCTAATAAATAGAAATAGCTCAAAGGAAAATGAGAATAAATCCTAGAAAAGTCCGGAAAATTCTCGGAAGGATTTAGACAGCTCCTAATCGCACTTTTGAAACCTTTTGCACTCAAGAAGCACCAAGATGCATCGGCATGAATGCAACACACATAACTTTTTATTTAATTTAGAAAATCAAACAATGGATTTTTCCTATACTATATTCCCGGTAAAGAAACATAAATGTGGTAAAAATTTTATAATTATGAGAAAATCGTTATTTAATTATTCATTCTATTCACATCCTGAAATTGGAAATTTCAGGGTGTGACAAATCTACCCCCCTTAAACTCGTCCCGAGATTCGAAGAAAGAATAAGCAAGGAGGAGGGAGATAAACACGAACATTGCGATCGAAGTAGGTAGGCGATCATCCTCTTTTGTCGTCTGGCTTGTAGGATCTTTATTCCTCATCTTGTCTTGATCATTGGGGCCTTCATCAGAGTGAGCTAGGTAGGATAGTAGCAAGCGCAAGGTGGGAGAGAAAATAGAGTGAAATCTTCTTATCTTCAACTTGCTCACTTCTAAATGACGAGGGTAGTAGTAGAATTTGCTTGTTGGCATTGGTTTGCACTTTAATTTCTTCTTCTGAAGTACTTCATTTGATCCAGGTGGAGAGAAAGAAAGACAACAAGGATGTGGAAGGTACAAAAGAGAAACCCAACTAGGCAACTGATGTCATTGCAGATATAAGACCCACAATACACCAACACTCACTTCAAAGAAACGAACCAATCAAGTTCATAAAACCAAGCATCATCATGCAAACACTGAATTCACCAATCAAGGCATAGCTAAAGGGAACGACACTGCACGTTGTTAATAAAGTCAGGGGATATCCTTCTAATAGATCAGATGTAGCTCCCAGCAAGGATATCCATAAATAATGGATTTTTCCCAGATCAAGGAGGCCAAAATTATGAGTTAATCCCAACTGGAATCACCTCAATCGGAGGTTTAGAACTCGAGATATGAATCAAACAAGATGGCTATGTCAGCAGTGTTGGCAGATTCTGAATGCTCCACTTATTCGTATGTATCTCCATGGATACAAAACGAATACTGCTGAATTTTGGAAAGAAATTAATACATGCAATTCTGGAACTAACCCAACTGATTTCATGTGAATCGGAGTTCTATACCTCGACAAAGAATTAAAACAGCGCTGATGTGTCGGAGAGCTGCGCGAACAGATAGAATGTTAAGGGTAACAGTTCTACCAATAAATCAAGGGGGTGTTCTTGCTTGAGAGAATGGACAGGCGAGATCGAAGAAATGTTCAAGGAGAGTGAAGGTAAATATACAAGAATTCATGGTATGGAGAAAAGAAGATGGTTAAGATGTGAGATCATTCATCAGAGAAGTCAAGGATAAGGTAGGAAGGGACTTTAGATCAAAAGAGACCTTAGGAAACCTCCGTTTCAAACTAGGCATACGTCCTACAGTCGATACAACTCGATACCACTCTGTCACACTCGTTTTCCGAAGAAAACCAAGTGCAAACCTATGCATGCCAGGATTAAGTTTCATGCATATAGTGACATATAAGTGAATACCGCACGTATGAAAAAAAAAGATTATCGGAGATTTACGCTTAATCTTGGAAACAAAGGCTCCAAACATCACAGGCAGTCGACCGGGGGTTGCGCACGCCTAGGACCAGCAACATCTTCACAAGGCTTTAGATCAGCTTCCTCCTTCTGAGCAACATTGTTTATAGCAAGGGTGAGCACTTGTCGTACTCAGCAAGTGTGGGGAAAAGGATGAATGAAAAGGCTTTGTAGTGGACTGGGCTATAAGCATTTAGCATTTTAGTTGGTCAAATTTTATTAGCACCTATTTACTAATAAAATATAAGTTTATACCAACCCACAATTAAGCATAATAAGGTAAGAAATACGCCATAAGCATATGGCAAGCATAACCAGAGAGAACGATTTAAGTTCATCTTTAATTCAATTATCATGTGAGAGTCCTGGCCACCCATGACTGTGGGCACGGCTAACTAGTCAGTTTTACACTTTGCAGAGGTTGTACATCTTTACCCACAAGTCGCGTAAAAGTCCCGAAGAACTTTAAACCCAACCATGCGAGGCTGGCCAAGCATCATACCACACTACCGAGGTGTGATTGCATAGGTACGCTACGAGGCCTTTATGAAGATCCTCCAATGCGCAACAACCCACTAGGTTTCAAGACGAAGCGGGGCATAAAGTTCCCTAGTAGGTACCGTGTCTTAGCAAAGCCCAACTCCCTACTAGAGCGAGTCTATACACCGTCAACGCCTCCCCATTTGTCCCTTTTAGGTAAGGTTGATACAACACTAAATTCTCTAGTTATTCAGCCAAGGCAGAGCCATGTGCCTTGTGGTTGTACGGTTTTCCTGGGTGGTTCTCCATGTTCCAATTAAGCATATGGTCTTGTATTAAGCAAACAGATATAACATAAAGGTATAGCATGATTCATCATTATTATTCATTAAAACCACCATAACCCAGGTATAGCAACTAAGCATAACTACCCAACATAAAAGTAAACCCAGGTTAACAAGGAATGACAATCAAAGACTGAGGACTAGGAGCGTCCCGGTGGTCGATGGATGACCGCTCCTCAGTGATGAGTGATTGACAAAGGGTGTTGGACTGACTCTTGGCTCAGTGCGCAGGTGTAGGCTGCGGCCTAGTTCGTGTTGTTGCAGGTGAAGAACGGGCGCGAAAGGTCTTCAGCCTTGAGGGGCCTCCGGGAGATGGAGAGACAAGTAGGCTCGGTTCGAGGGACCCGGTGGACAGCGGGACTAGGTGCGGGTCACATGGTGGCGAGACGAGGAAGACGAAGTCATGGACGATCGAACCGGTGCACGGTGGCGGTCGAGTCAAGAGGCTTGGCGGGAGGCCGGGCCGAGCACGTGGGGTTTGGTGGTTTGCCCACAAAATCATCGGTGGACGGTTTCTTGGTTTGGGCCTCAAAACCAATTCCGAAGGCCCAACACGACGGAGACGGGATTCGGGCGTGTCGGGAAGCTTCGAAGCGGAGGACACGCGGCGGTATCGCATGGCTTGCGTCGGGAGGACACGGGGTGAGGCGAAGGCGTGGCCGTCCGATGGCAAGACCCACAAACATTACATAAATGCCCCTGCGTGGGTTGTATCGCCGATAGTTGAGTTAGGGGTAATCGAGTCATTTCCCTCACCGGCGGGACCCGATATATAAGCCATGACCGTGTGTGGATGGCTCTCTCTCTCCGTGACTTAGGGTTTCATTCCCCCCCCCCCTCCTCTTTCTCTTTTTCCCGAGACATTTTCTCCTCCATTTCTTGTCTAGGCTAGCATGAGGGCTTAATGAGAGATTTGTTGGGAAGGATGGATGTTAGGGCGGCATGCTAGACCTTGTGAATCTTTCTTGGTTTGTATAGAAGATCCGGCGTTGTGATTTTCGTGGTCTTTTTTGTGCTTGTTTTTGGTGCCTTTGTTCTTGGTGTGGTTCCACGGATTTGAGTGGGTTTCTCCCCGAATTTCTTTGAGGGAAACATGTATGGATGTCTTGTGCATCTTTGGGATTGATCTTGTGCCCTCAAACGCCGGGAAACCACTTCGATTCAAGGATTTTCGTTCGAAGCTCTAGCTTTTGGTGGTGTTCAAAGGATCCGCGATTCCCGATGATTTAGGAAGTTAGGAGGCGAAATTTGTGGGGTATAGCATCCTTGGTTGACACTTTTCATGTCCCCAAACTCTTGTCTCAATAGCTTCTACCGTTTCGGAGATCCGGTGATGGATTGGGAGTGTTGACTTTCGAGGTCGAGCAGTTTTCACTTCTGTTCGTGCCTCGCGGACGGTCCGCGAGGGCCTGGCGAACGGTCTGCGCGCTCAGTGTTCTTCGTGTTCTTGCTCGTCTTCGCTTTCGATCTGTTGTGGCTTTGTGTTTTCGTGGGACGAGGTTTCGGACGGTCCGCGTGTGCCGGGCGGAAAGTCCACGGGTGCCTGGCGGACAGTCCGCGTGCTCCCCGCGGACGGTCCGTTTTTCGGGGTTCGCTACTGGAGGTTCTGTTGGATTTAACGGACGGTCCGCGGCTCTAGGCCGGACGGTCCGCTGCACGGGTGCGGACAGTCCGCGATACCCTGCCGGGCAGTCCGCGCGGCCTTTGCGGACGATCCACCCCGCCCGGCGGGACGGTCCCGCGAGCCCGGCGACTTTGTTCCTTGGTTCGATTCCTCCCTCCTTTCTTTCATGCTTCCGCGTGTGCTTCAATGAATCGTTCCTAAGACTTGAGGTTGATCCATAACCTTGTTGTCTTGGAGATTGGTGTGTGATTCAATCCATTGCTCATGTGTGATCGGAATTTGTCTAGGGTATAGGCCGGGTTTTTCGAGAAGAATTTTTACCGGCTCCTATTCACTCCCCCCCCCCTCTCTAGTCGCCATCCGATCCTTCAATTGGTATCAGAGCTTGGTGCCGGATTCTTTGTGACTTTGACAAGTCTTGAATCCTAAGATAGCGAACGTTGAGCGGGGCGGTCCGAGGCACTTCGATGGGAAGGGTTACCACAAGTGGGCGGCCCGAATGATGTCTTTCTTCGTGGCAAGTTGTTGGATTTCATTGTGCTTGACAAGACCTATGATATTCCGGCAAACATCCATACTCTTATGGTGACCGATGCCGGTGCTAAGGCCAAGTATGAGGCAAATGCAAAAGCCGTCGATCACTTGGTCCGAAGCTTGTATGATCCTGAGTTTGAGCGTGTTCTCCATTTGAATCTTGCTTGGCAAATTTGGGAGAAGTTGTTGGTTGCTCACGGTGGTGATAACCATGTGAAGGCTCGCCTCTTTGTCTCTTACCCGATGCAATATGAGAACTTCACTCAACTTCCCGGTGAGGACATTGATGCGATGTTTCAGAGGTTCACCGCCATCGTGAACAACATGAAGGCCAATGTTGAGGATTTCCCTTACACAGAGCATGATCAAGCTTTGAAGCTCTTGCATATCTTCGACCCAAATGTTTGGGGTGCTAAGGTTGAGGCCATCAAGGAGTCCGGGAACTATTTGACCATTGAGTTGGATGACCTCTTTTCTAAGCTCAAGTCGGCTGAGGTTGACAGGAAGTTGCAATCCAAGCATGAGGGCTCGACGGATCATAGTCTTGCTCTTGTGGGCGGATCAAAGGGCAAAGCTAACCCTTCCTGTCGACAGTTTTCCTTGTCTTCTCTTATGTCTATTCCGGATGAGGAGTTTGATGTCTTGGACGAGGAGGAGCTGGCCTTGCTCTCAAAGAGGTTTGATCGACTACATGAGAGCCGGAGGAATGCAAGGCGGAGCTCGGGACATGCTACAAGTGTGGCAAGCGTGGACACTTCATCGCCGAGTGCCGGAAGCGGAGGAGAACAAGTACAAGATGAACAAGTACAAGGCGCACTCGAGGCGTGAAGACAAGTACTCCTCCAAGGGCAAGCACTTCGGCAAGTCCAAGAGCAAGGACAAGGACAAGCGACGACCGAGCAAGGGTGGCTAAAAGAAGGACAATGCAAGAGCAATGGTGGCCGGTGCAAGCGACGTCGACTCAAGCTCAAAAGACGCGCGATCAAGTTCAAGCGATGAAGATGAAGACGCCGGGAGGCGCAAGGGCAAGAAGAGTGCAAGCCGGAACCTCATCGGATTGAGCTGTGTGGCGCTTGAAGGCTTTTGTGGCATGGCCCATAGCTCAAGCAGCAAGAAGAGCAACAAGGAAGACAGCGACTCCGACTCGGAGGATGAGGTAAATCGTGACCCCAACTCTTTGCTTGCTAAGATCACTAGGTTGAATGGCTTGATTGACAACCGTGATAGTGTGTTGAGAGATGCTAAGAAGATGAGGAAAGATCTTAGGGCTCAACTTGAGAATGCTAGTGAGAAAGTAGGAGAGTTAGAGTCTAAATTGCTTGAATTGAAACTTGAGAATGACTCTTTGAAACTTACTCCTACTATTTCTGATGATGTTGATTGTCCTGAATGTGATGCATGGTTGAATGAGATCAAGTTGCTTAATGAGAAGAATGCTTCCACTTTGGCTAAACTAGATGCTCTTAGGACTGAGTATGATGAACTTAAGGCTAGACCCACTTTGCTTGGTGCTTGTAAATCATGTCCTACTATGCATGCTAAGCTTGTTGATGCTCGTTCTACCATTAGCACTTTGGAAGCTTCTTTGAAATCTCATGTTGTCAATGCATGCACTAGCTGTGATGAAGTTACTTTGCGCAATCTTGAACTTACTTCCCGTTTGGATGTCATCTATGAGGAGAATGATTATTTGAGGAAGGTGTTGGGTTGGTTGTCTGGGCAGGAACCTCAATTGAAAATCATGATTGAGGAGTTCAAGAGAGCGGATGGTCGTGGTTTGGGTTTTGAGAAGTTGGGTGAGAAAGTGGTAGAGAACGAGTGGGGAGAGTGTGTATGAGAAGTGTGTTGAGTCTAACCCCCGAGTTTGAGGTGATTGGAGACATCCAAGTCCCACTTCCAAAAGCACCCAAGAACTCTTTCACTCCAAAGCCCAACCACCTTTGCAACAAGCTTGACACAACCCAAGATCCACCCAAATTCCCACCTAAGACAAATGACTTCCGAAGCTTCGTGAAGTTTGTGAGTGAGAAGGTGAGAAACCTAGAGAGAAGCGAGAGCCAAAACCAAAACCCATCCCCTTCAGGTGTGAGTATTGTGGAAAGGAGAGACATCTAGCAGAGTTTTGCTACAAGAGGAAGAGGGATGAGAGGCTTGCTAGGGAGCAAGCAAACCAGGACAGGTATGGCTAGTCTCATGGTATTCCTGAGCCTAAAGTGCCACTTCCACGGGGTGTGGGAAGTGTGAGGAGTGTTGGTAGAGATTGAGCTCAGGGTGGTAGGTTCCCACAGAGAGGTGGTGGTGAGAGTTTTGTTTTGCTGGACGTCCTCCTACTCGTCCTCAATACGGGTTTAGGGGAAATAATCGCAGCTTTGGGTTCTAGAGGAACTACGGACCACGTTTTCCCCCTCGTGGTGCTCGTACTCCTTCCATGGGACATGGGAAGTTTGGTGGCAAGGGAATGATGTTTGCTAACCCCTCTTTTGAGCAGATGGCTCGACATTGGTTCAACTTTCTTTGTGCTAACCCCAATGTCGAGTCGTTAGCTCACTCTCGTTCTTGTTTCGACTACGGGCGGGGAGGCTTGGAGAACATTTGGTTGATCGACTCTGGATGTTCCCGACACATGACCGGAGATAAGAAGTGGTTCTCCAGCCTCACCCCAGTGAAGGAAAAGATGTACATCACTTTTGGGGACAACGGACGAGGAAGGGTGATTTCTGAGGGTGTAGTGCATGTGAGTGACAAGGTAACGTTGAAGAGAGTTGCTCTTGTGAAGTCTTTGGGTTTCAATTTGCTTTCGGTTTCTCAGTTGCTTGATGAGGGCTTTGAGGTGCGTTTCAAGTCTGGTGAGTCTCATTCTTTGGATTCTCGAGGTGATCTTGCTTGTATGATCATCCCCGAGGGTCGGATTTTCAAGGCCGATTTCTCTCGTTCTTTGGGTCCTCGCTCGCCTTGTTTGATGGCCGGTCCTTCTTCTGATTTGTGGAAATGGCATAGGAGGTTGGGTCACTTGAGCTTTGATTTGGTTTCCCGCTTGAGTGGTCTTGACCTTGTCCGAGGATTGCCGAGGTTGAAGTTTGAGAAGGATTTGGTCTGTGCTCCGTGTAGGCATGTCAAGATGGTAGCCACTCCCCATCCACCCCTGACTGATGTCATGACCGAGCGTCCGACAGAGCTGTTGCATATGGACCTTGTTGGGCCAGCTCGAATTCGCTCGGTGGGTGGGAAGTGGTATGTCCTTGTTGTGGTGGACAATTACTCTCGCTATGCCTGGGTGTTTTTCTTGGAGGACAAAAGTGAGACATTTGGTTTTGTTCGAGATCTGATCGTGAGGTTGAATAACGAGAGGCATGGGAATGCCATCCGAGCTATCCGCAGTGATAATGGCTCAGAGTTCAAGAACTCTTGTTTTGATGCCTTCTGTCATGATCTAGGTCTTGAACATCAGTATTCGACCCCTTATGTGCCCCCTCAAAATGGAGTTGTGGAAAGGAAAAATCGGACTCTTTGTGAGATGGCTAGGACGATGCTCGATGAGCACAGGACTCCTATGAGGTATTGGGCTGAGGCGGTCAATACGGCTTGTCATGTCTCTAACAGGATTTTATTGCGAGCTTTCAAGAGGAAGACCTGTTATGAGCTGATGCATGGTCGGGCACCCAAGGTGAGTCATTTTCGAGTTTTTGGCTGCAAGTGCTTTATTCTTAAGAAGGGAAAACTCGACAAGTTTGAGGCTAGGTCTAGTGATGGGATTTTCTTTGGATATGCTAACCATTCTAGAGCCTATAGAGTGCTTAACCTTGAGACTAACAAAATCATGGAGACTTGCGAGGTAACCTTCGACGAGACAATGCCATGTACCTCTCTTAGCTTTGAATGTGCAGGCGATGAAGAGATGGTCGAGGACCTCTTTGAAGAGGAGAAGGATGAAGCTGGAGATGATGATGGAGAGAACCATGCGGCTGAAGCTGATTGTGTACCCACTACTTCCCCTACGACCACTACGGAGGGTGGACCGTCTACTTAATGGACAACGACGGTGCGACAAGAGGACCAGGCGAGAGAAGCTGAAGTTGAGGGGGAGGTAATCTCGAGGCATGAGGCTCCCCGGAGGATTCAAGAAGTGCATCCCCTATCGAGGATCATTGGGGACATCGACGAGCGTACTACGTGGTCAAGGTCTAGAAATTCCTCTCATTTCACTCATGCTGCATTTGTTACCTCCTTTGAGCCCAAGGACATTAGACATGCTTTATCTGATGCAAACTGAGTCAATTCCATGCATGAGGAGTTGGAAAACTTTGAGAGGAACCAATTGTGGGAGTTAGTTGAACCACCTGCAAATTGCCATCCTATAGGAACCAAATGGGTTTGGAAGAACAAAGAGGGTGAGAATGGGATGGTTGTGAGGAACAAGTCCAGACTTGTTGCTCAGGGATATAGTCAGAAGGAGGGGATCGACTATGAGGAGACCTTTGCTCCTGTGGCCCGTCTTGAGGCAATTCGAATCCTTCTATCCTTTGCCGTGGCTAAAGGGTTCAAGTTGTTTCAAATGGATGTGAAGAGTGCTTTTCTGAATGGGGACATAGAGGAGGAGGTGTATGTGAAGCAGCCACCGGGGTTCGAGAGTGAGAAGTATCCACACAGGGTGTACAGGTTGAAAAGGGCTCTGTACGGGTTGAAACAGGCGCCCCGGGCTTGGTATGGGAGATTGAGAGGTTTTCTATTGAGCAGAGGGTTTGTGATGGGTACCGTGGATAGAACCTTGTTTCTCCTCAAGCATGGGAATGATTTGTTGATTGTTGAGATATACGTGGATGATATTGTCTTTGGTGGCTCGTCACATAACCTTGTTGCCAAGTTTGCAGATGAGATGAGCAGGGAGTTTGAGATGAGCATGATGGGCGAGTTGCAGTACTTTCTCGGGCTGCAGATCAAGCAAGTGAAGGATGGAACATTCGTGCATCAGACCAAGTACACGAAAGACATGCTGAGGAAGTTCCAAATGCAAGATGTGAAGCCTATGTCGACACCCATGGGGAGTACGACTACTTTGGATGCGAACGAGGACGGAGAACCAGTGGACCAGCGAGAGTACCGGAGCATGATCGGCTCCCTCCTCTACCTGACGGCGACGAGGCCAGACATACAGTTCAGTGTGTGTCTGTGCGCTCGTTTTCAGGCTTCGCCGAGGACATCACATCGACGGCCGTCAAGAGGATTTTACGGTACCTACGATCCGCCCTCGGTCTTGGCCTTTGGTATTCTTTCTCCTCGACTCTTTCTCTTCATGGTTTTTCTGATGCGGATTTTGCTGGTTGTCGAGTCGAGAGGAAGTCTACTTCTGGTTCTTGTTAGTTTCTTGGGTCCTCATTGGTTTCGTGGTCTTCCTGCAAGGAGTCTAGTGTAGCTCAGTCTACCACTGAGGCAGAGTATGTTGCAGCCGCGAGTTGTTATTCCCAGCTGTTGTGGATCTCATCCACTTTGAGAGATTTTGGTGAGGAGTGCACCCAGATCCCACTTCTTTGTGATAGCACCAGTGTCATAAGCGTACCGAAAAACCCAGTGCTTCACTCCAGAACCAAACACATAGAGGTGAGGTATCATTTCTTGAGAGACAATGTGGAGAAAGGGACCATTGTGTTGAGTCATGTCCCTACCCAAGATCAGCTTGCAGACATCTTTACAAAGCCTCTCGACCAAGCTACATTTGTGCACTTGCGGGGGGAACTTGGGGTTTGTTGCCCTTTCTAGTTGATTCTTGGGGGATTTATTTTTGTACCATATGTATCATACCATGTTTACTTTGATGTATATACATGCTTTGCTTGATGTATAAACCATGGTAGGATAGCCATCTTGTTATATATCATGTTGCATTTGTATCATATTGCATTTTAGGATGATGAGCTACTTCCATATGCCTTATTTGAGTTTCCTTGGCTATTTGTGAGATATTGGTCATGTGTGTGGAGAAATGGCTATGTGAGGCTATGCTCTTGGAATTTTTGAGATATATATGTTGTGAGATAGCCCTTTTTGAATCAAATGCTAATCTTGACTAAATTTGATGCAATGTGCTCCACTCATGTGTAGTAGTGTATCCATGTCATATTTTGTCTAAATGTGCTTTCTATGCTTAGATTGTGCTTGGGTGTCTCTTTCTTGCATTTGGTCCAAAGGCCGATATCATTGTGAATGTTTAGCCTATGTTGCATTCATGGAGGAGCATAAGCTTCTTTTTGCCGCAAAGGCACTTCATGTACCATGAAATGAATTGATCTTGAAAAGAAGTGTGTATGCTTGAAAAATTCTCCATCCGTCATGTTTATGCTTAAAATGTCTTATCTTTCACACATGGGTGTAAAACATGTTGCATGATGTTCACCAGTGGAGAAGTCTCCCCGAAGTGGACACATGGCTCATGAGCTTTAACATGACATGCTTTGCTTTATGGGTGTTTGCAATGATCTTTTGTTAAGAATTTGATGTCCTTGTATGATCTCTGGATGATATGCATGTTTTGGCTAGAATATGACATGGATAGGCCTTTACATTTGAAGTGAGCCATCTTTTGATAAAATTGCTTAAATTTGCAAATTTGCTTTGTCACATGCCTATATTTCCATATATTACTTGTGGCAACGCTTGGACTATGCTATGATCCATATTTGTGCTCTTTGTCTCGTTTCTAGCCTTTGACACTAGATTTGTCCTATTTGAGAAGCTCATGTAGATGTTTATATGTTTTGTCTTACATTCCTGCATTTTCACCTTGATTCATACATTGTCAACAAGGGGGGGAAGAGGTGATGAAATTTGAGAAGAGGTGAGTTGAATGCAAATTCAGAAGAGGTGAGCTTAATGAATTTCCGAAAAATGCATCTAAAATTTTGAAGTTTTCATCCACATGTTCAGGGGGAGCTTTCATTTGTTCAGGGGGAGCTTTCTTGTTGTTTTCAGTGTGGAGTTTGTCCTTTGCTTGGCTTGTGACCTTTCTTTGCCTTTCTTTGGTTTTGGTCATGAGTTGAGCTTCTTTGTTTTTCTTTCTTTCTTCTTACTTTCTTTCTCTGAATTTCATTTCGCGTAGTGTGTTGTCAATGCACTCATCAAGGGGGAGATTGAGGACCAGGAGCGTCTCGGTGGTCAATGGATGACCGCTCCTCGGTGATGAGTGATTGACAACGGGTGTTGGAGCGACTCTTGGCTCGGTGCGCAGGTGTAGGCTACGGCCTAGTTCGTGTTGTTGCAGGTGAAGAACAGGCGCGAAAGGTCTTCAGCCTCGAGGAGCCTCCGGGAGATGGAGAGACAAGTAGGCTCGGTTCGAGGGACCGGTGGACGGCGAGACTAGGTGCGGGTCACATGGTGGCGAGACGAGCAAGACGAAGTCATGGACGATCGAGCCGGTGCACGGTGGCGGTCGAGTCAAGAGGCTTGGCGGGAGGCCGGGCCGAGCACGCGGGGTTTGGTGGTTTGCCCACAAAACCATCGGTGGACGGTTTCTTGGTTTGGGCCTCAAAACCAAGTCCGAAGGCCCAACACGATGGAGACGGGATCCGGGCGTGTCGGGAAGTTTCGAAGTGGAGGACACGCGGCGGGATCGCATGGCTTGCATCGGGAGGACGCGGGGTGCGGCGAAGGCGTGGCCGTCCGATGGCAAGACCCACAAACATTACATAAATGCCCCTGCGTGGGTTGTATCGACAGTAGTTGAGTTAGGGGTCGTCGAGTCATTTCCCACACCGGCGGGACCCGATATATAAGCCATGAGTGTGTGTGGATGGCTCTCTCTCTCCGTGACTTAGGGTTTCATTTCCCCCCTCCTTTTTCTCTTTTTCCCGAGACATTTTCTCCTACATTTCTTGTCTAGGCTAGTATGAGAGCTTCATGAGAGATTTGTTGAGAGGGATGGATGTTAGGGCGGCATGCTAGACCTTGTGAATCTTTCCTGGTTTGTATAGAAGATTCGGCATTGTGATTTTCGTGGTCTTTTTCGTGCTTGTTTTTGGTGCCTTTGTTCTCGATGTGGTTCCGCGGATTTGAGTGCGTTTCTCCCCAAATTTCTTTGAGGGAAACATGGATGGATGTCTTGTGCATCTTTGGGATTGATCTTGTGCCCTGAAATGCCGGGAAACCACTTCGATTTAAGGATTTTCGTTCGGAGCTCTAGCTTTTGGTGGTGTTCAAAGGATCCGCGATTCTCGATGATTTAGGAAGTTAGGAGGCGAAATTTGTGGGGTATAACATCCTTGGTTGACGCTTTTCATGTCCCCAAACTCTTGTCTCAACAGCTTCTACCATTTGGGAGATCCGGTGATGGATTGAGAGTGTTGACTTTCGAGGTCGAGCAGTTTTCAGTTCTGTTCGTGCCTCGCGGACAGTCCGCGAGGGCCTGGCGGACGGTCCGCGCGCTCAGTGTTCGTCGTGTGTTCTTCGTGTTCTTGCTCGTCTTCGCTTTCGGTCCGTTGTGGCTTTGAGTTTTCGTGGGATGAGGTTTCGGACGGTCCGCGTGTGCGGTCCCGACGGTCCGCGGGTGCACAGCGGACAGTCCGCGTGCTCCCCGCGGTCGGTCCGTGTTTCGGGGTTCGCTACTGGAGGTTCTGTTGGATTTTACGGACGGTCCGCGGATCCAGGCCGGATGGTCCGCGGCATGGGTGCGGACAGTCCGCGATACCCTGCCGGACAGTCCGCGCGGCCTTTGCGGACAGTCCGCCCCACACTGGCCGGACGATGCCGCGAGCAGCCCGGCGCTTTGTTCCTTGGTTCGATTCCTCCCTCCTTTCTTTCGTGCTTCCGCGTGTGCTTCAAGGAATCGTTTCTAAGACTTGAGGTTGATCCATAACCTTGTTGTCTTGGCGATTGGTGTGTGATTCAATCCATTGCTCGTGTGTGACCGGGATTTGTCTAGGGTATAGGTCGGGTTCTTTGAGAAGAATTTTACCGGCTCCTATTCACTCCCCCCCTCTCTAGTCGCCATCCGATCCTTCAAAGACTAGGTTAAACCTTAATAGGACCCATCAATATTAATGCAAAGCAATGCAAAGAGTGATTAAATATAATTCTTAGGACAAAAGATCAAGGACACACTTGCCTTTAACCAAAGTAATGTCGTTGCTCAGAATAGCTTCAACCTCTTGCTCTTCCAAGCTCTTGAACCACACTCGTTCTACTCGCATCAATCATCCAAAGCAAAACATCCGGAGCACACATATTCTAGCAACCAAACAATCTAAATTAAAAACAGTACACCAATCATTATAAAACTTACGAAAAAGCGGTACAAAACTAATCTATACCTTGACATGAACACGTGAGTGAAGGAATCGCTGAAAACGGAGTTAAAACGAGAAAGATATGGATTTTTAGATAAAAAGGATAGCAGATAGAACAAGATGTAAGGATGATGTCATCATGGAGCAATATGGAGAAAGAAATTAAATGAATAGATAAATTGGTTTGAACATATTTGTGGGGAAAGGTTTTATAGATGATAAAGAATTATTCTATACATCAAGATAGGTCTAAAGATCACTCGAAGTAAAATATAGAGAAGAGATTATACGTCTTGCATAAACATCACTTGCATGCCGATCGAGTACGTCATTGCTTCTATGCACATAGGATGCCGGCATGCAAGAATCGATTGATTATTTTGCTAGGGTTGGAAAGACTAGGCGATTAACGTGCCCGTCGGTTGGTTGCTCAACCGCGATGCCGGCCGACTCGGAAGGTTTGGCAAGGCGTACATGGCCAAGGCGGCGGGGACGACGACGAACTCGGCCGGAGCCGGGACGAGTCGGACGACGACGATGTGATCGGCGGCCGACTCGGCTCCCGGCGGGCGGCGGCGGCGCGCGCGCGGCTCGCGGGCGGCGGTGGCGGCGGCGCGCGCGGGAGGGCGCTAGGGCACACGCATGCGGGATTCGGCGTCCTTTTATGGGGACGCACGCGGCCAAGGCGGCTGGCCCGCTCGCCGAGGCGGCGGCGCCATGCGCAACGCGGCCGGCCGGGCTCGGATGGGCCCCCGCGCGGGCCGCGCGGCGGGCGGAGCGGATTGGGTCGGGCCACAGGCTCGGCCCAATCGGTAGGATAGTTTTTTTTCGAATTTATTTTTTTAATGCGAAAACAAATTCCAGAAAAGTCTAGAAATTGTTTAAAGGCACGAAAAATACTCCGAAAATCACAAAAATTCCAGAAAAAATCCCAGAGATAGATTAAGACATGAACGATCCAAATATAGCATTTGGAGCTCATGAAAAAGATTTTAGAGCCTTCTAATAAATATAAATAGCTCAAAGGAAATGAGAATAAATCCCAGAAAAGTCTGGAAAATTCTCGGAAGGATTTGGACAGCTCCAAATCGCACTTTTGAAACCTTTTGCACTCAAGAAGCACCAAGATGCATCGGCATGAATGCAACACACATAACTTTTTATTTAATTTAGAAAATCAAACAATGGATTTTTCCTATACTATATTCCCTGTAAAGAAACATAAATGTGGTAAAAATTTTAAAATTATGAGAAAATCGTTATTTAATTATTGTTTCTATTCACATCCTAAAATTGGACATTTCAGGGTGTGACATTATGTAGGAAAACATGGACATAAAGGACGAATTCGCAACAAGTTCAAAGGAGCATTTACGGAGTCTTGTTCGTGTTCAGCTTGATGAAATCACTTCCAATGGTGGCGAGGACCGAAGTGCTACGAGGAACACCCCCGGGGATTGAAGCGTAAAAGACCGAACTTCATGCGAAGGGAACCTCCATCTTGGACGCGAGGATGACATCGTCAAAATCATGCAAGTGGAGGGGGCAAAGTGCATAATCACCTGAGGACCCACGGGAGCGAACGGGCGGCCGAGCCGGCCGAGATGGGCTCGGGCCGGTCGGCCCAGGCCGGCCGGCCCAGCCCACTCCGGTGGCCGGTTCGGCCCCCCTTTCCTTGCACCCGAAGGATCTTAAACCCTAAAACCCTGGAGGCGCCGCCATTCGACAGGGGGAGAGCCATTCGCACCAGGAGGCCATCCACAAGCTAGAGGGAGATCTCCGGAGGGAGATCATCCACCTCGAAGGAAGCACCCGCAAGTGGAGAAGAAGGAAGACACCGTCGGAAGGGATACCATGATCAACGGTGCTATGTCCAGCACCTTGATGGGGTAATCTCCTTATTCGTCCATGGGTTGTAATCGATCTTGAGATGTAATTGCACTTTGTCGGAATTATCTATCTATCATCTTGTGTTGAATATATTTTAATGCTTAAGGTTAGCTACCATGCCGTAAAGGGAGTATGAGCTCCAATGCTTCCTTGGATCCATTCAATACGCCGTGTCCATCATAGGTCTAGTCATGAATACCTTCACGTAGTGACAGTACGAGAGGAGGGAAAGGGCGAAACCGTGGTAACAACCTCGATAGATTAGATTGGTTTTCATGTCTTTAAGCGATTGCATGCTCTAGTATCGTAGACCCGTGGGCGAGTGTCTTTTATCTTGATATCTTAATCACTCTCTCTAGTGTAGTTTAGTTGTTTTCTAGTTTAATCGTAGTTAGAGTTTGAGTAGTTAGAGTCTGAAGGCAGATCGAACGCTTGTAATCCCTTGCTCCGCGGATTGACAAGAACCTTGGGAATCCCGTGGTGAAAAAGGTGTGGGGTCCGTACGCTTGTGGATCGTAGAGGGATACGTCTTTTATCTGTCAACAGACGCGTCTTGAATAGAAGCGTTTCCTATGCTTGGAACAAAGAAAATGCTTCCGCACAAACGCGTCTATGGATTCATAAGAACCATGTGTGGTTCGAGGACCGGTGGATGGTTGCTTCCTTGTGTGATGAGTGATTGACAACGTTGCGTGGACTGATTCTTGGCTAAGTATTGCAGGTGCAGGTTGCGGCTTGATTGGTGTTGGTGCAGGTGAAGAACAAGCACGAAAGGTCATTGCCGGTGAGGCCTCCAGGTGTGGAGAAGACAAGTAGGCTTCGTTCGATGGACCCGGTGGCCAGTGGAGTCAAGTGCGGGCCACATGGTGGCAAGAACGGCAAGATGAAGTCATGGACAGTTTTTTGGTTGAGCCTCAAAACCAAGGTCGGGCTGGGACTACGTGGGAGCCGAGTCATGAGTGGCGATTGGCGGAGGCTACACCGAGTTCGCGGGGTTTCTAGTGGTCCACCAGAAAACCATTGGGTTCCTTGGTTGATCCACAAAGCCAAGACCGAAGAACCGAAGACGGAGTTGCAGCAGCTCCAGACCGGTCAGACCGGTCTGACTGGTGGGTACCGGTCTGACCGGTGATGAGCACCGGTCTGACCGGTGTGCGGCGACGCGGTCCGAAGACTTCAAAGCGGAGGACACACGTCGGGTTCCCAAGGCTTGCGTCGAGGCTAAGCCAGTTTGCGGTTGCTGTGCATCCATCTAATGGCATTACAAAGACGATTTCCCAAAGTGCCCTTGGTGGGCGTGTATCCTAGTTTAGGCATTAGGGGTAATTTAGTCTTTCGGGTTGCCTCCATATAACCTAAGAGGTGAGAGGATGGCAGCCAACTCTTGGAACCCTAGCTCATTTGGTTTTCCTATTTTTTCCCTTCCTATTTTCCCTAGGATTTCTATAGGACTAGCTTGAGAGCTTCATGGTGAGATCTTGTGAGAGGGATGGATGATCGGGCGGCAAGCTAGACCTTGCATGAATCTCTTTGTGATGTATAGATGATTCGGCGGGGTTCCTCAAGGCTTGGATGTGTTGTTCTCATTCGTTCTTTTTGGTGATATTCGAAGTCTTTTCTTGGTGATTTTCTTGGAAAGATTTTGAGGCCGTTTTCTTGAGGATTTGTTGGGGGATGTATGCATGAATCCTTTGTGGTTCTTTTCCCTTTGATTTCCCTCCGAAATCCGTGAGAAAAGGGGCTCAATTTTGTGGTTTTTGTTGTCCTAGGGTTTGGTGTTTTCTTGGCGGAAATCCTTCGATTCCTTTTGATTCAACGAGTTTTGGTGGACCATAACTTGGCTATGGAGTGCCCATGAGGTGTTCCTACTATCCCCAAAGTCTTGTTTGAAACCGTGGAACGAATCGGGAGATCGGGAGTTGGATTTGGAGGAGTTGACCCGTGGGTGCTGTTCATCCCGAGCTGCCTAGGCGTGATCGGTCTGATCGGTGCTAGTGACCAGTCTGACTGGTGTGTGCCTTGTGTGGGATTTGCCTCGGGTGAATTGCTTGACTCGTGTGTCTTTGGGTCGGGTTGTTGTTGGTCAGTTCTTGGCTGTTTTGGAGTTGTTTTGCTTGGGTTTGTGAAGGGTTCTTTTTCCTTGCAGATTGTGTTTTGGAGGTGTTTTAGTTGCAGGGCCTAGAGAAGTCACTGAGGCTCTCTGGAATATTTGTTGTGCGGCTGTTGTAGCCACCGGCCTCTAATGAGGCTTAAAACACGTCTCCGAGCTGGGTGTTTTCCATAGTGCATTCCTGCCTTCCTAGGTTTTGCGAAGGAAAGTTGCTCTTTCCAGAGGAACGGCGAAGTGGCAAACTCGATTCGTTTGTTCCAAACGGTGCCTGACGACATCAAACCATATGAATCCCATTCCTGTGAAATTCCTTCCATCTTCTTGAGTTTCAGACAGGGCCTAACTTTATTATCAAAAAATGGGGCCAGACATGTTCGCTGCCGGTCCTTGCAAGTTGCAATCTAGCAGTGTGAAAATGTAACTGTCTGACTACAAAGTTGAATGTTTCTAAAAAAGCAAAAAAAATGGAAACTGGACACCACAACCTTATGTAGAGTCAATATGACATCGCTATTCACCATATACCGGTTTTGCCAGTTTCAACTTTTTCCGCGTCAATCTGGACATATCAGCATCACATACTTTCTCGCCATCAAACTGGACATATATCAGCTTTTCCAGTTTCAACTTTCATGGACCATCACTATTCACGATATACATGCTGGACTCAACAGAGTCAGCACCTTACTTAGAACCGAGTGAAGTTAGGGTGCAAACCATTTGCCCCATCTATAAGTGATAAAATGGTGCAAAATACCATAAGCTGGCTCGTTCTCCCTCTCACGCTACCTTAATAAAACTTATGTCTATGAACTTCATATCAATAAAAATAATTAGGCTATCATCTACAATTTCCTCAATTCCACTCAACTCAAAATTATCAGACTACCCACGAAGCGTCCAATGTTGAAATCAGTGTGCAGTGAATTAGCCTCATTAGACCGTAGTTTGTGATTTTGGTGATTAAGTGATAACATAGTATTGGGACTAAATCACTAGTAGAGAACCAACCTTTCGTTCAGCGACTTTAGTCCTGAATGGATTTTGATGTCGATACTAAAGGTGTTGGACCCACTGGAGGTGAAAGGCACCACACATTAAGTCTCAGTTGGTATTACCAACCGAGACTAAAGGTCCTGCATCCATTGGCTAGTGCAGAGGCAATCATGGATTCATGGAGACTGAACTTTTGTCTCGACTGCCAGTACCACCTGCGTGTAAAAGGGTGTGCATTTAGTCCCGGATGAAACAACCACCTGAGACAAAAGTCTCTTCTCCGTACCATCGCCTCCCCCTCTCTTTATCCCTTATCTCTTTAGTTTTTCTCCTCTTTCCTCCACCCACCACACAACCACTTCTCATTCTCTCTTCTGTTTTCTTTGCCAATCCTTATCTCTTCTCTCCTTGGGCGCAGGTGGCCGGTTGGATTTGGCTCCGGTGGCAGCAAGGCGTGGGTGAGTGTGGGGTATCGGACGGCACGAGACTGCATGGTGGCGTGCTGCCAAGCCAGGCCAGTGTGGCCAGGCAGGGCGCGGCTCTGGACCGGGCGTGGCCTCAGTGATAACCTTACGCGAGCGCATGGTGCTCACCCTCTCTACTTCTGACGTGATTCATTTGTGATTTGTGTGTGAAATGTTTTCTGATTTTTACTTGTGATTCGTAGGAAATCTGAATGGAATTGTTGTATTTTTTTGGTGAATGTGATGTGAATTGAATCAAACTTGTAATGTTTATAAGAGTGGTGAAATTAACTAATTTACTCATGTGATGGTTATTATGTAATGAACTGTGGGATCAAATCATTCTTGTTTGTGGTGTGCCTAGCTGGTGATTGAGTTCTAAGTGAACCAAGTGCACAAGAGATGTGTCGGAGCCTTGGAACTTTGGTAGCTCTTCGGCAAGTCCTTGTTCCTCTGACTTGATGTAGAGCAGCGTGAACGATTTTGTGCAGGGGACATGGAGACCTTCTTTCTTCGTGGAGAAGATATTTAGTGGAGACGACATCAAAGTGACTGAAGCTGTGTGGTTGAGCCTATTGTGGAAAGTCAAGGGCATCTTGAAAAAGGCTTGATGTCTAGGAATCAATACATGTTTGAATGCTTCAAGAATATGGACTGGGAGTGGCTTAGTGCCTACAAACAACACATGATAAAATCTTGTGTCAAGAGTTTATTTTCTCCCATCCCTCTGTGTTTCCGCACTTTATACTTGCAACTTGTGTACCTTCATTTTCCTATAGTAGTGTCTTGATAGGATTAAGTATATATGTATATGTTGCAAAAACATGTTTTGGATGAGGGTTTCACATTGGAAAGACTTGCACATATAAATAGTATGATATGATCTAGTTTACATCTAATGCAAATAATAAAAACTATAGGTTTAAAGTTTTAAATTTTCTTATTCGCCTCCTCTCTTAAACTATGAGCACCGATTCGATTCGAAGTCTTTTACGATCCGCAATACTACTCTATACTACCGTTTGAAAAGAACTCATTTGTAATAAAAAAAAGGTCTTATTATGAAGGATCAGACGATTGAAATTAATTCTATACTACCGTTGGATCAGACGATTGAAATTAATTCTATACTACCATTTTTCGGTAGTATGAGTAGTATTCATAGGTAGCTAGTATGGGTACTATAGGGGTATGGTTGGAACTATTGAAAATAATATTGTTGTACTATATTAAATCAAACATATGAAAATTTTTATGTAACCTCATATCATGTTGGTTAATATATTTCGAGCAAATTATCATTTTATATTTCAAGCAAATTACCATTTTTACCAATAACAAAGAGGTTAAGACTTCTCAACAATAAGTTGTAATTTGGTCCACCTGCACAGACCTCTTTTTTTTCCACCACTCTTTCCTATTTATATTGCACAACATGGGCCCCACAATGCTCTCCAGTCTCCACCGCTCCTTCAATCCCTGTGGACCATGTGTGGTTCAAGGACCGGTGGATGGTCGCTTCCTTATGTGATGAGTGATTGATGTCACACCTGATTTTCCAAAGAAAACCAAATGCATCTCATATGTGCGCCAGGATCAAGTTTACACACATATGATAGACATCATGAGTGAAATATCAATAAACAGCAATAAAAACGGACAAGAGTTAAACCATTACATTATCTTTTTATTACACTCAGACGTTAGACTCGAAGGTCTTTAAAACGATCAAACGATAACTATGAAGATGAAACTCCATCTTCATCTTCCACAGGCACATGACTGGGGGCACGCAAGCCTCAGAACTCCTCGTAGTCGCTGAAGTACTCTTCTCCAGTGTTCTCCTCTGAACAGCAGTAAGCAAGGGTGAGCACACTTATGGTTGGAGCTCAGCAAGTGGGGGAAGATGCAAGGCTATCAAGGACAGGCTAAGAGTTTGCTGCGGTTAGCATTTTTAATGTTGGTCAAATTTTACTTATCAACACCTAATTACTAGGTGTAAGTTTATACTAACCCACTTAAGCATTTAGGAAAACATCTCCTCTCAAAAACCCACAAGAAACCACGATTTAATTCCATCTTCAAGTTTATTAATCATGTGAGGGTCCAGGCCGCTCTTGACCGTGAGCACGACAGATCGATCAGTTTTACACTCTGCAGAGGTTGTACACTTTCACCACAACTCGTGTTCCCCATGTTGCCCGGGTTGATCAAACCCTTAAACACTTCCGAGGTGAGTGGCTAGGGGTCCACTACGAAGCCTTTACAAAGATATGCAGAAGACCAACAACCCACGACAGTTACAGCTCAGGGCGGACCATAACCCTCGCTAGTGGTTAGCACCTTAGCAAAGGCTGCTACCCCAAAAGAACCAGGCTATACCCCTGCAACCCCGAGCCCCCTGTGTTCCTTTCGGATAAGGTCACCAGTACAATCACACACCTAATTAATTGGCTAAGCCAGAGCCATATGGACTGTGGTTGCACTGTTTTCCTGGGTGGTTCTCCATGTTCCGATTAAACCATATGATCTTGTCATTAACCATAAGCACACACATACATATATATCACCAAATGTTATCATGATCAACATTCATCATATTGTAAAAGATTCATTTTAACCATCCCAAGTTATAGCACTAAGCATTTCTACCCAAAACATTTATTTAAAAGGGTTGTCCAAGGTAATAGAGATAAAATTCTAGTCATGTCCTTAAAAAGGTGATTTTCCCATCAAATTTATGCATAGCAACATTTAAATGTAAACTTAGTTTTCATGCAAGTTGTGTGGGACAAAAATAGAATATGCAGGTGGAGAAGTCCACTTGCTTTCCTTGCTTAAACACTGGAGTTCTTCTTCAAACACTTGCTCTTGATCTACTCCAACTGGCTGCTCACTTGAAATTGGCACGATGTCTACGAGCACACAAGAATACATTCAATAAACAAAACAATACACCAAGCATGAAAAGCTTAAAGGGAAAACAAGGTTTGGCTCTAGGAAATCGAACACAAGGAACACTCGGAACTATCAGGAGATTTGGATGATCACAAACAAGAGCTAGTTATGTGCTTGGTATATTTTAATTAGATAAAGTCATGTGTATAGGTTATTTCAAAGAAATACCCTATTAATAATTAAGCAAGTTATATCTGTATTTAAAAGACGGTATAAGCCTAGTCAAATTTTACTTATAAATATTCAAGTATGATTTATGCAAATTAAACATTTAATTTAGAAGAAGCATGTAAAAGCATCTAGGCGCTTATCTTTATATTTCGAGTTACTCTAATCAAATTACAATTTAAAAACACATTTATATTCATATTAATCAAATTAACAATTTAATTAAGAAAATTCGAGATAAACCTATATTGTTTTTATTTAGGAAGCAAATTGCATAAACATTACTCAATTTAGGTTTGATTATGAAAACCAAGGTACACATCTAATTAGCTTTTAATTATAAGAAATATTTAACTAGTATTAATCATATTAACTTTCTTATGAAAACACGTGTTGAACTCTAGCTAGATTTTAATTATAAAAGCATGCATAATAGGATTTAATCATATTTAATATTTAAATAAAATATAAAATATAGAACATGTACATCATTGGTCCTATCACGTAGTTTTAGTTGATATGATCCTAACGCAGCTTGAAACGGTGGAAACAGAGCTAAAACGCACAAGATACAGCCAACACAAGGTTATAAAACTGACGGGCTTGAAAAGACGGCCGCGTGGACACCAAGAACGCTTAAAACGGAGCTAGGACGGAAAAGATATGGCTAAAACAAGTTCCATGGGCTTTTCTGTGAAGAAACAGGGCTTCCAGGGGCTTAACTGCAAGAAACCAGGGGCTAAAACATAATTATGCATATAAACCTAAGGTTTATAGCACAAAAGGTCAAGTCAAGGATCTCGGTGGGATTCCAGAGAAATCAAGGGCTTAAATGATAAAAACAGGACCTCTTTGTGATGATCTTTATAGGTGGGAGGGTGTGGTTATGATATTAGAAAACGTCAGGGGGTTTTCTGCAAATTAGCCGGTGGGGCTCTGGGTGGACCGGGGCTGGGCGCGATCTGCGCCGTTGATCATAGATCGGGCGGCGGTCGCAGCCGTGGACCAGCGCCATGGACTGGGTCCACTGGTCCATGGTGGACCGGGCCAAGAGGGTTATGCCCCGGTTTAATCTGGGTCGTCCCCTATGGATCGGACGGCTCGCGTCGTCTACAAGCGATGGAGCAGCGGCGGGCATGCTGGAGGGAGGCGGCGCGCGGCGGAGACGATGGCGGCTCGCCGGAGCAGGCCGAACTTGAGCTCTAGGGCTCGGTTTGGCACGCGAACAGGCTCTACACGAAGAGGGGAGAGAGGCGAATTGACTCAAGGGCTCAGGGAGGTGGCCAGGGTGACGGCGGCAGCACCACGGCGGCCGTGGCGGGCGGCGCAAGGTTGGCGAGTTACGGGAGGTGCTGCGGCCCGGTTTGCGCGAAACAAAAGGGAGGATGAGGTTCCTCACCTTGCTGCGATGCTCAGGGTGAAGTGAACGGAGGCAAGGAGGCAGTGGTGGCAGAGATCGACGTCGGCGACCAGAGGTAGAAGACGGCGGCGGCAAGCTCCGGTTCGACAATGGAGGGGCGGTCCTAGAATAAAAGAAAGCTCGGGTGAGCTCTGAGCGTGAACAAGAGAGAGGAAGAGGCGGTCAGGGACACCCCACAGACGGCGAGAAGCTCCGACAACCAACAATGGCGCGCGGCGGATCTCTCTGGGGCAGCGCGCACGGGGCGAGGAGAGGGTGCGGGAGACACGAGGAAAGTGCAAAAGGGGCAGCTGCAGGGCTCTAGGTGGGCTTTTATAGGGCGAGGAGGAAAGGAGGGGCGACGGCCGGGCAACAATGGCCATCAATGGCCATGGGGGGCCGGCAGCCTTGATTGCCATCAAGGGGGTGCGCTCGACTTGGAGTAACAGGCAAAGTTGAAGGCGGGGGAGTGAATGGGGGCTTCACCGCACCTTGATGACATTGATTGAAGGTGGGGAGGCCGAGGGGCGCCAGGATTTGACCGGCGGCCGCGGCCTGATGTGAGGCAGAGGAGGGGGATCGGCTGGAGGTTAGGGGTGACCCTGACGGGTGGGGCCCTCCTGCCAGTGAGAGAGAGGGGGAGGGAGCAGAGGTGGGCCGACGCGGCGGGATTGGGTCAGGCTGGGCCGCGGTGGGAAGAAAAGAAGGGAGGGGAGTGCTGGGCCGCGTGGGCCAGAAGCAGAACTGGGCCGCGGCGGTAAAGGGAGGGAAAGATGGGCCGCGGGCGGATTTGGGGTTAGAAGGTTAGGTTTGGTTTTGTTTTTGTTTTTTTTTCAAATCCTCTTCAAACAAATTTCAAACCTTTTTTAAATCAAATCTCTTACACAAATTTTCACAAACTTTTTCACAAATATTTTAAGACTTTTAAAACCACACCACAACCAAAACTCATGCATTTCAACATGATGCACAAACACTTGATTGATTCTAATTATTAAATGTTGTTTAATTTAATTAAAGGCAAAATTATTTATTCAAATTTATTAAATCCTTAGAGAATAAAACTAAACCATGTTGCTAGCAATATTTTATTGTGATGGAATTTTCGGGTGTTACAAATCTACCCCCCTTAAAAAGAATGTCGTCCCGAGATTTGGAGAGATTGGAAAAGAAACTAAGGGTACTCTTCTATAAGTCCATCTTGCATGCTGAGTTCTTCGGCGATCCACAGCTTCTTCTCTTATTTTCCTTCATCTTGATTCACTTTTCCTTCCTTCTTGGACGGGGCAGTAGTGGTAACTTCAATCCTATCTCCTTGTGGGCTAGTTAAGAGCACTGCCTTCTTGGCACACAGAATCATTTCGTCACATTCGCCTAACCAATCCATTCCAAGTATCACATCTATTCCACTAGATGTAAGAACTACTAGGTCAGCTTGAAAATCCATTCCCCTGATTTTAAGATTGACCCGTGGGCATACATAAGTGGATTTCATTTCACCGTTCGGGGAACTAATCAGCAAATGTGTCTTCATAGAACTCATAGATATATCATGCTTTGCCACGAATTGCTCAATAATGAAAGAATGTGATGCTCCAAAATCAAATAGAACTGTTGCTGGTATAGAGTTAACAGAGAACGTACCCAGCACAACACCTGGAGCGTCTTGAGCTTCTTCAGCCGTCACATGATTCAGTCTACCACGTGTGTAATTCCGTTGACCTCTGTTACCTCGATAAGTAGAATTCCCAATTCGAGCTTGTGATAATGGCTGTCCAAATCTCTGACCAATATCTTTCTGAGGAGTCTGCATGTTGCGCTTCGGACAAATGTTGGCATAATGTCCCAATTCTCCACAATTGAACAACCATTCGGACGAACCGGGGAGTTGCTTCTCACTGGTGCTTCTTAATGATCCTGATGATGACTTGGAGCATGTGGTGTCTGCTGGCTGGAATGTTGGGATGGTTGAGTTGAGTGCTGCAAATTCTGAGTATAATTTCCACTTGATCCACCAGAGTAAAACTGAGAATTTTGAGATGAGCTGAAGCGAGGGCGTGTGTTGCTAGACTGTCCATGAGACCTGAACTTGCGCTTCTGTTCTCCAAGTTCCATTCGTTTATTCTCCAAACCTATAGCTTTGTTTAGCAACATCTGAAAGTTGGGGAATGTATGACTCTGCAGCTGATAGTTGAGCGGTCCAATCAATCCATTCAAGAATCTTTCCTGCCTCTTGGGGTCAGTGTTGACTTCATCAGGAGCATAACGGGATAAATGAGTGAACTTATCGAGATACTTAGTAACAGACATATTCTCTTGCTTTAATGCAAGAAACTCCTTCTGCTTTAGCTTTATCACTCCTGAAGGAATGTGATATGTACGGAAGTTAGTGCGCCATGCATCGTGGTGTTGAGCTTGAAGGTAGCTAGCCATTCTATGAGCCCAAAAGGTGAAGCGCTTCCCCTCCAACTTAGGAGGGCCATTGCCGCTTCCCTTCCCCATCTACCTAGGCGGTTAAGCCAAGCAAAAGGGAGCCTAGCTCTGATACCACTTGTAGGATTTAGTCACATAGAAGGGGGGTTGAATATGGGACTTGTTTTGCAAGCTCTATTAAAAACGAAAACCTTAACCCATCAACTAGTGTTGCCCATACTAAAAAGGTTCTTCCCTACTACTAGAGCACACTACCATAAGTTTCCTTAGCAAATATCACACTAGGAGGCAATATGACAACCTAGGCAAGAAATGAAGCACACAAGAGAAACAATCTAGAACAAAGACAAAGAAATTTGAGAGCGGAAATAAAGTGCTGAAAGTAAGTGCTAGAAGTAAATCAGAGGGACAAGAGGCGACCGGATTTTTTCCCGTGGTATTGAGAAGTTGACGCTTCCCCCTAGTCCACGTTGGAGCACTCACTTAGAGTACTGCTCCCCCTTGAGTCACAAAGACACAAGTGCTCACTAAGAGTACCCGTTCTCCATCTCCGGAACGGTGGGTCTCGAACCGTGTACACCAAGCTTGCCTTGAGGCTCCCACAATCTTCAAGAGCTCACCAAGAACCCCCAAGTCACCTAGACCGTCTAGGAGCCGTCAAACTCCAAGAGTAACAAGCCCGCACATCTTCACTTGACCTGAGCACTCAGCTAAGCCATGTATGCACCTTGAAACTCTTGATCACTAAGAAAGAACACCTCAATGAAGAGGAAGAGAATCCCAAATGGCAAGAACACACTCTCCTTTTCTCCTAGGCTACAATGGATCTTCAGAGTGGCAAAGGCAGCTCTAGAGAGGAAGGGGGGCTTATTTATAGGCCTAGCAAGGAAGGCTAGCCGTTGGAAAAAGTCCCCTGAAAAAGTTATACCGTCGGATGAACCGATAGTGCCCCCCTGCTGAGCGTCGGATCATCCGGTCACTAATAGAAGCCAATATAGCCGTTGAACCTTGAAACCCAGACAATACACCGACGCTATACACCGACGCCCCGTCGGATCATCCGGTGCTGAAGGCACCACACTTGGGGCAAGATCGTATGATTTGAATCAAGGCGTCGGATGAACTGATGGTATCTTCAATCCAAGCGTCGGTTCATCCGGTGCTGAAGCAGAAGTCTTGGCGCGTCTCTGTTGAATTTAAATGCAACCGTCGGATGAACCGATGGTCAAGGCGTCGGATCGTCCGATGCTTAAGTGCAGACCCTTGACCAGAACTGTAGCCAAACCCTAAGGCGTCGGATGAACCGATGCCTGTACCGTCGGTTCATCCGACGGTCCATTTTGAATTTGTTGGCTGTAGAACTCATCCGACACGTGTTAATTATGGGGCGTCGGATCATCCGACGCTATGAACTTGATCTCAACTCATCCAATTCAACGCCTTTGAGTTTTCTGTCGAATCTTTTGCTTCAACCTTGCTTCCATGAACTCTCTGAGCTAAATAGCATCCAAGGAACTTGAGTGTGCATATTTTATGGCTTTTGGAGTGCATGGTCAAGATACTAGTGTACGGACCCCTCTTAATAGTACGATCAAAACTACAAACTAGCAATCCAAGTGTCCTTCATCTCCTTTGTGGCTTGAAACTAACAAAGTCCTTAGCCTTGTAGTCTTCAACCATATTGAGCCCATTAAATCAAATTGAGGGGTCTCATTCCATTAAATACTCGTGACAATAACCAAATTAGAAATCGCTTCAAAACAAAGGTTAGTCACAAGCATAAGGTTGTCATTTATCACCGAAACACACCCTTACCAAAGGTGCGAAAGGGCCTAGATCGCTACATCATTGTTACTAACTACATTTGTTTTTTTCAGGACGGCGCACCCAGTGTACCCACTCCTTGAGGCTGCCTATGATGGCAACCATCGTGCACACCTTCTTGCCGACCTCCACAAGGTATTTATATAATGTTGGTCATTTCCTTTACAATGTTCAGGTTCATTTTTTTGAACTACACATTGTTAGTGTTGGAACTATTGAATTTTTTAGGTATTGAAGCTGTTGAGAGTGCGAGAGCACTGTCCACTTCCTTGGGACGAGAGATACGCCCCGTACTTGGCTAGAGCTGGCTTTTTGGACATTGCTCTCGTGGTGGTTCATGGGCTGCCTATGATCGATGGCCCATTGTTGTCGGCCTTGGTGGATCGATGGCGTCCGGAGACCCACTCTTTGCACCTACCTTGCGGGGAGATGACGGTCGGCATGCAGGATACAACCATGATCCTTGGTCTTCCACTTGAGGGACTGCCAGTGAGTGGGATCATTCAGAGTGCTGGTTGGCGTGACATGGTGGAGTTACACATTGAAGTGAGGCCACCAGATGCTGAGGAGGGGGATGCGTCGAAGAAGACCTCCGACGTCAACACAGTTTGGTTGAGGCAGCACTTCACCGTATGCCCCCAGGGAGCTACTGAGGCTGTTGTAGAGAGGCACGCTCGTGTTTGGATGTGGCACTTTGTGGCCACGTTCTTGCTACCAGATGCTGCGAGAAACGCTGTCTTGGATGGTTCTGCCACTTTTGGGTCAGGATTGGGATAACATCCATGGCTACAGTTGGGTTCGGCAGTTCTGGCATGGCTATAGACAGTTATGTTATGCCTGTAGGCGGAGTGGACAGGACGCTTATTCGGGGCCTCAATGTTTGGCCGTTGAAGATACGCACGCACTCCACAATCACACAATAGAGGGTTGTTAACTCGCTCAATGGCGGCCAACTGCTTCTCCTCAAAGGTCATAGGTGGAGGATTTGATGGGAGAGGAACCCATCGTTGAAACTCATCATATGGCTTCAACACATGACTGGCATATGGGAAGAGACGTATCCTAGGATCAAACTTGTCCGGCCAGTCTATCCACTGCAAAAATAACAAGGAGCTACCGGGGGGTGGTGCTTCCCTAATCCAACAACAGTAGAAGGCTCTACCAGCAGTTCTAGCACACCTAGACTGTTTCACATAAGTTGGCACACTACTAAGCAGTTGGGCGCAGGGAGAACTCGAGGCACAGGAGCACCTTCATCCCACTCTTCGGGAAACCTTCCTTTACCCCTAAAAATAGCACAATAACGTGGGTTCTGGTGGCTCATGTCTACTAATCCCGCAACAAATAATATTCAAATGAAGAATTTCAAATATGGTACAACAACAAATCTAACACCAATAATATTAAAAATCTAACCTACACTAAAGCATCTAGTAATGCAACGTATTATCAACGTAACAATCGACGGCAGAATGACTACCGCGACTACCTAAAGCATCACTTTAAACTCATCCAACATCTAAAACATCACATTTTCAAATTATTGGCAAACCCTAGCTCACCTATACATGCAAAATCCTACCAAATGAAGCGGTAAAATTGAGATTAAATAGGAGGAATACCATCCTAAGGATACCGGGATCGATTTCCCACACTTTCCACAAACCAAATCGACGGGTTTGGGGGTGTGGCGGCCGGCGGCGGCGGGTAAACAGGCGGATGAGCTCGGCCTCGGCCGAGGAAGAAAGGAAGGAGGGAGAAGAAAGGGAGGCTGCGGCGCAGCTGTAGTGGTAGCGCTGCCGCGCTAGGCGGCGTGGCGCGGCAGCACTGTCGCGCCGCTGCATGTGGCGCGGTAGCTGTGGGTCCACGTCACACGCGGTGCCCCCAGCCGGTCCATCGTGGCACAGCTGTCGCGCCACGCGGCCAGGCACAGGTAAAAGGGTCACGGGTTGCAAATAATGTTGTCCAGGAATAATTTTATAAATAATTTGAAAAAAGGGTTAAAATTAAAAAAAATCCATATTACAGCAGGCTGTAATATAGCCTTATTCTAACAAGAACCGGATATACTATTGTACTACCACCAGGTAGTTATTGTGTTCTGTAAAAGACCTCAATTCTTAAGGCGTTATTACAGTTATGGTCCACAGATGCCATGCTAACAATCTCACCAGGCACCATGGATATAACTGTTATGCCGGCACTTGGAAGTAATCCTCCTTCGCTGGCAAGCGAATCTTGATGACGAATCATCTATTTTCTAAGGTGCATAACCATCTCCCCGATAAAATTATGGGTTGCCTCTTGCCTGCACCATCCGGCCGGCAAAGTCGCCAAACTACCTTGCAAATTGCAGATCAAGTGGCATGATCAAGTCGCCAAACTATCTTGCCTGCACCATCTCAGGCACAAAGGAATAGGCCACTACCTTGCAAGTTGTGGCCTATGTAATATGCGATTGCGATCATATTTTCTCAACCAGAAAGGAACACCAATAAATTTTAAAAATTTCTGGGCTTATGGTGTCCAAGAGAGACAGAAAACGTACTAACAAACTATGCACAACTGAATGTAGAAATCAAATATTTTAATTTTGGCAGTAATAATTGAATACACATTAAAATTTAATTTGTATTCTTTTTGTGTTATATGTTACATACTTAAGTATATACCAGCTGCTTTCATATGTTTCTATTTCATGATAGATTATTTAATTTTGAGAAAATACATAGGCATCGATCCCACACTACGACAAACTGTGCATAATTGAGTGTAGAAATTTCCACTGAAAGTGACGGTATATCTTTTTGTCTCAGCATTACAAAAACATAGGTGACACCTCAGTTTAGAAATCTCTTAGTTGACAGAGGAAAGACTTTGCATCAAAACAAAATTTAGAAGATTTGCATTGACCAATTTAAAAATACATTTCGATGACGACTCTATACAGCATATGTTGATTTAAATGGATATTCATACGTCACTACGGGAGAATGAACATTTCCCGAGTGTCCATTGCTTCCCCGAGTGCCAAAAATCGGCACTCGGGGAAGAGCCTCTTCCCCGAGTGTTGCACTTATTTCCAAATGGGTCGGGCACGATTGACGGCACGAGGCACGACCCTAAAAAGCACGGCCCTAGCCCGACCCGAGACCCGATCTATAGTGCCTAGTGCCGGCCCGGCCCGACGGCCTTTTAGTGCCTGGGCCGCCACCTCGGCCCGTCGGGCCGGCCGAGGCACGGCCGTCTGAGAGCGGCCCAAAGGCGGCCCGGCCTCGGGCACGTTGTCGGCCCGCCCGACGGCTCTCTCCCCCCCCCCCCCGGCACGGCTTCCTCCGATCCGTTGGATCGGCGCCTCCCAGCCGTTGGATCAGCCTTGGGACAGCGGCTATATAAGCCGCGGGCGCCCGCCCCCGCCCCCGGAACCCTAGCCCCCATTTCATTCTCCCCCCTCCCCTCGCCACTTCGCGTCCGTCCCTCGCGTCTGCCTCTTCGCCTCTCCTCCTCTGCTCTCGCCTGTCGTCTGCATCAGCGCGTCGGTCGCCCTCTCCGGTGACGGCGACGACGAGCGGCCCTCCGGCCTGTGTCCTCCCAGCCGTTGGATCACCTCGCAACCTCCACTCTCCAGTCCTCATCTCCCCCTTCCTCCTCCGCGTCGAGCCGTTCGTGCTCTGCCTCTAGATCTACGAATTGGCCTCTGTTCGCGGTCATCCCCAACCGCTCCTCGGTTGTTCACGCACGTCGTCGACTCGTCGTTCTCTCTGGTGCTCCGGATTCGCAGGTACGGCTAGCCTCTAACCCTAACCCTAGATGGATAGATCTAGTCATCTCCTCTGCTCTCCCTCTCCTCTGTATGTTGTCTCCGATCTCTCGCTCTTCTGCTATGTGTGCTTGCAGGTCGACGGCCACCGTGATCCATTGAGGTACGGAGCTCGGCGATGTCAACCGACGATGAGGACCAGGGTCACTCCATCAACGACGACTACCGAATGGCCGGCTTGAGTGGAGATGATGAGACTGACCTCGAGGACGATCGGGAAGAGCTGTTTGGCTCTGTTGTTGTCCTTGTCGAGGATGGTGCCACCGCCGGTGATGGTGCCGCAAGCACTGCCGCCGGTGGTGGTCTTTGCGCGCCGGCCGCAGGTGCTTGCCGCCGGTGATGCTGCCGCCGGTGATGGTGCCGCCGGTGATGGTGCCGCTGGCGCTGTCAACGGCAAGAGGAAGCAGAATGCTACCTCTAGAGGCTAGCTTGACTTCGAGAAGATCTACTCGACCGTCAATGGTAAGAGGGTAAGGACTGGTGCCAAGTGCTTCCATTGTGGTCATAAGTATGCTGGTCAATCTCGTATTGGTACTGGACATCTATTGCGGCATACTGAGACTTGTGATAAGAGAAAGGAGAACAAACGCCTGTCTCAGTCTTTGCTTTCATTCAGTTGTGATAAGAGAAAGGAGTGTTCGTCACTGGGAGTATAGTGCTGATCATGCTCGTACTAGTTTATGTCGTTTGATAGCTCGATTAGATCTTCCTCTCTGTTTTGGTGCACATCCTGCTTTTGAGGAGGACATAAGGGATTGTCACAACCCTAGATTTACTCCTGTCTCGTGTCACACCCGACTTTCCGAAGAAAACCAAGTGCAAACCTATATGCATGCCGGGATCAAGTTTCATGCATATAGTGACATATAAGTGAATACGAAACGATATCACGAAAGAAAAATGGAGATTATCGGAGATTTACGCTTAATCACGGAAACGAAGGCTCCAAACATCACGGGCAATCGGCGGGGGTTGCGTACGCCTAGCTCCGGCGGCATCTTCAAAGCGACTTCCTCTTTACGAGCAACATTGTTTATAGCAAGGGTGAGCACTTGTCGTACTCGGCAAGTGTGGGGAAAAGAATGAATGCAAAGGCTTTATAGTGGACCGGCTCAAAGCATTTAGCATTTTAGTTGGTCAAATTTTATTAGCACCTGATTACTAATAAAGTATAAGTTTATACCAACCCACATTAAGCATAAGATAAAAGATACGCCATAAGCACATGGCAAGCATAACCAGAGAGCACGATTTAAGTTCATCTTTAAGTTCACTTATCATGTGAGGGTCCAGGCCGCTCTTGACCGTGAGCACGGCTAACTAGTTAGTTTTACACTCTGCAGAGGTTGTACATCTTTACCCACAAGTCGCGTAAAAGTCCCGAAGAACTTTAAACCCAACCATGCGATGCTGGCCAAGCATCATACCACACTACCGAGGTGTGATTGCATAGGGACGCTACGAGGCCTTTACGAAGATCCTCCAATGCGCAACAACCCACTAGGTTTCAGGACGAAGCGGGGCATAAAGTCCCCTAGTAGGTACCGTGTCTTAGCAAAGCCCAACTCCCTACTAGAGCGAGTCTATACTCCGTCAACGCCTCCCCATTTGTCCCTTTCGAGGTAAGGTTGCTACAACACTAAAGTCTCTAGTTATTCGACCAAGGCGAGCCATGTGCCTTGTGGTTGTACGGTTTTCTGGGTGGTTCTCCATGTTCCGATTAAGCATATGGTCTTGTATTAAGCAAACAAAGATATAACATAAAGGTATAGCATGATTCATCATTATTGCTCATTAAAACCACCATAACCCAGGTATAGCAACTAAGCATAGCTACCCAACATAAAGATAAACCCAGATTGACAAGGGATGATGATAAAGACTAGACAAACCTTAATAGGACCCATCAATATTAATGCAAAGCAATGCAAAGTGATTAATCATAGTTATTGGGACAAATATCAAGGACACACTTGCCTTTAACCAAAGTAATGTCGTTGCTCAGAATCTTCAACTTCAAGCTCTTCCAAACTTCTCGAACGGCGTTCACTCTAAGCGCATCAATCATCGGGCACAAACATACACAAAGCAAACAAACAAACATACTAAGAACAAATCACCAATCAAAAGAAACTTTAAAAGAACGCACTAAAGGAGAGGCTTGATTAGATGGATCACTAAAGAACACAAGGTGTACTTGGCTCGGTTAGCTTTAAAGAGATGGTTATGAAAGATTGAGCAAGGACCGGAAAGATCACACTTAGATAAAGCTTGATAAAGAACGTCTAACGAACCATTTGCATTTATGAGAGAGCAAGGCTATGAGCTAGGTTCATTTTAATTAACAAATCAAATATAAAGGATATTTCAGAAATAAAATACCCTGTGTTGACATTAATGCAATATTAAACTTTGTTTACGAAACCGGTGTAAAGAACTAGTCAAATTTTATTAATAAAGATTCATATATGGATTTAACCGATTAAACATTTAATTTAGAAGAACTAAACTATATGAACAATCTAAACGAAACTTTGTAACTCGAGTTCATCATATTATTATTAAAAACGGTATTAAATTGGTATTAATCAAGATTAACATTTATTTATAAAGCCGGAGTAAAAGCCTAATCAACTTTTAATTATAAAAGTTAATTAATCATTAAGCAAATTAATATTTGACTTATGGAAAACCGAGTAAAGATCTAATTAGATTTTATTCATAAAAGCATGTAAAGTAATCATTAATCAAATTAAATTTGATTATGAAAAACGATATATAGATCTATATAGCTTTTATTTGGAAAAGACATGTATATCTAGTCACTAATCAAAATTATTATTAATTTTTATTTTCAGAAACAAAACATGATGAAAACACACCACTAACGCGTGCTTTACATTATTAAGGACCTAACGCAACTTGAGCCGATTAAATCGGAGCTAAAACGAAAAAGATATGAGAAAAACAAGATTGAAAGGACCTAGTCGTGATTAACCGTAGATTTCGGGGAGTAGCTGAAAAGATTCCCGAGACACGAGGAAACAATGCTCGTGAAACCGGTAAAAATCGGGGTTAGATCTATAAAAGTGCTTGGGATGGATTGGATCTAAGGAATCTAATCTTTCCGGGGGGTTTTCGAGGAAAGGTGCAAGACTCAAAAGTGGATCTACTTATTTTCCGGATTTTGCGGGGGGTCAAGTGCAAAGCTGCCACCTTATCTTCTTCCTCCTCGGGACGGACCGAACGGGGGGCAATCCAAGGGCGGCGGCGGCTGCGGTGGCCATGGGCGCCGGCACTCGGGCGGCTAGGAGCTTGGATGAGATGCAAAACGGAGAGAGGAGATCGAGAGGATCGCGATGATGTACTCACCCGCATGGGAGACGAACGGAATCGGCGGGAAGCTGCAGTCAACGGCGGCGGGTGGCCTCCGGGCGGCGGCTCGGGCGGGGGCGGCGGCGGGCTCCGCCGGCGGCGGCGCGGCGCGACCTCGCGCGGGGGCACGCGCGCGCGGGGGGCCGGCCTAGGGCGGCGGGCGGCGCGGCGGCTCACGCGGAGGCGGCGGCCTCCTTTATGGGGGGTGCGTGCGGCGCGCACCGGCGGGGGCGGCGGCGCACGGCTGCCCGGCCGATGGGCCTGCGCGGGCGCGGTTGGGCCGGTGCGGCGAAGCGGGCGCGGGCGGGTCGAGCCCACGGGCTCGGCCCGTTAGGAATAGGATGCTTTTTTTTTCTCTTCTTTTTTTTTTTCCGAAATATTTTCCAATGCAAAAGTAATTCCAGAAAAAGTCCAGAAAATACTTTAAAGCACGAAAAATAGTCAGAAAATCCCAAAAATTACAGGAAAATTCCTAGAGATAGATTAAGACACGAACAACCCAAATAAAGCATTTGGTGCCCATGAAAAAGATTTTAGAGCCTTCTAATAAATAGAAATAGCTCAAGGAAAAGGAGAATAAATCCCAGAAAAATCCGGAAAATTCTCGGGAGAGTTTGGACGGCTCCTACACGCATTTTTGAAACCTTTTTGCACTCAAGAACCACTTGGGTGCATCGGCATGAATGCAACACACATAACTTTTTATTTAATTTAGAAAATCAATCAAAGGATTTTTCCTATACTATATTCCCTGTAAAGAAAAATAAATGTTTGAAAAAATTTTAAAATTATGATAAATCGTTATTTAATCATTCTTTCTATTCACATCCTGAAATTGAAAATTTCAGGGTGTGACAAATCTACCCCCCTTAAACGGAATCTCGTCCCGAGATTCGAAGAAAGAAGAAGCAAGGAGGAGGGAGATAAACAAAGGCGTTGCTCCCAAAGTAGGTAGGCGGCCATCCTCTTTTGTCGATGAGTGTGAAATCGTTATTCCTCATCTTGCCTTATTCATTGGGGTCTTCATCAGAGTGAGTTTGATGGGATAGGAGCAAGCTCAAGGTGGGAAGGAAAGTAGAGTGAGGCCTTCTTTTCTTCATCTTGCTCACTTTACCTAACTATGGTGACGGTAGCATTTGCTTGTTGACTTTGGTATTGTCTTCAATTCCTTCTTATGATGTCCTTCATTAGAACAGAGAGAGATAGCAAGGATGTGAGAGGTACAAAAAGGAAAACCCAACTAGGCAACCGATGTCATCGTAGGTGGAAGACCCACAATACACCTACACTCACCACGAAGAACCAACACAAGCAATGTCGTAAAACCAAGCATCATCAAGCAAACACTAAATTCCACCAATCAAGGCATAGCTAAAGGGAACGTCACTACACGTTGTTAAATAGGTCAGGGGGTATCCTCCTAATAGATCAGATATATCTCCCAGCAAGGATATCCATAAATAATGGATTTTTCCCAGATCAAGGAGTACGGAATTATGAGTTCAACCCAACTGGAATCACCTCAATCGGAGGTTCGAACTCGAGATATGAATTAAACAAGATGGCTATGTCAGCAGTGTTGGCAGATTCTGAATGCTCCACTAATTCGTAGGTATCTCCTTGGATACAAAACGAATACTGCTGAATTTTGGACAGAACGAAGCTGATGAAATTCCTGAACCACTCCAATTGGATTTACCTCAATCGGAGGTCTATAGCCCGATATATAGAGTATTGAAGGTAACTAGGTCAGCAGAGTTTACAGTTTCTGCTAGCTCCAATGTTTCGGGCATAGCTCCTGGAACATGTACTGGATAGGGCTGAATTTTTTATAGAAATTCACTTATGAAATTTAGGAACTAACCCAACTGATTTCATGTCAATCGGAGTTCTGTAGCTCGAGATAAAATTGAAACAGCGCTGATGTGTCAGAGAGCTGCGCGAATAGATAGAATGTTAAGGGTAACAGTTCTACCAAGAAATCAAGGGGGTGTTATTGCCTGAGAGAATGGACAGACGAGGTCGAAGAGATGTTCAAGGAGAGTGAAGATAAATATACAAGAATTCATGGTATGGAGAAAAGAAGATGGTTAAGAGTTGAGATCCTTCATCAGAGAGGTCAGGGATAAGGTAAGGAGGGATTGTAGAACAAAAGAGGCATTAAGAAGCGACCAATGCTAACTAGGCTTACGTCCTACAGTCGATACAGCTCTGATACCACTCTGTCACACCCGACTTTCCGAAGAAAACCAAGTGCAAACCTATATGCATGCCAGGATCAAGTTTCATGCATATAGTGACATATAAGTGAATACAGAAACAGTATCACGAAAGAAAAATGGAGATTATCAGAGATTTACGCTTAATCCTGGAAACGAAGGCTCCAAACATCACGAGCAATCGATCGGCGGGGGTTGCGTACGCCTAGCTCCAGCAGCATCTTCAAAGCAGCTTCCTCTTTCTGAGCAACATTGTTTATAGCAAGGGTGAGCACTTGTCGTACTCAGCAAGTGTGGGGAAAAGAATGAATGCAAAGGCTTTATAGTGGACTGGCTCAAAGCATTTAGCATTTTAGTTGGTCAAATTTTATTAGCACCTGATTACTAATAAAGTATAAGTTTATACCAACCCACATTAAGCATAAGATAAAAGATACGCCATAAGCACATGGCAAGCATAACCAGAGAGCACGATTTAAGTTCATCTTTAAGTTCACTTATCATGTGAGGGTCCGGGCCGCTCTTGACCGTGAGCACGGCTAACTAGTTAGTTTTACACTCGCGAGGTTGTACATCTTTACCCACAAGTCGCGTAAAAGTCCCGAAGAACTTTAAACCCAACCATGCGATGCGGCCAAGCATCATACCACACTACCGAGGTGTGATTGCATAGGGACGCTACGAGGCCTTTACGAAGATCCTCCAATGCGCAACAACCCACTAGGTTTCAGGACGAAGCGGGGCATAAAGTCCCCTAGTAGGTACCGTGTCTTAGCAAAGCCCAACTCCCTACTAGAGCGAGTCTATACTCCGTCAACGCCTCCCCATTTGTCCCTTTCAGGTAAGGTTGCTACAACACTAAAGTCTCTAGTTATTCAGCCAAAGGCGAGCCATGTGCCTTGTGGTTGTACGGTTTTCTGGGTGGTTCTCCATGTTCCGATTAAGCATATGGTCTTGTATTAAGCAAACAAAGATATAACATAAAGGTATAGCATGATTCATCATTATTGCTCATTAAAACCACCATAACCCAGGTATAGCAACTAAGCATAGCTACCCAACATAAAGATAAACCCAGATTGACAAGGGATGATGATAAAGACTAGACAAACCTTAATAGGACCCATCAATATTAATGCAAAGCAATGCAAAGTGATTAATCATAGTTATTGGGACAAATATCAAGGACACACTTGCCTTTAACCAAAGTAATGTCGTTGCTCAGAATCTTCAACTTCAAGCTCTTCCAAACTTCTCGAACGGCGTTCACTCTAAGCGCATCAATCATCGGGCACAAACATACACAAAGCAAACAAACAAACATACTAAGAACAAATCACCAATCAAAAGAAACTTTAAAAGAACGCACTAAAGGAGAGGCTTGATTAGATGGATCACTAAAGAACACAAGGTGTACTTGGCTCGGTTAGCTTTAAAGAGATGGTTATGAAAGATTGAGCAAGGACCGGAAAGATCACACTTAGATAAAGCTTGATAAAGAACGTCTAACGAACCATTTGCATTTATGAGAGAGCAAGGCTATGAGCTAGGTTCATTTTAATTAACAAATCAAATATAAAGGATATTTCGAAATAAAATACCCCGTGTTGACATTAATGCAATATTAAACTTTGTTTACGAAACCGGTGTAAAGAACTAGTCAAATTTTATTAATAAAGATTCATATATGGATTTAACCGATTAAACATTTAATTTAGAAGAACTAAACTATATGAACAATCTAAACGAAACTTTGTAACTCGAGTTCATCATATTATTATCAAAAACAGTATTAAATTGGTATTAATCAAGATTAACATTTATTTATAAAGCCGGAGTAAAAGCCTAATCAACTTTTAATTATAAAAGTTAATTAATCATTAAGCAAATTAATATTTGACTTATGGAAAACCGAGTAAAGATCTAATTAGATTTTATTCATAAAAGCATGTAAAGTAATCATTAATCAAATTAAATTTGATTATGAAAAACGATATATAGATCTATATAGCTTTTATTTGGAAAAGACATGTATATCTAGTCACTAATCAAAATTATTATTAATTTTTATTTTCAGAAACAAAACATGATGAAAACACACCACTAACGCGTGCTTTACATTATTAAGGACCTAACACAACTTGAACCGATTAAATCGGAGCTAAAACGAAAAAGATATGAGAAAAACAAGATTGAAAGGACCTAGTCGTGATTAACCGTAGATTTCGGGGAGTAGGCGAAAAGATTCCCGAGACACGGGAAACAATGCTCGTGAAACCGGTAAAAATCGGGGTTAGATCTATAAAAGTGCTTGGGATGGATTGGATCTAAGGAATCTAATCTTTCCGGGGGGTTTTCGAGGAAAGGTGCAAGACTCAAAAGTGGATCTACTTATTTTCCCGGATTTTGCGGGGGGTCAAGTGCAAAGCGCCACCTTATCTTCTTCCTCCTCGGGACGGACCGAACAGGGGCAATCCAAGGGCGGCGGCGGCTCGGTGGCCATGGGCGCCGGCACTCGGGCGGCTAGGAGCTTGGATGAGATGCAAAACGGAGAGAGGAGATCGAGAGGATCGCGATGATGTACTCACCCGCATGGGAGACGAACGGAATCGGCGGGAGCTGCCGGTCAACGGCGGCGGGTGGCCTCCGGGCGGCGGCTCGGGCGGGGGCGGCGGCGGGCTCCGCCCGGCGGCGGCGCGGCGCGACCTCGCGCGGGGGCACGCGCGCGCGGGGGGCCGGCCTAGGGCGGGCGGCGCGGCGGCTCACGCGGAGGCGGCGGCCTCCTTTATGGGGGTGCGTGCGGCGCGCACGGCGGGGGCGGCGGCGCACGGCCCGCCCGGCCGATGGGCCTGCGCGGGCGCGGTTGGGCCGGTGCGGCGAAGCGGGCGCGGGCGGGTCGAGCCCACGGGCTCGGCCCGTTAGGAATAGGATACTTTTTTTTTTCTCTTCTTTTTTTTTTCCGAAATATTTTCCAATGCAAAAGTAATTCCGAGAAAAAGTCCAGAAAATACTTTAAAGCACGAAAAATAGTCGAAAAAATCCCAAAAATTACGGGAAAATTCCTAGAGATAGATTAAGACACGAACAACCCAAATAAAGCATTTGGTGCCCATGAAAAAGATTTTAGAGCCTTCTAATAAATAGAAATAGCTCAAGGAAAAGGAGAATAAATCCCAGAAAAATCCGGAAAATTCTCGGGAGAGTTTGGACAGCTCCTACACGCATTTTTGAAACCTTTTTGCACTCAAGAACCACTAGGTGCATCGGCATGAATGCAACACACATAACTTTTTATTTAATTTAGAAAATCAATCAAAGGATTTTTCCTATACTATATTCCCTGTAAAGAAAAATAAATGTTTGAAAAAATTTTAAAATTATGATAAATCGTTATTTAATCATTCTTTCTATTCACATCCCGAAATTGAAAATTTCGGTGTGACACTCGCACAAACCACAGCTAGAGATTTGATTAAGTATCATTCTGGATTACGTGAAAAACTTATTGCATCTTTTGTTGATGTTTCATCTGTTTCTATTACTTCTGATTTTTGGTCTGGCAATGCTAAAGAGGATTACCTTAGTGTTGTTGCTCACTATGTTAATCCTGACTGGCAATTGGAGAAAAGGGTAATTGGGTTTAGGTTGATTGATGAATCTCATTCTGGTGACAACATTGCTGAGCGTGTTTTTGTTGTCTTAGATGAATATGGATTGATGGCTAAGGTCTTTTCTATTACTTTGGACAATGCTTCTTCTAATAACAAAGCCATTGAAACATTAGCTTCTGATCTTTCTTCTTATGTTGGCACTATTGATTCTCTATAACCTAGAATTTCTGGTTATGTTGACACTCTTTTCTTGCATCAGCGTTGTGCTTGTCACATAATAAACCTTATGGTTAAAAGTGCTCTGGATGTGATCAAGCACTACCTTGATGACATTCGCTCTGCTGTTTCTTTCTTGAATTCTTCTAACCAGCGCATTGCAAACTTTAAGAGGTTTTGTGTTGCTATTGACATTCGTCCTAGAAAATTTGGTTTGGATATGGATGTGAGGTGGAACTCAACATATCTCATGCTTAAGCATTTTCTTCCGTACAAGCACAATTTTTCTGTCTTCATAAACAGCAACTATTCTAGAACTGATGGTGAGTGTCTGCTTCTAACAGATGATCACTGGACTGTTGCTCAAAGTATGTTTGAATTCCTTGATTTCTTTTATAATGCTACTATTGCACTTTCTGGTGTTTATTATCCTACCTCTCCTATCATGTTTCATGATATGCTTCTAATTTGCAAACACTTCAAGGCATATGAGAAGGATGCTTTGCTTAGGCCTGTGGTTACTTGCATGAAAGATGTTTATTTTAAGTACTGGAAGGACATTCCTATGCTTTACTCTTTTGCTTTCAACCTGGATCCTAGAGGTAAATTGAAGGGTTTTAGTAAGGTTCTCAAGGTTCTAGGTAAGTTGCTTGGTGTTGATTACTCATGTTACTTAACTGAGGTAAGGGCTCAACTTAATATCATTTTTAAGAGATATGATGAGAAGTTTGGTGCAGTTAAGAGGAAAACTTGTGCCCAACCCGTCCCTTTTGGTAAGAAGAATAGTGCTTGGGATGATATTTTTGCAGATGAAGATGATGATGATATCTTTGCAACTCCTGGGTCTGGTAACTCTTTCTGTACCCCTACTCTCTCTCACTAGAAGGACTAGTGCTTTTGCCTTGATGCAAGCAACATGCACTAGTGCTTTTGCTTCTGCTTCCTTCTGCTGGATCTCCTATTGGTAATGAGCTATCTAACTACTTGGACAGTGACAGTCTCACCCAATTTGATGATGGGTTCAACATCATTAGTTGGTGGCATGAACACAAACTTTCTTATCCTGTACTTTCAATATTAGCTAGAGATGTTTTAAGCGTGCTCGTTTCTACTTGTATCTTCGAATCTGTTTTTAGTACTACGGCGGGATCATTGAGGAGTGGCGGCGACGATTGAGCCCGGACATGGAGGAGATTCTCACCTGCACCAAGGATTGGGAGGCTGCTGATGCTAGGCTACAACAACTGGTTGAGGACAAGTCACTAGAAGAAGAATGTTACTCTGAGTTGTATCTGGATGTGCCAGAAGCAGTAGAGTGAGGGAGTCAAAGATTTTTGTAACTGATGAACATGAACATGAACATGGACTGTAATATTTGAACCTTATTTGAATTTGATTGAGCTGGGTTGTACTCTTTTTCCCTATCTAGGGTTTCTCACGAGGTGTGAGTTTTACCTAGATAGGTTTTTAATGAGGCAGCCATTGCACCAGCTCAAACTTTTGAAAAAACTGTGTTTATACTTATCTTGTGAATGTGTGCATTATGTGAAAATGTGAAGTTTAGTATTCTGTGAAAATTTGAAGTTTATTTATCTTGTGAATGTATGCTTGATTTCAAATTGAATGAGGGGTAGCTTGCCCATCATGCCTAGCACGGCACGAGCCCGATGAATGGCCCTTAGTGCCTGTCGTGCTGCCGTCATGCCTAGGCACGGCACGGCACGAAAAAAAACCCCATCGTGTTGTGCTTGGGCCGCCACTTAGGCACGATGGCACGGCACGGCACGGCACGAAAATGCCGTCGTGCCTGATAGGGTCGGGCCGCTTCGGGCCGGGCCATTTCGGGCTCGTGCCGTGCTCGGGCCGGGCGGCCCGTTTGGAATACTATAGTTGCACTCGGGGAAGAAAAACACTCGGGGAAGAGAGACACTCGGGGAAGGCCCTCTTCCCCGAGTGCAACACTCGGGGAAGAGAGGCACTCGCAGATGAAAATTGGTACTTAACGACGGAAATGGACGAAACTATGTTAAAAACACTCTTCCCCGAGTGCCATCCCCTAGCACTCGGGGAAGCAAGCCTCTTCCCCGAGTGCCTCATCCTAGCACTCGGGGAAGGGGCTCTTCCCCGAGTGCTAGGGAAAGGCACTCGGGGAATAATTTTTCTTTTTTTTTGTTTTTTCACCCCAATTTTTTTGTGAGGCCACCCCTTGTGGAGATGTCTTAGTTTTAGACATCCGACAGTGCCACTTGCTCGAAATCTTCTCAATTTTGTTACACAACCTCTACATGCCATAACATGACATCCAGGCAAGTTTCATGATTTTCGGACTTCGTTCGGATTTTATATAATTTACAAATACTTTTCCTGCAAGTTGTTTGTCATGATACGACAACAAGATACTCAAAATTTCATGTGATTTCCTAGATACGTCCTCAACATACACCATATATAATGAATATCATTATTTGAATGAAGAAATTTCATTACTTAAATGCACCTGCAATTCAAATTCGAAGTAAGTAAACTAATTCAACAAAAAGAAAAAACTAGTGAAATATACCAAAACAATTTTAAAATGCCTCAAATTTGAACAAGAAGTTTAAAATAATGTGGGATGACCTCACAAAAAATTGAGGCAAAAAACTAAAAAAATAAAAATTATTCCCCGAGTGCCATTTACTGGCACTCAGGGAAGAGCCTCTTCCCCGAGTGCTTGACCTACGGCTCTCGGGGAATTAAAGCCCATCACTCCTCACCGACCCAAATTAACCCCGGCCCACCTCATCCCCGTGGCCCATCTGTCGGCCCACCTTCCGTGGAACCCTAAGTACTTAAGTCCCCTCCCCCCTCCTCCATTCCTACACGCGCAGCCCCCTTCAGTCCCCCCACTCCCTACACACTGCCGCAGCTCCCACCATCCCAGCCGGCCAGCCTGCCTCTCCGGCCACCTCACCTCCGGCCGTTCCCTCCGCCTCTCTCCGTCGCTACCCCCCTCCGGCCTGCGGATCTACCACCGCCTCACTCCCTCCCGCCGGCGCAATGGTGCCGCCCCCCTCCTCCCCCCTCTGTTCGCCTCTCACCTTGTGGCGAGGAGCAACGACGGGGCGAGGAGCGGCGGCGGCGGATCCGACCCCGGCGCACCTCGACCTCTGATGCGACCTCTTCCTCCTCTAGGCGCGGCGCGACCTCGACCACCTCCCGGCCCGGCGTGGTCTCATCCTCCTCCCGACGTGGCGGTGGTAGTGTTGGCGCGACCTCGACCTTCTCCTGTCACGACGCGGATCCGGTGGTGGTCCGGCGTGGTGGCCTCCTCCCGGATCAGGTGGTGGTGATGTGCGGCGGCGGCGGTGGTGTCGGCGCCCCCTCTCTTTCTTTGTCTCTCTAGCGTCGGGTGGTGTTGTGGTGGCGACGTCGTGTGGTTCTAGTGGTGGTGTCGTGTGGTGGTGGTGGTGATTCTGGTGCGCCGTGCGGTGGTGGTGGTGGTGGATCTGGTGGAGGTTCTGATGCGGCGGTAGTGCGGTGGCGTGCGGCGGCGGCAGTGTGTGGCGGCGGGGATTTTTTTAAACAGAAAAAAATTCTTCCCCGAGTGCATAAGAAAACTCTCGGGGAAGGGGAAGGACACTGAAACGGCACAGAAGGCGTGAACACCTCTTTCCCTAGTGTGCGATATGTGGCACTCGGGGAAGGCCTCTTCCCCGTGAGCGGCTTCCCCCGAGCCTCTTCCCCGAGTGTTGCACTCGGGGAAGGCTTCCCCGAGTGCAACCGTGCCTTCCCCGAGTGCAACCGGCACTCGTGGAAGCCACTGGCTCCCGTAGTGCGTACTAAGACCTACTGAGCAAACTTGCCTCATCCGCAGAGCACAAGAACATATATATATGTAGTTCTTCCCTAACCAGCAAAGAGCAATAGCCTTCACACACAGCGAGCTAGGCAGCACCTCCCACACTAGCTCCCCAGCAATGGTGAGGGAGAAGTCTTTCCTGTTCGTCCTCCCTCTCCTTTCACTAGTCGCTAGCATGGACTCGGCCATGGTATCCAGTGTTGGAATCGTCACAAGTAATGCTAGTGACCGCCTTGCTCTCCTATCCTTCAAGTCGCTCATAAGGGCTGACCCCTTGCAAGCCCTTGAGGCTTGAGTCATGGGGCAACCGCTCCATACCTTTGTGCCAATGGACGGCGTGGTGTGCGGCAGGCGAGGACACCGTCGTGGCCGCGTCAAGGCTTTGTATCTCGAGAATCTTAGCATCGTGGTCTCTATCTCCTCTTCAGTAGCCAACCTGACGTTCTTGGGGAAGCTGCACCTCCCCAGTAACCACCTGCAAGGAGTCATACCGCGGGAGCTCGCAGCCTTATCATACCTTGTAGCGAACATGGCCTCATATGCCATTAGTTCGAGTTTGATTTTGGTGATTCATGACAACATGATCAATGGGACTAACTATATTGTTTATCATGTCTTTGTAGACATTTCTAGGTCCCAAGGATGCCAAAATACCACATGCCAAATTGAGAAGATAGTCTATTTTGCAAAGGTCAAAAACAAGAAAGAAAAGAAAAAGAAAGGACACCATGGGATGAACCGACGGTACCTAGATAGCAAGTGTCGGTGCAATCGTCGGACGAGTTTGTACACTGGGTGAAAACCTAGGCACCATCGAATGAACTGACGATCCATTTCTAGTAGCGTTGGACGAGTTGCAGAGAAGAAGAAGTGAAGACAGTAGCACCGGATGATTTGACGGTCTGAGTGGGGACACCGTCGGTCTATCTGACGCTCAGTTTGAATCAAGACAGAGACGTGCCAAGACAACCTCTTCAGCACCGGATGAACCGACGCCTTGGGTCAGAGATAGCGTCAGTCTATCCGACGGTTGCGTGGAAGCTAATAGAGACGTTTTGTCCGCGGGGTCTTTAGCACCGGATGAACCGACGTAGCGTCGGTGCATAGCATCGGAATAGTTGTGTCAGCAGAGCTGCAACGGCTAAGTGACGTGGAGGGCGCCGGATGAACCGACGTCCTGGAAAAGCATAGCATCGGTTCATCCAACGCTACCTTTTTCAGTGACTGTTAGCCAACGGCTCTTTGGATGCCTTGGGCTATTTATACCCCCTCCACTCACCCATTTGAGGTTGCTGGATTATGTGGAAGTGCAGAGGAGTTGAAGACACCTAGAAGATCATATCCAATCCATCCAAGTGCTTAATTGCTCATCCTTAGACTTGCATATGCTTTGTGTATGTGCTTAGTGATAGGCTTAGCTTAGAGCTGAGTGAGTGCAAGGTTGTGCCAACCTTGTGAGGTGATTATTGAGTGAATCAAGTTGTACAAGGTTCGCCGGAAGCCTTGGGGCCTAAGTGGCTCACCGGCAATCGTCATCGACCCTTCGTCTTAGTGTGGAGTGGCGAGGACACTTTGTGCGGGGGACGTGGAGACCCCCTTCCTTGGTGGAGAAGCTCCTTAGTGGAGGAGGCATCAAGGTGACCAAGGGAGCTTGGTAAGTGCCTAAGTGGCTAGCCTTTGTGGCGAGTCAAGTTGTGCTCTTGGGAGAGACTTGGTGACCGGGAAGCAATACTCTTGTGTGAGTGCTTCAACAACGTGGACTAGGGGTGGCTTAGTGCCGACCGATACCACGGGATAAATCGTGTCAAGAGTTTGCTTCCTCTCATCCCCTTTACGTTTCCACATTTACTCTATTGCAATATTTGCTTGCCTTTACTTTCCTAGAGTAGTATCATGCTTGGATTGGCTATAGGTTGAAAACCTTTTTTGGGATGGGAGTTTCACACTAGAACAAACCTAGTTGCACATCTAGATAGTATGTTCTAGTTTATCATTGTGGAAAAATAATGAAGCCATATGTTAAGGTTTTTAGTTTGCCTAATTCACCCCGTCCCCCTCTTAGACTAACGAGCATCCGATTCCTTACATACCTACAGTCAATTGTGCTCTTCCAAAACAAGCTTGAGGGGGAGATACCGCATGAGCTTGGATCCTTGCAGAATCTCAAGGTACTCAATGTTAGCTACAACAAGCTTACAGGAAGCATCCCTCCCGAGTTCGGCAACCTTGTGAAGCTGGGGACTCTGTACATTACACACAACCATCTAACACGAGAGATACCAACTGAGATAGGTAACATTGTTAAATTAAGCAAGTTCTCGCTAGGTGCCAATCAACTAAGTGGCTCAATTCCAACTACACTAGGAAGTCTTTCAGCATTGATTGTACTTGTTCTGCATACAAATAACCTGACATGGACCATTCTGCCATTACAAAATCTTTCATCTCTCACTGCAATTGAATTAGGGTATAATGACCTTACAGGATACATCCCTTCTCAGATAGGAAATCTCACATCACTAGTATGGCTGGATCTTTTGTCAAACCGTCTGACTGGAGCCATTCCAGAATCACTTGGGAACCTAAAGCTGCTTCAAACACTTGGGTTAGCATTCAACAATCTAACAGGTACCATACCTAATTCCATCGGAAACTTACTCTTTCTCTCAAAGCTTGACCTAGACAATAATGGATTAGAAGGCCCATTGTCTTCTGCATTGTTCAATCTTTCCTATCTGGAAATGTTCAGTGCATAAGAAAACTATTATCTCACTGGGTCTTTTCCACATGATATGGGCAACCTTCCAAATCTACAGATGTTTATCATAGATTATAATCAATTTCATGTCTCCACCCCCCTCATCTTCTGCAATTCATCTATGCTTCAAATGTTTGAAGCCATGCATAACTTATTAACGGAAACAATTCCTAATTGCCTAGGAATTCACTTGTCTTTATTAGACTTGGCATTTAATCAGATTCAAGTAACACGAGATGCTGACTGGGGTTTCATGGATAGACTGGCCAACTGTAGTGATCTGCAATTTCTGGATGTTGAGGACCATGTGTGGTTCGAGGACCGGTGGATGGTCGCTTCCTTGTGTGATGAGTGATTGACAAAGTTGTGCGGACTGATTCTTGGCTAAGTATTGCAGGTGCAGGTTGCGGCTTGACTGGTGTTCGTGCAGGTGAAGAACAAGTGCGAAAGGTCGTCACTGGTGAGGCCTCCAGGTGTGGAGAAGACAAGTAGGCTTCGTTCGAGGGACCCGGTGGCCAACGGGGTCAAGCGTGGGCCGCATGGTGGCATGAACAGCAAGATGAAGTCATGGACAGTTTCTTGGTAGAGCCTCAGAACCAAGGTCGAGCCGGGACTACATGTGAGCCGAGTCATGAGTGGCGATTGGCGGAGGCTACACCGAGTTCGCGGGGTTTCCAGTGGTTCACCAGAAAACCACTAGGTTCCTTGGTTGATCCACAAAGCCAAGACCGAAGCACCGAAGATGGTGCTTTGCAAGGCGGTGCCGGACCGGTCGGACCGGTGGGTCGGCCGACCGGTGCGACGACGCGATCCGAAATCTACGAAGCGGAGGACACGCGTCGGGATCGCAAGGCTTGCGTCGAGGCTAAGCAGGTTGCGGTCGCCGGGCATCCGTCCGATGGAGAAAACTTGAAGACTTCCAAAACCACCCTTGAGGGGCTTGTATCCCTAGTTGTTAAGTAAGGGTATTTTAGACTTTCGGTTGCCTCCATATAACCCATGAGGTGAGAGGATGGCAGCCATCTCTTGGAACCCTAGTTCATTTTGCTTTCCTATTTTCCCTTCCTATTTTCTTAGGATTTCCATAGGACTAGCTTGAGAGCTTTATGGTGAGATTTTGTTAGAGGGTTGGATGATCGGGCGGCAAGCTAGACGTTGTATGAACCTCTTTGGTGTGTATAGATGATTCAGCGTGGTTCCTCAAGGCCTTGTTGTGCTGTTCTCGGTGGTTCTTGGTGGTGATTTTCGGAGCCCTCTCTTGGTGGTTTTCTCGAGGTGTTTTCGGGACCTTGTTCTTGGGGATTGGATAGGAGAAATTTGTGTGAACCCTTCGTGGTTCTTTTGCCTTTGATTCCCCTCCCAAATGCGCAAGTTTAGGGGCTCGATTTTGGTGGTTTCGGAGTTCTAGTGTTAGAGGTGTTCGTGAGGGTTGACTTTCGATTCCTCTTGATTGAGTGGGTTTTGGGGACCGAGCTTCTAGCCAAGGGTAGCCCACGAGGTACCCCAACTATCCCCAAAGTCTCACTTTGATCCGTGGAACGAATCCGGAGATCGATTGGAGGAAGTGTTGAGTTTTTCCCACGGGCTGTGTTCTTCCCGACTGTCCAGGCAAAAACCGGCCTGACCGGTTTCCCAAACCGGTCTGACAGGTTTCACCCTGTGGGCTGTCGAGAAGGGTTTTTGAGCAAGGTAGTCTCTGTTGTGCCATGGCTCCTTTTGTTCATATGTGGAAAGGCTCTTGAGGTGTTTTGGGTCTTTGGGGAGGTTCTGGACAAAGTCAGTCTGACCGGTTTGCCAAACCGGTCCGACCGCTTTCCCCGCTCGCGTGAGGCTAAGTCCAACGAAGCGGTCTGACCGGTTTCAGAAACCGGCCTGACCGGTTTAGGCTGCCAGCAGCCGTGTCATGTGTGTTTCCGCTGCGTGTGTGTTGTGCATGTTGGTTGGGTCTTGCTCCTAGGTTCAGTAGCACTTCAGTGGCTACGTAAACTTAGCAAGAGAAGCTTGCGGAGGTGCACGAGTGAAATCGGGTTCATAGGCCGAATTCTTGAATAGAATTTTTATCGGCTCCCATTCACTCCCCCCTCTCTTGTTCGCCATTTCGGTCCTTCAGATGTGAGTCATAACATGTTTGATGGTGAGATACCTAGTTCAGTAGGCAATCTCTCCACGAATGTGAAGTATCTTAATATGGAACCAATAACTTAACTGGGAAGATTCCTGAAGAAATAACAAACTTGGTCAATCTGTATATCCTTTCTCTAGCAGAATATTATCTAGAGTGTGTTATTTCAAACTCAGTGGGCAAACTAAAGGAACTGGGTGCATTTTCCCTTGAACAGAATTACCTATCAGGATCCATCCCTCCAACCATTGGCAAACTTACAAATTAAGCATGATTTATCTTGATAATAATATGCTTAATGGAAGCATACCTTCTAGTCTTATGCGGTGTCCTTTGCAAAGATTAGACCTCTCCTACAACAGCCTTGTCGGTTCAATACTTAGAGAACTTTTCTTCGTAAAAACGCTGTCTGATTACATGCGCATCCAAAAAAATCTATTAACTAGGACTTTGCCAATGGAACTAGGTAATCTCAATAATCTTGGGGAATTAGATTTCTCAGGTAAGTGGAGAGATTCCAGTCTCCCTTGGAGCGTGGCAGTCATTGCAGTATCTCAATGCATCACAGAACAATCTTCAAGGAACAATTCCAGTATCAGTAGAACAGATGAAAGGCCTTTTTGAAGGGATACGGGGTGGCTACGCTAGCACAAAACAAAATTTTCCCCGCAAAACAGGAACTGCTGCTGTCAGAGATCACGGGATTACCACTAGACGCGCAGATGCAGCGGAACCGTCTCGATGTAGACGAACGCGTCGAGGGTAGCAGGCAGTGCAGTTGCTCACGTCCTTCTTGACTTGCACGTGCGGCTCGTCCGATCCAAGTGCTCCAGATGCAGCACCTCCAAGGTATCCACACGTACGGAGAAGGAAGCGACGCACGCCGGACCGCTAGGTCCGCGAGTGCGCGAGAGAGCGTTGCGCGCGGCCGCTACTTGAGAAAGTTGTGTCTTTTCAGGAGGGGTGTGGTCCATATTTATTGGGAGGAAAACCCCCCACACCATCATCCATTAGCAATACAAGACTAATAGATGGTGTACCCCTTCCAATACTAATGGGCTTTACAACATTTGTGGCCCATTAGGACTTTTACACCATAATGGATCAAATCCATCCGAGCCCACCAAAGGATCAAATCCAGTTGGCTCTAGGGCACATTTCCAACAGTCTCCCACTTGCACTAGAGTCAACTATGTAAGTATATTCATCCTCATTCGGCTTCCAACCCCTTAAGTGTGTGACCCTATAGGTTCACGTACACATAGACTTGACCCGAGTACATTACTCGATCAATAGTTGATAGTGGCCTCTAGCAAGACGTGTCAACTCCTATGCATACGTAAAGATCTTATCAGACAAACCATCACAACATTTCATACATGCTATTCCCTTTGCCTCACAATATTTGGTCTAGCTCCAAGCTGACCTCTCTTTCTCGATACCGTGATTCGGATCATCAAAAAGGGGGTTAACTCTTAACCCAGCACGGCCATGCATTTCTTGATCCGATCACTCGAGGGGCCCAGAGATATCTCTCTCAAGTAGAGAGGGGCAAATTCTATCTTGATTAACCATGCCTCATAGCATGCTTCCTGACAAACCCGAAAGCCATCTTTATGACTACCCAGTTACGGAGTAGCGGTTGATGGCCCCTAAGTAGGTCAATTCACATCTTGAGTACATGCGACAATCTCAAGTCTAAGGACATAGCGTATACGTTGTGTAAACAGAGAACAAAGTCTCAAATTGGGTCAGTCCAGCCCCATGTCATACATGTGCCCACATTATTAGTTATACATCTCCATGTTCATGACTTGTGAAACATAGTCATCAACTAATACATGGTCATTAACTCTTACTAGGGACAACTTTTGAATAACCATACAAGTAAAAGAGTTTCACAAACAATTCACATAATTGCCAATCAAATACAAGTCGCCTTTCATGGATATTCAATAAAAACCAAGTGACATGGATATAATAAAATATAATGATCTCTATAATTCCTTATAGGACATATTTCTAACATTCTTCCACTTGCACTTGAGCTAATCTAGAATATATCTAATACCCATAGCTCTCATGTGCGCCTCATGCTTAGGCTGTGGAAGGGGTTTTGTCAAAGGATCTGCAACATTCAAATCCGTGTGTACTTTGCATATCTTGATATCACCTCGTCTAACGATCTCTCGTATCAGATGAAATTTCCGTAGTACATGTTTATTCTTTTGGTGGTTCCTTGGCTCCTTTGCTTGCGCAATAGCCCCATTGTTGTCACAATAAAGATCCAATGGGCTAGAGACACTTGGAAACACACCAAGTTCGAAAGGAACTTCCTTATCCAAACACCCTCCTTTGCGGGTTCCGAAGCCGCGATGTACTCGGCTTCGTTGTAGAATCGCCCACTTGTCTCCTCGCTTGGAACTCTTCCAGCTCACGGCTCCACCATTTATCGTAAACACGTATCCCGATTGCGACTTTGAATCGTCTTGGTCGGTTTGGAAACTAGCATCGTTGTAACCCGTTACAACGAGCTCCTCCTCACCTCCATAGACTAGGAACATGCCTTCGGTCCTTCTTAAGTACTTAAAAACATTTTTAACCACCGTCCGGTGACCCTCACCTGGATCGATTGGTATCTGCTTGTAACACCGTGTGCATACGAAATATCCGGACGTGTACATATCATTGCATACATAATAGATCCGATGGCCGAAGCATACGGTATTCTACTCATGCGTTTCCGCTCATCAGTTGTCGAAGGACACTGAGTCTTGCTAAGATGTATGCCATGTGACATAGGCAAGAACCCTTTCTTTGCCTCTTCCATGTTGAACCTTTTCAACACTTTATCAATGTAAGTGTCTTGGCTTAATCCTACTATCTCTATAGATTTTGATGCCCAAAATGTATGCCGCCTCACCTAAGTCCTTCATTGAAAAACTATTTTTTAATGAGGTATTAGTGGCCTCAAGCATAGGAATGTCATTTCCAATCAGTAATATGTCATCCACATATAAGATTAGAAATACTACAGAGCTCCCACTTGCCTTCTTGTAAACACAAGGCTCTTCTTCACTCTGAATGAAGCCAAACCCTTTTACCACCTCATCAAAGCGAAGGTTCCAACTCCGAGATGCTTGCTTCAATCCATAAATGGATTTTTGAAGTTTGCACACCTTTCCGGCATTGGTTGGATGAACAAATCCCTCGGGTTGTGTCATATACACATCCTCGCCGTCGATTTCCATTTAGGAAAGCGGTTTTGACATTCATCTGCCATATCTCATAATCGAAATATGCGGCTATAGCTAGAATGATCCGAATAGATTTAAGCATCGCTACGAGTGAGAATGTCTCGTCGTAGTCAACTCCTTGAACTTGCCGAAAACCTTTTGCAACAAGTCGAGCTTTATGGATGTGAACATTTCCATCCATGTCCCTCTTCTTCTTATAGATCCATTTGCACTCTATGGGTTTAACACCATCTGGCGGGTCAACCAAGTTCCAAACTTGATTGTTATCCATGGAATCTATTTCGGATCTCATGGCACTTTGCCATTTCTCGGAATACGGGTCCATCATTGCTTCCGCATATGTCATAGGTTCATCATTGTCTAACAACAATATGTCACGCTCTCCCGCGATCATGAGATTGAGCTTATCAGTTGCGCGACGTGCCCTTTCAGACCTTCGTGGTTGTGGTGGTGCTTCTCTTGCCACGGGCATCTCAACTCGTTCGGCTACATTAGCATCAACGTGAAATCTTGCCCAACCGGCTCATCTTGAACTTCTTCAAGATACACCTTCGTCTACATTTTTCTCTTTTAAGAAACTCTTTCTCTAGGAAAACGTCGTTCCGAGCGAGAAACACTTTGCCTTCGACCGGTTGTAGAAATAATATCCCAAGGTTTCCTTTGGATATCCCACGAATATGCACTTGTCGATTTAGGTGTTAATTTATCCGATTGAAGTTTCTTCACATAAACCTCACAACCCCAAATTTTCGAGAAAAGACAAACCGGGAGTCTTACCAGTCCACATCTCATATGGTGTCTTAACTACGGACTTAGAAGGTACCCTATTTAAAGTGAAAGTCTGCGGTTTCTAGAGCATAACCCCAAAATGATAATGGTAGGTCCGATCGGCTCATCATTGATCGGACCATGTCCAACAAGGTTCGATTACATCACTCGGATACACCGTTTCTTTGAGGTGTTCCAGGTGGCGTAAGTTGTGGAATAATTCCGCAACTCTTTAGATGATTGCTACACTCATGGCTCAAATACTCACCTCCACGATCGAACGCAAGGTCTTGATTTTCTTGCCACGTTGATTTTCTACTTCACTCGGAAATTCTTTGAACTTTTCAAAAGTTTCGGACTTGTGCTTCATTAAATAGACATAACCATATCTACTTAAATCATCAGTGAACGTTATGAAGTATTGGTATCCACCTCTAGCTGTCGTACTCATTGGTCCGCACACATCCGTATGTATGAGTTCCAGTAAGTCTGAGGCTCTCTCAGGAAAACCTGAGAAAGGCATCTTGGTCATCTTGCCTAGCAAACAAGCTTCACATGTCTCGTATGATTCAAAATCAAACGAAGTTAAAAGTCCATCGTTATGGAGCTTCTTCATGCGCTTTTCACTGATGTGACCCAAACGACAATGCCATATGTAGGTAGGACTTAAATCATTAGGTCGAGACCTTTTAGCACTTATGTTACAGATAGGTGAATCATCAAGATTTAAAACAAATAAGCCATTCACAATGGATGCACAAGCCACAAACATATTATCCTTAGAGATCACACAACCATTGTTTTCACTCGCAAATGAATAACCATCCTTCATCAAACATGAAGAGGATAAATGTTTCGACTCAAACTAGGAACAAAATAACAATTATTCAACTCCATAATAAATCCTGACGGGAGGTGGAGTTGCATCGTCCCGACGGTCAATGCAACAACTCTTGCATTATTGCCCACGCGGAAATCAACTTCTCCTTTTTCAACGCTTCTACTTCTTATCATTCCTTGCGTCGAATTGCAAATGTGAGCAACCGATCCGGTATCAAATACCCAAGAATTAATGACAGTATCAGTGAGGAAAATATGATCTATAACATAAACATGAAGTGTACCTGAAGTGGAAGTACCCTTACTTCCCTTGTTCTTCAAAGAAGCTAGGTACAACTTGCGCTTTCATTTCCAATGACCAATTTCCTTACAATGAAAACATTCGAAAGCATTGGCGACCTGGACTAGCCTTGGGCGTCTGGTTTGGCATGGGGATCTTATCCTTGGCCTTGCCTTTCTTCTTCCAAGAATTGCCCTTCCTTTTAAAGGTCGGCTTGTTTTGGATCGCCATCACATGATCGCCGCGCCGCCTTTCTTAATGTCACTCTCTGCTTGTCTTTAGCATACCACACGAGTTCATTCAAGCCCTTCTCCGCCCCATGCATATGGTAGTTCGAGATGAAGTTCCCATAGCTAGGCGAGAAGAGATGGGAGAATGAAATCGGTGGACAACTCCTTGCCCGGTGGGAAGCCTAGCTTCTCCAACCTTTGAACGTAACCAACCATTTTGATTACATGTGGTCCTACCGGCGCACCTTCGCCAATTTGCACTCCACAAAGGCTTTAGAGACATTGAACCTTTCGGTCCTAGCCTATGTGGCGAACATATCATTGAGTGCCACGACCATACCGTGCACATAGCCCGACTCAAACCGCATTTGCAAGTCGTGGTTCCATACACGCAAGCATAAGGCGGCCCACTTCAAGATCGACATCCCATGCCTTCTTGTAAGCATCCTTTACGGCGAGTGTTGCATTTTCATCGGGCTCCTCGGGTAAAGGGGTGTCTAGAACCTCTTCCTTTTTTTCAGCCTTGAGAATAATTCTAAGGTTACGGATCCAATCCGTATAGTTCGTTCCATTCAACTTGTCCTTCTCAAGGATCGTACGCAAAGAAAATTCCTTACTAGGTGCCATCTACAACAAAATAATAAATGCAAAATACTAAGACAAAATATCTATGACCGAGTAAAATAAAAGAATTTACTCCCACTAAAATCAATATCCCCACATTGATACTTAGTGATTCGGAATCCACAACTAACAAGTCTACTAGTGAGCTTTTGCGTCACCGCTAGTAAACAAGGTAGATCGGTAAGCAACTCTTTGCTAATCATATCGCATATGACTTCGTTGTTGGGTGACATCTCTATGTCTAGGCTCCCAACCTTTATGCCCCAAAATCCTTAACCGTTAAGATGACTTTGATAAGTAAACCAACACTTATGCGTGTAAGTATCCGATACAAACCCGTCTAGTCAAGGAAAACTAGTGGCACCCTAATTTCATAGACCCACCACTAATTGTACAAGACGTGGGACGGTGGCAAGTGTTGGGAGGGCATGTTAACTTAAAATTCCAAAGGGATCGTTCTACTCGTAACATCACACGCAAGAAAACAACATTGTCGCATGTAAAAGTAGAACGGTAAGAACGACATTCACACAGTTGTAACACGGTATGGCCTATTCTCACATGGTGATCTCCATCTCCATTGACCTGTACATCATGTTGATCTCCATCTCCATGGTCTGTGTGTGCCATCCTCCATGTGATGAGTCCTCCAAGAACTATCTAACGCGTGCTAGTAATGAAAGTTACACAATCGCGTATTAGATCATCACAAATTGGTACGCAGACCATTACATTAATTTTGACAATACATATGGCTCCAGCCGTATTGCCGTACACGTGACACGCAGCTCACGAATAAATTATACACATGCATCACATACACATATAGGCCATAGCGATTACAAAACTTGCAAAACGAATTATCGCAATTTCAACGTCCAAACTTCAAACGCCCGAAAACCCATCTTGCAAGCCGAATTTGGCAAAACTAATTTCGCCGAGACCAGCCAAGATGGTTTATCACATGTGTAAAATTTTACGTAGATCAATTTTCATATAGAAAACATCTTCATCCGAGTTAACCACGAAAAGTTATGACCGTTTTACCGAACAAGATGTTTTCTCCGGTTTTTCCCGGCCGGTAGAGATCCAATCCGCCACCACCACGCATCCCATGCGCCCGGCACTTGACCTAGCTTCAATTCGACCAATCCAATTGATCTCCTTCTTGTTGTGACCGGGTTTATGTGTATCACTTAACTCCGATGGCGGAATTCCGACCGTAAGAGTAATTCGTTACACGACTATCACGTCAAGAACACGAAGCCGATCAAAACGTTGATCTACATCCGCATATCTCCATATGCACACATCCCGAATCTAAAACTTAGCGGCTACGGCTCGATACCACCGAAGGGATACGGAGTGTCTACGCTAGCGCAAAACAAAATTTTCCCCGCAAAACGAGAACCGCCGATGTCGAGATCACGGGATTACCACTAGACGCGCGGATGCGGCGGAACCGTCTCGATGTAGACGAACGCGTCGAGGGTAGCAGAGCGCAGCGGTTGCTCACGTCCTTCTTGACTTGCACGTGCGGCTCGTCCGATCCAAGTGCTCCGGATGCGGCACCTCCAAGGTATCCACACGTACGGAGAAGGAAGCGATGCATGCGGGCCCCGCTAGGTCCGCGAGTGCGACGAGGAGAGAGCGTTGGCGCGCGGGCCGCTACTTGAGAAAGTTGTGTCTTTTCAGGAGGGGTGTGGTCCATATTTATTGGGAGGAAAACCTCCCACACCATCGTCCATTAGCAATACGGGACTAATAGATGGTGTACCCCTTCCAATACTAATGGGCTTTACAACATTTGTGGCCCATTAGGACTTTTACACCATAATGGATCAAATCCATCTGAGCCCACTAGTGGATCAAATCTAGTTGGCTCTAGGGCACATTTCCAACACTTTTGGTGATAGATCTTTCCCACAACAATTTGTCTGGAAACATCCCTGAGTTCTTTGCTAACATGAGAGGTCTTTCCAGTCTAAATCTTTCATTCAACTTTAAAGGCCAAGTTCCAAAAGATGGAAGTTTCAAAAATGCATCTTCTGCCACAATCTTAGGAAATTATGGCTTATGCGGTGGTATCACTCAGTTGAAGTTGCCTCCTTGCTACAGCCACAATACCACGAAGCCATCTTTGAGGCTTATAGTACCAGTGTCCATAGGCAGTGCATGTTTACTTATGTTTGCACTGTTTATATTCTTTGTATGGAAAAAGAAGACAAAGCTGAACTTCCAAGAAGCATCAACGATCACTGAGCAACATATGAGGGTTTTATATGCTGAATTGGCCTGTGCAACAAATATATAGTTTCTCTTCAGAAAACCTCATTGGAGTGGGGAGCTTTGGCTCGGTGTTCAAGGTGAAAATTTTGATTAATAATTCACTAGTGATAGTTGCTGTCAAGGTGCTCAATCTCCTACAACACGGGGCACCTCAAAGTTTTGCCGACTTTGAGATGTGCCAGGCATCGTAATCTTGTAAAGATACTAACAGTCTGCTCAAGTGTGGACTTTAGAGGCCTTGATTTCAAAGCCCTTGTGTTTGAGTTCTTGCGAAATGGAAATCTAGAGCAGTGGTTGCACCAGCCAATTGATGTAGATGGTGAATACAAGTTGCTTGACCTTGTCCAAAGACTGGTATTTCTATTGATGTGGCTTTTGCGCTTGAATATCTACACCAAAATAAGCCACTACTAGTTATCCATTGCGATCTTAAGCCTAGCAATATTCTCCTCGATGATGACATGGTTGCTCGTGTTGGCGATTTCGGGCTGGCAAGGTTCTACCATCAGCCTATTCGTTTGGCTGGTGGCTGATGACTGGTGGTTTGTTCTAAGAGAAAAGTACTGCTGACTGGTTGCTGGTGGCTGGTTTGTTCTGAGAGAAAAGTACTGCTGGCTGGTGGCTGATAAGCCAAGCGAACATGGCGATGAAGACTACGATATTAGTTCTGAGAAATCAAGTGCTTGGGCTAGAATGAGGGGAACAACAGGATATGCTGCTCCAGGTAAAATCTTCAACTACTCTTGTTTATCAATAGCTTATATCAGTATCTAAGTAAATAGATTTCTAATTATTTCAATTGCTAGTTATTCCCTCTGCTCACCAGTATAAGGTGTCTTTTGATAGGGGGAGAAGTATTCCACTTACAATATGATAATTACTACTACAAAATCAAATCATCTAGAACCACTTTGAATATGAATCTATTATGATGTGTTATACACTAAATGTGCATATTGTAAAGATTTGTAAAGCTTGAATTTTCCTTAGTGAAAATATGCCTTATTAGGACGGAGATTGTAAATTACAACAGTTGGCAAAATTTAGATGTTCAGCTGAATGGCAAAAGTAAAAACATATTTATTAATTCCTTACTCTAAAAAGTTAAACTATTGTGGAAAGAAGGTATGTATAATTATCACATTGACATAGTTAAACCCATACTGTTGTTTTATAACAATTTCATGTAAATTTCAGAGTATGGATTGGGAAATGAGGTTTCAGTCCACGGTGCTGTTTATAGCTACGGTATACTATTGCTAGAGATGTTTACAAGAAAAGACCAACAGACAGTGAATTTGGTGATGATATCAGCCTTCATAAATATGTTAGAATGTCAGTTCCAGACCAAGTGCCTAACATTGTTGACCAAAGCTTGATACAAGGGCCAGAGTACAACGGAATTGGAGAAACAAAGATTGCTTGCATAACATCTATTCTGTGTGTTGGAATTTCATGTTCAAAAGAGACATCAACAGAGCGCAAAAGGAGGGGGAGAGAGAGGTGACCAAGGAGGCTTTATTTTATTCGGGCTCAGCTTGCTTGCGTCATGGCCGATGGCGAGCTCTACGGCAAGAACGACTAACAACAACAACAACAGAGGTAGGAAGGGATGGTGGAGGAGCTCCAACCATGGGTCGACGAAGCCCTTGTCCATGTGGCACAACTCAAACTAAAACTTGAAGGATTACTAGCGACATGGGGCTGGCCTACCTTTCTTTCGCTGATGAGTCGTCAGAGGAGGAGGGGAATAAGCACGAGAGCAACCGGACAAAGGTTTTAGTTGACAATGATATGTAGTTAAGGTAAAAATATGCATCCATTGCTACTTGTTATACACAAATGAATCTTTTTTTGCTTGTGGAGGGAAATCATTCCGAAAAGGTTTTTTTTACAACATCATTTGTTTTATGTTACACAAACACTCTTATCACTAAAAGATCATTTGTTTTTATGTTGCCACACTTGTATATGATAGCAATCTTTATATAGGAAAGTATGGTTATTAAGTAACAAACCTTACCCGTTTGCCTTAACTCTGAAGAAAATACAAGAATTTCTATGCACATCCACTACTAGGAAACGGGAGAATCCTGACGGCCAAAAACCGTTAGGGAATACCAAAAACGCGTCAAGTATGCTTTTTCCTTGATGGTAATTCAGCAACAGGAGCCAATGCTCCGAAAAGATCTGTTTATTATACTGTTGAATGGCCGACAAGAATCATTTCCTGACGGCAGTTCCTAACGGCCGTCCTGATTGATCTTCTGAACAAAACATTGACCAATTTCTAACGGCAATTCTAGGAACTGATCAAATGTTTTCCTCCCACATACGTTAACATAAACACACACTTACACCTATAAACACATGTACGCAACATCTCCAAAAAGTTGAATACGAGTGTCTCACTGCCTCTGCAAAACAGAACCTGCAAATCCTCAAGATTAGCATCTCAATATTGATGGGCACATCACCTAGTGTTGAAAGACTATATAGCGTGGGTTAAATAAATATAAAAAATATGAACACCCGTGCTAATAAAATCGAGGACTCAGAAATGTATGTTGCACCACACAAGGCTGTGGTTAATTCACTAAATCAAAAGCCCAAAACTACCCCATATTGACTTGATGTGGACTGTGGATCGATGGAAAGGTCCTTCTTACCGTTGGATTACGAATACACTTTCTTTAGTTTTCATTTTTGCGAAATACGTGTTAAAGATAGAGATAGAGTTTAACTTAGATTGTATATCGCATGCATGTATGATACACAAGCCTGCGAGCTGTGTTTGAATTGTAGATAGATCTCCTGTATCCGGTTTGGACTTCTTGTAGATGCCAACCAAATTACCTTGGAGATCAAGATGTAAACGCTATAAGTTGTTGGCCATTGGCCCTATATATTAACACGGAATCACGGCCAGCCAAGATAGGCAACCGTGCTTAAGCCTAGCGCGAGCTCTTCCATGGTAATCAGAGCCTTCTTCTTCTCCAGAAACATCTGCTGCCATGTCTCTCGCCTCTTCCTCCTCCTCTTCGTCCACCTTCACCAGCCTTCCATCCCTTGGTCACAAAGTCTCGGAGAAACTCACCCATGACAACTACCTCCTATGGAGGGCGCAAGTCATGCCCCCCATTAGAGCTGCTCAGCTAGAAGGGATCCTGGATGGATCTATCAAGGCACCGGCCAAGATAGTGGAGGTGATCAAGGATGACAAGACGAAGGAGATGATGCCCAACGTGGCATACACAACCTGGCTGGCGCAAGACCAGATGGTACTCGGTCATCTACTCAACTCACTCACCAAAGACGTGTTGGGGCAAGTGGCCATGGCGACTACATCTGCTGAGGCATGGGAGACACTTGAAAACATGTTTTCAGTGCAATCTCGTACCCGGGTGACCAACCTTCGCATGCAGTTGGCAACCCTCAAGAAGAGAAACCAGACCACTGCCATCTACTTCAACAAGATGAAGACCATCGCTGATGAGCTCGCAGCTGTGGGCAAGAGGGTCGACGACGAAGAGATGGTATCTTTCATCCTTGCTGGTTTGGACTACGATTACAATCCAATAGTGTCTTCAGTGCTTGGTCGTACAGATCCAATTTCCCTCAGTGATCTGTACGCCCAAATTACCTCCTATGAAACAAGGCTGCAGATGCTTCAAGATCAGCAGGGGGCGGCCAGCAATACCAGTCGTCGGCCAACATGGCTAATAGGGGCCGTGGTGGCTTTAGTCGCGGCGGCCGTGGTCAAAACCGTGGTCGTGGAAGAGGTGGCAGGAACCCTAATGGGCGCAACAATGTCCCTGCCGGGAATAACTCCGGAGGACAAGGTACTTCCAAGCCGAAGTGCCAAATCTGTGATAAACCTAACCACACCGCCGTTGAGTGTTGGTATAGGTTTGAAGAAGATTTCCAGCCCAGTAACAACAACAAGAATGCAGTATATACAGCGGCCTACGGTGTTGACACCAATTGGTACGCTGATAGTGGAGCTTCCGACCACATTACAATTGAGCTCGATAAGCTGAAATGCGGGAGAAGTATGGAGGACGTGATCAAGTTCATACTGCCAATGGGTCAGGTATGCATATTAGCAATATTGGTCATACTACTCTACACTCCCCTATGCGAGATTTGCATCTTAAAAATGTTCTACATGTTCCAAAAGCACATAAAAATCTTGCTTCTGTTCACCGTATTACCTCCGACAATAATGTCTTCCTTGAATTTCATCCAAAATTTTTCCTCATTAAGGATCAGGCAACGAAGACAACTCTTCATCGAGGAAGATGTGAAGGAGGTCTCTATCCCTTAGGCTTAAGTCAAGAGGAGCCATGTCGGAGCAAGCAAGTTCTTGGAGTAAATAAGCCATCAACTTCAAGGTGGCATAGTCGTTTAGGGCATCCAGCCTTCCCTATAGTAGATCGTGTGATTAGAGATAATATGCTTCCCTTTCTTAGTGATAATAGTCGTGAGTATGTGTGCGATTCTTGCCAAAGAGCAAAGAGTCATCAGCTTCCCTATTTTGCTTCAAATAAAACCGCCACTGGTCCTCTCGAATTGATTCACTCCAATGTGTGGGGTCCAACTCTAACCTCTGTTGGTAGATTCTCTTATTATGTGAGCTTCATTGATGATCACACCAAGTACACATGGATCTATCTGTTACGACAAAAATTAGATGTTTTTGTTGTCTTTCGTGACTTCCAGGCACTAGTAGAAAGAAAATTTAATAAGAAAATCTTGTCCATGCAAACTGATTGGGGAGGGGAATATGAGCGATTAAACTCCTTCTTCCAACGAATTGGCATTGTGCATCGTGTCTCTTGCCCCCATGATCATCAACAAAATGGTGCTGCCGAAAGGAAGCATAGGCACATTGTGGAAGTAGGGTTAGCTCTCCTAGCCAATGCATCTATGCCCTTAAAGTTCTGGGATGAAGCCTTTCTTACAGCAGTTCACTTGATTAATCTTCTTCCTAGTAAAGTGGTTGATTACAAAACCCCAACCGAACTCCTTTTGCATGAAACACCAGACTACTCCTCCCTTCGAGTCTTTGGCTGCGCTTGCTGGCCTAATCTTAGGCCATTTAACTCTAGGAAGCTGGCTTTTCGTTCTATGAGATGTGCTTTCCTTGGGTATAGCTCCCTCCATAAAGGGTTTAAGTGCCTGGATATTAACATCGGACGGGTGTATATATCTCGAGATGTAATATTTGATGAAGACATATTTCCCTTTGCTTCTCTCCATGAAAATGTTGGAGCAAGGCTGCGGCATGAAATATCTCTCCTTCATGAACATCTTCTTAGCTCACATCATGGGGGAGTAGGTGGTATTGATCATTATTTTGCTAACACTAACCCTAATGACTCTGAAAGTGATGTGGCTAGTCATCAGGAAACATCAGGAGATGAACAGGAAGAAGTAGAAGAAAATTCGACAGCAAACAGAGCCTCCAGCGCTGCACAAATGTTTTCAGCATCTCCTATAGAAAATAACAAGTCGGGCGCTGAAATTGGAGTTGATCCGGCAGTGGGCGCAGCAGTCCATGACGATCTGATTCTCCTTGGATCGGGTGCACATTCGCCGGCAGAGCGGACACGGGGCGGCAACCCGCGTTCTCGGTTGTCCGGGGACGCGTGGCGGCAGTAACACAAAGGTGCCAAGCACACACAGCAGCGCCGGCCCGCATGCTTCCGTACCCGGGGACGCGTGGCGATGTGGCACAGGGAGCTGCGACTACAACAAGCGCGTCGGTCACGCCGTGCGATGGATCCTCTCGCGGCTCGGCAAGGATCAATCCGCGTCAACCGAACCGTAAGCGCAACGCGTCCGAACTAGATTACAAAGTGAGATTTCCAAGCCTAAAATATATACCGATGGCACTATTCGATATGCAAATCTCGCTCTACAGGTGAACCAGAAAATCTAGATGAAGCTCTTAATGATCCAAATTGGAGAAAGGCAATGCAAGAGGAAATTACAGCTCTTCACAAGAATGGAACATGGCATCTAGTTCCAGCTGTTAAAGGCGCCAATGTTATTGACTGTAAATGGGTGTATAAAATCAAAAGAAGAGCATATGGGAGTATAGATAGATACAAGGGCAGATTGGTAGCCAAGGGCTTCAAGTAGTGTTATGGAATTGACTATGAAGACACCTTTAGTCCAGTTGTCAAGATAGCAACTATAAGATTAGTTCTATCTGTTGTTGTCTCAAGAGGTTGGTGTTTAAGGCAGCTAGATGTACAGAATGCATTCTTACATGGTGTTCTTGAAGAAGAGGTATACATGCGACAACCTCCAGGATTCGAGAATGCAAACAAACCTCATTACATTTGCAAGTTAGACAAGGCTTTGTATGGTTTAAAACAGGCACCTCGAGCATGGTATGCAAGGTTGAGTACAAAATTGTGTGATCTTGGGTTTAAGTCGTCAAAGTCAGACACCTCTCTGTTTATATATTCTAAAGGAGGTGTTATCATATTTATGCTTATATATGTAGATGATATTATTGTGACAAGCTCGTCCTCTGAAGTTGTTGCTGCTCTTTTAAAGGACTTAAGATCAGAATTTGCACTTAAGGATCTTGGTGATCTAAACTATTTTCTGGGAATTGAGGTGACATTGACACAGGGAGGCATCCTTCTTAAGCAAGAAAAGTATGCAAATGATATCCTGACTAGAGTTGGAATGATCAAATGTAAAGTATCTCCTACACCAATAGTTGTTGTCAAAAACAGGTGGTGAATCATTGTCGGCAGAAGATGCTACAAGATACAGGAGTATCGTAGGAGCATTGCAGTATCTAACATTAACCCGACCAGACCTAGCATTTGCTATGAACAAGGTGTGTCAGTACTTGCATGCGCCAACTACTGAACATTGGACAGCCGTGAAGAGAATTCTACGTTATGTCCAAGGAACTAGTAGTGTTGGACTGAAAATAACAAAGTCTTCGTCAATGTTATTGAGTGGTTTTTCAGATGCTGATTGGGCTGGTGACATAGATGATAGAAGATCAACAGGAGGTTTTGCTGTTTTCTATGGTCCTAACCTTATATCTTGGAGTGCTAGAAAGCAAGCCACCGTCTCAAGATCAAGTACTGAAGCCGAATACAAATCACTTGCAAATGCTACAGCTGAATTAGCATGGGTAGAGGCCTTGTTGAAGGAATTGGGGATAAGATTAAAGTGTCCACCACGGTTGTGGTGCCACAATCTTGGAGCTACCTACTTATGCGCCAATCCGGTGTTTCATGCTAGAGCAAAACATATCGAGATAGACTTTCACTTTGTAAGAGAAAGAGTTGCTAGGAAGCAATTAGAAATCAGATTTATTTCCACCAAAGATCAGATAGCTGACGGATTCACCAAGGCACTAGGAGTGCGCCTGTTTGAGCAGTTTTGAAGCAATCTAAACCTAAAGAAGGATCTCGGTTGAGATTGAGGGAGGCTGTTAAAGATAGAGATAGAGTTTAACTTAGATTGTATATCGTATGCATGTATGATACACAAGCCTGCGAGCTGTGTTTGAATTGTAGATAGATCTCCTGTATCCGGTTTGGACTTCTTGTAGATGCCAACCGAATTACCATGGAGATCAAGATGTAAACGTTGTAAGTTGTTGGCCATTGGCCCTATATATTAACACGGAATCACGGCCAGCCAAGATAGGCAACCGTGCTTAAGCCTAGCGCGAGTTCTTTCAATAAGTACCCTTTCTTCAGTGGAACATACTTTGTAAAAAAAACTGTGAATGGTCAATCGTCAATCGTGAAGTTAATTTGCCTCGGTAAGACGGTAACAACCTATGAATTGGAAATAGTAATTTATTTCTGGAAGTAAAACTACTAACTTCCTTATTTAGTTATTATTTACTAATTACTTTTGTCATGGATTCTTTGGTTACTTTGAAGTTTAGATCCTTATTATATGGTCGTAAGAGCATCTCCAAGAGCCTACTCAAATCTCACTCTATATTTCATTTAGCTAAAATCACCTCTATATATTGGTACATTCCAACTGATGATGCAAATCAACCTCTCGATATAACTGACACGTGGGACATCTCTTTTGCATCTTTCTTTTTTCACGCAGCCATTTCCTAACCTCCTTCCTTCCCTCTCTGCAGGTGGGACCGGGCCAAGGCCACAAGGCCAACCAGCGGTCGCCGGCTGCTCTTGGCGGGTACGGCGGTGGCTGCCAGCGAGGCCGGCACTAACGCAGAGAGGTGGAGAGCGCAAGCCTAGTGGGCTCCTCGACGGACGTGGGTGAGTGGCGGAGATAGGGGCACGATGTGGGGATTGACAGCGGTGGCCATGTCTGCGACGTCGCCCGAGCTCCCGGTACTGCCCAACCAGCGCCACCCGGATCTGGCAGCCTTGTGCACTGCCGTAGCGCCCGTTGTCGGTGCCGGAGCTGCAGGCGTAGCCCTTCCTCTTGCCGCTCGGGGGGTGGGCCGGTCCTTCTTCTAGCTTCCTCATCCTGGCGGTCGGACGTGCCGCCGTTAACTCCCACCTCTTTGCGAAGAGGACCTGGCACGCGGGAGGAAGGAAGACGAAGGGCACGAGAAGGGATGGCCAGCGGAGGTGGCTCGCGAAAATAGCTAGCGGAGAGCGTTGCTTACCGAAGGAGATAGCCATGGAGGATTTGAAGTGATTGTTGGATGTAATAAAATGATTTTGCATAGACGATGCTCTAACTCATAACAACTGATGACGTGTTTTTTTTCTGTTTTGTAATGACTGTATGCTTTTTCTACTGGTTCAGGCGAAATGTGAGCACCACTTTTATTATTTTTTCTCTTTATTAAAATGTGTTAAACAATATAATTAGTTATCTCAAATAAAAATGAATGTACGTAACCTGATTTCCCAATCATGTTGAAACTATAGGTATAGGTGTGTCGAACATTTTGCAGACGCTGGCTAACATTTGGCCTGTGCAGTGGTTGTCACACTTTCCTCGTCAAAGCAAAGTCAACTAAGTCTTCCTAGGTATGACTACACAGGAAACCATCGACGCGGAGCAGCATGGTGCTGAAGAGTAGTAGTACTGAGGATGAAGAGTTTACGCCACACGCCATGTTTACCATATATTTAATATGAAAGCATATTATATCAATTTATTATCTGCCACATCGAGTCGTATATGCAGCTCAATGAGATAAGTTTTTACAACGTTTTATTTAAAAATACTATTTCAAAACTATATGCAACGTTATGCGAGCTGATTCCCGAGAAGAACCGCTAGCAGGGAATCGTCTGGAAGGAGAAGAGAGAAGAGGGCTACTAATTAATTACTAAGTGGCACACAATACTATTTGCTTTATTTCCTTCATTTAGGAAATCTTATTTGCTTGCGGCATATATAGCTGTAAGCTACTAATAATTATTTATATACTCCATATACACACACTCTTTGGAATGTAGCGAGTTTTTTGGCGAGAAGGAAAAATTTTACTAATCTTAAACAATTACATCAAGGTGATAAAATTGGACTGAGACTATTAGTACTATCCTTTTGAGCTGCCAAGGTGCTATGGGGTGCTTCAAACCATTAGTGCCGGTTAAGCTGCATGCTTTGCTGCGGTGCTGTGCAGACCCGTAGAGGCCTTTTAAGTTGCCATGCGGAGCTGTGAGGTCTTTCAGTTGCCGTTTGCTGAGCCGGTTCAGATTCAAATGCCTTGCAGAGAGTAAATAAGAGGGAAGTAGATGCTGACTTGGATGCTCGAGATTTGAGAGAATGGTACCTCTTATATAGTTTTGTATGATGATGATGATATGTGATAGGAAAAAGTCTAGTTCACCCCCCTGTTGGAAATTTAGGCAAATTAACGAGTAATTTAATCCAGGAAATTAAAAGTACAATCGTAACAGGCAAACGAGACAACGTTCATGATCTACCATAGTATGCAAATATGTAGATCATATAAACAATAAGCAGTAGATTAAGATTATACCCAGCGGCATTCATGTCGGTGCTAGTCGACATAGCACTTTGTCGTTGTAGTCGTCCCGCTCGATGCAGTGCAGAGAGGTAGCAGTGCTGATCTTCTTTCCCGCAGCTCCAGAACAGTACAGGAAGATGAACAGTAGTCGTACCGAGGAAAACGAAGACGAGTAGTCGTGCTGAAGGCACTCCCCAAAAACGTGATCGCCGGTCTTCATCCGAGCAGGCGAACTCCAACTCCGACGAACGTCTCGGAGGCTCCTACTCTCCCAAGGTCCTATGCGCGCAAGCCATGGGACAGGAATATTTGTGTGCAGCGTGTTGTATCTCACAACCAGAGGATGACCAGACGGAGCCTTATATAGGGTTTCTCAGGTAAGCCAAGAGCCAGGAGTGGAAAGGGCGTCGGCGGCGCAGATGCCAGGAGTTGAAGTGCTTCAGCACTTATGGCAACTCTTCGCATTAAAAAGAAAGTGGAAAACCTTTCCCTTCCCGCACGCACGCACGCCGCCGCCGCCTGCCTCGCCACGCCCTCGGCACGCACAAACGCACGCACGCACGCCGCCGCCGCCTTCCTCGCCCACGCCCACCGCCCGGCCCGGCCCGGTCCGGCCGCCGGCGGCGGCGGCACGTACGTGTGGCACCGTGTCATCCCCTTCTCAACTTCTCAATAGACATGGTATAATGTCTAGCATATAAGTTGAGTCTTGTGCCACGTCAAATGTCATGCCGGTATTATTTGTTTTAAACCAAAGAGATATTAGGATTATTAGTCATTAAATGGGCCAAGCCCAATAATAATCCAACAATCCCCACCTATCTCTAGGGTTTAAGTAAATAATCTCAAATATCACAACTTTTGATATACCAGAGTTTCAACGGAGACTGTGAAGTTGAACTTCCGTCTAGAACAATGAATCCACTCACTCACAACTGATCAATGGACTGAGCCTTGAATTGAGAGTTTTGCGTGAAGAAGAGTTTTAACAAAGTTCATCTCATGGTACAGGGCTGCTACAAATATTCCCTATGTTTTGAAGCATATAAGTCACACTTCCTGAGCCTTTCATGAGTATCTAGAGATTTCCCACATCTCATAGACTGTGACTAGCAGTCGAACTCATATAGGTGTGTCCCTTTTAGGATGTTCTGCAGGACGACATCCCTGCTTTAGTAAGCCACTCGGGTCACATTAAGGACTCATCCAACCTACCATACAGAATAGGAGAAACATTGCATCTCTAATGAGTTTGAGCTTGAATAAGGAGTTTCTCCCTCAGCCAACCACTAGCTTGTTTCACCATTCTACTTCACGGGATCTCCGATCACATAGAATAGGTTACCACTATGGTGTGACTTCAAATGGGTCTTAAGCCCAACTCCCTTGATGCACCTTCTATCACATTGCGTGACAGACCCTTGGTAAATTGATCTGCCGGATTTTTGGACGTGTTGACATAATCCAATGCTATTACTCCGGAGTTTCTCGATTTTCTGACAGACTTCAACCGCCTTTTCACATGCCTTGTGGACTTCATGTTATCCTTGGAACTGTTCACTTTGACTATCACTATTTGATTGTCACAGTTCATGGAAATAGCCGGTATGGGTTTTTCAACCACCGGTAAATCCATCAGGAGCTCACTGTTGACGGATAAAACTCGTATCAACCTACGATCCGCAAGCGTACGGACCTACACCTTTTTCACCACGGGATTCCCAAGGTTCTTGTCAATCCGCGGAGCAAGGGGATTACTAGCGCTTAACCAAGTACTAATCTAGTTGACTAAGGAAACCTTTAAAGAGAGTATTAATCTAAAAGTAAAGACAATCTAACCTAAGTTAATCTAAGTTAAGTTGATCAAACAAATCTAGGGTTAAACTAGATGGTAAAGGGGTGAACACAAGAGAGTGAGTAAGAAAGATAAGCGTTCCCTCCCTAGGATCTAGGATAACATGGTATGCATCTACTACACGAAAGCGGTAAACCAATCTACCGGGGGTTGTGACCACGGTTTCGCCCTTTCCCTCCTCTCGTACTGTCACTACGCGAAGGTATTCGTGACTAGACTTATGATGGACACGGTATGTTGATGGAATCTAAGGGAGTAGCGGATATCATACGCCCGAAAAACACGGTGGCCTGCCTTAATCATCAAAGCATCATCAACATAAAAACAATAGATTGAAACCACGAATCAAGTAGCGATCACATAGCATGTATCCATCTAATCCTAGGGATGAACGGAGACATTACCCCATCATCTTACACGGATTGAAGCACACAGGGGTGATGGAGACTCCGGAGAACGTCGTCGATGAAGATGACGGCGATGGAGCTTGGGAACACCCCTAGGCCAGCGTCTTTGAGTCCTCCTCTTGCTTCCTTCTCTCCGTCGGCGTTGATCCTTGCGACGAGCTCATCTAACTCTCTCCCTCATCTTGCGGCGGTGGTTTTCTCGGTGAATGGCATCGGTAGGATGATTTGTTCGATGCGGCGGCCGACGGCGGCGGGAGGCAATAAATAGACGAACACCTAGGGCAAAGGGGGGACCGAACCGACCCCGGAGTGGGCTGGGCCGGTCGGCCCAGCCGTCCGCCGCCCAGCCCATTTCGGCCGGTTCGGCCCCGGTTTCCTCCCCGGTTGCTTCTCGTGTGATCCCTTATTTGTGTGCACTTGCATGTGGGCCTTTGACATCGTTTCCTTCACGGTTAAGGCTTGAATCCTTGCTATGCAAGCTTCACTGTTTTCTGGTTGAGTCCCTGAAGACTTGCACGTTGACGCTTCGGTCCTTGGGTCATTTGGAGTCATGTTCATCGCGTGTCTTGACTCTTGTCGGGCTTCATGATCTTCTTCCAAAGTGCTTGGTGAACTTATCCCGAAAGTCTCCTCTTTAGCGTAGATTTCTGCGTAAACAACAAACTCCAAAATCAACATGCAAGTTTGAACTTGTTACATCATTAGTATGCCTAGTGGCGGGTTAGTTGCAAATCATAATCGAAACCAATGTATAACAAGTACTCTAGGTTGACGGAAATTCACCGTCAACATCTCCCCCATGCTTAAACCTTGCTCGTCCTCGAGTAAGTAATCCTTACTTAAAAGGGAAATCAATGTTGCCTTCCAATGTTGTCCCTGCACTTAGTCATTCACGACGAGGCGAATTGCTCTCTCTTAAGAATTTATTTTAAAGTTCAAGTTGTGATTGGCTTCTTTTTCATTATGGAAGATAGACTAACAATAAAGAACAAACCACATTTAATAAACACAATGCTCTCAAACTTAAGTGAACTTCAAACCATTACCTTGTCACATAGAAGATTTTCAAAAAGATGCATATCCAACATAAGTGAAAATCTCTTGCAAGAGCTCATGGAACACTCATCTCATCAAGTCACTCAAGACTATACTAGATTATTTTCAACCTACTCTACTCATATGTGATAGTGGAGGCTTATGTGGAGCTTGGAAGGTTAAAAACAATCCTAGCAAAACATACATCCAAAATATTGTCAAATTAAGAGAGAGGTCTATTGGAATTACCGAGACTCATCAAAAGGCCATGGAAAATAAATGTTGGAAAGGGAGAAGGATGAAACACACACACATTTAGATAAGTGGACATGTGCAAGTGGCAAATGGATGATCCCGAGGCACGAGTGAAGTCCTCGTTATCGGATTGCACATGGTTGGAAGATTTGAGTATGGATGTGTCATCAAGGCACTTGAGAACTTATGAAGCAAAAAGAACCGAGGAGCATCTTTATTTTTTTTTCTTTATTTTATTTCCTTCTCATTTTTCACTCTTTCTTTTCTTTTTTTCACTTTATTCTTCCTATTTTTCTTACCTTTCTTTTCTTCTGATCATATTTTTTTTCATTTTTCATTTTTATTCTTTTTTTTTGCTCCTCAAAACTTTTTGCAACATAATACTTACATAGCATTTGTGTCAGAGAATGACTCCTCCCCCATGCTTGAACGATGCTCGTCCTCGAGCATAAAAGAGAGGGGAAATGACTACTAAAGTAAGTATAAATTCCATAATATTGCGGAATATTTGAATCTCCATCGAGAATTTTACTCCATACTCAAATTGGGTTGTGGACAAGGAGGTGATCACAAAAAGATGTTTTTGGTTTAGGGTGGATGCCAGCGAAGTTTGTGAAATTTTCGATGTGAAAACCCACAATGCATGGACAAAAAGGCTAGCATGAAAAAGTTACACAAAGGAATGACCAGCTTCTTAGTCTCGAACCATAGAAATCAATCCTAATCCAACTCATCAAAACATATGTTTGCAATCTACGGGTTTTGTTATCGTAAAACATATATGTATATGGCTTTGGTAGGTAGAACTTTGCAAGAGCATCGCAAACATGTAGGTAGCATAAAAGCTAAGTTTTCATAAAAACAACAAGTTATCCGACTATCCATAAACTTAAATCAAAGAGCAAAGATATGTATGTGGGTCTAGAGCATAGTCATTTCACCTCCACAAATAAAAGAGCCGGTATTTAAATTAATTTCAGATCATATTATAGAGAGAAATTAGCCAAGACATGTATAACTTCATGTAGGTAAAACAAAGCGGCAACTTTCATCATCTTTCCGTAAGCATAGGCAATATAGAACATCGAGGTGAACACATGGTCATGCTTATCTATTGAAAGTAAAAAGAAACCTAGGTTGTCCTCCTAGTAGCCATGTTATTGTTTGAAGAGAAAAACAAAAGGTTGCACCTAGTTGAGGTTGAAGGCATACTTACAAGCATTTGTGTTTGGAAAAGAGAAGGTCCATGTAGATGTTACCATCCTTTGTAATTCTTCGTTGCCTTCTTCCGACATCTCCACGTATCGATGTGGCTTTTGCTTTTTTCTTGATTTATTAATGCTCCTAAACTTCTGAATTTGATCTTGTATGCTTAATGGAGTCATTGGTCACCCTTCTCTTCAATGTTGTCATCACCATCTCCTCTTTCTCGTTCTCATCATCTCCTTGCTGTCTCTTTTTCATGGATTTCCCCCTCTGTCCAGAACAGAACATATATCGAAATATAGCTCTATTGAAAAGTTTATGAAATTACCTTTCCAACGTGTGGTCATTCATCGAAAACGGAGTTCAAACAAGGGAGCTATGTCCGTTTTACTTCAGCGCTGCGTGCTGTCCAAAACTGATTTCAGGACGTGTTGCATTCGGTGATTCGGGCATAACAGCTTGTAGGAACCTCCGATTGTCTTGATTCTTGATTTGTTGGAATCGTAACTTCATCTGGCTTCTAAATATCCAAAAATATCCAGTGTTTTCCCTTCGAGACCATGCAGAATTTTGATGAGATTGGTGGCTTCTTGCGCATTGATCCGGAGACGTTAACGATCTTTATCATTCTATCTTCTAGAGTGTCATGTTGCACTTCCGTGTTGAAGATTCAGGGTCTCCCCCATACTTAGCATTTTGCTAGTCATGGAAGAACAAGACAAAGCACTTCTTAGCCATCCTTCAATTTCCATGTAGTGAGAGTCTTTATCTTGCCTGTAAGACGTTTTAAACGCACATTCTACCCCCAAGGTGACGGTTGGGAGTAGATAGAATTGCCAACAATCCAACAATGTCTCCTAAGATTCTTAACTTGTGGCATAATTAGTTTAATGAGGAATAAAAATCTAATGAGTGTATGTGGTGCAATGTGTGTATGCACATGATAGGAAAGCATATAAACAAAGACAATGTTTTCACCTAGTTCTAAACACCATGTTTACAACTAGGTTGCCGAATTTCTCCATAGCCATAAAGGTTTATATATGTAGGGTTAAAACACCATGTCTATCCCTAAATCAATAACTCTTATAGCACAAGAAAAATTAAGCGCATTGCAAAGCTTATAAACTAACCAAAGCAACATGAAAACATATGAAAAGCCAGCTAGGTTTATCGAACTTAACGATGATGGTCCGCAATCTTGTTTAAACACCACGTTTACACAAGATCACAAAAGGAAAACACCCATAGGTACCTATGAAGCATTAACATGGAAACTGAAGCATACATCATTAAGTATATAAAACAACCAAGCCAACTATGTGCAAAACATGTATACACAAAGAAATATCACATTGATAACAAAATGCAATGCATACAAATAAATATTATCATGAACATGACGGTGGTTCTAAAAAAGAAAACTGAACTTAGATTAATAACCACAAGTTGATCATCATAAGAAGGTGTCATTCTTTATTCTCTCTAAGAAAGTAGTAAAAAAAACTAAAGAAACGGGTTGCCTCCCGAAAAGCGCTTCATTTAAAGTCATAGAGCTGGACTTTCTCACATACCTTCTTTTCGTTACATAGCCATGGCCCTTCATGCAAGAAGAAAAGGTACCAATGCAGCTTTAATTTACTTCCCATGTTGTGCTTGATCACTTATAGAAGACTTGCCCAAAGCATCATTTTGTTTCATCATTATCTCCTTCTTTATCATCCTTCGGTGCTGCCTTCACTCCATGAATTTTTTTTAATGTCCAGAACAGAAAGTATAATCAAGCTCTACTCCATTTCATAGTGCACAAAATTTCCTTTCCAATGAGTCTTCATTTTCTCAAATCAGACTCTGGACAAGAGAGTTACGTCCGTTTTACTTCGGCGATGAAATCTGTCCTGAAATTTCAAAACGCGCAATGCTCAATGTTTTCTCCATAACTCCTTGCACGAGTCTTCAAACTTGTTGGTTCTTGATGCGTTGGAATGGTAATTTGATGGAGCTTCTGAATATCTCATTTTCTTCATTTGTACACCTCTGAACAAGCTCTCAAATTGATGAAGACAGCAGCATCCATCGCGGGATTCGGAGAGGTTGATGATTTATCTTGCAACTCTTTTAGGCATGACTTATTTTTTCATTATTCAAGCCTTGTCTACATGGTTAGTGAAAATCGGGCCTTTCCCGACATATGATTCTTTAAGGTCATTAGCTTGACCAAGCGCAAAGCATGATCGAGATTTACAAAACTTATTGTAAACATACGCGTCCATAATTAACACCACATGTGAATTGTAGCAACAAGTCAAGGTGTAAATAAAAGAAGCATATGTTTCATGCATAGCACTTAGCTCATCATTAGGCAAAGGTTGTTTAGGTGTGAGATTAATTGGATCAAAAATAAATGTTTCCTCTTTTTCATTCTCAAGAAAATCTGGCCTATCAACATGATCACTATTGGAACAAGGCATAGACATTAATCTATCATTCATACCATTGGTTGAGCATGAGTATTTTAATTTATCAACATCAATACCAATAATATCTTGAGATTTCAGCGCGTACCTTGGCCTTAGAGATTTTTAAACAAGAGTTATATTTGGTTCATCTAGCGGTGTTGAAGGCGAATCGATCTCAACAAGTGTAGTTGCCTCTTCATCACCATTTTGCAATTTCTTCAACTCATCATGTGAAACATGTAATCCTTCAACTATGTACGCATTCATCTCTTCTTTGAAGTCTTCTTTATCAACCAGATCTTCATCTTCAAAGACTTGGATGTTGCTTTCTTTATCTTCCATGTACCACATGTCGTCAAGATCGCTCATTGTTGATTCACTCTTTCCTTCATCCTTGAGTACTTCCATGTCTTGATTTGCTAGTGTGTAGGCTTCAATAGCACACAAGCTATCACCTTGTGGGGAGGGGCCTTCTTGGAGTACTTGATCTATGTCAACCCCTTCCCATTCATCTTCTAGCTTGAGTCCTATCTCCTCCCATTTATCCTTTGAGTCACTAGGCTCATCACGGTTGTACTCTTCTCTTCCTTCATCATAAATCTTTGAGTTGTCAAACCGGTCGATCCATCCTTCATCTCCTTCTTCTCTTTCTTCTTCAAACATATTTTGGATCGACTCTCCAGGTCATCTCTTGATCAAATATATCTTCAATTAGTTTGGCAACGTGTTGGCGTTCCTCCTTCCTTTGGTAGTTAATTAGTGGGGCGAAATCAACTTGAACCCAACCGGATTGAATGAACTCCGCCAATGGTCTAGCATTCCACATACTTCGGCCTACATTCATGTTAGTTTCAACATTTTTAACATCCGAAATGACTTCTCTTACCTTGGGAAGTGGATCTTCACTTTCTTTTATGGTCGGTTCATCTTCCTTGACCTTCGGTTCATCTTTTTCAGAAATTTCAGAAAGCACCTTGGGCTTGCTTTTGTCATTTTGCTCCTCTCGACAACATCTTTGCCAATCTCGTAGTGTTATTTGTCGATTGCTTATCCTTTGTAATATTTGTGAGGCTTCACTAATTGTTTTATCCATTATATCACCGCCTGCAAACATGCTTACAAAACGAGATGAGTTAGGGGTTAGTGAAAAATAAAAGGTATGCAACATCAAGTCACCGGAAAATCCCAAGTTCGGGCCTCGCTCAAGTAGTTCATTAAATCGGTCCCATGCTTCATCAATTCCTTCATCCTCTCCTTGCTTGAAATTGAGCACTTGCCTCCTTAAGTCTTGGACCTTGCTTATGGGAAAGAACTTCAAAAGAAATTTCTTCACTAGCTCATCCCAATTTCCTTTTGCTTCAACGGACGCAAGTGTGTACCATCTTCGCGCTTCATCTTCGAGAGAGAACGGAAAAAGATTCCACTTGAACCAAGCGACCGAACTCCTTTTTGTTGCACCGTGTTGCATATCATCATGAATTCCTTAATGTGTCTATATGGGTTGTCATCCTCCAATCCTCTAAATGGTTTTGTCGCCACTAACTTGATGATTCCGGGCTTCACTTCGTAGTGGGTTGTAGCAAGCATCAAATCCGATTTTTGTATCTCAATGTCTTCCATTGACGGCATTGCTAGCTCCCTTAGGGACATCTCTTCGTCTTCCAATGGTGAGGTGAACAAATCCATCTAGGCACAAGAAAAGTAGAAACAAAAACAAAAAAAGATTTTTTTTCTTTTTTTTTAGAAAATAAGGGTTAGGTGTTAGTAATCAACAAAATTAATACTAGATTAAACGTAGCAAGTCAAGCTTACTCCCCGTCAACGGCGCCGAAAAAAGGGGCTTGTTGACGGATAAAACTCGTATCCACCTACGATCCGCAAGCGTACGGACCTACACCTTTTTCACCACGGGATTCCCAAGGTTCTTGTCAATCCGCGGAGCAAGGGGATTACTAGCGCTTAACCAAGTACTAATCTAGTTGACTAAGGAAACCTTTAAAGAGAGTATTAATCTAAAAGTAAAGACAATCTAACCTAAGTTAATCTAAGTTAAGTTGATCAAACAAATCTAGGGTTAAACTAGATGGTAAAGGGGTGAACACAAGAGAGTGAGTAAGAAAGATAAGTGTTCCCTCCCTAGGATCTAGGATAACATGGTATGCATCTACTACACGAAAGCGGTAAACCAATCTACGGGGGTTGTGACCACGGTTTCGCCCTTTCCCTCCTCTCGTCTGTCACTACGCGAAGGTATTCGTGACTAGACCTATGATGGACACGGTATGTTGATGGAATCTATGGGAGTAGCGAATATCATACGCCCGAAAAACACGGTAGCCTACCTTAATCATCAAAGCATCATCAACATGAAAACAATAGATTGAAACCACGAATCAAGTAGCGATCACATAGCATGTATCCATCTAATCCTAGGGATGAACAGAGACATTACCCCATCATCTTACACGGATTGAAGCACATAGGGGTGATGGAGACTCCGGAGAACGTCGTCGATGAAGATGACGGCGATGGAGCTTGGGAACACCCCTAGGACAGCGGCTTGGAGTCCTCCTCTTGCTTCCTTCTCTCCGCCGGCGTTGATCCTTGTGACGAGCTCATCTAACTCTCTCCCTCATCTTGCGGCGGCGGTTTTCCGGTGAATGGCGTCGGTAGGATGATTTGTTTGATGTGGCGGCCAACGGCAGCGGAGACAATAAATAGACGAACACCTAGGGCAAAGGGGGGACCGAACCGACCCCGAATGGGGCCGGGCCGGTCGGCCCGGCCGGCCGGCCCAGGCCCATTTCGGCCCGGTTCGGCCCCGGTTTCCTCCCCGGTTGCTTCTCGCGTGATCCCTTATTTGTGTGCACTTGCATGTGGGCCTTTGACGTCGTTTCCTTCACGGTTAAGGCTTGAATCCTTTCTATGCAAGCTTCGCTGTTTTCTGGTTGAGTCCCTGAAGACTTGCATGTTGACGCTTCGGTCCTCGGGTCATTTGGAGTCATGTTCATCGCGTGTCTTGACTCTTGTCGGGCTTCATGATCTTCTTCCAAAGTGCTTGGTGAACTTATCCCAAAAGTCTCCTCTTTAGCATAGATTTCCTGCATAAACAACAAACTCCAAAATCGACATGCAAGTGTGAACTTGTTACATCATTAATATGCCTAGTGGCAGGTTAGTTGCAAATCATAATCGAAACCAATGTATAACAAGTACTCTAGGTTGATGGAAATTCACCGTCAACACTCACGAAGCCATTCAGCTTCAACTGTGGCAGTATCCAATGCTGTGAGTTCTGCTTCCATTGTTGACCTCGTTAAGATGGTCTGCTTGCAAGACTTCCATGAAACAGCGCCACCTCCAAGTGAGAAAACATATCCACTAGTGGCATAAATCTCATCAGCATCAGAGATCCAGTTGGCATCACAATACCCTTCAAGTACCCTAGGGTACCCGGTATAGTGAATTCCATAACTCATGGTTCCTTTTAGATAGCGTAATACTCTTTCAAGAGCTTGCCAATGATCCTCTCCTGGGTTTGAAACAGACCGACTCAATTTTCTCACAGCATAAGAGATATCAGGCCTCGTTGCGCTAGCAAAATACATAAGTGAACTAATTATTTGAGAATATCTCAATTGATCTCGTGCAATTCTCCGATTCTTTCTCAAAGAAACACTTGGGTCATAAGGAGTTGGAGCAGGTGAGCACTCGCTATAACCAAAGCAATTCAACACCTCTTCCACATAGTGGTTTTGCACAAGAGTAATCCCACCATTTCCTTCTTCTCTATGTAGCTTTATGTTAAGAATAACATCAGCCACTCCCAAGTCTTTCATCTCAAAATTTTAGACAGAAAATCTTTTACTTCTTTGATCACATTCTCATTGTTACCAAAGATTAGAATATCATCACCATATAAGCACAAAATCACACCTTCTCCACCACCAAACCGACAATATACACATTTATCAGCTTCATTCACAACAAAGCCTGCTGATGTTAGTGTTTTATCAAATTTCTCATGCCACTATTTAGGTGCTTGCTTTAGGCCATACAGAGATTTTAATAACTTGCACACATTTCCCTCTTGACCTTTTGCTATAAACCCATATGGCTGATCCATATAGATCTCTTCCTCAAGCTCTCTATTTAGGAAAGTTGTCTTATCCATTTGATGGACGAAAAGACCATATGAGGCAGCCAAGGATAGTAGCACTCGAATAGTCGTAAGACGGGCTACAGGTGAATAAGTATCAAAATAATCTTCCCCTTCTTTCTGGGTATAACCTTTTGCAACAAGCCTTGCTTTGTACTTCTCAATAGTACCATCAGGCGTGAGCTTCTTTTTGAACACCCATTTACATCCTACAGGTTTGCACCCATAAGGACGATCAAGCACCTCCCAAGTACCATTGGATATTATGGAATCCATCTCACATTGAACAGCTTCTTTCCATAAGTCTGCATCAGGAGAAGAATAAGCTTCTTCTATGGTTTTGGGGGTGTCATCCACAAGGTATATGATATAGTCAACGCCAAAGGATTTTGCAACCCCGCGCCTCTTGCTCTTTCGAGTGACTATACCATTGTCCTCCTCAAGAATATTCTCATGAGATTCATCAGCAACAATATTTCCAGGTTCAGGTGTCTCAAGTGATACAGAATCATGACTACAAGTGCTAGGTACATTTTTCATGGGAAATTCATCTTCAAAGAATGTAGCGTCTCTTGATTCCATGATTGTGCCTTCCACCATATCAGGCACTTTGTAATTAATAATTAAAAATTTATAGCCCACACTATGATTGGCATAGCCGAGAAAGACACAATCAACTGTTTTGGGACCAAGCTTTCGCTTTTTGTTGATTGGCACATTCACCTTTGCCAAACAGCCCCATGTCCGTAGCTATGAGAGATTTAATATCCTTTTCTCCCATTCATCGAATGGTGTGATTTCTTTGTTCTTCATGGGAACTCGGTTTAGAACATGACATGCTATCAATATTGCCTCACCCCACCATTCCTTAGATAGTCTCGTAGTGTCTAACATGGCGTTGACCAAATCTGTTAGAGTGCGGTTCTTTCTTTCGGCAATCCCATTGGACTGTGGGGAGTATGGCGGTGTTCTCTCATGAATTATACCGTGCTCCACACAGAACTTGGAAAAATTATTTGAGAAGTACTCTCCCCGCGGTCGGACAACAACCTTTTGATTTTTCTCTCAAGTTAATTTTCTACCTCGGCCTTATAGATTTTAAAGTAATGTAGTGCTTCATCCTTTGATTTTAACAAATATACGTAGCAAAATCTAGTGCAATCATCTATGAATGTCATGAAATATCTTTTGCCACCTTTAGCCAACTCACCATTCATCTCGCACAAATCGGAATGATTTAATTCTAGGGGTGCCAAGTTCCTCGCCGCAGCAGCCTTGTGAGGCTTGCGAGGTTGTTTCGATTCAACACACACATGGCACTTAGAAGTTTTACTAAATTAAATTTCGGGATTAAATTTAAACCAACTAAGTGAGACATGCAACCAAAATTAATATGACATAACCACAAATGCCAAACATTCACCTCATCATGATTATTAACATGGTTCACATACTTAACATTGTTCTCACATAACGACAAGCGGAACAAGCCTCCACTCTCATAGCCCTTCCCAATGAAAGTTCCAAACTTCGACAAGACACATTTATTTGACTCAAAAACAAGTTTATAACCATCACGGCAGAGTAAAGAGCCACTAATCAAGTTCTTCCTTATTGAGGGGACATGCTGCATGTTCTTCAGTTGCACGGTCTTTCCCGAAGTAAGCTTCAGATCGACCGTACCAACACCACAAACAGAAGCATGTGCTCCGCTTCCCATCAACAAGGAGACAGCCCACCTGACCTGGTAAGAAGAAAACAAGGATTTATCAGCACATACATGTATATTGGCTCCTGTATCAATCCACCAATCAAGTGAATTAAAAACTGAAAGAACTATATGGAGTGAATTACCATACCCTGAGGTTCCTCCTTCAGCCTCAACCATGTTTACTGATTTCTTCTGGTTTGTCTTCCACTTCGCATCTGGGCAATCTCTAGCAAAATGCCCAATCTTTCCACACGTGAAGAAGTTGCCTTTCTCCTTGTCCTTCTTCTTCTTCTTGAAAGAAGTAGTGTTCTTTGGTTTCACATCTTGCTGGTTTTTCTTCTTCTGTGGTTTAGGACGATTCTTTTGCACCACATGTGCACTAGAACCACCCTCTGCAACTTTCTTTCGCTTGACATCTTTTGCACTTGCCTTATCTTCCACATCAAGAGTACCAGTGAGTTGAGTGACATCAAACTCCCGTCTCTTGTGTTTCAGAGAGGTTGCAAATTCAGTCCAAGAAGGTGGCAGTTTCGCAATCATGCATCCAGCCACAAACTTGTCAGGGAGTTCACAACCATGCATCTCGAGATCTTTTACTAGCGCTTGTATCACATGAGCTTGTTCTACTACTGAACGGTCATCGACCATCCAATAGTCATGAAACTGCTCCATGATATACAACTCAGAGCCAGCATCAGAAACTCCATAGCGTTGTTCAAGTGCATCCCACATTTCTTTACCAAACTTCAGAGGTACATATGCATCAACTATGGTATCACCAAGCATGCTCAGTAGTCCTGCTCTGAACATCACATCAGCATCATGGAACACATTCTCCTCCTCAGGAGTATGCAGACCAACAGCTCTAGGTTCGACCACAAAAAGCAGTGCATGGAGGTCATCCATAATATGCACCTCTTGTAATTCGAGCCATCAAAAACATTGGGTTTAAACATGCTCGCAAAGCCAGTACTCGTAAAAGGCCTATCACATTTTTGGATTGTTGGAAATTTAGGCAAATTAACGAGAAAGTTAATCTAGGAAATTAAAAGTACAATCGTAACAGAGGCAAACGAGACAACGTTCATGACAAAAACTGATCTACCATAGTATGCAAATATGTAGATCATATAAACAGTAAGCAGTAGATTAAGATTATACCCAGCGGCATTCATGCCGGTGCTAGTCGACATAGCACTATGTCGTTGTAGTCATCCCGCTCGATGCAGTGCAGAGAGGTAGCAGTGCCGATCTTCTTTCCCGCAACTCCAGAATAGTACAGGAAGATGAACAGTATTCGTACCGAGAAAAATGAAGATGAGTAGTTGTGCTGAAGGCACTCCCCAAAAATGTGATTGTCGGTCTTCACCCGAGCAGGTGAACTCCAACTCCGACGAATGTCTAGGAGGCTCCTACTCTCCCAAGCTCCTGTGCGCGCAAGCCATGGGATGGGAATATTTCTTTGCAGTGTGTTGTATCTCGCAACCAGAGGATGACCAGACGGAGCCTTAAATAGGGTTTCTCGGGTAAGCCAACAGCCAGGAGGGGAAAGGGCATCGGCGGAGCAGATGCTAGGAGTTGAAGTGCTTCAGCACTTATGGCAACTCTTCGCATTAAAAAGAAAGTGGAAAACCTTTCCCTTTCGCACGCACGCACACCGCCACCTGCCTCGCCTCGCCACGCCCACGCCCACGGCCCGGCCGGCCCGGCCGGGCGGCGGCGCGCGCGTGTGTCACCTTGCCATCCCCTTCTCAACTTCTCAATAGACATGGTATAATGTACAACATATAAGTTGAGTCTTGTGCCACGTCAAATGTCATGCCGGTATTATTTGTTTTAAACCAAAGAGATGGATTTAAATGGGCCAAGCCCAATAATAATCCAACACCCACAATCTATGAGGGTTGTAACACATCACCCCCAACCTATGAAATGGATTTTTTACCCCTGAACTTTCTAAAATAGGACAAATCACCCCCTAAAGCAGTTTTGAAAAATCATAGTAAATTATAGAAAAATCATAAAACGGAAAATCCAATTGTGTTGGATTCTAAATGAGTACATCTACACAATGAACATATAATATGGTATATTTAGTACATTTTTTTAGTTATGGAGAAAAGCATAGATCTAAAGTTACAACAAAAAATGTATTAAAGAATTCCATATTATATGTTCACTGCGTAGAACTACTAATTTGAAGTCCAACACTATTTGATTTTTCATTTTATGATTTTTTGTGATTTATTATGAGTTTTCAAAACTACTTCATCGGGTGATTTATCCTGTTTTAGAAAGTTCAGGGGTAAAAAATCCATTTTCATAGATTGTGGGGTGATGTGTTCCAACCCTCATAGGTTGGGGGTGAAGTAGACTTTTTCCTACATGACCTCAATTGTAATCTATCATTTATATAGGGCAGTATAAGTTTCATTGTATAATCTCAACAATTTTGGGGATTGTTCCACCAAAATAAATGCTAATGAGATACAGTTTATCTATTCGAAAATATTGATGAATGAGTTTAATCTGGTTTAAGAAGCTTGACTTGGAGTAGGCGCGCATAATGGTCTTGCAACAAATTAGCTGGGTATTAGTGGCCATTTACAACATATAATAAGTTAATTGGAAATTATGTCAAAACTCCAATTCTCTCTTCATGAAAACGAGCTATATGTAGCATGACCACGATTTTTTTTCTCAAACTCCAAACAATATTTGTGGTTTTCGCAATTTCTCTATTCTTCACTTTATTAGCACTAGTGTGTCTATGTGACAACCCCACCCGAGATAATTCCGTACTATCACCTAAACCACTCCATTTGGTCATTAAGCGATAATAAAGAAGTATCCCGTTGAGTGTTGCCGGGTTTACACCCAGTAAATCACTTGACAACACAGAGAGGATCAAACGTATGCATTAAAACTCCCACGAAGGAGAGTCCAGAGTGCCTTACAAATTAACATCAATTCCCCTTAGGGTCCATTATTACAAACATAGTTCTTTGACATGAAAGTAAATGGTTCAGAGGTTATTGAAAACAGCGGAAGATAACTAAACGGTGCGATCACATCATAGGAGACCTGTCCATGATGCAATCATTCTTCGTCATCCACCCATTCCAGCTCCCAGCCGGGTGGAAATTCTCTGGGCCACACATCAGATGCATTACCTGGAACAACATTTATAAAGCAAGGCTGAGTATACTAATACTCAGCAAGACTTACCCGTCTAAAGAAAGACTTTACCTCTAGTCATGCAAGGCTTTTGGCTTGTAGGTTTGTTTGCCAAAAAGCTACTAAGTAGTGAATCCTTACTTTCACATTTTAGCTCAAGTTCTAGTAGAAGTAATCATTACTAGATAAGCAACTATTACAACCAAAGTTGTACAAACAATTAATCATAGTAACAATCTTCACAAAGTTCCATCATAAGGGATATCATGGCCAGTCGGGTAAGTAGTCTCAGATGACGGTGAGAGGCCGACAATCGATTGATTCATAACCTTACAAGGTGGACCTAAACACACGGGAGGTGTCCTCACTAAGAGTTCACCAACCAGGTGGTTCCCGTCATTCTTCGGTTTGGGGATAATATCTCACAGTCTTAAGTACAAGGTTTATCTGGGCTATGCCACTAAGGTCACCCAGCCTCACGCATGCACTCGGGTGGTGAGCCCGGGGCCGCAACCCTAAGAGTAGTGATAGTAAAACCCCGTACCGCCTCACTTAGGTACTAGGCTTATCGTACCCATTTCCGACAAGTGTTTAGTACTTACAAACACTTAACCAACGAAGCCATTGGACCGGAGCCCAAATCCCATGCTCTTACCACATGAGCAATCCATTTAGCCAATAAGGTGATTCCAAAAAGAAGATCCTATTCTCGCGAGTGACGAACATCACTCGACTTGTACCGGATCCTTAAAGCATAGCATCTAGCGACCTAATCTGCTAGTAAAAGATCATACGTACTTATGGATCATGCAACTAGGGTTTCATTTCAACTCCTGAACGTAAATGCACATAAGATAACAAGAAGTAAATTCAGAAGTTTAAAGAAACACATAGGTTAATGAATAAACAGGGGCTTGCCTTCGTCAGCACAAGCAGACACACCAACTTCCGGACTTTGGCCCGGGTCTTGCTCTACGGTTACGTAGTGCACGTCTCCTCCTGCTCCCTCGTCCTCGTCAGCCGGCACGAGCGTATAGCTACCGTCGGGGACTTCTACACGGGAATGCAATGTAGTGATTAGAAGTGCAATTATTTTAATTTAATTCAAAAACAGTACCAAACAGCTACAAAGAGTATAAGGTTGGTCATATTCACCTTAAGAAAAGTATTTAAACAACTCTCCTCTTAAAGATAATCAAAAAGCTTATTTAGCCTTCTCTTTAAGGTGATTGTGTGCACATCTATTAAAGAATATTTAATTTAATACAAACAGCAAGGAATTTACTTTTGTACCACCATTTTACTTTCCTAACTCATTTCCTTAACTTATGCACAAGAGAATGTATTTTTCCTATTTTCCCCTTTACTAGATTAATCTAGTTTACACTCTTTTACTCAACTAAACACATCTCAAACATGCCCAACAGTGCCCACTGGTCCTAATGACTAGGAACACTCCCTTGGACAGCAAGCAAATAGTTTTGCACCACTGAATTTAAATGCACAAAATAAAGGCATTTCTAACTAGCATATAGAGGATTAATGCATAATAAAATAAATATAACATAAATGAACCCAAACTTTCTCCTACACATGCTTTGGTCCAAAACAAGCCTAAAGAACCAATAAACACACCTATAGCCCTCATGGATCTTGCTATGCATATTTATGATTAAAACAAGCATAAATAAGGGAATAATATTTCTAACAGAGACAAAATCATGGTAAATTCACCAAGGATGCATTTTGATATAACATGACAATAGACAGAAGTTGGGCTCAAGAATAATTATATTTTGAGCTACAAAAATCAAATAGGCAGATTTATCAATATCACAAGATAATTTATATAAAACAATCCTTCAGTAACTTTGTGCAATTTTTAACACATAACCTAAACATGCTAGTTCCCACAACATATCCAAAATCCAGCTTAATATCATGTGTGGATTTCGCAGAAACACTGATCTAGGTATTTTACTTTTCAATTTTTCAAGCAAAAACTATAGCCCAAAAGTATATACATATTTGGAGAAAGTTGTAGTTCTTGTTACTCTGAGCACAACAAAATTGGGTTTTCTATTTTTGGATTTTTCTACAAATTGATATTGAATTTACAAGTCACTGGATCAAACCATAAAACTGGGAAGAATCTTTTAGCACTAGGCCCCTTGGAACTTTTAAAGCTTTCACAATTAGGCCCTTGGTTCCCCCCACTGGACCCGACGGCAGTGGCGTGCTCGCTGGCGGCGAGGTGGGGCACGGGGAGGTAAACAAGTGGCAGGGAAATGCAATTGGGCTCACCCGCGATCGATTGGTGGAGGAGGTTCGGCCGGGGAGGTCGCCGGCGAGCGGCGGCGGCGGCGGCGGCGCGAGCGGCGCGGCGCGGGGGCTCGGACGGCGGTGAAGAAAGGAGCGGTGCTCAACAATGTGTTACACCGGAAGCTTCCATGTGGCCTTGGGAAGATGCTAGGAAGGTCCTTGGACTCGGAGGATCGGTGGAGGGGCGAGCTCGGCAATGGCGGTCCGGCGGCGGCCGCGGAAGCTCGGGCTCCGGCGATCGTGCAGCTCGACTTGATCGACAAGCGACTCGGGAAGGTTTAGTGGTGCACAATGAAGAGCTCAGGGGTTTGTGGGGGTGAGAGCATCAACGGGGGGGGGAGGTTTGCACCGGGCGGCGCCAATGGAGCACGACGGGGCTCGGGTGGCGGTACGCGCGGGCGAAGGAGCGGCCACGGACGTGTATTTGTAGTCGCTGGAGGTCGGTTAGGAGGTCCTGGGGGCAACCACGTCGCCGGTGCACGCGCGGTGTGGGCAGCAACGCGCGGCGACGTGCGGCGGACCAGCGTCCCAATGGCGAGCGACGGTTGGCACACCGGCGAGTGGAATACAGCCACCTGGCACCGTCCAAGCGCCCACAGACGTCACGCATAGTAGCTCTCCGACGCGGTGCATGGACTGAGGGGTCCTCCGGTGCCTCGGTGTGCACGCTCGGCGTGCGTACGGCGGTTTGGCGTGGCGCGCGCATGACGTCGCGCTAGAGCGCGCTCTAGCGTCGCGAGGTGAAAAACAGTGTGCTGATGTCGTGTTCAAAATCGATTTTCTCTAGATTTCTAAACTAAAGTGCACCTTACAAGCTATAGCAAAGTTGAAGACCACACATTCCTCTACGACTTTTACAAAGGCTGATAGGGGTTTAGATCAATAGCTTTTGCACAAACTGTTTGCCAAAACCGGGATTTTCTTGGCGCGGGTGAATAGTAACACTCAGCGTTCAAATGCAAAATTCATCAAGTTTTACTCCAAATTTCAAATGCCACTCAACAGCAAAGTTGTGTGCCTTGACATTCTACACATTTTTCCCTTTGGGTGATTTTGAAGTGCTTAAGCAAAATTTTGAGGAACATGGCAAAGTACTCTCTACTCATATAGACAAGGTGATGACTTAGGGTTCTAGGGCTAGGGTTTTTGATCAAGTGTTGGTCCAAAGTGCTTAAGGTTGTAATTAGGGTCCAAAACACTCATTGTCACTTAAGTAAAAACACAGGGTGTTACAGTCTACTGATTGCATTTGTTGGGCTGACGTCCACTTTATTGTCTACGATCAGGGATGGCAACAAAGTCCGAGGAGGAACGCAGTGTGGAGCGCCAGAGATTGAAAGCGAAGCTGAAGAAATACACCAGGGATGCTTGCAAGGTGACCATGTGTACCATGACTGGTGTGAAACGGAGCCCTCATCTCTAATCCTATAGTTTGTGTTAAAAGTAAAAGGAATGGAATGTAATGGAATGAAGGCAAATGATTGGATTGATTGATGAGGGGGTGGACCACTGAATATATAAACAGGGAAAGGGTGTGTAAGCACCCCTTCGGGAGTGCCGCACCCCTTCGGGATGACCCTTCGACTAGGCGGTTGTAAGTTCCTAATTACATCACTAATGATTCCCCTAATTACATAGTTATGCTAATTGATCAGTAATCAATATTTCATAACACTCCCCCTTGATCAATTGCTTCTTGGGATCTTAATGTAATTCTTCTTCAATCATCTTTGGATATTGTCTTGTAAAACTCCTCCAAAAACCCTATGGGAAAAATCTTGAGGAGAAACCAATCTGTGTGTATATACCATTAAAACTCCTTGAAAACCCAGTGGGAAAATATAAGGAGAAAATGATATGGCATTTTAGATAATTGCTTCATTGATGACTTATATGAGAAAACCTTCAAAAGGAAAACTCATAAATAAGTTTAAAAATCAATAATGTTATGATCTGAGGATCATGTTTGAATAATCTTCTTTAAACCCCAATGGGAAAAATATGAGAAGGGATTCTATATCTTCCTAAAAACTCTTGTAGAGAAAACAAAAGATATGACATAGAATATGTCTTGAATACCAACCTTAAAACCTTAGTGGAAAAATTAGGTGATATGCAATATGTTCTTGTATTGATATTGCCTCATTAAAACCTTTTATGAGAAACCTTGTAGGGAAAACTCATATAAGAAAAAGAGTACAATATTCATAATCAGATGATTATGTGTAAGTTATATCCAAGGAATGTCTCCCTCTGCTTTTTGCAAATCTTTGAGTTGTCTCATACCTATTCCAAAAACATATTTCTAGAATAATATTGTTGGTAAGGACTTTGTGAATAAATCTGTAAGATTATCACATGATTTGGTATGCAAGATTTCTATCTCACTTTTCTTTTGTAATTGATGAGAATATCGCCTCTTGAACCTTGCAAAATTTTAAGTTGTCCCTCACCACTTACCACGAATACCATTCTACGATGTAGTGGTGGATAAGCACATTAGTTAGTGCCTTTTGTAAGATATTTATTCTCTCATTTTGTAAAAATGAGGATAAACATTTTGATCAATACAAGATGCATTATCATTTATGGATAATGCTAGTGATTACATGGAATCACATTTTATCATCCATTAAAATCAAGCATATGAATATGATGCTTCAGAATGATATATAAAAGTTTATGTTGTGGAGTCCATTATGATGGCTACCATGAAAACTTTATTATTTGCATCAGTCTATGATCTAGCAATATACATGGGGATCAGTTAGCCAGTATCTTCATATCCTACTTGATCAAGTCTCAAAATATTAATCAAGACTTTTAGTACCATTTGATATCTATGGATATCATTTTTTACTACCACAGCATGGTGCTGTTGGAGTTGAATTATAGCAAGGTATCTACTACTACAATATTAAGCATGTTGTAATTTGCATGATACACAAGCACTTTTTTGGACTAAAATTTATCATCCCAGGGTCTAAATGGATATTGATCCATCTTTAGGGATTGAATGACCATGAGTATTTATGTCCAATATTATTTGAATATTGGTACACATTATCAATCTAATATTGATAAACTGATATATATATGTGTGTGTGTGTGTGTGTGTGTGTGTGTATATATATGTATATATATGTATATATATATATATATATATATATATATATATATGCACAAGTTGTAAACTTAAGCATAGTTTGGTTTTACCAAAATTTCCATCTCAAATTCCATCATGAAATGATTGCTTGTTGTTTATGTGTGTTAAAGATGATGATGGAAAAGCCAAGTTGAATTTATTTATGAACACACATGCAACCATAGTGATTGGAGTAATCCTTCTATGGCAGATACTCACTTAGTCAGTTGTACCACAATCAACTTGACTATTTCAAGTTATGGAGTGACTTGAATGATACACAATATATGTTGCGATTTATAGTTAGATATAGAATATGGAATAAGTCAAAGACTTGTATATCCAAATCTATGAAAGTTATTTGATATGCCAATGGTTAAAGTATAGGAACATAATTTTCACACATACCACAAGGGTATCTTGCTTGGTCTCTGCGTGAAACCATTGCTACAATATCTCATTATATCACCACCTTGCTTTCATAATTGAATTTGTGAGAAGATAGTATTACTGTGGTAAATACCTCTTACTAGTGAATGAGATAAATTCTCCATAATTGCCACCTTTTATTTGACCCAATTTGAGTGTTGATACACTCTGCCTAGGACTTTTGTTTGGATCCAGTTTAAGGTGTATAGCAATTTTGAGGAGTATATGTCGACATTTTCTAGACTTTGTATAATTGATTCAATAGAACCAATATAGCATGTGAAATATGAATACTTTAGAACTCTTATCTCATTTCCCAAGAAGATAGAGTTTGGATGTTCCAATGATGCCCCGGTGCCTAAATTTATGTGCACATGTACTGGGCTTTAGAATGTTAAACATTCATAGGCTTTGGATTTTCAATTATCCATAAAGTGTCTAACAACATGTATGATGTTGATTTGCATTTACTATACTGAGGATGTCTCCCCCTATTTTTGCGGATGCTTATTAACAAGTTATGTTCCTAGTGACCATACTTCTCCCCCCCCTATTATTTTAATTTGGGAGTTGAGTGATCTTGTTAGATATCCACTCTTTTCTAGCACATTAAATTGTAGGGATTGAATAAGATGACACTTTTGATATGTAAATGCATTTGGCAGAATATTTGTGATATGCTACAAATATATAAGATGTTTTGAACTGATAGTTCAAATATTCTTTTGTATGTACGTGAATGTGAGGATTGAATGTGATTGGTAACATTCATTTTGTATTCCTGGCATTCTGTGACGACCCAAGTTTTCAGTCGGGTTATTTAACCCTAACGATCCGGTCAACCGAGTTGACTTTGGTCAAACGACGGTCAACCTGGGCCATCACCTCAAAAACATCACTGACAATCCCCAATGACACCCCTTTGTCAAATAGTGGTCAAGGTTTGGTCAAAACCCTAGTCAAACCCCTTGAACACCCTTTGACCCTCTTATGTCACCTAGAACTTTTGCCGCGTTCTCCAAATTTCACCTAAACACTTCAAATTCTCCAAATGTAAAAGTTGTGTATTTTGTCGAGGGGCACAAGTTTCATGTTGAGTGGCATTCGAGATTTAGAGTGGAAATGCGTGAAAAAGCTTGGTCAACGTTTGTAGTTACTATTCACCGGTGTCCAGAAAACAGCAACCTTGGCATGCAATTTGTACAAAAATGGTGGAGAAAAGGACCCTACGCCCTTTGTAAAAGTTGTAGAGGATCAAAAGATCTACAACTTTCCTATTAATCGTTTGGTCCACTTCTGTTTCGAAATCTCGAGTAATTTTGGCCGGCCGCGCCGCCCCCAAGCCCCGAGGGCCACATTGCAGGGTCCCAGGTATTTCTAGGGGGCTGGGCGCAAATTAAGGGCATATCTGTGAATAGTTCAATCTTTCCAGGGGCCTCTTCGCAAAATGATTCTTTACCCTTTGAGTGTTTTGGCTGCAACTTGTAAATTCAATATAAAATCAAAGAAAAATCCAAAAATTGCAAATCCAATTTTGTTGTGCTCTGTGTAACCAAATCTACAACTTTCCCAAAACATGTATATACTTTTGAGTTTTAGTTTTTACTTGAAAATTTAAATGTGAAATCCCTAGATCTGTGATTCTGCAAAATCCATACATGTTCTTGAGCTGGATTTTGGATATGTTGTGGGAACTAGCATGTTTAGGTTCTGTGCCCAAATTTGCACAAATTTACTGAAAGAAACATTTTATATAAATTACCTTGTGATATTGATAAATCTTCCTAGATGATTTTTGTAGCTCAAAATATAATTATTCTTGAGCCCAACTTCTGGCTATTGTCATGCTATACCAAAACACATCCTTGGTGAATTTACCATGATTGTATCTATGCTAGAAATATTATTTCCTAATTCATGCTTCTTTTTAGTCATAAATTCTTAGATCAAGATCTAGAATAGATCCAGGAGTGTTTGTTGGTTCTTTAAGCTTGTTTTGGACCAAAGCATGTGTAGGACAACGTTTGGGTTCATTTCTGTTATATTTATTTTTGTATGCATTAATCCCTTATATGCTAGCTAGAAATGCCTTTATTTTGTGCATTTAAATTCAGTGGTGCAAAAACTAGTTGCTTGTTGTCCAAGGGAGTGTTCCTGGTCATTAGGGCCAGTGGGCACTGTTGGGCAAGTTTGTGATGTGTTAGTTCATTAAAAGGTTGCAAACTAGATTAATCTAGTAAAGGAAAAATAGGAAAAATACATCCATTGTGCATAAGTTAAATAAATAAGTTAGGAAAGTAAAATTGTGGTACAAAAGTAAAATTTCTTGCTATTTGTAATTAAATAAAAGATTCTTTATAGATGTGTACACAATCACCATCATGAAAGTGTTGAATAGTCCTTTTGTGTTTACTTAAATGAGTAATTGTTTAAATACTTTTCTTAAGGTGAATATGACCAACCTCATACTCCTTGTGGCTGTTTGGTACGGTTTTGAATTAAATTAAAATAATTGCACTCATAATCACTGCATTGCATTCCCAGTGTAGAAGTCCCCGACGGTTGCTATACGCTTGTGGCGGCTGACGAGGACGAGGGAGCAGGAGGAGACGTGCACTACGTGACCGTAGAGCAAGACCCGGACTAAAGTCCAAAAGTGTGTGGGTCCGCTTGTGCTGACGAAGGCAAGCCCCGGTTTAATCATTAACCCATGTGTTTACTTTCAATCTTCTGAATCTATCATTGTTATCTTATGTGCATTTACGTTCAGGAATTGATTGAAACCCTAGTTGCATGACCCTTAAGTACCAATGATCTTTTACTAGCATGTTAGGTCGCTAGTTGCTATGCTTTAAGGATCCGGTACAAGTCAAGTGATGTTCATCTCTCGCGAGAATAGGATCTCCTCTTGGAATCACCTTATTGGTTACATGGATTGCTCATGTGGTAAGAGCATGGGATTTGGGCTCCGGTCCAATGGCTTCGTTGGTTAAGTGTTTGAAAGTACTAAACACTTGTCGGAAATGGGTACGATAAGCCTAGTACCTAAATGAGGCAGTACGGGGTTTTACTATCACTACTCTTAGGGGTGCGACCCCGGGCTCGCCACCCGAGTGCATGCGTGAGGCTGGGTGACCTTGGTGGCGTAGCCCAGATAAACCTTGTACTTAAGACTGTGAGCTATTATCCCCAAACCGAAGAATGATGGCAACCACCTGGTTGGTGAACTCTTGGTGAGGACACCTCCAGTGTGTTTAGGTCCACCTTGCAAGGTTTTGAATCAATCGATTGTCGGCCTCTCACCGTCATCTAAGACTACTTACCCGACTGGCCATGATATCCCCTTTATGATGGAACTTTGTGAAGATTATTACTTTGATTAATTGTTTGTACAACTTTGGTTGCAATAGTTGTTTATCTAGTAATGATTACTCTACTAGCACTTGAGCTAAAATGTGAAAGTAAGGATTCACTACTTAGTAGCTTTTTGGCAAACAAACCCACAAACCAAATGCCTTGCATAACTAGAGGTAAAGTCTTTCTTTTAGACGGGTAAGTCTTGCTGAGTATTAGTATACTCAGCCTTGCTTTATGAATGTTGTTTCTAGGTAATGCATGTGATGTGTGGCCCGGAGAACTTCCACCCGGCTGGGAGCTGCAATGGGTGGATGACGAAGAGTGATTGCATCATGGACAGGCCTCCTATGATGTGATCGTACCGTTTAGTTATCTTCCACTGTTTTCAATAAACTCTGAACCAATTAATTTCATGTCAAGGAACTATGTTTGTAATAATGAACCCTACGGGGATGTGATGGTTAATTTGTAAGGCAATCTGGACTCTCCTTCCTGGGAGTTTTAATGCATACGTTCGATCCTCTCTGTGATGTCAAGTGATTTACCGGGTGTTAACCCGGCAACACTCAACAAAATACTTCTTTATTATTGCTTCATGACCAAATGGTGTGGTTTAGGCGATAGTACAAAATTATCTCAGGTGGGGTTGTCACAGTTGGTATCAGAGCATCCGTATGCACCGGAGTGATTAGATTAATACTAATCACATGATTTACAATAAAACTTGCCGAGATTAATTGGATTTCGAAAATCCATTGGATCGTTAAGGAATGATCTAGATCGAGAGGCCCTAGAGGGAAATTTTGGGTTCTTTAAGGTGGCTTAAGAATCTATGGTTTATTTTGCTAACTTCCAGCACCTTACTTTATGTCAGACTTTCTTTCTTGTACTACCAAACTAGATGAGCCATGTGTTTCATACGTGTGTTGTTCCGCATCACGACAATTGCGAGGGTTGATGGAGTGATCCATTCCACGGATCCCATCTTCGCGTCTAGATATGAGTTGTGGTGTCACCACGTGTCTCATACGTGTGCATTCCGCATGTCGATCATGCGAGGCAAGGATACACTCCATTCAAACGGAGGGTGTCCGAGGTTGGACGTTGTCCATGCAGCGGCTTGACACATGGATACCGTTTCTATAGTGAACGGTAATGGATGTGGACACTTTCGTGACGTGCTGGCACGAAAGGTTCGTTTTCTGTAGGTACACTAACAACGTTCGTAAGTCGTTAAGTGCGAATCAGTAGCTCCGACTAGTTATTATAAGGAGAGCCGATTATAAGCTTGCCACCGGCACTAACTACGTCTTTTGGATCTAGTTGATTAAGGTTGTTTAAGGCGTGTGCATGCATAATTAAAACCTTGTTGAACCTAAAATTGGTCCCTGGTTGCTTGAATAATTTTTCTAAGTAATTTGGTTGATCTTAGAGAAGGTTTTCTTCTCTTTTGAGTTTAGGAAAATTCTGGCAGATTCTGTCTCTGTCATTTCTTAATTTTTGTAGCCAAATATATAAGGAATCTGACTAGACATCCTTTAGGAAAGTTGTTTCTTATCCAGTTGAGCATCCACTGTGAATTTTTCAGGATTTTACGAATTTTATACAGAGAGTTATGCTCAGTTTAGTGAGTCTCTGTCCTGCTGTTTTCAGGGTGACCCTTCTCTGAAAATGGAATTTTTCGAGCATGTTCCAATTCAATCTAGAGCTACCTTTGAACACCAAAAGTGTGCATAGTTATGTCATGGAGTTTCTTGCAAAATTTGGGAATTTTTGGGACCTTGGTGTTTGAGTTGGGAATTTTTGTTCCCCACTGCCAGAATAAGACCCCCATATCAAATTTTTCCACACGTGATAAACTTAACTTTTGATTCCAGGTTGGATATCAAGTTGCTCCAAACCTTTGCATTGGTATGCACGTTGGAGTCATGAATCCTTGTAGTCTTGGGCTGAGCGCACCACATTCGTAGTTCTAGAATATTGCGTTGCCTGAGTCGAACTTTTGTTCCAATTGAGTTTTTCGTCGTACATGTTCTGCTTGTGAGAACAAGCTTATGAATATGTATTTAATCGAAGCTCAATTCTTTCAGATGTTGGAACCGACATGCAGCTCCCCGGTTGGTTTTGGTGTGTCGAGTAGTGGTAGCGACGTACCACCACTACCACCCAGGACGATGGTAGAGGCATTCGTAGCTGCTCAAAAGGGAATGTTGTGACAAATCCTTCAGACGCAGCAGCAGCTCGTCCAGATGTTGCAGCAGCAACCTCCCCTTGGTACCAATCCTGATGGACCAAATTTGGTCGCTCAGACCATGAACTCCACCGGAAAGGATCCAGCGAAACCTAAACCCTCTAGGTCCTGCTCACCCCGAGTACCTACTCAGGGTGATATAGACACCATTGCTGGTGCAATCGAGATGTTGGAAGAACAAAATTCAGTGCTAAGCCATATCGTGGACAATATCCTCCAAGATCGTTATCAAGGGTTATCTCAAACTAGTTTAACTGATAGTCTCTCCCAGGCATTATTTACGTCCGTGGTTGAGCAGGCCCGCTTATGCAATTTGTTGGCGGATCATATGAAGAAGAGTCAACTCAATACCTCTGATTCTCTACTACCACCATCGAAGCTACCAATGGACCTTACAAAGGAAGAAGGGAAGAGCCGGAACCGCAAGCGAGCATTTCCCGAAATGGATTTGAGTGAGTGGGGAATTACCTGCAAGGAATTTTGTCCTCGCAAGGGCAAACAAAGGGACGACAACGGCAAAAAGCCATGTCAACAAGCTTCGAAGGCTAAGGAACTCCCGCCCCGCATCTGCTGCAATTTTAGACAACCCGGGCATTACGCCAAGAAATGCCCGAACCCTAGGCTGGACAAGCCCCATCCACAGAGGCAAGACTCCAAAGCAAGTAAGAGTCATCATAACAAGAAGCCGAATATTCAAGTGAAGCAAGGTCAGCGTAACTTCATGAGTATTGTTTCTACTCGAGAACACCTCTCTCTATGACTTGCCGTCAATTGTTGTTTGTGAACAACCCCCTTGGACTTTTGATGGTAATATTTGTGCCTCTTGATGCCCTAAGCTACCCTTTCTAGCAACATCCTTATCTCAATCATGTTCGATCATGAAATCTTGAAACGTCTCCATCTTGATCTTGCTCACAAATTTATGAACGTATAAAACATGAATAGAAAGAGTTAAATTCTGTTTGTATACCTTGAGCATCATCAGGTCATGTAGGTTGCACCCTTAATTTAATAAATTCATGAGCTTGGAAATGCATTGCATGGCATGTGCATTTGGGAACCTTGGATGAACTAACATGCATACGCATTGAAGTGTTTAACCTTCCCCCTCTATCCTTCTTATGGCCGATGAGATTGTTGTTCCATGACCAAAGGTGCCGCGACGGAACCTAGTGCATCATGTGTGTTGCAGCCATGTGATTACCACTAGGGGCGCGTTAGGTATCTTGGTTGGGGACCATGCAACTCACCACAAATCCATGTTCTTCACTCTATGTTATCTCCCTTATTGCCAGCTAACTGCATGGGTAAACAAGTCATGCTAACAAGCAACACGAGCATCATATCCCATGAACATGTGCATTCCTCAGTATGCATCATGGCAAGTGCACCATATGTTCATATGCACAAGCATCGTGTGTTCATCTGCATGTGCATCACACTCTATGCACCACAACATGAGCATTAAAGTGTGTATCACCCCATTGTTGCACAAAGTATCCCCTCTTCATCGACATTCAATCATAGGTCTCATTGGTGCATAGCTCATTCAATTTAAAATGGTTCATGTGAGCAAATATCTTCTGAAATTGAGGTATCTACCCATCTCCTCGAGTCATTCTCATTACTATCCATAAACAACTCTGTGCAACCACTCCTTATGACATTGCCATCCTTTATTGTTTTTATGGACAACTAACCTTGCACTTTTGACAATGGAACCCTTTGATCCATCCTTACACACTTGTTGCCTTTCGAAAATGAATTCAGAAATCTTAGTAAACAATTTTGGCAAAAAATTGTTTAATAGCCTTCCTTCTTCGTAGAGATCTCTTTCGGTAATCACCTTTGTCAACTTGGTCTCTTTCCGTTCATCTCAAAGCTCTCCTAGATTCACATCAATTGACCGGCAAAGTTGAAGTAGTAGGATCAGAGTTTTCTTGAGAAATCACGGTCAGATCTTTAGACCGTTGGACCCCATTCTTTTCAGTGCCACGATGGTACGACGCCGTAGTGTCGCCCTGCCATCTCTTTTCCTACGGCCACGATCACGTCGTCGAGACCTCACGGGTTGACCATTATTGAGCCCCGTGTGGCCACCATCGGATCGCTCCGCTAGTTCCTACCTCAGTCGATTAGGATGACCGTTGCGTTTCCGTTGAGGTATAAAAGGGAAACCCTTCCGCGGTGTTCCCATTGCCAAGTCTCGCCTGCTTTCGAGTTCGACAGTGCCGCCGCTTTCATTTTCCTCTCCGGCTAGCTTTTGGCCAACCCGCCACTAGCCCATCTCCGTTGTTGCTTCGCCCACTCACCGAGCAAGCTGATCGCCGTCTTCATCGACAACCTCCAGAGGAAGCTCGAGGAAGACCGAGAGAAGAACCCCAGCTCCGGCATCGACCATGGCTCAATTCGTAGAGATGTTCGAGTCCCTCCGTTGGACGCTTGCAGTGATGTAACTCCATCGTCAGCGGAGTTTGTCTTCTTTTAGTTTTCCATGTACATATTCATCGCCCGCTCCCTCATGAACTACGTTGAGGCAGTGAGGAGAACACCATGTATCTTTTGCCCTATCTAAATTCTCGCTACCTAGAAATATAGGCGAGTATGTCTTCCATCTTGTAACCCTTATCTTGTTAGAAAGTGTTGCTCTAATCTTGTGGTCGAATCTCGGGACGAGATTCTGCTTAAGAGGGGTAGGCTGTGACGCACCAGGTTTTCAGCCGGGTTATTTAACCCTAACGATCCAGTCAACCGAGTTGACTTTGGTCAAACGACGATCAACCTGGGCCATCACCTCGAAAACATCACCGACAATCCCCAATGACACCCCTTGGTCAAATAGTGGTCAAGGTTTGGTCAAAACCCTAGTCAAACCCCTTGAACACCCTTTGACCCTCTTATGTCGCCCGGAACTTTTGCCGCGTTCTCCAAATTTCACCTAAACACTTCAAATTCTCCCAATGTAAAAGTTGTGTATTTTGTCGAGGGACACAAGTTTCATGTTGAGTGGCATTTGAGATTTGGAGTGGAAATGCGTGAAAAAGCTTGGTCAACACTTGTAGTTACTATTCACCGGTGTCCAAAAAATAGCAACCGTGGCATGCAATTTGTGCAAAAACGGTGGAGAAAAGGACCCTACGCCCTTTGTAAAAGTTGTAGAGGATCAAGAGATCGACAACTTTCCTATTAATCATTTGGTCCACTTCTGTTTTGAAATCTCGAGTAATTAGCAGTCAAACAGGGATAGTTGAGTTGCAACCAGCCAAGCCGCGCCACGCGTGTGACGTTGCGCGCGACGCCGCCACGGCCCGCGCGCACGCCGAGGCTCGGGACGGACCGCCGGCACTGTGGCAGCGTAGGGGTGATGCGCACCAAACCTAGGCCGGTGCCACGCGTCCCACTCCCACCCGTCGGCCGGCCGCACCACCATTCTCCATTGGTCACGGCTCTGCCGCACGTCGCCGCCCCCATCTTGCTGTACTTGCCATGCCGTGGCCCTGTCGACGATTGGACCACTGTGTTACCGCCTTTGCAACTTGCCCCGCACCTATTTAAGGCTCTCTCCTCCATCAATCGCGGGCGAGACACTAGACGCGCCGCCTCCGCGCCATGGTTAACACGCACGGCGAGCTCCATCTTCCGGTCCTTGTCGTTGCCAACCAAAGCTGCTACTACCTCCCCTAGGACCCGTTGGATCTTACACACTCGCTTGTTGCTTAGGCTTGACGGCAGGCTCGCCGGAGTAACCATCCCCGCGGCCGCCGCCGCTGGCTTACGCCGTGCCCGCCCGCCGGTCTTCTCCCCGCCGCAAGTAAGCACCCAAAGCAAGCACCCGTGGACCCTAGACCCTGCCCAGGCACTCCCCCGGCCAACCCCGCCGCCGACCTCGCCGAATTTTGGCCGGCCGCGCCGCCCCCAAGCCCCGAGGGCCACATTGCAAGGTCCCAGGTATTTCTAGGGGGCTGGGCGCAAATTAAGGGCATATCTGTGAACAGTTCAATCTTTCCAGGGGCCTCTTCGCAAAATGATTCTTTACCCTTTGAGTGTTTTGGCTGCAACTTGTAAATTCAATATAAAATCAAAGAAAAATCCAAAAATTCGAAATCCAATTTTGTTGTGCTCTGTGTAACCAAAACTACAACTTTCCCGAAACATGTATATACTTTTGAGTTTTAGTTTTTTCTTGAAAAATTGAAATGTGAAATCCCTAGATCTGTGATTCTGCAAAATCCATACATGTTCTTGAGCTGGATTTGGATATGTTGTGGGAACTAGCATGTTTAGGTCCTGTGCCCAAATTTGCACAAAGTTACTGAAAGAATCGTTTTATATAAATTATCTTGTGATATTGATAAATCTTCCTAGATGATTTTTGTAGCTCAAAATATAATTATTCTTTAGCCTAACTTCTGGCTATTGTAATGTTATACCAAAACGCATCCTTGGTGAATTTACCATGATTTTATCTCTACTAGAAATATTATATCCTAATTTATGCTTGTTTTTAGTAATAAATTATTAGATCAAGATCTAGAATAGATCCAGGAGTGTTTGATGGTTCTTTAAGCTTGTTTTGGACCAAAGCATATGTAGGAGAAAGTTTGGGTTCATTTCTGTTATATTTATTTTTGTATGCATTAATCCCTTATATGGTAGCTAGAAATGCCTTTATTTTGTGTATTTAAATTCAGTGGTGCAAAAACTAGTTGCTTGTTGTCCAAGAGAGTGTTCCTGGTCATTAGGGCCAGTGGGCACTGTTGGGCAAGTTTGTGATGTGTTAGTTGATTAAAAGGTTGCAAACTAGATTAATCTAGTAAAGGAAAAATAGGAAAAATACATCCTTTGTGCATAAGTTAAATAAATAAGTTAGGAAAGTAAAATTGTGGTACAAAAGTAAAATTCCTTGCTGTTTGTAATTAAATAAAAGATTCTTTATAGATGTGTACACAATCACCATCATGAAAGTGTTTAATAGTCCTTTTGTGTTTACTTAAATGAGTAATTGTTTAAATACTTTTCTTAAGGTGAATATGACCAACCTCATACTCCTTGTGGCTGTTTGGTACTGTTTTGAATTAAATTAAAATAATTGCACTCCTAATCACTGCCTTGCATTCCCCGTGTAGAAGTCCCGACGGTAGCTATACGCTTGTGCCGGCTGACGAGGACGAGGGATCAGGAGGAGACGTGCACTAGTGACCGTAGAGCAAGACCCGGACCAAAGTCCGGAAGTGTGTGGGTCTGCTTGTGCTGACGAAGGCAAGCCCCGGTTTAATCAATAACCCATGTGTTTACTTTCAATTTTCTGAATCTATCATTGTTATCTTATGTGTATTTACGTTCAGGAGTTAATTGAAACCCTAGTTGCATGACCCTTAAGTACCAATGATCTTTTACTAGCATGTTAGGTCGCTAGTTGCTATGCTTTAAGGATCCGATACAAGTCGAGTGATGTTCGTCACTCGCGAGAATAGGATCTCCTTTTGGAATCACCTTATTGGTTAAATGGATTGCTCATGTGGTAAGAGCATGGGATTTGGGCTCCGGTCCAATAGCTTCGTTGGTTAAGTTTTTGAAAGTACTAAACACTTGTCGGAAATGGGTACGATAAGCCTAGTACCTAAATGAGGCGGTACAGGGTTTTACTATCACTACTCTTAGGGTTGCGGCCCCGGGCTCGCCACCCGAGTGCATGCGTGAGGCTGGGTGACCTTGGTGGCGTAGCCCAGATAAACCTTGTACTTAAGACTGTGAGCTATTATCCCAAACCAAAGAATGACGGGAACCGCCTGGTTGGTGAACTCTTGGTGAGGACACCTCCCGTGTGTTTATGTCCACCTTGCAAGGTTTTGAATCAATCGATTGTCGGCCTCTCACCGTCATCTGAGACTACTTACCCGACTGGCCATGATATCCCCTTTATGATGGAACTTTGTGAAGATTATTACTTTGATTAATTGTTTGTACAACTTTGGTTGCAATAGTTGCTTATCTAGTAATGATTATTTCTACTAGAACTTGAGCTAAAATGTGAAAGTAAGGAATCTCTACGTAGTAGCTTTTTGGCAAACAAACCCACAAGCCAAAAGCCTTGCATGACTAGAGGTAAAGTCTTTCTTTTAGACGGGTAAGTCTTGCTGAGTATTAGTATACTCAGCCTTGCTTTATGAATGTTGTTTCCAGGTAATGCATGTGATGTGTGGCCCGGAGAACTTCCACCGGCCGGGAGGCCGGAATGGGTGGATGACAAAGAGTGATTGCATCATGGACAGGCCTCCTATGATGTGATCGTACTGGTTAGTTATCTTCTGCTGTTTTCAATAAACTCTGAACCAATTACTTTCATGTCAAAGAACTATGTTTGTAATAATGAACCCTACGGGGATGTGATGGTTAATTTGTAAGGCAATCTGGACTCTCCTTCGTGGGAGTTTTAATGCATACGTTCGATCCTCTCTGTGATGTCAAGTGATTTACCGAGTGTTAACTCGGCAACACTCAACGGGATACTTCTTTATTATCGCTTAATGACCAAATGGAGTGGTTTAGGCGATAGTACGGAATTATCTCGGGTGGGGTTGTCACACATTCTATATGTGGTATTAATTAATCTCCCCCTAATGCCTGGAATTATCCTCAAGGTGTGATCAACATACGGGCTTTTTGTGTAAATTCCCATATAGACCTAAGGTATTATATATATGACGGATAATACCTTTAATTTTATGTAGGTCCCTAATGCCCATGATGTATGTTGTTCGGTGGTGATATCGGTATGTGCAAGACATAATCGACACGCGGATGGGAAATATTTGGCTGTGGCCAAGCTTTCACGTACTAACTGCAACAGAGGGAATCGTATGATTGCATCTTAATGAATGTAAAATATATGGTGTTTGAATCCACATATTACCAACTTCATGTTGATATATTGAGTTCTATTTTGGTGGTCATACAAATAATTTATCTCAATAAGAGATTCAATTAAGCCATAATTGATATGAACAAGTGATATAGTTCTCAAAACCAAATATTCTATATGAATGGATGTGACCCTACGTCCAGGACAATTTTGCTCAAAGTTGAAAACTAGAAAAATTAATTTGGTAATTTGCTATGCCTTATGATCAGTAAGGGACACAAATGGAACTATTCATAAATGACTTTATGGGCACTTGATAGTGCTTAGATAATCCATAAATGGCTGAATATGCCAACTTATCTTGAATGCATTCAAGAATTTGTGTAACTTATTGTTTAGAATTTTAAGGTAAGAGGGCCTTAAAATTAATTCTCAAGTAATACATGTGGTGCACAAAATATGAGGATTTTGAGCATGTATGTTATGACCAATAGAATTGATAATAATTTTTCTTATCATTCATGAGTTAGAATGACCAAGGCTATCATGCTAATTCTTGATATAATCAAGATTGAAAAATTATTTGATACGCAACATGTCATACGGGATTTATGTATGCACATATAACATATCCCAGATAGTATGAAAGGAATTGTATGAATATTGAATTTTCGTGTCCATTTTACCAAGTTGAGTGCTGATTTTTCATCATTATCCTTGGTAATGGGTTTCAGTACGAAACCATATAGAAATGGATGTCACAAAATTGAGGGTATTTGTAGAATACATGAGTACATCTATAATAAATAATTGAATACCCGTGAGGAGAGTAAATTTCTCATAATTGTGATAGCGGTGATCCACTAAATGGAATTCCTTTTCTTTCTGGGTGTATCCCGAGTAAATACCATGTATGAAGTACATGATATTGATGATGGACAATATACTACACTTGTAGTATGATATTGAACTAATGATAATTTCATGAATTTATATGGAAACATATAGAGGTCTAATTTATTAATTTATTGAAGTGCGCTTCAAATTGATCTCCTTGAATTTGCTTTCCTCCAATGATGTGGAAGTATTTGCTTGAACCAAATATCTGATTTGGAAATCATGTGTACATGAATGTACAACCACATTTTAGACAAACATGAGTTTTGTCATTATGGTCACTTTTAAGGAAAATGACATTTTATGCATGGGATCCATTATGTTGTAAATTGAATGAACAAAAAGTTCTATTCTTTGTTGATAACTCTATGAGGAGTTCAAAGAAATAAATGGATCTTGTTCGGGTAATCAGATTTGAAAAATCTGAATTTAAGGAAATTTAGTAACACCAAAGGTGTATGTGTGGTAATTCAATTGTGAATTGCATTGTATAATTTTTTAAAAGTAGAACAATGGTGGCTTGGATGCCATGAATATTGCAATGATATCGTTGATATCATGTACCCATATTGGATAGTAAATTTAATCCAATGTGAATTCAAAAATTTTCCATTTTGGAAACATTAGTCATGTCCTACATGAGTTAATCATGTACTTAAATGAATTTTCTCGATGAGTAAATTATATAGTATGAAATATATTATTGTGCAAATTATTTAAATCAAGTTATTTCTTGATTATAAGTGGACTATTTTATATTTGACAAGCGATATAAGTCGTTGCACATGTTTTGGAGTTTATTCTTGCAAGAATATATAGATGATCTGATGATCATTGCCAAAACATAGTCTCTTTATGATAGAATATAATCACCATAATATGTTGCATATTTCTTCTATTTATTTAAGCCAAAATTGATGCTTAAAATTTTGTATTCAAGATGGATCTTGAATTATTTTATGTAAAATCTTGCATTTTCAAATTGCGATTTGAATTACAAGTAGTGTGAACCTCATCTTTGATAGGTGATGAAATCGCTATTATCGAGTGTGACACGATCATCATGTACTAGTGAGTTAATACAATAAAAGGTAATCACCAGAATGGTCTAACCTTTGAAATGGTTGATGAAAAACTCGTTTTGCAGGTATAATTTGCATGATTGCAATAAATACCTTAGACTCCACTCATATGTGTTACACTAGTAAGATTAGGAGGTCATTTTGGGAAATAATCACCATGTTGGTGATATGATTATGCAATATTGGTGAAGGCAAGATGATTCTTGCAACAAACTTTACTTTACTAATGTGGATATACAAAATTAAGGTATAGGACATATTAATTACTGTAGGAATAATTTGACTTGATAGTCATTCAAATATTTTTGTCCTTTTATATGAAATGTGGATATACACTTTGAAGGTAATCATCATAAAAATGTAGACCTTTCAATGATGAGCAAAAGCTGTCTAAAAACACGGATCTCAAGGCAAATAAGTTCTTATAAAGAACTTATCGCAGCCAGCGCCTAGGTCACATCACCTTGTGTAATTCCAAATTATATGTATAGACCCTAATTTTAATTTTTCTTAATATTCTACTTGATGTAGAAATTTTGATTAAGCATTAATCATGCAAATAAAATTAAGTTGCATATGTAAGAATTGTTCTAGCACCAATAAACGATTTGCGGATCATAGAAATGCATAATTACTGCAGTAATATTACCATCCAAATTACAAATGTGCAAATACCAGAGGGTACATATTATAATATGCGTGACAATACATAATTATAGAATAATTTAGGGTCCAAAACATAAATATCAGAACTAATTATTCTGACTACGTAAATAGATAAAAGCCTGAGGGCTATTTGAAAGTTCAAGGAGGTAATCTGGAGTTTTCATAAGATGGAGGGGGTCAGGAGGACTTTTGCACCCTGGAGGAGCATTGCGGTCCGGTGTTCGACTGCGGGCTTCTTTTAGACATGTGGGCCGACGCCGGCCCGTGGTGGAGGCCTGGGCGCAGCCCAGTTTGTCCCATCAGGGCGGCGGATGCGGATGCGGATCACCAGAGGTCGGTGAGGCTGCTCCCTGGTGGTGTGAGCGTCGGAAGACGCGATGCCGCTGGGGATGAACAAGTAGCCAGGCTGGTGGTGTATAGTGGCGTCGTGTACAGGCACGCTCGGAGGGGTGGTTGCTGCTTGTTGCCGGCGAGGCACAACGTGGTTGAGGTTCTGGTAAGAACAGCGTCCCCGACGTCCACCACAACGGCCACGATCACGATGTCCACCACGACGGCAAACAAGACGGCAGCCATGGTGTGCACCGCAGGTGCAGAAGCAGCAGTGTCCCCGATAGGTTCCGACAGGGATGACGAGAAAAGCAGAAGGCATTAATTTCGACGAGATTGAAATTGAAGTGCTTTTGGGTCAATTGCTTACCCAGGGAAGAAGTCTGGCGTTGCCGGCGAGGTCCTCTCGCCTGTCTCTTGCGTGCGTGTGCCTCAGGGTAGATACAGCGCTGATAACGTGTTAAGAGTAAAAGGAATGGAATGTAATGGAATGAAGGCAAATGATTGGATTGATTGATGAGGGGGTGGACCACTTAATATATTTTTTAGATAATGGAACAAAGAGGCCCCAGCCTCTACACTATCAAAGATAGTGTACACAGCGATTTAAGTACAGACATGAAGCACTTAGGCTCATAAAACTAATGAAAAAGTTCAAAAGTAGAACCATAGGAATATCATCGAAGAAGGACAACTAAGCTGTAATTCTATTCAAGAACTTCCATCCGAAATTGGCATACACCTCCATGACAATTGTCTCCAACAGGCGGCAAACATTCTTCAGATTTGCTCTCGCATCTTTGTCTTTAAACAGCAACGACCAGGTGCGCGTCCAATGTGTAGCCCTGAAGATAACCTGCATGAAAGTGTTAGGTTTAGAGCGATTAAAAACCATATCATTTCTATTCAACCAAATGGCCCAACACATGGTTGTTAAGCCAACAAAAACTGCTCCTTAAGCGTCGGCTGAATTTCATTAAGCCAAGAGCCAAACATGTTGCTAATTCTAGTTGGTGGTTGAATTCCAAAAGTGATATAGATTGTATTACAAATAAAATGAGCAAAGTGACAATCAATGAAAAGATGTTCAATAGTTTCAAGAGAACTACACGAACAGCACTTTAAGCTCCCTTTCCAATTTCGCTTTGCAAGATTATCCTTAGTAGAGTCACTCCGTTCTTTATATACCACAAAAAGATTTTAATTTTGAGTAGGACTTTGATCTTCCAAATGGGGCATTTACGGGGTATTACACCATTACTGATCAGTGCCATATACATCGATCTGGTAGAGAAAATACCACTCTTATGTAAGTTCCAAATGAAAACATCTTTTGCATCAGTGAGTCTAGTTGCTAGAACTTTCTCCACTAATCCATACCATGATTGCAGATTATGCCCACTCAACGCACGTCGGAATGACATGTTTAACGGTATAGTGCTTAGTACATCCGCCACAGTCACATGCTTCTTTCTTGATAATTGGTAGAGGTTAGGATAAACTAATTTTAGAGGTTGGTCCCCTACCCAGTTATGATCCCAAAAACTAATTTCAATGCCATCATGGACCTTGAACCGACCACATTGTAGAAATTGGTCCTTCACCTCCATGAGTCCGGACCAAAAATGGGAGTCTCCCGGTTTTCTTGTGACTTGGGATAGGGTCTTATTAGAAAAATATTTTCTCCTTAGGAGATTTTGCCAAACATCCTCCTCATTAATTAACTTGAAAAGCCACTTACTCAAAAGACACCTATTCTGAAATTCCAGATTTAGTATACCCAAACCCCCACAATCTCTAGGTCTACACAAAATGCTCCACTTAGTGAGCCTATACTTCTATTTGTGTTCATCACATTGCCAATAAAATCTAGAACGGTAGTAGTCTAATTTCCTGAGAACTCCTTTCGGCAATTCAAAGAAAGAGAGTATATACATTGCTAAGCTAGTGAGGACCGAGTTAATTAAAACTAATCTCCCACCCACAGAGAGCAACTTCCCTTTCCAACTACTAAGCTTTTACTGAAATTTCTCCTCGATTATTATCCAGTCTTTATTTGATAATTTCCTGTAGTGCATCAGAATTCCTAGGTATTTCAAAGGAGTGTTGCCCGTCTTGCAGCCAAATAGGCGTGCATACTCAAACTCCAGGTCTTTGGCCGCCCCATAGCAGTATAGTTCCCTTTTGTGAAAACTTTTTTAAGCCCTGATAGTTGCTCAAAAGCACTTAAGACTAGCTTAAGATTTTTGGCCTGAACAAGGTCATGTTTTATGAAAAGAATTGTATCGTCGACATACTGGAGAATGGAGAGTCCCCCATCCACTAAATGAGGTATTACTCCACTAAAATCTCCATTATTTTTTTGCTCTTTCAATGAAAATGGCTAACATGTTAGCAACTAAGTTGAAAAGGATCAGAGACAGAGGATCACCCTGTCTAAGTCCTTTCTTAGTCTGAAAATAATGGCCAATATCATCATTTACTTTGATATCGACACTACCACCTTTAACAATTTGATTGATCCACTCACACCATTTTGTTGAGAAGCCTTTCATCCTTAATGCCTGTTGTGGAATGGACCGGTTAACCTTGTCATAGGCTTTCTCAAAGTCTAGCTTTAGGACAACGCCATCGATCTTTTTCCCGTGCATCTCATGTAAGATTTCATGTAAAATTACCACTCCCTCCATGATGTTCCTTCCGGCCATAAAAGCAGTTTGGAATGGTTTAATGACTTTTTGTGCTACTGGAGCAACCCGATTTGTCATAACCTTAGTAAAGATTTTGAAGCTTACATTAAGTAAGCATACAGGTCTAAACTGTTGGATTTGTTTGGCCTCTTTTTATTTAGGAAGTAATGTGATAATACCAAAGTTAAGGCTAAACAAAGGAAGGTGTCCCTTATGGAATTCATGAAAGAGGAGTAATAGGTCCCCTTTAATGACATCCCAAAAGCCCTGATAGAATTCGGCCAGGAACCGTCAGGCCCCGGAGCTTTATTATGTTCCATTTGGAAAATTGCTTTCTTGACCTCCTCCTCCATAAAAGGTGAGGTAAGAATCTCATTTTCCTCTTCAGTGACTTGTGAGATAATCTCTAGCTGATTTTTTACCACTGAATATATACACAAGGAAAGGGTCTGTAGGCACCCCTTCGGGAGTGACCTTTCGACAAGGCGTTGTAACTTCCTAATTACATCACTAATGATTCCCCTAATTACATAGTTATGCTAATTGATCACTAATCAATATTTCATAACAGTTTGCCCACTTGTTGGGTTTACGTGCGGTGTGATTTCGGTACTCAAGGGTGACGATGTCGCCGGGGACGTCGGCCCAACGGTTCTGGACCTAGTGCTCAAGGACGAGCAGCGACCTTAATTTAATTTGGCTTGGTGGATTCCTTCGTTCCTGTTAATGTGTACTCCGGTGTGCCTACTTATTTGCGTCTGTGATGAGGGGGATTTCTTATCCGGTTTACATAAATCCCCCAAAATATGTACTATGTTGTGAAAATATGTACTATGTTGTGATATGGAGTGAAATAAGCGGAAATTATTAATTTAGGAGTATAATGCAAACATGGGCACTGTTTTGTTTTGCATAAACACACCTTGTCATTTCCTTTTTCTTTCCTCACGTTAAGGCCTCATTCGGTTCGGCCGGATTGGCCCGGAATAAGGCCCAATCCAGCGGATTGGAATGGCCTGTTTTCAATCTTGGGCCGCATCGGATTGGCTGTTCGGTTCGGCCTGGCCCGGAATAGAAGTCGACCCAGTTTGGTTTTCCCTCTTCTCAATTTGGCCCAGAAGCAATCCGGACCTCTTGACCTCCGAATTGAAATCCCTCCCCAACACGGCAACACCACCACACGCAACGCCTCCGTCCCCGACACCACACGCGGCGGCTCGAGGAGGTGACGGTGCGGCGGCGCGCGAGGTGGCGGCGCGGCGGCGCGAGGTGACGGCCACGGCCACCTTCTCTCCGGTACTCCGCCGCCTTCCTCTCTTCTCTTCCCCAACCCTAGGTTTCTTGCCGTCGCCGCTGTGAGTTGCCTCGTTTCTTGCACCGCGAGGGCCCCGCGAGCCGTCAAGCGCGCAATTCCGGCGGGCGGGCGCGGTAGGTGGGTGGTACTGCGCACGCACTCGTTGGACGTTCGATTGGTGCGTGGATATTTTGGGTGGGGAGGCTGGTTGCTTGTGCTTCTTGATGCGCACACGTAGCAGCAAATAATCAATCAGGGTTGCTTGTGCTTCGCTAGCGGCTCCTCAACATCAATGCTAGGGTTATATGGTTCTTGATTTGCCCAGGGCTTCTTGATTCCCAAGATCTCGAAGTTAAATTGTTTGATTATGTAGTCTATAATGCTCTGTACCATTTCTGGACTTCTGGTCATGGTGTCCGTTACCAGCTGGGGCGCAGTGTGTGCCAAGAATGAACATTTTGGTACTTGGAGTTTTATGAATATAACTCATATATAATCGCTTACTGATGCGATTTTGTGCATTCCCAGCTAGTATCATTGTACAACATATCTGGTTGGTACTAGGATAATTTTAGTCTCCATGCTTAGCTAGTATCATTATTTTTAATCTGCTGTAGGAAATTTGGATGAAATATCATTCTTTTTAATCTGCTGTAGGAACTTTGGATGCTTGCTGTGCTATCCAGTATCTGACACTGGTTGCTCTTCAATGGGCCTCCAGTATATTAGGAAACAATAGTGTTATGGTAACAACATTTATTTCCTGTTGATTGCATTTGTTTTCTAGGAAGCAAACTAGACTACTGCATTTGTAGCAGTACATGAGTAATTGTAGCAGTGTGACTATTGTGTATTGCCGCAAGCCGTAAAATCGAAATGAAAACAATCTCTCTCTCCTACCCTATGGAGGTATTTTTCTTCACCGGATTCGAGGGATTGTGCCAATGCCAAGAAATATGCTAAATTGATCACTACCAGCAAGCGTTGTCAACAATACATTAGGAATGTGAGGTAAGCAAGCATGGCACAGGAATCTATTCTATAAGATTGGTAATAGTGTCTGTGTACTAGGAGAACATGATATGTTATGAGAAGAGTGACGTGGGAATAGAACCATGCTTGCTGTAATTTTGACTTATATGAACTACAGAAACCGCCACTGGACATATCTTTTTTACTTGCTTCTTCATAGTAGTAGTTCCTCTTGATGCATTTCTCTCATGTACTCATGTGTGCTCCTACAATCATCTCCACTGGACATATTCTGATTGATGCAAATTTCTCATGTACTCATGTGTGCTCCTAATGTGGATTTGCATTTATTTTTAATTCTTTGTACTTAGAAAACTGTGGTTTTCTTTTTGTGAAAGTGCATGCTCTTTTTTGAAAATATACTACTGCATTTGTATGTTTGTGTAAACTTAATATCTGTTGCAATATTCGCTCAGGCTCACAAAAGTTATAAACTGTTGAAATGAACTAGCAGGTGCTTTGATACTTGGTCTTGGTATAAACTTTCTTTGGTTTAGTAGCATGACATGATTATTCTCAGTTCTTTGATGGTTCTAGTTCACTTAGCTCTGAAACTGACAATATAGTCAGTTGCTTGTATTCCCAGTTGCTAGTTGCTAGTTTTTTTTTTTGCGAATTACACAATACATCGGAGACACTCACAACGCACGCACACAAACCCTACCCCTAGGAGCATCTTCGAAGACTGTGCCGGCAAATCCTCAAGATTGATGAAGTCACCACAGGCGCCTCGCTGTCGACGGGAACATCACCTACCACTGAAAGCACAAACGCCGTTAAATCCTGAGAAATTTGCTCCCACGAGAAGTCGAACCCAGGACCTGAGGTGCTACCGAGGCTCTTGTAACCACTAGGCTACATGCCCTTTCGCGTTGCTAGTTGATGTACCGTCCTTGTTGAATAAAAATGATCTGAAAGTATACCCTTTGCAACCTGATTTGTATCCAATGTACCCTGTCCTTGTTGCAGAGAGAGAGAGAGAGCGAGAGAGAGGATCTGGTGGAGCTTGAACGTGGATTGCATTTCTTATTTGTTCAGTTCCATTAATTAATTGATTTTCGTATTTTTTTGTTACCCAGATGCTGACGCACAAGGATCAGATACAAGACATGAGAGCAGTACTTGAAAATCAGCTCTTCTTTTGTTCACCTTTGCTTCAGAAAATTCAATTTGTTATTGTTTATGTTTGTGTGAACTATCCATCTTGTATGGTTATAAATTGATATGTATCTGGTACTGCATATAAACTTAACTTGCTCTCCATATGTATATGGTACTTTGCATATGCATGTGACTGCACTAGTCGGTTGCATACATATTAATTCCATCACTCAAACTGGATTGGTAGGATTCCATCAGCTCAAACCGGATTGAGCTGTTCTGTTTGGTCGGATTGGCTAGATTGAATCCGGGCCGGATTGAGTGACCCAAGTAGAATCACTCAAACCGGGTCTGAATTGAATCTTGGGCTGAATTCAATCGACTGGAACCGAAGAGCCCTAATTAGAAACACATAAAACACATTAGAAACACATATACGTGACGCAACCTCAGTGGACATTAAAAACGCATATGACTTGAGTTTGTAACCTTCCATCGAGCTATACCTCCTACAGCCAACAAAATAATGGACATTTCTCATGTGGAGCTCTACGAACGCAAATAATGATTATCCCACAGCAAAGCCCGTAACTAAGTGACCTTTGCTGCTACTTATCATACTAGGTGATACCCCGCGCGTTCTTTGCGAGAATTTTTTAAATAAAATTTTAAGGTGAAATGTGAAAGTAGTGACACCAAAGATATTACATGGCAATATTCATTTGTAAACTCATTATATATTAAAGCATGTTATTTTGTTGATAGTGGATCATTCTAAAATCATCAACGGGAATTTTGTGGTGTGATATACATGAAGCCACGAAAAATCGATTGAAGACATAAATATGTGATTTGGTGGATGATGACATGTCGTATAGTGGACGGTGACATGGCACATAGTGGATGATGACGTGGAATGCTTGCATGTTGAGAGAAATCCAACCATTACTTGTAGTGGGTCTCACCTATATAAGTTTTATAGATTACATGCATTCAGCATATGCATGCAAAGTTGGCAGGAACCATGGCATACTGAGGGTATTTTGTTCTCCTTCGGGCTTAAAAGTGCACTAGCACTACTATTACATCGAACGTCTGTAGCACTAGTACTGGGAGGATTCTACAGCACCAACACCTCTTCCCAGCACTAGACAACTGGAAATGAAAACGAGAAACCGCTCCAGATTGTTCTTGGTGAAGCCTACTGCTACCTAACACGACATAGTTAGCCAAATATGACAATAAATGGGCAGCTGGAAAATGAACAGGCCAGTCCAATTTCTTCGTCTGACAGAAGCCATCAACCTGAACAAGGTCCATTTCGTTTGTCCGAATCAAGCCATCAATTGTAAGAGTTAGTATCAGCTCAGACTTTCCACAAGCAAGCATGAAAACAAATGGTAGTAGCATAATAACTAGTATGAAGTATGAATCCTATTGTAGTGATGGGATTCAAATGCAAAGAAATGGACCAGATGGCCTACTACAAAGAAAATGCAGTGATGGAACTAATGGTCCATGCAAAAGCGGCCAAGTTCATAAAGTGTGTGGCCTCAGTTCCAATGCAAGAACTCCCCAAAGAACTACACTTGGATCCAGCTTCCTAACACCCCGGTCAAAGCCTCCAACTATCACTGCTTTTTCAGATGAAGAAAAGCCACAGGTATCAGTTTGGCATCAGAACTGCCAAATCGGCTGCTATGGTATACACTAGTCATTTTTTATCAACATTTATGTGCCTTATTTTCTGAATTGCATGTTGAATTGTTGTCTGGTTTATTCCTTTTCTAGAAAATTTTAGAGCCCTTGTCTCTTTACAGGTGATACCTTGTGTCATGGCAGACCAGAAATGGACACCAATTCTAGTCCAAAGCTTCCATAAGTCATTAATTAGGCTCTGTTTCAAGCTTAATTAACTACCAGGTTCTTGATGCCCATCAGTTCAAGTACAACAATTGCACCAGGTGGGCAGGTGGCACAACAATTCAAGGGTGAATTCCTCCCATTCTGCTATCACAGGTGATGTTCCACAGCGTGTGCATGCGGCTATGGAAGCAGACTTTAATTTCCTCAAGAACCTTGGAATGAAAAGAATACACCCTGTACAGCATGATACATCAATTTCTACTGAACCATAGAATGTTCTTTTGTTGTAATGTTGACTAGTAGCACCTAGTCTTGGGACGGATTCAACTGACAAATCATGTCCATGCAGACAGAGACACCTACTGCACAGTTAGGCTAAAACTAAAATTCACTACTATACCCTGTGGTGGCTAAAGTTTCATCTGAGAGACAGCTAGAAATAGCAGTGTTCTATTTTGAAACAAAGATGCATGGTTAATTTTTCTTCTGTATGGAAGAATTGAAGGAATCAATGCAGCTTATACCTCGTTATGCCTTAGTTTCCTCCAGGAGCAGGAAGAAGCAATAGAAGCCACCGAGCACAGTTGTGCCCGCCATGCCCCGCACCAGCACCTTAACTGGGAAAGGCATGATTGCTGCCACCTTGTACGAGAACGCAATGGTGAACATGGTGGTGAGCAGCCACACTGCTATCTTCAGGTGCTTCTGGCAAGGTGATTTCGGAGGTGCCCTCTCGTACCAATGCAGGCAGTACAAGAGGGAGACAAGGTCCACATAGGAGAAGCACACAAAGAAGATGGCTCCCGAGTCTCCTCTACACTGGTACACTGCCATGGCTGAATTTAAAGTTAAAATCATGAGGCTAATCACCATAAGCAACGGGGTAGCATGGTCTTTGCTGTTCTTCGGCGCTGGCAAGTTCGCAGGGTGTTTAAGCAGGGCTTCATCCACAAGCTTCAGCTGCTCTGAACACATATTGATGGTAGTTGTGTGTTAGGCTGTTAGCTAGCTAGATGCTTCTGTCGATCGATGGCTGTAGTAACCTGAAACACACAAGTTGGTTTGGGTGAATATGATGCACAGCTCTGGAGTGCAGATTAATCTGTGTTAGCAAATGTTATCCAGCTTGATCACAATGGTGGAAATGATGGATATTTCATAAAATCACTAGATATCCAAATTGTTTCACTTTGGAATATGTTTGAGCTTAGGGCTACAGTTAGAGCATTGTTCACCCTTTAAGAAGAAAATGCTTAAGCAATGTTAGTAGAAAAGTTGATCTCGCTGCTAGTACAATAGTAAGTTTGCATGGGGTCTGCACCAATGGCTCTTAAATCTGTTTTTAACACAGCTACAAATGCAGTCTCGCAGCGCCAGCGTTAGGTTGTAAGCGTGAAGATAGATGCCTATCCACAAGTCAAGCCAAGTTAACATAAGAGAGGAATGAAGCATATTTAGCAAAGCGTAGCGTACTAGATTTCGCAGATAAGTGGACCCTAAACGCTAAACATTATCAAACAGCTGGTCGCCAATCTTTTAGCCAATTATCAGGCAAACAAAAGTTTCGATAGGGCTAAACGGCCAAATAAGCATGCTGGAGCGGATTACCACCAATGTAGTGTTCGAAAAGTGTTCAAATGGGCTAAATTAAAAGGCCCATTTAAGCCAACCATTGAAGACGAAACCGAAAACTACTGATGAAACCAGACGCCAGCAGCATCTATGTATGTATGGTCACTCTGTGAAGAGGGATATTGCAAGGGAGAACAGCCATCCGTCCTTTGCGTTCATACAGAAACTTACTTGTTAGGGGATCGGGACACAAGCTAGCAGCAGTACAGATCAATTAGCGACGGATCCATCTTGCATTCGCTAGGAATTACTAGTATATATAAACAACAAACAGAAGAAAACAAAACTAGACAGTCACCGGAACAAAGGCCCGCGGGCAGGCGGATCCTGTCAGGCCGGGTCAAGCCGCGGCAACCAGGCGCCGCCTCCGCGCACAGCGAAGCAGATCCGCCGGGGAAAGTACGAAAATGCGGTGTGGACTCCAGAACTCATGGTCCCTTGAATCCGGCCCCCTCATCTCGCGTCGAGTTGTGTGCCGTGGCAGGTCCGGACCAGTTGGGTGGGTTGTATTAGGAACCGTATCTGACGCCGTCGTACAGCCGCGTCGAGCAAAAGCTGCACCGTGAGGTGTCCTTCCCCCCTCCTCGCGCGTCTTGTACTCCGGCCCCGCCCCCCGTGATGTTGTAACTCGGACGTTGGATTCGACCCTCTTTTTTTTTGCTGCGTGTTGGTGGACCCGGTGCACCGCCGAAGGTTGATTATGCATTGAACATTTCGTGTTCATGGAGTGCTCAAGTCATGTGTATTTGATTCACATGTCCCCGAAAAAAGAAAAAATTGAGTTCACAAAAGAAAATAAGAGCACCGTGGTTGATCATGCATTGAACATTTCTTGTTCATGCAATGCTCAAGCCATGCGCATTTTATTCACATGTCCACGAAAAAGAAAAAAAATGAGTTTACGAAAGGAAAAGGCGATTATATTGTACATATTGAGTACTCCTACCTATTCAAGTTCCTGGTAGTTTTACATGCACAAACTATTGAGGAACAAAAAAATTCGACCATGAATGAGATGAACTTAGCGAGAAAAAACAAAGAAAAACAAGACGGCCATCTCGATCTTGTAGAGATTGGAAAAAAATAGAAAACGTGGACAAAGGAAAAAAATGCAAAAAGCCAAACAACTTTAATCTCTTGCTGGAGAGAAACAGCCACGCCGTACTCACGCCACGCCGGGAGCGGGGAGTAGGAGGCCACGAGCACGCGCTTCGTCATCGCCGACGATCCTAGCGGATGCGGATGGCATCCCCTTCATGCGGCGCATCGCGAGACCGAGCCCGAGGCCGCCGCGGGACGGATCGGCGAGACGGAGCCCCCGCGACGGAGCTCGCCGTGTAACTCGCGCCCGCGCCGCCCCGCAGCTCGTCGTCGCCGGGGGCCGGGTGAGCTCCGCGCCCGGCCACCTCGGGGTCGTCGCCGGGCCGACCGGCGAGCTCCGCGTGGGGGCCACCTCGATGATGAACTCAATCTCCTCGGCTCCTCGCCGACCGCTCGATTGGAGTTGTTGCGGCCGCATCTCCTTCATCCGCGTGTGTGCGCCACCACGCGAAGGACTCCACCGGCGGCTCTCGCCCCCCGGCTCGGCATGTGCGGCCGTGCCGCCGGCCGTCAAACCTCGTCGGCGCGTCCTCGGGCCCCTCGCCGCCCGGGCCGCGGGGCCGCGGCGCCCGTCACCGTGCCGGATCTACACATCGAGTCACCGTCGGCCTCCGAGCCCCATCCCGGTGCCGGAGCCGGGACGAGACGGGGACGGGGCCCTCGGGAACGCACCCCCGCCGTCGAGGACACCCGCCGACCCGGATCCGAAACCCGGAGGATGCGGCCACCCCCGCGCCGCCGCGGTTCCGCCGGCGGCGGGACCCCCTCGTCGCGCTAGATCCGGGAGGGCACCGGTCGTGCGCCCCTTGGCCTCGCCGGTCGCCGCGGCGGAGCTCGGGGATGGTACCCCGGTGGGGACAGGGCCGCGCACACCCCGTGCCGCACACGCACGTCCATCTTGCGGAGGATGGGGGCACGGGAGGGTGGCGGAGCTCGGGGGGTGGACGGAGAGGAGAGAGATGGCCGGAGTTGGAGCACGTGGCGCGGTCCGCCGCGCCTCCGTCGCGTGAGCATCGCCGGCCCTTGCTCCTCACCCGCGCCCGCACCACAACGGCCGCCGGATGGAGGAGGACGCCGGGAGGTGTGCCACCGTGGAGCAAGGCGCGCCGCCGCAAGGCCCACCCGGCGGCCGAGCCGAGGAGGGAGGGGAGGAGAGTCGTCGGGCGGAGCGAACGAGGAACGGTGGCCGGCGATCCGGATCCGAAATGGGACAGGGCGAGAGAGAGAAAACGAAGGTTGAATGGATTGAATGGTGGTGGAGGAGAGAAGGGGTAGATATTTTTTAGCTAGAGCCATCCGGGCCAACCCGACCCACGAGCTAGAGCATTTTTTTTGACCCTCACCCCCGTACCATCTGGCCTCTTGTTCCTCTCCCAGAAACGACCTGGTCCACTGCCTCCTTCTCACTCCTCTTTGTACACGCCTTTGCCACCATATTTCCGCCGCCCGTGTCGGCCGGCCGCCCGCAGTACCACATCTCGATGCGCGCCCGCGGTGGGAACCATCGAACCTGATTCACGCCTCCATGACATCCGGACCCTATAAATCTTAGTCCGGGAAAGTAGGGGAGGGTGAAGCCCCGGCCGCTTCAGAATTCATATCGGAATCCGGTGTATGTCGAGGAGGTGGGAAGTGGGCGGCTCGTTTCTTCCGAGAAGATGGGGTTGGAGTACTTTCGGTGGGCCACGGCACCGCTCGCTGTAGGTCGACAAAGAAAAAGTTGCCCCACGACTGTACTGCCGCTAGCGGCTGGCCGCGTGGTGGTACTGGTACAAACACAGGCATTATTAAAAAAATGAAAACAAATAACAATAACCACGCAATAGCAATGATGACTGCGTAGGGCAGCTCCAATCCGGAGGCTACGCGCACCCACAATGGTTATAGCATGTTGCTCTCTATAGTAGTGTCCATGTAGGATATAGTAAACCTTATAGATGAGCCGGTCAATGAATGTGCTTTTGCATTTATTTTGTGGGACCCACAACTTCCGGCCCCTCCCTCCCTCCCCTCTTCTCCCACGCCTCCTCTTTCCCTCACCTCCGCACGCGTCGCCGCCGCACCATGGTCCCGGTGCGCGCGCCACCACGCGCCAACCGCACCGAGGCCGAGCTCCGCCACTCGCCACTCGAATCCCTACCCCCTACCTTGCCGGTGGTGGCCGCCTCCCTAGCGCCACCCCTCCCCGTGCCGCGCGGGCGCAAGCTGCGCACGACGGAGGTTGTCCATGGCAATGTCCCCGCTCCGCGTCATCATAGGTGAAGGGGAGCAAGGTCGAGGCCGGGAATTAACCGGGTGAGACCCGCCGCCGCTCCCTTGCTCGCCCTATGCCGCGCACAAGCGGCACGCCTTGCCGCCGGCCGCGCGGGTGGCCAACGGCCTTTACACGCACACGGTGGTGGAGGTCCACCTCGTCGCCGTCCATGGATCCACCCGCTTCGTCCCGCAAACCACTCGACGGTCGTCCCCGCGCTCATCGGTCGCGCCATCCCCGCACCGCAGCTCGGCGGCTCGCCTCAACACCACCGCCGGACGCGCCGGGCCACGAACGGGAGCACCTACCGGCATGTGCGCCGGCCTCCTCCCGGCTCGGCGTCCGCGCCGGCGGCCAAGCGCGCGGCCTCGTGCCGGGGATTCGCCCCGTGGCGCAGCTCGTCTCTCTCCGCGCGCCGCCGGCCACCCGTGGCCGGCGGATCCGTGGGGAGTGGAGGCCGGACCGCGAGGGCGCGAGGCGAGAGGAAGAAAGAGAAGAGCGGTGGGCTTGTGGTGGGACCCGCTCCGCACCGGGCGCGTGCTAGCGAGAGCCGCTACACCTAGCGACAATTTCTTCTCTCTCATCCTTTCTCTTTCCTACGTGGTGGCCCGTAGAGAGCTTGTAGACATCCACCGCCGGTGCCCTAAGACCGACTCCAACAGTTTTCTACATTTGCAACTGGTTTGAGCACAAGAGATTGGATTCTGCTCGCGCAAAGGAGGAGGACGTCCAGCAGTGTTGCGCAAGTTGCATCTGCATCCTCCCGGACAGTTGCCTCCCGCGGGCGCTCGGAGGTCGGGGATGGAGACTCGTCCACTGGTCGCCGGCGGGAAGGAGCATAAGGGCGCTGACGGAGAGCGAGGACGGAGCAGGGAAGGGCCGCACGCGCCGCCAACGCCCCGTGGAGCGAGAGGCGGGGAGGGAGGGAAGCGGCCGCCGGCTCGAGCTCGGAGGAGCCCGCCACCGTCCCACGCCGCGCGGAAGAAGGAGGAGGCCGTCGGCGCCCGGATGCGCGTCGCCCGCTCGACCTCGGAGGAGCCTCAAAACCGCTCCACGAGAGGGGAGGAAGAGGACCCGTTCGCCGGGGCGACGGCGGTGGTGGTGGAGATGCGCCGCGCGCGGTCGAGGTCGCCACCGGTGGAGATGCTGCCTCGCGCGGATTGAGGTCCCCCGCCGTGCGTTGTCCTCGGGCTCCTCTGTCGGTGCCACGCCTTGTGCCGGGCCGGAGCTCCATCGCACGAGTGGCGCAGCCCCCAACCACCTCCGGCACGCCCGGATGCGGGGCGGTGGGGCACGGCTTGACGAGCTCCGAGCCCGTTGTTCGCGTCCGCCGCCGCCGTGTGGGCTCGGTGTCCCGCCGCCGCGTGGTCTTGTCGCCGGAGCAGAGAGGGGGGAGCACCGGAGAGGAGGCGGTGGAGGTGGATGCGGGTGGGCCGGCGCCGCGGATCTCGTCGTGAGGAGGACCGCGGTGGGAGGAGGGAGAAGACCGAGGAGGAGGACGCGGGCCCCACGACGCTTGGAATGCGAGCAAGGGGAGAGAATCCCGGGAATGCACACGGCGGGGGCCGGACGCTCAAAATGCGGATCGGTTTATAGCGATTCTTGGAGGCGGTACGGTGTGATTTCGTTCTTCACTTTGAGTATGCGATTCATATGCGGACATTGCTTTGAGTCTAAGGGCAAGTACATTGGTGTCGTTTGATATCCCGTCTTATGAATTGACACGTAATATTGGGCCAACTCAACGAGCATTTGTACAATGAGTTGTCTTATAAGTCGTCTAGTAGAGCAATAAAATCCCTTGTGCATGTAAAAAATGAATATTATGAATTGATGACAATAACAACTCATACAATAGTTGCGAAATTGTCTCATAAGGTGGTTGTTTCGCGAAGCAACGACCTATTTCCCTCTCCTCGCTCTCTCTCGCCTCCATATTATAAAAACTTATGTGGCATTGCATGAGACGATCTATGAGGCCGCTCACGTGTACCAATGTAATTGCTTTAGGTGGTGCCCGAAAGAGAGAAAGGGCTTGCGACACGGAAGGTGCTAGTTAGGATTTTTCAAGCACCAGGGGCTTTCCTATGTCAAATAAAAAAATGAACGAGCAACAGAGCATTCAGGACCTATTTGGTTGCGACCGTGGACCCAGATAGCTCCTCCCAGGCAGCGATCACAGCCCCAGGCTGACGAAATCGACGGTATGAGAACGCTGCCTGGCCCAGGCAGCAAACCACATGCACGAAGGAAACAAGCCCTCAATGCATGCGGGGAAAGGTAGGTGAGAAAAAAATTTTCTATTTGCGTGGGTCCCACCTTAGCCTAGGTTTAAGCCAATTCACAAATTGAAGCTTTTTTGCTGTACTTGTGTTCCATAACTTGCACACCTTAGCCTAAAGCTAAGGAATTATACACTGAAGTTGCCCTTATCCGATACGTTCAACATTTTGGAATGTTGTGCACCTGTACGGTGGATGTACATTCATTTCTTACCACCATACCACCAGTTGGCCAGGACTCATCGAAAAATCTGAAACATTGGCCGTGTTTGGATTGTAGATGTTAGTGTTAGTGTTAGTGGTAGTTTTTAACACCTTCAAATTAACACATAAAAAACTAACACCTTAGATAGTTAGATGTTTGGATGGAGGTGTTAGTTTGCATTTAAAGTAATTTTTCTAATCATTTGAAAAGGAGAGTTAGAGAAAATGGGTGGGGTCCACCAAACTAACACCAATTACCACCTCTTGGAGGTGTTAGTTTTTGGGGGTGTTAGTTCCAACTAACACCAAACTAACACATGTGTTTGGCTCCAAAGTGTTAGTTTTGGTGTTAGTTTGTTACAAAATAACACTAGCACCTCCATCCAAACATGGCCATTATAGCTTCTTCTTCGTTGCTGCTGGTCGCAAAAAATGATAGATTAATTATGATCATTAGATTTATTGGACAAAATTATACTCAAGTGTGAAAAATTTTTGCAAATAGTTTTCATTTTAGTACTTCATGCATGCAACATTTATTTTTTTAATTTTTAAGGGAATCTAAACATGTTCCTGGTTTAGATTTTTCCCACCTCGTTACTGCAGCCCATGATGACTGTTATCTTTTAAATAAGGGGCAGAAATGTCATTTCTAGGACTCCTAAATTTACACTTCAAATCACTCATAATGGGACATAGGGAGTACGTAGCAGGTCTCACCCACTTTTTTGTTTTCTTTTTTTTTTTGAAGTTTTTCACACATACACGCCTGCGAGAAAGATGATGATGATTATTTAGGAAATAGGCAATCCGTTAAGATTACCTAGATAATTACCTAGATAATGCTACATGATGAGGTGGTTACCAACATTTTTTTTATTACTTGCCAAAATAATAGTCAAAGTGTAGTGAGTTATGAGATGACACAAAGACGAAGCATACAACATTTTTTAAAACTAAGCAACCATCTAAAAGCATTAGGAAAAAATATCTTACAATGGAATACCCAATGAGTTTGTTATGATATCCGAGGAGCGTACCACATATGCGATAAGAAGTGCATAATGTATAAACAAATAGGATATGCTGCAGTCACAAGAAAGGCAAAGTTGGAAAATTTTCATAGGAGATATGAAATGCTAATAGAGTTGAGAAAGGAATTCTAACTACTATAAATGATCAGCTAAATTAGTGAGGATATTTTTTTAGATTAAGGAACCAAGTTCCGGCCTCAACGGTGCACAACACCGCCTACGGCCAAGATACGAACCGATCGGCACTCGAGCCGCAAGAATACAAACTCGCCCCGACACAAGGGACCACTACAAAATTCCAACCAACACGGCACCACGTCCAAACAAGGTGAACGACGCCACGAGGATGCTCAAAACCATACAAAGCAACAAAACTAGTTCTCAATTCGCTTAAGAATGTTCCAACCGGTCCCCTTAAAGAACGCCGGAGCGACGGACTCCAACACCGGCCTCCGGCCTTCAAGCTATCCCTCCCAACATCATTAGCAAGGATAGCCCAACTTCGATCAAAAAACTCCCCTAAAGATCACCCGCAAAACGGATACATACTGTGATTTTTTAAAAACCAAATCATTTCTACTGATCCAGACAGCCCAACATAGGGCTGCCACTCCAATCACAACAAGGCTCCTTTGCTTTTTCGAAAAACTTCTAATCCAAGGACCAAAAAGGTGTTGCACACAAGTGGTTCTGTTAAATCCAAAAGCAACGGCCACGCAACTCCACACCAGTCTAGCCAATTGGCAGTCGAAAAAGAGGTGCTGTACTGTTTCTTGCTGTGCACAAAAGCCACACTTGACAATTAGTGAGGATATGAAGTTCATTCTTTTACAATTGACAATTATCATATCTTAGGCCTTCGTGCATTAATAAACTTCTAGCATATGATTTCATCATACCAGGCGTTCTTACTCTAGATGCTAAAAAGTTATTATAAAAAAATTAAATTTATAAAAGGAAGTTGTATTTGCATATTCAAATAACTAACTACATACGCCGATTAGTTTTCGAGGGAAATATTTATCTTTTTTCTGAAAAACAGGTTGATATGATAGTATTCGGTCGTCATCATGTATCCTTTCCCTTATTATTTTTGCCAAGACATCACCAGTGTCATATTTACCATCCATCGTGCCATTTGGCACATATGTGCCAACAACCGTGGTGTTTCATTCCCTAATAGACAAATACATGAGGAAATAGCTTTGGAAAATGACTTTCTTTATTTAAGGAGACATATCAGTTCTATTCAAAAAACGAAATCACCCAACAGAAAAAATAGATGTCCTATTGAAGAATCCGGGTATTGTGTTATCTTTAAGGTCCCAAATAATTTTGACATCACCTTTTCAGCTTTCTTGAAGTTGGTATCTCCCCTTTTGCATCCGCTCCATGCCTTCACGCATGCGTGATAGAATAAAGAGAAAAACCATTACACATAACAAACCAAGATATTATACTTAATTGTAATAGTAGCTGACAGAGGGAAACCAAAACAACATTTGAGTTGATGAGTACAAAACATTCACTTTCCAATTTTCCATAGAAATGATATATCATGAACTTGATAACTGAAATACGCACGCAACACAGTAACTGAATTCACTAATGCCTTTCACAGGAATCTGAACAGAAACAATGTAAGTAGAGTCGAATGATTTACCTGCCTCTTGATCAAAAGTCACAGCAGAGATGACCCCTACCAGTTATTGAGATTCAAAGGGGCAATGTCCATGACAGCACTTATGATTAGGCAACTGAAGGATCTCCCACCATCATCATGTTTATTTCTGTGTGCCAAGGAAATATAACAATGGTCTTTGTTGTCAACCTCTTATACCAGACCCTGGGTAGCCAATAAGGAGTTATGTTTCACAATTAAACAAGATCTAATAATAGCAATATCACTATCAAGTTTAAAACTAACATTTGTGAGCATTTTCTAGTTAATGTCACAATCTGTGCACAGTGGAAACTAAAAAGTAAAAAACAAGGGACTAACAAGAGTATGACAGATTTTCTATCAGTAGCCCTAAAAACCTGAACTAAAGTTGAGACATGAAAGTGGTTGTAGACGTGCACCAATGTGAATTCTAATGGGATTCCAATGTCAATTCACAAATAAACAAAACAATCAGCAAATCAACAAAGCATCCAAATGCTTACACGAATTTGGTGTCTATACACCGAGACGAAAAATAAATTCACCTAAGATGAAATCTATCTCCTTAAACACACATAAGCTGATTAACATATGTGGGTAATTAGCTCCCAGAACCAATTGTACTTGCAATATGCGGAAGTGTCAACATAAATTGTATTCAACAACAGTTGTTTATGCATGCACACTTTTTTCATCAAACAAGCAGCTAGTTTAGTCAAACACATAGCTAATTCAGTAAAAAAAACAGGTAGCTTTCAATAGTAGAGGGAAACTGATATATCTCAGTTTCTTAAATAAGCCATGACTTCTTGGTATTTTTTAATTATTAAGATGGCCAATATTCCAATACAAAAACAATGGCTTCTTCTAGAATAATAGAGCAAACGAATAAGTTCTGTAGCAAAGCCCCTTATAAGTGCTCATTAATTTCAAGCACTCTAATTTTTTTAATAAACAAATGCATTACTCATATTTTCAATTTGCTATTTAAATTTTGAAGCCATGAGAAATAAACATGTCAACTTATCCTATTTTTAATAGGGTAATATTGGCAGTTATAATTATAGATGTATGTAGCAAGTACACATAATGCTGGGCCCTGTAGTTAGATGACTGGGATGCTTATATATTGTCAAATGTTTCAACTAAAATGCTTATATATGGTTATCCATACATACAATTCATGATTATTTAGCTACAAATTTTAAAAAATATGCAGCCATTTCATATATGCTTATCCATACATACAATAATATGCAATACACAATTGTTAACGGTGGCATTAAAAAGATATTAATCTTGTACCAAATTAATAGAAAAATAGAAAGAAAACAGTGTGGGCGTGGAAGCTTACATTCCTGAGTGAAGTTGGGTAGGAGTTTCCCAGTCCTCTTCCATGTATTAACATGATGGAAATATACCAAAATCAATGTCACCCACATACGTCATGCATTCCTGGATATCACAGGTATCATCTCTATACTAATGTTCCTAGCCTGTATCAAACAGACTTAGTCACACAGAGCAAACATATATATGCTCATTTGAACGCTGATTCTACATCTCCTCTGTGCTGAAAGGCAACGAAATCAATTAACGATTTACCAATCGCATGACGAATTCGAGCAAAGTAAAGAGGACTTTCTCGAATAGGCTGTGTCTAGATGATAGAAACACATAGGTACACAACGAACAACATTTTGGGGTTAATATAGGTACTGAGTATGTATGTCAGACAAATTATTGATGTGCTAACATGATAACAAACTCCATAGAAATATGCAACTATCAATCTTTTGGGGTTAATCTAGGTACTGAGTAGTGAGTATATATCAAATAAAAGTCATGGACATGCAGGACAGCACCGAAAAATGACATGCAACTAATGATCCATTGACTGTAAAACATATTTCTGATAAAGGTGTCTATTACCTTGATCAGATTCAACTGGCTCCATATTTTTTCGCCAAGGCTTTTCAGCATGCATAAGGTAAGGTTCAATGTCCACAAGTTTTCTTTGATTGTGAGATTCAGAGATCCAATCCTGAGAGAAACCAAGAGGACCAGAAATAATTATTCTGAAGCTCTGAAAGTACATGGGAAAAGAAATGTTGCTTGAAGAAGATTGACAAGAAATTCACAAGAACGACAATAACTGAGAATCAACCTTTGAGATAATGGTTCCATTATCTTCCTGAATTTGTCGGAACTTGGGGGTGTTAGCAAATGCACAAACAAGAAGGCTGCAATCCGATGTCCAGTCAGGCTGATACTCTGTCCCCCATATCCAATGCTTGTGACCGCAGCACCAGTCAGTAGGTACCAGAAGTTTGGAGAAATCAGACCCTTTCTGAGCCTTCTGGGATGTTCCTGCATGTTTCTTCTTGATTGAATCGTCCTTTCCATCTTTAGAAGAAACCATCCAAGAAGGGAGGTTTCTCTTGGACATTTTATTGGGAAAACGAACTGCACCTGCACCTACTCTCCGGTTCAATTTAAAGCCCTATGGTGTCAATTGAGATCGACAGATCTTATGCTCGCTGAACGCAACACCAATGCAACAAGGAATTAACAAATAATCAATGGCTATTAACAAAATGCATTACAGCAATTAGGGTTCCTTACCAGCTAAATGAATCAACCCAGTCCGCACGAAACCGTCGGCACATGGTGAGGCACTGATGATACAGGTCCAATGTTCACCTCCACCACAAGAGTAGCTGAGCGCCATAGTTCTTCATAGAGGAGGGGGCAACGCTAAAGAACAGGAGGAAGCGGCGCGCCACCGGGGAGCTCGACCGCGCCGCCACTCCCACGGGTGGGTGCTTGTGGCGCCAGCTCATCGGAGAGCTCGAGTGCGCTAGCGCTTCCCCGGCCACAGCTCAGCGGAGCCTCGCCCGTGTCGTCGCTCCCTCATCCAGCACTTGCATGTGCTGTCGGCCCCCAGCTCGTCGGGGAGCTCAGTCGCGCCCGTGCCGCTCGCCAGCTCGACGCTCCCACTGATATAGATGGCCATATGGGCCGCCCAGCCCAGCCCAACCCAAGCACGATGCGGCCCAGGCACGAAACGGCCCAGCCCGACGTGGCCCGACGGACTTCGTGCTCGTGCTGGGCGGCACTATGGGCTGTGATCACAGCCCAGCACTAGCGCGAGGCCAATTTTTCGGGGCCGGGCGGCACGATGGCACCGACGACGGCCCGGCATGCCGATGGGCCGCGTGCCGCCCCGCCACTACAAGAAACTATTTAATCTGTGACGTAACCATTCTGTCACGGAATAAATAAAATTCGTCGCAAATCAGCATCCGCGACGATTTACATTTTCGTGGTGGAATGAGCGTCATTGATTAAATCTCTCGACGTTCCCTTAATAAACGTCGCGATCCGTGACGTATCTGAATCGTCACGGAGCAGCCCGAGGCCCATGTAGCCCAACCCATGGCTCACTATCTGTGACAAAATAAAATCGTCACGGATTGCTACACACATGACAGTTGTGGCATCCTACGTGGATGATGACGTGGCATCCTACGTGGGCGATGATGTGGCATCCGACGTGGATGATGACGTGGCATCCCACGTGGACGATGACGTGGCATCCCACGTGGACGATGACGTGGCATCCCACGTGGACGATGACGTGGCATCCCACGTGGACGATGACTTGGCACCGTATGTGGACGATGACGTGGCAAAAATTTAAGCCCAGCAGATACAAATTCCGGCCCAACACGACCCATTTCGAATTATATTCCAACATAAATTTAGCAAAATTAGCCCATTTTTCGAGAGGGTACATTTTTCCAACACATTTACCAAAATTCAATGAACGGATCTTACATCATCAAATCGGATACAATCTCTCGGGCAATAAAAAAACCAAGCAAATACAATCGAGATAGAGGCGGATGTCTACCATTCCTAAAACACTACACCTTCCTCTTTGTTATTCCGCCACTCTTTTCTCCGATTTCTTGCGAGTTCGTATAAATCCCGAAATAAAGGAAAACGAGAATCCAATTAGAAAAAACAATCAAATATAGGATAATTCCGAAGTGTAGCATAATTGGATATACAATCAAATATATTTGTCTAAAGTCTATATTGATTCGAAGTGTAGTTCGCGAGCGGATGACTAGTTTAGGCTCATGGGAAGCATACAACAAATATTATCAATTTACAAGGTCTCCTCTAGTTTGCATTATTTATCGGCTTAACATTATCAAAACAGGAAGTGAATGGTGTGAGAGGAACGACAGAAAATAGTGCCAAGGTTGGGTCTGAACAAGCCGCAGTCACGAACCTCGGTGGCGGCGACATGGTGCTTAACGTAGAGGAGATCCCCTATCTTCACGGCTGCACCGTCGAGGCTCAAACAAATACAAACATCGTGCATCCTTCAAGGCATGCCTAAACCTTCATTCAAGACAAGCACCGAGTTCATGTGTATCGGTTTATGGCAATGACTTGCACCTGGACTTGTTAGATGACACTAGCAAATTCTAACCCAACCATACTTTGTTACAAATTTAGAAATACTTTGCATCACCTGAAATTTCGGGTGGTTACTCGGATGAAAGCTCTCGTGTACTACATACTCCTAAGATCAACAACCAAGTTACGGGGGCACTAGATAAAGAGCACCGGGAATAAAATCTATGTTTTATGAACAAAAGCTTGCATCATAAATAATCAAACCCATTGAGATACAAATATACTCCAAGTAAAGTAGCTAGTAGTTAGAAATGCGGAGTAAGAAATCTGTAGTTAGAAATGTACTACTTCATGGACAAAAGGACATGGGACAGTTGGAGCCGCACTTGCAACCACCGTTCTCGGCTCCGGCGGACGCCGCACCGCCCTCGAACCCGCCGTCAGCGTGCACTCGCGAGAGAAAGCCAAGACAAAACAGAGAGTCGTCACTCATCGGTCGTAGCTTAACGGACATGGATACAAAATCATTCTTGGCATGTTGGTCGCCCACAGATGCATACATGAGTCATGAGTGTAGACCGCATGACGTCTCGATTCATCACAAGCACGTGTTTTACAATCTTTGGATGCAAGCATTGCTGCGTTCCAAAGCACGGCACAACACCACACCATTTACTTTTCCCGATTCTAGCCCCAAATAGTAAATGTGGCCATTATTTTAGGCGAGTTGCATATGCTAGCTACAAGCTTTGCTCATTTAAGTAAACCGAATAATCCACGGAATGTGTCACCGTCTAGTGTGGAAGTGAGAACAATCGAGTAAAATCACAAGGAAGAAGTCACCGGATGCACCGAAAACCGCATGAACGCATCGGTGAATCCCCTAATTAGAGTGCCAACTCTTGATTGGCCCTTGATCCTAATATAATCTAGCCGCGCTAAATTTAAAATCCCAATAAGCCGAGCCCATGAAAATACGACCGACGCAAGAATCGCTATCGCTATCCCGGATAGGGACGGACCGACCGACCCGAGTCGCCGACGACGAGGACGCGCACACCGGCCGCGGGCGGCCGCCACCGAGGGAGTCCCGCCCGCTCTATGAACTGTGAAGTAATATAGAGTAAATTGCAAGAGGGGGAAATCACAAAGTGGTTAAAAGGGGGCAGGCACGGACAAAAAACATTTTCTACATGGGTTGGTCTGTAGTAGGAAAGTTATCGAACTAAGCATTGTTCATGAATCGGGAGAAAATTTATAAGAAACGAGATAATGCATGATAAGATCTCTAGATCTCGGGTTAGTTCCTAATTTCGTACAAGAAATGAAGATGTAACAACGCCACATGATATCTACAGAGTACAGATATAAAAACAACTGCTCATCAGTTGGTAGCTCAGTTAACATGCTAATGGATTAAGAGTGATCAGTTCTGCCAACATGGTTACTTTTAACACCTGAAGACGGAATTTAGATGAGCAGTAATTTGGATGATCCTACTAGTGTGTTCAGTATTAACATGCTAATGGCCTAATCACATGATTAATCTAGTTACCCCTGGCCAGAGAAAACTACAGGTCTCTACAATCAATAACAAGTTCATGAACCCAACAACAAATTCACAACAAAACAAGTACACTTAAACTAAGACCATAAGTTGACGGAATCGGTAAAATTTTATTTATGCCCCGATACATGAATGCGACATCTCACATATTCAAACTAGAGCCGTTAATTTATGCCCAACACAAATGATCAAGCTAAGCCACACAATAAACTAGTGCTCGAGAGATTGAATAAATAAAGGTTAACTAAACAAAGCACTATTAGAACCGAGCCGCCACAACAATCACCTACACTCGAGAGTAGAGGCCGCGGTAGTTGAGAGTTCCCGGCTATTGATGTGCTTTGATCTCTCGCTCTCCTGAAAACAAGAAAATATAATTAGAGTAGAGATAGAATAGAACATATTTAGACTTGATTTATAACTGAGTGTTATTGATTGGCACCATAATTTGCATCATCAGAGTCAGAGTCACTTGCATTGTATCCTGAAATTTAGGAGAAGGCAGGGAAAAGAATAATTAACACCACCAAAAGTGATTGAGAACAAGGTAATAATAGTGTACTTTTTTGAGGCTGCTATCCATCCACTAGACCGAACCGAACACACATCATGCCCCTTTTCCGAAAGCCGGCTCTTGTGTTTGTTGCCATTAAATTGGTGACGCAACAAGCCAAACGTAGGAGTGTACGCTATCCTAGTCCGGAACGAAAGAAAAGGGTTCGGTCGGATCAACCTTAGCTTTTTGATTGATTTTAATTAGCATCTCGCCCCAGGAATTTCACTTTGCCCGATGAACACTTCTAACCGTTACTATCATGCATACATCAATATTATTCGGAGGGGAGGAAAAAAATGAACGAGACCGACTCTTATAATCCAGGAGTAGAATTGCCGGATCTACCTCAACAATCCACGGCCACCCGAAGATCCGTGTTCCGCCGGGGAAAAAAATAATCCCAAGCCGGGAAAGCGTGGGCGTGCGGGCGCCATCACGCCCGATTGCCGAAGAAGCCGCGAAGCGACACGAAAGGGGAAAATGGGGAAATGCGAAGCGTCCGGTGGCGAGAGGAAGTGTAACAACCCGGAAATTAGGTGTGAAAATTTTGCGAAAATTTAAAACTTTTGTTTGCATTGGAGTGCTATCAAATTTTGAGCCAAAATTGCTAGCCTCTCACCAAATTCTCCACTAATTTATCCTATTTATAAAACTTATATTTAAAATATGGTATAGTTTGTGAGTTGGTTTTTCATTGGTTTTCTTGGAGTTCAATTGAGTGAAGTTTGAATTTGAAAGGGGATCAAATTCAAACTATGTTTCAAATCCTAGACCAAATAAATCGTGTTAAAAGGTAAAGGGCGACTAAGGACTTTGGGCCGAATTCTTTTCACCTTGCGATGCGGCGGCCCAACCCAAGGAGCCTTTCGGCCCATTAACCCACGCCGCACCCCCTTTCCCCTTCTCTTTCACCGCCGCGTGGGCCCCGCTCGTCGGCTCCCTTTCTTCCCCCCCTTTCTTTCCCTTATCTCTTTGACCACCGCGCCGGTCGGCCCGAGCCGGCGCGCGCGCCGCCCGGTCCAACCACGCCGGCCGCGCGGGGTGGCGCGCGCGCGGCCGAGCCGCCCGGCCGGCACGCACGCCAGGGGGCCGCGCGCGCGCGCGCGTGATGGGAGGCGACCGGGGAAAAAGGCAAAGGACGCCTCTGCCCCTATCCTTGCGCATCCGAGGCGGGCCGGGACTCCACCGCGGGCGCCACCTGCCCCGGGGCTGCGGCGAGCCAAGGGTAGCGGAGGGATTTCCCCCTCGAGGCCCCACGGCGCGGATTCAAAAGGGGAGGAGGCAGTGTGGGCTGGAGGCAAGGCTAACCACCCCTATTGGGGTTTCCTCTACCTCTGCTCGGGCCGCGTGCCGGAGTGGAAGGAGAAAGCGGCGGGCGCGCGGCCGGCCGCGCCGCGCCGTTGGGGGGGGAAGGCGTCGCGCCGGGAAGAAGAAGCATCGCCGTCGCGCCGCACCAGGAGGGGAAGGAGCCGGGAACCAGGAGCGGCGGGAGCACGGACAACGACGTCGAGCCGGGGGAGGAGCGCGACGACGTGAACACCCGCACCACCGGGGAGCGTCTACCTCGCCGGAACGCCTTCACGCCGGAACACCGACGCCACGTCTCGGCGGCCGGCCACGACTACACCGTCGACCCCTCGTGAGCACCGCGGCCCCCTTTCTCTCTTCTCCCCCTTGGTCTTTCTCGTGTTGCCGCGACGTCGAGGCGCGTCGTCGTTGGACCGTGCCGGTAGGCGGCCGACGCGCCGTAGGTTTGCCGCACCGCGACGGAGGGAGCCCCCGAGCCGCCCGTGCTCTTGGGCGCCGCTCGTCGCCGTGCGAGGCGGTGAATGGGTCCGGCCTTCGCGCCGTGTTCGTGTGTGCGGGAGCGTGTGTGTGCGGCCTTCGCGCCGGACCGCTTGTGCGAGAACGTGGGCGTCGCCGTGTCGCGCGCGCGCGCGCCCTGGTTACCGGGCGGCCGCGCCGGCGATTGGGGCCGGGCGCGCGGTCGTGTGTGTGATCCGGGCTTCGACCCGTGGCTTGTGCGGGTGGGGGATACGGGAGCCGTCACGCGTGACACGCGGCCGGCGGCGGCGTCGTGTCCGGCCACCGGAACGACGCGCCGCCCGCCGCGCGCGGGAGCACGGGTGCGGGAACCTTGGCGGCAAGCACACCCCGGTGCGAGCCGAGCCGTGTGTTGTTGCCGGGGGGATGTTGAACCGGGCGTGAGGCACCCGAGCCGAACGCCGCGCGCACCGCGCGGTCGCGCGCCGCCAGGCCTTTCGTCGAACACCTGTTGGGCGAGTGAGCTGCGCCGGATTAAGGGAGAAGCGGGCCGCTGGCCAGACTTGGGCCCTAGGCCCAGCTATCGGCTGGCAGGCCGCCGGCCCGGCACGGGTTAAGAGCAGGAGGGGGTTTTCTGGACTTCAAACGGCTCCTCTCGTGGGCCGAGTTGTGCAGGCCGTTTGGGCCGAAACTAACCCGCGGGCAGAAATGCATCCGCTGGGCCGCCCACGGCCCGGCCACCTCTTCCGGCCTTTTTCGGCCCATTAAACCCTAGAAGGCCGACGTCATGCCGACGTCGGCGGCTCTTTTTCGAAAATCCCTTTTCCTCTCTGTTTAAAAATTCCGGAAAATGTATTTAATCTTTAAAAATTCATAATAAATTCTAGGAAGCTCGAAAAAATACAAAACTAATTTCTATAAATCCGTATTTGCGAAACCTTGCCGATTGTAGGTAGTATGGGTTCATTTGGATCTTCTAAATTGATTCTTATTTGGAGTTTTTGCTTAGATGTGCACCGTTATCTTATTTCACGTCGAATCTCGTGCCACGGACCCGAGCTTCGACCGGAGGACGTGGAGGACCCCGAGTACCCTTGCTCCGGACGGCGACCGCTTCAACGGCAACGAAGGTGTCATGTCACTCCCAACCATGTAGATCCTATGTTGCTTTGTAGTCGCTAGTGCTTTACTTTAATGCATTGATCGATGAATTGCATAACCCGTTTAATAGCCATGCCTTGATGTTTTGATATATCCCGATCCTTGTACTACTACCGCGGGACTAGCTACGGACCCCTAGCTAGTCCCTTACCTCAACTATCCATACTTTTGTTGCTTGATTATGGATGGTGCTGCGGGTTTGAGTCGAGATGTGGGGATCTCGGTGTGATTCTAGCGTGCGTTCTGGGTTGTGTATCCCCTTGCTGTGTTTTGGCGGGAGCGAGCCGCTGGTTACTTGTGAACGGCTGCCGAGGGAAGATGCGATCTGGCCTCTTACCCGAGGGTCGTGTCGTGTGGGATGGAGATGTTGAGTGCTCGCTCTCGGCCCCTTAAGGACCGATCGTCAGTTGACCTTGTTTCGGATGACTACTTTCGTACAGACCGCCCGCCTTGTATTGGGCGGGGGTGCGGGGTGAGACTTGTAGTGGATAGCACCCCTCCTGTTGGAGGATCGGTGTGATCGTGTCGGGAGTGGTCTTTCCCTCCTTAGTAGACTTTGCCCTGGCGAGGCCGGGGAAGGGTTCCACGGCTTCGAGGGACCTCTCGCGGGTAGTATGAGCTCCGCCGCGGAGGCCGGGCCGAGCTCGGAGATGCGAACGGTACTATCCACTTACTTGGGCTTCGGCCGTATGGTAGGGTCGGACACGGTGACGGCCGGTTCCGGACCTATTCGGGCGGGTACGGTTGTACAACCTCTGCGAGTGTTAAACCTATAGCTATAGTCCGTGTCCACCGGTTATGGACGCTCTTTCGATCTCTCACCTGACTAGTTTCACTTCTCTTGTGCTTCTTCTCTCCCCCGAGTGTGTGTGAGCCCGGCTTTGGCCGTTGAGATGTGGGGATAGGAGCCGGTGGGCCCCACATCGCAGATGAGAGTTGGGTTCTGGATCGTGGTTGAGATCCGGTGTTTTGGTGTGGTATTCCTTGAGCGGGGTGTGGACCCCTGAGGTGTGGACCTCGGAAGCGGAAGCTTCCCCGAGGTGTGGACCTCCTTGCTATATTCTGCTTACCTTGTACGTTGCACTGCTGCTTTGCTTAAGCCTTCTACAGCCAGACTAGGGATATCTCATGCATAGTAGAATATACACCGCTTTTGCCTCTTTGTTGGGAAGCTGACATGACCTACCCGCTTACCGGTAGACCCCGGTGACTCGACGCGAGCCGGACTACGACTTCGACAACGACGGTTGGGTGGACTAGAGCTCTTCCTACACTTGAGCTGCCTGCGGATATGGAGTTTCCCGCGCTTTCATGGAGCCGCTGCTAGACGTTTTATTCATGTTTGATTCAGTCCTGATGGACTTGTACCCAGCATGTGCCGAAGAGATGTACTCTGATTAATGTAATAAAATAAATGTTGTACTCTACTCTTCATTGTTTTTACCTTTCTGTATGGATTTTGGAATCGCTGAGACAGGGATTGCACGTGGTAGCCTTCCTGGGACTACCACCGAGGTGCTAAGATTCGGGGATCCGTTCGCGGAAATCCAGGTCGTTTCGGGGAAGGAGGCAAGGAGCTTGTGTGCTCACCGTCGCGCGACGCCGGTGACGAGGCCGCGGTGCGTGAGCATGACGCCCTTAGGCATCCCGGTGGTGCCGGAGGAGTAGTGGAGCGCGACGACGTCGTCGGGATCCACCTTCTCGTCGGCGGCGAGCGGCTCGGCGGCGTCCATGAGGTCCCGGAGGCGGAGGCGGCCCTCGAAGTCGCCGTCGACGGCGACCACGGGCACGCCGCGCTCGGCGGCGAACGCGCGCACCTTCTCGACGGCGCGAGGCCTCGGTGGGGACGATCACCCGCGCCCCCGCCGCGGCCGCCCGGCGGTGGATCTCGTGCGGGGTGTACAACGGGTTGGCCGTGGTGGTGGCGGCCTCGATCCGCGCGGCGCCCGGGAAGACGAACGCGAACTCGGGGCGGTTGCGGAGGAGGTTCATCACCACGTCGCCCTTCCCCACACCGAGCTCGCGGAGCGCCGCCGCCGCGCGCGCGGGAGAGGAGGTCCACGTCGGTGTAGGTGTGGACGGCGCCCGTCCGCCCGTCGATGAGGCACGGGCGGGAGGACATCTCCGGGAGCCGCTCGAAGCGCAGGAGCTGCGGCGAGAGGTGCCGCGGGATCTCGATGTCCCGGGAGCTTGGAGCGGAACACGGACACCGGCATTCCATACTCATGGATCACACACACGGCGGAGGAAAGGGAGATGCGGGCGCGGACATGGTGGTAGGGTTAGGGTTTGCTCCCTCGATTTGGTTGGGTTGGGTGGGGATCGATCGATTTGGTTGGACATGGAGGTGGAGACGGGGGCGGGGAGGAGGCTGGGGGCGGTGGCGTCCGCTGGCTGGGGTCCGTGAGGGGTTGCATCTGCTTCATGCGCGGTGGATCTGAGGAGGGAGAGGGAGAGGCGAGGAGGAGAGGGAGTGGCCGGCGGGAGGAGGTTGAGGGGAGGGGGAGGCAGCCGAATAGGGTTTGGGGATCCTTTTATACGAAGCAAACACAATTTTAGCCATCCGTTCGCAGATGAACGGTCTAAAATGATTGGGCTGTTTTGGGCTTAAACGGGCCTGTTACATTTCTCCCCTGCTTAATTTTTTTCTTTTTCTTTTTTCATTTATTTCAAATAAGAAAATAATTACAATTTGAACTATGTGTACGTCCAATAGGATTGGAAAAATTTCACAAAAATCATAATTAGACTTCTATGGTCCATTCTAGGCCACATGTAGCATATTGACGAAAACTTCAATTGACTTGTAGGAAAAACTCGAACTTCTACTAGTCACATTGTTGTAAAATAATATTAATGATACTTAAATTTGTTCAAAACATTCTACAAATTGACATGAAACCATATTTTAAGCGTATAATACTCCTATAAAAAATTCATATGGTTTTGATAAAGTGAGATTATAGATGTTCACAAGCAGGACACAAGACTCACATAGTTTCGTACAATTGAAAACAAACTTTGAGATTTGAACAACTAATAACGTGACCAAACTTGTATGCACCTCAATTTTTGACACCATCTCATGTTGACCATAACATTAGAGAATATTAAGTTATATTAGCAATTATTATGAAAAACATGTTTTTTATATTCTCTTTTTAGTTGGAAAAGTTATGTTGTATGAAAAGCAACCAAGAAATAGTAATTAAGATACAAACAAATGGCACTGAGTAAAACATCTCGATTTTAGAAAAAATTAGGAAAAAGAATCAATCAATTTGGAGTTCGTATGAGGAAGAAAAACAGTTTACAAGTTTTATCCGAAGATTAAAAACAGAAATTGCAATTGCTATGAACTGAGATGAACAAGTGTGTTTTCTCTTTTTAATCTTTGACTAAAACTTGTAACTAGTTTTTCTGCCTCATACTAACTCCAAATTCGATGATTCTTTTTTCTAAAATTTTCTAAAATCATTCTCTACCACGTGGTGGTGACGTGGCGCCTAGGTGAGGTGGCGCCTGCGTGGCAGTGAGGTGGGCCCCTGGCGCTCGCGTGGTGGTGACGTGGCGCCTGGGTGAGGTGGCGCCTGCGTGGCAGTGTGGTGGGCCCGGGGCGCTCACGTGGTGGTGACGTGGCGCCTGGGTGAGGTGGCACCTGCGTGGCAGTGAGGTGGGCCCTAGGCGCTCACGTGGTGGTGACGTGGCGCCTGGGTGAGGTGGCGCCGCGTGGCAGTGAGGTGGGCCCCGGCGCTCACGTGGTGGTGACGTGGCGCCTGGGTGAGGTGGCGCCTGCGTGGCAGTGAGGTGGGCCCCTGGCGCTCGCGTGGTGGTGACGTGGCGCCTGGGTGAGGTGGCGCCTGCGTGGCAGTGAGGTGGGCCCCGGGCGCTCACGTGGTGGTGACGTGGCGCCTGGGTGAGGTGGCGCCTGCGTGGCAGTGAGGTGGGCCCCTGGCGCTCGCGTGGTGGTGACGTGGCGCCTGGGTGAGGTGGCGCCTGCGTGGCAGTGTGGTGGGCCCTGGGCGCTCACGTGGTGGTGACGTGGCGCTCGCGTGGCGCGAGGTGGGCCCCCCGGCGCTCGCGTGGTGGTGACGTGGCGCCCGGGTGAGGTGGCGCTGCGTGGCGGTGTGGTGGGCTCGGGCGCTCACGTGGTGGTGACGTGGCGCCCGGGTGAGGTGGCGCCTCGCGTGGCGGTGAGGTGGGCCCCGGCGCTCACGTGGTGGTGACATGGCGCCCGGGTGAGGTGGCGCTCGCGTGGCGGTGAGGTGGGCCCCCGGCGCTCGCGTGGTGGTGACGTGGTGCCCGGGTGAGGTGGCGCTCGCGTGGCGGTGTGGTGGGCCCGAGGCGCTCATGTGGTGGTGACGTGGCGCCTAGGTGCGGTGGCGCCGCGTGGTAGTGAGGTGGGCCCCGGCGCTCACGTGGTGGTGACATGGCGCCCCGGGTGAGGTGCCGCCTAAGTGGCATTGAGGTGGGCCCCCGGCGCTCGCGTGGTGGTGACGTGGCGCCCGGGTGAGGTGGCGCTCGCGTGGCGGTGTGGTGGGCCCTTGGCGCTCACGTGGTGGTGAGGTGGTGCCTCGGGTGAGGTGGCGCTCGCGTGGCGGTGAGGTGGGCCCCGGGCGCTCATGTGGTGGTGACGTGGCGCCCGGGTGAGGTGGCGCTGCGTGGCGGTGTGGGTGGGTCCTAGGTGCCGGTGAGGTGGTCGTTTTTTACGGATCGCGACGAATCGCTAAAACGTCACCGTGTTGTGGGCTGTATTGCGACGAATTTAACAAATCGTCGTGATGGTTTGGGCTTCAATATCCATCCATGCACGTCCGTGATGAAAAAATATGAATACGTCGTAGAATCGCGACAAACTAAACAAATCGTCGCGGTGTTTGTGACGAAAAAAGGAATACGTCGTAGAATCGCGACGAATTTAACAAATCGTCGCGGTGTTTTGGGCTTCGATGCAAATCCGTGACGAAAAAAAGGAGTACGTCGTAGAATCGCGACGAATTAAAGAAATCGTCGCGGTGTTTTGGGTTGCAATGCACATTCGTGACGTTTTTAAACGTCGCGGAGAAAGCGTCACGATTAAATAGTTTCTTGTAGTGCGCAACACGGGATCGGGATGGTGCGGAGGGGTCCGACAACCGAGGAGCCACCCGGTGGCGAGGGAGGCGGGCGGAGGTGGCATCCGGTGGCGGGGGAGGCGGGCGGGGACGACGTTCGGCGGCGGAGGCGGTGTCCGACGGACGGAGGAGGCGAGCAAAGGTGGCGTCCCCGCGGGGGGAGGGCGTTTGATAGCGAAGGAGGCATCCGGCGGCGGGGTAGGTTGCCGACGCGGGGAGGTGGGCGACGGCCGTGGAGGGGACGACGCCGCGGCCACCGCCGGTTGGAGGAGCAAAGGAGGAGGAGGAGGGGCGGTGGCGGAGGAGCCGACGAGGGGAAGCCAAGTGGCGGCGGCCGACGGGGGCTAGGGGGTAGCGGAGGAAGAGAGGTAGGGGCCGGGGGCGGCGGTAGGAGGGAGGAGGGAGGAGAGCTAGCCGGCTAGGGTTTGGGAAGAGTGGCGCCGGCTTATATATGCTCGTGAACTTGGGCCGGTCGGGCTTCCGGGCTTCGTGCCGGCACACGGCCGCATCGTGTCATTTGATTTCGTGCCGTGCCGGGCCGACACTATGGGCCGAGGTTGCGGCCCGGCACGGCTCAACTTCGTGCTCGTGCCGGCCCGAGCCCGAAATCATCGTGCCGGGCCCGTGCTCGTGTCGGGCCAAAAATTCGTGCTTTGGGCCGGCCCATGGGCCACGTGCTTTTTGGCCATCTATACCCACGGACGGCGGCTCGTCGGAGAGGACGGGGATGGCATCGCAGTGGAGGCAGCAGGGGTTAGGTTTCGAGGCCCTTTCAATCTACTTCGTAATTGGTGGCGGAGCCTCACTGGATCCCTGCCCGGTGCCCGCCCAGCAGCCAACGTCAAAGCCATCGTCCTCAGGGCGCCCCTCGTGGAGCCCGACGCGGGGAAAGGAAGGAGAGGAGGAGAGGCGGCGTGCGGGCGCGCGGGAGGAGAAGGAGAGGAGGAGGAGGCGCCGCATCCGATGGTGGCGTGGGCGCGTGCGGGATCCGATGGGGAGGACACACGGTGGTGCGCACGGTGCGGGTGGGTGGGCCGGCGGCGCGTACCGGAGGCGGTAGGGAGGATGCGCGGCGGCGCGTGACCGACGGCGGGAGGAGACCGAGGTGCCGCACCATGAGGCTGGCGGCTCACGGGCGGGTGCGTAGTGATGTTATTTTAGTAAAATGCATAGTGGATCCTCAAACTTGCGCCGATGTGTTATCCCCGGTCCACTAACTCACAAAGTGTGTCGCTGAGGTCACTGGTCATTATTCAGGTCTCATTGGAAGTCCATACGTGTGTGAAATAGTTATTATTATCGATATGGTCCACCAGCTTGGACTATTGACGTGGAGAGGGCAGCCGAGTCAACAATCGCTCCTCCGTCCACCACGATGACTCTAGCTCGAATGTTGTGACTTGTGACACGGACGGCGACAGCGTCCTGGCCCTGCAGCGGTGAGTTCCCGCGCCAACTGTTCGCGCCGCCGCTGTGGTCCTGAGGCAGTGCCACGGCCAGACCCTTCATCCCGCGTGCGGGTGCCCTGGCGAGGGCGTCAGCTCCGCCTGCTCCTGTGATGTCGGCGACGAGCGGCAGATCTGCTCCTTGATGTCCATGTGGCGCGGCAATCGTCCGTGAGTGTTGAGGTAGAACCGGCAAGCAGGAAACATGGGTGTGGCGCCACGGTGGGAGCCAGCCGCGACGCACGGGAACAGGGGCTCCGTGCGGGACGTGACCCCGAATGGATGGACGAACGACCAGCGGGATGCTTCCTGCGAGCGGCGAGGCGTAGCAGTTCGATGATTCGATCCCATTGGGCGTTGGAGAAGGCAACGTTTGGTGGAATAATGGACCTTAATTCCAATGGTGTCGCTCGTGCATGGTGGCCAAGCCCACCTGCATGCACTCTGCTACGATCGAGAAGCAAGTAACAGCTCTTCCACCGTGCCGCTGATGGGGACGGGCGCAAGAACCGCCTCCTCCGTGATGGCTTGCGCGCTAGTTGCGGGCCGACGGGGACGGGCGCCATGGGCGGTGTGAGTGGTGTCGCCAGCACGCTGCCTTCGTGTCGGCCTGGCACCCACGCAGGAGGGGCCCGCCACACGTCGGCGGGGACTGGTGCCATGGGGGCGCGGGCGCTGACCTCGCGCGAAGGTGGGATGCACCCCCATTTGGCCATGGAGGGGAAGAGAAGAGAAGAGAAGCAGAAAGATGTGAACGTAGGGGTGCCTCGTAGATGGAGACGACTGCAATGTGTGTATGACATGTCGTCATGGGTCACAAGTTTAGACCTGTTTGGAACTGCAGTGAGACCCGAACAATAATTAGGAACCTCGGTGACACACTTTGAGTTTGTGGATCGGGATGACAAGAAAAGCAAGTTTGAGGACCGGCTATGCATTTTACTCTTTTTTCAATTCCTGAATCCAATCGATTAATTGGTGGGCCCGGCGGGTAAACAGGGTGGGTATACACCGGGTGGGTGAGAAAAACAATTCGTTTTTTTGGTAGAAACGCTCTCCAAATTACGATTTTTTTACTTCATAGTCTTTCTACCCTATCCACTTCTAAAAACATATGACGGACAAGTCCGGCGTGAGGGATAAGACAGACCCGAATTGGGTGAGAGAAGTTTTCAATTGTCTTCGCTCTTATGGTATAGATAGACCCTCACATCGGTGCTGTGCACAGGAGGTTCCACATTTCAGCGCCAGCTGGCGTTGAGGTCAAAAACCAGCGATACTTCCAATTTTAAAGCCCCATTTTAAATATGTAAACTCACTTTTCATTGCTCAACAACTACCGTTACATATTAACCAAGATTTATAGATTACATTTTGCATGTCATTGACCACATCTTACATACAAAAATTTCATAAAAGAATTTTAAAGTGGGCTAGTCAACACTGTTTTCAGACAGGATTTTCAATATGTCAACAGCTTTATTTTCAATATTTGGGCTTCAATTTAAATATGTAAACCCACTTCTTTTTTATCAATAATTGTTGTCAAATGTTAATTAACATACATAAATTCTATTTTGCATGTTGCAAGCCACATGATAAATACAAATTTCTTTATTAAAAATTTCAATGAAGGCTAACTGACACTATTTTCAGGCTTTGATTTGTGGCCGCCTTGATAAGGAAGTCTGAAATAGTCTGATGAGCACCGGAAGCTATTTTACTTTAATCAAAAATAATTTGGCTACTGCCACATGCAATGCATAGGAAAAATTAAATAGTTGCATTTAGCTTTACATTCTTCTAACTGATGCAAAAAATGGTGGTGGCGTGATTCCATAACCTATCCAGCATAATTAATATCCAATAGGGCAACACTACAAATTTAGTTTAAATCCAATCATAATTTAGTCAATATAACCATATGCTATCACCTGTATAGCAATACATGCATTTTTCTCGCTAAATTTGCAAACTGACTTATCATATTCTTCGTTACCGTCATTTCATCTGTTGTCACCTAAAGGAAGCATGGTCATAGAGTGGTAGAGTGCAATCAAGCACCACATCCTTCATACTTTTAGGCTCTTTTGGTTCTTGATGAAGGGTTATTTTTGGTAACTAGCAACTTAAATAGAATCTCATGGTTCCACAACATTGTTCACCACTCAAGTGAATGTACGGGACAAATGGTGGGTCTTGTGCACATAACATGCCTCTCGAAATATGATAATGAACATCTTGGACACATTCATGGATGTGTTTCGGAATGAGATTTGGATTTATAAAACATGAATCATTAGAGCAACTCCAACAACCTTTGCAAAATAAGTGAACTAGCTAAAATCAATAGAATTGAAGTAAAAATTAGATCAACCGTCTCTCCAAAATCCAACTTTGCCATCTAGCTCGGTATTCCGAGTCTTTTACGTACATGCCATTTAAAAGGTTGCTAGTTACGCACATGCCACAAAAAAGTTTCCAAACACCCGTGTCATGAGCTCAACTTTTGTTCACTATGTGTATGTCATTCCGTCCATGTTCTAAGCTAACGGTGTCAAACCGATGGGTGAATTAACTATTTTACCCCCTTGTGGACCCCACCAATCTTCTTCTTCCTCCTCCCCCTTCTCCCCGTCTTTCCGGATCGTACGAACCCGCGAGCCCTTCCTCCGCTCGCCACCACCATGGCCGCCACGCCTTCCCCGCTTGAGGTCGTCGCCCGCTTTGTCCGCATGAGGCCGTCCGCGGAGCTCCACCACCGACCCTTGCGCTCGCCTAGCCGCGCAAGCACGCCGGGCCCCCGCACTCCCCCATGGATCCCCCCGTTGACCACCGACGACGAGTGGAGTGGTGGAGGTGCCGTTGGAGGTACCGGTAGCGCATGGAAGCGGTGAGCCCGAACCGCCTCGCAAGAACCTTGAGCGGCTACTCATCGACGACGACCTCGTTTGCGCAACGCGGACATCGTGGTGCCCGATTGTAGGCCGGCCATCCCCGTCCACCGCCGCATACTCGCCGTGCGCAAGACCTTCTTCCACGACCTCTTTGCCTCGCGTTGCGACGGAGGTGCGGCGCGCAAGGATGTCGTCGCCGGTGCCGAGGGGCGGGAGAGGTGGCGGTGGGATTGAAACAGGGAGGAGGATGGGATAGACATGTAAATGGCTAGGGGCAAAATAGTCATTTCCACATGTGGGTCCCACTAGTCGATTAGTGGAACCGTTAAGTTCTAACGGATGGTGGACAAAATGGCACACGCGTAAACAAAAATTGATTGCATGGCACACGAGTGTCTGAAAACTTTTTTGTGGCATGTATGTAACCAACAACTTTTTTAATGGCATGTACGCAAAAGACTCCGTATTCCACCGCTCCGCTCGTCATGTTTAGCTAGCGCATCCGCTCGCAATCTTCTCGGTCCCACGTGCATCCGTCCTCCCGCGCAAAGTCCTCCGTCCCTCCATTAGCATCTCACCCATACATCGATCCCGTGACCGGCGTTGCTTCTTGCTAGCTCGGAGGACGGCTCGAGGAAGGTGGTGACCGTATTGAGCACGAGGAGAGACATGAGAGCCGACCGGACTCGCGCGCGCCGCCGTCCACGAGGCCGAGTTCCTCCACGGAGCTTCGCCGTGGGTTGGGGCCACCAAAGGCCGAGCTCCTCCTAGGACCGGAGCACGAGGCCGAGCTCCTCTCGCTTGCCGGGCGAGCTCCGCCCGAGACCGTGTTGTGCCGCCGGCCGTGAGACCAAGATCCTTCCGCGAGGTGGGGGCATCGACACCCACCCCCCGCCGCCGAGCACCACCGTCAGGACAAATACGGAAATAAAGAAAGCAAAGGGTGAAGGGACGGTACTCACTTGGCCGGCATCGGGGAGCATCACGAACGACCACGGTCGTCGCCGTCGCACCGCCTTGGGGTTCACTACACGCCTCTCCCACGTGGCCGTGTATCCCCGGGCGAGGGGCTCCCCTAGCAACCGCAAACACGCTAAGGACACGGGGTTGGCCGCCTCACTCATCTCAAAGATGAGGAGTTCCCTCTCCATGAGGGGAATGATCCACCAATGATGGAAATTGGCGATGACGGACGCCACCGTCGCCCGGTGTTTGCCAACCGGCTTATGGCGTTGGTGAGAGGCTCAAACCTCCCCCGCCTCGCCGGGGGTGACACCCCGTATGTCCACACGTCCGGCCTCTCCTTCGCACTTTCCCGGTGTACGGCGGAAGGCCGGCGCCGTCGTTGCGAAGGTAGAACCGCCCCTTCTCCCAATCGGAGTTGTTCGACGTCATCGTGCATGGTAGGTACGGCTCCCTCCGGGAGTCGCGCACCAAGAGTGTGAGGCCGCCGGCGCGGACCACCCGACGTGTCTTCTTCTCCCCCGTGGCGAGTGTGTGGAGCTCGCCACGGAAGAGACGAACCCACAAATCCCAATGCACCGGGGTCCCCAAGAGTCCGTCGCGGAGACGGTGACGAAAGAGGCCGCCCGCGAGATGGTGTTGGGGGCAAAGTTGTGGAGCTCCACCCCATAATGATGGCACGGCCCCGCATGAACTTGCTCGCGAGGGGCATTGAAGCCGTGCTCGTGTAGCCGCAGGAAGCCGACGACGTAGCCCTAGGGGTTCGGCCCCCTATCCGACGACGGTGGGACCATCCACGCCGGATTCGGCCGTCGGCGGCCGGCGTCCAACCGACCACCGAGCACTAGCGCCTCCGGCCGACCGTCGATCCGCCGTTGACCGGGGCCATGGGAACGCGTCCGGCACTCGAACCGGAGGCATGGCGGAAGAGGTGGGGGAGCGTGAGCAACGACGGGAGCGGAAATGCGCGAGCGCATCCATGGCCGCGAGGCGCGCGGCGTAGAGGAAGACGAAGTGCGGGGGGGTGTGAATGGCGGAGGTAAGCGCACCTCCCCTTTGCTCCCCGCATTTTATAGAATCGGAAGGGGCGGGTCCCCAAGAACACCGTGCGCGACGACGCTTAATGCGGTCGGCACCCCACGTCGCCGACGGCCGGGCTCCGCCCCGCCAAAATGGCCGCGCGCACGCACACACGCCATGATTACCGCACGCAACCCGGGGGACGCAATGCCCCGTGTCATCGCCTTCCCACGTCGCCCACATCGCACCGCCTAAAAAGGAGCGTCCACTCCGCACAACCTCGCGCCACGTCGATCGTTTGTCAATAACGGGGGTTCCTTCTCGCGTAAGGATAGCCCCCCGTGAAACCGAGCCGAGAACTTAAGGGGCGACCCCTCAAGGGCACGTGATTAACACCCGATCTAAAGCAAGGTTGCGCCCGCAAGGTCACAACCCGCCGATGCACCCTCAAAGAACGGACTCAAGGATTCCTAGGGTCCATGCCCTCATGACTATATTGGTCGGCGGTTAGAGGCCTAGCCCACGAGAGGGAATGATGGGCGCCGCAGATGCCCCTCAACCTAGGGATTTACTAATCGGTGGCTCGAAGCTCAACTCGCTAACGCCTCGGTAAGCGCCACAAATCGATCCGGACGGGGGCACCCGGTGCCACCCCGCAAAGGCCCCACTAATCGAGGTATGGAGCCCGACCCCCGACGGGTTCGAACGGGCGCCTCATATTAACGAGTCGGGGACGACCAAGGCGTGCGCAATTGAGCCGGTCCCCCGAACTCAAAGGTTTGAGGGCGCCCTATAGTTCGTATTCAAGGCCGAACGAGGGCGCCTAGTCGAGGAATCCCATCGAGGGAGAGCTTTCGCGTCCTCGGTCCTAATCAAACGGGACCGAGCCCCGCCAAGAATACCCACACGAAGTGCTCTCATGGACGTGCCTCCGGACCACGAGCCGACCCTTATCAAATGGGGCATGGACGTCCACTTGAATTACCCGTCGGCCGACTCAACGAGGGTCCATGACTCACGGCTCGTTCGATGGGAAGCATGGACCACCTCACCCATCCCTCCCCGCGAAGGGGGGGGGGGCGCACGATCAAGTCGAAGAGCTCACCCCGATCGCCGTTGACGGATAAAAGACGTATCCCTCTACGATCCGCAAGCGTACGGACCCCACACCTTTTTCACCACGGGATTCCCAAGGTTCTTGTCAATCCGCGGAGCAAGGGGATTACAAGCGTTCGATCAACACCGACACACTAGCTACTAAAACCCTAACTACTATTATACTAGAAAACACTAAACTACACTAGAGAGAATGATAAACGATCAAGGTAGAAGACACTCGCCCACGGGTCTACGATACTAGAGCATGCAATCGCTTAAAGACATGAAAACCAATCTAATCTATCGGGGTTGTGACCACGGTTTCGCCCTTTCCCTCCTCTCGTACTGTCACTACGCGAAGGTAATCATGACTAGACCTTTGATGGACACGGCGTATTGAATGGATCCAAGGAAGCATTGGAGCTCTACTCCCTCTACGGCACGGTTGCAAGCCTTAAGTATAAAAGTATATTCAACACAAGATGATAGATAGATAATCCGACAAAGTGCGATTACATCTCAAGATCGATTACAACCCATGGACGAATGAGAAGATTATCCCATCAAGGTGCTGATCATGGCACCGTTGATCATGGTTTCCCTTCCGCCGTGTCTTCCTTCTTCTCCACGAGAGGGTGCTTCCTTCGAGGTGGTTGATCTCCCACCGGAGATCCTCCTCCTCTCTCTCTAGCTTGTAGATGGCCTTCTCGGTGCGAATAACTCCTCTCCTCTCGTGTTGGCGGCGCGTCGGGGGTTTTAGGGTCGAAGATCCTTCGAGGGCAAGGAAGACGGGGCCGAACCGGTGCCCGAAGTGGGCCGGGCCGGCCCGCCCGGGCCGGCCGGCCCGGAGCCCAATTTCGGCCCGGTTCGGCCGCCCTTTTTGCTCCGTGGGTCCTCGTGCACTTATCTACTTTGCCCCCTCCACTTGCATGATTTTGACGCCGTTATCCTCGCGATCAAGATGGAGACTCTCTTTGCATGAAGTTTGATCTTTTACGCTTCAATTCCCGGGGGTGTTCCTCGTAGCACTTCGGTCCTCGCCACCATTGGAAGTGATTTCAGCAAGCTCATGAACACGAACAAGACTCCATGAATGCTCCTTTGAACTTGTTGCAAATCCGTCCTTTATGTCCATGTTTTCCTACATAAACACAACACTTCCAAATGCATGCACAAAGATGAACTTGTTATATGATTAGTGTGCCTAGTGGCGGGTTAGTTCCATAATCAAATCCAAACCAAAGTGTAATGAACATGCTAGGTGCACCAAAATACACCGTCAACATCTCCCCCACACTTAGCTCTTGCTCGTCCTCGAGCAAGTACTCGTAAAAGAACTTTGTCCAAGGAGTGTAATCGTGTACCACTTATCCTTCTTCACAAGTTAGTCAATCCCTTCATCTTTAATACATAAACACGAAGTAATGATAATCAAACATAAACATGGGCGTTTAGAATTTTTACCACGTCAAGATTCATCCCACAACTCAACCTCTTCACTCGAAGTCTTCAATTTCAGCCATGCTTACTCCTTTGCTTCCATCGTGAGGGTTTTTACGGTTTTCAAAACAAAAATTCCCGCAACAAGTATTCGACAAAAACCTTTCTCCAAGCTCTCTCAAGTCACTCATATGAAGTGGCTATCCTAACCAAATTTTATAAAACTCTCACCTCCCATTAATCTCTCATATATCATGTAAAAGTGGAGCTATAGGTAGGGCTAGTGCAATCAACACAAGTATTGTCAAACTAAGAACTTCCTCTAATGGTTGTCTACCTTTCAAAGCCAATGATCATGAGAATTAACCATATGTAGGGATATCAAGGATGAGAAGATTTAGAATGGTGGACATGTGCAAGGGAAAAAGAAAATTGTGACTTCAAGGCACCAATGATGTCCTCGTTGTCGGATTGCACATGGTTGGAAATAGAGTAAAAGTTTCGTCTCACAATCAACGTGACATCCTTCCTTACACTTTATTTTTTTCTTTTCTTTCACTTGATCCATCCCTCTCATACCTTTATTGCTAACTCATCTTTCTCTTTTTTTCTTTTTTTTTTCTTTCATTCACATATGATTTTTCTTTCTTTCTTTCTTTCTTTTCCATACACATACTTTTTCTTTTTATTTTTCTCTCTCTTGACAACTTTTCAAAGCTTTCAATTCTCTCTTTCCTCGCATGCATACAATCTGAAAATTTTAAAATAAATCATGCTAGAGACGAGACGAAACTTTGAAAATAGGTTGTGTTCAAGGAATACGATGTACAAAAGAGATGTATAGGGTTGGGTATGGAATTCGGCGATGTACGTGACTTCCGTTGTGAAAGTCACGTTACCGAATATATGACGAGGCTAGCAACAAAAGATAAGCACAAGGACATGATCATTGCTCGAAATTAAAACTCACCAAGAGAGAAGGGTCCTAGCCTAACTCATTGTGCTAATCACACTTATGGTGGAGCGAAAAAAATAAACTTGACTTTGGATAGGAATTTTTTCTTACTCTCAACTTGGAAAAAGAGGTTTTGCTAACCTTTATTACAAGGGTTTTAAAATAATTTTCAGAACTGAAATCCTCCAATTTTTAGCATCGAACATAGCACAACTAGCATGTGAAGCTCAAGATCGAAGTGCGGTATGGGTACTTTAAGTAGTAGCGATTCCACTAAGCACCACGGTAAACGTTTTTCAAACCACATACTTGTGTTCATATATCAAGAATCGAAGATTAAACAAACAAGTAAATAAAGATAAACAATACATAAAACACAAAGATATATATAAAGACTCTTTTTATTTGATTTTCTTGACTCAACACTAATTTAAGACACTTGCAAAAATTTAAAACAGACTTGTCGGTGCGGAATATGGTCCCGACACTAACCAAAGAGATAGCGCCTAGGTCTATCCCTCAATGGTCGATGCCGAGCAACAAATGGCACAAGGTTTTATCCTGGTTCCGGCCGCGGGGCCGTACGTCCACAGGGGTGTGCTCGTGGCACTATATTGCTCAAGACCGGGGGTGCTTGTAGTGGGGCAAGTACAAGCAAGGCGGGAGAGGAAGCGTGGCTTCCAAGTCCCCGGAAGAGTGGCCGAAGATGCTATGGGAGAATAAGAGAGTGAGTTCACGGTGTGCCGTGTTGTGCTCGTCCGTCCGTCCCCCCGGCGGGCGGGGGCTCGCCTCCCCTTTTTATAGGTCAAGGGGGCGGCGAGTCACATGCACGCCGCGCTATCCAGCTACGTGGGGGCGCACGTCGTGCTACGCCGTAGAGTGGGCGGCCGTCCGACGATCTTCGCCGCGGTCCGGCCATGATGGCCTACCCCGTACCCGAACAGTGGCGGTTCGAGGGTAGGAGGGCGGTAGACGGTGGTGCGTCTTCTGATAGGCTTCGAGGGAGGTGCTGATGACGGCTGGTACGGGGCACAGGAGCAGGCGACCCGGCGTTCCTTCCCAATGCGCTCCGCGGTAGCGGAGTGGTTGCTGCGCGCGCCGGCGTGCGCCCGTGGTGTCGGGGCGTGCGCCTGCACGCGTGGGTACGGCAGCCGCGCCGTTACAGTGACCGAGATGGCCATCCACCGGCCTAGCGCCCCCTACCTAACCTGTAGGGTCACGGGAAAGTGAAATCGAGGGTGCGCCCGGCCCGCTTTCGAGGGTCGGGCGCGTTAGCCGTACTGTAGTGGGCGCTCGGTGTCACGGGACTGACACCGGCCGTACCGCACGCTCCATCTCCACGAAGGACGGGGATGGGCTCCTCCCCGGGGAGTTGGTGCGGCGGCACCGGGTGCGAGCCCCGGCGCATGATGGCTCCGTCCCCGCGGCGTCGGGCGTTAAATGCCCGTGTACGGACCGGCGCACGCGTGCGGGGCGCCCGTGAGCGTGGCGGGCCCCGGCCGAGGGCGGCGGCACCCTCGAGCGAGACGAGACCCGCTCGAGGGGGAGCGAGCCCTCGAGCGAGGCGGACCGCTCGAGGGAAGAGTTGCCCCTCGGACGGGCGGAGCCCGCTCGAGGAGGAGCGCGCCCTCGAGCGAGGCGCAGCCTCGCTCGAGGGGTTTTCTAAGCGGGCCGTCTTGGTGGGTCGCCGCAGTCTCCGCCGTGGGCCGTGCTCGCATGGTTAGTCACCCGCATGGTTAGGCTTAACGTGTCTCGGATCGGGATTTAAGTGAGGGTTCCCCCATTGTTTAAGGGGACCCCTAGGGCGGTCCCCGACGCAGCCCCCGAGCATCCGCGGGTTTGCCATCGAGGCTCCCGCGGATGCCGGAACCTACCGATAGGACGTTCTTCCCTCCTTGTTTGCGAACGCTTTCCGTGGGGCCGCGTCGCCGGACCCGGCGGGTCTAGCCCCCGAAGCCCCGTAGGAGTGTGGGTTCTCTTGCGGGGTTGACCGCGAGAACTTTGGTCGAAAGGCGTGGCACATATGCCAACCGGCATCGGCGGTGTTTCGGCCCGGCCGGGGTGCACGCTCCCCCGTCACCGTCTCCCGGCGGGTGCAATTTCAAGGAGGTGTGGCCGTGCGTCAAGCCCCCGAGCCTTGGCCCGTTCGAGGCGATCGGGTCGAGCCCGACGTCTTGTTTTTTAACGCGCCCTCGCCGTCCCTCCGTGGGACGGAGGGTGAGGTCTCCACGACTCCCATCGAGCGGGTCGCGAATTGCGGATTCCTCGTCGAGCCGCTAGCGGGTGGTTCAAGTGGACGCCCATGCCCCGTTCGATAAGGGTAGGCCGCGCGGTCCGAGACGCGTCCATGGAAGCGCTTGCGTGGGTTTGCTAGGTGGGGCTCGGTCCCGTTCGCTAGGGACCGAGGGCGCGGAAGCTCTCCCTCGGGGGGATCCCCCCGCTAGCCGCCCTCGCCGGCTCTCGAACACGACATGTGGGGCACCCTCGAGCCAACGGCTCGAGGAACGGCTCGAATGCGCGTGCCCTCGTCGTCCCTAACTCGTGATCCGAGGCGCCCGTTCGAACCCGTCGAGGGTCGGGCTCGAACCTCCGATCCGTAAGGCCGTGCGGGGCCGTGTCTTGGCCGCCCCGTCTTTTCACGTTTGCGGACGTCGAGGGGTCCGGGGCGTGCCGACCCTCGAGGTGTCGGTTGGTGGCACCGGCGTATGTGCCTTCCTTTGGGGGGTTGACATTGTCTCGAGCCAAGGGCTCATGCCGCTCGAGGGTCTGCCGTGGCATGGGTGCCCGCGGTTGCCTGCTCTACACCGAGCAGGTCCCGGGCGACCTTCTCACGTCGATGTCCCATCGAGGGTTGACGTCATTTTGAGCCAAGGGTCATGCCGCTCGAGGGTCTACCGTGGCATGGGTGCCCGCGGTTGCTCGTTCTACATCGAGCGGTCCCGGCAACCTTCTCACGTCGATACCCCATCGAGGGTCTCCTTTGCTTCGAGTCGAGGGTCATGCCGCTCGAGGGTTTCGCGTGGCATGGGTGCCCGCGCGTTCCGCTCTACATCGAGCAGGTCCCGACGGCCTTCTCACGCCGATATCCCATCGAGGGTCGCCTTTGTTTCGAGCCGGGGTCCGCCCCGCTCGAGGGTGCTCCTTGCTTGGCAAGGGACCCGGCATTTAAATGCCTCGCGGTCGTGGCCGCGGTTTTGGAGCGCCGGGCGCGCCTTTTTAGGCGCTCGCAGCCCGCGCGCGCGCGTAGTGGGCGGCGCGCGGGCGGCGGACGTGACGGTTTTGCCTCGGTTGCCGCCGGCCTTTGCCGTAATGATGACCCGCCCGCAGTGTTATAGCCGTTGTGGTCGTGGTGGGGCCCGCCCGTCGACGCGATGGGGAAGATTCCCCCGCAAGCACTGCTGGTCGGGGCGTCCGCTCCGGAGAGCTCGCCCGTCGGCCTATAAACCGCGGGGAGGAAGGGACGGTGGTTTTTTACCTTGGCTTCTCGCCGTTTTCGCTCCCCGCCCCTTCGCCTTCGTCTTGCTCTTGCCACCGCGTGGGCTCGCTCGTTAAAGCTTTTTCTCCGCTCCTTGTCCTCCGCCCTCCGCCCGCTCTCGTCCTCTTCATGGCGCCACCCTCGGCTTCCCGTTAGGATCCCGGAGCCGTACGCCCGGGAGAGGTCGACGGTGACCCGCCGCCCTTGGCGAGCCGGTCGCCGCCGGCCACCGTCGGCCAACGAAGACGGGCGTCCGGCGGAGTGGATCGTGCCGCCGGCGGCGCACCATGAGCCCAATCCGCCGGAGGGCTACGTGGTGAGCTTCCTTCGCTACCACGAGCGTGGCTTCAACACGCCGGCGAGCACCATCATGCGGGCGATGTGCCACTACTACGGGGTGGAGCCGCACAACTTCGCCCCCAACGCGATCTCGCGGCGGCCACGTTCGTGGGCGTCTCGCGAAGGGTACTCGGGGATCCCGCCAACCGGGATCTCTCGGGTTCACCTTTTCCGCGGGGAGCTCATCACGCAGCCCCACGTCGGAGCCGAGGGACCCGCCGCGCGGTGCGCGCCGGCGGGATGTCGCCGCCCCGCGGGGGCGGCCTCAAGGATTTTTACATCCCCCCGCACCATGACGACGAACAACACCGGCCGGGAGCGGGGATGGTTCTACCCGCGCAACGCCGAGCCCGCCTCCCTCCCTACACCGGCGGTGTTCAAGAAGAGGCCGGACTCCCGGGGCTACGGGGTGTCCCCACCCCAAAGCATCGGACGCGGCGGAGTCGGTGCTGGGCGCGCTGCAGCCGACCGAGGAAGCACGGGCTGACCGCGATGGGTGTCCTCGCCTTCCTCCACCATCGGCGGGTTGTGCCTCGATGGAGAGGCCGCCTCCGCATCTTCGAGATGACGAGAGGCGGCCAACCCCGTCGACCTGGCGAGGTCACGGATGCTCCCGTCGCCCCTTGAGCGGCCGTATGCGCTCACTCGGGCGCGGAGCGCCGTCGACACCCGGACGCCGCCGATGCCTGAGGGGCGGACCCCGTGGGACATCGAGATGCTCCCCATCGGCCCGTTGGTGAGTGTGGTTCTCGATTTCGTTTTGGTTCTTTAGCGTTGCCTTTGCCTCCTGACACGCCTTTGTTGCTCCTGTGTACAGCTGGTGAAGTTCAACACCGCCAAGTCCGTTCCGCCCACCCCCGACTCCCGTGCGCTCGGCCGGGCGGCGCAGCGGGAGCAGCAGGAGCGGGCGGCGCGCAAGAGGGAGCACGCCGGGCGCCGGCAAGCGCGCCGCGACCGGCGGGCCGCGGAGTACCGGCGGCGCGAGGAGCCGGGGGCTCTCCTCCCCGGACATCGAGGAGCCCTCGTCTTCGGAGGAGGACGAGGAGGAAGAGGCCGAGGGGGAGGGTCCCTCGGACGGTGGCGGCTGCGCCCCCCGTCGGCGAGCCCGCGCCGGCGTCGGGGGCGGCTTCGTCCGGGGTGGGCGCACCGGCGCCCGCCGCCGTGCAATCGTCATCGGGGCGGCACGCGCGCGGGAGGTGCCGCGCGCGCCGCGGAGGCACGCGCGGCGCACGCGCCCGGGCGTGCGTCCGCGTGCTCGCGCGCGGGGGAGCGTGCGCGCGCGCGCGGCGTCGTCGTCAAGGGGCGCGACGGCCCAGGCGTGCCGCGCGCGCGGGCGAGCGTGCCCCCGCGCGCGGTGGCGCCTTTGGGAGGTGCGGCATCGGGCGCCGCCCGCGCATGGGGCGCGGGCGTGCCGCGCGCGCGGTGGCGCCGTCGGGAGGCGCTACGGCAGGCGCGACAGCTGCACCGGCCTCGTCCGCAGAGGCCTCGAGGAAAAGGAAGCGGGCCTTTTCCTCTGCGAGGTAAGGAGCCTGTCCTTCTTCGTTTGGTTTGGTTCGTCGATGACTAAGTGCTCTGACCCTCCGTTCGTGCCTGCGCAGGGCGGTTCCAACCGTTCCTCCTCTTGCACCGGCCAAGGTGCTGAGGACGGACGCGTCGATCCCCACCGGCGGCGCTCGTCGAGGGGGTCGCGCCCGGGGACAAGTGCGGCGGCGGGCACGAGCTCGCAAGACCCGGGCCGGGGCCTCGAGGCCCCCCGCCGGCGGATCGGCTGTCGCGGCGCGGCCCGCAGGCCGCCGGGGGACGGCCGGCGCCGGTCGTCACGGAGACGCGGGCGCGGCGGCGGCGACGGTGGTGGTGGAGCCCGCGGTGGGTCGCCACCGGCGGAGGAGGTGGAGCGGGCGCAACCTGCGGGAGCGCCCGTGGATGCGGCGGTACGGCCGGAGGTGGCGGCCACGGCGGCGTGGCGGGCGCCGCGGCCGCGGAGGCGCGGGTGGAGGTGCCGGCGGAGGCGGCGCAAGCGGCCGCGCCCGCCGGCGATTTGCGGGCGGAGGTGGTGGAGCTTTCGGACGACTCCCCGCCGCCCGGGTGGAATCGCGGGCCGGCCGGCCCACGAACTCCCCCGAGCCCCGGGGAGAGGGGCCCTCGTGAGGCGGCACGAGGGTCACATGGTGGTGGGGGGCCGAGGACACGGTGCCGAGGCCTCGTCCTCCCACGCCGCCGCCCCGCCCCGGTGGGGGGGGGGGGGCCGTGGAGGATCCCCCCGCGTTCGCCGACGCCGGGGGAGGCAGAGCTCGGGGCGAGCTCCGAGCCACGGCGCCACGCTCAACCGCGCGCCGAACGAGGCGCCGCGGGTCCATGGCGGCCCGGCCTGGCTCGTTTTCCGGGTGAGCCATGGTTGCTCGTCCCTCTTCCCTTTTTGTTTTCGTATGCCGCATTCGAGTCTTGGCGCTTACGGGATTTGACGTGTGGATGCCGGGAGCTCGAGCGCCGCGCCCACGACAAGTATGACACGTTCGACCGGTGAACGCCGAAGTTCACCAGCTCCGGGAGCGGTGCAGCGCCTTCGACGCGCTTGCGGATGCTCTCGGGACACCGACGGCCGGCTAGCGTGCGGCGATGGCGTGGTGCGACGAGCTCCCCGGGAGAGCTCGGGCGGGGACGCGGCGCGCCGCTCGAGCCTCGAGCGGATCCGCGCGCCCTCGTCGATCGTGACGAGGCGCCGTGTAATGCGCGCGCGGACCTAGAGAAGACGCGGACGCCGGCCGCCAACCGGGAGGCGGAGGTGGCCACCGCCGCGCCGAAACTCGGGGAGCTCCGCACGTCGCTCGAGGGGGCGCGGCGCAACGGGCCGCCGGGCCGAGGAGCCGGCGCGCGGGTTGGAGCGACGCGCCAAGGAGGCGGACGACCCGAAGGCCGCCCCTCGACGCCAAGGCCGCGGCCCTCGTCGTCGGCCGAGGAGCGGCTCCCGCAGAGAGCGCCGCCCGCCAAGGGGCCGAGGAGCGGCCGCAAGCAGGGGCGGCCGCCCTCGTCGATGCCCGTGCGCCGCCGGAGCGGGAGCGCGCCGCCCACGAGGGGACGCGGAAGTCGTTGGAGGAGCGGAGCACCGCGCTCTCCAAAGTTGAGGACGAGGCGCTCGTGCTCGGCATCGCAATGCCAACCGAGAGCCGGCCCTCCGCGAGCGGGCGAAACCGGTCCGCCGCCTCGAGCTGTCGCTCGAGGCCGTGCGCCGGGACTTCGAGATGGAGAGGAAGCAAGTCGAAGGTGAGCCACTTATTTGACTCTTGCTTGTTGGTTTTTTGTTTGGGAACTCGCACTCCCTTTTTCTGATTTCTTCTTGTCTTGTCGATTCCAGGCTTGCGCACCGCCTTGGGGCACGCGGCTGAGCGGGCCGAGGCGCTGCAGGCTTCCTACGACTCCTCTGAGCAGGAGTTGCAGGAATTGCGCGATGCTGCCCTCGAGACCTGCCTCGTCATCGAGGAGGGCGAGGCCCGAGCCGGCGGCTTCCCCGCCGGCCGTCTCTGCGTGCCCTCGGTGGCCATGTCACCGAGCGGATGCGCCGGGCGTTGCAGCTGGGTGTCCAGAAGGCCCTCGGAGTGGTGCGATCCCACTATGAGGTGAACTTCGAGGCGCTGGCGGAAGGCTACGTTGTGCCCGAGGGCGTCGAGGATGAGGTGGCCATGGAGCGCGCGGATGCGCTCGCTGCTGACGCCGCCGGGTCGCTCGCCGAGGCCTTCGAAGAATTCCTCTTCCCGGACGCTGCCGATGCTGCTGCTCCACCCGCCTGAAAGCATCTGGGCGCTAGGCCCATTTTTTGTTCATGTGTATCAGAATTCTGGCCTCGTGGCCTTTTGTAAATAAACAAGTCGTTTCATGAACATGGGCATTTGATGTAAATGAAATCGTTTGTTTATCACGCTTTTTTGTTTCTCCTTCTTCCTGAGTAGATTCTAGTTAGGGGAGTTCGATTTTCGCAAGGGGCCCGCTGGGTTGGAGGCGAGAGAGAAGGGCCATAGCCACGCGGCGTAGGCTATCTCTGGCTCGCACGCTCCTTCCACTGTGCCGCCTGCGCCCTGTTCGAATCATGGCTCGAGGTTGAAGTAAGGAACAAACTTAGCGCGTGTGAGTTGTTTTTTACTTTTGCGCGAAAAATGGGACCATTTTGGGGGGGGGGGTGCCCCCCGCAAGAGGCCCCCGAGGGTAACTTGGGTTTCAGGGGAAAGCCGAGTTGCCCTTTTATTAGACTTGGAGTGTTTACATAGTTGACACCAACTGGGGTGTTGGCCATGTGTTTTTACAACAGAAAGTACTTGGAAATCCTAGCTAAGGGTAGAAGCGACGTAGCTGTTGGATGTTCCAAGCGTTGGTGAGTTCTTCGCCGTCCTCGTTGGCCAGCTTGTACGTGCCCGGCTTGAGCACCTTCACCACGACGTAGGGTCCCTCCCATGGGGGCGATAGCTTGTGGCGCCCTCGGTTGTCTTGGCGTAGCCTTAGGACTAGATCCCCTTCGCTGAAATCCCTGCGACGTATCTTGCGTGCTTGGTAACGTCGTAGGGACTGTTGATACCTTGCGGAGTGCATCAACGCCACGAGGCGTACTTCGTCTAGCTGGTCCAGCGAGTCCTCGCGGGCTCGCCGGTTAGCGTCTTTGTCGTAGCCTCGAATCCCGGGCGACCCATATTCCGTGTCCGTGGGGAGGACGGCCTCCGCGCCATGGATTAGGAAAAAAGGGGTGAACCCGTGGCTCGCTTGGGGTGGTCCTTAGGCTCCACACGACCGCCGGTAGTTCTTGGAGCCATTTCCGCCCGCATTTGTTGAGCCGGTCAAAATTCGGGGCTTGAGGCCCTCGTAGGATCATGCCGTTGGCACGCTCTACTTGGCCGTTGGTCCGTGGGTGTGCCACGGCCCGCCCAATCCACGCGGATGTGGAACTTATCACGTAACTCCAAGAACTTCCGCCCGTGAACCGGGACCCATTGTCCGTGATGATGGAGTTTGGCACTCCAAAGCGGTATACAATGTCGGTGAAGAACGTGACCGCCTGCTCCGCCCTTAAATTCGTGATGGGACGCACCTCCACCCACTTGGAGAATTTGTCGATCGCGACAAGCAGATGGGTGAAGCCCCCGGGCGCCTTCCGCAGTGGCCCGACGATGTCCAACCCCCACACGGCGAACGGCCATGTCACGGGGATCGTTTGCAGGGCATGAGCGGGCAAGTTGGACTTGCGGGCGTAGAACTGGCACCCTTCGCAGGTGCGCACGATCTCGCTGGCGTCCGCGACCGCAGTAGGCCAATAGAAGCCCTGGCGGAACGCGTTGCCGACAAGGGCGCGAGGCGCAGCATGGTGGCCACAGATCCCTGCGTGGATATCCCGTAGGAGCTCGCGCCCCTCGGGAATGGGTATGCACCGCTGGAGGATGCCTGACGCGGCGCGCTTATACAGCTCGCCGTCGACGAGGGTGAAAGATTTGGCCATCCTGGCGATGCGCCTGGCTGCGGCCCGGTCTTCGGGGAGTTCCCCTCGAGCGATCCAGGCGACATACTTCTCCCGCCAGTCCGCCTGGGCGGGGGCCGGCTCGATGTCCATTGCGACGGCCCTCGACGGAGCCGTACCCCTCGAGGAGGGAGAGTACGTACGCCCTCGTTCGAGGGGTCCTCGTCCATGGGCTCCGCGCCCGCTGGATTCGAGGGAGCCCCCGAGGGTCCACCGTTGCTCGAGGGGTAGGGCTCGAGGGTAACCGAGGGCTGCGTGATGTCGCGCGCGAAAACGTTCGGGGGAACGGTGATCCGCCCGGACGCGATCTTCGCCAGCTCGTCCGCTTCTTCGTTGTACCGGCGGGGTACGTGATTAAGCTCGATGCCGTAGAACTTGTCTTCGAGGGCCCGCACGGCTTTACAGTAGGCCTCCATCTTGTCGTCGTGGCAGCTCGCGTTCTTCATGACTTGATCGATCACGAGCCGCGAGTCCCCACGCACGTCGAGGCGCTTGACGCCCGGCTCGATGGCGATTTTGAGGCCGCGAGAGGAGGGCCTCGTACTCGGCCATATTGTTGGACGCGGGGAAGTGGAGGCGCACCGCGTAGCGCATGTGCTCTCCGAGGGGTGACACGAAGAGCGAGCCCGCGCCCGCTCCCCGTCTTCATCACCGAGCCGTCGAAGAACGAGAGTCCGGCCACTCGCTTGAATTTGAGGGGGCGGCACTCGCGTGTCCGTCCATTCGGCGACGAAATCGGCTAGGATTTGCGATTTGATGGCCTTGCGCGGGGCGTAGGCGAGCGTCTCGCCCATCAACTCCACGCGACCACTTGGCAATCCCCGCCCCGCCGCGTCGGGGTTGCGAATGATCTCTCCTAGCGGGAAGGAAGAGACCACCGTGACCGGGTGGGCCTCGAAGTAGTGGCGGAGCTTGCGCCGCGCGAGGACTACCGCGTACAACAGCTTCTGGACCTGGGGGTAGCGCGTCTTCGTGTCCGACAGGACTTCGCTGATGTAGTAGACTGGCCTCTGCACGGGCAAGGCGTGTCCTTCCTCCGCGCGCTCTACGACGATCACGGCGCTGACCACCTGGGTGGTTGCGGCCACGTAGAGCTGCAGGGGTTCGCCGTCTCGCGGCGGCGTGAGGATTGGAGCGTGCGTCAGAGACGCCTTCAGCTTGTCAAGCGCGTCCTGGGCCTCGGTGGTCCAGGAGAAGCGCTCGTGCTTCTTGAGCAGCCGGTAGAGGGGCAGGCCCTTCTCACCGAGCCTCGAGATGAAGCGGCTTAAGGCGGCGAGGCACCCCAACACCTTCTGCACCCCTTTGAGGTCCCGAATTGGACCCATTCGCTCGAGGGCCGCGACCTTTTCAGGGTTGGCCTCGATTCCCCGCTGGGAGACGATGTATCCTAGGAGCATGCCCCGCGGCACTCCAAAGACACATTTTTCGGGGTTTAGCTTGACCCCGTTGGCCCGTAGGCGGCCGAACGCGACGCCAAGGTCGCTAACCGTGTCGTCCGCCTTCTCGGTCTTGACGACGATGTCGTCCACGTAGGCTTCGACCGTCCGTCCGATGTGATCCCCAAAAACGTGTTGCATGCGCCGCCGATATGTTGCGCCCGCGTTTCGAGACCAAAAGGCATCGTGACGTAGCGAGAACGTCCCGAACGGTGTGATGAACGAAGTCGCGAGCTGGTCGGACTCCTTCATTTTTATTTGGTGATATCCCGAGTAGGCATCAAGGAAACAGAGTAGTTCACACCCTACCGTCGAATCAACTATTTGATCTATACGTGGCAAAGGAAAAGGGACTTTTGGACATGCTTTATTGAGACTAGTGTAGTCTATACACATCCTCCACTTCCCATTTTTCTTTTTTACAAGCACGGGATTAGCTAGCCACGTAGGGTGGAACACTTCCTTGATGAACCCGCCTCGAGGAGCTTCCGCAACTCCGCTCCGATCGCCCGTCGCCGCTCCTCGTCGAAGCGGCGCAGCCCGCCGCCGCACGGCGCGGGCGTTTGGCGGGTATCAAGGGAGTGCTCGGCGACCTCCCTCGGGATGCCCGGCATGTCCGAGGGGCTCCACGCGAAGACGTCGGCGTTGGCGCGGAGGAAGTCGACGAGCACTGCTTCCTATTTAGGGTCGAGGGTCGAGCTGACCCTCAACGCCTTGCCCTCGGGGGCCGACGGGTCGAGGGGGACCCCTTTGGTTTGCTCGGCGGCCTCGAAGGTGCCGACGTGCTTGGCGGCGGAGCTGAGGTCGTCGTTGACCATCTTCTCCCGGCGTGTTCACCGGCGCTTCATCCCGCCGCTAGTGCCTCCGCATGTTCCACGCACTCGACGTCGCGCTCGAATGCGTGCTCGATCGACGACCCGACGGTGATGACGCCGTTTGGACCCGGCATCTTCATCTTCGAGTACGTGTAGTTGGGGACCGCCATGAATTTGGCATAGCAAGGCCGCCCAAGTATGGCATGGTAGGCCCATTTGAACCCCACCACCTCGAAGGTGAGGGTTTCCTTACGGAAATTCTTGGGGGTCCCAAACCGCACCGGCGGATCGATCCGCCCGAGTGGTTGAACCTCGCTTGCCGGCGCGATGCCGTGGAACGGCTTCGTGCCGGGCCGCAACTCGGTCCGGCCCGGTCCCCATCGGGCGCAAAGTATGCGCGAAGAGGATATTGAGGCTACCGCCTCCGTCCATAAGGACCTTCGAAAACCGGCGTTCCCAATGATGGGATCGACCACCGGCGGCACCGGCCCGGTTCGGAATGCGGTTTGGGTGGTCGTCCCGGCTAAAGGTGATGGCATCCTTCGACCGCCTGAGGAAGGCCGGAGGCGCCCTCTCTCGCGGCGAGGACTTCATGCCGCTCCTTCTTGCGGCTCGCCGGTCGACATGTCGACGGTAGGTCCCCCAAAGATGAGGAACACATTCTCGACGGCGGGGAAGCCACCCGCGTCGCCATCGCCCCCATCTTTCTTGGCCTCTGCCTCCTTCGCGGCGGCACGGCCGAAGAACCTCTTGAGCATGTCGCACTGCTCGAGAGTGTGGTTCACAGGAGTCTTGTGGTAGGGGCATGGCTTTTTCATCATGTCATCAAACACCCCCGGGCCTCGAGGGGCCGGTCGAGGGGGCCCGTCGAGCCGGTCGACGCCGAGGGCCTCGGCGTTGCCGCCGTCGCGCCCCGCTCGCGCGCCGCGCGGCGCGGCTTCTTCCCCTTCTTGCCCCGCTTGTCGTTGCGGCGCGGCTCCTTGGACCCGCCGCCCTCCGCGGCGTGTCCTCGGAGCGCTTGCCCTTTTTGCCGTCGAAGATTGCCCCCACGGCCTCCCTCTCCCGAGGCGAAGCCGGTAGCGATGTCGAACGGCTCGTTTGAGTCCGTAGGCGGGGCTGCGTCCCGGCTCGCGCACAAGGTCCCGCATGTGGTGCCCTCGAGGAACGCATGCACGATCTCGGACCGTGCCACGCCGGGCGGCTCCGTGCGGCCGCTTGGAGAAGCGCCGTATGAAGTCCCCGCGCCGACTCGCCGGGCTTCGCGTGCGGGAGCGCGAGTGTCCCGGAGTTCCCGTGGCGCACGTACGTGCCCTGGAAGTTGCCCACGAACGTGTGGACTAAATCGTCCCAGTTGTGGATCTGGCTGGCGGGCAAGTGCTCGAGCCACGTCCGGGCCGCGTCGCCCAGATGCAGGGGCAAGTTGCGGATGATCACTTCGTCGTTAGTGGCCCCGCCCAGCTGGCAGGCTAGGCGGTAATCGTTGAGCCAGACGCGGGGGTCCGTCTCCCCGTTGTATTTGACGATTGTCGAGGGCTGACGGAAGCGCTGGGGGAACGCGGCCGTGCGGATCTCCCGGCTGAACACACGGGTGCCCGGGGGCTCCGGCGTTGGGGAGCGATCCTCACCGCTGTCGTAGCGTCCACCCCTTCGAGGGTGGTAACCCCTGGCCGCTCGTGCGTCCGCCTTGCTGGTGCGCCTGGCGTTGATGACGTTGCGGGCATCGCCATCCGCCGCCCGCGCGTGTCAAGGAGTCGTTCCTTGGCCGGCGTGCGTCCCCGGTCGGCGGGTTGGCTCGCGTGCACCGAGGGTTCGCCTCCCGTGTACGCGCTTCATCGCCCCGTGCATCCCCCCCTGTTGACGAATGCGTGAGGCCGAGCTCTCGGCCTGTTGAACGGCCGCTTGCTCGATGAGAGTTTGCACCTCGCGGTGCATATCTCGAGCCTCGGGGGTCGAGGGTGCCGGCATGGCCCGTAGCAGCGTCGCGGCGGCGACGAGCTTCTGGCTTGCTCGCGGCGGGACGTCCGCGTTGTCCGTGTTGGGGGCGGTGTTGAGGCGGTCGCGGACTTGTCGGCCCAGCTCCCGTGCGCGTTCGCCGCGCGCGGAGGCCTCTCCCCGCCATCGAGGCGCGGACCGGCCGCACCGTCCGGTATTCCTCTCGCGGCTTGGCCTCGAGCTCGCGGGCTTGGGCCGGTCGTGCGTCGACGTCGGCCCCGGCGAGAGCACTTGGCCCCGCGGCCGGCGCGCGGCGATCCCCTCGGGGCGGGCGTGACTTCCCCCGTCTCCGGCCCCCCGCCGCGCCGGCGGCGTTGGCCGGTCGTTGGTGATGACGGCGCAACACTCCCGCGTGGGGTCGTAGCTCCCGATGCGGAGTCGTCGGAGCAGCCAAACCGCAGTCCGTGGCGTCGAGGAAGCGCCCGAATGCGACCGGGGTCCGGCACGCCGAGAAGTCCCACTCCGCGTACCCATGGCGGTTGGCGGGTGGCATCGTGTCGACGGAGCCCGGGGATGACTCGTCCGTCGCCGAGGTGCCGTGGGTCCCCGGCGACGAAGACGTGACGGCCGTGGGAACCCGCGCATCGTCGTGTTCACGTTGGCGTTATGGGCCGTCGTGGCGCCGCGCAGCCCCAATGGGGATGCGTGGTCCGAGACCGCACGCGGTCCCGCCGGGGCGGTGGCGGCCGTCGTGACGGTGGGCGCACCGCGTTGGGAAGCGGCACGCTCGGCCGCCGCCGCTCGGTCCGCGCCCGGCGCGAGCGTAGCCCGCAGCGACGGCGGCATCGCGGCGTCGACGGACCCGCGCATCTATACCGCGGGCGTCCGCGCCGGTGTCGTGCGTGCGGCGGAGACCGGGGCGGACTCGGCCCCGGCGCCGCGCGCGAAGCTCCTCATGATTGGTGAGACGCATGAGATAGCCGTTCCCCGTGGCCCGAAAGTTCGGTCCCCGAAGCGGATCTCGAACCCGGCGGGAGAGGGTCCGAGCTACCCATGTTGTAGCGCGTAGCACGGTACTCAGTGCGGATCACCATGGAGGGAGTTGGTGAAATGACCTTAGGCGCTCGTTTGCCCCACGGTGGGCGCCAACTGTCGGTGCGGAATATGGTCCCGACACTAACCAAGTAGATAGCGCCTAGGTCTATCCCTCAATGGTCGATGCCGAGCAACAAATGACACAAGGTTTTATCCCGGTTCCGGCCGCGGGGCCGTACGTCCACAGGGGTGTGCTCGTGGCACTATATTGCTCGGCACCGGGGGTGCTTGTAGTGGGGCAAGTACAAGCAAGGCGGGAGAGGAAGCGTGGCTTCCAAGTCCCCGGAAGAGTGGGCGAAGATGCTATGGGAGAATAAGAGAGTGAGTGCACGGTGTCTTGTGTTGTGCTCTCGTCCGTCCGTCCCCCCCCCCCCCCCCCCCGCGCCGGGGGCTCGCCTCCCCCTTTTTATAGGTCAAGGGGGCGGCGAGTCACATGCACGCCGCGCTATCCGGCTATGTGGGGGCGCACGTCGTGCTACGCTGTAGAGTGGGCGGCCGTCCGGACGATCTTCGCTGCGGTCCGGCCATGATGGCCTACCCCGTACCCGAACGCGGGCGGTTCGAGGGTACGAGGGTGGTAGACGGTGGTGCGTCTTCTGATAGGCTTCGAGGGAGGTGCTGATGACGGCTGGTACGGGGCACAGGAGCAGGCAGAACGGCGTTCCTTCCCAATGCGCTCCGCGGTAGCGGAGTGGTTGCTACGCCGCCCGGCGTGCGCCCGTGGTGTCGGGCGTGCGCCCGCACGCGTGGGTACGGCGGCCGCGCCGTTACGCGTGGACCGGGATGGCCATCCACCGGCCTAGCGCCCCCCACCCAACCCGTAGGGTCACGGGAAATCGAGGGTGCGCCCGGCCCCCTTTCGAGGGCTCGGGCGCGTTAGCCGTACCGTAGTGGGCGCTCGGTGTCACGGGACCGACACCGGCCGTACCGCACGGTCCATCTCCACAATGGACGGGGATGGGCTCCTCCCCGGGGAGTTGGTGCGGCGGCACCGGGGTGCGAGCCCCGGCGCATGATGGCTCCGTCCCCGCGGCGTCGGGGCGTTAAATGCCCGTGTACGGGACCGGCGCACGCGTGCGGGGCGCCCGTGATCGTGGCGGGCCCCGCCCGAGGGCGGGGCGGACCCTCGAGCGAGACGAGACCCGCTCGAGGGGGAGCGAGCCCTCGAGCGAGGCGGGATCGCTCGAGGGAAGAGTTGCCCCTCGGACGGGCGGAGCCCGCTCGAGGAGGAGCGCGCCCTCGAGCGAGGCGGAGCCTCGCTCGAGGGGTTTTCTAAGCGGGCCGTCTTGGTGGGTCGCCGGAGTCCCGCCGTGGGCCGTGCCCCGCATGGTTAGTCACCCGCATGGTTAGGCTTAACGTGTCTCGGATCGGGATTTAAGTGAGGGTTCCCCCATTGTTTAAGGGGACCCCTAAGGCGGTCCCCGACAAAACTCAAAAACTAAAGACTCATTAAAACACTAAGACTCTCACACGAAGATTAAACCGAACCTAAACTTGAAGTTCAAAAGCTAAGGCTAGCGAGCTAGCTCTCCCCCACACTTAAAACATACGACGTCCTCATCGTATCTTACAAAAATCCTAAGGGGAAAACTAGATCTAGTGGTACTTCAAGCAAGTTTTGCACCACTTGCCTCTCATGTTTCCAACCATGCCGAAAAGTTTGCGCACGTTGCGGTTAAGGAACTTGTAGTCATCTCCAACTACGCGCTCCAAGTCCTCCATACGGCTGCTTCATCGCTTCCATGGCTTGGAGACATTCGTCGGCCGACGTGTAGAGATCCGCGATGGATTGACGGCAAACTCGACGAAAGACACCGGATGCAATCCGAAGGGGTCGTCGTCGCCATAATCTCCACCGTTGTCACCACCATCGTCGCCACCTCCATTGTCGTTGCCTTCGCCACCGCCGTTGCCGTCGCCGTTGGGGCCTTCGGGAGTCCATTCATTGGGCCGCTCATCCCAATCGTCATCGTCTCTACCGGCGGCCGCCCACGAGCTCGGGCTACGATCGTCGGAGTAGTCTCTATCCCCATAATCCTTAGGCTCCGGCGACACCTCCTTGTAATCTTTACGCTTGATGCCTTGGAGGCGTGCCGACCTTCGAACGGGTGTAGGGACCTTCTCTCCTTCGACGGGGTCGCGAGATGCAAGAGCTCGGTCGGGACACGTCCTCCGCAACGGATACGTGTGGTCCTCTTGACGGGTAGCTTGAGCTCGCATCGCATCGCCTCCTCCATCGATGGCTTCTTGGCTTCTAGCTTCAACTCTAAGCTTTTTGGAGGCTCAATGGCTGCTACAAGGGTGCAACACATTGCTTGAAAGGTTTGATTCTCGAGCTCCCAATTCGGCCAAATATATAGTCCCGAGGGAAAAACCCCGGGAACCTTATTTTCCTTTTTTACACTTCCCTTAAAATTTTCCGACCAAACAAGGAAGTCAAAAAGGAGCAATTCGGGGCGAAATTCGGGGTCATCGGGCGTCGGGCCACCCCCGGGCCGGTCCGCCGGGGCCGGCCGGCCCACCCCCCTCGGGGGCCGGGCCGGTCCGGTTTTTTGCACACCGCCCTATTTTTTTCTTCCTTAGCCCATGGGAAAAAGTTGGCCGGTAAATCTTCGCAAAAAACTCCCGAAAGCTAAAAGAAAAATTATTTACGAGAAGTTCGTGCCTTGTTTTTCGTCCTAGGCGGGACGTTCGGGCTCTTCCTCCATGGTAAAGACGTCACCATGATGAATGGGCACGACATCGGGTTCGTAGTAAACCTTAAGCCGCTGTCTATTCACCACAAATTGATCGCCGTTTATATCCATAATGGTTACCGCTCCGTTGGAGAACACCGAATGCACAACATAAGGTCCGTCCCACTTGCTTTGCAATTTCCCCTTTCCGAAGGTTTTAAACCTCGAATTGTAGAGGAGGACCTTATCTCCTTCTTTGAATTCTTTTTTCTTCAATCTTTTATCATACCACCTTTTGATTCTCTCCTTGTTTATGCTTGCGTTTTCATATGCTTTCAACCTCAACTCCTCTAGCTCGCTTATTTGAATCCTTCGTTTCACCACCGCGGCATCGAGATCAAGGTTCATCTATTTAATCGCCCAATAGGCTTTATGTTCCAACTCAACCGGAAGGTGGCAAGCTTTTCCATAGACGAATTGATAAGGGGTCATACCTATCGGTGTTTTAAACGCCGTGCGATAAGCCCATAAAGCTCCGTCTAATTTCTTTGACCAATCCTTGCCTCCCTTCTCTATGGTTTTGTTGAGTATGCTTTTTAATTGCCGATTTTACGTCTCCGCTTGTCCGTTGGTTTGTGGGTGATAGGCCGTGGAGACCCTATGCTCAATTCCCAACTTGGACAAGCACTTTTTGAAGTTCTTCCCGGTGAAATGAGTTCCTCCATCACTTATCAAGATTCTCGGTGTACCGAAACGGGGAAAAATCACGTTCTTGATCATAGTGATGGACTCCTCCGTGGAAGCTTTACGACATGGTATAGCCTCTACCCACTTGGATACATAATCAACCATAACAAGTATATACTCTAATCCAAATGAGTTTTTAAAAGGCCCCATGAAGTCTATGCCCCATACATCGAATATGTCGATTTGCAAGTTGTATTTCAAAGGCATAGAATTTCTTTGAGAGATGTTTCCGATTCTTTGGCATTCGGGGCATGACGCAACATATCTTTTAGTATCTTCATGCATCTCCGGCCAATAGAATCCGCTCGACCATACTTCCGCTTCGGTTCGAAAATGGCTATAGTGTCCACCGTACTCGCCGAGTGGCACTTCCTTAGAATCTCAAGCCTCTCTTCTCTTGGCACACATCTTCTCATCACTCCATCATTGCCAAGTTTGAAGAGGTATGGTGCATCCCAAAAATATTTCTTACTTTCGGAAATTATCTTCCTTTGAGTGTTTTTGTCTAGATGATCGAGGGGCATCTTTCGAATTGCTCGAATGATGTCGATCATCCAAGTATCTTTATCAAGCACTCTATAGAGGTGGTCATCTCTCATCTTATCTTCTATGGGCTCTTTATCATCTTGTCCACGATTCATCCTAGACAAATGATCGGCCACAACATTTTCCACCCCCTTTTTATCACGAATTTCAACATCAAACTCTTGGAGAAGAAGGATCCAACGAATCAAACGTGGTTTAGCTTCCTTCTTAGCCAAGAGATACTTGATGGCTGCGTGATCGGTGTAAACAATGACTTTCGAGTTCACGATGTAAGATCTGAATTTTTCGAAAGCGAATACTACCGCTAGCAACTCTTTTTCCGTAGTGGCGTAATTTAATTGTGCCCCACTAAGAGTTTTGCTAGCGTAGTAAACGGCGTGAACTCGGCCTTCCTTTCTTTGACCCAAGACCGCGCCTACGGCGTAGTCACTTGCGTCACACATGATCTCGAAAGGTTGGCTACAATCCGGAGGTTGGATGATGGGAGCACTCACCAACGTGTTTTTCAAGGTCCGGAATGCCGCTAGACACTTCTCATCAAAGTCGAAAGCCACATCCTTTTGAAGAAGGTGCGTTAAAGGCTTAGTGATCTTCGAGAAGTCCTTTATAAATCTTCTATAGAATCCGGCATGGCCTAGAAAGCTCCTTAAGGACTTAACATCCGTAGGAGGTGGGAGTTGCTCAACCGTCTCTACCTTAGCCTTGTCCACTTCAATTCCTCTCTCGGATATAACATGTCCGAGCACTATGCCTTGCTTAACCATGAAGTGGCATTTTTCCCAATTTAAAACCAAATCTACCTCCGCACACCTTGTAAGGACCTTTTCTAAGTTTGCTAAGCAATCCATGAACGTCTTCCCATGAACGGAAAAATCATCCATAAACACTTCAACAATTTCTTCGATGAATTCCGAGAACACGGCCATCATGCAACGTTGAAAAGAGGCCGGAGCGTTGCATAGGCCGAAGGGCATCCTCCTATATGCAAACGTTCCGTAAGGACACGTAAACGTTGTCTTATGTTGATCTTCCGGTGAATAGGAATTTGCATGAACCCCGAGTATCCATCGAGAAAGCAAAAATAAGCGTGGTTTGCTAACCTCTCGAGCATCTCGTCTATGAACGGTAGGGGGAAGTGATCTTTCTTCGTCGCTTTGTTAAGCTTACGATAATCGATACACATCCGCCACCCGGTCACGGTTCTTTGCGGTATCAACTCGTTCTTCTCATTCTTCACCACGGTCAAACCTCCTTTCTTCGGTACACAATGTACGGGCTCACCCATTCGCTATGCGGAACCGGGTAGATGATTCCGGCATCAAGTAACTTGATAACCTCTTTCTTTACTACCTCTCGCATGGCATGGGTTAGGCTCCTTTGGTGGTCCACTCGCAGGCTTACATTGGTCTTCCATTGGTATACGATGAGTGCAAAAGGCTGGGCTAATACCTTTGAGATCATTAATTGAATATCCAATCACCTTCCTATGTTTTTTAATAAAATCAGCAACGCTTCATTTTCTTCGGGGCTCAACTCGTCGCTCACAATGATTTGGATAGGTTTTGTCCGGGCCCAAAAATTCATATTTTAATCCCTTGGGCAAAGGTTTGAGGTCTACTTCGGGCACTTGTGGCTCCTCGGGTTTGATTTCTCCTATGTCTTCGAACTTCTCTTCCTCCACGCTACCATCGTGCGGCTCTAAGCCTTTTGTCGCTTCCTCTAGTTCTTCATCTTGTTGATTACTAATTTGATTTTCCATCGCCCTTTGCAGCGGGTCTCTAAGGGTTTCAACAAAACAACGACTATCTATCTCTTCTACTTCTTCATCTTCGGGAGGAAAAGGTGTAAGGTGTTTAGAAGCACGAAGAAAGTTATATGTGTACTTTGTTCCATTAAGGTTCATTGTTACTTTGCCTTCTCCGGCATCTAACACGGCATCAACCAACTTAAGAAAAGGCCTACCTAAGATTATATGATCAGAATTACCATGGTAAGCATCAATAACAAAGAAATCGGTTGGTATATAGTTTCTAGAAATTTTTACTTTCATGTTGCAAGCAATACCTAGAGGTTTGATAGTTCTACCATCTCCCATAATTAATTTCGTTGATGTTGGAGCTAAGTCTAGGTTGTGGTATTGAACTTTATCGTAAATTTTGGAAGATAGAACACTTACTTGGGCTCCGATGTCGCATAAAGCTTTGCATTGAACTCCGTTGATCTCGCAACTCAAGTGCGGCGTCGTCTTCTCTTCTTCTTCGGATCCGATCGAATAAATTTCAGCGAGGCGAGCGTATGGTGATGCTTCGGGCTTGATCCCCATGATTCTCTTCACCTCGGCAATATGTTCCGGATCCACCACGTCATCTCCAAAGAGCTTTTCAAAAATCTCAACGGTGGTTTCGAGGTCGTATGAATTTTCAGCTGTCTCCGGTGGGAAATCCACTTCCAATGCTCTTGCCATCCCCTTTTGATTAGGGAACGGTCTTCTCTTGTCGAATACTTCTCCGTAATCAATAGGAACCCAATCCATTTGCTCGAACTCCCTTAGTGGCTTCGCGCTTGACATGCTTCTCTTGTTCGTCTCATTTGGCGGGGCGAAGTCGACGTTTGGTGTAGTTCTTGACTTGATGTGCTCTTGTTCAAGCTTTTCCATGATTGGCTCCTCTTTTGTGACTTCCGGGTTGCCTCTTTAGAAAAATCAGCAAGCTTCTTCTTCCTTGAATTGAATTCCGGCTCTTCCGCAAGTCTTGTTTCCCAATCTCTTCGCATGGCAGCCGCTTTACTAACTTTTTGTAGAAGTTGGGCGGCTTTCGTGAGTGTTTTCTCCATGAGATCCCCACCCGCACACATCTCGATGTGTCGCATGCAACTAGGGGTTAGGGAAAAGAAAAATGTATGCAAGAGTACGTCACCGGTGAAGCCGAGTTTTGGTCCTTGTTCGATTAATTCATTAAACCTATCCCGGGCTTGGTCTATCCCTTCCTCTTCTCCTTGCATGAAAGTGATCACTTGCCTCCTTAGATGTTGAACCTTGCTAATTGGAAAGAACTTCTCGCAAAACTTCTTTGTCAACTTGTTCCAATTGCCCTCAACTTCAAAGGACGCAACCAAATACCATGTCTTTGCTTTGCCGGCAAGTGAGTAGGGAAAGAGATTCCATTTGAACCATTCATCGGGAACTCCTTCTTGACGCACCGTGTTGCATATTGTCGTGAAATCCCTTATGTGTCTATATGGGTTCTCCGTAACCATCCCTTCAAATGGGTTTTCCGCCACCATCTTGATGATCTTGGATTTAATTTCATACTTGGTCGCTTCGAGCTTCGAATCCGACTCTTGTACTTTTATGTCTTCACATCGAGGGCTAGCGTAATCCCTTAATGATTTCTCCGGTTCTTCCACGGGTTGATTAACGAACTCCATCTAGACAATAAGATAAAAACAAAAACAAAAAGAAACAAGTGTTTTTCGGATAATATATGTTAGATATAGCAAATAAAAGATAAACTAAAATATAAAACTAAGTTAGATGCAAATCAAACGATGTAAACTAACTTGCTCCCCCGCAACGGGCGCCGTAAAAAGGGGCTTGTTGACGGATAAAAGACGTATCCCTCTACGATCCGCAAGCGTACGGACCCCACACCTTTTTCACCACGGGATTCCCAAGGTTCTTGTCAATCCGCGGAGCAAGGGGATTACAAGCGTTCGATCAACACCGACACACTAGCTACTAAAACCCTAACTACTATTATACTAGAAAACACTAAACTACACTAGAGAGAATGATAAACGATCAAGGTAGAAGACACTCTCCCACGGGTCTACGATACTAGAGCATGCAATCGCTTAAAGACATGAAAACCAATCTAATCTATCGGGGATGTGACCACGGTTTCGCCCTTTCCCTCCTCTCGTACCGTCACTACGCGAATGTAATCATGACTAGACCTTTGATGGACACGGCGTATTGAATGGATCCAAGGAAGCATTGGAGCTCTACTCCCTCTACGGCACGGTTGCAAGCCTTAAGCATTAAAGTATATTCAACACAAGATGATAGATAGATAATCCGACAAAGTGCGATTACATCTCACGATCGATTACAACCCATGGACGAATGAGAAGATTACCCCATCAAGGTGCTGATCATGGCACCGTTGATCATGGTTTCCCCTTCCGCCGGTGTCTTCCTTCTTCTCCACGAGAGGGTGCTTCCTTCGAGGTGGTTGATCTCCCGCCGGAGATCCTCCTCCTCTCTCTCTAGCTTGTAGATGGCCTTCTCGGTGCGAATAACTCCTCTCCTCCGTTGTGTTGGCGGCGCGTCGGGGGTTTTAGGGTCGAAGATCCTTCGAGGGCAAGGAAGACGGGGCCGAACCGGTGCCCGAAGTGGGCCGGGCCGGCCCGCCCGGGCCGGCCGGCCCAGCCCAATTTCGGCCCGGTTCGGTCGCCCTTTTTGCTCCGTGGGTCCTCGTGCACTTATCTACTTTGCCCCCTCCACTTGCATGATTTTGACGCTGTTATCCTCGCGATCAAGATGGAGGCTCTCTTTGCATGAAGTTTGATCTTTTACGCTTCAATTCCCGGGGGTGTTCCTCGTAGCACTTCGGTCATCGCCACCATTGGAAGTGATTTCAGCAAGCTCATGAACACGAACAAGACTCCATGAATGCTCCTTTGAACTTGTTGCAAATCCGTCCTTTATGTCCATGTTTTCCTACATAAACACAACACTTCCAAATGCATGCACAAAGATGAACTTGTTATATGATTAGTGTGCCTAGTGGCGGGTTAGTTCCATAATCAAATCCAAACCAAAGTGTAATGAACATGCTAGGTGCACCAAAATACACCGTCAACAATCGCCTCGAGTGGGTTCGGGCTTTAGGGGCTCGTCGCACGGCTACACCTCCTGGACATGCCTGACAGAAGTCACATTTCCCCCCGCTCCTTCGAGGGCAGCGAGGGAACCCCCAGGTTTCGTCCCGGGTAGGGTCAACACCATTCCGCACGCGTAAGATTGCCGAGGACGGCTGAAATATCACCGAAGTCGGCTGAAAAAAACGCCTCACGGATTGGTAGCGCCACATCAAAACCTTGCACGAGTGCGCGCACTCCTCCTAGGCTTCTGGGGCTACACCCGCGGGTGCGCTAGAGCGCCCCCACTGAATGTCACACATGTCCAGAAGGTAAGAAAAGTCCTAACAGGGAGCTTCAGCCTTTGCAGATCCCTCTGGGTATCCCTGCAAAGGCTCGGGGGCTACTGTCGGGACAACCATAGGAGTCCCCTAACTATGGGGGAGATTACCCTTTCCAAGAAACTAACACCGACATAGCCCAAATACGAATAAAGCCCATGGTCCGCCATGGCTCGGTAACCTCCACGGCCCATCAAACAGCCATCTCCAGCCACCCTCGTGCGGACCTCCGCCTTGCTTGAGGGGGGAATGCCACGCGGCAAACTACCGTCCCGCTCGAGGGCACGTTGCCCCTTGAGCAGATCCCCACCTCGTTCGAGGGCCCTGTTGACGGTGAAATTCCGTCAACCTAGCCATGAGTTTACCTTTGGTGTTGGCATAAGTTTTATACCTTATCCATTGGTACTAACCCCCTTGGTATAACAAGTTCATTCGTGCATGTCGGTTTTGGAGTTTAGTGTTTATGCAGGGTTTCGACGTTGAAAGCAAGACTTTCGGGATAAGTTCATCAAGCACCTTGTGACAAGACCTTGAAGCCCCGTACAAGTCATGCAATGAAGCAAACTTGACTCCAAGAAGCCCAGGGACCAAACCCGAGAAGCTGACAAACTCCGAGGACCTACCCAGAAAAGTGTCGAGTCTTGCAGGACAAGAAGCTACGTCCAACTCGGAGAGAAACTGACGACAATGGCCCACATACAGAAGGGGGAAGGATCTAGAAGACTCGAGAACCGACGTAGGGCAAAGGAGGCAGGCAACTGGGCCGGGATGGGCCCAGGCCGGCCGGCCCAGCCCATTCCAGGGCCCAGTCGCCTCCCCCTTTGACCTAGCTGCCATTCGGGCTATTTATAGCCCCTGGGTCGAGAGCCACGCATAAACTCATTCGTCATCGGTCGTCGAGGAGCAGAGAAGAGAGGGACACCATCTCGGAGAGGAGAGGGTCGAGCTAGTTGACTAGGGTCTCCCTAGCCGATGTGGGAACCTTGCAAGGAAGACCACGTCGGAGTTCCTGGAGCTAGAAGCAAGATCAAGGTAGGATCCCGGTGGTGATCTTGTTCATGTATCATTGTACTAGTTGAATTATCAAGTTGAATCCGATTTCTAGCGATCAAGTGTTTCTCCGAAGTCTTCGTTTTCAATCGGCTTTGTTTATCTTAGATCTATTCTCGAGATAGATCACATAGGTGTTCTTGTAGCCGCGGTGGCTAGAGGTGCACGCCCGACCTTCCGAAAGATCTCGACTTGTCCTCGAACTCGCCCTAGACTACCCGCATGAATAGGAGTGCGTTGTGACAGAACGGTGGATCTGAAAGGCGGGCATTTTCGGAGTCGGGCGGGAAACCACGGTTTAAAGAGGCTTCTAATGAGATTGAACTTGCTACTTCTTCTTTTGCTTGGAACTTCAACAAAAGGCTTGACCTGATCTCTCTAGATCGGTTTATCTACCTCCTCTATCTTTGCTACCTCCAGTCTTTTAGTAGATTAGATTCGTTTTTTATGTTCTTTGACTAGATGCATTAGGGTTTCACCTTTTGAAGATTGAAGTTACTTTGCATTATGAAGGATCGGATGGCGACTAGAGAGGGGGGGAGTGAATAAGAGCCGGTAAAAATTCTTCTCAAAGAACCCGGCCTATACCCTAGACAAATCCCGGTCACACACGAGAGATGGATCGAATCACACACCAATCGCCAAGACAACGAGGCTATGGATCAACCTCAAGTCTTAGGAACGATTCCTTGAAGCACACGCGGAAGCACGAAAGAAGGAGGGAGAAATCGAACCAAGGAACAAAGCAGCCAAGCTCTGGCGGACCGTCTGGCCAGGAGGGGCGGACTATCCGCACGGGCCACGCAGACCGTCTGGCTACGTACCGTGGACTGTCCGCACGGGTACAGCGGACCGTTCGGCCTGGGCCGCGGACTGTCCGTAAAAGCCAATAGAACCTCCAGTAGCGAACCCCGAATAACGGATCGTCCGCGGGGAGCACGCGGGCCGTCCGCCAGGCACCCGCGAACTGTCCGCCGGACTCATGCGGACCGTCCGAAACCTCGCCCAACCAAAACTCGAAATCACAACAGTTCGAAAGCGAAGACGAGCAAGAACACGAAGAACACGCGAAGAACAGCGTGCTTGCGGACCGTTCGCCAGCCCCTCGCGGACTGTCCGCGCTTCACAGACAGACCCAGAAACAGCCCGACCTCGAAGGTCGACTCCCCCAAATCATCACCGGATTTCCCAAACGGTAGAAGCTTTTGAGACAAGAGTTTGGGGACTTGAAAAGCGTCAAACAAGGATGCTATACCCCAAAAATCTCACCTCCTAACTCCCTAAATCACCGGGAATCGCGGATCCTTTGAACACCACAAAAAGCTAGAGCTCCGACCGAAAATCTTTGAATCGAAGTGGTTTCCCGGCGTTTGAGAGCACAAGATCAATCACAAAGATGCACTAGACATCCATCCATGTTTCCCTCAAAGAAATCCGGGGAGAAACCCACTCAAATCCACGGAATCACAGCAAGAACAAAGGCACCAAAAACAAGCACGAAAAAGGCCACGAAATTCACAACGCCGAATCTTTTATACAAACCAGGAAAGATTCACAAGGTCTAGCATGCCGCCCTAGCATCCATCCCTCTCAACAAATCTCTCATGAAGCTCTCATGCTAGCCTAGAAAATGGAGAAGAAAATGTCTAAGGAAAAAGAGAAATGGGAGGGGGGAATGAAACCCTAAGTCGCAGAGAGAGCGAGCCATCCACACACACTCATGGCTTATATATCGGGTCCCGCCGGTGAGGTAAATGACTCGACTACCCCTAACTCACCTACTGGCGATACAACCCATGCAGGGGCATTTATGTAATGTTTGTGGGTCTTGCCATCGGACGGCCACGCCTTCGCCGCACCCCGCGTCCTCCCGACGCAAGCCATGCGATCCCGCCGCGTGTCCTCCGCTTCGAAGCTTCCCGACACGCCCGGATCCCGTCTCCGTCGCGTTGGGCCTTCGGACTTGGTTTTGAGGCCCAAACAAAGAAACCGTCCTCCGATGGTTTTGTGGGCAAACCACCAAACCCCGCGTGCTCGGCCCGGCCTCCCGCCAAGACTCTTGACTCGACCGCCACCGTGCACCGGCTCGATCGTCCATGACTTCGTCTTGCTCGTCTCGCCACCATGTGGCCTGCACCTAGTCCCGCCATCCACCGGGTCCCTCGAACCGAGCATACTTGTCTCTCCATCTCCCGGAGGACCCTCAAGGTCAAGACCTTTCGCGCCCGTTCTTCACCCGCAACAACACGAACTAGGCCGCGGCCTACACCCGCGCACCGAACCAAGAGTTAGTCCAACACCCGTTGTCAATCACTCATCACCGAGGAGCGGTCATCCACCGACCACCGAACGCTCCCGGTCCTCAATCTCCCCCTTGATGAGTGCATTGACAACACACAATGTGAAATAAATTCAGAGAAAGAAAGTAAGAAGAAAGAAAAACAAGGAAGCTCAACTCATGACCAAAACCAAAGAAAGGCAAAGAAAGGTCACAAGCCGAGCAAAGCACAAACTCCACAAAGAAAACAGCAAGAAAGCTCTCCCTGAACAAAAGCAAGCTCCCCCTAAACATGTGGATGGCAACTTCCAAATTTTAGATGCATTTTTCTGAATTTTGCATTAAGCTCACCTCTTCACCTCTTCTCCCCCTTGTTGACAATGTATGAATCAAGGTGAAAATGCAGGAATGTAAGACAACTTCTCAAATAGGCCAAATCTAGTGTCAAAGGCTAGAATGAGACAAGGAGCACACATATGGGTCATAGCATAGTCAAAGCATTGCCACAAGTAATATATGGAAATATAGGCATGTGACAAAGCAAATTTTTAGATTTGAGCAGTTTTATCAAAAGATGGCTCACTTCAAATGTAAAAACCTATACATGTCATATTCTAGCCAAAAACACACATATCATCCAGAGATCATACAAGGATATCAAATTCTTAACAAAAGATCATTGCAAACACCCATAAAGCAAAGCATGTCATGTTAAAGCTCATGAGCCATGTGTCCACTTCGGGGAGACTTCTCCACTAGTGAACATCATGCAACATGTTTTGCACCCATGTGTGAAAGATAAGACATTTTAAGCATAAACATGATGGATGGAGCATTTTTCAAGCATACACACTTCTTTTCAAGATTAATTCATTTCATGGTACATGAAGTGCCTTTGCGGCAAAAAGAAGCTTATGCTCCTCCATGAATGCAACATAGGCTAAACATTCACAATGATATCGGCCTTTGGCCCAAATGCAAGAAAGAGACATCCAAGCACAATCTAAGCATGAAAGGCACATTTAGACCAAAATGTGACATGGATACACTACTACACATGAGGGTGCACATTTCATCAAATTTAGTCAAAATTAGCATTTGATTCAAAAAGGCTATCTCACAACACATATATCTCAAATATTCCAAGAGCATAGCCTCACATAGCCATTTCTCCACACACATGACCAATATCTCACAAGTAGCCAAAGAAACTCAAATAAGGCATATGAAAGAAGCTCATCATCCTAAAATGCAATATGATACAAATGCAACATGATATATGACAAGATGGCTATCCTACCATGGTTTATACATCAAGCAAAGCATGTATATACATAAAAGGAAACATGGTATGATACATATGATACAAAAGAAAATCCCCCAAGAATCAACTAGAAAGGGCAACAAACCCCAAGTTCCCCCTGCAAGCGCACAAATGTAGCTCGGTCGAGAGGCTTTGTAAAGATGTCTGCAAGCTGATCTTGGGTAGGGACATGACTCAACACAATGGTCCCTTTCTCCACATTGTCTCTCAAGAAATGATACCTCACCTCTATGTGTTTGGTTCTGGAGTGAAGCACTGGGTTTTTCGCTATGCTTATGGCACTGGTGCTATCACAAAGAAGTGGGATCTGGGTGCACTCCTCACCAAAGTCTCTCAAAGTGTATGAGATCCACAACAGCTGGGAACAACAACTCGCGACGCAACATACTCGCCTCGGTGGTAGACCGAGCTACACTAGATCGCTTGCGGGAAGACCACGAAACCAACGAGGACCCAAGAAACTTACAAGAACCGAAGTAGACTTCCTCTCGACTCGACAACCGGTCGCATCGGAAAAACCATGAAGAGAAAGAGTCGAGGAGGAAGAATGCCAAAGGCCAAGACCGAGGGGCGGACTGTAGGTACCGAAAATCCTCTTGACGACTTGTCGATGTGATGTCCTCGGCGAAGCTCGAAAACGAGCGCACGGACACACACCGAACCGTATGTCCGGCCTCGTCGCCGTCGAGTAGAGGAGGGAGCCGATCATGCTCCGGTACTCTCGCCGGTCCACCGGTTCTCCATCCTCGTCCGCGTCCAAAGTAGCCGTACTCCCCATGGGTGTCGACATAGGCTTCACATCTTGCATCTGGAACTTCCTCAGCATGTCTTTCGTGTACTTGGTCTGATGTACAAATGTTCCGTCCTTCACTTGCTTGATCTGCAACCCGAGAAAATACTGCAACTCGCCCATCATGCTCATCTCGAATTCCCTGCTCATCTCATCTGCAAACTTGGCAACAAGGTTATGTGACGAGCGACCAAAGACAATATCATCCACGTATATCTGCACAATCAACAAGTCATTTCCATGCTTGAGGAGAAACAAGGTCCTATCCACGGTACCCATCATGAACCCTCTCGCTCAACGAGAAAACCTCTCAATCTCCCATACCAATCCCGGGCGCCTGTTTCAACCCATACGAGCCCTTTTCAACCTGTACACCCTGTGTGGATACTTCTCACTCTCGAAGCCCGGTGGCTACTTCACATACACCTCCCCCTCTATGACCCCATTCAGAAACGTACTCTTCACATCCATTTGAAACAACTGGAACCCTTTAGCCACTACAAAGGCTAGAAGGATTCGAATTGCCTCAAGACAGGCCACAGGAGCAAAGGTCTCCTCATAGTCGATCCCCTCCTTCTGACTATATCCCTGAGCAACAAGTCTGGACTTGTCCTCACAACCATCCCATTCTCACCCTCTTTGTTCTTCCAAACCCATTTGGTTCCTATATGATGGCAATTTGGAGGTGGTTCAACTAACTCCCACACGTGGTTCCTCTCAAAATTTTCCAACTCCTCATGCATAGAATTGACCCAGTTTGCATCAGATAAAGCGTGTCCAATGTCCTTGGGCTTAAAGGAGGCAACAAATGTAGCATGAGCGAAATGAGAGGAATTTCTAGACCTTGACCGCATAGTACGTTCGTCGATGTCCCCAATGATCTTCGATAGGGGATGCACTTCTTGAATCCGCCGGGGAGCCTCACGCCTCGAGACTACCTCCCCCTCAACATCAGCTTCTCTCGCCCGGTCCTCTTGTCGCACCGTCGTTGTCCATGAAGTAGACGGTCCACCCTCCGTAGTGGTCGTAGGGGAAGTAGTGGGTACACACTCGGCTTCGGGCGCATGGTTCTCTCCATCATCATCTCCGGCTTCATCCTTCTCCTCTTCAAAGAGGTCCTCTGCCATCTCTTCATCACCCGCACATTCAAAGCCAAGAGAGGTAAATGGCATTGTCTCGTCGAAGGTTACCTCGCAAGTCTCCATGATTTTGTTAGTCTCAAGGTTAAGCACTCTATAGGCTCTAGAGTGGTTAGCATATCCAAAGAAAATCCCATCACTAGACCTAGCCTCAAACTTGTCGAGTTTTCCCTTCTTAAGAATAAAGCATTTGCAACCAAAGACTCGGAAATGACTCACCTTGGGTGCCCGATCATGCATAAGCTCATAACAGGTCTTCCTCTTGAAAACTCGCAATAAAATCCTGTTGGAGAGTGTTGACGGTGTATTTTGGTGCACGAAGCATGTTCATTACACTTTGGTTTGGATTTGATTATGGAACTGTTGACGGTTAATAATTATATCAAAGTTCGTTTATGACTTGCAAGCGGACAAGTCTCCCGTCGTAGTCAAGGGACCCTTCTTCCCTCGAGTGGTGAACCCAAGGTATCGAATCCGTGGAACAATGTGCAACGCAAGGATTCAATCTAGTAAAGCAAGGTAAACTATCTTATGAAGACAAGTTGCATCTAATCTACTAACTCATAAAGAAAACACATCTAATCTAATCTACTAAAGAAGTAACAAGAGAAAGCAAAAGATAACCAATCTAGAGAATCTAGATCATGCTTATGTTGTAGCTCCAAACAAGATAGATGAAGATAGAAAAGAGAATCTCATTAAAAGCATCTTTAAATCGTGGCCTTCCATCCGACTCCGAAAACGCCCGCCTTTCGGAACCCCCGTTATGTCACAACGTATCCGTACTCATGCGGGTAGTCTAGGGCGAGGTCAATAAGAACAAGTTGAAATCACTCCGGCCGGTCCGGTATGCACCTCTAGCCACCGCGGCTACAAGAGCACCCTAAGTAATCTAGCTGCAAACTAGATCGTAGAAGAAGCAAAACCAAGAAGAAAACAAAATCATCGAGAAGGCACTTAATCGCTAGAAATCGGATTCACTTACAAACTTCACCATGAATGATTACATGAACAAGATCACCACCGGGATCCTACCTCGATCTTGATCCTTGCTCCGAGCTCCGACGTGGTCTTCCATGCAAGGTTCCCACATCGGCTAGGGAGACCCTAAACAACTAGCACGACCCTCATCTCCGAGATGGTGTCCCTCAAGCTTCTCTTGCTCCTCGGCGGCGGATTACGACTTGGTTCCCGAGAATGGCTCTCGGTCGGGGGGCTATTAATAGCTCGCGAGAAGCAATTAGGTCAAAGGGGAGGCCGATTGGGCCCCGAAAAGGGCTGGGCCGGCCGGCCTGGGCCGACCGGCCTGGGCCCTTTTCGGCCCAGTTTGCTGCCTCCTTCGCCCGGTGTTGCTTCTCGCGTCTTCTAGATATTATCCCCTTTTGCATGTGGGCCCTTGACGTCGGTTTCTCTCCGAATTGGACTCAACTCCTTGTCTTGCAAGATTTGGCACTTTTGTGGTTCGGTCCTCGGAGTTTATCATCTTTTCGGGCTTGGTCCTTGGGCTCTTGGAGTCATGTTCACTTCATTGCTTGACTTGTATCGGGCTTCAAGGTCTTGTCATGAGGTGCTTAATGAACTTATCCCGAAAGTCTTGCTTTCAACGTTAAAACCCTGCCTAAACACTTAACTCCAGAACCGACATGCACAAGTGAACTTGTTATACCACGGGGGTTAGTACCAATGAATAAGATACAAAAGTCATGCCAACACCGAAGGTAAACTCATGGCTAGGTTGACGGATTTTCACCGTCAACATCTCCCCCATGCTTAAACCTTGCTCGTCCTCGAGTAAGCCTTCGATGGATATCATCATTGCTCATCAATGTTTAAACCTTTCACTTGATCATACATGAAAAAAAACATAATGCTCTCAAAAGTTTAATTCGTTAAAGTTCCATAATGTACTAGCCTTCATCCCTACGGAGGGTAGACATTTAATTAAGCTTATCCCACAAGTATTAAGATGCTCATAAAGTTTAAATAGATCTCAAAATTTTTGAAATAAAGAACGAGATAAAGAAAAGAGCTAAACCAAGTTCACAAATTTAAATCACCTTGCATGTTGCTCATGAACTCTCATCTCACTTGTCTCTCAAGCCTATTTATTCTACTTCTTTCCCTCTCATCACATATGTGGTAGGCTTTATATGGAGCTTTTGGGAAAGTTTAGTCCTTCCAAGATTTTATAAATGAGGTGTTGTCAAAACAAGACAAGCTTCTCATGGTCTTACCGAGACTCGTCAAAAAGGTCATTGGAAAATAATGTTAAATCAAGGAGGGGAAAGAGAAAAATACACACACTTTAGATGAGTGGACATGTGCAAATGACAAAGAGTGATCCCGAGGCACAAAGGAAGTCCTCGTTATCGGATTGCAAATGGTTGGAAAATGAGAATGGATCTTTTAAACTTGAAGCCTTGAATGCACTTTTAGAGAACCCGGGGAGTTCACTTTACACTTACTCATATATATATATATATATATATATATATATATATATATATTCTCATATTTCTCCTTATTTTCTTTCTTTCTTTCTTTCTTTCTTTCTTCCTTTCTTTCTTTCTTTCTTTCTTTCTTTCTTTCTTTTTTTAGACTTTCACCTTGGAAGTCACGTACATCGCCTTTAAATTTTCTTTCGTACATTTTTTTATTGCTCCGTATGAACTCTAAAACTGCACCGTACCTACCTCCTCCCCCATGCTTAGACGTTGCTCGTCCTCGAGCAAAGAGGCGATAAATAAGGTAGGTACCGGAAATATTTTTCCTTGGAGAGATACTTGAAATCTTCAATGTTGGCACCGTCTTGCGATCTTCCTTGAATTGATGATCCATTCTCAACGATAGGTTGTGGTCAAGGAGGTAATCACAAAAGATGATATTTGGTTTTAAGGGTGGATATCCGGCGAGGTTTGTGAGATCTCCAGTGTGGGGATACACAATGCACGGATAAAAGGCTAGCAAAAAGATAGATACGAAAAAACGGAATAACCAGCTTCTTAGTCTCGGGCCAGAGAAATCATGGCCTGCAATAACTCACTCAAAAATAAATCTTGCACACTAAAGTTTATGCACTCAAATATATATTAGGCTTTGGATAGGTTAAGCAACACACAAGTGATATTTATGACAAGGTTAGCAATATTTTTGAGCATAAAAGACATCTTCAATCTATTCATAACTTGAGAGCACATAAAACACTATGGGTCTTTATTTTTATCATAACCTCCGCTAAAGATTAAGCTAGCATTTAAATAAATTCAGATTCGTATTTTAAGAGAGCACTAGCTTTTAACATGCATAAATCAATTACAAAGATAAATAAAGCGGCAATTATAATCATATATCATCATGGCACAAACTTTGTAACTTTACGAATGGTAAAAACTTGGTGGTGACATTATTCATGATGAAAATAAAAACTAACACACACGCTGAAAATTAAACTAAAAACTAAAAATTAAAGCAAAGCTGAAAATACTACGCAAACATAGGCACATCCAAGCTGAAAATTAAAGAAAAGGGGGTAAAGGAAAGATAACTAAAGCTCCTCCTCTCTCTAATCTTCCGCCGGTGGTTGATATTGATAGTCTTGGTTGTTGTACCCTTACTTGTAATAGGAATGCACCACTCCTCCTATGAATTGTCCGACGGTGCTAGGTGAAGGTGTCCAAGCATATAAGCGACGTTTGCATTTCCTTCACCCATTTGGTTTGCATTGGTTAGGATGGCTGCAATAATTTGCACGTTCCTTGCAACGTATCCTCCAATGGTGGCCACATTTTGTTGTGGTTGAGGAAGGTGTGCATATGGCTCCGCAAAGGCTATGTTGAGCACCGCAAAAATGGTGGGGGTATGGCTGCACCACTCCCCCATGCTTGCATTGGTACACCACCGTAGTAATTTGGCGGCACCGGAATTTCTTCAAATGGTGGCACCTAATTTTGTTGTGCACCTTCTTCTTGGGCCATAGAAGATCCTTCTCCTATAATTCTTCTCCTTTATTATTATTTTTTTCTTCGCCGGCACAAGAAGTCCTTCCTCTAACCAATCTTCTTCCCCTCAAGAAAAGTCTTAACCTTACTTCCGAAAGGGGCAAATTCACCTAGGCCACTTTGAAGCCTCCTCTCTCATGTTCACTTATATATTTTCCTTTCTTCATATATTCCTAGGGAAGTCCCGGGTAGGAAATGATTTGGGTTCCTTGTAATACTCGGTTTTAAAGAGATAGTTAACATGGAGAGGTAACAACCCGATCTCCCGAATCCGATGTTGCTCACAACACCACCGGTTGATCATAGGTGAGTGGGGTTGATTGGCTGCTGGCAAAGCCGAGTAAAGCCAATTCAACTCCGTGTTGGTTATCTTTGTCTCTCTTATTCTCCCCAAAAATCCACTTGCACAAAAAGTGACACACTTGGATGGTGGGGTTCCGAATAGTATTTCTTCGTTGATGGTCTCCTCCCGTGATCATACTCCAAAAACCTTCCCATGTGCCTTCATGCACATCCACTTGTTCCGGAGCTCCCTTTTGAAAATAGGAGATACACGCCCATGGGTCTACGATACTAGAACATGCAATCGTTTCGAACATGAAAATCAATCTAATCCATCGGGGATTGTGTTGAATGGATCCAAGGAAGCATTGAGACCTTACTCCCTTTACGGCATGGTAGCTAACCTTAAGCATTAAAGTATTTCCAACACAAGATGATAGATAGATAATCCAACAAAGTGTGATTACATCTCAAGATTGATTACAACCCATGGATGAAAGGAGATTACCCCATCAAGGTGCTAGAAATAGCATCGTTGATCAAGGTTACCCTTCCGATGGTGTCTTCCTTCTTCTCCACTTGTGGGCTCCCTCCAACGGAATGAGAGACTCAGCACTCCTTCATCAAGGGTATGCGCCATGGTAATGAAAATTTCCTAGGCGAATTCCTTGTGGGTGTTTGCCGACACTCCGTTAGAGAATTGCACCGGTGTCCCGTATGAAACCCAATATGTGGAGAGCTTGGTCGTCGATGTCGACGTTCGCTACAAGCCTCTACTTAAGGCGAGCGAGTTTCTTCTCCTCCTCCTCCGTCATGATGACATACCCCTCGGAACACCGTGGAGCATATGGAGGTGGAGCCGATGATCGTGTCAAGTGGCGAGGTTGGACGGGTGGCTCCTTCATATGTTATTGAAGTTTGGTAAACCTCATAAACGAGTTTCGTGTGGCCCTCATGCCACCAAGGAGAAGAGTGGTTCCTCCTCGGCGGTGTCGTGTCCTCCTCCATACTCCGAGGAGACTCAGAAACCGAGTGCCTCCTCGAAGAGGTTGTCGATGATGGCTTAGACGACGATGATCCCTTCCTTTTTATGGTGAAAAGGCTTGTAGTTTTCCTCCATGATTGCAGCACTCTCCCTCACAAATATATATCCGGGGTTTTCACCGGTAACAAGGTACACAAATGTTATTTTGGAGTCCGGACTTTGAGTGGATTAAGGGTGTGGATTTTTTGAGTTATCAAGCTTGGGAAGGTTGGCTATGTCTACGGAGGTTCTAGGCACACAAACTTGAACACACAAGCCGAGGAAGGAGAGGGAAGCTTGCCGCGAGAAAACGGGAGCCGGGGGGGCTCCTTAGTAGGGGAGGCCGGCCGGCCTGGGCCGACCGGCCCGGGTGGCTGGTGCTCCTCCCCGCCTCGGCTTTCTTCCAGCACGATCATCTCGCCTCTACAACTTTCCTGCCCGCGTGCTCCACGAGTTGCACCACCCAAACGCTCTCGTCCACTCATTGGTCCTTCCACTTGATGCTTCATGCCTTGAGTCATGTCCATGCTCCCTTGCTCCACTTGCTTCACACGCCACCATAAAATTCCTGCAAAGTATGCTTGCTGCCCACCATGCTTGTCCTTTTCATGTGGACTTGGTGGACTTGGTGCATGCATGATTAATTCAAACAAGATTGCCTCCCTTTAAGTGTGTTAAAGGCTAAGCACTCCTCTAATTTCGAAATTTAAAATATTTTTCAGAGCCATGCAAGAGCTCAAGCATAAATTTAGAGAAGTTTTTAAACCATTAAAAACAAATGTAAATCGAAAATATTTTCCGACTACGTTGATATCGGTCTCACCGGTATAGTTTGCCTTCATTGGTTGAGAGCAAGCTTTTCCCGGCTTGATCATGGGGGCATAGGTTTAGGTCCTAATTTTGATTAGATGAGAGAGATTTTGAATGAAATAAAATTAAGTGAGGCTTAGAAAAATTCTAATCTTAGAGAAACCAAGGATATGGATTTTTAAATCAACCAAAAATCAAGATTCTAGGTTCACACGAGTCCTACCACGTGCTGAAATTTAAATAACATCTAGATACAAGTCGTGGCTCTACTCGTGTGTTTTTAGCATTCAAAACAAGTCAACCACAACATCATAAAGAGGATGAAAGGTTGAGTTAGGTTCTGAAATCCTTTTGGTTGTGGTTTCTCGAAAAAGAAGCAAACAATCACATAGGATGGTTCATGCAAAGGGTTTATGACAAAGCAAAATAGTCAACCAAGAATTATGTCTCTAATATTGTTCAACCATTCTAAGTCTAAGGTTTTGCGTAGTAAAATTCAAAACTGAATTATTAAAAAGACTTGAAAAACCTGGAATCAGGTTGTCCTCCCGGTAGCTTATTCTTGACTCGACGAAACGGGTTGCCTCCCGCCTAGCGCTTCGTTTATAGTCCATGGCTAGACTTCTTCACTTGATTACTTCGGATCAACGCTCTTTGTGGGCGTTGCAATCTTGGGTACCCACTTCCGCACCATCTTGGGCACGGGCTTCTTCTTTGGCTTAGTCAATTTTTTTTGGTCTTCACAGGCTGGCTTTGTCCTTCGGTCTTGACGGATGCAACAACTTCCTTCGCCGTCTTGGGACCTTGGAGTTGTCTCGGATATTCTTCTTTTTTACCCATCGGGTGCCCGACAAGTTGTCCCACTTGCATCTAGCATCTTCATCACGATGAACACTTCACGTATAGAGCTTCCGACCTTCGTCACCTTCGATCTAAATTCTTCAATATTTTCTCCATAGCCTCGAACTTAGTGACGGCGTCCTTGGACACGGTCGTACTCCACACACTCCTTGCATGTGGATCTTGCTTCGGCGGCCTTTAGGTGTTGAGCTTCTTTCTCCATCTCCATCTTCTCCATCTTCCTCTTAAGTAAACCGATATGCCACTCAAGGAATCCGGCTCGTATGCATTCAGCTCTCGCAATCGTCATGCGGATAGTTGAGACCTTGATCTTGAACGGCCTCCCGGCGTCTTGAAAGTTTATGATAGGTAGATCAACAATGTTCGGGGTGCATAGCTCGATCTCGCGCTCCGGTGGTTGAGGTTGATCTTCCTTTGGACTTGGAGGTGGTGATTCCCTTGGAGATTTCGACGGTCCTTCGAGTTTGACTTTTGAATCTAGGGTTTCCACCCCTTTAGCTTGTGTTGCACGTCTCCTTTGCACCGTAAAGTTTTCCCGGATCATCCACAAAAAAGTTTGGGTTTCTTGGAGAGGTAGCCAACCATCTCCGGTTAGGGTTAGCAATAAAACAAAAATCTAACAAAAGAAAAATCGGGGTTAATCAAAACTAGATTAGATTGACTCTTTTTTTTCTTTTTGGGGATGATCAAACATAAGAGATGCAAAAGAAAATCAAAAGAAAAAGCTGAAAGATAAGCGATACTAGATCGGATCTTGATTGCTTGTTCCCCGGCAACGGCGCCAGAAAAAGGGGCTTGTTGACGGTTAATAATTGTATCAAAGTTCGTTTATGACTTGCAAGCGGACAAGTCTCCCGTCGTAGTCAAGGGACCCTTCTTCCCTCGAGTGGTGAACCCAAGGTATCGAATCCGTGGAACAATGTGCAACGCAAGGATTCAATCTAGTAAAGCAAGGTAAACTATCTTATGAAGACAAGTTGCATCTAATCTACTAACTCATAAAGAAAACACATCTAATCTAATCTACTAAAGAGGTAACAAGAGAAAGCAAGAGATAACCAATCTAGAGAATCTAGATCATGCTTATGTTGTAGCTCCAAACAAGATAGATGAAGATAGAAAAGCGAATCTCATTAAAAGCATCTTTAAATCGTGGCCTTCCATCCGACTCCGAAAACGCCCGCCTTTCGGAACCCCCGTTCTGTCACAACGTATCCCTACTCATGCGGGTAGTCTAGGGCGAGTTCAATAAGAACAAGTTGAAATCACTTGGCCGGTCCGGTATGCACCTCTAGCCACCGCGGCTACAAGAGCACCCTAAGTAATCTAGCTGCAAACTAGATCGTAGAAGAAGCAAAACCAAGAAGAAAACAAAATCATCGAGAAGGCACTTAATCGCTAGAAATCGGATTCACTTACAAACTTCACCACGAATGATTACATGAACAAGATCACCACCGGGATCCTACCTCGATCTTGATCCTTGCTCCGCAGCTCCGACGTGGTCTTCCATGCAAGGTTCCCACGTCGGCTAGGGAGACCCTAAACAACTAGCACGACCCTCATCTCCGAGATGGTGTCCCTCAAGCTTCTCTCGCTCCTCGACGGCGGATTACGACTTGGTTCTCGCGTGGCTCTCGGTCAAGGGGCTATTAATAGCTCCGAGAAGCAATTAGGTCAAAGGGGAGGCCGATTGGGCCCCGAAAAAGGCCGGGCCGGCCGACCCGGACCGACCGGCACAGGCCCTTTTCGGCCCCGCTTGCTACCTCCTTCGCCGGTGTTGCTTCTCGCGTCTTCTAGATGTTCTCCCCTTTTGCATGTGGGCCCTTGACGTCGGTTTCTCTCCGAATTGGACTCAACTCCTTGTCTTGCAAGATTCGGCACTTTTACGGTTCGGTCCTCGGAGTTTATCATCTTTTCGGGCTTGGTCCTTGGGCTCTTGGAGTCATGTTCACTTCATTGCTTGACTTGTATCGGGATTCAAGGTATTGTCATGAGGTGCTTAATGAACTTATCCCGGAAGTCTTGCTTTCAACGTTAAAACCCTCGCGTAAACACTTAACTCCAGAACCGACATGCACAAGTGAACTTGTTATACCACGGGGGTTAGTACCAATGAATAAGATACAAAAGTCATGCCAACACCGAAGGTAAACTCATGGATAGGTTGACGGATTTTCACCGTCAACAGGAAATAACACTCCACTAGGCACACTAATCATATAACAAGTTCATCTATGTGCATGCATTTGGAAGTGTGGTGTTTATGTAGGAAAACATGGACATAAAGGACGGATTCGCAACAAGTTCAAAGGAGCATTTACGGAGTCTTGTTCGTGTTCATGAGCTTGATGAAATCACTTCCAATGATGGCGAGGACCGAAGTGCTACGAGGAACACCCCCGGGGATTGAAGCGTAAAAGACCGAACTTCATGCAAAGAGAACCTCCATCTTGGACGTGAGGATGGCATCGTCAAAATCGTGCAAGTGGAGGGGGCAAAGTACATAAATGCATAAGGACCCACAGGAGCGAAAGGGGCGACCGAACTGGGCCGAGGTGGGCCCAAGCCGGTCGGCCCGGCCGGCGGCCCGGCCCACTTCGGTGGCCGGTTCGGTCCCGTTTTCCTTGCACCCGAAGGATCTTGAACCCTAAAAGCACCGGGCGCCGCCATTCGACGAAAGAGAGAGCCATTCGCACCGGAGGCCATCCACAAGCTAGAGAGAGAGGAGGATCTCCGGAGGGAGATCAACCACCTCGAAGGAAGCACCCTCTCATGGAGAAGAAGGAGGACACCGTCGGAAGGGAAACCATGATTAACAGTGCTATGTCCAGCACTTTGATGGGGTGATCTTCTCGTTCGTCCATGGGTTGTAATCGATCGTAAGATGTAATCATACTTTGTCGGATTATCTATCTATCATCTTGTGTTGAATATACTTTAATGTTTAAGGATTAGCTACCTTACCGTAAAGGGAGTAGGGCCCCAATGCTTCCTTGGATCAATTCAATACGCCGTGTCCATCATAGGTCTAGTCATGAATACCTTCGCGTAGTGACGGTACGAGAGGAGGGAAAGGGCGAAACCGTGGTTACAACCCTCGATAGATTAGATTGGTTTGATGTCTTTAATTGGTTGCATGATCGTAGACCCATGGGAGAGTGTCTCCTATCTTGAAATCTTAATCGTTCTCTCTAGTGTAGTTTAGTTGTTTTCTAGTATAATAGTAGTTAGGGTTTTAGTAGCTAGTGCGTAGAAGTAGATTAAACGCTTGTAATGCCCTTGCTCCGCGGATTGACAAGAACCTTGGGAATCCCGTGGTGAAAAGGTGTGGGGTCCGTACGCTTGCGGATCGTAGAGGGATACGTCTTTTATCTGTCAACAAGCCCCATTTTCTGGCGCCGTTGCCGGGGAGCAAGCTAGTTTAAATCGTTTGATTTGCATCTAACTTAGTTTTATATTTTAGTTTATCTTTTATTTGCTATATCTAACATATATTATCTAGAAAACCACTTGTTTCATTTTTGTTTTTGTTTTTATCTTATTGTCTAGATGGCGTTCGTTAATCAACCCGGTAAAGAACCGGAGAAATCATTAAGGGATTACGCTAGCCCTCGATGTGAAGACATAAAAGTACAAGAGTCGGATTCGAAGCTCGAAGCGACCAAGTATGAGATTAAATCCAGGATCATCGAGATGGTGGCGGCAAACCCGTTTGAACGGATGGTTATGGAGAACCCATATAGACACATAAGGGATTTCACGACGATATGCAACACGGTGCGTCAAGAAGAGTCCCCGATGAATGGTTCAAATGGAATCTCTTTCCCTACTCACTTGCCGTCAATGCAAAGACATGGTATTCGTTTGCGTCCTTTGAAGTTGAAGGCAATTGGAACATGTTGAGAAGTTTTGTGAGAAGTTCTTTCCAATTAGCAAGGTTCAACATCTAAGGAGGCAAGTGATCAATTTCATGCAAGGAGAAGAGGAAGGGATAGACCAAGCCTGGGATAGGTTTAATGGGTTGATCGAACAAGGACCAAAACTCGGCTTCACCGGTGACGTACTCTTGCATACATTTTTCTTTTCCCTGACCCCTAGTTGCATGCAACACATCGAAATGTGTGCAGGTGGGGATCTCATGGAGAAAACACTCATGGAAGCCGCCCAACTTCTACAAAAAGTTAGTAAAGCGGCTGTCATGCGAAGAGATTGGGAAACAAGACTTGCGGAAGAGCCGGAATGCAATTTAAGGAAGAAGAAGTGTGCTGAATTTTCTAAAGAGGCAACCCCAGAAGTCACAAAAGAGGAACCAATCGCGGAAAAGCTTGAACAAGAACACATCAAGTCAAGAACTACACCGAGCTTTGACTTCGCCGTACCAAACGAGACGAACAAGAGAAGCATGTCAAGCACGAAGCCACTAAGGGAGTTCGAACCAATGGATTGGGTTCCTGAAGGATCAGATGGCGACTAGAGAGGGGGGGAGTGAATAGGAGCCGGTAAAAATTCTTCTCAAAGAACCCGACCTATACCCTAGTCAAAACCCGGTCACACACAAGCGATGGATCGAATCACACACCAATCGCCAAGACAACGAGGTTATGGATCAACCTCTAGTCCTAGGAACGATTCTTTGAAGCACACGCGGAAGCACAAGAAAGTAAGGAAGGAATCGAAACAAGAAGCAAAGCACACAGAGCTCGCGGTCCGTCCGGCTAGGAGGGGCGGACCGTCCGCACGGCCACACGGACCGTCCGGCTGCTGCGCCGCGGACCGTCCGCACCAACACCGCGGACCGTCCGGCCCTACGCCGCGGACCTTCCGATAAAACACACGGAACCACCCGCAGACGCACCGCGAATAACGGACCGTCCGCGGGGAGCACGCGGACTGTCCGCCAGGCACCCGCGGACCGTCCGCCCAGCACACGCGGACCGTCCGAAACTTCGTCCAATCAAAACTCAAAACCACGACGGATCGAAACGAAAGGCGAGCAAGAACACGAAGAACACCCGACGAACACGCGCGGCGCGGACCGTCATCCAGGACGACGCGGACCATCCGCGAGGCACGGACGAGCGAAAAAACAGCCCAACCTTGAAGGTCAACTCCCCCAAATCATCATCGGATTTCCCAAACGGTTGAAGCCGTGGAGACAAGGGTTTGAGGACTTGAAAAGCGTCAAACAAGGATGCTATAGCCCAAAAATCTTGCCTCCTAACTCCCTAAATCACCGGGAATCGTGAATCCTTTGAGCACCACCAAAAGCTAGAGCACCGAACGAAAATCCTCGAATCGAAGTGGTTTCCCGGCGTTTGAGGGCACAAGATCAATCACAAAGATGCATGAGACATCCATCCATGTTTCCCTCAAAGAAATCCGGGGAGAAACCCACTCAAATCCGCGGAATCACGCCAAGAACAAAGGTACGAAAATAAGCACAAAAAGACCACGAAAAACACAACTACGAATCTTCTATACAAACCACGAAAGATTCACAAGGTCTAGCATGCCGCCCTAGCATCCATCCCTCTCAACAAATCTCTCATGAAGCTCTCATGCTAGCCTAGAGAAAATGGAGAAGAAAATAGCTACGGGAAAATAAGAAATGGGAGGGGGGAATGAAACCCTAAGTCGCGGAGAGAGAGAGCCATCCACACACACTCACGGCTTATATGTCAGGTCCCGCCGGAGTGGTAAATGACTCGACTACCCCTAACTTAACTACTGGTGATACAACCCATGTAGGGGCATTTAGGTAATGTTTGTGGGTCTTGCCATCGGACGGCCACGCCTTTGCCGCACCCCGCGTCCTCCCGACGCAAGCCATGCGATCCCGCCGCGTGTCCTCCGCTTCGAAGCTTCCCGACATGCCCGGATCCCGTTTCCGTCGTGTTGGGCCCTCGGACTTGGTTTTGAGGCCCAAACCAAGAAACCTATCCTCCGATGGTTTTGTGGGCAAACCACAAAACCCCGCGTGCTCGGTCCGGCCTCCCGCCAAACCACTTGACTCGACCGCTACCGTGCACCGGCTCGATTGTCCATGACTTAGTCTTGCTCGTATCGCCACCATGTGACCCGCACCTAGTCCCGCTGTCCACCGGGTCCCTCGAACCGAGCCTACTTGTCTCTCCATCTCCCGGAGGCCCCTCAAGGCTGAAGACCTTTCGCGCCCGTTCTTCACCTACAACAACACGAACTAGGCCGCGGCCTACACTCGCGCACTAAGCCAAGAGTCGGTCCAACGCCCATTGTCAATCACTCATCACCGAGGAGCGGTCATCCATCGACCACCGGGACGCTCCTGGTCCTCAATCTCCCCCTTGATGAGTGCATTGACAACACACAACGCGAAATGAAATTCAGAGAAAGAAAGAAATGAAGAAGAAAGAAAAACAAAGAAGCTCAACTCATGACCAAAACCAAAGAAAGGCAAAGAAAGGTCACAAGCCAAGCAAAGCACAAACTCCACACTGAAATCAGCAAGAAAGCTCCCCCTGAACATGTGAATTCAAACTTCCAAATTTTAGCTCACCTCTTCTGAATTTTCATTAAGCTCACCTCTTCTCCTCCTTGTTGACAATGTATGAATCAAGGTGAAAATGCAAAAATGCAAAACAAAGCATATAAACATCTACATGAGCTTCTCAAATAGGCCAAATCTAGTGTCAAAGGCTAAAAATGAGACAAAGATCACACATATGAATCATAGCATAGTCAAAGCATTGCCATAAGTAATATAAGAAAATACAAGCATGTGACAAAGCAAAATTTTCAGATTTAAGCGGTTTTACCAAAAGAAGGCTCGCTTCACATGTAAAAGCCTATCCATGTCACACTCGAGCCACAAACATGCATACCACTCAAAGATCATACAAGGATATCAAATTCTCAGCAAAAGATCATGGCAAACACCCATAAAGCAAAGCATGTCATGTCAAAGCTCATGAGCCATGTGTCCACTTCGGGGAGACTTCTCCACTGGTGAACATCATGCAACATGTTTTGCACCCATATGTGAAAAATAAGACATTGTAAGTATAGACATGATGGATGGAGCATTTTTTTAAGCATACACACTTCTTTTCAAGATTAATTCATTTCATGGTACATGAAGTGCCTTTGCGGCAAAAAGAAGCTTATGCTCCCCCATGAATGCAACATAGGCTAAACATTCACAATGATATACGGCCTTTGGCCCAAATGCAAGAAAAAGACATCCAAGCACAATCTAAGCATGAAAAGCACATTTAGACCAAACTGTGACATGGATACACTACTACACACGAGTGGAGCACATTTCACCAAAAATTAGTCAAGATTAGCATTTATTTCAAAAAGGGCTATCTCACCACACATATATCTCAAATATTCCGAGAGCATAGCCTCACATCACCATTTCTCCACACATATGACCAAAATCTTACAAATAGCCAAAGAGACTTAAATAAGGCATATGAAAGAAGCTCATCATCCTAAAATGCAATATGATACAAATGCAACAGGATATATGACAAGATGGCTATCCTACCATGGTTTGTACATCAAGCAAAACATGTATATACATCAAAGTAAAACATGGCATGATACATATGGTACAAGAAAAACCCCCAAGAATCAACTAGAAAGGGCAACAAACCCCAAGTTCCCCCCGCAAGCGCACAAATGTAGCTTGGTCGAGAGGCTTTGTAAAGATGTCGGCTAGCTGATCTTGGGTAGGGACATGACTCAACACAATGGTTCCTTTTTCCACATTGTCCCTCAAGAAATGATACCTCACTTCTATGTGTTTGGTTCCGGAGTGAAGCACTTGGATTTTTAGCTACGCTTATGGCACCGGTGCTATCACAAAGAAGTGGGATGCGGGTGCACTCCTCACCAAAGTCTCTCAAAGTGTATGAAATCCACAACGGTAGGGAACAACAACTCGCGGGCCGCAACATACTCGCCTCGGTGGTAGGCCGAGCTACACTAGACCGCTTGCGGGAAGACCATGAAACCAAAGAAGACCCAAGAAACCGGCAAGTACCGAAGTAGACTTCCTCTCGACTCGACAACCGACAAAATCGGCATCGGAAAAACCATGAAGAGAGAGAGTCGAGGAGGAAGAATACCAAAGGCCAAGGCCGGGGGCGGTACCGTAGGTACCGAAAATCCTCTTGACGGCTGTCGATGTGATGTCCTCGGCGAAGCTCGAAAATGAGCGCACGGACACACACCGAACCGTATATCCGGCCTCGTCGCCGTCAAGTAGAGGAGGGAGCCGATCATGCTCCCGTACTCCCGCCGGTCCACCGGTTCTCCGTCCTCGTCCACATCCAAAGTGGCCGTACTCCCCATGGGAGTCGACATCGGCTTCACATCTTGCATCTGGAACTTCTTCAGCATGTCTTTCGTGTACTTGGTTTGGTGCACAAATGTTCCATCCTTCACTTGCTTGATCCGCGGCCCCGAGAAAGTACCGCAACTCACCCATCATGCTCATCTCGAACTCCCCGCTCATCTCATCCGCAAACTTGGCAACAAGGTTATGTGACGAGCCACCAAAGACAATATCATCCACGTATATCCGCACAATCAACAAGTCATTTCCATGCTTGAGGAGAAATAGGGTTCTATGCACGGTACCCATCACAAACCCTCTCGCTCAACGAGAAAACCTCTCAATCTCCCATACCAAGCACGGGCGCCCGTTTCAAGCCATACAGAGCCCTTTTCAACCTGTACACCCTATGTGGGTACAACTCACTCTCAAACCCAGGTGGCTGCTTCACATACACCTCCTCCTCTATAACCCCATTCAGAAAGGCACTCTTCACATCCATCTGAAACAACTTGAACCCTTTAGCCACAGCAAAGGCTAGAAGGATCCGAATTGCCTCAAGACGGGCCACAGGAGCAAAGGTCTCCTCATAGTCGACCCCCTCCTTCTGACTAAACCCCTGAGCAACAAGTCTGGACTTGTTCCTTACAACCATCCCATTCTCTCCCTCTTTGTTCTTCCAAACCCACTTGGTTCCTATGGGATGGCAATTTGGAGGTATATCAACTAACTCCCACACCTGGATCCTCTCAAAGTTTTCCAACTCCTCATGCATAGAATTGACCCAGTTTGCATCAGATAAAGCGTGTCCAATGTCCTTGGGCTCAAAGGTGGCAACAAAAGCGAAGATGAGCAAAATGAGAGGAATTCTCGGACCTTGACCGTGTAGTATGTTCGTCGATGTCCCCAATGATCTTCGACGGGGGATGCACTTCTTGAATCCTCCGGGAGCCTCACGCCTCGAGACTACCTCCCCCCTCAACTTCGGCTTCTCTCGCTCGGTCCTCTTGTCGCACCGTCGTTGTCCATGAAGTAGACGGTCCACGCTCCATAGTGGTCGTAGGGGAAGTAGTGGGTACACACTCGGCTTCGGCGCATGGTTCTCTCCATCATCATCTCCGGCTTCATCCTTCTCCTCTTCAAAGAGGTCCTCGGCCATCTCCTCATCACCGCACATTCCAAGCCAAGAGAGGTACATGGCATTGTCTCGTCGAAGGTCACCTCGCAAGTCTCCATGATTTTGTTAGTCTCAAGGTTAAGCACCCTATAGGCTCTAGAGTGGTTAGCATATCCAAAGAAAATACCATCACTAGACCTAGCCTCAAACTTGTCGAGTTTTCCCTTCTTAAGAATAAAGCACTTGCAGCCAAAAACCCGTAAATGACTCACCTTGGGTGCTCGACCATGCATAAGCTCATAACAGGTCTTCTTCTTGAAAGCTCGCAATAAAATCCTGTTGGAAACATGACAAGCCGTATTGACCGCCTCAGCCCAATACCTCCTAGGAGTCCTGTGCTCATCGAGCATCGTCCGAGCGATCTCACAAAGAGTCCAATTCTTCCTTTCCACAACTCCATTTTGAAGGGGCACATAAGGGGTCGAATACTGATGTTCAAGACCTAGATCACGACAGAAGGCATCAAAACGAGAGTTCTTGAACTCTGAGCCATTATCACTGCGGATAGCTCGGATGGCATTCCCATGCCTCTCGTTTCTCAACCTCATGATCAGATCTCGAACAAAACCAAATGTCTCACTCTTGTCCTCCAAGAAAAACACCCAGGCATAGCGAGAGTAATCGTCCACCACAACAAGGACATACCACTTCCCACCCACCGAGCGAACTCAAGGCCGGCCCAACAAGGTCCATGTGCAATAGCTCCGTTGGACGCTCGGTCATGGCATCGGTCAGGGGTGGATGGGGAGTGGCTACCATCTTGCCATGCCTACACGGAGCACAAACCAAATCCTTCTCAAGCTTCAACCTCGGCAATCCTCGGACAAGGTCAAGACCACTCAAGCGGGAAACCAAATCAAAGCTCAAGTGTCCCAACCGCCTATGCCATTTCCACAAATCAGAAGAAGGACCGGCCATCAAACAGCGAGCAGGACCCAAAGAACGAGAGAAATCAGCCTTGAAAATCTGACCCTCGGGGATGATCATACAGACAAGATCACCTCGAGAATCCAAAGAAACGAGACTCGCCAGACTTGAAACGCACCTCAAAACCCTCATCAAGCAACTGAGAAACCGAAAGAAAATTGAAACCCAAAGACTTCACAAGAGCAACTCTCTTCAACGTTACCTTGTCACTCACATGCACAACACCCTCAGAAATCACCCTTCCTCGTCCATTGTCCCCAAATGTGATGTACATCTTTTCCTTCAACCGGGGTGAGGTCCGGAGAACCACTTCTTATCTCCGGTCATGTGTCAAGAACATCCGGAGTCGATCAACCAAATGTTATCCAAGCCTCCCCGCCCGTAGTCGAAACAAGAATGAGTGTGAGCTAGCGACTCGACACTAGGGTTAGCACAAAGAAAGTTAAACCAGTGTCGAGCCATCCGCTCAAAAGAGGGGTTAGCAAACATCATTCCCTTGCCACCAAATTTCCCATGTTCCATGGAAGGAGTACGAGCACCACGAGGGAGAAAACGTGGTCCGTAGTTCCTCTGGAACCCAAAGCTGCGATCATCTCCCCTGAACCCATACTGAGGACGAGTAGGAGGACGTCCAGCAAAACCACCACGAGCCCGACCAAACCTCTCACCGAGCACGCACATCATCATCTCTCCTAACAAACCTACGACCCCGAGCTCCAACTCTACCAACACTCTTCACACTTCCCACACCCCGTGGAAGTGGCACTCTAGGCTCAGGAATACCATGAGACCGGCGATACATGTCTCGGTTTGCTTGCTCCCTAGCAAGCCTCTCATCCCTCTTCCTCTTATAGCAAAACTCTGCTAGGTGTCTCTCCTTGCCACAATACTCACACCTGAAGGGGATGGGTTTTGGTTTTGGCTCTGGCTTCTCTCTAGGCTTCTCACCCTTTTCACTCACAAACTTCACCGGTTTCTGGAAGTCATTTGTCTTAGGTGGGAATTTGGGTGCATCTTGGGTTGTGTCAAGCTTGTTGCAAAGGTGGTTGGGCTTTGGTGTGAAAGTGTTCTTGGGTGCCTTTGGAAGTGGGACTTGGATGTCTCCAATCACCTCAAACTCGGGGTTAGACTCAACACACTTCTCATACACACTCTCCCCACTTGTTCTCTCCCACTTTCTCACCCAACTTCTCAAACCCCAAACCACGACCATCGGCTCTCTTGAACTCCTCAATCATGATTTTCAATTGAGGTTCCTGCCCGGACAACCAACCCACAGCACCTTCCTCAAATAGTCATTCTCCTCATAGATGACATCCAAACGGGAAGTAAGTTCAAGATTGCGCAAAGTAACTTCATCACGGCTAGTGCATGCATTGACAACAAGAGATTTCAAAGAAGCTTCCAAAGAGCTAATAGTAGAACGAGCATCAACAAGCTTAGCATGCATAGTAGGACATGATTTACAAGCACCAAGCAAAGTGGGTCTAGCCTTAAGCTCATCATACTCGATCCTAAGAGCATCTAGTTTAGCCGAGTGGAAGCATTCTTCTCATTAAGCAACTTGATCTCATTCAACCATGCATCACACTCAAGACATTCAACATCATCAGGAGTAGTAGGAGCAAGTTTCAAAGAGTCATTCTCAAGTTTCAATTCAAGCAATTTGGACTCTAACTCTCCTACTTTCTCACTAGCATTCTCAAGTTGAGCCCTAAGATCTTTCCTCATCTTCTTAGCATCTCTCAACACACTATCACGGTTGTCAATCAAGCCATTCAACCTAGTGATCTCAGCAAGCAAAGAGTCGAGGTCACGATTTACCTCATCCTCCGAGTCGGAGTCGCTGTCTTCCTTGTCGCTCTTCTTGCTGCTCAAGCTATGGGCCATGCCACAAAAGCCTTTAAGCGCCACACAGCTCAATCCACTGAGGTTCCGGCTTGCACTCTTCTTGCCCTTGCGCCTCCCGGCGTCTTCATCTTCACTGCTTGAGCTTGACTGCGCGTCGCTTGAGCTTGAGTCGACGTCGCTTGCACCGGCCACCATAGCTCTTGCCTTGTCCTTCTTGTAGCCGCCCTTGCTCGGTCGCTGCTTCTCCTTGTCCTTGCTCTTGGACTTGCTGAAGTGCTTGTCCTTGGAGGAGTACTTGTCTTCACGCCTCGGGTGCGCCTTGTACTCGTTCATCTTGTACTTGTTCTCCTCCGCTTCCGGGCACTCGGCGATGAAGTGGCCACACTTGCCACACTTGTAGCACGTCCCTGAGCTCCGCCTTGCATTCCTCCGGCTCTCATGTAGTCGATCAAACCTCCTTGAGAGCAAGGCCAGCTCCTCCTCGCCCAGCACATCAAACTCCTCATCTGGAATAGACATAAGAGAAGACAAGGAAAACTGTCAACAGGAAGGGTTAGATTTGCCCTTTGATCCGCCCACAAGAGCAAGACTATGGTCAGTCGAGCCCTCATGCTTGGATTGCAACTTCCTGTCAACCTCAGCCGACTTGAGCTTAGAAAAGAGGTCATCCAACTCAATAGTCAAATATTGCCCAGACTCCTTGATGGCCTCAACCTTAGCACCCCAAACATTTGGATCCAAGACATGCAAGAGCTTCAAAGCCTGATCATGCTCGGTGTAAGGAAAATCCTCAACATTAGCTTTCATGTTGTTCACGATGGCGGTGAACCTCTGAAACATCGCATCGATGTCCTCACCGGGAAGTTGAGTGAAGTTCTCATATTGCATCCGGTAAGAGACAAAGAGGCGAGCCTTCACATGGTTATCACCACCGTGAGCAACCAACAACTTCTCCCAAATTTGCCAAGCAAGATTCAAATGACGAACACGCTCAAACTCAGGATCACACAAGCTCCGGACCAAGTGATCAACGGCTTTTGCATTTGCCTCATACATGGCCTTAGCACCGGCATCGGTCACCATAAGAGTATGGATGTTGACCGGAATAGCATAGGTCTTGTCAAGCACAATGAAACCCAACAACTTGCAACGTAGAAAGATCATCATACGAGCCGCCCACTTGTGGTAACCCTTGCCATCGAAGTGCGGCGGACCGCCCCGCTCAACGTACGCCATCTTAGGATTCGGGACTTGTCAAAGTCGCAAAGAATCCGGCACCAAGCTCTGATACCAATTGAAGGATCAGATGGCGACTAGAGAGGGGGGGGGAGTGAATAGGAGCCGGTAAAAATTCTTCTCAAAGAACACGGCCTATACCCTAGTCAAAACCCGATCTCACACAAGCGATGGATCGAATCACACACCAATCGCCAAGACAACGAGGTTATGGATCAACCTCTAGTCCTAGGAACGATTCCTTAAAGCACACGCGGAAGCACAAGAAAGGAACGAAGGAATCGAAATAAGAAGCAAAGCACACAGCCCCCGGCGGACCGTCCGGCCGGGGAGGGGCGGACCGTCCGCACGGCCACGCGGACCGTCCGGCCACTCGCCGCGGACCGTCCGCACCAACACCGCGGACCGTCCGGCCCTATGCCGCGGACCGTCCGATAAAACACACAACCACTAGAGACACACCGTGAATAATGGACCGTCCGCGGGGAGCACACGGACCGTCCGCCGTGCACCCGCGGACCGTCCGCTCGGCACACGCGGACCGTCCGAAACTTCGTCCAATCAAAACTCAAAACCACGACGGATCGAAACGAAAGGCGAGCAAGATCACGAAGAACACCCGACGAACACGCGCGGCACGGACCGTCCGCCAGGACGACGCGGACCGTCCGCGAGGCACGGACGGAGCGAGAAAAACGGCCCGACCTCGAAGGTCAACTCCCCCAAATCATCATCGGATTTCCCAAACGGTTGAAGCTGTGGAGACAAGGGTTTGGGGACTTGAAAAGAGTCACACAAAGATGCTATATCCCAAAAATCTCGTCTCCTAACTCCTTAAATCACCGGGAATCACGAATCCTTTGAGCACCACCAAAAGCTAGAGCACCGAAGGAAAATCCTCGAATCGAAGTGGTTTCCGGCGTTTGAGGGCACAAGATCAATCACAAAGATGAACGAGACATCCATCCATGTTTCCCTCGGAGAAATCCGGGGAGAAACCCACTCAAATCCGCGGAATCACGCCAAGAACAAAGGCACGAAAATAAGCCAAAAAGACCACAAAAAACACAACTCCGAATCTTCTATACAAACCAGGAAAGATTCACAAGGTCTAGCATGCCGCCCTAGCATCAATCCCTCTCAACAAATCTCTCATGAAGCTCTCATGCTAGCCTAGAGTAAAAGAGAAGAAAATAGCTACGGAAAAATAAGAAAAGGGAGGGGGGGAATGAAACCCTAAGTCGCGGAGACAGAGAGCCATCCACACACACTCATGGCTTATATATCAGGTCCCGCCGGAGTGGTAAATGACTCGACTACCCCTAACTTAACTACTGGCGATACAACCCACGTAGGGGCATTTATGTAATGTTTGTGGGTCTTGCCATCGGACGGCCACGCCTTCGCTGCACCCCGCGTCCTCCCAACGCAAGACATGCGATCCCGCCGCGTGTCCTCCGCTTCGAAGCTTCCTGACATGCCCGGATCCCATTTCCGTCGTGTTGGGTCTTCGGACTTGGTTTTGAGGCCCAAACCAAGAAACCGTCCTTCGATGGTTTTGTGGGCAAACCATCAAACCCCGCGTGCTCGGTCCGGCCTCCCGCCAAACCACTTGACTCGACCGCCACCGTGCACCGGCTCGATTGTCCATGACTTCGTCTTGCTCGTATCGCCACCATGTGGCCCGCACCTAGTCCCGCTGTCCACCGGGTCCCTCGAACCGAGCCTACTTGTCTCTCCATCTCCCGGAGGCCCCTCAAGGCTGAAGACCTTTCGCGCCCGTTCTTCACCTACAACAACACGAACTAGGCCGCAGCCTACACCTGCGCACTAAGCCAAGAGTCAGTCCAACACCCGTTGTCAATCACTCATCACTGAGGAGCGGTCATCCATCGACCACTGGGACGCTCCTGGTCCTCAGTTCCTATTGATTACGGAGAAGTATTCGACAAGAGAAGACCGTTCCCTAATCAAAAGGGAATGGCGAGAGCATTGGAAGTGGATTTCCCACCGGAGAAGAAAGCGGAAGACTCATACGACCTTGAAACCACCAGTGAGATTTTTCAAAAGCTCTTTGGAGATGACATAGTGGATCCGGAACACATAGCCGAGGTGAAGAGAATCATGGGGATCAAGCCCGAAGCATCACCATATGCTCGCCTCGCCGAAGTCTACGCGATAGGATCCGAAGAAGAAGAGAAGACGACACCACACTTGAGTTGCGAGATCAACGGAGTTCAATGCAAAGCTTTATGCGACATCGGAGCACAAGTAAGTGTCCCATCTTCTAAAATTTACAATAAAGTTCAAGACCACAACCTAGACTTAGCTCCAACATCAACAAAATTAATTATGGGTAATGGTAGAACTATCAAACCTCTAGGTATTGCTTGCAACATGAAAGTAAAAATTTCTAGAAATTACATACCAACCGATTTCTTTGTTATTGATGCTTACCATAGTAATCATGATCACATAATCTTAGGTAGGCCTTTTCTTAAGTTGGTTGATGCCGTGTTAGATGCCGGAGAAGGCAAAGTAACAATGAACCTTAATGGAACAAAGTACACATATAATTTTCTTCGTGCTTCTAAACACCTTACACCCTTTCCTCCCGAAGATGAAGAAGTAGAAGAGATAGATAGCCTTTGTTTTGTTGAAACCCTTAGAGACCCGCTACAAAGAGCGATGGAGAATCAAATTAGTGATCAACAAGATTAAGAACTAGAAGAAGCAACAAAAGGCATGGAACCACATGATGGAAGCGTGGAGGAAGGAAAATTTGAAGACATAGGAGAGACTAAACCCGAGGAGCCACAAGCGCCCGAGGTAGACCTTAAACCTTTGCCCAAATGATTAAAGTATGATTTTTTGGGCCCCGACAAAACCTATCCAGTCATCGTGAGCGACGAGTTGAGTCCCGAAGAAAATGAGGCGTTGCTGATTTTATTGAAAAAACATAGGAAGGTGATTGGATATTCGATTAATGATCTCAAAGGTATTAGCCCAGCCTTTTGCACTCATCGTATACCAATGGAAGACCAATGTAAGCCTGTAGTGGACCACCAAAGGAGGCTAACTCATGCCATGTGAGAGGTAGTAAAGAAAGAGGTCATCAAGTTACTTGATGCCGGAATCATCTACCCGGTTCCGCATAGCGAATGGGTGAGCCCGGTACATTGTGTACCAAAGAAAGGAGGTTTGACCGTGGTGAAGAATGAGAAGAACGAATTAATACCGCAAAAAACCATGACCGGGTGGCGGATGTGTATCGATTATCGTAAGCTTAACAAAGCGACGAAGAAAGATCACTTCCCCCTACCGTTCATCGACGAGATGCTCGAGAGGTCAGCAAACCACGCTTATTTTTGCTTTCTTGATGGGTACTCGGGGTTCATGCAAATTCCCATTCACCCGGATGATCAACACAAGACGACATTTACATGCCCTTATGGAATGTTTGCATATAGAAGGATGCCCTTCAGTCTATGCAACGCTCCGGCCTCTTTTCAACGTTGCATGATGGCCGTATTTTCGGAATTCATCGAAGAAATTGTCGAGGTGTTCATGGATGATTTTTCTGTTTATCGGAAGACGTTCATAGATTGTTTGGCAAACTTGGAAAAGGTCCTCACGAGGTGTGCAGAGGTAGACTTGGTATTAAATTGGGAAAAGTGCCACTTCATGGTTAGGCAAGGCATAGTGCTCGGACATGTTATATCTGAGAGAGGCATTGAAGTGGACAAGGCTAAGGTAGAGACGGTTGAGCAACTCCCACCTCCTACGGATGTTAAGTCCTTAAGGAGCTTTCTAGGCCATGCCGGATTCTATAGAAGATTTATTAATGACTTCTCGAAGATCACTAAGCCTTTAACGCATCTTCTACAAAAAGGATGTGGCTTTCGACTTTGATGAGAAGTGCCTAGCGGCATTCCGGACCTTGAAAAGTGCATTGGTGAGTGCTCCCATCATCCAACCTCCGGATTGGAGCCAACCTTTCGAGATCATGTGTGACGCAAGTGACTACGCCGTAGGCGCGGTTTTGGGTCAAAGAAAGGAAGGCCGAGTTCACGCCGTTTACTATGCTAGCAAAACTCTTAGTGAGGTGCAATTAAATTATGCCACTACGGAAAAGGAGTTGCTAGTGGTGGTTTTCGCTTTCGAAAAATTCAGATCTTACATCGTGAACTCGAAGGTCATTGTTTACACCGATCACGCAGCCATCAAGTATCTCTTGGCTAAGAAGGAAGCTAAACCACGTTTGATTCGTTGGATCCTTCTTCTCCAAGAGTTTGATGTTGAAATTCGTGATAAAAAGGGGGTGGAAAATGTTGTGGCCGATCATTTGTCTAGGATGAATCGTGGAGAAGATGATAAAGAGCCCATCGAAGATAAGATGAGAGATGACCACCTCTATAGAGTGCTTGATAAAGATACATGGATGATCGATATCATTCAAGCAATTCGAAAGATGCCTCTCGATCATCTAGATAAAAACTCTCAAAAGAAGATAATCTCCGAAAGTAGGAAATACTTTTGGGATGCACCATACCTCTTCAAACTCGGCAATGATGGAGTAATGAGAAGATGTGTGCCAAGAGAAGAGAGGGTTGAGATTCTAAGGAAGTGCCACTCGGCGGAGTACGGTGGGCACTATAGCCATTTTCGAACCAAAGAAAAAGTATGGTCAAGCGGATTCTTTTGGCCGGAGATGCATGAAGATACTAAAAGATATGTTGCATCATGCCCCGAATGCCAAAGAACTGGAAACATCTCTCAAAGGAATTCTATGCCTTTGAAATACAACCTACAAATCGACATATTCAATGTATGGGGTATAGACTTCATGGGGCCTTTTAAAAACTCATTTGGATTTGAGTATATCCTAGTCATGGTTGATTATGTATCCAAGTGGGTAGAGGCTATACCATGTCGTAAAGCTTCCACGGAGGAGTCCATTACTATGATCAAGAACGTGATTTTTCCTCGTTTCGGTACACCGAGAATCTTGATAAGTGATGGAGGAACTCACTTCACCGGGAAGAATTTCAAAAAGTGCTTGTCCAAGTTGGGAATTGAGCATAGGGTCTCTACAGCCTATCACCCACAAACCAACGGACAAGCGGAAACGTCAAATAGGCAATTGAAAAGCATCCTCAACAAAACCATAGAGAAGGGAGGCAAAGATTGGTCAAAGAAATTAGACGGAGCTTTATGGGCTTATCGAATGGAGTTTAAAACACCGATAAGTATGACCCCTTATCAATTCGTCTATGGAAAAGCTTGCCACCTTCCGGTTGAGTTGGAACATAAAGCCTATTGGGCGATTAAAGAGATGAACCTCGATCTCGATGCCGCGGTGGTAAAACGAAGGATCCAAATAAGCGAGCTAGAGGAGTTGAGGTGGAAAGCATATGAAAATGCAAGCATATAGAAGGAGAGAATCAAAAGGTGGTATGATAAGAGATTGAAAAAGAAAGAGTTTAAAGAAGGAGATAAGGTCCTCCTCTACAACTCGAGGTTTAAAACCTTCGGAAAGGGGAAATTGCAAAGCAAGTGGGACGAACCTTATATTGTGCATTCGGTGCTCTCCAACGGAGCGGTAACCATTATGGATATAAAAGGCGATCAATTTATGGTGAATCGTCAACGGCTTAAGGTTTACTACGAACCCGACGTTGTGCCCCTTCACCATGTTGATGTCTTCATCATGGAGGAAGAGCCCGAACGTCCCGCCTAGGACGAAGAACAAGGCATGAATTTCTGTAAATAGTTTTTCTTTTAGATTTCTGGAGTTCCTCGTGAATATTTACTGGACCAACTTTTTCCCATGGGCTAAGGAGGTGAAAAAGGGGCGGTGCGCGAAAAACTGGACCGGCCCGGCCCCCGAGACAGGGTGGGCCGGCCGGCCCAGGCCGACCGGCCCAGCTGGGTCCCAGCGGCAGTCGTCCCCGATTTTTGCCCGAATTGCTCCTTTTTGACTTCCTTCTTCGGTCAGAAAATTTTAAGGGAAGTTTAAAAAAGGAAAATGAGGTTCTCAGGGTTTTTCTCTTCGGATTATTTATTTGGACAAATTGGGAGCTCGGGAATCAACCCCTCCAAGCAATATTTTGCACCCTTGCAGCAGCCATTGTGTCCCCAAGAAGCTTAGAGTCGAAGCTAGAAGCCAAGGAGCCATCGATGGAGGAGGCGATGCGATGCGAGCTCAAGCTACCCGTCAAGAGGACCGCCCGCATCCGTTGCGGAGGGCGTGTCCTGATTGGAGCGCTTGCATCTTGCAACCTCGTCGAAGGAGACGATCATAGCCCGAGCTCGTGGGCGGCCGTCAAAGATACGACCTCTACATTTGGGACCAGCAGCCCAAGGAGAGGACTCCCGAAGGCCCTAACGGCGACGGCAACGATGGCAATGAAGGCGGCAACGACAATGGCGGTGGCGACGGCGATGGAGACAATGGCGATGAAGACCCCTTCAGATTGCATTCGATGTGTTGTCGAATATGCCGTCAATCCATCGGGGATCTCTACGCGTCGGTCGATGAATGTCTCCAAGCCATGGAAGCGATGAAGCAGCGTATGGAGGATTTGGAGCACGTAGTTGAAGACAACTACAAGTTCCTTAACCGTAACGTGCGCAAACTTTTTGGCATGGTTGGAAACATGAGAGGCAAGTGGTGCAATACTTGCTTGAAGTACCACTAGGTCTAGTTTTCCCCTTAGGATTTTTGTAAGATACGACGAGGACGTCGTATGTTTTTAGCGTGGGGGAGAGCTAGCTAGCTAGCCTTAGCTTTTGAGTTTCAAAATTTTGGTTCGGTTTAATCTTCAAGCGAGAGTCTTAGAGTTTAATGAGTCTTAGTTTTTGAGTGTTTTTAAATTTTTGCAAGTTTGAGAGTGACTTAAATTAGTGTTGAGTCAAAGAAAATCAAATAAAAAGAGTTTTTATATATTTTTGTGTCTTGTGTGATGCTTATCTTTATTCACTTGTTTGTTTATCTTTGATTCTTGATATATGAACATAAGTGTGTGGTTTGAAAAATGTTTACCGTGGTGCTTAGTGGAATTGCTACTAGTTAAAGTACCCATACCGCACTTCGATCTTGAGCTTCACATGTTAGTTGTGCTATGTTCAATGCTAAAAGTTGGAGGATTTCAGTTCTGAAAATTATCTTAAAACCCTTGTAATAAAGGTTAGCAAAACCTCTTTTTCCAAGTTGAGAGTAGAAAAAAAATCCTATACAGAGCCAATTTATTTTTTTTGCTCCACCATAAGTGTGATTAGCACAATGAGTTGGGCTAGGATCCTTCTCTCTTGTGAGTTTTAATTTCGAGCAATAATCATGTCCTTCTGCTTATCTTTTGTTGCTAGCCTCGTCATACATTCGGTAACGAGACTTTCACATTGGAAGTCCCGTACATCGCCGAATTCCATACCCAACCCTATACATCTCTTTTGCACATCGCATTCCTTGAACACAACCTACTTTCAAAAGTTTCGTCTCGTCTCTAGGATGATTTATTAAAAATTTCAGATTGTATGCATGCAAGAATGGAGTTGAGAGCTTTGAAAAGTTGTCAAGAGAGGGAAAAATAAAGAGAAAAGTATGAGTATGGAAAAGAAAGGAAAAAAATATGTGAATGAAAGAAAGAAGAATGAATGAAAAAGTAAAAGAAAAAAAGAGAGAAAAGAGGAGGTAGCAATAAAGATATGAGAGGGATGGATCAAGTGAAAGAAAAGAAAAATAAAGTGTAAGGAAGGATGTCACGTTGTTGGGAGACGAAACTTTCATTCTTTTCCAACCATGTGCAATCCGACAATGAGGACATCATTAGTGCCTTGTAGTCATAATTTTCTTTTGCCCTTGCACATGTCCACCATTCTAAATCTTCTCATCCCTGAAATCCCTACATATGGTTAATTCTCATGATCATTAGCTTTGAAAGGTAAACGACCATTAGAGGAAGTTCTTAGTTTGACAATACTTGTGTTGATTGCGCTAGCCCTACCTATAGCTCCACTTTACATGTTATATGAGAGACTTATGGGAGGTGAGAGTTTTATAAAATTGGTTTAGGATAGACACCTCATATGAGTGACTTGCGAGAGCTTGGAGAAAGGTTTTTGTCTAATACTTGTTGCAGGAATTTTGTTTTTTTTAAAAATCATAAAAACCCTCCGATGGAAGCAAAGAAGTAAGTATGGCTGAAAATGAAGACTTTGAGTGAAGAGTTTGAGTTGTGGGGTAAATCTTGACGTGGTAAAAATTCTAAATGCCCATGTTTATGTTTGATGATCATTACTTTGTGTTTATGTATTGAAGATGAAAGGATTGACTAACTTGTGAAGAAGGATAAGTGGTACATGATTACAACACCTTGGACGAAGTTCTTTTACGAGTACTTGCTCGAGGACGAGCAAGAGCTAAGCGTGGGGGAGATGTTGATGGTGTATTTTGGTGCACCAAGCATGTTCATTACACTTTGGTTTGGATTTGATTATGGAACTAACGCGCCACTAGGCACACTAATCATATAACAAGTTCATCTATGTGCATGCATTTGGAAGTGTTGTGTTTATGTAGGAAAACATGGACATAAAGGACGGATTCGCAACAAGTTCAAAGGAGCATTTATGGAGTCTTGTTCGTGTTCATGAGCTTGATGAAATCACTTCCAATGGTGGCGAGGACCGAAGTGCTACGAGGAACACCCCTGGGGATTGAAGCGTAAAAGACCGAACTTCATGCAAAGAGAACCTCCATCTTGGACGCGAGGATGACATCATCAAAATCATGCAAGTGGAGGGGGAAAAGTACATAAATGCATAAGGACCCACGGGAGAGAAAGGGGCGACCGAACCGGGCCGAGGTGGGCCCAGGCCGGCCGGCCCAGCCCACTTCGGTGGCCGGTTCGGTCCCGTTTTCCTTGCACTCGAAGGATCTTGAACCCTAAAAGCCTGGGTGCCGCCATTCGACAGAAAGAGAGAGCCATTCGCACCAGGAGGCCATCCACAAGCTAGAGAGAGAGGAGGAGGATCTCTGAAGGGAGATCAACCACCTGGAAGGAAGCACCCTCTCGTGGAGAAGAAGGAAGACACCGTCGGAAGGGAAACCATGATCAACGGTGCTATGTCCAGCACTTTGATGGGGTGATCTTCTCGTTCGTCCATGGGTTGTAATCGATCGTAAGATGTAATCATACTTTGTCGGATTATCTATGTATCATCTTGTGTTGAATATACTTTAATGTTTAAGGATTAGCTACCTTACCGTAAAGGGAGTAGGGCCCCAATGCTTCCTTGGATCAATTCAATACGTCGTGTCCATCATAGGTCTAGTCATGAATACCTTCGCGTAGTGACAGTACGAGAGGAGGGAAAGGGTGAAATTGTGGTCACAACCCCCGATAGATTAGATTGGCTTAATGTCTTTAATTGGTTGCATGATCGTAGACCCATGGGCGAGTGTCTCCTATCTTGATATCTTAATCGTTCTCTCGAGTGTAGTTTAGTTGTTTTCTAGTATAATAGTAGTTAGGGTTTTAGTAGCTAGTGCGTAGAAGTAGATTAAACACTTGTAATCCCCTTGCTCCGCGGATTGACAAGAACCTTTGGAATCCCGTGGTGAAAAAGGTGTGGGGTCCGTACGCTTGCGGATCGTAGAGGGATACGTCTTTTATCCGTCAAAAGAGACATGACAGGCCGTATTGACCGCCTCAACCCAATACCTCCTAGGAGTCCTGTGCTCATCGAGCATCGTTCTAGCCATCTCCCAAAGAGTCCGATTTTTCCTTTCCCCGACTCCATTTTGAGGGGGCACAAAAGGGGTCGAATACTGATGTTCAAGACCTAGATCACGACAGAAGGCATCAAAACGAGAGTTCTTGAACTCTGAGCCATTATCACTGCGGATAGCTCGAATGGCATTCTCATGCCTCTCGTTCTTCAACCTCATGATCGGATCTCGAACAAAACCAAATGTATCACTTTTGTCCTCCAAGAAAAACACCCGGGCATAGCGAGAGTAATCGTCCACCACAACAAGGACATACCACTTCCCACCCACCGAGCGAACTCGAGCCGGCCCAACAAGGTCCATATGCAACGGCTACGTCGGACGCTCGGTCATGACATCGGTCGGGGGTGGATGGGGAGTGGCTACCATCTTGCCATGCCTACATGGAGCACAAATTAAATCCTTCTCAAACTTCAACCTAGGCAATCCTCGGACAAGGTCAAGACCACTCAAGCGAGAAACCAAATCAAAGCTCAAGTGACCCAACCGCCTATGCCATTTCCACAAATCGAAGAAGGACCGGCCATCAAACGACGAGCGAGGACCCAAAGAACGAGAGAAATCAACCACCGAAAATCGACCCTCGGGGATGATCATACAAACAAGTTCACCTCGAGAATCCGGCAAACGAGACTCGCCGGACTTGAAACGCACCTCAAAGCCTTCATCAAGCAACCGAGAAACCGAAAGCAAATTGAAACCCAAGGACTTCACAAGAGCAACCCTCTTCAACGTTACCTTGTCACTCACATGTACCACACCCTCGAAATCACCCTTCCTCGTCCGTTGTCCCCAAAAGTGATGTGCATCTTTTCCTTCACTGGGGTGAGGCTGGAGAACCAATTCTTGTCTCCGGTCATATGTCGGGAACATCCGGAGTCGATCAACCAAATGTTCTCCAAGCCTCCTGACTGTAGTCAGAAACAAGAACGAGAATGAGCCAACGACTCGACACTGGGGTTAGCACAAAGAAAGTTGAACTAGTGTCCAGCCATCTGCTCAAAAGAGAGGTTAGCAAACATCATTCCCTTGCCACCAAACTTCCCATGTCCCATGGAAGGAATACGAGTACCACGAGGGGGAAAACGTGGTCCGTAGTTCCTCTGGAACCCAAAGCTGCGATCAACTCCCCTAGACCCGTATTGAGGACGAGTAGGGAGATGTCCAGCAAAACCACCACGAGCCCGACCAAACCTCTCACCAGCACGCACACCACCATCTCTCCTATCAAACCTCTCACCACCACCTCTCTGTGGGAACCTACCACCCTGAGCTCCAACTCTACCAACACTCCTCGCACTTCCCACACCCCGTGGAAGTGACACTCTAGGCTCAGGAATACCATGAGACTGGCGGTACCTATCCTGGTTTGCTTGCTCCCTAGCAAGCCTCTCATCCCTCTTCCTCTTGTAGCAAAACTCTGCTAGATGCCTCTCCTTTCCACAATACTCACACCTGAAGGGGATGGGTTTTGGTTTTGGCTCTGGCTCTGGCTTCTCTCTAGGTTTCACACCCTTCTCACTCACAAACTTCACCGGTTTCTGGAAGTCATTTGTTTTAGGTGGGAATTTGGGTGGATCTTGGGTTGTGTCAAGCTTGTTGCAAAGGTGGTTGGGCTTTAGAGTGAAAGAGCTCTTGGGTGCTTTTGGAAGTGGAACTTGGATGTCTCTGATCACCTCAAACTCGGGGTTAGACTCAACACACTTCTCATACACACTCTCCCCACTGTTTTCTCCCACTTTGTCACCCAACTTCTCAAAACCCAAACCACGACCATCCGCTCTCTTGAACTCCTCAATCATGATTTTCAATTGAGGTTCCCCTTGCCGACAACAAACCCAACACCTTCCTCAAATAATCATTCTCCTCATAGATGACATCCAAATGGGAAGTAAGTTCAAGATTGCTCAAAGTAACTTCATCACAACTAGTGCATGCATTGACAACGGGAGATTTCAAAGAAGCTTCCAAAGTGCTAATTGTAGAACGAGCATCAACAAGCTTAGCATGCATAGTAGGACATGATTTACAAGCACCAAGCAAAGTGGGTCTAGCCTTAAGCTCATCATACTCGATCCTAAAAGCATCTAGTTTAGCCAAAGTGGAAGCATTCTTCTCATTAAGAAACTTGATCTCATTCAACCATGCATCACACTCAGAGCATTCAACATCATCAGAAATAGTAGGAGTAAGTTTCAAAGAGTCATTCTCAAGTTTCAATTCAAGCAATTTAGACTCTAACTCTCCTACTTTCTCACAAGCATTCTCAAGTTGAGCCCTAACATCTCTCCTCATTTTCTTAGCATCTCTCAACACACTATCACGTTTGTCAATCAAGCCATTCAACCTAGTGATCTCAGCAAGCAAAGAGTCGGGGTCACGGTTTAGCTCATCCTCTGAGTCGGAGTCGGTGTCTTCTTTCTCGCTCTTCTTGCTGCTTGAGCCGTGTGCCATGCCACAAAAGCCTCCAAGTGCAACACGGCTCAAACCACCGAGGTTTCGTCTTGCATTCTTCTTGCCCTTGCGCCTCCCGACGTCTTCATCCGGAATGGACACGAGAGAAGACAAGGAAAACTGTCGACGAGGAAGGGTTAGTGTTGGCTTTGCACTTTGATCCTCCCACAAGAGCAAGACTATGATCAGTCGAGCCCTCATGCTTGGATTGCAACTTCCTGTCAACCTCAGCAGACTTGAGCTTAGAAAAGAGATCATCCAACTCAATAGTCAAGTATTGCCCGGACTCCTTGATGGCCTCAACCTTAGCACCCCAAACATTTTGGTCCAAGATATGCAAAAGCTTCAAAGCCTGATCATGCTCGGTGTAAGGAAAATCCTCAACATTGGCCTTCATGTTGTTCACGATGGCGGTGAACCTCGAAACATCGCATCAATGTCCTCACCGGGAAGTTGAGTAGAGTTCTCATATTGCATCCGGTAAGAGACAAAGAGGCGAGCCTTCACATGGTTATCACCACCGTGAGCAACCAACAATTTCTCCCAAATTTGCCAAGCAAGATTCAAATGGCGAACACGCTCAAACTCAGGATCACACAAGCTTCGGACCAAGTGATCAACGGCTTTAGCATTTGCCTCATACTTGTACTTAGCACTGGCATCGGTCACCATAAGATTATGGATATCCACCGGGGTAGCATAGGTCTTGTCAAGCACAATGAAATCCAACAACTTGCCACGAAGAAAGATCATCGTACGAGCCGCCCACTTGTGGTAACCCTTCCCATCGAAGTGCGGCGGACCGCCCCGCTCAACGTACGCCATCTTAGGATTCAAAACTTGTCAAAGTCACCACAAATCCTGCACCAAGCTCTGATACCAATTGAAGGATCGGATGGCGACTAGAGAGGGGGGGGGAGTGAATAGGAGCTGGTAAAAATTCTTCTCAAAGAACCCAGCCTATACCCTAGACAAATCCCGGTCACACACACGAGCGATGGATCGAATCACACACCAATCGCCAAGACAACGAGGCTATGGATCAACCTCAAGTCTTAGGAACGATTCCTTGAAGCACACGCGGAAGCACGAAAGGAGGGAGAAATGGAACCAAGGCACAAAGCGGCCGGGCTGCGGCGGACCGTCCCGGCCGGGAGGGGGCGGAGCCGTCCGCACGGGCCACGCGGAACGTCCGGCCGCGTACCACGGACTATCCGCACGGTACGGCGGACCGTCCGGCTCGGGCCGCGGACCGTCCGTAAAAGCCAACGAGAACCTCCGGTGCGAACCCGAATAACGGACCGTCCCCGGGGAGCACGCGGATTGTCCGCCAGGCACCCGCGGACTGTCCACCGGACTCACGCGGACCATCCAAAACCTCGCCCAACCAAAACTCGAAATCACAACGGATCGAAAGTGAAGATGAGCAAGAACACGAAGAACACGCGAAGAACAGCGTGCTCGCGGACCGTCCGCCAGCCCCTCGCAGACTGTCCGCGCTTCACGGACAGACCCAGAAACAGCCCGACCTCGAAGGTCAACTCTCTCAAATCATCACCGGATTTCCCAAACGGTATAAGCTATTGAGACAAGAGTTTGGGGACTTGAAAAGCGTCAAACAAGGATGCTATAACCCAAAAATCTCGCCTCCTAACTCCCTAAATCACCGGGAATCACGGATCCTTTGAACACCACCAAAAGCTAGAGCTCCGACCGAAAATCCTTGAATCGAAGTGGTTTCCCCGCGTTTGAGGGCACAAGATCAATCACAAAGATGCACTAGACATCCATCCATGTTTCCCCCAAACCCACTCAGATCCGCGGAATCACACCAAGAACTAAGGCACCAAAAACAAGCACGAAAAAGACCACGAAATTCACAACGCCGAATCTTCTATACAAACCAGGAAAGATTCACAAGGTCTAGCATGCCGCCCTAGCATCCATCCCTCTCAACAAATCTCTCGTGAAGCCGTCATGCTAGCCTAGAAAATGGAGAAGAAAATGTCTAAGGAAAAAGAGAAATGGGAGGGGGGAAATGAAACCCTAAGTCGCAGAGAGAGCGAGCCATCCACACACACTCATGGCTTATATATCGGGTCCCGCCGGTGAGGTAAATGACTCGACTACCCCTAACTCACCTACTGGCGAGACAACCTACGCAGGGGCATTTATGTAATGTTTGTGGGTCTTGCCATCGGACGGCCCACGCAAGCCATGCGATCCCGCCGCGTGTCCTCCGCTTCGAAGCTTCCCGACACGCCGGATCCCATCTCCGTGGCGTTGGGCCTTCGGACATGGTTTTGAGGCCCAAACCAAGAAACCATCCTCCGATGGTTTTGTGGGCAAACCACCAAACCCCGCCCTGCTCGGCCCGGCCTCCCGCCAAGCCTCTTGACTCGACCACCACCGTGCACCGGCTCGATCGTCCATGACTTCGTCTTGCTCGTCTCGCCACCATGTGGCCCGCACCTAGTCCCGCCATCCACCGGGTCCCTCGAACCGAGCCTACTTGTCTCTTCATCTCCCGGAGGCCCCTCAAGGCTGAAGACCTTTCGCGCCCGTTCTTCACCCCGCAACAACACGAACTAGGCCGCAGCCTACACCTGCGCACTGAGCCAAGAGTCAGTCCTACACCCGTTGTCAATCACTCATCACTGAGGAGTGGTCATCCATCGACCACTGGGACGCTCCTGGTCCTCACATTACTAGATCATCTATTGCGTCACACATTTGTTCCACGGATTCGATACCTTGGGTTCACCACTCGAGGGAAGAAGGGTCCCTTGACTACGACGGGAGACTTGTCCGCTTGCAAGTCTAAACAAACTTTGATACAACTATTAACCGTCAACAGGCCCCCCTTGAGCGAGTCTCCGCCTCGCTCAAGGGTTTCAGCCCCTCGAGCGAGTCTCCGCCTCTCTCGAGGGTTTCAGCCCCTTGAGCGGGTCTCCACATCGCTCGAGGGACCTAGCCCCTCAAGCGAGCCTCCGCCTCGCTCCAGGCTTCCCCTTGGCCCTCGGTACCTCACCTGCTCCCCGACTGGAGCATTAAATGTCCTGACACGCAGCAGGCGCATAGGTCAAAGAGCGAATCCCCACCATGCCGACCCTCTGACGCCACCTGGGAATCAGGCCCCAGCGTTGTACGGACAGCTTGCCGCTGTGCGGCCATCATGGCATTATGCGTGTACTGTGCGGAGTGGCAGGCGTCATTTCGTGACACTGTGCTACCCGCTCCCATCCTTCCACCATGTCGCACCCCTCGAAAAGGGACGACGACGCCCTCGAGGAGCATACGCCCACCGACCCAACGCTCGCCCAGGACAGTGTCGTGACGCGAGGTGAGCAGAGCACATCCTCTCCATCACCTCCGACCCTGTGCGGCCATCCCCAGCGCTGTGCGGACAGCCTGTTGCTGTGGAACCATCCCCGACTCTGTGGATCCTCATTCCTATGGGGTGCCACCACGCTGGGCCCTTTGTAGCACAAGTGCCCTTGTCAGCAAGACCCTCAAATTGATGTACGAACGGCAACTAGACGTGAACACCGGATGGAGTACCCTCGAAGCTGCTACACGGCGAGTACAAAACTGCCACGACACCTGCAAGTACTAAGACTCGTCAGGACACCGTCAGATCGCAAGCGTTGCATACCAGTACTACGATACTGTGCAAAACCCCATGCAGCACATTTGTAAGCCTCCTCCCTTTGGTCTATAAAAGGAGGAGGTGGTCGCATGGTCGCAGGGGGAAATCGGCATTCATCCGCACGCTCATTCCCATGATATTGGCACTTGTGACGCCCCAAGTTTTTAATTAGCATCATTAATGCTAATGGACGGATCAGCTGAGTCAAACCTGCTGACATTGGTCAAGCCATGGTCAACCTGGGTCATCACCTTGAAAATCTCGCCAACAATCCCTAATGACCCTCTTGATCAAGTCAACACACCGGTGGTCAAACCTTGGTCAAACATATAGTCAAACCCTATGTCAACCCTAATGTCCTTGAGCATTCCCTGGAACTTTTGCCGCGTTCTCCAAATTTCACCTAAACACTTCAAAATCTCCCAATATAAAAGTTGTCTAGTTTTTCGAGGGACACAACTTTGCTTTTGGGTGGCATTGCAAATTTAGAGTGGAAAATGGAGAAAAACTCGGTCAACAACAAATTTTACTATTCATCAGCGCCATAAAAACTAGGACTTTGATCGATGTTCCTGCTCAAAACATTGACCAAAACAACTGTCGGCCTTTGTGAAAGTTGTAGAGGGGTCACTGATCAACAACTTTGCTATTTACACGTCAGTGCACTTCTATTCAAACTTTTGGAGAACAGGGCAGTCAAACATGCGTTGACCGGCGTCCAACCAGCCATGGGTGCTCTTCTCGACATTCGGGCCCCGGCCGAGCCACACGCCCCGAGGCCGCGCATGTCGAGGTAGTCCTCGCACCGAGGTGCCTTGAACCCTGTGCCGACGCGTGCTGCCTTCCCGCCACGCCGTACCGGTCCCCGCCCGCGACGTCCGCCGGCCGGTCCAAAGCGTCGTGCGCGTTTTCCCTACGCGGCGCCCGCCGGGCATCGACGTCCGGACCCCCTGGTCACGATGCCCGAGCGGCGCCATCATCACGTTGTCCTCTCTCGGACCCCCCCCCCCCCCTTCGTGGCCCTAGCCTACCGTGCTCCACGCGCAACGCGCACGCACCGGCCCCGGCCGCGCCACATGCCGGTCAGGCGCACGCGCCCCCACGGCGACCGGGCCCCTCCTTCCCTCCCTCCTTACTTCATAGTGAAGGCCGACATGCCGCACACCCCCTATAAATGACACCGCGCCTCTCCCTCGCGCGCACCCGCGGCACCCCGACGTCCCTGAGCTCCGCCGCCCCTCCATTGGTGCCGCCACACCAAGCTCCGCCTCCCGTTCTTGCCACCGGGCAAGTGAGCACACCACCACCGTGAACGCCTACCGCAATCTCCCGGGCCATGTGGTGCCCCGGCCGAGCTACGACTCCATATATGCTTGTTTTTCTTTACAAATGCATAACTTTAGCTCTATAATAGTTCTAGTTGTATATGTTGCATTCCTAGCTTAGGTTTGGACCAGATATAGTGTGTGAGAAAGTTGGATTCAATTTGATGAATAATTATTTTTGTATGCATTTATCATGTTGTGGTAGCTAGCTTTTGTTATTCTCAGTGTAATTAATTTCGTAGCTTTCCTAAGCATGCATGTGTGTTTAATGGCTTGGCATAGGTGTTTAGTGCTTAATCAACCCTTCCACTGAATTTTATTAAATTATTTTATGAATAAAAGCAATAAAGACCTATCAGGGCTTAATATTAAATTAAATTGGAAAATCACCAACCATACCCCTAATAACCCTATGTGTGTGATGTGAATCATTTTAAAAAGATAAAGACCAACCCATTGTTGTCTTGTGGAATTGAAATTAAATTATTGTTGACGGTGAATTTCCGTCAACCTAGCTATGAGTTTACCTTTAATGTTAGTATTGATTTATTATTCTAACCACTAGAACTAATCCCTCGTATATAACAAGTTCACTCTTGCATGTCGATTTTGGAGTTAATTGTTTACGCAGGAAATCTACGCTAAAGAGAAGACTTTCGGGATAAGTTCATCAAGCACTTCAAGAGAAGATCATGAAGCCCGTCACAAGTCAAGACACGCGATGAACATGACTCCAAATGACCCGAGGACCGAAGCGTCAACATGCAAGTCTTCAGGGACTCAACCAAAGAACAGCGAAGCTTGCATAGCAAGGATTCAAGCCTTAACCATGAAGGAAACAACGTCAAAGGCCCACATGCAAGTGCACACTAATAAGGGATCACACGAGAAGCAACCGGGGAGGAAACTGGGGCCGAACGGGGCCGAAATGGGCCTGGGCCAGCTGGCCTGGGCCGACCGGCCTAGCCCACTCCAGGCTCGGTTCGCGTCCCCCTTTTGCCCTAGGTGCTTGTCTCTAAATTGTCTCTGCCTCCGTCGGCCGCACATCCATCCATCCACAGGAATTCGGCGAAACCTAGGAGAGAGCGACGACGGCCTACCCTAGCTGCCATGGCCGCCTTGCACGGTTGAGCCATGGCGGAGTTCCGAAGCTGGTTGAGGTCATCAATGGTATGTACTCGGTGGAGATGATCTAAACGCATTTATTATGTGAGTAAAGTACTTCATGTCATCCAATCTTTTAGCGACTCGATTCCTCCCTCGATGATGTTGTTTTCTTCTTGGTTATGCTTCTTCCCCAATCTAGTCTATAGCTAGATTGCTTAGGGTGCTCTTGTAGCCGCGGTGGCTAGAGGTACATACCGGACCGACCAAGTGATTTCAACTTATTCTATCGAACTCGCCCTAGACTACCCGCATGAATAGGAATACGTTGTAACAAAACGGGGGTTCCGAATGGCGGGCGTTTTCAGAATCGGACCGGAGGATAGTAGTTTAAAGATGGCTTTGGATGAGATGCATGTCGCGCTTGCTCTTTTGGCTGGAACTATGACTAGAAGATGATAGGCATTAGTTTCCCTTGTTTTCTCTTTACCTTGTCTACGTTCATGGATGTGATCAACCTTATGCTATAATTCATACATCTTTAAGGTTTATCTTGTTATGCAATCAATGCTTCATGTTAGGCTAGATCAATAGGTTAGATGGAGAATCCTAGGAGTTTCCTTCCGATCCTTGGATTGACAAATCTAGGGAGAACCCTCCTTGGTGAAAAAGGCACCAAGTCACCCGTAGGCTTGCGGTGAACTTGAGTACGATTTTGAACCGTCAACAAGCCCCTTTTTCTGGCGCCGTTGCTAGGGATCGGCAACTCAAACCCTAGGGTGATCCATCTATCTCTTTAACTAACCCTAATTTTTATTATTGCATACATGCTTGCTTTCTTGTTTGTGTCCTTGAAAGTAGGTGAAAAGCTAGACACAAGACAGTCGAGAAGTTTACATCCACTCCGACAAGATGATGAATACATCTGCTATTGAGTCCACACCCTACACAAGTGATGTTTAAAAAGGTATGTCAATGTGTCAATTAAAGTTTTAATACTAATGTTTTGTGGAGGTTTGTTTGTCCAAGCAATAGGTGTTGGAAGCAATCACGTTGCGAGAGAAGCACCCGTCACTTTGGCTAAAGCAAAATCAAGACTACACACCATTTCCATCATGCTACTCGCTGGTCTAGCAATGGTGAGGACTTAAAGACAAAGGAGACACGATGTAACGCCCCGGAGACCACAAGATCAAGGTCGTCAACATATTCGGATCAATTCACAAGAAGTTTCTATTCCCATCAATTTCTGCACAACCTCAAGGGAGAAAACAGGATATCTTTGGATATTTATAAGTCCATGAAGTTACGCTTCCAACGAATCAAGAATCAAGTCAATCGGAGGTTCCTACAAGCGGGTATGGCCGAATTACCGAAGGTTGCACGTTCTGAAATTTCTGGACAGCATGCAAGAGCGAAACAAAACGGCCATAACTCCCTCATTTGGGCTCCGATTAAGATGAATGAGTACCCGTTGGAAAGGTAATTTTATAAAGTTTTCAATGGATCAATATTTTTGTATATGTTCTGTTATGTACACAGGGGAAAATCCACGAAAAAGAGGCAGCAGCACATGATGAGAACAAGATAGTGGAGATGAGGACGACGACAACAAAGAGAAGCTTGGGCAACGCTTCCATTGGACCACACGAGATGAAATTCAGAAGTTTGGAACAAAACAAAGACTCCAAGAGCATTGGCAAAAGAAGGCACAAGTTGGCAACATCCGACGCTAGGAGATGTTAGAAGCAAATCACCATGGATTACACACAAATGATGGCATCCAATGGCGCGGATACTCTGGGCTCTCACACGAAGGATCATGGAGTTACATGAAGATATTTGAGACATGTGTGAAGTACCACAAATGAATAAGAAGAGTGAGTCCACTCAAGGCAACCTTGATGATGTGTGGCACGAACGAAGGAATTGCGAAAAGACAATACAAGCCACCGATCATTGAAGATTGTTTGCTTTCAACTCCAAGAGACCACTCACGATGAAAAGCTCGAAGGCCAAGGTACAAATTAACCTCTCAAGACGCTTTTGGAGCTGATAATATTCCTTTGATATATCTATGATCCATATCCAATAGTGAGGTTGATTCAATTCTATGCCTTGTTCTTATGATAATCATGATAGCCTAGAATTTCTTGAGAGTGATAAAGAGGCTTTGTTCTTAAAATTTGTTACATGCCTAATGAACCTTTGCCTAATGAGAGCTTAGTCCTGAACAAGAAAACTTATGCTATAATTAATCACAACTTACTTTGTCATAAATTGTGGTTATGGAAGCGTTTGTTTGCAATATGATTTGTAAATCTTGGACTTGCTTTGTGCTCGGTCAAGCTAGTGACCTTAAAAGAGCAAATCGTGCGAGAAATCCCAAGTTTCACTAACCATGCAGGGTATTAAATATAAATTAAGATGAGAGAAGTCATACCCAAAGGAATTGCAAACCCGTGCATCACCGTCACCGAACCTCAAAACGGACGTCGCTGTTTTCATCAATTTTGAGGACCTGGTCAGACATGTTCAAGGAAGGAAAAGTTGAAAATCAGAAGCTCCATCAAGTTTCGGTCCCAACGCATCCAAGATCGATGAATTTGAAGACCCGTACAAGGAGATATGGCAAAAACATTGAGCGATGTGCAGTCTGAAATCAGCTTTGGACAGATTGCTGCGCCGGAGTAGATCGGGCATAACTCACTGGATCGGAGTCCGTTGGGGGTGAATAAATACTTGATGGAAAGAAAATTTCATGCACCATGCATGTAAGCTATTGTTCTTTACATGGTCTGACCTGGACAGAGAGGAAAATTCGTGAAAGATGAGACAGCGATAAAGTGTGATGGAGAAGGTGATGATGATGATGCAAGGAGACGATTGGGCAAGCCTCTCATCGAGCATAAGTGATCGTGTCAAGCATGGAGAGTGGATCAAGGCTGCATGAACACCTTCAAATCTTGCATGAAGGATCATGGTTCCGCAACAATAAGAAGGTATGTGAGAAAGTCGAGCTCTATGACTTTAAATGAAGCGCTTTGCGGAAGGCAACCCGGTTTTTATTTATATATATACATGACCGTCTACATTATGCTCTTTAATGGAACAATCAAGTAACATTGTACCATTGCTCTAATAAAAACCACAACACCATGTTGTATGATCTAATTACTATTGAGGGAGCGCTTTGTTATTTGATCTCAAAAACCTTGTAGACCTTTTTGTGTGCCTATTAGAGTTTAGAGTCCTTTTCTTTTGTGTCTTTTTAGAGAGATATATGAAGTTGGCACCATCCTTTGATTCTAAACTTGTGGCTAGTTAATTTAGGCTAACTTTTGTTTTAGACAACCTCCATATCGTGTTGTTTTGTTCATCCATGTCATATTGCATTGCATGTTGTGTTAATCTAACTTTTTGTCCAACCAACCTAAGTCTTCCTATAACCCCCACCAAAAACCATAGCCTATAGAGGTAGGATTTTTTTTGAGTTGACCGAGGGCTCTCACCCTCGGGGTTGAACAAGTCTATCCCTTTCCTCTTTATTAATTAAAAACTTTGACTAGCCTCCCCATAAAATCCTTAGGAAAACTTCCCCTACCTATAGACATCCTAAAACCATAGGTTTGTAGAAAGACTCTAGGACAACCTTAGTTAGAATTTCTACTCTTGACTTCCTCTCTTCAAAATCCTTGTTGAGCCAAAAATATAGGATACCTATAACCTACCATTAAACCTTGTTAGTTTGGTTGATTGATTCTTTTCGTTGGGTGACTTCCTTATTGACAATGCTTACTTTGTATGAAGTGTGAAATCAAGCTATGTCCTTTGCTTATTATAGACCACATCAAAAGTGTCTTTAAAACCTAGCTAATGTTTGATTGTGCTAACATCTTGCATTTTCATTTTGCATCCATCTCTTTCATCATTTACTTTATGTTAGCTTGGGATCTTGTGAAGCTTTATGATGAATGCTTTCATACCTATGTTAATGCTTCATATGACGATATGGGCATTTTTATTTTTGCAATCTTGTGTAAACATGGTGTTTAGACATGATTGGAGACCACCATCATTCAATCTTTTATCCTGAGCTATCATGTTGCATTAGTTGGTTTATAAACTTAGCAATGCGCCACACTTTTCTTGCACTATAAAGAATTATTGATCTTGGGATGAACATGATGTTTTGACCTTGGTTAACAAATCTCTATGGGAATAGAAAGTTTGGCAACCATTTTGTAAGCATGGAGCTTAGAATTTGGTGTAAACATTGTTTTGTTTTTATACCATCCTCTCATTTGCATACACTCTTGCACTCACGTACACCCATTAGGATTTTCACTAGATTAACTATGCCACAAGTGAAGATCGTAGGGATGTCCTGGTTTGTTCGCATAGGGTGAGCAGGGCCGTCTCTAGAAATTTGAGGCCCGTGTGCGAAGAAAAAACTGAGGCCTCTAATTTGATATTTAAATTAAACGAGGTGTTCAATTATCATGTGTTCCTTAATAAAATAGAGAAACCAAATGTATTCTTGTTTGGTTGCCTCCTGGAGATAAAATCTAAATTATGGCCTAAAAACAATATGGTAAAAAATTGTCGTGATTTACAACCACATTTAAAAACAAGTAAGTTACTCTATAAGCTACCTGATTATTTTGATGGTCTAGAGTGATCTTTTCCATATTATATAATCTAGAGGGCAAACAATCGGGTTCCAAGACAATGAAAAGTAATTTGGTATATCTATATGAATTTCAAATCTACTGAGTTAATTCAAACAGGGTCTAAATGATATTCTAGACGAACTATAGGAGCAACTACTAATCATATTCGTAGTTTTTTATTTGCATGATCGATTGATTCAAGTATCGAGTCACCAATTGGTCTTTGATTTCCACATGAACCGGACCAACTAATGAATGCTACGGCAGCACATCAGTAGAGTTTCAGAATTGCAGCTTTGGAGGCCCTACTTATTTTGGAGGCCCTGTTCCATTGCTCACTTCGCTCACCCTCTTCGACGGGCCTGAGGGTGAGTATTCCCGACCGTTACCTCGGGAGTACTTTGTGCATTATAGTTATTTTGCAGGCATGGTGAATCACTCTCATGAGTTCGTGATAAAAGCTGAAATCAAGATCATCAACACCTCCAAAATCCTGAAAGGAGCACTGCTATTTTCATCAAGATTAAGCACATGTTCAGAGATGTACAAAAGGGGAAAATTGGATATTCAAGTGCTGCATTAAGTCTACTTTCCAATGCATCAAGAATCAACATTTTAGGAGACCTGTGCAAGAAGTTACAACCAAATCTTTGGGCGTCACACATTCTGAAATCAGCCTGGGACAACTTGCACCAACAAAGTAAAAAGGGCGTAACTCTCTTGTTCGGAGTCCGATCGGGATGAATGACTACTCGTTGGAAAGATAATTTCAAGCACTTAGCAATGGAGTGATGGTTCAGTACATACTCAGTTCTGTATTTAGAAGAAAAACTCGTGGAAGATGAACCAGCTGTAAGGGACAACATGGAAGGAGGAGAAGATGAGATGAAAAACAATCGAGATCAAGGCTCGTGGCAAAGGGCGGATATTGAAGGATGAATAAAGGCAACAATGTGATGATGATCTCCTTGCATGACGGTAGGACTTCAAGAATTTTAAGATGGTTCATCATCTTCCGTGCCTAGCAACATGCTAAGCATGGGGGAAGACTTGGTGGACGAAAGAAGACTGCATGGAGTTCAAGGATCATGGTTGCTACGGATGCCGATCTTCCTTCTTCCATGCTAGGCACAATGCTTAAGCATGGGGGAGGGTGCGCTACATCACGAACATCAAAGGACAGTAACAATTCCTCAATCCTCTCTTTGTCCTTGTCTTTCTAAATGCTTGTATATTTGTATGTCTCTCTCGTTAAATAACATGGCTTCTAGGAGTACAACCTAGTTTTTGTTTTTGTTTATTGTCATCACCTTGTGCTCACCATGATGAAATAATTTTGGCTTGATCTTGCTTGTTGATATATGATGACAGTTGCCACTTTGTTTAAACTTTGTGCTTGTTTATGTATGATTAAGCTATTGCTCTCTCTAATACAAATCTGAAATTAATTAAATACTAGCTTAATATTTTGTGGAGGTCATGATAAAAATAAAGACCCATGGTTTCTTTTATGCTCTCAACTTTGGATGGGTCGAAGAACATATTACTTTTTGCTTTTAAAAGTCATGCTAACCTTGTCATTAATACCTCTTGCATTTTGCTCTACCTATCCAAAGCCTTATATTGAGTGCAACCATAGATTACAAGAGTTATTGTTGGGTGAATTGATTCAAGGCTCGATTCTTTGGCTCGTGACTAAGAAGCTGGTCATTCCGTGTTTTGCGTAACTTATCTTTTGCTAGCCTATTCTATCCGGGCATTGTGAGCTCCCACATCGGAAGCTTTGCAAATCTCGCCGGATATCCACCCTTTAAACCAACATCATCTTTTGTGTGAACCTCCTTGACCTACCTACCTATCACTTGAGTATGGTGACGACACGTCACAAGAAGGTGCTTCGAAGGGAAGATTCAAGTTCCCTCTCATCAAGACATCCGGTACCTACCTTAACACCACTCCCTCTTTGCTCGGGGACGAGCAAACGTCTAAGCATGGGGGATGAGGTAGGTACTATGCAAATTAGAGTTCTAGGGGATATAAAAGACGAAAGATGAAGATATGCATGACGAGGCTAGCAACAAAAGAAATAAAAAAATGAATAAGATAAGAGGACGAAAAAAATTCAAAGTACCTCACATGTCAAAAAAAGAAGGAAAAAAGGAGGAAAATAAGAAAAAGGAAAAGGAAAAAATAGAGTAATAATAATCTCCCCAGTTCTCTAGTTGCTTAAGGATTTTCCAAGGACTTCACGATCAAGACCCATACTCATTTTTCCAACCATGTGCAACCCGATAACGAGGACTTCGTTGGGGCCTCGGGATCATTCTTTGCCATTTGAACATGTCCACTTATCTAAAAGTGTGAGTTCTTTCTCTTCCCCCTTCTTGTGAACATTATTTTTCCAATGACCTTTTTGACAAGTCATGATAAGTCCATGAGAAGCTTGCCTTGTTTTGATAATAGTCTCAACTTTAGCATCTTGGTAGGATAAAAACTTTCCTATGAGCTCCAAATAAAACCCTTCCACCTACAAACATGAGAGGGAAAGGATATAGATCAAGTAGGCTTGAGAGTGTTGTGAGATGAGAGAGTTCATGAGCAAGATGCAAGAAGGTTTAAATTTTTGTACTTGGTTTAGCTCTTTTATTCACCTCGTTCTTCACTTCAAAAGTTTCTAAGACCTATTCGAATTTTGTGGAGCATGATTGATTACTTGTGGAAAGAGCTTAAATTATATCTACCCTCCATAGAGATGAAAGCTAGTTACATTATGAATTTTAACAAATATAAACTTGGAGAGCATTATGCTTTCTCATGTGTGATCAAGTGCAGGGTATGAACAATGAAAGGCAATGCTGATATCCATTGAAAACTTACTCGAGGACGAGCAAGGTTTAAGCATGGGGGAGATGTTGACGGTGAATTTCCTTCAACCTAGCTATGAGTTTACCTTTAATGTTGGTATTGATTTATTATTCTAACCACTGGAACTAACCCCCCGTATATAACAAGTTCACTCTTGCATGTCGATTTTGGAGTTCATTATTTACGCAGGAAATCTACGCTAAAGAGAAGACTTTCGGGATAAGTTCATCAAGCACTTCAAGAGAAGATCATGAAGCCCGTCACAAGTCAAGACACGCGAGACTCCAAATGACCCGAGGACCGAAGCGTCAACGTGCAAGTCTTCAGGGACTCCCAGAAAACAGCGAAGCTTGCATAGCAAGGATTCAAGCATTAAGCGTGAAGGAAACAACGTCAAAGGCCCACATGCAAGTGCACACAAATAAGGGATCACGCGAGAAGCAACCGGGGAGGAAACTGGGGCCGAACCGGGCCGAAATGGGCCCGGGCCGACCGGCCCAGCCCACTCCAGGCCCTGTTTGCGTCCCCCTTTTGCCCTAGGTGCTTGTCTCTAAATTGTCTCTGCCTCCGTCGGCCGCCACATCCATCCATCCACAGGAACTCGGCGAAACCTAGGAGAGAGCAACGACGGCCGACGCGAGTCCTCGAAGTCGTCTAGGAGATGGCCTAGGCCTACCCTAGCCGCCATGGCCACCTTGCACGGTTGAGCCATGGCGGAGTTCCGAAGCTGGTTGAGGTCATCAATGGTATGTACTCGGTGGAGATGATCTAAACGCATTTATCATGTGAGTAAAGTACTTCATGTCATCCGATCTTTTAGCGACTCGATTCCTCCCTCGATGATTTTGTTTTCTTCTTGGTTATGCTTCTTCCCCAATCTAGTCTATAGCTAGATTGCTTAGGGTGCTCTTGTAGCCGCGGTGTCTAGAGGTGCATACTGGACCGACCAAGTCATTTCAACTTGTTCTATCGAACTCCCCTTTGACTACCCGCATGAATAGGAATACGTTGGGACATTCCGAAAGGCGGGCATTTTCGGAATTGGACCGGAGGATAGTAGTTTCAAGATGGCTTTGGATGAGATGCATGTCGCGCTTGCTCTTTTGGCTGGAACTATGACTAGAAGATGATAGGCATTAGTTTCCCTTGTTTTCTCTTTACCTTGTCTACGTTCATGGATGCGATCAACCTTATGCTATAATTCATACATCTTTAAGGTTTATCTTGTTATGCAATCAATGCTTCATGTTAGGCTAGATCAATAGGTTAGATGGAGAATCCTAGGAGTTTGCTTCCGATCCTTGGATTGACAAATCTAGGGAGAACCCTCCTTGGTGAAAAAGGCACCAAGTCACCCGTAGGCTTGCGGTGAAATTGAGCACAGTTTTGAACCGTCAACAATTATTTGAATAAATGTGTACACAGTCACCGTTGAAAAGAATAAATAATAAAGAACCGCATATTGTTCCTTTTTGGGAAGAGTATGCTGAATGTGTTCTTATCTAGGTGAATGTGGTCAACCATGCATCCCATGGTTGTCATTTGTTGATTATAATAATTACATTAAAAATCGTCAAGTAAATCTTGCATTTTCATCTTCATGTAGATCTTCCTGACGGTAGAGATCCGCTCGTGCCGGAAGGAGGAGACGAAGGTGCTAGCAAAGAGCTGCCGTACGTGGACGTAGCTCAAGACCTGGAACAAAGTCCAGAAGGGCCCAAGGCCAACCTTGCCAGCGAAGGCAAGCCCCGAATCATTAACCCCGTCTTTTAAAATTATGCAATTATCTTTGTTATGTTTGTGCATTTACGTCCAGGAGTTGAATTGAAACCCTATATGCATGATACTTAGGTACCTATGCTCTATTACTAGTATGCTAGGTCGATAGCTACTATGCTGTAGGACAGGTACAAGTCGAGTGATGTTCGTCACTCGCGAGAATAGGTTCTTATGTTGGAATCATAAGATCTTTATAAATGGATTGCTCATGTGGTAAGAGCAGGGGATTTGGGTTCCGATCCAGTGGCTTTCGTGGGCTAAGCTTTTGAACGTACTAAGCACTTGTCGGGAATGGGACCGGTAATCCTAGTACCTTAATGAGATGGTGCGGGAACTTTCCCTTACTAATCTTGAGTATTCACCTACCCGGCTAGCTACCGGGAAGGGGGGTACATGTGTGAAGCTGGGTGGCTCACGGGGTATGCCAGCTAGCCTTGTACCCAGGACTGTAAGATTTGATCCCAAACCGAGGATTTTCGGGAACCACCTGGATGGTTGTCCTCGCAGGGGCACCCTACCATGTGTTTTTTGAACTGACCCTAGCGTGTGTTTAGGTTTACCTTGCAAGGTTTAAATCAATCGATTGTCGACCTCTCACCGTTATATGAGACTTCTTAATCAACTGGCCATGATATCCCTTAATGATGGAACTTGGTGAAGTTTACTGCTTGAATTAATTGTTTGTACAATTCTTGATTGAAATAGTTGGCACACTTAGAAAGGGTAATCAACTAGAACTGGTGCTAAAATATTGAAAGTAAAGGCATACTCTTTGTTGCTTTTTAGCAAACGAACTCCACTGGCCATAAAATCCTCTCATGTCTAGAGTTTGGTGATGTAGTTATCACCCGACGGTTAAGCTTTTCTTTAAAACTGTTGTTGCAGGTGTTGTTGACCGGGTGGATGACGACCACTGATGGCATCATGGATGGCCTCCTGTGATGTTTATCGTTGTGCTAGATTATTTTATTTCCATTGTTTTCAAACTCTTAACTTTACTTCATGTCGTGAACAATGGTTTGTAATAATTAAACCCTTAGGGGCAATTTGGACTTAAGTGGTGTTGTACTCTAGACTCGCCTTCGTGTGAGTTTTAATGCATATAGTCGATCCTTGTTGCTATGTAAAGTGATTTCACCGGGCGTTAACCCAGCAACTAACGACAAGATGACACTTTATTATTGCTTAATGACCAAAGAGGATTGGTTTAGGTTATAGTACGGTATTTTCCTAGGCGGAGTACCCTCGAAGCTGCTCCCCGGCGAGTACAAAGCTTCCACGACTCCCGCAAGTATTAAGACTCGCCAGGACACCGTCAGATCACAAGTATTGCATACCAATACTACGATACTGTGCAAAACCCCATGTGGCACATTTGTAAGCCGCCTCCCCTTGGTCTATAAAAGGAGGAGGCGGTCACACGGCCGCAGGGGGGATCGACATTCATCCGCACGCTCATTCCCCTGATATTGGCACTTTGCCTCAATCATTTAGCTGGGACTTGGAGACTTTTCCTCCTCTCCCGCCAAGTTGTAGCCCCCTCTACAGGCACCATGGTGCATTGCAATATAGTGCATGAGCGCAACCTGCTAGACATACGGCCCTGCGGCCGGAACCAGGATAAATTCGTGTCCCTGCATTGCTTAGCACCGGCCATCGAGAGACCGATCACAACGCATTTCACTAGTTACTGTCGTGGCTAATCTCAACACCGACACATAGCAAATAAATAAGAACAACTAAGAACAATATTAGTTAGTGTCGTGGCTAATCTCAACACCAACACATAGCAAATAAATAAGAACAAGTAAGAATAATATACCAAACAATAAAGGCTTAAAAGAGCGGACATGAAAAGGGTTTGGTTCTAATAACGCTAATGCAAGAAATGCTGAGAACGGAACTATCGAGAGATTTGAATTATATCACACAAAGCTATTTTTATGATATATTTTAATTGAACAAAGTGATGTGTAAGGGCTATTTAGAGAAATACCCTGTTTTGAATTAAGCAAGTTATATTTATTTTAAAAAGACGATGTAAACCTAGTCCAATTTTATTTATAAATATTCAAGTATGATTTATGCAAATTAAACATTTAAGTTTAGAAAGAAGTATGCAAAGCATCTAAACATATATCTTGATTTTTCGAGTTGAACAAATCAAATTATAATTCAAAAATACATTTATATTCGTATTAATCAAATTAACATTTAATTAAGAAAGCTCGAGATAGAACCTATGTTGCTTTTATTTAAAAAGCAAATTGAATATGCATTAATCAGTTTAAGTTTGATTATGAAAGCCGAGGTACAACTCTAATTAGCTTTTGATTGGAAAGATTACTTAAACAAGTACTAATCAAATTAACTTTCTTATGAAAACATGTGTTGATCTCTAATTAGATTTTAATTAGAAAAACATGTATATAAGTACTTAATCAATTTAAAAATTTTAAAAGATCATAAAACAGAGAACATGTTCGACATTACTCCCAACACATACTTTGAGTTGATAGGAACCTAGCGCAACTTAAAACGATCGAAACGGAGTTAAAACACGAGATCTATGGGCTGAACAATGCTGGAAGGATCTAAACGCGGTTAGCTAAAGATTAGGAGGGCTAGCTGATAACTTTTGTAAGACACTATAGTGCTTGCAAAAAGGCCAAAGGCAGGGGCTAGAAAGAAAAAGAACAATTGTGGGATTTATGTGTATAAGGTGGGAGCTTTCTAGGGGGTTATGGGAAAAAGTAGCAAGAAGAGACAATTTGTTCAGGTTTTGTTTGAGGATTTTTTAGGGACCTAAAGGAAAAGGTGCCTTTCTACATAGATAGATGCCAATGGCTCGCTCCGGGATAGGCCTGCTAATGGGGCGGGTTGTAATGAGTTTTATGGTGCGGGTTGTTTTATGGGATGTGTTTGGATGAGTGGACATGAGTTTTTATATCTAATGGGTTGGGGCAGGTTGAATGGGAGGTTTTAAGATCTGGCTTTTGACACGATGCCTATGTATAAGTTTAGGCGCACCATTTTGCACAGAGTAGTGGGCTATCAAATTGAGTCATCTGCAAAAATTTCAGTCAATTTCTCTAAAATTTAAGGTGTCAACGCGAGGTTTTAGTTTCAGGGTCGGGTTCTTGACGCGGGGCCCACGTTTAAGTCCAGCCCCACCACTTTGCACAGAGTAGTAGACCATCAAATTGAGTCATTTGCATAAATTTCAGTCAATTTCTCTAAAATTTTAAGGTGTGAACGCGAGGTTTTAGTTTTAGGGTCCGGTTCTTGACGCGGGGCCCACGTATAACTCCAGCCCCACCACTTTGCACAGAGTAGCAGACAATCAAATTGAGTCATCTGCATAAATTTCAGCTAATTTCTCTAAAATTTTAAGGTGTGAACGCGAGGTTTTAGTTTTAGGGTCCGGTTCTTAATGCGGGGCCCATGTATAAGTCCAGCCCCACCACTTTGCACAGAGTAGCAGACCATCAAATTGAGTCATCTGCATAAATTTCAGCCAATTTCTCTAAATTTTTTAGGTGTGAACGCGATGTTTTAGTTTTAGGGTCCGACTCTTAATGTAGATGCTACAAGCAATATATGCATATATCTACAACCCATTTCCACCCACAAATAACGGGGCGGGGTGGGTGGGTATCAAGTTAAACGGGGTGGGGCGGGTTGGGTTGACATAATTTGATTATTAAGTATGGGGAGGGGTGGGTTTGGGGCGGGTTTGCCCCCATTAGCAGTCCTACTCCGGGACACCATGGCTTGCGGACAGAGCTCCTGGCCATTCCAAATCGACGACATTTGGGAGAGCTAGGGCTTTCGGTGGGCAGCAGAACGAAAAGAGGAAGAAGGGGAGAGCTCGGGGATGCACTCACTAGCGGCAGGGAGGGAAGGAGGCATTTGGATATGGAGGTGGCGGCTGGCGGCAGAACTTGGACGTTGGCGGCACGATTCTGGTCAGACGGAGCTCCAGCAGCGACGAGGAAAGGCGATGGGTGCTCGGCTTAGCGACAGCGTCCTCGTGGTGGTTCTGTCTTGCTCCGGGAGGATTCCTGGCTGGCGAACGGTGGAACGAGCAGTTAAGCTCCTGTGATGCTCCACCTTTGAGCGGCTACTGCGCCGTGTGCGAGGAAGAGCTGAGGAGACTGGTGCAAGGATGCAGGGGATCGGGCTTGCCTTTTATAGGCTTGAGGGGAGGAGCTGAGGCGGCACCGAGGGTGGTGGAGCTCGGTGGTGGAACCGTTTTGGGAGAGGAGAGGATGAGGCGGTGGCGTGAGTGCTCCACTAAGCATTGATCGCGGCTTGGTGTAGGGAACATGGAAAGGCGAGGGGTGTTGGGGTGGCAGTGGTGTGCGGCAACCATGGTGGAGACAGGCGGCTAGAGGTAGGAGAAAGACCTGACGAGTGGGGCTAGGCTATCGATGAGTGGGAGAGTGGGAGAGGGCAGCTGGGCCGGCGGGTGAAAACGGGCCGATGTGGGCTGAAAGGAAGCGAGGGAGCCGACAGGTTGGGCTAAAAGAAAAGAGAGATATGAGATTGAGAGAAAGGTTAGAGTGGGTTTTGGGACTTTTGGTGATTTGGAAAGTCACACAACATCAAACGAAAACAATGCAACATAATATGAATGCAATACACACATATTCATTTTATTTAATTTAGAAAAACAATTGTAACACCCTGTGTTTTTGCTTAATGGTGAATTGTGCTAATGACCCTCTTAATATCTTCTCTAACTACTATTGAGAACCCTAGATCAACTCTTGGTCGAAACCCTAGCCTAAAATCCTATTGTTCCCTTTGATCCCCTTGTGCCAGTCTTAAACTTTGGCACGTTCTCCAAAATTTCACTAAACACTTCAAAATCACCCAATGGGGAAAATGTGCAGAATTTCAAGGCACACAACTTCTCTGTTGAGTGGCATTGCTAGTTTGGAGTGCAAGCTTGTGAAAAATGCAAATTAAGGCACTAAATCACTGTTCACAGGCGCCGAGTTTTCAGACAAATTTCCCTGCAATTTGTGCTCGATCTGTTGATCAAACCACCCAAGAGCCTTTGGCATTTTTGTAGAGGGTAACTTGCTTGACAACTTTGGTATTCAAAGTTTGGAGCACTTCTGTTTGAATTTTTGGAGAAAAATCGATTTGAAAAGGGCTAAGCGAAACGGTGTTTGAAACGTTGGCGCTCCCGCGCACGACGTCGCACCACGCGACGCCACATCGGCTCGCCGTACCCTGGTTGCGCGCGCACGCCAAGGCGCCGGAGTGACCACCGGTCCGAGGCCCGCGCCGCCGCCACCGTGCGCTAGCGCCCGTGACGCACGCGTGGAGGCATAGGCCGGTGCCACGCGGCCACGGCCGACTCGCCCCGCGCGCGCGCCGCCTTCCGCCATTGGCCGTTGGCCCCGCCGCACGTCGCCACCGCCTCGCACCCATCCCCTAGCTCCTGTAGGCCACGACGGTGAGGCAGAACCGCCTCTACAAGTCCCCGGGCCTATAAACCCCCTTCTCCTTCCCTCGCGCGCCTGAGCCAACCGCCGTCATTGTCGGGGACAGCCATGAGGGTCCCCTAAAAAACAGGGAAAACCCACTTACGTTCGTAAAAAACAAACGCAAACGAGCCTAAAAACACGCAAAACAAACCCATGAACCCATAGCCCACCAGACGATCGACCTAGCCACCCTCGGGCGGAAATCCGCTTCGCTCGAGGGGTACGACACCGCATCGGTACAACTTCGCCTCGCTCGAGGGCAGGTCGCCCCCTCGGGTGAGGTTCCGTCTCGATCGAGAGCTGGACGCCCCCTCGAGTGGGATTCCGCCTCGCTCGGGAGCTGGACGCCCCCTCGAGCGAGGCCCCGTCTCGTTCGAGAGCCGAGCACCCCCTCGAGCAAGTCTCCGTCTCGCTCGAGGGCATCACGGGCCCTCCGCCTCCATACCTGCTCCCCCGGCAGGGGCATTTAATGCACTGACATTTGCAGGCACCCAAGTCAAAGACGAATCCACACCACTACGCGCCTGGGAATCACGCCCCAGCACTGCTCCGCCAACTCCCCTGGCAAGGCCATCCCCGCCACTGTGCAACGCTGTGCCGCGGGGTCAACAACAACCCCGTGGAACTGTGCCACCCACTCTCGTACGGCCGACGCGCCGCACCCTCGAAAAAGGACGGCGGAGCCCTCGAAGGGAAGATGAACAACTACGCCATGCTCGTGCAAGCACAACGCAGTGACGTCGGGCCGGCGGGACCGGTCACCTCCGTCGCCACCGGCCCTGTGCGACCATCCCCACCATCCCCAACGCCATCCCGGCCACTGCATCACCATCCCCAATGCTGTGGAAGTGTACGGCGACGGGATGCCGCCACGCCAGCTACTGTACCCCCGTACGGGCTCACGTCAACGGCACTCTCGAGTCCTCACACGGGCGGTCGCCGAACAGGAGACCTCTACACCGCCACCCTCAAAGCCGCTCCTGGACGCACACAGGACGCGCCATGATGCCCCGTCAGAAGCAAGATTCGCCAGGACGGCCGTCTACTCTGCGACGCTGTACACCATGCCTCTACACGTAGACGAAATAGTGTGGCACGCTTGTAAACTGCCGCCTCCTTGGCCTATAAAAGGAGGGGCAGTCCCCTAGCCGCAGGGACGACGGATAGCACTCACATGCACACTTTCCGCCTTGACCACGATATTGGCACTTGCCTCAATCAGTACCTCTGGGACCTGGAGGCCCGACCTCTTTTCCCGCCTCGCTTGTAGTCCCCCTCTGCAAGCACCACGGTGCATGCAATATAGTGCCTCGAGCACACCCCTGCTGGACGTACGGCCCCCGGCCGGAACCAGGATAAAACCCAGTGTCACTAGTTGCTTAGCACCGGCCATCGAGAGATAGATCTTAGCGCTTCTTACTAGTTAGTGTCGGGACTACTTTCCGCACCGTCAGTTGGCGCGCCAAGTAGGGGGGCGCGCGCTGAAGATCAGATCCCACCAGCCGTCTCGATGGTGATTCGCACCGAGTACCGGGGCCAGAGGTACTCCATGGGTAGCTCGGACCCCCTCCCAGCCGGATTCAAAATCCGGTTTGGGAGCCTGAACTTTCAGGCCACAGGGAACAGCTACCTCATGCGCATCATCAACCGTGACGAGCTTCACCCGTGGCGGTCCACCGAGCTCGGACCGGTTCCCGTCACGCCCGCTGCTCACGCCCCGGCACTCGCCCAAGTGGACACCGCCGGCCTCCAGCACCAAGACGACGACGACGCTCCGACCAGCGCTCTCGACAAGCGCGGATGGAACAACGTCGGGTCACGGCGTCGCCTCTCAACGCGACGCAGCCACTGGCGAGATGGCGACCACTCCCGCGGGGGAGCGCATGGTTTCCGAACCACAGTTCCCCCACAGCATGCGCAACGCCGCGATGGCGTACGCCTCTTCCACAAGCCCCGACGTGGCGGCGCGCGAGGGTCATCCCGGCCACCACCTCGCGGAGGCTGGGAACCTCGCTGCCACCACCGGCGACGAGTCCTACCACGGCTCCACCAGCGAGTTGCCACCCACCACTTCGCACGGGTACGCGGAATGGGACTTCTCCGGCGTACCGGACCAGGTGATGTTCCAGCGGTTTCTTGACGTTGCGGACTACTGGTTCGGCTACTCCGACAACTCCAGCGCCGGGAGTTACGACCCCGCGCGGGTGTGCTTCGTCGTGATCGCCAACGACCAGGCGAACGCCGCGAACGCGGCAGAAGCTAGCGACGGGAGGTCCCTCTCAACCCGGGAACTGGACCACTTCAGGGCTCGGGGCCAAGTGCGCCACCCACCTCACCGCCGATGGGCACCGACATCAACACGCAGCTAGCTCAAGCGCGTTAGCTCGAGGCCAAACTCGCGGAGGAGTACCGCGCGGTGCGACTACTTCACGCCTCCATCGCTGGGGAAGCCTCCGCGCGTGGCGAACACGCGCGTGAGCTGGGCAAACAAGCCCGCGAGCGCATCAACGCCGACTTCGACGTCGACAACCCAAGCACGCCCCCACGAGCGAGCCAAAAGCTCATTGCTGCCGCGACACTGCTGCGAGCCATGCCCGCTCCTTCAACGCCCGAGGCGCGGAACCTGCACCGCGAGGTGCAGGCGCTCATCGAGTAAGTGGCCGTGCAACAGGCCGAGAGCTCGGCGTCCCGCATTTGCCAGCAGGGAAGCGCATGGGATGACGGAGGTGCGCAAGGCCCTGAGGTGTCAGTTCACACGAGCGGCGCGACGGGGTAGCCCGCCAACCAAAGCCGGACGCCGGTCAGGGAGCGGATCCTTGACACACGCGGGCAGGCCCAGGACGGCGACGCTCGCAACGTCATCAATGCCCGACGGACAGGCAACGCAGAGGCACGGGCGGCGGCGGGCTACCGCCCACGGCGGGGTGGGCGCTATGATAGCCGTGAGGACCGCTCCCCGACGCCAGAGCCCCCGGGGACCCGTGTGTTCAGCCGGGAAATCCGCACGACGAGCTTCCCACAGCGCTTCTGCCAGCCCACGTCCATCGACAAGTACACAGGGGAGACGGACCCCCGTGTATGGCTCAATGACTACCGCCTGGCATGCCAGCTGGGCGGAGCCACCACCAACGAGGTGATCATCTGCAACATGCCGCTGCACCTCGCAGATTCGGCACGAACGTGGCTCGAGCATCTGCCGGCCAGCCAGATCCACAACTGGGACGACCTAGTCCGCACCTTCGTGGGGAACTTCCAGGGCACATACGTGCACCTTGGGAACTCCTGGGACTGCGCGCGTGCACCCAGAAGCCCGGCGAGTCGCTCTGGGACTTCATATGGCGCTTCTTCAAGCGCTGCACGGAGCTCCCGAGCGTGGCCCTGTCCGAGATCGTGCACGCCTCCCTCGAGGGCACGACCTGCCGGGACCTTGTGCGCGAGCTCGGGGGCAGCCTGCCGGTCGACTCCAATGAGTTGTTCAACATCTCCACCAGCTTCGCCTCCGACGAGGAGGCGGTGGGAGCCATCTTCGACGGGAAGAAGGGCAAGCACGTGGACGACGCGCCCGCGGAGGGAAGCAAGTCCAAGGAGCCCCAACAGAAGCACAAGCGGGGCAAAAAGCCGCGCCGCGAGGTACGTGCACAAGGGCGCAACGACGACAGGGATGAGGCTCTCGTTGTTGACCCAGCTCGAAGGGGTCCTCGAGCGGCCCCTCGAGGCCCCGGCGTATTCGACAACATGTTGAAGAAGCCTTGCCTGTACCACAAGACGCCGGTCAACCACACCCTCGAGCAGTGCGACCTGCTCAAAAGATACTACAGCCGTGCCACCGCGAAGTATGGTGAGGCCAAGAAGGATGGGGGTGACGGAGATGCCGGCGGCTTCCCTGCGTGGAGAACGTCTTCCTCATCTTCGGGGGGGGCGACCGTGGACATGTCCAACAGCCAGTGCAAGCGGGAGCGGCACGAGGCCCTCACCTCGGAGAAGGCTCCTCCCTCCTTCCTCGACTGGTCGGAGGACGCCATCACCTTCAGCCGCGAGGATCACCCGAACCGCATCCCCAACCCGGGCCAGTACCCGCTGGTCGTCGACCCGGTCATCAGCAATGCGCGCTTCTCCAAGTGCACGATGGACGGAGGCGGCGGCCTCAACATCCTCTATGCGCACACTCGTGCGCCGCCGGGGATCGGGTTGGACCGCCGCGGCCCGGCACGACGCCGTTCCATGGCGTCGCGCGCGGGCAAGCGCGTCCGGCCCCTCGGGCGGATCGACTGCTGCACGGTTCGGCACGCCGGACAACTTCCGAAAGGAGACTCTCACCTTCGAGGTGGTGGGGGTTCGAGGGCGCGTACCACGCCATTCTCGGGCGGCCGTGCTATGCCAAGTTCATGGCGGTCCCAAACTACACCTACCTCAAGATGAAGATGTCGGGACCCAAAGGCATCATCACCGTGGGCTCGTCGATCAAGCATGCGTTCGACTGCGACGTCGAGTGCATGGAGCACGCTGAGGCGCTAGTGCTGGATGAAGCGCTCGTGGCGAACCTGGAGAAGCTGGTCAACGAGGACCTCGACTCCACCGCCAAGCACGCCGGCAGCTTCGAGGCTGCTAAGCAAACCAAGGAGGTGCCCCTCGACCCTGCTGCCCCCGAGGGCAAGGCGTTGAGGGTCAGTTCCACCCTCCACCCGAAATAGGAAGTGGTGCTCGTCGACTTTCTCCGCGCCAATGCCGACATCTTTGCGTGGAGCCCCTCGGATATGTCAGGCATCCTGAGGGAGGTCGCCGAGCACTCCCTTGACATACTACCTCACTCCCATGCCGTGCAGCAACGGCTGCGCCGCTTCGACGAAGAGCGGCGTCGAGCGATCGGAGTAGAGCTGCGGAAGCTCCTCGAGGCTGGGTTCATCAAGGAAGTGTTTCATCCTACGTGGTTAGCTAATCCTATACTAGTTAAGAAAAAGAATGGGAAGTGGCGGATGTGTGTAGATTACACTAGTTTAAATAAAGCATGTCCTAAAGTTCCTTTTCCTTTGCCACGAATCGATCAAATCGTTGACTCGACTGCAGGGTGTGAACTCTTATGCTTTCTTGATGCCTATTCTGGGTACCACCCAATAAAAATGAAGGAGTCCGACCAGCTCGCGACTTCATTCATCACTCCCTTCGGGATGTACTGCTACATAACGATGTCGTTTGGTCTCCGAAACGCGGGCGCTACGTACCAGTAATGTATGCAGCACGTTTTCGTGGATCACATCAGGCGGACCGTTGAGGCTTACATAGATGATATAGTCGTAAAGACCAGGAAGGCGGACGACCTGGCTAATGACCTGCGCGTGGCATTTGATTGCCTGCAAGCCAACGGGGTGAAGCTGAACCCCGAGAAGTGCGTTTTCGGAGTGCCGCGAGGCATGTTGCTGGGGTACATAGTCTCCCAGCGGGGCATTGAGCCCAACCCCGAGAAGGTCACAGCCCTCGAGCAGATGGGCCCTATTCGAGACCTTAAGGGGGTCCATAAGGTGCTGGGGTGCCTCGCCACCTTGAGCCGCATCATCTCGCGGCTCGGCGAGAAGGGGCTGCCCCTCTACCGACTCTTGAAGAAGCACGAGAGCTTCTCCTGGACCGTCGAGGCCCAGGAGGCGCTTGAAAAGCTCAAGGCCACGCTGGCCCACGCGCCGATCTTAACGCCACCCTGGGATGGCGAGCCTCTGTAACTCTACGTTGCCGCAACCACCCAGGTGGTCAGCGCCGTCATCGTGGTGGAACGTACGGAGGAAGGGCACACCCTACCAGTCCAATGACCCATATACTACATCAGCGAGGTGCTGTCCGAGACCAAGGTGCGTTGCCCGCGGATCCAAAAGCTGCTCTACGCAGTGGTGCTCGCACGGCACAAGCTTCGCCACTACTTCGAGGCCCATCCGGTCACGGTGGTCTCCTCCTTTTCGTTGGGGGAGATTATCCGAAACCCGGACGCGGCGGGCAGGATCGCGAAGTGGTCGGTGCAGTTAATGGGCGAAACACTCGCCTATGCGCCGCGCAAAGCGTCAAGTCCCAGATCTTAGCGGATTTCGTCGCCGAATGGATGGACACACAACTGCCGCCGCCGCAAGTCCAGGTTGAGTGCTGGACCCTCTACTTCGATGGGTCGGTGATGAAAACCGGGGCAGGCGCGGGCCTGCTCTTCGTCTCACCCCTTGGGGAGTACATGAGGTATGTGGTGCGCCTACATTTTCCCGCGTCAAATAACATGGCGGAGTATGAGGCCCTTCTCTGCGGCCTCAAAATCGCCATCGAGACGGGCATCAAGCGCCTCGACGTCAGGGGGGACTCGCAGCTCGTGATCGACCAGGTCATGAAGAACATGAGCTGTCACAACGACAAGATGGAGGCATACTGCAATGCCATACGGGCCCTCGAGGACAAGTTCTATGGCATAGAGCTTAAAAACGTGCCCCGCCAGTACAACGAGGAGGCGGACGAGCTCGCCAAAATCGCGTCGGGGCGAATCACCGTTCTCCCAAACTTTTTGCGTGGGATGTCGCCAGGCCGTCTGTCAACCTCGCGCCGACCCCCTCGAGCCAGGAGGAACCCTCGGTGGCTCCCTCAGACCCAACACGCATGGAACCTATGGACGAAGACCCCTCGAACGAGGCGTTTCTACTCTCCCTGCTAGAGGGGTATGGCGCGGACGAGGCCGAGGCCATGGATACAGAGCCGGTCCCCCGCGTGGAGGACTGGCGAGACAAATATATTGCCTGGATGGACCGAGGTGAGCTTTCCCCAGACTGATCCGAGGCCAGACGCATCGCCAAGATGGCCAAGTCATTCGCCCTCATCAATAGCAAGCTGTACAAGTGTGCCGCATCAGGCGTCCTGCAGCGATGTGTTCCCATCCGTCAGGGGCGCGAACTCCTTCGGGACATTCATGCGGGCGTATGCGGCCACCACGCAGCACCACGCACCCTCGTGGGCAACGCGTTCCGCCAGGGCTTCTACTGGCCCACTGCGGTCGCTGATGCCAGCGAGATCGTGCGTACCTGCGAAGGGTGCCAGTTTTATGCCCGCAAGACCAACCTCCCTACGCACACCCTCCAGACAATCCCCGTCACATGGCCCTTCGCCGTGTGGGGGCTAGACATTGTCGGGCCCTTGCGAAAATCACCCGGGGGCTACACCCACCTGCTGGTTGCCATCGACAAGTTTTCCAAGTGGGTAGAAGTGCGCCCGATCACGAATCTCAGGGCAGATCAGGCCGTGACGTTCTTCACCGACATCATATACCGGTTTGGAGTGCCTAACTCCATCATCACCGACAACGGGTCCCAATTCATCGGCAGGAAGTTCCTGGAGTTCTACTACAAGTTCCACATCTGCGTGGATTGGGCGGCCGTGGCGCATCCACAGGCCAACGGTCAAGTGGAGCGCGCCAACGACATGATCTTACAAGGCCTCAAGCCTAGGATTTTCGACAGACTGAACAAGTCCGGCCGAAAATGGCTCCAGGAGCTACCAGCGGTCATGTGGAGCCTCAGAACTACCCCGAGTAGAGCCACGGGATTCACCCCGTTTTTCCTTGTCTATGGCGCGGAGGTCGTTCTCCCCACGGACTTGGAATATGGGTCTCCTAGAGTCCGGGGATATGACGAGGGCACCAACTAACGTGCCCGCGAGGACTCACTGGACCAACTGAACGAAGCCCGCACCGTAGCCCAAATGCACTCGGCAAGGTACCAGCAGGCGCTGAGGCGCTACCAGGCCCGGAAGATACGGTGCCGAGACTTCAACAAAGGGGACCTAGTCCTAAGGCTGCGCCAAGATAATCGAGGCCGCCACAAGCTGTCTCCCCTGTGTGAGGGACCCTACGTCGTGGTCAAAGTGCTCAAGCCCGGCACCTACAAGCTGGCCAATGAAAATGGTGAAGAACTCACCAACGCTTGGAACATCCAACAGCTACGTCGCTTCTACCCTTAGGAAGGATTTCCAAGTTCTTTTTGTTATTTACGCACCCAACACCCCAGTTGGTTGTACGAAAGTAAATTTTCGTCAAGATGAATAAAGTCAAAGGGCGACTTGGCTTTCCCTAGAAAACCAAGCCACCCTCGGGGGCTACTGAGGGGGGCACCCCCCTAGAAAGTGGTCCCATTTTTTGCAAAAACCTGTCGCAAATGTACTAAGTACGCCTCGACCCAAGTTCTGGGTGAACTTACGCGGGATGCGAGCGGCTAAAGGGTGACGAAGCGCCAGTCGGGGATAGCCTACGCCTCCGGCAGGACACGGCCCTTCCCCCTCACCGCTTCGCCTACAAGCTACTCGTGCGAACGAACCTTTCCCAGCCAGGGTTCACCTAAGAAAATTGGAAGGCAAAACGGTACAATTGCCAGAGTAAAAACGATTACTTCAATTTACAGACATGCAAATGTTTCGAACCGTACTTGTTTATTACATAGCCGCATGGCTCGAACACTAACACCAAAAATGTAAAGGGCACAAATGCCTGGTGGTCTTTAGGCTTGAGGGCCGCCCGCCGCGGGAGTGTCTGGGAACAGAAAGTCTGTGAAGTCCTCGGTGAGCATATCGGCATCAGTGGCGGCGAGTGTGTCCGCACGGTTCATCACCACCTCGTCTTCGACGCCGACCGGGACGACGTAGTCTGAGAAGACACCCTCGAAGTTGACCTGGTAGTGAGACGCCGCCACGCCAAGGGCCTTCTGGACGCCCAGGTGAAGGGCGCGGCGCATGCGCCGGGCGACATGCCCACCGAGGGCGCGGAGGCGACTCGCCATCGAGCTCCCAGCTTGCGCCTCGCCTTCCTCGACCTCCTGGGAGGCCTCGAGGGCGGCGGCCCGCAGCACATCCAACTCCTATTGCAAGGAGTTGTAGGTCATCTGCACAGCCTGAGCCTGGGCTGTCGAGTTCCCTAGGGCGACCCGCAGGCCTGAAAGCCATAAACAAGAAACGAAAAAATGGGAGCGGATCCCCAAAAGACAAATTGACGAGCGAGAAGACGAACGAAAGATAACTTACCTTCGACCTGCTTCCTCTCCACCTCAAGGGAGGCGCGCGCATCTTCAGCCGCCTATAATAGGTTGAGAACCGTGGCTTCCTGCTCCTCGAGGGACTGGCGCGGGCCTTCGTGTGAGACGCTGAGCTGGGTCAGCTCCCCGTTGAGCCTCGAGAACTCGTCATCTCCCTGCTTGAGGGTCGCCTGTGCCCCCTCAAGTGCGGCGCGCTCTTGCTGGAGCCGGCCCTGCGCCTCTTTGAAAGTGCATCTTGGCCCCTAATTGTTTTGGTGATAATGACAAGCACAATTTGTGCTATTTAATGCTTGATCAAGATGTGTGCAGGACTTAAGTGAATGAAACTCTGGTTTTTATAAAAGGAAGGCCCCAACTCCAAGTCGATGTTTTCATCTCGAATCAAGGCTTAATTTATTTTTGATTTTGAATTTGAGTATAGGAAACACCGTACTATAAAGGGGGATGCGAATTGATAGCGAAGAGATGTTAAAAGTGCTCTAGGAGGTGACCCAAGTGAGTGAGAAGAGTTTAGAGTTGACACATGCACTTTTGCTAATCTTATCTCAAACTCTCAGCCATTGTCGGTAGTACGGACACCGAGTCGGTAGTATCGATATGACTTCACTGGCGAGTTTTAGCCATGGGGTCGGTAGTACTGACCTAGTGTCGGAACTACCGATAAAACTCCACTGTTAGGTTTCTGAAAAACCCCTCGGTAGTACCGACTCTGTGTCGGTAGTACCAAGGATACCTGACTCAGCACAGTAACGGCTAGTTTTTGAGCTGTAGTATAAAAACCCCCTTCTCCCTCCTCACTCATTGCTGACCAACCACGAGACAAACACCTCCTTAAGCATTCACTCCACCTCTTCCCTCTCCTCTAGAGCCAATCTTTGATTCCCTTGAGCTAGAGTTTGAGTAGGGAAGTGATTCCTAGTGAGGTGTGCACAAGCTTTGAGAGCCCCATTGATTCTCCCCTTCTCAAGAGCACTTGAAGCATCTCCGGGTTTTTCAATTCGCATTTGTTACTCCTAAAGCTTGCTTCTAGATGGTTAGGCGTCGCCCGTTGAGTGCCCTCTTTGTGTGGTGCACCCGGGATCGTTTGTATTACCCTCTCCTTGGTGGAGAATTCTTAGTGAGCACCAATATTCCTTTGTGGGGATTGGAAGAAGAAAAGTGGCTCTTGGTGATAGCCCTCCCTTTGTGGGATTCTCAAAGGAGACGTAGCATTCTTTGTGGGTGTGAATTTCGGATTAAATCTTCATGTCTCCATTTGCTTGCTTAAATTCTTTGTCTCTCACTAAGCCTAGAACTTGTTTTAGCCCGATCTATAAATTGGTTGCATTCCAACTCATCTCTGTGGTTGCAGGTGGTTCTTAGCCTCTAAACTAAAGACTGTGATTCAAATAGAATTGCTAGAATCTCTGCAGAATTCAAATTTCGTTTTAGCCAACTCTGCTCTGTCGGTAGTACCGACCTGGTACCGAAGTACCGAGCCCCTCAGTAGTTCCGGCACCACGTCGGTAGTACCGACAGGCGTTTTAACCGCTGCATTTGTTTCAGAAATTTGAAGTGATCCTATTCACCCCCCCTCTAGGCATCACAAGGTCCTTTCACTCTTCCCGCACCACATGCTCGCGCTCGAGGGCTGCCCAGGCCTCGGCAAGGGCGGTCCGCTCCTGCTAGAGCTGGGCCTCCGCCTGCTCGCGTGCGACCCGTTCCTACCGGAGCTACTCCTCCGTCGTGGCGAGCGAGACGGCCTTGTCCGCCAAGCTGGTCCTCAGCTCCTCCGCCTCCTTGGCCTTCTCTTCGGCCTGGCTCTGCCAAGCAAGCGCTCCCTCGAGGGTCGCGCGGTCTTGTTGGAGCTGGGCCCGAAGGGAGGCCACCTCGGCCTCCCACTCCGTCGCCAGGGTTCGCGCCCCCGCCAGATCCTCCCGCGCCTTGTGCAGTGCCTCATCCCGGTCCACGAGCACTGTTTTCACCCTCTCAACCGCGAAGACGTCCTCCGCAGCCTGGGCGTCCAGCTCTGGGGGCTGGTCCCGCAGGGCTTCCGCCCGGTACACCAGCCACCCGTCGGGGGTCCTTAGGGCCTCGACGAGGGCGTCGAGGGTGTTGTACTACCCCCGGTACCAGCTGACCTCGGCATCCAGCCGGTCGAGGGCGCCGTATCTCTCCCGGGCCCGATTTTCTAACTCCTGCCATTGGCGGACAAAGCAAGAAAGGACAAGGGTCAGGGGAAGCGCAAATGCGGAAGAAACAAGGGCGGAAAGACCGCAAGACCCGGCGAGAAGTCACAAACCTAGAAGATGCGCCATGCGGGACCTCCATGGATCTGTTTCGTTCAGCGCCCGGTTGAGCGAGGCGCCATGGTTGCGGAATTCCTGGCACAGTGCCTGCTCAGCCTGGGCATTGGCGAAGTGGTCCGGCGACGCGTTGATGTGTTCCCGCTCCTGCTCCAGACGTGCCACGGTGTCGTCTGAAGCTGGAAGGGCGGCGCGCGACGACGAGGCCTCGGCGCCATGCGCCGGGCGCCTCGACATCACGCAGCCGTCTTCCCTCATCACAAGCACCCCCTACCGGGGGCTCGGGGACTGGTGCGGGCAGGCTCTCCCGCTGGACCCATCCAGGCGGCGGGGTGTTGTCGTCCGGAACCTCCATCACCGCCACCTGATTGCCGCCAGCAGGGGCAGGCACCGGCAAAATCGATGGCGCGGTGACCGCCACGGTCATGACCGCCGTTGTGGCCGTCGCGACCTGCTGCGGCTCCATAGCTGCAGCCACACTGCGCGGGTCCTTGCTCGTTGCCGCCACCGTGCTCCCAGTCACCCGCGGCGCCCTCGATGAGCGCCGCCTCATGGGGATGGACGCGTCCGACCTAAGCGCCTTGGCGGGCGCGAGGGGGGACGGTCGACGCCACCCTACGAACGCAAAAATAGAAAGATTAAACTCCTACCTCTTGAGAATGGGGCGTCTGGAGGAGCGATTGCCTACCTCAAGGTGGAGAAGCCCCGCATCCTCTTCCTCAAAGGCTCGACGGGCGCTGCAGCCGCGACCGACGTCGCCACCGTCGCGCTCTCAGACGCCTCCCGTGGCGCGCGCCGCCTCTTCTATCGACCGCCGGCGGCGGGCGCTTCCGCGCCCGCCCAGGCGCTTTCTCCTATGCCGCCTCCACGGCTCTCGTTGAGGGGGTGCAGGCTCCCACCTCTCAGAGGGGCCGCCCCCCGTCGCTTTCTTCCTCCTCTTCCTCTCCCGACAACGAGTACTTCGAGGTCGCCGGGGGAGAAAGTCCATGCTGCTCATGCAGCCAAAATTCCTCGTCCCTTTGTTTTCGGCGCTCCCGCCGCCGGATCCTCTGCTCATTCTAACGCGCCGCCCGCTCCTACTCTCGCCGCTGCGCCTCGCGTGCACGCGCTCGGGCTCGGGGCGTGGGCGGGTCGGACCGCGTGACGTTCACGACCACCCTCTGCTGGGAAGAACGCAATGTCAGAGTCGTGGTGACACGTGGCGGAAGAATAAAGGAAAGGGGGAAGAGCCCAGTCACCAGCGGGGCGTCGGGAAGCATGATGAACGACCAGAGGTCGTCGTTGTTGTGCCTGACGGCCTTGAGGCTGATGGCGCGCCTCGCCCTCGTGGCCGCGTACTCCAGGGGGAGGCGGTTGGGCACCAACCGCGAGCGCGCCAACGACACGGGGTTGGCCGTCTCGCCCATCTCGTAGATTCAGAGCTCACTCTCCATGAGGGGGGTGATCCGCCGATGGTGGAGGTTCGCGAGGACCGAAGCCGCGCCCAGCCCTGCGTCCGCCAGGCCCTTCTGCGCGAGCAGGGCTGACTCCAGACGATCCTGGCGCGAAGAGGGGGACATGCCGTGCCACCAAGAATTAGCCTTCTCCTTCAGCACCTTGCCGGTGTAGGGGGGAAGGCCGGGCTCATCGTTGCGGAGGTAGAACCACCCCCGCTCCCACTCTGCGTTGTTGGAGGTCATCGTGCAGGGAATGTAAAACTCCCTACGGGATTCCCACAGCGAGATCGATAGGCCGCTGGTGCGCACCGCGTGGCGCACCCGCGGCTCGGGTGTGGTGAGCGTGTGCAGCTCCACGCGGAAGAGATGGACCCAGAGATCCCAGTTCACTGGGATCCCCAGGAACCCCTCGCAGACGCCGACGAAGGTAGCCACATGCGAGATCACATTGGGGGAGAAGTTGTGCAACTCCACACCATAGTGGTGGCATAGTCCGTGCATGAAGCGGCTCACCGGCGCGGCAAAGCCGCGTTCATGGAGACGAACGAAGCTGACCACGTAACCGAATGACGGGTTGGACTCCCGATCCGCTGCCGGTGGAGCGATCCACGCCGGGGGTTGCCCGTCCATATTTGGCACCAGCTGGCCCCCGTTCACAAGCTCGTGCAGTGCGAACTCCGTCATCGTCGAGCAGTGCCATGGCAGCGGATCCAGCACCTGGATTGGCAGGGTGGGCGCCATTGCAGTCAGCGGTGGCGAGCGAAGGCGAGGCAGGCGGCGAACAGAAATGAAGGGGCGCGCGGCGCTCTAGAGTAGAAACAAGGAGCAAGGGGCGATGGGAGCTAAGTGTTGAGGTAAAGGACTCACCCTTCCTCCCCCTTGGATTTATAGATCCATGGGAGCCACGCTCCCCGAACCGCGTGCTCCGCGCGCATTAACTGCAGGTGACGGCACCCGTCACTGACGAGCGGGTGAGGACCGGGGAGCGTCCCGGTGGTCGATGGATGACCGCTCCTCGGTGATGAGTGATTTACAACGGGTGTTGGACCGACTCTTGGCTTAGTGCGCGGTGTAGGCTGCGGCCTAGTTCGTGTTGTTGCAGCTGAAGAATGGGTGCAAAAGGTCTTCAGCCTTGAGGGGCCTCCGGGAGATGGAGAGACAAGTAGGCTCGGTTCGAGGGACCCGGTGGACGGCGGGGCCCGGGTGCGGGCCACATGGTGGCAACACGAGCAAGACGAAGTCATGGACAATCGAGCCGGTGCACGGTGGCGGTCGAGTCAAGTGGTTTGGCGGGAGGCCGAACCGAGCACGCGGGGTTTGGTGGTTTGCCCACAAAACCATCGGCGGACGGTTTCTTGGTTTGGGCCTCAAAACCAAGTCCGAGGGCCCAACACGACGGATACGGGATCCGGGCGTGTCGGGAAGCTTCGAGGAGGAGGACACGCGGCGAGATCGCATGGCTTGTGTAGGGAGGACGCGGGGGTGCGGCAAAGGCGTGGCCGTCCGATGGCAAGACCCACAAACATTACCTAAATGCCCCTACGTGGGTTGTATCGCCGGTAGTTAAGTTAGGGGTAGTCGAGTCATTTACCACTCCGGCGGGACACGATATATAAGCCATGAGTGTGTGTGGATGGCTCTCTCTCTCCGCGACTTAGGGTTTCATTTCCTCCCTCCTCTTTCTCATTTCGTAGCTATTTTTCTTCCATTTTCTCTAGGCTAGCATGAGAGCTTCATGAGAGATTTGTTGAGAGGGTTGGATGCTAGGGCGGCATGCTAGACCTTGTGAATCTTTCCTGGTTTGTATAGAAGATTCGGGGGTTGTGTTTTCGTGGCCGTTTTGTGCTTGTTTTCGTACCTTTGTTCCTGGTGTGATTCCGCGGATTTGAGTGGGTTTCTCCCCGAATTTCTTTGAGGGAAACATGGATAGATGTCTTGTGCATCTTTGTGCTTGATCTTGTGCCCTCAAACGCCGGGAAACCACTTCGATTCGTGAGTTTTCGTTCGGTGCTCTAGCTTTTGGTGGTGCTCAAAGGATTCGCGATTCCCGGTGATTTAGGGAGTTAGGAGGCAAGATTTTTGGGCTATAGCATCCTTGTGTGACGCTTTTCAAGTCCCCAAACCCTTGTCTCCATAGCTTCAACCGTTTGGGAAATCCGATGATGATTTGGGGGAGTTGACTTTCGGGGTCGGGGCGCCGCTCGTCGTCCGCGCGGCGCGGGCGGTCCGCGGGGGGGGTCGCGGACGGTCCGCGAGGAGCCGGTTCGTCGCGTGTTCATCGTGTTCTTGCACGTCTTTGCTTTCGATCCGGTTTGGCTTTTGGTTTTGGTTTCGGCCCGGTTTGCGGACGGTCCGCGCTCGAGTAGCGAACGGTCCGTGGGTGGCGCGGACGGTCCGCCGGCCTTGGCGGACGGTCCGTTTTTCTCGGGTCGCTTCGGAGGTCTTGTGTGCTTTAACGGACGGTCCGCGGTGTTGGGCCGGATGGTCCGCGGTGCGGTTGCGGACGGTCCGTGGCCTCGGATCGGACGGTCCGCGAGGCTGCGCGGACGGTCCGCTCCTCCTGCGCGGACGGTCCGCCGAGCTCTGTGTGCTTTGCTTCTTGGTTCGATTCCTCCCCCCCTTTCTAGTGCTTCCGCATGTGCTTCTAGGAATCGTTTCTAAGGCTAGAGGTTGTTCCATAACCTCGTGGTCTTGACGATTGGAGCGTGATTCGCTCCATCGCTTGTGTGTGACCGGGGTTTGACTAGGGCATAGGCCGGATTCTTTGGGAAGAATTTTTACCGACTCCTATTCACTCCCCCCTCTCTAGTCGCCATCTGATCCTTCAATTGGTATCAGAGCTTGGTGCGGATTCTTTGCGACTTTGACAAGTCTCGAATCCTAAGATGGCGTACGTTGAGCGGGGCGGTCCGCCGCACTTCGATGGCAAGGGTTACCACAAGTGGGCGGCTCGTATGATGATCTTTCTTCGTGGGAAGGCTGTTGGATTTCATTGTGCTTGACAAGACCTATGCTATTCCGGTCAACATCCATACTCTTATGGTGACCGATGCCGGTGCTAAGGCCAAGTATGAGGCTAATGCAAAAGCCGTTGATCACTTGGTCCGGAGCTTGTGTGATCCTGAGTTTGAGCGTGTTCGCCATTTGAATCTTGCTTGGCAAATTTGGGGAGAAGTTGTTGGTTGCTCACGGTGGTGATAACCATGTGAAGGCTCGCCTCTTTGTCTCTTACCGGATGCAATATGAGAATTTCACTCCACTTCCCGGTGAGGACATTGATGCGATGTTTCGAAGGTTCACCGCCATCGTGAACAACATGAAGGCTAATGTTGAGGATTTTTCGTACACCGAGCATGATCGAGCTTTGAAGCTCTTGCATGTCTTGGACCCAAATGTTTTGGGTGCTAAGGTTGAGGCCATTAAGGAGTCCGGGCATTATTTGACTATTGAGTTGGATTACCTCTTTTCTAAGCTCAAGTCGGCCGAGGTTGACGGGAAGTTGCAATCCAAGCATGAGGGCTCGACCGACCATAGTCTTGCTCTTGTGGGTGGATCAAAGGGCAAATCTAACCCTTCCCGTCGATAGTTTTCCTTATCCTCTCTTATGTCCATTCCGGATGAGGAGTTTGATGTGTTGGGCGAGGAGGAGCCGGCCTTGCTCTCAAGGAGGTTTGAACGACTACACGAGAGTCGGAGGAACGCAAGGCGGAGCTCGGGGACGTGCTACAAGTGTGGCAAGCGTGGCCACTTCATTGCCGAGTGCCCGAAGCGGAGGAGAACAAGTACAAGGTGAACGAGTACAAGGCGCACCCGAGGCATGAAGACAAGTACTCCTCCAAGGGCAAGCACTTCAACAAGTCCAAGAGCAAGGACAAGGACAAGCGGCGACCGAGCAAGAGCGACTACAAGAAGAACAAGGCAAGAGCGATGGTGGCCGGTGTGAGCGACGTCGACTCAAGCTCAAGCGAGGAGCGATCAAGCTCAAGCGGCGAAGATGAAGACGCCGGGAGGCGCAAGGACAAGAAGAGTGCAAGCGGAACCTCGGCGGGGTGGCCGAGCCGTGTGGCGCTTGAGGGCTTTTGTGGCATGGCCCATAGCTCAAGCGACAAGAAGAGTGAGAAGGAAGACGGCGACTCCGACTCGGAGGATGAGGTAAACCGTGACCCCGACTCTTTGCTTGCCGAGATTGCTAGGTTGAATGGCTTGCTTGACAACCGTGATAGTGTCTTGAGAGATGCCAAAAAGATGAGGAAAGATCTTAGGGCACAGCTTGAGAATGCTAGCGAGAGAGTAGGAGAGTTAGAGTCAAAATTGCTTGAATTGAAACTTGAGAATGACTCTTTGAAACTTGCTCCTACTACTCCTGATGATGTTGAATGTGTTGAGTGTGATGCTTGGTTGAATGAGATCAAAGCTCGCTTAATGAGAAGAATGCTTCTACTTTGGCTAAACTAGATGCTCTTAGGACCGAATATGATGAGCTTAAGGCTAGACCTACTCGCTTGGTGCTTGCAAGTCATGTCCTACTATGCATGCTAAGCTTGTTGATGCTCGTTCTACCATTAGTTCTTTGGAAGCATCTTTGAAATCTCCTGCTGTCAATGCATGCACTAGGCGTGATGAAGTCACTTTGCGCAATATTGAACTTACTTCCCGTTTGGATGTCATCTATGAGGAGAATGACTATTTGAGGAAGGTGTTGGGTTGGTTGTACGGCGCAGAAACCTCAATTGAAAATCATGATTGAGGAGTTCAAGAGAGCTGATGGTCGTGGTTTGGGTTTTGAGAAGTTGGGTGAGAAAGTGGGAGAGAACAGTGGGGAGAGTGTGTATGAGAAGTGTGTTGAGTCTAACCCCGAGTTTGAGGTGATCGGAGAGATCCAAGTTCCACTTCCAAAAGCACCCAAGAACTCTTTCACACCAAAGCCTAACCACCTTTGCAACAAGCTTGACACAACCCAAGATCCACCCAAATTCCCACCTAAAACAAATGATTTCCAGAAACCGGTGAAGTTTGTGGGTGAGAAGGGTGAGAAGCCTAGAGAGAAGCCGAGCCAAAACCAAAACCCATCCCCTTCGGGTGTGAGTATTGGGCAAGGAGAGGCATCTTGCGAGTTTTGCTACAAGAGGAAGAGGGATGAGAGGCTTGCTAGGGAGCAAGCAAACCGGGACAGGTATCGCCGGTCTCGCGGTATTCCTGAGCCTAGAGTGCCACTTCCACGGGGTGTGGGAAGTGTGAAGAGTGTTGGTAGAGTTGGAGCTCGCAGTGGTAGGTTTGTGAGGAGAGATGATGGTGTGCGTCTTTGGTGAGAGGTTTGGTCGGGCTCGTGGTGGTTTTTTGGGACGTCCCCCTACTCGTCCTCTGTACGGGTTTAGGGGAGATGATCGCGGCTTTGGGTTCCGGAGGAACTACGGACCACGTTTTCCCCCTCGTGGTGCTCGTACTCCTCCCATGGGACATGGGAAGTTTGGTGGCAAGGGAATGATGTTTGCTAACCCCTCTTTTGAGCGGATGGCTCGACAACGGTTTAACTTTCTTTGTGCTAACCCCAGTGTCGAGTCGCTAGCTCACTCTCGTTCTTGTTTCGACTACAGGCAGGAGGCTTGGAGAACATTTGGTTGATCGACTCCGGATGTTCTCGACACATGACCGGAGATAAGAAGTGGTTCTCCAGCCTCACCCCAGTGAAGGAAAAGCAGTACATCACATTTGGGGACAATGGACGAGGAAGGGTGCTGTCAGAGGGTGTTGTGCATGTGAGTGACAAGGTAACGTTGAAGAGAGTGGCTCTTGTGAAGTCTTTGGGTTTCAATTTGCTTTCGGTTTCTCAGTTGCTTGATGAGGGTTTTGAGGTGCGTTTCAAGTCTGGCGAGTCTCGTTTGCTTGATTCTCGAGGTGATCTTGTCTGTATGATCATCCCCGAGGGTCGGATTTTCGTGGTGATTTCTCTCGTTCTTTGGATCTGCTCGCCTTGTTTGATGGCCGGTCCTTCTTCGATTTGTGGAAATGGCATAGGAGGTTGGGACACTTGAGCTTTGACTTGGTTTCCCGCTTGAGTGGTCTTGACCTTGTCCGAGGATTGCCGAGGTTGAAGCTTGAGAAGGATTTGGTTTGTGCTCCTTGTAGGCATGGCAAGATGGTAGCCACTCCCCATCCACCCCTGACCGATGTCATGACCGAGCGTCCGACAGAGCTGTTGCACATGGACCTTGTTGGGCCAGCTCGAGTTCGCTCGGTGGGTGGGAAGTGGTATGTCCTTGTTGTGGTGGACGATTACTCTCGCTATGCCTGGGTGTTTTTCTTGGAAGATAAGAGTGAGACTTTTGGTTTTGTTCGAGATCGATCATGAGGTTGAAAAACGAGAGGCATGGGAATGCTATTCGAGCTATCCGCAGTGATAATGGCTCAGAGTTCAAGAACTCTCGTTTTGATGCTTTTTGTCGTGATCTAGGTCTTGAACATCAGTATTCGACCCCTTATGTGCCCCTTCAAAATGGAGTCGTGGAAAGGAAAAATCGGACTCTTTGTGAGATGGCTAGGACGATGCTCGATGAGCACAGGACTCCTAGGAGGTATTAGGCTGAGGCGGTCAATACGACTTGTCATATTTCCAACAGGATTTTATTGCGAGCTTTCAAGAAGAAGATCTGTTGTGAGCTTATGCATGGTCGGGCACCCAAGGTGAGTCACTTCCGAGTCTTTGGCTGCAAGTGCTTTATCCCGAAGAAGGAAAAACTCGACAAGTTTGAGGCTAGGTCTAGTGATGGTATTTTCTTTGGATATGCTAACCACTCTAGAGCCTATAGGGTGCTTAACCTTGAGACTAACAAAATCATGGAGACTTGCGAGGTGACCTTCGACGAGACAATGCCATGTACCTCTCTTGGTTTTGAGAGTGCGGGTGATGAAGAGATGGCCGAGGACCTCTTTGAAGAGGAGAAGGACGAAGCCGGAGATGATGATGGGGGAGAACCATGCGCCCGAAGGCCGAGTGTGTACCCACTACTTCCCCTACGACCACTTTGGAGCATGGACCATCTACTTCATGGACAACGACGGTGCAATAAGAGGACCGGGCGAGAGAAGGCTGAAGTTGAGGGGGAGGTAGTCTCGAGGCGCGAGGCTCCCCGGCGGATTCAAGAAGTGCATCCCTTGTCGAAGATCATTGGGAACATCGACGAACGCACTACACGGTCGAGGTCCGGGAATTCCTCTCATTTTGCTCATGCTTTGCTTTTGTTGCTACTTTTGAGCCCAAGGACATTGAACATGCTTTATCCGATGCAAATTGGGTCAACTCTATGCATGAGGAGTTGGAAAACTTTGAGAGGAACCGGTGTGTGGGAGTTAGTTGAACCACCTCCTAATTGCCATCCCATAGGAACCAAGTGGGTTTGGAAGAACAAAGAGGGAGAGAATGGGATGGTTGTGAGGAACAAGTCCGGACTTGTTGCTCGGGGGTTTAGTCGAAGGAGGGGATCGAATATGAGGAGACCTTTGCTCCCCGTGACCCGTCTTGAGGCAATTCGGATCCTTCTAGCCTTTGTCGTGGCTAAAGGGTTCAAGTTGTTTCGGATGGACGTGAAGAGTGCTTTTCGAATGGGGTCATAGAGGAGGAGGTGTATGTGAAGCGACCACACGGGTTTGAGAGCGAGTTGTATCCACACGGGGTGTACGGGTTGAAAAGGGCTCGTATGGGTTGAAACGGGCACCCCGTGCTTGGTATGGGAGATTGAGAGGTTTTCTTTTGAGCGAGAGGGTTTGTGATGGGTACCGTGGATAGGACCTTGTTTCTCCTCAAGCATGGAAATGACTTGCCGATTGTTCGGATATACGTGGATGATATTGTCTTTGGTGGCTCGTCACATAACCTTGTTGCCAAGTTTGCGGATGAGATGAGCGGGGAGTTCGAGATGAGCATGATGGGCGAGTTGCGGTACTTTCTCGGGGCTGCGCATCAAGCAAGTGAAGGATGGAACGTTCATGCACCGGACCAAGTACACGAAAGACATGCGAGGAAGTTCCGGATGCGGGATGTGAAGCCGATGTCGACTCCCATGGGGAGTACGGCCACTTTGGATGCGGACGAGGACGGAGAACCGGTGGACCGGCGGGAGTACGGGAGCATGATCGGCTCCCTCCTCTACTTGACGGCGACGAGGCCGGACATACGGTTCGGCGTGTGTCCGTGCGCTCGTTTTCGAGCTTCGCCGAGGACATCACATCGACGGGCCGTCAAGAGGATTTTCGGTACCTACGATCCGCCCTCGGTCTTGGCCTTTGGTATTCTTCCTCCTCGACTCTTTCTCTTCATGGTTTTTCCGATGCGGATTTTGGCCGGATGTCGAGTCGAGAGGAAGTCTACTTCGGCACTTGCCGCTTTCTTGGGTCTTCGTTGGTCTCATGGTCTTCCCGCAAGCGGTCCTAGTGTAGCTCGGTCTACCACCGAGGCGAGTATGTTGCGGCCGCGAGTTCTTTGTTCCCGACCGTTGTGGATTTCATACACTTTGAGAGACTTTGGTGAGGAGTGCACCCGGATCCCACTTCTTTGTGATAGCACCGGTGCCATAAGCGTAGCCAAAAACCCGGTGCTTCACTCCCGAACCAAACATATAGAAGTGAGGTATCATTTCTTGAGGGACAATGTGGAAAAAGGAACCATTGTGTTGAGCAATGTCCCTACCCAAGATCAACTAGCCGACATCTTTACAAAGTCTCTCGACCAAGCTACATTTGTGCGCTTGAGGGGGGAACTTGGGGTTTGTTGCCCTTTCTAGTTGATTCTTGGGGGATTTCCTTTTTGTATCATATGTATCATACCATGTTTTACTTTGATGTATATACATGCTTTGCTTGTTGTATAAACCATGGTAGGATAGCCATTTGTCATATATCATGTTGCATTTGTATCATATTGCATTTTAGGATGATGAGCTTCTTTCATATGCCATATTTGAGTTTCTTTGGCTATTTGTGAGATGTTGGTCATATGTGTGGAGAAATGGTGATGTGAGGCTATGCTCTTGGAATACTTGAGATATATGTGTGGTGAGATAGCCCTTTTTGAAATAAATGCTAATCTTGAATAATTTTTTTTGATGAATTATGCTCCACTCGTGTGTAGTTGTGTATCCATGTCACAGTTTGGTCTAAATGTGCTTTTCATGCTTAGATTGTGCTTGGATGCCTTGTTCTTGAATTTGGGCCAAAGGCCGAATATCATTGTGAATGTTTAGCCTGTGTTGCATTCATGGGGGAGCATAAGCTTCTTTTTGCCGCAAAGGCACTTCATGTACCATGAAATGAATTAATCTTGAAAAGAAGTGTATAATGCTTGAAAAAAAAAGCTCCATCCATCATGTCTATGCTTAAAATGTCTCATTTTTCTCACATATGGGTGCAAAACATGTTGCGTGATGTTCACCGGTGGAGAAGTCTCCCCGAAGTGGACACATGGCTCATGAGCTTTGACATGACAAGCTTTGCTTTATGGGTGTTTGCCATGATCTTTTCTTGAGAATTTGATATCCTTGTATGATCTTTGAATGGCATGCATGTTTGTGGCTCAAGTGTGACATGGATAGGCTTTTACATGTGAAGCGAGCCTTCTTTTGGTAAAACTGCTTAAATCTGAAAATTCTGCTTTGTCACATGCTTGTATTTTCATATATTACTTGTGGCAATGCTTTGACTATGCTATGATTCACATGTGTGATCTTTGTCTCATTTTTAGCCTTTGACACTAGATTTGGCCTATTTGAGAAGATCATGTAGATGTTTATGTGCTTTGTTTTGCATTTCTGCATTTTCACCTTGATTCATACATTGTCAACAAGGGGGAGAAGAGGTGAGCTTAATGAAAATTCAGAAGAGGTGAGCTGAAATTTGGGAGTTTGCATCCACATGTTCGGGGGAGCTTGCATGTGTTCGGGGGGAGCTTTCTTCTTTGTTTTCGGTGTGGAGTTTGTGCTTTGCTTGGCTTGTGACATTTCTTTGCCTTTCTTTGGTCTTGGTCATGAGTTGAGTTTCTTTGTTTTTCCTTCTTCTTCCTTTCTTTCTTTCTCCGAATTTCGTTTCGTGTTGTGTGTTGTCAATGCACTCATCAAGGGGGAGATTGAGGACCGGGACCGTCCCGGTGGTCGATGGATGACCGCTCCTCGGTGATGAGTGATTGACAACGGGTGTTGGACCGACTCTTGGCTTAGTGCGCGAGTGTAGGCCGCGGCCTAGTTCGTGTTGTTGCGGGTGAAGAATGGGCGCGAAAGGTCTTCGACCTTGAGGGGCCTCCGGGAGATGGAGAGACAAGTAGGCTCGGTTCGAGGGACCCGGTGGACAGCGGGACTGGGTGCGGGCCACATGGTGGCGACACGAGCAAGACGAAGTCATGGACAATCGAGCCGGTGCACGGTGGCGGTCGAGTCAAGTGGTTTGGCGAGAGGCCGGACCGAGCACGCGGGGTTTGGTGGTTTGCCCACAAAACCATCGGCGGACGGTTTCTTGGTTTGGGCCTCAAAACCAAGTCCGAGGGCCCAACACGACGGAGACGGGATCCGGGCGTGTCGGGGAAGCTTCGAGGAGGAGGACACGCGGCGGGATCGCATGGCTTGCGTCGGGAGGACGCGGGGGTGCGGCAAAGGCGTGGTCGTCCGATGGCAAGACCCACAAACATTACCTAAATGCCCCTATGTGGGTTGTATCGCCAGTAGTTAAGTTAGGGGTAGTCGAGTCATTTACCACTCCGGTGGGACCTGATATATAAGCCATGAGTGTGTGTGGATGGCTCTCTCTCTCCGCGACTTAGGGTTTCATTTCCTCCCTCCTATTTCTCATTTTCGTAGCTATTTTTCTTCCATTTTCTCTAGGCTAGCATGAGAGCTTCATGAGAGATTTGTTGAGAGGGAAGGATGCTAGAGCGGCATGCTAGACCTTGTGAATCTTTCCTGGTTTGTATAGAAGATTCGGGGTTGTGTTTTCGTGGCCATTTTGTGCTTGTTTTTGTGCCTTTGTTCCCGGTGTGATTCCGCGGATTTGAGTGGGTTTCTCCCCGGATTTCTTTGAGGGAAACATGGATAGATGTCTTGTGCATCTTTGTGATTGATCTTGTGCCCTCAAACGCCGCGAAACTACTTCGATTCGTGAGTTTTCGTTCGGTGCTCTAGTTTTTGGTGGTGCTCAAAGGATTCGCGATTCCCGGTTACTTAGGGAGTTAGGAGGCAAGATTTTTGGGCTATAGCATCCTTGTGTGACGCTTTTCAAGTCCCCAAACCCTTGTCTCCATAGCTTCAACCGTTTGGGAAATCCGATGATGATTTGGGGGAGTTGACTTTCGGGGGTCGGGCCGCTTCGTTCGTCCGCGCGGCGCGGCCGGTCCGCGGGGGGGTCGCGGACGGTCCGCGAGGAGCTAGTTCGTCGCGTGTTCGTCGTGTTCTTGCGCGTCTTTGCTTTCGATCCGGTTTGGCTTTTGGTTTTGGTTGCGGCCGGTTTGCGGACGGTCCGAGCTCGAGTAGCGGACGGTCCGTTTTTCCCGGTCGCTTCGGAGGTTCTCGTGTGCTTTAACGGACGGTCCGCGGTGTTGGGCCGGACGGTCCGCGGTGCGGTTGCGGACGGTCCGCGGCCTCGGATCGGACGGTCCGTGAGGCTGCGCGGACGGTCCGCCCCTCCCGCGCGGACGGTCCGCCGAGCTCGTGTGCTTTGCTTCTTGGTTCGATTCCTCCCCCCCCCCTTTCTAGTGCTTCCGCGTGTGCTTCTAGGAATCGTTTCTAAGGCTAGAGGTTGTTCCGTAACCTCGTGGTCTTGACGATTGGTGCGTGATTCGCTCCATCGCTTGTGTGTGACCGGGGGTTTGACTAGGGCATAGGCCGGATTCTTTGGGAAGAATTTTTACCGACTCCTATTCACTCCCCCTCTCTCTAGTCGCCATCCGATCCTTCGGCGGGCCCCACCACGACCGGAATGGCCGGGCGCACGCACGCGCGCGATCATTACGACGCAACAACCAAAGAGCCGTGGCGGGCCGTCACGTCCGCCTGCCCACGTCGCCCACTACGCGTGCGGCTGTGGCGCCTGAAAAGGCGCGCTCGCAACGCACAACTGCAGCCACGACTGTGAGCATTAAATGGCCCGGTCCCTTACCAAGTAAGCGTGACCCTCGCGCGGCCCGAGCCCAGGGCTTGAAAAATCCGACCCTCGAAGGGTGCGATTACCGACCAGTGGTCTCGGAGCCTGCTCAGCGAGAGCGCACAGGTGCCCTTGATTCAAGAGGATTACTGATCAGCAACTCGTGGGCCGAATTGACCACAAGCCCACGAGTCCTGCAGATGTAGAATGACAGGGGCACCCTGCTGCCAACCCGCAGCGGCCCTACTGATCAGGGGTTTGAAGCCTGACCCTCGAAGGGTTCAAACAGGCGCCCCAGATTGACTGAGTCAGGGATGACGAGGGCGCGCGCATTCGAGCCTATCTTCGAGCTCAGCAGCTCGAGGGCGCCCCACATGTCGTATTCAAGAGCCAACGAGGGCGCGTTGACGGTGTATTTTGGTGCACCTAGCATATTCATTACACTTTGGTTTGGATTTGATTATGGAACTAACTCGCCACTAGGCACACTAATCATATAACAAGTTCATCTTTGTGCATGCATTTGGAAGTGTTGTGTTTATGTAGGAAAATATGGACATAAAGGACGGAATCGCAACAAGTTCAAAGGGAGCATTCATGGAGTCTTGGTCGTGTTCATGAGCTTGCTGAAATCACTTCCAATGGTGGCGAGGACCGAAGTGCTACGAGGAACACCCCCGGGGATTGAAGCGTAAAAGATCAAACTTCATGCAAAGAGAGCCTCCATCTTGGACGCGAGGATAACGAGAATCAAAATCATGCAAGTGGAGGGGGCAAAGTACATAAGTGCACGAGGACCCACGGAGCAAAAGGGGCGACCGAACCGGGTCGAGTGGGCTGGGCCGGCCGGCCCGGCCCACTTCCGGCGCCGGTTCGGTTCCGTTTTCCTTGCACTCGAAGGATCTTCAACCCTAAAAGCCCTGAGGCACCGCCAACACCGGAGGAGGAGGCATTCGCACCAGAAGGCTATCCACAAGCTAGAGAGAGAGGAGGAGGATCTCCGGCGGGAGATCAACCACCTCGAAGGAAGCACCCTCTCGTGGAGAAGAAGGAAGACACCGTCGGAAGGGAAACCATGATCAACGGTGCCATGATCAGCACCTTGATGGGGTAATCTTCTCATTCGTCCATGGGTTGTAATCGATCTTGAGATGTAATCGCACTTTGTCGGATTATCTATCTATCATCTTGTGTTGAATATACTTTAATGCTTAAGGTTTGCAACCATGCCGTAAAGGGAGTATAGGCCTCAATGCTTCCTTGGATCCATTCAATGCGCCGTGGCCATCAAAGGTCTAGTCATGAATACCTTCGCGTAGTGACGGTGCGAGAGGAGGGAAAGGGCGAAACCGTGGTCACAACCCCGATAGATTAGATTGGTTTTTCATGTCTTTAAGCGATTGCATGCTCTAGTATCGTAGACCCGTGGTCGAGTGTCTTCTATCTTGATCGTTAATCATTCTCTCTAGTGTAGTTTAGTGTTTTCTAGTATAATAGTAGTTAGGGTTTTAGTAGCTAGTGTGTCATTGTTGATCGAACGCTTGTAATCCCCTTGCTCCGCGGATTGACAAGAACCTTGGGAATCCCGTGGTGAAAAAGGTGTGGGGTCCGTACGCTTGCGGATCGTAGAGGGATACGTCTTTTATCCGTCAACAAGCCCTTTTTTCTGGCGCCGTTGCCGGGGAGCAAGTTAGTTTACATCGTTTGATTTGCATCTAACTTAGTTTTATATTTAGTTTATCTTTTATTTGCTATATCTAACATATATTATCTAGAAAAACACTTGTTTCGTTTTTGTTTTTGTTTTTATCTTATTGTCTAGATGGAGTTCGTTAATCAACCCGTGGAAGAACCGGAGAAATCATTAAGGGATTACGCTAGCCCTCGATGTGAAGACATAAAAGTACAAGAGTCGGATTCGAAGCTTGAAGCGACCAAGTATGAAATTAAATCCAAAATCATCGGATGGTGGCGGAAAACCCATTTGAAAGGATGGTTACGGAGAACCCATATAGACACATAAGGGATTTCACGACAATATGCAACACGGTGCGTCAAGAAGGAGTTCCCGATGAATGGTTCAAATGGAATCTCTTCCCCTACTCACTTGCCGGCAAAGCAAAGACATGGTATTCGGTTGCGTCCTTTGAAGTTGAAGGCAATTGGAACAAGTTGACAAAGAAGTTTTGCGAGAAGTTCTTTCCAATTAGCAAGGTTCAACATCTAAGGAGGCAAGTGATCACTTTCATGCAAGGAGAAGAGGAAGGGATAGACCAAGCCTTGGATAGGTTTAATGAATTAATCGAACAAGGACCAAAACTCGGCTTCACCGGTGACGTACTCTTGCATACATTTTTCTTTTCCCTAACCCCTAGTTGCATGCGACACGTCGAAATGTGTGCGGGTGGGGATCTCATGGAGAAAACACTCACGGAAGCCGCCCAACTTCTACAAAAAGTTAGTAAAGCGGCTGCCATGCGAAGAGATTGGGAAACAAGACTTGCGGAAGAGCCGGAATTCAATTCAAGGAAGAAGAAGCTTGCTGATTTTTCTAAAGAGGCAACCCCGAAGTCACAAAAGAGGAGCCAATCATGGAAAAGCTTGAACAAGAACACATCAAGTCAAGAACTACATCAAACATCGACTTCGCCGCACCAAAGGAGACGAACAAGAGAAGCATGTCAAGCACGAAGCCACTAAGGGAGTTCGAACCAATGGATTGGGTTCCTATTGATTATGGAGAAGTATTCGACAAGAGAAGACCGTTCCCTAATCAAAAGGGAATGGCAAGAGCATTAGAAGTGGATTTCCCACGGAGAAGAAAGCTGAAAATTCATACGACCTCGAAACCACCGGTGAGATTTTTGAAAAGCTCTTTGGAGAAGACGTGGTGGATCCGGAACATATTGCCGAGGTGAAGAGAATCATGGGGATCAAGCCCGAAGCATCACCATACGCTCGCCTCGCTGAAATTTACTCGATAGGATCCGAAGAAGAAGAGAAGATGACGCCGCACTTGAGTTGCGAGATCAATGGAGTTCAATGCAAAGCTTTATGCGACATCGGAGCCCAAGTAAGTGTTCTATCTTCTAAAATTTACGATAAAGTTCAATACCACAACCTAGACTTAGCTCCAACATCAACGAAATTAATTACGGGAGATGGTAGAACTATCAAACCTCTAGGTATTGCTTGCAACATGAAAGTAAAAATCTCTAGAAACTATATACCAACCGATTTCTTTGTTATTGATGCTTACCATAGTAATTCCGATCATATAATCTTAGGTAGGCCTTTTCTTAAGTTGGTTGATGCCGTGTTAGATGCGGAGAAGGCAAAGTAACAATGAACCTTAACGGAACAAAGTACACATATAACTTTCTTCGTGCTTCTAAACACCTTACACCTTTTCCTCCCGTAGATGAAGAAGTAGAAGAGATAGATAGTCTTTGTTTTGTTGAAACCCTTAGAGACCCGCTGCAAAGAGCGATGGAAAATCAAATTAGTAATCAACAAGATGAAGAACTAGAGGAAGCAACAAAAGGCTTAGGGCCACATGATGGTAGCGTGGAGGAAGAGAAATTCGAAGACATAGGAGAAATCAAACCCGAGGAGCCACAAGTGCCCGAGGTAGACCTTAAACCTTTGCCCAAGGGATTAAAATATGAATTTTTGGGCCCAGACAAAACTTATCTAGTCATTGTGAGCGACGAGTTGAGTCCCGAAGAAAATGAAGCGTTGCTGATTTTATTAAAAAAACATAGGAAATTGATTGCATATTCAATTAATGATCTCAAAGGTATTAGCCCGACCTTTTGCACTCATCGTATACCAATGGAAGACCAATGTAAGCCTGTAGTGGACCATCAAAGGAGGCTAACCCATGCCATGCGAGAGGTAGTAAAGAAAGAGGTTATCAAGTTACTTGATGCCGAATCATCTACCCGTTCCGCATAGCGAATGGGTGAGCCCCGTACATTGTGTACCGAAGAAGGGAGGTTTGACCATGGTGAAGAATGAGAAGAACGAGTTGATACCGCAAAGGACCGTGACCGGGTGGCGGATGTGTATCGATTATCGTAAGCTTAACAAAGCGACGAAGAAAGATCACTTCCCCCTACCGTTCATAGACGAGATGCTCGAGAGGTTAGCAAACCACGCTTATTTTTGCTTTCTCGATGGATACTCGGGGTTCATGCAAATTCCCATTCACCCGAAGATCAACATAAGACAACGTTTACGTGCCCTTACGGAACGTTTGCATATAGGAGGATGCCCTTCGGCCTATGCAACGCTCCGGCCTCTTTTCAACGTTGCATGATGGCCGTGTTTTCGGAATTCATCGAAGAAATTGTTGAAGTATTTATGGATGATTTTTCCATTTACGGGAAGACGTTCATGGATTGCTTAGCAAACTTAGAAAAGGTCCTTACAAGGTGTGCGGAGGTAGATTTGGTTTTAAATTGGGAAAAGTGCCACTTCATGGTTAAGCAAGGCATAGTGCTCGGACATGTTATATCCGAGAGAGGAATCGAAGTGGACAAGGCTAAGGTAGAGACGGTTGAGCAACTCCCACCTCCTACGGATGTCAAGTCCTTAAGGAGCTTTCTAGGCCATGCCGGATTTTATAGGAGATTTATAAAGGACTTCTCGAAGATCACTAAGCCTTTAACGCACCTTCTTCAAAAGGATGTGGCTTTCGACTTTGACGAGTGCTCCCATCATCCAACCTCCGGATTGGAGCCAACCTTTCGAGATCATGTGTGACGCAAGTGACTACGCCGTAGGCTCGGTCTTGGGTCAAAGAAAGGAAGGCCGAGTTCACGCCGTTTACTACGCTAGCAAAACTCTTAGTGGGGCACAATTAAATTACGCCACTACGGAAAAAGAGTTGCTAGCGGTGGTGTTCGCTTTCGAAAAATTCAGATCTTACATCGTGAACTCGAAAGTCATTGTTTACACTGATCACGCAGCTATCAAGTATCTCTTGGCTAAGAAGGAAGCTAAACCACGCTTGATTCGTTGGATCCTTCTTCTCCAAGAGTTTGATGTTGAAATTCGTGATAAAAAGGGGGTGGAGAATGTTGTGGCCGATCATTTGTCTAGGATGAATCGTGGACAAGATGATAAAGATCCCATATAAGATAAGATGAGAGATGACCACCTCTATAGAGTGCTTGATAAAGATACTTGGATGATCGACATCATTCGAGCAATTCGAAAGATGCCCCTCGATCATCTAGATAAAACACTCAAAGGAAGATAATCTCCGAAAGTAAGAAATATTTTTGGGATGCACCATACCTCTTCAAACTTGGCAATGACGGAGTAATGAGAAGATGTGTGCCAAGGGAAGAGAGGGTTGAGATTCTAAGGAAGTGCCACTCGGCGAGTACGGTGGACACTATAGCCATTTTCGAACCGAAGCAAAAGTATGGTCGAGCGGATTCTATTGGCCGGAGATGCATGAAGATACTAAAAGATATGTTGCGCCATGCCCCGAATGCCAAAGAACCGGAAACATCTCTCAAAGAAATTCTATGCCTTTGAAATACAACTTACAAATCGACATATTCGATGTATGGGGCATAGACTTCATGGGGCCTTTTAAAAACTCATTTGGATTCGAGTATATCCTTGTTATGGTTGATTATGTATCCAAGTGGGTAGAGGCTATACCATGTCGTAAAGCTTCCACGGAGGAGTCCATCACTATGATCAAGAACGTGATTTTTCCCCGTTTCGGTACACCGAGAATCTTGATAAGTGATGGAGGAACTCATTTCACCGGAAGAACTTCAAAAGGTGCTTGTCCAAGTTGGGAATTGAGCATAGGGTTTCCACGGCCTATCACCCACAAACCAACGGACAAGCGGAGACGTCAAATAGGCAATTAAAAAGCATACTCAACAAAACCATAGAGAAGGGAGGCAAGGATTGGTCAAAGAAATTAGACGGAGCTTTATGGGCTTATCGAACGGCATTTAAAACACCGATAGGTATGACCCCTTATCAATTCGTCTATGGAAAAGCTTGCCACCTTCCGGTTGAGTTGGAACATAAAGCCTATTGGGCGATAAAAGAGATGAACCTTGATCTCGATGCCGCGGTGGTGAAACGAAGAATTCAAATAAGCGAGCTAGAGGAGTTGAGGTTGAAAGCATATGAAAACGCAAGCATATACAAGGAGAGAATCAAAAGGTGGTATGATAAAAGATTGAAGAAAAAAGAATTTAAATAAGGAGATAAGGTCCTCCTCTACAATTCGAGGTTTAAAACCTTCGGAAAGGGGAAATTGCAAAGCAAGTGGGACGGACCTTATGTTGTGCATTCGGTGTTCTCCAACGGAGCGGTAACCATTATGGATATAAACGGCGATCAATTTGTGGTGAATGGACAGCGGCTTAAGGTTTACTACGAATGCGACGTCGTGCCCCTTCACCATGTTGACGTCTTCACCATGGAGGAAGAGCCCGAACGTCCCGCCTTGGACGAAAAACAAGGCATCAACTTCGTAAATAATTTTTCTTTTAGTTTTCCGGGAGTTTTTCGCGAAGATTTACTAGGCCAACTTTTTCCCATGGGCTAAGGAAGAAAAAATAGGGCGGTGTGCAAAAACTCGGACCGGCCCGCCCCCGAGGGGGTGGGCCGGCGGGCCCCGGCGGACCGGCCCGCGAGGGGCCCGACGCCCGATGACGCCGAATTTCGCCCCGAATTGCTCCTTTTTGACTTCCTTGTTTGGTCGGAAAATTTTAAGGGAAGTGTAAAAAAAGGAAAATAAGGTTCCCAAGGCTTTTCTCTCGGGACTATTTATTTGGCCGAATTGGGAGCTCGAGAATCAAACCTTTCAAGCAATGTGTTGCACCCTTGTAGCGACCATTGTGCCTCCAAGAAGATTAGAGTTGAAGCTAGAAGCCAAGAAACCATCGATGGAGGAGGCGATGCGATGCGAGCTCAAGCTACCCGTCAAGAGGACCGCACGCATCCGTTGCGGAGGACGTGTCCCGACCGGAGCTCTTGCATCTCGCAACCCCGTCGAAGGAGAGAAGGTCCCTACACCCGTCCGAAGGTCGGCACGCCTCCAAGGCATCAAGCGCAAAGATTACAAGGAGGTGTCGCCGCAGCCTAAGGATTATGGGGATAGCGACTACTCCGACGATCGTAGCCCGAGGAAAGGACTCCCGAAGGCCCCAACGGCGACGGCAACGACGGTGGCGAAGGCAACGACAATGGAGGTGGCAACGACGGTGGTGACAACGGTGGAGATTATGGCGACGACGACCCCTTCGGATTGCATCCGGTGTGTTGTCGAGTTTGCCGTCAATCCATCGCGGATCTCTACACGTCGGCCGACGAATGTCTCCAAGCCATGGAAGCGATGAAGCAGCGTATGGAGGACTTGGAGCGCGTAGTTGAAAATGACTACAAGTTCCTTAACCGTAACGTGCGCAAACTTTTCGGCATGGTTGGAAACATGAGAGGCAAGTGGTGCAAAGCTTGCTCGAAGTACCATTAGATCTAGTTTTCCCCTTAGGATTTTTGTAAGATACGACGAGGACGTCGTATGTTTTAAGTGTGGGGGAGAGCTAGCTCGCTAGCTTTAGTTTTTTAGTTGAACTTCAAGTTTAGGTTCGGTTTAATCTTCGTGTGAGAGTCTTAGTGTTTTAATGAGTCTTTAGTTTTTGAGTCTCGTTCTAAAATTTTTGCAAGTGTCTTAAATTAGTGTTGAGTCAAGAAAACCAAATAAAAAGAGTCTTTATATATATCTTTGTGTTTTATGTATTGTTTATCTTTATTTACTTGTTTGTTTAATCTTCGATTCTTGATATATGAACACAAGTATGTGGTTTGAAAAACGTTTACCGTGGTGCTTAGTGGAATCGCTACTACTTAAAGTACCCATACCGCACTTCGATCTTGAGCTTCACATGTTAGTTGTGCTATGTTCGATGCTAAAAATTGGAGGATTTCAGTTCTGAAAATTATCTTAAAACCCTTGTAATAAAGGTTAGCAAAACCTCTTTTTCCAAGTTGAGAGTAAGAAAAAAATTCCTATCCAAAGCCAAGTTTATTTTTTTCGCTCCACCATAAGTGTGATTAGCACGATGAGTTAGGCTAGGACCCTTCCCTCTTGGTGAGTTTTAATTTCAAGCAATGATCATGTCCTTGTGCTTATCTTTTGTTGCTAGCCTCGTCATATATTCGGTACATGACTTTCACAACGAAAGTCATGATTATCGCCGGATTCCATACCCAACCCTATACATCTCTTTTGTACATCGTATTCCTTGAACACAACCTATTTTCAAAGTTTCGTCTCATCTCTAGCATGATTTATTTAAAATTTCAGATTGTATGCATGCGAGGAAAGAGAGAATTGAAAGCTTTGAAAAGTTGTCAAGAGAGAGAAAAATAAAGAGAAAAAGTATGTGTATGGAAAAGAAAGAAAGAGAAAAATCATATGTGAATGAAAGAAGAAAAAGAGAAAAAAGATGAGGTAGCAATGAAGATATGAGAGGGATGGATCAAGTGAAAGAAAAGAAAAATAATAAAGTGTAAGGAAGGGTGTCACGTTGATTGTGAGACGAAACTTTTACTCTATTTCCAACCATGTGCAATCCGACAACGAGGACATCATTGGTGCCTTGAAGTCACAATTTTCTTTTGCCCTTGCACATGTCCACCATTCTAAATCTTCTCATCCTTGATATCCCTACATATGGTTAATTCTCATGATCATTGGCTTTGAAAGGTAGACAACCATTGGAGGAAGTTCTTAGTTTGACAATACTTGTGTTGATTGCGCTAGCCCTACCTATAGCTCCACTTTACATGATATATGAGAGATTAATGGGAGGTGAGAGTTTTATAAAATTTGGTTAGGATAGACACTTTATATGAGTGATTTGAGAGAGCTTGGAGAAAGGATTTTTGTCTAATACTTGTTGCGGGAATTTTTGTTTTGAAAACCATAAAAAACCTCCGATGGAAGCAAAGGAGTAAGCATGGCTGAAATTGAAGACTTCAAGTGAAGAGTTTGAGTTGTGGGGTAAATCTTGGCGTGGTAAAAGTTCTAAATGCCCATGTTTATGTTTGATTATCATTACTTTGTGTTTATATATTAAAGATGAAAGGATTGACTAACTTGTGAAGGAGGATTAATGATACACGATTACACACCTTGGACAAAATTCTTTTACGAGTACTTGCTCGAGGACGAGCAAGAGCTAAGTGTGGGGGAGATGTTGACGGTGTATTTTGGTGCACCTAGCATGTTCATTACACTTTGGTTTGGATTTGATTATGGAACTAACCCGCCACTAGGCACACTAATCATATAACAAGTTCATCTTTGTGCATGCATTTGGAAGTGTTGTGTTTATGTAGGAAAATATGGACATAAAGGACGGATTCGCAACAAGTTCAAAGGAGCATTCATGGAGTCTTGTTCGTGTTCATGAGCTTGCTTTGAAATCACTTCCAATGGTGGCGAGGACCGAAGTGCTACGAGGAACACCCCGGGGATTGAAGCGTAAAAGATCAAACTTCATGCAAAGAGAGCCTCCATCTTGGACGCGAGGATAACAACATCAAAATCATGCAAGTGGAGGGGGCAAAGTACATAAGTGCACGAGGACCCACGGAGCAAAAGGGGCGACCGAACCGGGCCGACTTGGGCTGGGCGGCCGGCCCGGCCGGCCGACCCGGCCCACTTCCGCACCGGTTCGGTCCCGTTTTCCTTGCCCTCGAAGGATCTTCAACCCTAAAACCCCCGAGGCGCCGCCAACACCGGGAGGAGGAGTCATTCGCACCGAAGGCTATCCACAAGCTAGAGAGAGAGGAGGAGGATCTCCCGCGGGAGATCAACCACCTCGAAGGAAGCACCCTCTCGTGGAGAAGAAGGAAGACACCGGCGGAAGGGAAACCATGATCAACGGTGCCATGATCGGCACCTTGATGGGGTAATCTTCTCATTCGTCCATGGGTTGTAATCGATCTTGAGATGTAATCGCACTTTGTTGGATTATCTATCTATCATCTTGTGTTGAATATACTTTAATGCTTAAGGTTTGCAACCATGCCGTAAAGGGAGTATAGGCCTCAATGCTTCCTTGGATCCATTCAATGCGCCATGGCCATCAAAGGTCTAGTCATGAATACCTTCGCGTAGTGACGATACGAGAGGAGGGAAAGGGCGAAACCGTGGACACAACCCCGATAGATTAGATTGGTTTTTCATGTCTTTAAGCGATTGCATGCTCTAGTATCGTAGACCCGTGGGCGAGTGTCTTCTATCTTGATCGTTTATCATTCTCTCTAGTGTAGTTTAGTGTTTTCTAGTATAATAGTAGTTAAGGTTTTAGTAGCTAGTGTGTCGTTGTTGATCGAACGCTTGTAATCCCCTTGCTCCGCGGATTGACAAGAACCTTGGGAATCCCGTGGTGAAAAAGGTGTGAGGTCCGTACGCTTGCGGATCGTAGAGGGATGCGTCTTTTATCCGTCAACGGCGGCTAGTCGAGGTATCCCATCGAGGGAGAGCTTCCGCGCCCTCGGTCCCTGGCGAACAGGACCGAGCCCTACCTAGCAAACCCACGTGAGCTCTTTCATGGACGAGTCTCCGGACCAAGAGCCAACCCTTATCAAATGGGGCATGGGCGTCCACTTGAATCACCCGATAACTGCTCAATGAGGAATCCGCAATTCGCGACCCGCTCGATGGGGGTTGCGGAAACCTCACCCTCTGTCCCGCGGAAGGACGGAGAGGGAGCGTATAGAACAAGTCGAAGAGCTCGCCCCGATCGCCTCGAACGGGCCCAGGCTCGGGGGCTCGGGGCCAAGGTTAACCAAACCGTTGGGAACCGGACCGGTTCGGCCGGTTCCCGGTGGAACCGGTCCGGCCCGGTACACGAACCGGTCCGGTTCCCACTAACAAACTGTGCCTATATTTTTTTAACAACATCAAACCGGCCGGTTTCACCGGTTTACCGACCGGTTTTTTTTGAACCGTGGAAACCGGCCGGCGGCGGTTTGGTTAACCCTGCTCGAGGCACTGCTACACCTCCGGGGGTGCACCGAACGCAAACGATGCCAGATACATGCTTGTGGCACCGCCGAGGCCGGCTGGAATATTGTCGATGCCGGCTGAAACTAACACCCCACACGCCGGCAGATCCTGTGTAGAAAACCTTGCAGGAGCATCCACGCTCCTGCAAGGCTTCGGGGGCTAGACCCGCGGGTCCGCTAGCGTGGCCCCACAGAATAGCACCAGTGGCCAGGGGGAAGAACGTCCCATCAGCAAGCGTCAGCATCTGCGGGATCCTAATGGATACACCCACAGATGCTCGGGGGCTACTGTCGGGGACAGCCATGAGGGTCCCCTAAACAACCAGGGAAAACCCGCTTACGTTCGTAAAAAACAAACGCAAACGAGCCTAAAAACGCGCAAAACAAACCCACGAACCCACGGCCCACCAGACGATCGACCTAGCCACCCTCGGGCGGAACTCCGCTTCGCTCGAGGGGTACAGTGCCACACCGGTACAACTTCGCCTCGCTCGAGGGCAGGTCGCCCCCTCGGGTGAGGTTCCGTCTCAATCGAGAGCCGGACGCCCCCTCAAGCGGGATTCCACCTCGCTCGGGGGCTGGACTCCCCCTCGAGCGAGGTCCCGTCTCGATCGAGAGCCGAGCGCCCCCCTCGAGTAAGTCTCCATCTCGCTCGAGGGCATCACGAGCCCACCACCTCCATACCTGCTCCCCCGGCAGGGTCATTTAATGCACTGACATTTGCAGGCACCCAAGTCAAAGACGAATCCATGCCACTACGCGCCTGGGAATCACGCCTCGGCACTGCTACGCCAACTCCCCTGGCGAGGCCATCCCAACCACTGTGCAACGCTGTGCGGCGGGGTCAACAACAACCCCGTGGCACTATGCCACCCACTCCCGTACGGCCAACGCGCCGCATCCTCGAAAAAGGACGGTGGGGCCCTCGAAGGGAAGACGAACAACTACGCCACGCCCGTGCAAGGACAACGCTGTGACGTCGGGCTAGCGGGACAGGTCACCTCCGTCACCATCGGCCCTGTGCGACCATCCCCGCCATCCCCAATGCCATCTCGGCCACTGCATCACCATCCCGACGCTGTGGAAGCGTGCGGCGACGAGACACCGCTACGCCAGCTACTGTACCCCCGTACGGGCTCACGTCAACGGCACTCTCGAGTCCTTACACGGGCGGTCGCCGAGTCTACACCACCACCCTCGAAGCTGCTCCTGGACGCACACAGGACGCGCCATGACGCGCCGCCAGAAGCAAGATTCGCTAGGATGGTCGTCTACTCCACGACGTTGTACACCATGCCTCTACACGTAGACGAAATAGTGCGGCACGCTTGTAAACTGCCTCCTCCTTGGCTTATAAAAGGAGGGGCAGTCCCCTAGCCGCAGGGACGACGGATAGCACTCACTTGCACACTTTCCGCCTTGACCACGATATTGGCACTTGCCTCAATCAGTACCTCTAGGACCTGGAGGCCCGACCTCCTCTCCCGCCTCGCTTGTAGCCCCCCTCTGCAAGCACCACGGTGCACGCAATATAGTGCCTCGAGCACACTCCTGCTGGACGTACGGCCCCCGGCCAGAACCAGGATAAAACCCAGCGTCACTAGTTGCTTAGCACCGACCATCGAGAGATAGATCTCAGCGCTTCTTACTAGTTAGTGTCGGGACTACTTTCCGCACTGACAGTCGTCCGCCATTAGCGCCGCCGGTGAACTCCTTGCTCTGCTCGTGCCCAAGGCGAACCAGTGACCCATAGCTCTTCCCTAGCACCCACTTGAGCCCCCAAGTGCACGCGATGGCCTAGCATCGCCGGCTTTCCCCCGCAACCTGAGCCGCGGTGGCCGTGCTGCCACTGCCTCACCGCCGGCCATCGCCGGACACCTCTCTGTCCGAGCCACCACTACGATTCAACCACACATGAGTCCAATCGCCCCTTTCCCTTGCTTGTTTGCCTCCTCCGGCCCGACCTCGCCGCCGGCGAGCTTGCCCCGCCGCGGGAAGGCACTGTTGTGAAGGGGGATTGTCCCCGAGGGCCTGCATGTTAAATGCGAGGGCGTGGTTGTGAAAGTTCAAAAGTTCTAAGGGGCTGAGTGCTATTAGATTCTTCCCAATTTTGTGAAATGATCCAGTGACTTGTAAATTCCATATCAATTTGTAGAAAAATCCAAAAATAGCAAACCCAATTTTGTTGTGCTCTGTGTAACTAGAACTACAACTTTCTCAAAGCATGTATATACTTTTGAGCTTTAGTTTTTGCTTGAAAAATTGAAATGTGAAATACCTAGATTTGTGTTTCTGCAAAATCCATACATGATCTTGAGCTGGATTTTGGATATGTTGTAGCTACTAGCATGTGTAGGTCTTGTGCCAAAATTTGCACAAAGTTACTGAAGAAATCTTTTTATATAAGTTATCTTGTGTTATTGACAAATCTGCCTAGATGATTTTCGTAGCTTAAAATATAATTATTTTTGAGCCCTACTTCTGGATATTGTCATGTTATGCTAAAATGCACCTCTGGTAAATTTACTCTGATTTTATCTCTGTTAGAAATATTATTTATTAATTTATGCTTGTTTTTGCTCATAAATGTGCATATCAAGATCCATAATAGATATAGGTGTATTTGTTGGTTTCTTAGGCTTGTTTTAGGCCAGAGCATGTGTAGGAGAAATTTTGGCCTCATTGCTGTTACATTTATTTTTATTTGCATTAATCCTTTAAATTCTAGCTAGAAATGCCTTTATTTGTGTGCATTTATGTTTGCAGTGGTTCAAACTTGTGCTTGCTGTCCAATTAGGTGTTTCCTGGTCAGTAGGACCAGTGGTACTGTTGGGCAAGGTTGAAGTGTGATTGGGTGATTAAAAGGTTGCAAACTAGATTAATCTAGTGAGGGAAAAATAGGAAAAACCAATTCTTTTGTGCATAGGCTATATAAATGAGTTAGGAAAGCATTTTGTGGCATAAAAGTGACTTTCCTTACTGTCTTGCATTTTAAGTAAATATTCTTTTATTTATGCACACAATCGCCATCATGAGAGTGTTAAATAGCATTTTGTGTTTACTTTTTAAATGAGTAAATGTTTAAATACTTTTGTTAAGATGAATATGGCCAACCATAGAAATCTTGTGTCTGTTTGCTACTGTTTGATAATTAAATTAAATTAATTTGTTTATTATATGTACATAACTTCTATTAAAAAGTCTAGCTAATAAAGCATCACAAAATGCTTCTTTATAGGAAGAGTATGCTGAATGTATCTTTATCTAAGTGAATGTGGTCAACCATGCACCCCATGGTTGCCGATTTTGATTTTGTGATGAATTAACACAATCTACCAATTAAGTCTTGCATTTGCATTCTCTGTGTAGAAGTCCACGACGGTAGCTATACGCTTGTGCTGGCTGACGAGGATGAGGGAGCAGGAAGAGACGTGCACTACGTGACTGTAGAGCAAGACCCGGACCAAAGTCCGGAAGGTTGTCTGTCTGCTTGTGCCGACGAAGGCAAGCCCCGGTTTAATCATTAACCCATGTGTTTACTTTCAATCTTCTGAATTTATCATTGTTATCTTATGTGCATTTACGTCAGGAGTTGATTGAAACCCTAGTTGCATGATCCTTAAGTACCAATGATCTTTTACTAGCATGTTAGGTCGCTAGTTGCTATGCTCTAAGGATCCGGTACAAGTCGAGTGATGTTCGTCACTCTCGATATTAGGATCTCCTTTATGGAAGCACCATATGTTTAAATGGATTTCTCATGTGGTAAGATCATGGGATTTGGGCTCCGGTCCAATGGCTTCGTTGGTTAAGTGTTTGAAAGTACTAAGCACTTGTCGGAAATGGGTACGATAAGCCTAGTACCTAAATGAGACGGTGCGGGAACTTTGCGCTACTACTCTTAGGGTTGCGGCCCCGGGCTTGCTCCCCAAGTACTTGCGTGAGGCTGGGTGACCTTGGTGGCGTAGCCCAGTAAACCTCGTACTGAAGACTGTAACATCTGATTCCAGTCCGAGGAATGACGGGAACCGCGTGGTTGGTGAACTCTTAGTGAGAGCACCTCCCGTGTGTTTAGGTCCACCTTGCAAGGTTTCGAATCAATCGATTGTCGGCCTCTCACCGTTATCTGAGACTACTTACCCGACTGGCCATGATATCCCTTTATGATGGAACTTTGTGAAGATTATTGTTGATTAATTGTTTGTACAACCTTGATTGCAATAGTTGCTTATCTAGTAATTATTACTTCTACTAGAACATGAGCTAAAATGTGAAAGTAAGGATTCACTACTTAGTAGTTTTTGGCAAACAAACCCACTAGCCAAAAGCCTTGCATGATTAGAGGTAAAGTTTTTCTTTTAGACGTAGACGGGTAAGACTTGCTGAGTATTAGTATACTCAGCCTTGCTTTATAAATGTTGTTTCCAGGTAATGCATGTGATGTGTGGCTCGAAGAACTTCCACCTAGCTGGGAGCTGGAATGGGTGGATGACGAAGAGTGATTGCATCATGGACAGGCCTCCAATGATGTGATCGTATCGTTTAGTTATCTTCTGCTGTTTTCAATAAACTCTGAACTATTTACTTTCTTGTCAAAGAATTATGTTTGTAATAATGGACTCTACGGGGATTTGATGTTAATTTGTAAGGCACTCTGGACTCTTCTTCGTGGGGGTTTAATGCATACGTTCGATCCTCTCTGTGTTGTCAAGTGATTTACCGGGTGTAAACCCGGCAACACTCAACGGGATGATTCTTTATTATCGCTTAATGACCAAATGAAGTGGTTTAGGCGATAGTACGGAATTATCTCGGATGGGGTTGTCACAACAATCAATTGCCTGTCCTATACTAAATTTCCTGTAAAGAAAATAAATGTTGGGCATAAGAAAATCGTTGTTTTAATATTCTTCATAATAACATCATGAAATCGAAAATTTCAAGGTGTTACACAGCGGCGGTCAGCAGCGGCGGGGAGGCTTGGATGGTGCCGCCGTGGATGTGGATGAGCAGGAGGGTGGTAATTTGTGGGGCCCATGCGTCATTGAATAGGAGAGAGGAGAGGAGAGAGAAATGTTGGATTTGGAGAGGGAGATTTTGCTAATCTGCTGGTTTCAGGACTCGAGAAAAATAAATAACTAAATGACTAGCTAAATAGTGATTTAGCTAGTATAATTTGGAAGAGCTATTCGAGTTGCTCTTATGTTTGAAAACATGGTCACAAACACGTGAGAGATATTTTCTTTCTAATTATCATGAATGAAATTTGTTTTGACCGTAAAAACGCATGGGCACATCCCTAATACTAACATAAGACGGAAATAATCTCAGAACTCCAGTTCTCATCATCAGGGTCTTCCTGCGGCGCCGGCAGCATCTAGACGGGCTGGAGTTCTAGCCTGGCGAGCCTGCAGCTTCTCCACTCGCTCACTCCTCTCCTGCTCCTCACCCTCCTCGCTGCCGTGTCCGTCTCCCAGGCGGCCCGCCCCGCCGGCGCCGACAGTGACAGCCTCGGCAAGGCGTGCAACTCGGCGGGGATGTATGCACTGACGTGCGCCAAGGTGCTCGGCACCATCCCGGAGGCCTCGACGGCGAGCCCACACCGCCTGGCCTTGCTGGCCTTCCAGTACCTGGTGAAGGAGGGCGCGACGCTGTCGACGGAGTGCGAGAGCGCCATAAGGCACCGAACCAGCCGATGAACGTCCCCTGCCTCCAGTCCGCGGACGAGAACCTCAAGGGCTACCTCGAGTTCGTGGCCAAGCTGGCGCCGGAGCAGAGCGACGCCAAGTTCGCCGAGGCAAGGGACAAGTTATCTGATCAGTTTGTCAGATTCCCCTTCGGCACGAGTTGCTCTGTCGACTCGACGAGCCTGTCATCGAGAAGGTTCTGGAGTACGAGCAAATGTTGGAGGTGACAGCGTACCTTATGCGAAATGCTGCACCAGCACCGCCCGGGGAATTCCACGGCTGATGAGGGCGCCTAATTTCAAATAATATTTTCGAATGACTAAATTAAGCACCATGGTTAGAGCAACTCCAAGAGCTTCTCTAAAAACAACTAGCTAAAACCATGATTTGGCTAGTATGTAAAATGAAATAGCTAGCAAAAAAGTTGATGAAATTCAACAGACTAGCTAAAATCAACTCTCCATATACTCCACCGCTATTGGGTCCCACCTGCCATACTCATGTACGAGGGGATAGCTCGCGGGATTGGCTAGCCAAAGATGGCTAGTGAAGCCCCCGGTTTAGCTAGCGGAGGATAGCGAGAGCAAGTTTAGCTAGTTTGTTGGATTGAGTTTTTAGACAAATTTTCCATTTTTTAGCTAGTTAAGCCAAGATAGCTAGTCTCTTGGAGTTGCTCTTAGACTCGGCTGTGTGTGTGTCTCGCTCCAGTGCTGGACGTTATTTTGTTTCTTTCTATTTTTATTAAAATTACCATAACAAGGTGTTGGAGGTTGTTGCTTTATAGATCTTCACCAAAAATGATTGGAAGTCTTATATGACTATTTTCTTTACTTTGTAAACCACTCCATCTGTTCTGCAAAGACTATTCATTTAGCTTTCAACTTTTGTCCCATAAAGACGGTTCATCTAGCTCCTACACTGCCAAAATCCCCATCTTTGTCGTGTGCCTAAGGCACACTACGAAGGCCTTATCACCCACAACGAAGGCTTCGTCAACGACCGCACACAGCGAAGCACTGCGAAGAGGAGTTTGTTGTGTGCCCTTTACCATGTACACTCTCAAGAGGGAGATGAGGGGGGTGTCAAGGCTGTGGCGACATGGGTAGAGATGAGGGAGGGAGGTCACGACCGCCAACGCCAGGGGTGAGGAGAGTGTTGGCCGGGGAGGGGGGGAGGAGGGAGGTGGCGGAGACGGAGACAGGGGACTGGATTAGGGTTTGGCGGAGGAGAGAGGGAGATCGACAGATCCCGATGGCTGGGGTGTCAGTGGGACGGGTGCTGGTGGGCCGAGGTTTAGTTTGTCGTGTCTGCTGATATGGACACACGACAAACTATTTTTTTTATAATTATACTATATATATTAAAATTATCAAACAAACTCAAAAATTATAAAAAATCAACACAAAACAATTTATATTATCTTTTTTATAGAAAATTTTTTGAAGTCGAACTCAAATTTGAATTTTACTTCACATAAAAACATAACCTCGTACTTTAAAACTCTATAAAACTCCCTTGGAAATGTTTCAATTAGTAAGCATTCACTTTTTGGGTGCCCTCGACACGACGAACTCACTTTTTGGGGCAAGATATAATAGCCAAATTTGATGAGGTCACGTGGCTTTTTGTGAAATATTGTAGCATACTTGCCTGATTAATGGTCCAATTGTGGCTTACTTACCACAATAGTGCCCTAAATTTCAAACTAGTCATTCAAATGGAGTCACAAAATGATCTCTCATCAATCTGCATTTCAATGTAGAGGGAAGCTTTTTTGTATCCTGAAAGCATAATTGATTGGATAGCATAATCTGAAGAACAAACTAATGATCATGTACAGCTACATACGAATGTCCTCATTTCCTAAATCTAGAATCCATGGATAGAAGCTACTTCACAAGGGCATGTAAATCGTGCCCAAGAGAGCTTGCTCAACGTCAGAAAGAACCTACAATTGTGAACCACACAAATACCCAAATAGTCATCAACCACAATCCACAGCTTGCTGGAGAAGAGCTGTCTGAATAAGATGATCTTGCAAGTACTCTGCGGTCATCAATACCAACAAGAAAGCGACACTCACCAATGGAAGGGTCGAGGTAAGTTATCATTCCAAGTCCATCAAAATCGCAGCTCTTAGCATCTTGTTTCTGCAGTTGGTAGTAGCTGTTGAAGGCATAAGAGATATTTCCCTTGTCCCCAATTGCGTTGCACAAGCCTCCATAGTAGAGAGTGGTGCAATCAGCCATAGTGCAAGCCAGCTTCAAGTGATTTCCTACATTGTTTAGATTTTGGCCAGGGTTGGCAACACACCACCGTGGTGGAAGGTATGGTACATTTCTAGCATTCTTCAGAATCGGGCTACCTAGTCCAAGATTCAGTGGGTATTTGGCCTGCCCATCAAATGAGAAAAGTCCCCAGTGTCTCTCAAAATTACCAGGCAGTATGCTCTTTTGCCCTTCATCAAATAGACTGAAAAGATATACATCAGTTGGAGGCACTCCTGGGCGTAGTGGAGTTCCTTTGTTGGTCAAAACACGGCTGATCAGACCTTGGTTGAATGCCCTAGCCGTAGCGAGGTTTGCGCTTGGTGCTCCTTCAGTTGGCCAACCTACCTCACCAATTGCAATAGGTAGTTGCCCATAGCCAATCTTGCTCAAAGCAGAAATCAGTGTGTCGAAATTGCCGTCAAAAGCATTATAGTACACGTTGGGTCCATCCACAACCGGGTGACTAGATCCATCGAAAAAGGCATAATCTTGAGGGAAGTCTGAGTTCTGGTAAAGACTGAGGAAGGGGTAGATATTGACCATGAATGGGGCTCCAGTTGTACTGAGGAAAGAAGCAAGCTGAGTCATAATCTGAGTCAGATCAGACCTGAATACACCTTGTGATGGAACAGATGCACTTTGATAAGCATCAGCATTGCATGGGACAACAAGCTTAATGTAGCTTGCAAGATTAGCTTTCACCAGCGATTGCTGAATATTGGTCACTGCTGGAAGAACAAATGATTGGAATTGTCCCTGATAACTTGTCAGGAAAGGCTCATTTCCAACAGCAATGTATCTGTTAAATTAGGAGAAATTACTGCCGTGAAAAATCAATAATCTAATAAATATCATTACCTATAACTAAATAATCATGCAACTTAACTGAAAACAACAAATCAAAATATTTGTGCTCATCTCATTGCAAAATATTCTGATACAACACATTATCTTGCCTACAACTATTTTAACACATACTCAAAAAGACACCCAAGCCTGTTTGAGAAGGGGAAAAAAGAGCATGACAATCTACATTGTGTCCGAATTTTTATTCATGCTGCACTAGACCCTGATAATGGCACTTGACTATAGAGGTAGCCAAATAAAGAACCTTCATTAATCTGAGAAATAAAAAAATACCAACACCCAAATTAGTACAACCTGTTGGCTTCAGGACTCAGGATACAAAACAATCTGGCCAAAGAATGGACACAAATATTTATCTAAAGCTCATTACCCAGTATAATTTGGTGTCCAACTATAATAAACTCGAAATTGCAAGTGTCCCTAAACTTGAGTGACAAACATGAGTATGTATGCCAGCAGAGAACAACAAAAATATAGAGAATACAGCATTGGAGGGGTCCAATTTAAGCCTGAATCAGCAACCATCAGAACGATGTTCTACTGGAACAATAAATTGGTTCCCCAGGCATGAGCTTACAATCAAATAAGCTGGTAGAGGGACAGAATGGGAGCTCTTATAAGCTACCAAGATCAGCATGGCATAAGCAAACAGAAGACGTCGCGGACTAAAGTCCGTTCCTAGTGCATTAACTTTGCAATGCTACTTACACAGTTGCACCAACAAAAGTTTCCCAGCACATAAAGCGAGTTCAGTGTGTGTACGGGTGTATTGTCATGCCAGATTGCTGTCATAGGCTCATAGCTATGGTCCGCACAGAAAGTTATGTCTTGCTCCTTTTTCAGCCCACTTTTTCTTCTTTTGACATGGAAAAGAATGTCTGCTACTGTATCCAATACATGCTTTATTTATCCATTTTCCCTTTTGACTGCTCATACCTTTTTGTGTGGGTAGCACGTTCATGCACAACTGTTGGACTCAAAATCTGAGCTATTTTACAGCGCACAATACTAAGCTATACTAGTGTTGAAAAGGAACAATATAAAAAATTCATACGGTCAAGATTCATTGTATACTAGGTCAACATTAATGGCATACAACTGAAAACTCCACCTTACGTTATGGGTAGTATACATAAGTAGTTTTTGTAGTATAAGAGTATCATGGTAAAAGAACACAAATGACATTATTAAATGTTTTTTTAACACTAGCATAAAGTCTACAAGATCATTCCAATTGGAATCTCACTTTTTACAATGTAATAATTACTGAATGAAGTACCATAACAATGGACACTTGGATCTTGTCTATACTACATACTACTAAGTGGAAGTATTGTGCACCATAGAAAAGCTCAAATCTAGTTACGTGCCAGACTGCCAGTACTGTATAATAGGAGATGAACTAAAACGGAAAAGTCAGCACTAAGCACCATACTGAGCTACGCACCAGAAATGTACCAAGCAGCGAATGAGAAAAATGCATCTAATGGCCAATTTGCCAAATACGCTGATCTGAAGCGCAAAAAAAGAGCTAAAGTGGATATCTCGAAGAGATAATGAACCTAAGCATATATGGAATTCACAGATTCTGATATCTAAAATGTTGCACCTGTAAAGGAAAAGATGATGAAGGAAAGAGGCTGATGTATTCCAGTAGAAAAGTTCACCATGATTTACAAATAACAACCATCGTACTTTACAGCTTAGGGGGTGTTTGGTTTGATGAGACTTATAATAAGCCTCATTCCATCCAAACACCTAACCCTCTCCATAAGCATGAGTTCATAAATGGTCTTTTCCATAATTTACCAATATATTGATATAAATACGATTACCTTACCTATTACACAATTCAAATTCTCAACCGCGCTGGTCGATTAATTGAACTGAAAAAACACTGACAGACTGACATAGAAGAGGAGTATACAATACAAAAACGCAATCAGAAGGACCACTCGGTCAACAGAACTGAAAAAAGAACAACACGTATTATGTGGTCCAAATCCATCATAAATTGGCCACAGAGCACCACATGGGCAACAGCCAACATGGACAAATCGTTTGTCAGTCTCACAGACATAAACTCAAGCAGCTAACGTGCAAACATGCGCTGGGAAAAAAAATGTGCAAAACATGCCGATATGCCAAAGCCGGAAAGAATTCTATGAACACTCAAGAACCCAAAAGACCAAGCAAGAAACAGGTACTACTAGCAAACCTGCAAGCACCCACAGCTGTTTTGCAGCAGCCGAGCGGAAGACAAGTACTAAGAAAAGCGGCAGGCAACGAGGGACTCACCGTATGTCGACGCCGCCCCTGGCGGCGATGTAGCGAGAGACGTTCTGCGCGACCCAGGTGTCGGCGGCGGCGGGCGAGGCCGCGATTCCCGCGAGCGCCTCGTTCCGGATACCCACCATGACCTGCACCCCGCTGCCGGCGAGAGCGCGCAGGACGGCCGGGTCGGCGTCGAAGAGCTTGACCTTGGCGATCCCGTTGGCGCGCAGGAGGTCCACGACGACGAGCGGCGGAATGCGGTGGGCCGACACGGTGCCCCAGTTCACCCCCACCGCGGCCTCCGCCGCCCGGGGCAGTAGGGTCAGCAAGAGCGCCACCGCGACGAGCATCGTGACGGCGGCGGCGATTAATTGGCTGACTGTGAATAAAGGAGGCAGCTTTAGGCGGCGGCGGCGGCGTTGTGGGACTCCATGGAAGAAAGGATAGAAAGGCGGCCGCCGGCGTGGGATCTTTAGGCAGCGGGTGGGAGGAGCACTAGCCGACTGGCGACTGGCGATGCTGCGGGTGGAGCTGGACTGAGAGAGTGGGAGGAGTAACCTGGTGGACGAGGGAAAGCGGCATGGAGTTGCTGCGTGATGATTGGTTGGTGGGAGGGAGTGGGACACATGCCGAGGCGCCGCTGTGGAGTGTGGACTGGAGTCGAAAAGCTGGCTGGGTTTCCCTCTGCTCTGCCCACGGAAGGGATGCGATTGACCGATGCTGCTGACTGTGGTGGCTCTGTTTCGGCGCTGATTTTTTTTTTGCGCAGGCTGAAGGTTTGTTTGGAAACGAACAAATAGAAAACACATGAACCAAAGGAAATTCAAAATTAGCATAAATCGTTTATGGTAAAATACTAAAATAGAGGAACAAAAAATAAAAAACAAAATGAAGAAAACTGTTTGGAACCTAGGATTTGAAATGCAAAAATCATATTATGAAAACAATGAAAAAACAAAGTAATGGACCTATATTTTCTCTCCATTACAAGTTGCTAAATAAAACAACAAAATCTACATTTACAAACACTATGAATTAAAAAAAATGGATTTTATTACTGGAAACAATGAGGTTCGCAAAATCGCCATCATAAATATGGTTCAACGATTCTCAAAAAAAATATGGTTTCACAAAATCACCACTCGAAAAGTTCAGTCGTCGACATATTTTGTTCCTATTTTTTCCCATTTCATTAATTTTTAGTTCATTTTTCATTTTCAGGCTGATGACAAGACCAAAGTGCCATTGATCTCTTTGCCTTGTGAGGGCACTTCCAACTCAGACTCTACCCATAGAGTCACGAAGACTCTATCACACGAAACTATAGTCCCCAATGCACACTTTATAATAGTAGTTTTTGTACTTAAGTGATTTATTACTTTACACAAATAAAGGTGATCAACTGTGGCATACCACTTTGTGATCCACACTACACTGTGGCAAATCAGAGTTTGGACGGCTTGCTGGAGATTCACGGGCGGAGGCGAGCTCTTTGTGGGCGGCGTCACCTGGCGACCGAGAGCTTGGCACAGCTTGCCAAAAATCCGTGGGTGGACACGATGGGAAAGTCGCACCGCCTCGTAAGCATGACGCCGCGGGCTTGACCTGCTCCGCCTCACGTGCAGGCCGCTGCGGTAACGCGCACAAAATTGAGGCTTGCAATAGCCAAATCGAACCACCATCACCAAATCCAACCTCCTCGCCGCAGCAGAATCTTACCTGGACGTCGCCGAATTGCGCCTTGATGTCGCTAAATTGGAGCTCACCGTGGCCTTTTTGCTTCGGTTTGCCTTGATAAGGAAGTGCACGGGGAGGGCGCCGGCTGTGGAGCTCGCGCAGGTGGTGGTCGGTGTCCAGACGCGGTCCCGTTCCGCAGCCTTCGCGAGCACGATAGCGACGGTCGCAGCATCGGAGCTAAGAGGCCGAGGAAGCACGCGGCAGAGCAAGTCGAGGTGGAGGTGGGACGGTGGTGGGCCTAGGTTCATGGCCGCCATGGTGTCCGGTGTTGGTGGAGGAGAAGGTGAGCACTTGACGGCAGGGACCAGCTCCCATGGAGATGAATCGAAGGGAAGGGGATTGTAGGAGGCTGGAGGGATAGCGTGACGGTGGCGTCTACCTGATGCCGGAAGAGGCCGCTCGGTGGCACACAAGGGGAAGAGGAGCGGCGGCAGTGTACGGAATCCATGGCTTTGACCCTGCCTTCTCCCAACGTGAGTCCGTGTGGAGTCATGCGGCCTCGAAGAACTCATCGACGCGAAGTCCAGATAAGAAACGAAGTCCTCACCTTTTTTCTCTTCGCTCTTCAATAACTCAGTGCCACATCAACAAAAGACTATAAATAGAGGCTAATAAATGAACTTAGACTCTATGGTAGAGTTTGGGTCGAGAGTGCCATAATGTGACTGAATCAAATCTGATAGAATCACCACCGGCTGGCTGTCTATCCACTAACCACCGTCCGCCCATCCGCTGCCTCGCTGGCTATCCAAACATGGTAAGGTTGAGGAAGGATTTGGTGCCCCAAGGATCGACTTTTTTAGCTCTTTTCACTAAAGATGTTCACAAATAGGTTTTTGATGGAAAGAATCTCAGAAATGGACTCTGAGCTTGGTGTCAAAGGCTCTGCTTACACGCTTCAAGATCTCCAGCCTGAAAACAATATCAGTTACTCTATGTTAAAATTATTTTGTGAAGAAATTTGTAAGTTTTCATGGCCAACAACATGTATGAAATGTTTAATAACCATCATAATACACTTGGGAACAAAGTACTTCAATGTATACATGAACAATCTTCGGGGATAGAATTTCAAAGTTGCATACCTATTAATGTTTGGAAAAAGTCTAATATGCAACCTGCAACTATAACAAAAGTCTAAATTTTAATCTGCAACTATGAAACTAGACATGAAGGCCCACCGAAGTATCAAAATCGGACAATCTTGGCCCTTTGAGTGGTTTTGCATTTTCTAAAAATTCCAATTCTTTTTTATTTGGTCAAAACCTATAACTAATTAATTTCAAATTAAAAATATGAAGTTGATACCAAAAGTCTTCTAAAAAGAGTAAAATGCACCCCGGGCCCTTTAACTTTTCACCTTGTGTCAAATAGGTCCGTCAACTTTGAAAACACATTTTTGAGTCCCCAAACTTGCTAATCGTGCCAAATTGTTCTGAATCTTGTCTAATAGTGCTGATTTATTATAATCCCTCTTGTCATCTGTGTCATCCTCCCTAGCCCCTCCCCCCCTCCCCCACATCCTCCTAGTTCCATCCCTCTACGTAATTGGAGCTCGTCGCCTCTCTGAAGCTCAAGCAATAACTACATCCTCAACATACTTGAACTCGTGGGGCCTGCACTCCCCTTCTTCCTCTTCCCCCCTTCCCAATCCCGATCTAGAAGGGGTGGCAGAGCTCAGTCGGTGCCAGTGAAGCTTCGAGTTGGGCCCATGAAGAGGAGGCAATTGGTACGATGAGAGGTAGGCAAGAAGCTCGGTGACCTAAGACTCGTCGGAGATGACGGCCTCGAGCTCAAGTAGTGCATTCCTGGCAGTGGAGAAGATCATGTCCTTGGTGGTGGAGTAGACCATCGGCATCCTCGTAGTGTAGCGCGGCCACCGTCGCGATGTATCTGTCATTAAGGAGAATGCCATCCCCACCGCGTCTAAGGTAGCCACATCCATTAAGGTTGAGGCTGTGCCCTGCACTGGTAGCCAAGTGGAAGGAGGAGCTCATCTGGGGCGTGACGCTAGTGGGCGACGACGAGTGCACAAACATTTCTCGCCCAGTGGCCACTGCACCATGGATCAGGAAAGGGCGCCACAAAGTAGTGGCAGCCAGCATGGGGAGAAAAAGGGAAGGACATGGAAGATGGCAGTGATGACGAGGGAGATATAACAAATGCGCATGATTAGCCAAGATTTGGACCTATTTGGCACGATTAGCAAGTTTGGGGATCCAAAAATGTGTTTTCAAAGTTGATGGACCTATTTGGCATAGAGCAACCAGTTTAAGGACCCGAGGTGCATTTTACTCTTCTAAAAATGTAGGATATTCATTGGTACCCTATTTAGCCTTATTTACATAATATTTGTTGCTATTCCTAGTATTTTATTGCTTGTAATAAAACACAAGGAACACATACAACTAAATTTAAAATAATGCTAAATAGAACACAAATAGATAGGTTATAATTTAGAAAAATTTGGCACTGATTCGATACTTTTCTGATTTGAAATGAATTAGTTATGAATTTTGGCATTAAATCTAAACTTTAAAAAATTATAATGCAAAACTGCTCTTCAAAACCACCCAAAGGGTCAAATTTGCACAGTTTTGTAGTTGCAAGTTTAGAATCAGACTTCTGCTATTGTTGGAGGTTGAAAATTAGACTTTTCCCTAATGTTTTAAGGGTTCTAAATACTTTGAATATCGATAGCAATACTTCAAGTTTAACCTCATTTTAAATGTGTAAATTTACTTTTTCTTGATCAACAAATGTTGTGAAATGTTAACCAAGGTTAATTGATTCCATTTGCATGTTGTGACCACATATTACCTTGGTTATTGGCCGCATAACACCGCATCCTAAGGCGGGCTTTAGTTGGGCTGTCCAGCGGGCTTGCGGCATAGCCCGCTTGCAAATATACTCTAGACTCAAGATCAGGGTCTATTTTTGAATTCTTATTAAAATATTTCAAATCAGGTTATTAAAATATTTCAAATCAGGGTAACAGATTACATTTTCAGTCAGGCTCTCACGCAAGACGTGTAAGCTCCACGTCGAAACCTTTGGAGTCGAGCTCATGATCTATTTTTCAAATTCTTTCCTTTGGAAATCTATTTGTGAATATCTTTCACGAAAAGGCCAAATAACAAAAACGTTTGCCGCGGGGGAGGACGCCGTCTCATATCTGGACGGTCTTGCTGACGCTCTGCAGACCTGCTGTGCGAGCCTCTAGTTCATTCGAGCCGGACGGCCTGTTCGTTTGGCTGGTGATTGGTTGCTGATGCTGATTTGTTCTGAGAGAAAAGTACTGCTGGCTAGTTGGTAGTGACTGATTTGTTCCGAGAGAAAAGTACTGCCGGCTGATAGGTAGTGACTGATTTGTTCCGAGAGAAAAGTACTACCGGCTGGTAGATGATATCAAGAAATCCGGTCACAAACTGGTATGTCACATCTCGACGCGGAAGGGTGCCACTACGCACCATAAAATTCATTCTAAACGGTCCGAGGAATACAATTCGTTACTCGTACCAGCGATTCGGTCGTCCTACTGTATCAATCATCTGGATGCTATTCTTTATTTCGAAAAAAAGAAAAGGAGTCCAAAGAAGGCTACCTTTGTATTGTGAATTCGTAACGATCAAAGTTTTGGAGCACATAGTGGACGCCGCGTACCTTGGTGCCGTGACGGTAATTTTGTCTACCCTTTGAATGCTCTCCTTGCGTTTGAATACAAACACACTTTATTTATTTATTTATTTATTTATTTATTTATTTATTTATTTATTTATTTATTTATTTATTTTGCAAAATACGCTTTCTACTAGTTAAGGTGAAATGTGAGCACCACTTTTATTAATTTTCCTCTTTACTAAAATTTTGTTAAACAATAGAATCAGTAATCTCCATATTACTAAAATGAATGTACATAACTCGAACAATTTTGCAGACTACACTGACTTATGATCTGCTATTTCCGGTGAGATTCATGATGTCCTTGTCACAGTTGCCTCGTCAAAGCAATGTAAATTAAGTATTTCCTGGAGAGGACTGCAGAAAACCCTCGACGCGGAGCAGCATGGAGACGAAGAGTACTTAGGACCAAAGCGTGTGGAGGAAGAAGAGTTAGGGTCCCTTTGGCACGACTTCGCGGTCAGCTTCGCGAGCAGCTTCGGGCGAAGCCGTGCCAAACGGGGGAGAAAAACAGCTTCGCCTCCAAAGTGATTCGGCACCTCCTTGAAAATGCGTTCTCTAGAGCAGTTCGGTCGGGGAGAAGCTGGGAAAACGCAACTTCACCCGCTGCGCCTCCCCTTTGCCCAGCCCTGCCCCAATGGGGCCCATCGGGGCACGGCGGTTGCGCGGCGCGGGAAGAAGAGGCCCAACGTCCTGCTGCCGTGGTGAGCCGTCGTCCCCATGCGCCGCCAGAGAGGGAGGTGATCGTGGCCGCCGCCGGGGGATTGAGGAGGAGGGGTACCTGGAGGAGGAGAGGCCAGCGGCGGCCGTCCCTATGACTTCGCCGCGTCGCACCTCTCGGATCCGATGGTGTTCGTCGCCCGGATCCGCCGACGCCGCCTCGTCACCGCCGGCCGACGGGGGCCGCCGCCACCCCCCAGTACCGTCGTCGCTCCTTTCCCCGCCGTTGCTCCTTTACCCGCCGCCGCTCCTCACTAGCCAGCGAGCGGAGGAGCGAGCGGAGGGGGAAGGGGAGAGGTAGCCGGGGGAGGGGCGCCGTGGGGAGGAGATGGCCGCCGGGTGCGGTGGTCTGGCGAGGGAGGCGGAGGAGGCGGTGGATCGGCAAGGAGGCAGGTCGTGCCGCCATGCGTGCGGGGATGGTGGGGATGCCAGATGGGGGCAGGTGCTGGTGGGTGGAAGAGGGGAAAAGGTAAAAAATAATAGGAAAGGAAAAAAGGAAAAGAAAAAAGGAAATAAAAAAGAAATGAGGGAAGGGTATTATAGGTATTTCACCCTCTTATCCATGTGACACAGCTAGGAGAAGCTATTTTGCCAAACGTTTCTCTGAAATTGATTCGAACCTTCACCAAAGAAATCCTCTTCACCAAAGACAAACCACAAATTGAAGTTGCCTACCACCACGCCTACGGCCCGTGCCAAACGCACCCTTAGGAGTTAGAGCAACTCCAAGAGTTCCCCAAAAATTTCCCCCCAAAACAAGGTTTTAGGAGCTATGCTAAAAACAAATTCCTCCCCAAAACATGTCAAGCCACAGCAGAACACTAAAAATGACTTCCCAATATTTGCCACATCATCTTGGACCCACATCCAAAATAAAACCTCTCTCTACCTCCAGAACAAAGCTCCATCGCTGCTTCAAGCAGAGCTCGTCGAGGCCTAATACGCCATTGAAAATCTACTTCAAAATCATAGTAAACTCTGCAGCAGTACGTGCGGTTCACCAAGCAACACTCGTTTTAACATCTTCAGTGAAAAGAAGTCGCAGAGGAACAGATGATGCTACGCCTGCAGTTGCGACCTGCTCGCCTCCCGCTGAAGTTGTCGTTCACCATCTCCTTCGTCGTCTCCTTCTTAGTGTCGTGCTGCGCCGACCCACCCCGCCATCGACCCACGCGTCTTGCTCCCCGCCTCCCTGTTTGCAGGCTGTCGCCATGCACCTCCTCTCCATCCTCGCAGGCCCGCGCGCCGCTACGCGGGTGCTGCCCGCGCGGAGGCCTCGCGGATCTGTGCCTCCCTCCGGTTTATCTTCCCAGTGAAACCACTAAACCAGCAGCCTCAAAGATGTCTTATTGGAGACGGAGGCTTCCAGAAGTTCTGCTGGAAGGTCATGATGAGGGTGTGGCGGAGACGAATGAGATGGTGATGTGGCCGCCAGCGCCGGTCATGGAGGTGGTGAGGCTTGCCGTCGACTCCGGCGGCGTTCGTTCTGCAAACCGGCGAGCCCGGCGGGGACAAACTATATGGGGGCTAGCGTGGAGTAGAGGCTTCAGCGGTTGGAGTCATTGCAGGCCGGTGTGGAGCGAGCAAGAGAGGATTCAGCAACCGGCGTGGGAGTGGCGCCACCGCGCGGCGTGGCAAAAAAATGAGTGTGGTGGCAAGCACGGGAAGCCCGGGAATAGCTCAGGGGATTGTGGAAGACCGTGCGTTCTCAATTTGATATTCCGCTACTTTGTGCAAAGTAGTACGACTAGACCTATAGTGGGCTCTGCGTCAAGAGTGGGACTCTAAAACTAAAAACTCGCATTCACACCTTAATTTTTTAGAGAAATTAGTTGAAATTTGTGCATATGACTCAATTTGATAACTCGTTATTATTTTGTACAAAGTTGTGCGCCTGAACTTATACGTGGGCATCACGCCAAAAGTCGAACCTTAAAAACCTACTTCCAACCCGCCCAAGTCACATTTGTCTTGTACCCAACCCGCCCCAACCCATTAAATATTAAAATCTATTTCCACCTAAACAAACACACCCCACGCAACAACCTGCCTCGGAAAACTTATTTCAGCCCACCCCATTAGCAGGCCTAGTTGAAGAAGGGAACTTAGGAAGCGCAAGAGATTCAAAGCCAAGCTAAAGGTTTTTACCAGACATGCCTGCAGGCTGCAAGGTGACTGCGTGTACCATACTGGTGCCAAGATCGGCGCCGTCATCTCTGATCCTGTATTTTGCATATTTCTTGGGTTTTCGTACGGCGTGATTTCAATTCTGGACATGGTGCTCTCGGACAAGTAGCGACCTTTGATTTGCTTTCGTGGGTTCCTTCGTTCTTGTAATGTGGTATTTGTGTGAGGAGAATTTCTTGTCCGGTTAAATAAACCCCCTGTATTTATATGTACTAATGTACTATGCATTGTTTATATTAAGGAGTGAAATCACTGAATATTATATGCACTCTTTATTTGTTTTAACACGGTATAGAAGCAGGCACTCACATACACACATGAACAATACACAACTATTGTAACTAATTATATTTCATTCACAGATTCCCTTTGTTAAGAACCTTTTAGGTCTCAACAAACATATAGCAAGGCGCAGTTAATTTGGAACCTTCTATCGTGCTATGGCCATTAAAATAACGGGCATTTTTCTTAGAGAGCTCTAAGAATGCAAATAATTATTATTCCAGTGGAGAGCACGTAACTACTAGTGACCCTTGCTACTACTTATCATATTATATGCATGCAAAGTTGACAGAACCATGCCTTGATCAGTTAATTCCTTTTAAGAGGATAGGATCATGCCCGTGCGTTGCTACGGACAAAACAAATTTGGTCGAGAAGCATTAAACATCATCATGTGAAATTTTTATTACTTCTATAATCATAAGAACACAAGACATTTGATTTTCCTGCACATATCTATTTTGTTTCTGCAAGGTTTCACCTAATTCCAACACTACATTCTAATTATGTCATAAATTTTTGCAATGAGTAATATGCCAAATGCCTCAATGTGAAACGAAAAACAACTTCGCAATGAGTAATAACATCACCGTTTTGCACATGCATCTTCTTTATCTCATCTTGCAATAATAATAATATGATCTATTCCCCCAAAAATAATATATGACAGTTAATAACATGTACTACTTCCGTCCATAAATATGACGTTTAGGAGATGAACTAATTTTCTTGTACTAAATGTGAACAGAGGGAGTTCTATCTCTTCCTCTTAGACTCGATAGGTGGTTGCACCTGTGTTTTCACAAGAGTCAAAATTTAATATACACACCTTTCAAAGATCATACAAAAACAACAATACTGCACAACTTTCAATATATACAGACATTGTACTGCTTGAATTACATGATATATAAAAAATTATTGCACTTCCTTTGCTGCATATCAGCAACCTGAAACTAAAAGATCTATGGTCAAATTTTCATAGTTGCACAGCCACACCAGAGGGTAAAATGAACATAGGTTGTGCCCCTCCATCATATAGGAATGACTAAATGAACAAAATACCGGAAAGTGGATTCTGTCACTAAATTTCATGAATAGGAAGCTGCATAAAAGAGAAGTTAAAGGATATGAGCACGAGGCTACCACCGATCAAGTACATGGATAATCCGTATATGAGCACAAAGTTGTTTTTAATCCGTATCATCAAACAAATGAATTGACTGTTCATCAAACAAACATTGATAGTATTCGATGCGAAGAGTATTTAAACTTTGGCCACCCTATCGGTGAGTACTCGGATTGTTTCACTAAGTTTCCACGTCAAGAAAACTTGTGGATCTGAGATCAATATTCAATATTAAGAAAACTTAATAAGATGAGATCAATAGATGAATAAAACCCGTGCGCCGTAGTTCATCCCATCACGAATTCAGTTTAACGATAAATATGCACGATAATAGAACATGGATGTAGGAGCCATGTTTTCAAGCAATAGCAGTACAAGTGAAAGACATTAATAAGTGGTAACTACCATTTAAAAATCAAGCATCTTCGAGTTTGAACAGAAAGTCAAAGAGTTTAAAAATTGCCAATATTAACACCTATTATTAAATTAACACCTTCACTCTTCATCATAGTCAAGTGGATTATGAGAAGTAGATGTAAATTAACATACTCGTCGTACATGAATGATAAAATAAATAGAGCTTAACTCCCATTAGATGCTTTCCTGTATCCATTCAGAGAAATTTTTTTAATCTACTCTAAGGTACATTATGGATAATATTAAAATTGGAGAAGTGTTTGTAGAACAACATGATGCTTTCCTAAATTGAAAATGTAGGTTTTAATTGAATGCATACAACAAATCATATCACTTTGTTTTGCCACAAATATATAGGTGTTTCTTTTAAGCATTCGTAGGTGTGACTGGATCCATTCCTCTCATATTTTTTAAGAGCTTCAAAATCCTTTGAATAAATTCCTCCACACAAGTAGCTATTCAGTACAGGTTCCCAACAACTCTAATTTTACATGCTACCAAACATCCAGCATTTACTTCCTAGTGAACATCAAAGCACAAATGTTTATGGACAAACTAATTTCAAGAAAAATAATTGTTTGCTTTTCCAGACTACAGAATTTTATATGCGACATTAGACTCCAGAATCTTAGATGCGAAAAGACAATAGAGTCAGGGAATGAGGGACTACTGCCTAAATGAAGATTGGGGTAGTACCGCAAATTATCGGACAAGAGTGTTAAGAAGGTCTTCGGTATGCGGGTTTACCAAGGCCAGTCACCATGAGAACTTGTTGTGGTTAGCACATTGGTGCAAAAATGTGCATAATAACTTTTCATTGTATTCGGTAGAAACAACACAAATTCTCGAAGTGTATTATTGAGTACTTACCCAAAAAAGTGAAATTGTCCTCCGAACCTCGACCTTTCTCCCCTAAACTTTTCTCTAATCCAATTCAATTTCAACCATAGTAATAAGCATGTTCTCGGTTTCAATTTTGCAACCCGAAATAACATTTATGACACCGAGTCAAATGGCCACCTTACCGACATCCTTATCAATAGAAAGAGTCTTGTCATTACCTACCTGAAGCATCCTTATTTCTCAAAGTAGCTTACTAGTATCCTTATTTCTCAACCTCGTTTCTCACACGCACGTTGTCAACATCCTACAAAGAAAGGTGCGAGCAAAATTGAAACAAGGGAAGCGGATAAATCATTCAAGCAATGTGACGAATGGCACCGGGAAGGATTGTTTGTACGGTCGTAGCAAGTACCATTTTCTACCCCGCCTATTCATATAGAGGGAGGGATTAAATAAAAAGGTGCATGAAATAGAAAGCTAACCAAGACTCGTTAAATGCTCCATTTTAAAACAATAAAAATCGGGAAGTGGGTTGTAAGCAAACAAGACAAAGGAAATAGTCGTAAGCAAATTCGGAGATTTTTTCCACTTCTAATAAGGTACATATTTGCCTCTTTACCGACAGACTATCTCTCGTTAAATAAATATCACCACCCAAATTTGGTGCACATATAAGAAATTAATTAACACCGCAGAAAATGCCCATTAGTCTTGCGGATAGATACCAGGACATATATCTCGATTTCAGCATATCAAGAGATTGTGGCAAGGAGTTGGACGATGTCAAGCAAGTTGCGAGCATACAAAAGCCGAAATGAAATAAGAACGCCGCTACATATTTCAGAATTAAAAGGCCAATGCATGTTATGAAGCATCTACTTGCTAAAAGGCAGTAGCTCCAATACTTGTTAAGTTGTTATGGCTGAAAACTTTTTACCTAGACTCCTTCGGATGTAGTTCAACCGCAACAATACTATCTAAGAGTTTAAGCTATCATCTCGCATCCGAAACAAGAGATCTAGAACATGAATGGCCATAACCGATGGTCATACAACCTAGTTTTGATACAAATGATAGATGAGAAAATAAATTAGATGATTTGATGGGAAAAGTATGTAACACCTTGATAAATATCCGAGAACAACCTATCCGGCCAATGTGGTACCGGTCCTAATTGCAAAATTGTACCATAGAGTCCATGCCCGATTGCAAAGTACCGGTAAGAAGCATCCCGAAAATCACAATTAAAATTTATTATATACATGCTATATATTTTCGCACAATTTGGTCGGTTATCAGACAACATTTTGCACATCCAAGTGAGTGCTTGCATGTATGCACACACAAACTCAAAAGTAAAGAGCACTGGATGGAGGAATGCTGAGTTGCATATTCAGTCACTATAATCTTCACATGTTCCCTCTGTGATTCTCTCGTAATCCGCACATAGGAATGCCTTGAGTTGCATATTCGGTCACTATAAATCGCTGCATCGAATACCGTTTCCTTCCACCTCCATGCTCCATCCTTCAATTTTAACATTACGAAGCCACCATCGGTCACATATCGCTTAGTGGGGTTAGTGCAAAGGAAAAAATGGGGAAAGCACACACATAAGTACCTTTCTTGTAAACCTTGTTTCGATCGTGGTCGTGGTGTTGACTATTGACAGAGGTGCTCCCCTGCGAGCCGACGGACCTCGGGGCACCACCATATGGAGTTCATGTCGATTCCGACCTTTTGTACTTCTTCAATAATCTTCTTGCCAAATTGCGACCACATGTCGATTCTGACTTTCTGTACTTCTTCAATAATCTTCTTGCCAAATTGGGGCAAAAAATTACCACCCCCAGATTGCGGGTGGTGGTTTCCACTTCCGTCCGCTCGCCCTCGATTCCGCTACTCTGAACCTACTTGATTCCTGCCAAATTGGTGACCAAACAAACTTTCGCCTCCTGATCATTGGCTAAACCTCGAGAGGCTAATAGCGATCCCATCACAGTTTATATATATGCGCGGCAACATCGGCGGCGGCGGTTAGCACTTACCCCTTTCGGCCGCCGCCGACGAACGCGACGGCAACACGGGGACCCGTCGGGAGGCGGGCGGCCAGCGCGAACCGCGACACGTTGGGGTCGGGGGTTCAGGCGGCGGTGGGCCGATGCTCGAGCGCTGCCGCCTGAGTAGTCCGTGCCCGCGACGCAGCGGCGGGGGTGGTGTCGGTGGCGGTGTTGCGGGCGCAGACCTCTTGGAGGAGGAGTGGTGGCGCCGACGGCGGCGACGAAGTCGATTGAAGGATTGAGGACGGCAGCGCCGTGAGAGATTGGAGCACGACGGCAGCGCGACTTGGATGGCTTGGCCCATACGAGCTACCCCGTCGCTAGGGTTTGGGTGGCAGCGTCCGCCTCCGCGTGACCGCATCCGCGTCAATGAGCGGGACGGGGGATGCGATGTGGCGCTAGTGGCGTGCGGATTGGTGAAGGCGATGTGGGGAGGTGGTGGCAGAGGCAGGGGAGGACGCTGCGGGGTGGATCCGATGGGAGAGAGATCGATGGAGGTAGGGTTTGGCAGTGGGGTGCCGGTTGCGGGGGCAACGAGGGTGCAGGAAAAAAAAGACCGCGGGCAGGGGCTCGGTGCCGAGCGCAGGCAGAGCCACGGGTGGTGAAGCCACGAGAGGGGAAGTTTTTACGTACCAAATTTGTTCTCCACTTCATTCTTTTTAGTAGTAGAGATTGATGGGAGATTTTGACTTGTAGAGAGGATTTAATTCCTAATTCCTCCCGACCCCCTCCATCCCTTTCCAGTTTTCTTCAGGCTTAAAAGTGCACAAGAACTAATAGTATTAGAGAGAACATCTTAAAGAGGTGTACTAGCACTAGCACCTCTTCCCAGCACTATTGGAAATGAAAACGATTACACGCTCCAGATTAGCTTTTGGTGAAGCCTACTGCTAGCTAAACACGAGCACGACCAAAGATGACAAAATAATAAATGGGTCGGGCTGGCAAATTAACAGGTCGATCCAGCTTCTTCGTCTGAGACAAGCCATCAACCTGCACCCTAAAGTCCTAAACCCTTAATTGTATAAGTGAACTACGAGCTAGTATCACCTGAAACAAGCCATTAATTGTATAAGTGAACTACGAGCTAGTATCACCGACTTTCCACAAGCGCATGGAAACAAATGGTAGTAGCACAATAACAAAGTATGAAGAATGTGTTTGGTTATTAGGAGGGTGAAATTTTTTTCAAAGAATCTTGCATGCATGAAGTATTGAATAAAGTCTATTTGTAATATCTTTTCACAGATGAGTGCAACTTTACGCGATGAATCTAATAAGACTAATTAATTCATGATTTGCTACAGTAATGATACAATAATGCTACAGTGGTCATCCTCTAAATGTGGGGTCAAAGGCTACGTTAGATTCGTCTCACGAATTAACCCTAGGGGTTGTGGAGGTAGTTTTGCAAACTGTCTTTATTTAATACCCCTACTTAGCGGTCAAAAGTGTGTTGCAAATTAATTTCACCCCTCAACCAAACACTACCAAAGTATGAAGTCCTACAGTAGTGATGGGATGAAAATACAGACAAAATGGACCAGCCAGTGTACAAGAAAATGCAGTGATGAAACTAATGGCCCATGCAAAAGCAGCCAAGTTCATACAGCATGTGCCCTCAGTTCCGAATGCAAGAACTCTCCAAATAAATCCATAGGAAACAATGTAGGTTCCTGTAGAAACAAAACACTCCCAAGGGACTACACTCCCATGGATCCAGCTTGCTAACACCCTGGTCAAAGCTTACAATACTGGTTTCAGATGAAGAAAAGACACATGTTTCAAGTATCAGTTTGGCATCAGAATTGCCAACTGGACTATTGAGACATACACATGTGCCTTATTTTCTGAATTGCGTGTTGAATTGTTGGCTGGTTTATTCCAACAACAACAACAACAACTTAGCCTTTTGTCCCAAGCAAGTTGGGGTAGGCTAGAGATGAAACCCACAAGAAACAAAGAAAGGAGAAGCACAAAGCACAAGAACACAAAAGCACAAAAGAAAAAGGGAAGATCATGTCTCAGACACATTGATTGCAAGTCTCCAAGCACTTCTATCCATAACTAACTCCTTGGGGATGTCCCACTCCTTAAGGTCTCTCTTGACCGCCTCCTCCCAAGTAAGTTTAGATCGACCTCTACCCCTCCTTACACTACCGACCCGGTCTAGCACCCCACTATGCACCGGTGCCTCGGGAGGCCTCCTCTGGACATGACCAAACCATCTGAACCGGTGTTGGACCAATTTTTCCTCAATTGGTGCCACTCCAACTCTATCCCGGATGTCTTCATTTCGGACTCTATCTCTTCTTGTATGCCCACAAATCCATCGCAACATACGCATCTCGACAACACTCAGTTGCTCGACATGTCGTCTCTTTGTAGGCCAACATTCAGCACCGTATCGGGCGAATCGCCATTCTATAGAACTTACCTTTTAGCTTTTGGGGCACCTTCTTGTCACAGAGGACGCCAGAAGCTTGGCGCCATTTCAGCCAACCGGCTGAAATCCTGTGCCTAACATGCTCATCAATGTCACCATCCTTCTGTAGCATCAATCCCAAGTTGGCTGGTTTATTCCAATTTTAGAAAATGGCTGAATCCCTATCTCTTTACAGGTGATGCCTTTTGTTGTGGCAGAACAGAAATTGACACCGAGTCTACTCCAAAGCTTCCATAAGTCATTAATTAGGCTCAGTTTCAAGCTTAATTACTACCAGGTTGTTTGTGCCCATCAGTTCAAGTACAATGACTCATACCAGGTGGCACAACAGTTCAAGGGTGTGACACCCCAGGTTTTCAGCCGGGTTATTTAACCCTAACGATCCGGTCAACCGAGTTGACTTTGGTCAAACGACAGTCAACCTGGGCCATCACCTCGAAAACATCACCGACAATCCCCAATGACACCCCTTGGTCAAATAGGGGTCAAGGTTTGGTCAAAACCCTAGTCAAACCCCTTGAACACCCTTTGACCCTCTTATGTCGCCCGGAACTTTTGCCGCGTTCTCCAAATTTCACCTAAACACTTCAAATTCTCCCGATGTAAAAGTTGTGTATTTTGTCGAGGGACACAACTTTCATGTTGAGTGGCATTTGAGATTTGGAATGGAAATGCGTGAAAAAGCTTGGTCAACGTTTGTAGTTACTATTCACCGGTGTCCAGAAAATAGCAACCTTGGCATGCAATTTGTGCAAAAACGGTGGAGAAAAGGACCCTACGCCCTTTGTAAAAGTTGTAGAGGATCAAGAGATCTACAACTTTCCTATTAATCGTTTGGTCCACTTCTGTTTTGAAATCTCGGGTAATTAGCAGTCAAACAGGGACAGTTGGGTTGCAACCGGCCAAGCCGCGCCACGCGTGCGACGTCACGCGCGACGCCGCAGCCCGCGCGCACGCCGAGGCTCGGGACGGACCGCCGGTCCGAGGCGCACGCCGCCGGTACTGTGGCAGCGTAGGGGTGATGCGCGCCAAACCTAGGCCGGTGCCACGCATCCCACTCCCACCCGTCGGCCGGCCGCACCGCCATTCTCCATTGGTCACGGCTCCGCCGCACGTCACCACCCCCACCTTGCTGTACTTGCCATGCCGTGGCCCTGTCGACGATTGGACGACTGCGTTACCGCCTTTGCAACTCGCCCCGCACCTATTTAAGGCCCTCTCCTCCATCTCTCGTGCGCGAGCCACCAGACGCGCCGCCGCCGCGCCATGGTTAACCCGCACGGCGAGCTCCATCTTCCGGTCCTTGTCGTTGCCAACTAAAGCTGCTACTACCTCCCCTAGGACCCGTTGGAGCTTACACACTCGCTTGTTGCTTAGGCTTGACCGCAGGCTCGCCGGAGTAACCATTCCCGCGACCGCCGCCGCTGGCTTACACTGTGCCCGCCCGCCAGTCTTCTCCCCGCCGCAAGTAAGCACCCAAAGCAAGCACCCGTGGACCCTAGACCCTGCCCGTGTACTCCCCCCCGCCAACCCCGCCGCCGACCTCGCCGGATTTTGGCCGGCCGCGCCGCCCCCAAGCCCCGAGGGCCACATTGCAAGGTCCCAGGTATTTCTAGGGGTCTGGGCGCAAATTAAGAGCATATCTGTGAATAGTTCAATCTTTCCAGGGGCCTCTTCGCAAAATGATTCTTTACCCTTTGAGTGTTTTGGCTGCAACTTGTAAATTCAATATAAAATCAAAGAAAAATCCAAAAATTGCAAATCCAATTTTGTTGTGCTCTGCGTAACCAAAGGTACAACTTTCCCAAAACATGTATATACTTTTGAGTTTTAGGTTTTGCTTGAAAAATTGAAATGTAAAATCCCTAGATCTGTGATTCTGCAAAATCCATACATCATCTTGAGCTGGTTTTTGGATATGTTGTGAGAACTAGCATGTTTAGTTTCTGTGCCAAAGTTTGCACAAAGTTACTGAAAGAATCTTTTTATATAAATTATCTTGTGATATTGATAAATCTGCCTAGATGATTTTCGTAGCTCAAAATATAATTATTCTTGAGCCCAACTTCTGGCTAGTCAGTTTATACCAAAATGCATCCTTGGTAAATTTACCATGATTTTATCTCTGCTATAAATATTATTTCCTAATTTATGCTTGTTTTTAGTCATAAATGCATAGATCAAGATCTAGAATAGATCCAAGAGTGTTTGTTGGTTCTTTAAGCTTGTTTTGGACCAAAGCATGTGTAGGAGAAAGTTTGAGTTCATTTCTGTTATATTTATTTTTGTATGCATTAATCCCTTATATGCTTGCTAGAAATGCCTTTATTTTGTGCATTTAAATTCAGTGGTGCAAAAACTAGTTGCTTGCTGTCCAAGGGAGTGTTCTTGGTCATTAGGGCCAGTGGGCACTGTTGGGCAAGTTTGTGATGTGTTAGTTGATTAAAAGGTTGCAAACTAGATTAATCTAGTAAAGGAAAAATAGGAAAAATACATCCTTTGTGCATAAGTTAAATAAATAAGTCAGGAAAGTAAAATTGTAGTACAAAAGTAAAATTCCTTGCTGTTTGTAATTAAATAAAAGATTCTTTATAGATGTGTACACAATCACCATCATGAAAGTTTTGAATAGTCCTTTTGTGTTTACTTAAATGAGTAATTGTTTAAATACTTTTCTTAAGGTGAATATGACCAACCTCATACTCCTAGTGGCTGTTTAGTACTGTTTTTGAATTAAATTAAATTAATCACCCTCCTAATCACTGCATTGCATTCCCCGTGTAGAAGTCCCCGACGGTAGCTATACGCTTGTGCCGACTGACGAGGACGAGGGAGCAGGAGGAGACGTGCACTACGTGACCGTAGAGCAAGACCCAGACCAAAGTCCGAAAGTGTGTGGGTCTGCTTGTGCTGACGAAGGCAAGCCCCGGTTTATTCATTAACCTATGTGTTTCTTTAAACTTCTGAATTTACTTATTGTTATTGTATGTGCATTTACGTTCAGGAGTTGAAATGAAACCCTAGTTGCATAATCCATAAGTACCTATGATCTTTTACTAGCATGTTAGGTCGCTAGTTGCTATGCTTTAAGGATCCGGTACAAGTCGAGTGATGTTCTTCACTCGCGAGAATAGGATCTACTTTTGGAATCACCTTATTGGTTAAATGGAATTGCTCATGTGGTAAGAGCATGGGATGTGGGCTCCGGTCCAATGGCTTCGTTGGTTAAGTGTTTGAAAGTACTAAACACTTGTCGGAAATGGGTACGATAAGCCTAGTACCTAAATGAGGTGGTACGGGGTTTTACTATCACTACTCTTAGGGTTGCGGCCCCGGGCTCGCCACCCGAGTGCATGCGTGAGGCTGGGTGACCTTGGTGGTGTAGCCTAGATAAACCTTGTACTTAAGACTGTGAGCTATTATCCCCAAACCGAAGAATGACGGGAACCGCCTGGTTGGTGAACTCTTGGTGAGGACACCTCCCGTGTGTTTAGGTCCACCTTGCAAGGTTTTGAATCAATCGATTGTCGGCCTCTCACCGTCATCTGAGACTACTTACCCGACTGGACATGATATCCCTTTATGATGGAACTTTGTGAAGTTTATTACTTTGATTAATTGTTTGTACAACTTTGATTGCAACAGTTGCTTACCTAGTAATGATTACTTCTACTAGAACTTGAGCTAAAATGTGAAAGTAAGGATTCACTACTTAGTAGCTTTTTGGCAAACAAACCCACAAGCCAAAAGCCTTGCATGTCTAGAGGTAAAGTCTTTCTTTTAGATGGGTAAGTCTTGCTGAGTATTAGTATACTCAGCCTTGCTTTATAAATGTTGTTTCCAGGTAATGCATGTGATGTGTGGCCCGGAGAACTACCACACAGCTGGGAGCTAGAATGGGTGGATGACGAAGAGTGATTGCATCATGGACAGGCCTCCTATGATGTGATCTTACCGTTTAGTTATCTTCCGCTGTTTTCCATAAACTCTGAACCATTTACTTTCATGTCAAAGAACTATGTTTGTAATAATGAACCCTACGGGGATGTGATGGTTAATTTGTAAGGCACTCTGGACTCTCCTTCGTGGGAGTTTTAATGCATACGTTCGATCCTCTCTGTGATGTCAAGTGATTTACCGGGCGTTAACCCGGCAACACTCAACTGGATACTTCTTTATTATCGCTTAATGACCAAATGGAGTGGTTTAGGCGATATTACGGAATTATCTTGGGTGGGGTTGTCACAAAGGGTGAATTCCTCCCATTCTGCTATCACAGGTGATGTTCCACAGCGTGTGCATGCGGCTATGGAAGCAGACTTTAATTTCCTCAAGAACCTTGGAATGAAAAGAATACACCCAGTATAGTATGATACTTCATTCTACTGAACCATAGAATATTCTTTTATTGTAATGTTGACTAGTAGCACCTAATCTTGGGACGGATTCAACTTACAAATCATGTCCATGCAGACGGTGGCTAAAGTTTCATCTGAGAGACAGCTAGATATAGCAGTGTTCTATTTTGAAACAAAGATGCATGGTTAATTTTTCTCCTGTATGGAAGAATTGAAGTAAGGAATCAATGCAGCTTATACCTCGTTATGCCTTAGTTTCCTCCAGGAGCAGGAAGAAGCAATAGAAGCCACTGAGCACAGTTGTGCCCGCCATGCCCCAGACCAGCACCTGAACTGGGAAAGGCATGATTGCTGCCACCTTGTACGAGAAGGCAATGGTGAGCATGGTGGTGAGCAGCCACACTGCTATCTTCAGGTGCTTCCGGCAAGGTGATTTTGGAGGTGCCCTCTCGTACCAATGCAGGCAGTACAAGAGGGAGACAAGGTCCACGTAGGAGAAGCTCACAAAGAAGATGGCTCCCGAGTCTCCTCTAGACAGGTACACTGCCATGGCTGAATTTAAAGTCAAGACCATGAGACTAATCATCATAAGCAACCGGATACCATGGTCTTTGCTGTTCTTCGGCGCTGGCAAGTTGGCAGGGTGCTTAAGCAGGGCTTCATCCACAAGCTTCAGCTGCTCTGGACTCATATATCTTCAGCTTCAGCTAGATGCTTCCGTCGATTGAAAACAAAGATGCTTCCGTTGATCGACAGCGTAGACAGGGGATCTTGAGTAAAATCTGAAACACAAAATTTGGTTTTGGTGAATAAGATGCAAAGCTCTAGAGCGCATATTAATATGTGGAGAACTATTATTCAGCTTGGTCACAGACTCACAATGGTGGATAATTAATAAAACCACTAGATATTCATGTGGTTTCACTTTGGAATGTGTTTGAGCGAAGGGCTACAACTAGAGCAATTTTCAATCTCTAAGAAGAAAATGCATGAGCAATGTTCAGAGAAAAGTTGCTTGCTGCTGCTAGTATGATTGTCAGTTTGCACAGACTCTGCACCAATTGCTCTTAAAATCTGTTTTAATACAGCTACAAGTGCAGACTTCCAGAGCTCTGGCACCAGCATTAGGTTGTAACCCTAAAAAAGATAAGTATGTAACCATCTAGGCCCTTTCGCACCTTTGGTAAGGGTGTGTTTCGGTGATAAATGACAACCATACGCTTGTGACTAACCATTGTTTTGTAGTGGATTTCATATTGGGTTATTGTCGCAAGTATTGAATGAAATGAGACCCCTCAATTTGAATTCAAGGACTAAAAATGGATGAATACTACAAGGCTAAGGACTTTGTTAGTTCCAAGTGTCACAAGGAGATGAAGGACACTTGGATTGCTAGTTTGTAAGAGGGGTTCGTACACTAGTAGCTTGACCATGCACTCAAAAGCCATAAAAATATGCACACTCAAGTTCCTTGGTTGTCAACTAGCTCAAAGAGTTCATGGAAGCAAGGTTGAAGCAAAAGAATTGACAGAAAACTCAAAGGTGCTGAATTGGACAAGTTAAAATGAAGTTCATAGCGCCGGATGATCCAACGCCCTATTTTCTAGATGCGTCGGATGAGTTATGTGGCCACTGGATTCAAAATGGACCGTCGGATGAACCGACGGTACAGGCATCGGTTCATCCGATGTCTTAGGGTTTGGCTACAATATGGGTCAAGGCTCAGAGCTTAAGCATCGGACGATCCGACGCCTTGACCATCGATTCATCCGACGGTTGCGTTTAAATCATACAGAGACGCGCCAAGTCAACTGCTTCAGCACTGGATGAACTGACGCTTGGATGATGTACACAACGGTTCATCCGACGGTTCAATTCAATTCATACAGTACCACCCCGAGTGTGAAGTCTTCAGCACCGGATAATCCGACGGGGCGTCAGTGTATAGCGTCGATGCATTGTCTGTGTTTCTTGGTTCAACGGCTATATTGGAAGCTATTAGTGACCGGATTATCCGACGCTTTGCAGGGGGAGACCATCAATTCATCTGACGGTACTACTTTTTCAGGAAACCTTTTCTAACGGCTAGCCTCCCTTGCTAGGCCTATAAATATGACCCCCTGCCTCTCTTAAGCTGCCTTTGCCATTCTGAAGATCCAGTGCAGCCAAGGAGAAAAGGAGAGTGTGTTCTTGCCATTTGGGATTCTCTTCCTCTTGATTGAGGGCCTTCTTTCTTAGTGAGCAAGAGTTTCAAGGTGCATACATGGCTTAGCTGAGTGCTCAGGTCAAGTGAAGGTGTACAAGCTTGTTACTCTTGTAGTTTGACGGCTCCTAGATGGTCTCGGTGTTTGGAGGGTTCTTGGTGAGCTCTTGGAGATTGTGGGAGCCTCAAGACAAGCTTGGTGTACACGGTTCGAGACCCACCGTTCTGGAGATGGAGAATGGGTACTCTTAGTGAGCACTTGTGTCTTGGTGACTCAAGGGGGAGCAATACTCTAAGTGAGTGCTCCAACGTGGACTAGGGGGGAAGCGTCAACTTCTCGATACCACGGGAAAAAATTCGGTCATCTCTTGTGCCTCCCATTTACTTTCTAGCACTTATTTTCAGCACCTAATTTCCGCACTTAAGTTTCCTTGTGTTTGCTCTTGTCTTTCGCTTGTGTGCTTCATATCTTACCTAGGTTGTTTCTTACCTCCTAGTGTGTTATTTGCTAAGGAAACTTTTGTTAGTGTGCTCTAGTAGTAGGGACGAACTGTTTTTAGATGGGAAACACTAGTTGATAGGCTAAGGATTCTCGTTTCTTAGAGCTTGAAAAAGAAGTCCCATATTCAACCCCCCTTCTATGTGACTAGATCCTACAAGTGGTATTAGAGCTAGGCTCCCTTTTGCTTGGCTTAACCGCCTAGGGAGATGGGGAAGGGAAGCGGCAATGGCCCTCCTAGGTTGGCGGGGAAGCGCTTCACCTTTTGGGCTCATAAAATGGCTAGCTACCTTCAAGCTCAACACCATGATGCGTGGCGCACTACCATGTATCTGTTGCCTACGGTTCCTACCGAGAGTGAAGCTAAGTGGAATGCGCGTGCTAGAAACCACATTTTTGAGGTGCTAGATGAGGAGTTGTTTGATCGGGTCTTTGCTTTGCAAACCGCCCATAACTCAAGGAAATCCATGTGGGTAACAAAAAGATCCGTGAGGAAAAATATGAGTTGCTCAAGTTGGAACTCAATGAGTTCAAAATGAAGGATGATGAGGGGGTAGAGCAAATGTATTCTAGGATGGGGGTGCTTATTCAAAGTATCAATCTCTCGATGTTGCTAACCTTTCCGAGCAGGAAATCATCTGGAAAATCCTCCAAACGCTCCCCAAGACAAGATACAACATCGTCAAGGCACTTCTCTTTGAGAAGGATTTCACTACCCTCACCATCACGGAGGTTGTGAGCAAGATCCGCTCCCACGAGATGTTTATGATGTAAGACATGGAGTCATCTACCTCTCACTCAAGTGCCAAGAAAGATCTTGCCCTCAAGGCAAGTGAAAAGGCCAAGTCCAAGAAGATCAATGCAAAGCCTCCTTCTTCCTCAAGTGAGAGAGAAGACAAAAGTGATTCAAGTGAAGCGGAGAGCGATGATGCCAAGCTTTCTCTCCTCATGAAAATAACCACAAGAATGCTCTTCAAGATTGGCAAGAAGGGCTATAATTATGATCCCAAGAAGCAAAAGGTCTGGTCATCAAGAAGAAGTGGTGAGGGAAGCAATCGGAAGTGCTAGAATTGTGGATGCTATGATCATCTCTCATATGATTGCCCCAAGCCCGACAAGCGAGTGTCAAACTCGAGCAAGAAGAACTATGAAGATGACAAAGATGCCAAGTACTACAAGAAGAGCTCATCCAAGAAGAAGTCATCAAACAAGCCCTACCACAAGAACAAGGGTGAACATTGTTCTCTATTGGTCAATGAATGGGTTACCGGTGGTGAAACTTCAAGTGAGTCAAGTGAGACTGAAGAAGACAAGAACAAGAAGATTGCCGGTATTGCTATCATGGATGATGAAGAGCCTCCACTCCCACCTCCACCAATGTGCTTCATGGCAAAGCACTCCAAGGTGAGCGATAGCGATAGTAGTGGGTCTTCTAGTAGTGATGATGAACTCTCACCACTTGCTCTTAAAGGTCTTCTTGATGAATACACTTCCATGATTAAGAAACAAAAGAGTAAGCTCAAAGCACTTGACGAGACTCATGAGAAACTTAAGCTATCATATGATGAGTTGCTTGTGAAGCACAATGACCTTAGCAAAGAACATGATGCTTTGGTAGTGTCCAACAAGTCACTTAGAGATGACCACAACAAGTTGCTTGACAAGCACAATGAGATAATCGTCAAACATGACGACATTACCGTGCTTAACAAGTCTCTTGAGTCAAATCATATGAAACTTAAGAAAGAACATGTGCTCTTAGAGATGAAATATTAAGAACTTGATCTTGCTAGCGAGGACATTGGTTTTAGTGGGCATGAAAATGCTAGAGAAGTCACTAAAGCCAATGCCTCCACGTCATGTGATGATCTAATTGAAGAACCCAAGGTCTTGCTTAATGTTGAAAATATTGCATCTTCCTCCAAGACTAACCATGATAGGGTGAAAGCTCTTGAAGAAGAAGTGAGAAGCCTAAGGTCTTGTGTAAAGACTTTGGCCAAGGGTGAGGAGTTACACAAAGAGATCCTCTACTACAATGCAAGAGATTATGGGATAAGGGGACTCGGTTCTTTCCCAAATCCCATCAAGGAAACTCCTAAGTCAAAGGAGCTATATGGGTGTTTCATCAATGAGGTTGGATCTTATTGTCAACATTGCAAGACCACCGGTCATCACACAAGGGAGTGCCCAACACCTACTCGCACTTTGCCCACCTTGCCTAACAATTACAAGTCCATGTACAATGATAACCATTTCTTGTTGATGAAGAAGAACAATGACAAAGTGGCAATCAAGTTCATTGGGACCAAACCAAAAGTCAAGCCACCTAGAAGCTTGTGGATTCCTAAAGCTCTTGTCACTCACATCAAAGGGACCAAACTAGCTTGGGTTCCTAAATCTCAATGCTAATTTCTTGTGTGTAGGTGAACTATAAGGCCGGAGGGAGTCATTGGATACTTGATAGTGGTTGCACTCAACACATGACCGGCCAAGTAAAAATGTTCACCTCACTAGTGGATGATGTGGGAGATCATGAACAAGTTTCATTTTGTGATAACTCTAAAGGAAGGATCTCCGGATTGGGTGAAATCTCTCTAACAAATGATTTATCCCTTTCCAATGTTCTCTTTGTGGATTCTTGTAGTTATAACTTGCTTTCCATTGCACAATTTTGTGACCTTGGTCTTTCATGCACATTTGATGATGAAGGGGTCACAATCACTAACAAGAAATCTAATGAAGTTGTTTTCAAGGGATTCCGCTATGGCAATCTTTATCTTGTAGATTTTACATCCCATGAAGCAAACTTGACTACTTGCCTCATCTCCACGACATCCAAGGGTTGTCTATGGCATCGTCACATTGCACACATAGGCATGATCCAACTCAAGAAAGCTTTCAAGAAAGGCATGGTCCTTGGTGTGAAGGATGTTACATTTGAGAAGGACAAGTTATGTAGTGCATGTCAAGCCGACAAGCAAGTTGCAAGTCATCATCCTATGAAGGCTTATGTATCTACCACATGACCATTGGAGCTCATTCACATGGACCTCTCCGGACCAACTACATACAAGAGTCTTGGTGGTAATCCCTATTGTCTTGTCATTGTTGATGATTACTCATGCTATACTTGGACTTTCTTTTTGGAGGACAAGGGCAAGACATTTGACATCTTCGAGAAGTTTGCTACTAGAGCCCAAAATGAATTTGGGTCATCCATGGTGAAGATTAGGAGTGACAATGGGTCGGAATTCCGTAACACAAGAGTAGAAGAGTATTGTGATGGTGAAGGCATCAAGCATGACTTCTCCTCAACCTATACACCACAACAAAATGGTGTGGTAGAGAGAAAGAACAAGACACTCATCACTCTTGCAAGAGCTATGTTGGATGACTATAGGGTTTCGCAAAGGTTTTGGGCAGAAGCTATCAACACGGCATGCCATGCTTCAAATAGAGTGTATCTCCACTGACTCATGATGAAGACACCATATGAGCTACTCATTGGGAGAGAGCCCAACATCTCCTACTTCCGGGTGTTTGGTTGTAAGTGTTTTCAAGAAGAGGAAGCATCTAGGAAAGTTTGAGAGTAGAGTAGATGAGGGCATATTTGTTGGTTATGCATCTAACTCCAAGGCATATAGAGTATTCAATAACTCCACACGAGTAACTGAAGAAACATGTGACGTGGAGTTTGATGAATCTAATGGATCCCAAGGAGATGGTTTTTGTTGTGATGATGTAGGAAAAGAATCACTCCGAGAAGCAATGAAGAAGATGGCCATTGGTGACATCAAGACAAAGGAGGACGATGACTCTCACTCCATTCATGAAGACTCCTCCTCCGATGATGATAATAATGATGATCAACCAAGGCGTCCACCTACATCTCCCACAAGACAAGATAGCCCATCTTCCTCACAAGAACCACCTCCTACATCACAAGACACTCAAGATCAAGTAGAGGACACAGGCGAAGTTCAATCTCAAGATGATCCCACCTCTACAATATTCAGAAGGCGCACAAGGACTTCAACAAACCATCCAATTGATCTTGTGTTGGGTGATCCCAAAGGGGTTACAAGGACTCGCCGCAAGCAATATGCATCACTTTGTAAACATCATGCTTTTGTCTCTTTTGTAGAACCCACTACCATAGATGAAGCTCTTGGGGAAGCGGATTGGATCTTGTCTATGCAAGATGAGCTCAACAACTTCACAAGAAATCAAGTGTTGGAGTTGGTAGAGCATCCCAAGAACAAGAATGTTATTGGCACCAAGTGGGTCTACCAGAACAAGCAAGATGAACATGGCATCGTGATGAAGAACAAGGCAAGACTTATCGCAAAAGGGTACTCTCAAGTAGAAGGCTTGGACTATGGAGAGACCTTCGCTCCAGTGGCACGTCTTGAAGCTATATGTATCCTCCTTTCATATGCATCTAGTCATAAAAGGAAATTATTTCAAATGGATGTAAAGAGTGCTTTCTTGAATGGCTTCATCAATGAAGAAGTCTATGTGGAGCAACCTCTCGGTTTTGAGGATGCTACATATCCTAACCATGTCTATAGGTTGCACAAGGCATTATATGGACTCAAGCAAGCTCCTAGGGCATGGTATGCGAGGCTCCGGGATTTTCTCATTGAAGCGGGATTCAAGATTGGTAGAGTGGACAACATGCTCTTCACAAAGATAATCAACAAAGAACTTTTCATTTGTCAAATTTATGTTGATGATCTACTAATCTCAAAGTGTGCAAGGATTTTAGTGAACTCATGACTGGGGAATTCGAGATGCCAATGATCAGAGAGCTCAACTTCTTCCTTGGGTTTCAAATCAAGAAATTGAAGGAAGGGACTTTCATTCATCAAGAGAAGTACACTAATGATATCCTCAAGAAGTTCAAGATGGATGATTGTAAGCCGATCAAGACTCCAATGCCTACCAATGGACATCTCGACCTAGATGAGGGAGGTAAACCGGTTGACCAAAAGCTTTATCATTCTATGATCGATTCTCTTCTTTATCTTACCGCATATAGGCCTGATATCATGTTTAGTGTTTGCATGTGTGCTCGGTTTCAAGCCAACCCTAAAGAATCTCACCTAAGTGCTTTAAAAAGGATCCTTAGATATTTAAAATACACACCTAACATTGGCTTGTGGTACCCCCATGGTGCTTGTTTTGAGCTCTTGGGTTATTCGGATTCGGACTTTACCGGATGTCGAGTAGACCATAAGAGTACTTCGGGTGGGTGCCATTTTCTAGGTCATTCTTTGGTCGCTTGGTCCTCCAAGAAGCAAAACTCCGTGGCCTTATCCACCGCGGAGGCAGAATACATTTCCGCGGGGGCTTATTGTGCTCAAATCCTCTACATGAAGTAAAGCTTCTTGGATTATGGTGTGGTTCTAGATAGGGTTCCCCTCCTTTGTGACAATGAAAGTGCCGTAAAAAATGCTAACAAGCCGGTTCAACATTCACGCACCAAGCACATTGATATCCGTCATCACTTCTTGCGAGACCATGTTGCAAAAGGGGACATTGTACTTTGTGATGTTCGCTCCGAGGAGCAATTGGCGGATATATTCACCAAGCCTCTTGATGAAAACACTTTTTGTAGGCTTCGAAGTGAATTAAATGTGCTTGACGCGTCCAACATCATGTAATGCTTGTCATATAGCTTGCATTTGCATATGTATATGATTAGGGGCTTGTCTAACCTTGATGAGATAGTGGTGAGTATGGGTCTTGCTTGAGCCGGTGTTTCTCTTGTTTCGCTCAAGGCATGTTGAAAGGATCACCATGAATAAGCTTGTCAAGGGTTCAAACTTGGCAAGATAGTTTACCTTCTCGCTTTGCACTTGTGCTTGGCATGTAGGATGCATTCATGTTTAATTCATGCATTTGTTCTTGCATAGCATTGCGTGAGAGAAGTCACAAAGGAAACTCACACTATGAGAAAGTTGCTTAGCGATCAATGCAAATCAACAACTCTTAAGGTGTGATGAGACAAATGATTGTGCTTAATGCCTATTGAGTTAAGTCCTAACGAGCTTATGGTGTCAATATGTAAGTTCAAAGGCAATGAACTCATACATTCCCTTTTTGGAGTTCCCTCCCTCCTTTGGTTCTTAATTTGCCTATTTTTATCTATGGTTTATCCCTTTTAGGGAGCTAATTGTGTATCTATAAGTATTTTATAAAGGAGTGCTTGAGGGGTGAGGTTGTCACTTAGGATTGATCCAAGGATGTGCTTGTGTTGGCTTGTGTGTGACATTCGACGGATCAAAAAAAGAGAAATAGTTCAACCAAAATCGAATTGTCACCGTCGGATGAACCGATGCCCTGTAGGTTCTAGCATCGGATCATCCGGTGAAGGTGTATGGGCGCTCAGTTGCTCTCTGCTAGAAAATTTCACACCGTCGGATGAATCGACGCCTTTGCGTTTTACACCAACGGTTCATCCGGTGCTGAAGAAATTTTTAAATTTTCTCAGACCCGCGCGCAACTGCTCCGACACGTTTTAAAACCAGGCCATTGGACCATCCGGTGCCCTCTTTCACCCAGGAGCTTAGTTGCACTGACGGTTAGACCGACGCTCGCTTTTTCCTGTCGTCGGTTCATATGGCGCTATACTGACGTGTTAGTCCCACCCGTCATAACGGTTCGGCGCGACTCAAGTCAATCTCTAACCCTAACAGTCCACTGCTGCCGTCCCGCGCCCGACGCTGTTTCTTGTTCGCCTCCGGCGACTCCACCGCGTCGCCCGAGCCTTGTCGCTCCGCCGCCCATCCGCGCTCGCCGTCGGTCGCCCCCGCTGCCGCTCCGGTAGTTTCCACTCGCGCGTGCTGCCCCCACCCGCCTAGGGTTTGGTCGCCCCCGCGGTTTCTGGCCTAGCGCCGCCACCTCGGCTCGCTGGCGGTCACAGGGAGGAGCGCAAGGCCCATTCTCTCGTCCACAGCTGCTCTTCGTCGTCCAATCTCGCGCTGTGGTGAGATTTTTGCTCTAATCCTTTTGAATGTGCACTGTTTCCTCCATTAGAGGCCGAATCTTGCTCTGTGTCCTTAATTATTTGAGCAATTAAGCTTAATTGACCTGTATACTCAGTAATTTCATGACCTACACCTGTCTTTGCTCAGAGCACATTTAATTTGGCAAACTCTTGCTTATCCACACACAAATTTGCACATCTTGCTCACCTAAGGACCTCATTAGCACTTTCATTCATTTGTGGCAGTAACTCTTCTAGAATTATTCATAATTAGGCTCATATCTAGTCATTTGCTTTGCTTAAGGACCTCTTACCCATAGATACATATCACATTTACTCGTATCTCGCCATTCTATAATCATCTACCATTTTTTTGACAGATGGCAGGCGACAAGAGGAAGGGCAAGGCGGTAGCCGAGCCGAAGAAGAAGAAGACCAGACAGGAGAAGGAGTGGGACCGTGTGCATTCAGTGCCAGGCACACAAGGTCAACCACAGAGGGGCATACGGATTGGGGAGAGTGCACAGGGTCAGGGGGAGCAGCCCCAGGGTGAGCGACGGCGGCGGCGGACTCGGCGGCGGCGGCGGTAGTTACGTCGCTCGGGCGAGGGTCGGCGGCCGGCGGAGCGCAGACAGAGTCACCTCCCTCACTGGCCAGGTCTGGACCTCGGACTCGTGGAGGTCACACTCAGCCGCAGCTGACACCACGCTAGAGGAGAGTTGCAGTTGAGGAGCTCACTGAGCGAGAGCAGCAGGCACACGACCCACAGATCCCCAGAGGTCCACGAGCAGAGGCCTTCGGAGTCTCCTCCGTGACCTCCGTCACTTGCCAGGGCCGAAGATTCGGCAGTTGAGGAGTGTGCCCGAGGAGCAGTGGTTCCCGCGTGGGAGAGAGGACTGTGACCCCAGGTTTTGGGCGATACTGCAGGAGAGCTTCTACGCTTCCTACGTACACCAGGGTTCCCAGCTGAGTCAGCACAGGATGCTCCAGTTCACCGTGTTAACACCGAAAATTGGTACAGGAAAGAGGCTGATTTGTGGGTCTAACTTGGTAACAAATCCCGTTCGGCAGTGGAAGATTTCTTCAGAGGATTCGGCAGAAATGCCTGCGGTCGGCAGTTTGTTTCCGTTCGGCAAAAGGACTGTTTGTGCTGGATTCGCGGGATCGCGTGGTGACGTGGCCCGAACGAAAGGAAGGGACAAATGGATGGATAAGCATTCGCACTTGGGCATTAAATTAGGTATCAAATATTGTGCTCGTAGTCCACCAGGAGTCGTGTTAGGACAGGGTATAAATATTAACCCTAGATGTATGTAATTGTAATCGAACATTCTCATAACGAACCGGCTTTACGCCAAACTTTCGAGTCCTCTAGTCGTGTCGTCGAGTTCTTCGAGAGGGTTCATTGATCCGTCGACCTCCGTAAGTACCGGCAACCTTGTATCATGTCTAGTATCATGCGGTGGATTTAGATCATGATGCAAGTAGTCTTGTTACCATGCTTGGTTTCATGCGGTGGATTGAAGCTTGGTTCAAGAGGGTTTCTTGTTAGATCATGAGCCATGTGGTAGGCTAAGATCTAGATTGGAGCTAGTTATCGGCTCTATTAGATTTGGCAAGATCTAATAGATTCATTAAGTTACCACGTGTTGCTTTGAGTTTTTACTTTATGTTCAAATTCATGTAACACTCTTTTGCCCAATTTAGATTGGTTTGAATCAGCTTTATCTCGTTCGATGATCCTCATGCAAAACGTTTATATCTTTGGCTCAAATACGATACGTGGGTCACGTGTTCTCTAATAGCCGAAACTGAATCAATCTAAGTTGTCACGTGTTGCGGGTTCAAGCTTGTTAATCTTGTGTAAATCTTGACAGAACTGGGTATCATGTGGTAGATGCAGGTTTTTGGTTGTTTTAGAGCTAATCATCCGGTGGATTAGATTTCGATTCAATCTGATAGGTTTATCATCTTTGTCAATGTTTGTTCCTTCTCCACGGATCCCGATTCGGTATGCATACCGTATTCGGTTATGCTTCCATGAGTAAAATGTGCTTATAAGTTTTGTTTTAAATAATGTGTGCTTCTAGCCTTCCATATTTAGATTGTATCATGCGGTGGATTGATCTCTTTGTGGTCGGTGGTATGATTTCAGACAAGTTGTATCATGCGGTGGATTAACTTGTTTGGTTTCATGCTTGACGGGTTTAAAGTACTTAGACATGCGGTAGACTAGTGCTTTTGGCCTATGCATGCTTGTTTATCTCACATTTATGAGTATGCTTTACTTTATTTATTTTATTTGTTGTTTATCATCAAAAATCGGTCATGGTCATGCACGAGCAACTTTGTTTAAACAAAGACCGATCTTTTGTCATGCTTGCGTCATCCATTCGGCTATTTTCTGTTTTATGCTTTAAAGCTCCCGAATGATTTTTAATCTATTGACAGATAGCTTCTCATAGCTATATGTCATCTCACATGGCTTTTAGCCGCAAATATGGAACTGTCTGGTACCACCTGGCAAATTCCAAGCTTTGGCATTTAACTGTTTTATCCTTTGTTAATTTCAGGAAAATTAACTGGCACGCTTTGGAATCTGCTCGTGTGTTAAGCCAGCTTTGTTCTGCTTGCTGTGTGCTTGGCGCAGGGTGCGGATTTTGCGTCAACACACTTTTTGGCACGCCTGGTGGGACCATCTAGTTGAATCAAGATGCCTGAAATTGGCGACGTCATGGACGTCACCATTGATGACCTGTCTCCAGAACAACAAGCGCAGCTGAAGGATGCCCTTGACCAATTCCAACAGAAGTGCCTGATGTCGTTTAGCAAGAATAGAAGTGGTGTCCCGTACCTTAAGTCTGACATGCCCAGGGTTCTGTTGCCAGGGGAACCTGATACCACATCTTTTCAAGAGAAACAAGAGGCTCTGAATGCTTTTCGGGAGGCTATAGAAACTGTGATGACCAAGCATCATACTGCTTTCCTGCATATGTTCAAGGAGATGATGATCAGCGTATTTGGTCCAGGCATGGAGAGGATGCTTGGTCGAGTATCCCCTTATACATCTTCAGAAGAGGTTGGAGAGACTAGTTCTGCTCAACCACCTCGAGATACAGGGGCTCAACCACCACTGCAAAGCCAACCGATCCAGCCTCCTCCACAAAGCATTGGGAGTCAGCCGATCCAACCTCCTCTACAAAGCATGGGGAGTCAGCCAGTCCAGCCACCTCTACGAAACAATAGAGGTCAACCGGTTCAACAGCCGAACCCGAATCAGCCTACATATGGGGACCTGGCGTTCGGTTCGTCTAGGATGCCGCTTAAGTCTACTTACAAGATAGCCCCGACCAATAACAGGTTGCAGAAAAATATGTATGGTGGGGGATATCATGAGGTTATGGATTATGGCGCTATAGATGCTCTCCCAAATCCTGGGTATGGTACAGCTGCAGGGATGCAAGATGATGATATTCTGGTACAAAAAATGGCCGATGTGATGCAAAATCAATTCAGCCTTAAACCTAAAATGCAAGGACCAGCTTATACACCCCCTTTCCTAGAGTGGTACTATAGGGTGATCTTGCCACCAAGGGTGAAGCCTCCTACGGAGTTCACGAAGTTCTCTGGGCAGGACGATACAAGCACTGTAGAGCATATTGCCCGATATTTAATGCAGCTTGGTGAGGCTTCAGCTGATGAGGCATTCAGGGTCAGATATTTTCCTTTGTCACTGACAGGACCGACGTTTCAATGGTTTACTTCTTTGCCTCCTCAATCAGTCAACACCTGGAAAGACTTGGAGCAAAAGTTCCATGCTCATTACTTTAGTGGTAGCACTGAGAAGAAGCTTATTGATCTGGCTACCTTGAAACAGAGACATAATGAAACGCCTCTGGAATTTCTCAGAAGATTTAGAGAAGTTAAGGGCATGTGCTTCTCTTTGACCCTGCCAGATGATCAACTGGCTGACATGACTGTTGCAGGGATGTTACCAGCTATTCGGGAGAAGCTGTTTGGCATGGAGTTTGACAACCTTAGTCAATTGTCCTAGAGGCTGTCATTAATGAGCAATCAAGCTTATGGGTTCAAGAAGGATGCCAGATTTGCCAAGCACCATGACATAGCTGATATCTATAACCAGTTCCTCGAGAAGGCTGATCAAGCGGAGGAATTTGATGATGACGAGGAAGTGGCCGCTGCTGAGATTATGTGGGGCAAAGAGCCTTTGACTGTGAACCAGCGGTGGATCAAACAAACCAAGGGCATGTATGACTTTGATGTCACCAAAGCTGGCAAGCTCTTTGAGTTCTTGGTGAAGGAAGGTCGAATCAAGTTGCGTGAAGGGCATTCTATGCTTCAGCCCGATGGAGTAAAAGAGAAACGTTACTGTGGTTTTCATGATAGAAACTCTCACTCCATTAATGATTGCAGGGTCTTCAGAATGAGGATCCAAAAGGCTATCCAGGAAGGGCATTTGAAATTTGATAACAAAATGAAACTGGATGGCCACCCTTTCCCTCAAAACATGGTTGGCTTTTCTGTCAACATGGTAACTACTGAGGAGAAGGGGAAAGTGAAGGTCCCGACTTCGGCTAGAGCAAAACAGGGATGGATCGGTGGATCCTACACGACAAGAGACGGTGGAGCAATTCCACGGAGAAGCTCCCCGCATCCTCAAGAGCCGGATTGAAGTTGGAGAATCATCCGGGTCAAAGCCCAAGGTTACCACACGCATTCTCCTCAACAAATGGCGACGTCGGCAAGAAAAGGAACGCTACCGAAGCAAAAATATGAAGAGGAGAGGCGCGGGTTTGAAGAAGAGGTGCGCGAAGAGAACTAGAAGAGCATGCATGGGAACGAGGAGCGTGCACATTGGGGATGTGCATTCTTTAGACACTGTTTGGAACGAAGGCTTGAAGCTCCCCACATTGAAGAATTGCCACGAGTGTAGTGATATATATTCTGAATACAGGCAGGAAACTGTCAATCGCCGATCTGTCCATGAGAGAATTGGAAGGATGCATCCTAATGACGGTCGGCGTCAAAAAATAAATGAGGTCATTGATCACCCAAAGAAAAGGCAAGCTGACCAAAGGTGGGTTGATCAGGAAGAATAGGAACGCGAGTACATCTAGCAAGAAGGACAGTGGTGCCCGCCTGGCTTGAGGAGGAGCCAAAAGAGAAGGGTTCAACGCTTGAGGAACCAAGAATTGAAGAAGGCGAGGATCAAGAGGAAACAAGTGTGGCGCCCGAAAGACAAGCCTGAAGGATCGGGTCGTTCGGCTCCAGCATGCATGGTATATTTTCTGCTGAATGAGTTCATGGCACCCGCTAACCAAGTTGTGCAGGAGGAGGTGTCTCCAGATGTCAATGAGGATGAGCAACTTGGGGATTAATGGCGCAGCTAGTGTTGGCTAAGCAGGCCACCTTTGACAAGCCGGCCAGGAATCGACACATTAGGCCGTTGTACTTGAAGGGATACGTCAATGGCAAGCCATTGACCAAGATGTTTGTTGATGGTGGAGCTACAGTAAACGTAATGCCATACACCACCTTCAGGAAGCTTGGCATGGGCCCCGGGGACTTAACGCCAACAAGCATAATTCTAAATGATTTTGCTGGAAATCCTTCAGATACCAAGGGCTGCGTGCACGTGGATTTGATGATCGGGTCCAAAACTTTGCTCACAACCTTCTTTGTCATTGAGGGCAAGGGAGCTTACGGCTTGTCTTCTTGGACGGGACCGGATCCACGCCAACTGCCGCATCACATCTACCATGCATCAACGGCTTGTCCAAGCGGATGATTCGGTGAGCGTAGAAAATGTCGAACCGGCCTTTCGGGGAGTACCAAGGCATTGATTGCTTCTCGGGGAAAGGACTGGGGGAGAAAGTCTGTTGAACCGGTCGGCGGTGATCAACGGCCCGATTCAAGCGATCGGCTCTTATAGTAATTTTTAAATGGATAATCCGAGTTGATGGAACATATGGAAAGTTAGGACGAGGATTCATGTCGGCTGATAAATTAGAAGAAATTGATATTGGAGATGGTGACAAGCCAAGGCCGACATTTATCGATCTTCGACTTAGAGTCAAGTTTCAGAGAAGAACTAATCAAGTTGTTAAAGGAATACAAAGATTACTTCGCTTGGGATTATTCGGAGATGCCTGGTTTGGATCGTTCTATTGTTGAGCATCGGTTTCCATCAAGCCTGGTTTTAAACCATATAAGCGACCTCCCCCCGAAAAATCTACAAGGATGAAGTATTGGCCGACGTGAAAAAGGAAATTGAAAGATTACTTGATGCAAATTTCTTTCGGCCGTGCGGATATGCGGAGTGGATCTCAAACATCGTCCCCGTTTACAAGAAAATTAGGAAGATGAGGGTTTGCATAGACTTTAGAGATTTGAACAGAGCCACTCCTATGGATGGATACCCAATGCCCGTTCTTGATCTCGTTGGTTGATGCTTTCTTCTTGGACATAAAGTTATCGGTTTTATGGATGGTAATGCAGGGTACAATCAAATATTTATGGCAATAGAAGACATATAGAAGACAGCCTTCAGATGTCCTGGTCATATAGGCCTGTTTGAGTGGATTGTCATGACATTTGGGTTGAAAAATGCCGGTGCAACTTATCAGCGAGCCATGAATTATATCTTTCATGAGTTGATCGGCAAAATTGTTGAAATTTATATTGATGATGTTGTGATCAAGTCTTTGAATCATGACTCACACTTGAAGGATGTAAAGAGAACTCGGAATGCACCCGAAAGCATGGGTTGAAAATGAATCCAAACAAGTGTGCCTTTGGTGTGTCAGCAGGAGAATTCTTGGGATTTCTGGTACATGAAGGAGGGATTGAAGTTGGCAAGAAAAGTATGAAAGCTATTGACGAAGTTGCTCCTCCAACCAATCTCAAGGAGTTGCAATCACTGCTTGGCAAGATCAATTTTGTGAGAAGGTTCATTTCAAATTTGTCACAAAGGGTCTTGCCCTTTTCTCCGCTGTTGAAGCTCAAGAAGGACCAAATATTTGTGTGGGGTGACGAACAACAAAAGGCTTTTGATGAGATCAAGCGATACATGAAGGAACCACCGAGTCTTTGGTCCCTCCACAGTTGAACAAGCCTTTTAAGTTGTACGTGGCGGCCGATACCCAAACTATTGGATTGGCCCTTATACAAGAATTTAATGGAAAGGAGCGGGCAGTAGCGTACCTTAGCCGAGAATTACTTGATCCCGAAACCAGATATTCGGCTGCGGAGAAGCTGTGCTTGTGTGTTTACTACTCGTGTACAAAGTTTCGGCACTACTTGTTGAATGCCGAATGCGTTGTATATTCCAAGTTTGACGTGATAAAACATATGTTGTCTATGCCAATTTTGAATGGGAGGATTGGCAAGTGGATTTTAGCCTTATCTGAGTTTAAACTGAAGTTCGAATCGGCAAAAGCTATAAAAGGTCAGATTATTGCCGATTTTATTACTGAGCATTGTGATCCATCAATTGATTTGCTTGAAATTACTCCTTGGGCTTTATTCTTTGATGGATCCTCATGTGGTAAAGGTGGAGGAGTAGGGATTTTATTAATTTCACCCAGGGGTGAGATGTTTGAGTTTGCTATCCCTATTCGGCCTACTGTCACAAACAATCAAGCTGAGTACGAGGCGCTACTTAGAGGGCTTCAATACCTGAGAGAAGCCGGGGCTGTTTCAGTTGAAATTTATGGAGATTCGGAGCTGGTTATAAAACAATTGAACGGCCAATATGAATGTAAAAGTGATACCCTGAGGAATTACTACGAAGAATGCAGGGAAGTCTTAAAGAGTTTTTGGTTAGTGATTCTGCAGCATATTCCTAGAGAACAGAATGAAGAGGCAAACAGGTTGGCTCAACGTGCTTCAGGTTATAGAGAGAATCAAGAAGCGTTTGCCATGGAAGTATGTGCTTGCGGGAGTGATCTTGCAGAGGATGATTGGAGAAAAGAAATTATTGATTATCTTTAAAATCCATCCCGAAAGGTTTCTAGGAAGCTCAGATATAAAGCTATAAAATTTGTTCTTCTGGATGGACATTTATTTTACAAATCATTGGATGGGGTGTTGCTACAATGCCTGGGTCCAGAAGAAGCAAAGAAAATGATGAGCGAGGTGCATGATGGGCTGTGTCGAGCGCATCAATCGGCCTATCGTATGAAGTGCGTTATCAGGCACACTGGATGTTATTGGCCGATGATATTAGAAGATTGCTTTGAATATTACAAAGGGTGTCGGGGATCGTCGGAGGTTTGGGAACATCCGAGAGTTCCGGCCATCGGCCTTGAACCCTATTATCAAGCCATGGCCATTCAGAGAATGGGGTATAGATTTGATTGGCCAAATAAATCCACCATCTAGTAAGGGGCATAAATTTGTGCTTTTGGCAACAGATTACTTCACCAAATGGGTTGAGGCAGTTCCACTGAAGAAAGTAACATCAGAAAACATGATTGAGTTTGTTAAAGAACACGTCATTTACAGGTTTGGAATTCCTCAAACGATTACAACTGATCAAGGAGCTCAGTTTGTATCTTTGGAGTTCAGGGAGTTTGCCGAGAGCATGGGAATCAAATTGTTTAATTCTTCTCCTTATTATGCCCAAGCTAATGGTCAAGCAGCGGCTTCTAACAAGATCATGATCAAGCTTATACAAAAGAAGATTGACCAGAAGCCAAAGAGGTGGCATTCGGTACTCAACGAGGCTTTGTGGGCTTACCGAATGGCTCCTCATGGAGCTACAAAGACTTCTCCTTATGAGTTAGTTTATGGGCATCATGCTGTTTTGCCCTGGGAAATACAATCAGATTCTAGGAGAGTCCTTTTGCAAAAGGATTTAAGCTCCAAAGATTACGGTGGCTTAATGATGGATGAGTTTGAAGATTTGCATATGATTCGTCTTAGAGCCCTGGAAAACATTGAAAAGAACAAGATGCGAGTTGCTAAATATTACAACAAAAAGGTAAAGGTTAAGCAATTTGCAGAAGGAGATTTGGTTTGGAAAGCGTTACTGCCGATCGGGACTAAGTACAGTGCGTTCGGCAAATTGTCCTCGAATTCGGAAGGCCCTTTTCGGGTAGTCAGATGTGTACCTGGCAATGCTTACATGTTGAAGACTTTACTAGGAGAAGAGTTTACTGCCGCTATAAATGGTAGATATTTGAAGAAATATTATCCTGGTATTGAAATTGATCGTTGATCACAAACACCAGAATTACAAGCATTTGATACACAGAGATAGCCGGCGTTCAGGAGAGAAGCCGCCTTTAGAACAAAAAATCCTGAACAGGGAAATGTCTAATACTAAGATGTATTGCCCTTAGCACGGAAATACATAACGTTACAGATATTTCTTGCAGGCTTTTATTTGACAATCCAGCTACTCAAGATTACAAGGGGGTGGGAAGCAGAAGGCCTGGAGGAAGAAGCGAAAGTATGCTTGATTCATTTTTCTTGTTTTGCTTCCTCAGCTCCTCCCTCTTCAATTGTTCCAGGACCACCGTGACGGCAACCTGGAAGCTTCGAGGATTGCCATGACTTGCAGCTTCCATTAGGTTGTCCCAAGCAGCCTTCAAGTTACTGTGCCTGTCAGAGAAGTCTGAAAAGGGGAACGATTGTCAAGTGAAAATGAGATTGAGTACGGGAGTCGAATGAAGATGATAATATTACCCCCAATCAAAGCATCCAAACTCATGCGGCGTTTGCGTTCGGCATGGCAGCGGGCGGTGATGTCTCGCAGATCGTGCTCCAGATGCCGAATGCGGCGGCGCAACTGGTGGTTGATCCTCTGTTCCGGCGTGGCGTCCTCTTCTTCAAGGGAGGAGTCAGAGGAGATGTACTCGGGCATTTCTTCAGTCCCAAGGAAAACAAGAAGGGGTAAACATGAGATTGCAAATGGGAGCAAGAAACAGATTAGAAGAAAACTCACTCTCGAATGGTACGCTTCTTTGGTGGAGTGCTGTCATTCTTGATGGGTTGCTTTCCCTTGTCCACCATGGCTTTGGGGTTTTCTCCTCTGAGCAGGGGGAAGAAGATGTGAAGTGACGGAAGAGCATGCGAGTGGATTTGCAGGGCACCCAGGGGGCTATTATATTGACTGTGAGAGCGCATTGGGAGTGATGACTGGTTGGCGTACGTTATTGGAATACCAAGCGGCAGGGTTTTCTTCCCGAATGCGAAAGGTTTCCATTGAACAGTGTTTATGGTTCCCGAATTGAGGATTTTCTGCGAATTTTGCGCCAAGGGGCAGTTGTTTTCACGTATTCGGCTTAAGTAAAGTTCCCGAATTCGTTTGAGAATAGTAAAGTTCGCAGTTGCAAGCAGGAGGGGATCATCAGAAGCATGGAAATTAAAGTTCTTTATTGATTGCCGAAAATCAAGCATCCCTAGTACAATCTAATCGAAAAGCCTATTTAGCACAAACTGGGGATGGGTGAGTTCGGCAATGGCATCGCCGTGGCCGTTGAGGTGCTCCAAGATGACTTCGATCTCGTCGATGTCTTCTAGTGCGCCGCCCTGGAAGCCGCGCGGCTGGATGGAGTAGTCGACGCCGGTGTGCGTCGCCATGGCTGCCAAGCCCAGGGTGGTGCCGAGGCGGATGCCGTGCACAGCCACCTCGTCCACGCGGTCTTCTACCGCGGCAAGGCGCTCCGCCGGCGTGTCTCCACGAGCGTTCACCTTGTCAGCCAATTGCTTCACCAGCATTTTCAGCTGGTCAAGCTCGGCGTCGCGGGCTGCAAAGTTGCAAGGCAATGGTGGTTAGTATCGAAGGGTGAATTGGATTGAAATTTAATCTAAGAGATATACCGTCGATGGTTGCTAGCAACTGTTTGCGCTGGTCCTCCCACTCGAGTTCGGCGATTCCAGCCTTCTTGGAGACATCCTCCAGCTCGCGCTGTTCTTCTTCAAGCTCCGCCTTGAAACGGAGGGCGTCGAGCTTCCCGTAGGGCACGGGGAAGTAGGTGTTCGACTCCGAAGAGTCGTCCGACAGGGATGGATTCATGGCCGACGTGGGGGCCGGATTCCATTAGATGAGCCCGAAACAGAAAAGATCGTCAGAGACAGGAGGAAATCTAAGAAAAAATCGCAAAGGGAGTTGACGATCACTGCCTCCGACGCGCGCGCCGCGACGCCTGTTGCCACTGCCCGCCATTGGTTTTGGAGATGTGCTGGTGATGGAGGAAGAAAACTTAGATTGGCAAAGGTTTGAAGGTTAAAGGCTTGATTAAAGCTGGGGATACCTGCGGTTTTATTTATAGGGATGGCGAAAACATCGTGGCCCCAGATCGTGGCGTATATCCCGAGAAACTTGGAAGTGGAGAGATTTCCTTGACCGAGTAGCCGTCGGGTCGTTTGGAATCCAAGCTGAGTCATATTCGGTTGACTGGCTCGGCTGAGTTGCGGTCGAGGTGCTGTTCGGGTATCGTACTGTTTGACCGCAGTTACTGGATGAATCGTCCAGATGATCGCAAACAAGGTAATACAGAAGAAAGGAAATGAAGTTTATAAAAGGCAAGGTTACAAGGACGATTGATTCGGTTATACATTGCTTAGTACAATCAAATGTTCAAGTACTTTGCAATTACATTAGAGGCATTTGATATTATTTGATTGATATTCTCCAGCCGTTCCTGGTAATCTCTCTGAGTATTGGACAGGGCGGAGAGTTGTGTCTCGAGCTGGTTTGCTTCAGTCATGGCCGCTGATGCTTCCTCTTGGATTTTCTCTGTTAATCCAGGGAGCTCGGCTATCTTTTTCTCATCAGCTTCAATTTCGGCTGACAAATTCTTCAGCTCAGTTTCTAATGCAGCTTTTCGGTCAATTTTCAACTCAAGAGCGGATTGCAGTTTGACCAGCATTTCCTTGTTGCTCTCGATTTGCTCTTGAGATCCTTTCACAGCTTGTTCAGCTCTAGCTTTCTTTTGCTCAAGAACTGGTCGGAAGGATTGGCTCTTCAAGGCTCGCCTTATTGCCACATAATGAATATCCAGATCTGAGATAGGCTCCAAGGAAGCTTTGATGTATTCAGGGAGCTCTTGATCGATGGATTCAAGCATTTCCTCGAAGTGATCAACATCTCTGACTTGATCTCGAGCATCTTTTTGCAGCCAGGAAAAGATTTCTCTGAGCCTTGCCTGATTTTCCTCCGACAGAACCTGATTTGAAGGTTCTTCATCCCCTGTTTCGGCAGTTGGATCATTCACCATAAATGAAGAGCTTGGTGGTGATGAAGTTTGATCCTGAAAAGGATTGCCGAATTAGGAATGGTTTATTGAAAGAAGAAATCTGAAGTAGGAGTCGAAAAGGATAATGCCGAATGGACTTTAAGGGGATGAAATTTACCTGAGCAGCTTGATTTTGATCCGCCATTGAAGATTTGAGCTTAGGGAAAAGATGGCCTAGGGTTTGGATCTGAACGGAGACTCCGGTGGATTGCAGGAGAAAGAATAGGTGTTGAACAGATTTGACTTGAAGATATGGGCATTTACAGTCAATTTCGGAATAAAATCACTTTTATCCCGTAATTGAAGGGGCATATGTTAACACCGAAAATTGGTACAGGAAAGAGGCTGATTTGTGGGCCTAACTTGGTAACAAATCCCGTTTGGCAGGGGAAGATTTCTTCAGAGGATTCGGCAGAAATGCCTGCGGTCGGCAGTTTGTTTTCGTTCGGCAAAAGGACTGTTTGCGCTGGATTCGCGGGATCGCGTGGTGACGTGGCCCGAACGAAAGGAAGGGACGAATGGACGAATAAGCATTCACACTTGGGAATTAAATTAGGTATCAAATATTGTGCTCGTAGTCCACCAGGAGTCGTGTTAGGACAGGGTATAAATATGAACCCTGGATGTATGTAATTGTAATCGAACATTCTCATAACAAACCGGCTTTACACCAAACTTTCGAGTCCTCTAGTCGTGTCGTCAAGTTCTTCGAGAGGGTTCATCGATCCGTCGACCTCCGTAAGTACCGACAACCTTATCATGTCTAGTATCATGCAGTGGATTTAGATCGTGATGCAAGTAGTCTTGTTACCATGCTTGGTATCATGCGGTGGATTCAAGCTTGGTTCAAGAGGGTTTCTTGTTAGATCATGAGCCATGCGGTAGGCTAAGATCGAGCTTGGAGCTAGTTATCAGCTCTATTAGATTTGGCAAGATCTAATAGATTCATTAAGTTACCACGTGTTGCTTTGAGTTTTTACTTTATGTTCAAATTCATGTAACAGTCTTTTGCCCAATTTAGATTGGTTTGAATCGGCTTTATCTCGTTCGATGATCCTCATGCAAAACGTTTATATCTTTGGCTCAAATACGATACGTGGATCACGTGTTCTCTAATAGCCGAAACCGAATCAATCTAAGTTGTCACGTGTTGCGGGTTCAAGCTTGTTAATCTTGTGTAAATCTTGACAGAACCGGGTATCATGCGGTAGATGCAGGTTTTTGGGTTGTTTTAGAGCTAATCATCCGGTGGATTAGATTTCGATTCAATCTGATAGGTTTATCATCTTTGGCAATGTTTGTTCCTTCTCCACGGATCCCGATTCGGCTGTACAGCTGTATTCGGTTATGCTTCCATGAGTAAAATGTGCTTATAAGTTTTGTTTTAAATAATGTGTGCTTCTAGCCTTCCATATTTAGATTGTATCATGCGGTGGATTGATCTCTTTGTGGTCGGTGGTATGATTTCAGACAAGTTGTATCATGCGGTGGATTAACTTGTTTGGTTTCATGCTTGACGGGTTCTCGTAACACCCTAATTCTACTAAAAACTTGGCTTTATTAAAATTGATAGCAACCATTTAATTGCTTAAGGAGTATAAGGTTGTTTTATTTAATTTTAGGCATTTAACACTTTTCTAAAATAACTTTAATGAACTATAGGATTTGTTTGTGGCATACATGCTTTGGAGCATTATTTTGGTTCTTTGGAATTCAAATTCAAATTTGAATTCTAAATGTTTGAAAACCCTTTTTCCAAAAATCCCAAAACTTATCTCCTTAACCCCTTCCCCTTTTCCCTTTCGGCCTAGCTTCCTAGCCCAACCCGGCGACCGGCCCGCCTAGCTACCGGGCCGCGGCTGCCCCCGGCCCCGCACGCGCGCGGCCTTCGGCCCAACGGCGCGCGCGCCGCCCGGCCAAGCCGCGCCGCCCGCTTCCCCGCCTCCGCCGCGCGCGCGCCGGCCGACGGGCGGGCCCCGCCCTCGTCATCCCCGCCGCCGCATCGTCCTCGGGCGGGACTCGCCTCCGAGTCCGACCGCGCCCGCCGCCTTGAGTCCGGGCGCGCACGCCTCGGACGCGTGGCCCGCACGCCAAGGGGCCGCACCGGGGTGTTATAGCGCGCCGCCGCCCCCCGGACGCCCCCACCCGAGCCGCCGCCTTGCGCCCCTTGCCCCAACCGCAAGCCGCCGGAACCCTAGCCGCGCCGCCGTGTGAGCTCGCCGCCGCCGGCCGTGGAATCCCGCCGCCGTCGCCGCTCCGCCGCCAAGAAGTCACCCGGGAGGCTGCGCCAGGAGGTGAGGAGCACCCCCGTGCTGCACGTTGCGGCCCCGAGCCCCTCCTCGCCCTAGCGCCGTCGCCGGAGCCCACACGCCGCGCCGCCGCGTCGACCCGCCGCTCCGCCGCGCTAGCGCCCGAGCCGCCGCCCTAGATCGCTCCGCGATCTCGCGCGTGTCGCGTAGATGCCTTCCGCGGTTCGAATCGTGGCCGGAAACCCCAAGACCGGTCCCCGCCGGCGAGCCCCGCCGCCCGCCCGCCGCTCGCCGCCGCCGGCCTTCGCGCGCTGCCGCCCCGCCGCTCGCGCTTCACCGTGGCCGTTAGATCTAGATCTAACGCGCCGGATCTAGGCCACCGCACCGCTTCGCCCGCGCGCGTCCTCAGCCGCGGATCTAGATCCAACGGATCTAGATCGGGTCAACCCGGTCAAGCCGGTCAAACCCGCCGCCGACCCCGGCGTTTTTTGCGAAAAAGCCCCTGGATTTTCTTTATTTACAAAAATACCCTTCCACCGTATAAGATTTCTTACGGTTTAGTCCTTTTTCTTTATTTTAGCCCGAAACCTTTTCAAATCTTCGCAGATTAGTCCCTGAAACTTCCCGAGCCCATAACTTGGTCGTTTTAGCTCCGATTTTAGCGTTCTTTATGTCCACGCGTTCGTCTCGAAGCGTAGATTAGTTTCATGCTACTGTTTAGATCTGTTTGATCTGTTTGGTGACTGTTTCTTATTTATTTCTATTGTATGCTTGTATGTGATGATTGTGGATCGTAGAGAGCGATTCGTTCGAGGGATTTGAAGATCCGGTCGTGCAAGAGTTTGAGCAGCAAGGCTTTGTTGAAGGCAAGTATTCCTTGATGCATGCCCGCTTGTCCTACATAACATGCATTTAAATTCAACGTTTTTACTTTTCGCTTGCATTAAATTGATGGGAACCTATTAAGGATCATGCCTAGCTTTTGACTACCTTTACCTTGATGCCGGGAATTAAATTAATCATGTGGTAGTTATTGCTTAGCATGCTCAACCGGGTATTGGAAATAATCTACTTGGTTACCTTTTGTTATTTCATGTTCCGTTTATGATCTTTTACTTTACAAGACCACTCTAATGTGTAATCGGAACATGGAGAACCACCCAGGAAAACAGTACAACCACAAGAACTAATGGGCAATGGTCTTGGCTGAATAATTAGGAACTTTAGCTTGGGATGGTCTTACACGATAAGGACAAGGGATCGGCGGTGCTCGTGGGGTATGGACTCGCTCTAGCGGGGGTTGGGTGAGTTATTCTTTTATGGTGGGGTATTGACCGCTAGGGGACTTTATACCTTGCTAACTGATCCGGACCTTGTGGGTCATAACTTGCTAGGGAACCTTTGTAAAGGCCATGTAGCGTCCCTATGCAATCACACCTCGGAAGTGTGGTATGGTTTCTTGCAAACACCGCATGGTTGGGTCCAAAGTTCTTCGGAGCTTTTACGCTGCTTGTGGGTAAAGATGTACAACCTCTCGCAGTGTTAAACTAATCGATTAGCCGTGCTCACGGTCAAGAGCGGCTTTGGACACTCACATGATTAAATTATGGAACTTTAATGTTTAAATTGTGGTTTATCTCTTTATTTTTGATGCTTATATCTTATTTAATTGGGTTGGTATGAACTTACACTTTTAGTAATCGGGTTGCTAATAAAATTTGACCAACTAAAATGCTAAAGTGCTTGAACCTTAGCCATCCACCATATGGCCTCGCATGTTATGTTGTTTTCCCTTGCTTGAGTACGAAATGTGCTCACGCTTGTTTATTCTCTTGCATCTACAATACCCGGATTTGCTTGCTCGGACCGGGGAGAACTTTGAAGATAATCCGAGAAGATTTCCGGGAGTTCTAGGTGTGCATAGTCTTCGGTCGGTACCTTCTGTGGAGGCATTTTGTCCGTTGCGAGAACTCGTTTGTTTAAGTTCGATTAAGACTATGGTTTGTAATAACTCTTTATTCGTGTGGCACCGATTTTGGTATTCATAATGTCTAAGCGTGTGTGTAACTTGATCCCGGCGCACACGTGATCAATGCATTCGGTTTTCCTTTAAAACCGGGTGTGACGAGTTCAAAGTACTTAGACATGCGATAGACTAGTGCTTTTGGCCTATGCATGCTTGTTTATCTCACATTTATGAGTATGCTTTACTTTATTTATTTTATTTGTTGTTTATCATCAAAAATCGGTCATGGTCATGCACGAGCAACTTTGTTTAAACAAAGACCGATCTTTTGTCATGCTTGCGTCATCCATTCGGCTATTTTCTGTTTTATGCTTTAAAGCTCCCGAATGATTTTTAATCAGTTGACAGATAGCTTCTCATAGCTATATGTCATCTCACATGGCTTTCTAGCCGCAAATATGGAACTGTCTGGTACCACCTGGCAAGTTCCAAGCTTTGGCATTTAACTGCTTTATCCTTTGTTAATTTCAGGAAAATTGACTAGCACGCTTTGGAATCTACTCGTGTGTTAAGCCAGCTTTGTTCGGCTTGCTGTGTGCTTGGCGTAGGGTGCGGATTTTGCGTCAACACACCGCACTTCGAGCAGCTGCCGCTGGAGAAGCCATTCTGCCGTTCTTCGACTACCAGCGGGGCTTGGTGGACTTGGTGACCAGGAGGTCGCGTTACGTCCCCGACTGGGTCCGAGTTTTCTACGCCACTGTGTACGTCGACTCTGACTGGGTCGCTATCAGGTTTATGTTCATGGGCCAGCAGTAGAGGCTCACTAGAGAGGGGATCGCAGAGTTGCTCCAAGTTGACCTTCACGACGACTCGATCCACTACCTGGCTTACCCCGGCGTCGAGCCTCCTCGTCGTGCTCACTCTCCGGTCCTTCCGTCAAACGAGGAGAACAGCTTCCTGTTCGTGCCGCTGTTCCTCCTCGGTACACCCAGGACACCAGACCGTCTGATCTGTGAGGCGTACGTCGTCCACTACGCTCTCAGGAGGTCGGTGCTTTATAGGATGGGGAACACAGAGTCTTTGACAGGGGTGCAGCAGTGGCTCCTGATGTACGTGATGGCGAAGTGCCCGTTCGATATTGTTGATATCATGCTTGCTGAAATCGAGGACGCCATTATGGATGGCATGGGGATGACACGATAGCAGCCTTTCGCTCACTGTATCAGTTGGTTGTTGTCCCGTCTTGAGGCCCAGAGGTACATCGGGATGCTGGAGTCGTCGAAGTTCGTCTTCCCAACCTACCGACCTCCGATGCCAGGTGACAGGAGGATAGGCCCGAGAGGCCTAAGGAGAGCAGAGGAGACTTTACAGGCATAGGAAGCAGCTGAGGCTGTGATGGACGAGGCAGCTAGACAGGACGCTACACTAGCAGCAGCTGAGGCACCTCTCCCACAGTACTTCGCTACAAACGACGAGTCCTCCAGTGACAACGAGAACTTTGTGCCAGCTCCTGAGCCCGTGTTCCGAGTCCGTCGTACTCACGACGATGAGGCAGGAGGCTCCACCTTGCTAGGCCAGAGAGAGGCTGAGTCACCGGTTCCCATGATCACAGCTGCTCAGGTGACCCAGCCAGGCCAGCTCACTACACTGATTCAGGCTATGATTGCTTAGTCTCAGGCCACACTCCAGGTACAACAGCAGATGCAGGCACAGTTCCAGTAGTAACAGGAGTCACAGCATGTGATCCTTGAGGGGATCCGTTAGCAGCAGGAGGCACAGAGGCAGCAGATGCTCCAGCACCAGATGATGACTTCTCAGATGTTCACATTCATGTCTGGATGCCTCGGTCAGCTTTTCCGGCGGTCGGGGGTTGCGGCTACCCCGCCCACCGACGGCTCGGGAGCTCCCGGGCCGACCCGGCGCACCTTTACCTCCCCGCAGGCGAGTTCGTGAACGTCGCTCTTGCGACCTTTCCACAGTCTCCACTCCTTCAGACAGGGATGTTTGCGGTACCCCAGACAACGACACCACAGGCAGCAGTCGCTTCTACCTTTCTTGACCAGCTCCAGATGACCACTCCGATGTCGTCACAGCTGCCGTATCCACTCACCATAGGAGCACTTGTCTTTGAGATGCCAGCTCGCACCACTCTGCCCAGTCCACAGGTGTCTTCACCTCTTCCGAGCTTCACTACACCACGGGCAGAGGGTCTGGGTCAGGAGGACTACTACCTGCGTGCTATCACCGAGCAGATCTCTTCAGCGCTCACCTCCAACCCTGAGGTTCTAGGTCCCGAGGCCACTCAGGCTCCGACTTCAGGCACCTGGACGACTACAGCTTGTGACGCCCCAGGTTTTCAACCAGATGAATTAACCCTAAGGAGCAGGTCAACTGCATTGACTTTGGTCAAACGATAGTCAACCTGGGCCATCACCTCAAAAATATCACCAATGACCCCTAATGACCCCTTTTGGTCAACTTTGGTCAACCCTGGGTCAAACCCTACTCAAAATCCCTTGAACACCCCATTGCCCTCCAGTGTCAGCCGAAACTCTTGCCGCGTTCTCCAAATTTCACCTAAACACTTCAAATTCTCCCAATACGAAAGTTGTGTGTTTTGTCGAGGGACACAACTTTCATGTTGAGTGGCATTTGAAATTTGGAGTGGAAATGGGTGAAAAATGCAGGTCAACACCTCAGGTTACTATTCACAGGCGCCCAGAAAACAGCAAACTTTGCTTACAATTTGTGCACAAATGGTTGAGAAAAAGGCCATACGCCCTTTGTAGAAGTTGTAGAGGGGTATGAGATCTACAACTTTCCTATTATTCACTTGATCCACTTCGGTTCAAATTTCTGGAGAAAAACCACGGTCAAAGCAGGCAGGCTGAAACAAATTTCGACTCTAGCGCTCCAGAGCGCACGCGCCCGCGTCGGCGTCGCCGTCCGCCGCGCCGTGGCCGCGCCGGGGCCCGCACGCCGACACTAGCCTCGATCCGCCGAAACGCGCACCGTGGACCCCTCCCACTCGCGCCGCACCGCCCTGCTCCCCCCCGTCCGCGCTCGCCACGCGTCCCCGCCACGCCGCCCGACCGCTGGGTCGCGCCGCCGTACTGGCCGGCGCCCATGCACGTCATGGCCGCGCCACCGCCCACTCCGCGCTCTGTACTGCTTCCCCCTCGCCTTGGTGTGCAAGGAACACCCAACCGCATCGAAGCTCGCCTATAAAAGCGCCTCACCGTCCTTCGCGCGAGGGAACACCGCACCACCGAGCTGCCATTGCCGCCCATCGGTGCTCACGGTGAACTCCACCTCTGGCCGCTCTTCACCGCAGGCACGTGCTGCTTCCGCCTCCCTCGTGAGCCGGCAAAGCTCCCACGCCCGCATGTTGGCCACGCCGAGCTGCAAGCTCGCCGGAGCAGAGCTCCCAGCGGCCGCCGGCACCGCGCCCGCCACACCCGACCGTCGGCCGCCTCTCCGCCGTGTGTAAGCCCCCAAGTCGGATCCCTAAAACTCCTAGACCCTCCCTAGCTACTTTCCCCGCCACCCCCGCCGCCGGCCTCGCCGGAATCCGGGGACCACATTGCAAAGCCCCAAATAGTTCCAGGGAGTTTGGTGCAAACTAGGGACCTGTCTGTGATCCGTTGAAAAGTTCCAGGGTGCCCTTCGCAAATTGAATCTTCACCCCTTTGTGTATTATAGCTGCAACTTGTAAATTCAATATAAAATCATAGAAAAATACAAAAATAGCAAACACAATTTTTCTGTGCTTAGTGTAACAAGAACTACAACTTTCTCCAAATATGTATATACTTTTGAGCTATAGTATTTGTTTGAAAAATTGAAAAGTAAAATACCTAGATCTGTGATTCTGCAAAATCCCTACATGATCTTGAGCTGGATTTCGGATATGTTGTGAGTATTAGCATGTATAGGTCCTGTGCCAACAATTGCACAATGTTACTAAAGGAATCTTTTTATATAAATTATCTTGTGATATTGATAAATCTGCCTAGATGATTTTTGTAGCTCAAAATATAACTATTCTTGAGCCCAACTTCTGGCTATTGTCATGTTATACCAAAATGCATACTTGGTGAATTTACCATGATTTGATCTCTGTTAGAAGTATTTATTCCTGATTTATGCTTGTTTTTAATCATAAATGTGTAGATCAAGATCTATAAAGGGTATAGATGTGTTTGTTAGTTTGGACCATAGAAACAGTAAGAGAAAGTTTAGCACAAAAGTGCTATATTTATTTTTATATGCATTTATCTTGTTTTTGGTGAATAGAAATGCCATAATTGATATGTTTATTTTTGTTGCTTCAACAAGTGTGCATGTGTGATCAGTAGCTTGTCTTAGACTTATTGAGATCAGGGAACACCACTCTTGGTGTTTTATGTATTGTTTTGTTGAATAAAAGTGAAAGAACCTTTGTAGGTTCAATATTGAAATTGATGGGAAAATCACAAATCTCACCTAAGGATTATGTGTTGGTGTGGTAAACTTGCTAATTAGTTTATAACCAACCCCTTGCTGTTTTGTGAGAATTAAATTAATTTATTTGTTTATATATGTACACAGTCACTAATAAAAAGTCTAGATAATAAAGCAACGCATATTGTTCCTTATAGGAAGAGTATGTTGAATGTATTATTATCTAGGTGAATGTGGTCAACCAAGCACCCCATGGTTGTCATAAGTTGTTTTGAAATTAATTAAATCAAATGGTCACTTAAGTCTTGCATTGCATCCTCCGTGTAGAAGTTCCCGACGGTAGTTACACGCTCGTGCCAGTGGACGCGAACGAGGGAGCTGGAGGAGACGTGCACTACGTCACCGTAGAGCAAGACCCGGGCCAAAGTCCGGAAGATTGTTTAACTGCTTGTGGTAACGAAGGCAGGCCCCGGTTTTATCATTAACCCATGTTTTATTTAAATTTATGCAACTAACCTTGTTATTCTATGTGCATTTACGTTCAGGAATTGAATGAAACCCTAGTTGAATGATTCCTAGGTGCCTATGTTCTTTTACTAGTATGCTAGGTCGTTAGATGTTATGCTCTAAGGACCTGGTAAAAGTCGAGTGATGTTCGTCACTCGCGAGAATAGGATTTCCTTTTTGGAATACACCTCTTTTATAAATGGATTGCTCATGTGGTAAGAGCATGGGATTTGGGCTTCGGTCCAGTGGCTTCGTGGGCTAAGCTTTTGAACGTACTAAGACTACCCGCACGGGGACGCCATCCCCCGCGCCATCCATTTACCGTAGCTTTTTCCCCGGAAAAGTGCCGCCGCAGAGTCATGGGGAAAAGCTACGGGAAAATCCCGTCGCCCCCGGTTCCTCGAGATCTAGAGGGATCGAGAGGCTCCTCAATCCCTCTCGCGGCCCCACCACGCGTCCCGGTGCCACCGTCCCCAACCACCTCGCGCCCGTGCTCGAGTCATCGCAGCAACTCCTCGCCGCAAGGCTCGCCGTCGCCCGCGGCCGCCACTCCCGCCGTGCCGGCCGCCGCCCCTCGAGCCGCAGGAGGGCCGGAGGTCGGGAGGGAGCCGCCGCACCCGGATCTCGTTGTGCCTCGTCCACCGCCGCGAGGGAGGCCGGCCACCACGGAGCTCGGCGCCTCCTCCCCCGAAGCACCACGAGGTGCGCCGCCGCGCGCGACTCCCTCGCGCCCTTGCACCTCGCCGCCGTCGGGCAAGGGGAGGCCGCGCAAGGGGAGGCCAGACGGGAGGGGACGCCAGGGAGCTCGAATCGCCGACATGAGCCACCGAGGCGGCGCGGCCGGGAGTGAGGAGCCGCCGACGAAGCTCGATTCACCGCCGACCGTGGGGAGGAAGGGGATGAGCTCGGCGTGGTTCCTCCGTCCCCCGCGTGAGCGCCGGTGAGTTGGGGCCGGCGGGCTCGGCGGAGAAGGGGCGGATCCACCGGCGGACGGACAAGGAGCGAGGGGAGCCGCCGCCGCCCGCCGGTCGTCGCCGCGCGCGGAGCTCCTCCTCCGCCCGCCGGTCGTCGCCCGCGCGGGGAGCTCCTCCTCCGCCCGTCGGGAGCTCGAGCTCGACCTCGCTCCGCCGGCGCGGGGAAGGGGGAGGGAGAGGGAGGGCCGGAGGAGGAGGATGCGGGCGCGCGCCTCCTCGCCACGGGCCTCCGCTCCTCCACCCGGAGCCGCCGCGCGCGCCGCCGCCGCCGCCCTCGCGCCGGCCGCGGGTCCGCCGGGAGGAGAAGAGAAGGAGGGGCGCCGGGAGGAGGAGCAGGGGAGAAGCGGTGGGGGGAGGGAAGGGGTAGGTGGGGTGATAGAGGCGGTGAGGGGTGACGTGTGGGCCCCTGAGCGGGTAGTTGGGATAAAGGAGAAATATGAAGGAAGATGGGTGCGGGAAAACTGAGAATAAAGGAGAGAGGATTGATGAGGAGGATGGAATATTCCCTTTTGAAGGAGAAGATAAAGGAGAACTGAGTGTGGATAGTCTAAGCACTTGTCGGGAATGGGACCGATAAGCCTAGTAACTTAATGAGACGGTACAAGATTTTACTACTACTACTCTCGATTCGTCTCCTGCCCGGCTTGCAACCGGGAGGAGGGTACTTGTGTGAGGCTGGGTGTACTAGGTGGGGCATGCCAGATAGCCTTGTACCCGGGACTGTAGGCTACTATCCTAACCCGAGGATTTTTGGGAACCGTTTGGTCGATGTCGGCTCCGTTGGGGCACCGCTCCGTGTGTTTAGGTTTACCTTGCAAGGGTTTATGAATCAATGGATTGTCGCCCTCTCACCGTTATCCGAGATCGCTTAATCAACTGGCCATGATATCCCTTAATGATGGAACTATGTGAAATCTTCTACGTGAATTAATTGTATTGTCCAATTCTTGATTGTATTAGTTGCTTATGGTAGTAATGTTAATATCACTAGAATCTGAGCTAAAATATTGAAAGTAAGGATCCATGATCCTAGTTGCTTTTTGGCAAAACAAACCCACCAGCCAAAACCCTACATGTCTAGAGGTAACTTTTGACGGGTATGTCTAGAGGTAATTGTTGTTTTCAGGTGAAGTTGTTTGGCCTGGTGAAATTCCACCCGGATGGGAGCTGGAATGGGTGGATGATGACGCCGAGTAATGGCATCACGGATGGCCTCCAGTGATGTCATATCGTATCGCTATTAGTACTTCTGTTGTTTTAATAAAACTCTGAACCATTTACGTTTATGTCAAGAACTATGTTTGTAATAATGGACCCTACGGGGAATTTGGTATTAATTTGTAAGGCACTCTGGACTCTCATTCGTGGGAGTTTTATGCATACGTTCGATCCTCTCTGTGTTTCCAAGTGATTTACTGGGTGTAAACCCGGCAATACTCAATGGGATGATTCTTTACTATCGCTTAATGACCCAATGGAGCGGTTTAGGCGATAGTACGGAATTATCTTGGATGGGGTTGTCACACAGCTCCACCAGCTCCACCTCCTTCGACTCCGGGTCCCTCCTCTCCGACTTGATCTCTTCTCAGCAAGGACGACGACGACGCCTCCGGCTTCTCCGTTCGACCTTCGAGGACCGTCTCTACCTCGCCGCTGGACCCTTCTTCTCCGCCTCAGCCTTAGACTTCTTTTTGGTGCTTGTTGCCAAAGGGGGAGATAGATAGGGGGAGTAGAGATAGGGGGAGTTAGGGGAGAGTGCAGGATTTCGAGTTTTTGTAGCCTCTCTCGCTTTTGTGGAGTTTATGATGAGACATGTATTTGGATCTTGTGCTTGTCTTTGGTTTACATGTCTACTCATGTTTGTGGTGCTTGTTTACCTTAATGCATGTGTGTTTATAGCCTATCTTGTTTCATGCATTAGAAGTAGAGTTTATATGCTTTAAATTCAAATTTTCGTATATCTCTACTCGTGTTGTCATCTATCACCAAAAAGGGGGAGATTGTAACCATCTAGGCCCTTCCGCACCTTTGGTAAGGGTGTGTTTCGGTGATAAATGACAACCATATGCTTGTGACTAACTGTTGTTTTGTAGCGGATTTCATATTGGGTTATTGTCGCAAGTATTGAATGAAATGAGACCCCTCAATTTGAATTCAAGGACTAAAAATGGATGAATACTACGAGGCTAAGGACTTTGTTAGTTCCAAGTGTCACAAGGAGATGAAGGACACTTGGATTGCTAGTTTGTAGTATTCAACCGTACTATTAAGAGGGGTTCGTACACAAGTAGCTTGACCATGCACTCAAAAGCCATAAAAATATGCACACTTAAGTTCCTTGGTTGTCAACTAGCTCAGAGAGTTCATGGAAGCAAGGTTGAAGCAAAAGAATTGACAGAAAACTCAAAGGCACTGAATTGGACGAGTTAAAATGAAGTTCATAGCGTCGGATGATCCGACGCCCTATTTTCTAGATGCGTCGAATGAGTTATGTGGCCACTGGATTCAAAATGGACTGTCGGATGAACCGACGGTACAGGCATCGGTTCCTCTGACCCCTTAGGGTTTGGCTACAATATGGGTCAAGTCAAAGAGCTTAAGCATCGGACGATTCGACACCTTGACCATCGGTTCATCCGACGGTTGCGTTTAAATCATACAGAGACGCGCCAAGTCAACTGCTTCAGCACCTTATGAACCGACGCTTGGATGATGTACACAGCGGTTCATCCGACGGTTTAATTCAATTCATACAGTACCGCCCCGAGTGTGAAGTCTTCAGCACCGTGTAGCGAACATGGCTGCCATAGCCATTTGTTCAAGTATGATTTTGGTGATTGGGACACAACACAATCATGGGACTAACCAAAATGATTGAGCATGTCCTTGTAGGCATTTTAGGTTCCATTGATGCAACCGCACACAATGCAAAGCATGACAAAAGAAAAAATATGAAGCCGGGACAAAGAGAGGAATGAATTGGACTTGTCCTATGAATAAATATTCTTAGATCAATCAAATGGTGTGAAATGCTACAGAATCATGAAGATTATTCCACAAGCTTTCCACAGAGTCCAAGATCATCAAAATCGGAATCCGGAGTGAAAAGTTATGCCCAAATTAAGATGTGCTGAAAATAGGGCATAGGATGATCCGACAGTCCCATTTTTGTGAGCAACGGATGAACTCCTGAGAAGAAGAAAACAAGTGTATAAGCACCGGATGATCTGGCGGTACCATCGGATGATTGCGTCGGTTCATCCTATGCTTTTTCGGGAAACATACAGAGAGGTATTCGCGCAGAAATGGCTAGTACCGGATGAACCGATGATAGCATCATGTTGGAAAGCTTATTAAATTCTCTACAAGATTCTGAAAAAAATCTTGAGCATTTGACCATTTTTGAGCGTCGGATGAACATCGGTTCATGTTGGTGAGCCTACTGGTATAAACAACAAACAGAAGAAAACAAAAGTAGATGTCAGCCATAACCAATGCATTTTTGTGGCATAGATGGTTTAATTGGTGAGCATGTTGGTGAGTATACTAGTATAAACAACAAACAGAAGAAAACAAAAGTAGTCACCGGTCAGGCGGATCCTGTCAGGCCGGGTCAAGCCGCGGCGACCAGGCGTCGCGTCCGCGCGGAGCGCTTCTAGAAGCAGATCCGCCAGGGAAAGTAGCGGAGGCCGGGAGGATGGAAACCCCGGCCGCTTCAGATCAGATCCGGTGGAGACTGTGGATGTCGAGCAAGTTTTTTATTAGGACAAAGCTAATTTACGGCGGTTCCGTAAATTAACTTATGGTACAACCTTCTCTACTTTTGGAAAGTTGACTACCGGATAACCTTTTTTTTATCATAGGAACCCACTCGCCTTCCATCGGACACAACACAAACAACTTCACCACTAAAAACAGCGGAGCACCAGGTAAAAAAAAAATTGTAACTTTCCGACCAAACATCAAATCCAAAATCCAATTGCACTATCGTATTAGTCTCAGCAAAGGCTTCAAAACAAGATCTGACTTGAATATATTTTGATCATATTTTCTATACCAAGTAATTTTTTAGATCCATACACGCATACAGAAGCAGTTTAGAACAGAAGTATAAGCAAATCATTTAAAAGCCTCATAGTTCACCGGGGAAGACCGGAGATGAAATCCCCGCAAAATGTAGCACTTCGTTTACTTTCTCATACAAAAATTAACACATCTAAATGATTTCACTTTCACATACGAGAGATGGTTGACATCTCAAAACTTGGAAGTATTAAGTTGCTTATTAAGGACCATACTATTGCTTACTTGAAATAATAGATTTGCCTATGCGATTCATGATATTGCCTAGATCCATATTTCGGGAGGACATGAACCACGGATTAAATGCTTTGGCGTACCAAGCAATTTTTAAGATCCGGACATGCATATTACAAGAAACTCGAAGTAATTTAGAACGAAGTATAAGCAAACTAACATTATTTAAAATCATCATAGTTCATCGGGAAAACCTCGAGACGAAATATCCGCAAAATGTTATGAAATCATTAAACCATTCAATACGTTCATCCATATTTGCCATACAAAAAATAAAGAAGTAGGTACTTGTACAAGTGCGGAACCACTACTATTTTTACAAAAAAAAACTATTAGTGACTAGTCTATGTGGGTGAATCCTACCGAAACCATCTTTGTGATACTCACGGTATAAGTAAATTTGAGAAATCGAACATTATCATGCACTACAATTGCCAAGCACCAAAATATTTGGTATAGAGTAAAATTGAGAAATCGAATAATGTGCTCCTTTTGTTAGACATATCAATGCTCATGACAAAAATTATCCTGGCTTCTGAAATCGTACTAGCGCTACACGCCTGTCAGCTTTGTCAAGAGAGAAACACAAGGTGACATATGTGTACCAAGGAAGGTCATGGTATGAAGGCTAAGCAAGAATATTCTAGATAGCATAATTAGCTATACAAGGCTAATTGTGTATCAAGTATACAAGGAAAGTTATCAAATCAGCTATACAATTTCGAATATCTCTAATAGTGTGAACCGATTATGTGATCGCTAATAAAAATTCAGCCTTAGACATGTATTAAATTAATAGATATTGACGGTATATGTATGGACTAAGTTGTTTTGTCCAATCAGCTAAAATGTGATCTTAATTGTGCTAATTTGAGTACACAACAATGCTAAGTTGTATAGCTAATTTGAACGAAAAAACAGCCATGTTCATACTTGCTTGTGTTTCAACTAAAATTTAATGTGGTGCATGCGTCCAAACCTCTACTCTATCAAGTATCAACAATGTCACAAAAAATATTGCCTAGGCACGAATTAAATTAATAGATATGTACAGTATATGTCTAGATTAAGTTGTTTTTTTCCAATCATATAAATTGGAACATCAATGGTGCTAATTTGAGTATTGAACAATGCTAAGTTTTATATCTATTTTGAGTACTTGCTTGTTAACATGAATAACCCATGCATCCCAAATGAAAAAGCGTAAAACCTACAAATTACACTACGGTGTTAACATTTAATTGCAACAAACCAGCTGGAGGCTATCTGTAAAAAAATATATTCAAGAATGTGTATTTAAACAACAATTCAGAATGTGCTGAGCTAGTATATGAGAAAAAAGGTTCTAGTTGAATTAGCATGAAGTGAGCTCCTACTACTGAGCTTATCATGCATGTACTGTCAAAACAAGCACGGAGACGAGGGGAAAAAAGCATACCACATTTGTCCCTGACAGCCTAGTTCCTGCTTCTTATGTCTAGGCATTTTCACCTATAGAGATGTGACATTTGTATCAGTAGTCATTTATATCAATAAACAGATTTCAAGTTATAAATTGGTTTGGTCGGGCGGCTAGACCGCAGCTCAAGGAAAACCGATTCGGTAAACAAATGTCGGATTCTACTTGCACACCTCTCGAAATAGCCACAACTACACTAATCTTAGAATTGGACAAAGCGTTAATTCAAAATGGACAAAGGATCGAACTGAGAGCCGCTCATCGATGGTGATTAGCAATGAGAACATACACTTGAGCATGATGTAGTAGGGCACCCAGAACTTGCTCCGCTGCGCCTGCATACCCACCCAACAACAACTGAGGAGCTGATGGCACACCAGAACCACACGCTCAAACATCACTAGATATGAAAAAGAGAATACAGAAAAATTAACATCCTGTCAGAGATAGTATGACAATAATGGAAAAGTGCTAGATTGCCAAAGCTATAACTAGAAATAATTAAAAATCAAATATTACACTAAAATATTACTCGTATTTAATACAAGTGTTTTTAGTAATAATAATGGGTCAGATATTTTCTATAACATCCTATCGAGATAGTATGGCAAAACAATGGCAAAACAATGGTTCTGGTCAATGTCCTTGCTTCCACCTGCTTATATTCCAACTGTAACTTCAGAGGTTCCCTGCAAAATGGCAAACCAATGGTTCTGGTCAATGTCCACAGTTATATGATTGTACATGTATATCTAGTCCATGTGATTAAGATCTCAAAATAAATAATGTTGTGATGCAACTTGTCATCCAAGTGTGGCACATATCACTCGACACCACAAACAACACACACAAAACTTCGGGCTACACAGCATAAGAACAATCATCTAGTCTTACGATACACTATGCATGAAAGGACATTGCCCCTCAAAGAATTTGCTGATGCGGTTGTTGCTGATGAGTGTGTGTGGCTGTGTGTGGCTGAATCTATCAATTTTTTAAGAAATAAAAAAGGATAGGTTGATGATTTTCCTTTTGGAATCATCTAAATGATGGAAAATTGCTAGTGATTTGAGTATCAGAGAATGGTAAATTGCTGCCAATTCCCTTTTATGGCTGCAAGATAAAGACTTACTTGACCATTTCGGTGAACTTCATTATGTATATCTAGAACAAATAAAAAAATTGTCCGCAAGGCGGTTTTTAAAATTCATTTTCGATGTTACTGAAATGATGGTCGGGATGGACCGAAAACAAATTATTGACCGCATATTGATACTTGAACTACATGAAACTTGAGATATGCCTAGGATGAATCACCTTTTTAGTTGTACGAGAAGAGCTTAGGGAATAAAGTACGGGCTCAAGAATTTTCAGTTGATCACTTCATATCAAGAAACTAGCAGATAAAGTGATAGTACAATACTTATGCAATGGCAGTTCAAAGTCACAACTCACAAGTATGTTGAAATCATATGGGCTACACCATGATGTAATTGGATATAACTACAACCAACTTTTCACTTGCACGGTGACACCAGCTATACAAAATGAATGCATCTTTAGTACCATAGCAGTGTTGAATGTTTTGGAGCTTAAAGCAAATGTTGTGGTATATTGTTCAATGCATCCTCCTCCTCCGCCAGCCAAGAATATGCATCCAATCAAACAAAGCAGCATGAAAATGACAATACGCTTGACTAATTAGCAGGGGATTCAAACACAGTGATTGAAAATTGATTCATGCATACGATAAATCAACATCAGAAATTACTCCTCGACCTAGTAATTTTTTGCAACTCTGAATCAGTGATTCACCAATTTTGTGCCTCTACGGCGTGACATGAATTGGCATTATAGAAGCAGCAGGCACCAATTTAGGGGTATGAATCAATGAAGCATAGGTTGAAGACGCAAATCAGTTGCAGCAGAGGAAGGCTCACTAATCAGTCACACAAATCAGCAAAGGAAGTGCTCTAATCTCCATGTACCCTGGTGCTTCCATTTGCAGACTCACCCGTGGACATCGCCTGTCTCACCTCACTAATCCTAACCCTAATGCGACCATGCCTCAATCAAAGCAAGAGAGAGGGGAAGGAGGAAGGGGGACGAGGAGGAAGAGGAGCAACCTCGTCGGAGAGTCCGCCGCCATGGAGGCACCGCCACGCAATCCCCTCGTCTGTGCAGTCACACAGCCCAGAGGCCATTGCGTGGTCCTCTGTGGGCGCGCGCCGCGCAGAGCCTGGCCGGTGCCTCCATGGGCGCAGCTGCGCTCTAGTGCTGCGCCGCCTCCTTGTTGGGGCCACTGCTCGCCGGGGGGTGCCTCCTTGAGCGCCCTCGCCGGAGGCCCGCGAGAGCCGCCTCCGTCCTCCGCTTGAGTGTGTCCGAGATGGAGGGCCGATGGGTGGATGAGAATGGGGGAGATGGAGTGGAGGGTGAGCGACGGGCGGGGTGAGGGGATGAGTCATGAGGATAAGGTCCGTGCGGTGGGAACGTGGATAGATCGAACCAACGATGGATGAAGCCGGCCGTGCCGAAGAACAAATTACGGCTGATTGTTAAAAAGTCTTTACCTTTTTATTATTATTGAGCGCCGAGTATGTCGAGGAAGTGGAGGAACGCAAAGCCGGCTTGGGGGAATTGGGGGGTTGCACAGAGCCAAGTACTTTCTTCGGTGGTCCACGGACTCCACCCACGGGCCACGGGCACCGCTGCAGCCCGCCGGTCCGTCGTGGACTCGTGGTGGTCTGACCAGTGAGCCCACCGATCCCGTCAGCTACAATCTACAGGAACGAAACCACCCTGCGTGTCAACTGTCAAGGGGGATTTATATATTTTTTCATTTGAAGAGGGATTTTTATCGCTCACTACTTTCTAAACTATAAGAGCACTGACTACAATCCTGATTTGGCTAGTATGTAAAATGAAATAGCTAGTAAAAAGTTGATGAAATCCAACTGATTCACTAAAATCAACTCTCCATATGCTCCACCGCTAGTGGGTCCCACCTGCCATACTCATGTACGAGGAGATAGCTAGCGGGACTGGCTAGCCAAAGATGGCTAGCGAAGCCTCCTATTTAGCTAGCGAAGGATAACGAGGGCAAGTTTGTCTAGTCTATTGGATTGAGTTTTTGGACAAGTTTTCTATTTTTTACTAGTTAAGCCAAGATAGCTAGTCTGTTGGAGTTGCTCTAATCGGTTGATATAAAACAGCCCAGCAGAGCAAAACAGACAGCATGCAGAATAATGAACACGTGCAAAGTTACAAAAAGCTGAAACACACTTATGTAGACAAGTAGCCAGGCTGAATTTTTCATTAATAGATGTGACAAACTACTTATATTACAGAAGCAAAGAGTATAACTAGACATAACCAGAAATAAAAAGGACACAACTCAACAAACATTTCAAGGACCCAACAAACATTTCAAGGACCATCTATGACACAAGACGAAAGACTATTTCGGTTGTTGATTTGTACTTCCATTGAACAACATGCTCACCAATTAAACCATAACCAATGCATCTCCACACCACCCATCATAGGAACGTTGTTCTGATGTTAGCCATCCAACGGAATGAAGACTAAGGGTCACTACTAGAGAATTGGACATATATCTCAGATCTGTTTTTTTATTTATACCGGGTATTTTTGCCACCGGTATAAATGATGACATTTGTACCGATTAGAACCACCAACCGTTACAAATGTCCTCTCACATAGGCTCGTCAGGGCCTAATCCAACCCACCCGGTACAAATGTGAGGCCAAGACACCACCCGGTACAAATGTAGGCACATTTGTATCGGGTAAAAAGATGACTCGGTACAAATGTCATTGCATTGATCCCGCGGGGACTTAGAATTTTTTTGCTGGCGCTTCTCCCTCCCTACCCTCTCCTTTAATTCTCCATCATCGCTCTCTCTCACTTTGCCATCTCATTTTCTTTCTCTTCCTTCTTTCCTTTCTCAGTTTTCCTCTTCTCCACGTACTTATCCTTCTCGATCCCATGCAGGGTGGACGGCACAGCACAACGCGGGCAGCGCGCGCGTGAGCGAACGGCGGGGCGAGCTCGGGCCGACGGTCTCAAGAGGTGAGGGAGAGGCTGGAGGTTGTTTTTTTACTGTGAGTTCTTGTGAATCTTGATTATTGTGTTGCTGTGAGGATTTTATGAGATGTATGAGATTAATGTAACATGTGATGTGATATGTAGAGATTGTGATTTGGAAATTTGTTGCAATTTTTGTGATTGAATATTGATTCAAGGCTTGTAAAATTTGTGATTGAACCTGGATGAGAAAAGAAAATAAAAGACATGAAAGGAAAGGAAAGGAAAAGAAAAAGGAAGTGAAAGAGGGCTCATGGGGGCGAAAACATTAATATGAGGCATATGTACCGGGTATCTCGCCCGGTACAAATGCTCCACCACATTTGTACTGGATGCTTTGTACCGGTTCAATACCCGGTACAAATGAGGGTTATGAACCTACACATACTTGTTTTTCTAGTAGTAGGTGGTGAAAGATACACAACCCAAAACTTCACTAGATGTGACAATCTCTCCTCTAGTTGGGGGCAAAAGGAGAAAAAGAGATATGACCCTAAATGTTTGTGCATAATCCAATGATCGATGATGGTGTGAGCAAACCGAACTAAAGACCAGAAGTTGATCACGCAGAATTTTCAAAATAAAACAACGTAGGATTTTCAAAACAAAACATATAGAAAAACCGCATAATTGAATGTCATTGAAAATTATAAACACATCCTAAAAAATATCAGACATAGAAAACATAGGATTTGGATGAGAATGAGTGACCAAGAAAATTTTCATGAGATCTTAACCTTTTAGTAGATTTTTCTCCAAAATGACCATGAAACAAGACATTCCGAATTCCATAAGATCAGTACAAATTCAATCTTCTATTTCAAAGGGTTTTGTAAAAAAGAAAATAAAATTCAAATCATATATGTGGGCCTTGTTGCGAAAAAATGACCCCTCACTAGTAGGGAGAGGGCCTTTAGTCCCGGTTGGTAAGGAGAATATGTCTCTCAAGTCCAACCGGGACTAATGATGAGAGACAAAAGACCCTCCTTTAGTCCTAGTTGAACCAACGGGACTAAAGGATCCTTTAGTCCCTGGTGGTATTACGAACCGAGACTAAAGGGAGGGGGGCACACCAGCACCTGCGCCCACCCCCTTTAGTTTCGGTTGGTAATACCAACCGAGACTAAAGGGTCTTGTTTCTCTTTTTTTTGTTTTCGATTTGAGCGTATATTCTAATTGTTGTCTAACCCGCATATGCACATATACGTATTTGAACTTGTATATATGTATATACCTGTCTACATATACCATATACGTAGTTAGACTTATATATAAACTCACATAAACTTACAAATATACACATAAAAATAGATAGCATTTATACATCAAAATATTGTTCACTTCAAATTTCTAGTCTCTATGGGATTTTTTAGATGCATCATAATGATATTTTCCTGTTGGCATAACCACCTCCTCATGGATGAATCCCAAGAGACTTTCTTGAATCGCCGAAAGACGATCCTTCTGAATGACCTCGTCCTTAACTATATCCATCTATATAATGTGCAAATATGTTAATATATTACACCCAACAATTAAATATAGAAGCAGTTAGGAAATGATGTATTATTAATAGGTTTATTTAATTAACTTACATCATAATTTCTGGACTTTGCACTTGCCAAACACCGTATGTGCTCACAGACATAGTATCCACATAAATTATTTCCTTGTTCCTGTCTCAAACACTAAAGTGGATAGGAGAAAATGTTATGAAATATAAGTGTGCTAAATTGAAATTTTCTCAAATACGAAGTTGTTATTTGGATTACGTATCGAATAATCAGTATAGAAAGTAATTGTTGGTTTAAATTCACCTTCTTTCTTTGCAATGAATTTTCCCAAGCTCTGAGGAAAATTAATGAGATAATGTATTAATAAAAGCAATCTATATATATAAATAAATATTGCATTTAAAAGAACGTCTTTGATAGAATTATTACGCTTGAAACATATCTTGAAGGTTTTGGTAACTTGCGGGGTTTTTTCTCAATGAATCCCACACCATGACGCTGCTATTGTCGACTTGAATGATCATAAGAATCCAGTGGAAACTGTACATATATGGTCATAATAGTCATACAAATTAGAACTAAATAGAATTAGCAAAGACAATTATATGGCAATCGCACATACTCGTAGTTGTAAGGTAGTAGCATGAGATCCTTATCATGAAACTTAGACAAGGTCCTATAGATTGTCGCGATTATTGTGTCTGGTTGATGCTTGACCTCAAACTCGTTGACTTTTGATGGGTCCATGAAACCAATACTGGCAATATTCTTTTTTTCATCTCTTATTTTTGCAGGCTACTAAAAATGAAATACAAAGTTAATTAGTAAATCCACATACGTAATAAATTAATTAATAAACATAAAAAAGACGCCACTTACAGACACCAAGCGACAATAAGATCGGTATTCATGGCGTCTAGATGGTAAACTTCATAAATATCTTTGAGTTCTAGCCAGACCACCTTGTTGCCTTCAGTGGCAAAATCTTCGAGTCAGCAAGCATACCTATGCTATGTACGCCTTTCAGTGATTGCCGCATGTACCACTCATGAAATTTGTACATCTTATGTGAGAGCTTAAGTACTAGTTTTGGCCTGGTAAGAGGTTTTCCAAGCTGAAAGGGACATCTATACTTGAAACTTGGATCCTGGGGTGGTTCTTCATGGCCGAGTGCAACACCTAAAGACATCCTTTTTTGTTCCATGAAATCAAGGAGTTGCACTACTTCTTGTGTAGGCATTTCTGCTAGAGCTCGTTCATGTACATTGAGGTCGGAGGCAACGTAAGTCTATTTGTTCATCGACGCATCTTCTTTAGACGACGTCGGCGCCAGTATGGGCATCAATTTCTTGTTGTTTTCACTCATTAATATGAAAAACCCAAGTTTGGCTGGATCTACTTGTTTGGTCTTCTCTAGCTCCCTCCGTTGATGTTTTGTATTCAGATTGTTGAAAAATTCATACACATGTTGGGCACCGATCGTTGTTTTTCCTTCTTCTTCTGTCGTCTCCCATGCTAGCTTCCTTTTGCTGATGGGCTCAACCATTTTCTTCATCGTTGGTGGTTTTTCAGCTTTGGTGATTGCACTGGGTTGGAAGACTGTGCGCCAACGGTTTTTTCGGTTGTGCTTTCGTGGCTTGGTGGTTTCTTTTGCAGTGGTTTCGCGGTTTTTCTGATGTGCTTTGGTGGCTGGGCGGTTTTTCTGATGTGTTTTTGTGGCTGGGCAGTTTTTTCTGTGGTGCTTTGGTGTTTTTTCTGTTTTGATGGTGCTTGCTTTGCCGCTATTGGTTTTTTTTGCTTATTTTGAGGTGATTCGGGATTGATGTCAATATCATGGCTAGAGCTTGCCCCTCCAGAATTGAATAATGGTTCTTGTGTAGACGGTGAGGGAGGTGATATTGAAGGTTGTGAGGACGACCTAGGAGATGATGATGGTCGCGGCTGCGGGGGATCTGTAGGAGGGATTGATCCCTCCGTCTGGGGGATTATAATGTAACGTTCCCCGTCACTTCCTGGGATGTCTAGCTCTAGATCTTCCAATTGTGGCTGACAAATCTCCTCCACAGAAACCGAGGCGTAGCCGGGTGGAATCAACATGCCGTGGCTAGTCTATCCAGGAAAATGCGCAAAAGCACTTCCCAGAGTAGTCTTTGTCGTTTATGCCCAAAGAGCATGGACAACACATGAATCCTTTGCGTTCTTGTTGGCTTTGGCCACTTTGAGAAAGCTTGTATGCCAGCAATGTACTCCGGGGATCGTCTGTCGGAGTTCATCCATTCTCGGTTCATCTGCATCATATTAAGTCCACAAATTATTTCCTTAAATCAGAATAACAAAGACAAAGGTGAAGAAGGGTGAGTTTGTTGATGTATTCCGTTATAAACTAGATGATGAGAACTGGAGGCCTACCTACATTCTTTCTGAACATGTTGATCATCTCAACACAATATGTGAATTCATAAATGTGTCTGAAGCAAAGGTTCAAAAGCTAGAAACTGACTAGTTTTAGCTTGAGACTTGTGCTCATTGCTATTGATGTCGTGCCTTGTAATAGCCATGAAGTGACCTCATTGTACCACAACCGCGACAATCATTGCATCCTATGTGAACTACATACATCTGGTCATTTCTTGTGATAGAATGACATACAGAGGTCACCTGATGGCCATTTTGATCTCTATTATTAATGACCATACTTTTTATAAACTAACTTCTAAAAAATTAGCTAAATGCAAAATTAAAATTAGTTCTATGTTTCATTATATCAAAAAGTAAATAAAGACAAAGATGAAGAAGGGTGAATTTGATGATGTATTCCGTTATGAACTAGATGATGAGAACCGGAGGCTTACCTACATTTTTACTGAACATGTTGATCATCTCAACACAATACGTGAATTCATAAATGTGTTTGAATCAGAGGTTCAAAAGCTAGAAGCTGACTAGTTTTAGCTTGGGAATTGTGATACAATGACATACAGAGGTCACCTTATGGCCATTTTGATCGTCATTATTAATGACCATATTTTCTATAAACTAACTTATATAAAATTAGCTAAATGTAAAATCATAATTAGTTTTATGTATCATTATATCAAAAAGTAAAATTCAATTTTCTCTACATCAATATAAAAGATAACAAGACAATGTTAGTGTTTAGCCAACCACTTTTTTTCTAAATCTAAAATATATAAATAACCTCATCTCTCATTAGTTCCTCCCACCTAGGATTTAAGATTTCTATTTTCTCCATCTATAAAATATATAAAAACAATTAATCACAACAAATGATGGGAGGAAGAAAAATCAAACCTCGACAACACTTTAGAGGAGAGAAATCTTCACAAATACATGAAGAAAAAAATTCAGCAGCACCTCTTGAGGCGCCATGGAGGAGGAGCTTGAGCTTTTGGTGAAGAATAGCCCAGGCAAGAAAAAGGGGAAGAAGAAGCTGGATTTATAGGGCGTCAGCTATTAGTTCCGGGTGGAGTTACCAACCGAGAATACAAGACATCCTTTAGTCCCGGTTGGTAATCCCACCCGGGACTAAAGACTTAGCACCAGGTGGAATTACCAACCGAGACTAAAGATAACCAGGACTAAAGGCCGGACCAAAGTCTCCCTCTCCACAAGTGCCTTTTACCTTCTTGTGAGTTGGCGACACGACTTCGCCGACGACTTCAGTCAATTGGGGTGGCTAGCCGTGTAGCAAAGCCGCCAACGACTTGACTACAGAGTGTGCGTTCAACTTTAGTTGGCGTGACACTGTGTGCGTCCGTTTTCTCCTCTCTGTGCAATTGAATGGGACGTCACTACAGGCAAATGTGTGTTCCTACAAAAAAGTAAATGTGCGCTTAGCTCTAGCTCTAGATAATCGAATGGGACGTCACTAAAGCCGTAAAAAATGAGCTGCTGCTTCTGCCGTAGATAATAATATGTCTATATACAGAGAGAAATTTTAAGGTGCATCTTATTTTAAGAGCCGTCCATCCAACAAAATCTAACGGTGGAAGTATCACGAAGTATCAGGAATGGTGGGACCCACACCAACATTTAGTTAATTTTTAAGATGGTGGGAATATCAAAATTCTTGATACTTCTCAATACTACCCAATACTTCTCAATACTTCCCAATACTACAAATGCACCCTAAAACTCTCCTATATATAAAAAAATATATCTAGAAAATCTATATGATGTCTAGATACATAAAAGAGATATATCTAGAAAAACTAAAAATGACAAGTATTATTAGTCCAATGGCCAGATTGGCCCGAGATTCATCGAACCTGCAACCTGGGTCGTGTGGATCTGTTCCCTTGGGGGCTCAGTGTGCCGGGGCACGACAGCGGCGACTGAGCCCGTTTTCTGGCAGCGGCGGCCTCTCTGGTGGCGGGCGCGGCTATGCTGGTGGTTGCCTCGCGACGCTTCCTGGTTGGGGTGGCGTTAGCAGCTTGGCTGCATTGGCATCCGTGCTCGGGCCATGGCTCGTCCCGGCAACGATGACGGTGTTCGCGGTCGGGGTGTGGCAGCTGTGAATGGCAACGATGGTGCGGGCTGCTGCTACTGTTGTGCAAGCAGCCGCGATAGGCGGCACTGGTGGTGGCCGTCGGCAGTGCTGTAGGTGTCGGCGTGTTGCTGGGGTGCGGTGGCTTCATGGGTTAGGGTTAGGGTTTAGGGGGTTAGGGTTTAGGGTTGTCTAGCATTGTGTGGATTGTTGGTGGCATTGTGGTGACGTGGCCGGCGGCGGCTGGCTTGGACGTGTTTAGTGCCACGTGGTGGTGTGGCAGGTGGCAGACAAGCGTCGGTGTGCGCCAGAGATTCCATGGTGGCGTAACTGGTTGCTCTGGCCCGTCATGCTCTTGGTAGCGGTGTGTCGGTGGTACCGCAGTGGCACGACCGATGATGGTTTGTGCGGGTGTTTTCCAGCGACACCATGTAGTGTTGCTGTCTGCGATCATGCAGTGATGTCACCAGCTGCACTTGGGTGGTGTGGTTAGTGGCGTCGACCATCTTTTCGCTCCGGTTGTTTCGGCGTGGTGCGTCATCTTTGGTTGTTTTGGAGATAGTATTTTTTTCTTTCCTTTTTTCTTTTTGTTGTTAAAAAGAAAAAAAAGAGTAGAAGGGCAGAGTGGTGGAAGCTCGGGTCGATGTCCCAATTCGACCGAGCTGAGTTGAGTTGAGTGCAGTTGTTGAGACTCATGTCGACGTCCCAATCCGACCGGGTAGAGTTGGAGAGGTTTCGAGTTGCGGGAGCATGAGCGATGGTGTTGATGTCCCAATCCAACCCATTAGAGTTGTTTGGTCTGTGATCAAAGTTGTTCGAGATTTCTACCCGTCAAGTTGTGTGGTCGATAGAACAGAGTTGTGAGGGATGGTTTGGTTACTTCCCTAGTTGTGCGGTCTATGTACTAGAGTTGTATGGTTTTCGGTCCGGTTTTCCTTATAAACAGGATCAATTCCTTTTTCTTTTAGTAAAAATTTGGGAAAGCGTAAGTTTTCGCCACCCGTTTAAAAAAACAAGTATTATGGAACAGAGGGAGTATCGATTTATTTAGGTCACATCTCAAGATGTACTTTTTTATCAAAATATTTGTCTGTCAACTTTATTTACAACTTTGAACATTTGTCTTTATTCAAAAAAATTATTGCAAACATAAAAAAGATAAGCCATGCTCAAAATACTTATAATATTAAGTCATGTTACAAACAAAGTAGATAATACTTATATAATTTTTTGAATAAGATGAATGATTAAAATTGTAAAAAAATGGAAACAAAATTTTGCCTTAAAAGCTAGAACTATCGTTTTTCTACTATATAAGAAGATTTATCTTTGTTCTCGCTGTGAGTTTGTCCGGTAACACTTAATTAAACGTTAGTCTAGCCTATCCAATGATGGGAGTATGGGACCCAAATAGGATGACGATGTGACTAAAGTTTGATTGGATAAAAGTACTGATATTCTCTAAAAAAGACTCATATTTCTATTTGATACATGTGGTAAATGTCAGCTAAAATAGCGATAGAAATGTCTGTTCTGCTCCTACCTTTCCTCCCCTAGCTCTCTTCCTCTCCTGAGTGTGTACAATGGACCGTTTTTTGGTAGCGTTAGTTCTTTTTAACACAAATTAGCTTATCTTTGGAGAACGAATGAACTTACCATTATTAGCTAGGGCGTGGTACCCATGTTCGCTATAGACTAAAAACTAACACACTTCAACACAGGGATCCAACACAACCTTAATGTTTTTTTTGGAAGCACAACACAACCTTAATGTTTATGTCAAAGCTACCTTGAGTCCTTGACAACTGTTTCCTCTGTCTTTACGGCAGAGGCAGCAACTCTAGCTCTTGCATGTACCCATGAAGCCACCTTTCGAAGGGATACGGGGTGGCTACGCTAGCCAAAACAAAATTTTCCCCGCAAAACGAGAACTAGCTGCCGTCGAGAGATCACGGGATTACCACTAGACGCGCGGATGCGGCGGATCCGTCTCGATGTAGACGAACGCGTCGAGGGTAGCCGGCAGTGCAGTTGCTCATGTCCTTCTTGACTTGCACGTGCGGCTCGTCCGATCCAAGTGCTCCAGATGCAGCACCTCCAAGGTATCCACACGTACGGAGAAGGAAGCGACGCACGCCGGACTGCTAGGTCCGCGAGTGCGACGAGGAGAGAGTGTTGGCAGTGCGGCTGCTACTTGAGAAAGTTGTGTCTTTTCAGGAGGGGTGTGGTCCATATTTATTGGGAGGAAAAGCCCCCACACCATCGTCCATTAGCAATATAGGACTAATAGATGTAGAGATGGCAACGGGTAGTATCCGCACGGATACTGCCTACAAATATCCGCACCCGCATGCTGAAAACTGCACCAGCGCCCGCGCCCGCTATCCGCAACGGGCACGTAACCGCGCCCGCGCCCGCAATCCGCGGATAGCGGATACCCACAGGCATACCCGTGTGCCCGCAAAATCACACATTTCAACAGCAGTTTAAGTGTTCAACACACATTTCAGATAACAAGTGCCAAAGATGCAAATGCAACAAAGTCTAGCACAACACGGAACTGACCAATAGTCATCACAAATTTAAAATCATTACAGTACCACATAAAGTTGCACCCAATGACCCAAGTGACCCAACTCAAACAGTTCAAGTGTTCAACAACACAAACAAACTACAGATACATTGCAAACAGAAATGAGACGTCCATTAGTCAGAATCTTCAGCCGTAGTGATGCAAGATTCTTCCTTCATTTCTTCTTGAATGTCTTCAAGGCATGACCAAAAGCTATTTTCCCTATCACCGTCATCTACAATACAATTTCATATACATTAGTAGCTGCAACAAATAAGTCAAATATGAAAAAGATGACACATTGCAAATGCACAAATAGTAATACCTTTCAGAGTGTGGCGAAGCCAACTTTGGCTACACATCAAAGCTTCCAACATTTTAGGAGTAAGACGGCTGCGATGCTCACTTAAAATTCTTCCACTAGTACTAAAAGCTGATTCAGAAGCTACTGTTGTTATTGGAATAGCTAGTATGTCACGAGCAATTTGTCTCAAAGTTGGATAACGAGTCCCCTCCAACTTCCACCAACCAAGGACATCAAAATAATCATTCTCATCATGTGGAAGAGTGTCTTCATCCAAATAGCGATCTAGCTCATTCTTACTTCTAACAAAGGTAGTAGTCTTCTTGTTTTGAGAAAGGGTCTTAAAAATAGACAACACAGCCGCTGCACCAACAGAAGAACTAGCACCACTAGATGATGTACCCACAAAATCATTCTCTTTGACATGGTAGTGTTTCATCAAATCAGTTAGCAATTGATGGGCCTCTGCCACATGATACCCAACACTTTCTTCACCAAAAAGGGCAATATAGCAAGCATGTAACATTGTCATCTTAAGGCGTGGATCAAGAATGACAGCAAACAACCATAAGACCATGTATATCAGACCAGTACTTGTCATATTTTTCTATCATGGCAGCAGACATATCTCTAAAAATTTGATGTTCATCATTCTCCCAATATTTGATTTTAAGTTGTATCTCACATACTTTAGGGAAAAAAGGTTGGCTGTCACATATTTGGTCCCAGAAAAGACCTCAGTGAGCTGATAGAACAATTCTAATTTCTCAGAAACTTTACTAGCAAATATCCAATCATCCACTCACCCAACCGCTCAAAAACTTTCCTATAAGGTATAGCAATACCAAGCATGATATAGGTAGAGTTCCATCTAGTTTTGCAATCTAGTTGTAACTTTTTACCCAATTCAACATTTTCATCTAGAGCTGTTTTCTCGAACTTTTCATACCTCTTTGGTGTAGCAACCCAATAAGCAATACTTTCTCGGATGGCCGAGACCGCAGTTCCAATGATATCCAAACCATCTTTGACAATGAGGTTGAGAATGTGTGCACAACATCGCATATGCAGCCACTTTCCTTTCAATAGCATATTTGTTGCACCAAGCCTTGTCTCCATTAAGCCAACCATGCTATCATTTGTGCTGCAATTGTCTAGGGTCACAGTTGATATCCTCCGATCAATATCCCAACTTTGGAGGCACTTGTGCAATGCATCACAGATGACTTCAGCAGTATGGGGGCATGGCACATACATAAACCTGCACATAATAATACAATAAATTAGCTGCACAGTTCATAATTCCAAAAAAAATCAGATCTGGACAGGAAGCAGCAATTCAAGGCAAATTAGATAATCACCTCAAAATGCAGCTTTTAAGCGTCCATGAGTCATCAATAAAATGTCCAGTGACTGCCATATATCCTCTTTTTTGATTATCGGTACCGTCCAAAGGTCCGTTGTTACAAAGAACCCGGCAACTAGTCCTCTCGCAAATATATTCTAGCTTTCCTTTTCTCACCCTCATAGAAGTGCAAGATGTCCCGCCTAATAGTATTTCTAGTTCCCATCTTAAACATTGGCTGGAGTGCACTAACAAACTTTCTAAACCCATGATGATCAACAATGGACAAGGTGGGTACTCATGCAAGACAATCATTGAATAAAGAGCTTTTCTAGCTACTTCTTGATCAAATACATAACTCTCTACGGCCATACGTCCCCTTTTCGGTGGTTCCAAACCTCAAATTAGTTTGAATTTTATCTCCTGGCTTCTTGTTATAGTACGGACAGGATTTTAGATGGGTTCTAAGATGGGTAGTACCATTCCTTGAAGTAGCGAGAAAGTTTCCTACCACAGTGATTGCATTTGGCCTTCGAAACTCCATCATCATCCACTACTCCAAAGTCCTTCCACACTGCTGATCTCAGCTTCCTCTTTCGACAACCATCTTGTCCTTGTCCCTCTTCCCCATCTGATACGACCACAACATCATCTCCCTCTCCCTCGGTACCAGCGGCCACCACAGCTGCACCAGATGCTTCAGAGGCCAGAACTTGAGAGCTACTAGCCATAGCAAATTGCGTAACAAATTAACAATGAACAAGTAGGCATAGTTAAAAAGCATGGTATTCTTATTCGGGAACAAACAACAAGACAACATCATGGAGGGATTCAACATGAAAAATTAGCCACTGAATAGGGGATTCGAGAAAAGTACCGACTACCGACTATTGAGAATTTGAGATTTGAGATTTGAGAATCATACCTTGGAGGCCGCAAGGGAGAGGGAGGGCGACGGGCCGGCGTCCCGCGGGCGGCGGTGCGGGCAAGGGAGGGAGGGCGGCGGTGCGAGGCAAGGGAGGGAGGGAGGCGGGCGGCGGTGCGAGGCTAAGGGAGGGAGGGCGATGGGTCGGCGGTGCGGTGCAAGGCCGAGGGAGGGAGGCGGGCGGCGGTGCCGCAAGGGAGGGAGGGATCCGGGGAGGCGGGGCGGCGGTGCGGGCAAGGGAGGGAGGGCGACGGGCGGTGGGCGGTGGCGCGAGCAAGGGAGGGAGGGGAGGGCGTGCGTCGGCCGTCGGGGGCTCGGGGCGGCGGCGCCGGGCGGTGCACCGGTGGCGGCGCGGCGTGGGTCACGGGCTCACGGCGCGGCCACCGCCAGACGCCGGTGAGGCCGTGAGGGAGATTCGGATCGAGACTAGGCCTAGCGGCGGCGCCGGTGAGGTGGAGGGATTGGGAATGAGTGGAAACCCTAGAATTCGTATATATACTTTCAACTACTAGATCCACATGTCAGTAGTGTCTTAACGGGTTTAGCGGATTTGCGGGTGCGGATAGTATATTTTTGAATCCGTCAGCAGATATCCGTTGGGTTTAGGGTAGTATCCGCGCCCGTGCCCGCGGGCACAGATCCAGACCCGCATCCGCGCCCATCGGGTTTGGTATCCGCGGGTACGCGGATATTTCGTGCCCGTTGCCATCTTTAAATAGATGGTGTACCCCTTCCAACGCTAATGGGCTTTACAACATTTGTGGCCCATTAGGACTTTTACACCATAATGGATCAAATCCATCCGAGTCCACTAGTGGATCAAATCCAGCTTGGCTCTAGGGCATATTTCCAACGGCCTCCCCCACTTGCACTAGAGTCAACTATGCAAGTATATTCATCCTCATTCGGCTTCCAACCCCTTAAGTGTGTGACCCTATAGGTTCACGTACACATAGACTTGACCCGAGTACACTACTCGATCAATAGTTGATAGCGGCCTCTAGCAAGACGTGTCAACTCCTATGCATACGTAAAGATCTTATCGGACACACCATCACAACAATTCATACATGCTATTCCCTTTGCCTCACGATATTTGGTCTAGCTCCAAGCGACCTCTCTTTCTCGACACCGTGATTCGGATCATCAAAAAGGGGTTAACCCTTAACCCAAAGCACGGCCATGCATTTCTTGATCCGATCACTCGAGGGGCCCGCAGATATCTCTCTCAAGTAGAGGGGCAAATTCTATCTTGATTGACCATGCCTCACAGCATGCTTCCTGACAAACCCGAAAGCCATCTTTATGACTACCCAGTTACGGAGTAGCGGTTGATAGCCCCTAAGTAGGTCAATTCACATCTTGAGTACATGCGACAATCTCAAGTCTAAGGACATAGCGTATACATTGTGTAAACAGAGAACGAAGTCTCAAATTGGGTCGATCCGGCCCATGTCATACATGTGCCCACATTATTAGTTATACATCTCCATGTTCATGACTTGTGAAACATATTCATCAACTAATTCATGTGCTAGTCATTAACTCATACTAGGGACAACTTTTGAATAACCATACAAGTAAAAGAGTTTCACAAACAATTCACATAATTGCTAATCAAATACAAGTCGCCTTTCATGGATATTCAATAAAAGAACCAAGTGAATGGATATAATGAAATATAATCATCTCTATGATTCCTTATAGGACATATTTCTAACATTCTTCCACTTGCACTTGAGCTAATCTAGATTATATCTAATACCCATAGCTCTCATGTGCGCCTCATGCTTAGGTGTGGAAGGGGTTTTGTCAAAGGATCCGCAACATTCAAATCCGTGTGTACTTTGCATATCTTGATATCACCTCATCTAACTATCTCTCGTATCGATGAAATTTCCGCAAGACATGTTTATTCTTTTGGTGGTTCCTTGGCTCCTTTGCTTGCACAATAGCCCCATTGCCGTCACAATAAAGATCCAATGGGCTAGAGACACTCGGAAACACACCAAGTTCGAAAGGAACTTCATTATCCAAACACCCTCCTTTGCGGCTTCCGAAGCCGCGATGTACTCGGCTTCGTTGTAGAATCGCCCACCGTCTCCTCGCTTGGAACTCTTCCGGCTCACGGCTCCACCATTTATCGTAAATACGTATCCCGATTGCGACTTTGAATCATCTTGGTCGGTTTGGAAACTAGCATCGGTGTAACCCGTTACAACAAGCTCCTCCTCACCACCATAGACTAGGAACATGCCCGTAGTCCTTCTTAAGTACTTAAAAACATTTTAACCGCCGTCCAAAGTGACCCTCACCTGGATCGAGATTGGTATCTCGCTTGTAACACTATGTGCATACGAAATATCCGGACGTGTACATATCATTGCATACATAATAGATCCGATGGCCGAAGCATAAGGGATTCTACTCATGTGTTCCCGCTCATCGGTTGTCGAAGGACACCGAGTCTTGCTAAGATGTAGGCCATGTGACATAGGCAAGAACCCTTCCTATAAGCCTTTTTGATCTATCTCTATAGATTTTGATACCCAAAATGTATGCCGCCTCACCTAAGTCCTTCATTGAAAAACTATTTTTTAATGAGGTCTTAGCGGTCTCAAGCATAGAAATGTCATTTCCAATTAGTAATATGTCATCCACATATAAGATTAGAAATACTACGAGCTCCCACTTGCCTTCTTGTAAACACAAGGCTCTTCTTCACTCGAATGAAGCCAAACCCTTTGACCACTTCATCAAAGCGAAGGTTCCAACTACGAGATGCTTGCTTCAATCCATAAATAGATTTTTGAAGTTTGCACACCTTTCCAAAGCATTGGTTGGATCAACAAATCCCTCGGGTTGTGTCATATACACATCCTCGCCGCATTTTCATTTAGGAAAGCTGTTTTGACATCCATCCGCCATATCTCATAATCGAAATATGCAGCTATAGCTAGAATGATCTGAATAGATTTAAGCATCGCTATGGGTGAGAATGTCTCGTCGTAGTCAACTCCTTGAACTTGTCGAAAACGTTTTGCAACAAGTCGAGCTTTATGGATGTGAACATTTCCATCCATGTCCCTCTTCTTCTTATAGATCCATTTGCACTCTATGGGTTTAACACCATTTGGCGGGTCAATCAAGTTCCAAACTTGATTGTTATCCATGGAATCTATTTCAGATCTCATGGCACTTTGCCATTTCTCGGAATCTGGGTCCATCATTGCTTCCGCATATGTCATAGGTTCATCATTGTCTAACAACAATATGTCGCGCTCTCCCGCGATCATGAGATTGAGCTTATCGCTTGCGCGACGTGCCCTTTCGCACCTTCGTGGTTGTGGCGGTGCTTCTCTTGCCACGGGCATCTCAACTCGTTCGGCTACATTAGCATCAATTGTGAAATCTTGCCCAACCGGCTCATCTTGAACTTCTTCAAGATACACCTTCGTCTACATTTTTCTCTTTTAAGAAACTCTTTATCTAAGAAAACGCCGTTCCGAGCGACAAACACTTTGCCTTTGACCGGTTGTAGAAATAATATCCCATGGTTTCCTTTGGATATCCCACGAATATGCACTTGTCCGATTTAGGTGTTAATTTATCTGATTGAAGTTTCTTCACATAAACCTCACAACCCCAAATTTTCAGAAAAGACAAACTGGGAGTCTTACCAGTCCACATCTCATATGGTGTCTTAACTACGGACTTAGAAGGTACCCTATTTAAAGTGAAAGCTGCGGTTTCTAGAGCATAACCCCAAAATGACAATGGTAGGTCCGAATGGCTCATCATTGATCGGACCATGTCCAACAAGGTTCGATTACGTCGCTCGGATACACCGTTTCTTTGAGGTGTTCCAGGTGGCGTAAGTTGTGGAACAATTCCGCAACTCTTTAGATGACCGTTAAACTCATGGCTCAAATACTCACCTCCACGATCGTAACGCAAGGTCTTGATTTTCTTGCCACGTTGATTTTCTACTTCACTCGAAATTCTTTGAACTTTTCAAAAGTTTCGGACTTGTGCTTCATTAAATAGACATAACCATATCTACTTAAATCATCGGTGAACGTTATGAAGTATTGGTATCCACCTCTAGGTTGTCGTACTCATTCGTCCGCACACATCCGTATGTATGAGTTCCGGTAAAGTTCGAGGCTCTCTCGGAAAACCCGAGAAAGGCATCTTGGTCATCTTGCCAAGCAAACAAGCTTCACATGTCTCGTAGGATTCAAAATCAAACGAAGCTAAAAGTCCATCGTTATGGAGCTTCTTCACGCGCTTTTCACCGATGTGACCCAAACGACAATGCCATATGTAGGTAGGACTTAAATCATTAGGTCGAGACCTTTTAGCACTTATGTTACAGATAAGTGAATCATCAAGATTTAAAACAAATAAGCCATTCACAATGGATGCACAAGCCACAAACACATTATCCTTAGAGATCACACAACCATTGTTTTCACTCGCAAATGAATAACCATCCTACATCAAACATGAAGGGGATAAAATGTTTCGACTCAAACTAGGAACAAAATAACAATTATTCATTTCCAATATAAATCCCGACGGGAGGTGTAGTTGCATCGTTCCGACGCTCGGTGCAAAGCAACTCTTGCATTATTGCCTACGCGGAAATCAACTTCTCCTCGTTCCACGCTTCTACTTCTTATCATTCCTTGCATCGGGTTGCAAAAATATGAGCAACCGATCCGGTATCAAATACCCAAGTATAAGAATCGGCGAGGAAAATATCCGAACATAAACATTAAGTGTACCTAAAGTGGAAGTACCCTTACTTCCCTTGCTTTTCATAGAAGCTAAGTACATCTTACAATTTCTTTTCCAGTGACCGATTTTCTTACAATGAAAATATTCAGCCTTGGCAGCTGGACTAGCCTTGGGTGCCTGGTTTGGCATTGGGATCTTATCCTTGGCCTTACCTTTCTTCTTCCAAGAATTGCCCTTCCTTTTAAAGATCGGCTTGTTTTGGATCGCCATCAGATGACTATTGCCCGTGCTTTTCTTAATGGTATCATCTATTGGTAAGGAGGAGCCTAGAACTCCTTCCCTTTTCTCAGCTCTGAGAACAATTCTCAGATTACGAATCCAATTCGTAAAGTTTGTTCCAGTCAACTTGTCCTTCTCAAGGACCGAATGCAAGGTAAACGATGTGGTGTTGCTAGGTGCCTTTAATCTACAACAGAATAAAAAAATGCAAAACACTAGGATAATATATCCATGACAGAGTAAAATAAAAGAATTTACTCCCACTAAAATCAATATCCCCACATTGATACTTAGTGATTCGGAATCGACAACTAACAAGTTTACTAGTGAGCTTTTGCGTCACCGCTAGTAAACAAGGTAGATCGGTAAGCAACTCTTTGCTAATCATATCGCATATGACTTCTTTTGTTGGGTGACATCTCTATGTTTAGGCTCCCAACCTTTATGCCCCAAAATCCTTAACCGTTAAGATGATTTTGATAAGTAAACCAACACTTATGCGTGTAAGTATCCGATACAAACTCATCTAGTCAAGGAAAACTAGTGGCACCCTAATTTTATAGACCCACCACTAATTGTACAAGACGTGGGACGGTGGCAAGTGTTGGGAGGGCATGTTAACTTAAAATTCCAAAGGGATCGTTCTACTCGTAACATCACACGCAAGAAAACAACATTGTCGCATGTAAAAGTAGAACGGTAAGAACGACATTCACACAGTTGTAACACGGTATGGCCTATTCTCACATGGTGATCTCCATCTCCATTGACATGTACATCATGTTGATCTCCATCTCCATGGTCTGTGTGTGCCATCCTCCATGTGATGAGTCCTCCAATGGTGATCTCCATCTCCATTGACCCGTACATCATGTTGATCTCCATCTCCATGGTCCGTGTGTGCCATCCTCCATGCGATGAGTCCTCCAAGAACTATCTAACGCGTGCTAGTAATGAAAGTTACACAATCGCGTATTAGATCATCACAAATTGGTACACAGACCATTACATTAATTTTGACAATACATGTGGCTCCAGCTGTATTGTCGTACGCGTGACATGCAGGTCACGAAAAAATTACACATATGCATCACATACACATATAGGCCATACCGATCACAAAACCTGCAAAACAGATTATCGCAATTCCGACGTCCAAACTTAAACGCCCGAAAACCCATCTTGCAAGCCGAATTTGGCAAAACTAATTTCGCTGAGACCAGCAAAGCTGGTTTATCACATGTGTAAAATTTTCTGTAAATCAATTTTCGTATAGAAATCGTCTTCATCCGAGTTAACCATGAAAAGTTATGACTGTTTTACCGAACAATATGTTTTCTGGTTTTTCCGGCCGGTAGAGATCCAATCCGCCACCGCAACGCATCCCATGCGCCCGGCACTTGACCTAGCTTCGATTCGACCAATCCAATTGATCTCCTCGTTACGACCGGGTTTACGTGTATCACTTAACTCCGATGGCGGAATTCCGACCGTAGGAGTAATTCGTTACACGACCATCACGTCAAGAACACGAAGCCGATCAAAACTTTGATCTACATCCGCATATCTCCATATGCACACATCCCGAATCTAAAACTTAGCGGCTACGGCTCGATACCACCGAAGGGATACGGGGTAGCTACGCTAGCGCAAAACAAAATTTTCCCCGCAAAACGAACCTGCCGCCGTCGAGATCACGGGATTACCACTAGACGCGCGGATGCGGCGGAACCGTTTCGATGTAGACAAACGCGTCGAGGGTAGCCGGCGGTGCGGTTGCTCACGTCCTTCTTGACTTGCACGTGCGGCTTGTCCGATCCAAGTTGAAGGACCGATTAGGCGACCGAGAGAGGGGGAGTGAATGGGAGCCAATAAAAAATCTTCTCGAAGGAGATAGAAACTCCAACAAGATGAACAAGGCTTCCAACACACGTCTCCGACTCACTACCCAAGTTGGCCAAGCCCACGTAGCCACCGGAGTGCCACTGGACCTAGGAACCAACACACAACCTTCCGACCCGAGAACGCGGCGGAACACCAAACCTCGAGTCTACGAGACCCACACCGGTCGGACCGGTGAGCACCATCGGTCGGACCGGTCCCCGCCGGTGAAACCGAGCAACTTTCACTAAGTGGCTCTACACCGGTCGACCGGTGCAACACACCGGTCGGACCGATCACGGCTGAAAGCCCCCAAGGCACCAAACAGCCAACCGACCACCAAACCGACCCAAACTCGAAACGAGCGGCACCGAAGACAACAACGGCGAACACACCAAGACGTTCACCCGAGCAAAATCCCACCGAGGGTTGCACCGGTCAGACCGGTCAAGAGCACCGGTCAGACCGGTGTAGCCTGGGCAGCTCGGGATGAACGGCACCCGCAGTTAACTCCCCCAAATCCAAACATCGATCTCCCGAATCGCTCCACGGACTTGAACAAGACTTTGGGGATATTAGGAACACCTCATGAGCGAGTGCATAGCCAAGATTAATCCCACCAAAACTCGTCCAAAAAGGAGGAATCAAGGAAATCTCGCCAAGAGCACTTCCAACTCAAGAACATAAGAAACCCCAAAATCGAGCACCTTTACTCACCGATTTGGGAGGGGAATCACGGCCCAAAGAACCACGAAGGGTTCCCAAAAATTTCCCCCATCAAATCCCCAAGAGAAAGATCCCGAAAACAACCTAAAGAAATCACCAAGAGAGGGCTCCGAAAATCACCACCAAGAACAACCGGGAAAACACATCCAAACCTTGAGGAACCACGCCGAATCAACTATACATGAAACAAAGGTTCATACAAGGTCTAGCAAGCCACCCGGTCATCCATCCCTCTCAACAAGATCTCTCCATGAAGCTCTCTTGCTATTCCTATGGAAAACCTAAGGAAAATAGGAAGGAAAATGGGAAAACAAATGAGCTAGGGTTCCAAGAGGTGGCTGCCATCCTCTCACCTCTTGGGTTATATGGAGGCAACCGAAAGTCCAAAATGCCCTTTCCTAACAACTAGGGATACAAGCCCCTCAAGGGCGGATTTGGAAGTCTTCATGTCTTCACCATCGGACGGATGCCCCGCGACCGCACCCCGCGTAGCCTCGACGCAAGCCACGCGATCCCGACGCGTGTCCTCCGCTTCGAAGTCTCCGGATTGCGTCGTCGCACACCGGTCGACCGGTGCTCCCCACCGGTCGGACCGGGTACCCACCGGTCGACCGGTCCGCACTTCTTGCGCAAAGACCGTCTTCGGTTCTTCGGTCTTGGCTTTGTGGATCAACCAAGGAACCCGGTGGTTTTCGGTGAACCACCGAAAACCCCGCGAACTCGGTGTAGCCTCCGCCAATCTCCACTCATGACTTGGCTCCCACGTAGTCTCGGCTCGACCTTGGTTTCGAGGCTCAACCAAGAAATTGTCCACGACTTCATCTTGCTTGTTCATGCCACCATGCGGCCCGCGCTTGACCCCCGCCGGCCACCGGGTCCCTCGAACGAAGCCTACTTGTCTTCTCCACACCCGGAGGCCTCACCGGCGACGACCTTTCGCGCTTGTCCTTCACCCGCACCAACACCGGTCAAGCCGCAACCCGCACCCGCAATACTTAGCCAAGAATCGGTCCACACAACGTTGTCAATCACTCATCACACAAGGAAGCGACCATCCACCGGTCCTCGAACCACACATGGTCCTCAATCTCCCCCCTTGATGAGTGCATTGACAACACCCGAACGAAAGTAACAAGAGAGAAAAGAAAAAGAAAAGAAACGAACAAAGAGAAACTCCAACAAGCGATCGAAAGCCAAACAAAGGCAAAGAGCAAGATCACTTGAAGAAGACAAGTCTCGGACCCCTTAGGCAAGGGCAACGGCTCGACACATACGAGACAAAGCAAAGCTCAAGCAAAGAAAGCAAAGCTCGAACAACCACAAAGAGCTCCCCCTGCACACATGCAAGCTCCCCCTGAACCAATGCACCTCCCCCTGGACGAATGCATGCAAACCGGTCGAAAACGGGGCGAGGCCGCAAGCAACTTCAGCTCACACCGGTCAGACCGGTCATCACCACCGGTCAGACCGGTGCCTAAGATGTGCACAGGACCAGCACTCACACCGGTCAGACCGGTGCTCCTCACCGGTCAGACCGGTGTACAACAGAGCCCAGAAATGGCTCGAAACCACTCGAAAACCTTCTAAATGCGTCCAAAGAAGCCATTTCAAGTTCAAACTTCTCCCCCTTGTTGGCAATGCATGAATCAAGCCAAAAATGCAAAAGTTTCAACCTAGAGCTTCTCAAATAGACAAAATTCAACAAAGAATGCTACACATGTCCAAATGAGCAAGTTAGATACTCTACGGCTTCGTATCGATCTCAACTACATGATCACCAAGTTTCACAACCATTGGACGAAGCGAAAAACTTGCCTCTCATGAGCAAAGTCCTAAACATGATCAAAACATATCAAAATGGCAAAGCCACACAAACTTCATGCTAGGACAGACCATTCTAATCACAAGACCATCACAAACACCCACAAGCACCTCATGTCATGTCAAAGCCACCGAGCCATGTGCCTACTTCTATGTATGAGACTTCTCATTGGTAGGCATCATGCAACGGTTTAGCACCCAAAGCAAATTAATTTCGGCACATATGACATGGGAACATAATTTCCAAGCATTTTTCATTTCATTTTCAGATTTATAAATGGTACATGAAATGTCTTTGCGACGAAAAGGAACTTATGCCCCTCCACAAGATAAGGCAAGAGGGCTAACATTCATGATGGCAAATGAGCCTTTGGCCCCATATGACCAATAAACTAGCTATCCAACCACAAATTAAGCATAGCCAAGCCACTAAAACATGTCAAGATCATATAAAGGCATTTACACATTAGAGAGCATACATGTGACATTTTCAAAAACATAGCCATCAACCATGGATTATTCATCAAGAGCTAAGCCAAACTAACCATAGCATACCAAACAAGCTCACAAAGACATATATCTCATTCCATGGTGAACAATGTATATGAGAGAAGCTTTTCCTAACCAATGCATATGATACAAAATGCATGCAAACTAAGATACAAGGATGCCTATACATCATGTTACATATGCCATGCCAAATGCAAGAAATGCACAAAGGAAAGCTATACATATGCTACAAAGAGAGCTCCCACACACCCAACTCAAGAAATCAAACACACACCAAGTTCCCCCCCACAAACGAGTGAAAGTTGCTTGATCTAGGGGTTTGGTGAAAATATCGGCTAGTTGGTCATGTGTGGGTACATGGATCAAAGCTATCTTTTCTTTCTCTACGTTGTCTCTCGAAAAATGATACCTCACTTCTATGTGCTTGGTTTTGGAATGGAGCACCGGGTTCTTTGCAACGCTTATGGCACCGGTGCTATCACATTGAAGTGGGACATGGGTATACTCCTCACCAAAGTCACTCACGGTGTATGAAATTCAAAGGAGATGAGAGCAACAACTAGCGAGCGCAACATACTCGGCCTCGGTAGTGGATTGAGCAACACTCGACCGTTTGCGGGAAGACCAAGACACCAAAGAAGAACCCCAAAAGCGGCAAGTCCCGAAGTGGACTTCCTATCCAACCGACACCCGGCAAAATCCGCGTCCGAAAAACCATGAAGCGCCAAAGAAGAGGACGCGGAGTACCAAAGGCCGAAGTCGGGAGTGTGACGCAAGTACCGAAAATTCGCTTCACCGCTTGCCGATGCGAAGTCCTCGGAGACGCTTGAAAACGAGCGCACGGACACACCGAGAACTGTATATCCGGCCTCGTCGCCGTCAAGTAGAGGAGTGACCCGATCATGCTCCGGTACTCCTTCTGGTCCACGTGTTCACCTTCCTCGTCCGCATCAAGAGCTGTAGTCGTACTCATCGGCGTCGTCATAGCCTTGGAATCCTCCATCTTGAACTTCCGCACAATGTCCTTGGTGTACTTAGCCTGGTGCACAAATGTTCCTTCCTTTGATTGCTTGATTTGTAGCCCGAGGAAGAACTGCAACTCGCCCATCATGCTCATCTCAAATTCCCTGCTCATATCATCTGCAAACCTTGCAACAAGAGAGTTAGACGAGCCACCAAAGACAATATCATCCACGTACACCTGCACAATCAGGATATCTCTCGCCGCCTCGAAAAACAAGGTCTGATCGACCTTCCCCATCTCAAAACCTCTCTCAAACAAGAACCCCCTCAACCTACCATACCAAGCTCTAGGCGCCCGCTTCAACCCATACGGCGCCTTCCTCAACTTGTACACCCGGTGGGGGTACTTCTCACTCTCAAACCCGGAGGTCGTCTCACATACACTTCTTCCTCCAACACACCATTCGAAAAAGCACTCTTCACATCCATTTGGTGTAGCTTGAACCCTTTAGCCACGGAAAAGGCTAGAAGGATCCTAATCGCCTCCAAACGGGCTACGGGAGCAAAGGTCTCCTCGTAGTCAATCCCCTCCTTCGATCCGAACCCTTGAGCAACAAGCCTCGACTTGTTCCTCACAACCTCATCTTTCTCTCCCTCTTTGTTCTTCCACACCCACTTTGTACCAATCGGCTTACACCCCGGGGGAGGGGTCAACCAACTCCCACACCCGATTCCTCTCAAAGTTCTCCAACTCCCCATGCATCGAATTAACCCAATTGTGATCGGATAGTGCGTGTCCAATGTCTTTGGGCTCAAAAGTAGGAACAAACGCAACGCATGAGCAAAATGAGAATTGTTTCGAACCCTCGACCGTGTAGTGCGTTCATTCATGTCGCCGATGATCCTCGAAGCTGGGTGATCCACTTGTACTCGCCGAGGAGGTTCTCGCCTCGATGCTACCTCCCCCTCAACATCAGCTTCTCCTCGTTCTTGATTTGTCGTCGTAGGTGTAGTAGAGGGTCCGTCCATCACCGTAGTCGAAGTAGTGGGTACATGTTCAGCCTGGGGGCACTGCAACGCCATCCTCATCGTCTCCATGTTCATGCTCCTCCTCCTGAAAGATCTCCTCGCCAAGCTCATCATCACCTGCACACTCAAAGACAAGCTGACTATGTGGCTCTGTCTCGTCGAAGGTTACCTCGCAAGTCTCCACGATTTGGTTAGTTTCAAGATTGAGCACACGATATGCTCTAGAATGAGATGCATAACCAAAGAAAATGCCATCGACAGACCTAGCCTCAAACTTATCCAACTTCCTACCTTTCTTCGGAATGAAACACTTGCAACCAAAGACATGGAAGTGACTCACCTTGGGTGTGCGACCATGCATCAACTCATAGCATGTCTTCTTCTTGTGCACTCGAGGTAGATCTCGTTTGACACATAGCACGCGGTATTCACCGCCCTCGGCCCAATACCTCCTCGAGTCCTATGCTCATCAAGCATCGTTCGAGCCATCTCACACAAGGTCATGTTCTTCCTTTCCACAACACCATTCTGGGGAGGCGTATACGGACTCGAAAACTGGTGCTCAAGACCCAAGTCATGGCAAAAGGTTTCAAAACGAGAGTTTCTGAATTCCGAGCCATTATCACTGCGGATAGCTCGTATGGCATCTCCGTGCCCCTCGTTCCTCAACCTCAAGACTAGATCTCGAACAAAACCAAACGTCTTTCCCTTATCCTCAAGAAAGAACACCCACGCATACCGAGAATAGTCGTCCACCACAACAAGGACATACCACTTCCTACCCGCAGATCGCACACGAGCTGGGCCAACAAGGTCCATATGGAGCAGCTCGCATGGACGCTCAGTCATCACATCGGTGAGAGGCGGGTGAGAAGAGGCTACCATCTTGGCATGCCTACATGGCGCACAAACCAACTCTTTCTCAAGCCTCAACCGTGGCAATCCTCGGACCAAATTGAGTTTACTCAAGCGAGACAAAAGGTCAAAGCTCAAGTGACCCAACTTCCTAGGCCACCTCCATAACTCACTCGAAGAACCGGCCAAGAAACAACGCTCCACACCCGAAGACCGAGAAAAATCAGCACGAAACACCCGACCATCGGGAACGACCATACGGACAAGGTCCCCTCGAGAGTCAAAAATCCGAGAACCACCTGGCCGAAACAACACCTCAAAGCCCTCATCCAACAAGCGGGACACGGAAAGCAAATTGTACCCCGGTGATTGAACAAGAGCAACACGCCTCGAGTGATCTTGTCACTCACTTTGATCTCACCTTCTGAAAGCACACGCCCACGCCCATTGTCCCCAAAAGTGATGTACCTCCTTGTCACCACCGGGACGAGACTTGAGAACCACCCCTATCTCCAGTCATATGCCTCGAGCTACCGGAGTCAATCAACCAAATGTTCTTCAAGTCTCCCACCTGAAATTCAAAAACGAGCACGTGAGCGAACAAACGACTCAGCACTGGGGTTAGTACCAAAAGAGTAAAACCAGTGCCGAGCCATTTGCTCGAAAGTGGGGTTAGCACCAACCAAAGCATCTCTCCTACCAAAGCTACCTCCACGAACACCACCACAGTAACCACCCTGAGGGAAACACCCCTCTCTCGCCCGGAGGAGGACCAAAATCACGAAAGAGAACCCGTGGACCGTCTCTCCTCTCCTTCTCAAAGCTACGACTCCTCCCATCCCCATAGTGAACTCGAGGGGGAGAACGCCTAGCAACCCGACCACCCGCAAACTCTCCAGCCCAACCACCAGAGCCACGACCTCCGTAAACAACCCTCGTACCTCTACGAGCACGAAACCCAAACCGCCGTCTCGTCCAGGGCTGCACCGGTCTGACCGGTGCCCCACACCGGTCTGACCGGGGTGTGACTCGTGCGGCAAAGAAGACCTCCAACGACCTTCCGCTCTCCCCAAGCCCGAACTCGTCCTCACACTCACCTTGGCCCTGGGCATCTGCACACGAGGCTCAAGTACACCATCAGAAGGGTGGTACTTGTCCTTGTTAGCCCACTCCTTTGCCATCCTCTCCTCTCGCTTCCTCTTGAAGCAAAACTCATCTTTATGGTCATCTCTCCCACAATAGCCACAATGGAACCTCACAAGCTTAGGCTTAGGCTTGGAATGTGGCTGCTCACTAGGTTTCTCTCCACTCAACTCCTCCACCGGTTTCCCTTCACTAGCCTTCTCACTTTCTTTCCCAAAGAACACTTTCCCCGAAGTGCTCACAAACTTGATAGGCTTTTGTAGATCATTTGTGGGTATAGGAAACACGGGTGGAGCTAGGGTTGTGTCTAGTCGGTTCCTAAGATGGTTAGGTTTTGGGGGGAAATCATTTTTGTGGTGGGTTTTTGGTGGTTCCGGGATATTCTCTCCACTTCCTTCACCAACCTTGTTTGCCCCAAGTCCCTCACCATCCTGCCTCTTAAATGCCTCGATCATCATCCTCAGCTCAGGCTCATGACCAGACAACCAACCCATCAACTTCCTCAAGTCATCATTCTCATCCCGCAAACGATCAACATAATGCGCAAGTTCCAAATTTTTCAAAGCATGCATTTCACGGGTAGAGCATGATGTAGGCATGGGTTCCTTCAATTTAGCCTCAAGTGAACTAGTGTAAGCATGCATCTCATCAATCTTAGCATGCAAAACGGGGCAAGAAGTGCAAGCACCTAGCAAAGAAGGTCTAGACTTAAGCTCGCCCACTTCAACCCTAAGCACATCTAGTTCCTCACACTTGGAGGCATGCTTCTCCTTAAACAAAGAAAGATCAACAAGAAAGATGGAGCAATCAAGACAATCAACCTCATCCGAAACAACAGGGCTAGGCTTAAGGGAATCAATCTCAAGCTTGCTATCAAGCACCCGTGTCTCTAGCTCGACCCACTCTAGTCCTAGCATCCTCGAGTGAAGCCCTAAGCTCTTTTCTCATTTTCTTGGCCTCTCTAAGCATGTCATCACGGTTATCAAGCAAAGAGCCAAGCCTCTCATTCTCCTGGCGCAAGAAGGGAAGTTCATCACGCACCTCGTCGTCGGAATCGCAGTCCGAGTCGCTCCTGTGTGCTCTTCTTGCTGCCGGGAGCTCGGTGTCATGGTGCGAAGCCGTCTCTCGCGGCGCCTCGGCCCCGCTCGGGTTCTTGGACGACTTCTTGTTCTTGCGACGATCACCTTCGTCTTCACCGCCGCTCGAGCTCGAGGTGGAGTACGCGGAATCGGAGTCGACGTCGCTTGCTCCAACCATCGCTCGGGCCTTGCCTCGGCTCCCCTTCTTCCTCGATCGTCGCTCATCCTTGTACTTGTTCTTGTGCTTGCTCTTGTGGTCGCGCCTCGAACGGTACTTGCCGTCCATCCTCGACTTGTGCTTGTAGCCGTCCTTGTTTTCGGCCTTTTCCGGGCAGTCGGTGACGAAGTGTCCCGGCTTGCTCGCACTGGAAGCATGTTCTCGGTGTTCCTCCTCATGTTCACGCGGTTCTCGTGCATCCTCTCGAACCGCCTCGTCGGGAGCGCTAGATCGTCCTCTCCAAGCTCGTCGAACTCCTCATCCGGCATAGACATCAAAGAGGAGAAAGAGAACATCCCGGTGGATGGGTTAGAGTTAGCCTTTCCTTTGGAACCACCAACGAGGGCAAGACTATGGGAGTCGGTCGGACCCTCGAGCTTGGCGCTCATGCCCCTATCCACCTCGGTCGACTTGAGCTTCGAGAACGGCTCGTTCACCGTCGAGTATCATACTTCTCCGACTCCACAATGGCATCGAACTTTCCGCCCCAAATCGTATGATCCAAAGAGTGTAAGAGCTTGACCGCTCTATCATGATCATCGTACGGGAGCACGTCCACATTGGCCCTTATGTTGTTCACAACCACCGTGAACCTCGAAACAAGGCATCGATGGACTCACCGGGGGAGATGAGTGAAGTTCTCGTACTTTCTCCGTAGGTCGCATACATCCGTGCCCTCGAACCCGGGCATTCCCAACATGAGCCTCCTTCAACACCGCCCAAATCCTACAAGCCAAGTGCTCGGTGTGCACTCGATCGAACTCGGCCGACACAAATCACGAAACAAGTAGTCAACCGCCTTATTGTTGGCGTCGAATCCGTCCCTCGATCCCGGAGCGAGGAAGTCCACTCGGCCGGACATAGCCTCGTGTCCACCGTGACATCCCAAAGGATCCGACCCTTTCCGCGGAGGAACGCACCCATCCGCTTACTCCACATCCGGTAGTTCTTGCCATCGAAGTGTGGAGGACCCGAACCCCATTCCCGGTATGCCATCCTTGGATCTTAGACGGTTAGAGTCAATCAAGACCCGAACCCGCTCTCGATACCACTTGAAGGACCGATTAGGCGACCGCAGAGGGGGAGGGGAGTGAATGGGAGGCGATAAAAATTCTTCTCGAAGGAGATAGAAACTCCAACAAGATGAACAAGGCTTCCAACACACGTCTCTGACTCACTACCCAAGTTGGCCAAGCCCACGTAGCCACTGGAGTGCCACTGGACCTAGGAACCAACACACAACCTTCCGACCCGAGAACGCAGCGGAACACCAAACCTCGACTCTACAGACCCACACCGGTCAGACCGGTGAGCACCACCGGTCAGACCGGTCCCTGCTGGTGAAACTGAGCAACTTTCACTAAGTGGCTCTACACCGGTCGGACCGGCAACACACCGGTCGGACCGATCACGACCGAAAGCCCCCAAGGCACCAAACAGGCCAACCGACCACCAAACCGACCCAAACTCGAAACAACAACACCACAAGACAACAACGAACACACCAAGACGTTCACCCGAGCAAAATCCCACCGAGGGTTGCACCCGCCGACCGGTCAAGAGCACCGGTCGGACCAAAGTAGCTCCGGCCGACTCGGGATGAACAAGACACCGCGGGTTAACTCCCCCAAATCCAAACCTCGATCTCCCGAATCGCTCCCGGACTTGAACAAGACTTTGGGGATATTAGGAACACCTCATGAGGAGTCCATAGACAAGTTTAATCCCACCAAAACTCGTCCAAAAAGGAGGAATCAAGGAAATCCCGCCAAGAGCACTTCCAACTCAAGAACTCAAGAAACCCCAAAATCGAGCACCTTTACTCACGGATTTGGGAGGGGAATCATAGCCCAAAGAACTACGAAGGGTTCCCACAAATTTCCCCCATCAAATCCCCAAGAGAAAGGTCCCGAAAACAACCCAAAGAAATCACCAAGAGAGAGCTCCGAAAATCACCACCAAGAACAACCGGGGAAAACACATCCAAACCTTGAGGAACCACGCCGAATCATCTATACATGAAACAAAGGTTCATATAAGGTCTAGCAAGCCGCCCGATCATCCATCCCTCTCAACAAGATCTCTCCATGAAGTTCTCTTGCTAGTCCTATAGAAAACCTAAGGAAAATAGGAAGGAAAATAGGAAAACAAAAGAGCTAGGGTTCCAAGAGTTGGCTGCCATCCTCTCACATCTTGGGTTATATGGAGGCAACTGAAAGTCTAAAATACCCTTTCCTAACAACTAGGGATACAAGCCCCTCAAGGGCGGTTTTGGAAGTCTTCATGTCTTCACCATCGGACGGATGCCCGCGACCGCACCCCCGCGTAGCCTCGACGCAAGTCATGCGATCCCGATGCGTGTCCTCCGCTTTGAAGTCTCCGGATTGCGTCGTCGCACACCGGTCGACCGGTCCGGCTCGTTGCAGCACCGTCTTCGGTTCTTCGGTCTTGGCTTTGTGGATCAACCAAGGAACCCAGTGGTTTTCTGGTGAACCACCGGAAACCCCGCGAACTCGGTGTAGCCTCCGCCAATCTCCACTCATGACTTGGCTCCCACGTAGTCCCGGCTCAACCTTGGTTTTGAGGCTTAACCAAGAAACCGTCCACGACTTCATCTTCTTGTTCATGCCACCATGCGGCCCGCACTTGACCCCCACCGGCCACCGGGTCCCTCGAACGAAGCCTACTTGTCTTCTCCACACCCGGAGGCCTCACCCGCGACGACCTTTCGCACTTGTCCTTCACCCGCACCAACACCGGTCAAGCCGCAACCCGCACCCGCAATACTTAGCCAAGAATCAGTCCACACAACATTGTCAATCACTCATCACACAAGGAAGCGACCATCCTCCGGCCCTCGAACCACACATGGTCCTCACAAGTGCTCCGGATGCGGCACCTCCAAGGTATCCACACATACGGAGAAGGAAGCGACGCACGCCGGATCGCTAGGTCCGCGAGTGCGACGAGGAGAGAGCGTTGGCGGCGCGGTTGCTACTTGAGAAAGTTGTGTCTTTTCGGGAGGGGTGTGGTCCATATTTATTGGGAGGAAAACCCCCCACACCATCGTCCATTAGCAATATGGGACTAATAGATGGTGTACCCCTTCCAACGCTAATGGGCTTTACAACATTTGTGGTCCATTAGAACTTTTACACCATAATGGATCAAATCCATCCGAGTCCACTAGTGGATCAAATCCAGCTTGGCTCTAGGGCATATTTCCAACACCTTTCTCTCTACTAACAACCAACTCATCACTTACATCAACTCCAATTATGAAGACCGACTTCCCAGATGGGATGCCAAGTTTTACACTCAACTTTCATGGATGCAACGACAGGTGCACATAAGGTCTTCAAGATAGATAGGAATTTAAACACCACAACACATGTCTTAGTTTCTCAAGCTAGGCATCATGCAAATGTAAACTCTAGAGTAATTGTCTCTTGCCATAATGTTTCTCATATCTGAGCTGCCTGTTAAGGGATGCTCTTGATCTTGTACCGTGAGATCTTTTTCCCACATAACAATATCTTCTGCTAATTAATATAATATGTTTGTTATAAAAAAACCTTGAAATACAAACGGGACTAAGCAAAAAATAAAATAAAAATAATGCAACTTACACAGGAGAACATCAATCTTTGCATACAGTCACCTCCCCATTAGTTGCACCAACCTACCATTTGTGAATGCATGTAAGCAAGAAGTGTTGGCAATTGGAGCTGCCCAGCAGCACCAATCACACCCCCAGGTAAGTCCTGAACACTCAAAGGAGCAGACTAGAGGTAGAAGAGAGGAGTTTGAGCACAGCACACACACGCACACAACCCAATTCTTTGGTGTTCTTTTTCTTTTGGTCGAACTTGCTTTGCTTTGTAGCAATGCTTTCTTTTGTAGGTAGCAAAGTCAACTCTAGGTACAAGATACACTCACTACATATTAGCTACTAGTACTACTACAAGTACCTACCGTGCCTATATACAATACATAACGGGAGCATGCTTGCTCCTCGTCTACATGAGTGCATCTTCCTTGCCTTTGCACGCTTGTGCGGGGGCACTTGAGGAGCTCTACCGCTCCATTGACTTCGACTCAAAGGGGAGGAGATTAAGGCCGAGCAATTAATCAACGAGTTCTTCCCCTAATTGTGAAGCCTCTTCTTTATTTCCTCAACTCCCACCTTGTTCCTCGGCTCCCGGAGCCGACTCGTCCCAAGGACTTAGTGAGAATATCACCGAGTTGCCGAGCCGTGTCAATATACTCCACCTTGATCCTTCCTTCCTCGATGCAATTCCCGATGAAGTGATACTTCGTGTCAATGTGCTTGCTTCGATCGTGTAGGACAGGATTCTTTGCAAGAGCTATGGCGGACTTGTTGTCCACCAGCAGAACTGGCGCCCGGAGCTCCTCTCCGGTGAGCTCCTTGAGCAGGCGCGCCAGCCAAATTCCCTGGCAGCAAGCTGTGGCGGCGGCGATGTACTCTGCCTCACAGGTTGATAGCGCCACCACCTTCTGCTTCTGTGATTGCCAAGAGATCGCGCATGACCCGAGGAAGAAGATGATCCCAGCTGTGCTGCGTCGCCCATCCACATCTCCCGCCATGTCGCTGTCGCTGTACCCCATCAGCTCCAGCCTCCCGCCTCCTATCTTCGGATACACCAATCCATGCTCGATTGTTCCTGCAACATAGCGGAGGAGGTGCTTGATTGCGGCGAGATGATCTTCACGCGGGTCCTCCATGAATCGACTCAGATAGCCGATGGCGAATCCGATGTCCGGCTGCGTGTGTGCTAGGTAGCGCAGGCCGCCGACGATGCTGCGGAAGCTTGTCGCGTTCACCCTTGGTGACGTGTCGTCCTTTGACGCCTTGAGCCTCTCCTCCATTGGGGATTGGCACGGCTTGCGGTCGCCCAACCCACCGCGTTCCGGCAGCTTCTTGGTGTAGGCGCTCCGCCCGAGGGTGATGGCGCGCGCCGTCTGCTCCACCTCGATGCCGAGGTAGTAGGAAAGCAATCCTAGATCGCTCATTTTAAACAGCGCCGTCATCTCCCTCTTGAACTCCTTGATGTCCTGTAGCTTGGCGCCGGTGATGATCAAATCATCAACATACACCCCCACGATGAGGGCGCTCTTCTTCTTCTCGCGGGTGTAGAGTGCGTGCTCTGTTGTGCACTTGGTGAAGCCGAGGGACACTAAGCTCTCGTCCAGCTTGGTGTTCCATGCCCGTGGCGCTTGCCGCAGCCCGTAGAGCGCCTTGCGCAGCTTGAGCACCTTGTGCTCTTGCCCGACGACGATGAAACCCGGCGGCTGCTGCACAAATACCTCCTCGATCAGTTCACCGTTGAGGAACGCGGACTTCACGTCCATGTGGTGCACTTCCCACTCCTTGGTGGCTGCCAGCGCGAGTAGGAGGCGCACTGACTCCATGCGCACCACTGGAGCGAAGACCTCCTCGAAGTCAATTCCTTCGCGTTGCACGTATCCCTTCGCCACCAATCGCGCCTTGTGCTTCACCACGTTTCCGCGCTCATCCCTCTTCTCCTTGAACACCCACTTGAGCCCGATTGGGCGACAATTCGCCGGCGGATCGACGAGGGCCCAAGTCTTGTTTTCCAATATCGAGTTCATCTCCTCGGACATGGCCTTCCTCCAGCGGTGATCCCGTTCCGCCTTGCGGAACGTCGTTGGTTCCTCTGTGCACCCTAGGTGCAGCACTTGGTCGGCGAGGATGCGCTCCGCACGACCCGGCGGGGCTCCATCCCCAACGATGTTGTCCACCGCGCGAAACCGCAGTGGCTCCCCGTCGTAGTCATCGTCGACGAGGTCCGACACGTCCGGCGGTGGTGATGTGAAGCGGATTGTCGGTGTTGAGCTAGGGAGCGCTTATTGTCGGTGATGCCTGTCCCACAGGCGTCGCCGACGCCGGGGGTCCCTGTCCGACAAGAGTTCCCGGCTCCTCTGCTCCACTTGGTGTGGCGGGTTCCTCTGCTCCACCCGCTGCTCCCGCCCCATCCTGTTCTTGCACGTCTTGTGCTCCTCGAGTCACCCAGTGCTCGATGATGAAGGTACTGCTCGGGGCTGCTCCTCCGCCATCTTCCCCGTCGACGTTCTCCGCCTAGTGCCACGCCTTCTTCTCGTCGAACACGACGTCGCGTGAGATGCACACACGTCGTGCTCGTGGGTTGTAGACGCGGTACGCCTTGCTTCCTGCCTCATACCCCAAGAATACCATTGGTGTGCTCCTGTCCTCCAACTTGCCGAGGCCTGGCCTCGTCTCCTTCACATGTCCGACGCACCCGAACGTGCGTAGGAATGACACGTCCGGCTTCCGGCCGTGCCACGCTTCGAAAGGGGTCACCCCCTTCAGGCTCTTCGTCGGCGAGCGGTTCAAGATGAACACCGCCGTGCTCACCGCCTCGCCCCAAAATGCCGCCGGCACCTTCCTTGCCTTGAGCATGCTCCTTGCCATGCCGATGATTGTTTGGTTGCGCCGCTCCACCACGCCGTTTTGTTGTGGTGAGTACGGCGCGGTGAGGTGCCTTTGCATCCCCTCTTCTGCGCAATACAGACCGAATTCAATCGAATTGAACTCACCCCCGCGGTCTGTGCATAGCACCTTGAGCTTCTTCCCCGTCTCCGTTTCCACCATGGCCTTGAACTGCCGAATCGCCGCCGCCGCTTCTGCCTTGCTCGACAGCAAGTGCAACCACATGTAGCGGCTGTAGTCGTCGACCAGCAAGAGGAAGTAGCACCTCCCGCTGTGCGTAGCTGGCGTAATCGGCCCGCACAGATCTCCGTGCACGAGCTCCAACACCTCCTCGGCGCGGTACTTCGCCATCTTTGGGAAGGACCGCTGCCTCTGTTTCCCTGCGAGGCAGCTGTCACATAGCTCCCGGCGTGCTCGATCCGTGGCAGCCCGCGCACCATCTCATGGCGCGCGAGGTCTTTTAGCGCGTCGAAGCTGAGGTGCCCGAATTGAGCATGCCAGAGCCATGCCTTGTCGTCGTCGTGCGCCGCCAGGCACACGGGCTGGGTGACCTGTAGATCCACTTTGTAGCATCGATTAGTGGAGCGCTTCACCTTGGCGAGGAGGTTCCTCTCTGTGTCGTGGACTCGCAGCACGCCGTCGCCGATCATCACCCTACAGCCTCGCTCGTCGAGTTGCCCGAGGCTGATGATGTTGCTTCGGAGCTTGGGGATGTAGTATACGTCGGTGAGGGCCGGTGCTCGCCGTTCTGGCACTTGAAGATGATGGTCCCGCGTCCGCGGATTTCCACGCGTGATCCGTCACCAAATTTCACCGTCCCGATGACGCCTGTGTCGAGCTCGGAGAAGGCCCCACGTTCTCCGGTCATGTTGTTGCTGGCACCAGTCCATGAACCACATCTTGTCCCTCGTGTTGTTGTCGCCAACGTCCTCCTCCCCGAGGTTGACCTGCGCGCGCGGCTCGTCGAGGTCTACTCGACCGTGCGACGCTTCTTCCTCCACGTCATCGTGGAGTGCGCGGACATGCGCCATCGGCGAGCCGCCGACCGTCGTCATCATCTTCTCGGGTTAGATGCGCGCGTTCTCGCCGTGGGCGCTTGCAATCGCGCACCCGGTGCCACGGCTCGCGGTAGTTAAGGCACCGGTCCTTGCCAATGCGCCCGCCGCCGCTTCTTCCGCCGGCGCCGCCGCGCCCACGCACGCGGGAGCGTCCGCGACCTCTCGCCGCGCCCCCCCCTGCGCGCGCGGGGCGGGGACCCTTCCCCCGCTACACGTCCGCGCGGCTGCGCCGCCCGCTCCTCTCGAGCGGCGAGCAGCAGCTTGGCGTTGGCGACGGCAGTGGCCATCTTCACCGCCCGTGAGGAGTAGCGGTCCTCCGCCGCCTTGAGCCGCCCCGACACGTCCTCGATGGTGAGGTCTTCCATCTGCAGGCACGTCTCGATCAAGATCGCGACTTGATCGTACCTCTCTGGGACGACGCGCAGAAACTTGTGCACGGCGTCCCTCTCGGTGACAGGAGCGCCCAGCACTCCCAGCTCCGTCACCATGCCGGTGAGGCGCAGCGCGAAGTCCTCGACGGCCTCGCCGTCCTTGAACTCGAGCGCCTCGTAGTCGCGGCGGACTTGCTGCGCCTTTGCCTCGCGCGTGCGGTCGCCGCCGAGTCACATGGTCTTCAGGGCGTCCCATGCCTCCTTCGCTGAACCCTTGTTCCCGAGCGCAACGCGGTACTCCGGCGGCACGGCTTTGAGGATCCCCTCCATGGCGAGCTGATCCTCCTCCTCATCCTCAGTGCCGAAGTCCACCGCCTTCCAGAGCCCGCGCACCTTGAACATCACCTTGACGAGAACCTTCCACTCGGCGTACTTGGTCCGGGTGAGAGTCGGGAACTGCGCATTCTCGACGTCACGGATCGTCTTCTTCACCACGTATGTCGCCCCGCGGTGACAGAGAGACCTCCCGGCGGCCGGTGGAGTGGTGACCACGTCCGCCACGGCCTCGGCCTCGCCTGGCGTCGCGCCCGCGGCTGGCGATCGGCCATCTTCCTCGCTCCTCGCTCTCTCAACCGTGGCTCTGATACCAGTTGTTGGCAATTGGAGCTGCCCAGCAGCACCAATCACACCCCCAGGTAAGTCCTGAACACTCAAAGGAGCAGACTAGAGGTAGAAGAGAGGAGTTTGAGCACAGCACACACACGCACACAACCCAGTTGCTGGTGTTCTTTTTCTTTTGGCTGAACTGCTTTGCTTTGTAGCAGTGCTTTCTTTTGTAGGTAGCAAAGTCAACTCTAGGTACAAGATACACTCACTACATACTAGCTACTAGTACTACTACAAGTAGGTGCCTATATACAATACATAACAGGAGCATGCTTGCTCCTGTCTACATGAGTGCCTGCTGCTGCCTTTGCACGCTTGGGCAGGGGCACTTGAGGAGCTCTACCTGCTCCATTGACTTCTGACTCAAAAGGGAGGAGATTAAGGCTGAGCAATTAATCAACAAGAAGCACCACTTCTATATAAAGCTAACCGAGGGAGTTGTTTTTCCTGCACCTAGACGCCCAATCTTCTTACTAGCAATGGCAAGAACAGGGTATTCTGTCTTGTTCCTGGTGTTCGTGCTCGTAAGCGCTGGGACTGCTGATCAACCAACCCCCATGGCCGGTGCAAGCCCTGGTGCTCCCTATGAGAACCTTGCGCTGATGTCCTTCAAGTCGCTCATAACGAGCGACCCGTTGTCAGCTCTCTGGCCTCATGGGGTGGCAACCAGTCACTCCCTCTCTGCCAGTGGCATGGAGTGAAGTGCGGCGCGCGTGGGCGCCGGCGTGGCCGTGTTGTGGCGCTGGACCTCAGCAACCTTGGTCTCCTCGGCACCATTTCCCCTTCTGTAGGCAACCTGACCTACCTGAGAAAGCTCCACCTCCTCATAAATCGCCACAGCGGCACCATACCGCCGGAGCTTGGCCGTCTCCTTGAGCTCAGGTATGTGAATATGAGCTTCAATTCTCTTGACGGTGGCATACCAGGATCACTGTCAGAATGCAAGCAACTAGAGACCATCAGTCTGGCATTCAACATGCTCGACGGGCCAATACCTGCGTCGTTAGGCTCGTTACAGAGCCTCAAGGTTCTTAATCTGTACAACAACAGCCTCGCAGCAAACATACCTTCAGAGATTGGCAACCTCACCAGTCTATTAAGACTGGATATTACCTACAATAACTTGACAGGTATAATACCCTTTTCCCTTAATAACCTTCATAACATTGAGATTCTGCGAATGGGGGGTAATCGCCTCATGGGGACAATTCCATCTTTCTTGGGGAACCTCTCGTCATTAATTTCTCTTAATCTTGGCATCAACAGATTTCAAGGGGAGATTGTGCAAATGCAAGCACTGCCCTCTCTGAAAGTCCTTATTCTGCAACAAAATAACCTTCATGGTGCCATCCCTTCTTGGCTGGGAAACCTCTCTTCACTGACATACCTGAGTTTGGGAGCGAATAGCTTGACAGGGGCTATTCCTGAATCATTAGGAAATCTTGGGATGTTATCTGGTCTCGTCCTTGCCACAAACAATCTGACAGGGAGGATTCCCTCCTCCTTGGGAAACCTTCACGCCCTTTCTGATTTCTATCTAGACCAGAATCAGCTCACAGGTTCCATTCCTTCTTGCATTTTCAATCTATCCTCTCTCAGCATATTTAATGTGCAGTTCAACCAGCTAACAGGATCATTACTGATTGACAAGGGAATCAACTTTCCAGCACTTGAATTATTTAGTGTAGGACACAATAATTTTCATGGTGTTATCCCACCATGGCTTTGCAACTCTTCTATGCTTACAATCATTGCACTAGAGGAGAATATGATTTCAGGAACAGTCCCTCCTTGTCTAGGAAACCGCCTAAAAAGTCTGTCAGTCCTGACCCTCGAAATGAATCAAGTCCAGGCAGATGACAATGATGGCTGGGACTTCATGCTAAGTTTAACAAATAGTAGTCAATTTAAGGTTTTAGATTTCAGTAGTAACATATTTCAAGGTGTGCTACCAAATGCAGCTGCCAACCTTTCTACAAATATGCAATTTTTCAATATGGGTCAGAACATGATAACTGGAAACATTCCTGAAGGCATTGAAAATCTTGTTAATTTATCATATCTTCTCATCAACAATAATTCTATTGGGGGCAGTATTCCTACCTCTGTTGGTAGACTCAAGAGGTTGCGTATTTTAGACCTTGAAATGAATAATCTCTCAGGACAAGTTCCACCAACGCTTGGCAATCTCACATTGCTGGATAAACTCTACCTTGGACACAATTCACTTAGTGGACCTGTACCATCAAGTCTTGTGAGCTGTCCTGTAGAGCTATTCGATGTTCAGAACAATAGGCTCAGTGGTCCAATACCCAACGAAGTTTTCCTCATATCTTCCCTGTCCAATTTCATGTATTTCTAGAACAACTTGTTTAGTGGTCCACTACCACCAGAAATCGGTAACTTGAAAAATCTTGCAGAAATTGACATTTCTGGTAATCAGATTTCTGGTCAGATTCCTGACTCCATTGGTGATTGTCAAAGCCTGCAATATTTGAAGATGCAGGGAAACTTCCTTCAAGGGACAATCCCAGCATCACTGGAATGATTGAAAGGTCTTGAAGTACTTGATCTTTCACACAATAACTTGTCGGGAAATATTCCTCAGTTTCTTGTTGGCATGAAAGGCCTTAGGGCCTGTTTGGCGAGGGCTCCGCTCCTCCAAAAACGGCTCCGGCTCCGCTCCTCCTCGGTGGAGTGGCTTCTCTGGTGGAGTTGAGTCATTTTAAAAATCGTTTGGCAAAATAGCTCCTCTGGTGGATTTCTAGTTGGAGCCAGGTGAAGCCACCAAAACGTGGCTCCACCTCCCCTTTGAAAGCCGCGAGGGGCTCCACACTCGTAGCCGGTGCAATTTACACTTTGTTTGGCAGGGCTCCGGCCGGAGCCGCTCGTGGAGCCGGAGCGGAGCCCTCCCAAACAGGCCCTTAATAGTTTAAACCTCTCATTCAACTACTTTGAGAGTGAAGTTCCCAAAGACGGAATATTTCTCAATGTGAGTGCGGTTGATATTGAGGGAAATCAAGGTCTATGTGGGGGTATCTCTGAGTTGAAGTTGCATCGCTGCTCCACTCAAACCGCCAAGAGTCAGTCTTGGAAGGTTATCACAGTTTCCATAATCAGTGCAGTCCTATTGCTTGCCATCCTTTTAGCACTATTTACTTTCTGGTACAATAGGAGCAAATTACGACGAGCAAACACAGATCAATCACTCATCAGTGATTTACATATAAGGTTAGGCTATGCTGAATTAGTCCATGCCACAAATGGCTTTGCTTCTGGAAACCTTATTGGAGAAGGGCACTGTTTGGATGATAGGGGTAAATATTTACCCCAAGGAAAATGATTTGCCCCTACTAATATTTGCCCCTTGGGGTGTTTGGATGGAGGGGTAAATGTGGATGTGATGAGAGAGGGATGGTGGGACCCACCACAAATTTGCTCCAATTTGCTACCTTTTAGGGGTAAATGGAATTAGGGGGGGCAAAACATTTGCTCCACCACATTTGCCCCACATGTTTGACACCTTAGGGGTAAATTAGAGGTAAATTTACCCCATTTACCCCATTTACCCCACCATCCAAACAGGTCCAAAGAAGCTTTGGCTCGGTGTACAAAGAAAGAATGATGCTCCACGACCAACAGGTCGACTATTGCTGTGAAAGTGCTTCATATGCAAAAACGTGGGGCGGCTCAAAGCTTTGTTGCAGAATGCGAGACTGTGAGAAGCGTCCGGCATCGGAACCTTGTGAAGGTCTTGACGGTCTGCTCAAGTATTGATTTTCAGGGTAATGACTTCAAGGCTCTAGTATATGAGTTTCTACCGAATGGAAATTTAGACCGACGGCTACACCAGCATCCTGAGGAAAACGGTGAAGATATTCTTTTAAATATTATCACAAGGCTCAGCATTGCCATTGATGTGGCTTCTGCTCTTGATTATCTGTACCAACACAGGCCATCACCAATTATTCACTGTGATCTCAAGCCAAGCAACATTCTCCTTGATACAGATATGGTTGGTCATGTTGGTGACTTTGGACTTGCAAGGGTCCTGCATCAAGAGCATAGTGTCATATCAGAGAAATCAAGTGGCTGGGCTAGAATGAGAGGAACAATTGGCTACGCTGCTCCAGGTATGTTTGTGACACTACAATTTATCCTTACTAGTTGAAGAAAGTAGGAAAATATTTAGTCAATTATGCTGACATAATTTTCCCAGTACAATTTATTGCACAACCTTAGTTCAGTCCATACTCCATGGTAGGTTTATTTCATCATATGTGTTTCAATTCAGAATTTTATATAGGAATATTTTTTGTCGAAACAATTCAAATGTATGGAAGGAATCGGATGCCCGTTAGCCTAAGAGGGGGAGGGGGTGAATTAGGCAACTAAAAACCTTAACATATGGCTTCACTAAATTTGCGCAAGGGTAAACTAGAACATACTATCTATATGTGCAACTATGGTTGTTCTAGTGTAAAACTCCTATCCCAAACAAAAGTTTGCAACCTATAGCAATCCTACTATGATACTATTCTAGGAAAGTAAAGGCAAGCAAAGATTGCAAGAGATGTAAATGCGGAAACGTAAAAGGGATGAGAGGAAGCAAACTCTTGACACGCGATTTATCTCGTGGTATCGGTAGGCACTAAGCCACCCCTAGTCCACGTTGTCGAAGTACTCACACAAGAGTATTGCTTCCCGGTCACCAAGTCTCTCCCAAGAGCACCACTTGACTCGCCACAAAGGCTAGCCACTTAGGCACTTGTCAAGCTCCCTTGGTCACCTTGATGCCGCCTCCACTAAGGACTTCTCCACCAAGGAAGGGGGTCTCCACGTCCCCCACACAAAGTGTCCTCGCCGCTCCACACCAAGTCGGAGGGTCGACGACGATTGCCGGTGAGCCACTTAGGTCCCAAGGCTTCCGGCGAACCTTGTACAACTGGATTCACTCAAGAATCACCTCACAAGGTTGGCACAACCTTGCACTCACTCGCTCTAAGCTAAGCCTAGCACTAAGCACATACACAAAGCATATGCAAGTCTAAGGATGAGCAATTAAGCACTTGGGATGGATTGGATATGATCTTCAATGTGTCTTGAACTCCTCTCGCACTTCCACACAATCCGGCAACATCAAATGGGTGAGTGGAGGGGGTATAAATAGCCAAAGGCATCAAACTAGCCGTTGGCTAAAAGGCCGAAAAGGTACCGTCGGATGATCCGACGCTATGCTTTTCCGGGCGTCGGTTCATCCGGTGCCCCTCCCACATCACGTAGCCGTTGAGGTTCTCTGACACAACTGCTCCGACGCTATGCTCCGACACCACGTCGGATCATCCGTGCTTGAAGACTTCGCGTCCAAGTCGTTACCGTTAGCTTACATTCGACCGTCGGATAGACCGACGCTAACCCTGACCAAGGCGTCGGATCATCCGGTCTTTGAAGGCTTCGTCTTGGCGCGTCTCTGCATGAATTCAAACTGAGCGTCGGATAGACCGACGGGGTCCCCACTCAGACCGTCGGATCATCCGGTGCTACTGTCTTCCTTTCTATTCCTCCGCATCTCGTCCGACGCAACTAAATGGACCGTCGGTTCATCCGACGGTACCTAAGGTTTGACCCCGTGCACCAACTCGTCCGACGATTGCACCGACGCTTGTATTTGAGGGACCGTCGGTTCATCCGACGGTGTCTTTTCTTTTCCTTTTCTTGCTCGGTTTTGGCCCTTTGTTTTGGCATTTTTGCATGTGGTTTTCTTGCATCCTTGGGACCTAGAAATGTCTACAAAGACATGCTCAAACAATATGGTTAGTCCTAATGATCATGTTGTCATGAATCACCAAAATCATACTCCGAACTAATCTACAATTTACTGAAGCGTCAAAAGGATATGATTATACAATTTTCTGTATTCATAGACATAAGTATTTTTCAAAACACAAATATTTAAATTTCTGCTGTGTTTTCTCACATCATTATTTTGATGATTACAGAGTATGGCTTGGGCAATGAAGTTTCAATCCTGGGTGATGTGTACAGCTATGGCATATTGTTGCTGGAGATGTTTACTGGAAAAAGACCGACAGACAGTGAACTCGGGGAGGCACTCAGCCTTCACAAATTTGTTCAGATGGCACTTCCAGAAAGGGTGATCTATATTCTGGACCGACAGTTACTGTCCAAGTATGAGGATGGACAAGGGGGGACCTCAAACTAAGTCAGAGTAGAAGATGCAATAATCACTTGCATCACATCAATTCTGCATATTGGAATTTCATGTTCAAAGGATAATCCAAATGAACGCATGCAGATTAGAGATGCATTGAATGAGTTGCAGACAATAAGGGACAAGCTACCTCGACATTCTGCTCCATGATGAAGCCTTAAATATTTGAGATATTTCAGGGAATTTGTCCATAGAACATGAACCCTATTCAGCCTACCTAAATCCAATAAAGGGAACGAGATCATGCATAAATCATGATGCATGCTACTGTCTATGCACCTCCTTATCATTTCTAGCTGCATATAAAATCTATGACGACTTTATGTTATATGAAAACACTGTGGCATACTTGGCATTTACAGGCAGAGTTGTACATGTTTATTTGTCACATGTAAATAGTTCCGACTTAGAAATATTAATTCACGCCTTATATTTTACACATTGAACACAACACAATCAACAAGTATAATAGAGAAAACGTTGGTGCAGGGGACATTCCCAGTCCGCACCATTATGTAATTATAGAAGCATAAAACTCCTTATGAAGCTGACAAATGAAACTTCTCATTTTATTGAAACAGTTGAAACTATGACGCTGGCATAGGTGCGGTGCCAAAGGACCATGGTAAATTGGTTTATAACCCTTCGCCAGTTCCCCTTCTCCTGACACTTTCTGATTTTGACAAAAGCATTACGAAATCGTGCGTTTCTGTCAAGAAAAACAATGTCAATGGCAACTATCTGAAATTGAGATCAGCTCCCGCAACTCTAGCAGCGATTCAACGCAACTACTCGACAATCAGAACTCATTTTCGGAACCCTAACTTCAGATGCTCATACTCTTCGTATGGCTAATGAATTACGTTTTTGCACATCTAAACCCATAGACACATACAAAGAGGAGATTGTTCGTTCTCAAATCGCGAAGGCTATTGTTGGGGGATTCGGAATCAAGCCTTTTGCGCACTAAAAATAAAAGAATGTTTTAGTCGCCCGGATTCCTGTGCGAAAGACCCGGAGGCAAAATCTCAAGAACCCTTGAATCTTTCCTCATGTTTCAGAAGTCGCTTTTCGGCCTGAACCCTTCGTCGCTAGTGGTGCTGCAGAATGAGCTCGAAAAGACCTAAGGCGTTAGGGTTTTCGATCAGGCTGATTGTTTTTTCCCACGACGAAACCTCAGGAGTGAATCTGGCTCACCCGGGTATTCTTGCCCGGGGATTCGCTCAGCGGGTTACGTCGTATCTAACACCTAACGCTTTCATGTTTGAATGCGATTCTATGTTTCAGGTGACGAAAGGTACCAGGCGAAAGGGAAGTCTCCAAAAGATTGAAGGTTTTCTCCCGACAGGCGCACGTGATGACAACAAGAAAGGCGTCGCGATTTGCGGCGTGACATCATGAAGCGTCGATTACGTGGAGACCTAATTGGAGATTTTCCAGAAGTAGCCTAGTACATTCTGTTTAGATCCGTTTCGCACGAGGGTATCCTCAGAATGTAAAAACTCCGTCCACCTCCCTATAAAAGGAGACGGATCGGCACTTGTAAAGGGGATCGACTTTTGAGAGATCAACTGTTGAGTAAAGAGCTTTTGGCTGTCCTTTGTTCTGTGTTTTGGTTTTGGTTCTTGAGCTTTAGTTTTCCCTCATTGTTTGTGAGCGATAGCTTCGGCTGTCCCCACAACAATTGGCGCCCACCGTTTGTGTTTGGCTCGAGTATCAAACCCAGAATGTCTACAAGGAAGAAGAGAACTACTGCCAACTCTACCAAAGGGGCGTCGTCATCCATGGACGAAGAGCCGAACCTCTCTACCCCCGCTCACTCGGGGAGAAGCGCTCCCGGAATCCGACCCAATGCACGAGGTGGAGCCGGCCAAACCGTGCAAAGAGGTCGAAGAATTGGCCGGAACCAAGAAGAGGCTCACGGCAATACACGAAGACGAAGCTGAGATCCAAAAACAAAAAGCCGAAATCGCTAGCTTAAAGGAAGAACTGCGCGCTCTAAAAGCAAAGCAATCCTTAAGCTTCAACCAACCCACACCTGAATACACTGTTCCCAGCCAACCTAACTTCAACGAGCGCACCGAGTTTTTCACCCAGCCTCCTCTGCACACCACCTTCGTGAGCCCTTTTGAGTCAGGCCCTTCGCACCAGGATGTTCACACCATTCGCACGAGACCTTGGGACCCTAAATCCCCCTTGTCTCAGGAGATTCAAATCACCCCATGGCCACAAACATACAGGCCAGTCCCACTACCTAGATTCTCGGGCCAATCCGACCCAAGGCAATTCCTGATGAGCTACGAAGCCGCCATCCTTTCGGCTGGTGGTGACGACTCTGTACTGGTGAAATCTTTCATCATCGCTGCTGACGACGCGGCAGCATAGTGGTATTCCCTGTTGAGCCCGGGGGTAATTCACGGATGGGACGATCTAAAGCAGCGGATCCTCTCAAACTTTCAAGGTTTCCAACGTCCAGAACTCACAAAGAGCAACCTCTTCTCGTGTAAGCAGAAGGACAAGGAGCCTCTCCAAAATTACTTCAGGAGATTCATGCATCTCAGAGCCCAAGCGCCAAATGTCTTGGACGTCGTCGCCATCAACACCGCAATTGTAGGTTTAAGAGCCGGCCAATTTCGCTCGCATCTCATGCGCGAAAGGCCCAAAACCATCTAGCGCCTATATGAAGAATTCGAGAAGTATTGTCGCTCAGACAATGACTTCATGATGTGCAAGGAAGAGCAGTCCCAACAGAAAAAGTCTGCGAAGGCTAATCAACCCAACGACAGGGAATGGCCCAATCCCAGAAATGCTTCACACGCCAATCCTCGGGGCGTTTTCGGTCTGGACGGCGAAAACACCCAGGAAAACCCCAATCCACAGGCTGATTTGCAGAGCCTGGTCCCTAGCCCACCTAGTCCCCCTCATCCCAATCAGGGGGGAGGCCGCAGGGGCGGAAGAGGCGGGGGCAGAGGCAGGGGTCGAGGAAGGGGCCGAGGCCACAACGAGAAAAGAAAATGGTATTGTATTTTCCACAAGGAAAACGATGACCATAGCTCAAATTATTGCCAGACAAGAAAAGATTCAAGGCTATCCTCGAGGAGAGGAAGGAAAATGAGAGAGCGAGTGCCGTAAACCACTCTGCTCTAGCTTGGCAAAATCCTAGTTTTGGGAGAAACTCCTTCGCAAACCCATTCCAGCCACCCCAATTCCAGCCACCATCTTCCAATTATCCCCAGCCTCTGCCCTGGCAATCGCAAACTTTCCAGGCTCAGAATATTGAGCGCAGGCCCGTCGAGCAACATCCCATTCCCCCTCCACCTCCTCGTTACAAAGGCCCCTCGGCTCCACCACTGCCGGCCAAGCTCGAGGGCCAGAGCGATCCCTTGCCATCCGTCGGAACCATAATGCCTATCTCAGGGGGTTTCGTGCTAGAGTTCGAAACCAAGAAGGAACGGAAACACTACTTTCGCGAGGTGCGAAACATCTGTGTGGATGGGAGAGTCGAGAAAACAAGATGGTCTCATATCCCAATCACCTTCTCAGAAGAGGACGTGAGGCTGCAAGGTTTCCCTCACAACGACGCTCTAGTGATAGAAGCGAACATAGCAAGCTGGACTTTGGGGAAGCTACTGGTGGATAATGGCTCATCAGCTGACATTATCTTTACCGATGCCTTCGACAAGATGGGGCTTAACAGAGATCTGCTACAACCACCTGACACACCTCTGTATGGTTTCGGAGGGTGTGTCATCCATGCACTGGGCAAAGTGGTTCTCCCTGTATCTTTCGGCACAGTCCAAAACGCCAGAACTGAGTACCTATCCTTCAACATTGTGGAGATGTATTATCCCTACAATGGCATCCTGGTCAGAGGTTTCCTCAACAAGTTCGAGGCAGTCATTCACCAGGCGTATCTCTGCATCAAAATCCCGGCGACGCTAGGGGTCATCACAATCTGGGGTCATCAAAACGATGGCCGCAACCTAGAAAGAGGCCGCACCCCGGGTCAGCGAAACGTGCATGCCCTCGACGAAGCAGTCGAGTGCAATGAGGTGGAAAAGCAGCCGAAGGCAGACAGAGAGAAAATCAACATCCAGCCAGACTGCGAAACCAAACGGGTCCTATTGGACGCGATGGTCCTGGACCAGTCCGTCGTCATTGGCTCTGACCTTTCGGCTGACGAGGAAGCAAACTTAGTACAATTCCTCCAGAAGAACAAAGATGTGTTCGCCTGGTCCGCCAAGGATCTCACGGGCGTCGATCGAAGCTTCATCGAGCATAAGTTGAACATCGACCCTTCGGTCAAAGCCGTGAAAGCGAGGTTAAGAAAGATGTCCGATGACAAGGTGGTAGGCCGTCAAGTCACAGGTTCAAAGGCTGCTTGACGCCACCGTCATCCGCGAAGTCATGTACCCCAAATGGCTGGCCAACACGGTACCGGTCAAGAAAAAGAACGGCAAGTGGCGCATGTGTATTGATTTCACTGATCTCAATTACGCCACGCCAAAAGACAATTATCCACTGCCACGAATGGATCAGGTTGTGGACTCTGCGGCCAACACCGCGATCATGTCCCTGTTGGATTGCTTCTCTGGATATCACCAGTGTTGGATGGCGAAGAAGGATGAGGAGAAAACCACTTCATTACACCCTTTGGAACCTTCTGCTTCGTCCGTATGCCAGAAGGATTGAAAAACGCCGGCTCAACATTCACCAGAATGACCGGGACAGTGTTTAAGCCACAGATTGGCAAGAACATCCAGGCCTACGTCGACGACCTCATCGTCAAAAGCTCCGGCCGGGCCAGTCATGTAAGTGATTTGGCTGAGACCTTCGCCAACATGAGGCGGGCCGGCTTGAAGCTAAACCCAGAGAAGTGCGTGTTCGGGGTCACGAAAGGAAAAATTTTGGGGTGCCTCATTTCCGCCAAAAGAATCGAAGCCAACCCCGACAAGATAAAAGCAATCAGAGAAATGGAGGAGCCCAAGACGAAGAAGGACATTCGAAACCGAATGGTCGGGTGGCGCCTTGAGCGATTCATTTCAAGATCTGCTGAGCGAAGCCTCCCATTCTTCAAGGCATTGAAGGGCAAGGGCGCGATCGAGTGGGGCCCTGAGCAAAGCAAGGCTTTCGCCGAGCTCAAGGATTACATCGAGAAAATGGCAATATTATCCCCACCTTCGCCGTCGGAACCACTTCTCCTATACGTGGCCGCCTCAAAGGCGGCAGTCAGCGCTGCCCTGGTCCGAGAGGTCGAAACTGAAAAAGGCAAGCTCCAATGCCCGCTCTACTTCATCTCCGAAGCAACCGGCGGGGCTCAAAGCCGCTATACTTAGAGCTGGAAAAAATTGCCTACGCAGTGATCATGGCCACGCGAAAGCTCAGGCATTATTTCGAGGCACACAAAGTCACCGTGGCGACGGATCAACCTCTAAATGATCTCGCTCATCAACAAGGAGGCTTCGTCCAGAATCGCCAAGTGGGCAACTGAGTTATCCGAGTATACAATAGATTTTGGAAAGAGGTCGGCAATCAAGTCCCAAGTCCTAGCGGACTTCATCGTAGACTGGACTTCGCCAAGCAGCATTACCGCTGACGAAGAGCTAGTGTCAGTTTGGGAGATCAGATGTGACGGAGCCTGGGGGCGCAAAGGTGCTGGCATCGCAGCTATCATTACCTCTCCGACGGGTATCAAGCTAAGATACGCCGCAAGGCTAGATTACAAGGACCCATCGGACAGGTGCACCAATAATACCACAGAGTACGAAGCCTTACTGCTGGGCCTTCGCAAAGTAAGAGCATTGGGAGCCAGCAACTTCCTAGTCAAGTGCGACGCCAAGGTCATCAAAGACCATGTGGAGAAGGAAAGCGAGGCCAGGGAGCCGGAACTAATCAGGTATCTCGCGGAGGTGCGCAAATGGAAAGGCACTTCCGGGGATTCACTGTCGAGCATTTGCCTAGAAAGAACAACGGCGAAGCCGACGAGCTCACAAAGAAAGCTTCAAGCGGGGAGGCGATGCCTCCGGGCGTATTCTTTGAAATCTCGATCGCCCCGTCCACAAGACCAGACAAGCAGCCGCTCAGCACAGTCAACGCAATTGCTAGTTTGGACTGGAGAGCTCCCATAATCGCCTTCCTTCGCAGGCAATACGATCCAGTCGAAACCCAACCCACGACCTCAAAAGAATGCAGGCGCGAGCCAAAGGTTACATCCTCAAGGACGACGTCCTATTCAAGCTCGGAGTGTGTGCACCATTGCTCAAATGCATCTCTCAAGATCAAGGCATTGAACTCATGAGGGAAATTCACGGAGGAATGTGCGGTTCGCACATAGCAGCGAAAGCTCGGCGGGGAAAAGTCTTCGGGCGGGGGTTTCTATTGGCCAATGGCCATAAAGGATGCGCGGCACATCGTCAAAACTTGTAAGGCTCCGTCGGTTTGCAGCAAAGCATCAGCGAAGGCCTGGCGCGCCATCGCAGCTCATCACACCCACATGGCCGCTGCAACGCTGGGGAACGGACATCGTTGGGCCGCTTCCCACAGCCCAAGGCAACTTCAAGTCGCAGTGGTCGCAGTTGAATACTTCACCAAGTGGATTGAGGCGAGACCCCTCGCTACCATCACCTCAACCACTATCAGAAAATTCTTCTGGCAGCAAATCATATGCAGATTTGGAGTGCCCAAAGAGCTCACCGTTGATAATGGAAAGCAATTCGATTGCCAGGATTATAGGGAGTACTGTCGATCGATTGGAACGAAGCTTTGCTTCGCGTCTGTGTACCACCCCCAGTCCAACGGCGCAGTAGAAAGGGCCAATGGACAAATCTTCTCAGCCATAAAGAAGTGCCTCTTCTAGCAGAAGAAAGGGAAATGGGCGGATGAGCTTTCGAGAGTCATTTTGTCGCATAACACCACAGAATCGAGAACCACTAAATTCACCCCATTCAGGTTGTTGTATGGGGCCGAAGCAATGTGCCCTGAAGAACTTACTAGCGAAAGCGCCAGAGTTTTGGCCGGAAGCTCTCGCGAGAGCGAAGAAGCCGACAAAGACCTCGTGGAAATTGATAGGCTCGACGCAGTCCAAAACCTGTTGAAGTATCAAGAAGAAACCAGAAGGTGGAGGAACAAGAAGGTATCCCTCAAAGACATCAAGGTGGGAGATTTTGTCCTAAAAAGAAAGAAGAATGCCGATACCGTAGGCAAGTTCCAGTTCGCATGGGAAGGGCCATACGTGGTCTCAAGCTCTGTTCGAGATGGGGCCTTTCGTCTCAAAGATGAGGCAGGCGAGGAGTTGCCACATTCGTGGAATGTGGACAACTTGTGTAAGTTTTTCCCGTAGTTCGTTTCAGTAGGAGCCCTTCGCACGGAACTATAAGTGCGGAGGACTCACCTTAGCTTTACATTTTCCAGTCTTTACTTTCGCGCATTTTAAATTCAATAAAAAGGCGGGTACTCTTTTCATCACATAGGGAGGACTCCACTCTGGAGCGTGAGGTTTTTAACGAGGCAACCTTGATGTAAAATTTATTTCCAAGTGAATGGAATACTTCCTCCCTAAAGTTCTGTCGTGTTTCTTTCGCGTAATTTAAAGTGCTATCTTAAGATAGGCCATCCCAAAAGAGGATGAATTGAAGTGCTACTCTAGAATAGCCCTCTCCGAAAGCGAGAGCATTAAAAGTGCTACCCATGGGTAGCCCACCCACAAGTGGTGCAATCGAAACGATTCACAAGAATCAATCCTTTAAAGAGTTATTTTCTTGGCAGCCCGTCCATGAAGGATGTACAAAAGCGATTCAACCTCAAATCGAAAAACCCCCAAACGGGGACACCGCAATCGTTAATTTTTGCAGAAACGTCATCGCAAGCGACACGTAACGCCTCAAAGGCGAACCTATTCAAAACCAGAAACGAGTGCATGTCGTCAAAAAACAGCTCAAAAGCTGTAAAATTTGACAAGGGTAGACAACCTCTAGTCCTACGATGCGTTCCACGCCTAGGCGTCGCATCGCAGGCTAGTTTCGTTCCTAACAAAAGACCGCAAGGGAAAAACGAAGGAATTCAGCACGCAGCGTCACTCAAGGTCTAATAGGTCAACAAAATCGAAACCATACTAATTCGACAGTCTTAAGTAAAACGAATGAACTGAAGTTATCCCCGCTTCCGAAGGGGGGAGGACGTTTTCTTCCGAAAACAACAAGTCGAAAGCGGTGAAAATTCAGTTCGAAACATTCAAAAGTCTTAGTGCGGAATTTTGGGCGACACATTCAGCGTCATTCTCTCGCATCCAGTTTGTCAAACACGACACACACAAATTTACATTACAACTGTCAAAAGTTTAAGTGGCCAACATGCCATTTCAGTTTCAGCCTAGCAATACTCGGCCGGATTAGAAGCAGAGTCCCGGGGCAATCATTCGTGACGAAGGGGAGCCAGAGCTTCACCAGTGACAGGGTCCACCAAGCCACCTTCGTCCCGAGGTCCTTCGCGAGCAGGGGCTCTGGGGACTCCTTGTTCAACGGCGTCATCGCTTGCCTTCGGCGGCCAGTCTCTAAGGGGTCCGTAAGGCCCTAGAGTTGCGTCGGGACCATGCGTCGCGCGATGCTCACGAAGCTCCAAAGCCTGTTTCTCCTGCCCAAAATAGAACTATGAGAAGGAAGAAAGCATTAAGCATCAGCGCAAATGATCGCTTAACAAAAACAATCGATCACAAAGTAAACCGAAGGGGCTCACCTTCGCCAACCGGTCCATGGCTTTTTTCCGAGCGTGCGCTCGTCCACTTTTAGCCCAAAAGTTGCGAAGAATAATCTTGTTGATCAGCTCTACTGTCTTACTTGGGGCTGGCATCTCGTCAGGCGAAGGGAATGCGAAGCCTCGACTCCCGAAAGCCCTGAAATGGTCGCAACCTTGCCGGTCAAGAAGATGAAGCAACATTTCCGAACAAGTTGCCACCCCATAATCCCCGATTTTACTCATGGTGTCGGGCAGGAGTTTCAGCTCACTATGCAACCACTCCACGAAGCTTGAAATATTATCAGTAATTTTGAAGTCCTGGGCTTCGGCTCCAAAACTTTCCAAGGCCCGACGATACTCTGTTGCCAGATATGCCCCCCATTGATGGCAATACGCTTCGTTCTTCTCTAGAGTATCCTCAAGCTCGCCTTTCACCTTCTTCAATTCCGCGATAAGGTCGGCGTTGGCCTTCAAAAGGATATTCTGTGCGTCATACTGCGTAACCATGTCTTTCAATTCCTGACGGCATTCTTCATAGCATTTCAAGCTCAATTCCAGCTCCTTCTTTAGAGCATTCAGGGCTTCCTGTTGCTTGGCGTGCTGGTCCGCTTGCTGACGAGACTCCCATTTCAATTTTTCAGTTTCTTCTTTCAGTCATCGGTTCTCGTCTTCAAGAAATTTCTGCTTGTCAAGAGAGGTCCTGGCTTCCGTAGCCACCCTCTCGAAGCCTTTCTGGCAAGTGACAATACCCCTCGAAAGATAAGCGCGCACAATTTTCATTAAGTCATCAGCGCTTAAGTCTTCCAAGGTGCGCTCAAAATCTGCGAGAAGTTAGCAATCATTTGTTCGCTCATATCCCCTCGCACAGCCAACATGACGAAGGCACCAAGTCAAAACACCAAAAACGAAGTGGTAAGTACAGTTTCATACCAGGCTCTCCCAGCACAGATGCGAGACTTGCCCTTGAGACGGAGGGGTCTGCTTCAACCTGAGAATTTTTCTCTCTTGATCCTTGACGCTCAAGGTGACTAAAGTCTTGGCCGCTAAAATTAGCATGAAAACGAAAGGCATAAGCAAATGGAATGCAGGGTTTATAGGAAGTGCACGAAAAGACACCTCTGAATAAAAACATCATACCAACGTCTTCGAGTTGGACACTGGGTGTTGTCGACGGCTCCGGCGCGACGTCATCAGCAGCTTTCGCGGCTGCCGGGTCAAGATCATCTGACACCAGCGGCGGCGAACGAGACGCGTGTGCCGTGGATTCTCCAGCTTCCGGAGCATCCAGGTCGATTGGATCCTGGGCCTTCGCACCGGAACTTTCGCCCGGATCCGCAGCAACAACCACCAAACCGCCTTGGGGCTGCGGAAGGGGAGCATCTGTGCTTTTCACTTCCAAAGCAACGTCATCGTCAATGTAGCACAGATCCTCAGATTCATCCACGACATCCACAAGTCCGGCCACACGTTCCTTCGGGGCTGGGTCGGCCATAGAAATCTCCTTCTGAATCAGCTCCGCCACGCGCTTGCCCCTGGCTTCGCGCGCCTCTAACTCCTCAGGATCGGCTTGGCCTGCCAACGACGGTTCTTCCGTCAATCTCTGCGCTGACCCCTTCGGAGGATAGTTAGTGCAGGGCTGGATTTGAGGCGTCGGCGTGACATCAACGTCCTCATCAGTCTCCGTGACTGGATCAGTCCGCGCCCTTTTTCTAGAGGTCTCGTCCTCGTCGGGCCCTTTTTCCTTAATCGCAACCCTCTTCGCCTTCTCTGCTGTTTCCAAAGGCCTCTTCTTCAAAGCCAGCCTTTTATCTGCATCAGCGGCGAGGGCGGGGTCATGGGTTTTCTTCTTCTACCTCTCGGCCGCGGCCACCTTTGCCGCCTCAGCCTTGCGGGGAGCCAAAGTTTCATTAACTTTCAACAACTTCGTAGATTTTTCTGCAAGCGGAGGCAGGGTAGCTTTAGCAGCATCCGCCTTTCGCTTGGCCAAAGATGTCTTGGGCTTTGGTGATCTTCATAGCACTATCCACAACTGCAGTAGTTTTGCCTGACTTGGTTTTTCGGGAAGTCTCGACGGCCTCGGACCCAATATTGCCTGGCGACTGCATTTTCTTGCTGGCTGTCGGAGGCACCGGTCGAGGGGAATATGTAACACCCATCTCATCAAAAACTCGGTTGACATGGCCTTGATGCTTCAGAATCCTCTGGGCACATTCCCACTCCTTGTGGGTAAAGTTTCTAATCATCTGCACAACTTTCTTATCTACCTCGGCCACAATCTCATCGTCGGATTTGTCTGCGGGCCGCTTGACATTGAATATGGGGCTTCACACATTGTCGTCCAGCCCTGGCAGCCACTGCATTTTAAATGCCCACAATCCCCATCGGGGCTGGCACGGCCAGACGTCGGCAGCTACGAATTCCTCAAGGGCGTCCCGTGTAGTGATCACGCAGGTTGCCTGGTAAAATGCGGTTGTGCTTGCTGAAGACCAGCTGGCCTTAGTGAGCTCTGGCGACAGCTCAATTTCCAAATCAACCATACGGCTTTCCAGGTCGAACGTCGTCACCTCTTCTTGCTTTGAGTTTCGCCCTACCACGGCGATGGGAGCATAAAACCAGTATGAAGTCCATCGGTTAGCCCATTTGTTCTTGTACGCTGGGGCTAGCTCCACCGGAGCCTGATCTTGCCAGGGCGACGCGTCTGAAATGTGCGGCCGGCCATACTGAGCTTCTTTTTCCTCGTCGTCGACAGTTATAAGTTTCCTCGCCCAGTGAATCTCAAAATGACGAACGAAGGTATCCACATCATTATCACCGACGAAAGTGCGACAGGCCCACAGAAACTTCAGCACTTGCGGAATAGAGTTAGGAGTCAACTGGTGGACCTGAACATTATAAGCCGCCAAGATATCCGCAAACTTCTTGGATACTGGCAACCGAAGCCCAGCGGTAAAAAAATCCCGAAAGACCACACTCTCATTTTTTCGGGGCTTCGGCGTGGTTTCTTCCCAGGTAACCGACAGATACCGGGCTCAAAGCAGCCTTCCAAACGAAGCGCATCCAGATCTGCCTGGGTCATTAAAGACCGACCAATAAAACAAGTCCGGGCCTTCGCTAAGTCAGCCTTCTCTCCGGACCCTTCCACAACTTCTTCAACAGCTGCATCAGCATCCTCTCCAATTTCGCCATCCTCCACGTCGGCGTCACGTTTCCCAGCATCTGTGTCGCTCAGCATTATTTCGACATAACTCCCATCCCCCGAACTGCTATTTTCATCGCTACTAGAGGTGGACGAAGTACTGCCACTCTCGCGAGAGCTGGCAGACCAATCCAGGCTAGAGATCTTACCAGACTCCATGCTAGATGACGAGGTGGAATATAACATGTTGACCTCCGCAGCTTCCGGTGGCACCTCCTGCTTCCCGTGATTAGAGGATGACCCTTCGTCCTCCATGATTATATCAGTGCGCCTGTCGCGAACCGCATAAGGTCGTTAGAAAATCGGATTCGAACAGGTAACACCGACGACCAAAGACTAAAAGCTTACACTCAAGCCGGAAAGAAAACTAACCTCTTGAGTCGACCAAGGCTTCCGCTGGGGCGACCAGGGCGCAAAGGCAACAGGAGCAGGCAAAAAACCAAAAGAGAGAAGTGTGAATGAAAATGACAGCGGGCTCGCATCGGCGTTGGCCCCATCTATTTATAGGGAGTAAAACCCAACGGTCGAAAAATTTTGAACCTAACGGTAAAACGCAGCGCCTCAGGGGCATTTGAGGTATTTCAAGCAGGGCCCTTGGGAACCGACGCCTCGGAAGACGTTTTCTTGTGCCTCGATTCTCGATCCCCGGGTTTCGCTGGCTCAGGTTTGCGCAGAGGCAAAAACGCTTCGCCATCGAGGGGCTTATGTTGGGGGGATTCGGAATCAAGCCTTTTGCGCACTAAAAATAAAAGAGTGTTTTAGTCGCCCGGATTCCTGTGCGAAAGACCCGGAGGCAAAATCTCAAGAACCCTTGAATCTTTCCTCATCTTTCGAAGTCGCTTTTCGGCCCGAACCCTTCGTCGCTAGTGGTGTTTGCGAATGAGCTCGAAAAGACCTAAGGCGTTAGGGTTTTCGATCGGGGCGATTGTTTTTTCCCGCGACGAAACCTCGGGAGTGAATCGGCTCACCCGAGTATTCTCGCCGGGAGATTCGCTCGGCGGGTTACGTCGTATCTAACACCTAACGCTTTCATGTTTGAATGCGATTCTATGTTTCGGGTGACGAAAGATACCGGGCGAAAGGGAAGTCTCCAAAAGATTGAAGGTTTTCTCCCGACAGGCGCACGTGATGACAACAAGAAAGGCGTTGCGATTTGCGGTGTGACATCATGAAGCGTCGATTACGTGGAGACCTAATTGGAGATTTTCGAGAAGTAGCCTAGTACATTCTGTTTAGATCCGTTTCGCACGAGGGTATCCTCGGAATGTAAAAAATCCGTCCACCTCCCTATAAAAGGAGACGGATCGGTACTTGTAAAGGGGATCGACTTTTGAGAAATCAACTGTTGAGTAAAGAGCTTTTGGCTGTCCTTTGTTCTGTGTTTTGGTTTTGGTTCTTGAGCTTTAGTTTTCCCTCATTGTTTGTGAGCGATAGCTTCGGCTACCCCAACAACTGCTATCAAGTACGAATGTAGGATGAAGTACATGGAATGCATAGCGAAGTCGGTGCGCGTGCATTCTTTCGACAGTCTAAAAAGTAAATACAGAAGAGCAATGTAACTAATCTGGCTGCAGTTCAGCAGTTGGTAAGTACCCTTGGATTGGAAGTAGATGTGGGGAGGAGAAAGCTGAAGCCTGGCGGAGGCTGGAGCCAGCGGGAGCTCGTCAGCTCGGGACGCCATCTGTAGCGGCAAGCCAGGTAGCCGCTGTGGTACAGTGGTAGGGAACTGGAACGGAGGCGGCGGCGATCGGGTTCGGCCGATCTCGGCGTAGCGATCGACGGGATGGCTCGGTGGAGGTGTGGTGAAGTGAACGGTGAAGAGGGCATGGGCTGGGCCAAGGTAAACGAGGCCTGATTGTGCCACAATTTGGGCTGATTTAAAAGGCACGTATACACTTGTTATCGGGTCGCATCACACTTATGTTACATGTAGGGATTATTGCCATTGAAATGTGAATGAACTTGTATTCCATTAGTAGAACGGTCCAGTATGACGCTACCCGCTAGGATTCAAATCCTGATGCTCACGCTTTTTCTTAGATTTTGTAGGATTTACCGGCGTTATGCGTTAAATGGTGACTTCGGGAATCTCCAGATCGGCAGGTGCTCAGTCCTAGAAGGTGCCCATAGATGTAGGGTTTATGTACCTATATTCATAGGGGTGAGTGTGTGTTGTGAACGTCTGCTCCATAGATGTAGGGTTTGCGTACCTGTATTCATAGGGGTGAGTGTGCGTGCGTGTTGTGAACGTCTGGGTTGTACTTTATAATTCTCAAAGAAAAAAATATATATGTCATGGAAATGCAAGGTGTCAGTTCTCGTTTCTTTTAATGAAAACTTGCCGATTGGCGTGTTCAACCTTTGAAGTGCACATGAGATATCCTGGTCCTTTTTCCTGTTGTATACCCAAGTCATCGGAGATCGCCCTATTCGCTTGGCTTATCAGCCACCAGTCAGCAGTACTTTTCTCTCACAACAAACCAGCCACCAGCAACCAGCCAGCAGTACTCTTCTCTTAGAACAAACCAGCACCAGCCATCAGCCACCAGCCAACCGAACGGGCTGAATGTGAAGCTCACCAGCGATGCTTTTTTTTTAAAAAATATTCTTTAAGTTTCATTTGTATTGGTTTTGCATAGTCTCTTTTATTTTGTCAGCCCAGAGCATATAAAGGTGATCCCTCGTTTATATTTGTTCCACCTGTATCACTAATCTAAATTTTTTGATGCAGAATATCATCAGGAAATGTCATACGGAGAGTTTGGCTGATTTCTCAACTTGGTTTGACTTTGCATTATTGTAGTGTGCACGTTGTTGCATGCATCATCTTCTTTGTTAATTACTTCATCCGTTCTAAATTGTAGATTGTTTTGGCAATCGTTATTATGTATCCAGAGTCTAGACATAAATATATATCTAGATGTATGCAACAAAAATTGTGAATATAAAAATTATAAACGACTTACAATTTGAAGCGGAGGTAGTATCAACAAGTGGTTCACACAAAGACACATAAAAAATCTCATAAAAAAGTATGGATGGAGTTCTCCACCAAGTAGAAGAGGAAACCGATGCAGCCTTGGCCTTCTATTATCTTATTCATTTTGGCTCCTCTATGTCGACAACAAGTCATGTTGCTCTTCTTGAGACAGCCTATTCGTTTGGTCTGGTGGTTGATGGTGGTGCTGATTTGTTACGAGAGAAAAAGTACTGCATTTGGCTGGTTCTTTGGTGGCTGGTTTGTTCTGAGAGAAAATTACTGTTGGCTGGTGGCTGATAAGCCAAGCGAACAGCCTGCCTGTTGAGCTTTTGGAGGTCTATCAATCAAGCTAGGCAAACACCACTCGGAGAACTTATTTAATTTCAGGTCATCTGACATCACCAGACCACCTCATATTGCATCCAACGAGCGCAGATGCGGTTTCAGGGTTGTCTCGGTCCCGAAACTGAACAGGCCATTTTTACGAAACTGAACGAGAGCATTGCAGCAAACTAGGGGCAGGCTAAATGTATTCAACCCATGCAATGCATATGCAATAAACAACCCTCTTCACGTCAGAAACCTGCTCCAAGATCGTCCAGCTTAATTACTCCTCTCCAAAAGGCCGCAATAGAGGATAATATTCCCAATCTCCATATAGAAATCTCAGATTGTTCAACAATCATTTATTACATTGCCGAATCTGAAGCGTGAAATACTTGGTCCTTGCTCTTACACACGCAAATGCAAATATGATAACGATGAGACACTCTTCTTTTGAGGCTCAACGGCGCTCCCATATATGAACCCATTCAGAAAAAGAAGATACCATGTCTATCTATCTATCTACAATCTATAATTTTCGGTAGTGTCGTTCACCCCTCCCCCCAAATCCGTCACCCCCCTCTGGTTTGCCCCCGTCGGTATAGCGGTGTGCTTGGCGCGCGCGTCCGCGTGGTAGAGGTCGTCGCGTCGCAGCGGGCTGGATCCGGCGCACCCTCGCCCGCGTGCCTCCTCCCGCCAAAACCGAGCCCTGCCGCCATGTGCTGCTCCCGCCGCCTGCAGGGGAAATGAGGATGGACCAGGTAGCAAGGGAGAAAGGCGACGCAGACCTCGGCGGGCGTGGACCTCAAGCCGCCGGCGGAGAAGTTCGACGCAGAGCTCGCGCGCTCGAGGCAGCAGCAGCAGCTCCCCACCTCGCCGCCTCCGCCGCCGCGCGCGCACGCGCTCGAGGTAGCAGCTGCTCCCCACCTCGCCGTCCATGCGGAGGAGGTGACCACCAGCGGGAAGTCGGACTGCTCTCCGACGGGAAGCTCGCACGCCCGTCTGCAGGGGGAGCCCACCATCCGCCTGGCTCGCTGCAGGCCGCGCCGGCCTTGCATAGCTGCAACGGAGGAGAGAGACTACTTGAGAGAGGACGCAATGGAGGACCGGATGAGGATGAGATTCAATTCTATTCATTCACTTGTGAAATATCATCTCCTTTAGGCTTCGTTTGGGAACAAAGGGATTGGCAGGTAATGGGCTCCAAACCCCATGTCGTGGGGGACCAAGCCCACGACGGGTTCACCTACCCAGCCCGGCAGAAATACGCATTTGGCTTTGCGGGGGTTAGATTCGACCCACCCCCAATCCCCTCCAAGACACGTGTTTATCCAGCGCTATCATCGCACACTGGGAATGACTTCCAACTCTGCATCGTGCTCACAACTCCTCCACACGGGGGATTCGGTGGTACACGTGGATCCACTGAATCCATGCGTGGGTGATATCCACCGTGGGTGCAAAACACATTTTGCCAAACGAAGCCTTATCGTATGACCACTCAGAGAGAACAAAACATGCAAAGGCCCTTTAGAGAGAGAGAAAATGGTAGAAAATGAAATAAAAAGTTACATTGCAAACGTATGGTTAATGTAAAAAAATTGATGGAACTTTTTAATAAGCTTCTGTCTAATGTTGTGAATACATTGTTATTTATTTAGAGAACAGTAAAAACCACACAATGATATACACAAATACATTTGTAGTTGATCCCAAGCTACATGTAAAGCATTAAACCATTTATAGACGACCCCTCTGTCTGTGGGTTGTATGAATTGTCTATACATCTGTCTTGACGTTAAACTCGAGGTTCTGTAGACGACGACGAGCCTGTGGGTTGTACATGCCCTTAGGGCATGTACAACGCGTCTCTAGGATGGCCATTTTACAAGAAACACCCCGCCAAAGCGAGTAGACAGGGTTCTTGTCGCCTGATCAGCAGACGGCTTCGTCCCGTTCCCCGAGGCTCGAGCGACGCCCGCGCGCTGGGCTGTACCAGGCCGTCGTTGTTATAAACGATGGCGAATAAACGACGACAAGTAAAGGAATCAAACCGCAGGAGACACAAGATTTAACGTGGAAAACCCTTGCGGGAAAAACCACGGGCGCCGGCCACAGAAGAACTTCACTATATCGGGAGTCAGGTTACAACGCCAACGGCGGCGGCTTACAAGAGAATAAATCGATCTCTAATGGAAAACCCTAACGGGTATTTATGACCCGTACCGTACCGCGGGGGGGGCTGCCGCCCCCCGCACCCCCCCACCGCGACCACGGGAAAAGGGTGTGGCCCATCGGCGTCCGGCCCAAGCCTACCGGCGACGGGCCTCCGCTTCGCTCCGTCGAAGTCGGCCTTTCTCTTAGGAGACGAATTTGGATCATAACTCAACGGTCGTCCCCAGCCGGGGCGAGGGATCCCGCACACCCACGCCACGTTCGCCCCTTCTGTCCCGCCAAATCCACTGAGGGCAGAGAGCCAAAGGGGGAGAGGATGTGGGCGGAGCACCAGTTCCTGAGCACGGCAGAGGGCGAGCTCAGCGGGGAGGCACGACGACGACGAGGACGAGGACGGGCTGGGGATCCGCAGGCGCGGGTGCTCCGCCGCGAGCCCCGCCTGCGCGCCGCACGGGAATCTGCCGCGTGGGTGCTCCGCCGCCGGTCGGAGCCCTACCCCGCTGGATGGGAGATGCCCTCCTGCACGCCGAGGCCCGTCGGTCGCAGTGGTGATGGCTCCAGAGACGGGCGACGCGGGCGAGGCAGCCGCGAGCCGCGCGGCGGGCTGCTCCGCGCCGACCGCCGCGAGCTGCACCCCGGGATGCTCCGCCTCGACTGCACGAGCTGCCCAACACCGACCGAAGCTGGAGGAAGGACAGGTTGGGGACGTCGAGCAAGAGGTGGGGAAGTTGTGGGAGGCGGCGATTCGAAGGTGGTGCAGCGGGGGTGGTGGATTTGGCCATCGTGAGCTTTGCGCCGACCCGAGTCCTGGCGTCGGATCCACCCGCGCGCCTGTGGGGCAGCGAGATCGTTCTACGAGTAGGCGTCGGGGAGGTGACCCTGCGGCTTGGGCAGCGGGATTTGCCATCGTGGGGTGAGAGATAGGGAGCAGAAAAGACGATGGCGCGCCACTGCCCTCCACGTCCCTGCCTTTTGGGCCGCGCGCCGCTGTCCTCCTTGTGCCCCGGGGTCGAAGCTCGCCGAAGGTGCCGCGTGCGCCCGTCCCGACGGGAGTCCGGAGGAGCGAACGGTGAGGGGAGATGCCAAAGTGGCTAGGCGGCAGCGAAGCTCGTGCGCGCGTCTGCCTAGGAGTTGACCGGAGTGCTCCCCCGAGCTGACCACTGACGCATGGAGCTCGAATGAGATGGAGTGATATGAGTGACGACTTGGAGCAGAATAGAGTAGAAGGAGCTCGAAGCTCCATCGACGCTCCACCGACGCTGCTAGAAATGGGATAACGTAAACAAATATATGATGAGAAATATTTGATGTTTTACTTCAGTCTTATTTTACCACCAAATACTAACAATAAAATATTTTACCATATTAGACAAAGATAACTATATGTGTAAAGGAAACGAAGAATATTATAACTATGCGGGACTCACACATCTTACATACATCTCCAAATGGTCACACAATGGTTTACACAAATTCATTTGCAGTTCATGCTAGCTACTTTCAAAATATTAAATAGCTTACGGACATTCTTTTGTCTATGGGTTGTATAAACTGTCTGTACATATGTCTATATGCGCAGTTCGAGATTCTGCAGACGACCCCCTATCTAAGGGCGGTACATGCCTGGTCCCACCTACAGCTCCGCGACCTGAGTGCCGTCGAGCCACGCCCCTCCCGCCCATGATACCGCGCGGAGCCGGTGGATCTCGTCACTGTCGTTGTGCCCCCTTAATCCGTCGCCCCCCTCTGGTCCCACCTACAGTTTCGCGACCCGAGCGCCGTCGAGCCACGCCCTCTCGCCCAAGATCCCGCACGGAGCCGATGGATCTCGTCGTCGTCGCTGTGGGTGGAGGTCCGCCGCCGCCGCCTCCCGAGCACCTCCAGCACCTCGACGCCCCCGCCGAGCTCCAAATCGAGCTCCGTCGGGAGATCCGACCGCAGCACGCGCCCGCCGCCGGCCATGGAACACCAGCGGAGCCCCTCGACGGGCTGTGCATGAGATGCACGCGGCACCACGGTGCTCCGGCACGAGCAGACGTGGGGGTGATCTTTCATATCTGGGCCCTTATATCTTAGCTTTCCGGAACTGGGGCAGAAAGAGGAGCAGGGCCGCCGCCGGCCATGGCGCGCGACAGCGTTCACCGCCGCCATGCCTGCTGCTCGGGACGGGGGGGTAGGGGACAAATGAGCTAGGGTTTCCCCCCTTATCGCTGTTTTCGGCCTTTTAAGCGACGCTCAAACGTCGTTCCGTCGGATCAGATCGACGGCCGCGATCGAGGCGGTCGGGGCGCGCGGCGACGAGATAGGCCGAATTGGCGGCACAACTGTTGGCTGTCGGGCCTCTTTCAGTTAGGCTCGCCGAGTTTAATTTTTTCTTAAATTACATTGAAGTAACTTAAATGTTTATATATGTGATGCAACATCATATCTGGCTATCAAGTGCTTAACGCAATATCTGTGTGGAACGAAAAAGATTATAGTGTGACAGTAAATGAGGTAATAAAAATTTACAACAAGCTTTATGTTGTTCAAATTATTACGAAATTTAAATAAAATGTATATAAGTTTTACGCAGGATGTGCAAAAGATAAAGAGAGATTTTGATTGACCTCCTAACTTCAGAAGCAAATGAAGCAATATCGTTAGTGCTCGAAGATATCAAAGGACTTCTTTCACGCATCAAGTCTAAGAAGATGTAAAATACTAGAAAATTAGAAAATAATATTATTTTGTTCTCTTGTACGACAAAAGCATATTATATTAATATTTTAGTTGGATTTGTTTACATACATTTACATATCTTGTAGGATCAAAACATAGCATCTTACTGTTCATACATTTACTATCATTATTCTTATTGTTAACTATTATGAATTTTGAAAATTAAAATATGTAATCACCGCAAATAGTGGATTATTCTTTTGCGGAAAGGTAACATGTTTATCACTGTAGCACAATACCTAACCTATCTACTAAACATATGGTTATTTTCATTGTTGTTATTATTAATTTCGAAAATTAAAATGTGTATTTACGATGGAAGAAATGTTTCATTTAATTTAAGTGCTTAAGTGCATGAGAAGATACAATCATTTAGTCTTTAATGCCCGTAGCAACGCACGGTCACTTCGCTAGTTCTTCACACAAACACGATATATGCAGGCTATCGATTATTCCGTGGACAGTAGCCAGTAGCCACTAGCCCACTAGGAGCACAAACGCGGTAATCAGGACTTTTAATTTGCATCCAACAGCTATCACCCTGTGCAATTGAGCAAGGAGTCAAGCACAGTTCAGAAGCATGAATTTAGACAGAATGAGCACAAAGGGCAGCCTAATATACACTAGGAGCAAACAGCACACGTGCCAAGTAAAAAAAGCAATTATGCAAGTGATGATGGTGTATGCAAAGTGGAATATTACACATTTAATTCTTTTACATAATAAGAATTGAAGCAAGGGATTAATTGGAACCGTACCTCGTTATGCTTTATTTCCCTCCCGGTGCAGGAAGAAAGCGTAGAAGCCACCAAGCGCAGTGATACCAGCCATGGCCCACACCAGCACCTGCACCGGGAGGGGCATGATCTCTGCCACCTTGTAGGAGAAAGCAGCTGTGTGTAGAGGACCGTTACATTTGGGCTGAGTAGAGGACTACCGTTGTCAGCAGCCACACACTTGATGTGCTCCCGGCGAGGAGAATCAGGTGGTGCCTTCTCAAACTGGCGCAGAGAGTAGAAGAGCACGGCAAGGTCTACGTAAGCGAAGACCACAAAGGAAATGACCTTCACGTCTCCATTCGATCTATACACGGCCATGACCGAGTTGAAGGTTAAGAACATGAAGCCGATCACAGTGAGCAACGAGGGCCAGCGTCCCAGCGACCATCATGATTCTCCAGGTCAGGCTGATTCGCAGGCTGTTCGAGCAGAGCTTCATTATCCATGTGCAGTTTCTGCTCCGAACTCATGAAACAACCGAGATGTAGTCGTGTCGGGGAGAGGGGGGGGGGGGGGGGCTCTGCAGCAAAGAAAGTGTGACACTATTTGCATGATAAAGCCTTCCGCTATCAAAATACAAGTGAATTATTGCACACATTTCCTATGCAACAGACCAAAACTTATTGTAATTTAATCTTTTATAAGTCTTTGCCAACGGTGATATAGTGGAGAAAGATTTCAGGAGAGGAGACAAAAAGGGTGGCGGTGGCATATTGTCTGAAGGGCTTCACTTTTGTTTGGTGCTTGAAGGTAGCGGTTTGGTGGGGTTGTGCACTGTGGTGACCACGAAAGAAGTTGGTATGAGGCCGGCGTGGTCGGACGTGGCCAACATATAGATATACCTTGCCGAGATGACCTTGTGTTAAGACGTTGGGCTGTCCAGCATAACGGTGGTAGTTTCGATGCGAAGTGGTCTCCTGATGGTTGCTGAAATTAAAGCTTCCTGTGACATTTCTGCTATCTTCGACAAGGCCTCTTACTTGGTGACTCGGTGTGTAACAAGAACTCTTTGGGTCTTATCGGCAGATCGATGGCCAAAGGCACAGCTGCTCATGCAACGGTTCCACGACTTAAAGCATTCTGTACAGCAGCTAGTCCTGCTTGGCAGGAGTTAGTCCGTGTAACGGTCCTCTACTCAGCCGGCGGCACGCCGGAGAGCTTTGGAGAGAGTTGCGACGCCGGCGTGCAGCGGCGGCTTGGGTAGGAGGAAGAAGAAGACAGGAGATAGATAGGTTTTAGCATTCTAGTTCATCGATGCCCTTCCTCAGTTCTGGTTGAGTATACATAGTTTGGCTTCTAGGCCAAATGGTACATTGGCTTTGGGCCCGTTTCTGGCACGCAGACCCATTGCACTGATTATACCCGGCCCAGTGGCCTATTGTCTATGACATGTGCCCCCCGTTGAGAGACAGCTTGTCCTCAAGCTGTACAACCAGGAAACTTGTGCTTGATATAGTGCAGATTTTCCCAGGTTGTCCAAGTAGCAGGCAAATGCATCCAAGACACCAATACATAGGGCTTGACAGAATTCCCCACCTTCCTTTCACAGGTTTTGAGCAGCTTCAATGGTACAAGAGGAATATCAGGAGAAATGCAATGAAAGTCGGCATCGCTACTTACCTCCACTGTCGGTGGCAGCGCTTGCTTGAGTTGAGAAACGTGCACAACTGGGTGTATTTTGCTGTCTGCTGGTAGCTGTAACTTATATGCAACATTGCCCACTCGCTAAAGAATGAGGTATGGCCCAAAGAATTTGTAGCTGAGTTTCTGATTGGAACGCCGAGCAACAGACATCTGGACATACGGTTGAAGTTTGAGGTAAACCCAATCACCAACTTGGAACTCCCGTTCTTGTCTCTTCTTGTCTGCTTGTGCTTTCATACGTGCTTGTGCTTGCAGCAGATTCTGTTTGATCAAGTTACCCATCTCCACTCTGTCTGTCAACCACTGTTCCACATCTAGCACCTTGCATTGATGTTCATGAGCAATTCCAAAGTGTCTGGGTGCGTGACCATAGAGTACTTCAAATGGAGTTTTGTTATGAGCAGAGTAGTGATTTGTGTTGTACCAGAATTCAGCTAAACTGAGCCAAGTAGCCCATTTGACTAGAGCAGCATGTGTCATACACCGTAAATAAGTCTCAAGGCATTGATTGAGTCTCTCGGACTGTCCATCCGTTTGAGGATGATAGCTAGAACTCATGTTGAGTGTTGTGTCAGCCAACCTGAATAACTCTTGCAAGAAGGAGCTTGTTGTTGACGGTGTATTTTGGTACACCAAGCATGTTCATTACACTTTGGTTTGGATTTGATTATGGAACTAACCCGCCACTAGGCACACTAATCATATAACAACTTCATCTATGTGCATGCATTTGGAAGTGTTGTGTTTATGTAGGAAAACATGGACATAAAGGACGGATTCACAACAAGTTCAAAGGAGCATTTACGGAGTCTTGTTCGTGTTCATGAGCATGATGAAATCACTTCCAATGGTGGCAAGGACCGAAGTGTTACAAAGGAACACCCCCGGGGATTGAAGCGTAAAAGACCGAACTTCATGCGCAGAGAACCTCCATCTTGGACGCGAGGATGACATCGTCAAAATCATGCAAGTGGAGGGGACAAAGTGCATAATCACTTGAGGACCCACGGGAGCGAAGGGGCGATCGAACCGGGCCCAGATGGGCCCAGGCCTGTCGGCCCAGGCCGGCCGGCCCAGCCCACTCTGGTGGCCGGTTCAGCCCCCCTTTCCTTGCACCCGAAGGATCTTCAACCCTAAAACCGTGGAGGTGCCGCCATTTGACAGGGAGAGAGCCATTCGCACCAGGAGGCCATCCACAAGCTAGAGAGAGAGGAGGAGGATCTCTGGAGGGAGATCAACCACCTCGAAGGAAGCACCCTCTCGTGGAGAAGAAGAAAGACACCGTCGGAAGGGAAACCATGATCAACGGTGCTATGTCCAGCACCTTGATGGGGTAATCTCCTTATTCGTCCATGGGTTGTAATCAATCTTGAGATGTAATCGTACTTTGTCGGATTATCTATCTATCATCTTGTGTTGAATATACTGTAATGCTTAAAGTTTGCTACCATGCCGTAAAGGGAGTATGAGCTCCAATGCTTACTTGGATCCATTCAATACGCCATGCCATCATAGGTCTAGTCATGAATACCTTCGCGTACTGGACGAGAGGAGGGAAAGGGCGAAACCGTGGTCACAACCCCGATAGATTAGATTGGTTTTCATGTCTTTAAGCGATTGCATGCTCTAGTATCGTAGACCCGTGGGCGAGTGTCTTTTATCTTGATATCTTGATCATTCTCTCTAGTGTAGTTTAGTTGTTTTCTAGTTTAATAATAGTTAGGGTTTTAGTAGCTAGTGCGTAGAAGTAGATTGAACGCTTGTTATCCCCTTGCTCCGCGGATTGACAAGAACCTTGGGAATCCCGTGGTGAAAAAGGTGTGGGGTCCATACGCTTGTGGATCGTAGAGGGATACGTCTTTTATCTGTCAACACTTGTGAAAATTTTATCTCTATCTGAAATAATCACTTGGGGTAAGCCATGAAGCTTGTCGATGTTGTGGAAGAATGCTTGGGCCCTTTGTTTGGGGCTGTGAATGGATGAGCCATAGGTATGAAGTGAGCATATTTAGTAAATTTATCTATCACCACCAGAATAGTATCAAAAGTCTTGGATTTGGGCAATCCTTCAATGAAGTCCATGCTGACAGTGTGCCAGGCTTGATTGTGTACTGGTAGTGGTTGCAGTAGCCCTGGTGATCTGCAGTTTTCATGCTTAGCTTGCTTGCAAACTTGACATTTAGTCACATAGTCTTTGTCATCTTCCTTCAAATTAGGCCATGCAAATAGGGCCTTTACTTTCTGATAAGTTGCATTGATGCCACTGTGGCCTCCCAATCCAATTGAGTGTAGGGCTTGTAACACTGCATTGTGGGCTTCAGTATGAGTTCACAACCAAACTTTTCCCTTATACCTTGGTGTAGCAGTTGATATGGCCAAAACATGCTGATCAAAAGGTGTTGTTGAGGATGCCACTTCTTGTCGAGATAAGGCATTTGCAGCTCTATTGTCCTTGCCTTTCTTGTACACAACTTTGTATTATAGCCCAAGTAATTTTATGAAAGCCTTTTGTTGTGATCCTTTCTGTAATTTTTGTTCACCTAAGTGCACCAGGCTCTTGTGGTCAGTAGCAATTGTGAACTGATGTTGTAAATAGGATCTCCATTTTGTCACTGCCATGATCACTTTGCCCGGCACTCTTTTTCATAAGTAGACATTGCACTGTGCTTTAGGACCCAAGACTTTCTTGAAGTAGGCAATAGGATGGTTATCTTGCATAAGGACATCACCTACACCTTTATCTGCGAAGCATCGGTTTCCACGGCAAACTGTTTCTTGAAATTTGGAAGAGCCAAAACAGGGGCATTCACTAGGGCATGCTTGAGGGCTTCAAAGCTGCTCTGAAGATCAGGTGTCCAAAGAAATGGGACATTCTTTTTCAACAAATCAGTGAGGGGTTTGCTGATTGCTCCATAGCCCTTGATGAATTTACGGTAATATCTCGAAAGGCCCAAGAATCCTCTGAATTGTTTCGGTTACGTAGGGGTAGGCCAATTCGGAGCCTGAATTTTGGTTGGATCTGTCTTAACTCCCTCTTCCCCAATGATGTGACCCAAATACTCTAGCTGTTGTTGGGAAAAGGTACACTTGGACTTCTTGACAAATAGCTTGTGCTCTCTGAGGATGTCAAAGACATGCTTGAGATGGTCTTGATGTTCTTCCAAACTCTTGTTGTACACTAATATGTCGTCCACAAATACGAGGACAAACTTTCTCAAGTGATCAGCAAATATAGTATTCATGATGGCTTGAAATGTAACTGGAGCGTTAGTTAGCCCAAATGGCATGACCCCGAGTTGTCGGTGTTTTGGACCGGCAACCTACTAAGGGGAGTACCCGAAGTAGATGAATGTGGCCTCGGCGAGATCGGTAACTCGAAGGAAGAGACAAGCGACACACAATTAAGACGAGGTTCGGGCCGCGAGGTGCGTAATACCCTACGTCTCGTATGCTTTGCGTAGCTACGGATTGATTGGGCACGATTACAAGATGGTGTAATTGTGCGGCTGTGAGATGAGATTGGATGCTAGAGTAGGGTCCCCTGCCTCGCCTTATATAGTCGGGAGGCGGGGTTACAAGTCGGAGTAGGGAGAGAGTACTAGTCGAGTACGTCTAGGAGTCTTCCATACGGTGCGGGACATGTACGGCTTCCTAACCGAGTACTTCTCCTCCATAGTCCTTGTGCTCCACGCCAACGGGTCTTTGTGTAGCGCAAGCGGGCGATCCCGGGGGTCCACCGAGTAGTCGGTCCCGGTACCCACCGAGGTAGTGGGCCCGGGGAGGTCCATACGACAAGCCCCCGAGTACTTTGTAGTCGAGAAGGATAGCTTCAAGTAATCTTGACGGCCTTAACGAGTAGTCCTCAAGCGTCCCGAGTACTACAAGTCAAAAGTCCTCAAGAGTAGTCGAAGCATCCCGAGGCCGGAATGTACTCCGGCTAATATCGAGCAATCTGAAGTCTTCTCGAGTAGTCCCAAGCGTCCTCGAGTGCTTCCCTCCAAGGTCTTCAAAAATGCCCGCGTTGTCTTGAAGCCGAAGCTGATATGGAGGTGCGATTGCAAAATCGCACTCCATATGGAGTAGCCCCCGAGCCTTAGGTTGAGTCGTAGGCTCGGCTGAGGGTCCATACGAAGTCTTGGCAAGAATATCCCGAAAAATCCGGAGAGAAAAAAGCCGAAGGACACGTGGCACGGAGCCCCCGAGCCTTGAGTTGAGTACTTCCTCTCGAATTGAAGGGTCATCTTGTAGAATGTGTCTCGAGATGCTCTCGAGTCTTGTCGCTTCCCGGGTAGTCGAGTAGAAGTAGCGAGCCCCCGAGGTGAGGCGCGTCGACTAGTAGAATACGAAGAGTCACGCGCGGCCGGCGGGTCGGCCCGAGCGCGGACTTATCCACCCGGCTTGTTGGAGGGCCGTTTTGACTTATAAATAGAAGCCAAAAACCCTTAGGGTTTTTCACCCATCACTCTTGTAGCCATTTCGAATAGATCTTTGCCGGAATCACCTCCGGCGCACGCCGCCGCCGCCGTAGATGCGAGCGCGCCGCCACCCGGAGGCCGCCGGAGTAGCCCCCGAGCGAATGCGCGTGAAGACGCCGTGCACTTGGAGAATGAAGCCATCGCCGTCCAAGACCGTGAAGACCGTCGGGAAGAAGAGGAGCCACGACGAAGCCGCCGGATCTGCCGCGGGGGCGGCACCGCCGATGTCTCCGCCGCGGCCAGATTCGAGCCGCGAATGGAAAAAGTTGAAAACGAAGACCGAAGATTTGTTGGCCCTCCTCAACAGCGGATTCATCCGTGAGAAGGAGATGGACAGTTGGAGGGCCGCCGCCGGGGACCTGTACCCCATGGAGAAGAGCGAAGACGAGATCCCGATGTTCGCGCGCTTCCGACGAGCGACTTCTTCAAAGGCCTCTCGGGGTACTACGGCGTCGAGTACCTCAACCTCAACCCTAACGGTATTTTCCATACCACTGTCTTCGTACACTTACGTGAAGCATTCTCCGGGGATCAAGCCCCACCGGATCTTGTTCGGAAGTTCTTACGGGTGAAGCCGCGGCCGAGAGCCAAGCAACCCGCGAGTAGTTGGTGGAGCGAGGAATCCGGATGCGGGACGACGCGGCGGAGCGCGTACCTCTCGTACAAGCTCATCGACTCCAACCGGGGCCGGAAGGCGAAATGGTTTTACATCACGAACCACCACCCTGGGTTGCGGCCGAGCGGGGAAGCAACCCAAACATCGCACTGGTGGAGCACCATCCCGTTGGCGCGCTCGACTTGTCCGTTGGCCCGAGGGTGGGCAAGCGAGATGTATCGGACGTCGATCCCGCTTGTTCTCGCGGTATTCCCGGAACCGGTGGTTGTTGAAATTGGAGCCCGGATCCGTGATGATGCGGTGGGGTCGTCCGTAGCGATGCACGAGTTCATCCAGGAAGTCGAGTACTCTGTCATCCTTGGGGCATGTGACCGGCTTGACTTCGATCCACTTGGTGAACTTGTCGATGGCCACCAATACTCTGTTGAAACCACCTGGCGCAGTTGGCAGTGGCCCAATCATGTCGAGCCCCCAGCAGGCGAAGGGCCAGGTTGGCGGTATGGTGACTAGCTTGTAGGTCCGGGACGTGTTGCTTGCTTGGTAAAGTATTGGCATCCTTGGCACCTTCTGACGAGTTCTTCAGCGTCGCCCAGGGCTGTGGGCCAGTAGAAGGCTCGCCGGAAGGCCTTGGCCGACCGGCGTGCGGGAAGACGCGTGGTTGCCGCAGACGCCTTTATGGATCTCCTCCAAGATGTCCTTGCCTTTTTGCCGAGGGACGCACTTCATGAGTACTCCGGAAGATGCGCCCGCTTGTAAAGCTTGTCTCCGACGAGGACGTAGGGCTTGGCGCGGTGGATGAGCTGCTCGGCCAAGTTCTTGTCCGAGGGAACCTTCGCTCGGCGAGGTAGTCGATGAAGGGTTGCCTCCGGTCCACGTCAATCATCATGACCTCATGTCCGGCCGATGGGTGCGCTCGGAACGGTGGTCGGTGGCGCCGGCTCCGGGATGGATGGCGCGTGAAGCTCGTGAATGAAGACGGTTGTTCACCCGTTGTTCGCCGTTGGGGGAGATCAAGAGTACTCTCGCGCCCGAGCCCTCGAGGTTGAGTGAGCCGTCGAAGTACATCACCCAATGCTGCGGCCGCACGATTGGAGTAGGTAGGCGATTCTCCCGCCACTCCGCCATGAAGTCGACTAGCGCCCGCGACTTGATGGGCGTGCGTGGCTTGAAGTCGATGGTGAGGGCGCCGAGCTCGGCCGCCCACTTGGAGATTCTTCCCGGTAGCATCTTGGTTCCACGGGATGTCGCCGAGCGGGTAGTCGGTGACGACGGAGATCGAGTACTCCCGGAAGTAGTGTCGTAGCTTCCGCGAGGTGATGAGTACTGCGTACGAAGCACGCACAAGGCGATAGCGTGCCTTGGACTCCGACGGGACCTTGCCGACGAAGTAGGCGGGGCGGCCCGGGCCGGGTAGGCGTGGCCGTCTTCTGCCCGCTCGACAATGATGGCGATGCGACCACATGAGTAGTCGCGGCGAGGTAGAGCGATGGGCGCTCGCCTTTGCGAGGAGCCGTGAGGACCAGAGGCTTCGATAGGAAGTCCTTGAGGCCGGGCAAGGGCTTGATCCGCCTCCGGAGTCCACATGAACTTCTCTTGGTGCTTGAGTAGTTTGAAGAAGGGGAGCCCCCGTTCTCCAAGCTTCGAGATGAATACGTTCGGTGCCGCCATGCACCGGTCGGCTTACGGGACGTCTTTGATGCACGTGGGAGCTTTCATGCTGGTGATGGCGGAGATCTTCTCGGGGTTGGCTTCGATGCCGTGTTGGCTGATGATGAAGCCGAGTAGTTTGCCGAAGGTACGCCGAAGACGCACTTGTTCAGGTTGAGCTTCCAGCGGTACTCGCGCAGGGATGCGAAAGTCTCTTCAAGGTCGTCGATGAGGGTGCTGGAGTTTCTGGTCTTGACGACCACGTCATCCATGTAGGCTTCAACGTTCTTGTTGAGTTGCCTCTTGAAGCAGGCCTGGATAGCTTGTTGATAGGTGGCGCCGGCGTTCTTCAACCCGAAAGACATGGTCGTGTAGCGATGCGCGCCAAATGGGGGTGATGAACGCGGTCTTCTCTGGTCTTCTTCCTTGATCGCGATGCGGTGGTACCGGAGTAGCGGTCGAGGAAGCGAGAGCGAGTCGCGGCCCCGCCGTGGAGTCGATGACTTGATCGATCCACGGCAACCCGAAGGGGTCCTTGGGGGCGATGCTTGTTGAGGTCGGTGTAGTCGACGCACATCCTCCACTCGTTCGAGTTCATCTTGCGGACGAGGACGGGGGTTGGCGAGCCACTCGGGATGGAAGACTTCTCCCGATGAAGCCAGCCGCGAGTAGTTTGGCGAGTTCCTTCTTGATGGCATCCCGTCTGTCATCGGCAAAGCGTCGGAGGTGTTGTCGCTTGGGGGTGGCCTTAGGATCGACGTTGAGGCAGTGCTCAATCAACTCCCTGGGCACTCCTGGCATGTCCGCTGGCTTCCACGCGAAGATGTCGCGGTTAGCCCGGAGGAAGTTGATGAGCGTGTCTTCCTATTTGGGGTCGAGGCCGGCCCCGATGGTGGTGGTCTTGCTTTGGAGTCGCTCATTCCGAGGTCGATCGTCTTGACTAGAACCTCCTTAGGTGGGCCGAGGCTTGTTGGCGCCCGTCGGACTTCTCGGGATGTCGAGTTCACTTGTAGCAAGCATCGTGTCGCGGTCGTGGGAGATCCTCAAGTCCCCTTGGAGAGAGAGTACACTGCCTGGGGCTTGGCATCTTGAGTACCAAGTAGGTGTAGTGGGGCACCGCCATGAATTTGGCGATGGCCGGTCTGCCGAGGATGGCATGGTAGGAAGTCTCGAAGTCCGCGACCTCGAACTTGATGTACTCGGTACGATAGTTGTCCCGAGATTCCCCCGAAGGTAGCGGCGGGACCACCGAGCCCGGTGGGATAGCCGCGTTACGGGGACGATGCCGTAGAAGGGCGTGTTGCTCTTGGTGAGCATGTGGGTGATGTCGAGCTTCATCTTCTTCAAGGTCTTGGTGAAAAGGACGTTGAGCCCGCTTCCACCGTCGATGAGGACCTTGTTGAGCTTGGAGCTGCGACCACCGGCTTCGGGACGAGGGGAAACCGTCTGGTTCGGAGAAGGCTGGTCCATTGATCCGCGCGGGGAGAAGGTAATGGGTACCTCCGACCACCACGAGTGGGGTCGGGACCGGCGGTTCAATGCTCATGACTTCTCGACGGGTAGCCTTTTTGTTCCCGTCTGTCGGGTAGTCCGCCGAAGAGGACGTTTACGGATCTTGTTGTGTTCCTGGAAGTCGTTGTTATCTCCGTCGTTCTTATTCTTGCCCTTTTTGTCGTGAGGGTGCGGTGGCTGCGGAGTACTCTTGAGTGCATGCACGAGTCGGTAGCACTTGCTCGGTGGTGTGGTTGCCGTTCGGATGCCATAGACACTTCTCCTTCGACAAGTCTTTGAAGCCGCCGGAGTTCTTCTTCCGGTTCTCCTTCGCGGGGTCTTCGGATAGCCGCGACGGTGTTGTACGGCTTGCGCTTGCGGTTGGGACCCGAGTAGTAGTAGTTGTTGTTGCGACCGCCTTGGTTCCCATTGTTGCCGCCGCCGCCGCCCGCCTTCTCGCTTGTTCTTGCCACGGATGGCGTCGTACTTGGCGTTGGCCTTGTCTTCTTCATCCGCCCAGGACGTGATCATGTCCTTGAGGTGGGGGATGGACTTGGGGCGGCGACGACCGAAGTCTTCAAAGGTGCGGCGGTGGTAGAGGCCGTCTTGGAAGAGGTCGATGACCTCCTTGTCGGTGACGTCGACTACGGTGGCGCGCTTGTCGAAGAAGCGGCGCATGTACTTGCGGAGGGTCTCGCCTTGTTCCTGCTTGACCATGGCCAGGTCCATGCGAGTACCCGATCGGCCCATGGCACCCGCGAAGTTGTGGTGAACTGCTCCTTCGGTGGTCCCACTTGTCGATCGAGTGCTTGTCCGGCGACTCGAGCCATGTGAGTGGAGCTTGGTCCGGGCGAGAAGGGGAAGTAGAGGCACTTGATGTCGTTGTTGCCGCCGGCGTTCTCGATGGAGAGGGCGTAGCACCCGAGCTGCTTGGATGGGGTCTGCTTCGCATCGTACTTGGTGATCCCCAAAGGCTTGAACTTGTCGGGGGAGGAGCAAGTTGCGAAGTCGAGGTGAGAAGGCGGGAAAGGCTGTCGTTGTCACCGCGGTGGTCGACTTCTTCCGCCGCGGCTCCTCAATCTTCGGCGGGCGTCGTAGCCGCCCGTGAGGCGCTAGAGGCGTGGGCTGTTCGCGTGGCCACGGCCGCCGCGGCCGCCGCCGCCGCCGGCCCTCTGTTGGCTCCATGGTTGGAGCTCCCGTCGTCGTTGTCGCCGCCGTCGGGGTCGCGGCCGCCGCCGCCGGCGGGGAGCACGGTGGGGGACGACCTCGCGGTTCTTTGTTGCCACCCCGTGGAGGTCCGCCCGGCGTTTGAGCGAGTACGGTTGGGGGTGAGCCGGGAGCTCGGCTCGAGTACGGTTGGGACCGAGGTTGGCGGCGCGACTTGTAGCTTCGTTGTCGCGGTGCACGGCGGGAGGAGGCTAGTTGACCTCGTTGTCGACCCGCATGAAGTAGGCGTCTTCGGCGAGCTTGGCGATGATCTCCCCGGCGCGAATTCCCCGGGCCCGACGTGCGACCGCCGTGATCGACATGAGGCATTGCTCAGGGGTAGTGTGTACTCTGCTCTCGACCGCCTCAAGAGCTTCCGCGAGGTTGCGGATGGGGGAGGTTATATCGGAGACGCCGGCACCATTCGCCGCGCTTCTGTTGCGCTCGCGTCGAGTGTCTCGGTGGCGGGGGTTTCGTCGCGGGCGCGTCGGCGGACGGCTCGTCGGAGGAGATGTCTTCAAGGTACTTGTCTTGAGCCGTTCCTAAGGGTCCTGGGGTGTCGCCTGCAGCCATGAAGACTTGGCGATCAGGGGTGCCAAGGCTAGACTCGAAAGCCGCTACCTCAGTTGGGGTGTTTGAGTCAGCTCGGGAAAGTGGTGTTCCCTTCTGGAACGTGAGCGAGTCGATGTAGGCAACGTAGCGTGAGTCTCCTCTTATCAGGTCAGCGGGCTTGCGGTCTGGCCAGTAGACGAATCTCCCGGCCGGTGTGGATGTCATAACCAGCCTAGAGGCCGGCCCTGATAAGGGATGCTCGGTGGAGTTGTCCTCGGACTCGGGATCCTGCGGGTCCGACCCGAAGTCCAACTCGTATGCGGAATCGAGTAGAACCGGAGAGGGGGTTGGAGTCCGAAGCGTGGACGGGGGCGGTGTCGGAGTCCGAGTTGTTCTCGAGTACGGGCTCCTTGCCGGCCCGGCGTGAAGAGGGAGTCTCCGTGCGGGCTCGGGCGGTAATGCGGGGACCACGCGCGAGCGCTCACGGGGTGATGGGACCACGTGCGATGGGCGAGCAGCCGGCTCGCATGCGATGGCCCACGGAGACGTCGAGTTCGAGTTGGAAGCGGACTCGAGCTCGAAGTCGGCGTGGTGGTTGAAGAGCGAAATTTCGCCGAACATGCCGGCGAGTTCGCCTATGACAACTTCAGGGAGCGTCACGAAGCCGGTCTTCGGGTTGGGCGGCATGGTGAGGCGGCGCTGCAAAGATCCCACGCTGTCAGCAGTGCAGACCCAGGCACCGAACACGAAGGTGTCGCCGCGGTTGAAGGCGACGGTTGGCTTGAAGTAGACAGGAGCCGTCGAGTTCGCCATGTGATCTCGGGCGAGATCCCTACCCGGCGCGCCGCGTGTCGGTGTTTTGGACCGGCAACCTACTAAGGGGAGTACCCGAAGTATATGAATGTGGCCTCGCCGAGATCGGTAACTCGAAGGAAGAGACATGTGACACACAATTTAGACGAGGTTCGGGCCGCGACACGCGACTTCTCTTTCTTTTTTTGACTATTTTTTTCTCACTCTTTTCTTTCTTTTCCTTCTCTCTCTTTTTTTTAATCTTTTGTTTTTATATAACACGAACAGGGTTGCGGATAATAGATGGAAACGAAACAAACACAATATAGAGACGGTGGTGACTATGAACTAGATGCACACACAAACACAAGGCAACACAGTACCGCCAAAAGGGTTATAGGTATTTTTTTTGGCTTTGGACTGTAGGACAAATCAAAATATATGTGACAAATGATCAAAGGGATAAATATATGACGATGGTAAGACCTACCGTGTCAACGAAAGCTCTGATACCATATGATGAGTACTAATCTAGGATTAGCACAAGGGATGGCCAGATCTTCACGGCAGTAGGTCACGAACAAGGAATAGATGTAAAGTAATAGTGGTTCAAGATAACTTGCTGCAAAGCAGCGGGTAACTAGCTTTATACCTGACCAAGGTTCGATGCGACCAAGCGACGGGGAGAGAGGCACCGAAACCGCGAAGACTTCGACTCGATCTCCGAACGACCGCAGAACCACAACCGGAGCTAATCCACACAAAGAGAGGCAGCCGTACTGGAACTCTCAGAGCACGAACTAGTGGATCCCGGAGGAATCTCTTCACAAGTCCAAGAAGAACAAGGAAGAACAAGGGTTGAGTAAGCACTGCGGCGGCTCGGCTGCAATCTCACTTGGATTAATCTCAAATCATTCAAAGTTGTTTACATCTGAGGTGTAGGGGTCTATTTATACATGGAACAAGCCTCTAGGATGGGTGAAAACATGAAAACAAAGTGTTTGGTTCGTCAATGTGAAAAGGCTCCTCGAAATGGTCTTCGAGCTTTTCCCGCGTGGCTGTTTGGCTTCGAGTAGTCTTCAATGTTTTGACCATAACTTCTTCTAGGGAACTCCAAATGACGAACGGCCAGATGCGTTTGAAAGAGAACTCGATCGCCGTTCCAACCATGTATACCATGCATCAAGAATTATTGTAGAATGGTACAGTTTAACATGGGAACTTGAACTTCATGTAGGCTGTCGACCTCTTGACCAGTGTGCACTCGACCAGAAATAACTCTTAGCTCGAAACTCCAAACTGGTCGAGGCTAGACTATTTGGAAACTAGACTTCCAGCCGGTTCCAACGAGTACTCATATGCCTGCATTGCTTTTGGGAACCAAAAGTTATGGCCGTTTCTTCAACTGGTCCGTTTTTACTGCCCTTGTCCGCTGACCGATCCGTTGTGTTCTTCATGTAGCTCGATGGTGTAGCCTCTTGTGTAAACCTAAGTAATATCAACATACAAGACTTAGGTAGCACAAAATTGTCATTAGAATTGAGTTTAAGTTCACAAAGTAGCGCGTGCACCTCTTGTTATATCTTTTTAGCTCGGCTACATGTGATTGGTCCCGTAGGTGTTGGTGTAGAGGTCGGCAATGTGGTTGGAGTGGTCGATGACACTAGCGTGGGCGTATCATCCTCCCTTCCTTGAAAAGGAGTCGTCCTCGACTCTAACTCTTGTATTCCAAAGAGTTGTGCTAGGCAAAGGACTTGTCTTTGTGATAACAACGTAATCTTTGTCCTCCAACACACCAAGGTGTTTCAATCTATAATCATACGGACCAAGTAGTAGCCTTGTAGGTGGAAACATAAATAATTTGAAGTCAAGTTTAGCTTTCACCTCGAATGGATTCTTAGAGCAAATAGTGAATGTTGAATGCCTTGGCATGGTCATATTATCCTCCCTCCCTTGAAGAAAAGTCGTCCGCGACTTTTGTTTACCTGAAAATAATCTAGACAAAGCGAGAGGGTGGATGCACATCATGATTCCAATAATCCTTTTCTTTGTTCCGTTTACTTGCTCCATTATGATTCAATTTCACAATATTAGCTTTTCCATGTATGAAATATTCTCTCACCCTTGGGAAAACTACAAATAGCTTAGAAGTTGGAAGCACAAGAATTTCTTGTAATCCAATTAATTGATTCATGTTATCATATTTCATCTTTGCAAGATCGAATATACCAAGAGACGTGGAAGAAGCATTCTTAACATTCTCTTTGCATGATTCAATGATGTATTTGTCAAACTTTTCATCAAATCGATGTTGAGCATTCATGGTATTCCAAAAATTATTATGGCTTAAATGATTCATGAGTTTAGAAGCATACCTGTCAACCTTAATGCTTCTGCAAGTGGGCGAGAAACTTTTGTGTGCATGATCCATGCTTTGCACATGTTTTCTTTCTTTCCATGGATGGAATGCACATGATGGTAGCATTAATTGATTAAAATCACAAGCATCAAGTGATAGTTGTATCTCAAGAAACTTATCAATGTGTTTTTCACTCAATGGTTTTGACTCTAAACCAGCAAGCATGTCATATGTTACACAAATTGCATGAACTTGGAAGATATTTACAACATGATCTCCAATTAAAATAAAAGTAAACTTGCAACTATGAGCAGTAGTCAAATCACTCAAGGATGTCATCACAAAAATTTTCTCAAGTATTTTATCAATAAGGATAGGCATGTCAAGCATACACAAACAATCAGTAAGATATATCCGTGCAATCAAAGCAGTACATGTAACCAACCGAACAAGATGAAGCATGTCGGTATATGAGGTGTTGGAAGGATCATTCAAAGCACGAGAGACTCTTATCAAAGTAATTCATTACTTGTTTCAACATGAGATCCAGTTAAATCAGCACAAAGGTTTTGATTATGTTCTATGGCTGAAACATTATTATCATGAGTATTCATTTCTTTGTTATCAAATTTATTTACATGTATAGTATCAGATATATGAGTGCAAAGTATTATATAAATGAACCACATCAAAGCATAGAAAAAATCATATATGACTGAACATTGCTTATCAACTTGAAAAATTTCAGCAAAGGTATGGTCATGTGACACTACAAAATCAGCACAGCTATCATGGTCAATTTCATTAGAAACATGTGCTTTATCAGAATTACTCACCACTAGACTTTGCAAATCCAAATCTGAATTATTTTCATTACCTTCATGAATTTGTGGTGGTCCAACAACCATGCATGACATTTCTGAAATATTACCACTTCTCTCGTCATGGTTCATGTTTTGGGAAGCAAAGAATTGATTCGGCTGAATGGAAACCTTCTCATCTCTCACAACAAGTATGGAGCTGTCATGAGCAGCCATCTTTTCCTCATTCCCATTGCAAACCTGCACATGTGAAAAGACAACTCTAAAAGTAGAGATGAGCGTGTTAGTTTCAAAAATATCCTCACATGTCTTGCATTCTATCTCTCTGTTTTTCAGTGGTGTATCCCTCACGCTCTCATTAGTGGTACTCTCAATATCATGGAGGGTGGAATCGCACAACTCTCTTTTGTATTCACTCTCTTTCAGTTTGGTTATGTGGCTCTCAATTTCACATGGGTTTTGATGCACAATTACTTCGGTGTCCAATGGAACAACATATTTATATGTGTCATACTTCGTCATATTCTTCAATGGCATTGTGGCAGCGATTGTTGCAAAAGAATCAAGAGCTGAAGCACCCTCAAATGCTACTAAACTTGCATCACATGAAGGAGAAGCTTCTGAATTTGTATTGCCATCAATCTGAACATTATGTCGCTTGTCAGACAATGAAATTTCAGCATCACTATCCATGGCAATCACTTGATCTTCTTCATCAAATCTTGGGGGCTGATCATAATTAACTTCTTGATTTTTTTCATGAACCTGCATCACAAATGAAACAAAACTAGAAGAAGGTGTTATGTTGTTAGTATTAAATAATTCCTCACATGAATCCTCTTCTTTTTCACTCATTTTGACAATGGGTTCACTCAATTCTTTTGAATCCCCTCTCCTAGCCATCATTACTAATCCCTCTTTTCCCGGTTTTTGGGTATTTTGCGGCTGTGGGGTTTTCTTTGGCTGTGGAAACTCTCTCTCAATATGTTTGTGGGTCACTCGAAAGTGTTTCTCACTCTCTCGTTGTCTTCTTTTCAGGTCATTCTTTAAAATCTCATGAGCACCTTCCCGTTGCCGTCTGCTATGACCAAAGAGACCATCATGAGAGTTGTTGGGCTATGTCGTTGTAGAGCATGATGGCGTGGTGTAGATAGACGTCCATCTAACATCCTCTCCATGGCCTCCACAAATGCGTTTCCAAATTGATGTAACTCAGACCGCGTGATTGGTGATTCTTTTCCTCTATGTCCACCACGAACACTTGAAGTTGGTCCTGCCATGTTAGGGGCAGCAAGACAAGGTGGAAATATTATGTGGAAACAAACAATCTCACCTCTTACTTACCCAAGTTCTTAATTGATCTCAAGGACCGTGATGGTGCCGATGTGGCAGACTTAACGGAGAGGTGGTAGAGAGGTCGTAAGGATTACGAATCGAAAGTCCCGGTTCAGGTTTTAAGGTGGAGCTATAGGTGGCTAACAAGGAGGGCTACGGTACTGCTCACCAAGTGGATTGATGTGTGCTAAAGATCTGAAACGCTGCTATCAAGAACACCACCGCTAAGATATATGAACTGAAAATTTCAGCAATACACCGCAACACAATTCCCTTCAAATTCTTTACACTTCTCTTTCTTTTTTTTACTATTTTTTTCTCACTCTTTTTTTTTCCTTCTCTCTTTTTTTAATCTTTTGTTTTTATATAACACGAACAGGGGTGCGGATAATAGATGGAAACGAAACAAACACAATATAGAGACGGTGGTGACTATGAACTAGATCACACACAAACACAAGGCAACACAGTACCGCCAAAGGGTTATAGGTATTTTTTTTTGGCTTTGGACTATAGGACAAATCAAAATATATGTCACAAATGATCAAAGGGATAAATATATGACGATGGTAAGACCTACCGTGTCAACGAAAGCTACGATACCGGATGATGAGTACTAATCTAGGATTAGTACAAGGGATGGCCCGATCTTCACGGCAATAGGTCACGAACAAGGCAATAGATGTAAAGTAACAGCGGATCAAGATAACTTGCTGCAAAGCAGCGGGTAACTAGCTTTATACCTGGCGAAGGTTGGATGCGACCAAGCGACGGGGAGAGAGGCACTGAAACCGCGAAGACTTCGACTCGATCTCCGAACGACCGCAGAACCACAATCGGAGCTAATCCACACAAAGAGAGGCAGCCGTACCGGAACCCTCAGAGCACGAACTAGTGGATCCCAGAGGAATCTCTTCACAAGTCCAAGAAGAATAAGGAAGAACAAGGGTTGAGTAAGCACTGCGGCGGCTCGGCTGCAATCTCACCTGGATTAATCTCAAATCATTCAAAGTTGTTTACATCCGAGGTGTAGGGGTCTATTTATACATGGAACAAGCCTCTAGGATGGGTGAAAACATGAAAACAAAGTGTTTGGTTCGTCAATGTGAAAAGGCTCCTCGAAATGGTCTTCGAGCTTTTCCCGCGTGGCTGTTTGGCTTCGAGTAGTCTTCAATGTTTTGACCATAACTTCTTCTAGGGAACTCCAAATGACGAACGGCCAGATGCGTTTGAAAGCGAACTCGATCCCCGTTCCAACCATGTATACCATGCACCACGAATTATTGTAGAATGGTACAGTTTAACATGGGAACTTGAACTTCATGTAGGCTGTCGACCTCTTGACCAGTGTGCACTCGACCAGAAATAACTCTTAGCTCGAAACTCCAAACTGGTCGAGGCTAGACTCTTTGGAAACTAGACTTCCAGCCGGTTCCAACGAGTACTCATATGCCTGCATTGCTTTTGGGAACCAAAAGTTATGGCCGTTTCTTCAACTGGTCCGTTTTTACTGCCCTTGTCCGCTGACTGATCCGTTGTGTTCTTCATGTAGCTCGATGGTGTAGCCTCTTGTGTAAACCTAAGTAATATCAACATACAAGACTTAGGTAGCACAAAATTGTCATTAGAATTGAGTTTAAGTTCACAAAGTAGCGCGTGCACCTCTTGTTGTATCTTTTTAGCTCGGCTACATGTGATTGGTCCTGTAGGTGTTGGTGTAGAGGTCGGCAATGTGGTTGGAGTGGTCGATGACGCTGGCGTGGGCGTATCATCCTCCCTTCCTTGAAAAGGAGTCGTCCTCGACTCTAACTCTTGTATTCCAAAGAGTTGTGCTAGGCAAAGGACTTGTACTGTGACAACAACGTAATCTTTGTCCTCCAACACAAGCAAGGTGTTTCAATCTATAATCATACGGACCAAGTAGTAGCCTTGTAGGTGGAAACATAAATAATTTGAAGTCAAGTTTAGCTTTCACCTCGAATGGATTCTTAGAGCAAATAGTGAATGTTGAATGCCTTGGCATGGTCATATCATCCGTGAGATGAGATTGGATGCTAGAGAAGGGTCCCCTGCCTCGCCTTATATAGTCCGGGAGGCGGGGTTACAAGTCGGAGTAGGGAGAGAGTACTAGTCGAGTACGTCTAGGAGTCTTCCGTACGGTGTGGGACATGTACGGCTTCCTAACCGAGTACTTCTCTTCCGTAGTCCTTGTGCTCCACGCCAACGGGTGTCGCGTAGCGCAAGCCGGGCGGTCCCGGGGGCCACCGAGTAGTCGGTCCCGGTACCCACCGAGGTAGTGGGCCCGGGGAGGTCCATACGACACCGGTGGCCATTGTGGGTCTTGAACGCTGTTTTGATCTCATCGGTGGCATCACACGTATCGATGGTATCCCGCTCTGAGGTCGAGCTTAGTGAACCACTTAGCCCCATGGAGTTCGTCCAACAGCTCATCCACTATTGGTAACGGGTACTTGTTTTTCACTATTACAGCATTGAGTTGCCTATAGTCTACACAGAACCACCAGGTACCGTCCTTCTTCTTCACTAAGAGCACAGGAGATGCAAAGGGGATTTGACTGGGTTGAATGATTCCATGCTGTAGCATTTGCTTGAGCTGCTTTTCTATCTCATCCTTTTGCTCTGGTGAGTACTTGTATGGTTTGATGTTGACAGGTTTCACACCATGCAAAAGTGGTATTGTGTGGTCATAGGCCCGCTGTGGAGGTAAGTCCTGAGGTTCTTGGAATAGATCAGCATTACTCTAAAGCACTTGCTGTACCACTTGGGGAATTTGTGGTTGGGAGCCATCAATCACCTCTGGTGATAATTGGACTAGCTGATGCACAACTCCTCTTCTCAGCAGCCCTTTGAGCTTTCTGACTGTAACCTTCTTGCACTGGTTCAGACAGTCCTTAATCTTTTTGAGAGTGATTCTTTTTCCATTATGAGTAAACCTCAGCCGTTTTCTCTACCAATGGACCCACATTGGACTATGTTGTTCCAGCCAATCCATGCCTAATATCATGTCATAGGTACCTAGTGGCAGTACTCTGGCATCTAGGACAAATGTCTGACCTTGAGTCCACCAATTCAAGCTGTTTCACCATGCGGTCGGATGTCAATTTGCCTCCACCGGCAATAGTGACACGTAACGGATACGTTGACACAAGTGGAAGTTTCAGCTTGTGTGCTAACTCTGCATTGATAAAGGTACCAGAACTTCCTGAATCCACCAATACAAGAATTTCCTGATGTTGAATTAATCCTTGAAGTCTGATGGTCTTCTTATCTTGTGTACCAGTTGCTGCATCTACAGATATGCTGAAAAACTCTTCTTCACTGCTTTGACTGGCAGTATCACTGGTCTTGTCATCAGTAGCATCATGCTGGAATACTTCCATCATTTCCTCCACTACATGAAGGCTGACTTGTTTAGCACATCTGTGCTGTGGACTGAAGGGTTCTCCACACTTCATGCACAAGCCTGCTGCTCTTCTTTTTGCTCTCAAAAACTCATACTTGTTGTCCCATCTGGGCTTCTGCTTGTCTTCTCTGTGTTTCTCTTCTGATGGCTTGGCTAAGGACGATGGTGAGCCAAGAACTCCAGCAGTATCACCGTGCATATATGAAGTCTTGACAGCACTCCTGCTATATTCTCAACCACGTGATGGAAATCTGCGTGAAGCAGATTCCAGGATTTGTTCCTGCATGACAGCAAGTGATAAGGCGGCATCAACCGTTCTCGGCTTGTGCAAAGCTATGACATTGCTGATACTGAATTTTAAGCCATCTATGAATTTCTGAACAAAAAACACTTCACCAATCTCCCTATTATGAACTAACACTTTATGTTTAGCTTTCTCAAAGCGCTCAGCATACTCTAACACATCAGAGGTTTGCTTAAGGGATAACAAATCTCGCATGCAATTCGGTATAGGTCCCTACCAAACTTCGCTCTATGGCTACATAGAGATCGGGCCAACTATCAATATTGTATTGGGCTTCATAAGTGAGAAGCCGAGAGAGCGAAGCATTGCCCTTGAAATTGACGGTGGCAAAATGAACCCATAGATGCACGGGAATATCATACATCCGAAAGTATTTCTCACACCTACTTCTCCAGACTTGTGGATGATCACCATCAAACACTGCAAAATCAACTCTAGCAACTTTGGCTCTTTGGTGAAAGTTGAAGGACCGATTAGGCGACTAGAGAGGGGGGAGTGAATGGGAGCCGATAAAAATTCTTCTCGAAGGAGATTGAAACTCCAACAAGATGAACACGCTCGGTCGGACCCCCAAAATCACACACTCCCCACTTCTACCTTCCGTTTGCCAAAACCACGTAGCCACCGGAATGCTACGGTCCTAGGAACAAACACTACCGGCAACCTCAACACCCACGCACCCACGACGGCGGAAACAACTCGAAAGCCGACCGTCCGGAGGGGGGCGGTTAGGCCGGGTATGGGGGCGGTTAGACCGCCTCCACCGGGCAACCAAGAAATCCTCCGAAACACCACTTTGGAGTACCAAAACGCACCACGGTTTCACCATAGAGATCTCCGGTCGGGGCCATGCTAGCTACCATAAAATCTTGGCGAAAACCAAAACTTTACCCAGGGGCCTAGGGGCGGTTAGACCGGCTACCAGGGGCGGTCTAACCTCCTATACCCAGCGAAGAACTCCAAGCAAGAACTCCTAGCAAATGGCACGAGAACGACCCGAAATTTCACCCGAACGCTCCTCTGATCAAGGCGAACAAACTCACAAGGGAAAATCCGGCGAAACAGAACTTCGACCTGGAAGGCCCGGGCGGTTAGACCGCCCCCTCCGGGCGGTTAGACCGCCCCTTCCGGAAAACCTACCCGCGGGTCAACCCTCAACTTCCCATCGCCCGATCTCTTGAATCACTCCACGGATTGCGGTGAAACTTCGGGAATAGGCCGGGTTACCTCCTAGGCAACCTCTACCTCAAAGGAATCGACACGAATCGCTCACAATCAAGAGGAATCGAAGAAATCACCTCTCTAGGTCAAGAACTCGCCCAACTCGAAAAACCACCAAATCGAGTCCGATTCAAGAGAGATTTGGGGGCAAAGTCACCAGCCAAAGAGGCACAAGATCCTCATACGTGACACCCACCAAAAACCCCAAGAATTCGTTCTCAAAACTCCGCCAACAAAGAGCTCCGAAACTCACCACAAAGAAGGACGGGAAAAACACTTCACCACCTTGAGGAACAACCGAACCATCTATACATACCATAAAGGTTCATACAAGGTCTAGCTTGCCACCCATACATCCATCCCTCTCTCTTGATCTCACATGAAGCTCTCAAGCTAGTCCTAGGAAATGAGAACGAAAATGGAAAAACAAATGAGCTAGGGTTCCAAGAGTTCGCTGCCATCCATCCCCTCAAAGAGTATATATGGAGGCACCGAAAAGAATAAACTACCCTTACTTAATAACTAAGGATACAAGCCCCTCAAGGGCGAATTTGGAAGTCTTTGGATTTTCTTCATCGGACGGATGCCCGACGACCGCAACCTGCTTAGCCTCGATGCAAGCCTTGCGATCCAGATGCGTGTCCTCCGCTTCGAAGCATCTCGGCGCCAGCGACCAGGGCGATCAGACCGCCCCCCCTGGGCGGTTAGACCGGCGTGGGCGATCTGACCGGCCCAGGAGGTCTGACCGCCCCTCCTGGGCGGTTGAACCGGCCTGGGTGGCCGCACCTCCTCGTCGAGTCTTCAGCCTCGGTTTTGTGGCTCAACCGAGTAACCCGGTGGTTTTACGGTGAACCACCGCAAACCCCATGAACTTGGTGTAGCCTCCGCCAATCTCCACTCATGACTTGGCTCATACGTAGTCCCGGCTCGATCTTGGTTTTGAGGCTCTACCAAGAAACCGTCCACGACTTCATCTTGTTGTTCATGCCACCATGCGGCCCGCACTTGACCCCGCCGGCCACCGGGTCCCTTGAACGAAGCCTACTTGTCTTCTCCACACCCGGAGGCCTCACCGACGACGACCTTTCGCGCTTGTTCTTCACATGCATCAACACGAGTCAAGCCGCAACCTGCACCTGCAATACTTAGCCAAGAATCAGTCCACACAACGTTGTCAATCACTCATCACACAAGGAAGCGACCATCCACCGGTCCTCGAACCACACATGGTCCTCAAAAGTGCTGGTTGTATGCTGCCCAGTCATGGACTCCTGACCCTGAAAATTTTTCTGACTCGACTCTGGAATGTCAAAAGCAGTGAGGAGGGGTTTGGATTTGAGATACACACCCTTGAGAAGGGTGGAATCTAGGGTTTTCCCCTTCGATTCCGAGCCCTACTGATGTGATAGGACATCGTGGCAATTTGTTCGTCCCTCTTTCTCGTGCGGCGGGACCGATTTTGGAGCGGCCAATGTGGCGGCTTCCAAGGTGGTGATGCGCGATGTGAGATCCCCGATGGAGTATTGATGCTCGAAGCGGTCTTCTCCACTGTGACGCTCCACGAGTTGAAGTTGTCCATCTTGGCGTAGTGCTTGATCTGTTCCACTTGAATCTCCTTGACCTGTGTCAGGAGCAGATCCACCTTTTTTCCACGACCGTCGCCATGCGAGCTGATAAGGTTGGGGGTCGTGGTTTCTTGGATCTAATCTTTATCTGGGATAGGGTTCGGGCGGGTGGTGAGGGTCGTGCTAGTGGTTGTATCAGCGGCAGTGTTTCGGGATTGTGGCTGGTGGTGGTGATGTTGGGCGACGGCGGGTTTTGTGGCGATGCTAGGACTTCGTCTCTGGTGACGAGGACCGGAGGGGTAGCTCTGATACCAAAAAATGTGACGGTCCTCTACTCAGCCGGCGACACGCCGGAGAGCTTTGGACAGAGTTGCGACGCCGGCGTGCGGCAACGGCTTGGGTAGGAGGAAGAAGAAGACAGGAGATAGATAGGTTTTAGCATTCTAGTTCATCGATGCCCTTCCCCAGTTCTGGCTGAGTATACATAGTTTGGCTTCTAGGCCGAATGGTACATGGGCTTTGGGCCCGTTTCGGCACGCGGGCCCATTGCACGATTCTACCGGGCCCGGTGGCCCCTTTGTCCGTGACGATCGGTGCGGGACAACTCCGTGAGGTGGCATAAGTGGATCCAATGATGATAGCTACACACTTGCCACGGACTTTGGCAACTTAGCCTTGCATGTGACAGAGGACGGATCGGTGTGGGACATGTCGGCAACGACGGTGTTGGCGGTGACGATGGTTTATCCTCTATTGATTTTGTGCCCAGACGATGGTGGTGCAATCGCGTACACTAGTGATGGTGCGGTGGAGTGTGTCAGTGGTGTGCTATCCCAATCGAGTGATCTACTGGGTTGTTGATGCGGTGGAGTGTGTCGGTGGTGTGCTATCCCAATCCGAGTGATCTACTGGGTTGTTGAGCTTCGACGTGTGTCGATGTCCCAATCTGATCCGCTGGTGTTTTCTTAAAATTTTCCGTTACTTTCTCTTTGGTTTTCCTAATAACGATCTTCTAGGAGCATAATCTTATATTTTCGATTGCATCAATAGAAATGCACACGTTAGGTGTGGTTCACTCAAAAAGAAACAAAAAACATAAGGTGTGGTGGGGGTGATGATGTTTTTCTTTTTGTTTTTTTTCAAACGAATCGATATCCTCTATAACTAGTGGCATTAGTGGATAAATACCCACTAACTCCATAAGGCCTTGTTTGGCACACAGGGGTTACATCCCCAAGAGGATATAACCCACAGGGGGGTTGGGTGGATCCCCTTGGTGTCACCCAATCCCTACAAAATTAATTCCCTCTCTAATCCCTTTCTCCTCCTTTTGTTCGGATGGGCATGGATCGGTACAGGGATTAGAATGTTAGCACAAACTAAAAGTAAAGTGCGGTACAATTCAAAGAATAAATATTTAACAGTTTAGCTGCAAGGCTAAAGGCACGGTACAATTCAACACCAGTTTAGAAGCAGGGTATATTTGACAGTAGAGCGACATCTTTTGCTAAAGTATCGTATAGTTCTACCTTGAACAAAATGATGACAGTAAGATTCTCATCAAAATTTGCCTAAGTGCATCACAAAGTGCACAAATCCAAACATCACATACAAATTTGTAAGGGCCAAGACTTTTAAAACTAGTAGGTAATTTGCCGAAGTCTACATCTGAGTAGTGACAAGGTACTTTGTTCACACCACTATCTCCTCTGATCTCTGTCTTCCTGAAAATTTTAGAAATGCAAAATTGAGAGGCTCCATCTACATATGAAAAAAACAAACAAGCAAGTACAACAAGCATGGCCATAGAGTTTAATTGCAAGCAATAGATATATGCAAAGGCTCGAATTTTGATTGTAGTGTCCCCTATCATTGGACAACATGGCAAAGAATTTTGTGGCAAAGAAATTCACCAGGAAGCCATGACAAACTAAAACAGGAGGTAGGAAATTGGAAGAAGGTAGTGAAATAATAACTGCAGCAATCGGGGTGCAAAGGCATGACTAAGTGACCAAAGTAAGCATAGGAAACATTAATTTGAGGCACATGACAATATGCGACAAAGAACACATAGGCAAGCAAGGCAATCGAGAGGTGGTGATGACAAAAAAAACATGAGCTAGTGTCGGCAAAGCAATTTCAATTTCCTTTTCATTCTATGGATTACATGGAAACTAAAGCAGTATATTCTATGGGAAATGCTTCGACTCTGACGTCCAGAGGCAGGCGGAAAAATCGGACAGCTTATCCTGCCACCGCACGCCCCCCATGAACGCGGGTCCCACCACGAGAATCATCTGCCTCCCACGAGATGACCTTATCTTTTCTTCTCCACTCTCTGCTACCCACCATTTTCTATCCCTCTTGCTCCCTGCTCTCTCTCTCTCTCATGCAAACCATGGAGGGGAGATCCACCAGTGACGGGCACGGGCGGCCCCGCCCATTCCCGTGCTCCTCTGATGGCGGCGAAGCCGAGCGCTGGGTGTGCGGGCCGCCGCCACACCCATCCCCTCCTCCAGCGGATTCGGCGTGGGTGTGGTGGGGGGTTTTGCATTGACTCGACGGTAGCGGTCGTTCTCGGCCGGCTCCGGCCGGAGGAGCCCTCTTCCGGCGCGGATCCGTCCACCTCGCGTGTGGATCCGGCCGCCTTGACGGTAGCTTGCGCCCGAGTGGTGGGTAGAAGGTGGCGAGTCCGGGCCGGCTTGTCGGTGGCAGCTCTCTGCCCTCTCCCGCCCAGGGGTGTGGCTGGGTCGCTGCTCGCCTCACCGGTCGACGCCCCTCTGCGAGTGATGGGTGGTTCCCTACTTCTCGCGTTGTTCATTTGAGATTTGATTTTTTTCGATGTTGCAATCACTATCTACGGATGTTGCAATCGGTTTTTACGGATGTTGCACCGTGCCTACTGATGTTGCCTCAATGTTCTTTGAATGTTGCAGTACATGAGGTTCTAATGTTGCAGTTGTTCACTACGGATGTTGGAAAAGTAGATCAGGATGTTTTCAATATTGCGGGATGTCGCAGATGTGTTGTTGCAGATGTTGTTTCAAAATGTTGCGGACGTTGTTTTTGAATGATGCGTATTTTTTCTTCATGTTACATGCAACATGACTCAATGTTGCGTAATTTTTCTTCATGTTGCAAGCAACATGTCTCAATGTTGCGACGTGATTTTTTTCATTTAAATAAATTTGACAGCTACAGTACCAATCTCACTGTTGCCCCCGATGTTGGATGTCGCAACCATTAATTTTCGATGTTGCGGATGCTTTGAGTCTCGATGTTGCGGACATGTCCTGTTGGGTGTTGCAAACATTATTTTTCAATGTTGCAGACGCCGCGTTTCGATGTTGCGGACACGTGGTGTTGGGTGTTGTGTTGAGGAAAAGGGAGAAGAGAGCTCCGATGTTGGATGTTATACGCAACACGGGTCGCAACATGGCCGCAATATAGTCGCAACATGGGGGAGGAGAGAAGAAAGACTCCCGATGTTGGATGTTGCAAGCAACCGTGTTCGCAACATTTTCATAACACATTCGCAACACGCTCGCAACATTTACCCGGTAGTCTTTAGATCTAATGGGCGACGATTGAGGATCCTAAAATCTAACGGCCACGGACCCGTACGATGCTAGCGCCGGATCGGACGTCCGGCGCTAGCGATGCCCATATTCTATCGATGAAATGTCCGTGACATTCGAATTGGTCCAAAGAGGCGAGTACTAATGACAATATCCTGGCCTATGAACGAGAATTGAAGGCAATTATTCTCGAAAATGCGAAAATGAGCATCGCATCTTCACATACATATATTTTTTGTCACCACATAGCATAGAACGAGCATGCAACCATAAAGAACTTGAAATGCGAAGCTGTATTCATAGAGTTACTGGCGTGAATGGATCATGGTGGTGAGGAACATTTGAGCAACGCATACAAAAGGAGGTTAGCCGTAGATTGTCCCCGCACACAAAAAATATAATGTTCATTAGTAGTCAATCATATGCGTACCACCATGAGAACAACACTCTAAATTCGGAGAGCACGCTTGCGGCTTAGCTTCGCTACATAAAAGTTACGTACTCAAGAAAATTACTAGCGAGATAATGTGTTGTTCTGTTTGTTTATTTCCAAAAAAACAGCGACCATGGTAAAAGTAATAGATAATAACGAGTGAAATTAAAAAGCTAATTAACAACCAGTATTCAGGGATGAGAAGATGCAGTTCAACTGAATGTTGTCGGGAAGTCTCTGATAATCAGAACAGAACCAAGTTCATCAGTTTGTCACTGAAAGTTCTTTCTCCCTACATGGACTATATCATGGATGTATCCCACTATCCCTACATGCAACTAAGATCAAGTATGAACATTAATCAATCAAAGAAGTTATACAGCTAAGATTTCTGCAAGTCCTGACTAGTGACACACCGTTAAGCATGAAGCACTGCAAGTGCCAACAATAGCTAATGAAATTTCTTGCAGAAATTAAGCTCAGAGTCAGGGGAAAGAAAGCAACTTGCAACTTTAACCAGTACCAGGAATACTTGTGAGACCATGTAAAGCTATATTCTGATGCTTGCAACTTTAATCTTGCGAATCAAGAACTCATACCCGATCTAGATCCGGTCATGTGCATCAAGAACCCTAGCTTTAACGAGAGAAGAGGCGAAGGCCGAAGGGAGAGGATAGGTGACTCACCGGCGAAAAGAGGACTACGGAGGCGTCGCCGTAGGGGGCCACCATGGGGAGGGGGTGACCGCCGGGAGGGGTCGCCGTAGGGGGCCGCCGGCCGGGAGGGGTCGCCGTAAGGGGCCACCGCCGGGAGGGCTCGCATCCTCCTGGCCGATGCACCCGCCCGTCGCCGCCGCGGACGGTAATCTAGAGTTACCGCGGCGTTAGCCTCCTCGCTTTGCCTCCATCACACGTCGCCTCCATCACACGTCGCCTCCGCCGCCCTTGCGCAGGCGAAGGTTCGTTCCCGGACCCAAGAGATGAGTTTCGAATCCCGGTCCGATGGGCTAAGGGTGGGAGGAGTGGCCGGGTTTGGGCCGAGGAACAAACCTAGGCCGGGGTGAAACGAATGCAGTTTTTCGGTGGGCCGATATTTGACCCTAGGCGAGGGTACCCCGGTGGGTCGGGCCGCATTCCCGGCCGGGGTGGGAATAACCGAACAAGGCCTAAGGAGGTTCGAAACATGGGTAGCACCTCTTGAGATCCTTAAAAAATGGATCTGTCCTCATGCTCCACCTTTTTTCTAGAGCCGAAGCTGATGGAGCTAGAAGTGTTTGACATGGAAATTTGTGAAGCTGCTGGAATGGAGCTTTTTTAATTGCTTTCGAGTGCTCTCAGACACCTTTAGTGTGAGCCTGTGAGGGCGATGTTGTTTAACTGTGATGCCAGCAGAGTGCTAATCATGGACTATTAGGGGGAATCGAGTCTTCCTTCCTTCCTTCTTTCTTTCTTTCTTCGTAGCACTCATTCGCATTCATACTAACCCAAATCGCATATATAAACACTTTGCGATGTTGGTGAACCCGTAGCATCACATGTGCTAATCATCGATCAATTATGTTTATGGATTCATCTCTCGATTTAACCCTCATCTATGCAATCGTTTTTTGTTATTAATCTATGTTTAGTACTTCTAAATTGTAATTAAAAGTTTAGCCGCGAGATCAAACACCCTTCAAGCAGAGGCTCCTGTCGGTGGAGTGCGATGGCAGCCAGATGGCAGTGGTGGAGCCCAAAACGACGACGGAGAACATTGCCGCGCCAGCACGCGATGTGCCATGAGAGTGAATGGTGGATCGAATGTTGACCATGAACAGGTTTTAGTTTGCTTGCGTGTGGAACACTGGTACAAAGAAGAGCGAGAGAGGTGTCTCAGGGATCGATTTCCGTCGAACTTCGTGCTTATTTGAGATTGGATTTAACATTTAAGGTGCTGAGACTTCGTTAGAATACAGGGTATGTTTTACATCCCTCGTAACTTGCACTAAGCTCACTAGCTCAGATCTAAATCTTTATGTCTTGCGTGCTTATGTTTTGAGCAATAGTATTCTTCAAACAAAACAAAATCGGAAAGGAGGAGTGAGGAACTGTAATTAAAGAACACAAGTGTGCGCAGCAGAAATCTTACCTCAAGGGGATGCGGCGGTGGAGCGCCCACTGGTGGAGAGCGAGGCTTTTGTTCGGGCCTTTAGTCCCGGTTCAACTTTCGAGCCGGGACTAAAGGCCTTTCGTCAACGTGGCCCGAAATGCCCGCCGGAGAAACCGACCCTTTAGTCCCGGTCCGTATTACGAACCGTGACTAAAGGGAGGTGTCCCAACGGCATTTTCCCGTAATGATTGACGCGGGCTTTTAGCACGGGTGGAATTACCAACCGAGACTACCATTAGTCTCGGTTGGTAATTCCACCCGGTGCTAATTCTTTAGTCCTGGGTGGAGTTACCAACCGGGACTAAAGTGTGCCCTTTAGTCTCGGTTGGTAACTCCAACTGGGACAAATAGTCCGTGCCCTATAAATCCAGCTTCTTCTTCCCCTTTCTCTTGCCCGAGCCATTCTTCACTAAGAGCTCAAGCTCCTCCTCCATGGCGCCTCAACCTTAGAGAGGTGTTGCTGAATTTTTTCTTCATGTATTTGTGAAGATTTCAATCTTCTAAAGTCTTTCCGAGGTTTGATTCTTCTTCTCCCATCATTTGTTGTGATTAATTGTTTTGATATATTTTAGAGATGGAAAAAATAGAAATCTTAAATCCTAGGTGGGAGGAGGTAATGAGAGATGAGATTATTATCTATATGCTTTAAATTGAGAAAAATGTGGTTGGCTACACACTAGCATTGTCTTGTTATCTTTTATATTGAGGTAGAGAAAATAGAATTTTACTTTTTGATATAATGAAACATAGAGCTAATTAAGATTTCACATTTAGCTAATTTTATAGAAATTAGTTTATATTATAAAGAATGTAGGTAGGCCTCCAGTTCTCATCATCCAGTTCATAACGGTATACATCATCGAATTCACCCTTCTTCATCTTTCTCTTTGTTAATTTACTTTTTAATATAACGGAACATAGAACTAATCTTAATTTTGCATTTAGCTAATTTATTGAAGTTAGTTTATAAAAAGTATGGTCACTAATAATGGAGATCAAAATGGCCATCAAGTGACCTTTGTATGTCATTGTATCACAAGTCCCCAAGCTCAAAACAAGTCGGCTTCTAGCTTTTAAACCTCTGCTTCAAACACATTTATGAATTCATGTATTGTGTTGAGATGATCAACATGTTAAGGAAGAATGTAGGTAGGCCTCCGAGTTCTCATCACCTAGTTCATAATGGTATACATCATCGAATTCACCCTTCTTCATCTTTCTCTTTGTTAATTTACTTTTTAATATGAAGGAACATAGAACTAATCTTAATTTTGCATTTAGCTAATTTTATAGAAGTTAGTTTATATAAAGTATGGTCACTGATAATGGAGATCAAAATGGCCATCAAGTGACCTCTGTATGTCATTGTATCACAAGTCCCCAAGCTAAAAACTAGTCAGCTTCTAGCTTTTGAACGTCTGCTTCAAACACATTTATGAATTCACGTATTGTGTTGAGGTGATCAACATGTTATGGAAGAATGTAGGTAGGCCTCCAGTTCTCATCATTTAGTTCATAACGGTATACATCATCGAATTCACCCTTCTTCAACTTTCTCTTTGTTAATTTACTTTTTAATATGACGGAACATAGAACTAATCTTAATTTTGCATTTAGCTAATTTTATAGAAGTTAGTTTATAAAAAGTATGGTCACTGATAATGGAGATCAAATGGCCATCTTGTGACCTCTGTATATCATTGTATCACAAGTCCCCAAGCTAAAAACTAGTCAGCTTCTAGCTTTTGAACCTCTACTTCAAACACATTTATGAATTCACGTATTGTGTTGAGGTGATCAACATGTTAAGGAAGAATGTAGGTAGGCCTCCAGTTCTCATCATCCAGTTCATAACGGTATACATCATCGAATTCACCCTTCTTCATTTTTCTCTTTGTTAATTTACTTTTTAATATGACAGATCTTAATTTTGCATTTAGCTAATTTTATAGAAGTTAGTTTATAAAAAGTATGGTCACTGATAATGGAGATCAAAATGGCCATCAAGTGACCTCTGTATGTCATTGTATCAAAAGTCCCCAAGCTAAAAACTAGTCAGCTTCTAGCTTTTGAACCTCTGCTTCAAACACATTTATGAATTCACGTATTGTGTTGAGGTGATCAACATGTTAAGGAATAATGTAGGTAGGCCTCCAGTTCTCATCATCTAGTTCATAACGGTATATATCATCAAATTCACCCTTCTTCATCTTTCTCTTTGTTAATTTACTTTTTAATATAACGGAACATAGAACTAATCTTAATTTTGCATTTAGCTAATTTTTATAGAAGTTAGTTTATAAAAAGTATGGTCACCGATAATGGAGATCAAAATGGACATCAAGTGACCTTTGTATGTCATTGTATCACAAGTCCCCAAGCTCAAAACAAGTCGGCTTCTAGCTTTTAAACCTCTGCTTCAAACACATTTATGAATTCATGTATTGTGTTGAGATGATCAACATGTTAAGGAAGAATGTAGGTAGGCCTCCGAGTTCTCATCACCTAGTTCATAATGGTATACATCATCGAATTCACCCTTCTTCATCTTTCTCTTTGTTAATTTACTTTTTAATATGACGAAACATAGAACTAATCTTAATTTTGCATTTAGCTAATTTTATAGAAGTTAGTTTATATAAAGTATGGTCACCGATAATGGAGATCAAAATGGCCGTCAAGTGACCTCTCGTATGTCATTGTATCACAAGTCCCCAAGCTAAAAACTAGTCGGCTTCTAGCTTTTGAACCTCTGCTTCAAACACATTTATGAATTCGGGCATTGTGTTGAGGTGATCAACATGTTAAGGATGAATGTAGGTAGGCCTCCGAGTTCTCATCATTTAGTTCATAACGGTATACATCATCGAATTCACCCTTCTTCATCTTTCTCTTTGTTAATTTACTTTTTAATATGACGGAACATAGAAATAATCTTAATTTTGCATTTAGCTAATTTTATAGAAGTTAGTTTATAAAAAGTATGGTCACCGATAATGGAGATCAAAATGGCCATCAAGTGACCTCTCGTATGTCATTGTATCACAAGTCCCCAAGCTAAAAACTAGTCGGCTTCTAGCTTTTGAACCTCTGCTTCAAACACATTTATGAATTCACGTATTGTGTTGAGGTGATCAACATGTTAAGGAATAGTGTAGGTAGGCCTCCGAGTTCTCATCATCTAGTTCATAACGGTATATATCATCGAATTCACCCTTCTTCATCTTTCTCTTTGTTAATTTACTTTTTAATATAACGGAACATAGAACTAATCTTAATTTTGCATTTAGCTAATTTATTGAAGTTAGTTTATAAAAAGTATGGTCACTAATAATGGAGATCAAAATGGCCATCAAGTGACCTTTGTATGTCATTGCATCACAAGTCCCCAAGCTAAAAACTAGTCAGCTTCTAGCTTTTAAACCTCTGCTTCAAACACATTTATGAATTCATGTATTGTGTTGAGATGATCAACATGTTAAGGAAGAATGTAGGTAGGCCTCCGGTTCTCATCACCTAGTTCATAATGGTATACATCATCGAATTCACCCTTCTTCATCTTTCTCTTTGTTAATTTACTTTTTAATATGAAGGAACATAGAACTAATCTTAATTTTGCATTTAGCTAATTTTATAGAAGTTAGTTTATATAAAGTATGGTCACCGATAATGGAGATCAAAATGGCCGTCAAGTGACCTCTCGTATGTCATTGTATCACAAGTCCCCAAGCTAAAAACTAGTCGGCTTCTAGCTTTTGAACCTCTGCTTCAAACACATTTATGAATTCGGGCATTGTGTTGAGGTGATCAACATGTTAAGGATGAATGTAGGTAGGCCTCCAGTTCTCATCATTTAGTTCATAACGGTATACATCATCGAATTCACCCTTCTTCATCTTTCTATTTGTTAATTTACTTTTTAATATGACGGAACATAGAACTAATCTTAATTTTGCATTTAGCTAATTTTATAGAAGTTAGTTTATAAAAAGTATGGTCACTGGTAATGGAGATCAAAATGGCCATCAAGTGACCTCTGTATGTCATTGTATCACAAGTCCCCAAGCTAAAAACTAGTCAGCTTCTAGCTTTTGAACCTCTGCTTCAAACACATTTATGAATCCACGTATTGTGTTGAGATGATCAACATGTTAAGGAATAATGTAGGTAGGCCTCTAGTTCTCATCATCTAGTTCATAACGGTATACATCATCGAATTCACCCTTCCTCATCTTTCTCTTTGTTAATTTACTTTTTAATATAACGGAACATAGAACTAATCTTAATTTTGCATTTAGCTAATTTTTATAGAAGTTAGTTTATAAAAAGTATGGTCACCGATAATGGAGATCAAAATGGCCATCAAGTGACCTTTGTATGTCATTGTATCACAAGTCCCCAAGCTCAAAACAAGTCGGCTTCTAGCTTTTAAACCTCCGCTTCAAACACATTTATGAATTCATGTATTGTGTTGAGATGATCAACATGTTAAGGAAGAATGTAGGTAGGCCTCCAGTTCTCATCACCTAGTTCATAATGGTATACATCATCGAATTCACCCTTCTTCATCTTTCTCTTTGTTAATTTACTTTTTAATATGACGAAACATAGAACTAATCTTAATTTTGCATTTAGCTAATTTTATAGAAGTTAGTTTATATAAAGTATGGTCACCGATAATGGAGATCAAAATGGCCGTCAAGTGACCTCTCGTATGTCATTGTATCACAAGTCCCCAAGCTAAAAACTAGTCGGCTTCTAGCTTTTGAACCTCTCGCTTCAAACACATTTATGAATTCACGTATTGTGTTGAGGTGATCAACATGTTATGGAAGAATGTAGGTAGGCCTCCAGTTCTCATCATTTAGTTCATAACGGTATACATCATCGAATTCACCCTTCTTCAACTTTCTCTTTGTTAATTTACTTTTTAATATGACGGAACATAGAACTAATCTTAATTTTGCATTTAGCTAATTTTATAGAAGTTAGTTTATAAAAAGTATGGTCACTGATAATGGAGATCAAATGGCCATCTTGTGACCTCTGTATATCATTGTATCACAAGTCCCCAAGCTAAAAACTAGTCAGCTTCTAGCTTTTGAACCTCTACTTCAAACACATTTATGAATTCACGTACTTGTGTTGAGGTGATCAACATGTTAAGGAAGAATGTAGGTAGGCCTCCGGGTTCTCATCATCCGGTTCATAATGGTATACATCATCGAATCCACCCTTCTTCATCTTTCTCTTTATTAATTTACTTTTTAATATGACAGATCTTAATTTTGCATTTAGCTAATTTTATAGAAGTTAGTTTATAAAAAGTATGGTCACCGATAATGGAGATCAAAATGGCCATCAAGTGACCTCTCGTATGTCATTGTATCACAAGTCCCCAAGCTAAAAACTAGTCGGCTTCTAGCTTTTGAACCTCTGCTTCAAACACATTTATGAATTCACGTATTGTGTTGAGGTGATCAACATGTTAAGGAATAGTGTAGGTAGGCCTCCGAGTTCTCATCATCTAGTTCATAACGGTATATATCATCGAATTCACCCTTCTTCATCTTTCTCTTTGTTAATTTACTTTTTAATATAACGGAACATAGAACTAATCTTAATTTTGCATTTAGCTAATTTATTGAAGTTAGTTTATAAAAAGTATGGTCACTAATAATGGAGATCAAAATGGCCATCAAGTGACCTTTGTATGTCATTGCATCACAAGTCCCCAAGCTAAAAACTAGTCAGCTTCTAGCTTTTAAACCTCTGCTTCAAACACATTTATGAATTCATGTATTGTGTTGAGATGATCAACATGTTAAGGAAGAATGTAGGTAGGCCTCCGGTTCTCATCACCTAGTTCATAATGGTATACATCATCGAATTCACCCTTCTTCATCTTTCTCTTTGTTAATTTACTTTTTAATATGAAGGAACATAGAACTAATCTTAATTTTGCATTTAGCTAATTTTATAGAAGTTAGTTTATATAAAGTATGGTCACCGATAATGGAGATCAAAATGGCCGTCAAGTGACCTCTCGTATGTCATTGTATCACAAGTCCCCAAGCTAAAAACTAGTCGGCTTCTAGCTTTTGAACCTCTCGCTTCAAACACATTTATGAATTCGGGCATTGTGTTGAGGTGATCAACATGTTAAGGATGAATGTAGGTAGGCCTCCGAGTTCTCATCATTTAGTTCATAACGGTATACATCATCGAATTCACCCTTCTTCATCTTTCTCTTTGTTAATTTACTTTTTAATATGACGGAACATAGAAATAATCTTAATTTTGCATTTAGCTAATTTTATAGAAGTTAGTTTATAAAAAGTATGGTCACCGATAATGGAGATCAAATGGCCATCAAGTGACCTCTCGTATATCATTGTATCACAAGTCCCCAAGCTAAAAACTAGTCGGCTTCTAGCTTTTGAAACTCGCTTCAAACACATTTATGAATTCACGTACTGTGTTGAGGTGATCAACATGTTAAGGAAGAATGTAGGTAGGCCTCCGTTCTCATCATCCGAGTTCATAATGGTATACATCATCGAATCCACCCTTCTTCATCTTTCTCTTTATTAATTTACTTTTTAATATGACGGATCTTAATTTTGCATTTAGCTAATTTTATAGAAGTTAGTTTATAAAAAGTATGGTCACCGATAATGGAGATCAAAATGGCCATCAAGTGACCTCTCGTATGTCATTGTATCACAAGTCCCCAAGCTAAAAACTAGTCGGCTTCTAGCTTTTGAACCTCTCGCTTCAAACACATTTATGAATTCACGTATTGTGTTGAGGTGATCAACATGTTAAGGAATAATGTAGGTAGGCCTCCAGTTCTCATCATCTAGTTCATAACGGTATATATCATCAAATTCACCCTTCTTCATCTTTCTCTTTGTTAATTTACTTTTTAATATGATGCAGATGAATTGTCAATGGATGAATGCCGACAGACGATCCCCGGAGTACATTTCTGGCATACGACTTTTCTCGAAATGGCCAAAGCCAACGGAACCCAAAGGGATTCATGTGTTGTCCATGCTCTTTGTGCGAAACAACAAAGACTACTCGATCGGGGGACTCTTCACCTCCACTTGATTAAAAACGGATTCATGGCGAACTATGTGCTTTGGACCGGGCACGGTGGAAGAGGGGTTGTGATGGAAGAGAACGAAGATGAGGAGGATGATAATAACATTCCCGATCGGGCCGCGGGGCAAGATTTTGCGGATACTTTAATGGAAGATGCCGACGAAGAAAAGATACCGAAGACGACGATGTTGATGATCTTGGTCAAGTTCTAAAAGATGCACAAAGGGACTGTGAAAATGATAATGAAAAGGAAAAGTTGCGTCGTATGATAGAAGATCATAGAAAACTATTGTACCCAGATTGCAAACAGGGTCACAAAAAGCTTGGTACTACACTTGAAATGTTGCAATGGAAGGAAAAATATGGTGTGTCTGATAAAGCATTTGAGGGGATGCTAAAAATTGTGAAGGACAAACTTCTCGAGAACAATGAATTACCGTCAACAACATATGAAGCGAAACAGATTGTGTGCCCTTTGGGGTTGGAGGTTCAGAAGATCCATGCCTGCCCTAATGATTGCATCCTATTCCGAGGCACGAAACACGGGAATTTGGAAGCTTGTCCTGTGTGCAACGCGCTGCGTTATAAGTGTGACAACCCCATCTGAGATAATTTCGTGCTATCGCCTAAACCACTCCATTTGGTCATTAAGCAATAATAAAGAATCATCCCGTTGAGTGTTGCCGGGTTTACACCCAGTAAATCACTTGGAAACATAGAGAGGATCGAACGTATGCATTAAACTCCCACGAAGGAGAGTCCAGAGTGCCTTACAAATGATTACCAATCTCCCCGTAGGGTCCATTATTACAAATCATAGTTCTTTGACATGAAAGTAAAAGGTTCAGAGTTCTATTAACACAACGGAAGTACTAATAGCGATACGGTATGACATCACTGGAGGTTATCCATGATGCCATTACTCGACGTCATCATCCACCCATTCCAGCTCCCAGCCGAGTGGAATCTCACTGGGCCAAACAACTTCACCCCGAAAACAACAATTATAGCAAGGCTGAGTATGCTAATACTCAGCAAGACTTACCCGACAAACGTTGCCTCTAGACATGTAGGGCTTTTGGCTAGTGGGTTTGTTCTGCCAAAGAGCAACTAGGATCATGGATCCTTACTTTCAATATTTTAGCTCAGGTTCTAGTGAGCTTACCATTACTATCATGAGCAACCAATACAATCAAGAATTGTACAATACAATTAATTCACACAGAAGATTCCACATAGTTCCATCATCAAGGGATATCATGGCCAGTTGATTAAGCAGTCTCGGATAACGGTGAGAGGCCGACAATCGATTGATTCATAAACCTTGCAAGGTAGACCTAAACACACGGAGCAGTGCCCCAACAGAGCCGACACCGACCAAACGGTTCCCAAAATCCTCGGGTTGGGATAATAGCCTACAGTCCTGGGTACAAGGCTATCTAGCTTGCCCCACCTAGTACACCCAGCCTCACACAGGTACCCTCCTCCCGGTTGCAAGCCGAGCAGGAGACGAATCGAGAGTAGTAGTAGTAAAATCCCATGCTGTCTCATTAAGGTACTAGGCTTACCGGTCCCATTCCCGACAAGTGCTTAGTACGTTCAAAAGCTTAGTACACGAAGCCACTAGACCGGAGCCCAAATCCCATGCTCTTACCACATGAGCAATCCATTTATAAATAGGGTGATTCCAAAAAGGAAATCCTATTCTCGCGAGTGACGAACATCACTCGACTTTTACCGGGTCCTTAGAGCATAGCAACTAACGACCTAGCATACAAGTAAGAGAACATAGGCACCTAGGGATCATGCAACTAGGGTTTCATTCAATCCCCGAACGTAAATGCACATAGAATAACAAAGATAATTGCATAATTTAAATAAAACATGGGTTAATGATAAACCGGGGCTTGCCTTCGTTGGCACAAGAAGTTAGACAAACTTCCGGACTTTGGCCCGGGTCTTGCCCTATGGTGACGTAGTGCACGTCTCCTCCCACTCCCTCATTCACGTCCACTGGCACGAACGTGTAGCTACCGTCGGGAACTTCTACACGGAGGATGCAAATGCAAGACTTAATTGACCATTTGATTTAATTAATTTCAAAACAACTTGTGACAACCATGGGGTGTTTGGTTGACCACATTCACCTAGATAATAATACATTCAGCATAGTCTTCCTATAAAGGAACAATATGTGTTGCTTTATTATCTAGACTTTTTAATAGCGACGTCTCCTCTCTCTCTCTCTCTCTCTCTCTCTCTCTCTCTCTATATATATATATATATATATATATATATATATATATATATATATATATATATGTATATCTTTATAGTGTTTTGCTATAATGCACCCGGGTGCATTCTGTATAGGGAATGCACCCACCCTGATTGTAATTGATCTTCGCTCAGTTGCAACCTGGACTTACTACGGTTGCAATTGGTTGCGTCGGGCTGCAATTAGGTGGTCTAGTTGCAATTGGTTCGTATCTAGTTGCACCGCGTCAGATTCATTGTATTTAGTTCCGTCGAGTTGCAATTAGTATAGTGTCATGGTTGCAATTGGTCTGGTCTCACTGTTGCAATTGGTTTACACGCAGTGAGCACCTAGTTGCAACTAGTTGGGTCTGATTGCAATTGGTCTACATGCAATTGCAACTGGTTCGTCTAGTTGCAATTACTGTAGTCGCACATTTCTAATTGCGGGAGTCTGTACATTTGTTTAGCAAAATATTTTTTCTGTCGAGTTGCAATTGGTATGGTGTTACTGTTGCAATTGCTTGTTGCAATTGGTTGAATCTGTAGGGTGTGTGCATTTGCTATTTTGTTATAATGCACCTAGGTGCATTTTGTATAGAGAATGTACCCACCCTGGTTGCAACTGGGCTCACTCGGTTGCAATTTGTTCACGTTAGATTGCAACTAGGAGTTGCAATTGGTCAATATTCAGTTGCAACGGAGTCAGATTTGTTGTAGTTATTTTTTGTCGAGTTGCAATTATTATAGTGTCATAGTTGCAATCGAACAGTCTATTGGTTGTAGTTGGTTCACGCTTAGCTAGTTGCAACTCGGTTAAGTCTAGTTGCAACTGGTTCTTTTCCAATTGCAACTAGATGGACTCTAGTTGCAATTGGTTCATGTCATATTGCAACTAGGTCAGGTCCTGGTGCAGTTGGTTCGTGGTCATATCTATTGTAGTTACATCCGTCAAGTTGCAATTAGTCTGATATTATAGTTGTAATTGGTCTAGTCCCGCGGTTGCAATTAGTATAACATGTGCATATTGTTATATAAAATGCTCGGTGTTCGCTAACTTGGCATACACCTAGGTTGTAAGTAGTTGCAACTAGTTACAATTTGGGTAAAAATTAGATTTTAAGTGGTTCCAACAAGCGCCGACTATGCTACACCGAAGTTGCAATTGTGTTGCACTCATGATGGCAACTCATAGTACAATCAAGTTGCAATTACATACTTGAAAAAAAAGTTTGCCAAATATTGTCTTCATGGATCTCATTTTGTTAAGCACATTTTTTCCAACAACTCTGATGCAAACGGATTAGAAATCGGAGCAACGATTCAAGAGATATTGCATTTTTCGATCCGAAACAAAAAAGATTCCCTCCCCGCATGCTACGTGCGGGACGGATGGGTGGAGTGAACGACGGTGATCTGTTGCATATATATATAACTAAATTAATTTAATTCTCACAAAACAGCAAGGGGTTGGTTATAAACTTGTTAGCAAGTTTCTCCACACAAACACAAGGTCCTCGGCTAAGAGTTGTGATTTTTCAATTAATTTCACTATTAAACCTACAAAGGCTCCTTCACATTAATGCACAACAATAAATCATAGAACACCAAAAGTGGTGCTCCCTGGTCTCATTGAGTCTAAGACCAACCACCGATCACACATGCACACTTTCTTAAGCCATAAAATAAATATATCAATTATAGCATTTCTATTCACCATAAACAAGATAAATGCATATAAAAATAAATATAACACTTCCGGACCCAAACCTTCTCCCCGCACATGCTCCGGTCTAAAACAAGTCTAGGAAACCAACAAACACATCTATAGCCTTTATAGATCTTGATCTACACATTTATAATTAAAAACAATCATAAATCAGGAATAAATATTTATAACAGTTATAAAATCATGATAAATTCACCAGAGGTGCATTTCAACATTACAAGATGATAGACAGAAGTAGGGCTTAAAAATAATTATATTTTAGACTACAAAAATCATCTAGGAAGATTTGACAATAATACAAGATAAATCATATAAAAAGATTTCTTCAGTTACTTTGTGCAATTTTTGGCACAGGACCTGCACATGCTATTACTCACAACATATTCAAATCCAGCTCAAGATCATATATGAATTTTGCAGAAACACAGATCTAGGTATTTTACATTTCAATTTTTCAAGCGAAAACTATAGCTCAAAAGTATATACATCCTTTTCAGAAAATGTAGTTCTAGTCACCCAAAGCACAACAAAACTGAGTTTGCAATTTTTGGATTTTTCTATGATTTTATATGTATTTTACAAGTTGCAGCTGAAACACCACAAAGGGTGAAGAAACGAGCGAAGGGGAAGTTACGGGGAGTCCTAGGGGAGGTAGGGGCAGCACATGATGGCGGTGCAAACGGCCGAAGCCAGGGGTTCACCGTGGGCACCAAGACGGCGGCAATGGCGGCTTGGTAGCGCTGTGCACCCGCGCGTGAAGGACGGTGGCCAGCTTTTATAGCTAAGCTCAAGGCGGTGGTGAGGTCTTCTTGCGCGCCAAGGAAGCAGGCCGCGGCATGGGCAGTGGCATAGCCACGGTACGGCGGCAGCGGCATAGGCCGGGCGGCGCGGTCGCGCGGCCTGCCCGTGCGCGCGCGACGCGTGGCTCGAGAGGATAGGACCGGGATGGCGGTTCGGAAAGGGCGGCCCTCGGCGCATGGACCAATGGACCGAAGCTAGCCTCGGCGTGAGGGCCCGGCGGGGTCGCGGTGCGGCCGGCGCGACGGCGCGCGCTCTGGGCGCCAAGGATAAAAACCATTCAGACCAGCACCCTTTGATCGAGTTTTTCTCCAAATTTTCCAACTAAAGTGCACCAAGGTGTGAATAGGAAAGTTATAGATCTTGTATTCCTCTACAACTTCTGTAAAGGGCGTAGGGTCTTTTTCTCCACCATTTGTGCACAATTTGCGTGCCAAGATCACTAATTTCTGGGCGCCGATGAATAGTAACCCTGGGCGTTGACTTGAGTTTTTCACCTATTTAAACTTCAAATCTCAAATGCCACTCAACATGAAAGTTGTGTCCCTCGACAACACACACAACTTTTACATTGGGAGATTTTGAAGTGTTTAGGTGAAATTTGGAGAACGCGGCAAAAGTTCCGGCTGACACTGGAGGGCAAAGGGGTGTTCAAGGGGTTTTGAGTAGGATTTGACCAAGGTTGACCAAAAGGGTCATTAGGGTTTGTCGGTGATGTTTTCGAGGTGATGGCCCAGGTTGACTGTCGTTTGACCAAAGTCAACACAGTTGACCTTCCCATTAGGGTTAAACACTCCGGCTGAAAACCTGGGGCGTCACAATAAGATCCGGAGAGATGATGATCCTGGTGCTCCCGAGGGGACACCTCCCAAGGTGAGGAAAGTACTAGCGCGAGGTTATGTGGTATTTTCCTATAATACCACGTTTGAAGCGTTTGTTCAGGAATAAAGAAAATGCTAAGTTGATGACATGGCACAAAAGCGATCTTAAGCAAGACCACATGCTGAGACATCCGGCGGATGGGTCTCAATGGAGAAAGATTGATAGAAAATACAAAGATTTTGCTGGGGGAAGCAAGAATCATAAGATTTGGTTTAAGCACAGATGGCTTCAATCCATTTGGTGAGTTTAGCAGTGGTCATAGCACTTGGCCTGTGACACTATGCATGTTCAACCTTCCTGGTTGGATGTGCATGAAGCGAAAGTTCATTATGATGCCGGTGCTAATCCAAGGTCCAAAACAACCTGGCAACGACATTGATGTGTATCTAAGACCATTGGTTGATGAACTATGACTGCTATGGAAGAAAGAAGGTGTACGTGGGGTGGGATGAGAATAAGCAAGAGAACTTCAACCTATGAGCATTGTTATTCATTACCATCAACGATTGGCCTGCTTTAAGTAACCTATCTGGGCATTCAAACAAGGGATATCGAGTCTGCACCCACTGTTTACATAAAACAGATGATATTCATCTGCAAAATTGTAAGAAGGTTGTGTATATGGGTCACCGTCGCTTTCTTTCTAAGAAGCATCCCTTAAGGAAGAAAGGTTTGCATTGGAAAGGAAAGGATGATCATCGTACAAAGCCCCCCCCCATTTTAAAGGTGTGGAGATATTTGAGATGGTAAAGGATCTAAGGGTTGTCTTTGGAAAGGGTGACGGTAGTGAACCTGTTCCACATGATGCTAATGGGCGTGCACCAATGTGGAAGAAGAAATCTATATTTTGGGAGTTACCTTATTGGGAAATTCTTGAGGTCCGAATGCTATAAACGTGATGCACTTGACGAAGAATCTTTGTCCGAATGTCCTAGGCTTCTTGGGTTGTTACAAGAACTCTAAGGATACATTGGGAGCACGACGAGACCCGAAAAATATCCATAACAATGAAGCACCTCCGATAGAGGTTGATGAGGAAGAAGCGGATCCGAGAAGAGGTTGAGGAGGAAGAACAAGATTACTTAGGTCCTGCTAGTTACACCCCGAGCAAGGAAGAGAAGGACATCATGTTTGATTGCCTAAACAAGATGAAGGTTCTATCCGGTCGCTCATCGAATATAAAGGGATAATAAGTATGAAAGATAAGAAGTTCACAACATGTGGCCTTTTGAGAGGTTCATGTCAGTCCTCTAGAAATATGTTCTTAACCGCGCACGTCCGGAAGGAAGAATCACCAAAGGATATGTAACTGAGGAGGTCACTGAGTTTTGTGTGGACTTTGTCGACTCAATTGACTTGATTGGGGTTCCAATATCACGACACGACGGGAGACTACTAGGAAAGGGCACCATTGGAAGGAAAGCATGTTTCAGCAATGATACTGATTTGTTCAATAAAGCACACCTAGTTGTTCTGCAACAATCAACCTTGGTGACTCCGTACATTGAGGAACACAAGCAGATTATTTCTTCACAAAATCCATCCAAAACCGAAGCATGGGTTACACGCCATCACATGGAAAATTTCCCCTTGTGGTTGAGTGAACAAGTTATTAGTGCTTCCAGAATTCACCCACAACTCGCTTTGTTAGCCAGGGGACCTTCTAGCACAATTGTCAAATTCCAAGCTTACGATATAAATGGTTATACTTTTTACACAACAGACCAAGATCAGAAAACCACACAACAAAATAGTGGTGTCTGTATAAACGCCATAGACAGAAACAATAACAAGAACTCATATTATGGTGTCATAGAAGAGATATGGGAGCTTGAGTACGGGCCACTTAGCATCCCTCTCGTTTCTTTGCCAATGGGTAAAACTAACTCGGAGGTGGCATAAGGAAAGATCAATATGGAATGACAATAGTCGACTCGACCAAGATTGGTTTCAAAGATGAACCATTCGTCCTTGCCAAAAATGTGCATCAAGTTTTCTATGTCAAGGATATTACTAGCAAACCGAAGAATAAAAATCCCGAAGGACCACAAGAGCCAAAGCGACACATCGTTCTTCCGGGTAAAAGAGTAATCGTGGGAGTCGAGGACGAACGGACAAATCGGATGACTATGATCGGTTCAATGGCATGCCTCCATTCGCTTGTCGAAGTTGACCCAAGCATACCGCCGGGAAATGAAGAGACACCGTACTTACGTCATGACCATGACCAAGGAACTTTCGTCGAGAAAAGAAACTTCAATACCGTAATGATTAATGTTCAAATCATTTGTGTAATGTTCTATGAGTGTATTCCTTTAGTTATTTGAACTGAAACTTGTTAAAGCCTTTCAGATGCCCTGTGAGAAGTAACCACAAAGTTTGATATTTTTCTTATGTTCTAGGAGACAAATATTGTCGAGTCCGAAAAGAACATAATTATTTCAACTATTAAATTATTTTTGATATTGGAAAGTTAAGGCTGATAACACTTAACTAAATATAATTTTGCATGGTTCAAATATTAAACTTACCATTTCAAAAATGTAGCAAAGAGAAAGATTGAGAAAATGAGGAGGGAAAATGGGAAAAGAATTAAAGTCCTGCTCGTAATACACCTTTAGTCTCGGGTTGTGTAACGAACCAAGACAAAAGGCAACCCTTTTGTAACGGTTCGTTACACGACCTGGGACTAAAGAGGGAAATTTTTCCCTTTTGACACTCCCGCGCGAAATCACCCTTTAGTCCCGGGTGGTATCACCAACCGTGACAAAAGACCACCCGTCAGTGTTTTAGACCGGCAAACTTACCAAGGGGGTACCCGAGGTAGTAGATTGTGCGGTGAGGATCGTGATCGGGAGACCAAGAACTCAAAGGTATGCGCAAGGACACAGGACACAAGATTTATACAGGTTCGGGATGCCAAGGTGGCGAGCCCTACGTCCGGTTTGGGGGATCAAGTATGGCGCCCTGCGCTTGGTGTTGGTTGAGATCAGGTTGCCCGGCTAGGTACCCGACCCTCCTTTATATAGTCCAGGGGGCGGGTTCCTAGTTGGTTACAAGGCAGGAGTCCTAGTAGGATTACACGAAATGAGTCCTAATAGGCTTACAGGGGAATTCTAGTAGGAGTCCGTCTTCATCCTTCCTCGCATGGGTACCCGGGGAGTATGCCCGACAAGCCCCCGAGCACACTGTAGTCGAGAGTAGTAGTTCGAGTAGTGTTGAAGCCTCTTCGAGTAGTTCTTGAGCGTCCTCGAATACTGCTTGGAGAAGTCTTCAATAGAACTTGAACTGCCGCGAGACTGGAAGGTGGTGCAGCTCATCAGTCTTGAAGTCGAGATTATATGGAAGTGCGGTTGCAAAATCGCACTCCATATGGAGTAGCCCCGAGACTTAGGTTGATTTGTAGACTCTAGCTGAGGGTCAATCTTGATTCCGAATCTTCCGTCTTAAAAAATTTGAATGATGGGTGTAGCATAGCATCCACCGAGCCTTGAAATGATTAGGTAATCAATCCAAGGGTCTTCAATGTTCGCGAAAGCCATCATCCGAGTACTCTTGCAGTGTCCAGCCCCTCGAGATAAGAGAGTTGTATGAGCCACGTTGAGTAGTTGTCGGTGCGGAGCCCCGAGCTTGAGAGCGAGCGAAGCATGTTGAAGTTATCCTCGAGTAGTATGTTGAGTGCAGCCCCCGAGCCGGAGAGATTTCGAGTAGTAATTTGGCATCGAGCCGTGGAGCTTGAGAAGTAGCCGTGACGTCAAAGCGGACTTTATACGCGACCAAAGTCGACTTTAGATACCGGCAGAGCGGACTTTAGAATGCGACTTGAAAACCGAAGTCGACTTTAGTTGCCGCGCGAAGCGGACTTTGAGATGCGACTTGAAAACCGAAGTCGACTTTAGTTGTCGTGCGAAGCGGACTTTGATATGCGACTTTGGAAGTCGACTTTAGATTGCCGTGTGAAACGGACTTTAGATGCGACTACGGCGGTCGACTTGCGCCACACGGGGTGGATTTAAGATGTAAACATTGAAAAGAGCTTTCCGGAAAGCCAAAGTGAATAAAAAATCGAGAAAACGAATAGTTTTGCCGCCGCAGTGGGCTTAAGATTGCGACCAAAGTCGGTGGTGCCACCGGAGTGGGCTTGGGTGCGACCGTTAGCGTCGACTTGTGCCACCGGAGTGGGCTTAAGTACCTGAGCCATGGGTTTCAGACCCAAGATACAGTTGCCGCCAGAGCGGGCTTGAAGGTGCAACCGGAGTCAAGTTGTGTGCCTGGGCCTTGGATTTCAGACCCAAGGTACGGTTGCCACCGTAATGGACTTGAAGGTGCGACCGGAGTCGACTTGTGTACCTGGGCCATGGATTTCAGACCCAAGGTACGGAGCGCGAGTACTTAGGGTACTTGGACCCATAGTACAGAGCGTGAAGACCACGTGCAGCTAGGTTCCATCGTTGCCAGGACCCGAGGGCCACTTACAGCTAGGTTCCATCGAAGCTTACACACGTAGTATGCCACCGAAGCAGGCGAAGATGCGACCGGAGTCAACTTTAAGTTGCCGCACGGAGCGGACTTTAGAATGCGACTTTAGAAGTCGACTTTAGATTGCCGCGCGTAGCGGACTTTAGAAGTTGCCTCCTAGGGATAGCCCCCGAGTTGATGAAGTAGCTCGTGGTGACTTGATTGATATACCCCAAGAGTAGTCAACAGAGTGTAGCTCCCGTGAAAACCCACCAAGAAGCGTACACAAATGAGTAGTCGGCAAGTATTCCTACATGATGAGGAGAACAAGCCAAGAAAAGAAAACAGTAATCATTTAAATAAATGACTTAGTTGTTGCTGCCTGGGCAAACTGTTGATGAAGCTGTGACAGTCGGCGATGGAACCACCACGGCTGTTGCTGAAGTTAACTAGTCAGAGTTGATTCCGACTAGTTGTTGCGGCGTGATTGCCGTTCTTGACTAGTTTGGAAAACTAGTCGAGATGAGTGGTCGACGGGATGCGACCGGAAGACGACGTCGCAGCAGCACGCGGCGTACTCGAAGTAGAGCCACTGTTGCCACAAGACAAGTAGTCGCGACGCACGACGTGGCTGAAGTAGAGCCAGTGTGGCCGCAAGAGGAAGTGTGAGCACATGAAGTAGTCGACGACGAGCCGCGTGACGAGCCGCGCGATGTGCCGAGGCACCCGGACGCACGGCGGAGGCGAAGTAGTCGACGACGAGCGGTGAGATGAGCCACGCGAAGTGCCAAGGCACCCGGACGCGTGGCGTAGGCGAAGTAGTCGACGACGAGCGGCGAGATGAGCCATGCGATGTGCCGAGGCACCCGGACGCGTGGCGTAGGCGAAGTAGTCGACGACGAGCCGCGTGACGAGCCACGTGATGTGCCGAGCCACCCGGACACGCGGCGTAGGCGAAGTAGTCGACGAGGAGCCGCGTGACGAGCCGCGCGACATGCCGAGGCACCCGGACGCGCGGCATAGGCGGAGTAGTCGACGACGAGCCTGTGTGAGGCGAAGTAGTCGACGACGAGCGGCGCGACAAGCCGCGTGACGAGCCGCGCAATGTGCCGAGGCACCGGGACACGCGACGTAGTCGAAGTAGTCGACGACGAGTGGCGCGACAAGATGCGCGACGTGCCGAGGCACCCGGCGCGCGGTGTAGGCGAAGTAGTCGACGACGAGCCACGCGATGTGCCGAGGCACCCGGACGCGCGGCGTAGGCGAAGTAGTCGACAACGAGCGGCGCGACGAGTCGCGTGATGAGTTGCGTGACGTGCCGAGGCATCCGGACGCGCGGCGTAGTCGAAGTAGATCGCTGCAGCTGGGAGAGTGGAGACGAGTACTCGCGGTGCACGTTGAGGTTGACGTAGAGCACGTGTGGCCGGGTGACGAGTAGTCACAGCGCACGGCAAGGTTGAGGTAGAGCACGTGCGGCCGGAGACGAATAGTCGCGGCGCACGGCGAGGTTGACGTAGAGCGCGTGCGGCCGGAGACGAGTAGTCGCGGCGCACGGCAAGGTTGAGGTGGCCGAGGGTAGTTGTACCCGAGTAGTAGTACTCACGTACTGTCTTATGTGTGCACCAAGCCAAAGATCTTGGACTTCCCTGGTAGCCTTCCGTGTGGGTCAAGCAAATAAACTTGAGGTCTTGTGGCAGCCCGCCCTGTGTGCGTGTAGCACTTTACCACCAAATTGAATTTCAGCCAGTTCAAACCACTAGTTGCCTCCATGTGCTGGTAGCCGATAGCAGCAAATGGATTTTGGATGTTGATGTTGACGTTTTGGGAGCAGGCTAGCGGACTGCAGCAAATTGTTTATCACGTGAGGTTCATTTTTTTGCACAGGAACAGGGGCAGCCGGTCTGCTCCATCTCGATGCATGTGGAACTGATCCCGAGCGACGGGTGGTGCAACAGCTTCCGGAGACGGATTCGAACACTGCTTGACAAGATATTGTACTCCGTGACGTCGCGTAGATGTCTCCGTTTGAGACTCGAACTCGATCTTGAGATAGAGTATTTAATCTTTGATCTACAGCACCATGGAGCCTTAACTTCGAAACACAAACGAATTTCTTCTCCGAAAACAGTCCAGCAGCACGAGAGGCGATAATTGGCTTCAGACTCGATATTGGATTCGAGGGTCGGCGAGTTGCTGGTCGTCGAATAGTTGTCCATGTGACTGTCAGCGTCGTCGAGCAGATTGATCTTGATGATGAAGGTCCTTCGAATTCGCTCGGTGGTGATGATCACCCCTACCTGCGCGCGCGCGGTGTCGGTGTTTTAGGCCGACGGCAAACCTACCAAGGGGGTACCCGAGGTAGTAGATTGTGCGGTGAGGATCGTGATCGGGAGACCGAGAACTCGAAGGTATGCGTAAGGACACGAGACACAAGATTTATATAGGTTCGGGGTGCCAAGGTGGCGAGCCCTACGTCCTGTTTGAGGATCAAGTATGGCGCCCTGCGCTTGGTGTTGGTTGAGATCAGGGTGCCCGGCTAGGTACCCAGCCCTCCTTTATATAATCTAGGGGGCGGGTTCCTAGTTGGTTACAAGGCAGGAGTCCTAGTAGGATTACACGGAACGAGTCCTAATAGGATTACAGGGGAATTCTAGTAGTAGCCCGTCTTCATCCTTCCTCGCATGGGTACCCGGGGAGTATGCCCCACACACCCTTTTGTCACGGTTCATTACACGACCCAGGACTAAAGGTGTGTACATATAAAACCAGCAACCCTCCCCCTCCAGCACTTAGCCAATTTTCCGTCCCCGATCCGCCGCCGTCGTCGTGTCCTCCTCCTCGTCGCCGCCGTCATCCTACCCGACCGCCGCTTCCGCGGCGCCCCTGTCCTCTGCCCCACGGGAATCTCCGCCGCCGCCGGCCTCCCGAAATCCGCCGACACCCTCGCCCCCGCCACGCCGCCGGTCCGCCGCCGTCGGCCCCCGAACGCGGGCGGCCGCCTCCCCGACCGCCCCCATCCTCCCCGGCCTCCGGGGCTCCGCCGCCGCCGCGCCATCCTCCCTCCCCGCCGGGCGTTTTTAGCATCGTCGCCTCGTCCTGCACAGTTGTCCTCCCCAACGCCGCCGGTAGTGTCGCCCCCCCCCGACACCGACCCCGCCCCTTGTCCTCCCAAATTGGGTCTTGCTGACGCAAGCAAATTAATTGTTTGCGTCGGCATTTTTAAATTCTTTTAAAGAATTAATTTGTGAATAAAATTGTACTAAATATGTCTATAATAATAATTCTAATTAAATTTGTTTCTCCCCCGGCATCGGCGACCGCCATTTCGCCCGGCTCCCCACCGGCTCCCTTGACGCACCCAAGATCCTCGTTGTCGTCTCGCCCGGGCTCCCCACCGCCTCCAAGATCCCGCCACCGTCTCGCCCCCGGCTACCCACCGCCTCCCTCGACGCACCCTAGGATCCCGGCTCCCCGTCTCCCTCGCCGACCGCGGTTGGCAACACTATTGTATATTCCCCTTCTCGTAGAAATACATACAAATTATGGTATATTCTCATAAATTCATGTCGATTCATAGAAAATTAGTGTATATTCTACATGGATAATGGAAATACATAGAAAGTATTGTATATTCTCATAAATTCGTGTCGATTCATAGAAAATTAGTGTATATTCTACATGGATACTAGAAATACATAGAAAGTATTGTATATTCTCATATTCGTCTCGATTCATAGAAAATTAGTGTTTATTCTACATGGATACTAGAAATACATAGAAAATCAGTGTATATTCTCATAAATTCGTGTCGATTCATAGAAAATTTCTGTTAATTCTAGATGGATAATAATAACAACGATGAAAGGATTATGGAGGAGATTATTGCTGGCGGTGCAAATGCCTTTGCATCCTACACAGATGAGGAAATTATTCTAAATATGATTGGTCAAGGAGGCGTCGCCGTCGATGACTTTGCAAATAACGAGGAAGACATAGTCGCCGACTTTGCAAATGACGACCTTGAGGATGCTAATGCAGAAGGTTCCAACGAGGTATACATATCATGCATTAAGTTCATTACTATTAATTGGATAACCCCATTTCTTGCATATTCTCATAAATTTATGTCGATTCATGGAAAATTACCATTAATTCTTGTAGGCTTCTGGATCGACGATGAAAAAGTCCAAGAGAGGTCGTGCACAACTAATCGTCGGCGATGTGATGTATCGTATCACGGAGGTGTGTGAGCTTGGCCAACCTGTTGCTCCAAAAAAATCAAGGACAAGTTTGTGTCTCAATGCGGGGCAATTGTAAGGGACAACGTGTCCATCAAGTATAGAGAATGGAAGGGAAAACCAAGTAATCCATACGTGGTTCCAGACTCAGTAAAAGACCAGCTGTGGAATGATGTGCGAAAACACTTCGCACTTCCTGAAGGCATCGACCCAAACCTTGTTAAAGGTTGGACTCTAGTGAAGATGACAACTCAATTTCAGAATTTCAAGAAGTTGACTAGAGATTTTATCAAGAACAACCGAACTCCAAATTGGGATGAATATCCGAAGATAAGAGATCACTGGAAGTCCTTTGTTGAATAAAAGAAAAGTGAAACTTTTGCCCAAAAAAGTGCCCAAGCGAAGAACGATGCCGAAAGAAAGGGGAATACAACCGTCGTCTTGGTCGAGGTGGTTACGCGGCAGCAATTCCCAAGTGGTGGAATATGGAACAAGACCTTATCGCCAAAGGTATCATATCAGCAGTCTTTCGCTGGCCCGAAAGATAAAAGAATTAGTGTTATGCGCATGGAGGCAGATTGAACCCGGATGATAAAACCCTTGAATTCCCGCCCACGTTACGAGAGAAGGCACTTGAGTTAATGAATAAAATAGAAGATGTCAAAGCTGGTAGATTGAAGGTTGACAGACAAATGGATGAGCTCACTATGGCACTCGGGAATCCAGAACACACAGGATGTTGCAGGGGCTACGGGGTGGTGCTGTGGAAGTATGCCTTCAAGGGAAACCTCGATAGCTATACAAGCCGCAAAAGAAGAAAAGAGCGCGAAGAGGATCATTGGCGCCAAATGATGGAGCAAAGACTTAAAGAACAAGACGAAAAGATGCAGTTAGAGATTGAACAGTGACTGGCCGTAACGATATCTAAAATAGCCCAAACTGGAGCACTGCCTGAAGTACCTCTGGATCCCGTCATTAGCCCTTCCGCTCAGAAAAGTAGTTGTGCTTCTACCGAGGTTGCACCAGGTGCTTGCATAGAGGTCGCACCGGGTGCTTGCACAGAAGGCCCTGAAGAGCCTAGGGAAATCGAAGGAGTTCCAGTGGATGACAACCAACAATACCCGGTGGATTTTCTCTGTCGGTGCACCCCATGTGAGCTGCGCAAGCCATTCGGCAACATCACAATGCAGGTGGCGTACGGGAGTGCTTTTGCGCATTTTCCTGGACAGACTAGCCATGACATGTTGATTCCACCCGGCTATGCCTCGGTTTCTGTGGAGGAGATTTGTCAACCACAATTTGAAGATTTAGAGCTAGACATCCCAGGAGGTGACGGGGAAAGGACACTCAAGGATGCGGTTCACGGTATCACATTGTGGCCCAAACGTTACATTATAATCCCCCAGACGGAGGGATCAATCCCTCCTACAGATCCCCCGCACTCGCGACCATCATCATCTCCTAGGTCATCCTCACAACCTTCAATGTCACCTCGCTCACCGTCTACACAAGAACCATTATTCAATTTCGGAGGTGCGAGCTCCAGCCATGATATTGACATCAATCCCGAATCATCTCAAAAAAGCAGAAAAAACCAATGGCGGCAAAGCAAGCACCATCAAAAGCACAAAAAAACACCGCAGCACCGCAGAAAAAACCGCCTAGTCATGAAAGCACATCAGAAAAACCTCCCAACCACCAAAGCATATCTGAAAGACCGCGAAACCACCGCAGAAGAAAGCACCACAGAAAAAACCACCTAGCCACGAAAGCAAAACCGAAAAAACCGTCAGAGCACAATCTTCCAACCCAGTGCAACCACAAAACCACCAACAATAAAGAAAATGGTTGAGCCCATCAGCAAAAGGAAGCTAGCATGGGAGACGACAGAAGAAGAAGGAAAAACAACGATTAGTGCCCAACATGTGCATGAATTTTTCAGCAATCTGAATACAAAACAACAATGGAGGGAGCTAGAGAAGACTAAACAACTAGATCCGTCAAAACTAACGTTTTTCAAACTAATAAGTGACAATAGCAAGAAATTGATGATGCCCATACTGGCGTCGACGTCGTCTAAAGAAGATGCGTCGATGAGGAGACAGGCTTACGTTCCCTCCGACCTCAATGCACAGGAACGAACCGTAGCAGAAATGCCTACACAAGAAATAGTGAAGCTCCTTGGTTTCATGGAAGAAACAAGGATGCCTTTAGGTGTTGCACTCGGCCATGAAGAACCACCTCGGGATCCAAGTTTCGAGTATAGATGGACCTTTCAGCTAGGAAAACCTCTTGTCAAGCCAGAACTAGTACTTAAGCTCTCACCTAAGATGTACAAATTTCATGAGTGGTACATGCGGCAATCATTGAAAGGCGTACATAACATAGCTATGCTTGCTGCACCCGAAGATTTTGCCAATGAAGGCAACAAGGTGGTCTGGCTGGATTTCAAAGACATTTATGAAGTTTACCATCAAGATGCCCTGAGTACCGATCTTATCGTCGCTTGGTGTCTGTAAGTAACGTCTTTTTATGTTTATTAATTAAATTATTACATATGTGGATTTACTAATTAAATTTGTATTTCCTTTTTGGTAGCCTGCAAAAATGTGAGATGCAAAAAAAGAATATTGCCAGTATTGGTTTCATGGACCCATCAAAAGTCAATGAGTTTGAGGTTAAGCATCAACCAGACACAACAATCGCGACAATCTATAGGACCTTACTTCAAATGGAGTTTTGTTATGAGCAGAGTAGTGATTTGTGTTGTACCGTAATTCAGGCTAAACCGAGCCAAGTAGCCCATTTGACTAGAGCAACATGTGTCATACACCGTAAATAAGTCTCAAGGCATTGATTGAGTCTCTCGCAATGTCCATCCGTTTGAGGATGATAGCCGGAACTCATGTTGAGTGTTGTGTCAGCCAACCTGAATAACTCTTGCAAGAAGGAGCTTGTTGTTGACGGTGTATTTTGGTACACCAAGCATGTTCATTACACTTTGGTTTGGATTTGATTATGGAACTAACCCGCCACTAGGCACACTAATCATATAACAACTTCATCTATGTGCATGCATTTGGAAGTGTTGTGTTTATGTAGGAAAACATGGACATAAAGGACGGATTCACAACAAGTTCAAAGGAGCATTTACGGAGTCTTGTTCGTGTTCATGAGCATGATGAAATCACTTCCAATGGTGGCAAGGACCGAAGTGTTACAAAGGAACACCCCCGGGATTGAAGCATAAAAGACCGGACTTCATGCGCGAGAGAACCTCCATCTTGGACGCGAGGATGACATCGTCAAAATCATGCAAGTGGAGGGGGCAAAGTGCATAATCACCCGAGGACCCACGGGAGCCAAGGGGCGATCGAACCGGCCGAGATGGGCCCAGGACGGTCGGCCCGGGCTAGCCGCCCCGGCCCACTGCGGTGGCCGGTTCGGCCCCACTTTCCTTGCACCCGAAGGATCTTCAACCCTAAAACCCTGGAGGCACCGCCATTCGACGGAGAGAGAGCCATTCGCACCGGAGGCCATCCACAAGCTAGAGAGAGAGGAGGAGGATCTTCGGAGGGAGATCAACCACCTCGAAGGAAGCACCCTCTCGTGGAGAAGAAGAAAGACACCGTCGGAAGGGAAACCATGATCAACGGTGCTATGTCCAGCACCTTGATGGGGTAATCTCCTTATTCGTCCATGGGTTGTAATCGATCTTGAGATGTAATCATACTTTGTCGAATTATCTATCTGTCATCTTGTGTTGAATATACTTTAATGCTTAAGGTTAGCTACCATGCCGTAAAGGGAGTATGAGCTCCAATGCTTCCTTGGATCCATTCAATACACCATGTCCATCATAGGTCTAGTCATGAATACCTTCGCGTAGTGACAGTACGAAAGGAGGGAAAGGGCGAAACCTGGTCACAACCCCGATAGATTAGATTGGTTTTCATGTCTTTAAGCGATTGCATGCTCTAGTAACGTAGACCCGTGGGCGAGTGTCTTTTATCTTGATATCTTGATCATTCTCTCTAGTGTAGTTTAGTTGTTTTCTAGTTTAATAATAGTTAGGGTTTTAGTAGCTAGTGCGTAGAAGTAGATTGAACGCTTGTTATCCCCTTGCTCCGCGGATTGACAAGTACCTTGGGAATCCCGTGGTGAAAAAGGTGTGGGGTCCGTACGCTTGCGGATCGTAGAGGGATACGTCTTTTATCCGTCAACAAGCCCCTTTTTCTGGTGCCGTTGCCGGGGAGCAAGCTAGTTTAAATCGTTTGATTTGCATCTAACTTAGTTTTATAATTTAGTTTATCTTTTGTTTGCTATATCTAACATATATTATCTAGAAAACCACTTATTTCGTTTTTGTTTTTGTTTTCATCTTATTGTTTAGATGGCGTTCGTCAATCAACCCGTGGAAGAACTGGAGAAATCATTAAGGGATTACACTAGCCCTTGATGTGAAGACACAAAAGTACAAGTGTCGGATTCGAAGCTCGAAGCGACCGAGTATGAGATTAAATCCAAGATCATCGAGATGGTGGCGGCAAACCCATTCGAAGGGATGGTTACGGAGAACCCATATAGGCACATAAGACATTTCACGATGATATGCAACACGGTGCGTCGAGAAGGAGTCCCCGATGAATGGTTCAAATGGAATCTCTTTCCCTACTCACTTGCCGGCAATGCAAAGACATGGTACTCGTTTGCGTCCTTTGAAGTTGAAGGAAATTGGAACAAGTTGACAAAGAAGTTTTGCGAGAAGTTCTTTCCAATTAGCAAGGTTCAACATCTAAGGAGGCAAGTGATCAATTTCATGCAAGGAGAAAAGGAAGGGATAGACCAAGCCTGGGATAGGTTTAATGGGTTGATCAAACAAGGACCAAGACTCGGCTTCACCGGTGACATACTCTTGCATACATTTTTCTTTTCCCTAACCCCTAGTTGCATGCAACACGTCGAAATGTGTGCAGGTGGGGATCTCATGGAGAAAACACTCACGGAAGCCGCCCAACTTCTACAAAAAATTAGTAAAGCGGCTGCCATGCGAAGAGATTGGGAAACAAGACTTGCGGAAGAGCCGGAATACAATTCAAGGAAGAAGAAGTGTGCTGAATTTTCTAAAGAGGCAACCCCGGAAGTCACAAAAGAGGAGCCAATCCCGGAAAAGCTTGAAGAAGAACACATCAAGTCAAGAACTACCCCGAGCGTTGACTTCGCCGTACCAAATGAGACAAACAAGAGAAGCATGTCAAGCGCGAAGCCACTAAGGGAGTTCGAACCAATGGATTGGGTTCCTATCGATTACGGAGAAGTATTCGACAAGAGAAGACCATTTCATAATCAAAAGGGAATGGCGAGAGCATTGGAAGTGGATTTTCCACCGGAGAAGAAAGCGGAAAAATTCATATGACCTTGAAACCACCGGTGAGATTTTCCAAAAACTCTTTGGAGATGACATAGTAGATCCGGAACACATAGCCGAGGTGAAGAGAATCATGGGGATCAAGCCCGAAGCATCACCATACGCTCGCCTCGCCGGAGTCTACGCGATAGGATCCGAAGAAGAAGAGAAGATGACACCACACTTGAGTTGCGAGATCAACGGAGTTCAATGCAAAGCTTTATGCGACATCGGAGCCCAAGTAAGTGTCCTATCTTCTAAAATTTACGATAAAGTTCAAGACCACAACCTAGACTTAGCTCCAACATCAACGAAATTAATTATGGGAGATGGTAGAACTATTAAACCTCTAGGTATTTCTTGCAACATGAAAGTAAAAATCTCTAGAAATTGTATACCAACCAATTTCTTTGTTATTGATGCTTACCATAGTAATCATGATCACATAATCCTAGGTAGGTCCTTTCTTAAGTTGGTTGATGCCGTGTTTGATGCCGGAGAAGGCAAAGTAACAATGAACCTTAATGGAACAAAGTACACATATAACTTTCTTCGTGCTTCTTAACACCTTACACCCTTTCCTCCCGAAGATGAAGAAGTAGAAGAGGTAGATAGCCTTTGTTTTGTTGAAACCCTTAGAGACCCGCTGCAAAGAGCGATGGAGAATCAAATTAGTAATCAACAAGATGAAGATCTAGAAGAAGCAACAAAAGGTTTGGAACCACATGATGGAAGCGTGGAGGAAGGAAAATTCGAAGACATAGGAGAGATTAAACCCGATGAGCCACAAGCACCCGAGGTAGACCTTAAACCTTTGCCCAAAGGTTTAAAGTATGAATTTTTGGGCCCGGACAAGACTTATCCAAAGCATCGTGAGCGACGAGTTGAGTCCCGAAGAAAATGAGAAGTTGCTGATTTTGTTGAAAAAACATAGGAAGGTGATTGGATATTCGATTAATGATCTCAAAGGTATTAGCCCAGCCTTTTGCACTCATCGTATACCAATGGAGGACCAATGTAAGCCCGTAGTGGACCACCAAAGGAGGCTAACTCATGCCATGCGAGAGGTAGTAAAGAAAGAGGTCATCAAGTTACTTGATGCCGGAATCATCTACCGGTACATTGTGTACCAAATAAAGGAGGTTTGACCGTGGTGAAGAATGAGAAGAACGAATTGATACCGCAAAGAACCGTGACCGGGTGGCGGATGTGTATCGATTATCGTAAGCTTAACAAAGCGACGAAGAAAGATCACTTCCCCCTACCGTTCATCGACGAGATGCTTGAGAGATTAGCAAACCACGCTTATTTTTGCTTTCTCGATGGGTACTCGGGGTTCATGCAAATCCCCATTCACCCGGACGATCAACACAAAACAACGTTTACATGCCCTTACGGAACGTTTGCATATAGAAGGATGCCCTTCGGTCTATGCAATGCTCCGGCCTCTTTTCAACGTTGCATGATGGCCGTATTTTCGGAATTCATCGAAGAAATTGTCGAGGTGTTCATGGATGATTTTTCTGTTTATGGGAAGACGTTCATGGATTGCTTGGAAAACTTGGAAAAGGTCCTCACAAGGTGTGCGGAGGTAGATTTGGTGTTAAAGTGGGTAAAGTGCCACTTCATGGTTAAGCAAGGCATAGTGCTCGGACATGTTATATCCGAGAGAGGGATTAAAGTGGACAAGGCTAAGGTAGAGACGGTTGAGCAACTCCCACCTCCTACGGATGTTAAGTCCTTAAGGAGCTTTCTAGGCCATGTCGGATTCTATAGAAGATTTATTAAGGACTTCTCAAAGATCACTAAGCCTTTAACGCATCTTCTTTAAAAGGATGTGGCTTTCGACTTTGATGAGAAGTGCCTAGCGGCGTTCCGGACCTTGAAAAGTGCATTGGTGAGTGTTCCCATCATCCAACCTCCGGATTGGAGCCAACCTTTCGAGATCATGTGTGACGCAAGTGACTACGCTGAGGCGCGGTTTTGGGTTAAGGAAAGGAAGGCCGAGTTCACGCCGTTTACTATGCTAGCAAAACTCTTAGTGGGGCGCAATTAAATTATGCCACTACAGAAAAGGAGTTGCTAGCGGTGGTTTTTGCTTTTGAAAAATTCAGATCTTACATCGTGAACTCGAAGGTCATTGTTTACACCGATCACGCAACCATCAAGTATCTCTTGGCTAAGAAGGAAGCTAAACTACGTTTGATTCGTTGGATCCTTCTTCTCCAAGAATTTGATGTTGAAATTCGTGATAAAAAGTGGGTGGAAAATGTTGTGGCCGATCATTTGTCTAGGATGAATCGTGGACAAGATGATAAAGAGCCCATCGAAGATAAGATGAGAGATGACCACCTCTATCGAGTGCTTGATAAGGATACTTGGATGATCGATATCATTCGAGCAATTCGAAAGATGCCTCTCGATCATCTAGATAAAAACTCTCAAAAGAAGATAATCTTCGAAAGTAGGAAATACTTTGGGATGCACCATACCTCTTCAAGCTTGGCAATGATGGAGTGATGAGAAGATGTGTGCCAAGAGAAGAAAGGGTAGAGATTTTGAGAAAGTGCCACTCGGTGGAGTACGGTGGACACTATAGCCATTTTCGAACCCAAGAAAAAGTATGGTCGAGCGGATTCTTTTGGCCGGAGATGCATGAAGATACAAAAAGATATGTTGCATCATGCTCCGAATGCCAAAGAACCGGAAACATCTCTCAAAAAAATTCTATGCCTTTGAAATACAACCTACAAATCGATATATTCAATGTATGGGGTATAGACTTCATGGGGCCTTTTAAAAACTCATTTGGATTTGAGTATATCCTAGTCATGGTTGATTATGTATCCAAGTGGGTAGAGGCTATACCATGTCGTAAAGCTACCATGGAGGAGTCCATTTCTATGATCAAGAACGTGATTTTTCCTCGTTTCGGTACACCGAGAATCTTGATAAGTGATGGAGGAACTCACTTCACCGGAAAAATTTCAAAAAGTGCTTGTCCAAGTTGGGAATTGAGCATAGGGTCTCTACGGCCTATCACCCACAAACCAATGGACAAGCGAAAACGTCAAATAGGCAATTAAAAAGCATCCTCAACAAACCGTAGAGAAGGGAGGCAAAGATTGGTCAAAGAAATTAGACGGAGCTTTATGGGCTTATCGAACGATGTTCAAGACACCGATAGGTATGACCCCTTATCAATTTGTCTATGGAAAAGCTTGCCACCTTCCGGTTGAGTTGGAACATAAAGCCTATTGGGCGATTAAAGAGATGAACCTCGATCTCGATGCCGCGGTGGTGAAACGAAGGATCCAAATAAGTGAGCTAGAGGAGATGAGGTTGAAAGCATATGAAAATACAAGCATATACAAAGAGAGAATCAAAAGGTGGTATGATATAAGATTGAAAAGAAAGAATTTAAAGAAGGAGATAAGGTCCTCCTCTACAATTCGAGGTTTAAAACCTTCGGAAAGGGGAAATTGCAAAGCAAGTGGGACGGACCTTATGTCGTGCATTCGGTGCTCTCCAACGGAGGGGTAACCATTATGGATATAAAAGGCGATCAATTTATGGTGAATGGCCAACAACTTAAGGTTTACTACAAACCCGACGTTGCGCCCCTTCACCATGTTGATGTCTTCACCATGGAAGAAGAGCCCGAACGTCCCGCCTAGGACGAAAAACAAGGCATGAATTTCGTAAATAATTTTTCTTTTAATTTTCTCGGAGTTTCTCGCGAAGATTTACTTGGGCCAACTTTTTCCCATGGGCTAAGGAGGTGAAAAAAAAGGCGGTACGCGAAAAATCGGACCGGCCGGCCCCCGAGACGGGGTGGGCCGGCCGGCCGGTCCGACCGGCCCATATGGGTCCCGGCGGCGGACATCCCCGATTTTTGCCCGAATTGCTCCTTTTCGACTTCCTTCTTCGGTCGAAATTTTTAAGGGAAGTTTAAAAATGGAAAATGAGGTTCCTAGGGTTTTTCTCTTCGAGACTATTTATTTGGCCGAATTGGGAGCTCGGGAATCAATCCTTTCAAGCAATATTTTGCACCCACGCAGCAGCCATTGTGCCCCCGAGGAGTTTAGAGTTGAAACTAGAAGCCAAGGAGCCATCGATGGAGGAGGCGAAGCGATGCGAGCTCAAGCTACCCGTCGAGATCAAGAGGACCGCCCGCATCCGTTGCGGAGGGTGTGTCCCGGCCGGAGCTATTGCACCTCACGACCCCGTCGAAGGAGAGAAGGTCCCTACGCCCGTTCGAAGGTCGGTGCACATACAAGGCATGAAGCAGAAAGACTACAAGGAGGTGTCGCCCGAGCCTAAGGATTATGGGGGTAGCAACTACTCCGACGATCGTAGCCCGAGCTCGTGGGCGGCCGCCGGAAGAGACGATAACGACCTCTACATTTGGGATGAGGTGCCTAAGGAGAAGACTCCCGAAGGCCCTAATGGTGGCGACGATGGCGGCGACGACGGTGGCAACGACGGTGGAGACAATGGTGATGATGACCCCTTCAGATTGCATCCGATGTGTTGTCGAGCTTGCCATCAATCCATCACGGATCTCTACGCGTCGGTCGACGAATGTCTCCAAGCCATGGAAGCGATGAAGCAGCGTTTGGAGGATTTGGAGCGCGTAGTTGAAGAAGACTACAAGTTCCTTAACCATAACGTGCACAAACTTTTTGGCATGGTCGGGAACATGAGAGGCAAGTGGTGCAATACTTGCTTAAAGTACCACTAGGTCTAGTTTTCCCCTTAGGAATTTTGTAAGATACGACGAAGACATCGTATGTTTTTAGCGTGGGGGAGAGCTAGCTAGCTAGCCTTAGCTTTTGAGTTTCAAGTTTAGGTTCGGTTTAGTCTTCGAGAGAGTCTTAGAGTTTAATGAGTCTTAGTTTTCGAGTGTGTTTTAAATTTTTGCAAGTTTTAAAGTGTCTTAAATTAGTATTGAGTCAAAGAAAATCAAATAAAAAGAGTCTTTATATATTTTGTGTCTTGTGTGATGCTTATCTTTATTCACTTGTTTGTTTATCTTTGATTCTTGATATATGAACATAAGTGTGTGGTTTGAAAAATGTATACTTGTGGTGCTTAGTGGAATTGCTACTACTTAAAGTACCCATACCGCACTTCGATCTTGAGCTTCACATGTTAGTTGTGCTATGTTCAATGCTAAAAGTTGGAGGATTTCAGTTCTGAAAATTATCTAAAAACCCTTGTAATAAAGATTAGCAAAACCTCTTTTTCCAAGATGAGAGTAAGAAAAAAAATCCTATACAAAGCCAATTTATTTTTTGCTCCACCATAAGTGTGATTAGCACGATGAGTTGGGCTAGGATCCTTCTCTCTTGTGAGTTTTAATTTTGAGCAATGATCATGTTCTTGTGCTTATCTTTTGTTGCTAGCCTCGTCATACATTCGGTAACGTGACTTTCACATTGGAAGTCCCGTACATCGCCGAATTCCATACCCAACCCTATACATCTCTTTTGTACATCGCATTCCTTGAACACAACCTACTTTCAAAAGTTTCGTCTCGTCTCTAGCATGGTTTATTTAAAATTTCAGATTGTATGCATGCAAGAAAGAGGGGAGTTGAGAGCTTTGAAAAGTTGTCAAGAGAGGGAAAAATAAAGAGAAAAGTATGAGTATGGAAAAGAAAGAAAGAAAGAAAGAAAGAAAAAATATGTGAATGAATGAAAAAGAAAAAGAGAAAAGAGGAGGTAGCAATGAAGATATGAGAGGGATGAATCAAGTGAAAGAAAAAATAAAGTGTAAGGAAGGATGTCACGTTGTTGAGAGACGAAACTTTCATTCTTTTTTCAACCATGTGCAATACGACAACGAGGACGTCATCGGTGCCTTGTAGTCATAATTTTCTTTTGCCGTTCGCACATGTCCACCATTCTAAATCTTCTCATCCTTGATGTCCCTACATATGGTTAATTCTCATGATCATTGGCTTTGAAAGGTAAACAACCATTAGAGGAAGTTCTTAGTTTGACAATACTTGTGTTGATTGCGCTAGCCCAACCTATAGCTTCACTTTACATGTTATATGAGAGACTTATGGGAGGTGAGAGTTTTATAAAATTGGTTTAGGATAGACACCTCATATGAGTGACTTGAGAGAGCTTGGATAAAGGTTTTTGTCTAATACTTGTTGCAGGATTTTTTGTTTTTAAAATTATAAAAACACTCCGATGGAAGCAAAGAAGTAAGCATGCCTGAATTTGAAGACTTCGAGTGAAGAGTTTGAGTTGTGGGGTAAATCTTGACGTGGTAAAAAATCTAAACGCCCATGTTTATGTTTGATGATCATTACTTTGTGTTTATGTATTAAAGATGAAAGGATTGACTAACTTGTGAAGAAGGATTAGCGGTACACGATTACAACACCTTGGACGAAGTTCTTTTACGAGTACTTGCTCGAGGACGAGCAAGAGCTAAGGGTGGGGGAGATGTTGACGGTGTATTTTGGTACACCAAGCATGTTCATTACACTTTGGTTTGGATTTGATTATGGAACTAACCCTCCACTAGGCACACTAATCATATAACAAGTTCATCTATGTGCATGCATTTGGAAGTGTTGTATTTATGTAGGAAAACATGGACATAAAGGACGGATTCGCAACAAGTTCAAAGGAGCATTTACGGAGTCTTGTTCGTGTTCATGAGCATGATGAAATCACTTCCAATGGTGGCAAGGACCGAAGTGTTACAAAGGAACACCTCTGGGGATTGAAGCGTAAAAGACCGAACTTCATGCGCGGAGAACCTCCATCTTGGACGCGAGGATGACATCGTCAAAATCATGCAAGTGGAGGGGGCAAAGTGCATAATCACCTGAGGACCCACGGGAGCGAAGGGGCGACCGAACCGGGCTGAGATAGGCCCAGGCCGGTCGGCCCAGGCCGGCCGGCCCAGCCCACTCCGGTGGCCGGTTCGGCCCCCCCTTTCCTTGCACCCGAAGGATCTTCAACCCTAAAACCCTGGAGGCGCCACCATTCGACAGGGAGAGAGCCATTCGCACTAGGTGGCCATCCACAAGCTAGAGAGAGAGGAGGAGGATCTCCGGAGGGAGAGCAACCACCTCGAAGGAAGCACCCTCTCGTGGAGAAGAAGGAAGAACCGTCGGAAGGGAAACCATGATCAACGGTGCTCTGTCCAGCACCTTGATGGGGTAATCTCCTTATTCGTCCATGGGTTGTAATCGATCTTGAGATGTAATTGTACTTTGTCGGATTATCTATCTATCATCTTGTGTTGAATATACTTTAATGCTTAAGGTTAGCTACCATGCCGTAAATGGAGTATGAGCTCCAATGCTTCCTTGGATCCATTCAATACACCATGTCCATCATAGGTCTAGTCATGAATACCTTTGCGTAGTGACAATACGAGAGGAGGGAAGGGGCAAAACCGTGGTCACAACCCCGATAGATTAGATTGGTTTTCATGTCCTTAAGAGATTGCATGCTCTAGTATCGTAGACCCGTGGGCGAGTGTCTTTTATCTTGATATCTTGATCATTCTCTCTAGTGTAGTTTAGTTGTTTTCTAGTTTAATAATAGTTAGGGTTTTAGTAGCTAGTGCGTAGAAGTAGATTGAACGCTTGTGAAAAAGGTGTGGGGTCCATACGCTTGTGGATCGTAGAGGGATACGTCTTTTATCTGTCAACACTTGTGAAAATTTTATCTCTATCTGAAATAATCACTTGGGGTAAGCCATGAAGCTTGTCGATGTTGTGGAAGAATGCTTGGGCCACTGTTTGGGATGTGAATGGATGAGCCATAGGTATGAAGTGAGCATATTTAGTAAATTTATCTATCACCACCAGAATAGTATCAAAAGTCTTGGATTTGGGCAATCCTTCAATGAAGTCCATGCTGACAGTGTGCCAGGCTTGATTGTGTACTGGTAGTGGTTGCAGTAGCCCTAGTCATCTCAGTTTTCAAGATTAGCTTGCTTGCAAACTTGACATTTAGTCACATAGTCTTTGTCATCTTCCTTCAAATTAGGCCATGCAAATAGGGCCTTTACTTTCTGATAAGTTGCATTGATGCCACTGTGGCCTCCCAATCCAATTGAGTGTAGGGCTTGTAACACTGCATTGTGGGCTTCAGTATGAGTTCACAACCAAACTTTTCCCTTATATCTGATGTCTCCTTCAGTCAGAGTAAAGCCTTTGTCATTCTAGCCAGTTAAGCTGAGTTCTGTCAGCAAGGCTTTGCTCTGGGGTCGGCCTGATAACCTTCAATCACAATTTCCAACCACCTTGGTGTAGCAGTTGATATGGCCAAAACATGCTGATCAAAAGGTGTTGTTGAGGATGCCACTTCTTGTCGAGATAAGGCATTTGCAGCTCTATTGTCCTTGCCTTTCTTGTACACAACTTTGTATTATAGCCCAAGTAATTTTATGAAAGCCTTTTGTTGTGATCCTTTCTGTAATTTTTGTTCACCTAAGTGCACCAGGCTCTTGTGGTCAGTAGCAATTGTGAACTGATGTTGTAAATAGGATCTCCATTTTGTCACTGCCATGATCACTGCCAAGCACTCTTTTTCATAAGCTGACATTGCCTGTGCTTTAGGACCCAAGGCTTTACTTAAGTAGGCAATAGGATGGTTATCTTGCATAAGGACAGCACCTACACCTTTATCTGAAGCATCAGTTTCCACGGCAAACTGTTTCTTGAAATTTGGAAGAGCCAAAACAGGGGCATTCACTAGGGCATGCTTGAGGGCTTCAAAGCTGCTCTGAAGATCAGGTGTCCAAAGAAATGGGACATTCTTTTTCAACAAATCAGTGAGGGGTTTGCTGATTGCTCCATAGCCCTTGATGAATTTACGGTAGTATCCTGAAAGGCCCAAGAATCCTCTGAGTTGTTTCTGGTTCTGTGGGGTAGGCCAATTCTGGAGCCTGAATTTTGGTTGGATCTGTCTTAACTCCCTCTTCCCCAATGATGTGACCCAAATACTCTAGCTGTTGTTGGGAAAAGGTACACTTGGACTTCTTGACAAATAGCTTGTGCTCTCTGAGGATGTCAAAGACATGCTTGAGATGGTCTTGATGTTCTTCCAAACTCTTGTTGTACACTAATATGTCGTCCACAAATACGAGGACAAACTTTCTCAAGTGATCAGCAAATATAGTATTCATGATGGCTTGAAATGTAACTGGAGCGTTAGTTAGCCCAAATGGCATGACCCCAGTGGCCATTGTGGGTCTTGAACGCTGTTTTGATCTCATCGGCTGGCATCACACGTATCTGATGGTATCCCGCTCTGAGGTCGAGCTTAGTGAACCACTTAGCCCCATGGAGTTCGTCCAACAGCTCATCCACTATTGGTAACGGGTACTTGTTTTTCACTATTACAGCATTGAGTTGCCTATAGTCTACACAGAACCACCAGGTACCGTCCTTCTTCTTCACTAAGAGCACAGGAGATGCAAAGGGGATTTGACTGCGCTCGAATTATTCCATCTTTGTAGCATTTGCTTGAGCTGCTTTTCTATCTCATCCTTTTGCTCTGGTGAGTACTTGTATGGTTTGATGTTGACAGGTTTCACACCATGCAAAAGTGGTATTGTGTGGTCATAGGCCCGCTGTGGAGGTAAGTCCTGAGGTTCTTGGAATAGATCAGCATTACTCTAAAGCACTTGCTGTACCACTTGGGGAATTTGTGGTTGGGAGCCATCAATCACCTCTGGTGATAATTGGACTAGCTGATGCACAACTCCTCTTCTCAGCAGCCCTTTGAGCTTTCCGATCGTAACCTTCTTGCACTTTGGTTCGAGCAGGTCCTTAATCTTTTTGAGAGTGATTCTTTTTCCATTATGAGTAAACCTCAGCCGTTTTCTCTACCAATGGACCCACATTGGACTATGTTGTTCCAGCCAATCCATGCCTAATATCATGTCATAGGTACCTAGTGGCAGTACTCTGGCATCTAGGACAAATGTCTGACCTTGAGTCCACCAATTCAACTGTTTCACCATGCAGTCAGATGTCAATTTGCCTCCACCAGCAATAGTGACCTGCTACTGATCTATTGACACAAGTGGAAGTTTCAGCTTGTGTGCTAACTCTGCATTGATAAAGGTACCAGAACTTCCTGAATCCACCAATACAAGAATTTCCTGATGTTGAATTAATCCTTGAAGTCTGATGGTCTTCTTATCTTGTGTACCAGTTGCTGCATCTACAGATATGCTGAAAAACTCTTCTTCACTGCTTTGACTGGCAGTATCACTGGTCTTGTCATCAGTAGCATCATGCTGGAATACTTCCATCATTTCCTCCACTACATGAAGGCTGACTTGTTTAGCACATCTGTGCTGTGGACTGAAGGGTTCTCCACACTTCATGCACAAGCCTACTTGCTCTTCTTCTTGCTCTCAAAAACTCATACTTGTTGTCCCATCCGGGCTTCTCGCTTGTCTTCTCTCGTGTTTCTCTTCGATGGCTTGGCTAAGGACGATGGTGAGCCAAGAACTCCAGCGGTATCACCGTGCATATATGACGTCTTGATAGCACTCCTGCCGTATTCTCGACCACGGGATGGAAATCCGCGTGAAGCGGATTCCAGGATTTGTTCCGGCATGACAACGCAAGTGACAAGGCGGCATCAACCGTTCTCGGCTTGTGCAAAGCTATGACATTGCTGATACTGAATTTTAAGCCATCTATGAATTTCTGAACAAAAAACACTTCACCAATCTCCCTATTATGAACTAACACTTTATGTTTAGCTTTCTCAAAGCGCTCAGCATACTCTAACACATCAGAGGTTTGCTTAAGGGATAACAAATCTCGCATGTAATTCTGGTATAGGTCCCTACCAAACTTCTGCTCTCTGGCTACACAGAGATCAGGCCAACTATCAATATTGTGTTGGGCTTCATAAGTGAGAAGCCAGAGAGCAGCATTGCCCTTGAAAATGACAGTGGCAAAATGAACCCATAGATGCACAGGAATATCATACATCCTAAAGTATTTCTCACACCTACTTCTCCAGACTTGTGGATGATCACCATCAAACACTGCAAAATCAACTCTAGCAACTTTGGCTCTTTGGTGAAAGTTGAAGGACCGATTAGGCGACTAGAGAGGGGGGAGTGAATGGGAGCCGATAAAAATTCTTCTCGAAGGAGATTGAAACTCCAACAAGATGAACACGCTCGGTCGGACCCCCAAAATCACACACTCCCCACTTCTACCTTCCGTTTGCCAAAACCACGTAGCCACTGGAGTGCTACTGGTCCTAGGGACAAACACTACCAACAACCTCAACACCCACGCACCCACGACAGCGGAAACAACTCGAAAGCCGACTGTCCAGAGGGGGGCGGTTAGACCGCCTCCACCGGGCAACCAAGAAATCCTCCGAAACACCACTTTCGAGCACCACAACGCGCCACGGTTTCACCATAGAGATCTCTCGGTCGGGGCCATGCTAGCTACCGAAAAATCTTGGCGAAAACCAAAACTTCACCCGGGGGCCTAGGGGCGGTTAGACCGGCTACCGGGGGCGGTCTAACCTCCCGTACCCGACGAAGAACTCCAAGCAAGAACTCCTAGAAAACGGCAAGAGAACGACCCGAAATTTCACCCGAACGCTCCTCCGATCAAGGCGAACAAACTCACGAGAGGAAAATTTAGCGAAACGAACTTCGACCCGGAAGGCCCGGGCGGTTAGACCGCCCCCTCCGGGCGGTTAGACCGCCCCTTCCCGGAAAACCTACCCGCGGGTCAAACCTCAACTTCCCATCGCCCGATCTCTTGAATCACTCCACGGATTGCGGTGAAACTTCGGGAATAGCCGGGTTACCTTCTCGGGCAGCCTCTACCTCAAAGGAATCGACCCGAATCGCTCACAATCAAGAGGAATCGAAGAAATCGCCTCTCTAGGTCAAGAACTCGCCCAACTCGAAAAACCACCAAATCGAGTCCGATTCAAGAGAGATTTGGGGGCAAAGTCACCAGCCAAAGAGGCACAAGATCCTCATACGTGACACCCACCAAAAACTCCAAGAAATTGTCCTCAAAACACCGCCAACAAAGAGCTGCGAAAATCACCACAAAGAAGGATGGAAAAACACTTCACCACCTTGAGGAACAACGTCGAACCATCTATACATACCATGAAGGTTCGTACAAGGTCTAGCTTGCCACCCATACATCCATCCCTCTCTCTTGATCTCACATGAAGCTCTCAAGCTAGTCCTAGTAAATGAGAACGAAAATGGAAAAACAAATGAGCTAGGGTTCCAAGAGTTGGCTGTCATCCATCCCCTCAAAGAGTATATATGGAGGCACCCAAAAGACTAAACTACCCTTACTAAATAATTAAGGATACAAGCCCCTCAAGGGAGAATTTGGAAGTCTTCGGATTTTCTTTATCGGACGGATGCCCGGCGACCGCAGCCTGCTTAGCCTCGACGCAAGCCTTGCGATCCCGACGCGTGTCCTCCACTTTGAAGCATCTCGGCGCCGGCGACCGGGGCGGTCGGACCCCCCCCCCCCGGGCGGTTAGGGACCGGCCCGGGCGATCTGACCGGCCCAGGCGGTCTGACCGCCCCTCCTGGGCGGTTGAACTGGCCTGGGTGGCCGCACCTCCTCGTCGAGTCTTCGGCCTCAGTTTTGTGGCTCAACCGAGTAACCCAGTGGTTTTCTGGTGAACCACTGCAAACCCCGCGAACTCGGTGTAGCCTCCGCCAATCTCCACTCATGACTTGGCTCCCACGTAGTCCTGGCTCGATCTTGGTTTTGAGGCTCTACCAAGAAACCGTCCACGACTTCATCTTGCTATTCATGCCACCATGCGGCCCGCACTTGACCCCACTGGCCACCGGGTCCCTCGAACGAAGCCTACTTGTCTTCTCCACACCTGGAGGCCTCACCGGCGACGATCTTTCACGTTTGTTCTTCACCCGCACCAACACGAGTCAAGCCGCAACCCGCACCCGCAATGCTTCGACAAGAATCAGTCCACACAACGTTGTCAATCACTCATCACACAAGGAAGCGACCATCCACCGGTCCTCGAACCACACATGGTCCTCAATCTCCCCCTTGATGAGTGCATTGACAACACCCACATAAAGTAACACGAGAGAAAAGAAAAAGAAAAGAAACGAATAAAAAGAAACCTCAACAAGCGCGGAAGCCAAAGAATGGCAAAGAACAAGATCACTTGAAGAAGACAAGTCTCGGACCCCTTAGGCAAGGGCAACGGCTCGACACATCCAAGACAAAACCATGCTCAAACAAAGAGCGCAAACCACCGAACCAAAGTTCGAACACCACAAAGAGCTCCCCCTGCACATATGCACGCTCTCCCTGAGCCAAAGCACACTCCCCCTGAACTAATGCAGCAATGCAACACGGGAATGCAGCAAAGAGCAAAAATCTGCTCACCATGCCCAGGGCGGTTAGACCGCCTTCACAGGGCGGTTAGACCGCCTACCACACATCTGACCGCCAGGGGGGCAGTTAGACCGCCCCAAGTGACCGACCCTACACCAATCTGCTCAAAATTTGCCCGAACCAATTGGAACACCTTCCAAACACTCCCAGGTGTCCAAAACATGCACAAACTTCTCCCCCTTGTTGACAATGCATGAATCAAGGCAAAATGCAAAAAGTTTCAACATATAGCTTCTCAAATATACAAAATTCATCACAAGGAGCTACACAAGTTCAAATGAGAAAGTTAGATACTCTACAGGTTCGTAATGACCTCAACTACATGATCACCAAGTTTCACAACCATTGGACAAGGCTAAAATGGATTTGAGTAATTTTGCAAAAATTTACCCTCTCATGAGCAAAAACCTAAACATGAGCAAAACATGTCAAAATGGCAAAGCCACATAAACTTCATGCTAGGACAACCATTCTAATCATAAGACCATCACAAACACCCACAAGCACCTTATGTCATGTCAAAGCCACCGAGCCATGTGCCTACTTCTATATATGAGACTTCTCATTGGTAGGTATCATGCAACGGTTTAGCACCCAAAGCAAATTAAGTTCAACACATATGACATGGGAGCACATTTTCCAAGCATTTTACATGTTCATTTTCAGATTCATATTTGGTACATGAAGTGTCTTTGCGACAAAAAGGAACTTATGCCCCTTCACAAGATAAAGCAAGAGGGCTAAACATCCATGATGGAAAATGAGCCTTTGGCCCCATATGATCAATAAAATAGCTATCCAACCACAAATTAAGCATAACCAAGCCACTAAAACATGTCAAGATCATATAAAGGCATTTACACATGAGAGAGCATATATATGACATTTTTCAAAAGCATAGCCATCAACCATGGATATAAATCAAGATCATCAAGAGCTAAGCCAAACTAACCATAGCATACCAAACTAGCTCACAAGATCATATATAGCACATCATGGTGAACAATGTATATGAGAGAAGCTTTTCCTACAAAATGCATATGATACAAAATGCATGCAACCTAAGATTCGAAGATGCCTACACATCATGTTACATATGCTATGCCAAATGCAAGAAATCCATAAAAGAAAGCTATACATATGCTACAAAGGAGATCCCACACACCCAACTCAAGAAATCAAACACACCCCAAGCTCCCCCCGCAAACGAGTGAAAGTTGCTTGATCAAGGGGTTTGGTGAAATTATCAGCTAGTTGGTCATGTGTGGGTACATGGATCAAAGCTATCTTCCATTTCTCAACATTGTCTCTTAGAAAATGATACCTCACTTCTATGTGCTTGGTTTTGGAATGGAGCACTGGGTTCTTTGCAACGCTTATGGCACTGGTGCTATCACATTGAAGTGGGACATGAGTATACTCCTCACCAAAGTCACTCATGGTGTATGAAATCCAAAGGAGCCGAGAGCAACAACTAGCGAGCGGCAACGTACTCGCCTCGGTAGTGGATTGAGCAACACTCGACCGTTTGCGGGAAGACCAATACACCAACGAAGATCCCAAAAGCGGGAAGTCCCGAAGTGGACTTCCTATCCAACCGACACCCGGCAAAATCCGCATCCGAAAAACATGAAGCGCCAAAGAAGAGGACGCGGAGTAGCAAAGGCCGAAGTCGGGAGTGTGACGCAAGTACCTGAAAATTCGCTTCACCGCTTGCCGATGCGAAGTCCTCGGAGACGCTTAAAAATGAGCGCACAAACATACCGAGAACTGGATGTCCAGCCTCGTCGCCGTCAAGTAGAGGAGTGACCCGATCATGCTTCGGTACTCCTTCTGGTCCACATGTTCACCTTCCTCGTCCGCATCAAGAGCTGTAGTCGTACTCATCGGCGTCGTCATAGCCTTGGAATCCTCCATCTTGAACTTCCGCACAATGTCCTTGGTGTACTTAGCTTGGTGCACAAATGTTCTCTCCTTTGATTGCTTGATTTGTAGCCCGAGGAAGAACTGCAACTCGCCCATCATGCTCATCTCAAATTCTCTGCTCATATCCTCTGCAAACCTTGCAACAAGAGAGTTAGACGAGCCACCAAAGACAATATCATCCATGTACACCTGCACAATCGGGATATCTCTGCCCTTGCCCTCGGTAGAAACAAGGTCCGATCAACCTTCCCCATCTCAAAACCTCTCTCAAACAAGAACCCCCTCAACCTACCATACCAAGCTCTAGGCGCCTGCTTCAACCCATAAAGCGCCTTCCTCAACTTGTACACCCGGTGGGGGTACTTCTCACTCTCAAACCCCGGTGGTTTCCTCACATACACTATTTCCTCCACCACACCATTTAGGAAAGCACTCTTCACATCCATTTGGTGCAACTTGAACCCTTTAGCCACGGAAAAGGCTAGAAGGATCCTTATTGCCTCCAAACCGACTACGAGAGCAAAAGTCTCCTCGTAGTCGATCTCCTCCTTCTGACTGAACCCCTGAGCAACAAGCCTTGACTTGTTTCTCACCACTTCACCTTTCTCTCGCTCTTTTTTCTTCCACACCCACTTTGTACCAATCGGCTTACACCCTGGGGGAGGTTCAACCAATTCCCAAACCTGATTCCTCTCAAAGTTCTCCAACTCCTCATGCATCGAATTAACCCAATTATGATCAGATAGTGTGTGTCCAATGTCTTTGGGCTCAAAAGTAGCAACAAATGCAGCATGAGCGAAATGAGAATTGTTTCGAACCCTCGACCGTGTAGTGCGTTCATTCAAGTCGCCGATGATCCTCGAAGCTGGGTGATCCACTTGTACTCGCCGGGGAGGTTCTCGCCTTGATGCTACCTCCCCCTCAACTGTAGCTTCTCCTCGATCTTGATTTGTCGTCGTAGGTGTAGGAGAGGGTCCGTCCACCACCGTAGTCAAAGTAGTGGGTACATGTTCAGCCGGGGCACCACACCGCCATCTTCATCGTCTCCATGTTCATGCTCCTCCTCGCCAAGTTCATCATCACCTACACACTCAAAGACAAGCTGACTATGTGGCTGTGTCTCATCGAAGGTTACCTCGCAAGTCTCCACATTTGGTTAGTTTCAAGATTGAGCACACGATATGCTCTAGAATGAGATGCATAACTAAAGAAAATACCATCGACCGACCTAGCCTCAAACTTATCCAACTTCTTTCCTTTCTTCAGAATTAAGCACTTGCAACCAAAGAAATGGAAGTGACTCACCTTGGGTGTGCGACCGTGCATCAGCTCGTAGCAGGTTTTCTTCTTATGCACTCTGAGGTAGATCCTGTTCGACACATAGCACGCGGTATTCACCGCCTCAGCCCAGAACCTTCTCGGAGTCCTATGCTCATCAAGCATCGTCCGAGCCATCTCACACAAGGTCCTGTTCTTCCTTTCCACAACACCATTCTGGGGAGGCGTATACGGACTCGAAAACTGGTGTTCAAGACCAGGGTCATGCCAAAAGGTTTCAAAATGAGAGTTTCTGAATTCTGAGCCATTGTCACTACGAATCGCTCGTATGGCACCTCCGTGCCTCTTGGTCCTCAACCTCAAGACAAGATCTCAAACAAAACCAAACATCTCCCCTTTCTCCTCCAGAAAGAACACCCACGCATACCGAGAGTAGTCGTCCACCACAACAAGGACATACCACTTCCCACCCGCATCCCACACGAGCCGGGCCAACAAGGGCCATATGGAGCAGCTCGCATGGACGCTCGCTCATCACATCGGTGAGAGGCGGGTGAGAATAGGCTACCATCTTGGCATGCCTACACGGCGCACAAACCAACTCTTTCTCAAGCCTCAACCGTGGCAATCCTCGGACCAAATTGAGTTTACTCAAGCGAGACAAAAGGTCAAAGCTCAAGTGACCCAACTTTCTATGCCACCTCCACAACTCACTCGAAGAACCGGCCAAGAAACAACGCTCAACACCCAAAGACTAAGAAAAATCAGCTCGAAACACCTGATCCTCGGGAATGACCATACAGACAAGGTCCCCTCGAGAGTCAAAATCCGAGAACCACCAGGCCGAAACAACACCTCAAAACCCTCATCCAACAACTGGGACACAGAAAGCAAATTGTATCCAAGTGATTGAACAAGAGCAACACGCTTGAGAGTGATCTTGTCACTCACCTTAATCTCACCTTCTGAAAGCACACGCCCATGCCCATTGTCCCCAAAGGTGATGTACCTCTTTGTCACCACTAGGGCGAGACTTGAGAACCACCCCTAGTCTCTGGTCATATGCCTCGAGCAACCGGAGTCAATCAACCAAATGTTCTTCAAGTCTCCCACCTGAAATTCAAAAACGAGCACGTGAGCGAACAAACGACTCAACACTAGGGTTAGTACCAAAAGAGTAAAACCAGTGCCGAGCCATTTGCTCAAAAGTGGTGTTAGCACAAACCAAACCATATTTCCTACCAAAGCTACCTCCACGAACACCACCACGGTAACCACCATGAGGGAACCAACCCTCTCTACCTGGAGGAGGACCAAAACCACGAAAGAAAGCCCGTGGATTGTCCCTCCTCTCCTTCTCAACACTACAGCTCCTCCCATTCCCGTACTGAATACGAGGGGGAGAACGCCTAGCAACCTGACCACATGCTGACTCTCCAGACCAACCACCGGCACCACTACCTCCAGAACTGAAACCTCTCGATTCACCACCTAGAAAACCACTCCGCCCAGAATTCTGGGGGGGAGGGGGTTGAACCGCCTAGCCATGCCGGTCTAACCACCCCCCTCTGGGTAGGGCCGGTCTGACCGCCTAGCCAGGCCGGTCTGACCGCCCTCTCTAGAACAACTCCTCGGCTGCGGGAACTCGCATCTCCCCATGCCGGAACACTTCTCACCACAACTTTACTCCTGGGCAGTGGCATACGAGGCTTAGGTACACCATGGGAAGGGTTGTACCTATCCTTGTTCGCCCACTCCTTTTCCATCCTTTCCTCATGCTTCCTCTTGAAGCAAAACTCATCCTTGTGACCCTCTTTCCCACAAGAGCCACAATGGAACCTCACAAGCTTAGGCTTAGGTTTGGGCTGCTCATTTGGTTTCTCTCCACTCGGCTTCTCCACCGGTTTCTCCTCACTAGCCTTCTCACTCTCTTTTCCAAAGAACACTTTCCTGGAAGTGCTCACAAACTTGATAGGCTTTTGGTAATCATTTGTTTGTGAAGGAAACACGGGTAGAGCTGGGGTTGTGTCTAGTCAATTCCTAAGATGGTTAGGTTTTGGGGGGAAATCATTTTTGTGGAGGGTTTTTGGTGGCTCTGGAATGTTTTCTTCACTTCCCTCACCAACCTTGTTTGCCCCAAGTCCCTCACCATTCTGCCTCTTGAAAGTCTCAATCATTATCCTCAACTGAGGCTCATGACCAAACAACCAACCCATCAACTTTCTCAGCTCATCATTCTCATCCTGCAAACGATCAACATAATGTGCAAGTTCGAAATTCTTCAAAGCATGCATTTCGCAGGTAGAGCAAGATGTAGGAATTGGTTCTTTCAATTTAGCCTCAAGAGTAACAGTATAAGCATGCATCTCATCAATTTTCTCATGAAAAATAGGGCAAGAAGTGCATGCACCTAGCAAAGCAGGTCTAGCCTTAAGCTCAGCCACTTCAACCCTAAGCACATCTAGTTCCTCACACTTGGAGGCATGCTTTTCCTTAAACAAGGCAAGATCAGCAAGGAAAATAGAGCAATTAGCACAATCAACCTCATCAGAAACAATAGGGCTAGTCTTAAGGGAGTCAATTTCAAGCTTGCTATCAATAACCTGTGTTTCTAGCTCAACCACTCTAGTCCTAGCATCCTCGAGTGAAGCCCTAAGCTCTTTTCTCATTTTCTTTGCCTCTCTAAGCATGTCATCACGGTTATCAAGCAAAGAGCCAAGACTCTCATTCTCCTGGCGCAAGAAGGGAAGTTCATTACGCACCTCGTCGTTGGAGTCGAGTTCGAGTCTCTCTCGTGTGCTCTTCTTGCTTTGCCGGAGCTCGGCGCCATGGTGCGAGAAGCCGCTCTTGTGCTTGTTCTTGTGCTTGCTCTTGTGATCACACCTCGACCGGTACTTGCCATCCATCCTCGACTTGTGCTTGTAGCCGTCCTTGTTCTCGACCTTCTCTAGGCAGTCAGCGACGAAGTGTCCCGGCTTGCCGCACTGGAAGCATGTCCTCGTGTTCCTCCTCATGTTCACCCGGTTCTCGTGCAGCCTCTCGAACCTCCTTGTCAGCAACGCCAACTCGTCCTCTCCAAGCACGTCGAACTCCTCATCTGGCATAGACATCAAAGAGGACAAAGAGAACATCCTGGTGGATGGGTTAGTGTTAGCCTTTCCTATCGAACCACCGACGAGGGCAAGACTATGGGAGTAAGTCGGACCCCCGAGCTTGGCTGTCATGCCCCTATCCACCTCAGCCGACTTGAGCTTCGAGAATAGCTCGTTCACCGTCAGAGTGTCATACTTCTCTGACTCCACAATGGCCTCGAACTTTCCGCCCCAAGTCGTACGATCCAAAGAGTGTAAGAGCTTGACAGCTCTATCATGATCATCGTACGGGAGCACGTCCACATTGGCCCTCATGTTGTTCACGTCCGTAGGTCGCATACATCCGTGCTCGAACACGGGCATTCCCAACATGAGCCTCCTTCAACACCAACCAGATTCTACAAGCCAAGTGCTCGGTGTGCACCCGATCGAACTCAGGCTGACACAAAGCACGAAACAAGTAGTCGACCGCCTTATTGTTGGCGTCGAACATGTCCCTCGATCCTGGACCAAGGAAGTTCATCGGCTGGACATAGCCTGTGTCCACCGTGACATCCCAAAGGATCTGACCCTTTCCGCGGAGGAACGCCGCCATCCGCTTACTCCACATCTGGTAGTTCTTCCCATCGAAGTGTGGAGCACCCGAACCCCGTTCCTGGTACGCCATCTTTGGATCTTAGACTAGTTAGAGTCAATAAAGACCCGAACCGGCTATGATACCACTTGAAGGACCGATTAGGCGACCAGAGAGGGGGGGAGTGAATGGGAGCCGATAAAAATTCTTCTCGAAGGAGATTGAAACTCCAACAAGATGAACACGCTCGGTCGGACCCCCAAAATCACACACTCCCCACTTCTACCTTACGTTTGCCAAAACCACGTAGGCACTAGAGTGCTACTGGTCCTAGGAACAAACACTACCAGCAACCTCAACACCCACGCACCCACGACAGCGGAAACAACTCGAAAGCCGATTGTCCAGAGGGGGGCAGTTAGACCGGGTATGGGGGGCGGTTAGACCGCCTCCACCAGGCAACCAAGAAATCCTCCGAAACACCACTTTCGAGCACCACAATTCACCATAGTTTCACCAACGAGAGATCTCCGTTCGGGGCCATACTAGCTACCGGAAAATCTTGGCGAAAACCAAAACTTCACCCCCGGGGCCGAGGGGCGGTTAGACCGGCTACCGGGGCCGGTCCTAACCTCCCGTACCCAGCGAAGAACTCCAAGCAAGAACTCCTAGCAAATGGCACGAGAACGACCCGAAATTTCACCCGAACGCTCCTCTGATCAAGGCGAACAAACTCACAAGGGAAAATCCGGCGAAACAGAACTTCGACCTGGAAGGCCCAGGGAGGTTAGACCGCCCCTTCCGGAAAACCTACCCGCGGGTCAAACCTCAACTTCCCATCGCCCGATCTCCCGAATCACTCCACGGATTGCGGCGAAACTTCGGGAATACCCGAGTTACCTCCCCGGGCAACTTCTACCTCAAAGGAATTGACCCGAATCGCTCACAATCAAGAGGAATCGAAGAAATCACCTATGTAGGTCAAGAACTTGCCCAACTCGAAAAACCACCAAATTGAGTCCGATTCAAGAGAGATTTGGGGGCAAGTCACCAGCCAAAGAGGCACAAGATCCTCATACGTGACACCCATCAAAAACCCCAAGAATTCGTCCTCAAAACTCCGCCAACAAAGAGCTCCGAAACTCACCACAAAGAAGGACGGGAAAAACACTTCACCACCTTGAGGAACAACGCCGAACCATCTATACATACCATGAAGGTTCATACAAGGTCTAGCTTGCCACCCATACATTCATCCCTCTCTCTTGATCTCACATGAAGCTCTCAAGCTAGTCCTAGGAAGTGAGAACGAAAATCGAAAAACAAATGAGCTAGGGTTCCAAGAGTTGCCTGCCATCCATCCCCTCAAAGAGTATATATGGAGGCACCGAAAAGAATAAACTACCCTTACTTAATAACTAAGGATACAAGCCCCTCAAGGGTGAATTTGGAAGTCTTCGGATTTTCTTCATCGGACGGATGCTCGGCGACCGCAACCTCGCTTAGCCTCGACGCAAGCCTTGCGATCCGGATGCGTGTCCTCTCGCTTCGAATCATCTCGGTGCCGGCGACCGGGGCGGTCGGACCGCCCCCCCGGGCGGTTAGACCGGTGTGGGCGATCCGACCGGCCCCGGGAGGTCCGACCACCCCTCCCGGGTGGTTGAACCGGCCTAGGTGGCCGCACCTCCTCGTCGAGTCTTCGTCCTCGGTTTTGTGGCTCAACCGAGTAACCCAGTGGTTTTCTGGTGAACCACTACAAACCCCGTGAACTTGGTGTAGCCTCCACCAATCTCCACTCATGACTTGGCTCCCACGTAGTCCCGGCTCGATCTTGGTTTTGAGGCTCTACCAAGAAACCGTCCACGACTTCATCTTGCTGTTCATGCCACCATGCGGCCCGCACTTGACCCCGCTGGCCACCGGGTCCCTCGAACGAAGCCTACTTGTCTTCTCCACACCTGGAGGCCTCACCGGCGATGACCTTTCGCGCTTGTTCTTCACCTGCATCAACACGAGTCAAGCCGCAACCTGCACCTGCAATACTTAGCTAAGAATCAGTCCACACAACGTTGTCAATCACTAATCACACAAGGAAGCGACCATCCACCGGTCCTCGAACCACACATGGTCCCGAAAAGTGCGGGGTTGTATCTTTGCCCGATCGGGGACTCCCGACCCTGAAAATTTTTCTGACTCGACTCTGGAATGTCAAAAGCAGTGAGGAGGGGTTTGGATTTGAGATACACACCCTTGAGAAGGGTGGAATCTAGGGTTTTCCCCTTCGATTCCGAGCCCTACTGATGTGATAGGACATCGTGGCAATTTGTTCGTCCCTCTTCCTCGCGCGGCGGGACCGATTTTGGAGTGGCCAATGTGGCGGCTTCCAAGGTGGTGATGCGTGATGTGAGATCCCTGATGGAGGATTGAAGCTCAGAAGCGGTCTTCTCCACTGTGACGCTCCACGAGTTGAAGTTGTCCATCTTGGCGTAGTGCTTGATCTGTTCCACTTGAATCTCCTTGACCTGTGTCAGGAGCAGATCCACCTTTTTTCCACGACCGTCGCCATGCGAGCTGATAAGGTTGGGGGTCGTGGTTTCTTGGATCTAATCTTTATCTGGGATAGGGTTCGGGCGGGTGGTGAGGGTCGTGCTAGTGGTTGTATCGGCGGCGGTGTTTCGGGATTGTGGTCGGTGGTGGTGATGTTGGGCGACGACGGGTTTTGTGGCGGTGCTAGGACTTCGTCTCCGGCGACAAGGACCGGAGGGGTAGCTCGATACCAAATGTAACGGTCCTCTACTCGGTCCGCGACACGTGGGAGAGCTTTGGACGAGTTGCGACGCCGGCATGCGGCAAAGGCTTGGGTAGGAGGAAGAAGAAGACAGGAGATAGATAGGTTTTAGCATTCTAGTTCATCGATGCCCTTCCCCAGTTCTGGCTGAGTATACATAGTTTGGCTTCTAGGCCGAATGGTACATGGGCTTTGGGCCTGTTTCTGGCACGCAGGCCCATTGCACTGATTCTACCCGGCCCAGTGGCCTGTTGTCTGTGACAGTCTGGTGCAGGACAACTCCGTGAGGTGGCATAAGTGGATCCAATGATGATAGCTACACACTTGCCACGGACTTTGGCAACTTAGCCTTGCATGTGACAGAGGACGGATCGGTGTGGGACATGTCGGCAACGACGGTGTTGGCGGTGACGATGGTTTATCCTCTATTGATTTTGTGCCCAGACGATGGTGGTGCAATCGCGTACACTAGTGATGGTGCGGTGGAGTGTGTCAGTGGTGTGCTATCCCAATCGAGTGATCTACTGGGTTGTTGATGCGGTGGAGTGTGTCGGTGGTGTGCTATCCCAATCCGAGTGATCTACTGGGTTGTTGAGCTTCGACGTGTGTCGATGTCCCAATCTGATCCGCTGGTGTTTTCTTAAAATTTTCCGTTACTCTCTTTGGTTTTCCTAATAACGATCTTCTAGGAGCATAATCTTATATTTTCGATTGCATCAATAGAAATGCACACGTTAGGTGTGGTTCACTCAAAAAGAAACAAAAAACATAAGGTGTGGTGGGGGTGATGATGTTTTTCTTTTTGTTTTTTTTCAAACGAATCGATATCCTCTATAACTAGTGGCATTAGTGGATAAATACCCACTAACTCCATAAGGCCTTGTTTGGCACACAGGGGTTACATCCCCAAGAGGATATAACCCACAGGGGGGTTGGGTGGATCCCCTTGGTGTCACCCAATCCCTACAAAATTAATTCCCTCTCTAATCCCTTTCTCCTCCTTTTGTTCGGATGGGCATGGATCGGTACAGGGATTAGAATGTTAGCACAGCTAAAAGTAAAGTGCAGTACAATTCAAAGAATAAATATTTAACAGTTTAGCTGCAAGGCTAAAGGCACGGTACAATTCAACACCAGTTTAGAAGCAGGGTATATTTGACAGTAGAGCGACATCTTTTGCTAAAGTATCGTATAGTTCTACCTTGAACAACATGATGGCGATAAGATTCTCATCAAAATTTGCCTAAGTGCATCACAAAGTGCACAAATCCAAACATCACATACAAATTTGTAAGGGCCAAGACTTTTAAAACTAGTAGGTAATTTGCCGAAGTCTACATGTGAGTAGTGACAAGGTACTTTGTTCACACCACTATCTCCTCGATCTCTCGTCTTCACGAAAATTTTAGAAATGCGAAATTGAGAGGCTCCATCTACATATGAAAAAAAACAAACAAGCAAGTACAACAAGCATGGCCATAGAGTTTAATTGCAAGCAATAGATATATGCAAAGGCTCGAATTTTGATTGTAGTGTCCCCTATCATTGGACAACATGGCAAAGAATTTTGTGGCAAAGAAATTCACCAGGAAGCCATGACAAACTAAAACAGGAGGTAGGAAATTGGAAGAAGGTAGTGAACATAATAATCCTGCAGCAATCAGGGTGCAAAGGCATGACTAAGTGACCAAAGTAAGCATAGGAAACATTAATCTGAGGCACATGACAATATACGATAAAGAACACATAGGCAAGCAAGGCAATCAGAAGGTGGTGATGACAAAAAAAACATGAGCTAGTGTCGGCAAAGCAATTTCAATTTCCTTTTCATTCTATGGATTACATGGAAACTAAAGCAGTATATTCTATGGGAAATGCTTCGACTCTGACGTCCAGAGGCAGGCGGAAAAATCGGACAGCTTATCCTGCCACCGCACGCCCCCCCATGAACGCGGGTCCCACCACGAGAATCTTCGCACTCCCACGAGATGACCTTATCTTTTCGTCTCCACTCTCTCGCTTCCCACCATTTTCTATCCCTCTTGCTCCCTGCTCTCTCTCTCTCATGCAAACCATGGAGGGGAGCTCCACCGATGACGGGCACGGGCGGCCCCCCTCCCATCCCCGTGCTCCTCCGGTGGCGGCGAAGCCGAGCGGCCGGGTGTGCGGGCCGCCGCCACACCCATCCCCTCCTCCGGCGGATTCGGCATAGGTGTGGTGGGGGGTTTCGCGTTGACCCGACGGCGGCGGTCGTTCTGGCCGGCTCCGGCCGGAGGAGCCCTCTTCGGCGCGGTCTGTCCACCCCGCGTGTGGATCCGGCCGCCTTGACGGTAGCTTGCGCCCGAGTGGTGGGTAGAAGGCGGCGGGTCTGCTGGCTTGTCGGTGGCAGCTCTCTGCCCTCTCCCGCCCAGGGGTGTGGCTGGGTCGCTGCTCGCCTCACCGGTCGACGCCCCTCTGCGAGTGATGGGTGGTTCCCTACTTCTCGCGTTGTTCATTTGAGATTTGATTTTTTTCGATGTTGCAATCACTATCTACGGATGTTGCAATCGGTTTTTACGGATGTTGCACCGTGCCTACTGATGTTGCCTCAATGTTCTTTGAATGTTGCAGTACATGAGGTTCTAATGTTGCAGTTGTTCACTACGGATGTTGGAAAAATAGATCAGGATGTTTCAATATTGCGGGATGTCGTAGATGTGTTTCAAAATGTTGCAAATGTTGTTTCAAAATGTTGCGGATGTTGTTTTTGAATGTTGCATACTTTTTTCTTCATGTTACATGCAACATGACTCAATGTTGCGTAATTTTTCTTCATGTTGCAAGCAACATGTGCTCAACGTTGCGACGTGATTTTTTTCATTTAAATAAATTTGATAGCTACAGTACCGATCTCAATGTTGCCCCTGATGTTGGATGTTGCAACCATTAATTTTCGATGTTGCAGATGCTGAGTCTCGATGTTGCGGACATGTCTTTGTTGGGTGTTGCAAACATTATTTTTCAATGTTGCGGACGCTGCGTTTCGATGTTGCGGACATGTGGTGTTTGGTGTTGTGTTGAGGAAAAGGGAGAAGAGGCTCCGATGTTGGAGTTGTACACAACACGGGTCGCAACATGGCTGCAATATAGTCGCAACATGGGGGAGGAGAGAAGAAAGACTCCTGATGTTGGATGTTGCAAGCAACCGCGTTCGCAACATTTTCGTAACACATTCGCAACACGCTCGCAACATTTACCTGGTAGTCTTTAGATCTAACGGCTGACGATTGAGGATCCTAAAATCTAATGGCCACAGACCCGTCCGACGCTAGCGCCCGGATCGGACGTCCGGGCGCTAGCAGTGCCCATATTCTATCAGCGAAATGTCCGTGACATTCAGAATTGGTCCAGTAGGCAGAGTACTAATGAGAATATCCTGGCCTATGAACGAGAATTGAAGGCAATTATTCTCTGAAAATGCAGAAATGAGCATCGCATCTTCAAATACATATATTTTTTGTCACCACATAGCATAGAACGAGCATGCAACCATAAAGAACTTGAAATGCAGAAGCTTTGTATTCATAGAGTTACTTGTTGTGAATGGATCATGGTGGTGAGGAACATTTGAGCAGCATACAAAAGGAGGTTAGCCGTAGATTGTCCCTGCATACAAAAAATATAATGTTCATTAGTAGTCAATCATATGCGTACCACCATGAGAACAACACTCTAAATTCAGAGAGCATGCTTGCAGCTTTCTTTGCATAAAAGTTACTCGTACTCAAGAATATTACTAGCAGAATCTTGTGTTGTTCGTTTGTTTATTTCCAAAAAAACGGCGACCATGGTAAAAGTAATAGACAATAACGAGTGAAATTAACAAGCTAATTAACAACCGGTATTCGGGGATGAGAAGATGCGGTTCAACCGAATGTTGTTGGGAAGTCTCGATAATCGAACAGAACCAAGTTCATCGGTTTGTCACCGAAAGTTCTTTCTCCCTACATGGACTATATCATGGATGTATCCCACTATCCCTACATGCAACTAAGATCAAGTATGAACATTAATCAATCAAACAAGTTAAGCATGAAGCACGCAAGTGCCAACAATAGCTAATGAAATTTCTTGCGAAATTAAGCTCAGAGTCAGGGGAAAGAAAGCAACTTGCAACTTTAACCAGTACCAGGAATACTTGTGAGACCATGTAAAGCTATATTCTGATGCTTGCAACTTTAATCTTGCGAATCAAGAACTCATACCCGATCTAGATCCGGTCATGTGCATCAAGAACCCTAGCTTTAACGAGAGAAGAGGCGAAGGCCAAAGGGAGAGGATAGGTGACTCACCAGCGAAAAGAGGACTACCGGAGGCGTCGCCGTAGGGGGCCACCGTGGGGAGGGGTGACCGCCGGGAGGGGTCGCCGTAGGGGGCCGCCGCCGGGAGGGGTCGCCGTAAGGGGCCACCGCCGGGAGGGCTCGCGTCCTCCTGCTAATGCACCTGCTCCGTTGCCGCTGCAGACAGTAATATGGAGTTGCCGCGGCGTTAGCCTCCTCGCTTTGCCTCCATCACACGTCGCCTCCGCCGCCCTTGCGCAGGCGAAGGTTCGTTCCCGGACCCAAGAGATGAGTTTCGAATCCCGGTCCGATGGGCTAAGGGTGGGAGGAGTGGCCGGGTTTGGGCCGAGGAACAAACCTAGGCCGGGGTGAAACGAATGCAGTTTTTCGGTGGGCCGATATTTGACCCTAGGCGAGGGTACCCCGGTGGGTCGGGCCGCATTCCCGGCCGGGGTGGGAATAACCGAACAAGGCCTAAGGAGGTTCGAAACATGGGTAGCACCTCTTGAGATCCTTAAAAAATGGATCTGTCCTCATGCTCCACCTTTTTTCTAGAGCCGAAGCTGATGGAGCTAGAAGTGTTTGACATGGAAATTTGTGAAGCTGCTGGAATGGAGCTTTTTTAATTGCTTTCGAGTGCTCTCAGACACCTTTAGTGTGAGCCTGTGAGGGCGATGTTGTTTAACTGTGATGCCAGCAGAGTGCTAATCATGGACTATTAGGGGGAATCGAGTCTTCCTTCCTTCCTTCTTTCTTTCTTCGTAGCACTCATTCGCATTCATACTAACCCAAATCGCATATATAAACACTTTGCGATGTTGGTGAACCCGTAGCATCACATGTGCTAATCATCGATCAATTATGTTTATGGATTCATCTCTCGATTTAACCCTCATCTATGCAATCGTTTTTTGTTATTAATCTATGTTTAGTACTTCTAAATTGTAATTAAAAGTTTAGCCGCGAGATCAAACACCCTTCAAGCAGAGGCTCCTGTCGGTGGAGTGCGATGGCAGCCAGATGGCAGTGGTGGAGCCCAAAACGACGACGGAGAACATTCGGCTGTTCGCTTGGCTTATCGGCCACCGGCCCGGCGGTACTTTTCTCTCGGAACAAACTAGCCACCAACAATCCGCCGGCGGTACTTTTCTCTCGGAACAAACCGGCCACCGGCCATCGGCCACCGGCCAAACGAACGGGCGATTGCCGCGCCAGCACGCGATGTGCCATGAGAGTGAATGGTGGATCGAATGTTGACCATGAACAGGTTTTAGTTTGCTTGCGTGTGGAACACTGGTACAAAGAAGAGCGAGAGAGGTGTCTCAGGGATCGATTTCCGTCGAACTTCGTGCTTATTTGAGATTGGATTTAACATTTAAGGTGCTGAGACTTCGTTAGAATACAGGGTATGTTTTACATCCCTCGTAACTTGCACTAAGCTCACTAGCTCAGATCTAAATCTTTATGTCTTGCGTGCTTATGTTTTGAGCAATAGTATTCTTCAAACAAAACAAAATCGGAAAGGAGGAGTGAGGAACTCGTAATTAAAGAACACAAGTGTGTGCGGTAGAAATCTTACCTCAAGGGGATGCGGCGGTGGAGCGCCCACTGGTGGAGAGCGAGGCTTTTGTTCGGGCCTTTAGTCCCGGTTCAACTTTCGAGCCGGGACTAAAGGCCTTTCGTCAACGTGGCCCGAAATGCCCGCCGGAGAAACCGACCCTTTAGTCCCGGTCCGTATTACGAACCGTGACTAAAGGGAGGTGTCCCAACGGCATTTTCCCGTAATGATTGACGCGGACTTTTAGCACCAGGTGGAATTACCAACCGAGACTACCGTTAGTCTCGGTTGGTAATTCCACCCGGTGCTAATTCTTTAGTCCCGGGTGGAGTTACCAACCGGGACTAAAGTGTGCCCTTGAGTCTCGGTTGGTAACTCCAACCGGGACTAATAGTCTGCGCCCTATAAATCCAGTTTCTTCTTCCCCTTTCTCTTGCCCGAGCCATTCTTCACCAAGAGCTCAAGCTCCTCCTCCATGGCGCCTCGACCTTAGAGAGGTGTTGCTGAATTTTTTCTTCATGTATTTGTGAAGATTTCAATCTTCTAAAGTCTTTCCGAGGTTTGATTCTTCTTCTCCCATCATTTGTTGTGATTAATTGTTTTGATATATTTTAGAGATGGAGAAAATAGAAATGTTAAATCCTAGGTGGGAGGAGGTAATGAGAGATGAGGTTATTATCTATATACTTTAAATTGAGAAAAATGTGGTTGGCTACACACTAGCATTGTCTTGTTATCTTTTATATTGAGGTAGAGAAAATAGAATTTTACTTTTTGATATAATGAAACATAGAGCTAATTAAGATTTCACATTTAGCTAATTTTATAGAAATTAGTTTATATTATAAAGAATGTAGGTAGGCCTCCGGTTCATAATGGTATACATCATCGAATTCACCGTTCTTCATCTTTCTCTTTGTTAATTTACTTTTTATATAACGGAACATAGAACTAATCTTAATTTTGCATTTAGCTAATTTTATAGAAGTTAGTTTATAAAAAGTATGGTCACTGATAATGGAGATCAAAATGGCCATCAAGTGACCTTTGTATGTCATTGTATCACAAGTCCCCAAGCTAAAAACTAGCCGACTTCTAGCTTTTAAACCTCTCGCTTCAAACACATTTATGAATTCACGTATTGTGTTGAGATGATCAACATGTTAAGGAAGAATGTAGGTAGGCCTCCAGTTCTCATCATCCAGTTCATAACGGTATACATCATCGAATTCACCCTTCTTCATCTTTCTCTTTGTTAATTTACTTTTTAATATAACGGAACATAGAACTAATCTTAATTTTGCATTTAGCTAATTTTATAGAAGTTAGTTTATAAAAAGTATGGTCACTGATAATGGAGATCAAAATGGCCATCAAGTGACCTCTGTATGTCATTGTATCACAAGTCCCCAAGCTAAAAACTAGTCAGCTTCTAGCTTTTGAACCTCTGCTTCAAACACATTTATGAATTCACGTATTGTGTTGAGATGATCAACATGTTAAGGAATAATGTAGGTAGACCTCCAGTTCTCATCATCTAGTTCATAACGGTATATATCATCAAATTCACCCTTCTTCATCTTTCTCTTTGTTAATTTACTTTTTAATATGATGCAGATGAATTGTCAATGGATGAATGCCGACAGACGATCCCCGGAGTACATTTCTGGCATACAAGCTTTTCTCGAAGTGGCCAAAGCCAACATGAACCCAAAGGGATTCATGTGTTGTCCATGCTCTTTGTGCAGAAACAACAAAGACTACTCTGACTAGGGGACTCTTCACCTCCACTTGATTAAAAACGAATTCATGGCGAACTATGTGCTTTGGACCAGGCACGGTGAAAGAGGGGTTGTGATGGAAGAGAACAAAGATGAGGAGGATGATAGTAACATTCTTTACTGGGCCGTGGGGCAAGATTTTGCGGATACTTTAATGGAAGATGCTTGACGAAGAAGAGATCTGGAAGACGACGATGTTGATGAACTATGTGCTTTGGACCAGGCACTCGGAGGCCATCCATGATGCCATTACTCGGCGTCATCAACCACCCATTCCAGCTCCCAGCCGGGTGGAATCTCACCGGGCCAAACAACTTCACCTGAAAACAACAATTATAGCAAGGCTGAGTATGCTAATACTCAGCAAGACTTACCCGACAAACGTTGCCTCTAGACATGTAGGGCTTTTGGCTAGTGGGTTTGTTCTGCCAAAGAGCAACTAGGATCATGGATCCTTACTTTCAATATTTTAGCTCAGGTTCTAGTGAGCTTACCATTACTATCATGAGCAACCAATACAATCAAGAATTGTACAATACAATTAATTCATGCGAAGATTCCACATAGTTCCATCATCAAGGGATATCATGGCCGATTGATTAAGCGATCTTGGATAACGGTGAGAGACCGACAATCGATTGATTCATAAACCTTGCAAGGTAGACCTAAACACACGGAGCAGTGCCCCAACAGAGCCGACACCGACCAAACGGTTCCCAAAATCCTCGGGTTGGGATAATAGCCTACAGTCCTGGGTACAAGGCTATCTAGCTTGCCCCACCTAGTACACCCAGCCTCACACAGGTACCCTCCTCCCGGTTGCAAGCGGGCAGAGACGAATCGAGAGTAGTAGTAGTAAAATCCCATGCTGTCTCATTAAGGTACTAGGCTTACCGGTCCCATTCCCGACAAGTGCTTAGTACGTTCAAAAGCTTAGTACACGAAGCCACTAGACCGGAGCCCAAATCCCATGCTCTTACCACATGAGCAATCCATTTATAAATAGGGTGATTCCAAAAAGGAAATCCTATTCTCGCGAGTGACGAACATCACTCGACTTTTACCGGGTCCTTAGAGCATAGCAACTAACGACCTAGCATACTATTAAAAGAACATAGGCACCTAGGGATCATGCAACTAGGGTTTCATTCAATTCCTGAACGTAAATGCACATAGAATAACAAAGATAATTGCATAATTTAAATAAAACATGGGTTAATGATAAACCGGGGCTTGCCTTCGTTGGCACAAGAAGTTAGACAAACTTCCGGACTTTGGCCCGGGTCTTGCCCTATGGTGACGTAGTGCACGTCTCCTCCCACTCCCTCATTCACGTCCACTGGCACGAACGTGTAGCTACCGTCGGGAACTTCTACACGGAGGATGCAAATGCAAGACTTAATTGACCATTTGATTTAATTAATTTCAAAACAACTTGTGACAACCATGGGGTGTTTGGTTGACCACATTCACCTAGATAATAATACATTCAGCATAGTCTTCCTATAAAGGAACAATATGTGTTGCTTTATTATCTAGACTTTTTAATAGCGACTGTACATACATACATATATATATATATGTATATATAACTAAATTAATTTAATTCTCACAAAACAGCAAGGGGTTGGTTATAAACTTGTTAGCAAGTTTCTCAACACAAACACAAGGTCCTCAGCTAAGAGTTGTGATTTTCCAATTAATTTCACTATTAAACCTACAAAGGCTCCTTCACATTAATGCACAATAATAAATCATAGAACACCAAAAGTGGTGCTCCCTGGTCTCATTGAGTCTAAGACCAACCACTGATCACACATGCACACTTTCTTAAGCCATAAAAATAAATATATCAATTATAGCATTTCTATTCACCATAAACAAGATAAATGCATATAAAAATAAATATAACACTTCTGGACCAAACCTTCTCCTGCACATGCTCTGGTCTAAAACAAGTCTAGGAAACCAACAAACACATCTATAGCCTTTATAGATCTTGATCTACACATTTATAATTAAAAACAATCATAAATCAGGAATAAATATTTATAACAGTTATAAAATCATGATAAATTCACCAGAGGTGCATTTCAACATTACAAGATGGTAGACAGAAGTAGGGCTCAAAAATAATTATATTTTAGACTACAAAAATCATTTAAGAAGATTTGACAATAATACAAGATAAATCATATAAAAAGATTTCTTCAGTTACTTTGTGCAATTTTTGGCACAGGACCTGCACATGCTATTACTCACAACATATTCAAATCCAGCTCAAGATCATATATGAATTTTGCAGAAACACAGATCTAGGTATTTTACATTTCAATTTTTCAAGCGAAAACTATAGCTCAAAAGTATATACATCCTTTTCAGAAAATGTAGTTCCAGTCACCCAAAGCACAACAAAATTGGGTTTGCAATTTTTGGATGTTTCTACGATTTTATATGTATTTTACAAGTTGCAGCTGAAACACCACAAAGGGTGAAGAAACGAGCGAAGGGGAAGTTACGGGGAGTCCTAGGGGAGGTAGGGGCAGCACATGATGGCGGTGCAAACGGCCGAAGCCAGGGGTTCACCGTGGGCACCAAGACGGCGGCAATGGCGGCTTGGTAGCGCTGTGCACCCGCGCGTGAAGGACGGTGGCCAGCTTTTATAGCTAAGCTCAAGGCGGTGGTGAGGTCTTCTTGCGCGCCAAGGAAGCAGGCCGCGGCATGGGCAGTGGCATAGCCACGGTACGGCGGCAGCGGCATAGGGGCGGTGGTGCGTGCGTGATGCGTGGCGCGAGAGGATAGGACCGGGATGGCGGTTCGCCACGGGCGGCCCTCGGCGCATGGACCAATGGACCGAATCTAGCCTCGGCGTGCGGGCCGGCAGGGGTCGCGGTGCGGCCGGCGCGCGACGTCGGCGCGGCGGCGCGCGCTCCGGGCGCCAAGGCTAAAAACCATTCGGACCAGCACCCTTTGATCGAGTTTTTCTCCAAATTTTCCAACTAAAGTGCACCAAGGTGTGAATAGGAAAGTTGTAGATCTTGTGCTCCTCTACAACTTCACGTAAAGGGAGTAGGGTCTTTTTCTCCACCATTTTTGCACAATTTGCGTGCCAAGATCACCGATTTACGGGCGCCGATGAATAGTAACCCCGGGCGTTGACTTGAGTTTTTCACCTATTTAAACTTCAAATCTCAAATGCCACTCAACATGAATGTTGTGTCCCTCGACAAAACACACAACTTTTACATTGGGAGATTTTGAAGTGTTTAGGTGAAATTTGGAGAACGCGGCAAAAGTTCCGTCCGACACTAGAGGGCAAAGGGGTGTTCAAGGGGTTTTGAGTAGGATTTGACCAAGGTTGACCAAAAGGGTCATTAGGGTTTGTCGGTGATGTTTTCGAGGTGATGGCCCAGGTTGACTGTCGTTTGACCAAAGTCAACACAGTTGACCTTCCCATTAGGGTTAAACACTCCGGCTGAAAACCTGGGGCGTCACAATAAGATCCGGAGAGATGATGATCCTGGTGCTCCCGAGGGGACACCTCCCAAGGTGACAAAAGTACCGGTGAAGGTTATGTGGTATTTTCCTATAATACCACGTTTGAAGCGTTTGTTCAGGAATAAAGAAAATGCTAAGTTGATGACATGGCACAAAAGCGATCTTAAGCAAGACCACATGCTGAGACATCCGGCGGATGGGTCTCAATGGAGAAAGATTGATAGAAAATACAAAGATTTTGCTGGGGGAAGCAAGAATCATAAGATTTGGTTTAAGCACAGATGGCTTCAATCCATTTGGTGAGTTTAGCAGTGGTCATAGCACTTGGCCTGTGACACTATGCATGTTCAACCTTCCTGGTTGGATGTGCATGAAGCGAAAGTTCATTATGATGCCGGTGCTAATCCAAGGTCCAAAACAACCTGGCAACGACATTGATGTGTATCTAAGACCATTGGTTGATGAACTATGACTGCTATGGAAGAAAGAAGGTGTACGTGGGGTGGGATGAGAATAAGCAAGAGAACTTCAACCTATGAGCATTGTTATTCATTACCATCAACGATTGGCCTGCTTTAAGTAACCTATCTGGGCATTCAAACAAGGGATATCGAGTCTGCACCCACTGTTTACATAAAACAGATGATATTCATCTGCAAAATTGTAAGAAGGTTGTGTATATGGGTCACCGTCGCTTTCTTCCTAAGAAGCATCCCTTAAGGAAGAAAGGTTTGCATTGGAAAGGAAAGGCTGATCATCGTACAAAGCCCCCCCATTTTAAAGAGAGGAGATATTTGAGATGGTAAAGGATCTAAGGGTTGTCTTTGGAAAGGGTGACGGTAGTGAACCTGTTCCACATGATGCTAATGGGCGTGCACCAATGTGGAAGAAGAAATCTATATTTTGGGAGTTACCTTATTGGGAAATTCTTGAGGTCCGGAATGCTATAGACGTGATGCACTTGACGAAGAATCTTTGTCTGAATGTCCTAGGCTTATTGGGTTGTTACAAGAACTCTAAGGATACATTGGAAGCACGACGGGACCTGAAAAATATCCATAAGAATGAAGCACCTCCGATAGAGGTTGACGAGGAAGAAGTAGATCCTGAAGAGGTTGAGGAGGAAGAACAAGATTACTTAGGTCCTGCTAGTTACACCCTGAGCAAGGAAGAGAAGGACATCATGTTTGATTGCCTAAACAAGTATGAAGGTTCTATCTGTCGCTCATCGAATATAAAGGGATAATAAGTATGAAATATAAGAAGTTCACAAATCTAAAGGCCCACGACTACCACATGTTGATGACACGGTTACTTCCGGTTGCGTTGAGGGGTGTTCTACCGGAGAAAGTACGATTAGCGCTAGTAAAGCTTTGTGCATTTCTTAATGTAATTTCACGAAGGCAATCGATCCAAGGAACCTAGTGAAGCTACAAAATGATGTTGTGCAATGTCTTGTCAGCTTTGAGTTGGCATTTCCACCTTCATTCTTCGATATTATGACTCACCTCCTAGTGCACCTTGTGAAAGAGATTACTATTCTTGGACCAGTATACTTGCACAACATGTGGCCTTTTGAGAGGTTCATGTCAGTCCTCTAGAAATATGTTCTTAACCGCGCACGTCCGGAAGGAAGAATCACCAAAGGATATGTAACTGAGGAGGTCACTGAGTTTTGTGTGGACTTTGTCGACTCAATTGACTTGATTGGGGTTCCAATATCACGACACGACGGGAGACTACTAGGAAAGGGCACCATTGGAAGGAAAGCATGTTTCGGCAATGATATTGATTTGTTCAATAAAGCACACCTAGTTGTTCGCAACAATCAACCTTGGTGACTCCGTACATTGAGGAACACAAGCGATTATTTCTTCACAAAATCCATCCAAAACCGAAGCATGGGTTACACGCCATCACCGGAAAATTTCCCCTTGTGGTTGAGTGAACAAGTTATTAGTGCTTCCAGAATTCACCCACAACTCGCTTTGTTAGCCAGGGGACCTTCTAGCACAATTGTCAAATTCCAAGCTTACGATATAAATGGTTATACTTTTTACACAACAGACCAAGATCAGAAAACCACACAACAAAATAGTGGTGTCTGTATAAACGCCATAGACAGCAACAATAACAAGAACTCATATTATGGTGTCATAGAAGAGATATGGGAGCTTGAGTACGGGCCACTTAACATCCCTCTGTTTCTTTGCCAATGGGTAAAAGTAACTGGAGGTGGCATAAGGAAAGATCAATATGGAATGACAATAGTAGACCTGACCAAGATTGGTTTCAAAGATGAACCATTCGTCCTTGCCAAAAATGTGCATCAAGTTTTCCATGTCAAGGATATGACTAGAAAACCGAAGAATAAAAATCCTGAAGGACCACAAGAGCCAAAGCGACACATTGTTCTTCCAGGTAAAAGAGTAATCGTGGGAGTCGAGGACGAACGAGAAAAATCGGATGACTATGATCGGTTCGATGTCATGCCTCCATTCGGCTTGTCGAAGTTGACCCAAGCATACCGCCGGGAAATGAAGAGACACCGTACTTACGTCATGACCATGACCAAGGAACTTTCGTCAAGAAAAGAAACTTCAACAACTGTAATGATTAATGTTCTATGAGTGTATTCCTTTAGTTATTTGAACTGAAACTTGTTAAAGCCTTTCAGATGCCCTGTGAGAAGTAACCACAAAGTTTGATATTTTTCTTATGTTCTAGGAGACAAATATTGTCGAGTCCGAAAAGAACATAATTATTTCAACTATTAAATTATTTTTGATATTGGAAAGTTAAGGCTGATAACACTTAACTAAATATAATTTTGCATGGTTCAAATATTAAACTTACCATTTCAAAAGCTGTTGCAAAGAGAAAGATTGAGAAAACGAGGAGGGAAAATGGGAAAAGAATTAAAGTCCTGCTCGTAATACACCTTTAGTCTCGGGTTGTGTAACGAACCAAGACAAAAGGCAACCCTTTTGTAACGGTTCGTTACACGACCTGGGACTAAAGAGGGAAATTTTTCCCTTTTGACACTCCCGCGCGAAATCACCCTTTAGTCCCGGGTGGTATCACCAACCGTGACAAAAGACCACCCGTCAGTGTTTTAGACCGGCAAACTTACCAAGGGGGTACCCGAGGTAGTAGATTGTGCGGTGAGGATCGTGATCGGGAGACCAAGAACTCAAAGGTATGCGCAAGGACACAGGACACAAGATTTATACAGGTTCGGGATGCCAAGGTGGCGAGCCCTACGTCTGTTTGGGGTATGGCGCCCTGCGCTTGGTGTTGGTTGAGATCGGGTTGCCGGCTAGGTACCGGCCCTCCTTTATATAGTCCGGGGGGCGGGTTCCTAGTTGGTTACAAGGCGAGAGTCCTAGTAGGATTACACGAAACGAGTCCTAATAGGATTACAGGGGAATTCTAGTAGTAGCCCGTCTTCATCCTTCCTCGCATGGGTACCCGGGGAGTATGCCCCACACACCCTTTTGTCACGGTTCATTACACGACCCAGGACTAAAGGTGTGTACATATAAAACCAGCAACCCTCCCCCTCCAGCACTTAGCCAATTTTCCGTCCCCGATCCGCCGCCGTCGTCGTGTCCTCCTCCTTCGCCGCCGCCGTCATCGTACCCGACCGCCGCTTCCCGCGCCCCCCCCCCCGTCCTCTCGCCCCACGGGAATCTCCGCCGCCGCCGGCCTCCCGAAATCCGCCGACACCCTCGCCCCCCGCCACGCCCCCGTCCGCCGCCGTCGGCCCGGAACGCGGGCGGCTTCCTCCCCGACCCGCCCCATCCTCCCCGGCCTCCGGGGCTCCGCCGCCGCCGCGCGCGTCCTCCCTCCCCGCCGGGCGTTTTTAGCATCGTCGCCTCGTCTGCACGCTTGTCCTCCCCAACGCCGGCGGTAGTGTCGCCCCCCCCCCCCGGACACCGACCCTGCCCCTTGTCCTCCCAAATTGGGTCTTGCTGACGCAAGCAAATTAATTGTTCGCGTCAGCATTTTTAAATTTCTTTTAAAGAATTAATTGATGAATAAAATTGTACTAAATATGTCTATAATAATAATTCTAATTAAATTTATTTCTCCCCAGCATCGGCGACCGCCATCTCGCCCCGGCTCCCCACTGGCTCCCTCGACGCACCCAAGATCCTGTTGTCGTCTCGCCCGGGCTCCCCACTGCCTCCAAGATCCCGCCACTGTCTCGCCCCGGCTACCCACCGGCTCCCCTTCTCCTCGCTGACTGCGGTAGGCGACACTATTGTATATTCCCCTTCTCGTAGAAATACATAGAAATTATGGTATATTCTCATAAATTCTTGTCGATTCATAGAAAATTAGTGTATATTCTACATGGATAATGGAAATACATAGAAAGTATTGTATATTCTCATAAATTCGTGTCGATTCATAGAAAATTAGTGTATATTCTACATGGATACTAGAAATACATAGAATTTATTGTATATTCTCATAAATTCGTGTCGATTCATAAAAAATTAGTGTTTATTCTACATGGATACTAGAAATACATAGAAAATCAGTGTATATTCTCATAAATTTGTGTTGATTCATAGAACATTTTTATTAATTCTAGATGGATAATAATGAAAACGATGAAAGGATTATGGATGAGATTATTGCTGGCGGTGCAAATGCCTTTGCATCCTACACGGACGAGGAAATTATTCTAAATATGATTAGTCAAGGAGGCGTCGCCGCCGATGACTTTGCAAATAACAAGGAAGACATAGTCGCCGAGCTTTGCAAATGACGACCTTGAGGATGCTAATGCAGAAGGTTCCAACGAGGTATACATATCATGCATTAAGTTCATTACTATTAATTGGATAACCCCATTTCTTGCATATTCTCATAAATTTATGTCGATTCATGGAAAATTACCATTAATTCTTGTAGGCTTCTGGATCGACGACGAAAAAGTCCAAGAGAGGTCGTGCACAACTAATCGTCGGCGATGTGATCTATCGTATCACGGAGGTGTCAATTCTTGTAGCCTTCTGGATCGACGATGAAAAAGTCCAAGAGAGGTCGTGCACAACTAATCGTCGGCGATGTGATGTATCGTATCACGGAGGTGTGTGAGCTTGGCCAACCTGTTGCTCCAAAAAAATCAAGGACAAGTTTGTGTCTCAATGCGGGGCAATTGTAAGGGACAACGTGTCCATCAAGTATAGAGAATGGAAGGGAAAACCAAGTAATCCATACGTGGTTCCGGACTCGGTAAAAGACCAGTTTGTGGAATGATGTGCTACAACACTTCGCACTTCCTGAAGGCATCGACCCAAACCTTGTTAAAGGTTGGACTCTAGTGAAGATGACAACTCAATTTCAGAATTTCAAGAAGTTGACTAGAGATTTTATCAAGAACAACCGAACTCCAAATTGGGATGAATATCCGAAGATAAGAGATCACTGGAAGTCCTTTGTTGAATAAAAGAAAAGTGAAACTTTTGCCCAAAAAAGTGCCCAAGCGAAGAACAGTGCTAGTAAGAAAAGGGAATACAACCATCGTCTTGGTCGAGGTGGTTACGCGGCAGCAATTCCCAAGTGGTGGAATATGGAACAAGACCTTATCGCCAAAGGTATCATATCAGCAGTCTTTCGCTGGCCCGAAAGATAAAAGAATTAGTGTTATGCGCATGGAGGCAGATTGAACCCGGATGATAAAACCCTTGAATTCCCGCCCACGTTACGAGAGAAGGCACTTGAGTTAATGAATAAAATAGAAGATCTCAAAGTTTGGTAGATTGAAGGTTGACGAGAAACGAGATGAGCTCACTATGGCACTCGGGAATCCGAACACCCGAGGACATTGCATGGGCTACGGGGTGGTGCTGTGGAAGTATGCCTTCAAGGGAAACCTCGATAGCTATACAAGCCGCAAAAGAAGAAAAGAGCGCGAAGAGGATCATTGGCGCCAAATGATGGAGCAAAGACTTAAAGAACAAGACGAAAAGATGCAGTTAGAGATTGAACAGTGACTGGCCGTAACGATATCTAAAATAGCCCAAACGGAGCCTTGCCCGAAGTACCTCTCGATCCCGTCATTAGCCCTTCTGCTCGCAAAAGTAGTTGTGCTTCTACCGAGGTTGCACCAGGTGCTTGCATAGAGGTCGCACTAGGTGCTTGCACAGAAGGCCCTGAAGAGACGAGGGAAATCGAACGAGTTCTAGTGGATGACAACAAACAATACCCGGTGGATTTTCTCTGTCGGTGCACCCCATGTGAGCTCCACAAGCCATTCGGCAACATCACAATGCAGGTGGCATACGGAAGTGCTTTTGCGCATTTTCCTGGATAGACTAGGCACGGCATGTTGATTCCACCCGGCTACGCCTCGGTTTCTGTGGAGGAGATTTGTCAGTCACAATTTGAAGATTTAGAGCTAGACATCCCAGGAGGTGACGGGGAAAGGACACTCAAGGATGCGGTTCACGGTATCACATTGTGGCCCAAACGTTACATTATAATCCCCCGGACGGAGGGATCAATCTCTCCTACGGATCCCCCACACTCGCGACCATCATCATCTCCTAGGTCGTCCTCACAACCTTCAACATCACCTCGCTCACCGTCTACACAAGAACCATTATTCAATTTCGGAGGTGCGAGTGTTAACACCAAAATTTGGTAAGGAATCGACTTGTGGGTCCGGCTCGATGAGGAGTACGTATGGCGGAAGGAAGGTTTTTCTCGGATATATTCGGCGAGAAAGATCCGCGATCGGCTATCCGTTTCCGTTCGGCAAGGGAACGAGTTGAGCCGATTTTGCGGGATTGGACGGTGACGTGGCTCAAGCGGGAAAGAAGAATTGATGGATAAGCGATCAAGCTTAGAGATAAGTTAGGCAACGAATCCATTCGAGGTTGTACTTGGCAGGGTATAAATATGAGCCCTGAATGTATGTAACAGATACAATCATTCTCAATACAAACCGGCCTTACGCCAAACCCTAGAGTCCATTTGTCGTGTCGTCGAGTTCTTCGAGAGGGTTCATCGATCCGTCGACCTCCGTGAGTACCGGCAACCTTGTATCATATCTAGTATCATGCGGTGGATTTAGATCTGATGCAAGTAGTCTTGTTACCATGCTTCGTGTCATGCGGTAGATTCAAGCTTGGTTCAAGAGGGTTTCTTGTTAGGTCATGAGCCATGCGGTAGGCTAAGATCTAGCTTGAGGCTAGTTATCGGCTCTATTGGATTTTGGCAAGATCCAATAGATTCATTAAGTTACCCCGTGTTGCTTTGAGTTTTTACTTTATGTTTAAATTCATGTAACATCTTTTGCCCAATCTAGATGGGTTTGGATCAGCTTTATCCCTCTTGTGATCCTTATGCGAGTAGAATTCATGTTTTAACACGTGGATCTTGTGCTTTCCGATAGCCGAAACCAAATCGATCTAGGTTGTTACGTGTTGCGGGTTCAAGCTTGCCAACGTTGGTATAAATCTTGAAAGAACGAGTATCACGCGGTAGATGCGGGTTTTTTGGGTTGCTTTGGAGCTAGTCATCCGGTGGATTAGATTTCAAATCAATCGATAGATTTATTTCACTTGGTAATGTTTGTTCCTTCTTCATGGACCCGAATCGGTACATTCGGCCGTATTCGGTTATGTTTCTTCACGAGTAGAACACGTGCGTAATTCATTCTTTAAATAATGTATGCTTTTAGCTTTCCATATTTAGATTGTATCATGCGGTGGATAGATCTATTTGTGGAAAGTGGTACGGTTTTCATGCAAATTGTATCATGCGGTGGATAGATTTGTTTGGCATCGTACCCGACGGGTTTTGAAGTACCTAGACATGCGGTAGACTAGTGCTTTGGATCTATGCATGCTTGTTTATCACATGTTTATGCTCGCGCTTTACCTTATTTATTTATTTAATGTTAATCATCATGGGGATCGGTCATGGCCTTGCGCATGCGCATCTTTTTCCAAACAAAGACCGATCGCCGTCATGCTTACGTCATCCATTCGGCTATGTTGTTTTTTCTGTTGCAAGCTCGCGAATGGTTTCAGTTTATTGGCAGATAGCTTTCTATCGCTATGTGTCATCCCATCTGGCTTTGTAGCCGTAAATATGGAACTGTCTGGTATCACCCGACAAGTTCCAAGCTTTGGTATCTAACTGCTTTGTCTTTTGTTAATTTTCGGGGGAAAATTGACGGCACGTCTCGTGATTCTTTGCACGTGTGAAGCCGACTTGTTCGGCTTGCTTGTGTGTTTGGCGCTAGGTGCACATTTTGCGTCGACACACTTTTTGGCACGCCCGGTGGGACCACGGCGGAAAAATCAAGATGCCCGAAATCGCGGATATCATGGATGTCAACATTGAGGACCTCTCTCTCCGAACAACGACGAGCGGCTCCGGGACGCCGTGGACCGGTTCCGGCGAAGTGTCTGCTTGTCCTTCAAGAAGAACGAAGTGGCGTCCCGTGCACCGAAGAATGAGATGTCCGGGGTATTGTTGCCGGGGGAGAGCGACGCCACGACCGGCGGGAGAGGGAGGAATGCCCGCAAGCGTTCGGGATTCCGCGGACCACGTTTTGAGCAAGCACCACAAAGCTTTCCTTGGTGCGTTCCGGCAAATGATGGTGGGCGTCTTTGGCCCGGGCATGGAGCGAGGCATTCGGCAAGGCACCCATCCAAGCGGGCACCATGGAATTGGGCGAGTCAAGCTCTCAACCACCATTACGGAGCCGGCCCGGTCCGGCCTCCTCCTCGGAGCGGCCGGGAGTCAAGCTTTCCGGCCTCCTCCGCAAGGCGGCCGGGGTCGGCCGGTTCGGCCCCCACTACGGGCCTCGGGAAGGACAACCAATCCGGCCACCACCGCGAGGCGGCACGGGTCAACACCGTACAACGGCCCGAACCCGTACCGGCCCACATACGGGGAGATAGCGTTCGGCTCGCACGGGGCCCCGCTTGCCTCCGGCCACGGGATTGCTCCGGCAAGCAACTCGCTACGAGAGAGACCTATACGGCGGAGGCTACCACGAGGTAGGAAACTACGGAGCCATTGACACTTTCCCGCATCCGGGGGTACGCACCGGTGCGAGGCACACGGGAGGACGACGCCCCGGCGCGAGAAGATGGCCGAGTTGATGCAAAATCGGTTCGGCCTCAAACCGAAACCGCAAGGACACCGCCTACAAGCCGCCGTTCCCGCAGTGGTACTTCAACGTGCTCCTTCCGCCAAGGGTGAAACCTCCGACGGAATTCACGAAATTTTCGGGCAAGACGACACAAGCACGGTGGAGCACATTGCTCGTTACCCGATGCGGCTCGGAGAATGCTCGGTCGAGGAAGCGTTCGGGGTCCGATACTTCCCCGCGTCAGCGACGGGCCCGACATTCCGGTGGTTCTCGTCCTTGCCCCCCGAGTCAATTAGCGGATGGAAGGGCCCGGAACGAAAATTCCACGCCCACTATTTCGGCGGCGGCTCGGAGAAGAAGATGATCGACCTTGCCACCCTGAAGCAGAGGCACAGCGAGACGCCACTGGAATTTCTCAGGAGGTTCGGGGAAGTTAAGGGCATGTGCTTTTCGCTCAACTTGCTAGATGACCGGTTGGCCGACATGGCCGTTCTTGGGGATGCTTTTGCCGCCGTGCGTGAGACCTTGTTTGGTATGGAGTTTGAAAACCTGGGCCGCTTGTCTCAAAAGGCGTCATTAATGAGCAACCAAGCGTATGGCTTCAAGAAGGATGCCAGGTTTGGCAAGCAGCATGATGTGGCGGACATCTACAACCAATTCTTGGACAAGGCCGACCTGATAGAAGATTCTGATGATGAACTGGATGTGGCCGCGGCCGAAATCATGTGGGGGAAAGAGCCATTAACGATGAATCAACGGCCGGGTCAAACGGACCAAAGGCACCTACGATTTCGACGTCACGAAAGCCGACAAGGCGTTTGAGATCCTAGTGAAGGAAGGCCGAATCGGACGCCCGAAGGGCATTCCATGCTTCGGTCCGATGGGGTGAAGGAGAAGCATTCTTGCGGCTTCCACGACGGGAACTCACACTCCATCAACGGCTTGCGGGGTCTTCGGGATGAGGATCCGAAAGCCATCCGGGAGGGACACCTTAAATTTGACAACAAGATGAAGGTGGATGGCCACCCCTTCCCTCGAACATGGTGGGCTTTTCCGTCAACATGGTGACGGGCCGAGGAGAAGGGCAAGGTCAAAGTCTTGACCTCGGCCCGGGGCTAGACGGGGATGGAGCGGTGGACCGGAGCGTCAAGTAACTGCCGGAACGGGTGCATGGTGAAGCCCCCCGCATTCTCAAAAGCCACATCGAAATCGGGGAATCATCCAAAGCCAAGCCCGGGGTGACCACGCGTATCCTCCTCAACAAGTGGCGGTGCCGGTTGGAAAAAGAGCGTTACCGAGAAGCGAAGATACGAGGAGGAGAGACGCGAGGCCGAAGAAGAGGCACACGAAGAGACACGGAGCAATACACGCGCGAGCGGAGCGCGCGCACGGGGATGTGCGTTCTTCGAGCACCTGTTGGAACGAGGGTTTGAAGCGCCCACGGCGAAGAACCGCACGAGTGCGGTGACGGGTATTTTGAGTACGGGCGGGGAGACGCCAATCGCCGATCCGTCCATGAGAGAATTGGGAGGATCCATCCTAACGAGGATCGGCGCCAAAAAAATTGAAATCATTGATCATCCCGGAAAAGGCAAGCCGATTTAAGGTGGGGTCGATCAAGAAGATGACGAAGACGAGTACATCGGGCGAGAAAGGGGAAATGGTGCCCGCCCGGCCTAAGGAAAAGTCAGAAGAGACGGGTTCAACGCTTGAGGAACCGTGAATTAAGGCAGGCTGGGATCCAGACGAAGCAGGTGTGGCGTCCAAAGGATCAACCTGAAGGGTCAAAGCGTTCGGCTCCAACGTGCATGGTATATTTTCTGCCGAACGAATTCATGGCTCCTGCTAACCAGGTTGTGCAGAAGGAAGCGTCCCTGGATGATGAGCAAGTCGAGGGGCTGATGGCGCAACTGGTGCTAGCCAAGCAAGCCATCTTCGACAAACCGGCCAAAAATCGACACATGAGGCCGCTGTACTTGAGGGGATATGTCAATGGCAAGCCATTGACCAAGATGTTTGTCGACGGTGGTGCGGCGATCAACGTAATGCCGTACACCACCTTCGAGAAACTTGGCATGGGCCCTAGCGATCTGACACCTACAAGCATAATACTAAACGATTTCGCCGGGAATCCTTCAGACACCAAGGGATGCGCTCACGTGGATCTGATGATCGGGTCCAAGACACTTGCTCACGACCTTCTTTGTTATCGAAGGTAAAGGAGCCTACGACCCTCTTGCTTGGACGGGACCGGATTCATGCCAATTCTTGCGTCCCATCCACCATGCATCGGCGGCTCATCCGGTGGGTGGATGATGATATTGAGGTTGTCCAAGCGAGATGACTCCGTGAGTGTTGCAAACATGGAACCGGCTTTTCGGGAGTATCAAGGCATTGATTGTTTCTCGGGGAAAGACGGGGGAGAAGGTCTGTTGAACCCTGTCGGCGGTGATCAACGGCCGATTCAAGCGATCGGCTCTTATAGTAATTTTTTAATGGAGAACCCCGTCGATGGAACTGATGGCAAGTTGGGGCGAGGATTTATGTCGGCTGATAAATTAGAAGAAGTTGACATTGGAAGCGGTGATAAGCCAAGGCCGACGTTCATCAGTGCAGACTTGCAACCAGACTTCAGGGAGGAATTAATCAAGCTGCTTAAGGAATACAAAGATTGCTTCGCCTGGGATTATTCGGAGATGCCTGGACTGGATCGTTCCATCATTGAGCATAGGTTGCCCATCAAATCTGGTTTCAAACCGTGCAAGCGACCACCCCGGAAAATCTACAAGGATGAGGTATTGGCCGATGTGAAAAAAGAAGTTGAAAGATTACTTGATGCAAACTTCGTTCGGCCATGCGAGATACACGGAGTGGATTTCTAACATTGTCCCCGTTTACAAGAAGAATGGAAAGATGAGGGTCGGCATAGATTTCGGGGACTTGAACGAGCTACTCCGATGGATGGTTACCCCATGCCTATTGCCGATTTGTTGGTTGACGCCGCCGCCGGCACAAGGTTATCGGTTTCATGGACGGCAATGCGGGATACAACCAAATTTTCATGGCGATAGAGGATATATCGAAGACGGCCTTCAGATGCCCCGGTCATATAGGCCTATTTGAATGGATAGTCATGACTTTTGGATTGAAGAATGCCGGTGCAACTTATCAGCGAGCCATGAATTACATCTTTCATGAGTTGATCGGCAAAGTTGTTGAAATTTACATCGATGATGTCGTGATCAAGTCCCTAGGTCATGACACACATTTGGAAGATGTGAAAAGGACCTTGTAGTGCACCCGAAGGCATGGTTTAAAGATGAATCCGAACAAATGCGCTTTTGGGGTATCGACCGGAGAATTCTTGGGATTTTTGGTCCACGAAGGGGGAATTGAGGTTGGCAAGAAGAGCATGAAAGCAATTGATGAAGTTGTCCCTCCAACCAATCTCAAGGAATTATAATCATTGCTCGGCAAAATTAACTTCGTAAGGAGATTCATTTCAAATCAGTCACGAAAGGTTTTGCCGTTCTCTCCATTGCTTGAAGCTAAAGAAAGATCGAAGTTCACGTGGGGCGACGAACAACAAAAGGCTTTTGATGAGATCAAGCAATACATGAAGGAGCCGCTAGTGCTTGGTCCCTCCTCGACCGGGAGAAGCCTTTCAAGTTGTACGTGGCGGCCGAAACCGAAACCATTGGATCGGCCCTTATTCAAGAATTCGAAGGGAAGGAACGGGTAGTAGCATATCTTAGCCGAAAATTACTTGATCCCGAGACCGGGTATTCGGCCGTAGAGAAGGCGTGTGTCCGTGCGTATACTACTCGTGTACAAAGTTTCGGCACTACTTGTTGAATGCCGAATGCACTGTGTATTCCAAGTTTGATGTAATAAAACATATGTTATCTATGCCAATTTTGAACGGCAGGATTGGCAAATGGATTTTGGCTTTATCAGAATTCGAGTTGAAGTTCGAATCGGCAAAAGCTATCAAAGGTCAGATCATTGCCGATTTTATAACTGAACATCGCGATCCATCAATTGATTTGCTCGAAATTACTCCTTGGGCTTTATTTTTTGATGGATCATCATGTGGTAAAGGTGGGGGAGTAGGGATCCTACTGATTTCGCCTAGAGGTGAGATGTTTGAATTTGCCATCCCTATACAGCCCACTGTCACAAATAATCGAGCCGAATACGAAGCATTACTTCGAGGGCTTCAATATTTGAGAGAAGGCTGGGGCCGTTTCGGTTGAGGTTTATGGAGATTCGGAGCTGGTGATCAAGCAATTGAACGGGCAATACGAATGCAAAAGTGAAGCACCGAGGAGTTACTACGAAGAATGCGGGGAAATCTTGAAGAGCTTTCCGTTGGTAACTCTACAAAGCATATTCCTAGGGAACATAACGAAGAAGCGAACAAAGGTTGGCTCGGAGCGCCTCGGGTTACAAAGAGAACCAAGAAGCGTTTGCTGCAGATGTGTGTGCACTAGGGACGGATCTTACGGAGGATGATTGGAGAAAAGAGATCGTCGACTATTTGAAGGATCCATCCCGAAAGGTCTCTAGGAAGCTCAGGTACAAGGCCATAAAATTCATTCTTCTGGATGACAATTTGTTTTACAAATCATTAGATGGGGTGTTGTTACGATGCCTGGGTCCAGAAGAAGCGAAGAAGATGATGAGTGAAGTGCATGATGGGATATGCGGAGCACACCAATCGGCCTACCGCATGAAATGGGTTGTCGGCAAGCCTGGGTGCTTTTGGCCGACGATGTTAGAGGATTGCTTTGAGTATTACAAAGGATGTCGGGATTGCCAAAGGTTTGGAAATATTCAAAGGGTCCCCGAATCGACATTAAATCCCATCATCAAGCCATGGCCATTCGGGGGGCCGGGGTATAGACTTGATTGGCCGAGATTAATCCACCATCTAGTAAGGGGCATAAGTTTGTGCTTTTGGCTACGATTATTTTACTAAATGGGTTGAGGCGATCCCACCGAAGAAGGTGACGTCGGAAAACATGGTTGAATTTGTCAAGGAGCACATCATCTATCGATTTGGAATCCCTCAGACCATCACAACGATCAAGGGGCTCAATTCGTGTCCCTGGAGTTCAGAGAATTTGCCGAAAGCATGGGAATCAAATTGTTTAACTCTTCTCCCTATTATGCCCAAGCTAATGGTCAAGCGAGGCTTCTAATAAGATCATTATCAAGCTAATACGAGAAGAAGATCGACCGAAGCCAAGGAGATGGCATTCGGTACTCAATGAGGCATTATGGGCTTACCAAATGGCCCCTCATGGAGCTACAAAGACATCTCCTTACGAATTGGTTTACGGGCATCATGCGGTTCTACCTTGGGAGATGCAATCGGATTCCGGGAGAATCGTGTTACAGAAAGATTTGAGCTCCAAAGATTACAGTGGCCTGATGATGGATGAGCTAGAGGATTTACACATGATCCGTCTCAGGGCCCTGGAAAACATCGAGAAGAATAAGCAGCGGGTTGCCAAGTATTATAACAAGAAGGTAAAAGTCAGGCAATTTGCAGAAGGGGATTTGGTTTGGAAAGCGCTATTGCCGATTGGAACCAAATACGACGAATTCGGCAAATGGTCCCCTAACCGGGAAGGGCCCTTTCGCGTGGTCGGATGCGTCCCCGGTAATGCATACATATTGAAAACTTTACTAGGAGAGGAATTTTCCGCTGCAATAAATGGGAGATATTTGAAGAAATATTATCCTAGTATTGAAATCGATCGATGATCATCGGCGGTGGGATTACAAGCATCCGACACAAGAAATAGCCGGCGCTCAAGAGCGAGGCCGCCTTCGAACAAAATACACAAACGGGAGAAATGGCCGGTGCCTAGATGCATTGCCCTTAGCACCAAACTACTTTACAACGCCTCTTGCGGGTTTACATCCAACAACCCCGGTGATCTAGACTACGAGGAGGTGGGAAGCGAGAAGGCGTGGAGGAAGAAGCGAAAGTATGATTCAATCTTTTCTTTGCTTCTTCGGTACGCTCCCTCTTCGGTTGCTCCAAGATCACCGTGACGGCGACTTGGAATGCACGGGGGTGACCATGATTTGCGGCCTCCACTAAGTTGTCCCAAACCATTTTCAAGTTGTTGTACCCGTCGAGACATCTAAAACGAGAGGAGTGGGTGTTAGGGGCAAAAAATCCGGATGTGAGCGCGAAGTCAAGAAGGAGTCGAAACGTTTACCCCCTACTAGTGCCTCCGAGAGCCATGCGACGCTCGCGTTCGGCCCGGCAACAAGCGGTGATGTCCCCGAGACCGTGCTCCGGGTGCCGAACGCGGCGGCGCGGTTGATGGCCGGTCCTCCGTTCGGCGTAGCCTCCTCTCGCTTCGAGGGTGGAATCGGAGGAGATGTACTCGAGCACATCTTCGGTCCCGATGATTTCTTCGGGAAGTAACAAGGCTCGAAAGAAGAATAGGAAGAGAAGAGGTAAAACGCAAGATCGTATGGGAAACGAGGAGCAAATCAAGGGAAACTCACCTTCGAATCGTGCGTTTCTTTGGGGCGGCCGCTCTCTCCCGAGGCCGCTCGCCTTTATCCATGGCCTTGGGGTTTTTTCCTCTCGGAGACGGGGGAGGAGATGAGAAGTGATGGATGAGTGTGCGAGTGGATTTGCGGGGGCATCCCGGCGAGGCTATTTTATTGACCGAAGGGGTGCATTGGGAGTGATGACTGGCCAGCGTACACTGTTGGAATACCAAGCGGCAGGGTTTTCTCCCCAAATGCGAAGGGTTTTCACTTGAACAGTGCTTAAGGATTGCCGATTCAGGGATCTTCTGTGGATTTTGCGCCAAGGGGCATCTGTTCTCGCGTGTTCGGCTCAAGACAGTTCCTGGATACGTTTAAGGAAAAACAAGATTCACGGATGCAAACATGAAGAAAATCATCGCAGTGCAAGCACAGAATTCAAAAGTTCTTTATTTATTGCCGATATTCAAGCATCCCTAATACAATCTAGTCGAAAAGTCTGTTCAGCACAGATTGGGGATGAGTGATTTCGGCAATGGCGTCGCCATGGCCATCGAGGCGCTCCAAGATGAGCTCAATCTCATCGATGTCCTCCGGCGCGCCGCCCGGAAGCCGCGCGGCCCGGTGGAGTAGTCGACGTCGGTGTGTGTCGCCATGGCGGCCCGGCCCGTGGGTCGTGCCCAAGCGGATGCCATAGGTGGCCACTTCATCAACGCGGTGCTCCACCACGAGCAAGGCGCTCCGCCGGCGTGTCTCCACGGGCGTTCACCTTATCGGCCACCGCTCCACCAACATCTTGAGCTGGTTGAGCTCGGCATCACGGGCTACGAGGTGCAAGAAGAAAGGAGGTTAGCATCAAAGGCCGGATTGGATCAAGGATTGATTTCAGAGCCGTACCGTCGATGGTTTCTAGCAGCTTGCGCCGGTCCTCCCACTCCAACTCGGCTATGCCCGCCTTTTTGGAGACGTCCTCCAGCTCGCGCTGGGCCGTCTCCAGTTCCGCCTTGAAGCGGAGAGCGTCGAGTTCCCCGTAGGGCACGGGGGAGTGGCCGTCAGACTCCGAGGAGTCGTCCGGAAGGGGCTGATTGGCCGGCGCAGGAGACGGATTCCACTGAATCAACCTGAAAAGGAGATGATCGTCAAAACAAAAGAAGATCAAAGATGAATCAAGGGAGAGGAATTGACGATCATTGCCTCCGCGCGCATTAGCGCTACTCCCCTCCGCCTCATCGGAGACGCGGCGTCGGTTGAGGGCGGCGCACCATGCTTGCTCTGGGATGTGCACTGTTTGGAAAGAAGAAGAGTTGAGATTGGCAAAGATTCGAGAGCTAAAGGCTTGGTGGAGAGCTAGGGGCACCTACGATTTCATTTATAGGCCTGGCAAGACATATCGTGGCCTCAAGTCGTGGCTCGGATCGTGGCGCATATCCCAAGAAAATCGAAAGGTGGAAAGGTTTCCTTGACCAGTCCGCCAATGGGTCGCTTGGAGTTCTAGGCTGAGTCATATTCGGTTGATCGGCTCGGCTAAGAGGAGTCAAAGTGCCATTCGGGTGTTGGCATTTCTTTGCCGAATGGGTCGTTCAAAGATTACATTTGAAGGAGCGCGAGAAGAAAAAGGAAATAAATTGCAAGAATAGATATTACAAGAGCGACCAATTCGTCCATACATCAATTGAAGCATCTAAATGTTCAAGTATTTTGCAATTACACTACGGACATTTGATGTTGTTTGGCGAAAATTATCCAACCGCTCCCGGCAATCTTTCTGGGCACTAGACAAGGTGGTGAGTTCTGCATCGCATTGTTTCATCTTGGCTATAGCCGATTTTGCTTCTTCTTGGGTCTTCTCTATCAATCCAGGGAGCTCGGCTATTTTCTTGTTATCGGCCTCTATCTCAGCTGATAGGTTTCTCAGTTCTGCCTCCAGAGCAGCCTTCCTGGCAATTTTTAAATCACAAGAAGCTTGCAGATTGGCCAAGGTATCTTTATGGCTCTTGGTCTGAGATTGTGCCCCTTTCATGGCTTGTTCAGCACTGGCCCTCTTCTTTTCAACAGCCGGGTGGGAGCGCACCTTCCTCAAACCTTGCCTTATGGGCACGTAGTGCATTTCCAGGCCAAAGATAGATGCGAGTGAGGCGCTGATGTCCTCGGGGAGTTCTTGGCTAATAGATTCGAGCATTTCTTCAAAGTGATCGAGATCCTTGAACTGATCTCGTGCATCTCTTTCCAGCCAGGCAAAGATCTCCCTGAGCTTTTCTAGCACTTCCCCCCGACAGGGTTTGATGCACTCCTTCCATCACCTCGGCAACTGGATTGTTCCCCATTGACAGACTTGATGATGATGGGGCCTGATCCTAAGAAAGCGAAGATTGCCGAGTCGGGAGGGCTGAAAGTAAAGGTAGCGAGTTAAGTGCAAATGAGTACCTCATGTCCGATTTCTTGAGTCAGAGGGACTTTGTTCAGGAGCAGCCACAGGCGAAGGAGGTGTTCCAGGAAGAGCTGAAGCTTCTAAGTGAGAAGGCGCTGATGCAGTTGCTGGCAACTCAAGGGCTTCTGGCTGAAGAGGAGATGGATTCACCTCTACTGGGGTTGATGTCTCTGCATGACCAGCAGGTGATTGGACCCTTGGAGGACTTGATGATTCTGGTTGGATTGGGAGACTCATCTCTGGAGAATTCATTGCTTCTACAGAGGGTGATTGAGTCCCTGATGAAGATGAGATCTCCACTGGGACAGGTAACTCAACCCTGGGTGGACTTGTTTGTTGAGACACTGGGACGTCCACAAGTTGTTCTTCCATTGTTTCTTCTGCAAGTGCCAAATTAAAAGATAAATGCCAGTGTTCATCCTCAAGAAGAGGACAGTAAAGGTCATACCAGTGGATGGGGCATTGGCAGGTTCTGGAACTGAAGATTGTTGGGCTCTGGTCTGAAAATGCACAAGATATGATTTATCAGAAACAGAGTAATCTTGTGATCAAGAAAGGAAAAGATTTTTACCTCAACAAGGACTTTCTTGACAGTTCTTCTCCTCTTGGCATTTGGGGGAGCTATTAGAGACAAACCTTGCCTCCTATCAGCAGCAAAGGCCGGGAAAGGCTTGGGTCTATTGTGGCAAACCTGGCCATTAGCTGAGCCAGAGTTGGGGACCTGAATCCCAGTGCTGAGATCGGGCCTACGGCATTGTAGGCAATATTCTCCGGCTCGAGGGGCGGTGCACGTGTTCGTGGGTAAAAGAAATAAGATCAGAATCATGATTAGAGGAAGAAATGTCTGATCCAAGGGTTAATTATATTACCTCTGAGGTTGGTCGGAAATCATGCATCAATTTCGCACGTAACAAGTGTACGAGCTCATTGAAGATATGATCATGGAACTCTTGCCACCGGGGAGTTGAAGGTGGAGTGAGCTATTGTTGTGGGTACAAAAGGCCGGGTGTAGACGGTGGGACTACACACATAACGGAAGATTCGCTTTCGTGCATGAGTTCTTTGATTTCCTCTCCGGGCTTGAGAAATTCACGCGAAAACGATCTTGGGGGCATCCGGCCACATCCAAGTTGTCGAGCCATTACGTTGGGCTGATAATATTCATAAGTGCTATAGGTCAGCCTTCCTCCATTGAATTCAGCTGGTAGAATGCATGGGCGGATTATGATATTGAGGATCTCTAGGAATCTCTCATCTTGGCGTTCGGTTTCAAAAGAGAATTCACAAGGGAAAGTCAAATTGTCATTGTCCAGATAAGGGAGCCAGAGAGGATTTTGGAAGCCTTTGAAGAATAGCTCGAAAAGTTGGCTGATATCCTGTTGAATAAGAACAAGTTAAGCGACCTTCTCCATAAGTCTGGCATCCTCTGGTGGCTTGGGGTTCCCCTTCAGGATAATTGGATGAAGGGAAGAGCTGGGTGTTCAAATCAACACCAACGATCTGATGCATGTGTAGCTGCATCCACATTTGAACAAACCACCAAGGACCGTTGACACATGCTATTCTCTGGCCGGTGTACATCTGGGTGACAGTTTGATGAAGCATATGGTACACACTTGCCTAGGAGAAATTTCCCAAGGGGGAGGCGGTTGCCACCGACCGCCTGAGAAGCCATTGCAATGTGATTCGGGGTAGGCTCATTGGCTTTACCCCCGGAAGATGAACCTACATAGCCACATGTTCGAAACGCCCGTATTCAATTTCACCAAGGGGGCCGTCCTTCATGTGGTTCAAGATATAGTTCTTGTATCCGCTCCCCGGTTTCACCCCCGTTTGTCGTGAGGAACTTCGAAATCCCGGGGTTGAATGGATCCCGTAATGTCAATGCCGGTGATCATATACACATCGGCCGCAGTTGGAGACATCGGGCCGTGGCCAAAGAGGAAAGCGCCGGCGCCGTTTGACCAAAAATGACAAGTCGCTATCGGGAGGTCGTCATTCTTGGGGGTCTCGGCCAAAGATAACTCCGGCACCGAGCAATGCGAAGGGTATCCCGGCTTTGGGTCCCGGCACTCTTGTCCGCAAGAATCCTCCGGAACCAATTTTTTTCAACTCGCGATTGGAGGCAAGGGCCGCTTCTTGAAAGCATCTTGCCACCAAGGAGGTGGGGACGAGCCGCTTTGAAAGGGATCCTTTGAGATTCGAGCGCGATGAAATCTCGAGGATCGGAGTTTCCCACGGGACCAAGGTAGTAAGATCTTGAATTAGCCTCGGTGCGAATCAAAAGCTCGGTGGAAGGCTCCTGAAGGAAAGCGGAAAAGAAATCTCGGTAAAATTGAAACTTAAATGCCGATTGAAGCTTACGGGAGGAGAATTTACCTGAGCAGCTTGGTTTTGAGCCGCCATTGGGGATTTGAGCTCGGAACAAGGGGATCTAGGGTTTGGATCCGGACGAGGATTCCGGCGGATTTCGAAGAAAGAGAGCAAGTGTTGACAGATTCGATTTGAAAATGTTTGTGGTTGGAGTCAATTCGAACAAAATCACTTTTATCCCACAATTGAAGGGGCATGTGTTAACACCAAAATTTGGTAAGGAATCGACTTGTGGGTCCGGCTCGATGAGGAGTCCGTATGGCGGAAGGAAGGTTTTTCTCGGATATATTCGGCGAAAGATCCGCGGTCGGCTATCCGTTTCCGTTCGGCAAGGGAACCGTTTAGCCGATTTTGCGGGATTGGACGGTGACGTGGCTCAAGCGAAAGACGAATGGATGGATAAGCGATCAAGCTTAGAGATAAGTTAGGCAACAAATCCATTCGAGGTTGTACTTGGAAGGGTATAAATATGAGCCCCGAATGTATGTAACGGATACAATCATTCTCAATACAAACCGGCCATACGCCAAACCCTAGAGTCCATTTGTCGTGTCGTCGAGTTCTTCGAGAGGGTTCATCGATCCGTCGACCTCCGTGAGTACGGCAACCTTGTATCATATCTAGTATCATGCGGTGGATTTAGATCCGATGCAAGTAGTCTTGTTACCATGCTTCGTGTCATGCAAGAGATTCAAGCTTGGTTCAAGAGGGTTTCTTGTTAGGTCATGAGCCATGCGGTAGGCTAAGATCTAGCTTGAGGCTAGTTATCGGCTCTATTGGATTTTAGCAAGATCCAATAGATTCATTAAGTTACCCCGTGTTGTTTTGAGTTTTTACTTTATGTTTAAATTCATGTAACATCTTTTGCCCAATCTAGATGGGTTTGGATCGGCTTTATCCCTCTTGTGATCCTTATGCGAGTAGAATTCATGTTTTAACACGTGGATCTTGTGCTTTCCGATAGCCGAAACCAAATCGATCTAGGTTGTTACGTGTTGCGGGTTCAAGCTTGCCAACGTTGGTATAAATCTTGAAAGAACCGAGTATCACGCGGTAGATGCAGGTTTTTTGGATTGCTTTGGAGCTAGTCATCCGGTGGATTAGATTTCAAATCAATCCGATAGATTTATTTCACTTGGTAATGTTCGTTCCTTCTTCATGGACCCCGAATCGGTACTGCTCACCGTATTCGGTTATGTTTCTTCACGAGTAGAACACGTGCGTAGTTCATGCTTTAAATGATGTATGCTTTTAGCTTTCCATATTTAGATTGTATCATGCGGTGGATAGATCTATTTGTGGCAAGTGGTACGGTTTTCATGCAAATTGTATCATGCGGTGGATAGATTTGTTTGGCATCGTACCCGACGGGTTTTGAAGTACCTAGACATGCGGTAGACTAGTGCTTTGGATCTATGCATGCTTCTTTATCACATGTTTATGCTCGCGCTTTACCTTATTTATTTATTTAATGTTAATCATAATGGGGATCGGTCATGGCTTTGCGCATGCCCATCTTTTTGCAAACAAAGACCGATCGCCGTCATGCTTACGTCATCCATTCGGCTATGTTATTTTTCCTGTTGCAAGCTCCCGAATGGTTTCAGTTTATTGGCAGATAGCTTTCTATGGCTATGTGTCATCCCATCCGGCTTTGTAGTCGTAAATATGGAACCGTGCGGTATCACCCGGCAAGTTCCAAGCTTTGGTATCTAACTACTTTCTCTTTTGTTAATTTTCGGGGAAAATTGACCGGCACGTCTCGTGATTCTTTGCGCGTGTGAAGCCGGCTTGTTCGGCTTGCCGTGTGTGTTTGGCGCTAGGTGCACATTTTGCGTCAACAACAAGGTCCAGCCATGATATTGACATCAATCCCTAATCATCTCAAAAAAGCAGAAAAAACCAATGGCGGCAAAGCAAGCACCATCAAAAGCACAAAAAAACACCGCAGCACCGCAGAAAAAACCGCCCAGCCATGAAAGCACATCAGAAAAACCTCCCAACCACCAAAGCATATCTGAAAGAACCGCGAAACCACCGTAGAAGAATCCACCGCAGAAGAAACCACCGCAAAAAAACCACCTAGCCACGAAAGCACAACCGAGAAAATCGTCGGAGCACAATCTTCCAACCTAGTGCAACCACCAAAACCACCAACGATAAAGAAAATGGTTGAGCCCATCAGCAAAAGGAAGCTAGCATGGGAGACGACAAAAGAAGAAGGAAAAACAACGATCGGTGCCCAACATGTGCATCAATTTTTCGGCAATCTGAATACAAAACAGCAACGGAGGGAGCTAGAGAAGACCAAACAACTAGATCCGTCAAAACTTGGGTTTTTCAAACTAATGAGTGAAAATAGCAAGAAATTGATGATGCCCATACTGGCGTCGACGTCGTCTAAAGAAGATGCATCGATGAGGAGACAGGCTTACGTTCCCTCCGACCTCAATGCACAGGAACGAACCGTAGCAGAAATGCCTACACAAGAAATAGTGAAGCTCCTTGGTTTCATGGAAGAAACAAGGATGCCTTTAGGTGTTGCACTCGGCCATGAAGAACCACCTCGGGATCCAAGTTTCGAGTATAGATGGACCTTTCAGCTAGGAAAACCTCTTGTCAAGCGTAACTAGTACTTAAGCTCTCACCTAAGATGTACAAATTTCATGAGTGGTACATGCAAAGCAATCATTGAAAGGCGTACATAACATAGCTATGCTTGCTGCACCCGAAGATTTTGCCACTGAAGGCAACAAGGTGGTCTGGCTGGATTTCAAAGATATTTATGAAGTTTACCATCAAGATGCCCTGAGTACCGATCTTATCGTCGCTTGGTGCCTGTAAGTAAGGTCTTTTTTAATGTTTATTAATTAAATTATTACATATGTGGATTTACTAATTAAATTTGTATTTCCTTTTTGGTAGCCTGCAAAAACGTGAGATGCAAAAAAAGAATATTGCCAGTATTGGTTTCATGGACCCATCAAAAGTCAATGAGTTTGAGGTTAAGCATCAACCAGACACAACAATCGCGACAATCTATAGGACCTTGTCTAGGTTTCATGACAAGGATCTCATACTACTACCTTACAACTGCGAGTATGTGCAATTTCCATCTAATTGTCTTTGCTAATTCTATTTAGTTCTAATTTGTATGACTATTATGACCATGTATGTGTAGTTTCCACTAGATTCTTATGATCATTCAAGTCGACAATAGCAATGTCATGGTGTGGGATTCATTGAGAAAAAACCCTACAAGTTACCAAAACCTTCAAGATATGTTTCAAGTGTAATAATTCTACCTAAGACATTCTTTTAAATGCAATATTTATTTATATATGTATTTATTTGTATATATATTTATATATATATTCTTTTACCCGCAAGTTACCAAAACCTTCAATATTTGTCTCAAGATATGCTTTTACTAACACATCATCTCTCATTAATTTTCCTCAGAGCTTGGCAAAAATTCATTGCAGAGAAAGAAGGTGAATTTAACCCAACAATTATACTCTATACTGATTATCCGATACGTAATCCAAATAACAACTTCGGATTTGAGAAAATTTAAATTTATCACACTTATATTTCATAACATTTTCTCCTATCCAGTTTAGTGTTTGAGACAGGAACAAGGAAATATTATGTGGATACTATGTCTGTGAGCACATACGATGTTTGGCAAGTGCAAAGTCCAGAAATTATGATGTAAGTTAATTAAATAAACCTATTAATAATACATCATTTCCTAATATATTAACATATTTGCACATTATACAGATGCTTCTATATTAAATTGTTGGGTGCAATATATTAACATATTTGCAAATTATACAGATGGATATGGTTAAGGACGAGGTCATTCAGAAGGATCGTCTTTCGGCGATTCAAGAAAGTCTCTTGGGATTCATCCATGAGGAGGTGGTTATGCCAACAGGAAAATATTATTATGATGCATCCAAAAATCTAATGGAGACTAGAAATTTGAAGTGAACAATATTTTGATGTATAAATACTATTTATTTTGTTGTGTATATTTCTAAGTTTATGTAAGTTTATATATAAGTCTAACTTCAAAAACTTTATATATAAGTCTAACTGCGTACATGATATATATAGACAGGTATATACCTATATACATGTTCAAATACGTATACGTGCATATACGGGTTAGACAACAATTAGAATATAAGCTCAAATCGAAAAACAAAAAAAAGAGAAACGAGACCTTTAGTCTCGGTTGGTAACACCAACCGGGACTAAAGGGGTGGGCGCGAGTGTTTGGCGTGCCCCCCCCCCCTTTAGTCTCGGTTCGTAACACCAACCGAGACTAAAGGGGAGGCCTTTTGTCTCCGAACTTTAGTCCCGGTTGTACTTGAGAGATCTAAACCCTCTCCAACTGAGACTAAAGCCCCCTCCCTACCAGTGGTCGCGCTTCCTGAGGCACGCGCTCTGGCCTCTGGCAAAGAAAATCACCTCCTCCTTCGGCGACGGCGGGAGTACGGTGCTATCCTCTGTTCTCTAGTCACGGGTAGCAGTGTCGAACCTGAGGGCTTCAAGCCATATTATAACTCTACAGAAGCATCCACTGCAAGCCATTACAGACAATGAGATAGATTGTTAGTTGTATGGCATATTTTTATACTTGTCTGTGTGATAAGATTCGAGATATATATATTGATTATGACATGCCTTTAAATTTGTCTGTGTGATAGATTCGAGATATGTAGAGATGATCTATGTACCTGAGTGGTCATGCGGATGTTCCTCAATCACATGTCGCTGGTTGTTGGTCGCAGCGGGCGTGGCCGTCATCGTTTGAGCTTATCCGGTGGCATGATGGAGCAGCTTCGACATCACTGCACGTGCGACAAGTTTGACATCACTGGAATAGTGCCGCATGCGTGACACATGGCAGATGCCACTGGTTCTTCGTCACGAGTTGCATACACCAACCAGTTCAACCTAAAGCTTAAACTCATGAAGAAAGTTGGACAATTCACGTATACTCCAACATTCTCCCTCACGTTCAGGCTCCTCCAGACCGCATACGTGGATATTGTAGTGGTCTGTAATTATTTTCATTAACACACCCGTCATGATTCGAACTCGAGACAAAACAAATGCTTGTTGAGTAAGTGGATTGTCAAGTTACTCAATGAAGATGGATTGTGGCAGTAAGTGCTTAAGAAAAAGTACATTAAGTGAAGAACGCTATCACAGGTAGCGAAAAAGATCTTGTGCTATAGAGAGGTAGGTTTAGAGTTCAAGATGGCTCACAAACTAGATTCTGGGAGGATCTGTGGTTAGGGAAAGATCCTTTGATGGTAAAATATCCAAGTCTCTACAAAATAGTGAGAAAGAAAAATATGTCGGTTGCCCAAGTGCTAAGTACTATCCCACTGAATGTATCTTTTAGACGTGCCTTAGTGGGGGACAGTTGTGACAAGTGGCTCGAGCTAGTGGGGAATGTCCTGATGGTGAATCTTAATGATCGCAGGGACTCCTTCATTTGGACTGCCAATAAGAATTTTTCGGTGAAGAATATGTACAATGACATAGTTTTGAGAGAAGGGACTCCGATCAATTGTTGGGCGTGGAAAGCCAAGATTCCTTTAAAGATTAAAATCTTCCTTTGGTATTTTAATAATGGGGTTGTGTTAATTAAGGACAATTTAGTTAAAAGACATTGGAAGGGGTGTACAAAATGCTGCTTTTGTGCGGAGCAGGAAACAATTCAACACCTCTTTTCTGATTGTCCCATAGCTCGACTTACGTGGGGAAGTGTGTGTTTTACTTTTGGGGGTAAAAAACTGGAGGTGAAGGATCGGATGGCGACTAGAGAGGGGGGAGTGAATAGGAGCCGGTAAAAATTCTTCTCAAAGAACCCGGCCTATACCCTAGACAAATCCCGGTCACACACGAGCGATGGATCAAATCACACACCAATCACCAAGACGACAAGGCTATGGATCAACCTCAAGTCTTAGGAACGATTCCTTGAAGCACACGTGGAAGCACGAAAGAAGGAGGGAGGAATCGAACCAAGGAACAAAGCAGCCAGGCTCTGGCGGACCGTCCCGGCCAGAGGGGCGGACCGTCCGCACAGACACACGGACCGCCCGCACCCGCACCACGGACCGTCCGGCCCCCGAGCCGCGGACCGTCCGAGAAAGCAAACAGAACCTCCAAAAGTGACCCCGAATAACGGACGGTCCGCGGGGAGCACGCGGATCGTCCGCCGTGCACCCGCGGACCGTCCGCCCGCACGCTCGTACCGTCCGAAACCTCGCCCAACCAAAAATCAAAATCACAACGGATCGAAAACGAAGGTGAGCAAGAACACGAAGAACAAGCGACGAACAGCGCGCTCGCGGACCGTCCGCCCGGCCCCTCGCGGACCGTCCGCGCCTTGCGGACGAACCAAAAACAACTTCGACCCGAAAGTCAACACCTCCAATCCATCACCGGATCTCCCAAACTGTAAAAGTTGTTGAGACAAGAGTTTGGGGACAAGATAAGCGTCAAACAAGGATGCTATACCCCCAAAACTTTTGCCTCCTAACTCCTTAAATCACCGGGAATCGCGGATCCTTTGAACACCACCAAAAACTAGAGCTTCGATCGAAAATCCTTGAATCGAAGTGGTTTCCCGGCGTTTTAGGGCACAAGATCAATCCCAAAGATGCACAAGACATCCATCCATGTTTCCCTCAAAGAAATCCGGGGAGAAACCCACTCAAATCCGCGGAACCACACCAAGAACAAAGGCACCAAAAACAAGCACGAAAAAGACCACGAAATTCACAACGCCGAATCTTCTATACAAACCAGGAAAGATTCACAAGGCCTAGCATGCTGCTCTAGCATCCATCCCTCTCAACAAATCTCTCATGAAGCTCTCATGCTAGCCTAGAGAAAATGGAGAAGAAAATGTCTAAGGAAAATGAGAAATGGAAGGGGGGAAATGAAACCCTAAGTCGCCGAGAGAGAGAGAGCCATCCACACACACTCATGGCTTATATATCGGGTCCTGCCGGTGTGGGAAATGACTCGACTACCCCAAACTCAACTACTGGCGATACAACCCACGCAGGGGCATTTATGTGATGTTTGTGGGTCTTGCCATCGAACGGTCACGCCTTCGCCGCACCCCGCGTCCTCCCGACGCAAGTCATGCGATCCCGCCGCGTGTCCTCCGCTTCGAAGCTTCCCGACACGCCCGGATCCCGTCTCCGTCGTGTTGGGCCTTCGGACTTGGTTTTGAGGCCCAAACCAAGAAACCGTCCTCCGATGGTTTTGTGGGCAAACCACCAAACCCCGCGTGCTCGGCCGGCCTCCCGCCAAGCCTCTTGACTCGACCGCCACCGTGCACCGGCTCGATCGTCCACGACTTCGTCTTGCTCGTCTCGCCACCATGTGACCCGCACCTAGTCCGGTGTCCACCGGGTCCCTCGAACCGAGCCTACTTGTCTCTCCATCTCCCGGAGGCCCCTCAAGGCCGAAGACCTTTCGCGCCCGTTCTTCACCCGCAACAACACAAACTAGGCCGCAGCTTACACCCGCACCGAGCCAAGAGTCAGTCCAACACTCGTTGTCAATCACTCATCACTGAGGAGCGGTCATCCATCGACCACCAGGACGCTCCTGGTCCTCAGGAGGGAGTGGTCATCTTTTTGTCCTTGGAACCTTGTGTTGATCGGTGTGGTGGTGATATGCTGGGCCTTGTGGATCAGTAGGAATGATTTGGTATTTCAAAAGTCATAATATAATTCTATTTTGCAGGTGATATTTAGGGGGACGTTCTGGATCAGGAGTTGGTTTGTCCTTTCTAAACAAGATGGGAGAATTATTTTGAAGGAGGGTTGTCGTGCATCAGAGGCTGTGGCTTTGGAGGCTTTTCATAAGTTTGGGTGGAATACTCTTAAGCGTATTGGAAACTAATTTTACTTTGTGATGTAATCTGCGTACTTTGAGTGTTTTCGTGCATTGTAAGGGTGCATGGTTGAGTCAGTGTCAACTGTGCAGCCTATGTGCTACTATGAGTATGGGAGTTGTATCTGTTTGGCTTTTGTTCCTTTATTAAAAAAATTTGACTAAAAGCAAATCCATGGCTACGTTTTTATGGACTTCTATGGTTGATCTTGAAGTTCTTATAAGTCAATGTTGAAATTTTCTAAATTATTTTTACAATACAACTAACATCAATTACAAATGAATTTAAAATAATATTTTGATTTTATTATTCTAGGTTCACTAGTATTATTGCTCTTATATAAAGTTGGGTAATAAAATTAAAGTAGTTTACTATAAGGTGTCGTTGTTGCTTCACTACGGAAACCGCGAGGTTGCCGTGTGCCTCAGGCGCATGGCAAAGGCCCAAAGACCACCAGCAAAAGGTTTTTGTCATGAGCCACCTTTGGTAAACAAATCATGACAAATAGCAGCAGGCAAACAACAGCTTTGCCCTAAGTCAAGAACCTTGGGCTCACGACAAACATAAGTTTGTTGTGCGTCCGCACGACCTTCAACAAAGAAAAGTAGGTTGACGGCTGCCAGATGACGGTGATGCCTTCTTTGTCGTGTGCCTAACAGTTGACGCATGGCAAACGCCAATAGTTTTGCCAGAGGGAAGCTCATGGCAATGATGAGATGTTTGTCGTGAGCCAAAGGTCGGCCCAAGGCAAAGACGAGCATATTTGCCGTGAGTTGTGTCCATTGCCCACGGCAAAAGGCTCAGCTCACGACAAAGGAGCTTCTTCGCCAGGTTACGGTAAAAGAGTAGACTTATAGTTCGAATCTGACTTATACAAATATTTAAAATGTTAAATATAGCAAACAGAGCTGATTTGTACGAAATTTCAACATGTAGTTGGTAGAAATGTATGTTGAAGGTAGAAAATTTTGGAGTGTGGAAGTGAATTTTTTTGTGTGCACAGCTGAAACCCACGCCAAAGTGGAAATACACTTGGCAAATATTTCATTTTGCTGAGTGTCAGCAGATGGCAGATTCACTCGTTCATTTTGCTGAGTGTCGGAGGATGCACTCGGCAAAGGGTGACGATTGTCACTATACGTGAAGCAAACAATCGTTTTACCATGAGAAAATCATGGATTTACCATGTGTCGTGTTGCATGTCGTGGGCTTAGGACGCCTGGTTCACGGCAAACAAGTTGGACCCACACGTTCATGATCGTCCCTGGATGACATGTTTGTCGTGAGCGTCTAATTTGTCATGTATTCCTGCCTCAGGCTCGGCAAATACACACTACAATGTGTGTTGAACGTTTGTCGTGAGTCATTTGCCCTGAGACCAATTTTGGTTCATGGCGAACATGGCCCAACACGACATACACACGGTTTTTGGTAGTACTTGGTGGATTGGTGCTCGCAAGTTGGCAAGTGTGGTGGAGACATCTGCAACAAGAGTGCAAGCGTGTGAGTCTACTATAGTCACCACCGTCGTCTCAGAGTGTCGACGAAATGGTGCTATAGCTCAGGAGTACGTACCAGGACCGAAGCGCCTTCAAGTGTGTCGGTAGCGGGGTGGCTGCATTGACTATGTGGCGCCGGGTTCACCCTATATATTCAAGACATCACTCTACACACCTAGGCTGTTGTTAGCTCAGCTTAGGCTGTGTTAAAGCTATCCGCACTGTACTCCATTTTCATCCCTTAAAGGAAATATTCTTATCTTTTCATTAAGATTCTATAATTCATATTCAATTTTTCCGCATCCATCGGTCGTTAATCCGTTACATCTCACACTTCATATCAACTACCACTCATGTGACCCACACATCAGTCTCTCCTCTTTTCACTCTCCCTCCCTCCCTAGCTTCCATCTCTCTCTCTCTTCTTCCACACTTGCCTCCACCGCTCCACCACCCAGGCACCCAAGAACATGCCTCCCCCTGCTTTCCCTCCCTCTCGACGGTGGACTGAGGTCCTGGAGCTCGCACAAGCCAGCCGCAACCGCGACGGAGCTTGCCTGCGCTACCCCCTACTCTCTGCGCGATGGTGCAGTGGATCCATGACGTGTGTTTCCCATGGAGGCGGCCTTCTCTCCCTCCAGCTCGCGTGCTCGTAGGTCGGAGGCGTGCGGGTGGCCGCGGTGTGAGGCGGGCCGCGGGTGGCCAAATCCACCCTTTCTCATCTGCCATTTCCAAATTGCCGCAAATCGAGCCTTCCTTGGGTTCTCCTCTGCCCTCTTTTGACGGTCGATTTTGGTACACCTAGCTATGTGTTTACCATCAGCATTTACACATATTTGATAACCGAACTAACGGTACTAACCCCGGAGATATCAAGTTCACTCTTGCATGTCAATTTTGGAGTTTATTGTTTACGCCGGAAACTAACGTTAAAGAGGAGACATTCGAGATAAGTTCATCAAGCACTTCAAGAGAAGATCATGAAGCCTGACACAAGTCAAGACACGTCATGAAACATGACTCTAAATGGCCCAAGGACCGAAGCATCAACACGTAAAACTCTGGGGACTTGGAGGTTTACCAACAAGATCAACTCAGCCCGAGAGATATTCTCGCAGCCCAGAACAGTATGATCTTTCAGTGTAGATTCGAAGATTTAAACGGGCTCTAATGGAAAAAGTTTGAATACCAAAGTTGTGCGCCTCGACGATAGCTTCGATATGGACATATGGAAGGCCCAATTCAGGTCAAGGAGTTAGGAGATATGGCCCCCAAATTACCTGCTGCGCAGATAAGTCCGAAATCAGACAGATTATCTTTTGAGGCCGTTTTTGGAATCTTATCTTCGTTTACAAGGAAAGCAGTGAATACCAAAATTGAAGATAATTTCATGGCACACGATCAGGATACCCAATTTGCATTTTTTGGAGTTGTCACACCCCGAAATTTACCAATTTCAGGATGTCCATAGAGAGAATAATTAAATAAAGATTTTCTCATAATTTAAAATTTTTCCAACATTTAATTTTTTTACAGGAAATATAGTATAGGAAAAATCCTTATTTGATTTTCTGAATAAAAAAATGGTTTGATGTGAGTGTTGCATTCATGTCGATGCATCTTGGTTTTTCATGCGTGCAAAAGGCTTTTAAAACACGGTTAGGTGCTGATCAAAATCTTCTGAGAATTTTCCGTTTTTTCTGGAATTTATTCTCACTTTTCTCGAGCTATTTCTATTTATTAGAAGTCTCTAAAATCTTTTTCATGAGCTCCAAATACTTTATTTGGATTCATCATGACCCAAATCATCTCTAGTAATTTTCCCAAATTTTTCTGAGCTTTCGGAGTATTTTTCGTGATTTAATTATGATTTCAGGATTTCCTGGAATTATTTTTAATCCGAAATTAATTTCCAAAATTAGAAAAAAGGGAAAATAAAATCGTACTCAATCTCGGCCAATAAATAGCTCCTAATGATCTCCTTGGCGTCCTCTTTCCAACGCCACCAACCTCGTTCCGTTTCGATAACCTTAGCTCCCACAAACCCTCGCCGAACATTTGCATCTACTAAATTCCAGCGAACTTCCGACGAACTTTTCCGGTGAAACCGTGTACTTCCGGTGCAAACGGACACCACCATGGAGTTTATCTCATCGAGCTCAACACCGTGGTGTGGTGGATTGCTCGAATCCGACATTGACTCTGTCATCAACCCCAACTCCGGCAAGTTCTTCCCCAACGCCGGCGACTCCTCTCCAACTCCGACGAGCCCTTCCGTCGCCATCGATCCTCCCTGGCCGAAGGTGAGCACACCATCGCATTCTCCTCATCGATCTCATTTCGTTTTGCCATTCCCGTGTACGTTTGGAGGTCGTCCCCACCAAATCCCTACCTTTCACCATGGCCAACTCTATCTGTACGAGCTTCCTGCTCACCCGACCGCAACCTCCAACCGCTCCAACCGCTGGGCAAAGCCATCATCGCCAGCAGGTGCACGAGGCGGAGCCGCGTCCAAGGAACCCCACCCGCCGACCGCCGGACCTCCGAAGCGCCGCCGCTTCGTGAAGACCGATGAGCCGGCCAGTACCGCTGCCGGCCGATTCGCGCTGCCTCTTCGCATCCCTACCGTCGGTAAGCACACCATCGCGATCCCCTCGATCTCCTCTTTCGATTCCTAGCCTCATTCGTGCCCCTCGTTGCCCGAATCGCCGGCGCCGCCGAACGCCAGGAGCTCCCTGTCCTCTCCCCGTGAGCTCCTGTGCGTCTCCTGTTCGTAACAGGATGGAAGTAGAAGATAAGGTCATTTTTTGATTAGGTCCCTACAGTTCCTCTTAATCTTTGTCTTATTTCTTGTGTCTATGCAAATATATAGATAACCCCCTATGAAAATCCCACTTCCACACATATACGAATAATCACGACTAGGTCCTTTTAATCTTGTTTAATGCATAATTTCCATGTTTTAACTCCGTTTTAATCCGTTTAAGTTGCGTTAGGTTCATAATAAAATAAAGTACACGTTAGCAATGAGTTTTTATCATGTATGTTTTCTGAAAATTTATTTAATATTAATTTTGATTAATGCTTAGTAAATATGTCTTTTACAAATAAAATCTATATAGTGTTGTACACCGTTTTTCGTTGTCAAAATTAATGTGAGTAATGTTTATTTCACATGCTTTTCCAAATAAAAGCTAATTAGATCTTTATCTCGGTTTTTGTTAAACAAACATTAAATCGTTTCATAGTTAATTAATCTTTTTTAATTAAAAGTTGATTAGGCTTTTACACCGTCTTTTATAATAAATGTTAACTGGACTAATGTCAACATGCATGTGCTTTCTAATAAAGTTTGTTTAGCTAAACACGTCACATGCTTTAATTTGATTAGTTGTTCTAATATTTCTAAAGTAATGTTTAATTGGCATAATTGATACATGAATAATTATAAATAAAATTTGACTAGGTTCTTTACACCACTTTCTTCAAATAAAGTTTAATCAGAGCTAATGCTAACATAGGGTATTTTATTTCTAAAATATCCTTTACATTTGTTTTGTTATTAATTAAAATTGACCTGAACTTGTAGTCTTTCATGTTCATATATGCAAATCGTTCGTTAGACGTTGTCTATCAGCTATATCTCAGTGTTCTTTGTTTCCTAGCTAGTGATCCTTTTCCTAGTTCCCCCTTGGTGAATCAACTATGTTCTTACACCTAATCTTTCCTAGCCACGTTTCTTTAAAGCTACCTTGTTATTTGTTTCTTCTGTCAGATCAGTTTACCTTTGGTTGGTGTGTTAGTCGTTCAGTCTAGTTCTCTTCGTAGATTAGTTTTCCTAAGCCCTCACTTAAGGTTTCTTGTGCGCTTGATACTTCGTTGCTATCGTTCTAGTTCGTTTCACCATAACTTGTGTGTTAGCATGTGTATCACCTGTTACTTGTTTTAACACTAAAGTTGCATGTTAATCTTGACTAATATTTATTCCATTACTTTTCCAAATAAAAGTGATTAGGTTCTATTCCGGTTTTCGTTAATCATGATGGAACTTGGTTAATTACTGTTTATAACTAGCTTTCTTTAAATAAAAGATGCTTAGTGTTAACTATCGATTTTCATAATAAATTTAACCTACTTAGTGATGTTATAAATGTCTTTTCAATATCAATATGTTTAGTTGAACACGCAATATAAAATTATTCGATTAGATTCTTTCACATGCTTTATCTTTTAATGTTAATTGTTAATCTGATATAACTTTTACTTAAATATCTACAAATAAAATATGGTAGGTTTATCGTGTTTTCTTAATTAAACATAACCTGTTTTCAAATATTCTTGTAACATGATTTTCTAATTAAAACATATGAAGCACATATTCTCTTGTTGTTTGATAATAATCTTTCGATAGCTTCGACCTTAGTTTTGTTTTTAACGTTCTTTCGTCGTTGCGTAACCATAGAATCGAGCCTATCCTCTAGTGCGCTCTTTTAAAGCTTTTCTTTTGATTGGTGCATTGTTCTTAGTTGTACTTGTTGCTCTGTATGCTGTGCCCGATGTTTGCTTCGAGTAGAATTCGTTGCTTTGAAGACGAAGTGTTTCAAGAAAGCGATCTGAAGAGAGAGCAGTAAGAGTAGATTTTCGTTGGAAAAAGGCAAGTGTCCCTAACCACCTTCTACCTATACTTTATTACAAGAATACTTTGCATTAATCGGAACATGGAGAACCACCCAGGAAAACAGGTGTCTTGGCCAAATAATTAGAAACCTTAGTGTTTGGTATGCTTTACCCGAAAGGGGTTAGGGGGTGCAGGTAGTTGGTGTATAGCCCGGCCCTCAGACTGAACTGCTCTATGGTATCTTCGCAGTCTCGAGAGAGGTTTATGCATTGCACTGTCATGTAACCTAGCGAGCAGCCTGCACTCGGGAATCTTTGTAAAGGCCTCGTAGTGTCCCTATGCAATCACACCTCTGTAGTGTGGTATGGTGCCTTGCAAGCATCGCATGGTTGGGTCTAAAGTTCTTCGAGACTTTTACGCGACTTGTGGGTAAAGATGTACAACCTTTGCAGAGTGTTTAAAACTAATCGATTAGCCGTGCTCACGGTCAAGAGCGGCCTGGACCCTCACATGATTAATTAAAGTTAAAGATGGACTTTAAATCACTTTCTGGTTATTTCTTGTGGCCTTGCTGAGTACCAACCATAAGTGTACTCATCCTTGCTTACTGCTGCTCAGAATAAAAAGGTGTGAAGCTGTTGAAGATGGTGTTGATGCTAGGCGTACGCAGCCCCAGTCGATTGCTTGTGGAGTTGGCGCCTCCGTTTCCAGGATTGAGTTGTATAACTCTGATAGATTTTGTAAGTTTTGTTTATGTTCTTTACGTGATGCTGTTACTGCTATTCACTTTTGTCTACTATATGTATGAAACTAGATCCTAGCATACATATAGGTATGCACTTGGTTTGTTTTTCTAAAACCAGATGCGACAGGAGTCCATATGTGGAAGATATTACGCCAACAAGGATGGGTTGCAAATCAGAAAAATCTGGACGAGGCTGAGTTTATGGAAACCAAGTTCGCTTATCTTCCAAGGAAGATCTCGTGCAAGGCAAGGTGGCGCACACCTCAAGGCTCCTCAAGAGCATAAATACAACCCCTAGGAGCCCAAGGAAGGAATCAATCCATTCATCACAACTCGGTAAAACCTAGAAGCAAGCACCGAAGGGAGACGACGGCCGCCGCGAGTCCTCGAAGTTGTCTAGGAGATGGCCTAGGCCTACCTTAGCCACCATGGCCTCCTTTCATGGTTGTGCCATGGTGGAGTTCCGGAGCTATGCGTTCATCATCTTAGATATGATCTCAGTGGTTATGGTGTAATGCATACTTTCATGTGAGCAATGATAATCTTGTCATCCGATCTTTTAAGAGATTTCATGTCTTCGTTCATTCTTTCTACCTATTGTGAATATGCTTGTTCCTTAGTCATTCATTTGGACGTGCCCCTAGACTAACCGCATGAATGGGGGCACGTCGTGATAGGACGAAGGTTTTGAAAGACGAATGTTTTCGGGAGGAAGGCCGGAGGTAGGAGTTTAATGATGCTATTAGATGAGATGCTTGGTTTGTTGCTCTTTAGCTGGAACTACAACTAGAAGGTGATATGCCTAGTTACCCCTTCTGTTGCTCTTTACTAGCCTATGTTTGTTGATGTGATCAACCTAAATGCTACCACTCATATCCTTTAGGTTTACCTCTCATATGAAATCAAGACCTCATGTAGGGTTAGACTGGTTAGATTAGTTAGAGAACTCTAGGTAGTTTGCTTCCAATCCACAAATTGATACCTTGGGTTACCCCGAGTGAAGAAGGGCGACACATGATCCGTACGCTTGCGGATCGAAACACGACACATGTTTTAAATGTCAACACCCTCCACCTCTCCTCGTCATCGGTCTCGGGTTCTCCTCTACCCCTCCACCTCTCCTCATCGTCGGTGACGACTCCTTCGATTAGGAATACAAAAATCTTTGCTCGCCATTGGCGCCAGCACTTATCTTGGGTGTCGTCGGAGGGGGCTCAGGCATGGGGCAGCTTCCGAGGTGTGGAGTCAAGGTTGCATAGGCTGGCCTCCCGACGGTGGATGTCATAGGCCTGGATTGAGCAGCCCCGTGCGTGGAGCTCGCCGGTCGCGGCCCTGGCGACGGAGGTCGTAGGCGCGAACACCAGCGGAGATCCAATGATGTGGAGGCGGAGGACCAAGTGTGTGGAGGTCGGCCGACGGCGAGGCGGGGGCACAATGGTGCGACCCTTCTCCACCTCTTCCCTAGCCTCGCGGCGAGCGAGGAGCTTCATCTATCTTTCGTTCCTCCCTCCCACCTCTCCTCTCTCTCTCTCTCTCTCTCTCGTGGTCGCCGACGCAGGGTAAGGGGGAAGAGGAGGCGGCGGTGCAGCCCTCCCGTGCTTCCTCCACCGTGGCTTGGGCGACGAGGTGAGCTGAGGTGGAGTGGCGACTGCCCGGCGGCAGAGGTGCTGGTGCACTCCAACATAGTGGAGCAGAAAGGTGGTTGGGATGGCGCACTCGGGCGCGGGAACCATGCCACGTCTGCGCGCCCCGAACGTTCGGGTCAGTGCTGGAGTTGGCGTGCGGGAGGCAATTCGGGATGTTACCGTCCTGCGTAGCGCACACAAGTGCAGGGGAAAATGGTATCCCCATGTTGGAGTGTGTCGTTTCGGATGGGGTAGTGCACCCAGTGTGAATATCCTAAGGTACAGCTTCCTAGCAGTCTCGGGCGCGACCACCGTTGACGGTTAATAATTATATCAAAGTTCGTTTGTGACACCGCAAGCGTACAAGTCTCCCGTCGTAGTCAAGGGACCCTTCTTCCCTCGAGTGGTGAACCCAAGGTATCGAATCCGTGGAACAAATGTGTGACGCAAAACTTAATCTAATAAAGCCAAGTAACTTCAATCTTCGATAAAAGAAACCCTAATGCATCTAGGTAAAAGACACGAAACTAATCTAATCTACTAAAGACCGGAGAAAACAAAGTAAGATTGGGTAGATAAACCGATCTAGAGGGATCGGGGTAAGCCTTTTGTTGAAGTTCCAAGCAAGAGAAGAAGTAGCAAATCGAATCTTAATAGAAGCCTCTTTAAATCGTGGTTTCCCGTCCAAATCCAAAAACATCCGCCTTTCGAAACCCCCCGTTCTGTCACAACGTATCCCTATTCATGCGGGGAGCTTAGGGGCGAGTCAAAAGACAAGTCGAGATTCTTTCGGAAGATCCGGCGTGTACCTCTAGCCACCGCGGCTACAAGAACACCCTATGTAATCTATCTCGAGAATAGAATTGGAATAAGCAAAGCCGATCGAAAAACGAAATCTTCGAGGAAACACTTGATCGCTAGAAAAAGATTCAACTTGATAATTCAACTATAACAATGATACATACACAAGATCACCACGGGATCCTTCCTTGATCTTGCTTCTAGCTCCGGAACTCCGACGTGGTCTTCCGTGCAAGGTTCCCACGTCGGCTAGGGGAACCCTAGTCAACTAGCTCGACCCTCTCCTCTCCGAGATGGTGTCCCTCTCTTCTCTCTGCTCCTCGGCGGCGATGACGAATTCTCCTCTCGCGTGGCTCTCGGTCGGGGAGCTATAAATAGCCCGATTGGCGGCTAGGGCAAAGGAGGGGGCAAATGGGCCCCGGATGGGCACGGGCCGGCCGGACCGGCGGCCGGCCGGGCCCATTCGAGCCCGGCCCCGAGGCCTCCTTTGCTCTACGTCGGTTCCCTTGCTTCTCGGATGTTTCCCCCTTCGCATGTAGGTCCATGTCGTCGGTTTCTCTCCGAATTGGACTCAACTCCTTGTCTTGCAAGATTCAGCACTTTTACGAGTCAGGTCCTCGGAGTCTGTCGTCTTCTCGGATCAAGTCCCTGGCTTCTTGGAGTTAAGTTTGCTTCATTGCATGACTTGTACGGGGCTTCAAGGTCTTGTCATGAGGTGCTTGATGAACTTATCCCGAAAGTCTTGCATTCAACACTAAAACCCTGCATAAACATTAAACTCCAAAACCGATATGCACACGTGAACTTGTTATACCACGGGAGTTAGTACCAATGGATAAGGTATAAAACTCATGCCAACACCGAAGGTAAACTCATGGCTAGGTTGACGGATTTTCACCGTCAACATCTCCCCCATGCTTAAACCTTGCTCGTCCTCGAGTAAGCCTTCGATGGATATCATCATTGCCAAACGAGTGTTTAAACCTTGCACTTGATCATACATGAGAAAACATAATGCTCTCAAAATTTTAATTCATTAAAGTTCCATAATGTACTAGCCTTCATCTCTATGGAGGGTAGATTCTTATTAAGCTTATCCCACAAGTATTAACATGCTCACAAAGTTTAAGTAGATCTCGAAATTTTTTAAATAAAGAACGAGATAAAGAAAAGCTAAACCAAGTTCACAAATTTAAATCATCTTTCATATTGCTCATGAACTCTCATCTTGCTTGTCTCTCAAGCCTATATTCTACTCCTTTCCCTCTCATAACATATATGTGTGGTAGGTTTTATATGGAGCTTTGGGAAAGTTTAGTCCTAACAAGATTTTATAAATGAGGTGTTGTCAAAACAAGACAAGCTTCTCATGGTTTTACCGAGACTCGTCAAAAAGGTCATTGGAAAATAATGTTAAATCAAGGAGGGGAAAGAGAAAAATACACACACTTTAGATAAGTGGACATGTGCAAATGGCAAAGAGTGATCCCGAGGCACAAAGGAAGTCCTCGTTATCAGATTGCACATGGTTGGAAAATGAGAATGGATCTTTTAAACTTGAAGCCTTGAATGCACTCTTAGAGAACCCGGGGAGTTCACTTTATGCACATATTTTTTTCTCTTTCTCATATTTCTCATTCTTTTATTTATTTATTTCTTTCTTTCTTTCTTTCATTCATTATATATATATATATTTTTTCTTTCTTCTTGTGAGACCTTCACCTTGGAAGTCACGTATATCGCCGAATTTTTTTCTTTCATTCATCATTTCATTGTTTTTTTTAAAATACTCCCTTTTTGAACCCTAAAACTGCACCGTACCTACCTCCTCCCCCATGCTTAGACGTTGCTCGTCCTCGAGCAAAGAGGCGAAAAATAAGGTAGGTACCGGAAATATTTTTCCTTGGAGAAATACTTGAAATCTTCAATGTTGGCACCGTCTTGCGATCTTCCTTGAATTGATGATCCATTCTCAACGATAGGTTGTGGTCAAGGAGGTAATCACAAAAGATGATATTTGGTTTTAAGGGTGGATATCCGGCGAAGTTTGTGAGATCTCCAATGCGGGGATACACAATGCACGGATAAAAGGCTAGCAAAAAGATAGATACGCAAAAACGGAATGACCAGCTTCTTAGTCTCGGGCCAGAGAAATCATGGCCTGCAATAACTCACTCAAAAATAAATCTTGTACACTAAGGTTTATGCACTCAAATATATATTAGGCTTTGGATAGGTTGAGCAACACACAAGTGATATTTGTGACAAGGTTAGCGATATATTTTGAGCATAAAAGACATATTTAATCTATTCATAACTTGAGAGCACATAAAACACTATGGGTCTTTATTTTAATCATAGCCTCCACTGAAAATTAAGCTAGCATTTAAATAAATTCAGATTTGTAATTTTTAAGAGATCAGTAGCTTAAACATGCATAGATCAATTACAAAGATGAACAAAGCTGCAATTATAATCATATATCATCATGGCACAAATTTTTGTAACTTTTCCAATGATATAATCAAGGTGGTGTCTTTATTAATGATGACATCAAGTTGAAATACAAACTGAAAATAAACAAACATGCTTGCTGAAATTTAAATAAAAACAGAAAATACTACGCAAACACACATAAGCAAAAGCTGAAAATTACGAGAGAAAAAGAAAAGAAAAGAAAACTAAAGTTCCTAAATCTTCTAGTCCTCCGCCGGTGGTTGATGTTGATGATCTTGATAGTAATACCCTTGCTCATAATATGATTGGACATTCCCTCCGACGAATTGATTTGGCTCCACAAGGTGAAGGCGTCCGAGCTCAAAGGCAATATTTGCATTTCCTTCACCAAGTTGAGCTACGTTAGCTTGGATGGCTGCGATGTTTTGAGCGTTTCTTGCAGCATACCCTCCAATTATGGCCATGCTTTGTTGTGGTTGGGGATGATGAGCGTAGGACTCCGCGAAGTTAGCGTTGGGCACAACATAATTTGGTGGGGGGTACCGGTGCACCCCCCCCCCCCCCCCCATGCTTGCTCTTGTGGCCCTCCGTAATAACTTGACGGAGGAGGGATCCCGCCGAATGGTTGCACATTGGGTTGTGCTCCACTCGCTTGTGTGGAGGATGTTCCCTCCTCTACCATTCTTCCTCTTTTGTTCTTCCTTGCGGGGACAAGGAGTCCCTCTTCCAACCAATCTTCTCTCCCTTCGATGAAAAGCCTAAGCCTATCATTCGGAAGGGATAGGTTCACTATGGCCAAACGATAACCTCCTCTCTCATCTCCACTAATGTATTTGCCTTGCCGCAAATACTCAATACCGAGAGAGGTACCACGCAAAAGATGGGCGGGGGTTTCTTGCGATCCCCGGCCGTAAGGAGAAGGCCAACATGGAGAGGTAGCACCCCGAACCAATATTAACCGCCCCCGATGTTGCTTCACAACACCAACGGTTGATCATGAGGTAAGAGGGGTCTATTGGTGCTACGGCAATTAAAGCCGAGTATAGCCAATTCAACTCCGTGTCGGTCACCTTCGTTTCCTTCATCCTCCCCAATACCCTCTTGCACATCCAAGAGTGAAATATCCGGATAATGGTGTAGCGGATGCAATTGCGTTGTTGATGGGCTTCCCCCGGAGATCATATTCCAAAATCCCGCTAACATGCCGGGTGGCACGTCAACTTTCTACGGAGCTCCCTTGTGGAATCCAAGCAGCTCCCTAACGTGCTCGTAGGGAACCACTTGTTGGACTCCCTCCAAACGGAATGACAAGCTTTGTACCCCATCATCATCAAGGATAGGTGCAATAGTCATTAAAATTTCCTAGGCGAACCCCAAGTGGGTGTCCACTGATACTCCGTTGGAGAACTGCACCCATCCAAGGTGCCCCAACATATAGTATATGTCTGTGCCAAAACCCAAGGTGTAGAGTGCTTGGTAGTCGAACTCGACATTGGGCACAAGCCTCTTCTCAAGATTAGAGAGCCTCTCCTCCTCCGACGACGACAAGATGATGAAGCCGTACGAAGAATAAATCGGAGTGTAGGGAGGTGGCGCGGTTGAACGGGTCGATCGTCGTGGTGGCGCGGTTGAACGGGTCGATCGTCGTGGTGAGAACGGAAAAAGCCTTGCCCTCATTTGATCTTGAGTCACCCCATCCATGTTGAAAGTCTGACATAGTTGAATGAATGCTTGGAGGTGAAGGTTCGGATCCTCTTTACCGGTGAAGGGTGAATGTTGCACCATGCAGATTGTTGAGGTCTTGATCTCGAACGGTCTTCCGATCTCTTCAAGGTTCAAGATTGGTAGGTCGATGATGTCCGGGGTGCATACCTCCCCAATCTTGCGTTCTTGCGGTGGTTGGTCACCCATCAGTGGAAGTCGATTCTCCCGAGGACTTTGAGGTGGTGAATTCTTCGGAGATTCTGCGATCCTTTGTCTTCCGACTCCGAATCTACAAAATCCGGCTTTTTAGCTTGATGTGCTTCGCGTCTCCTTAGCTCTGTAAAGTTTTTTTGGATCATCCACAAAATTATTGGGTTTGTTGGAGAGGTAGCCGTCCATCTCTGTTAGGGTTAGCAATAAACAAAGTATGCAAAAACTAGAAAGTAAAAACAAATCTATAAAAACTAGGGTTAGACAACTAGATTAGATGTATTTTGAGGATGACCAAAATTTAGTAGATGCAAAAATAAAAACAAAAAGAAAACTGAAAATTACAAAAAGGCAATAAAAAATCGGATCTTGATCACTTGTTCCCCGACAACGGCGCCGGAAAAAGGGACTTGTTGACGGTTAATAATTATATCAAAGTTCGTTTGTGACTTGCAAGCGTACAAGTCTCCCGTCGTAGTCAAGGGACCCTTCTTCCCTCGAGTGGTGAACCCAAGGTATCGAATCCGTGGAACAAATGTGTGACGCAAAACTTAATCTAATAAAGCCAAGTAACTTCAATCTTCGATAAAAGAAACCCTAATGCATCTAGGTAAAAGACACGAAACTAATCTAATCTACTAAAGGCCGGAGAAAACAAAGTAAGATTGGGTAGATAAACCGATCTAGAGGGATCGGGGTAAGCCTTTTGTTGAAGTTCCAAGCAAGAGAAGAAGTAGCAAATCGAATCTTAATAAAAGCCTCTTTAAATCGTGGTTTCTGTCCAAATCCGAAAACATCCGCCTTTCGGAACCCCCGTTCGTCACGGCGTATCCCTATTCATGCGGGGAGCTTAGGGCGAGTCAAAAGACAAGTCGAGATTCTTTCGGAAGATCCGGCTTGTACCTCTAGCCATCGCGGCTACAAGAACACCCTATGTAATCTATCTCGAGAATAGAATTGGAATAAGCAAAGCCGATCGAAAAACGAAATCTTCGAGGAAACACTTGATCGCTAGGAAAAGATTCAACTTGATAATTCAATTATAACAATGATACATACACAAGATCACCACCGGGATCCTTCCTTGATCTTGCTTCTAGCTCCGGGAACTCCGACGTGGTCTTCCGTGCAAGGTTCCCACGTCGGCTAGGGGAACCCTAGTCAACTAGCTCGACCCTCTCCTCTCCGTGATGGTGTCCCTCTCTTCTCTTGCTCCTCGGCGGCCGATGACGAATTCTCCTCTGCGTGGCTCTCGGTCAGGGGGCTATAAATAGCCCGATTGGCGGCTAGGGCAAAGGAGGGGGCAAATGGGCCCTGGATGGGCACCGGGCCGACCGGGCCCAGGGCCGGCCGGCTGGGCCCATTCGAGGCCCGGCTCGAGGCCTCCTTTGCTCTATGTCGGTTCCCTTGCTTCTGGATGTTTCCCCCTTCGCATGTAGGTCCATGTCGTCGGTTTCTCTCCGAATTGGACTCAACTCCTTGTCTTGCAAGATTCGACACTTTTCGGTCGAGTCCTCGGAGTCCGTCGTCTTCTCGGATCAAGTCCCCGGCTTCTTGGAGTTAAGTTTGCTTCATTGCATGACTTGTACGGGGCTTCAAGGTCTTGTCATGAGGTGCTTGATGAACTTATCCCGAAAGTCTTGCATTCAACACTAAAACCACCGCATAAACATTAAACTCCAAAACCGACATGCACACGTGAACTTGTTATACCACGGGGGTTAGTACCGATGGATAAGGTATAAAACTCATGCCAACACCGAAGGTAAACTCATGGCTAGGTTGACGGATTTTCACCGTCAACAACCACGCAAGAGCGAGCTACTCCGGCACCCGACCACCTTCCGCGCGCGGCTATTCTGCCAAGTGCGCTGCTCCATAGTTCACCAGGCAAAGGTGGCAGCATGGAATTGTGGAATGGTCGCGGCACGAGCGAGGAGGATGAAAGAACAAACACTTTGATTCAGAACCGTGGGTTGATTAAGAATGAATTTTTGGTTTTTCGGTTTTGTTCATCTGTCATGATGCTTTTTTATAATTGTTGTATAGCAAGTATATACTCGCGGAAAACCTTTTTTTATATAGGTAACATACCAGGAGCAAACTAACCTCTCCATGCAACCGTACAAACGTCTAATATGAGCCATATAATCTTGATTCAGAGGACACAAGGGATTAGGTAATTTGACACTTAATCGTCCACCCCTATACTTTTCCAAATCCCCCCTCTCACTCCCCCATATGTCTCTTGGATCAACATTATGTGGTTCAGATTAGAAGTTTGCACGGTTGCATCTGGAGATGTTGATTTACACTAGATATGCTCTTTTTTTATATATTTTATGTATTTCTCTAATTTTTAATCCATTATATTTTGTGTGTCATATGTAAATTTTAATATCAAAGAATATGCACATTACGTCTATGTAATTATATTAATGGTTGGTGAATTGATTCTTTGATGGCATCACTGAATCACCCGCTGTATACATGACTGTGTTGTTCCATTTCAGCAAAGCAGGGCATTCACCAAGTAAAACACTAGATTTGTGGGACAAACGGAAGACAAAAAAAAAGTGTAATAAGCTAAGCTAATGAATTTGGAAGCTTGCTCGACTGGGCCTGGCCAATTTTTAGATGGATTTTGATACAAAGCCTGCTTAGTGCTCAGATTTTTGGCCGTCTGGCCCATGATCGCAGCATTGGCAGTTTTGGCACATATCACAACAGCTGAAACAAGCAGAGAAAAAAATATTGTTTTTGGATAAATTATTGTTTTTGGTAAAAACGGAGGTGAAGAACCACAACGAATCCGATTGCGCGCGCAACTAAAAATCACCTACATCCGTGATCATGCATTAAAGACATAGAAGTGCAGAATAACCATGGTAACCTTTTTATTCCATTGTATCTAAAAAGTACACGAACCTGGATACTTTGTTTACAAATGAGGAGTGGGCCGGAACAAAACTAGAAGGTGGAATTTTCATCTTAGAGTAAACAATTGCCAGCCTTGGTCTCCCTTTACTTTCTATCACAATATGCAAGTAGTCTCTTATATTCGTTTACTTTTGGGCCTCATCCTCAAGAACTCAAGTGCAATTATCCCTCTTGTTGTGATGTGGACTTCGTCGCATGTATCGATGGTTCGCCAGTATTGCCACGTCAGAGTTTTCGTTTTGGAAGCAGCAACTCCCCATATGAGTGTAACCATCTCTATGAAGAAGCAGAGGAAGACACGCTGCGGCGTCCATACCCACAACTGTCCTCGTCAGCGGCACTCTGCCGAGTGGCAAAACAGATAGAGATCAGAAAACGTCACCACGATGACACAATCAACATTGGAATAAAGTAATTGTGGCGATCAACACAAGTGTGGAAAATTTGTTTGACGAAGCAAGCATTTCCTTTGAAGATTTTGCTTTGTTTCGAGCAGCTTGCACCTTAGCTATGTACATGCCCTAAAAGAGTAAAAGTTCAGGACTGGGAAATAGTGGTATCCTCTACGTCAAGGTTTTGATTCCACACGGTGACACGGACATTCGTCACCTCCACAAATACTATAAAACAAAGGCTTGACTTGAGCCTTGGATAGAAACAAGGGCCAGATTCAATCAACCCGGGGAAATGCCATGGGGTGCCTCCTCCAACAGGCAACAAAAAAATATCTTCGAAATTATGAAGAACTCAGGAGGCTTATATAATATACTCGTTGATAATACATAAAGTCGACACATTCAGGTTTTTTTTTTTGGGGGGGGGGGGGGGGGCACTAGCGCCAAGTACCAGCGAATATATTATGTAGCGACCAGAGACCCTCCAAACTCACATTCAGTGGACCGAAAGCTTAATGACGATGGCAAAATGAACTAAGTAGATAATAACCGGAAGCTCCTCGTTTTCCAGCACAAAAGATCATCATCCTGGATAAATGAACTAGGGAGTTAGAACCAGCACTGCTGTTCAGAAGCATGCAAATTAGAACTGTAGTACTAATGGTGATATGACCATGACCTGTGCAAAATAGATGCACACGGGAATTACAAAGACAAAAATGTTGTAAAGTTCTAGTGTTCCAAGCAGGGCCCCAGCCAAAACCTTTTGATATTTCCAAGCCTGTGCCACCAGTCTCGAAACCAAATCCGTCATTTTCACAGATTAATTTGGTGCGACTTTGGTCTGATATATGGTAATTTAAATACCATTCATACGTCAAACTCTCTTAAGGATATTTTAGCATCTGTCCATTTGAATTTTCTTCAGCCCAGGCAGTTGTCCATGTCGACTTTTGAGTTTGGAATGGTAAAACTGTCCCTTTTTTCCTTCATTTAATGTTTTATTAATTCTTATTTCTATTTCTAATTTAACTTTCTTTTTTGGGAAGTTCATGCTATAAAGCTTCCTCATTCAGAAGTCAATTAAAAACCAGTAGTTCAAGTTTCCTTTTAAAAGGTCCAACTCCAGCTTAGCTGAAGAGAAGAACCAGGTTGGCATGGGAGCAGGGGAACAGCCAATAGGATGTCATATTACAACATTAGTTGAAGGCCTCATGTCTCTTCTTCTTATTTTTAAAATTTTTAGCACTCACCGTACAGAAATAGTGAAATGCTTGCTGCCAACAATACTTATGCCCCTTTCTTTTTTCTATTTTATAAAAAATTGTTAGGAATAAACCTGACTTGGGTGCATGTCTAATCAGGTGTGCCATGTGCGTGTGTGTGGTGGCAGTGTGTTGCTAGTTTGTGTCGTGCACAGAACAAGGTGTGTTCGTGTTGCTGTTGCAAGTAGTTAGGATTACGACTGATGACTCGATGTCCATGTAGGAGTCCAGTAGAACCTCAAAGGGTAGCTGTGAGGATCAAGTTGCAGTTGGCCAGGATCGTGGTGTGTGGCGCTGGCCCGCAAGCAGGAGAGGCCAGTGCGTGCAGAAGGGAGCGAGCAGTTCACGTGACATCGAGGCCCTGGTCATCCAGATCATGACGTGCAGGCCGGGCATGGAGGTTTGCGCTCTGTGGTGTGTTTCCCGGCTGATAAATACCTCTGTACTCCACCGTTTTGTTGAGCCAAATCCAGAGAACAAACTAGCCAATATACTGGCCGCGGGGTTGGTGGTCATTCTTCAGTGCTTCAGTGTTTTCCTGGGTCTTCCAACAAAGATTGAAGCCCCCCTTGTCTGAAAGCTCAGAAAAACAAGTGTTTTCCTATGCAGGTCTGTATGACGTAAGCCACTGATCAAACTTGAAAGTCCTAGGAAGTCCATGATGTTCCATTCAACAATTACAAGTATATGGCCATGAGTTCGTGTTTGCAACTTCACTTTCCTTATTGCTGAAGCTGTTCTGAGGTAGTGAGGTTCATGAAGTCATATGAGTAGCTCATTTGCTTTTGAATCAGCAGAAGCAAATTGCGATAAGAAACATTAATGGGCCAACTCTTGGATTGCCATGACATTGGTGATTGACAAATCCTACACTTTCACCGGGACAGAGATCATAGTCAGGCTCAGTTCTCATATTGCTATTATACCATATGGAGCATGTTTTATCAAGTTGAAAGTAAGAATTTAGAATATTCTAGTTTGAAATAAAGATGCAAGATTATTTCCTTTTTACTAGAAAACTGAAGTAAACTGGACTTATACCTCTTATACTTTTGTTCCCTCCTGGTGCAGGAAGAAGGCGTAGAAGCCGCCAAGAACCGTCGCACCAGCCATGCTCCATACGAGCACCTGTACCGGGAATGGCATGATTGCCGCCACCTTGTATGAGAAGGCAGCAGTGAGCATCGTGGTGAGAAGCCACACTGCCATCTTGAGGTGTTCACGGTGTGACGACTCTGGAGGTGTACTCTCGTATAAACGCAGACAGTAGAAGAGTGACACAAGGTCCACGTAGGAGAAGCCCACAAAGAAGATGGCTCCCGTGTCTCCATTTGACCGGTATACAGCCATGCCTGAATTGAAAGTCAGGAATATTAAGCCAATAATCGTAAGCACCGAGGTACCGTGGTCTCTGCTGTCCTTTGCCACTGGTTTGTTCGCAGGACGTTTGAGCAAGGCTTCGTCCACAAGCTTCAGCTGTTGTGAACCCATACCAGCGGCTAGTCAGGGGAGATATTGGTGGTGGTTGTGATGGTGGTACGTAAATATATACTTCCACCGGTTGTAACAGGTCAGTCAGATTGGGAGTTCCTGATCGAAATCTGAAACATAAAAGTTTGTTCAGTGGGCACCAGGTGTGATGCTCTAGCATGAAAATCTTGTGTGCTTAGAATTCTTTTTCAGCCTGGTCACATTGGGGATACTAGATAGAATCACTAATAGAGATGGATAACATTTCTTACCTTAGGAGCAAGTTTCCTTTTTGACTTGAAATGTCTTCGAACTTGGGACTACAGCCAGAGCAACGTTACGTTCTCTAAAAGAAAGGGAGAAAAAAAGAAATATGAGCAATGTTAGGTAAAGAGTTGTTTGCACTAGTATGATAAATTTTTTGTAGGCTCTGCACCAATCATTGAGACCGTGAGGAAGATTTGCTGAACATTGTCATATATAGATCATCATCTGACGGGCACTAGCTGTAATTTGTGATGTTATGACCGGCATCACCTACTGTCAGCGTGGCAAGCAGCATCGGGGCAACAGCTAGGCGCGAGGAGCACGGCATTAAGGGCTTCTTCCATTCCAAGTCATCAGATTGGGTTAGTTCACTTGTTAGGATAGTCTTTGGTTTGTTAGGAGAATCAGCTGGTTTATTAGATTGGGATTCGGCTATATAAAGCCAAAGCATTTGTTATCAGATTCATTAAGAAATACAACAGAAGCTGTGTTGTTGTGCTCATCCTTGTGTTTGCTCACTCACTGTCGCCTCCACGATGACGCCTCACAGCTAGGGGTTCAAGCCCTGACCACCCCTCTTCCACCGCTACTTCCTTTGGAGCCGCCTAGGCTCTATCAATCTCGTATCAGAGATGCCTGCGGGTTCCACGGACACCCTACGAACACAAGCTAATTAGGCTCGTCCAAGCGGCATGGTAAGCAGCATCAGGGAGACAGCTAGGCGCGAGGAGCACGGCGCCGAGGGCTTCTTCCGTTCCAAGCCATCAGATTGAGTTAGTTCAGTTGTTATGATATTTGGTTGAGAGATTAGGCTTTGGTTTGTTAGGAGAGTTAGCTAGTTTGTTAGATTGGGATTCAGCTATATAGAGCCTGAAAATTTGTCATCAAGCAATACAGCAGAAGCTGTTGCTGTTGCGATCATCCTTGCATTCACTCACTCGCCAGTCGCCACCAGGGTTCCAAGCCCCGGCCTCTCCCACCGCAACTTGCTCCGGAACCACCCAGGCTCTATCAGTAAAGCTTTTGATACTAACTGACAAATAAAGGCAAGCAAAAAAGCTTTTTATAAAAGTGCTGCACTAAGTCACTAAGACAAGATGAGCTCCAGCATTGCGCGCCTAAGAGCATTTTATCTTTCAGAGACCGTAGCTGCTAGCAGCATATGGTGACTTTGCTATGACGATATTGGCAAGAGACAATACCAACGGGGGTCAAATCACACATAGTTTGCATTTGGCCGTCTAATCAGCAAGGCATGGCTTAACCTCAAATGATACATCTAAGTTCAACTAGAATATCGTCTCTGAGCCAGTTCTTTGAGCATCAGAGCCCTGCTGCCCCAACCTCGCCCCATCCAGAGTCCAGACGAATGGAGGCCGGGCGGTCATCATCTGCGCTTTAGCATTCGGGGTTAGGAGGTCCCTTAAGCATTTACGCACGACTAGATTAACGACACTATCATCCCCCTTGTATGCATTAGGGGTACGGCAATCGGCAGTGTGAACACGAAAGGGAATAAAGTAGATATGGATCTCATCTGAGTTTATAGTCACCATACAGGAGGCGTCGCGCGGGGCGGCGGAGGGATCCGAACGCGGGGAGATCTCCGCGTCTCTGCTGTCGGGGGAGGAACGCAACTTGAGCACGGTTCTAGAGCAGAAATCCTCAAATCCAATCCCCCTCGGCTTTGAGGTTGGAGGGGGGGGGGTGTGGAGGGGACAAGGCGCCGCGGAGTATATTTATGCCCGTTCGATTTGCCGGTGGCTGATGCTCGGCGCTGATTTGTTCTGACAAAAATACTGGCATTGTCATTCTGATGGCTGTTGTTGTTAAGAGAAAAGTACGCCGAACGAACAGGGCAATGTTGCTGGAAGAGACCGCGACGTGATTAAAGTTTGTTTATTTTTATTAAAATAAGAAGTTTTGCACTTTGGAGAATGACTTCGTTTAGGAGGGAGTATTAGGACCTTGTTTAAGCATGTACCTTCGAACCAAAGCAGAAACTCTTCATGAGCAACCTTATGAGCGGGGGAGAGCCATATTTTTGCAACTTCACCGTGTGGTTAACTCTGTGAGATAGAGTTTTCAGAGAAGCTAACCAAAGAGCTGACCGTTTGACTTCAATGACTATTGAAGTTGTGAAGCTGCTCGTGAAGCCAATCACGAAGCTGTACCAAACGGACGCTAACAACCGTCTGCATAAATTTGCGCCTACATTGCCCTTGGAAAAAGAGCAGTAGTCATGGACGGAGTACACTTAGTAAAGCGGCCAAATGGACAGATGGTAGTATGAAATGTGGAGGAGAGTACTATGCAAATGCTGTTTTCTTCAGCTTTTTCTTCAATAAAAAAACACTTTTTCTAGGAATCATACTTTCATCACGGTATCTATATTTTATAATGACGGGGTACAGATCAGTACCGACTCCGGGCTCGTTGTTGGTGCACATGGACCTGGTCCAGCTGGCCTAGAAAGGTCAGGCACGCTCGCTGTCAAGCCAGCACCGATGTCAGGGACAGCAAAATTATTGACTGACAATGGCATCCTGCATCCCGACGAAGACTCCGAAAGGAGACCCCTAACCCAAATGGGCATCGAATTCGGGTTGAGTAATGAGCACAGACGACGGGGAGGGACCGCCGGCGGCGAAAACGGGTGCAAAATACTCCTTCCGTCTCAAAATAAATGCAACTCTAGAATTCCAAAGGTGTTCCAAAAAAATGCAACTTTGATTAACTAATTGAAAAAAGTAAGTGACTCTAAAGTTTCACACACAAAAGACAACCTAACATCTAGATCTTTGTCATATAAGATAAGAGACAATATGATCATTTTACACTTCATATTGGTTTGCGTATTGAGTTTTAGAATTGTATTTATTTTAAGACAGAGACTTGGTTCACCAACGACTTTTGGTAGGGTGAAAGTCTGGAGAAAATCCAAACGTGTCCTTTCCGTCTTCCACCATTTTCCGCCACATACCACGGCCTTGTATACACGTCGTGTGGCCCGTGTCACCCCCATGCATAATTTTTGTCAAGACTTGCGGTGAAGACCGGCATTCCGGCAACGCACCCTTCCAAGTAAAAGTGCCTATAACAAAATAAAATAAAAAATAGGCCCATAGCTTGCTAGTACACATTGCATATTACGTGTAATTGCAGGAGATTACATTTAATACATAATTGATGATTTTCATGATAGGAAGAAGATAATAATGGACTTGCCTTTTTGGTATATATATACACTAATATGTTATTATGATTTTTGTGATAAATCTCGATGGATAATAGCTCATGGTCACATGCAATTTTTTAATTGTAACCTAAGTAACCATAGTTCAAAACCAAAACTTATATGCATAGAACTCTTGTACACACATTTTTCTTCACGCTCCGCCACTACCCACTTCAGTAGCAGAGCCAAAGAGTGCTTATTTTAATGCTGCTGAGAAAAGAAAATAAGAGATTTCAGTCTGTTCGTTTAGCGGTGGTCGATGGTACGATCTTGGTTTGTTACGAGAGAAAATCTTCTTGGTTGGTCTTGATGGCTGATTTGTTCGAGAGAAAAATCTTTACTTTGGTGGTGATAAGCCAAACAAACAGGGAAAGTAGGGGTAGTGTTTGGGGGTTCATATATATTGTAATAGTGGATCTATAGTCCATAAGCAATAAGGATATATATATCTGTGTGTGTAGTTAGTTAGTTTCCGAACAGTTTCTCTTTTGTGATATGGCCTTACGATTCATCGTTGAGCCAGCCATTTCTGGACTTGTTTAGGTGCTTAGGAATTTAGGATGTATAACTGCTTCTTACTTCAATGAAAAACGTGATATATGATACGGTTGCGAAAAAGAATGAATCCTACACTGCGAGTATTTGAATAAATCCTACAATGCTTCTTCCTTCAATGAAAAAGTAAGAAATTAATAGCACTTCGCCTAAACAACCATATACCATGCATCAATCAATAGGTACGCTCTAGAAATTAAAGATTGAATTAGGATAACAACGTTATTTTAATCTTAGCCTTTTCTAGTGCGTTGTAGGTACACGACTAATTCACATGTACGTAGTATACCTTGTACCTTCTCTATGGTTTTCATCTATCTTTTTTGTTAGGCTGTACCTTATATTCTTATTTTTCTTGGGTGATGAATTACCAGATAAAAAGAGCTTCAGTCTTCTCTCCATTTTATACCTATTAGAGGGGACTAATCCGATTGCGTTGCAGGGCGGCAAGCCTGGGTCCATGCAGTCCCGTCCCATTCACCCGACTTCTATCTGTGTCACATCGTTTACCAGGTCCCTGGACCTTTCTTATTAATTAGATAAAAGTAAAAATGTGACATTTTTACCATATGTTACATCGTCCTAGTGCATAAATAGTATGAATGAGGGAAAGTAAAAAAAGATAGCACATTAATTAAAATAAATAGTACCTTGCGATGGAGGATGTATTATTAGGGCAGTCCCAACGGTAGAAATCGTGCACAAACTCCAAAAAAGCTAAGTCATAAAAATATAAAGATAGACTCTGCATCACACAATGAGAGTTTCTTCATACAATTAATAGTAATTTATTTTATTCCTTTTTATCCTCTCATACTCTCTCTCCTCTCCAATGTCACCAGCGGCAACCTCACGAGTTGTCTGCTCCTCTGATCCTCTTCAACCAGCAGCAGGAGAGCGCGTGGCGGACCAGCGCTTGCGGGAGCCGGGGAACGAGCGGTGCCAACAGCTGCCGTACGTGGAGCGCGCGGTAGACAGGATCTCACGGCGCACGCCGGTGAGCCCTCGCGGTGTCCAGGGACCGTTCGGCGCCAGCAAGCTCATGGCGCAGATGAGCCTCGCGACAGCCAGGGAGCTCGCCGCAGCTGGCGAGCGTGCAGATCCAGCAGCGGTCGAGCGCTCGCGGTGGATGCCGGGCTCGCGAGCAGCGTCAACGTGGTCAGCGTGGCAGCGCGGGCCGCACAGCTGAGCGCGAGCGAGGCGGGCCCTCGCGGCGCGAGCGACGGTGAGCTCGCGTAGGGGGCAACCGACGGCGAGTGCGCGCAGCGGCGGACGGGCTCGCAGCAGCGGCGGCGACTCGCAGGCGAGGCCGACGGGCACAATCAATGCCATAGACGCCGGTGGTTTCCTCCCAAGGCCGAAATTGTGGTTTCTTCGTACCTCGGTGCAAGAGTCGACGCGATTTCTTGGTGAAGAAACGATGTCTACGATTTCTCTTTCTTGGTTGATAAGAGCGCCACTTTAAATTTTTGTCTTAATTAATGAAGATAGAAACCAGCCGTTGGGACTGCCCTTAGATACATGACGTATTGATTGATCTATCTAATGAGTACAAGTTTAGTAAAACTCTATTAATATTGCTCTAATACGAATCACCCACAGATATATACGTGAACAAGACTATATCTGATCATGGCCACCCGACCTGACAAATTAAACCTGGCCCTTCTCGCGTAAAAAAAAAAAAACCTGACCCGGTCAATATTTCGAGTGGCGCAGGCCAGTATTTTCGACCCTATCTAAAACACAAACTTTTTTACCCAAATCTAAAAAAAACTGTCCCAACATGAAAATTGCACTACTTGCACGTAAAAAAAATCCGAACTTAGACCTGATCCGACCATGTGATCAATCGGGCGCACGCAAAAAATCCAACCCGATGGTCGGCACAGGTTGCGCGTGAGGCAAGCAACTTTTTTTTTTATACCTGAAACCCAAAAGAACACAACCTGATAAATGATCAGGTCAGACAAACATTGATATGAAACCCAAAATTACTATAGCTAGTTTCTGATACCACACTAGCTTCTGCTGAACCAGCTTCAAATCCGTTCTTACGTCTTTTCTCGTTGCAGATTCTCATTTCTCCCTTGCATTTAAATGTTAAATTCATCCCCGTAAACTCTCTATATCAAGTTGCTCATTTCAACAGGCTATCAATTTTTCGCTCTCCAAATCCTAATGTCTAGTTTTCTCTCTAAAATACACACTCTGCACCGGCACTTTGAGTACCGTCTCTCTATTTTGTACAACAGCATCTTTATTTTGCACACTCTATTCTGAATGACGATTACTGTGCATGAGACTCACACTTTCAAGGAAGTTTGGCAAATCGATGGGACGGAGAGTGGTTGAACCACAATTATTTACGTAACGCGCAAGATCAGGGAAAAGAAGTGCGCAAACGCGCATGCGCCGGCAGCTAATACTGCTAGATACACGCGGTGCGTGCCGAGGCGGCAAAGCCTATGCTACCTTGGAGCTTGGATCGCTTTCGCCTTTCGGTCTGCGTCAATAATTTGCACCTTGCAGCGCACAATGAGAAAAGGCACAGATCGTGCAGAAAAGAGGGCGATACCATCAGGGAACAAACACTGGAAAATCAGCAAACCGCGTCAGCAACAAGTATTTTTAATTCCAGTCTCTACTGATGGTGACTCGCCTACTGACCCTTTTAAAGAGCTTTGTCGAATAGCAGTTGGCATTTTTTTCACAAGACGATGAAAATACTTCTTCGACAGTTTGTCAAATGATTTGGTAATTTTTGATAATTTGGGAAAAATCTGCCTCCAACGTGTAAATATATGTGTGCGTGCTCCATTTAACATGGGTGTTTCTCATCGTGGGGGAGCAAGGTGGGAGTGTGAAAAAAGAAATATAGAATAGAGAAAGGTTCCTGATGCAAATGTATAAAAGAAAAAGAAATACTTTGTAAGTTAAAAATAGCAAAATGTTGAAGATGCAATATTTTTTCTTAGCTTGGCAAATATTTTAGGACTCGACAAATCATAAGATTTGCCAGGTTAAAAATAGAAAACTTTTGAATATACTCCAATAATCGTCTGCATCAGGCACCTTTGTTCCACGTTTATGACTATGGCCGGGCATGTTCAGTTGTACAAATGCGTGTGAATGAATGTGTATTCAGATGAAAAGTTGTGAAAATGTGTGCATTAAGACGTGAGAGAAGATATGACTCGATGGGATGATAATAGTGAGAAAAGTGGAGAAACAAAACAAAGTCGTACTTTAAACTTTATTTGATTTTTCAACTGTAGTGCGCTTCGCCTAGGCGAGGGGGAGTACGCACCAACGATCCCGTCCATCCGTGCGGCTGTGCCGGCCTACTGCAGGCCTAGTTGGCAACGAAACCAACGATGTTTTCTTGCATGAAAGTCATTGCTTTTTCCTCCGGCATTTTCCTCCGGTTAATTCAATTTTCCAGACCTTTGTACTTCGTGCCTTCTTGCACGCCGAGTAGCCAAATGTCAAGGTATCCTTTGCGTGAACTAAGAGTGTGATTGGTTCTAATCACGGCTATGGCACCGATTCTAGGTGCCACACTCACCACACTAGTGTCGTGGTTGGTGGTAACGTGGAACCAAACAGGTGCTAAACCACTAAACTAATATGATGGGGTAGAATAGACAAATAAAAGAAGATAAGATAAGGAGATTGCAAAGATGGTAAGCAGACTATATTCATGGCACCTAGTTGTAATAGGGGGAATAAGGAGAGAAGAAACTGAAAGAAGTGAAAATGCTAGATGAAGCTATATAGATAATAGAATCAAAGGAATAGAGAGCATTTACTTTAAAACTATTTGCTAAAGTCATCGGACTAGGTTTCAAATATTGTTTCATAATTTTCTGTTCCCAAAATTTCGGGTGCGGTTCAACTGTGTTTTTCAAATGGTTGCTGGAATTATTGAGATGGGTCTTTTTTGTAAATTATTATCTAGTGAACTTCACCAGATAGAGCCTTTCATGAACACTAGCTAGTTATGAAAACATTTTCAAGATCAAAGAGGTGGACATCTAGCCCCAGTACTCAGTTTGAGTAAGTCCTAAGAGACTTTTTTTTTGTGGTTACCTGTACGCGGAAGCATTAAAGTCATGACTACGATACAATTTTGAAAAGACAAATAATCCTCCACTTGGATAACCTGATCGAATTCTGATAGGCCAACTGACCTGCGATTATGAAATCGTCATACATTAGCCTAAGTATAAAACATCCCTCAAGGGTACTGCGTAACACATAGTTTGAATCACTTGGACAATATAATTTAAGAATGGCCAGTCGACTTGAGTGAGTCAGAGGGGTACCCGTTTGTAACAGAGTTACATTAAACCACATGCATATATATAGAACTATAGATGAAGCATTTCTCATTTGATTTCGATGTATGACCTTCGGCTAATCTCATTCTAGGAGTAGTTTTGAACTTCATATCATACAAGAGTGATGAAGGGGTAAGTTTTAGCTGCCAAAGTTTGGCTCATATCGTTCTGAACAATCTTAATTCCCATATTAAGTTTGAGTACATGCTGATTTACTTTTCTCTATTAACAGTTTGGGTTAAAAGAAAGTTATTGTTGCAGTAGTCCTGTAAATTGGAAGGGAACAAACCATTTATTCTTATTTATCATTTTTCGTATATGGAACGTAAACAAAAGGTGGATTTTATTTCTGCATTATTATGATATATGTTTTTACATGTCATCTGAATTCGTGTAACCATATGTATTCAGATGTGATATTACAATTACGTTTGTGATATGACCAGCGACACAGCACCATGCATCTTAGAGTATATTTTGTCCCAAAACAAGATTACTTCATGGTGGATATGTAGGAACATAATTACTTTTGATACACGTCCAATATAATTCCAATTTAACCTTGGGAAGATGCTCAAAGTTGATGACTGCTGCGGAAGGTGCCTTAACCAGTTGAAAACCATTGTATTTGCAAACCTAAGATGAAAATAAATTGAGAACTTATCAAGAATTTTGTTTAGGCTCCATCTAAGACGAGTTACCCAAAAAATGCGAACTCAAACCAAATCATCCAAACACAAGACTGCCCTTGCAAGCATCATTTCCATCCAAATAAAAGCAGGGCGCTAATGATGTGCGGCACATTATGCCGAATAAAATTGAACGGAAAGAAACAAAGACAGAGAAGAAGCAGGAAAAAGCACATGATGAGCACGCATTCCCGTACCGTGAAAAACCTCGCCGGTCATGGCGGGCAGTGTGTGGCAGCATCGAGCCGGACGAGCTCTCCTTTTATAGGCGTATTATAAGCGATGAGCCGTCGTGGTGTGTAGGGCGTGCGTGCTCGATCTCCGCCGCGATTCCTGATGGGAAACTTCGAGGAAGCAGCCAGGCCAGCCGTGGGGGAGGGAGGGAGGGCCAGATGGGATCCTTTCCCTCATTTTTTAGGCAGGGAGGGAGGGTCGGAGGGAGATGGGAACGGGCGAGACGAGACTGCTGGAAGAGAGGACGACGAGATCTGCTCCTTCCCACTAGCACGTCCCATGTACTCCGTCCGAATAATAAGCGACGGCGGCGGATACAAGTGGGTCCGCACCCGCCCCTCTAACGTCAGCGCTATAGCGTCACGCATAGAGATGGCAATGGGTAGAAACCCATCGGGTAGTGTCGTTCCATACCCGTACCCGTCAACTCTAACTTCTACCCGCTGAGAGCTGAGTGAGTGCAAGGTTGTGCCAACCTTGTGAGGTGATTCTTGAGTGAATCAAGGTGTACAAGGTTCGTCGGAAGCCTTGGGGCCTAAGTGGCTCACGACAATCACCATCGACCCTCCGGCTTGGTGTGGAGTGACAAGGACACTTTGTGCGTGAGACGTGGAGACCCCTTCCTTGGTGGAGAAGCTCCTTAGTGGAGGCGGCATCAAGGTGACCAAGTGTGACGCCCTAGGTTTTTAATTAACCCTAATCGACGGTCAACTCTGCTGACAGTGGTCAAATCACGGTCAACCTGGGTCCTCACCTCGAAAACCTCACCAACCAACCCTAATGACACCATTGAGCAAGTAGACACACATGTATGGTCAACCCATGGTCAAAGTTTGGTCAAACCCCACTCAAACCCTAGTGACCCTAGATGTCTTCCGGAACTTTTGCCGCGTTCTCCAAATTTCACCTAAACACTTAAAAATCTACCAATACAAAAGTTGTGCAGAATTACCAGGGACACATTTCATCTTGAGGATGGCATTGCTGGTTTTGAGTGGAAAAGGTGTTAAATTGCCGAGAAAGGTCAGGATTACTATTCACCGAGACATGAATTTTCCCAACTTGGCACCTGAATTTCTCCTTCAAATTGAACCAAATTCAAATTCGGCTTCAGCCAAGTTCTAGAGGAATCACCCATCTACAATTTTCCTATCTACGGATTTTGAAGTTTATATGCACTTTTTGGAGAATCGTGTAAAGAAACAGGGGCACATCGCTCGGACCGGGCCGTGAGCGCGCTTCGGCGCGACGTCGCGTGCGCGACGCCACGCGCCGCCGACGCGCCGCCGCCGTGCGCCGCCGTACCACGGCCGGTACTCGGAGTTTGGGCGTGAGCACGGTTTGTGTCGGCACGGCACGCACCTCCGGGCCGCGTCTCGGCCGGGGAGAGCCCGCGCGCCACGCGGCGTGCACGCGCTTGCCGCGGCGCGCGTCGATCCGCCCGCCGCGCACGCACGCCGAGGGGCGTCGTACCCCGCGCTTTAACGCGCCGATCACGTCACCGCAAGGCATTGAGGCCTCGCGAGCGTGCCCGGCTATAAAAGGCCGCCTTCCTCCTCGCCGGCGCGTGAGCCCGCCGCCCGTCGATCCGCCATCGCCGCCGCTGCCGGTGAGCTCACAGCTCTGCTCGCTCCCGCCGCCGACCAAACCCTCCTAGCCCTTCACTAGATCACCCTCGAGCTCCCATGACCGCACATTGAGCTTTACCACCTGGAGCCTCGCCGGAGTCCGCGCGATCGCGGTATGGTCGCCGCCACTCGTCGAAGGTCTCCCCGACCACGCCACCGCCACCAATCGGCTAGGGGTGACCTCAATCGTCCACCCGTGTCACTTGTTGCCCTGGTCCGGCCCCACCTCGCCACCGGCGAACCTCCCCGCCGCCGCAAGGGTATGGATGTGAAGTCCAGGGACCCATTTGTAAACTACAGACTCGATTGCAACGAAAATTATTTTAGTTTCTTTACCAGTTAGTCCAGTGCATTAGAAAATCTCCAAAAAATCGTAGAAAATTCAAAAAATTGCAAACTCAATTTTGCTAGATCCCTGATGAGGAGCACTACAACTTTTGTTATACTCACCTAGGCTGTTTCTGGATATGTTTGACATGAAAAATAGAAATGTGAAAAACCTAGATCTGTGATATCTCAAAATCCATAGGTCCTCTGTATCTAATGTTTGGATATGTTGTGTGTGATGTTATGTCTAGATCCTGTGCCAAAATTGCACAAAGTTATGATGTAAATCGTTTTATATTAATTATTTTCCTTTATGCATAATCTGTCTAGATGATTTTTGTAGCTAAAAATAATTATGTTCTTGAGTCCAACTTCTGCATACTGTCTTTATATGCCAAGTTACACCTCTGGTGAATTAATCACAATTTTTGGATTGTCAGAAGTATTTATTCCTAATATATGCATGTTTTCCTTTGTAAGAGCACCTCCAAGAGTTTGCCAAAATTTACTTGGCAAATCCTGTGTTTTGCCAACTTCTAAAAAGCTATGCAAAGTAAAAAAAGAATTCATCTCCAATAGTTTGGCATAATTCACTTGCCAAATACAGATCTAACTTACATCAGGAATCCTGAGAGAAACAAAATTATGAATGTGCCCTTCCACCTCTTGAAAAACTTACATCAGGAATCCTTCTCTATTCTTTATTTCTTTTTCACCCTCCCACCTAGAGGGAAACAACGATGGCAACCACAATCCGCGCGCGCATATATACGCGTGGGGAGGTGAGTTTTGCCAAGTTTCTATTTTTGCCAAGTTGGTTTGCCAAACTGTTGGAGGCCAATTTTTCTTGTTTTGCCAAAATTATATAGATGCCAAGTTGGTTTGCCAAACTGTTGGAGTTGCTCTAATTGCTTAAAGCTAGATCAGTAGTAGTTCTAGGTGTACTTGCTGCTTTTCTAGGATGGGTTAGGACCAGAGAACATGTGTGAGGAAGTTGGGAGCATTTGGGTGCTTATTTATTTTTGTATGCATTTACCTTGAATTGCTAGCTAGCTTTTGTTATTTTCAAAGTAATTAATTTTCTAGCTTTCTGAGCATTGCATGTGTGTTCAGTGGCTTAGTATGGGTGTGTTGATGCTTAAGAAACCCTCCACTGAATTTCGAATGATTTATTGTTTAAATAAAAGCTTTGGAGGCCTTTAAAGATGTAAAGTTTTGTTAATTAAGAAAATGTACTTTTTTCCTTATAACCCTTTATAAAATGGTTGCAAAGATTATTTAAGATCCAAGAATACACCCTTGCTGTTTAAGGAATTAAATTCATTTAATAACTTTTGATGCACCCCATTACCATTAAAAGAATGAAATGATAAATCCTCACATGAAATAACAATTGTAAAAGAAACATTAATTAAGTGTTTAATTAAAAGAATAAAACACATGTCAATAGTAACCTTCATAAAAAGGAAATTAATAATTAATTATTTGTTAAGGTGAATATGGCCAACAGGAGTTGGATAAGATAAACAAGCTATCACATCACCTGAACCCTGCATTGCATTCCGTGTAGATCTTCCTGACGGTGACTACTTGCTCGTCCCGGAAGCCAAGGAAGGAGAAGTGAAAGCTGCACTGCAGTACGTGGAAGCACTCGACGACACCGAGGGTGCTCAGGCTAACCTTGCTGACGAAGGTAAGCCCCAGTGCATTTAACCTAGTATTCAAAATTTTATTGCAACTATCTATAGATGTTTGTGCATTTAAGTTCAGGAGTTGTATGGAACCTTTGATGCATGATCCCTAGGTACCTGTGTCCTTACTAGTATGATAGGTCAATAGCTGCTAAGCTATAGGACCGTTACAAGTCGGGTGATGATGTCAGTCGTGAGAATAGGTTCCTAGGTAGGAATCTTAAGATCTCCTTAAATGGATTGCTCATGTGGTAAGAGCATGGGGTACGGGCTCCGGTCCGATGGCTATTGTGGGTTAAGTGTTTGAATGTACTAAGCACTTGTCGGGAATGGGACCGGTAAGCCTAATACCTTAATGAGGCGGTGAGAGATCTTACTATTACTCATCTTGGGATGCGTCTCACGGCTAGCTACCGGTAGTGTATGGTGAGTCCGGGTGCCTCGCGGGGTATGCCGGATAGCCTGCACCAAAGACTATAAGATTCGATCCCGACCTGAAGAGTTTTGGGAACCGCTTGGTGGTTGTCCTCGCGGGGGCATCCCACTGTGTGTTTAGGTCTGCCTTGCAAGTTTTGAATCAATCGATTGTCGGCCTCTCACCGTTATCTGAGACTACTTACTCCACTAGCCATGAGATCCCTAATTATGGAAGTTGATGAATATTATGCTTGATTAATTGTATTGTACAACTTTGTTTATGCTAGATTGGCTAATTTAGAAAAGAATAAACCCACTAGAATTTGTGCTAAAATCTTGAAAGTAAGGACATACTCTTTGCTACTTTTCAGCAAAAGAAACCCAATGGCCATAAAGCCTTTCATATCTAGAGTTGGTGAAGTAGTTGTCACCGACGGGTAAGTCTTGCTGAGTATTAGTATACTCAGCCTTGCTATAATCTATTGCTCCAGGTAATGCCTTTGGTGATGTGTGGCCCGGAGAGATCCCGCCCGGCTGGGAGCTTGAGTGGGTGGAGGATGACGAATGAAGGCATCATGGCTGGCCTCCCGTGGTGTTCTGCTTTCCGCTTAGTTTAATTCCGCTACTTTAGAAAAACTCTGAACTACGTTGTTATGTCGAAAACTTCGTTTTGTAATAATTAAACCCTTCGGGGTGAATTTCTGTTGTTAATTATGTTGTATCTCTGGACTCGCCTTCGCGTGAGTTTTAATACATATATGTCGATCCTTGTTGCTATGTAAGTGATTTACCGGGCGTTAACCCGGTGACCAACGACAGGATGATACTTTTCTACTGCTTAATGACCAAAGTGGATTGGTTTAGGTGGTAGTACGGTATTTTCCTAGGTGGGTTGTCACACCAAGGGAGCTTGGCAAGTGTCTAAGTGGCTAGCCTTTGTGGCGAGTCAAGTGGTGCTCTTGGTAGAGACTTGGTGACCGGGAAGCAATACTCTTGTGTGAGTGCTTCAACAACGTGGACTAGGGGTGGCTTAGTGCCTACCAATACCATGGGATAAATTGCGTGTCAAGAGTTTGCTTCCTCTCATCCCCTTTACGTTTCCGCTTTTACTCTATTGCAATCTTTTCTTGCCTTTACTTTCCTAGAGTAGTATCATGCCAGGATTGGCTATAGGTTGCAAACCTTGTTTTGGGATGGGAGTTTCACACTAGAACAACCCTAGTTGAACATCTAGATAGTAAGTTCTAGTTTAGTTTGAGAAAAAGAAGAGAAGCCATAGGTTAAGGTTTTAGATTGCCTAATTCACCCCTCCCCCTCTTAGGCTAACGAGCATCCGATTCCTTACAAGTGGTATCAGAGTCGGGACTCACTTCCTTCACAAGGAAACGCCAATTCAATTGGTAAATTGTGAAAACCGGCTCATTGGAACGGTTAGGCTTCACCGCCTAGTGAGTTTCTCTATAGAGGAATGAAAGGGGTGGATACCTTAGGTTTGGCTCCACATTTCGATGGCACGGGCTATCCTCGGTGGAAGTTTCTCATGGAGGCCTATCTCTAAGCAAAGGACCTTGATGTTTGGAGAGTCACCGATGAGGGCATGAGAAATGGTACTAAGAAGGAAAAGCAATTTGATGTGATTACTAAGAGTATGATTTTGTCCTCGCTAGATGTAGGCGTTTTCAATAGAGTTTTTAATTGTGAAAATGCTTATGAGCTATGGGAAACCATCAAGGAGCAAAATGAGGGCTCAAAATAAGTTGCTAATGAACGCTACGGTTGTCTTCTTAAGGAATTCAATAGCTTTAAGCAACTTGCAAATGAAAATGCCGAATCTATGTACTCACGCCTAAATATGCTTGTCAATAAGATCAATGCTTTAGGTGTGAAGAACATCACAAACTTGAACATCAACCGCAAGATCCTACAAAGTCTTGGAAAGCCCGATTATGACTTGGTGAAAGCTATCATCTATGAGAAGAAGCTCGAAGAATTGAAGCCATCTTATATCTTGAGCAAGATCATGGCACATGAGCTTCAAATCATGCCCAAGTCCAAGAAGGTGCCCTAAGAAAAGCCCCAAGAACCATCCTCTCCAACTACAAGCCATGCTCTCTCAAGCCGACAAGAGAAGGTGTTGAGTAGGATGGCTACTCATGGAAGCTCAAGCGAGGATGATGGTGATGATGGTGATGATGAAGATTCCTCAGGTGATGAAGAGGTTGAATCCATGGTGACCGAGTACGTGAAGAAGATCTTCAAGTATGTGAAAAAAGTCAACATGTACGGCTACAACGTACACTTGAGAGAAGGGCGTCAACATCAACACATCAAGTTCACCAAGATCGAGCACAAGCCCAAGAAGAAGGTGATCAAGGAGAGGAGATCAAGGCAAGAAGCAACTATCGCCGTCCGTGAGTGGACAAGTGGTGGAGAATCAAGTTCTTATAGCTCAAGTGATGAATCAAGAAAGAACTTCACCACCCGCTTCTTGCAAGGTCCTTCATCATCACTACACATGTGCCTTATGGCCAAAGGTATGTAAAGCGATGTAAGTGATGACGAATCCGACACCACCTCTCTTGATGATCTTGTTGAGCTAGTCCATGAGCAAAAAGGAATGCTTAAGAAACAAGCTAATGAAATTAAAGAATTCAATGCTCTCAATGATCTTAGTGCAACCCTTGCTACAAATTATGAACATTTGTTGTGCAAATTCAAATTACTTAGCAAGGAGTGTGATGAGCTAAAATCTAAGCTTGAGAGCAATGAGACTAAAACAAGTAATTCATTTGAGCTTGATGAATCATCTATCCCTTGTGCAATTCCTATCTTCAAGGTAGATGCTTCAACTTCTTGCATTGATTTAATTGATGAATCTTGCTCACCATCTTGCAATGAGAATGTTGTTGTAGAAACATGTGATTGTCTCATAGGCAAGAAAAATTATGAGCTCAAGCAAGAAGTGAAATGGCTCCGAGAGAGGTTGGCAAGCTTGATGGGCAAGGGCAAGAACGATGAGGAACAAGTGGACATCTCTCAAGACATGAAGAGCAAAGTCCAACCTTCTCAAGATAACTGTGATCCCATGGTGAAGAAGCTTGAGAAGGGTGCAACCGTGACTTGCTACAAGTGTCATGGAGAAGGGCACAAGTTCTACAAATGTCCTCGATTTGTCAAGAAGATGGACAAGAGCGCAAAGAAGAAGTTGAACCCCACCATCAAGAGCTCCCTCATATACACCAAGCCCAACCGCAAGAACAAGACCAAGAGCAACACCTACGTCATCAAGAAGAAGGTTGATGTCAAGGTGATTGCACACAAGGTTGGGAAGATGAAGGAGAAGCGGGGTTGGAACCAACCTATTTGGGTGCCCAAGGAAGTCATTGTCAACATGAAGGGGCCTCAAATGGTTTGGGTTCCAAAGGCCACTTGAAGGCCTTGGAAGCGGGGACTTGGGAGTCTTGGCACATAGAAGAGATGAGAAGATTCAAGCCTAGAAGCCAAGCTTGCAAGTTGGACATGTGTTGCCCAAGATCCCCGGTTGAGGTAATGGAAACTATAACCTATCTCATGTATCATTGTAGCTCCATTGCATTGTCTAGGTTTGCATTTGTTGCTATGCCTAGTTGTTTACATATGATAGGTTGCTTGTGTCATGTGCTAACCCATGAGCAACTTACATGGTTTGATTAGTTTGTAGGAAAACTAAACTTGTTCTTTCATGGTGCATGTTTTCGATTATATCTCTTTGCATCATGAGCAAGCTATAGGGTTAGCTTCCCTTTTGTTGTCATAGACAATGTGCACACATTTGGTTGGTGATTCAAACACTAAATGCGCACATTTAGGGGGAGCTCATCCTATGGATTGGTTATGGGACTAACATTGTTCCAAGCTTATCTTATGTAGTCTCTTGGTGACGCATTCCGGTGCGGTACTTCATTCTAAGAGAATGCTATTTCACTCTCAATGTGATCTAACATCTCTAGAAGAGTGAATATAGTAATATGAGCTTCATGCTATTGAGTCATGTCCTTGCGAGCTTATGTCTCTGTTGACGGTGAAAATCCGTCAACCTAGCCATGAGTTTACCTTCGGTGTTGGCATGAGTTTTATACCTTATCCATTGGTACTAACCCCCGTGGTATAACAAGTTCACGTGTGCATGTCGGTTTTGGAGTTTAATGTTTATGCGGGGGTTTTGGTGTTGAATGCAAGACTTCCGGGATAAGTTCATCAAGAACCTCATGACAAGACCTTGAAGCCCCGTACAAGTCATGCAACGAAGCAAACTTAACTCCAAGAAGCCGGGGACTTGATCCGAGAAGACGACGGACTCCAAGGACACGACCGGAAAAGTCTTTGAATCTTGCAAGACAAGGAGTTGAGTCCAATTCGGAGAGAAAGCCGACGACATGGACCTACATGCGAAGGGGGAAACATCCGGGAAGCGAGGGAACCGACGTAGAGCAAAGGAGCCCTCGGGGCCGGGCACGGGTGGGCCCGGGCCGGCCGGCCCCGGTCCGGTCGGCCCCGAGTCCATCCGGGGGCCCATTTGCCCCCTTCTTTTCCCTAGCCGCCAATCAGGCTATTTATAGCCCCCTGACCGAGAGCCACAGGGAGGAGGATTCGTCATCAGCCGCCGAGGAGCAGAGAAGAGAGGGACGCCATCTCGGAGAGGAGAGGGTCGAGCTAGTTGACTAGGGTTTCCCTAGCCAACGTGGGAACCTTGCACGGAAGACCACGTCGGAGTTCCCGGAGCGAGAAGCAAGATCAAGGAAGGATCCCGGTGGCGATCTTGTGTATGTATCATTGTTATAGTTGAATTATCAAGTTGAATCTTTTCCTAGCGATCAAGTGTTTCCTCGAAGATTTCGTTTTTCGATTGGCTTTGCTTATTCCAATTCTATTCGCGCGATAGATTACATAGGGTGTTCTTGTAGCCACGGTGGCTAGAGGTACACGCCGGATCTTCCGAAAGAATCTCGACTTGTCTTTTGACTCGCCCTAAGCTCCCCGCATGAATAGGGATACGTTGTGACAGAACGGGGGTTCCGAAAGGCGGATGTTTTCGGATTTGGACGGGAAACCACGATTTAAAGACACTTCTTATAAGATTCGATTTGCTACTTCTTCTCTTGCTTGGAACTTCAACAAAAGGCTTACCCCGATCCCTCTAGATTGGTTTATCTACCTAATCTTACTTTGTTTTCTCCGGTCTTTAGTAGATTAGATTTATCTTTGTTTTGTGTTCTTATCTAGATGCATTAGGGTTTCTCTTTTACCAAAGATTGAAGTTATTTGGCTTTACTAGATCAACTCTTGCGTCACACATTTGTTCCACGGATTCGATACCTTGGGTTCACCACTCGAGGGAAGAAGGGTCCCTTGACTACGACGGGAGACTTGTCCGCTTGCAAGTCACAAACGAACTTTGATACAATTATTAACCGTCAACAAGCCCCTTTTTCCGGCGCCGTTGCTTGGGGAACAAGTGATCAAGATTTGATTTTTTATTGCCTTTTTGCAATTTTCAGTTTTCTTTTAGTTTTTCTTTTTTTGCATCTACTAAACTTTGATCATCCTCAAAATACATCTAATCTAGTTTGTCTAACCCTAGTTTTTATTGATTTATTTTTACTTTCTAGTTTTTGCATATTTTGTTTATTGCTAACCCTAACCGGAGATGGTTGGCTACCTCTCCAACAAACCCAAACTTTTTTGTGGATGATCCGGGGAAAACTTTACGAGCAAAGGAGACGTGCAACACAAGCTAAAGGGTTGGAAACCCTAGATTCAAAAGCCGAAGTTGAAGGACCACCGGAATCCCCAAGGGAATCACCACCTCCAAGTCCAAAGGAAGATCAACCTAAATCGACATCGTTGATCTACCTATCATAAACCTTCAAGACGCCGAAGGCCGTTCAAGATCAAGGTCTCAACTATCCGCATGGCGATTGCGGGAGCCTTGGAGCGTTTCAATGAATACATATGAGCCGGATTCCTTGAGTGGCAAATCGGTTTACTTAAGAGGAGGATGGAGAAGATGGAGATAGAGAAAGAAGCTCAACACCTAAAGGTTGCCAAGGAAAGATCCACATGCGAGGATTGAAGTGTTCATCGTGATGAAGATGCTAGAGACGCAAGTGGGACAACTTGCCGGCGCCCGATGGGTAACAAAGAAGAATATCCGAGACAACTCCAAGGTCCCAAGACGGCATAGGCTACTCAAACTCATTCGGGAGAGAAGGATCACAACCGAAGGACCGGAGTTCGAGATGCCGAGCCACTACATGAAGGAAGTTGTTGCCTCCGTCAAGACCAAAAGACAAAGCCGGCTGTGAAGACCAAAAAAATTGACTAAGCCGAAGAAGAAGCCCGTGCCCAAGATGGTGCGGAAGTGGGTACCCAAGATTGCAACGCCCGCAAAGAGCGTTGATCCGAGCTAATCAAGTGAAGAAGTCTAGCCATGGACTATAAACGAAGCGCTAGGCGGGGAGGCAACCCGTTTCGTCGAGTCAAGAATAAGCTACCGGAGGACAACCCGATTCCGGGTTTTTCGGGTATTTTTAATAATTTAGTTTTTGAGTTTTATTACGCAAAGACATTAGACTTAGAAGTGGTTGAACAATATTAGAGACATAATTCTTGATTGAATGTTTGCTTTGTCATAAACCCTTTGCATGAACCCTCCTATGTGCTTGTTTGTTCTTTTCTTTTCGAGAAACCTCAACCAAATAATTTCAGAACCTAACTCAACCTTTCACCCTCATTATGGTGCTGAGGTTGACTTATTTTTCATGCCAAAACCACACGAGTAGAGCCACGACTTATATCTATGTGTTAATAAAAAAATTCAGCACGTGGTAGAACTCGCGTGAACCTAGAAATCAAAACTTTTGGTTGGTTTTAAAAATCTATATCCTTGGTTTCTCTAGGATTAGAATTTTTCTAAGCCTATTCTAATTTTGTTTTATTCAAAATCTTTCTTATTTAGCCAAAATTAGAACCTAAACCTATGCCCCCATGATCAAGCCGGAAAAAGTCCGCTCTCAACCGATGAAGGCAAACTATACCTGGTGAGACGGAAATCGACGTAGTCGAAAAATATTTTCGACTTACATTTGTTTTTAATGGTTTAAAAACTTCTCTAAAATTGTGTTTGAGCTCTTGCATGGCTCTGAAAAATATTTTAAATTTCGAATTAGAGGAGTGCTTAACCTTAAACACACCTTAATGGAGGCAATCTAGTTTGAATTAATTATGCATGCACCATTGGATTCCCTTTCATCAACTTTCACCAATTCCACATGCAAAGGACAAGCATGGTGGGCAGCAAGCATCAACTTTGTAGGAATTTCGTGGTGGCATGTGAAGCAAGTGGAGCTAGGGAGCATGGACATGACCCAAAGCATGAAGCATCAAGTGGAAGGACCAATAATGCAAGAAAGGGAGTGGACGAGAGCGTTTGGGCGGTGCAACTCGTGGAGCACGCGGGCGGGGAAAGTTGCGGAGGCGAAATGATCGTGTTGGAAGAAAGACGAGGCGGGGAGGTGCACCGGGACCCCGGGCCGCCGGCCCGGGCCGGCCGGCCTCACCTACATAAGGAGCCCGCCCGGCTCCCGTTTTCTGCGGGGAAAACTTCCCTCTCCTTCCTTTGTTCGTGTGTTCAAGTTTGTGTGCTCAAAACCTCCGTAGACATAGCCAACCTTCCCAAGCTTGATAGCTCAAGAAAAAAATTCACATCCTTAATCCACTCAAAGTCCACATCCGAAGCAAAGAGTTTAAGTGCCTAGTTACCGGTTGCAACCCGGAGTTTTAGTTGAAGAAAAAGAGTGCAGCAACCATGTGGAAGAAAACCACAAGTCTCTTCTCCAAGAAGAAGAGTTCGTCGTCGTCCAAGCCGTCATCAACCACGTCTTCAAGGAGGCACTCGGTTTCCGAGTCTCCCGGAGCATGGAGACGGATACGGCACCACCGAGGAGGAACGATGCTCTCCTCCTTGGTGGTATGAGGGCTGCAAGAAGCACGTCCATGAGGTTTACCGAACCTCGTGGGCACACGGAGGAGCGGCTGCGCCACCACGACGATCGACCCGTTCAACCGCGCCACCTCCTTACACTCCGACATACTCTTCGTACGGCTTCATCATCTTGTCGGCAGAGGAGGAGGAGAGGCTCTCTAATCTTGAGAAGAGGCTTGTGCCCAACGTCGAGTTCGACGACCAAGCACTCTACACCTTGGGTTTTGGCACCGACATATACTATATGTTGGGGCACCTTGGATGGATGCGGTTCTCCAACGGAGTATCGGTGGACACCCACTTGGGGTTCGCCTTGGAAATTTTAATGACTATTGCACCTATCCTTGATGATGATGGGGTGCAAAGCTTGTCATTCCGTTTGGAGGGAGTCCAACAAGTGGTTCCCTACGAGCACGTTAGGGAGCTGCTTGGATTCCACAAGGGAGCTCGGAGAAAGTTGACGTGCCACCCGCATGTTAGCGGGATTTTGGAATATGATCTCCGGAGAAGCCCATCAACAACGCAATTGCATCCGCAACCCCATTATCCGGATATTTCACTCTTGGATGTGCAAGAGGGTATTGGGGAGAATGAAGGAGACGAAGGTGACCGACACGGAGTTGAATTGGCTCTACTCGGCTTTAATTGCCAGGCAGCCAATAGATCCCTCTTACCTCATGATCAATCGTTGGTGTTGTGAAGCAAGATCGGGGGCGGGACATATCGGTTCGGGGTGTTACCTCTCCATGTTGGCCTTCTCCTTACGGCCGGGGATCGCAAGGAACCCCGACCATCTTTTGCGTGGTACCTCTCTCGGCATTGAGTATTTGCGGCAAGGCAAATACATTAGTGGAGATGAGAGAGGAGGTTATCGTTTGGCCATAGTGAACCTACCCCTTCCCGATGAGAGGCTTAGGCTTTTCACCGAAGGGAGGGAAGATTGGTTGGAAGAGGGACTCCTTGTCCCGGCAAGGAAAAATAAACGAGGAAGAATCGTAGAGGAAGGATCCACATCCGCTCAAGTGAGTAGTGCACAACCTAATGTTGTGCCACCTTTCGGTGGGATCCCTCCTCCGCCAAGTTATTACGGAGGGCCACAAGAGCAAGCATGGGGGGTGGTGCACCGGTACCCCCACCAAATTATGTGGTGCCCAACGCTAACTTCGCGGAGTCCTACGCACATCATCCCCAACCACAACAAAGCATGGCCATAATTGGAGGGTATGCTGCAAGAAACGCCCAAAACATCGCATCAATCCAAGCTAACACGGCTCAACTTGGTGAAGGCAATGCAAATATTGCCTTTGAGCTTGGACGCCTTCACCTTGTGGAGCCAAATCAATTCGTCGGAGGGAATGTCCAATCATATTATGAGCAAGGGTATTACTATCAAGATCATCAACATCAACCACCGGCGGAGGACTAGAAGATTTAGGAACTTTAGTTTTCTTTTCTTTTCTTTTTCTCTGTAATTTTCAGCTTTTGCTTATGTGTGTTTGCGTAGTATTTTCTGTTTTTATTTAAATTTCAGCAAGCATGTTTGTTTATTTTCAGTTTGTATTTCCACTTGATGTCATCATTAATAAAGACACCAAATTGATTATATCATTGGAAAAGTTACAAAATTTGTGCCATGATGATATATGATTATAATTGCAGCTTTGTTCATCTTTGTAATTGATCTATGCATGTTTAAGCTAGTGCTCTCTTAAAAATACAAATCTGAATTTATTTAAATGCTAGCTTAATTTTCAGCGGAGGTTATGATTAAAATAAAGACCCATAGTGTTTTATGTGCTCTCAAGTTATGAATAGATTAAAGATGTCTTTTATGCTCAAAAATATCGCTAACCTTGTCATAAATATCACTTGTGTGTTGCTCAACCTATCCAAAGCCTAATATATATTTGAGTGCATAAACCTTAGTGTACAAGATTTATTTTTGAGTGAGTTATTGCAGGCCATGATTTCTCTGGCCCGAGACTAAGAAGCTGGTCATTTCATTTTTGCGTATCTATCTATTTGCTAGCCTTTTATCCGTGCATTGTGTATCCCCGCATTGGAGATCTCACAAACTTCGCCGGATATCCACCCTTAAACCAAATATCATCTTTTGTGATTACCTCCTTGACCACATCCTATCGTTGAGAATGGATCATCAATTCAAGGAAGATCGCAAGACGGTGCCAACATTGAAGATTTCAAGTATCTCTCCAAGGAAAAATATTTCCGGTACCTACCTTATTTTTCGCCTCTTTGCTCGAGGACGAGCAACGTGCATGGGGGAGGAGGTAGGTACGGTGCGAGTTTTAGAGTTCAAAAAGGGAGTATTTTAAAAAAAAATGAAATAATGAAAGAAGAAAAAAAATTCGGCGATATACGTGACTTCCAAGAGAAAAAAAATATATATATAATGAATGAAAGAAAGAAAGAAAGAAAGAAAGAAAGAAAAGAATGAAAAAGAGAAAAAATATATGCGTAAAGTGAACTCCCCGGTTCTCTAAGAGTGCATTCAAGGCTTCAAGTTAAAAAGATCCATTCTCATTTTCCAACCATGTGCAATCCGATAACGAGGACTTCCTTTGTGCCTCGGGATCACTCTTTGCCATTTGCACATGTCCACTTATCTAAAGTGTGTGTATTTTTCTCTTTCCCCTCCTTGATTTAACATTATTTTCCAATGACCTTTTTGACGAGTCTCGGTAAGACCATGAGAAGCTTGTCTTGTTTTGACAACACCTCATTTATAAAATCTTGTTAGGACTAAACTTTCCCAAAAGCTCCATATAAAGCCTACCACACATATATGTTATGAGAGGGAAAGGAGTAGAATATATAGGCTTGAGAGACAAGCGAGTTGAGAGTTCATGAGCAATATACAAGATGATTTAAATTTGTGAACTTGGTTTAGCTTTTCCTTATCTCGTTCTTTATTTCAAAAATTCGAGATCTATTTAAACTTTGTGAGCATGTTAATACTTGTGGGATAAGCTTAATAAGGATCTACCCTCCGTAGAGATGAAGGCTAGTACATTATGGAAATTTAATGAATTAAAATTTTGAGAGCATTATGTTTTCTCATGTATGATCAAGAGCAAGGTTTAAACATTGTTTGGCAATGATGATATCCATCGAAGGCTTACTCGAGGACGAGCAAGGTTTAAGCATGGGGGAGATGTTGACGGTGAAAATCCGTCAACCTAGCCATGAGTTTACCTTCAGTGTTGGCATGAGTTTTATACCTTATCCATTGGTACTAACCCCCGTGGTATAACAAGTTCACGTGTGCATGTCGGTTTTGGAGTTTAATGTTTATGCAGGGTTTTAGTGTTGAATGCAAGACTTCCGGGATAAGTTCAGCAAGCACCTCATGACAAGACCTTGAAGCCCCGTACAAGTCATGCAACGAAGCAAACTTAACTCCAAGAAGCCGGGGACTTGATCCGAGAAGACGACAAACTCCGAGGACCCGACCGGAAAAAGTGCTTCGAATCTTGCAAGACAAGGAGTTGAGTCCACTTCGGAGAGAAACCGACGACATGGACCTACATGCGAAGGGGGAAACATCCGGGAAGCGAGGGAACCGATGTAGAGCAAAGGAGCCCTCGGGGCCGGGCCCGGGTGGGCCCGGGCCGGCCGGCCCGGTCCGGTCGGCCCGGGCCCATCCAGGGCCCATTTGCCCCCTCCTTTGCCCTAGCCGCCAATCGGGCTATTTATAGCCCCCGGCCGAGAGCCATGGGGAGGAGGATTCGTCATCGGCCACCGAGGAGCGAGAGAAGAGAGGGACACCATCTCGGAGAGGAGAGGGTCGAGCTAGTTGACTAGGGTTTCCCTAGCCGACGTGGGAACCTTGCATGGAAGACCACGTCGGAGTTCCGAGCTAGAAGCAAGATCAAGGAAGGATCCCGGTGGTGATCTTGTGTATGTATCATTGTCATAGTTGAATTATCAAGTTGAATCTTTTCTTAGCGATCAAGTGTTTCCTCGAAGATTTCGTTTTTCGATCGGATTTGCTTATTCCAATTCTATTCGTGCGATAGATTACATAGGGTGTTCTTGTAGCCACGGTGGCTAGAGGTATACGCCGGATCTTCCGAAAAAATCTCGACTTGTCTTTTGACTCGCCCTAAGCTCCCCGCATGAATAGGGATACGTTGTGACGAACGGGGGTTCCGAAAGGCGGATGTTTTCGGATTTGGACGGGAAACCACGATTTAAAGACGCTTCTTATAAGATTCGATTTGCTACTTCTTCTCTTGCTTGGAACTTCAACAAAAGGCTTACCCCGATCCCTCTAGATCGGTTTATCTACCTAATCTTACTTTGTTTTCTCCGGTCTTTAGTAGATTAGATTTATCTTTGTTTTGTGTTCTTATCTAGATGCATTAGGGTTTCTCTTTTACCAAAGATTGAAGTTATTTGGCTTTACTAGATCAACTCTTGCGTCACACATTTGTTCCACGGATTCGATACCTTGGGTTCACCACTCGAGGGAAGAAGGGTCCCTTGACTACGACGGGAGACTTGTCCACTTGCAAGTCACAAACGAACTTTGATACAATTATTAACCGTCAACAATCTCTATATAAGTTCTAAGGCAATGTACTCATACATTCCTAATCCTTATGGTACCCCGAGTGTCTTCTTTGCAAGCTTCTATCAAGTGGTGTCACCTCAAGTGATTTCATTTCCAAGTGGCTCATCTCAATGTGGTGCCAACAAGGTAGAGAGGAAGAATCCCCCGGAGGTATGCAATGATCAAAGGACTACAAGTGATATCTACAAGTGGTAATGTAACAAGAACCCATTTGTTTTATTTCTTGTCCTTTAAGCAACCTCCTTGCATGATATGCTCCAAGCTTCCTTGTCTTACAAGGTTGTAGTTGTGCACTTGTTTTCACACTATCATTTTGTGCCCACACTTAGGGGGAGCTTAGTTTGTATCATGCTAGTCTCATGAGCTTGTGATCCACCTTAGTTATTCTTACATGTGGTATCTTCATTGATATCATACATATGGATCATGGTTCATGCGGCTTTCTCCCTTGTATTTAACATTTCTCTTTGAGCTATGTTTGCTAGGACTTGCTAGTTTCCTTGGAGCCCTTTTGTTTTGGACTTTTTGGAGATTTTATTCCAAAGGGGGGAGAATGTGGGACCAAAGCAAGCTAGTGTGTCCAAAGTGGAAGAGGCAAGCTATGAGTGAACATAGGAAGAGAAGATCAAAAAGGGGGAGGTTTGATCTAGGGGGAGTTTGGATGATGGTAAGCATCCAAGCAAGTGTAAGTGGCTCTAATTTTGTCAATTTTTGCAAATTTATGCTTGCTTTGCTTGTGTTGTCATAAATCACCAAAAAGGGGGAGATTGTAGCGAACATGGCCCCATTTGCCAGTAGTTCGAGTTTGATTTTCGTCATTCATGACAACATTATCAATGGAACTAACCACATTGTTTAGCATTTCTTTGCAGACACTTCTAGGTCCCAAGGATGCAAAAATATCACATGCCAATTTGAGAAGATAGTCTTGTCGGGGACCGCCCTAGGGGTCCCCTTAAACAACGGGGAGTCCTCACTTAATCCCGGTATCAAAACACGCTAAGCCTAACCATGCAGGAAACTAACCATACAGGACTTAGCCTATGCGGCAGGACTCGGAAGCCCACCGAGACGGCCCGTCCAGAAGACCCCTCGAGCGGGCTCCGCCTCGTTCGAGGGGCGACCCCCTCCTCGAAACGGATTCCGCCCCGTTCGAGGGGCGACCCTTCCCTCGAGCGGTCCCGCCCCGCTCGAGGGCTCGCTCCCCCTCGAGCGAGTCTCGTCTTGCTCGAGGGTCCGCCCGCCCTCGGGCGGGGCCCGCCACGCTCACGGGCGCGCCCGCACGCGTGCGCCGGCCCCGTACTTGGGCATTTAACGCCACGACGCCGCGGGGACGGCGCCATCATGCGCCCGGGCTCACGCCCGGTGCCGCCGCACCAACTCCCCAAGGAGGAGCCCATCCCCGCCCCCGTGGGATGGACGTGCGGTACGGCCGGTGTCGGTCCCGTGACACCGCGCGCCCACTCTTGTACGGCTAACGCGCCCGACCCTCGAAAGAGGGCCGGGCACACCCTCGATTCACTTTCACGTGACCACGCGGGTTAGGTGAGGAGCGCTAGGCGGTGGATGGCCATCCCGGCCACCGTAACGCGCGGCCGCCGTACCCACACGTGCAGGCGCACGCCCGACTCCGCAGGCGCACGCCCGGGCACTGCAGCAACCACTCCACTACCGCAGAGCTCATTGGGAAGGAACGCCGTTCTGCCCGCTCCTGTACCCCGTACCAGCCATCATCAGCACCTCCCTCGAAGCCTATCAGAGGACGCCATCGCCATCTGCCGCCTCCTACCCTCGAACCGCCACTGTTCGGGTACGAGGTAGGCCATCATGGCCGGATCGCGGCGAAGATCGTCCGGACGGCCGCCCACTCTACGCCGTAGCGCGACGTGCTCCCTCACGTAGCTAGGTAGCACGGCGTGCGTGTAACCTGTCGCCCCCTTGGCCTATAAAAGGGGGAGGCAAGCCCCCAGCCGCGGGGGGGACGAATTCAGAGGAACACAACACACCGTGCACTCACTCTCTTATTCTCCCACAACATCTTCAACCACTCTCCCAGGGACTTGGAAGCCACGCTTCCTCTCCCGCCTCGCTTGTACTTGCCCCACTACAAGCACCCCCGGTGCTGAGCAATACAGTGCCACGAGCACGCCCCTGCTGGACGTACGGCCCCCTCGGCCGGAACCGGGGATAAAACCTTGTGTCATTTGTTGCTTAGCATCGACCATTGAGGGATAGACCTAGGCGTTATCTCCTGGTTAGTGTCGGGACCATATTCCGCACCGACGGTTGGCACCCACCGTGGGGCAAACGAGCGCCCTAAGGTCATTTCGCCAACTCCCTCCATGGTGATTCTCACCGAGTACCGCGCTACCCGCTACAACATGGGTAGCTCGGACCCTCTCCCGGCCGGGTTCGAGATCCGCTTCGGAGACTTGAACTTCCGGGCCATGGGGAACGGCTATCTCATGCGCCTCACCAATCGTGAGGAGCTTCACGCGCGCGCGAGGCCGGGTCCGCTGCGGTCTCCGCCGCACGCACGACACGCGCGGGCGCCCGCGCGGCACGGATGCTGCGGGTCCGTCGACGCCGCGCCGCCGTCGCCGCTGCGGGCCGCGCTCCCGCCGGGCGCGGTCGGCGGCGGCAAGGCGAGCGCGCCGCCGCCCAACGCGGTGCGCCCACCGTCACAACGACCGCCCGCGCCCCGGTGGGACCGCGTGCGGTCTCGGGACCGCGCATCCCCATCGGGGCTGCGTGGCGCCACGACGGCCCATAACGCCAACGTGAACACGACGATGCGCCGGGTTCCGCCCGGCCGCCACGTCTTCGTTGCCGGGGATCCCGGCACCTCGGCGGCGGACGAGTCGTCCCCGGGCTCCGTCGACACGATGCCACCCGCCAACCGCCACGGGTATGCGGAGTGGGACTTCTCCCCGGCGTGCCGGACCCGGTCGCGTTCGGGCGCTTCCTCGACGCCACGGACTGCGGGTTTGGTCGCTCCGACGACTCCCGAGCCCGGGAGCTACGACCCCACGCGGGAGTGTTGCGCCGTCATCACCAACGACCGGCCAACGCCGCCGGTGCGGCGGCGCCGGAGACGGGGGAAGTCACGCCCGCCCCGGGGATCGCCACGCGCCCGGCCGCGGGGCCGAGCGCTCTCGCCGGGGCCGACGTCGACGCACGGGCGGCCCAAGCCCGCGAGCTTGAAGCCAAGCGGCGGAGGAGTACGGACGATACGGCCGCTCCGCGCCTCGATGGCGGGGAAGGCCTCCGCGCGCGGCGAACGCGCACGGGAGCCGGGCCGACAGGTCCGTGACCGCCTCAACCCCGTCCCCAACGTCGACAACGTGGATACGCCACCACGGGCGAGCCAAAAGCTCATCGCCGCCGCGATGTTGCTACGCGCCATGCCGGCACCCTCGACCCCCGAGGCTCGAGACATGCACCGCGAGGTGCGGACTCTCCTTGAGCAAGCGGCCGTTCGGCGGGCCGAGAGCTCAGCCTCACGCATCCGCCAACAGGGGGACGCACGGGGTGATGATCTTGCACCAGGGGGCGAACCCTCGGTGCACGTGGGTCAACCCGCTGACCAGGGGCGAACGCCGGCCAAGGAACGGCTCCTCGATACGCGCAGGGCGCTGGATGGCGATGCCCGCAACGTCATCAACGCCAGGCGCACCAGCAAGGCGGACGCGCGAGCGGCCAGGGGCTACCACCCTCGAAGGGGTGGACGCTATGACAGCGGTGAGGATCGCTCCCCGACACCGGAGCCCCCGGGCACCCGTGTGTTCAGCCGGGAGATCCGCACGGCGGCGTTCCCCCAGCGTTTCCGTCAGCCCTCGACGATCGTCAAATACAACGGGGAGACGGACCCTCGTGTCTGGCTCAACGATTACCGCCTGGCCTGTCAGCTGGGCGGGGCCACCAACGACGAAGTAATCATCCGCAACTTGCCCCTGCATCTGGGCGACGCGGCCCGGACATGGCTCGAGCACCTGCCCGCCAGCCCGGATCCATAACTGGGACGATCTAGTCCACACCTTCGTGGGCAACTTCCAGGGCACATACGTGCGCCCTGGGAACTCTGGGATCTGCGCTCCCCGCACGCGAGCCGGCGAATCGCTACGGGACTTCATACGGCGCTTCTCCAAGCGCTGCACGGAGCTACCCAGCGTGGCACGGTCCGAGATCGTGCACGCGTTCCTCGAGGGCACCACGTGCGGGACCTTGTGCGCGAGCCGGGACGCAGCCCGCCCACGGACTCGAACGAGCCGTTCGACATTGCCACCCGCCTTCGCCTCGGAGAGGAGGCCGTGGGAGCAATCTTCGACGGCAAGAAGGGCAAGCGCACCGAGGACACGCCCGCGGAGGGCGGTGGGTCCAAGGAGCCGCGCCGCAACGACAAGCGGGGCAAGAAGGGGGAAGAAGCCGCGCCACGAGGCGCGCGAGCGGGGCGCAACGGCGGCAACGCCGAGGCCCTCGGCCGTCGACCGGCTCGACGGGGCCCTCGACCGGCCCCTCGAGGCCCGGGGTGTTTGACGACATGATGAAAAAGCCATGCCCCTACCACAAGACTCCCGTGAACCACACTCTTGAGCAATGCGACATGCTCAAGAAGTTCTATGGCCGTGCCGCCGCGAAGGAGGCGAGAGGCCAAGAAAGATGGGGGCGATGGCGACGCGGGTGGTTTCCCTGCCGTCGAAAATGTGTTCCTCATCTTTGGGGGACCCTACGTCGACATGTCGACCCGGCGAGCGCAAGAAGGAGCGGCACGAAGTCCTCGCCGCGAGAGAGGGCACCTCCGGCCTTTCTCAACCGGGTCGAAGGATGCCATCACCTTTAGCCGGGATGATCACCGAATCGCATCCCGAACCGGGCGCACCCACCGGTGGTTGATCCCATCATTGGGAACGCCGGTTTTCGAAGGTCCTTATGGACGGAGGCGATAGCCTCAATATCCTCTTCGCGCATACATTGCGCCCCCGATGGGGATTGGGTGGACCGGCCGCGGCCCGGCACGAAGCCGTTTCACGGCATCGCGCCGGCAAGCGGGGTTCAACCCCTCGGGCGGATCGATCCGCCCGTCCGGTTTGGGACCCCCAAGAATTTCCCGCAAGGAAACCCTCACCTTCGAGGTTGTGGGATTCAAAGGGGCCTACCATGCCATCCTTGGGCGACCATGCTATGCCAAGTTCATGGTGGTCCCCAACTACACGTACCCGAAGATGAAGATGCCGGCCCAAACGGCGTCATCACCGTCGGGTCGTCGATCGAGCACGCATTCGACTGCGACGTCGAGTGCGTGGAACATGCGGAGGCACTAGCGCTGGATGAAGCGCCGGTGAACACACTCGGAGAAGATGGTCAACGACGACCTCAGCTCCGCCGCCAAGCACGTCGGCACCTTCGAGGCCGCCGAGCAAACCAAAGGGGTCCCCCTCGACCCGTCGGCCCCCGAGGGCAAGGCGTTGAGGGTCAGCTCGACCCTCGATCCTAAATAGGAAGCAGTGCTCGTCGACTTCCTCCGCGCCAACGCCGACGTCTTCGCGTGGAGCCCCTCGGACATGCCAGGCATCCCGAGGGAGGTCGCCGAGCACTCCCCTTGATATCTCGCCTAACGCTCGCGCCGTGCGGCGGCGGGCCGCGCCGCTTCGACGAGGAGCGGCGACGGGCGATCGGAGCGGAGGCCGCGGAAGCTCCTCGAGGCCGGGTTCATCAAGGAAGTGTTCCACCCTACGTGGCTAGCTAATCCCGTGCTTGTAAAAAAGAAAAATGGGAAGTGGAGGATGTGCATAGACTACACTAGTCTCAATAAAGCGTGTCCAAAAGTTCCCTTTCCTTTGCCACGTATAGATCAAATCATTGATTCTACGGCGGGTGTGAACTACTCTGTTTCCTCGATGCCTACTCGGGATACCACCAAATAAAAATGAAGGAGTCCGACCAGCTCGCGACTTCGTTCATCACACCGTTCGGGACGTTCTGCTACGTCACGATGCCTTTTGGCCTCAGAAACGCGGGCGCGACATATCAGCGCTGCATGCAGCACGTTTTTGGGGACCATATCGGGCGGACGGTCGAGGCTTACGTGGACGACATCGTCGTCAAGACCGAGAAGGCGGACGACCCGGTTAGCGATCTTGGCATCGCGTTCGGCGCTGCGGGCCAACGGGGGTCAAGCTCAACCCCGAAAAATGTGTCTTTGGAGTGCCGCGGGGCATGCTCCTAGGGTACATCGTCTCCCGGCGGGGGATCGAGGCCAACCCCGAAAAGGTCGCGGCCCTCGAGCGAATGGGTCCACTTCGGGACCTCAAGGGAGTGCGAGAAAGTGTTGGGGTGCCTCGCCGCCTTAAGCCGCTTCATCTCGAGGCTCGGTGAGAAGGGCTCGCCCCTCTACCGCCGCTCAAGAAGCACGAGCGCTTCTCTTGGACCGCCGAGGCCCAGGAAGCGCTCGACAAGTTGAAGGCGTCCCTGACGCACGCCCCAATCCTTACGCCGCCGCGGGACGGCGAACCCCTCCAACTCTACGTGGCCGCAACCACCCAGGTGGTCAGCGCCGTGATCGTCGTGGAGCGCACGGAGGAAGGGCATGCCCTGCCTGTGCAGAGGCCAGTCTATTACATCAGCGAAGTCCTGTCGGACACGAAGACGCGCTACCCCCGAGGTCCGAAGCCGTTGTGCGCGGTAGTCCTCGCGCGGCGCAAGCTCCGCCACTACTTCGAGGCCCACCCGATTACGGTGGTCTCTTCCTTCCCGCTAGGGGAGATCATCCGCAACCCCGATGCGGCGGCGGAAATTGCCAAGTGGTCCGTGGAGTTGATGGGTGAGACGCTCGCCTACGCTCCGCGCAAGGCCATCAAGTCGCAAATCCTAGCCGATTTCGTCGGCCGAGTGGACGGACACGCGAGCCGCCGCCCCCTCGGATTCAGCGAGTGCCTGGACTCCGTTCTTCGACGGCTCGGTGATGAAGACGAGGAGCGGGCGCGGGCTCGCTCTTCGTGTCACCCCTCGGTGAACACATGCGCTACGCGATGCGCCTCCACTTCCCCGCATCCAACAATATGGCGGAATACGAGGCCCTTCTCTCGCGGCCTCAAAATCGCCATTGAGTTGGGCGTCAAGCGCCTCGACGTACGAGGGGATTCGCAGCTCGTGATCGATCAAGTCATGAAGAACGCGAGCTGCCACGATGACAAGATGGAGGCCTACTGTAAAGCCGTGCGGGCCCTCGAAGACAAGTTCTACGGCATCGAGCTTAATCACGTACCCCGCCGGTACAACGAGGAAGCGGATGAACTTGCCAAGATCGCGTCCGGGCGGATCACCGTTCCCCCGAACGTTTTCGCGCGCGACATCGCGCAGCCCTCGGTCACCTTCGAGCCTTACCCCTCGAGCGACGGCGGACCCTCGGGGGCTCCCTCGAATCCAGCGGGTGCGGGACCCATGGAAGAGGACCCCTCGAACGGCTCCCCACGAGGGCCGTCGCGATGAACATCGAACCGGCTCCCGTCCGGGCGGACGGCGGGGAGAAGTACATCGCCCGGATTGCTCGAGGGGAACTCCCCGAAGACCGGGCCGCGGCCGGCGCATCGCCGGGATGGCCAAGTCATTCACCCTCGTCGACGGCGAGCCGTACAAGCGCGCCGCGTCAGGCATCCTCCAGCGGTGTATACCCATCCCCGAGGGGCGCGAGCTCCTACGGGACATCCACGCGGGAATCTGTGGCCACCACGCCGCGCCACGCACCCTCGTTGGCAACGCGTTCCGCCAGGGCTTCTATTGGCCTACCGCGGTCGCGGACGCCAACGAAATTGTACGCACCTGCGAAGGGTGCCAGTTCTACGCCCGCAAATCCAACTTGCCTCGCTCATGCCCTACAAACAATCCCCCGTCACATGGCCGTTCGCTGTGTGGGGGTTGGACATCGTTGGGCCCCTGCGGAAGGCGCCGGGGGCTTCACCCACACCGCTTGTCGCGATCGACAAGTTCTCCAAGTGGGTGGAGGTGCGCCCCATCACGAATTTGAAGGCCGAGCGAGGCGGTCACGTTCTTCACCGACATCGTCTACCGCTTTGGAGTGCCAAACTCCATCATCACGGACAACGGGTCCCGGTTCACGGGCGGAAGTTCTTGGAGTTCTGCGACAAGTTCCACATCCGCGTGGATTGGGCGGCCGTGGCACACCCACGGACCAACGGCCAAGTTGAGCGCGCCAACGGCATGATTCTACAAGGCCTCAAGCCCCGAATTTTTGACCAGCTCAACAAATACGGCGGAAATGGCTCCAAGAACTACCGGCGGTCGTGTGGAGCCTAAGGACAACCCCAAGCGCAGCCACCGGGTTCACCCCCGTTTTCTCCCGGTCCATGGCGCGGAGGCCGTCCTCCCCACGGACACCGGAATATGGGTCGCCCGAGATTCGAGGCTACGACAAAGAGGCTAACCGGCGAGCCCGCGAGGATTCACCGGACCGGCTAGACGAAGTACGCCTCGTGGCGTTGATGCACTCCGCAAGGTATCAACAGTCCCTACGACGCTACCAAGCACGCAAGATACGTCGCAGGGATTTCAGCGAAGGGGATCTAGTCCTAAGGCTACGCCAAGACAACCGAGGGCGCCACAAGCTATCGCCCCCATGGGAGGGACCCTACGTCGTAGTGAAGGTGCTCAAGCCGGGCACGTACAAGGCGGCCAACGAGGACGGCGAAGAACTTACCAACGCTTGGAACATCCAACGGCTACGTCGCTTCTACCCTTAGCTAGGATTTCCAAGTATTTTCTGTTGTAAAAACGCATGGCCAACACCCCGAGTTGGCGTCACCTATGTAAATACTCCAAGTCTAAGAAAAGGGCAACTCGGCTTTCCCCTGAAACCCAAGTTACCCTCGGGGGCTACTGCGGGGGGGGCACCCCCCCCCAAATGGTCCCATTTTTTTTCGCGCAAAAAACATAACAACACACGCCAAGTTTGTTCCCACTTCAGCCTCGAGCCATGATTCGAACAGGGCGCAGGCGGCACAGCGGAAGGAGCGTGCGAGCCAGAGACAGCCTACGCCGCGTGGCTATGGCCCGTCTCTCTCGCCTCCAACCCAGCGGGCCCCCTGCGAAAAACGAACTCCCCTAACTAGAATCTACTCAGGAAGAAGGAGAAACAAAAGGCGTAATAAGCAAACAACTTCATTTACAAGCAACTGCCCATGTTTATGAAACGACTTGTTCATTTACAAAAGGCCACGAGGCCAGAATTCTGATACACAAAGACAAATAACGGGCCTAGCGCCCAGATGCTTTCAGGCGAGTGGAGCAGCACCATCAGCGGCGTCCGGGAAGAGGAATTCTTCGAAGGCCTCGGCGAGTGACCGGCGGCGTCGGCGAGCAAGCGCGTCCGCGCGCTCCATGGCCACCTCGTCCTCGACGCCCTCGGGCACGATATAGCCCTCCGCCGGCGCCTCGAGGTTGACCTCGTAGTGGGATCGCACCACTCCGAGGGCCTTCCGGACGCCTAGATGCAACGCCGGCGCATCCGCTCCGTGACATGACCGCCTAGGCGCGCGCGGGCGGGCGGCCGGCCGAGCCGCCGGCCCGGGCCTCGCCTTCCTCGACGACGCGGCAAGTCTCGAGGGGCCGCGTCACGCGGCTCTGCCCGCAGCTCTCGCTCGGAGGAGTTGTAGGAAGCTGCGCAGGCCTCGGCCCCCCGGCGGCGTGCCCCAAGGCCGTGCGCAAGCACCGGAACCAACAAGACGACGAGGAGATCGAAAGGGAGAAGCGAACCCTCTAAAGCAAAAAACCAACAAACGAGTCGAAAAGTCTCACCCTCGACTTGCTTCCTCTCAAGATCGAGGTCACGGCGCGCGGACTCGAGTGCCGGCTCGAGACGGCCGGGACGGCCTCGCCTTGCTCGCGGAGGGCCGCCTCTGGGCGGCGTTGCGCGATGCCGAGCGCGAGCGCTTCATCCTCAACCTCGAGAGAATGCGGTGTTCCGCTCCTCCGGCCCGACTTCTCCGCCGCTTCGCGAGCAACGCGCTCCCCGCTCCCGGCGCCGTTCGGGCGTCGCCAAGGGCGGCCTCGCTCCGCCGGAGCCGCCCCTCGGCCCCCCGGCGGGCGATGCGCTCTCGCCGGAGCCGCTCCTCGCCGACGACGAGGGCCACGGCCTTGGCGTCGAGGGCGGCCTTCGGGCCATCGGCCTCCTTGCGCGCGCCTGTTCCGGCCCGCGCGCCCGCTCCTCGGCTGGCGGTGCGGCGCCTGCGCCCCCTCGAGCGACGTGCGGAGCTCCCGAGCTTCGGCGCGAGCGGTGGCCACCTCCGCCTCCCGCTTGGCGGCCGGCGTCCGCGTCTTATCCGGATCCGCGCGCGCATCACATAGCGCCTCGTCACGATCGACGAGGGCCGCGCGGATCCGCTCGAGGCTCGACCGCGCGCCGCGTCCCCGCCCGAGCTCTCCCGGGAGCTCGTCGCACCACGCCATCGCCCGGTCGCTAGCCGGCCGTCCGGGTGTCCCGAGAGCGTCCGCAAGCGCGTCGAAAGCGCCGCATCGCTCCCGGAGGCCGGCGGGCCTCGGCGTTCACCCGATCGAACGCGTCGTATTTGTCGTGGGCGCGACGCTCGAGCTCCTGGCGTCCACACAATCAAATCTCGTAAGTGCTAAGGCTTGAATGCAGCGCACGAAAACGAAAAAGGAAGAGAGATGAGCAACCGCGGCTCACCTGGAAGACGAGCCAGGCCGGGCCGCCGTGGACCCGCAGCGCCTCGTTCAACGCGCGGTTGAGCGTGGCGCCATGGCTCCGGAGCTCACCCCAGAGCTCCTGCTCCCCCCTGGCGTCGGCGAACGCAGGGGGATCCTCCACGGCCACCCCCACCGGGGGGGGCGGCCGGCGTGGGAGGACGAGGCCTCGGCACCGGTGCCCTCGACCCCCCACCATCGGGTGACCCTCGCGCCGCCTCACGAGGGCCCCCTCCCGGGGCTCGGGGGGAGTTCGTGGGCCGGGCCGGCCCACCGGTTCCACCCGGGCGGCGGGGAGTCATCCGAGAGCTCCACCACCTCCGCCCGGAGACCGCCGGCGGGCGGAGCCGCTTGCGCGCCTCCGCCGGCACCTCCACCCGCGCCTCCGCGCCCACGGCGCCCGTCGTGGTGCCATGGCCGCCACCTCCGCCGTGCCGCCGCATCCGCGGGCGCTCCCGCAAGTTGCGCCCGCTCCACCTCCTCCGCGAGTGGTCGCCACCGCGGGCCGCACCTCCTCCGTGGCCGCCTCTACGGCCGTGCCTCCGTGGCGACCCGCGCCGGCCGCCCCCGGCGACCTCTCGGGCCGCGCCACGGCGGACCGATCCGCCGGCCGGGGCCTCGAGGCCCCGGCCCGGGCCTTGCGAGCTCGTGCCCACCGCCGCGCTTGTCCCCCGGCGCGACCCCCTCGACGAACGCCGCCGGGTGGGGATCGACGCGTCCGTCCTCGGCACCTTGGCCGGTGCAAGAGGAGGAATGGTTGGCACCGCCCTGCGCGCGGACACGAACGGAGAGTTAGAGCATTTAATCGCCAACAAACTAAAACCAAACAAAGGAAGACGGGCTCCTTACCTCGCGGAGGAAAAGGCCCGCTTCCTTTTCCTCGAGGCCTGCGTGGACGAGACCGGGCGCGGCGGCCGCGCCGCCGCGGCGCCTCCCCGACGGCGCCGCCGCACGAACGGGCACGCCCACCGCACGCGCGGCGCGCGCCCGATGCTGCACCCCCCGATGACGCCACCGCGCGCGGGGCACGCTTGCCCCGCGCACGGGCACGCCCGCCGACGCACCCCTGCCGCCGACGACGCGCGCGCGCGCGCGGACGCGCTCCCTCCGCGCGCGAGCACGCTCGACGCGCGCACGGGCGCGTCCGCCGCGCGTGCCTCCGCGGCACGCGCGCGGCACCTCGCGCGCGCGCGCCGCCCCCGACGACGAGTGCCCGGCGGCGGGCGCCGGTGCGCCGCCCCGCACGAAACCACCCCCCCGACGCCGGCGCGGGTTCCGGCGACGGGGGCGCGGCCGCCACTGTCCGAGGGGCCCTCCCCCTCGGACTCCTCCTCGTCTCGCTCCGAGGACGAGGGCTCCCTCGATATCCGGGGAGGAGAGCCCCGGCTCCTCACGCCGCGGTACTCGCGGACCGTCGGTCGCGCGCGCTTGGCGACGCCCCGGCGTGCTCCCTCTTGCGCGCCGCCCGCTCCTGCTTTGCTCCCGCCGCGCCGCCCGGCCGAGCGCACGGGAGTCGGGGGTGGGTGGAACGGATTTGGCGATGTTGAACTCCACCGGTGCGCACAAGAGTGACAATGGCGAATCAAGAGACGAAAGCAAAACCAAGAACTAATACGAAATCGGGAACCCAACTCACCCGCGGGCCGTAGGGAGCATCTCGATGTCCCACGGGGGTCCGACCCGCGGGTGGCGGCGTCCGGGTGTCGACGGCGCTCCGCGCCCGAGTGAGCGCGTACGGCCGCTCCCGGCGGCGTCGGGAGCATCCGCGACCTCGCCGGTCGACGGGGTTGGCCGCCTCTCGTCATCTCGAAGATGCGGAGCGGCCTCTCCATCAACGGCACGATCCGCCGGTGATGAAGGAAGGCGAGGACGCCCATCGCGTTGAGCCCGTCCCTCGCCGGCCGCCGCGGGCGGCGAGGACGGACTCTTGCCGCGCCCGATGTTGGGGCCGCAGACACCCCGTAGCCCCGGGAGGCGGGCCTCTCCTTGAACACCCGCCGGTGTAGGGGGGAAGGCCGGGCTCGGCGTTGCGCGGATAAAACCATCCCCGCTCCCGGCCCGGCGTTGTTCGTCGTCATGGTGCGGGGGATGTAGAAATCCTTGAGCCGCCCCCGCGGGCCCGGCGACATCCCGCCGCGCGCACCGCGCGCGCGGTCCCTCGGCTCCGATGTGGGGGTCGCGTGACGAGCTCCCCGCGGAAAAGGTGAACCCGAGCTCCCGCTTGACCGGGATCCCCGTGGGTACCCTTCGCGGACGCCCACGAACGTGGCCGCTGCGAGATCGCGTTGGGGGCGAAGTTGTGCAGCTCCACCCCGTAGTAGTGGCACATTGCCCGCATGAAGGTGCTCGCCGGCGCGTTGAAGCCGCGCTCGTGGTAGCGGAGGAAGCTCACCACGTAGCCCTCCGGCGGGTTGGGCTCGTGGTGCGTCGCCGGCGGCACGATCCACTCCGCCGGGCGCCCTTCTTCGTTGGCCGACGGTGGCCGGCGGCGACCAACTCGCCAAGCGCGAGCGGGTCCCCGTCGACCTCTCCCGGGCGTACGGCTCCAGGATCTAATGGGAAGCCGAGGCGGCGCCATGAGGGGGGGACGAACGAACGCGAAGGCGGAGGACAAGGAAACGAGGAAAAAGCTCTAGCGGCGAGACCGCGCGGTGGCGAGAGCGAGGCGAAGGCGAAGGGACGGGGGACCGAAAGTGGTAAGGTGCCAAGGTAAAAAACCGCCGTCCACTCCTCCCCGCGGTTTATAGGCGACGGGCGAGTTCTCGGAGCGGACGCCCCGCCGACATTAACGCGCAGGAATCTTTCCATCGCGTCGACGGGCGGGCCCCACCACGACCGCGGCGGCTCTAACACTTGCGGGCGGGTCATCATTACGGCGAGGAACGGCCGCGACCGAGGCAAAACCGTCACATCCGCCCGCCGCGCCGCCCACTACGCGCGCGCGCGCGGCCGCGACGCCTAAAAAGGCGCGCCCCGCGCTGCAAAACCGCGGCCACGACCGCAAGGCAATTAAATGCCGGGCCCCTTGCCAAGCAAGGAGAGCCCTCGAGCGAGGCGAATCCTCGGCTCGAAACAAAGGCGACCCTCGATGGGATATCGGCGTGAGAAGGTCGCCGGGGACTGCTCGGTGTAGAGCGAGTAACCGCGGGCACCCATGCCACGTGAAGCCCTCGAGCGGCATGACCCTCGGCTCGAAACGAGGTGACCCTCGATGGGATATCGGCGTGAGAAGGTCGCCGGGACCCGCTCGGTGTAGAGCGAGGCAACCGCGGCACCCATGCCACGCGAAACCCTCGAGCGGCATGACCCTCGGCTCGAGACAATGTCAACCCTCTAAAAGAAGGCACGCGCGTAAGGGGATCGCCCGGGTCACGCTTGAAATAGAGCGGCACCGAAAGCACTCATGCCGCGCCATGCCACCAACCAAGCACCTCGAGGGCTCGGCACGTCCGGACCCCTCGACGGCCGCAAACGCGAAAAGACGGGGCTGTCCACGCACGGCCCCGCACGGCCTTGCGATCGGAGGTTCGAAGCCCGACCCTCGACGGGTTCGAACGGGCGCCCGGATCACGGCAGTTAGGGACGACGAGGGCACACGCATTCGAGCCGTTCCTCGAGCCCGTCGGCTCGAGGGTGCCCCACATGTCGTGTTCGAGAGCCAGCGAGGGCGGCTAGCGGGGGGATCCCACCGAGGGAGAGCTTCCGCGCCCTCGGTCCCTAGCGAACGGGACCGAGCCCCACCTAGCAAACCCACGCAAGCGCTTCCATGGACGTGTCTCAGGACCGCGCAGCCTACCCTTATCGAACGGGGCATGGACGCCCACTTGAACCACCCGCTAGCAGCTCGACGAGGAATCCGCGATTCGCGACCCGCTCGATGGGAGTCGTGGAGACCTCACCCTCCGTCCCGCGGAGGGACGGCGAGGGCGCGTTAAAAAACAAGTCGTCAGGCTCGACCCGATCGCCTCGAACGGGCCAAGGCTCGGGGGCTTGACGCGCGGCTACACCTCCTTGAAATTGCACCCGCCGGAGACAGTGACAGGGGAGCGTGCACCCCCGATGCCGGCTGAAATACCGCCGATGCCGGTAGGCATATGTGCCACGCCTTTCTGACCAAATTGCTCGCGGTTAACCCCTGCAGGAGAGCCCACACTCCTGCAGGGCTTCGGGGGCTAGACCCGCGGGTCCGCTGACGCGGCCCCACGGAAAGCGTTCGCAAACAAGGAGGGAAGAACGTCCTATCAGTAGGTTCCAGCATCTGCGGGAGCCTCAATGGCAAACCCGCAGATGCTCGGGGGCTACTGTCGGGGACCGCCCTAGGGGTCCCCTTAAACAACGGGGAGTCCTCACTTAATCCCGGTATCAAAACACGCTAAGCCTAACCATGCAGGAAACTAACCATACAGGACTTAGCCTATGCGGCAGGACTCCGGAAGCCCACCAAGACGGCCCGTCCAGAAGACCCCTCGAGCGGGCTCCGCCTCGTTCGAGGGGCGACCCCCTCCTCGAAACGGATTCCGCCCCGTTCGAGGGGCGACCCTTCCCTCGAGCGGTCCCGCCCCGCTCGAGGGCTCGCTCCCCCCTCGAGCGAGTCTTGTCTTGCTCGAGGGTCCGCCCCGCCCTCGGGCGGGGCCCGCCACGCTCACGGGCGCGCCGCACGCGTGCGGCGGCCCCGTACTTGGGCATTTAATGCCCCGACGCCGCGGGACGGCGCCATCATGTGCCCCGGGCTCACGCCCGGTGCCGCCGCACCAACTCCCCAGGGAGGAGCCCATCCCCGCCACTGTGGGATGGACTGTGCGGTACGGCCGGTGTCAGTCCCGTGACACCGCGTGCCCACTTTCGTACGGCTAACGCGCCCGACCCTCGAAAGAGGGCCGGGCACACCCTCGATTCACTTTCACGTGACCCTGCAGGTTAGGTGAGGAGCGCTAGGCCGGTGGATGGCCATCCCGGCCACTGTAACGGCGCGGCCGCCGTACCCACGCGTGCAGGCGCACGCCTGACTCCGCAGGCGCACGCCCGGGCACTGCAGCAACCACTCCACTACCGCAGAGCTCATTGGGAAGGAACGCCGTTCTGCCCGCCCCTGTACCCCGTACCAGCCATCATCAGCACCTCCCTCGAAGCCTATCAGAGGACGCCATCGCCATCTGCCGCCTCCTACCCTCGAACCGCCACTGTTCGGGTACGAGGTAGGCCATCATGGCCGGATCGCGGCGAAGATCGTCCGGACGGCCGCCCACTCTACGCCGTAGCGCGACGTGCTCCCTCACGTAGCTAGGTAGCGCGGCGTGCGTGTAACCCGTCGCCCCCTTGGCCTATAAAAGGGGGAGGCGAGCCCCCAGCCGCGGGGGGGACGAATTCAGAGGAACACAACACACCGTGCACTCACTCTCTTATTCTCCCACAACATCTTCAACCACTCTCCCAGGGACTTGGAAGCCACGCTTCCTCTCCCGCCTCGCTTGTACTTGCCCCACTACAAGCACCCCCGGCCGAGCAATACGGTGCCACGAGCACGCCCCTGCTGGACGTACGGCCCCCTCGGCCGGAACCAGGATAAAACCTTGTGTCATTTGTTGCTTAGCATCGACCATTGAGGGATAGACCTAGGCGTTATCTACTGGTTAGTGTCGGGACCATATTCCGCACCGACAAGTCTATTTTTCTAGGGTCAAAACCGAGCAAAGGAAGGAAAAGAAAACACACCGTCGGATGAACCAATGGTACCATCGGTGCATAGCATCGGTGTAGTTGGTACATTGCGCAGGAGGCAAAATGAAGTTGGCACCGTCGGATGAACCCACGGTCCATTTTGTAGATGCACTGGATGAATTGCAGAGGAGGAGCAGCGAGGACAATAGCACCGGATGATCCGACGGTTTGAGTGAGGATACCGTCGGTCTATTTGACTCTCAGTTTGAATCAAGACAGAGACGCACCAAGACGAAGTCTTCAGCATCAGATGAACCGACGCCTTGGTTAAGGGGAAGCATCGGTCTATCCGACGGTCGTGTGGAAGCTACCAGAGACGTTTTGGCCGCGGGGTCTTCAGCACCGGATGAACCGACGCACCGTCGGTGTAATGCGTCGGAGAAGTTGTGTCAGCGGATCTTCAACAACTAAGTGACGTGGAGGGCATCAGATGAACCGACGCCTAGAAAAAGCATAGCATCGGTTCATCCGACGCTACCTTTTTCAGTGGCCGTTAGCCAATGACTCTTTGGATGCCTTGGGATATTTATACCCCCTCCACTCACCCATTTGAGCTGGCTGGATTGTGTGGAAGTGCAGGAGAGTGCAAGACACCTAGAAGATCATATCCAATCCATCCAAATGCTTAATTGCTTATCAATAGACTTGCATATGCTTAGTGTATGTGCTTAGTGCTAGGCTTAGATTAGAGCTGAGTGAGTGCAAGTTGTGCCAACCTTGTGAGGTGATTCTTGAGTGAATCAAGGTGTACAAGGTTCACCGGAAGCCTTGGGGCCTAAGTGGCTCACCTGCAATCGTCATCGACCCTCCGGCTTGGTGTAGAGTGGTGAGGACACTTTGTGCGGGGGACGTGGAGACCCCCTTCCTTGGTGGAGAAGCTCCTTAGTGGAGGCGACATCCAGGTGACCAAGGGAGCTTGGCAAGTGCCTAAGTGGCTAGCCTTTGTGGTGAGTCAAGTGGTGCTCTTGGGAGAGACTTGGTGACCGGGAAGTAATACTCTTGTGTGAGTGCTTCAACAAGGTGGACTAGAGGTGGCTTAGTGCCTACCGATACCACAGGATAAATCGCGTGTCAAGAGTTTGCTTCCTCTCATTCCCTTTACGTTTCCGCATTTACTCTATTGCAATCTTTGCTTGCCTTTACTTTCCTAGAGTAGTATCATGCTAGAACAACCCTAGTTGCACATCTAGATAGTATGTTCTAGTTTACTTTGAGAAAAATACGTGAAGCCATAGGTTAAGGTTTTAGATTGCCTAATTCACCCCTCCCCCTCTTAGGCTAATGAGCATCCGATTCTTTACAGGGGGGACGCGAAGCCATCCCCACCCTGAGCCTTGAGTCGGCATCCCCGCCTCGGCCCTGAAGTGCAGTTTGGGGGCGAAACTTGCCCCATCCCCGACGGATCTCGGGGCCCCGTGAGGCAACACGCTGAAAAATTCAATGCTTCAAACAATCTTTCCTACATCGAATAAAAACGAAGAATACCAATTAGTAATAGCTTGCAAGTTTCAATGTAAACCACAATCGATAAACAAATATGAGAAAAACTAATCTCCAACGATTTTGTAGTGAATCAGATCGGGAAAGACCTCAAAAGACAGAAATATGAAGAAGTGAGGTGAAAGTTGGTGTGGAGGATGGCCGCAGTCGTCAGCCCTCTTTGGCCTTATCGTGGGTGAGGAAGGAGTCGCGCTGAGTTCCTGGCCACCGGCCGACCCTCCCTGCTCTTCCGCTTGTTGCGCCGCCGCCGTTGGCTAGGCACTAGCAGAAAGAGATGATAAGGTTTCCGTCAACACCCCTTTCTTAAGATCTTGTAGGTGATGATTGGGCAAGGTCTGTGGGCTTTTATGGGCTGCTAGATTACAGGTTGATGAAAAATAATTTCCCAATTTCGGATCCCCGTGAAGCCCCACGGGACAGAATTGCTCCCCGTCCCCGCCCTGACAGCCCCACGCGTGGGGGATTTTTCGGCCCCGACCCTGACTCCATCGGGGGCATTCCCCACGGGGCTCCATCTCCAAGGGGGAATTTGCCACCATGACGTTTGGCTGGTGGCTGGTTGCTGGTGTTGATTTGTTCTGAGAGAAAAGTACTTCTGGCGGGTAGTTGGTGGCTAATTTGTTCTAAGAGAAAAGTACCTCTGCCTGGTGGCTGATAAGCCAGATGAATAGGGTGATCATTTTGCAATCTCATCAGGTGTGGATTTCCAACACCCATCGGAAAATAATCGAAATCAACACCCACACCCATGAACAACTTGTAGGCTAATATATATATCAGCCTTAAAATATTTGAATTGCACGGTATATCACTTATGTACACATAATTTCAGCGAAACGTAAATAAAACCTTACTAACCATCACTACGTGAAAACCTCAAATAGGTCACACAGTATTTGTAACGGGCCCTTAACACCCGTTACATGCACCCACATTTGTAACGGTTGTTACTTGGCGCCCGTTACAGATAAGCGTGGTAGGCCAACCCCGGGGTTGGCCTCCGCAACGCCTGTTACCAATGTGGACTTCTGGTAACGGTCTTCTTAAATGCCCGTTACATGAATTCTTTGTAATGGACGTTAAATAGAGCCTGTTACACAAGTTAAACCTATCGGTAACGAGCTCGTAAAATCCGTTACTGATCAATGCCCTATTGGTAACGGGCTGCTTAAGTCTGTTACTGATCACTCCGTATTGGTAACATGCTATAAAGTCCGTTACCAATGAGCATTCCCGTTACTAGTTTGAGAGCCCAATAATTAAAGTCCGAGAGCACTCTTCACTGCCGTGAAGCGAGAGCGCGGCGGCAGTGAACAAATGAGACGGAGGTTTGTTAATCATCGTCTCCTTTGAGTCTGTCCTCATTGACAGGTCAACTCCATCTCTTATTGCTTCCATTTCGACATACACGCACAATCAACACACATATCTTTTGAGACAAAACAGATATCATAAGAGAGATAACTTGTCCACAAAGATGAAGATAACTTGTCCACATGAATAAAGAAAATTATTACAAAAGGTTAACTTGTCCATATATCAAACTAGGACTTAACTTGTCCATCACATTATTTACTATGGTCATGCTATCTGACCATACACGTCAACAAAGGCATGCTCCTTGAACATCCACAAAAGTATGGCTAGCTACTGACTCTGCACATCAACAAGCTTGAACTAGATCATGCCCCATCAAGATTGGCTCTTTTTGCAACCTCTTCGTAAGCAACCAAGGATTCTTGAAGCCCTTCGAGCGCACCTTCAATGGGCTCGAGATTTTGTTCAGTAGTATAGTTGTACCTCCTTATGTGCTTAGCCTTTTTGATGAGACTGTTCATTTCTTTCATGATTTTTTCAAACCAGGTTTCACATAATCCCAGACATTAAGGTTTAGAAGTAACTCAAGCTCTGCTCGCGACTCAAAGAGTTTTGCCTGAAACAGGGATAAACATGGTATAAGAATAACATAGTTAATTCAAAACTAATTTGCCTCAAAACTTGGAGAAGCATAGGAACAGTCATAGGAGAATTGTATAAGAACTTGAAAATTATCCTAGGCTTCATAGCAGGGTTTGACAAGTAAAAGCAGAACTTAGTTCAGAACTGATTTGCCTCATAACTTGGTATAATATCATGACAAGCATGGAAGACATCATCATATATAGGCACTAATTAACTTTATGAAGCTCAAGGTCAAGCTACCTTAAGCTCCATCTATAGAACAAGTAAAAAGGCAGTGAGATTCAGAGAAACTTTCCTCATCGTCGTCGTGGTCGTTGCCAGAGTCAGAGATGAGGTCCTCTACACCGTCTTCGCTGCTCCCTTAACACCTCTTCGTAGTTTCCAGACACTTGTTCTTGCAAACGTGAGGCAGGCCCCTCGCCCACTTCGCTGCCCCTCGCCGGCACGCTCCTCTTTGCCGCTGCTTGGCCCCTCGTCGGAATTCGAGAGGATCCAGTCGAGGACCCTCGTCTTCAGCATTGGGTTCAGTCCACCGCCACTTGGCCCCTCTCCAGCGCTCATCGTCGTCTCCCTCTTCGCCGCCATCTCTCCAGCATGCGCGCGGATCTAGTTGTGGCACCGTTTCGCGTTCCGATTCTCCTCGATCCCGGGTGCGCAGGGTCGTCCACTGCTTGGCCCCTCGCTTGCGCTCATCATCATCTTTGTCTCCATGCCTCCTCTCACGCCTCCTCTGTGCTTTGTTTTCAAGGAAAGTGCTGCGCTTATCCATTCGGAAAGAAGAAGGGGGCGATTGAATAATCATTTTGCACCCTTTGACTTTTACAAATAACATTTGACCATTCGTCTTATTCAAAAGATTTGTGAAAATGTAGAAATAACTATGATATACTTAATATATATATTATGATAAAACATGTCATAGTAAAATAAATAATACTTTCACAATTTTCAAATAAGATGAATGGTCAAATGTGAAGCACGGAAGTCAACAAGTGTAAATATTTGGGATGGAGGGAGTAGTCAATGCCGACGTGGGTTAGCAAACCTGCGTCGCTTTGTTGGCTGGTGCACGGGTAATGGTTACTTTCTTTATATTAGGCTGCTGACGCTTTTTTTTTGAAATGACACTTAATTGCTTCCCTCAAAAATTAGGGCCCATAAAGCATCACCTAAAAATTAATAAAAATACAAACAATTCATTGTTTTTTAAGAATCGAACAACTCATAGAAGTAGTTGGGCATTTGGTATTTTGAATAAAATATGAATAGTCACATGTCTCCTTGTGACCACATGACTCTTTTTGTGGCCAAGAGCTCTCCTGAGCAGACACGGGTTCCGAGGCACGTGACCGGCCGTCTGACGGTTCGCCGTCTTGTCAATATAAATCCCGACCGGCCAAAAACTTCGTCAACCGCGACACCAAGAAAACCTCAGCACCACCGTCTCCGGTCATCAAGAAGTGAATCCTACAGCTTCTTCCTCAAGCGAGCGCATGGCGTCAAGCGAGTCATCCAGGAAGCGGGGGAGGGAGGAGGTGTCACCGGCCCCCGCCCACCGAGCCCGAGAAGGTGCCGCCGCCCCCTTCCGCCGAGCCCGAGAAGGTTCCCCCCGCCCCGCCGAGCCCGAAAAGGTGCCGCCGCCCCCGCCCGCCGAGCCCGAGGAGGTGAAGCCGCCCCCGCCCGAGGAGGTGAAGCCGCCCAGGCACAAGGTGGCGCTGCAGCTCACGGCCCTGTGTGCTCCTGGACTAAGTGCCGAGGAAGGCTCTTGGTCAGCGAAGTTGTTCCATGAGGCTTTCGTGAAGCTTCAAAAGGTGGCCATTCATCTCGAGGTCCAACCACCCAGTCATCCTCTGCAGACGACCGTGAAGGATTACGCCTTCAAGATCAATGTCTTGGTTGGGGACCTGGAGAGAGGAGTGTTCGCCCCCGTCGATGACGCCGACAGCGACGATGGCGGCCTCGACGTCTCCGGCTTCGGCTCGGACTCCGACTCCGACGGTGGGGCTCCTCCGGCAACGACTACCTCTGCTTAATTAATTTGTTCCTCTGTTAATGTGTTCTTTCAGTGTGCTTGTTGAACTTGTGATGGACTAGTAGATCCTCTGTTATGTTCCTCCTGTGTGTATGTTGAACTTGTGATGAACTAATAGATCTAAGAGACGCGGTAGATCAATTCATGTCTCCTATTTTGGAAGGCATTGCAATGTCTATGGTAGCAGTTCACAATGAATTGCAATGTGTATATATGCCAGAGTTATGCCAGCAGTTTATTACTCTGTTTGTGTTAATAATCCTCATTTCCTTTGCCTCGTGCCACAATGAAATGTTAGCACTGATGAATTGATGAATTTTGTGATGTGTGACACATTAAGATTTATGACCCAATTGTCATTCCATCCATTCTTCATTCATACATTTAAGTTTGTCATATGTGACAAATTTTTCATTCTTCATCCACACAGATGAAGCAAAAGCACCACTGTTAACATCAGAATTCGTAAAAAATACAAATAATTCATAGTTGGTAATTTAGTATTTGAATAAAATATCAAAAACCACACTTGTCTAACCAAATTTCTTAAAATTAGATTTTTTATCTCTTTTTACGATATAATAATTATTATAATGTCTTAGTGTGTTCTAAAAATTCTAAAAATTGACTTGGCAACATAATTTAAGTCCCTAAGCTTGTCTACAAAAATTAAAATGGTTTCGAAGAGTGGTGCTGGTAGACCTCATCTCCTCTGGCGACGACTCCGGCAACAACTCCGGCGACGACTACGGCAACAACTCCAGTGACGATTCTGAAGACCATGAGGCAAGTTCTGAAACCATCACGCACAATTTGACCTTGTACCTTCACATCTTCACTGATCAATTGTTCTAATGCATCAATTTCCATTTGTTGTAGGAAGTTGTTGCGTATGACATTGATAGGATTTGGAATGAAATCAACAAGCTCAAGGAATCGGCTGAAGAGAAGCAGTCAAGTTTTGAAACTAGTTAGAGCTAAAACAACTTTCTTGTAAATTACAACTGTTATGAAGCTTGCATCAATATAATTTTTTCCTTTGTTTTAGGACCGTGCTGTTACTCGGGATGTCATTGACTACATCTGGAAAGGAATTGACAAGCAGGATGAGCAGCTTAAAGCCACACAAAAGAGGCAGGAGATTGAACTTCTAAAGAAGAATGCCTTGAGGGCGAAAAGAGTTGCAAAACTAGAGACAAGGCTAGCTGAACTTGAGGCAGCAACACAAAAGAAGCCATCTAGCTAGCTAACTAGTTCCCTTGCAGCAACAATCTAGTTCGGTGATGCGCCCAGCTGATGCAGTCTTATTTTGGTGATGTGCCGTGCTGATGCATGTCAGATGTGAATATGTTTGTTATAAGTTAGTTTGCTTGGCGATGTGAACTACATTACTCGTTTTAAGGGCCACACAAGCGCACTCACGCTAGGTTAGTAGGGAAGGATGCCTCCCTCACGTAGTCTCCTCCCACTCTCCCCTCACGCCACCGCCGCCACTTTATCCCCCTCGCCTGCGCCTTCCTCACCTCTCCCCACACCGCAACACATGCTACACCCCTTCGCTGAGACGCACGCCACACCACGCTCGGCTCAACGCGCACCACACCTCTGACAACGAGATCTGGAGGAGGAGGGACCTAGCAGCGGCGGCGGTGATGACGATACGTCTAGAGGAGGGATCCAACGACGACGACGACGACTAGGAGGAGGAGGAGGGATCCAGCCATGAGACGCAAGGATGAGGACGTGGCGGCGGGCAGGCAGCGACGAGGAGTAGAGATCCCTCCACTCCAGCAGTGCGAAGGTCAGTGGCGAATCTAGGATTTGAGTTTATAGTATGCCACTCTAAAAATTTCTCATACAATTCGGTAAATGCATTCTACTAACTCGGTAATAATTGTAAAATTAACAATAATTCAGTAATAATGTAATTTGGTATATTTGCTCGAGTTTATGGAATTAGGCCAAGTGCGCTTTTGCAGCACACATGCGTTCAGATAATCAAGTATACAACATATGCGTGCATATGGTTTTCTTTTTATATAAATGCATTTATAAATATACTTGTACTTGTGGGAATTGCAGGGTATGCCGTGGCTCCTTCGTATAAGTACATGTGGACATACTTAGCTGTTGATGGTATACATACTTAGCATTTCCTTTTAGATTGACTCTTATATTTGGTTTTGCTCTTGTTCCTATGTACATCTGCACATTCTCCCCAAGTTGAAAAAGTACCTCATCAGCAACCGAGGCAGCCTGCTGTCTTTGTTTTAGACCGACAACCTACGAAGGGGAGTACCCGAGGTAGATGAATGTGGCCTCGCCGAGATCAGTAACTCGAAGGAAGAGACACGTGGCACACAATTTAGACAGGTTCGGGCTGCGAGGTACGTAATACCCTACGTACTGTATGCTGCGTAGCTCTGGATTGATTGGATGTGATTACAAGATGATGCGTAATGAGAGAGAAGGGTCCCTGCTTCGCCTTGTATAGTCTGGGAGGCAGGGTTACAGGTCGGTTTAGGGAGAGAGTACTAGTCGTGTACGTCTAGGAGTCCTCTACACAGTACAAGGCATGTGTAGCTTCCTATCCAAGTACTTCTCCACCGTAGTCCTTGCACCTCACGCCATCAGGTGCCGTGTGGCACAAGCCGAGTAGTCCCAGGGGCCTACCGAGTAGTCGGTCCTAGTACCCACCGAGGCAGTGGGCCCAGGGAGGTCCATACGACAAGCCCCCGAGTACTTTGTAGTCGAGCAAGATAGCTTCGAGTAGTCTAGACGGCCTTAACGAGTAGTCCTCAAGCGTCCCCGAGTACTACAAGTCAAAAATCCTCAAGAACACTTGAAGCATCCCGAAGCTGGAAGGTACTCCAGCTGATCTTTGAGTAATCCTGACGTCTTCTCAAGTAGTCCCCAAGCGTCCTCGAGTTCGGCCCTTGAAGGTCTTCAATAATACTCGTGTTGTCTTGAAGCCGAAGTTTATATGGAAGTGTGATTGAAAAATTACACTCCATTTGGAGTAGCCCCCGAGCCTTAGGTTGAGTCGTAGACTCTGGTTGAGGGTCAATCTGAAGTTCTGGCAAGATTATCCCGCAAAATCCGGAGCAAAAACCGAAGGGCACGTGGCACAGAGCCCCCGAGCCTTGAGTCGAGTACTTCATCTCAAATTAAAGGGTCATCAAGTATGGAGAATGTGTCCTGAGTTGCTCTTGAATCTTGTCGCTACCCAGGGAATTGATTAGATGTAGCCGAGCCCCCGAGATAAGGCGCATCGACTACTGGAAGTTGAAGGGTCAGGCACTCCCGCTGAGTCAGCCATGTTGAAACATATCCATCCGGCCGTTGAGGAGCGCCTGTTGACTTATAAATAGAAGCCAAAACCCTTATGGGTTTTCACCCCACACACTTGCAGCCATTCGTAGCAGATCTCGCCTAGAATCCGCTGTCAGTGCACACTGCCACCTCAGTGTAAATCATAGATCCAGGAGCGCCACCGCCAGTAGCCACCGCCGCAGCCCCCGAGCGAATGCGAGTGAAAACCCGCTGTTCTTGGAGAATGAAGCCCTCACCATCCAAGAGCATTAAGACCGCCAACGAGAAGAAAAGATCTCGGGAGGAGCCTGATGGATCCGCCGGAGGGTCAACACCGCCGGTTTCTCCCTAGCACCCGAATCCCAACAAGGAGTGGAAGAAATCGAAGGCGAAGACTGAGGACCTGTTGGCGCTGCTGAACAGCGGATTTCTCTGGGAGAAGGAGGTCGACATGTGGTGCGCCGCCGCGGGAGATCCATACTCGATGGAGAAAAATCCCGATGAGATCCCGATGTTCACGCGATTCGTGGAGCGCGGGTTGGCCCTCCCAGCAAGCAACTTCTTCAAGGGGCTTCTGGAGTATTACAATGATCGAGTACCTCAATCTCAACCCCAACGACATCTTCCACACTTCTGTCTTCGTCCATTTTTGCGAAGCGTTCTTGGGGATCAAGCCCTCACCGGGTACTCTTCGGAAGTTCATCCGCGTGAAGCCCCGCCCGAGCGCCAACGACCCGCGAGTAGTAGGAGGAGCCGCATCCGGATGCGTGAAGACACCGCGGAGCGCACCGGCGTACAAGTTGATTGACTCCAACCAAGACTGGAAGTCGAAGTGGTTCTACATCACCAGCCACCACTCAGAGCTGCCGAAGCCCAACGGGAAGCAGCCAAAGCACCGGCCCTAGTGGAATGCCGAGCCGACGATGCAGGAGGGTATCCAGCTACCCGAACTGCTGGCGAAGATCAAGGCTTTGAGGGAAGCCGGGCTGAGGGCCGAGCATGTGGCCTTCAGCTTTATGAAGTGGAGGGTGCGGCCGCCGATGGCTCGCGACACCCTCGGCTACCGGTACACGGTGAGGGCGACTCGTCGCGGATGCCCGGTGGCGAGATTGATGATGACGACATCATCGATAGGGTCGGGACGGATCTTCAAGAACACACCGGCGTACACGCCCGTCCCGATCCCGGAGTACTCCACCGCTCATCCGCCGAATGAGGTCGGTAGCCGCACTCGGTGTCGAGTACTAATTTTGGAGTAGTAGTCATGGTCATACAATGTGCTTGTTGCGGGATGACATAGTAAAGTTTGTCTTTGAGCCGACTTCACCTCCCCCGACTTGTGGAAATCCCGGAGGAGGGGAAGGGCAAGGCCAAGGAGCACCGCAAAGTCGGCGAAGGTGACGAAATCGTCATTGTTGAAGACACATCGGATGAAGATGACGAGGAAACGCTTCGGGAGCGGTTCTAGCCGCGGTCGAGGTTCGGCCGCCCCGGACCGCCCAATGTTCCTCTCATCCAAGATCCTCCAACCGGTTTGGAGGCTAGTTTGCTCGCGCCGCCGAGGAGGCCGCGCAACGTGGAACACAAGCGCGTCACCAAGAAACTGAAAGTCACTGAGACCACGTCTCAAGAGGTAAACTCCTCGAGTAGAGTAGTTGAGTACTTGTCTTTCGATGTTGTGTATGCTGACGACAAAATTCTGTTGCTTGCAGGAGATTCTGCCTTCCGACCCCGTAGACCAAGGGGACGAAGGCGGCTAGGAAACGGTGGGGGAGCCGGCTGAAAGAAGCTGCAGCCAGCCCCCGCCATGACGAAGTCGTGCCGCGGCGCCGGTCGGCGAGGGCGAGGATTGAGCCGGGCGCAGCTCGTCTTCGTCGAAGAGCCGGCCGGCCGCCGAAGCCGAATAAGAGGCATCTGCCGAAGCCGGACTTGTCGACATCGCCAAGATACTTAGCGCCCCAACCGTGACAATAGTCCTGGTCGAGCTTGTAATTGAAGATCTTTTTCGAGTAGTACATGTAGTTTGGTAGTCATACTTGGTTGACAACCAATTGTGTCTTGTGCGGGAAATCCACAAACTTGTATTGGGATGAGGATGAACCTAGCGCGGCGATGGCCGAAGAGGGTTCCGCGCTAGCCGCCGAGGAGTCCGCTCCCCTCCCCCAAGCCGAGACCAAAGCGCCGGCCGTGGAGGCTATGCCGCCGCAGGCCGGCATAGTAGAAGGTGAGTACACCGCACGGGCGCGGTCTTCCTCAAGGAGTAGTCATGGCCGTCAAGGGAGACTAATCCATATGTCTTCTCGTTGACGGGGGCCGAAGCCGAGGGAAGCACCATCCCCGAGGCCGTACCCGTTGAAGGCGTGGTGCGGAGATCCAAGAAGCCGCCGAGCAGCCCCCGAGTTGGCGGAGGTAGCCGGCGGAGGAGCCCCTACTCGGCCGAAGAGGAGCGCGACGAGGTACGCCGCAGTCAAACCCGGAAGTAGTCGTCCGTTCGCCGAGAGGGTCGGTATGCGGAGCCGATCCGTTCGGCGTCGATGTCCGGGACCGTCACGACTAATCGTGGTGGGATCGAGCTTCGCGGACGATCTCGTCGACCGGCGGTGGTAGCGCGCAACTTGGAGGCGATGCGTCGGGCCGAGCAATGGATGAAGGTAAACTATCAGTACCCTTGAGTAGTCAACTGCCATAAGTGCTGAGTACCCGAATAATAGTTGTTGCCTGCTGCAGGATGTCGTGGAGAGATCCCGACGAAGTCCGAGACGCCGCAAGGATACGACGATATAGTGCTCCGGCGCAAGCGTTGGAGGGAGAACTCGCGAAGGCCGAGAAGCACTCCGCCATGCTCCGGTCGAAACTTGACGGTGCCTTCGCCCGCACCATAATGAAGTCCAGGACATGCGGGCGAAGATCGACGAGCCGGTGCGCAAGAACAAGTCGCTCCGCCACAAGAACAAAGGTACGCCGTTGTTTTGTCGAGTACCCATTGGAAGTACCTTGCGGTGGTCTTACCCCACCTTGTTTGTTGATTGCGAGCTTGAGACCCGGTCGAGCAACCGAAGGCCTTAGAAGTCGACATGAAGAACCTCTTCTCTTGGAAGAAGGAGGCCCGTGAGGTACTTGAATATGATTATAAGCGGTTGCCTTACGAGTGCGATAAGAACATGGAGCTTTGAATTGCCTCGGACCGTGACCTCGTCAATCGCTACAAATTCTGCGAAGTTGAACGAAGATTGCGAGAAGTTGCGGGCCCGAGTCAAAGAACTTGAAGAAGCCGCACTTCCCATTGCAAGGCTACTGGTGCCTCATCCGGGCGGGCCGAAGATAGCTCCATTGGTTGACCAGCTGAGAGAAGCTCCTGGTCGTCTTGCGATGTACGTCAAGCATCTGGCGAAGTCCATCCCCAATCAAGTCTTGGCATACATGAAGTCGTACTTCCCCAAAGCTCCGGTAGACGTAGTTGCGGGCGGACTAGCCACCAACTGTACTGATGAGCAGTACGCGGAGCTCCTGGAGCAGATGGCGCTAATAGCTGAACAAATCGCTGGGAAGCCGAACCTCCGGTAGCCCCGTAGGGTTAGCTTGTAGCAAGAGTTGTGTATAAACAAAGTTGTCCTGAACTTGTTTAATTATGAATGAGGAAGCTTTCGTAAATGAGTACTCGATGTCGCAAGATGTGTATGCGGAGTTCTCATCATGGGGTTGTCACGAGTAGTAGTGCTCGCTAGTAGGCCCGTTAAGGAAAACACAAGTAAATCGCTTGATAGATAATCAAACTTTATTGCTTTGAAAGTACACCCGGATGGCCGGGGCCGTTTTACGGAGTAGTCGCCGAACCCGGAGGCCGCCTACGGGTAAGTGGTGCTAGGGTGCATAGCCGCTTACAACGAGAGATCCGTTAGTAGCCGTATAGGCCGGATCTAGAAGTACATGGTCTCTTGATAGACCGCTTCTAGAGTCCTTTGTCGCTACCGAGCGACCGAGATCCGTTAGTAGCGGTGAATGCTAGATCTTGGAGTAGAGTAGTCCGAGAGACTAGTGCCTGGACCCGGAGGCCACTTATAGCGAAGGGGTCTTGGAGTAGTTGTGCGGACTTGAGCCCCCGGGGTAGTCGAGAGACTAGGCGTAGAATCGACAAAGCCGGTCGATATTCCACGAGTTGTCGACGTCTTCGCCTTCAAGGGTCCGGGAGGCGGTAGGAGCCCGGTCCGGTCACCTTTGAAACCGTGAAGGGACCTTCCCATGGCGAGCGAGCTTGTGTAGTCCTTCTCGTGTTCTGGATGCAACGAGAGGACGAGATCACCAATGTTGAAGGAGCATTCCTTGATGTTGCGATCATGGTAGCGTCGGATACCGTCAAGGTACTTTGCCGATTGGACGAGGACGGCGCGGCGAGCTTCTTCGAGTCCATCGATTTCAACTCGTCTCGCTATCTTCGGATATGCCTTTGTCGTATTGCTCTACTGCCGGTGAATCCCACATGACGTCGGCGGGGAGAATTGCTTCGCAGCCATAGACCGGAAGGTAAGGCGATTCTCCCGTTGGCTTGGAGGGTTGAGTACGTAGCCTCCAAAGTGCATTGGGTAGTTCCTTGATCTACTTGCCTCCTTTTTGAATTAGCAACATCGTGCGGTCGCTTCTTGAGAGCGTCAAGTACCATCCCATTGGCGCGCTCGACTTGTCCATTGGCCCGAGGATGGGCAACCGAGACATATCGGATGTCGATCCCACCTGTTCTCGTAGTACTCCCGGAACCGGTGGTTGTTGAAGTTAGAGCCCGTGTCCGTGATGATGTGATGGGGTAGTCCGTAGCGATGAACGAGTTTATCCAAGAAGTCGAGTACTCTGTCGGCCTTGGGGCATGTGGCCGGCTTGACCTCGATCCACTTGGTGAACTTGTCGATGGCCACCAAGACTCGTTGAATCCACACGGCGCGGCTTGGGAGGGGTCCAATCATGTCGAGCCCCCGGCGGGCCAAAGGCCGGGTTGGCGGTATGGTGACTAGCTTGTAGGCTAGGACATGTTGTTCCTTGGCGAATTATTGGCACCCTTGGCACCTTTTGACGAGTTCTTCAAAGATCGCCCGCAGCCGTGGGCTAGTAGAAAGCTCGTCGGAAGGCCTTGGCCGACCAACGTGCGAGAAGACGCGTGGTTGCCGCACGCCTTTATGGATCTCCTCCAAGATGTCCTTGCCTTCTTCTCGGGAAATGCACTTCATGAGTACTCCAAAAGATGTGCCCCGCCTATAGAACTTGTCGCCAACTAGGACATAGTACTTGGCGCGGCGGACGAGTTGCTCGGCCAAGTTCTTGTCCGAGGGAACCTTCTGCTCACGGATGTAGTCGATGAAGGGTTGCCTCCAGTCCACGTCTATCATCATGACCTCCTGGCCAGCTGGGTGATGTGCTGGATCAGTGGTCGTGGCGCCAGCTCGGGATGGATGGCGCGTGAAGCTCGTGGACGAAAACCGAGGACCGGGAGCGCCCCGGTGGTCGATGGATGACCGCTCCTCGGTGATGAGTGATTGACAACGGGTGTTGGACCGACTCTTGGCTTAGTGCGCGAGGTGTGAGGCTGCGGCCTAGTTCGTGTTGTTGCGGGTGAAGAACGGGCACGAAAGGTCTTCAACCTTGAGGGGCCTCGGGATATGGAGAGACAAGTAGGCTTGGTTCGAGGGACCCGGTGGACGACGGGGCCCGGGTGCGGGCCACATGGTGGCGACACGAGCAAGACGAAGTCATGGACAATCGAGCCGGGTGCACGGTGGCGGTCGAGTCAAGTGGTTTGGCGGGAGGCCGACCGAGCACGCGGGGTTTGGTGGTTTACCCACAAAACCATCGGAGGACGGTTTCTTGGTTTGGGCCTCAAAACCAAGTCCGAGGGCCTAACACGACGAGAGATGGGATCCGGCGTGTCGGGAAGCTTCGAAGCGGAGGACACGCGGCGGGATCGCATGGCTCACGTCGGGAGGACGCGGGGGTGCGGCAAAGGCGTGGCCGTCCGATGGCAAGACCCACAAACATCACCTAAACACCCCTGCGTGGGTTGTATCGCCGTAGTTAAGTTAGGGGTAGTCGAGTCATTTACCACTCCGGCGGGACCCGATATATAAGCCATGAGGGTGTGTGAGTGGCTCTCTCTCTCCGCGACTTAGGGTTTCATTTCCTCCCTCCCATTTCTCTTTTTCGTAGCTATTTTCCTCTCTATTTTCTCTAGGCTAGCATGAGAGCTTCATGTGAGATTTGTTGAGAGGGATGGATGCTAGGGCGGCATGCTAGACCTTGTGAGTGGTTTGTATAGAAGATTCGGAGTTGTGTTTTTCGTGGTCTTTTTGTGCTTGTTTTCGTGCCTTTGTTCTCGGTGTGATTCTGCAGATTTGAGTGAGTTTCTCCCCGGATTTCTTTGAGGGAAACATGGATAGATGTCTCATGCATCTTTGTGATTGATCTTGTGCCCTCAAACGCCGGGAAACCACTTCGATTCAAGGATTTTCGTTCGGTGCTCTAGCTTTTGGTGGTGCTCAAAGGATTCACGATTCCCGGTGATTTAGGGAGTTAGGAGGCAAGAGTTTTGGGCTATAGCATTCTTGTGTGACGCGTTTCAAGTCCCCAAACCCTTGTCTCCACAGCTTCAACCGTTTGGGAAATCCGATGATGATTTGGGGGAGTTGACCTTCGAGATCGGGCCGTTTTTCTCGCTCTGTCCGTGCCTCGCGTACGGTCCGCGGTGTCCGGGCGGACGGTCCGCGCCGCACGAGTTCGTCGGTGTTCTTCGTGTTCTTGCTCGCCTTTCATTTCGATCCGTCGTGTTTTTGAGTTTTGGTTGGACGAAGTTTCGGACGGTCCGCCGATAGCGGGCGGACGGTCCGCGGGTGCACGCGGACAATCCACGTGCTCCCCGCGGACGGTCCATTTTTCGGGGTTTGCTTCGGTGGTTCTATTGGTTTTAACGGACGGTCCGCGGCCCGGGCGGACGGTCCGCTTCACCCTACGCGGACGGTCCGCGGTACATTGGCGGACGGTCCGCGTGGCCCGTGCGGACGGTCCGCCCCTCCCCGGCCGGACGGTCCGCCGAGCCCTGTGAGCTTTGTTGCTTGGTTCGATTCCTCTCTTCCCTTCTTGTGCTTCCGCGTGTACTTCAAGGAATCGTTCCTAGGATTAGAGGTTGATCCATAACCTCATTGTCTTGGTGATTGGTGTGTGATTCGATCCATCGCTTGTGTGTGACCGGGATTTGACTAGGGTATAGGCCGGGTTCTTTGAGAAGAATTTTTACCGGCTCCTACTCACTCCCCCCTCTCTAGTCGCCATCTGATCCTTCAATTGGTATCGAGCTTGGTGCCGGATTCTTTGCGACTTTGACAAGTCTTGAATCCTAAGATGGCGTACGTTGAGCGGGGCGGTCCGCCGCACTTCGATGGGAAGGGTTACCACAAGTGGGCGGCTCGTATGATGATCTTTCTTCGTGGCAAGTTATTGGATTTCATTGTGCTTGACAAGACCTATGCTATTCCGGTCAACATCCATACTCTTATGGTGACCAATGCTGGTGCTAAGGCCAAGTATGAGGCAAATGCAAAAGCCGTTGATCACTTGGTCCGGAGCTTGTGTGATCCTGAGTTTGAGCGTGTTCGCCATTTGAATCTTGCTTGGCAAATTTGGGAGAAGTTGTTGGTTGCTCACGGTGGTGATAACCATGTGAAGGCTCGCCTCTTTGTCTCTTACCGGATGCAATATGAGAACTTCACTCAACTTCCCGGTGAGGACATCGATGCGATGTTTCAGAGGTTCACCGCCATCGTGAACAACATGAAAGCTAACGTTGAGGATTTTCCTTACACCGAGCATGATCAGGCTTTGAAGCTCTTGCATGTCTTGGACCCAAATGTTTGGGGTGCTAAGGTTGAGGCCATCAAGGAGTCTGGGCAATATTTGACTATTGAGTTGGATGACCTCTTTTCTAAGCTCAAGTCGGCTGAGGTTGACAGGAAGTTGCAATCCAAGCATGAGGGCTCGACTGACCATAGTCTTGCTCTTGTGGGCGGATCAAAGGGCAAATCTAACCCTTCCTGTCGACAGTTTTCCTTGTCTTCTCTTATGTCTATTCCAGATGAGGAGTTTGATGTGCTGGGCGAGGAGGAGCTGGCCTTGCTCTCAAGAAGGTTTGATCGACTACACGAGAGTCGGAGGAATGCAAGGCGGAGCTCAGGGACGTGCTACAAGTGTGGCAAGCGTGGCCACTTCATCGCCGAGTGCCCGGAAGCGGAGGAGAACAAGTACAAGATGAACAAGTACAAGGCGCACCCGAGGCGTGAAGACAAGTACTCCTCCAAGGGAAAGCACTTCAAGCAAGTCCAAGAGCAAGGAAAAGGACAAGCGGCGACCGAGCAAGGGCGGCTACAAGAAGAACAAGGCAAGAGCCATGGTGGCCGGTGCGAGCGACGTCGACTCAAGCTCAAGCGACGAGCAGTCAAGTTCAAGCAGTGAAGATGAAGACGCCGGGAGGCGCAAGGGCAAGAAGAGTGCAAGCCGGAACCTCAGTGGGTTGAGCTGTGTGGCGCTTGAAGGCTTTTGTGGGATGGCCCATAGCTCGAGCAGCAAGAAGAGCGAGAAGGAAGACAGCGACTCCGACTCGGAGGATGAGGTAAATCGTGACCCCGACTCTTTGCTTGCTGAGATCACTAGGTTGAATGGCTTGATTGACAACCGTGATAGTGTGCTAAGAGATGCCAAAAAGATGAGGAAAGATCTTAGGGCTCAACTTGAGAATGCTAGTGAGAAAGTAGGAGAGTTAGAGTTCAAATTGCTTGAATTGAAACTTGAGAATGACTCTTTGAAACTAGCTCCTACTACTCCCGATGATGTTGAATGTCTTGAGTGTGATGCATGGTTGAATGAGATCAAGTTGCTTAATGAGAAGAATGCTTCCACTTTGGCTAAACTAGATTCTCTTAGGACCGAGTATGATGAGCTTAAGGCTAGACCCACCTTGCTTGGTGCATGTAAATCATGTCCTACTATGCATGCTAAGCTTGTGGATGCTTGTTCTACTATTAGTTCTTTGGAAGCTTCTTTGAAATCTCCTGTTGTCAATGCATGCACTAGCTGTGATGAAGTTACTTTGCGCAATCTTGAACTTACTTCTCGTTTGGATGTCATCTATGAGGAGAATGACTATTTGAGGAAGGTGTTGGGTTGGTTGTCGGGCGGGAACCTCAATTGAAAATCATGATTGAGGAGTTCAAGAGAGCTGATGGTCGTGGTTTGGGTTTTGAGAAGTTGGGTGAGAAAGTGGGAGAGAACAGTGGGGAGAGTGTGTATGAGAAGTGTGTTGAGTCTAACTCCGAGTTTGAGGTGATCGGAGACATCCAAGTCCCACTTCCAAAAGCACCCAAGAACTCTTTCACACCAAAGCCCAACCACCTTTGCAACAAGCTTGACACAACCCAAGATCCACCCAAATTCCCACCTAAGACAAATGACTTCCCGAAATCGATGAAGTTTGTGGGTGAGAAGGGCGAGAAGCCTAGAGAGAAGCAAGAGCCAAAACCAAAATCCATCCCCTTCAGGTGTGAGTATTGTGGCAAGGAGAGGCATCTTGCAGAGTTTTGCTACAAGAGGAAGAGGGATGAGAGGCTTGCTAAGGAGCAAGCAAACCAGGACAGGTATCGCCAGTCTCATGGTATTCCTGAGCCTAGAGTGCCACTTCCACGGGGTGTGGGAAGTGTGAGGAGTGTTGGCAGGTTCCCACAGAGAGGTGGTGGTGCGAGGTTTGAGAGGAGAGATGATGGTGTGCGTGCTGGTGAGAGGTTTGGTCGGGCTCGTGGTGGCTTTGCTGGATGTCCCCCTACTCGTTCTCAATACGAGTTTAGGGGAGATGATCGCAGATTTGGGTTCCAGAGGAACTACGGACCACGTTTTCCCCCCTCGTGGTGCTCGTACTCCTCCCATGGGACATGGGAAGTTTGGTGGCAAGGGAATGATGTTTGCTAACCCCTCTTTTGAGCAGATGGCTCGACACTGGTTTAACTTTCTTTGTGCTAACCCCAGTGTCGAGTCGCTAGCTCACTCTCGTTCTTGTTTCTGACTACAGGCAGGAGGCTTGGAGAACATTTGGTTGATCGACTCCGGATGTTCTCGACACATGACCGGAGATAAGAAGTGGTTCTCCAGCCTCACCCCAGTGAAGGAAAAGATGTACATCACATTTGGGGACAATGGACGAGGAAGGGTGATCTCTGAGGGTGTTCTGCATGTGAGTGACAAGGTAACGTTGAAGAGGGTTGCTCTTGTGAAGTCTTTGGGTTTCAATTTGCTTTCGGTTTCTCAGTTGCTTGATGAGGGTTTTGAGGTGCGTTTCAAGTCCGGCGAGTCTCGTTTGCCGGATTCTCGAGGTGATCTTGTCCGTATGATTATCCCCGAGGGTCGATTTTCGTGGTTGATTCCTCTCGTTCTTTGGGTCCTCGCTCGCCTGTTTGATGGCCGGTCCTTCCTCTCGATTTGTGGAAATGGCATAGGCGGTTGGGACACTTGAGCTTTGATTTGGTTTCACGCTTGAGTGGTCTTGACCTTGTCCGAGGATTGCCGAGGTTGAAGCTTGAGAAGGATTTGGTTTGTGCTCCGTGTAGGCATGGCAAGATGGTAGCCACTCCCCATCCACCCCCGACCGATGTCATGACCGAGCGTCCGACGTAGCCGTTGCATATGGACCTTGTTGGGCCGGCTCGAGTTCGCTCGGTGGGTGGGAAGTGGTATGTCCTTGTTGTGGTGGACGATTACTCTCGCTATGCCCGGGTGTTTTTCTTGGAATACAAGAGTGAGACATTTGGTTTTGTTCGAGATCCGATCGTGAGGTTGAAAAACGAGAGTCATGAGAATGCTATTCGAGCTATCCGCAAGTGATAATGGCTCGCAGTTCAATAACTCTCGTTTTGATGCCTTTTGTCGTGATCTAGTTCTTGAACATCGGTATTCGACCCCTTATGAGCCCCCTCAAAATGGAGTTGTGGAAAGGAAAAATCGGACTCTTTGTGAGATGGCTAGGACGATGCTCGATGAGCACGGACTCCTAGGAGGTATTGGGCCGAGGCGGTCAATACGGCTTGTCATGTTTCCAACGGATTTTATTGCGAACTTTCAAGAAGAAGACTCGTTATGAGCTTATGCATGGTCGGGCACCCAAGGTGAGTCGTTTCCGAGTTTTTGGCTGCAAGTGCTTTATTCTTAAGAAGGGAAAACTCAACAAGTTTGAGTCTAGGTCTAGTGATGGTATTTTCTTTGGATATGCTAACCACTCTAGAGCCTATAGGGTGCTTAACCTTGAGACTAACAAAATCATAGAGACTTGCGAGGTAACCTTCGACGAGACAATGCCATGTACCTCTCTTGGCTTTGAATGTGCAGGTGATGAGGAGATGGCCGAGGACCTCTTTGAAGAGGAGAAGGATGAAGCTGGAGATGATGATGGAGAGAACCATGCGCCTGAAGCTGAGTGTGTACCCACTACTTCCCCTACGACCACTACGGAGCGTGGACCGTCTACTTCATGGACAACGACGGTGCGACAAGAGGACCAGGCGAGAGAAGCTGAAGTTGAGGGGGAGGTAGTCTCGAGGCGTGAGGCTCCCCGGCGGATTCAAGAAGTGCATCCCCTGTCGAAGATCATTGGGAACATCGACGAACGCACTACACGGTCAAGGTCTAGGAATTCCTCTCATTTTGCTCATGCTGCTTTTGTTGCCACTTTTGAGCCCAAGGACATTGGACACGCTTTATCTGATGCAAACTGGGTCAATTCTATGCATGAGGAGTTGGAAAACTTTGAGAGGAACCGGGTGTGGGAGTTAGTTGAACCACCTCCAAATTGCCATCCCATAGGAACCAAGTGGGTTTGGAAGAACAAAGAGGGAGAGAATGGGATGGTTGTGAGGAACAAGTCCGGACTTGTTGCTCGGGGATTTAGTCGAAGGAGGGGATCGACTATGAGGAGACCTTTGCTCATGTGGCCCGTCTTGAGGCAATTCGGATCCTTCTAGCCTTTGCCGTGGCTAAAGGGTTCATGTTGTTTCGGATGGACGTGAAGAGTGCCTTTCGAATGGGGTCATAGAGGAGGAGGTGTATGTGAAGCGACCACCGGGTTTGAGAGTGTGTTGTACCCCCACGGGGTGTACGGAGTTGAAAAGGGCTCGTATGGGTTGAAATAGGCACCCCGTGCTTGGTATGGGAGATTGAGAGGTTTTCTCGTTGAGCGAGAGGGTTTGTGATGGGTACCGTGGATAGAACCCCGTTTCTCCTCAAGCATGGAAATGACTTGTTGATTGTTCAGATATACGTGGATGATATTGTCTTTGGTGGCTCGTCACATAACCTTGTTGCCAAGTTTGCGGATGAGATGAGCAGGGAGTTCGAGATGAGCATGATGGGCGAGTTGCAGTATTTTCTCGGGTTGCGGATCAAGCAAGTGAAGGATGGAGCATTCATGCACCGGACGAAGTACGGAAAAGACATCTTGAGGAAGTTCGAGATGCAAGATGTGAAGCCGATGTCAACTCCCACGGGGAGTACGACTACTTTGGATGCGGACGAGGACGGAGAACCGGTGGACCGGCGGGAGTATAGGAGCATGATCGGCTCCCTCCTCTACTTGACGGCGACGAGGCCGGACATACGGTTCGGCGTGTGTCCGTGCGCTTGTTTTCGAGCTTCGCCGAGGACATGACATCGACAGGCCGTCAAGAGGATCTTCGTGTACCTACGATCCGCCCTTTGGTCTTGGCCTTTGGTATTCGTCCTCCTCGACTCTTTCTCTTCATGGTTTTTTCGATGCGGATTTTGCTCGGTTGTCGAGTCAAGAGGAAGTCTACTTCGGTACTTGCCGCTTTCTTGGGTCTTCGTTGGTTTCATGGTCTTCCCGCAAGCGCGTCTAGTGTAGCTCGGTCTACCACCGAGGCGGAGTATGTTGCGGCCGCGAGTTGTTGTTCCCGACTGTTGTGGATTTCATACACTTTGAGAGACTTTGGTGAGGAGTGCACCCAGATCCCACTTCTTTGTGATAGCACCAGTGCCATAAGCGTAGCTAAAAACCCGGTGCTTCACTCCAGAACCAAACACATAGAAGTGAGGTATCATTTCTTGAGGGACAATGTGGAAAAAGGAACCATTGTGTTGAGTCATGTCCCTACCCAAGATCGGCTAGCCGACATCTTTACAAAGCCTCTCAACCAAGCTACATTTGTGTGCTTGCGGGGGGAACTTGGGGATTGTTGCCCTTTCTAGATGATTCTTGGGGGTTTCTTCTTGTACCATATGTATAATACCATGTTTTACTTTGATGTATATACATGTTTTGCTTGATGTACAAACCATGGTAGGATAGCCATCTTGTCATATATCATGTTGCATTTGTATCATATTGCATTTTAGGATGATGAGCTTCTTTCATATGCCTTATTTAAGTCTCTTTGGCTATTTGTGAGATCTTGGTCATATGTGTGGAGAAATGGTGATGTGAGGCTATGCTCTTGGAATACTTGAGATATATGTGTGATGAGATAGCCCTTTTTGAAATAAATGCTAATCTTGACTAATTTTTGGTGAAATGCGCTCCACTCGTGTGTAGTAGTGTATCCATGTCACGTTTTGGTCTAAATGTGCTTTCTATGCTTAGATTATGCTTGGATGCCTTTTTCTTGCATTTGGGCCAAAGGCCGAATATCATTGTGAATGTTTAGCCTATGTTGCATTCATGGGGGAGCATAAGCTTCTTTTTGCCGCAAAGGCACTTCATGTACCATGAAATGATTTAATCTTGAAAAGAAGTGTATAATGCTTGAAAAATGCTCCATCCATCATGTCTATGCTTAAAATGTCTTATCTTTCACATATGGGTGCAAAACATGTTGCATGATGTTCACCGGTGGAGAAGTCTCCCCGAAGTGGACACATGGCTCATGAGCTTTGACATGACATGCTTTGCTTTATGGGTGTTTGCCATGATCTTTTGCTGAGAATTTGATATCCTTGTATGATCTTTGAATGGTATGCATGTTTGTGGCTCAAGTGTGACATGGATAGGCTTTTACATGTGAAGCGAGCCTTCTTTTGGTAAAACTGCTTCAATCTGAAAATTTTGCTTTGTCACATGCTTGTATTTTCATATATTACTTGTGGCAATGCTTTGACTATGCTATGATTCATATGTGTGATCTTTGTCTCATTTTTAGCCTTTGACACTAGATTTGGCCTATTTAAGAAGCTCATGTAGATGTTTATATGCTTTGTTTTGCGTTTCTCGCATTTTCACCTTGATTCATACATTGTCAACAAGGGGGAGAAGAGGTGAGCTTAATGAAAGAGGTGAGCTAAAATTTGGAAGTTTGCATCCACATGTTCGGGGGGAGCTTGCATTTGTTCGGGGGGAGCTTTCTTGCTTGTTTTCGGTGTGGAGTTTGGGCTTTGCTTGGCTTGTGACCTTTCTTTGCCTTTCCTTGGTTTGGTCATGAGTTGAGCTTCTTTGTTTTTCTTTCTTCTTCCTTTCTTTCTTTCTCTGAATTTCATTTCGCGTTGTGTGTTGTCAATGCACTCATCAAGGGGGAGATTGAGGACCAGGAGTGCCCCAGTGGTCGATGGATGACCGCTCCTCAGTGATGAGTGATTGACAATGGGTGTTGGACTGACTCTTGGCTTAGTGCGCGGTGTAGGCCGCGGCCTAGTTCGTGTTGTTGCGGGTGAAGAACGGGCGCGAAAGGTCTTCGGCCTTGAGGGGCCTCCGGGAGATGGAGAGACAAGTAGGCTCGGTTCAAGGGACTCGGTGGACGACGGGATCGGGTGCGGGCCACATGGTGGCGACACGAGCAAGACGAAGTCATGGACAATCGAGCCGGTGCACGGTGGCGGTCGAGTCAACCGGTTTGGCGGGAGGCCGGACCGAGCACGCGGGGTTTGGTGGTTTACCCACAAAACCATCGGAGGACGGTTTCTTGGTTTGGGCCTCAAAACCAAGTCCGAGGGCCTAACACGACGGAGACGGTTTCCGGGCGTGTCGGGAAGCTTCGAGGCGGAGGACACGCGGCGGGATCGCATGGCTTGCGTCGGGAGGACGCAGGGTGCGGCAAAGGCGTGGCCGTCCGATGGCAAGACCCACAAACATTACCTAAACCCCCCTACGTGGGTTGTATCGCCAGTAGTTAAGTTAGGGGTAGTCGAGTCATTTACCACTCCGGCGGGATCCGATATATAAGCCATGAGGGTGTGTGAGTGGCTCTCTCCCTCCGCGACTTAGGGTTTCATTTCCTCCCTCCCATTTCTCTTTTCGTAGCTATTTTCTTCTCTATTTTCTCTAGGCTAGCATGAGGGCTTCATGAGAGATTTGTTGAGAGGGATGGATGCTAGGGCGGCATGCTAGACCTTGTGAATCTTTCCTGGTTTGTATAGAAGATTCGGAGTTGTGTTTTTCGTGGTCTTTTTGTGCTTGTTTTTGTGCTTTTGTTCTCGGTGTGATTCCGCGGATTTGAGTGAGTTTCTCCCCGGATTTCTTTGAGGGAAACATGGATAGATGTCTCGTGCATCTTTGTGATTGATCTTGTGCCCTTAAACACCGGAAACCACTTCAATTCAAGGATTTTCGTTCGGTGCTCTAGCTTTTGGTGGTGCTCAAAGGATTCGCGATTCCCGGTGATTTAGGGAGTTAGGAGGCAAGATTTTTGGGCTATAGCATCCTTGTGTGACGCTTTTCAAGTCCCCAAACCCTTGTCTCCACAGCTTCAACCGTTTGGGAAATCCGATGATGATTTGGGGGAGTTGACCTTCGAGGTCGGGGCTGTTTTTCTCGCTCTCCGTCCGTGCCTCGCGGACGGTCCGCGGCGTCCAGGCGGACGGTCCGCGCCGCACGAGTTCGTCGGGTATTCTTCGTGTTCTTGCTCACCTTTTGTTTCGATCCGTCGTGTTTTTGAGTTTTGGTTGGATGAAGTTTCGGACGGTCCGCGATGGCGGGCGGACGGTCCGCGGGTGCCCGGCGGACAGTCCGCGTGCTCCCCGCGGACGGTCCGTTTTTCGGGGTTCGCTTCTGGTGGTTCTGTTGGTTTTAACGGACGGTTCGCGTCCCCGGGCGGACGGTCCGCCGTACCCGTGCGGACGGTCCGCGCACATTGGCGGACGGTCCGCGTGGCCCGTGCGGACGCTCCGCCCCTCCCGGGCCGGACGGTCCGCCAAAGCTCGTGAGCTTTGCTTCTTGTTTCGATTCCTCTCTTCCCTTCTTGTGCTTCCGCGTGTGCTTCAAGAAATCGTTCCTAGGACTAGAGGTTGATCCATAACCTCGTTGTCTTGGCGATTGGTGTGTGATTCGATCCATCGCTTGTGTGTGACCGGGATTTGACTAGGGTATAGGTGGGTTCTTTGAGAAGAATTTTTACCGGCTCCTATTCACTCCCCCCTCTCTAGTGGCCACCGATCCTTCAAAAACACCCGCAGGTACTTGACCGCAAGTAGAACTAAGCTTTGACGGACGTCCTCTACAACATTGTTGTCGTGGACGACGTGATGGAACTCGAGACCGTAGAACTTGTTCTCGAGCTTGCGGACTTCTCGGCGTAGGCGTCCATGTTCTCCTTGTTGCGGTCCCGTGGACTTGTTGACTTGGTTGATGACCACCGCGGAGTCGCCGTAGACTAGTAGTTGCTTGATGCCTAGTGAAGCCGCGAGGTGGAGCTCGTGTAGTAGAGCTTCGTACTCGGCTTCGTTGTTTGAGACCTTCCCAAAGATCCGTAGGACGTACTTAAGTTGTTCGCCCATTGGGGGAAATCGGAGTACCCCCGCACCGGCGCCTTCAAGCTTGAGCGAGCCATCGAAGTACATCACCCGGTGCTGCGGGCGCTCGGTTGGAGTAGGTAGCTGATTTTCCCGCCACTCCGCCATGAAGTCGACTAGTGCTCGCGACTTGATGGCCGTTCGTGGTTTGAAGTCGATGTTGAGGGCGCCAAGTTCGACCGCCCACTTCGAGATCCTTCCGGTAGCATCTTGGTTCCGCAAGATGTCGCCGAGCGGGTAGTCGGTGACAACGAGAGATCGAGTACTCCCGGAAGTAGTGACGTAGCTTCCGCGAGGTGATGAGCAATGCGTACAACGGCTTCTTCTACCGGTTGATAGCGTGCTTTAGATTCTAACAAGACCTCGCCGACGAAGTAGACCGGTCGCCCGGACCGGGTAGGCGTGGTCGTCTTCCCCGCCGCTCGACGACGATGGCGGTGCGACCACGTGAGTAGTCGCGGCGAGGTAGAGCGATGTCGCTCCTTTTTGCGAGGAGCCGTGAGGACTAGCGGTTTGGATAAGAAGTCCTTGAGCCGAGCAAGGGCTTGGTCCGCCTCTCGGAGTCCACGCGAACTTCTCTTGATGCTTGAGTAATTTAAAGAAGGGGAGCCCCCGTTCTCCAAGCTTCGAGATGAATGCGTTCGCAGCCACCATGCACCCCGGTTAGCTTCTTGTTGACGGTGAAAATCCGTCAACCTATCCATGAGTTCACCTTCGGTGTTGGCATAAGTTTTATACCTTATCCATTGGTACTAACCCCCGTGGTATAACAAGTTCACTTGTGCTCGTCGGTTTTGGAGTTTAGTGTTTATGTAGGGTTTTAGCGTTGAAAGCAAGACTTCCGGGATAAGTTCGTCAAGCACCTTGTGACAAGACCTTGAAGCCGCGTACAAGTAATGCAATGAAGCAAACTTGACTCCAAGAAGCCGAGGACTCAACCCGAGAAGATGACAAATTCCGAGGACAAAGTGCCGAATCTTGTGGGACAAGGAGCTACGTCCAATTCGGAGAGAAACCGATGACAAGGGCCTACATGCGAAGGGGGAAGGATCTACAAGACTCAGGAACCGACACCACGCGAAGGAGGCCGAGAACTGGGCCTGGATGGGCCCGGGCCGGCCGGCCCCGGAGCCGGCCGGCCCGGCCCGATCCGGGGCCCAATCCCCCTCCTTTGACCTAGCCGCCATTCGGGCTATTTATAGCCCCGGGTCGAGAGCCACGGAGGATCAAATTCGTCATCGGCCGTCGAGGAGCAGAGAAGAGATGGACACCATCCCGAAGAGGAGAGGGTCAAGCTAGTTGACTAGGGTCTCCCTAGCCGACGTGGGAACCTTGCACGGAAGACCACGTCGGAGTCCCGGAGCTAGAAGCAAGATCAAGGTAGGATCCCGGTGGTGATCTTGTTTATGTATCATTGTATTAGTTGAATTATCAAGTTGAATCTATTTCTAGCGATCAAGAGTTTCTTCGATGATTTGTTTTTCGACCGGCTTTGCTTATTCTAGATCTATTCTCGGGATAGATCACATAGGGTGTTCTTGTAGCCGCGGTGGCTAGAGGTACACGCCGGATCTTCCGAAAGAACTCGACTTGTCCTTGGACTCGCCCTAGACTACCCGCATGAGTAGGGATACGTTGTGACATAACGGGGGTTACGAAAGGCGTGCATTTTCGGAGTCGGACGAGAAACCACGATTTAAAGAGGCTTGTAATGAGATTCGATTTGCTATTTCTTCTCTTGCTTGGAACTTCAACGAAGGCTTAACCCGATCTCTCTAGATCGGTTTATCTACCCTATCTATCTTTGTTATCTCCGGTCTTTAGTAGATTAGATTAGTTTCGTGTTCTTTATCTAGATGCATTAAGGTTTCTCTTTTACCGAAGATTGAAATTACTTGGCTTTACTAGATCATCTTTTGCGTCACACATTTTTCCATAGATTCGATACCTTGGGTTCACCACTCGAGGGAAGATGGGTCCCTTGACTACGACAGGAGACTTGTCCGCCTTCAAGTCTAAACGAACTTTGATACAACTATTAACTGTCAACAAGCCCCTTTTTCTCCGGCGCCATTGCTTTGGGAGCAAGTGATCAAGATTTGATCTTTTATTGCTTTTTTGTAATTTTCAGTTTTCTTTTAGTTTTTCTTTTTGCATCTACTAAATTTTGATCATCCTCAAAATAAATCTAATCTAGTTTGTCTAACCCTAGTTTTCATAGATTTTTTTTTACTGTCTAGTTTTTGCATATTTTGTTTATTGCTAACCCTAACAGGAGATGGACGACTACCTCTCCAATAAACCCGATAATTTTGCAGATGATACAGAAAAACTTTATAGGCTAAGGAGACGCGAAGCACATCAAGCTAAAAAGCTGGATTTTGTAGATTCAAAGTCGGAAGACAAAGGATCGAAGGAATCTCCGAAGAATTCACCACCTCAAAGCCCTCGAGAGAGTCGACTTGCACCGATGGGTGACCAACCGCAAGAGCGCAAGATTGGGGAGCTATGCACCCCGGACGTCATCGACCTACCAATCTTGAATCTTGAGGAGATCGGAAGACCGTTCGAGATCAAGACCTCGACAATCCGCATGGTGCAACATTCACCCTTCACCGGTAAAGAGGATCCAAACCTTCACCTCCAAGCATTCATTCAACTATGTCGACTTTCAACATGGATGGGGTGACTCAAGATCAAATGAGGGCAAGACTTTTTCTCGTTCTCACTACTCGGGAAGGCTTTGCAATGGTTCCACTCTCAACCGGCGGAGACGGTGCAAAATTGGAACACGTTGATGAAGGATTTCATGAAGGAATACTACTCGTCGGGTAAAACTCAAAGTTTGCGTAATAAGATTGCCACCTTTGTTCAATATCCTATGGAAACTATCTCGGAGGCATTCGAGCGCTTCAACAAGTACACTCGGGCGGTTCCACATCACAAGTTCCCGAAGGAAGACCTCGTGCAAAAGTTCTATCAAGGACTCACCATGGCGTCAAGGACGATCATCGATGCATCGGCGGGGGGATCTATCATCGAGCTTACACCGACGGAAGCTTTCACTCTATTCAAGAAGGTCGCGGATAATGACACATGGGCGTCATCCGGGCGCCTACATCCGGTCCAACCCACGGGGAATGTCAAGGGAGTCTTGCAAGTGGAGAAGGAGAACATACTTGAAGGCAAGATTGATTCACTCATGAGGAGGAAAGAGGCTCAAGACTTGAAGGCCGCCGAAGCAAGATCCACATGCGAAGAATGCGAAAGTATGGCCATGTCCACAAAGATTGTCCGAGGAAGCCAAAGTGCTCGACTACATGAGGAAGGGAGAATTGCCGAACTTCCGCTACGGCAAGGTAGACCTCAATTTAATGCAAGCTCATCCATTCCGAATTCGGTTCCGTTTCGTATACAATTGAAGGAATTCTTGGACGAGCAAGCTAAGATCAACAAGGACACCGTCACCAAGTTCGAAGCCATAAACAAGGTGTTGGAGAACATCGATAGCAAAGTGACGGAGGTCGGAAGCTCCAACCATCAAGTGCTCAACATGATGAAGATGCTCGAGACGCAAGTGGGACAACTTGTCCGGGTGCCTCACTAATGATGAAGGGAAGCTTCCCGGGACAACCCAAAGGTCCCGAATCCGCGAAGGCCATTCAAACACGTTCGGGAAAGGAGACCGAAGATCCCGGAACGTTCCGCGGGAGCAAGGAAGCCTAAGCCATCCGCCGAGACGGAAGGAATTGCTAAAGAGAAGGTTACGGGGATCGTCACCGAAGATCCCGAATTTGAGATGCCGGAATGAGACACGAGGATACCACAACTCAAGCCACGGTACTTCCGAGGTAAACTTGACAACCACTTTGAGAAGTTTGTGGAGGTTGTGCGTAGACTTAGCATCAACATGCCATTATTAGATGTCCTACAAGTACCTACATATTCTAGTTACTTTAAAGACATACTTGCAAATAAATATGAGATAGCAACACTCGGGGTAGATCATGTCAAGATGTCCGAGGAGTGTAGTGCCGCTATTGCTAATGGGCTAGAGAAGTAAAAGGACCCCTGGATGCCCTACAATTCCACGTTCCGTTGGTTCATTCAATTTCGAGAAGGCGTTGTGCGACCTTGGAGCAAGTGTGAGCGTCATGCCAAGAGATGTGTTCGAGAAGCTACGCCTACCGTTGGAGCCTACGTGTATGTGTTTGGAGTTGGGAGATAACTCCATTCGCTATCCCTTGGGCATTGCCGAAGATGTACCCGTGAAGGTCGGACACCACTTCATCCCCGTCAACTTCGTGGTGCTCGAGATGGGAGAGAGGGAGAAGCCGCCGCTCATCCTTGGGAGGCCTTTCCTCAAGACCGTGGGAGACACTATTGATGTTGGAAAGGGGGAGATCATGTTCGACATTAACGGAGAAAGGAGTTATTTCAAGTTCGGACCACGACTCGAGGCATGCAATATGATTGAACTTAAAGATGTTCCACCTCATCGTCGCGTTGTTAAGGAAGAACCAAGGAAAAAGGAAGGGCTGAAAAAGAAGAAAGAGCCGAAGAAGAAGGACGTAAAGAAAATCAAGGAAGGTGTTGCATCCATCAAGACAAAGGATGAAAATCCGCCTATGAAGACCAAAAAAATGACTAAGCCGGAAGATAAGCCCGTGCCCAAGATGGTGCGGAAGTGGGTACCCAAGATTGCAACGCCCGCAGAGAGCGTTGATACTAAGTAATCAAGTGAAGAAGTCTAGCTATGGACTATAAATGAAGCGCTAGGCGGGAGGCAACCCGTTTCGTCGAGTCAAGAATAAGCTACGGGAGGACAAATTTCGATTCCGGGTTTTTCGAGTCTTTTTAATAATTCAGTTTTGAATTTTATTACGCAAAGACATTAGACTTAGAAGTGGTTGAACAATATTAGAGACATAATTCTTGGTTGAATATTTTGCTTGATCATAAACCCTTTACTTGAACCCTCCTATGTGTTTGTTTGTTTCTTTTCGAGAAACCACAACCAAATAAATTAAGAACCAAACTCAACCCTTCATCCTTGTTATGGTGTTGTGGTTGACTTATTTTTCATGCTAAAAACACATGAGTAGAGCCACGGCTGATACCTAGGTGTTAATTAAATTTCAGCACGTGGTAGGACTCGCGTGAACCTAGAAACTAAACTTTTGGTTGGTTTAAAAATCTATATCCTTGGTTTCTCTAAGATTAGAATTTTTCTAAGCCTCATTTAATTTTGTTTTATTCAAAATCTCTCTCATTTAGCCAAAATTAGAACCCAAACCTATGCCCCCATGATCAAGCCGGGAAAAGTTTGTTCTCAACCAATGAAGGCAAACTATACCGGTGGGATCGATATCAACATAGTCGGAAAATATTTTCGACTTACATTTGTTTTTAATGGTTTAAAAACTTCTCTAAATTTATGCTTGAGCTCTTCCATAGCTCGAAAATATTTTAATTTTCGAAATTAGAGGAGTGCTTAGCCTTAAACATACTTAGAGGGAGGCATTCTAGTTTAAGTTAATCATGCATGCACCATTGGATGCTCTTTCATCAACTCTCATCAAGACCACATACAAAGGACAAGCATGGGTGGGCAGCAAGCATAACTTTGCAGGAAATTCATGTTGACATGTGAAGCAAGTGGAGCAATGGAGCATGGACATGACTCAAAGCATGAAGCATCAAGTGGAAGGACCAATAATGCAAGGAAAGGAGTGGACGAGACCGTTTGGGCGGTGCAACTCGTGGAGCACGCGGGCAAGAAAGTCATGGAGGAGAAATGATCACGCTGGGAGAAAACGGAGCCCTGGGGAGGCACGCGGCCACCTGGGCCGACCGGCCTCCCCTACAAAAGGAGCCCCCCCGGCTCCCGTCTTCTCGCAGCAAGCATCCCTCTCCTTCCTCGGTTGTGTGCTCAAGTTCTTGTGCCCCGGAACCACCGTAGACATAGCCAACCTTCCCAAGCTTGATAGCTCAAACAATTCACACCCTTAATCCACTCAAAGTCCACATTGTAAAGTAAGTTTTTAAGTGCCTAGTTACCGGTTGCAACCCGGAATTTTAGTGGAGAGAAGAGTGCTGCAATCATGTGGAAGAAAACCACAAGTCTCTTCACCAAGAAGAAGGGGTCATCATCATCCAAGCCGTCTTCAACGATGTCTTCGAGGAGGCACTCAGTTTTCGAGTCTCCTCGAAGCATGGAGGAGGGCACGGCACCGCCAAGGAGGAACGACACTCTCCTCCTCGGTGGCATTAGGGCAACAACTAGCACGTCCATGAGGTTTACCGAACCTCAAGGGCGCACGGAGGAGCCGCCCGTCCCACCTCGACGATCGACCCGTTCATCCGCGCCACCTCCATACACTCCGCGGTACTCCACATATGGCTTCATCATATTATCGGAGGAGGAGGAGAAGAAACTCTCTCGTCTTGAGAAGAGGCTTGTGGCCAACATCGACTTCGACGATCAAGCACTCAACTACTTGGGTTTCGGCACGGACATATATTATATGTTGGGGCACCTTGGATAGGTGCAATTCTCCAACGGGGTGTCGGCAAACACCCACAAGGAGTTTGCCTTGGAAATCTTGATGACTATTGCGCCTATCCTTGATGATGGGGTGCAAAGTTTATCATTCCGTTTGGAGGGAATCCAACAAGTGGTTCCCTACGAGCATGTTAGGGAGCTACTTGGGTTCCAAAAGGGAGCTCCGGAGAAAGTTGATGTGCCGGATGACTTGTTAGATGGATTTTGGAACTTAATCTCCGGAGAAGCCCACCAACAACGCAATTGCATCCGCAACCCCATTATCCGAGTATTCCACTCTTGGATGTGCAAGAGGATTATGGGGAGGATGAGGGAGACGAAGGTGACCGACACGGAGTTGAATTGGCTCTACTCGGCTTTAATTGCCAAACAGCCAATAGACCCCTCATACCTTATGATCAACCGATGGTGTTGCGAGGCAACATCGGGATCGGGAGATATCGGTTCGGGGTGCTACCTCTCTATGTTGGCCATCTCCCTAAGGCCGGGGATCACAAGAAACCCTAAACATCTTTTGCGTGGGACCTCTCTCGGCCTTGAGTATTTGAAACAAGGTAAATATATTAGTGGAGATGAGAGAGGAGGCTTTCATGTGGCCAAGGTGAACCTACCCCTTCCGGATGCAAGGCTTAGGCTTTCCATTCAAGGGAAGGAAGATTGGTTGGAAGAGGGACTCCTTGTTCCGGCACGTGAAAAATAAAAGAGGAAGAATCGTAGAGGAGGGATCCCCCTCCGCACAAGCGGGTGGTGCACAACCCAACTATGTACCACCGTTTGGCGGGATTCCTACTCCGCCAAGTTATTACGGAGGGCCACAAGTGCAAGCATGGGGGGTGGTGCACCGGTACCCCCACCAAATTATGTGGTGCCCAACGTAACCTTCGCGGAGCCCTACGCACAATATCCCCAACCACAACAAAGCATGGCCATAATTGGAGGGTATGTTGCGAGAAATATGCAAAATGTCGCAGCCATCCAAACCAACGCGGCTCAACTTGGTGAAGGCAATGCAAATATTGCTTATGAGCTTGGGCGTCTTCACCTAGTGACACCGGATCAATTCGTTGGAGGGGATGTCCAACCCTACTACGAGCAAGGGTACAACTATCAAGATTATCAACACCAACCACCGACGGAGGATTAGGAAGAAGGCGGAACTTTAGTTTTCTTTTTCTTTTCCCTTTCTTTGTAATTTTCAGCTTTTGTTTGCTTGTGTTTGCGTAATATTTTCAGTTTTTATTTAAATTTCAGCAAGTGTGTTAGTTTATTTTCAGCATGTATTTCAGCTTGTTTTCATCATTAATAATGACACCACCTTGTTTACACCATTGGAAAGTTACAAATTTGTGCCATGATGATATATGATTATAATTGCCGCTTTGTTTATCTTTGTAATTGATTTATGCATGTTAAACCTGGTGCTCTCTTAAAATATGAAACTAAATTTATCAAAATGGTAGCTTAATCGTTAGCGGAGGTTATGATTAAAATAAAGAACCATAGTGTCTTATGTGCTCTCAAGTTATAGATAGATTAACCTTGTCATGAATATTGCTTGTGTGTTGCTCAACCTATCCGAGCCTTATATATATTTGAGTGCATAAACCTTAGTGTGCAAGATTTATTTTTGAGTGAGTTATTGCAGGCCATGATTTCTCCGGCCCGAGACTAAGGAGCCGGTCATTCCGTTTTTTGCGTATTTATCTTTTTGCTAGCCTTTTACCGTGCATTGTGTATCCCCGCATCCGAGACCTCACAAACCTCGCCGGATATCCACCCTTAAAACCAAATTTCATCTTTTGTGATTACCTCCTTGACCACAACCTATCGTTGAGAATGGATCATCGGTTCAAGGAAGATCGCAAGACAAGTGCCAACATTGAAGAATTCAAGTATCTCTCAAAGGAAAAATATTTCCGGTACCTACCTTATTTATCGCCTCTTTGCCTGAGGACAAGCAACGTCTAAGCATGGGGGAGGAGGTAGGTACGATGTAATTTTAGAATTCAAAGGGGAGCAAATAAAAAAAATTCAAAAGAAAGAAATAAAGAAAGAAAGAGAAATATGAGAAAAAGAAAAAAAATATGTGAGTATGTGTAAAAATAAAAATAAAGTGAACTCCCCGGTTCTCTAAAGTGCATTAGGAATTTCAAGGCTTCAAGATTAAAAGATTCATGCTCACTTTCCAACCATGTGCAATACGATAACGAGGACTTCCTTTGTGCCTCGGGATCACTCTTTGCCATTTGCACATGTCCACCTATCTCAAGTGTGTGTATTTTTCTCTTTCCCCTCCTTGATATACATTATTTTCCAATGACCTTTTTGACGAGTCTCGGTAAGACCATGAGAAGCTTGTCTTGTTTTGACAACACCTCATTTATAAAATCTTGGTAGGACTAAACTTTCCCAAAAAGCTCCATATAAAGCCTATCACACATATATGTTAAGAGAGGGAAAGGAGTAGAATATATAGGCTTGAGAGACAAAGTGAGATGAGAGTTCATGAGCAATATGCAAGATGGTTTAAATTTGTGAACTTGGTTTAGCTCCTTTCCATCTCATTCTTCATTTCAAATTTTCTGAGATCTATTTAAATTTTGGGAGCATGTTAATACTTGTGGGGTAAGCTTAATTAAGAATCTACCCTCCGTAGAGGTGAAGGCTAGTACATTATGGAACTTTAGTAAATTAAAATTTTGAGAGCATTATGTTTTCTTATGTATGATCAAGTGCAAGGTTTAAACATTGACGGGAAATGATGATATCCATCGAAGGCTTACTCGAGGACAAGCAAGGTTTAAGCATGGGGGAGATGTTGACGGTGAAAATGCGTCAACCAAGCCATGAGTTTACCTTCGGTGTTGGCATAAGTTTTATACCTTATCCATTGGTACTAACCCCCGTGGTGTAACAAGTTCACTTGTGCATGTCGGTTTTGGAGTTTAGTGTTTATGTAGGGTTTTAGCATTGAAAGCAAGACTTTCGGGATAAGTTTGTTAAGCACCTTGTGACAAGACCTTGAAGCCCGTACAAGTCATGCAATGAAGCAAACTTGACTCCAAGAAGCCAGGGACTCAACCAGAGAAGATGACAAACTCCGAGGACCTAACCGAGAAAAGTGCCGAATCTTGTGGGACAAGGAGCTACATCCAATTCGAGAGAAACCGACGACAAGGGCCTACATGCGAAGGGGAAGGATCTAGAAGACTCGGGAACCGACACCACGCGAAGGAGGCCGGGAACCGGGCTCGGATGGGCCCGGCCGGTAGGCCCGGGCCGGCCGGCCCGGCCCGCTCTAGGGCCCACTCCCCCCTCCTTTGACCTAGGCGCCAATCGGGCTATTTATAGCCCCGGGGTCGAGAGCCACGGAGGATCGAATTCGTCATCGGCCGCCGAGGAGCAGAGAAGAGAGGGACACCATCACGTAGAGCAGAGGGTCGAGCTAGTTGACTAGGTCTCCCTAGCTGATGTGGGAACCTTGCACGGAAGACCACGTCGGAGTTCCCGGAGCTAGAAGCAAGATCAAGGTAGGATCCCGGTAGTGATCTTGTTTATGTATCATTGTATTAGTTGAATTATCAAGTTGAATCTATTTCTAGCGATCAAGAGTTTCTTCGATGATTTCGTTTTTCGATCAGCTTTGCTTATTCTAGATCTATTCTCGAGATAGACCACATAGGGTGTTCTTGTAGCCGCGGTAGCTAGAGGTACACGTCGGATCTTCCGAAAGAACTCGACTTGTCCTTGGACTCGCCCTAGACTACCCACATGAGTAGGGATACGTTGTGACAGAACGGGGGTTCCGAAAGGCGGGTGTTTTCGGAGTCGGACGGGAAACCACAATTTCGATTTGCTATTTCTTCTCTTGCTTGGAACTTTAACAAAAGGCTTAACCCGATCTCTCTAGATCGGTTTATCTACCCTATCTATCTTTGTTATCTCCGGTCTTTAGTAGATTAGATTAGTTTTGTGTTCTTTATCTAGATGCATTAGGGTTTCTCTTTATCGAAGATTGAAGTTGCTTGGCTTTACTAGATCATCTTTTGCGTCACACATTTGTTCCACGGATTCGATACCTTGGGTTCACCACTCGAGGGAAGAAGGGTCCCTTGACTACGACGGGAGACTTGTCCGCTTGCAAGTCTAAACGAACTTTGATACAACTATTAACCGTCAACACTTCGCACGTCTTTGATGCACGTGGGAGCTTTCATGCTTGGTGATGGCGAGAGATCTTCTTGGGATTGGCTTTGATGCCGCGGTGGGCGATGATGAAGCCGAGTAGTTTGCCCGACTGTACGCCGAAGACGCACTTGTTCGGGTTGAGCTTCCCGCGGTACTCTCGCAGGGATGCGAAAGTCTCTTCATGATCGGCGATGAGCGTGTCGGAGTTTCTGGTCTTGACGACCATGTCATCCACATAGGCTTCGACGTTCTTGTTGAGTTGCCTCTTGAAACAGTCCTGGATAGTTCGCTGGTAGGCAGCGCCGGCGTTCTTCAACCCGAAGGACATGGTCGTGTAGCGATGACGCTCCAAACGAGGTGATGAACGCGGTCTTCTCCTGGTCTTCTTCCTTGATTGCGATCCGGTGGTACCTGGAGTAGCAGTCGAGGAAACAGACAGGTCGCAGCCTGCCGTGGAGTCAATGACTTGGTCTATCCGCGACAACTCGAAGGGGTCCTTGGGGTAGTGCTTGTTGAGGTCGGTGTAGTCGACGCACATCCTCCACTCGTTCGAGTTCTTCTTGCGGATGAGGACGGGGTTGGCGAGCCACTCAAGATGGAAAACTTCTCTCGATGAAGCCGGTCGCGAGTAGTTTAGCGAGTTCCTTCTTGATGGCATCCCGTCTGTCATCGGCGAAGCGACGGAGGTGTTGTCGCTTCGGGGGTAGCTTTAGGGTCGACGTTGAGTGAATGCTCGATCGGATTCCCCGGGCACCCCCGGCATGTCCGTCGGTTTCCACGCGAAGATGTCTCGGTTAGCCGGAGGAAGCCGACGAGCGCGTCTTCCTATTTTAGGTTGAGGCCCGCCCCGATGGTGGTGGTCTTGCTGCTTTCACCGTCCCGAGGTCAATCGTATTGACTTGAACCTCCTCGGTGGCCGAGGCTTGTTGGCGTTGTCCGACTTCTGCGGGATGTCAATTTCACTTGGGGCAAGCTTCTTGGATGCGGCGTAGATCTCCATCATTGCGTTGGGTACTTGATTCGTGGTCTGCGAGTTCCACAGCTTCGTGTCGCGGTCGAAGGATATCTTCAAGTCTCCTTGCGGCGAGAGTACACCGACCGGACTTGGCATCTTGAGTCCCAAGTACGTGTAGTGAGGTACCGCCATGAACTTGGCGATAGCTGGTCTGCCGAGGATGGCATGGTAGGAGGTCTCGAAGTCCGCGACTTCGAACTTGATGTACTCGGTGCGGTAGTTTTCCCTTGTCTCCCCGAAGGTAACTGGTAGGACCACTGAGCCCGGTGGGATAGCCGCATTCCCGGGGACGATGCCGTAGAAAGCCGAAGTGCTCTTGGTGAGCATATGGGTGATGTCGAGCTTCATCTTCTTCAAGGTCTTGGTGAAAAGGACATTGAGCCCACTTCCACCGTCGATCGGGACCTTGTTGAGTTTGGAGCCTCGCGACTACGGCTTCGGGACGAGTGGAAACCGTCCCGGTTCGAGAAGCTTGTCCATTGATCCGCGCGGGAGAAGGTAATGGGTACCTCCGACCACCGAAGAGGGGTCGGAACCGCCGGTTCAATGCTCGGGACTTCTCGTCGGGTGGCCTTCGAGCCCGTCGGTTGGGTAGTCCACCGAAGAGGACGTTAACCATCTTGTCGGGTTCCTAGAAGTCGCCGTTGCCTTCGTCGGCCTTTTCTTATCATTCTTGTTGTGAGGGTGCCGTAGCTCGCGGAGTGTCCTTGAGTGCTCGCCGAAGTTGGTAGCACTTTGCTCGGTGGTGTGGTTGCCGTCCAGATGCCACAGGCACTTTTCTTTCAGCAAGTCTTTGAAGCCGCCGGAGGTCTTCTTCGAGTTGTCTTTCGCAGGGCGCTGGATAGCCGCGACAGTGTTGTTTGGCTTGCGCTTGCGATTGGGACCCGAGTAGTTGTTGCTGCGACCACCTTGGTTCCCGTTGTTGCGGTTGCCGCCCGTGGTTTGCTTGCTCTTGCCACGGATGGCGTCGTACTTAGCGTTGGCCTTGTCTTCTTCATCAGCCCAAGAGGTGATCATGTCCTTGAGGTGGGTGATGGAGCTCTGGCGGCGACGACCGAAGTCTTCAAATGTGCGACGGTGGTAGAGACCGGTCTTGGAAGAGGTCGATGACCTCCTTGTCGGTGACGTCGACTACGGTGGCGCGCTTGTCGAAGAAGCACCGCATGTACTTGCGAAGGGTCTCGCCTCGTTCTCGTTTCACCATTGCCGTGTCCATGCGAGTACCCGAGCAGCCCATAGCGTCCGCGAAGTTGCTTTGGTGAACTATTCCTTGAGCGGCCCCACTTGTCGATCGAGTACTTCTCAAGTGACTCGAGCCATGTAAGCGGAGCTTGATCCGAGCGAAGGGGAAGTAGAGGAACTTCATGTCGTTATTGCCACCGGCATTTTCGATGGAGTGGGCGTAGCATCCGAGCCACCGTACTTGGATCTTGCTTCGTGTCGTACTTGGTGATCCCCGAGAGGTTTGAATTTCTCCAGGAGAAGTAGATTGTGAAGCCGTGCGAGAGAAGGCGGGGAAGCCGTCATTGTCGCTGCTTTGGAGGACTTCTTGTGTTGTAGTTCTTCGATTTTTTGGCGAGCGTCGAAGCCGCCACGTGAAGCGCCGGAGGTGTGGCTATTCGCGTGGCCTCGGCCGCCGCGGCCGCCTCCGGCCCGGCTCTCCTCGCCGCCCTCGTAGTTGGAGCTCCCGCCGTCATCGCCTACGCCGCCGGGATCGCGGTGAGGGATGATCTCACGGTTGCCGCCGGGGCCGCCGCGCCGTTGCCACCATGAGAAGGTCCACCGACCGATGCCCGGCACGGTTGGGGTTAGCCGGTAGCTCCCCTCGAGTACGGTTGCGACCGATATCCGCACTTGCGACTTGTGGCTTCGTTGTCTTGCTAGAGATTCTCGACGGGGGGCACTTGAGTGACTCTGTTGTCAACTCTCATGAAGTAGGCGTCCTCCGCAAGCTTGGAAATGACTTCTCCCGCACGCATCCCCCGAGCCCGACGTGCTATCGTGGTGATAGACATGAGGCATTGCTGCGGGGTAGTGTGCACCGGCTTTCGACTTGGTCAAGGGCCTCCGCGAGGTTCCGGATGGGTAGGGTCTCGTGAAGGCGTCGGCGCCGTTCGTTCCGCTTCTCGTTGCGTTCACGTCGGGAATCCTTGTTGGCGTCGGTCTCGTCCGCGGGTGTGTTGGCGGACAACTCGTCCGCCGAGATGTCCTCAAGATATCGGTCAGGGACTGTCCCTGAGGGTCCCGGCGTCTCGTTGGTAGTCATGAAGACTTGCCGATCAGGAGAGTCGAGGCTGGAGTCGCTGGTTGCCACCTCTGTTGGAGTGTGCTCCTCAGTTGGAGCTAGCAGAGTTCCCTCCTGGAAGGGCAGTGAGTCGAGGTAGGAGACGCAGCGTGAGTTCTCGCCTGTCAGGTCTGCGGGCTTGCAGTCTGGCCAGTAGACGAATGTGCCAGCGGGTGTAGATGTTATAACCAGGCCAGATGGAGGTCCTGACAGCGGTTGCTCAGTCATGTAGGTCTCTGACTCGGGCTCGTCAGGGTCCACCCCGAAGTCGAACTCGTAGGAGGAGTCCGAGTAGTAGCCGGAGACGGGGTTGGAGTCTGAGTTGTAGCCGGAGATGGGGTTGGAGTCCGAGTCGTACTCGGAGGCGATCTCCTTCCCAGCCCGGCGTGCAGAAAGAGCATTCTCGTGGGCCTTGCTAGCGATGCAGAGGCCGTATGGGAAGTGCTCATGGAGTGGGGAATCCGCACACGATGGGCGTTGACGGTGTATTTTGGTGCACCTAGCATGTTCATTATACTTTGGTTTGGATTTGATTATGGAACTAACCCGCCACTAGGCACACTAATCATATAACGAGTTCATCTTTGTGCATGCATTTGGAAGTGTTGTGTTCATGTAGGAAAACATGGACATAAAGGACGGATTCGCAACAAGTTCAAAGGAGTATTTACGGAGTCTTGTTCGTGTTCATGAGCTTGATGAAATCACTTCCAATGGTGGAGAGGACCGAAGTGCTACGAGGAACACCCCCAGGGATTGAAATGTAAAAGATCGAATTTCATGCGAAGAGAACCTCCATCTTGGACGCGAGGATAACATCATCAAAATCATGCAAGTGGAGGGGGCAAAGTACATAAGTGCATAAGGTCCCACGGAGCAAAAGGGGCGACCGAACCGGGCCGAATTGGGCTGGGCCGGCCGGCCCAAAGGCATAGTTCCGGCACCGGTTCGGTCCCGTTTTCCTTGCCCTCGAAGGATCTTCAACCCTAAAACCCCCGAAGCGCCGCCAACACCGAAAGGAGGAGTCATTCGCACCAGAAGGCCATCCACAAGCTAGAGAGAGAGGAGGAGGATCTCCGGCGGGAGATCAACCACCTCGAAGGAAGCACCCTCTCGTGGAGAAGGAGGAAGACACCGGCGGAAGGGAAACCATGATCAACGGTGCCATGATCAGCACCTTGATGGGGTAATCTTCTCATTCGTCCATGGGTTGTAATCGATCTTGAGATGTAATCGCACTTTGTTGGTTTATCTATCTATCATCTTGTGTTGAATATACTTTAATGCTTAAGGTTAGCTACCATGCCGTAAAGGGAGTAGAGCTCCAATGCTTCCTTGGATCCATTCAATACGCCGTGTCCATCAAAGGTCTAGTCATGAATACCTTCGCGTAGTGACAGTACGAGAGGGGGGAAAGGGCAAAACCGTGGTCACAACCCCGATAGATTAGATTGGTTTTCATGTCTTTAAGCGATTGCATGCTCTAGTATCGTAGACCCGTGGGCGAGTGTCCTCTACCTTGATATCTTAATCATTCTCTCTAGTGTGTTTAGTTGTTTTCTAGTTTAATAGTAAGTTAGGGTTTTAGTAGCTAAGTGTGTCATAGTAGATCGAACGCTTGTAATCCCCTTGCTCCGCGGATTGACAAGAACCTTGGGAATCCCGTGGTGAAAAAGGTGTGGGGTCCGTACGCTTGCGGATCGTAGAGGGATACGTATTTTATCCGTCAACAAGCCCCTTTTTCTGGCGCCGTTGCCGGGGAGCAAGTTAGTTTACATCGTTTGATTTGCATCTAACTTAGTTTTATATTTTAGTTTATCTTTTATTTGCTATATCTAACACATATTATCTAGAAAAACACTTGTTTCGTTTTTGTTTTTGTTTTTATCTTATTGTCTAGATGGCGTTCGTTAATCAACCCGTGGAAGAACCGGAGAAATCACTAAGGGATTACGCTAGCCCTCGATGTGAAGACATAAAAGTACAAGAGTCGGATTCGAAGCTCGAAGCGACCAAGTATGAAATTAAATCCAAGATCATCAAGATGGTGCAGAAAACCCATTTGAAGGGATGGTTACGGAGAACCCATATAGACACATAAGATATTTCACGACAATATGCAACATGGTGCGTCAAGAAGGAGTTCCCGATGAATGGTTCAAATGGAATCTCTTTCCCTACTCACTTGCCGGCAAAGCAAAGACATGGTATTCGGTTGCGTCCTTTGAAGTTGAAGGCAATTGGAACAATTGACAAAGAAATTTTGCGAGAAGTTCTTTCCAATTAGCAAGGTTCAACATCTAAGGAGGCAAGTGATCACTTTCATGCAAGGAGAAGAGGAAGGGATAGACCAAGCCTGGGATAGGTTCAATGGATTGATCGAACAAGGACCAAAACTCGGCTTCACCGGTGACGTACTCTTGCATACATTTTTCTTTTCCCTAACCCCTAGTTGCATGCAACACGTCGAAATGTGTGCAGGTGGGGATCTCATGGAGAAAACACTCACGGAAGCCGCCCAACTTCTACAAAAAGTTAGTAAAGCGGCTGCCATGCGAAGAGATTGGGAAACAAGACTTGCGGAAGAGCCGGAATACAATTCAAGGAAGAAGAAGCTTGCTGATTTTTCTAAAGAGGCAACCCCGGAAGTCACAAAAGAGGAACCAATCATGGAAAAGCTTGAACAAGAACACATCAAGTCAAGAACTACACCAAGCGTCGACTTCGCCACACCAAATGAGACGAACAAGAGAAGCATGTCAAGCGCGAAGCCACTAAGGGAGTTCGAACCAATGGATTGGGTTCCTATTGATTACGGAGAAGTATTCGACAAGAGAAGACCGTTCCCCAATCAAAAGGGAATGGCAAGAGCATTGGAAGTGGATTTCCCACCGGAGAAGAAAGCTGAAAATTCATATGACCTTGAAACCACCGGTGAGATTTTTGAAAAGCTCTTTGGAGATGACGTGGTGGATCCCGAACATATTGCCGAGGTGAAGAGAATCATGGGGATCAAGCCCGAAGCATCACCATACGCTCGCCTCGCTGAAATTTATGCGATAGGATCCGAAGAAGAAGAGAAGATGACACCACACTTGAGTTGCGAGATCAACGGAGTTCAATGCCGGCCTTATGCGACATTGGAGCCCAAGTAAGTGTTCTATCTTCTAAAATTTACGATAAAGTTCAAGACCACAACCTAGACTTAGCTCCAACATCAACGAAATTAATTATGGGAGATGGTAGAACTATCAAACCTCTAGGTATTGCTTGCAACATGAAAGTAAAAATCTCTAGAAACTATATACCAACCGATTTCTTTGTTATTGATGCTTACCATAGTAATCATGATCATATAATCTTAGGTAGACCTTTTCTTAAGTTGGTTGATGCCGTGTTAGATTCCGGAGAAGGCAAAGTAACAATGAACCTTAATGGAACAAAGTACACATATAACTTTCTTCGTGCTTCTAAACACCTTACACCTTTTCCTCCCGAAGATGAAGAAGTAGAAGAGATAGATAGTCTTTGTTTTGTTGAAACCCTTAGAGACCCGCTGCAAAGAGCAATGGAAAATCAAATTAGTAATCAACAATATGAAGAACTAGAGGAAGCAACAAAAGGCTTAGAGCCGCATGATGGTAGTGTGGAGGAAGAGAAATTCGAAGACATAGGAGAAATCAAACCCGAGGAGCCACAAGTGCCCGAGGTAGACCTTAAACCTTTGCCCAAGGGATTAAAATATGAATTTTTGGGCCCGGACAAAACTTATCCGATCATTGTGAGCGACGAGTCGAGTCCCGAAGAAAATGAAGCGTTGCTGATTTTATTAAAAAACATAGGAAGGTGATTGGATATTCGATTAATGATCTCAAAGGTATTAGCCCAGCCTTTTGCACTCATCGTATACCAATGGAAGACCAATGTAAGCCCGTAGTGGACCACCAAAGGAGGCTAACCCATGCCATGCGAGAGGTAGTAAAGAAAGAGGTTATCAAGTTACTTGATGCCGGAATCATCTACCCGGTTCCGCATAGCGAGTGGGTGAGCCCGTACATTGTGTACCGAAGAAAGGAGGTTTGACCGTGGTGAAGAATGAGAAGAACGAATTGATACCGCAAAGGACCGTGACCGGGTGGCGGATGTGTATCGATTACCGTAAGCTTAACAAAGCGACGAAGAAAGATCACTTCCCCCTACTGTTCATTGACGAGATGCTCGAGAGGTTAGCAAACCACACTTATTTTTGCTTTCTCGATGGATACTCGGGGTTCATGCAAATTCCCATTCACCGGAAGATCAACATAAGACAACGTTTATGTGTCCTTACGGAACGTTTGCATATAGGAGGATGCCCTTCGGCCTATGCAACGCTCCGGCCTCTTTTCAACGTTGCATGATGGCCGTGTTTTCGGAATTCATCGAAGAAATTGTTGAAGTGTTTATGGATGATTTTTCCGTTTACGGGAAGACGTTCATGGATTGCTTAGCAAACCTAGAAAAGGTCCTCACGAGGTGTGCGGAGGTAGACTTGGTATTAAATTGGGGCAAGTGCCACTTCATGGTTAAGCAAGGCATAGTGCTCGGATATGTTATATCCGAGAGAGGAATTGAAGTGGACAAGGCTAAGGTAGAGATGGTTGAGCAACTCCCACCTCCTACGGATGTTAAGTCCTTAAGGAGCTTTCTAGGCCATGCCGGATTTTATAGAAGGTTTATTAAGGACTTCTCGAAGATCACTAAGCCTTTAACACATCTCCTTCAAAAGGATGTGGCTTTCGACTTTGATGAGAAGTGTCTAGCGGCATTCCGGACCTTGAAAAATGCGTTGGTGAGTGCTCCCATCATCCAACCTCCGGATTGGAGCCAACCTTTCGAGATCATGTGTGACGCAAGGGACTACGCCGTAGGCGCAGCCTTGGGTCAAAGAAAGGAAGGCCGAGTGTTGACGGTGAAAATCCGTCAACCTAGCCATGAGTTTACCTTCGGTATTGGCATGAGTTTTATACCTTATCCATTGGTACTAACCCCTGTGGTATAACAAGTTCACGTGTGCATGTCGGTTTTGGAGTTTAATGTTTATGCAGGGTTTTAGTGTTGAATGCAAGACTTTCGGGATAAGTTCATCAAGCACCTCATGACAAGACCTTGAAGCCCCGTACAAGTCATGCAATGAAGCAAACTTAACTCCAAGAAGCCGGGGACTTGATCCGAGAAGACGACGGACTCCGGGGACCCGACCGGAAAAGTGCTTGAATCTTGCAAGACAAGGAGTTGAGTCCAATTCGGAGAGAAACCGACGACATGGACCTACATGCGAAGGGGGAAACATCCGGGAAGCAAGGGAACCGACATGGGGCAAAGGAGCCCACGGGGCCGGGCCTAAATGGGCCCGGCCGGCCGGCCCGGGGTCCGGTCGGCCCGAGCCCATTTTGGGCCCAAACACGCTCTCCTTTGCCCTAGCCGCCAATCGGGCTATTTATAGTCCCCTGACCGAGAGCCACGGAGAGAAGATTTCGTCTTCGGCCGCCGAGAAGCAGAGAAGAGAGGGACACCATCTCGGAGAGGAGAGGGTCGAGCTAGTTGACTAGGGTTCCCCTAGCCGACGTGGGAACCTTGCACGGAAGACCACGTCGGAGTTCCCGGAGCTAGAAGCAAGATCAAGGAAGGATCCCCGTGGTGATCTTGTGTATGTATCATTGTTATAGTTGAATTATCAAGTTGAATCTTTTCCCGGCGATCAAGTGTTTCCTCGAAGATTTCGTTTTTCGATCGGCTTTGCTTATTCCAATTCTATTCTCGAGATAGATTACATAGGGTGTTCTTGTAGCCGCGGTGGCTAGAGGTACACGCCGGATCTTCCGAAAGAATCTCGACTTGTCTTTTGACTCGCCCTAAGCTCCCCGCATGAATAGGGATACGTTGTGACGAACGGGGGTCTCGAAAGGCGGATGTTTTCGGATTTGGACGGGAAACCACGATTTAAAGAGGCTTCTATTAAGATTCGATTTGCTACTTCTTCTCTTGCTTGGAACTTCAACAAAAGGCTTACCCCGATCCCTCTAGATCGGTTTATCTACCCAATCTTACTTTGTTTTCTCCGGTTTTAGTAGATTAGATTCGTTTTGTGTCTTTTACTTAGATGCATTAGTGTTTCTTTATCGAAGATTGGAGTTACTTGGCTTTAATAGATTAAGTCTTGCGTCACACATTTGTTCCACGGATTCGATACCTTGGGTTCACCACTCGAGGGAAGAAGGGTCCCTTGACTACGACGGGAGACTTGTACGCTTGCGAGTCACAAACGAACTTTGATACAATTATTAACCGTCAACAAGCCCCTTTTTCCGGCGCCGTTGCGGGGAACAAGTGATCAAGATTTGATTTTTTTATTGCCTATTTGTAATTTTCAGTTTTCTTTTTGTTTTTATTTTTGCATCTACTAAACTTTGATCATCCTCAAAATACATCTAATCTAGTTTGTCTAACTCTAGTTTTTATAGATTTGTTTTTACTTTCTAGTTTTTGCATACTTTGTTTATTGCTAACCCTAACGAGAGATGGACGGCTACCTCTCCAACAAACCCAATAATTTTGTGGATGATCCGAGAAAAACTTTACGGGCTAAGGAGACGCGAAGCACATCAAGCTAAAAAGCTGGATTTTGTAGATTCGGAGTCGGAAGACAAAGGATCGCGGAATCTCCGAAGAATTCACCACCTCAAAGTCCGTGGGAGAATCGACCTCCACCAATGGGTGACCAACCACCGGAAGAACGCAAAATTGGGGAGCTATGCACCCCAGACATCATCGACCTACCAATCTTGAACCTCGAGGAGATCGGAAGACCGTTCGAGATCAAGACCTCAACAATCCGCATGGTGCAACATTCACCCTTCACCGGCAAAGAGGATCCGAACCTTCACCTCCAAGCGTTCATTCAACTATGTCAGACTTTCAACATGGAAGGGGTGACTCAAGATCAAATGAGGGCAAGGCTTTTTCCGTTTTCACTACTCGGGAAGGCTTTGCAATGGTTCCACTCTCAACCGGCGGAGATGGTGCAAAATTGGAACACATTGATGAAGGCTTTCATGAAGGAATACTACTCACCGGGTAAAACTCAAAGCTTGCGTAATAAGATTGCCACCTTTGTTCAATATCCTACGAAACTATCTCGGAGGCATTCGAGCGCTTCAACGAGTACACCGGGCGGTTCCACATCACAAGTTCCCGAAAGAAGACCTCGTGCAAAAGTTCTATCAAGGACTCACCATGGCGTCAAGGACGATCATCGATGCATCGGCGGGAGGATCTATCATCGAGCTTACACCGACGGAAGCTTTCACGCTATTCAAGAAGGTCGCGGATAATGACACGTGGGCGTCATCCGGCGCCTACATCCGGCTCAACCCATGGGGAACGTCAAAGGAGTCTTGCAAGTGGAGAAGGAAGACATACTTGAGGGCAAGATCGACTCGCTCATGAGGAGGTTGGAGAAGATGGAGATGGAAAGGAAAGAGGCTCAAGACTTGAAGGCCGCCGAAGCAAGGTCCACATGCGAAGAATGTGGAGAGTATGGCCATGTCCGCAAAGATTGTCGGAGGAAGCCAAAGTGCTCGACTACATGAGGAAGGGAGAATTGCCGAACTTCCGCTATGGGCAAGGTAGGCCTCAATTTAATGCAAGCTCATCTATTCCTAACGCGGTTCCGCTTCGGATACAATTGAAGGAGTTCATGGATGAGCAAGCTAAGATCAACAAGGACACCGTCACCAAGTTCAAGACCATAGACAAGGTGTTGGAGAACATCGATAGCAAAGTGACGGAGGTCGGAAGTTCCAATCATCAAGTGCTCAACATGATGAAGATGCTCGAGACGCAAGTTGGACAACTTGCGGGGGCGCCTCACTAATGATGAAGGGAAGCTTCCGGGACAACCCAAATGTCCCGAATCGGCGAAGGCCATTCAAACGTGTTCGGGGAAGGAGACCGAAGATCCGGAACGTTCCGCGGGAGCAAGGAAGCTTAAACCGTCCACCGAGGTGGAAGGAGTTGCTAAAGAGAAGGTTACGGGGATCGTCACCGAGGAACCCGAATTTGAGATGCCGGAGGAAGACACGAGGATACCGCAACTCAAGCCACGCTACTTCCGAGGTAAACTTGACAACCACTTTGAGAAGTTTGTGGAAGTTGTGCGTAGACTTAGCATCAACATGCCATTACTAGATGCCCTACAAGTACCTACATATTCTCGTTACTTTAAAGACATACTTGCAAATAAATATGAGATAGCAACACTCGGGGTAGATCATGTCAAGATGTCCGAGGAGTGTAGTGCGGCTATTGCTAATGGGCTAGAGAAGCAAAAAGACCCCGGTGCCCTACAATTCCATGTTCGGTTGGTTCTTTCAACTTCGAGAAGGCGTTATGCGACCTTGGAGCTAGTGTGAGTGTCATGCCGAGGGATGTGTTCGAGAAGCTACGCCTACCGATGGAGCCTACGGGAATATGTTTGGAGTTGGGAGACAACTCCATTCGCTATCCCTTGGGCATTGCTTGAAGATGTACCCATGAAGATTGGACACCACTTCATCCCCGTCGACTTCGTTGTGCTCGAGATGGGAGAGAGGGAGAAGCCGCCGCTCATCCTAGGGAGGCCGTTCCTCAAGACCGTGGGAGCTACTATTGATGTTGGCAAGGGGGAGATCATGTTCGATATCAACGGAGAAAAGAGTTCCTTCAAGTTCCGTCTAAGGATTGAGGCATGCAACATGATTGGAGTGAAGGGAGAACCAAAACAAACGAAGGGGCTGAAAAAGAAGAAGGAGCCGAAAAAAATGAACGTAACGAAAATCAATGAAGGTGTTGCATCGTCAAGACAAAGGAAGAGAAGCCGCTCGTGAAGACCAAAAAAATGACTAAGCCAACTAAGCCGGAAGACAAGCCCGCGCCCAAGATGGTGCGGAAGTGGGTACCCAAGATTGCAACGCCCGCAAAGAGCGTTGATCCGGAGTAATCAAGTGAAGAAGTCTAGCTATAGACTATAAACGAAGCGCTAGGCGGGAGGCAACCCGTTTCGTCGAGTCAAGAATAAGCTACGGAGGACAACCCGATTCCGGGGTTTTCGAGTATTTTTAATAATTTAGTTTTTGAGTTTTATTACGCAAAGACATTAGACTTAAAGGTGGTTGAACAATATTAGAGACATAATTCTTGATTGAATGTTTGCTTTATCATAAACCCTTTGCATGAACCCTCCTATGTGCTTGTTTGATTCTTTTCTTTTCGAGAAACCTCAACCAAATAATTTCAGAACCTTAACTCAACCTTTCACCCTCATTATGGTGCTGAGGTTGACTTATTTTTCATGCTAAAACCACACGAGTAGAGCCACGATTTATGTTTAAGTGTTAATAAAATTCAGCACGTGGTAGGACTCGCGTAAACCTAGAAATCAAAGCTTTTGGTTGGTTTTAAAAATCTTTATCCTTGGTTTCTCTAGGATTAGAATTTTTATAAGCCTATTCTAATTTTGTTTTATTCAAAATCTTTCTTATTTAACCAAAATTAGAACCTAAACCTATGTCCCCATGATCAAGCGGAAAATGTTCGCTCTCAACCGATGAAAGCAAACTATACCGGTGAGACCGAAATCGACGTAGTCGAAAAATATTTTCGACTTACATTTGTTTTTAATGGTTTAAAAACTTCTCTAAAATTATGTTTGAGCTCTTGCATGGCTCTGAAAAATATTTTAAATTTCGAATTAGAGGAGTGCTTAACCTTAAACACACCTTAATGGAGGCAATCTAGTTTGAATTAATCATGCATGCACCATTGGATTCCCTTTTATCAACTTTCACCAATTCCACATGCAAAGGACAAGCATGGTGGGCAGCAAGCATCAACTTTGCAGGATTTTCATGGTGGCATGTGAAGCAAGTGGAGCTAGGGAGCATGGACATGACCCAAAGCATGGAGCATCAAGTGGGAGGACCAATAATTCAAGAAAAGGAGTGGACAAGAGCGTTTGGGCGGTGCAACTCGTGGAGCACGCGGGCGGGGAAAGTTGCGGAGGCGAAATGATCGTCTTGGGGAGAAAGACGCGGCGGGGAGGAGCCGGGGAGACCCCGGGCGGCGGCCGCCTGTGCCGGCCGGCCGGGCGACCTACTTAAGGAGCCCCCCGGCTCCCGTTTTCTGCGCAGCAAGCTTCCCTCTCCTTCCCTTGTTTGTGTGTTCAAGTTTGTGTGCTCAGAACCTCCGTAGACATAGCCAACCATCCCAAGCTTGATAGCTCAAGAAAAAATCCACCTCCTTAATCCACTCAAAGTCCACATCCGAAGCAAAGAGTTTAAGTGCCTAGTTTACTGGTTGTAACCCGGAATTTTAGTTGAAGAAAGAGTGCAGCAACCATGTGGAAGAAGACCACAAGTCTCTTCTCCAAGAAGAAGAGTTCGTCGTCGTCCAAGCCGTCATCAACTACGTCTTCGAGGAGGCACTCGGTTTCCGAGTCTCCCGGAGCATGGAGACGGATACGGCACCACCGAGGAGGAACGATGCTCTCCTCCTCGGTGGTATGAGGGCTGCGAGAAGCACTTCCATGAGGTTCACCGAACCTCGTGGGCACACGGAGGAGCAGCCCGCGCCACCACGACGATCGACTCGCTCAACCGCACCACCTCCTTACACCCCGACACACTCTTCGTACGGCTTCATCATCCCGTCGGCGGAGGAGGAGGAGAGGCTCGCCAATCTTGAGAAGAGGCTTGTGCCGAACGTCGAGTTCGACGACCAAGCACTCTACACCTTGGGTTTTTGCACCGATATATACTATATGTTGGGGCACCTCGGATGGGTGCGGTTCTCCAACGGAATATCGGTGGACACCCATTTGGGTTACGCCTTGGAAATTTTGATGACTATTGCACCCATCGTTGATGATGATGGGGTGCAAAGCTTGTCATTCCGTTTGGAGGGAATCCAACAAGTGGTTCCTTACGAGCACATTAGGGAGCTGCTTGGATTCCACAAGGGAGCTCTTGAGAAAGTTGACGTGCCACCGGCATGTTGGCGGGATTTTGGAACATGATCTCCGGAGAAGCCCATCAAAAACGCAATTGCATCCGCAACCCCATTATCCGGATATTTCACTCTTGGATGTGCAAGAGGGTATTGGGGAGGATGAAGGAAACAAAGGTGACCGACACGGAGTTGAATTGGCTATACTCGGCTTTAATTGCCGGGCAGCCAATAGACCCCTCTTACCTCATGATCAACCGTTGGTGTTGTGAAGCAACATCGGGGGCGGGTAATATTGGTTCGGGGTGTTACCTCTCCATGTTGGCCTTTTCCTTGCGGCGGGGATCGCAAGAAACCCCGCTCACCTTTTGCGTGGTACCTCTCTCGGTTTTGAGTATTTGCGGCAAGGCAAATACATTAGTGGAGATGAGAGGGGAGGTTATCGGTTGGCCATAGTGAACCTACCCCTTCCGAATGAGAGGCTTAGGCTTTTCACCGAAGGAAGGGAAGATTGGTTGGAAGAGGGATTACTTGTCCCTGCAAGGAAGAACAAAAGAGGAAGAATCATAGAGGAGGGAACATCCTCCGCACAAGCGAGTGGAGCACAACCCAATGTGCAACCATTCGGCGGGGTCCCTCCTCCGCCAAGTTATTACGGAGGGTCACAAGGACAAGCATGGGGGGTGGTGCACCGGTACCCCCACAAAATTATGTTGTGCCCAACGCTAACTTCGCGGAGTCCTACGCTCATCATCCCCAACCACAACAAAGCATGGCCATTATTGGAGGGTATGCTGCAAGAAATGCTCAAAACATCGCAGCCATCCAAGCTAACGCAGCTCAACTCGGTGAAGGCAACGCAAATATCGCCTTTGAACTTGGACGCCTTCACCTTGTGGAGCCAAATCAATTCGTCGGAGGAAGCGTCCAATCGTATTATGAGCAAGGGTATTATTATCAAGATTATCAACATCAACCACCGGCGGAGGACTAGAAGATTTAGGAACTTTAGTTTTCTTTTCTTTTCTTTTTCTCTGTAATTTTCAGCTTTTGCTTATGTGTGTTTGCGTAGTATTTTCTGTTTTTTTATTTAAATTTCAGCAAGCATGTTTGTTTATTTTCAGTTTGTATTTCAACTTGATGTCACCATTAATAAAGACACCACCTTGATTATATCATTGGAAAAGTTACAAAATTCATGCCATGATGATATATGATTAAAATTGCAGCTTTGTTCATCTTTGTAATTGATTTATGCATGTTTAAGCTAGTGCTCTCTTAAAAATACAGATCTGAATTTATTTAAATACTAGCTTAATTTTCAGCGGAGGTTATGATTAAAATAAAGACCCATAGTGTTTTATGTGCTCTCAAGTTATGAATAGATTAAATATGTCTTTTATGCTCAAAAATATTGCTAACCTTGTCATAAATATCACTTGTGTGTTGCTCAACCTATCCAAAGCCTTATATATATTTGAGTGCATAAACTTTAGTGTACAAGATTTATTTTTGAGTGAGTTATTGCAGGCCATGATTTCTACGGCCCGAGACTAAGAAGCTGGTCATTCCTTTTTTGCGTATCTATCTTTTTGCTAGCCTTTTATCCGTGCATTGTGTATCCCCGCATCGGTGATCTCACAAACTTCGCCGGATATCCACCCTTAAACCAAATATCATCTTTTGTGATTACCTCCTTGACCACAACCTATCGTTGAGAATGGATCATAATTCAAGGAAGATCGCAAGACGGTGCCAACGTTGAAGATTTCAAGTATCTCTCCAAGGAAAAATATCTCCGTACCTACCTTATTTTCCGCCTCTTTGCTCGAGGACGAGCAACGTCTAAGCATGGGGGAGGAGGTAGGTACGGTGCAGTTTTAGAGTTCAAAAGGGAGTATTTTAAAATATATATATATATATATATATATATATATATATATATATATATATATATATATATATATATATATATATATATATATATATATAAATGATGAAAGAAAAAAATTCGGCGATGTACGTGACTTCCAAGGTGAAGAAAAAAATACATATATATATAAGAAAGAAAGAAAGAAAGAAAGAAAAGAATGAGAAATATGAGAAAGAAAAAAAATATATATATGTGCGTAAAGCGAACTCCCCGGTTCTCTAAGAGTGCATTCAAGGCTTCAAGTTAAAAAGATCCATTCTCATTTTCCAACCATGTGCAATCCGATAACGAGGACTTCTTTTGTGCCTCGGGATCACTCTTTGCCATTTGCACATGTCCACTTATCTAAAGTGTGTGTATTTTTCTCTTTCCCCTCCTTGATTTAACATTATTTTCCAATGACCTTTTTGACGAGTCTCGGTAAGACCATGAGAAGCTTGTCTTGTTTTGACAACACCTCATTTATAAAATCTTGTTAGGACTAAACTTTCCCAAAGCTCCATATAAAGCCTACCACATATATATGAGAGGGAAAGGAGTAGAATATATAGGCTTGAGAGACAAGTGAGATGAGAGTTTATGAGCAATACACGAGATGATTTAAATTTGTGAACTTGGTTTAGCTTTTCTTTATCTCGTTCTTTATTTCAAAAATTCTGAGATCTATTTAAAACTTTGTGAGCATGTTAATACTTGTGGGATAAGCTTAATAAGAATCTACCCTCCGTAGAGATGAAGGCTAGTACATTATGGAACCGTAATGAATTAAAATTTTGAGAGCATTATGTTTTCTCATGTGTGATCAAGTGCAAAGTTTAAACATTGTTTGGCAATGGTGATATCCATCGAAGGCTTACTCGAGGACGAGCAAGGTTTAAGCATGGGGGAGATGTTGACGGTGAAAATCCGTCAACCTAGCCATGAGTTTACCTTCGGTGTTGGCATGAGTTTTATACCTTATCCATTGGTACTAACCCCCGTGGTATAACAAGTTCACGTGTGCATGTCGGTTTTGGAGTTTAATGTTTATGCGGGGTTTTAGTGTTGAATGCAAGACTTTCGGGATAAGTTCATCAAGCACCTCATGACAAGACCTTGAAGCCCCGTACAAGTCATGCAATGAAGCAAACTTAACTCCAAGAAGCACCGGGACTTGATCCGAGAAGACGACGGACTCCGGGGGACACGACCGAAAAAAGTGCTTCGAATCTTGCAAGACAAGGAGTTGAGTCCAATTCGGAGAGAAACCGACGACATGGACCTACATGCGAAGGGGGAAACATCCGGGAAGTAAGGGAACCGACATGGGGCAAAGGAGCCCACGGGGCCGGGCCTAAATGGGCCCGGGCCGGCCGGCCCGGTCCCGGTCGGCCCGGGCCCATTTTGGGCCCAAACACGCTCTCCTTTGCCCTAGCCGCCAATCGGGCTATTTATAGTCCCCTGACCGAGAGCCACGGAGAGAAGATTTCGTCTTCGGCCGCCGAGAAGCAGAGAAGAGAGGGACACCATCTCGGAGAGGAGAGGGTTGAGCTAGTTGACTAGGGTTCCCCTAGCCGACGTGGGAACCTTGCACGGAAGACCACGTCGGAGTTCCCGAGCTAGAAGCAAGATCAAGGAAGGATCCCGGTGGTGGTCTTGTGTATGTATCATTGTTATAGTTGAATTATCAAGTTGAATCTTTTCCCAGCGATCAAGTGTTTCCTCGAAGATTTCGTTTTTCGATCGGCTTTGCTTATTCCAATTCTATTCTCGAGATAGATTACATAGGGTGTTCTTGTAGCCGCGGTGGCTAGAGGTACACGCCGGATCTTCCGAAAGAATCTCGACTTGTCTTTTGACTCGCCCTAAGCTCCCCGCATGAATAGGGATACGTTGTGACGAACGGGGGTCTCGAAAGGCGGATGTTTTCGGATTTGGACGGGAAACCACGATTTAAAGAGGCTTCTATTAAGATTCGATTTGCTACTTCTTCTCTTGCTTGGAACTTCAACAAAAGGCTTACCCCGATCCATCTAGATCGGTTTATCTACCCAATCTTACTTTGTTTTCTCCGGTTTTTAGTAGATTAGATTCGTTGTGTGTCTTTTACTTAGATGCATTAGTGTTTCTTTATCGAAGATTGAAGTTACTTGGCTTTAATAGATTAAGTTTTGCGTCACACATTTGTTGCACGGATTCGATACCTTGGGTTCACCACTCGAGGGAAGAAGGGTCCCTTGACTACGACGGGAGACTTGTACGCTTGCGAGTCACAAACGAACTTTGATACAATTATTAACCGTCAACACCGAGTTCACGCCGTTTACTATGCTAGCAAAACTCTTAGTGGGGCACAATTAAATTATGCCACTATGGAAAAGGAGTTGCTAGCGGTGGTATTCGCTTTCGAAAAATTCAGATCTTACATCGTGAACTCGAAAGTCATTGTTTACACCGATCACGCAGCCATCAAGTATCTCTTGGCTAAGAAGGAAGCTAAACCACGTTTGATTCGTTGGATCCTTCTTCTCCGGGAGTTTGATGTTGAAATTCGTGATAAAAAGGGGGTGGAAAATGTTGTGGCCAATCATTTGTCTAGGATGAATCGTGGACAAGATGATAAAGAGCCCATAGAAGATAAGATGAGAGATGACCACCTCTATAGAGTGCTTGATAAAGATACTTGGATGATCGACATCATTCGAGCAATTCGAAAGATGCCCCTCAATCATCTAGATAAAAACACTCAAAAGAAGATAATCTCGAAAGTAAGAAATATTTTTGGGATGCACCATACCTCTTCAAGCTTGGCAATGATGGAGTGATGAGAAGATGTGTGCCAAGAGAAGAGAGGGTTGAGATTCTAAGGAAGTGCCACTCGGCGAAGTACGGTGGGCACTATAGCCATTTTCGAACCCAAGCAAAGGTATGGTCGAGCGGATTCTATTAGCCAAAGATGCATGAAGATACTAAAAGATATGTTGCATCATGCCCCGAATGCCAAAGAACCGGAAACATCTCTCAAAGAAATTCTATGCCTTTGAAATACAACTTACAAATCGACATATTCGATGTATAGGGCATAGACTTCATGGGGCCTTTTAAAAACTCATTTGGATTCGAGTACATCCTTGTCATGGTTGATTATGTATCCAAGTGGGTAGAGGCTATACCATGTCGTAAAGCTTCCAAGGAGGAGTCCATCACTATGATCAAGAACGTGATTTTTCCCCGTTTCGGTGCACCGAGAATCTTGATAAGTGATGGAGAAACTCACTTCACCGGAAGAATTTCAAAAAGTGCTTGTCCAAGTTGGGAATTGAGCATAGGGTCTCTACGGCCTATCACCCACAAACCAACGGACAAGCGGAGACGTCAAATAGGCAATTAAAAAGCATACTCAACAAGACCATAGAGAAGGGAGGCAAGGATTGGTCAAAGAAATTAGACGGAGCTTTATGGGCTTATCGAACGACGTTTAAAACACCGATAGGTATGACCCCTTATCAATTCGTATATGGAAAAGCTTGCCACCTTTCGGTTGAGTTGGAACATAAAGCCTATTGGGCGATTAAAGAGATGAACCTCGATCTCGATGCCGCGGTGGTGAAACGAAGAATCCAAATAAGCGAGCTAGAGGAGTTGAGGTTGAAAGCATATGAAAACGCAAGCATATACAAGGAGAGAATCAAAAGGTGGTACGATAAAAGATTGAAGAAAAAAGAATTTAAAGAAGGAGATAAGGTCCTCCCCTACAATTCGAGGTTTAAAACCTTCGGAAAGGGGAAATTGCAAAGCAAATGGGACGGACCTTATGTTGTGCATTCGGTGTTCTCCAACGGAGCGGTAACCATTATGGATATAAACGGCGATCAATTTGTGGTGAATGTACAGCGGCTTAAGGTTTACTACGAACCCGATGTCGTGCCCCTTCACCATGTTGACGTCTTCACCATGGAGGAAGAGCCCGAACGTCCCGCCTAGGACAAAAAACAAGGCATCAACTTTTGTAAATAGTTTTCCTTTTTAGTTTTCCTACGGAGTTTTTCGCGAAGATTTACTTGGGCCAACTTTTTCCCATGGGCTAAGGAAGAAAAAATAGGGCGGTGTGCAAAAACCGGCCCGGCCGGCCCCCGAGGCGGGGTGGGGCCGGCCGGCCCGGCGGGGCGGCCCGCAGGGCCCCGGCGGCCGATGACGCCGAATTTCGCCCCGAATTGCTCCTTTTCGACTTCCTTGTTTGGTCGAGAAAATTTTAAGGGAAGTGTAAAAAAGGAAAATAAGGTTCCCGGGGCTTTTCTCTCGGGACTATTTATTTGGCCGAATTGGGAGCTCGAGGGTCAAACCTTTCAAGCAATATTTTGCACCCTTGTAGCGACCATTGTGCCCCCAAGAAGCTTAGAGTTGAAGCTAGAAGCCAAGAAGCCATCGATGGAGGAGGCGATGCGATGCGAGCTCAAGCTACCCGTCAAGAGGACCGCACGCATCCGTTGCGGAGGGCGTGTCCCGACCGGAGCTCTTGCATCTCGCAACCCCGTTGAAGGAGTGAAGGTCCCTACACCCGTCCGAAGGTCGGCATGCATCCAAGGCATCAAGCGCAAAGACTACAAGGAGGTGTCGCCAGAGCCTAAGGATTATGGGGATAGCGACTACTCCGACGATCGTAGCCCGAGCTCGTGGGCGGCCGCCGGAGAGATGATGATGATTGGGATGAGCGGCCCAAGGAAAGGACCCCCGAAGGCCCCAACGGCGACGGCAACGATGGCAACGAAGACCCCTTCGGATTGCATCCGATGTGTTGTCGAGCTTGCCGTCAATCCATTGCGGATCTCTACACATCGGCCGACGAATGTCTCCAAGCCATGGAAGCGATGAAGCAGCGTATGGAGGACTTGGAGCGCGTAGTTGAAGATGACTACAAGTTCCTAAACCGTAACGTGCGCAAACTTTTCGGCATGGTTGGAAACATGAGAGGCAAGTGGTGCAATACTTGCTTGAAGTACCACTAGATCTAGTTTTCCCCTTAGGATTTTTGTAAGATACGACGAGGACGTCGTATGTTTTAAGCGTGGGGGAGAGCTAGCTCGCTAGCCTTAGCTTTTGAACTTCAAGTTTAGGTTCGGTTTAATCTTCGTGTGAGAGTCTTAGCGTTTTAATGAGTCTTTAGTTTTTAAGTGTGTTTTTAAATTTTTGCAAATGTCTTAAATTAGGGTTGAGTCAAACAAAACCAAATAAAAAGAGTCTTTATATATATCTTTGTGTTTTATGTATTGCTTATCTTTATTTACTTGTTTGTTTAATCTTCGATTCTTGATATATGAACATAAGTATGTGGTTTGAAAAACGTTTACCGTGGTGCTTAGTGGAATTGCTACTACTTAAAGTACCCATACCGCACTTCGATCTTGAGCTTCACATGTTAGTTGTGCTATGTTCGATGCTAAAAGTTGGAGGATTTCAGTTCTGAAAATTATCTTAAAACCCTTGTAATAAAGGTTAGCAAAACCTCTTTTTCCAAGTTGAGAGTAAGAAAAAAATTCCTATCCAAAGCCAATTTATTTTTTGCTCCACCATAAGTGTGATTAGCACGATGAGTTAGGCTAGGACCCTTCTCTCTTGGTGAGTTTTAATTTCGAGCAATGATCATGTCCTTGTGCTTATCTTTTGTTGCTAGCCTCGTCATATATTCGGTAACGTGACCTTCACAATGGAAGTCACGTATATCGCCGAATTCCATACCCAACCCTATACATCTCTTTTGTACATCGTATTCCTTGAACACAACCTATTTTCAAAGTTTCGTCTCGTCTCTAGCATGATTTATTTAAAATTTCAGATTGTATGCATGCAAGGAAAGAGAGAATTGAAAGCTTTGAAAAGTTGTCAAGAGAGAGAAAAATAAAGAGAAAAAGTATGTGTATGGAAAAGAAAGAAAGAAAGGAAAAAAATTATATGTGAATGAAAGAAGAAAAAGAAAAAGATGAGGTAGCAATAAAGATATGAGAGGGATGGATCAAGTGAAAGAAAAGAAAATAAAGTGTAAGGAAGGATGTCACGTTGATTGTGAGACGAAACTTTTACTCTATTTCCAACCATGTGCAATCCGACAACGAGGACATCATTGGTGCCTTGTAGTCACAATTTTCTTTTTCCCTTGCACATGTCCACCATTCTAAATCTTCTCATCCTTGATATCCCTACATATGGTTAATTCTCATGATCATTGGCTTTGAAAGGTAGACAACCATTAGAGGAAGTTCTTAGTTTGACAATACTTGTGTTGATTGCGCTAGCCCTACCTATAGCTCCACTTTACATGATATATGAGAGATTAATGGGAGGTGAGAGTTTTATAAAATTTGGTTAGGATAGCCACTTCATATGAGTGACTTGAGAGAGCTTGGAGAAAGGTTTTGTCTAATACTTGTTGCAGGAATTTTTGTTTTGAAAATCATAAAAACCCTCCGATAGAAGCAAAGAAGTAAGCATGGCTGAAATTGAAGACTTCGATGAAGAGTTTGAATTGTGGGGTAAATCTTGACGTGGTAAAAATTCTAAACGCCCATGTTTATGTTTGATGATCATTACTTTGTGTTTATGTATTAAAGATGAAGGGATTGACTAACTTGTGAAAAAGGATAAGTGGTATATGATTACAACACCTTGGACTAGTTCTTTTACGAATACTTGCTCGAGGACGAGCAAGAGCTAAGCGTGGGGGAGATGTTGACGGTGTATTTTGGTGCACCTAGCATGTTCATTACACTTTGGTTTGGATTTGATTATGGAACTAACCCGCCACTAGGCACACTAATCATATAACGAGTTCATCTTTGTGCATGCATTTGGAAGTGTTGTGTTTATGTAGGAAAACATGGACATAAAGGACGGATTCACAACAAGTTCAAAGGAGCATTTACGGAGTCTTGTTGGTGTTCATGAGCTTGATGAAATCACTTCCAATGGTGGCGAGGACCGAAGTGCTACGAGGAACACCCCGGGGATTGAAGCGTAAAAGATCGAATTTCATGCGAAGAGAACCTCCATCTTGGACGCGAGGATAACCGCATCAAAATCATGCAAGTGGAGGGGGCAAAGTACATAAGTGCATGAGGACCCACGAGCAAAAGGGGCGACCGAACCGGCCGGGTGGGCTGGGCCGGCCGGCCCCCCAGGCCGGCCGGCCCCGGCCTAGTTCCGGCACCGGTTCGGTCCCGTTTTCCTTGCCCTCGAAGGATCTTCAACCATAAAATCCCCGAAGCGCCGCCAACACCGAAAGGAGGAGTCGTTCACACCGAAGGCCATCCACAAGCTAGAGAGAGAGGAGGAGGATCTCCGGCGGGAGATCAACCACCTCGAAGGAAGCACCCTCTCGTGGAGAAGGAGGAAGACACCGGCGGAAGGGAAACCATGATCAACGGTGCCATGATCGCACCTTGATGGGGTAATCTTCTCATTCGTCCATGGGTTGTAATCGATCTTGAGATGTCATCGAACTTTGTTGGTTTATCTATCTATCATCTTTTGTTGAATATACTTTAATGCTTAAGGTTAGCTACCATGCCATAAAGGGAGTAGAGCTCCAATGCTTCCTTGGATCCATTCAATACGTTGTGTCCATCAAAGGTCTAGTCATGAATACCTTCGCGTAGTGACAGTACGAGAGGAGGGAAAGGGCGAAACCGTGGTCACAACCCCGATAGATTAGATTGGTTTTCATGTCTTTAAGCGATTGCATGCTCTAGTATCGTAGACCCGTGGGCGAGTGTCTTCTACCTTGATATCTTAATCATTCTCTCTAGTGTGTTTAGTTGTTTTCTAGTTTAATAGTAAGTTAGGGTTTTAGTAGCTAAGTGTGTCAGTAGATCGAACGCTTGTAATCCCCTTGCTCCGCGGATTGACAAGAACCTTGGGAATCCCGTGGTGAAAAAGGTGTGGGGTCCGTACGCTTGCGGATCGTAGAGGGATACGTATTTTATCCGTCAACAATGGCTCGATAGCCGGCTCGCATGCAATGGCCCACGGTGACGTCGAGTTCGATTTGGAGTTGGATCCAAGCTCGAAGTCCGCGTCTTGGTTGTAGAGCGAAATTTCGCCGAATTTTCCGACGAGATCGCCCGTGACTACTCGGGAAGCGTCACGAGCCCGGTCTTCGGGTTGGGTGGCATGGTGAGGCTGCGCCGGAAGGATCCGGCGCCGTCAGTAGTGCAGACCCGGAGCCGAAGACGAAGGTGTCGCCGTGGTTGAAGGCGACAGTTGGCTTGATGAAAACTGGAACCGTCGAGTTCGCCATATGATGTTCGGCGAGAGCCCCTGCCTGGCGCGCCAACTGTCGGTGTTTTAGACCAGCAACCTACCAAGGGGAGTACCCGAGGTAGATGAATGTGGCCTCGCCGAGATCGGTAACTCGAAGGAAGAGACACGTGGCACACAGTTTAGACAGGTTCGAGCCGCGAGGTGCGTAATACCCTACGTCCTGTATGTCTTTGTGTAGCTCGGATTGATTGGATGTGATTACAAGATGATGCGTAATGAGAAAGAAGGGTCCCCGCCTCGCCTTGTATAGTCCGGGGAGGCGGGGTTACGGAGTCGGTTTAGGGAGAGAGTACTAGTCGTGTACGTCTAGGAGTCCTCTACACGAGTACAAGGCATGTATAGGTTCCTATCCGAGTACTTCTCGATCGTAGTCCTTGCGCCTCACGCCATCGGGTACCGTGTGGCACAAGCCGAGTAGTCCCGTGGGGCCTACCGAGGAGTCGGTCCCGGTACCCACCGAGGCAAGGGGGCCCGGGGAGGTCCATACGACACCTGCATCTTGCCCGAACTAATTTTTTGGTTACTTGAATTTTCCATTTATGTTAATGGTTTACCAAGAACCAATGATATTACGGTGGGCTAAAGTAGTTACTTGTAATTCCATTGACTATTAATTCACAAGATAAATCGACAAGGATTACGGACCGGGCCACAAGATGAAGAAGAGGGTTATGACACTACTAGTGCACAACAAGGCCAAATGGGTGGGGCTCAAAGCACCGAGGTAGAGCGCCAAGGACATCCACAAAGTGGCCAAGTGACACAATGGTAGTTAGTGAGGTCGACATAGTGGGGATGCCGGTACCATTGTCTCAAAAGCGCGGTTCGGGCGGCGGGGCTCGTTGCTAGACAATAGATACCTTTGAACTTGCCGTAAATCAAACAACTAAGCAATGATGAAAAGTGGGACTTGTTTGATAAGCGTGTGTAGAAACACTTGAAGTTCCAGGAAGATGCGAAACCATAGGCATTCAAGCTTTTCTAGAAGACGACAGCCAAAGCACAGAGACAATTCAGATTTCAGCTTAGGCGATATTTTATCAGAAAAGGACTTGAGCCATTTACAAGGCACCCGTTTATTATCCCGGAACAATGGAAGGAGTTCATGAAATAGGAGGAAACCGAGCAAGCCTCATTGTTTAGTGTCATGTTCAAAGAACTCCGAAGCCAGAACACAAGTGAGCACAACATGTGTCCAAATGGTTATACCGTGAAACTAGAACAATGGGAGGAAGAGAATAGACAATTAGCTGCACTGGTATCCCCGACAATCGTTCCAAGAATTGGCTACGAGCAAGGAGTAAGCTAGTAATTAAAGACCGTGTTGCTATGATAGTGTTCAACAAAAAAGAGGCGGAAAAATTAGTCACAGACATCAAGGAGAAGATTGCATGTGCGGAATCTTCGGGAATGGCGAGGGCATAGGGAGTATGATGTGCTAAGTTAGTGCTTTGGCTGCCCCGAACAAACGGGTCATGTGCGTCGTGTCTCCGGCTACTAGGGCCGGAAGTATGCATGGCCTCGGCACGTCGAGATGTATAGGAAGAGGAAGAGGACGAAGACCGACACATCGCTTGATACCGAAGAGATAAAGGAACAAATCAAGCAAGAACTAGTGGGCGAGATGCGGATGCGGAACATGCGGATGCGAGAGGTGGTGTTGTCACCAGATGGTGTTGTCACCAATGTCCAATCGCGCAAGCCCTTCACCCGCCACACTGAAGAGCAGCTGTGCATCCGCAGATAATATAGGTTTGATCGACAACACCGCGAGTTGGCGACGGAGGTGCATTGTGACGATCGTACACACGAAGACCTTATAGGCATGTTGACCGAACCCACACACCGTGGCCTATGGATAACGTGGAGGGGGCTTCAATGTGAGGCCGCACTTGGTCTTGTTCATCCAAAGGGAGACTATGCTACAAACGAGTCCCGATTCATGAAGATTGTGTTGTGGTAGAAGTGCTCACTTGTATATACTATCTTTGCGGATGAACTGTTGGAATACCCTCCTAATGACGAGGTGATGAAACTCGAACAAGCTGAAGGATAGAGGTTACGGTGGAGAAGGTGTCGGATTGACATCAAAGGAGCACCAACATGTAAATCTCATTTACGGGCTACGGTACGCATTCCTTGTAGTTCACACAAGACGGTACGGGTTCCTTCCTCGGATGGTTTCCCTCCTCCTCTTCCTCCTCCTCAATCCCCACATCCGCAAGACATTCCATTCAAATTTCCTCCTCATCCTGAAAAACTTGCATCCCCACCTCCTCGTCATCCTGAAAACACAAACAAACTTGCATCCCCACATCCGCAAGATACACAAAATATTCCATCCCCACCTACTCCTAGTCCTGAAAAAACAGAAAAACTTGCATCCCCACATCGGCAAGAGACACCAAATATTCCATCCCCACCACCTCCTCCTCCTTCTCCTCCTCATGAAACAACAAAACCTACACCCCCAAATGGAAGTGCTCAAAACAATCATGCCAAAACAGGTACATCTGGGCCTAAAACCTCTATAATAGGTCCCGGTGAGACACCACTATTACCAATCAACCGAGTGATGTGTTGGATGGTGTTGATAAATCCGTCGACGACATTTTGAAGAAAGTTGTAGGTACATCTAGGCCCAATACCTCTCGTAATAGCTGCCGTTGAGACACCACTAGGCAAGAAAGCCCTTGAGAAACCTTGACCATTTCAAATCGGTGAGGAAAGAAACTTGCTGAAAATGAAATATCTATACCACGTACGACAGGCAACAAATCCCTTGAGAAACCTTCAGCCATTTCAAAGTTGCAAGAAGAGAAACTTGCCAAAAATACAAGCTCTACACCACCTAAAGCAGGCAAGCAAGCCCTTAAGAAACCTTCTTCAGCCATCTCAAATCAGTAGGAAAATGAAATTGCTATAAATAAAACCTCTAAGAGGCCTACTAGTAAGCGATCTAAGAGAAACACCAAGGAGACACTGAGAAGCGATCCTTGGGCTACGGATAACCCAAATTACAAATTCGGAAAGAGCCTTTTCACTGATGGTGATCTCAAAAAAGGTCGCTCCTTTTACCAGGAAGCTCCACAAATTCTACATGCAACGTGGTAAGTCGGATGATGATTCTCACATTATGGTCGCACTTCGGCCGACACCGGTGCATGGCCTCCGAGATGGTCAAACGGACTCTTCAACTTGGATGCTTTGGATCCGACACTTCTCCGCCTGCTTCATCCTCTAAGTTGCTTGACAATTTAATCTGCTTCTCACTAATCACATCCTCTATCGAAATGTGCTTTTTGCCTCACATCATCTTTATTACCATGTATTTTGCCTCGTTACACTTTGTTTTTTCTTACTAATAGGAATATGACCGTAGAAGTTGAGAACACGGGCCCCGCAATTGGCTTCCTTGATCCCGAATGACTTTGCTCGACAACGTTGAACAACACGGATAACACTCTTGCTTTCTCTCGTGTCCTATATGCACAATGCCTTCAAACTATATGCTAAAAAGAATTTAATGCTTACCACTTATCTCGGTACGAACCAATGGATTGCGGTGGTGATCGTTACGAAGCGACGAAAGGTCTACTATCTTGATTCATTGAAGACAATTAATACTAATACCGACCCTTTCGAGCGAATTATTAATGAGTAAGTTATTTCTTTTTTAACTCGCGGACGTTCCTCAACAAAGCGTACAAAGTATATTAATTAATAGTGTCCTAACCATTATTGCTTGTTTCGTTGTAGGGCTTGAGAACGTTACTTGCAGAAAAAGAAGTTCTTGCGCCTTGGCCCTTTGGAACATGTCAAAGATGTTAAGGTACATACCACTTATTTCCTTCTGCGGAAGCTAGTACTAAAGCTTGAGTTTATTTCTTCTCGATCACCACTATTTTTCACCTGTTCATTTATTGTAGTGCTACCAACAACCTACGGATCCCGACCACTGCGGCTTCTATTGTGCCTATCACATGCTTAAATTAAAAGATAGCAGCCCACATATGGAGGTACTTTCTTGGGATCTTCATTTGTAAAACCCGGAACCGAGCACAGCTTCTTGCTTATTAGCATTGCACATGTTTGGTAATCACCTATATATGTGTGCTGGGACCGGTGACATTGATATATCCGGAGATTAGGGCTACATGAGCATCCTCTCGACAAATCATTGCCTCGGAAGATGTTTGTGAAAGAATTGCCACATTCCTCATGGAACAGTGATCACACCGGAGGAAAATTTCATCTTGATGAAACCGTGTGGGCTTAGATTATGTATAGTGACTAGGAAATTTTTGCATTCCTCCTTGTCCATGAATTTTTGTGATATTGTTGCATTCCTCCTTGTGAGATGCATTTCCTCCTTGTGAGATGATGATGCTGAATTTTGTCATATGATGCATGTGAATTGGGGATTTCTGTGAATTTGGATGCTAGATCTAATTTACGTGAGTTTAGTCATATCTTGGTCGGTTCTAGGATGCGGCCCCTAATGGCTGCCAAATCTCGGCCGGTTCCGGGATGCGGCCGGCAAGCAGTAGAAGGTTATTGTAGGGGTGGCCTACGTATCTATAACGGCGTTAATTAAAGATCGTTACAAACACACGATCACCGAGTAACGGGCTTCAATTGGAACACCCGTTACAAACATGCCAACAATGTAACGGGCACCGTAAAAGCCCGTTACCGCATCTGACCGTGGGCCCCACAACATGGCCCGTTCGTCGAGACATCGAGATGCGGGTTCACCACACGTGTCTCCGATATTGATTTCACAATAACGGGCTTTGTTTTGGTGCTCGTTACAAATGTTCCCCGTGGGGCCGCAGAAACGATCATTTTCACGTGACCGATGACTAGTTGTGGTAACGATTGTTGTTTGATGTCCGTTACGAATCCTAGTTGTCTTTGAGACGCACGTGAAATAGATGCGTCTCATTTCGTTGAGATATCGAGACGTAGTTTCATAAAATATGTCGGCCGATATTCGGCTTCCTCTAACGGGCTTTTGCTTTGGTGCCCGTTACGAAAGTTCCCTGTGGGCCAAGAGAAACAACCATTTCACGTGACTGGTGGCTAGTTGTGGTAACGGTCGTTGTTTAAGGCCCGTTACGAATATACCTTATCAGTAACGGGCATCTGCCCATTACCTTTCTTAGCTTATTTGTAACTTTTGATCGGTAACGGGCGCATTGCCCGTTACCAAAGGCGATCTACGCCCGTTACCAAAGTGAGTTTTTCACGTAGTGCATATCCGTGATGAAAGCATGCAATCCAAATCCATAACCATTTACGATTTGATCCATGGTAGATATACTATATGTAAGATATACTCTCCTTCCGTCCCGAAGTACAAGGCACATTAGTTTTGTTTTAAGACAAATTAGTCTAACTTTGGTCGACTTTATAGAGAAGAGTATTAACCTCTAACACATGAGATAAGTAAATATGAAAATATATTTCGTAAAGAACATAATTATGCTCCTTTCACATCATAAATATTAGTTCCTTTTTATGTAACCTTGGTACTTTGAATGGTTTGACTTAGAACAAATTAAAATGTCTTGTATTTCAAGATAGATGATAACAAAATATGTGCGTACATCCTGAATCTTAAGTTTATTTTACTCTACTAATATTCTCTAATGTCACAAATAAATATAACGAAACGAGAAAAGTTGCAACGGGAGTAAACTGGGTTTTCTAGAACTCCTAGAGTTGATTCTATACTAATTCCAATAGGAACTCGCCAAACAGTTTTTTAGAGAGAAGTGATTTGATTCTCCGATGATTATGTGAAGTGATTTTTTTAGAATAAACTAGTAAAGGTGCATTTAGCGAGCTTCTAGAGCTAATTTCGGTAGGAGCTTTGCTAAATAGTTTACCGAGAGAAGTGATTTTCCGGCGATTCAATGAAATGATTCTCTAAAATAAACTAAAGATGTGTTTGGTAGAGCTTCTAAGGGTGCCTTTGGTTGGAGCTTTTACTTACTTTTGCTTTTGGCAAAGGCCAACGGCCAACCAAAGGGGTTCTTTGTCATCCAAAGCCACATCCAAAAGAAGCTTTTGCGTAACTTGAAAGCACCCCGACCCCCTCGCTTTGAGTTGCTTTTGGGCTAAAAAATTACCCACCTGCCATTGGTTATGAAAGAGAACATTTCGTTCTTTTCTATCCCGTTGCCCCCACACTCGCCCGTCGTCCTATTCGCATTTCTCCCGTCGCCCTTCCTCTCTCGTCCCGTTCGCCGCCGGCCGGCCGCCGCCCCCACATCCCCGAGCTCACCGCGGCGGCGGCCGCCCCCAACATCAAGCGTTCTCCTCGCCGACCGCTACCCCGGATACCCCGCCCTAGGCCGCTCTACTTCTCCTAGGATTGAACCGAAGACGACCCGAGGGAGTCCATCCGATGCCGCCGGAGGATTGCGCCGGAGGACCGCCCCATCCAAGAACGCTCCAAGTCGCCCCTACTCCTCCACGGATTCGTCCCCTACCGGTTACGAGCATACAAGGTACGTCCATCCCCTTTGCCACTCTGTGATGGATGCATGAGTACTCTGTCCCCTTTGCCCCTCCGTGTAGGATGCATGATTAAAATAGAAATTATGTTTTGAAGTTCATAGTGTTAGGCGGGTAGGCGATGAAAAATGCTATGATTAGCAAAGGTGAGAATGGAATGTAAGTGGAATATTGTACTTGTGAGAATGATGGCCTTGTTTTGTTTGGCGCTTGCTCCCAATACATAACCTTTGACATGGGCAAATACTACTGTTTGTAACTCGTACAAGAAATGCACTCTATCTCCTGAATTCCGGTCCGGTGGTGTAATACAAGTACCTTAGGATCACCAATTAGGGATATAGCAAACCGGATAGCATGGTGCCTCGGATATAGCAAAAAATAACATGTTGCCGGACTTTACCCCGTATAATGCAAGGCTGCGGGGAGATGATCAATGGAAAGGAGTAGTTAATTCACCTTACTATACAAGAATATTTGGCGAGAATCATGTAAACCTTTTTTTTTGAAACATAAGTTGAGAGATATGGGGGTGTAAATTACTCAAAATAGATGTATAATTAGTAGTGGTTGTGATGGGTAACAAGTATGGTTGCAAAATACATTCCCTAAATTTTTATTTGCTTGGTTCAAGTATGGGTGACAAGGCAGATTGAAGTGATGCTTTTTTGAGGAATTTCTTTGATGCCCGCAAAGAAGAAATAGAAGCCGGCAATAGGCCGAATGGACAATTTACTAGTACTTGGTCCGGAAGAACTTTGTTTCCAAGTTTGCACAAAAATCCGGTGACAAGAGAACAAAGAAACAATGGAAGAACAAGTTAGATAGGTTGAAAAAATAATATTCGGCATTTATGGAGTTCAAGAATCTTGCCACCGGTCTTGGATGGGACGAAGCAAAACAAACTGTTGTGTGCTCACGGGAATGGTGGGACGAACACCTTGTTGTTAGTTCTTTCTCTTCTACCACTGTAAACATATATTTTTTCTATTATTTGGTTGGGTTTGTGCATTTCTAAACATATATTTTTTCTATTTTTCAGAAATGCAACAATAAAGAGAAAGGAATCAAATGTGTTCATGTGAAATTTCGAAACAAAGGACTAAAATTTATAGATGATCCGCATTACATTTTTGGCAAGACATATGTTAGTGGGGCTTCGCATCCCGTCCCGGAGATATTTCCTCCGACGAAGGTGACGGCGATGTGGCCGAGGTACCAAAACCTGCAGAGAAGCCGGAGAAGACAATGAACACCGGGAAAAATAAACGCAAGGGTGTGTCCGGTGCTATTCGTAACAAGGATGAGAAGAGTCCATTCTCTCGTATGTACAACAACACTTGCGAGAAGATACAAGCAGCGGGCCGAGAGGATTTCTACAATTGTTGAAGCATCATCGGCGTCTCCGAAATGTAGTCCCTACCATTAAAGAGGTTATGAAGATGGTGAAAGATTGTGGAGTACAAGAAGGAACCGCCCGATGCATACATCAACATCTCTCGATTATGAAGCCTGAATTTAGGGAGGTCTTTAGCTCTCTGGAAACCAATGAAGGAAGGCTTCATTTGCTTGAGAGGGAGCATGATAAGCGTGACTGATTGTCATTAGGGATATATGTGATTTCCCTACGTCTTTTTTCAGTCATTTGTGACCTGTTTTGTTAGCTTGCTGTGAACATCATTTGGTTGGATATTTTAATTTATTTAGTTGTTGTGAACCAATATTTGCTTGGACATGTAATAATTAATTCTTGTGATAATTATTGCTTCCTGTCAATCAACATGTGCTTGCTGTGATTATTATTTTTTTGCTGTCATAATAATTCCTTGTTGTCAATCACCATGTGCTTGCTGTGATAATAATTCCTTGCGGTCAATCGGCATGTGCTTGCCGTGACAATTATTTCTTTGCTGTGATAATAATTCCTTGCTGTCAATCAACATTATTATGTTTCTTCTTGCTTCTTGTAGATGCATGGAAGATTGCCAGATGTAGCCAAAGAAGGACAAAAGGGTTTACTGATGCTAGCTGAACTTGCCCAACATGCTGCTGCTATGGGAGAAATGGGCAACTTGTACACTAAGCGGTATTTGGAAAAAGGTCCATACAGAGAAACGCCAGAAAGTGGGATCCAATGGGTAACGAGGTGCATGACAACTCTAAGCTATTTCTATAAGATGTTTCGAATGAGCCCCGAGATTTTTCATGTTCTTCATGACTTGTTGGTCTCCACCTACGAATTGATCTCGACCAATAATGTTTCATCCATTGAGTCATTGGCAATGTTTTTGTGGATTATCGGAGGGCCTTAGTCATTTGCACAAGTTTCATGAAGTGTTGAAGTGTTTGTGTAAGTTAGCTAAAGACAACGTTACTCCTAGAGATCCTACTTTTTCTATCGAGCATGTGTGACAACCCGCCCAGGAAAATACCTTACTATCGCCTAAAACCAATCCACTTTGGTCATTTAGCAATAGTAAAGTATCATCCTGTCGTTGGTTGCCGGGTTAACGCCCCGTAAATCACTTGGAAATCATATAGAGGATCGACATATGCATTAAAACTCACACGAAGGCGAGTCCAGGGTACAACACGGATTAAATCCAAATTATTACAAGCCATTGTTCCTGACAGGAAGTAAAGGTTCAGAGTTCAGAAACAGCGGAAATAAATAAACTAGCGTGACGATACACATCACAGGAGGCCATCCGTGATGTCATCACTCGTCCCCTTCCACCCATTCCAGCTCCCAGCCGGGTGGAATCTCACCAGGCCAAACAACACCTGCAACAACATTTTTAAAGCAAGGCTGAGTATACTAATACTCAGCAAGACTTAATCGTCGGGTGATAACTACATCACCAAACTCTAGACATGAGAGGCTTTTTGGCCGGTGGAGTTCTTTTGCTGAAAAGCAACAAAGAGTATGTCCTACTTTCATTAGAACAAGTTCTAGTTGATTATCATTTCTAAGTGTGCCAACTAACTCAATCAAGAATTGTACAAGCAATTAATTCATACAATAATATTCATCAAGTTCCATCATTACGGGATATCATGGCCGGTTGATTAAGCGAGTCTCAAATAATGTTGAGAGGCCGACAATCGATTGATTTAAACCTTGCAAGGTAGACCTAAACACAAGGAGCCGTGCACCAACGGAGCCGACACCGACTAGGCGGTTCCCAAAAATCCTCGGTTTGGTATCAAATCTTACAGTCCCGGGTACAAGGCTATCTGGCATGTCCCACCCAGTACACCCAGCCTCACACATGTACCCACCTCCCGGTTGCAAAGCGGTAGGTGATTACTCAAGAGTAGTAATAGTAAGTTCCCGCACCGTCTCGTTAAGGTACTAGGCTTACCGGTCCCATTCCCGACAAGTGCTTAGTACGTTCAAAAGCTTAGCCCACAAAAGCCACCGGACCGGAGCCCAAATCCCATGCTCTTATCACATGAGCAATTATAAAGATCTTATGATTCCAGCATAAGAACCTATTCTCGCGAGTGACGAACATCACTCGACTTCTATCGGTCCTATAGCATAGCAGCTGTCGACCTAGCATACTACGATAGAGCATAGGTACCTAGGGATCATGCATCTAGGGTTTCAATTCAACTCCTGAAACGTAAATGCACAATCATAGCAAAAGATAATTGCATAATTTTTAAAAGACGGGGTTAATGATCCGGGGCTTGCCTTCGCTGGCAAGGTTTGCCTTGGGCCCTTCTGGACTTTGGTCCAGGTCTTGAGCTACGTCCACGTAATGCAGCTCTTCGTCAGCTCCTTCGTCTCCTTCTTCCGGCACGAGCGTATATCTACCGTCGGGAAGATCTACATGAGGATGCGAATGCAAGATTTATTTGTTGGTTTTCAATTTAAAGAACTACAAACAATAAATGACAACCCTCGAGTGCATTGGTTGGGCACATTCACCTAGATAAGAAATACATTCAAGATACTCTTCCAAAAAGGAACAATATGCGGCTCTTTATTAAATATTCTTTTTGATAGTGATTGTGTACATATATATGTAAGTAATTTAATTTAACTTCACAAACAAGTAGTGGGTGGATATATTTAGCCTTTTAAAACGATGTACAACCACACACAAGGTCATTAAATATGGGTTGGTCATTTTTCCCATTTACATGACTATTAAGCCCGTAATGGCCTCCATAGCTTTTATTCATGTAATTAATTAATAAAAAGCGAGGGAAGGGTGTGTTAAACACTAAACACCTATAACAAGCCACGGGGCATACATACATGCTTGGGATAGCTAGAAATTAATTATTTTTGAAAATGACAAAAGCTAGCTAGAAGGACAAGGTAAATGCACACAAAAATAAATACTCAACAAAAAGATCCAAACTTTCTCACACATGCCATATGGTCCAAAACTAACTTAGTGATGCAGCATAAACACCTAGAACTATTATGAAACTTGACTTATGCAATTACTAAGAAAAACAAGTATAATTCAAAAATAAATATATGTGGTAACTATAAAACTGTGATTCCTTCACCGGAGGTGTGCTTTGGAATAAAACCACGATAAGCAGAAGTTGGTTGCAAAAATCTAATTATTTTTAGCTACAAAAATCATTTATGCAGATTCCGCAGAAATGGAAAACAATTTTTATGAAAAGATTTACAACATAACTTTGTTCAATTTTTTGTACAGGAGCTAGCCATAAGGTAATACACAACATATCCAAAAATTGGACACAGAGCATTCATGGCTTTTGAGATATTGCAGCTCTAGGTTTTTCACAATTCTATTTTTCATGCAAAAACTATCCGGAACTAGCTCAGGCAAGAATAACTATAGTTGTGGGATTTTCCACAGCTAATCCAACAAAATTCAGATTGCATTTTTCTGAATTTTCTACGATTTTCTAAGCAATTTACAAGATTCCGCAAAACAAGAATACTTTTGAGATTCACTTTTGCACCGGGGTCCCCGGAACTTTCGATACGTCACGGATATGCCCCTGGTTCACGAAAAACTCTGCGGAAAGAAAGAGGGTGACACAATTGGGTCCCCGGGGCTAGGTGCGGCGTGGTCTCGCCGGGAATTCGCCGGTTCGGTGGCTCTCCCTGCCGGGTAAGGGGTGGAGGAGGTGTGAGAGCTCACCAATGATCGATTTGTGGGCGAGGAAGGGGGCGGGGCGGCTCCGGCCGAGGGAGCTCGGCGGGGGCTAGCGTCTCGCCCGTCGCGGTGGCGGGGAAATCCGGCGAGGCTAGGGCGGAGCTAGGCAACACGCGGCGGGGGAAGCTCCCATGGGGGTCCGGGGAAGGCTCGGGGTGGCCGGCCGGCGATGAGAGGGAGCGCGAGGTGGAGCTCGGCGCGGGTGCCAATGGTGACGGTGGAGCGGCTCCGCGGGCGGCGCTCGACGGGGGCGCGCGAGGGGCACGGTGGCTCGGGCGCTTTATAGAGGAAGCCCGTCGTCTTGGAGCAAGGAGGGACGGAGGGGGAGACGCCCGCGGGCGAGGAACGCGTACGGCGACGGGCGGCATGGGCGGGGAACGGGCACGGCCGGCGTGCGCGCCTCGGGACGCGGCGCGCGGGCGGGGCGGGCAACGCGGATTCCCGGGGTGCTTCGGCGTGCGTGCCCGTCTCGGGAGGCTGCCGGCCTAGGGAGGCGCGGCCTCGGGTGATGCACTTGCGCCCGGGGGCGCGGGCGGGCGGTACGGTGCGGGTGGGCGGCGGCGCGCGTGGCGCGGCACGGCGCGGTGCGGCCGGCGCGGCGCGGCGGCGGCGCGCGCGGGGCGTGGAGTTGGCTAGCCGAATTATTTTCTAAGTTGGGCGGCACGTGTAACTCCAAAAGTTGAATAGAAGTGCACAAAGTGGTGAGTAGAAAAGTTTTAGATCTCACTATCCTCTACAACTTTTACAAAGGCCGTATGGTGTTTTTCTCAATGGATTTTGCTCAAAACGCGCCAAACTTTGAATGTCGCCATGTTTCGGTGGACGGGAGGCAACGTCGATTGACCACGTTTTTCACCAATTTCCACTCAAAATTTGAAATGCTAATCTACATGAAAGTGGTGTCCCTCAACAAAGCTGGACAACTTTCATGTTGGTGGATTTCTAAGTGTTTCGGTGAAATTTGGAGAATGCGGCAAAAGATCCGGAAGACATTCGCGGACATCGGTGTTTAAGCGGGTTTTGGCGGTGTCTTTGACCAAGGGTTGACCACGGGGGCGTGTAGACTTGGTCAAGAGGTTCAATAAGGTTCATTGGCGAGGTTTTCGAGGTGATGACCCGGGTTGACCTAGGTTTGACCGGTGTCGGCCGATTTGACTCGGCCGATTCGGTCATTAGCGTTAATGACGCCAATTAAAAACTCCGGGGCGTCACATCATGAAAGGATGAGAGAAGATCGATTCGCCACAATTCAAAGATGCAATGGGAGCAATAGATGGTTCACACATCCAAGTGGTAGTGCCATTGGACGAAACAATCAGCCACACATGTCGTCATGGATATACATCTCGGAATGTGCTAGCTATATGTGACTTTGACATGAGGTTTATCTTTCTTTGTTCTTTGGTTGGCCGGAGTTCGCACATGACTCACGTATCCTCACTCATGCATTGGCAAATTTGTTTTCATTTCCGGTGCCTCCTAAAGGTATAAATGGTTCCTTCATTAATTTTAATATTGAAACACTTATATTATTATTTGCATTACTAACTCAGTTTTATAGGAAAATATTATCTCGTTGGTAAGGGTTATGCAAATCGAATAGGGTATCTTGCAACTTACAAAGGAACCACATACCATATACCGGAATTTCGGCATCGTGTAGGACCTCCTACGGGAAAGTACGAGAAGTTCAATTTCCTGCATTCATCCCTTCGAAATGTCATTGAGAGGTCTTTTGGAGTCTTGAAGCAAAAGTGGAGTATTTTAAAGAGCATCCCAAGTTTCTCACCTACTTCTCGAAGCGTATTATCATGGCTTGCCTTGCTTTGCATAACTTCATTCGTGAGAGCAATTTACATGACAAGGAGTTTGAGAGATGTGTCAATAATGATAACTATTTAGTAGAAAGTGTCGAAGAAGAAGAAGAAGAGAGTCAAGATGTGGAGAATGATGACACCATGAATATCATTCACACTAGGATAGCCGATGCTTTGGTTAGTGCAAGTGTCGGGTAATTATGTTGAGAGATGGTACTATTGTATGAACAATTAATGATTTTTTTCTATTTATGTGGACCATATCACTTTGATGGAAAAAACATAATTTTTCATTCCAAAATAGCCATAGGTCTTTAGGGGCATTACAAGTATGTTTCGGACGGCTTGCGGTTTCACAAAGACCTCTAACCAAATGGGCTTCGCTTTTCCCACAACCGCTTTCTCATTGACGTATGGACATCTTTGGGCCCACTACTCGGTGGGTACAAGGACCGACTACTCGGTGGGCTCCTCGGGACTACCCAACTTGTGCTACGTGGCACCCGTTGGTGTTGAGCGCAAGGACTACGGATGAATAGTACTCGGTTAGGAAGTTGTTCTCTCCTCAAACCGACTTGTAATCCTACCTCCCGGGATATATAAGGTGAGGTAGGGACCCCTCTCTCATCATCCGCATCATCTTGTAAACACATCCAATCAATCCCGAGCTACGCGGCATACATGACGTAGGGTATTACACACTTCGCGGCCCGAACTGTCTAAATTGTGTGCTACATGTCTCTTCCTTCGAGTTACCGATCTTGGTGAGGCCACATTCATCTACCTCGGGTACTCGTTTTGGTAGGTTGCCGGTCTAAAACACCGACACCGGCGCGCCGGGTAGGGGATCCCGCCAAAGATCTCATGGCGAACTCGATGGCTTCGATCATCATCAAGCCAACCGCCGCTCTCAACCGCGACGACACTTTTGTCTTCGGCTCCTAGGTTTGCATCGGCGACGGCACCGGCTCCTTCCAACGCCACCTCACCATGTACACCGAACCCGAAGGCCGGGATCGTGACGCTCCCCGAAGTCATCACGGGTACGCTCACCGAAAAATTCGGCGGAATTTCGCTCTACAATCGGCACGGCCGACTTCGAGTATGCATCCACCTCCAACTTGAACTCGACGCCCCCCGGGTCAACGCATGCGAGCCGGCTCCCCGAGCCATCGTGTGAAACGATCCCACTACACGAGCACTTCCCATAGGGCCTCCGCAATGCTAGCGGGGCCACGCGGAAGCTCTCGGCCGCACGCCGGGGCGGCAAGAAGATCGCCTCCGACTACTCTTCGGACTTCAACCCCGCATCCGACTACGACTCGGACTCTTCATATGAGTTCGACTTTGGGTCGGACCCGGTCAAGCCCGATTCCGAGACTAACACAACCGAGGAACCGTTGTCGAGGCCTGCTGCCGCTTAGTCATTACATCCACTCCCGCCGGAAGATTCGTCTCTTGGCCCGATCGCAAGCCCGCGGACCTCATGGATGGCAACTCGCACCTGTGTCGCCTACCTCGACACACTCCCCTTCAAAGAGGGAACCCCCCCTAGCACCAAACGAGGAGCATACTTCAACCGAGGTGGCGACTACGGACTCCGGTCTCTCGTACTCCTAGCCGCCAAGTCTTCATCGCCGATGGCAATCCGGGGCCTTCGGAGAGTTGACCCGACCGATACCTCGACGACATCTCGAGAAGACGAGGTGTCCACCAACGCACCACCCGATGATACCACTAACGACCAAGAACGCCCGCCGTGACCGCAACGAAGCGGAACGAGCGCCACGGACGTCTCCGAGAGGCTCTCCCCATCCGGTACCTCAACGAGGCTCTGGATCAAGTCGCCAACCGAGTGCACACTACTCTCGAGAAATGCCTCATGTCTATCACCATGATAGTACGACAGGCTCAGGGGTTCGCACTGGCGAAGTCATCGCCAAGCTCACTGAAGACGCCTACTTCATGAGGGTTGACAACAGGGTCACCCAAGTACCCCCTGTCAGAACTCATGAAGTCAGACAGCACGAAGCAACTAGTTGCAGCCCAGCAGACGACGGACGCAATCGTGTCCGCGGAGAACAACACCTAAACCCCAATGCTCTAGGGCCTCAGCTGGAGGACCCTCCTAGGGTGGCAATAGTTAGGGTGGCCACGGCGGTAGCCACGGCGGCGCCCAGGCCGTGGCGACGGCGGCGACGGTGGCAGCAGCGGCAGGAGCTCATCACACGTCACTGGCAGAAGAGCTGGCGGCGGCGGTGATCGCGGGGGCCGAGGCCACGCGAACGGCCACGTCCGCGGCAACTCACATCGCGGCTACGATGCGCACGGGATTGAGGAGATTCGTCGGAAAAACGCTACCGAAGCTAGCGACAACGACGGCTTCCCCACCTACTCGCTCGACTTCGCGATCTACTCCTCCCCCGAGAAATTCAAGCCTCTCGGGATCACCAAGTACGACGTGAAGCAAGACCCGGTTCGGTGGCTTAGGTGCTACACCCTATCCATTGAAAACGGCGGTGGCAACAATGACACGAAGTGCCTCTACTTCCCTTTACTCGCTGGACCAAGCCCTACTCACCTAGCTCGAGTTGCTTGACAAGAACTTGATCGATGAATGGGACCAACTCAAGGCTCGGTTCACTAGCAACTTCGTAGGCGCGATGGGGCGCTCGGGTACCCGCATGGACTTGGTGATGGTCAAGCAAGAACAAGGTGAGACACTATGCCGGTACATGCGGCGCTTCTTCGACAAGCGAGTGACCGTAGTCGATGTCACCGACAAGGAGGTTATTGACCTCTTCCAAGACGGACTCTACCACCTGTCGTACCTTTGAAGACTTCGGTCGTCACCACCCGAGTTCTATCACCAAGCTCAAGGACATGTTTACGTCATGAGCCGATGAAGAGGACAAGGCGAACGCCAAGTACGAGTCTATTCGCGGCAAGAGCAAGCATAACACAGGCGGCAACAACAACAACAACAACAACAACAACAACAACAACAACAACAACAACAACAACAACAACAACAACAACAACAACAACAACAACAACAACAACAACAACAACGGGGATCGGGGATCGGGGGGTTCGTAGCAATAATAACTACTCGGGTCCTAATTGCAAGCGCAAGCCGGACAACATAGTCGCGACCGTCCAATGCCCCGGAAAGACAACTCGAAAAAAGACCTCCGGCGGCTTCAAAGACTTGCTCAAAGAGAAGTGCTCGTGGCATCCGGAAGGCAACCACGGCACCAAGCGGTGCTACCTACTCCGATGAGCACTCAAAGATACTCCCGGACCCGCGGCCTCCTCATGACAAGAAGGGCAAGAACAAAGCCGACGAAGGCAACGATTACTTCCGGGGAACCCGACAAGACGATGAACGTCCTCTTCGGTGGACTATCCAACGGACGGTCTAAGAAGGCCACCCGACAGGAAGTCTTGAACATTGAACTGCAGGTGCGACACCTCTAAGGTGGTCGGAGTACCCATCACCTTCTCCCACGGCCGATCAATGGACAAGCTTTTCCGAACCGGGACGTTTTCCACTCGTCCTGAAACCAATAATCGCGGGCTCCAGACTCAACAAGGTACTCATTAATGGCGGAAGCGGGCTCAACATCCTTTTCACCAAGACCTTGAAGAAGATGAAGCTCGACATCACCGACATGCTCACCAAGAGCGCGTCACCATTCTACGACATTGTCCCCGGTAACGCGGCTATCCCATTAGGCTCAGTGGTCCTGCCAGTTACTTTCAGGGAGACAAGGGAGAACTACCACATCGAGTACATCAAGTTCGAGGTTGCGGACTTTGAAACCTCCTATCATGCCATCCTCGGCAGACTGGCTATCGCCAAGTTCATGACAGTACCCCACTACACCTACTTGGTACTCAATATGCCAAGTCCTGCCGGAGTACTCACACTGCAAGGGGACTTGAAGATATCTTTCGACTGCGACACCGAAGCCGTGGAACTCACAACTACCAATCAAGTACCCAATGCAATGATAGAAGCTCGCTCCGGCCAAACTACTCACGGCCGGCTTCATCCGTGAAGTCTTCCATCCCGAGTGGCTCACCAACCCTATCATCATTAGCAAGAAGAACACGAACGAGTGGAGGATGTGAGTTGACTACACCGACCTCAACAAGCCTTTGCTTAAGGACCCATTCGGGTAGCCGCGGATTGACCAAGTCATCGACTCCACGGCGGGGCGTGACTGCTCTGCTTCCTCGGCGCTACTCCGGGTACCACCGGACCGCCATCAAGGAAGAAGACCGGGACAAGACCGCGTTCATCACCTCGTTTGGCACCTCTCGCTACACGACGATGTCTTTCGGGTTGAAGACCACCGGCGCCACCTACCATCGAGCTATCCATGCTGCTTCAAGAAGCGGCTCCACAAGAACGCCGAAGCCTACGTGGATGACGTGGTCGTCAAGACCCGAAATTCCGACACGCTCATCGCCGATCTTGAAGAGACTTTCGCATCCCTGCGTGAGTACTAGTGGAAGCTCAACCCCAACAAATGTGTCTTCGGCGTACCCTCAGGGAAACTACTTGGCTTCATCATCAGCCATCGCGGCATCGAAGCCAACCACGAGAGGATCTCCGCCATCACCAACATGAAAGCTCCCATCCACATCAAGGATGTGAGGAAGCTAACTGGGTGCATGGCGGCTCTGAACAGATTCATCTCAAAGCTTGGAGAACGGGGCCTCCCCTTCTTCAAACTACTCAAACACCAAGAGAAGTTCGTGTGGACCACAGAGGCTGATCAAGCCTTGGTGCAACTCAAAGACTTCTTGTCTAAGCCACCAGTCCTCACGACTCCTCGCAAAAGAGCGACTCTTGCTCTACCTTGTTGCGACTACTCACATGGTCGGTCTTCGCCAACGTCGTCGAGCGACGGGAAGATGGTCATGCCTACCCGGTCCGGCGACCGGTCTACTTCGTCATCGAGGTCTGTCATAATCAAAGGCACGCTAGCAGCAAGTACATAAGCTACTCTATGCAGTGCTCGTCACTTTGCGGAAGCTAGGACACTACTTCCAGGTGTACTCGATCGTCGTCATCACTGACTACCCGCTCGGTGACATTCCGCGCAATCTAGATGCTCTTTGGAAGAATCACCAAATGGGCGGTTGAACTTGGCACCCTTAATATCGACTTCAAGCCACGAACAGCCATCAAGTCCCAAGCACTAGTCAACTTCATGGTAGAATGGCGGGAGAATCGGTACCCAACTCCAACCGAGCGTCCGAGCATTGAGTGACGTACTTAGACGGCTCACTCAAGCTTGAGGGCGCGGTGCGGGGGTACTTTTTGATTTCTCCAAAGGGCGATCAACTCAAGTACGTCCTACGGATCTTCTAGAAGGTCTCAAACAATGAAGCCGAGTACGAAGCTCTACTACATGGGCTCCACCTCGCAATTTCATTGAGCATCAAGCGGCAATCGGTCTATGATGACTCCGCGGTGGTCATCAACCAAGTCAACAAATCTTGGGATCGCAACAAGGAGAACATGGACGCCTACTCGCTGGAGGTTCCAAGCTCGAGAACAAGTTCCATGGCCTCGAGTTCCATCATGTCATCCGCGATAAAAACGTTGCGGCGGACGTTGTTGACGGATAAAAGACGTATCCTCCTACGATCCGCAAGCGTATAGACCTACACCTTTTTCACCACGGGATTCCCTAGGTCCTTGTCAACCCGCGGAGCAACGGGATTACAAGCGTTTGATCTACTTCTACTCACTAACTACCTAAACCCTAACTATGATTAGACTAGGAAATGACTACTCTACACTAGAGAGGATGATTAAGGCGACGAGATATGAAAGAGACTTTTGCCCATGGGTCTACGATACTTGAACATGCAACTGCTTGAAACATGAAAACTTATCTAATCTATTGGGGGTTGTGACCACGGCTTCGCCCTTTCCCTCCCCGCGTACTGTCACTACGCGGAGGTATTCGTGACTAGACCTATGATGGACACGGTGTATTGAATGGATCCAAGGGAACATTGGAGCTCTACTTCCCTTTACGGCATGGTAGCTAACCTTAAGCATTAAAGTATATTCAACACATGATGATAGATAGATGTTCCAACAAGGTAGCGATTACATCTCAAGATCGATTACAACCCATGGACAAATGAGAAGATTACCCCATCAAGGTGCTAGACATGGCACCATTGATCATGGTGACACTTCCGACGTGTCTTCCTTCTTCTCCACTTGTGGGTGCTTCCTTCGAGTTGGGCGATCCTCCTCCGGAGATCTTCCTCCTCTCTCTCTAGCTTGTGGATGGCCTCTCGGTGCGAATGGCTCTCTCCCATGCGAATGGCGGTGCCTCCCGAGCTTTACGGTTGAAGATCCTTCGGGTGCAAGGAAAGAGGTGCCGAAACGACCCCCGAAGTGGGCCGGGCCGGCCGGCTTGGGCCGGCCGGCCCCGAGGCCCGGCCGGCCGGTTCGGTCGCCGCTTGTTGACGGTTGAAACACGTAACAACCTTTGATCCGCAAGCATACGGACCTACACCTTTTTAATCACGGGGTGACCCCCAAGGTTCTTGTCAATCCGCGGAGCAAGGGGATTGCTAGCGCTTAATCAAGTACTAATCTAGTTGATGGGAAACCTTTGAAAGGGGTATTAATCTAAAGGTAAAGACAATCTAACCTAAGTTGAACAAACAAATCTAAGGTTAAACTAGATGGTAAAGGGTGGAAACAAGAGAGAGATTAAGATAGATAAGTTTTCCCTCCATAGGGTTTAGTACATGAACATGCATCTACTACATGAAAAGGGAGTTGCCTACACTAGCTTCATGGCGATTATGCGGCCGCTAAGCCTTTCCCCTAAATCGTACTGTCACTATGCAAGGTAATCAAACACTTTCACGTATAACCGCATCTATGCCCAAGCATCTATAGGGTTAAGCTAATCACCACGATTACCACAAACCCTACTAAGACCACATGTTGCGCAAACATATGTAAACAAAGCATACACGAAGACATAGACCATAAAGCATTGATTGGCATAAGGTTCATGTATAGATTACATATCATGCATCCATCTAACCCTAGGGACAAACGAAAACATTACCCCATCATCTTACACGGATTGAAGCACATAGGGGTGATGGAGACTCGGAAAATGTCGTCGATGAAGATGGTGGCGATGTGAAGACCATGTGTGGTTCGAGGACCGGTGGATGGTCGCTTCCTTGTGTGATGAGTGATTGACAACGTTGTGCGGACGATTCTTGGCTAAGTATTGCGGGTGCGGGTTGCGGCTTGACTAGTGTTGGTGCGGGTGAAGAACAAACGCGAAAGGTCATCGCCGGTGAGGCCTCCGGGTGTGGAGAAGACAAGTAGGCTTCATTCGAGGGACCGGGTGGCCGGCGGGGTCAAGTGCGAGCCGCATTGTGGCATGAACGGCAAGATGATGTCTTGGACGGTTTCTTGGTAGAGCCTCAAAACCAAGGTTGAGCCGGGACTACGTGGGAGTAGAGTCATGAGTGGCGATTGGCGAAGGCTATACCGAGTTCGCGGGGTTTCCAGTGGTTCACCAGAAAACCACTAGGTTGCTTGGTTGATCAACAAAACCAAGACCGGAGAACCGAAGACGGTCTTTGCGCAGCGGTGCCGAGACCGGTCGGCCGGTGGGTCGGCCGGTGGGTACCGGTCGGCCGGTGAGGAGAACCGGTCGGCCGGTGTGGGACGATGCGGTCCGGAATCTTCGAAGCGGAGGACACGCGTCGGGATCGCAAGGCTTGCGTCGAGGCTACGCGAAGTGTGGTCGCTGGGCATCCGTCCGATGGAGAAAATCTGAAAACTTCCAAAACCGCCCTTGAGGTGCTTGTATCCCAAGTTGTTAAGTAAGGGTATTTTAGACTTTCGGTTGCCTCCATATAACCCATGGGGTGAGAGGATGGCAGCCATCTCTTGGAACCCTAGTTCATTTGCTTTCCTATTTTCCCTTCCTATTTTCTTAGGATTTCCATAGGACTAGCTTGAGAGCTTCATGGCGAGATCTTGTGAGAGGGTTGGATGATCGGGCGGCAAGCTAGACCTTGTATGAACCTCCTTGGTATGTATAGATGATTCGGCGTGGTTCCTCAAGGCCTTGTTGTGTTGTTCCCGGTTGTTACGGGTGGTGATTTTCGGAGCCCTCTCTTGGTGGTTTTCTTGGGGTGTTTTCGGGACCTTGCTCTTGGGGATTTGTTGGGGGAAATTTGTGGGAACCCTTCGTGGTTCTTTGGGCTGTTATTCCACTCCCAAATCCGTGAGTTAAGGGGCTCGATTTTGGGGTTTTCGGTGTTCTATGGTTAGAGGAGTTCTTGGCGGGATTTCTTCGATTCCTCTTGATTTGGCAAGTTTTAGTGGACACAATCATGTCTATGGACTCCTCATGAGGTGTTCTTATTATCCCTAAAGTCTTGTTCAAGTCCGTGGAGCGATTCGAGAGATCGAAGCTTGAATTTGGAGGAGTTGACCCGCGGGTCTTTGTTCATCCCGAGCTGCCCGAGCTACACGGTCGACGGGGTGCTCTTGACCGGTTTGGCTGGTGCAACCCTTGTTGGGTTTTTGCTCGGGTGAACGTTTGGGTGTGTTTCTTTGTTGTCCCGTGTTCTTTCTTTGTTTCGAGTTTGGGTCGGTTTGAAGCTCGGTAGGCTTTGTTTGGTGTTTTGGGGCTTTACTGGTCGAGGCCGGTCGACCGGTGTGTTGCGTCGGTCGACCGGTGTGGAGCCTTTACGTGGAAGTCGCCAAGTTTCACCGGCGGGGGACCGGTCGGCGGTGGTGCTCACCGGTCCCGACCGGTGAGTGGACTCGAGGTTTGGTGTTCTGCTTTGCGTCCTCGGGTCGGTAAGGTTGGAAGTTGGTTCCTAGGTTCGGTAGCACTCCGGTGGCTACGTGGATTTGTCCAACTTGGGTAGTGAATCGGAGACGTGTGTTGGAAGCCGTGTTCGTCTTGTTGGAGTTTCCATCTCCTTCGAGAAGAATTTTTATCGGCTCCCATTCACTCCCGAGGACCATGTGTGGTTCGAGGACCGGTGGATGGTCGCTTCCTTGTGTGATGAGTGATTGACAACGTTGTGTGGACCGATTCTTGGCTAAGTATTGCGGGTGCGAGGTTGCGGCTTGACTCGTATTGGTGCGGGTGAAGAACAAGCGCGAAAGGTCGTTGCCGGTGAGGCCTCCGTGTGTGGGGAAGACAAGTAGGCTTCGTTCGAGGGACCGGTGGCCGGCGGGGGTCGAGTGCGGGCCGCATGGTGGCAAGAACAACAAGATGAAGTCGGTGAACGGTTTCTTGGTTGAGCCACAAAACCAAGGTCGAGCGGGACTTCATGGGAGCCAAGTCATGAGTGGTGACGCGAGGCTACATCAAGTTCGCGGGGTTTGCGGTGGTTCACCGAGAAAATCACCGGGTTACTCGGGCGAGCCACAAAGCCAAGGGCCGAAGACCGGCCGTGGTCGTCCCGGCCAAACCGGCCCGACCGGTTTGGGGAACCGGTTTGACCGGTTTGGGGTCGCGAGGCGCCGGAAGCTTCGAGGCGGAGGACACGCGTCGGGATCGCAAGGCTTGCGTCGAGGCTACGCGAAGTGCGGTCGCGGGACATCCGTCCGATGGTGCTACGAAGACAAATTCCCAAAGTGCCCTTGGTGGGCGTGTATCTTAGTTTAGGCTTTAGGGGCATTTTAGTCTTTCGGTGGCCTCCATATAACCCAAGGGGTGAGAGGATGGCAGCCATCTCTTGAACTCTAGCTCATTTTGTTTTCCTATTTTCCTTCCTATTTTCTTTAGGATTTCTACAGGACTAGCTTGAGAGCTTCATGGTGAGATCTTGAGAGAGGGATGGATGTTTGGGTGGCAAGCTAGACCTTGTACGAACCTTTCATGGCATGTATAGATGGTTTGGCATTGTTCCTCATGGTGGTTTTCCCGTCTCTTTTGTGGTGATTTTTGGAGCTCTTTGTTGGCGGTGTTTTGAGGACGATTTCTTGGGGTTTTTGGTGGGTGTCACATATGAGGTTCTTGTGCCTCTTTGGCTGGTGACTTTACCCCCAAATCTCCTTTGAATCGGACTCGATTTGGTGGTTTTTCGAGTTGGGCGAGTTCTTGACCTAGAGAGACGATTTCTTCGATTCCTCTTGATTGTGAGCGTTTCGGGTCGATTCCATTGAGGTAGAGGTTGCCCGGGGGGTAACTTGGCTAATCCCGAAGTTTCGCTGCAATCCATGGAGTGATTCGGGAGATCGGGCGCGAGGAAGTTGGGGTTTGACCCGCGGGGCGTTTTTCTGTCTGTACGGACGAAACCGGTCCGACCAGGTTTGGGAAACGAGTCCGACCGGTTTTGGTCACGGTGGCCGTTCGGGAAGATTTTTGGTAGGCATGTTGTTCTTTGCCTAAGAAGTTCCCCGATCCAAGTTTCATCGCGTTTGGAGTTCGTTTGCTTGGTTTTTGGTCTTGTTGTTCTTTGGGGTTTTACGGCGAAACCGGTGTGACCGGTTTGCAAAACCGGTCGACCGGTTTTACTGCGGCAGCAAGTGCTCGAGTTGTTTTTCGTTGTGTGTTTCGAGTGTTGATTGGTTTGGGTCTTGCTCCTAGGTCCGGTAGCACTCCGGTGGGCTGCGTGGACTTGGCAAGAGAAGCGTTTGGAGGTGCATGAGTGAAATTGGGTTCATAGGCCGAATTCTTGAATAGAATTTTTATCGGCTCCCATTCACTCCCCCCTCTACGGTTCGCCGTTCCCATTCAATCCGTGGAGTAAGCGGATGGGTGCGTTCCTCCGCGGAAAGGGTCGGATCCTTTGGGATGTCACGGTGGACACGGGCTATGTCCGGCCGATGGACTTTCTCGCTCCGGGATCGAGGGACGGATTCGACGCCAACAATAAGGCGGTCGATTACTTGTTTCGTGCCTTGTGTCGGCCGAGTTCGATCGGGTGCACACCGAGCACTTGGCTTGTAGAATTTGGTCGGTCTTTGAAGGAGGCTCATGTTGGGAATGCCCGAGTTTCGAGGCACGGATGTATGCGACCTACGGAGAGAGTACGAGAACTTCACTCATCTCCCCGGTGAGTCCATCAATGCCTTGTTTCGAGAGGTTCACGGTGGTTGTGAACAACATGAGGGCCAATGTGGACGTGCTCCCGTACGATGATCATGATAGAGAAGCCAAGCTCTTACACTCTTTGGATCGTATGATTTGGGGCGGAAAGTTCGAAGCCATTGTGGAGTCGAGAGAAGTATGACACTGCGACGGTGAACGAGCTGTTCTCGAAGCTCAAGTCGGTGAGGTGGATAGGGGCATGATCGCCTAACTCGAGGGTCCGACCGACTTCCATAGTCTCGCCCTCGTTGGTAGTTCCAAAGGAAAGGCTAACTCTAACCCATCCACCGGTATGTTCTCTTTCTCCTCTTTGATCTCTATGCCGGACGAGGGGTTCGACGAGCTTGGAGAGAACGAGCCGGCGCTCCCGACAAGGAGGTTCGAGAGGCCGCACGAGAACCACGTGAACATGAGGAGGAACACGAGAACATGCTTCCGGTGCGGCAAGTCGGGACACTTCGTCGGTGCGGAATGTGGTCCCGACACTAACCGATAATAAGCGACGTGGTCTATCCCTCGATGGTCGATGCTAAGCAACAAGTGACACGAGTTTTATCCTGGTTCCGGCCGAGGGGGCCGTACGTCCGGCGGTGGCGTGCTCTAGGCACTATATTACTTAGCACCGGGGGTGCTGTAGTGGGGGCTGCTACAAGCAAGGCGGGAGAGGAAGCCTGGCTTCCAAGTCCCTGGTGTAGTGGGCGAAGATGTTGTGGGAGAATTGGAGAGCAAGTGCGTGGCGCAGCTCGTCTCCAGTTGTGTTGTGTCTATGTTCCCTTCCTTCTCCCCCCGCGGCAGGGGGGTTCGTCCCCCTTTTATAGATCAAGGAGGGAGCGAATCACATGCGCGCTGCACTATTTAGCTATGTGAAGGGCCGTGGCGTGCTATGCTGTAGAGTGGGTGGCCGTCCGGACGATCCTTGTAGCGATCCGGCCATCATGGCCTATCTTGTACCCGACCAGTGGCGGCTTCGAGGGTAGAAGAGCGGCGGATGGCTGTGATGTCTTCTGATAGGCTCGAGGGATTTGCGACGTTGGCCCGTACGGAGAACGAGGAGTAGGTAAAACGGCGTCCCGTTCCAATACGCCTCACCGTCTTGGAGTTGTTGCTACGGCGCCGGGCATGCGCCCGCACGCACGGGGACGGGCGCCATGCCGTAACGGTGGCGGGGATGGCGTTCCTCCGGCCTAGCGCCTCCACCTAACCCCCCGTAGGGTCACAAGAAAGCAAATCGAGGGTGAAGCCGCCCCCCCCCCCCCTCGAGGGCTCGGCGCGTTAGCCGTGCTTGGAGCAGGCGCACGGCGTCACGGGACGACACCGGCCGCCTTTGCACGGTCCCTCCCCACGGTGATGGAGATGGGCTCCCTCTCCGGGGAGTTGGTGCGGCGGCACGGGCGCGAGCCCGGGCGCATGATGGCGGCGGTCCCGGCGGTGTCGGGGCGTTAAATGCCCGTGTACGGGGGCGGGCGCACGCGAGCGGGGGCGCCCTCGAGCGAGGCGGACCCCGGTCGAGGGCGGGGCGGACCCTCGAGCGAGGGCGGAGCCCGCTCGAGGGGGAGCGGGCCCTCGAACGGGGCGGAGCTGTTCGAGGGGAGCGCACCCCCTCGAACGGGACGGAGCCCGCCCGAGGGAGGCGCGCACCCTCGAGCGAGGCGAAGCCTCGCCCGAGGGGATCTTCGAGAGGGTCGCCTTGGTGGGCCGTCGAGGTCCTCGCGGCGTGGGCCGTATCCTGCATGGTTAGGCAAAGTGTGTTTGGCTTTGTTGCAGGTTTTAAGTGGGGATTTCCCGGTTGTTAAAGGGGACCCCTAGGGCTGTCCCCGACAGTAGCCCCCGAGCATCTGTGGGTTTGCCATTGAGGCTCCCGCAGATGCTGGAACCTACTGATAGGACGTTCTTCCCTCCTTGTCTTGCGAACGCTTTCCGTGGGGCCGCGTCGGCGGGCCCGCGGGTCCAGCCCCCGAAGCCCTACGGGAGCATGGATGCTTACTGCCGGGGTTAACCGTAAGAGCGGGTCGGAGGGCGTGGCACATGTTTCAACGAGGGCGTCGGCAATATCTCGGCCGGCCTCGGTGACGCACGAGCCGCGCCTTGTCTCGGCGGGTGCAATTCAAGGAGGTGTAGCCGTGCGTCAAGCCCCCGAGCACGGGCCCGTTCGAGGCGATCGGGTAGAGCTTTACGACTTGTTTCTTAACGCGCCCTCGCCGTCCCTCCGTGGGACGGAGGGTGAGGTTTCCGCAACCCCCATCGAGCGGGTCGCGAATTGCGGATTCCTCGTTGAGGCGCTAGTGGGTGGTTCGAGTGGACGCCCATGCCCCGTTTGATAAGAGTAGGGCTGCGTGGTCCGGAGACATGCCCATTGAAGCGCTTGCGTGGGTTTGCTAGGTGGGGCTCGGTCCCGTTCGATAGGGACCGAGGGCGCGGAAGCTCTCCCTCGGTGGGATCCCCCGACTAGGCCGCCCTCGGCGGCTCTCGAACACGACATGTGGGGCACCCTCGAGCCGATGGGCTCGTGGAACGGCTCGAATGCGCGTGCCTTCGTCGTCCACGACTCGCGATGCGGGGCGCCCGTTCGAACCCGTCGAGGGTCGGGCTTCGAACCTCGATCGGTAGGGCCGTGCGGGGCGGCGCCCGGGCGGCCCCGTCTTTGTGTTTGCGGCCGTCGAGGGGTACGGGCATGCCAACCCTCGGGCGTTGGTCGGCGGCACGGCGTGGCATGGGTGCTCGTGGTACCTTCCTTGTTTCGGGCGGGCCTCGGGGGCGACCTTCTCACGCCCGTGCCCCTTTAGAAGGTTGATATTGTCTTGAGCCGGGGGCTCGCGCCGCTCGAGGGTCCTACGTGGCATGGGTGCTCGCGATGCCCGGCGTGTTTCAAGCGGGCTTCGGGGCGACCTTCTCACGCTTGAACCCATTCGAGGGTTGACATTGTCTAGAGCCGGGGGCTCGCGCCGCTCGAGGGTTCTACGTGGCATGGGTGCTCGCGATGCCCGTTTTGTTTCGAGGCGGGCCTCGGGGCGACCTTCTCACGCTTGTACCCATTTGAGGGTTAACATTGTCTAGAGCCGGGAGCTCGTGCCGCTCGAGGGTGCTACGTGGCATGGGTGCTCGCGATGCCCGTTTTGTTTCGGGCGGGCCTCGGGGTGACCTTCTCACGCTTGTACCCATTCGAGGGTTGACATTGTCTAGAGCCGGGAGCTCGTCTTTGCTCGAGGGTGCTACGTAGCATGGGTGCTCGCGACGCCCGCTTTGTTTCGGGCGGGCCTTGGGGTGACCTTCTCACGCTTGCACTGCTCGAGGGGCTGAATTTATCCCGAGCCGGGGAGTCCGTGCCGCTCGAGGGTTCTCCTTGTTTTACAAGGGACCGGCCACTAAATGCTCCACGGTAGAGGCTGCGGTTTCGCATCGCGGGTGCGCCTTTTGGCGTCGCGGCCGCGAGCGCGCGCGTAGTGGGCGGCGTGGGCGGGCGGACGTGACCGCCCGCCACGGCCCGGCTAGTCTTGACCGTGATGATGGCCCGTTTGCGGTGATGTGGCCTGCTGTGGTCGTGGTGGGGTCCGCTCGCCGGCGAGAAGAGAAGATTCCCTGCGGTTAATGCGCGTGGGACATCCGCCCGGAGAGCCCGCCGCGGCTTATAAATACGAGGAGAAGGGGAAACGGCGATTTTTACCTTAGCGCTCCGCCATTTTAGCCCCCCGTGCTTTCTTCCCCGCTTTGCCTTTGCCACCGCGCGGCTTCGCCATTAGAGCTTTTCCTCCTCTTCCGTCCTTCCTTCGTTCTTCGCATCCTTTGCCCTTCCTCATGGCGCCGCCTCGGCCCCTCACGATCCTTGACCCGTACGCCTGGGAGCGGTCGACGGTGACCCGGCTGGCCCTTGGCGAGCGGGTCACCACTGGCCAGTTGGCGGCTAATGAGGACGGCCGCCGGCCCGGAGTGGATAGTGCCGCCGGCGGGGGACCGCGCGCCCAACCCGCCGGAAGGCTATGTGGTGAGCTTCGTCCGCTTCCACGAGCGAGGCTTCAACGCGCCGGCGAGCCGCTTCATGCGAGCGTTGTGCCACTACTACGGCGTGGAGTTGCACAACTTCGCGCCCAACGCGATCTCGCAGGAGGCCACGTTCGTGGGCATCCGCGAGGGGTATGCGGGGATCCCCGATCCAGCGGGAGCTGCGGGTGCACCTCTTCCGCGCGGAGCTCTTCACGCAGCCCACGACGGAGCCGAGGACCCGCCGCACGGTGCGCGCCGGCGGGATGTCACTCGCCTGCGGGGGCGCGGTTCAAGGACGACTACATCCCCCGCACCATGACGACGAACAACGCCGGGCCGGGAGCGGGGATGGTTCTACTCGCGCAACGCCGAGCCCGGCCTCCCCCCCCTACACCGGTCGGGTGTTCAAGGAGAAGCCCGGCTCACGGGGCTACGGGGTGTCCACGCCCCGGCATCGGAGGCGGGGGGGAGTCGGTCTTGGCCGCCACGAGGAGCCCGACGGCGCGAGGGGCGACCGCGGCGAGCGTCCTCGCGTTCCTCCATCACCGGCGGGTCGTGCCTCGATGGAGAGGCCGCTCGCATCTTTCGGATGACGGAGGAGGCGGACCCCGTCGCGCCGGCGAGGTCGCGGATGCTCCCGACCCCCCTCGGGCGGCCGTACTCGCTCACCGGGCGCGGAACGCCGTTGACACCCGGATGCTCGGCGCACCCGAACCGGACCCCGTGGGACCTCGAGATGCTCCCCACCGGCCCACCGGTGAGTTCGATTCTTGATTCCGTTTTGGTTCTTGGAGTTGTCTCCGCCTCTCCGACGCGTCTTTGTCGTTCCTCGCACACGGTGGTGAGCTTCACCGCCGCGATGTCCGTTCCGCCCACCCCGGGACTCCCGCGCGCTCGGTCGAGCGGCGCAACGAACGGGAGCGAGGAGCGGGCGGCGTGCAAGAGGGAGCGCGCGAGGCGGCACCAAGAGCGCCGCGGCGACGGGACGCGGAGTGCGGCGGCGCGAGGAGCGGGGCTCTCCTCCCCGGGGACCGAGGAGTACTCGTCCTCGGAGGAGGACGAAGAGGAAGAGGCGAGGGGGAGGGCCCCTCGATAGGGTGGGAGCTGCGCCCCCCGTCGCGGAGCCGGCGCCGGCGGCAAGGGCGGCATCGCCCGGGCGGGCGCAACGGCGCTCGCCGCGGCAATCGACAACGAGGGGAGGCGCGCGCCGCGGAGGTGCCGGCGCGTGCCGCGGAGGCGCGCACGGCCGGCGCGCCGCGCGCGCGCGCGTGGCGTCGTCGGGGAGGCGCGGCGGCGGGCGTGCGGCGCCGCGCCGGCCTCATCCGTCCGGGGCTTCGAGGAAAAGGAAGCGCGCCTTTTCCTCTTCGAGGTAAGGGGCTCGCTTTTTCGCTTGGCTTGGTTTTGTGACGATCGGGCATTCTAATTTTCGTTTGTGCTTGCGCGGTGTGTGCCAAGCTGTGCCTCCCCCTCGCACCGGCCAAGGTGTCGAGGGCGGACGCATCCATCCCCACCCGGCGGTGCTCGTCGAGGGCGTCGCGGGCGGGGGGCAAGCACGGCGGCGGCGGGCGAGAGCTCGCAAAGCCCGGCCGAGGCTTCGAGGCCTCGGCCGGCGGATCCGCTCGCCATGGCGCGGTGGCGGTCGCCGAGGAGGCGGCCGGCGCCGGCCATTGTGGGGACGCGGCCGCGGCGGCCGCCCGGTGGCGGAGGCGCGGCCCCGCGGAGGCTGCCGCTACGCAGGCGCGGTCCGTGGCGCCGGCGCGAGAGGAGGCGAGAGCGGGTGCAACCCGTGGCGGCGCCCGTGGTCGCGGAGGCACAGCGGAGGTGGTGGCCGCGGAGCCGCGTCCAAGCGCCCGCGGCCGTGGAGGCGCAAGTGGAGGCGCCGGCGGAGGCGGCGCGAGGGGGCCGGCGCCCGCCGGCGGTTCCCGGCGGAGGTGGTGGAGGTCTCGGATGACGACTCCCCGCCGCCGGGGTGTGGGATCGGTGGGCGAGCTTCCCCACATGCTCCCCCCGAGCCCCGGGGGGGGCCCTCGTGAGGCGGCACGAGGGTCACATGGTGGCGGGGGACCGAGGACACGGCGCCGAGGCCTCGTCCTCCCACGCCGGCCACCCCGCCCGGGGTGGAGGGGGCCGGCGGTGATCCCCCGGCGTTTGCCGACGCCGGGAGGAGCGGGGAGCTTTGGGGAGAGCTCCGGAGCCACGGTGCCACGCTCAACCGCGCGCCCGAACCGGTGCGGCGAGGGTCCATGGCGGCCCCGCATGGCGCGTCTTACGGTAGGGCGTCGTTGCTCGTTTTCTTCTTTCTCTCATTTTTGTGTGCTGCTTCTGTGTCGTGGCGCTTACGGGTTTTGATTTGTGGGTGCCAGGAGCTCGAGCGCCGCGCCCACGATAAGTACGACGCCTTCGATCGGATGAACGCCGAGGTCCACCGGCCTCGGGAGCGGTGCGGCGCCTTCGACGCGCTTGCGACGCCCTTAGGACCCCGGACGGTGGGGGCGCCGTGCGGGCCATGGCACGGCGCGACGAACTCCCCGAGAGTTCGAGGCGGGGACCGGCGCACCGCTCCCGGCCTCGAGCGGGTACGCGCGGCCCTCATCGACCGTGATGAGGCGCCGTGGCGGTGCGCTCGGACACGGAGAAGGTGCGCACGCCGGCAACCAAGCGGGAGGCGGAGGTGGCCGGCGTCCGCGGCGAGAATCGGGGGCTCCGCTCGTCGCTCGAGGGGGCGCAAGCGCGGCGGCGCCGGCCGAGGAGCGGGCGCGCGGGGCGGGAGCGGCGGGCCCGGGAGGCCGACGACTTGAAGGCCGCACTCGACGCCAAGGTTGCGGCGCTCGCCGTCGGCGAGGAGCGGCTCTGCGGGGAGCGCACCGCCCGCCAAGGGGCCGAGGGGCGGCTCCGGCGAGGAGCAAGCCACCCTCGTCGACGCCGCCGGTCGGCTCGGGAGCGAGGAGCGTGTCGCTCGCGAGGCGGCGCGAGAAGTCGGCCGGAGGAGCGAAACACCGCGTTCTCCAAGGCCGAGGGCGAGCCGATTGTGCTCGGCATCACAAATGCAAACCATGAGGCGGCCCTCCGGAGCAAGGTGAGACCGTCAAGCGCCTTGAGTCGGCGGTCGAGGCCGTGCGCCGCGACCTCGAGGCGGAGAGGAAGCAAGTCTAAGGTGAGGCGCTCGCTGACTCTTGTTTGGTTGGTTTTACGTTTGGGCATTCGCACTCCTTTTTACGATTTCTTTCTTGTCTTGGTGACTCCGGGCTTGCGCACCGCTCCGGGGCATGCGGTGAGCGGGCCGAGGCACTTTGCGGCTTCCTATAACTCCTCCGAGCGGGGAGCTGCAGGGAGCTGCGCGGTGCGGCCCTCGAGACACCGCCAAGCCGTGGAGGAGGGCGAGGCACGGGCGGCGGCTCGGCCGGCCGGTCGCTGCGCGCCCTTGGCGGCCACGTCACCGAGCGGATGCGCCGAGCGCTGCGTCTTGGCGTCCAGAAGGCCCTCGGAGTGGTTCGATCCCACTACGAGGTCAACTTCGAGGCGCTGGCGGAGGGCTACGTCGTTCCCGAGGGTGTCGAGGACGAGGTGGCGATGGAGCGTGTGGACGCGCTCGCCGCTGACGCCGCCGGGTCGCTCGCTGAAGCCTTCGAGGAGTTCCTCTTCCCGGACGCTGTTGACGCCGCCGCTCCTCCTGCCTGAAGACAGCTGGGCGCTAGGCCTATTTTTATGTGTGTATCAGTATTCTGGCCTCGCGGCCTTTGTAAATGAACGAGTTGTTTTTGACGAAACGTACGCGAAAATGAAATCTTTTGTTTACTACGCTTTTTGTTTCTCCTTCTTCTACGAGTAGATTCTAGTTAGGGGAGTTTGATTTTCGCGGGGGCCTGCTTGGGTTGGAGGCGAGAGAGAAGGGCCATATCCACGCGGCGTAGGCTATCTGCGGCTCGCGCGCTCCTTCCGGTAGGCCGCCCGCGCCCTGTTCGAATCGTTGCTCGGGGGTTGAAGTAGAAAACAAACTTAGCGCGTGTTTCTTTTGTTTTTGCGCGAAAATGGGACCATTTTGGGGGGGTGCCCCCCGCAGTAGCCCCCGAGGGTAACTTGGGTTTCAGGGGAAAGCCGAGTTGCCCTTTTTATTAGACTTGAAGCATTTACATAGTTGTTACCAACTGGGGCGTTGGTCATATGGTTTTTACAATAAAAAGTACTTGGAAATCCTAGCTAAGGGTAGAAGCGACGTAGCTGTTGGATGTTCCAAGCGTTGGTGAGCTCTTCACCGTCCTCGTTGGCTAGCTTGTACGTGCTGGGCTTGAGTACCTTCACCACGACGTAGGGTCCCTCCCATGGGGGCGATAGCTTGTGGCGCCCTCGTTTGTGTTGGTGTAGCCTTAGGACCAAGTCCCCTTCACTGAAGTCTTGTCGGCGTATCTTGCGTGCTTGGTAGCGTCTTAGGGATCGTTGATACCTTGCGGAATGCATTAAGGCTACGAGGCGTGCCTCGTCCGGTGATCTAGCGAGTCCTCGCGGGCTCGGCCGGTTGGCATCCTCGTCATAGCCTCGAACCCCGGGCGATCCGTATTCTAGGTCCGTGGGGAGGACGGCCTCCGCACCATGGACTAGGAAAAACGGGGTGAACCCGGTGGCTGCGCTCGGGGTGGTCCTTAGGCTCCACACAACCACTGGTAGCTCTTGGAGCCATTTTCGCCCGGATTTGTTGAGTTGGTCGAAAATTACGGGCTTAAGGCCTCGTAGGATCATGCCGTTGGCACGCTCTACTTGGTCGTTGGTACGTGGGTGTGCCACGGCCGCCCAATCCACACGGATGTGGAATTTGTCGCAAAACTCCAAAAACTTCCTCGCCCGTGAATTGGGACCCATTGTCGGTGATGATGGAGTTCGGCACTTCAAAGAGGTAGACGATGTCGGTGAAGAATGTTACCGCCGCTCTCGCCCTCGGGTTCGTGATGGGGCGCACCTCCACCCACTTGGAGAACTTGTCGATTGCGACCGGCAAGTGGGTGAAGCCCCCGGCGCCTTCCACGGGGGCCCAACGATGTCCGGCCCCCACACGGCAAATGGCCATGTTACGGGGATGGTACGTAGGGCATGGGCGGGCGAGGTTGGACTTGCGGGCATAGGGCGGCACCCTTCGCGGGTGCGTACGATTTCGGCGGCGTTCGCAACCGCGGTGCGCCGGTAAAAGCCTTGGCGGAACGCATTGCCGACGAGGGTACGAGGCGGCCGCATGATGGCCGCGGATCCCCGCGTGGATGTCCCGCGGAGTTCGCGCCCTTCGGGGAATGGGCACGCACCGGCTGCGGGATGCCGAGGCGGCGCGCTTGTACGGCTCGCCGTCAACGAGGGCAAAAGACTTGGCCATCTCGCCGATGTGCCCGGCCGCGGCCCGGTCCGTGGGGAGTTCCCCTTGAGCCATCCGAGGCAATGTATTTGTCACGCCGGTCCGTTTTGACGGGGAGGGCGGCTCGATGTCCATCACGTCATCTCCGTAGGCGCCATACCCCTCGAGAAGGGAGAGCACGTACACCTCGTTCGAGGGGTCCTCGTCCATGGGTTCCGCACCGTTGGGTTCGAGGGAGCCCTCGAGGGTTCGGCGTGACTCGAGGGGTGGGGCTCGAGGACGACCGAGGGTTGAGCGACGTCGCGCGCGAAAATGTTCGGGGGGAACGGTGATCCGCCGGACGCAATCTTGGCCGGTTCATCCGCCTCCCTCGTTGTACGGCGGGGTACATGGTTGAGCTCGATGCCGTAGAACTTGTCCTCGAGGGCTCGCACGGCTTTGCGGTAGGCCTCCATCTTGTCATCATGGCGGCTCGCGTTCTTCATGACTTGATCGATTACGAGCTGCGAGTCCCCCCGCACGTCGAGGCGCTTGACGCCTAACTCAATGGCGATTTTGAGGCCGCGAGAGGAGGGCCTCGTATTCAGCCATATTGTTAGACGCGGGGAAGTGGAGGGCGCCTTGCGTAGCGCATGTGCTCCCCAAGGGGTGACACGAAGAGTAGGCTCGCGCCCGCCCTGTTTTAATCACCGAGCCGTAGAAGAACGGAGTCCGGCCTGCGCTTGGATGCGTGGGGGCGGCGGTGCGTATCCGTCCACTCGGCGACGAAATCCGCCAAGATTTGAGACTTGATGGCCTTGCGCGGGGCGTAGGCGGGCATCTCGCCCATCAACTCTACGGACCACTTGGCAATCCCGCTGCGGCGTCGGGGGTTGCGGATGATCTCCCCTAGCGGGAAAGAGGAGACCACCGTGACGGGGTGGGCCTCGAAGTAGTGGCGGAGCTTGCGCCGCGCAAGGACCTACCGCGTACGGCGGCCTCCGGACACGGGGGTAGCGCGCCTTGGTGTACGACGAGGACCTCGGCCGATGTAATAGACGGGCGGCGTACGGGTAAAGCATGCCCTTCCTCCGTGCGCTCCACGACGATCACGGCGCCGACCACCCCGGGTGGTCGCGGCAACGTAGAGCGCGGGGGCTCGCCGTCTGCGGCGGCGTGAGAATAGGGGCGTGCGCTAAGGACGCCTTTAGCTTGTCGAGCGCGTCCGGGCCTCGGCGGTCCGGGAGAAGCGTTCGTGTTTCTTGAGGAGGCGATAGAGGGCGAGGCCCTTCTCGCCGAGCCTCGAGATGAAGCGGCTCAAGGCGGCAAGGCACCCCGGCACCTTTTGCACCCCTTTGAGGTCCGGATTGGACCCATTCGTTCGAGGGCCGCAACCTTTTCGGGGTTGGCCTCGATTCCCCGTTGGGAGACAATGTATCCCGGGAGCATGCCTCGCGGCACTCCAAAGACACACTTTTCGGGGTTTAACTTGACCCCATTGGCCGTAGGCAACCGAACGCGATGCCAAGGTCACCAACCGAGGTCGTCCGCCTTCCTGGTCTTTACGACGATGTCATCCACATACGCCTCGACCGTCCGCCGATATGGTCTCCGAAAACGTGCGCATGCGGCGGCCGCCGTACGTTGCACTGCGTTTCGGAGGCCAAATGGCATCGTGACGTAGCGAGAACATCCCGAACGGCGTGATGAACGAAGTCGCGAGCTAGTCGGACTCCTTCATCTTTATTTGATGATACCGGAGTAAGCATCAAGGAAGCAAAGCAATTCACACCCAGCCGTTGAATCGACGATTTGGTCAATACGTGGCAAAGGAAAAGGAACTTTAGGACATGCTTTATTAAGACTAGTGTAGTCTATACACATCCGCCACTTCCCATTCTTTTTCTTTACAAGCACGGGGTTTGCTAGCCATGTCGGGTGGAACACCTCCTTGATGAACCCGGCCTCGAGAAGCTTCCGCGAGCTCCGCTCCGATTGCCGTCGCCGCTCCTCGTCGAAGCGGCGAAGCCGTTGTTGCACGGCGCGGGCGTGAGCGAGATGTCAAGGGAGTGCTCGGAGACCTCCCTCGAGGATGCCCGGCATATCCGAGGGGCTCCACGCGAAGATGTCGGCGTTGGCGCGGAGGAAGTCGACGAGCACCACTTCCTATTTGGGGTCGAGGGTGGAGCTGACCCTCAACGCCTTGCCCTCGGGGGCAGAAGGATCGAGGGGGACCTCCTTGGTCTGCTCCGCGGCCTCGAACGTGCCGGTGTGCTTGGCGGCGGAGTCGAGGTCGTCGTTGACCATCTTCTCCAAAGTGGTCACCAGCGCTTCGTCCAGCGCTAGCGCCTCTGCGTGCTCTACGCACTCGACGTCGCAGTCGAATGCGTGCTCGATGGACGAGCCGACGGTGATGACGCCGTTCGGTCCTGGCATCTTCATCTTCAAGTAAGTATAGTTGGGGACCGCCATGAATTTGGCGTAACAGGGTCGCCCAAGTATAGCGTGGTAGGCCCTTTGAACCCTACCACCTCGAAGGTGAGGATCTCCTTACGGAAATTCTTCGCGGTGCCGAACCAAACCCGGCGGGTCGATCCGCCGAGGGGATGGACCCGCTTGCCGGGCGCGATGCGGTGGAACGGCTTCGTCTGGGCCGCGAGGCGGTCCAACCCGATCCCCATCAAACGCGGCGTATGCGCGTAGAGGATGTTGGGGGCTGCCGCCCCCATCCATCAAGACCTTCGAGAACCTCGCGTTCCCGATGATGGGCTCGACCACCGGCGGGTGCGGCCCGGGTTGGGGACACGGTTCGGATGGTCTTCCCGCCGAAGGTGATGGCGTCCTCCGACCAATTGAGGAAGGAGGGAGGCGCCTTCTCCGCGGCGAGGACCTCGTGCCGCTCCTTCTTGCGGCGGCGGGTCGACATGTCGGCGGTGGGCCCCCCGAAGATGAGGAACACGTTCTCCACGGCGGGGGAAACCGCCGGTGTCACAATCTCCTCGCGTCTTTCTTGGCCTCTGCCTCCTTTGCGGCGGCGCGGCCATAGAACTTCTTGAGCACGTCGCCTTTGCTCAAGGGTGTGATTTCGGGGTCTTGTGTTAAGGACATGGCTTCTTCGGCATGTCGTCGAACACCCCCGGACCTCGAGGGGCCGGTCGAGGGCCCTGTCGAGCCGGGTCAACAGCGAGGGCCTCGGCATTACCGCTGTCGCGCCCCTGCTCGCGCACCTTGCGGCGCGGCTTCTTTCCCTTCTTGCCCCGCTTGTCGTTGCGGTGGGGCTCCCTGGACTTGCTGCCCTCCGCGGGCGCGTCCTCCGGGCGCTTGCCCTTCTTGCCGTCGAAGATCGCCCCCACGGCCTCCTCTCCCGAGGCGAAGGCCCCGGTGGTGATGTCGAACGGCTCATTGGAGTCCGCGGGCGGGCTGCGTCCCGGCTCTCGCACGAGGTCCCCGCACGTGGTGCCCTCGAGGAAGGCATGCACGATCTCGGACCGCGCCACGGCGGGGAGCTCCGTGCGGCGCTTGGAGAAGCGTCGTATGAAGTCCCGCGGCGACTCGCCGGGCTCCTCGCGTGCGGAGCGCGAGGTCCCCGGGAATTCCCGGGGCGCACGTACGTGCCCCGGAAGTTGCCCACGAACGTGCGGACCGGATCGTCCCAATTGTGGATTTGGTGCGGCGGGCGAGGTGCTCGAGCCATGTCCGGGCCGCATCGCCGAGGTGCGGGGGCAAGTTGCGGATGATGACCTCGTCGGCCGGTGGCCCCCGCCCGGTGGCAAGCCGTGCGGTAGTCGTTGAGCCACACGCGGGGATCCGTCTCCCCGCCGTACTTGACAATGGTCGAGGGGCGGCGGAAGCGCCGGGGGAAGGGCGCCGTGCGGATCTCCCGGCCGAACACACGGGTCCCCGGGAGCTCCGGCGTCGGGGAGCGGTCCTCGGCCCCGTCGTAGCGTCCGCCCCGTCGAGGGTGGTAGCCCACCGGCGCTCGCGCGTCCGCCTTGCTCGTGCGGCGGGCGTTGATGACGTTGCGAGCGTCACCGTCCGCAGCTCGCGCGCGTCAAGGAGCCGTTCCCCGGCCGGTGCGCATCCCGAGTTGGCGGGACGCTCCGCCGCTCCTCCCCGCGTGGACCGAGGGTTCGCCCCCCTTGCGCGGCCCCGTCACCCCGCGCATCCCCTTGTTGGCAAATGCGCGACGCCGAGCTCTCGGCCTGCCGGACGGCCGCTTGCTCAATGAGAGTCTGCACCTCGCGGTGCGGGTCTCGTGCCTCGGGGAGTCGAGGGTGCCGGCATGGCCCGCAGCAGCGTTGCGGCGGCTACGAGCTTCTGACTTGCCCGCGGCGGCATGTCGGGGGTTGTCGGCGTTGATGCGGTCGCGGGCACCGTCTACCCGGCTCCCGCACGCGTTCGCCGCGAGCGGAGGCTTCTCCGGCCATCGAGGCGCGGAGCGGCCGCACCGTCCGTGCTCCTCCGCCGGCTTGGCCTCGAGCTCGCGAGCTTGGGCCGGTCGCGCGTCGGCGTCGGCCCGGCGGGGGCGCTTGGCCCCGCGGCTAGGCGTGTGGCGATCCCCAGGGCGGGCGTGATCTCCCCCGTCTCCGGTGCCTACCGCGCCGGCCGCATTGGCCGGGTCGTTGGTGATGACGGCGTAGCACTCCCGCGCGGGGTCGTAGCTCCCGGTCTTTGGAGTCGTCGGAGCGGCCCGAACCGGTGGTCCGTAGCGTCGAAGGAAACGCCCGAACATGAATGGGTCCGGCACGCCGGAGAAGTCCCCATTCTCGCGTGCCCGTGGCGGTTGGCGGGCGGCAACGTGTCGAGGGAGCCCGGGGACGACTCGTCGGCCACCGAGGCGCGGGATCCCCGGCGACGAAGTCGTGACGGCCGGGCGGGACCCCGCGTATCGTGGTGTTGACGTTCTTGATGTAGGCCGACGTGGCACCACGCAACCCAATGGGGATGCGCGGTCGGAGACCGCGCGCCGTCCCGCCGGGGTGGTGGCGGTCGTCGTGGCGGTGGGCGCGCCGTGTTGAGAGGCGGCGCGCTCGGCCTGCCATCGCTCGACCGCGCCCGGCGTGAACGCGGCCTAGAGCGGCGGCGGCGTCGTGGCGCCGACGGGCTGCGGCGTCCGCGCTGCGGGCGTCCGCGCCGTGGTGGTGCGTGCGGCGGGGACCGGAGCGGGCCCGGCCCGGCGCCGCGCGCGGAGCTCCCGACGGTTGGTGAGGCGCATGAGGTAGCCATTCCCCGTGGCCTGAAAGTTCAGGCCCCCGAACCGGATTTCGAACCCGGCGGGGAGGGGGTCCGAGCTGCCCATGCAATAGCGTGTACCACGGTACTCGGTGCGGATCACCATGGAGGGAGTTGACGGATTGACCTTAGGCGCTCAGATCGCCCCACGGTGGGCGCCAACTGTCGGTGCGGAATGTGGTCCCGACACTAACCAGTAATAAGCGACGTGGTCTATCCCTCGATGGTCGATGCTAAGCAACAAGTGACACAGAGTTTTATCCTGGTTCCGGCCGAGGGGGCCGTACGTCCGGCGCGTGGCGTGCTCTAGGCACTATATTACTTAGCACCGGGGTGCTGTGGTGGGGCTGCTACAAGCAAGGCGGGAGAGGAAGCACGGCTTCCAAGTCCCCGGTGTAGTGGTCGAAGATGTTGTGGGAGAATTGGAGAGCAAGTGCGTGGCGCGGCTCGTCTCCGGTTGTGTTGTGTCTATGTTCCCTTCCTTCTCCCCCCCCCGGCAGGGGGGGTTCGCCCCCCTTTTATAGATCAAGGAGGGAGCGAATCACATGCGCGCCGCGCTATCTAGCTATGTGAAGGGGCGTGGCGTGCTATGCGCGTAGAGTGGGCGGCCGTCGGACGATCCTTGCGGCGATCCGGCCATCATGGCCTATCTTGTACCCGAACAGTGGCGGTTCGAGGGTAGAGGGGCGGCAGATGGCGGTGATGTCTTCTGATGGGCTCGAGGGAGTTGCTGACGTTGGCCCGTACGGAGTACAGGAGTAGGTAAAACGGCGTCCCGTTCCAATACGCCTCACCGCGTCGGAGTTGTTGCTAATGCGCCGGGCGTGCGCACCGCACGCACGGGGACGGGCGCCATGCCGTAACGGTGGCGGGGGATGGCGTTCCTCCGGCCTAACGCCTCCACCTAACCCCCCGTAGGGTCACAAGAAAGCAAATCGAGGGTGAAGCCGGCCCCCCTTCGAGGGCTCGGCGCGTTAGCCGTCTTGGAGCGGCGCACGGCGTCACGGGACCGACACCGGCCGCGGCGCACGGTCCCTCCCCATAGTGATGGAGATGGGCTCCCTCCCCGGGAGTTGGTGCGGCGGCACCGGGGCGCGAGCCCCGGGCGCATGATGGCGGCTGTCCCGCCGGTGTCGGGCGTTAAATGCGTGTACGGGGGCGGGCGCACGCGAGCGGGGGCGCCCTCGAGCGAGGCGGACCCCGGTCGAGAGCGGGGCGGACCGTCGAGCGAGGCGGAGCCCGCTCGAGGGGGAGCGGACCCTCGAACGGGACGGAGCACTGTTCGAGGGGGAGCGCACCCCCTCGAACGGGACGGAGCCCGCCCGAGGGAGGCGCGCACCCTCGAGCGAGGCGAAGCCCTTGCCCGAGGGGATCTTCGAGAGGGTCGCCTTGGTGGGCCGTCGAGGTCCTCGCGGCGTGGGCCGTATCTCGCATGGTTAGGCAAAGTGTGTTTGGCTTTGTTGCGGGTTTTAAGTGGGGATTTCCCGGTTGTTAAAGGGGACCCTAGGGCTGTCCCCGACAACTTCGTCGCCGACCGCCCTGGAGAAGGCCGAGAACAAGGACGGCTACAAGCACAAGCCGAGGATGGATGGCAAGTACCGTTCGAGGCGCGACCACAAGAGCAAGCACAAGAACAAGTACAAGGACGAGCGACGATCGAGGAAGAAGGAGAGCGAGGCAAGACCCGAGCGATGGTTGGAGCGAGCGACGTCGACTCCAGTTCCGCGTACTCCACCTCGAGCTCGAGCGGCGGTGAAGACGAAGGTGATCGTCGCAAGAACAAGAAGTCGTCCAAGAACCCGAGCGGTGAGCCGCGTCCGCGAGAGACGGCTTCGCACCATGGCGCCGAGTTCCGGCGGCAAGAAGAGCACACGGAGCGACTCGGACTGCGATTCCAACGACGAGGTGCATGATGAACTTCCCTTCTTGCACCGGGAGAATGAGAGGCTTGGATCTTTGCTTGATAACCGTGATGACATGCTTAGAGACGCCAAGAAAATGAGAAAAGAGCTTAGGGCTTCACTCGAGGATGCTAGGACTAGAGTGGCTGAGCTAGAGACATATGTGCTTGATAGCAAGCTTGAGATTGATTCCCTTAAGGCTAGTCCTGTTGTTTCGGATGAGGTTGATTGTGCTGATTGCTCCATATTTCTTGCTGATCTTGCCTTGTTTAAGGAGAAGCATGCCTCCAAGTGTGAGGAACTAGATGTGCTTAGGGTTGAAGTGGCTGAGCTTAAGTCTAGATATGCTTTGCTAGGTGCTTGCACTTCTTGCCCTGTTTTGCATGCTAAGATCAATGAGATGCATGCCTACACTAGTTCTCTTGAGGCTAAATTGAAGGAACCCATGCCTACATCATGCTCTACCCGTGAAATGCACGCTTTGAAAAATTTGGAACTTGCACATTATGTTGATCGTTTGCAGGATGAGAATGATGACTTGAGAAAGTTGATGGGTTGGTTGTCTGGTCATGAGCCTCAGTTGAGGATGATGATCGAGGCATTTAAGAGGCGAGGATGGTGAGGGACTTGGGGCAAACAAGGTTGGTGAGGGAAGTGGAGATAATATCCCGAGCCACCTAAAACCCACCACAAAAATGATTTCCCTCCAAAACCCAACCATCTTAGGAACCAACTATACACAACCCTAGCTCCACCAATATTTCCTACACCCACAAATGATCTCTAAAAGCCTATCATGTTTGTGAGCACTTCCGGGAAAGTGTTCTTTGGGAAAGTGAGTGAGAAGGCTAGTGAGGAGAAATCGGTGGAGGAGTTGAGTGGAGAGAAACCAAGCAAGCGGCCCCAATCCATGCCCAAAACTAAGATTGTGAGGTTCCGTTGTGGCTATTGTGGGAAAGAGGGTCACAAGGATGAGTTTTGCTTCAAGAGGAAGCGAGAAGAGAGAATGGCGAAGGAGTGGGCTAACGGGGACAAGTATCACCCCTCTAGTGGTGTACTTAAGTCTCGTGTGCGGATGCCCGGGGCCAAGGCGAGTGTAGAAGGTGCGATTCCGGCTTGGGGAGAGCGAAAGAGTGCGAGAAGGTGCTTTGGGGGGAGTGAAACCGGCCAGACCGGTTTTGGAACCGGTCAGACCGGTTTGGGGTCTGCAGAATGACAAGTTTGGTTTTCGTGCTCGTACAGGTGCGAGGGTTGTTTCTGGAGGTCGTGGTTCTGGTGGTTGGGCTGGAGAGTTTGCAGGTGGTCAGGTTGCTAGGCGTTCTCCCCCTCGAGTTCACTACGGGGATGGGAGGAGTCATAGCTTTGAGAAGGAGAGGAGGGACGGTCCACGAGTTCTCTTTCGTGGTTTTGGTCCTCCTCCGGGCGAGAGAGGGGTGGTTCCCTCGGGGGTGGTTACCGTGGCGGTGATCGTGGAGGTAGATTTGGTAGGAGCGATGCTTTGGTTGGTGCTAACCCCACTTTCGAGCAAATGGCTCGGACCTGGTTTTACTCTTTTGGTACTAACCCCGTGGCTGAGTTGTTTGTTCGCTCACGTGCTCGTTTTTGAATTTCGGGTGGAAGACTTGAAGAACAATTGGTTGATTGACTTCGATTGCTCGAGGCATATGACCGGAGACGAGGGGGTAGTTCTCAAGTCTCGTCCCGGTGGTGACGAAAAGGTACATCACTTTTGGGGACAATGGGCGTGGGCGTGTGCTTTCGAAGGTGAGATCAAAGTGAGTGACAAGATCACGGCGAGGCGTGTGGCTCTTGTTCAATCGTTGGGGTACAATTTGCTTTTCGTGTCCCGGTTGTTGGATGAGGGCTTTGAGGTGTTGTTTCGGCCAAGTGGTTCTCGGATTTTGGACTCTCGAGGGGACCTTGTCCGTATGGTCGTTCCCGAGGGTCGGGTGTTTCGTGCCGACTTTTCTCGGTCTTCGGGTGTGGAGCGTTGTTTCTTGGTGGTTCTTCGAGTGAGTTGTGGAAGTGGCATAGGAAGTTGGGTCACTTGAGCTTTGACCTTTTGTCTCGCTTGAGTAAACTCGGTTTGGTCCGAGGATTGCCATGGTTGAGGCTTGAGAAAGAGTTGGTTTGTGCGCCGTGTAGGCATGCCAAGATGGTAGCCTCTTCTCACCCGCCTCTCACCGATGTGATGACGAGCGTCCATGCGAGCTGCTCCATATGGACCTTGTTGGTCCGGCTCGTGTGCGATCCGCGGGTGGGAAGTGCTATGTCCTTGTTGTGGTGGATGACTACTCTCGGTATGCGTGGGTGTTCTTTCTCGAGGATAAGGGGGAGAGGTTTGGTTTTGTTCGAGATCTAGTCTTGAGGTTGAGGAACGAGAGGCACGGAGATGTCATATGAGCTATCCGTAGTGATAATGGCTCGGAATTCGAAACTCTCGTTTTGAAACCTTTTGCCATGACTTGGGTCTTGAGCACCGGTTTTCGAGTCCGTATACGCCTCCCTAGAATGGTGTTGTGGAAAGGAAGAACATGTTTTTGTGCGAGATGGCTCGGACGATGCTTGATGAGCATAGGACTCCGAGGAGGTATTGGGGTGAGGCGGTGAATACCACGTGCTATGTGCCGAACAGGGATATACCTCGAGTGCACAAGAAGAAAACATGCTATGAGTTGATGCATGGTCGCACACCCAAGGTGAGTCACTTCCATGTCTTTGGTTGCAAGTGTTTCATTCGAAGAAAGGCGAGGAAGTTGGATAAGTTTGAGGCTAGGTCTCGTCGATGGTATTTTCTTTGGTTATGCATCTCATTCTAGAGCATATCGTGTGCTCAATCTTGAAACTAACCAAATCATGGAGACTTGCGAGGTAACCTTCGACGAGACGAGCCACGTAGTCGGCTTGTCTTTAAGTGTGCGGGTGATGATGAGCTTGGCGAGGAGATCTTTCGGGGAGGAGGAGCATGAACATGGAGACGATGAAGATGGCGGTGAGGTGCCCTCGGTGAACATGTACGCACTACTTCGACTACGGTGATGGACGGACCCTCTACTACACCTACGACGACAAATCAAGAACGAGGAGAAGGCGATGTTGAGGGGGAGGTAGCATCGAGGCGAGAACCTCACCGGCGAGTACAAGTGGATCACCCGGCTTCGAGGATCATCGGCGACATGAATGAACGCACTACACGGTCGAGGGTTCGAAACAATTCCCATTTCGCTCATCTTGCATTTGTTGCTACTTTTGAGCCCAAAGACATTGGACACGCACTATCGATCACAATTGGGTTAATTCGATGCATGAGGAGTTGGAGAACTTTGAGAGGAATCGGGTGTGGGAGTTGGTTTACCCTCCCCCGGGGTGCAAGCCGATCGGTACAAAGTGGGTGTGGAAAAACAAAGAGGGGGGAAAGGTGAGGTTGTGAGGAACAAGTCGAGGCTTGTTGCTCGGGGGTTCGATCGGAAGGAGGGGATCGACTACGAGGAGACTTTTGCTCCCGTAGCCCGTTTGGAGGCGATTAGGATCCTTCTAGCTTTTTCCGTGGCTAAAGGGTTCAAGTTGCACCAATAGGATGTGAAGAGTGCTTTCCCGAATGGTGTGTTGGAAGAAGAAGTGTATGTGAGGCGACCTCCGGGGTTTGAGAGCGAGAAGTACCCTCACCGGGTGTACAAGTTGAGAAAGGCGGCCGTATGGGTTGAAGCGGGCGCCTAGAGCTTGGTATGGTAGGTTGAGGGGGTTCTTGTTTGAGAGAGGTTTTGAGATGGGGAAGGTCGATCGGACCTTGTTTTTCTTTGAGGCGGGGCGGAGATATCCCGATTGTGCGGGTGTACGTGGATGATATTGTCTTTGGTGGCTCGTCTAACTCTCTTGTTACAAGGTTTGCGAGAGGATATGAGCGGGGAATTTGAGATGAGCATGATGGGTGAGTTGCGGTTCTTCCTCGGGCTACAAATCAAATAATCAAAGGAAGGAACTTTTGTGCACCGAGGCTAAGTACACCAAGGACATTGTGCGGAAGTTCAAGATGGAGGACTCCAAGGCTATGACGACGCCGATGAGTACGACTACGGTTCTTGATGCGGACGAGGAAGGTGAACATGTGGACCGGAAGGAGTACGGAGCATGATCGGGTCACTCCTCTTCGGACGGCGATGAGGCCGGACATACGAGTTCTCGGTGTGTCTGTGCGCTCGTTTTCAAGCGTCTCCGAGGACTTCACATCGGCAAGTGGTGAAGCGAATTTTCAGGTACTTGGGTCACACTCCCGACTTCGGCCTTTGGTACTCCGCGTCCTCTTCTTTGGCGCTTCATGGTTTTTCGGACGTGGATTTTGCGGGTGTCGGTTGGATAGGAAGTCCACTTCTGGGACTTGCCAATTTTTGGGTTCTTCTTTGGTGTCTTGGTCTTCCCGCAAACAATCAAGTGTTGCTCAATCCACTACCGAGGCCGAGTATGTTGCCGCTGCTAGCTGTTGCTCTCAGCTCCTTTGGATTTCATACACCATGAGTGACTTTGGTGAGGAGTATACCCATGTCCCACTTCAATGTGATAGCACCGGTGCCATAAGCGTTGCAAAGAACCCAGTGCTCCATTCCAAAACCAAGCACATAGAAGTGAGGTATCATTTTCTGAGAGACAACGTAGAGAAAGGGAAGATAGCTTTGATCCATGTACCCACACATGACAAACTAGCCGATATTTTCACCAAACCCCTAGATCAAGCAACTTTCACTCGTTTGCGGGGAGAACTTGGTGTGTGTTTGATTTCTTGAGTTGGGTGTGTGGGAGCTCCTTTGTAGCATATGTATAGTTTCCTTTGTGCATTTCTTGCATTTGGCATGGCATATGTAACATTATGTATAGGCATCCTTGTATCTTAGATTGCATGCATTTTGTATCATATGCATTTTGTAGGAAAAGCTTCTCTCATATACATTGATCACCATGATGTGCTATATATGATCTCGTGAGCTTGTTTAGTATGCTATGATTAGCTTGGCTTAGCTCTTGATGATCTTGTTGAATGATCCATGGTTGATGGCTATACTTTTGAAAAATGTCACATATATGCTCTCTCATGTGTAAATGCCTTTATATGATCTTGACATGTTTTAGTGGCTCGGTTATGCTCAATTTGTGGTTGGATAGCTAGTTTATTGATCATATGGGGCCAAAGGCTCAATTGCCATCATGAATGTTTAGCCCTCTCGCTTTATCTTATGTAGGGGCATAAGTTCCTTTTTGTTGCAAAGACATTTCATGTACCATTTATAAATCTGCAAGTGAAATGAAAAATGCTTGGAAAATATGTTCCCATGTCATATGTGCTGAAATTAATTTGCTTTGGGTGGTAAGCTGTTGCATGATGCCTACCAATGAGAAGTCTCATACATAGAAGTAGGCACATGGCTCGGTGGCTTTGACATGACATGAGGTGCTCGTGGGCGTTTGTGATGGTCTTATGATTAGAATGGTTGTCCTAGCATGAGGTTTGTGTGGCTTTGCCATTTTGACATGTTTTGCTCATGTTTAGGTTTTTGCTTGTGAGAGAGTAACTTTTCACAAAATTACTCAAATCCTTTTTAGCCTTGTCCAATGGTTGTGAAACTTGGTGATCATGTAGTTGAGGCCATTACGAACTCGTAGAGTATCTAACTTGATCATTTTGACATGTGTAGCATCTTGTGATGAATTTTGTATACTTGAGAAGCTCTAGGTTGCATTTGTGTCTTGATTCATGCATTGGCAACAAGGGGGAGAAAGGAAGGTGGAGAAAAGTTGCTTTGTATCCCCGGAACCTACCCCAAGTGTCAAGGGGGAGCTTGTGCATTTCTTTTGCATTTTTGGCTTTTGGGGGTGTGGTCTGCGTTGTGTGAAATCGGCCTTGACCGGTTTTGGAAACCGGTCGGCGGTTTTGGTGGAACCGGCTTTGACCGGTTATGGGAACCGGCCTGACCGGTTTGTGCCCAGAGTTGGCACTTGTTCAGGGGGGAGCTTGTATATGTGCAGGGGGAGCTCTTGTGTGCTTTGGTGGTTTGTGCTCTTTGCTTGAGCATGGTTTTTGTCTCAGGTGTGTCGAGCCGTTGCCCTTGCCTAAGGGGTCCGAGACTTGTCTTCTTCAAGTGATCTCGTTCTTTGCCTTTCTCGGCTTTCAATCGCTTGTTGGAGTTTTTCTTTTTGTTTCTTTTTCTGTTTTCCTTTTCTCTTTATTTACCAAATGTGTGTGTTGTCAATGCACTCATCAAGGGGGAGATTGAGGACCATGCGTGGTTCGAGGACCGGTGGATGGTCGCTTCTTGTGTGATGAGTGATTGACAACGTTGTGTGGACTGATTCTTGGCTAAGTATTGCAGGTGCAGGTTGCGGCTTGACTCGTATTGGTGCGGGTGAAGAACAAGCGCGAAAGGTCGTTGCCGGTGAGGCCTCCGGGTGTGGGGAAGACAAGTAGGCTTCGTTCGAGGGACCGGTGGCCGGCGGGGTCGAGTGCGGGCCGCATGGTGGCAAGAACGACAAGATGAAGTCGGTGAACGGTTTCTTGGTTGAGCCACAAAACCAAGGTCGAGCCGGGACTTCATGGGAGCCAAGTCATGAGTGGTGACCGGCGGAGGTTACATCAAGTTCGCGGGGTTTGCGGTGGTTCACCGAGAAAATCAACCGGGTTACTCGGTGAGCCACAAAGTCGAGGCCGAAGACCGGCGTGGTTGTACGGCCAAAACCGGCCCGACCGGTTTGGGGAACCGGTCCGACCGGTTTGGGGTCGCAAGGCGCCGGAAGCTTCGAGGCGGAGGACACGCGTCGGGATCGCAAGGCTTGCGTCGAGGCTACGCGAAGTGCAGTCGCCGGGCATCCGTCCGATGGTGCTACGAAGACAAATTCCCAAAGTGCCCTTGGTGGGCGTGTATCTTAGATTAGGCTTTAGGGGCATTTTAGTCTTTCGGCTGTCCTCCATATAACCCAAGGGGTGAGAGGATGGCAGCCAACTCTTGGAACCCTAGCTCATTTGTTTTCCTATTTTCCTTCCTATTTTCCTTAGGATTTCTATAGGACTAGCTTGAGAGCTTCATGGTGAGATCCTGAGAGAGGGATGGATGTTTGGGTGGCAAGCTAGACCTTGTACGAACCTTTCATGGCATGTATAGATGGTTCGGCGTTGTTCCTCATGGTGGTTTTCCCGTCTCTTTTGTGGTGATTTTCGGAGCTCTTTGTTGGCGGCGTTTTGTGGACAATTTCTTGGGGTTTTTGGTGGGTGTCACGTATGAGGTTCTTGTGCCTCTTTGGCTGGTGACTTTGCCCCCAAATCTCCTTTGAATCGGACTCGATTTGATGGTTTTTCGAGTTGGGCGAGTTCTTGACCTAGAGAGGCGATTTTTTCGATTCCTCTTGATTGTGAGCGTTTCGGGTCGATTCCTTTAAGGTAGAGGTTTCCCGGGAGGTAACCCGGCTAATGCGAAGTTTCGCTGCAATCCGTGGAGTGATTCGGGAGATCGGGCGCGAGGAAGTTAGGGTTTGACCGCCGCAGCCGTTTTTCTGTCCGTCGGGACGAAACCGGTCCGACCGGTTTGGGAAACAGGTCTGACCGGTTTTGGTCACAGTGGCCGTTCAGGATGATTTTTGGTAGGCATGTTGTTCTTTGCCTAAGAAGTTCCCTGGTCCAAGTTTCATCGCGTTTGGAGTTCGTTTGCTTGGTTTTTGGTCTTGTTCTTTGGGGTTTTACGGGTGAAACCGGTGTGACCGGTTTGAAAAACCGGTCGACCGGCTTTACTCGGCGACAAGTGCTCGAGTTGTTTTCCGCTTGCGTGTTTCGAGTGTTGATTGGTTGGGTCTTGCTCCTAGGTCCAGTAGCACTCCAGTGGCTGCGTGGACTTGGCAAGAGAAGCGTTTGGAGGTGCATGAGTGAAATTGGCTTCATAGGCCGAATTCTTGAATAGAATTTTTTTTCGGCTCCCATTCACTCCCCCCCTCCTCTCGGTTCGCCGCTTCGGTCCTTCAACTCCCCCCTCTCCGGTTCGCCGTATCGGTCCTTCAAGTGGTATCGAGCCAATTCGGTCTTTATTGACTCTAACTAGTCTAAGATCCAAGGATGGCGTACCGGGAACGGGGTTCGGGTCCTCCACACTTCAATGGCAAGAACTACCGGATGTGGAGTAAGCGGATGGCGGCGTTTATCCGTGGAAAGGGTCGGATCCTTTGGGATGTCACGATGGACATAGGCTATGTCCAGTAGATGAACTTCCTTGCTCCGGGATCAAGGGACATGTTCGACGCCAATAATAAGGCGGTCGACTACTTGTTTCGTGCTTTGTGTCGGCCTAAGTTAGATCGGGTGCACACCGAGCACTTGGCTTGTAGAATCCGGTTGGTGTTCAAGGAGGCTCATGTTGGGAATTCCCGGAGTTCGAGCTCGGATGTATGCGAACTACGGAGAGAGTACGAAAACTTCACTCATCTCCCCGGTGAGTCCATCGATGCCTTGTTTCGGAGGTTCACGGTGGTTGTGAACAACATGAGGGCCAATGTGGACGTGCTCTCGTACGATGATCATGATAGAGCCGTCAATCTCTTACACTCTTTGGATCGTACCATTTGGGGCGGAAAGTTCGAGGCCATTGTGGAGTCGGAGAAGTATGACACTCGATGGTGAACAAGCTTTGTTCTCGAAGCTCAAGTCGGTTGAGGTGGATGGGGGCATGACAACCAAGCTCGAGGGCTCGGCCGACTCTCATAGTCTTGCCCTCATTGGTGATTCGAAAGGAAAGGCTTACACTAACCCATCCACCAGGATGTTCTCTTTGTCCTCTTTGATGTCTTTAGAAGATGAGGAGTTCGACGTTCTTGGCGAGGATGAGCTGGCGTTGCTGACGAGGAGGTTCGAGAGGCTGCACGAGAACCAGGTGAACATGAGGAGGAACACGAGGACATGTTTCTAGTGCGGCAAGGCCGGGACACTATTTCGGCCGGGTGTCCGAAGGTGAACGACCACGACAAGCACAAGTTCAAGGACAAGAGGAAGAAGTCCAATAAGAAGGATCATGGACATGGGAAGAAGACACAGGCTCGAGAGAAGATGAAGAGATCGAGCGACATCGAGTCTGACTCCGAGGACATGTCTTCAAGCTCGAGTGATGAAGACGAAGAGGATGACAAGAAGAAGAAGAAGAACCTGCTGCAAGTATCTCAACGGCCTTTGTGTGACGGGCCTAAGCCTCAAGGACTACTTCGTGGCATGGCTCGTAGCTCCGGCGGCAAGAGAAGCCGGAAGGACGCCTCGGACTTGGATTCCGAGGATGAGGTATGCGATGAGCTCTCTTCTTTATGCAAGGAGAACGAGGAGTTGGTTGACTTGCTTGATAATCACAATCACATGCTTAGAGAGGCTAAAAAGCTTAGGAAGGAGCTTAGATCTTTGCTCGAGGATGCTAGGGCTAGAGTGGGCCGAGCTAAAAACACAAGTTCTTGATAGAAAGCTTGAAATTGATTCTCTTAAGGCTAGCCCCGTTGTCTCGATGAGATTGATTGTCTTGATTGCTCTGGTTTCCTAGCCGACTTGGTCGATCTTAGGGAAAAGTATGCCTCCAAGTGTGTGGAACTAGATGTGCTTAGGGTTGAGTTGGGTGAGCCGCAATCTAGACCCACTTTGCTTGGTGCATGTACTACTTGCCCTGGACCGCATGAGAAAATTCTTGAGCTTCGATCTCGTATTATTTCACTTGAGGCTGATTTGAAAGTGGCTATTCCTACTTCTTGTTCTACTTGTGAGTTGCATGCTATGAAGAATCTGGAACTTGCACAATGTGTTGACAATTTGCAGGATGACAACAATAAGTTGCGTGAAATGCTGAGTTGGTTGTCTAGTCAGGAACCTCGGCTTGGTATGATGATTGCGAGTTGTAAGCGCTTTGATGGTTGGCCTTTGGGATTCGATAAGTACGGTGGGAGCGAGTGGTGAGAGAGAAGGAAAATTTGGGAATGTTTCGGTTCCACCACAATCCACACACAAAGATCGGTTGCACCCAAGCCAAACCGGTCGCTTAAAACGAGAGAGAAACCAAGTGAGAAATCGAGTGAGAAAACCGGTGAGAAGTCTTGTGAAGAGCCTCACCCCAAGCCTAAGCCCGGATCAATCCGTTTCCATTGTGAGTTTTGTGGAAAGGATGGTCACAAGAAAGAGTTTTGGTATAAGAGAAGGAGAGAGGCAAGAATGTCTAAGGAGTGGGCAAACAAGGACAGGTACAACCTTTCTCATGATGTGCACCGAGCCTCGTGTGCGGTTGCCCGGGGCCAAGGCGAGTGTTAGGACGATTCCCGCTTGGGGAGAGCGAAAGGCTCGTTGGAGGTGCTTCGTGGGTTGGGCTACACCGGTCGGACGGTGCGAGGCCTATACGGGCGAGAAGTTTGGGTTTCGTGCTCGTACTGATGCTAAGTTTGGTTCGGCGGGTCGTGGTTCGGTGGTTGGTCCGGAGAGTTTGCCGATGGTCGGTTGCCGGTCGCTCTCCCCCTCGTGCTCAATACGGGGATGGGAGGGGTCGTAGCTTGGAGTTGGAAAGGAGGGACGGTCCACGGTTTTATTTCCGAGGTTTTGGTCCGCCTCGGTTAATGGGCGGTGGTTCCCTCATAAGGGTTACCATGGTGGTGTTGAGTTTGCTTTGGACGTTCTCCACCTCGTGATCAATACGAGTTTGGGAGAGGTCGCGAGTTTTGAGTCTCGGAGGGGCTACGGACCATTGTCTTCCTTTTGTGGTACTCGTACTCCTCCTATGGGACGGAGTGGTCTTCCCATGGTGGTTCTAGGTTTGACGGGATGGATCGTTGTATTGATAGCCATGGTAGGATGAATGTTGCTAACCCTACTTTCGAGGAAATGGCCCGACACTGGTTTGCCACTTTTGGAACTAACCCCGAGTGTTGTGAGTTGCGGTGGATGGCCCAAAGAACATTTGGATGAGATCGGGGTGATTCTTCGGCCTCATACCCCGGTGGTGACATGGAAGTACATCACTTTTGGGGATGGTGGACAAGGATGAGAGAATTGTGAAGAAATGATAAAGGTAAGTGAATTTGTGACCTTCAAGTGTGTGGCCTTGGTCAAGCCACTTGGTTCTTTTTGCTCTTTGCCCTATCTCATGTGTGTAAGGTGAGCTTTCTATGCTCTTTGGCCTTAATGCTTGAGTTTAGGGGGAGCTTGTGGGTTTTGTGCTCCTTTGCACTTTTGCCGGTGGTGTCGAGCCCTTTTTGCCTCCCCTCGAGGAGCCGGTGGTTTGTGAGTTTTGTGTGGGAGCTCCTTTGTAGCATATGTATAGCTTTCCTTTGTGCATTTCTTGCATTTGGCATGGCATATGTAACATGATGTATAGGCATCCTTGTATCTTAGATTGCATGCATTTTGTATCATATGCATTGGTTAGGAAAAGCTTCTCCTATATACATTGTTCACCATGGAATGCTATTTATGTCTTTGTGAGCACTGCAGGTATGCTATGGTTAGTTTGGCTTAGCTCTTGATAATCTTGGTTTATATCCATGGTTGATGGCTATGTTTTTGAAAAATGTCACATGTATGCTCTCTCATGTGTAAATGTCTTTACATGATCTTGACATGTTCTAGTGGCTTGGTTATGTTTAATTTGTGGTTGGATAGCTAGTTTATTGATCATATGGGGCCAAAGGCTCATTTTCCATCATGAATGTTTAGCCCTCTTGCTTCATCTTGTGGAGGGGCATAAGTTCCTTTTTGTCACAAAGACATTTCATGTACCATTTATGAATCTGAAAATGAAATGTAAAATGCTTGGAAAATGGGCTCCCATGTCATATGTGCTGATTTTAATTTGCTTTGGGTGCTAAACCGTTGCATGATGCCTACCAATGAGAAGTCTCATACATGGAAGTAGGCACATGGCTCGGTGGCTTTGACATGACATGTGGTGCTTGTGGGTGTTTGTGATGGTCTTATGATTAGAATGGTTGTCCTAGCATGAAGTTTGTGTGGCTTTGCCATTTTGATATGTTTTGATCATGTTTAGGACTTTACTCATGAAAGGCAATTTTTTCGCAAAATTACCCAAATCCATCTTAGCCTCGTCCAATGGTTGTGAAACTTGGTGATCTTGTAGTTGATGTCAATACGAAGCTATAGAGTATCTAACTTTCTCATTTGGACATGTGTAGCATTCTATGTTGAATTTTGTCTATTTGAGAAGCTCTAGGTTGAAAGTTTTACATTTTTGGCTTGATTAATGCATTGCCAACAAGGGGGAGAAGTTTGAGCTTGAAATGACTTGCTGGATGCATTTAGAAGGTTTTCGAGTGGTTTCAAGCCATTTACGGGCTCTAGTGTGCACCGGTCGACCGGTCAAGGTCACCAGGTCCGACCGGTCGAGTGCTTTGTCCCGTGCACATGTTGAGCACCGGTCCGACCGGTGAGAGTTGAGTTATTGCGGTGCTCTGTTTTAAGTGGTGTTTTGCATGCATTCGTCCGGGGGGAGTTGCATTGGTTCGGGGGAGCTTGCATGTGTGCGGGGGGAGCTCTTTGTGGTTTTTCGAGCTTTGGTTTGGTGGTTTGCGCTCTTTGCTTGAGCTTTGTTTTGTCTCGGATGTGTCGAGTCGTTGCCCTTGCCTAAGGGGTCCGAGACTTGCCTTCTTCAAGTGATCTTGCTCTTTGCCTTTGTTTGACTTTCGATCGCTTGTTGGAGTTTCTTTTTGTTTGTTTCTTTTCTTTTTCTTTTCTCTCGTGTTACTTTATGTGGGTGTTGTCAATGCACTCATCAAGGGGGAGACTGAGGACCATGTGTGGTTCGAGGACTGGTGGATGGTCGCTTCCTTGTGTGATGAGTGATTGACAACGTTGTGTAGTCCGATTCTTGGCTAAGTATTGCGGGTGCATGTTGCGGCTTGACCGGTGTTGGTGCAAGTGAAGAACAAGAGCAAAAGGTCGTCGCCGGTGAGGCCTCCGGTGTGGAGAAGACAAGTAGGCTTCGTTCGAGGGACCCGGTGGCTAGTGGGGTCAAGTGCGAGGCCGCATGGTGGCATGAATGGCAAGATGAAGTCATGGACGGTTTCTTGGTAGAGCCTCAAAACCAAGGTCAAGCCGGTACTACGTGGGAGCCGAATCATGAGTGGCGATTGGCGGAGGCTACACCGAGTTCGCGGGGTTTACGGTGGTTCACCGAGAAAACCACTGGTTTCCTTGGTTGATCCACAAAGCCAAGGCCGAAGAACCGAAGACGGTCTTTGCGGCGGTGCCGAGCCGGTCGACTCGTGGGTCCGACCGGTCGGCCGTGTGGAGAAGCGGTCCGACCGGTGTGCGACGACACGGTCCGGAATCTTCGAAGCGAGAGGACAAGCGTTGGGATCGCAAGGCTTGCATCGAGGCTAAGCGAGTGTGCGATCGCCGGGCATCCGTCCGATGGAGAAAATCCGAAGACTTCCAAACTGCCCTTGAGGGGCTTGTATCCCTAGTTATTAAGTAATGGTATTTTAGACTTTCGGTTACCTCCATATTAACCCATGAGGTGAGAGGATGGAAACCATCTCTTGGAACCCTAGTTCATTTGCTTTCCTATTTTCCCTTCCTATTTTCTTAGGATTTCCATAGGACTGGCTTGAGAGCTTCATGGTGAGATCTTGTGAGAGGGTTGGATGATCGGGCAGCAAGCTAGACCCTGTATGAACCTTCTTGGTATGTATAGATGATTCGACTTGGTTCCTCAAGGCCTTGTTGTGTTGTTCCCGGTTGTTCTTTCTGGTGTTTTCGTAGCCCTCTCTTGGTGGTTTTCTTGGGGTGTTTTTGGGACCTTGCTCTTAGGGATTTGTTGGGGGGAATTTGTGGGAACCCTTCGTGGTTCTTTGTTCTGTGATTCCTCTCCCAAATTCGTGAGTTAAAGGGCTCGATTTTAGGGTTTTCGATGTTCTAGGGTTAGAGGAGTTCTTAGCGAGATTTCTTCGATTCCTCTTGATTTGCAAGTTTTGGTGGACAAAATCATGGCTATGGACTGCTCATGAGGTGTTTCTATTATGCCCAAAGTCTTGTTCAAGTCCGTGGAGCGATTCGGGAGATCGAAGTTTGGATTTGGAGGAGTTGACCCGCGGGTGCTGTTCATCACGAGCTGCCCGGAGCTACACCGGTCGACCGGTCCTCTTGAGCGGTCGGCCGGTGCAACCCTTGTTGGGTTTTGCTCGGGTGAACGTTTGGGTGTGTTCTTTGTTGTCCCGTGTTCTTTCTTTGTTTCGATTTTGGGTCGGTTTGAAGCTCGGTAGGCTCTGTTTGGTGTTTTGGGGCTTTCTAGGCGAGACCGGTCGACCGGTGTGTTGCGTCGGTCGACCGGTGTGGAGCCTTTACTCGTGGAAGTCGCCAAGTTTCACCGGCGGGGACCGGTCGGCCGGTGGTGCTCACCGGTCTGACCGGTGTTGGTCAGTGGACTCGAGGTTTGGTGTTCCACAGCGTTCTCAGGTCGGCAAGGTTGGAAGTTGGTTCCTAGGTTCAGTAGCACTCTAGTGGCTACGTGGATTTGGCCAACTTGGGTAGTGAGTCAGAGACGTGTGTTGGAAGCCGTGTTCGTATTGTTGGAGTTTCCATCTCCTTCGAGAAGAATTTTTATCGGCTCCCATTCACTCCCCCCCCCTCTATGGTTCGTCGTATCGGTCGTTCACGATGAAGCTTGGGAACACCCCTAGGCCGGCGGCTTGGAGTCCTCCTCTTGCTTCCTTCCCTTTGCGGCGTTGATCCTTGTGACGAGCTCATCCAACTCTCTCCCTCATCTTGCGGTGGCGGTTTTTTGGTGAATGGCGTCGGTAGAATGATTTGTTCTATGTGGCGGCCAACGGCGGCGGAGGCAATAAATAGACGAACACCTAGGGCAAAGGGCGTCGCGAGCGGGCCAAAAGGCCCCGGGGCCGATCCGAACGGGCGGACGGCCCGGGCCCTTTCCGGGCCGGTTCGGGCCCGTGTTCCTCCCCGGTTGCTTCTCACATGATTCTTTATTTGTGTGCACTTGCATGTGGGCCTTTGATGTCGTTTCCTACACGGTTAAGGATTGAATCCTTGCTATGCAAGCTTCGCCGTTTTCGGTTGAGTCCCCGAAGACTTGCACGTTGCCGCTTCGGTCCTCGGGTCATTTGGAGTCATGTTCATCGCGTGTCTTGACTCTTGTCGGGCTTCATGATCTTCTTCCAAAGTGCTTGGTGAACTTATCCCGAAAGTCTCCTCTTAAGCGTAGATTTCCTGCGTAAACAATGAACTCCAAAATCGACATGAAAGTGAACTTGTTATATACGGGGGTTAGTTCCGGTGGTTAGAATAATAAATCAATACAAACATTAAATGTAAACTCATAGCTAGGTTGACGGAAACTCACCGTCAACGGCTCCCCCATGCTTAAACCTTGCTCGTCCTCGAGTAAGTAATCCTCGCTTAAAAGGGAAATCAGCGTTGCCTTCCAATGTTGTCCTTGCACTTAGTCATTCATGACGAGGCAAATTGCTCTCTCTTAAGAATTTATTTTTAAAGTTCAAGTTGTGACCACTTCTTTTTCATTATGGAAGATAGCTAACAATAAACGACAAGCCACATTTAATAAACATGATGCTCTCAAACTTAAGTGAACTTCAAACCATTACCTTGTTCCGTGGAAGAATTTTCGAAAGATGCATATCCAACATAAGTGAAAATCTCTTGCAAAAGCTCACGGAAACACTCAAGCCTATACTAGATTATTTTCAACCTACTCTACTCATATGTGATAGTAGAAGGCTTATGTGGAGCTTGGATGGTTAAAAACAATCCTAGGAAAACATACATACGAAATATTATCAAATTAAGAGAGAAACCTATTGGAATTACCGAGACTCGTCAAAAAGGCCATGGAAAATAAATGTTGGAAAGAGAGAGGGATGAAACACACACGGTTAGATAAGTGGACATGTGCAAGTGGCAAATGGAAGATCCCGAGGCACGAGTGAAGTCCTCGTTATCGGATTGCACATGGTTGGAAGATTTGAGTATGAATTTGTCATCAAGCCACTTGAGAACTTATGAAGCAAAAAGAACCGAGGAGCATCTTTATTATTTTTCTTACTTTTCTTATATTTCCTTCTCATTTTTTCTCTTTCTTTTTTCTTTCTTCTTCCTTTTTTCCTTACTTTTCTTTTCTTCTCATCATATATTTTTTTATTTTAATTTTTTTCTTTTGCTCCTCGAACTTTTTGCAACATAATACTTACAAAGCATTTGTCGGAGATGATGTGATAACTCCTCCCCTATGCTTGAATGATGCTCGTCCTCAAGAATAAAAGAGAGGGGAAATGAGCTGCTAAAGTAAGTATAAATTCTATAATCATGCGAAGTATTTGAATCTCCATCGAGAATTTTACTCCATACTCAAATTGGGTTGTGGACAAGGAGGTGATCACAAAAAGATGTTTTTGTTTAAGTGGATGCCCGAGAGAAGTTTGTGAAATTTTCGATGTGAAAACCCACAATGCATGGACAAAAGGCTAGCATGAAAAGTTACACAAGGAATGACCAACTTCTTAGTCTCGAACCATAGAAATCAATCCTAATCCAACTCATCAAAACATATGTTCGCAATCTACGAGTTTTGTTATCATAAAACATATATGTATATGGCTTTGGTAGGTAGAACTTTGCAAGAGAATCACAAATATGTAGATAGCATAAAAGTTAAGTTTTCATAAAAACAACAAGTTATCCGGCTATCCATAAACTTAAATCAAAGAGCAAAGATATGTATATGGTCTAGAGCATAGTCATTTCACCTCCACAAATAAAAGAGGCGGTATTTAAATTAATTTCAGATCATATTATAGAGAGCAATTAACCAAGACATGTATAACTTCATGTAGGTAAAACAAAGCGGCAACTTTCATCATCTTTCCGTAAGCATAGGAAATATAAAACTTCAAGGTGAACACATGGTCATGACTATCTATTGAAAGTAAAAGGAAACCTAGGTTGTCCTCCTAGTAGCCATGTTATTGTTGGAAGAGAAAAACAAAAGGTTGCACCTAGTTGAGGTTGATGGCATACTTACAATCATTTGTGTTTGGAAAAAGAGAAGGTCTATGGAGGTGTTACCATCCTTTGTAGTTCTTCGTTGCCTTCTCCCGACATCTCCATGTATCGATGTGACTTTTGCTTTTGTCTTGATTTATCAACGCTCCTAAACTTCTGAATTTTATCTTGTATGCTTAATGGAGTCATTGGTCGCCCTTCTCTTCAACGTTGTCATCACCATCTCCTCTTTCTTGTTCTCATCATCTCCTTGCTGTCTCTTTTTCATGGATTTCCCCCTCTGTCCAGAACAGAACATATATCAAAATATAGCTCTATTGAAAAGTTTATGAAATTACCTTTCCAACGTGTGGTCATTCATCGAAAACGGAGTTCAAACAAGGGAGCTATGTCCGTTTTACTTCAGCGCTGTGTGCTGTCCAAAACTGATTTCAGGACGTGTTGCACTCGGTGATTCGGGCATAACCGCTTGTAGGAACCTCCGATTGTCTTGATTCTTGATTTGTTAGAATCATAACATCATGGGGCTTCTAAATATCTAAAAATATTCAGTGTTTTCTCTTCGAGACCACGCAGAATTTTGATGAGATCGGTGGCTTCTTACGCATTGATCCGGAGACGTTAATGATCTTGATCATTCTATCTTCTAGAGCGTCATGTTGCGCTTCCATGTTGAAGATTCAGGATCTCCCCCATGCTTAGCATTTTGCTAGGCATGGAAGAAGACAAGCCTCCAATTTCCTTGTAGTGAGAGTCTTTATCTTGCCTGCAAGACATTTTAAGCCCACATTCTACCCCCAAGGTGACGGTTGGGAGTAGATAGAATTTCCAATAATCCAACAATGCCTCCTAACATTCTTAACTTGTAGCATAATTAGTCTAATAAGGAATAAAAACCTAATGAGTGTACGTGGTGCAAGGTGTGTATGCACATGAGAGGAGAGCATATAAACAAAGACAATGTTTTCACCTAGTTCTAAACACCATGTTTACAACTAGGTTGCCGAATTTCTCCATAGCCATAAAGGTTTATTAATCAAGGGTTAAAACACCATGTCTATCCCTAAATCAGTAACTCTTATAACACAAGAAAAATTAAGCGCATTGCGGAGCTTATGAACTAACCAATGCAACATGAAAACAAATGAAAAACTAGCAAGGTTTATCGAACTTAATGATGATGGTACGCAATCATGTTTAAACACCACATTTACACAAGATCACAAAAGGAAAATGCCCAGCTGGAGCATTAACATGGATATGAAAGCATACATTATTGAGCCTTAAGACAACAAAGCCAACTATATGCAAAACATGTACATGCAAAGAAACATCATGTTGATAACAAAATGCAATGCATGCAAATAAATAAATATGACCATGAACATGATGGTGGTTCTAAAAATAAAACTAAACTTAGATTAATAACCACAAGTTGATCATCATAAGATAGTGCCATTCTTTATTCTCTCTAAGAAAGTAGTAAAAATATAAACAAACGGGTTGCCTCCCGAAAAGTGCTTCGTTTAAAGTCATAGAGCTCGACTTTCTCACATACTTTCTTTTCGTCGCATAGCCATGGCCCTTCATGCAAGAAGAAAAGATACCAATGCAGCTTTAATTTACTTCCCATGTTGTGCTTGGTCACTTATAAAAGACTTGCCCAAGGCATCCTTTTGTTTCATCGCTATCTCCTTCTTTATCATCCTTCGGTGCTGCCTTCACTCCATGAATTTTTTCTTTAATGTCCAGAACATAAAATATACTCAATCTCTACTCCATTGCACAGTGCAAAAAATTGCCTTTCCAACAAGTCTTTATTTTCCCAAATCGGACTCCGGACAAGAGAGTTACGTCCGTTTTACTTCGGCAATGAAATCTGTCCTGAAATTTCAGAACGCGCAACGCTCAATGTTTTCTCCATAACTCCTTGCATGACTCTTCAACCTCGTTGGTTCTTGATATGTTGGAATGGTAACTTGATGGAGCTTCCGTATATCTCATTTTCTTCATTTGTATACCTCTGAACAAGCTCTCAAATTGATGAAGACAGCAGCAATGATTTATCTAGCAACTCTTTTAGGCATGACTTCTTTTTTAATTATTCGAGCCTTGTCTACATGGTTAGTGAAAATTAGGCCTTCTACCGACATGTACTTATTTAAGGTCATTAGTTTGACCAAGCGCAAAACATGATTGAGATTTACAAAACTTATTGTAAACATACACGTCCATAATTAACACCACATGCGAATTGTAGCAACATATCAAGGTGTAATTAAAAGAAGCATATGCTTCATGCATAGCACTTAGCTCATCATTAGGCAAAGGTTCTTTTGGTGTGAGATTAATTGGTTCAAACATAAATGTTTCCTCTTTTTCATTCTCAAGAAAATCTAGCCTATCAACATGATCATTATTGGAACAAGGCATATAATTTAAACTATTATTCATACTATTGGTTGAGCATGAGTATTTGAATTTATCAACATAAATACCAATAATATCTTGAGATTTCAGCGCGTACCTTGGCCTTAGAGCTTTTTCAACAAGAGTGATATTTGGTTCATCTAGCGGTGTTGAAGGCGAATCAATCTCAACGAGTGAAGGTGTCTCTTTATTACCTTTTTGCACCCCCTCCATCATGTGGAATGTGTAATCCGTCAATTATGTACGCATTCATCTCTTCTTTGAAGTCTTCATTATCAAATGTTCATCTTCAAAGCCTTGTATGTTGCTTTCTTTACCTCCCGTGTACCACATGTCGTCAAGGTCACTCTTCGTTGATTCACTCTTTTCTTCATCCTTGAGTACTTCCATGTCTTGCCTTGCTATTGTGTGGGCTTCAATAGGACATAAGCTATAACCTTCTAGATTGAGTCCATTCTCCTCCCATTTATCTTTTGAGTCACTAGGCTCGTCACGATTGTACTCTTCTCTTTCTTCATCATAAATCCTTGAGTTGTCAAACCGGTCGATCCATCCTTCATCTTCTTCTTCTCTTTCTTCTTCAAGTATCTTTTGGATTGACTCTCCACTCATCTCTTGATCAAATATATCTTCAACTAGTTTGGCAACGTGTCGGCGTTCCTCCTTCCTTCGGTAGTTGATTAGTGGGGCAAAATCAACTTGAACCCAAGCTGGATTGATTGAACTCCACCAATGGTCTAGCATTCCACATACTTCGGCCTACATTCATATTAGTTTCAACATTTTTAACATCCGAAATGACTTCACTTACCTTGGGAAGTGGATCTTCAATTTCTTGTATGGTCGGTTCATCTTCCTTGAACTCGGTTCATCTTTTTCAGAAAATTCAGCAAGCACCTTGGGCTTGCTTTTGTCGTTTTGCTCCTCTCGACAACATCTTTGCCAATCTCGTTGCGCTCTTTGTCCATTGCTTATCCTTTGTAAGATTTGTGCGGCTTCACTAATTGTTTTATACATTATATCACCCCCTACACACATGCTTACAAAACGAGACGAGTTAGGGGTTAGTGAAAAATAAAAGGTATGCAACATCAAGTCACCGGAAAATCCCAAGTTCGGGCCTCGCTCAAGTAGTTAAATAAAACGGTCCCATGCTTCATCAATTCCTTCATCCTCTCCTTGCTTGAAAGTGAGCACTTGCCTCCTTAAGTCTTGGACCTTGCTTATGAGAAAGAACTTCAAAAGAAACTTCTTCACTAGCTCATCCCAATTTCCTTTTGCTTCAACGGACGCAAGTGTGTACCATCTTCGCGCTTCATCTTCGAGAGAGAATGGAAAAAGATTCCACTTGAACCAAGCGGCGGAACTCCTTCTTGTTGCACCGTGTTGCATATCATCGTGAATTCCTTAATGTGTCAATATGGGTTGTCATCCTCCAATCCTCTAAATGGTTTTGTCGCCACTTACTTGATGATTCCGGGCTTCACTTCACGGTGGGTTGTAGCAAGCGCCAAATATGATTTTTGCATCTCAATATCTTCCGTTAACGGCATTGCTAGCTCCCTTAGCGATATCTCTTCGTCTTCCAATGGTGAAGTGACCAAATCCATCTAGGCACAAGAAAAGTAGAAAGAAAAACAAAAAAGATTTTTTTCTAGAAAATAAGGGTTACATGTTAGTAATCAACAAAATCAATACTAGATTAAACGTAGCAAAGCGGCTCGCTCCCCCGCAACGCGCCGGAAAAAGGGGGCTTGTTGACGGTTGAAACACGTAACAACCTTGGATTCGCAAGAGTACGGACCTACACCTTTTTCACCACGGGGTCGCGGAGCAAGGGGATTGCTAGCGCTTAACCAAGTACTAATCTAGTTGATGGGAAACCTTTGAAAGGGGTATTTATCTAAAGGTAAAGACAATCTAACCTAATTTGATCTATCAAATCTAAGGTTAAACTAGATGGTAAAGGGTGGACACAAGAGAGAGATTAAGATAGATAAGCGTTCCCTCCCTAGGGTTTAGGATTACATGAACATGCATCTACTACATGAAAAGGGAGTTGCCTACACTAGATTCATGGCGATTATGCGGCCGCTAAGCCTTTTCCCTAAATCGTACCGTAACTACGTAAGGTAATCAAACACTTTCACGTATAACCGCATCTATGCCCAAGCATCCATAGGGTTAATCTAATCACCACGATTACCACAAACCCTACTAAGACCACATGTTGCACAAACATATGTAAACAAAGCATACGCAAAGACATGGACCATAAAGCATTGATTGGCATAAGGTTCATGTATAGATTACATATCATGCATCCATCTAACCCTAGGGACGAACGGAGACATTACCCCATCATCTTACATGGACCGAAGCACATATGGGTGATGAAGACTCCGGAGAACGTCGTTAATGAAGATGGCGGCGATGAAGCTTGGGAACACCCCTAGGCCGGCGGCTTGGAGTCCTCCTCTTGCTTCCTTTCCTCCGCCGGCGTTGATCCTTGCGATGAGCTCATCCAACTCTCTCCCTCATATTGCGGTGGCGGTTTTCGGTGAATGGCGTTGGTAGATTGATTTGTTCGATGTGGCGGCCAACGGCGGCGGAGGCAATAAATAGACGAACACCTAGGGCAAAGGGTGTCGCGAACCGAGCCAAAAGGCCCCCGGGCCGATCCGAACAGAGCCGGCCAGCCCGGCCCTTTCTAGGCCGGTCCGGGCCCGTGTTCCTCCCCGGTTGCTTCTCACATGATTCCGTATTTGTGTGCACTTGCATGTGGGCCTTTGACGTCGTTTCCTTCACGGTTAAGGCTTGAATCCTTGCTATGCGAGCTTCGGCCGTTTTCCCCGGTTGAGTCCCCGAAGACTTGCACGTTGATGCTTCGGTCCTCGGGTCATTTGGAGTCATGTTCATCGCGTGTCTTGACTTTTGTCGGGCTTCATGATCTTCTTCCAAAGTGCTTGGTGAACTTATCCCGAAATTCTTCTCTTTAGCGTAGATTTCTCGCGTAAACAATGAACTCCAAAATCAACATGCAAGAGTGAAGTTGTTATATACGGGGCGTTAGTTCTAGTGGTTAGAATAATAAATCAATACCAACATTAAAGGTAAGCTCATAGCTAGGTTGACGGAAATTCACCGTCAACACCACTTCACTCCCGTGGGTCCTCGTGTGATTATGTACTTTGCCCCCTCCATTTGCATCATTTTCACGATGTCATCCTCGCGTCTAAGATGGAGGTTCTCCGTGCATGAAGTCCGGTCTTTTATGCTTCAATCCTCGGGGATGTTCCTACGTAGCACTTCGGTCCTTGCCACCATTGGAAGTTATTTCATCAAACTCATGAACACGAACAAGACTCCATAATTCCTCCTTTGAACTTGTTGTGAATCTATCCTTTATGTCCATGTTTTCCTACATAAACACAACACTTCCAAATGCATGCACAAAGATGAACTTGTTATATGATTAGTGTGCCTAGTGGCGGGTTAGTTCCATAATCGAATCCAAACCAAAGTGCAATGAACATGTTTGGTGTACCAAAATACACCGTCAACGGACGTCCCGTCGAAACTTGGTTCTACTCGCGCACAAGTACCCGTCGGAGTCTTCGTCCTTGAGCTTCACGCGCCATCCATCCCGCAGTCGGCGCCCATGACCACCGATTCAAAGCACCTTCACGGCGTGGTGAGGAGTTCATGATGATATAAGTCCACTGGCGACAACCCTTCATCAACTACATCCGCGAGCAGAAGGTTCCCTCTGACAAGAACGTGGTCGAGCAACTCGTCCGCCGAGCCAAGTCCTACGTAGTAGTCGGAGTCAAGCTCTACAAGTGGGGTGCCACTTCTAGAGTACTCATGAAGTGCGTTCCCTTGGAATAAGGCAAGGACATCTTGGAGGAGATCGATAAAGGCGTCTGCGGGAACCATGTGTCTTCTCGCACGCTGGTGAGAAAGGCGTTCCAACGAGCTTTCTGCGGCCCACGGCTCGGGTGACACTAAAGAACTCGTCGAAGGTGCCAAGGGTGCCAATATTTCGCCAAGCAACAACACATCCCGGCCTACAAACTAGTCACCATACCACCAACCCGGCCCATTTCCCCGCCGGGGGGCTCGACATGATTGGGCCTCTGCCAACTACGCCAGGAGGATTCAACAAATTATTGGTGGCCATTGACAAGTTCACCAAGTGGATCGAAGTCAAGCCACTCACCTTCCCAAGGCTGACAGAGTACTTGACTTCTTGAATGAGCTCGTGCATCGCTACGTGCTGCCCCATCGTATCATCACAGACTTGGGTTCCAACTTCAACAACCACTAGTTCTGGGAGTACTGTGAGAACAACGGGATCGACATCGGGTATGTCTCGGTCCGCCCACCCCCGTGCCAACGGACAAGTCAAGAGCGCCAACGGGATGGTACTCGACACCCTCAAGAAGCGACTACACGACGCGGCCTAACACCAAAGGAGGCAAGTGGATCAAGGAACTACCCAACGCACTCGGGGGCTTCATACTCAACCTACCAAGCCAACGGGCGGTCACCCTACTTCCCGATCTACGGCTCCGAAGCTATTTTACCCGCCGACGTGATGTGGGAGTCTCCGGCAATAGAACGATACGACGAGGGCATCTCATAAGACAGCAGGAGAGTTGACATTGACGGCCTCGAAGAAGCTCGTTGTGCCGCCCTCCTCCAATCGAAAGGTACCTCGGGGGTAAACGACGCTATTATGATCACAACGTCAAGGAACGCTCCTTCAACATTGGCGACCTAGTCCGTAACAACCCAGGAATTTAGGTGTGTAAATTTTGCGAAAATTTAAAACTTTTTGCTTGCATTTGCGTGCTATCAATTTTTTGAACCAAAATTGCTAGCCTCTCACTAAATTCTCCACTAAATTATCCTATTTATAAAACATATGTTTAAAATATGGTATAATTGGTGAGTTGGTTTTTCTTTGGTTTAATTGGAGTTCAAATGAGTGAGGTTGGAATTTGAAAGTGGGATCAAATTCAAACCATATATCAAATCCTATTTCAAAGCCTACTCTTTTATTTTTACAAATTGTCAAATAGGTGAGCTGGGCCGCTGTCTTTTCCTTTTGCCTCACAGCCAGCCCAACCCGTGACCCTAACAGCCCATCTACTCCGCGCGGCCCATCTCCTTTCCCCTCATCCTCTGTCGCGTGGGCCCCGGATGTCACCCCTACCTTATCCCCTCACCCCCGGTCGCCGGCGCACCGAGCCGGGCGCCGCCGCCGGTCCCGCCCCCACCCGGCTCGCCGGGGCGGAGCGCGGCCGGCCGCCGGCCGGCACGCACGCCAAGGTCGCGCGCGTGCGCGCGGAACCGAAGCGGCCGCGAGAAAAGGGATTTGACCCCGCGCCCCTTTCCCACCAAGCATCCGAGGCGGGGCGAACACCACCGCGGGCGCCACCCGGTCCGGGCGGCGACGAGCCAAGGGTATCGGGGGGGATTTTCCCCTCGAGGCCCCGCGGTGTGGATTCAAAAGGGAAGGAGGCGGTGTGGACCGGAGGCAAGGCTAACCACCCCCTCCCCGGGGTTTCCATTCCTCCCGTGCGACCGTGTGCCAAGGTTGAAGGAGAGGGCGGGCGCGCCACCGCCGCGCCGCGCCGTTGGGGGAAGGAGCGAGGGCGGCCGTGCCGCTGCGTTGCGCCGGCGAGGGAGGAGCCGAAGACCGGTCCCGGGAGCCGGGAACCGGGAGCGGCGGGAGCACGGACCACGACGTCGAGCCGGGGAGGAGCGCGACGCCGACGTGAACACCCGCATCACCGGGAGCGTCGACCTCGCCGGAACGCCTTCACGCGGAGCACCGGCAACACGCCATCGACAGCCGGCCACGACTACACCGTCGCCCCACCGTGAGCACCGCGGCCTTTCTCCTCTCTTCTCCTCCTTGAATCTTTCCTCTGTTTTGCGCCGACGGCGTTGGGGAACGCCGTCGAGCCGCCATGCCTGGGTGCCGGCCTTCGTGCCGCGGCCGCCGTGTTGCGCGCGCGCGGTGCTCCGGTGCCTCCCATGCCCCCCGGCCCGCCGGCGCCACACGAGGACCTAGTGAATCTGCCGGCCTTCGCGCCGGGACTTCTTGCGCGGGGTCGTGGTCGTCGCCGTGTCGCGGCGCGCGCGCGCGCGGTTACCGGGCGGCCGCGCCGGCGATCGGGGCCGGACGCGCGGGGGCATGTGTGTGTGTTCGGGCTTTAACCCGTGGCTTTGTGCGTGGTGGGGGTTACGGGAGCCGTCGCGCGCGTGACACGCCGGGCGGCGGCGTCGTCGTGTCCGGCCACGGAACGACGCGCCGCCCGCCCGCCGCGCGCGGAGCACGAGTGCGAGAACACCGGGCGGCAAGCACACCCCGGTGCCGAGCCGAGCCGTGTGTTTCCGCCGCGTGGGTGTTGAACCGGGGCGTGAGGCACCCGAGCCGAGCGCCGGCGGCGCACCGCGCGGTCACGGCGCCGCCGGGTCGTTTCGTCGAACACCGCGGGGGCGTGGTGGGACGTGTTGGTTTAGATGCGAGGCGGGCCGCCGGCCGGTGTTGGGCCCTAAGCCCGGCTATCGGGTAGCAGCCGCCGGCCCGCGAGCGGGTCAAGATCCGGAGGGGGGTTTTTCTAGACTTCGGACGCCTCATCTTTTGGGGCCGAGTTGCGCGGGCGGTTTGGGCCGAAACCAACCCGCGGGCGAAATGCGTCCGCCGGGCCACCCACGGCCCGGCCCGCGAATCCGGCCCTTTCGGCTCCGTTAACCCGAGGACGCCGACGTCATGCCGACGTCGACAACGTTTACCGAAAAACCTATGCCGACGTCATGCCGCCTTGATGCTTTGTTATACCCCTCTTCCTTGTTCTTCTACCTGCGGGACTAGCTACAGACCCCTAGCTAGTCCCTTACCTCAACTATCCATACTTTTGTTGCTTGATTATGGATGGTACTCCGGTTTGGCTGAGATGTGGGGATCTCGGTGTGATTCTAGCGTGTGTTCTGGGTGTGTATCTCCTTGCCGTGTTTTGGCGGGAGCGAGCCGCTGGTTACTTGTGAACGGCTGCCGAGGGAAGATGCGATCTGGCCTCTTACCCGAGGGTCGTGTCGTGTGGGATGGAGATGTTGAGTGCTCGCTCTCGGCCCCTTAAGGACCGATCGTCGCTTGACCTTGCTTCGGATGACTATTTTCGTACAGACCGCCCGCCTTGTTTTGGGCGGGGGTGCGGGGTGAGACTTGTAGTGGATAGCACCCCTCCCGTTGGAGGATCGGTGTGATCGTGTCGGGAGTGGTCTTTCCCTCCTTAGTAGACTTTGCCCCGGCGAGGCCGGGGAAGGGTTCCACGGCTTCGAGGGACCTCTCGCGGGTAGTATGAGCTCGCCGCGGAGGGCCGGGCCGGAGCTCGGAGATGCGAGAAGGGTACTATCCACTTACTTGAGCTTCGGCCGTATGGTAGGGTCGGACACGGTGACGGCCGGTTCGGACCTATTCGGGCGGGTACGGTTGTACAACCTCTCGCAGTGTTAAACCTATAGCTATAGTCCGTGTCCACCGGTTATGGACGGTCTTTCGATCTCTCACCCGACTAGTTACACTTCTCTTGTGCTTCTTCTCTCCCCCCGAGTGTGTGAGCCCGGCTTCGGCCGTTGAGATGTGGGGATAGGAGCCGGTGGGCCCCACATTGCGGATGAGAGTTGGGTTCGGATCGTGGTTGAGATCCGGTGCTTTGGTGTGGTATTCCTTGAGCGGGGTGTGGACCCCTAAGGTGTGGACCTCGGAAGCGGAAGCTTCCCCCGAAATGTGGACCTCCTCGCTACTCGCTTACCTTGTATGTTGCACTACTGCTTTGCTCAAGCTTTCTACGACCGGACTAGGGTTATCTCATGCATAGTAGAATATACACCGCTTTGGCCTCTTTGTTGGGAAGGCGACATGACCTACCCGCTTATCGGGTAGACCCCGGTGACTCGACGCGGCCGGACTATGACTTCGACAACGACGGCCGGGTGGACTAGAGCTCTTCCTACACTTGAGCCGCCCGCGGATATGGAGTTCCCGCGCTTTCATGGAGCCGCTCGTTAGACGTTTTATTCATGTTTGATTCGATCCCCGATGGACTTGTACCCGCATGTGCCGAAGAGATGTACTACGATTAATGTAATAAAATAACCGTTGTACTCTACTTTAGTTCTTCGTTTTTATCTTTCCGTATGGATTTTTGGAATCGGCCGAGACAGGGGATTGCACGTGGTAGCCCTCCTGGGACTACCACCGAGGTGCTAAGATTCGGGATTCCGTTCGCGGAAATCCGGGTCGTTTCAGTTGGTACCAGAGCCATGCTTGACTGTAGGACGAGCCCCAGGAATGGTCGATAGTATAGGAAGCCGTTTCTGAACCTTGAAACTTTATATAAACCCCTTGGCTTCCGTATGTATATAACTATACTTATATATATGCATTACCTTGATTAACTTTCACTAACTACCTTACTAACTACGCTCTAACTACGTTGTGCAGATGGCGGAGACGACGTGGGTTCCTTTGGAGTCGGACGGCAAGAGCTACGGAGGCTTCTGCCACTTGCTGAGAGAGTGCCTGGAGGCAGCTGGAGTGGAGACCGACGGAGTCAGCTACAAGGGGAGGGCCATGGGGCACTTGGAGCAGACCCCCACTTACCTGACCGTCACGGTGCCGGCAGACCCACGGGTGCCGGAGTTTGAGGAGGTAGAGGTGCACTGCTTCGAGAGTTCGGTCACGGAGGCACACCAGACTGGCGCACGCAGGGCTCTCAAGAAGGTTTGTGTCCAGCTCAGGGAGAGGCTGAAGGACACTCCTTTCAGCGTGCTTCCGACAGAGATCTACGACCAGGGTCGCTGGGACTCGAGCGACCGGGCACGGTACCTGGAGGTGACTTCAGTGGAGGAGGAGGACCAGGTGATGCTCGCGGCCAGACGGTGCATCCCCGGCTCGGGACCGTGCACGCGTGTACGGGCGGACGGGGAGATAGTGTACCTTCGGTGGAGGTGTGACGCTGCCCTGCGGCAGGTTCGGGACCTGGAGGTGGAGAGAGAGGATATACTTGACGAGCTGGAGGCGTCGCACGTGAGGAACGGAGAGCTAGTGCGGTTGGGGACGCGGCAGCCGCCGCAGCCCGCCGACGAGAGGGACGCCCGGAGGATCGCTACTCTGGAGGCGCGGTTGAGGGCAGAGCGGGAGCTGCACCGGGCTTCAGTGGAGGCCTCGCGTGAGGACAGGGGTGAGGGCGCGGCAGGCGAGAGATCGGTTGGAGTCGGTCGGAGCTGCGGCAGCCGACTATCAAGTCAAGGTGTGGGATCTACAGGAGGCGAGTCGACACAACTACCACCACTTGTGTTACCTTGGAGGACTGGTCTACGAGGAGAGGGACCGAGCAGCCAGGACCCGCGCGGCTTGGGAGCGGTCGACCGGCGAGCGGCCGACGAGCCGGAGGCGCTCTCCGCACAACTACCACCCAAGAAGAGACCCCGACTGAGGACAGAGACTTTCGAGCTTCCGCCGACGCACCTACCACGAGTACGCCCGTACCCGAGAGGTTCCCAGGACACAGCGGAGATGGACCGTGCTCTTCAGGATACCTGTGACTACTACGGAGGACCGGCGATCAGGGTGCCAGGATACCCAGGGGCACACTCACCGCCGTTCTACTCAGTTCCACCAGATGCCAGCCCCGAGGCACCTCAGTGTACTCCGTGATGGGAGTAGAGTCTTCGTTGTAGATCCTGAGTCGTTGTAATAAGTTAGATGTGATGCTGTCATGCTTGTAGTGGCTACCCCCATGATGTACCATGCGTTAGCGTGATGTGTTGCCGTGTACCCTCGAAGGTTGCTGGAGTAAACCTCGAGGTGCACCCCTTTTGTATGGTGGCATTGATTGAGTGACATGGATCTTCATGGTTTCCTTCGAATTTTATGCTTCTTTTTGTCTGTCTGAAATTCCGTGACTGTTAGCAGGATTACTCCTTTATAGTTAATAACCTTAATAGATACATTCTCCCTACCGCTATTAACTCTTGCAACTGGAACAAATGTCTGGAGCAAGGAGGTCCGGGCGACTCTTGGCCCGTTTCGAGGAGGTCGCCGGGGACGACGGAGGGGAGGATGCCCCCTAACCCGGCGGGAGCGAGAGGCCGTGGACGCCGTGGAGGTCACGCGCCACGAGGAGGGCTTCGCGGGGCCCGGCAGCCGTGGAGGCCGAGGAGGCCGAGTCGGCGGTCGAGGAGCCGCGCACGACGACGAGGGAGCTCGGGAGCGAGGAGCTCGAGCACGAGCGGTACCCCGGCCCCGAGGGAGGAGCCGGCCGGGCTCGGGGACACGAGGTGCCACCACCGCCACCTCCCCCGAACTTGGCCGATGTGATGACAAGATGCGGATTCGGTCGATGCGGACGATCACCCGGATGCTGCGCGAACAACAACAACAACAACAACCCCGGGGGTCGAACCGCTACGCGCGGAGGGTTTCCGGAAGAAGGTTGAGAACTTCAACAAGGCGCGACCGCCTACCTTCGACCACTCGGCAGACCCGATGGACGCGGACAACCGGCTACGTGAGATCGAGAAGAAGCCGGAGCTCACCGAGCTTACCGAGGAGGAGTGTGTGACCGTGGCGGCGCACCGGGCCGATCGGCACGGCCGGTGCGTGGTGGGACGGCCATCGTGACTCGCACCGGACCCGTTGCACATCGGGTGGGACGAGTTCGTGGAGGCCTTCGGAGTCACCACATTCCGGATGCAGGTGATGGACAGGGAAGGCCGACGAGTTCGAGGCACCTCAAGATGGGAAACATGTCGGTGCGGAGTACGCCAACCGCTACCGAGAGGCGATGAGGTACGTGCCAGAAGACACCGACACAGAGAAGAAGAAGGTCTACTTGGTTCGAAAGGGACTGCACAAGGGGATGGCACACCACTTGTCCGCGCACGACTGCCCGACACTTCGCTCCATTATCGACAAGGCACTGATCGTGGAGAGGTCAAGGCTTGAGTACATGGAGGTTCGTGGAAGCAAGTCCAAGCGCTCAGACCAGGCAGGACGCACAGGACCACCTCAGAGGCAGAGGACAGGTTACACTCAGGGCCACCAGTCACAGCAGAGGCACCACGTCTCTCAGTCTCAGCGGCCCGCGAGCGAGCCAACCCGAACGGGAGTGGAGGTCAGAACAGCTGGAAACCGAGGCCACCACCGCAGTCAGCAGACAGATCCAAGGTGACTTGCTTCAACTGCCGTCAGGTTGGGCACAAGTCGTTTGAGTGTCCACAGCAGGTGCCACCAGGGAGTCAGAACCGCAGCGCTCAGTTCCAGACCCCAGCCAAGCCACCAGCACCAGGAGGACAGCCACCCCATACTCAGCAGAGGACTGCTCGCCCCGCCGCTACTCGAGGCCGTTTGAACCACCTCACCGCCGAGGATGCAGCAGCCGCACCCGACGTCACGCTTGGTGAGTTCCTTGTTGACTCTGTTTTGGCAACTCGTTTTGTTTGATACCGGAGCTCGGTTTCGTATATTTCTACCAAGTTTGCTAAAGAAAGGTCTTTACCAACTAAGCCTCGACCAAGGCCTATCTTGACTAGCTCTCCGCTAGAGAGAAGAGGAGTACGTTAGAGTGCGGGGGAGTGAGGATGGTGTTTGAGGGGCTACGGTTCTCGGCGGACTTGACGATGTTTGGAGTCCACCGGGATAGACGTGATCCTAGGGATGGATCGGTTGGCAAAGCACAACGGGATAGTCTCTTGCAACCCCGCAGTGATACAACTTGAACACCCCGGCGCGAACTACGGTGCGGATCGAGCCACGAGTCCGAAGGTTGCTACGATGATGTGCAACATGAGTGGGAAAGAGATTGAAGAGATCCCGGTGGTCCGTGAGTTTCCGGACGTGTTCCCGCGAGGAGCTTACGGAGTTACCCCCCGGCACCGGGACGTGGAGTTTGTGATTGAGCTAATGCCAGGGGCGGGGCCCGTTGCGAAGAGTCCGTACAGGATGTCGTCCGACGAGCTGGACGAGTTGAAGAAACAGCTCAAGAAGTTGCTCGAGCAAGGGTTTGTTCGGCCGAGTGCCTCACCGTGGGGTTCACCAGTGCTCTTCGTGGAGAAGAAAGACGGCACCAAGAGAATGTGCATTGATTACCGCACGCTCAACTCGATGACTATCAAGAACAAGTACCCACTACCCAGAATCGAGGATTTGCTGGATAGACTCAAGAAGGCAAGGTTCTTCTCCAAGATCGACTTGAGGTCAGGCTACCACCAGATGAAGATCCGAGAGCAGGACATACCCAAGACAGCCTTCACCACACGTTACGGCTTGTACAAGTTCGTGGTGGTTTCTTTTGGGCTGACCAACGCCCCTGCTTACTTCATGAACTTAATGAACAAGGTTTTCATGGAAGAGTTGGACAGGTTTGTGGTGGTGTTTATCGATGATATCTTGATTTACTCTGAGACCACTGAGGAACACGAGGAGCACCTGAGAGTCGTGCTAGAGAGACTGAGGCAGCAGAAACTGTACGCCAAGTTCAGCAAGTGCGAGTTTTGGATGGAGAAGGTCGCGTTCTTGGGACACGTGTTGTCAGCAGAGGGAATAGCTGTGGATCCGTCCAAAGTTGAGTCGGTGACCAAGTGGGAGCAGCCATTAAACGTGACAGATGTCAGAAGCTTCCTTGGGTTGGCGAGGTTACTACGGAGGTTCATTGAGAACTTTTCCAAGATCGCAAAGCCAATGACTGAATTGCTCAAGAACAACACAAAGTTCGAGTGGTCAGAAGCGTGTGAGAAGAGCTTCCAGGAACTGAAGAAGAGACTCACCACAGCCCCAGTGCTTACCTTGCCAGATATCAAGAAAGACTTTGTGGTCTACTGTGACGCTTCAAAGCAAGGACTTGGTTGTGTGCTGATGCAGGAAGGGAAAGTTGTGGCTTATGCTTCCAGACAGCTGAAGAAACACGAGGAAAACTACCCGACCCACGACTTGGAGCTGGCAGCTGTTGTGCATGCGCTCAAGATCTGGAGACACTACCTAATAGGGAACAAGTGTGAATTGTTTTGCGACCACAAGAGCCTGAAGTACTTCTTTACACAGACAGAGTTGAACATGAGGCAGAGACGGTGGCTAGAGCTGATCAAGGACTACGACGTCGAGATCAACTACCACCCAGGCAAAGCTAACGTCGTGGCAGATGCACTGAGCCGGAAAACATATTGCAACAACCTCATGGTAAAAGAAGAGCAACACCGCCTCGCATGAAGAGCTAGAGAAGGCGAGAATCGAAATTGTAGACCAAGGACAAGCCAATGTGATGCAAGTGACCTATGACCTGGAGGAGCGAATCCGTACGGCCCGTAAAGAGTGTGCGAGAAATCAAAGTGCTTGCGAGAACTAATGAAGCGAGTCAAAGCGGAGGACTACGGGTAGATGAACAGGGCATTGTGTGGTTGAAAGAACGGATCTGTGTACCACAAGACAAGGCACTCCGGGATCAGATCATGAGAGAAGCTCACGACTCGAGGTACTCGATTCACCCGGGCAGCACCAAGATGTACAGGGATCTGAAAATCAGGTACTGGTGGAAGGACATGAAGAAGGATATAGCACATTACGTGGCTTTGTTGCGACACCCGTAGCGAGTAAAGATTGAACATCGAAACCTTCTTTGGTTTGTTGAAGCCGTTGGATATTCCAGTGTGGAAGTGGGAGGACATTTCCATGGACTTTGTGGTGGGACTCCCTAGAACACCAAAAGGAAATGACTCGGTTTGGGTCATAGTGGACAGGCTGACTAAAGTGGCTCACTTTGTGCCGGTGAAGACCCGGTATGCGACCGAGAAGTTGGCAGAACTGTACGTAGAGCACATACTCGGATCGCACGGGGCACCCGAAGTATTGTATCCGATCGAGGGCCACGGTTGTTTCCAAGTTTTTGGCGAGCTTCCACAAGCTTATGGGCACCACCCTCAACTACGGCCACACTTTTCACCCACAGACCGACGGTCAGACAGAGAGAGTCAACCAGGTCCTGGAGGACATGCTACGAGCTTGTGCACTCACCTATGGTTCTGATTGGGAGAGCAGTTTGCCGTTTGCAGAGTTCTCGTACAACAACAGCTTTCAAGCAAGTCTCCGGATGGCACCCTTCGAGGCACTCTACGGTCGAAGGTGCAGGACCCCGCTAGCTTGGTCAGAAATTGGAGAGCGAGCTCTGTTTGGACCAGCAATCATTGAGGAAGCGGAGGAGAAAGTTGAGAAAGTTCGGGAGAACCTGAAAATCGCTCAGAGTCGTCAGAAGAGCTATGCCGACAAGAGAAGGAGAGAGTTGACCTTTGCAGTTGGCGACAGGGTGTACTTGAAAGTCTCACCGCTCCGAGGAACTAAGAGGTTCTTGGTGAAGGGAAAGCTTGCACCGAGGTACGTGGGACCGTACCCTATCACCCGTAGGATTGGAAGTTTGGCCTACCAGCTTGCACTACCCGAGACTATGCAGGAGTTCACCCAGTGTTTCACGTGTCACAGCTGAAGAAGAGCGAGAGAGCAGTGGAGGCAAAACAAGTGCCCATGGAGTTGCTTGACTTGCAAGACAACCTTGAGTATGCGGAATATCCTGAGAAAATCTTAGACGAGTCATCCAAGGAAACGAGGAGAACTACCATTCCTTTCTGTAGAGTGTTGTGGAGCAACCATACAGAGCAAGAGGCAACTTGGGAGAAGGAAGCTGATCTCAGGAAAGAGTACCCACACCTATTCACGGAGGAGGTCGTGGACTAAATCTCGAGGACGAGATTCTCGGTGGTGGGGGAGAATGTAACAACCCAGGATTTTAGGTGTGTAAATTTTGCGAAAATTTAAAACTTTTTGCTTGCATTTGTGTGCTATCAATTTTTGAACCAAAATTGCTAGCCTCTCTCTAAATTCTCCACTAAATTATCCTATTTATAAAACATATGTTTAAAATATGGTATAATTGGTTAGTTGGTTTTTTTTTTGGTTTAATTGGAGTTCAAATGAGTGAGGTTGGAATTTGAAAGTGGGATCAAATTCAAACCATATATCAAATCCTATTTCAAACCTACTCTTTTATTTTTACAATTTGTCAAATAGGTGAGTCAGCCGCCTGTCTTTTCCTTTTGCCTCACAAACCGGCCCAACCCGTGACCCTAACGACCCATCTACTCCGCGCGGCCCATCTCCTTTCCCCTCATCCTCTGTCGCGTGGGCCCCGGATGTCGGCCCTACCTTATCCCCTCACCCCGGTCGCCGCCGCACCAAGCCGGGGCGGCGCGCCGGTCCCGCCCCCACCCGGCTCGCCGGGGCGGAGCGCGGCCGGGCCGCCCGGCCGGCACGCACGCCAAGGTCCCGGCGCTTGCGCGCGGAACCGAAGCGGCCGCGAGAAAAGGGATTTGACCCCCGCCGCCCCTTTCCCACCAAGCATCCGAGGCGGGCGAGAACACCACCGCGGGCGCCACCCCGGTCCGGGCGGCGACGAGCCAAGGGGTATCGGGGGGATTTTCCCCTCGAGGCCCCGCGGCGTGGATTCAAAAGGGAAGGAGGCGGTGTGGACCGGAGGCAAGGCTAACCACCCCCTCCCCCGGGGTTTCCATTCCTCTCCGCGCGACCGTGTGCCAAGGTTTAAGGAGAGGGCGGGCGCGCCACCGCCGCGCCGCGCCGTTGGGGGAAGGAGCGAGGGCGGCCGTCTTCCTGCGTTGCGCCGGCGAGGGAGGAGCCGAAGACCGGTCCGGAGCCGGGAACCGGGAGCGGCGGGAGCACTGACCACGACGTCGAGCCAGGGGAGGAGCGCGACGCCGACGTGAACACCTGCATCACCGGGGAGCGTCTACCTCGCCGGAACGCCTTCACGCCGGAGCACCAACGACACGCCATCGACAGGCCGGCCACGACTACACCGTCGCCCCACCGTGAGCACCGTGGCCTTTCTCCTCTCTTCTCCTCCTTGAATCTTTCCTCTGTTTTGCGCCGACGGCGTTGGGGAACGCCATCGAGCCGCCATGCCTGGGTGCCGGCCTTCGTGCCGCGGGCTGCCGTGTTGCGCGCGCGCGGTGCTCTCGGGCCTCCCATGCCCCCGGGCCCGCCGGCGCCACACGAGGACCTCGTGAATGCGCCGGCCTTCGCGCCGGACTTCTTGCGCGGGGTCGTGGTCGTCGCCGTGTCGCGGCGCGCGCGCGCGGCCCCGGGTTACCGGGCGGCCGCGGCCGGCGATCGGGGCCGGACGCGCGGGGCATGTGTGTGTGTGTTCGGGCTTCAACCCGTGGCTTTGTGCGGGTGGGGGTTACGGGAGCCGTCGCGCCGTGACACGCCGGCGGCGGCGGCGTCGTGTCCGGCCACGAACGACGCGCGCCGCCCGCCGCGCGCGGGAGCACGAGTGCGAGAACACACGGGCGGCAAGCACACCCCGGTGCGAGCCGAGCCGTGTGTTTCGCCGGTGGGTGTTGAACCGGGCGTGAGGCACACGAGCCGAGCGCCGGCGGCGCACCGCGCGGTCGCGGCGCGCCGCCGGTCGTTTCGTCGAACACCGCGGGGCGTGGTGGGACGTCTTTGGTTTAGATGCGAGAAGCGGGCCACCGGCCGGTGTTGGGCCCTAAGCCCGGCTATCGGGTAGCGAGCCGCCGGCCCGGAGCGGGTCAAGATCCGGAGGGGGGTTTTCTAGACTTCGGACACCTCATCTTTTGGGCCGAGTTGCGCGGGCGGTTTGGGCCGAAACCAACCCGCGGGCAGAAATGCGTCCGCTGGGCCACCCACAGCCCAGCCGCAAATCCGGCCCTTTCAGCCTGTTAACCCGAGGACGCTGACGTCATGCTGACGTCAGCAACGTTTTACTGAAAAACCTATTTCTCTTCTGTTTAAAAATTCCAGAAAATGTTTTTAACCTTTAAAAATTCATAATAAATTATAGAGAGCTCAGAAAAATACAAAACTAATTTCTATAAATCCGTATTTGCGAAACCTTGCTGATTGTAGGTAGTTTGGGATCATTTGGATCTTCTAAATTGGATTTTATTTGGAGTTATTGCTTAGATGTGCACCGTTATCTTATTTCGCGTCGAATCTCGTGCCACAGACCCGAGCTTCGACCGGGAGAACGTGGAGGACCCCCGAGTACACTTGCTCCCGGACGACGATCGCTTCAACGGCAACGAAGGTGTCATGTCACTCCCAGCCATATAGATCCTATGTTGCTGTGTAGCTGCTAGTGCTTTACTTTAATGCATTGATCTGTTGAATTGCATAACCCGTTTAATAACCATGCCTTGATGCTTTGTTATACCCTGCTTCCTTGTTCTTCTACCTGCGGGACTAGCTACAGACCCCTAGCTAGTCCCTTACCTCAACTATCCATACTTTTGTTGCTTGATTATGGATGGTACTCCGGGTTTGGGCTGAGATGTGGGTATCTCAGTGTGATTCTAGCGTGTGTTCTGGGTGTGTATCTCCTTGCGTGTTTTGGCGGGAGCGAGCCGCCGGTTACTTGTGAACGGCTGCCGAGGGAAGATGCGATCGGCCTCTTACCCGAGGGTCGTGTCGTGTGGGATGGAGACGTTGAGTGCTCGCTCTCGGCCCCTTAAGGACCGATCGTCAGTTGACCTTGCTTCGGATGACTATTTTCGTACAGACCGCCCGCCTTGTTTTGGGCGGGGGGTGCGGGGTGAGACTTGTAGTGGATAGCACCCCTCCCGTTGGAGGATCGGTGTGATCGTGTCGGGAGTGGTCTTTCCCTCCTTAGTAGACTTTGCCCTAGCGAGGCCGGGGGAAGGGTTCCACAGCTTCGAGGGACCTCTCGCGGGTAGTATGAGCTCTGCCGCGGAGGCTGGGCCAGGCTCGGAGATGCGAAGGGTACTATCCACTTACTTGAGCTTCGGCCGTATGGTAGGGTCGGACACGGTGACGGCCGGTTCCGGACCTATTCGGGCGGGTACAGTTGTACAACCTCTGCGAGTGTTAAACCTATAGCTATAGTCCGTGTCCACTTGGTTATGGACGGTCTTTCGATCTCTCACCGACTAGTTACACTTCTCTTGTGCTTCTTCTCTCCCCCGAGTGTGTGAGCCGGCTTCGGCCGTTGAGATGTGGGGATAGGAGCCGGTGGGCCCCACATCGCGGATGAGAGTTGGGTTCGGATCGTGGTTGAGATCCGGTGCTTTGGTGTGGTATTCCTTGAGCGGGGTGTGGACGCCCGAGGTGTGGACCTCGGAAGCGGAAGCTTCCCCGAGGTGTGGACCTCCTCGCTACTCTGCTTACCTTGTATGTTGCACCTTCTTTGCTTTGCTTAAGCTTTCTACGACCGGACTAGGGTTATCTCATGCATAGTAGAATATACACCGCTTTTGCCTCTTTGTTGGGAAGGCGACATGACCTACCCGCTTATCGGATAGACCACCGGTGACTCGACGCGAGCCGGACTACGACTTCGACAACGACGGGCCGGGTGGACTAGAGCTCTTCCTACACTTGAGCTGCCTGCGGATATGGAGTTCCCGCGCTTTCATGGAGCCGCTGTTAGACGTTTTATTCATGTTTGATTCAGTCCTGATGGACTTGTACCCGGCATGTGCCGAAGAGATGTACTCTGATTAATGTAATAAAATAAATGTTGTACTCTACTTTACTTTACTGTTTTTATCTTTCTGTATGGATTTTTGGAATCGCTGAGACAGGGATTGCACGTGGTAGCCCTCCTGGGACTACCACCGAGGTGCTAAGATTCGGGATTCCGTTCGCGGAAATCCGGGTCGTTTCATAGTCCTCCGTCGCATCCCGAGCACGGAAGGACTACACAAGCTCAACTCACCATGAGAAGGTCCCTTCTCGGTCTCCAAGGTGATTGGACACGGCTCATATCACCTCCCGGACGCTTGAAGGCGACGACATTAGCAACTTGTGGAACATCGACCGGCTATGTCGCTTCTACGCGTAGTTGTTCGACTACTCCAAGGGTCTAAGTCTACACGACTACTCTTGGGCTCCCCGGCCGTAAGCGGCCTTTCGGTCCCGGCACTAGTCTACGTACTACTCTCCTCAAAGATCCGGCGTCAACGGCTACTAATGGATCTCGGGCCGCTCGAGCACTAAGGACTAGCGGCGGTCTACAAGACCATGTACTCTAGATCCGGCCTATATGGCAACTAACGGATTTCTAGCCGTAAGCGGCCTCGAGTCCTAGCGTCACTCGGCCATAGGCGGCCTACGGGTCTGGCGACTACACTTGTAAACGGCTCGGCCATCCAAGTGTATTAATTCTTCGGTAATAAAGTTTGACTTCCGGTCAACTCATTTCTTGTGCCTCTTGATCGAGCATCTACTACCGAGTACTAATACTCGCGATATTTCCACGATTTGGTACTCCACACACTTCGCTACAAGTGGCGATGAGTACTTATTTCACAAGCATATCGTGGATAATTCTAACTTATAATCCAAACAAGTTACTTAACAACTTTGTTTATCTTACAACCAACTACTGCGAGACATGCCTTTAGGTACTACTACCGAAGGTTGAGTTTCTCCACCACTTGTTCGAAAGAATTGGTGCCATCTCCTCCAGCGGGGGTCTTGTATTCGTCATCGGTGCGATTAACTGCGAGTCCACCTGCGACTACATCCACCGGGGCCTTGGGGAAGTATGACTTCATAAATGCCAAGACCTGGTTCAGGATCAACTTCGCCAAGTGCTTCACATATGTTGCCAGATGCCCGGGGGCTTCTTTCAAGCGGTCCACCAGCGGAGCAATCTTGCGTCCACTCGGATGAGGCACCAGCAACCTAGCAATTGGGAGCGTCGCTCCTTCAAGCTCCTTCAGTTGACCCTGCAGCCTCTCGCAGTCTTCATTCAGCTTCTGCAGGGATTTATAACAATTTACGAGATCACGATCTAAGGCTCCATGTGATGAATTCACGATCTAGCCTTCACGAAGCTCCATGTGATGAATGCACTCATGAGCCAGCTTTTTGTACTCATACTCAAGTACCTCTCGGGCATCAGTCTCCCGGTACACAATGTTCTTCAAGTCGGTCTCCGATGCCTTCAGCTGGTCGACTCGTGCCTCAAGCTCCGCAGACAACTCAGCATAATGTCAGATAACAACAAGGTATCCCAATAAGTACTCATGGCTTTGGCGGATAACACACCTTTGTTCTTCTGGCGCAACGACTTGCTCTTTCGAACCAAGTCATCACTCTTCGCCTGCATCTCCTGCACCTCGCTGTGGTACTGGGTGAAGGCACTATCAAGCTTGGATTGCGGCGAGAGAAGAGTGTTCTTGGCCTTGTTCGGCTCCTTATCCAAGGCCTCGGCGCGGAGCACCGTGTCGTCGTACCCCCGAAGCGGATCGGACTTCGTCGAGATCTCTCAACGACATCTTGCACAAGGCAACACATTAATTGAGTACTCACTACTTCAATATATAAGAGTACTCAGAGTACCCACGATGTACCTTGATCCACTGATCCACACGGCGCATCGACTCCATGTTACGAGCAACGATGTCCGGGTCAACAAGGTCGTCGGCCAACATCTCCGGACCGCCATGGCTCGTCAACGTCGCCCCTGCCATAGGTGCCGAACGAATCGGTGCAACATCTTGTATCTCGGGCTCGCGTACGACTATTTTCGTGCTCGTTCGCGAGTGCGCATCGACATGTGTCTCCACCATGACCTCAGGGGCTACTACAGCCCCTAGCTCAAGGTTGTTCCCTTCGTCACCCCGGTCGCCGGCACGGAGAGCTCGGCTTCTGTCACGATCGCCTCCATGGCCACGGCTTCAGGGATCATGGATCCTCCAGCTTGTGCTCCTGCCAACACAGGGTACAAGAAGTAAATTTCTACGACTCCAACTACTATGCTTTGTGTCTACCAGTTGTGCCGTACACATACCCTCCACCAAGGTAGCTTCTTCCAGTGAGGCCTTCACCGCGACTTCGGTCTGCGGCGGCGGTGTGGGTTCTCGTACCTCCGACGGACGGTCATCTCCACCAGCTAGAGTACTGGTCTCATCGCCGTCCAAAGACAGATCCGTGGATTTTCTGCATCACTCAAGTCATTTAGTCAGTCATGCAAGATTGGTAATCCACGTGACTACTTGGGAGTTCAGCAAAACTTACAAGGCCGACTGGACAACAGTCACGGTCGGGGCACCCAAAATACTGGCGATATCCATAATACCAGCTTCCACGGTTGCCTCGTCTTCCGCCTGGGCCTCCTCGGCTACTCGTCACCATAGCCAGCGAAGGGTTCGGCCTTCTCTCTTACACCGACATCTGTGACTTGTCGGTGCCAGATCCTTGTTGTGCCGACCCCAGCACGACTTCGCCAGTGCCTGGAGGCGGGCTGACATTCCTTTCAGTCGTCGCCCCCACCGTGTCCCAGGTCTCCTCTTCACCTTGGTCCACGGGGTCAGAAGGAGGAATATCCTGCGACAACATAAGATTCAACTGTTAGAGCACAGTACTCATCGGAAAGTACTCGACTACACCATTTGCAGTACCCACCTCCTAGTTGGTTGTCTCGGTGATCTTTAACTTCTTGGTGGCGTGTTTCCACGCCACATTGCGCGGCCTTCTTGGCAGCACCAGAATGCTTGCCTCAAGGCTAGCTGGCTTCTCGACGATGATTGGGATATTGGGCATCCCAGCCCGGCTGAATCTGGATCGGAGCTGGAACCACTCCTTGAGGGTCTTCTCGTCCTCATCGTCTGAGGTGTCTTCAATGGTGACGGTGTGTTGACGGTGTATTTTGGTGCACCTAGCATGTTCATTACACTTTGGTTTGGATTTGATTATGGAACTAACCCGCCACTAGGCACACTAATCATATGACAAGTTCATCTTTGTGCATGCATTTGGAAGTGTTGTGTTTATGTAGGAAAACATGGACATAAAGGACGGATTTGCAACAAGTTCAAAGGAGCATTCATGGAGTCTTGTTCGTGTTCATGAGCTTGCTGAAATCACTTCCAATGGTGGCGAGGACCGAAGTGCTACGAGGAACACCCCCGGGGATTGAAGCGTAAAAGATCAAACTTCATGCAAAGAGAGTCTCCATCTTGATCGCGAGGATAATAACGTCAAAATCATCCAAGTGGAGGGGGCAAAGTAGATAAGTGCACGAGGACCCACGGAGCAAAAAGGGCGACCGAACCGGCCGAAATTGGGCTGGGCCGGCCGGCCCCGCGCGGGCCGGCCCGGCCACTTCGGGCACCGGTTCGGTCCCGTCTTCCTTGCCCTCGAAGGATCTTCGACCCTAAAACCCCCGACGCGCCGCCAACACAGAGAGGAGGAGTTATTCGCACCAGAAGGCCATCTACAAGCTAGAGAGAGAGGAGGAGGATCTCCAGCTGGAGATTAACCGCCTCGAAGGAAGCACCCTCTCGTGGAGAAGGAGGAAGACACCGGCGGAAGGGAAACCATGATCAACGGTGCCATGATCAGCACCTTGATGGGGTAATCTTCTCATTCGTCCATGGGTTGTAATCGATCTTGAGATGTAATCGCACTTTGTCGGATTATCTACCTATCATCTTGTGTTGAATATACTTTAATGCTTAAGGTTTGCAACCATGCCGTAAAGGGAGTAAGGCCTCAATGCTTCCTTGGATCCATTCAATACGCCGTGGCCATCAAAGGTCTAGTCATGAATACCTTCGCGTAGTGACAGTACGAGAGGAGGGAAAGGGCGAAACCGTGGTCACATCCCCGATAGATTAGATTGGTTTTCATGTCTTTAAGCGATTGCATGCTCTAGTATCGTAGACCCGTGGGCGAGTGTCTTCTATCTTGATCGTTTATCATTCTCTCTAGTGTAGTTTATTTGTTTTCTAGTATAATAGTAGTTAGGGTTTTAGTAGCTAGTGTGTCGTTGTTAATCGAACGCTTGTAATCCCCTTGCTCCGCGGATTGACAAGAACCTTGGGAATCCCGTGGTGAAAAAGGTGTGGGGTCCGTACGCTTGCGGATCGTAGAGGGATACGTCTTTTATCCGTCAACAAGCCCCTTTTTACGGCGCCGTTGCCGGGGAGCAAGTTAGTTTACATCGTTTGATTTGCATCTAACTTAGTTTTATATTTTAGTTTATCTTCTATTTGCTATATCTAACATATATTATCGAAAAACACTTGTTTCTTTTTTGTTTTTGTTTTTATCTTATTGTCTAGATGGAGTTCGTTAATCAACCGGTGGAAGAACCGGAGAAATCATTAAGGGATTACGCTAGCCCTCGATGTGAAGACATAAAAGTACAAGAGTCGGATTCGAAGCTCGAAGCGACCAAGTATGAAATTAAATCCAAGATCATCAAGATGTTGGCGGAAAACCCATTTGAAGGGATGGTTACGGAGAACCCATATAGACACATAAGGGATTTCACGACAATATGCAACACGGTGCGTCAAGAAGGAGTTCCCGATGAATGGTTCAAATGGAATCTCTTTCCCTACTCACTTGCCGGCAAAGCAAAGACATGGTATTCGGTTGCGTCCTTTGAAGTTGAAGGCAATTGGAACAAGTTGACAAAGAAGTTTTGCGAGAAGTTCTTTCCAATTAGCAAGGTTCAACATCTAAGGAGGCAAGTGATCACTTTCATGCAAAGAGAAGAGGAAGGGATAGACCAAGCATGGGATAGGTTTAATGAATTAATCGAACAAGGACCAAAACTCGGCTTCACCGGTGACGTACTCTTGCATACATTTTTCTTTTCCCTAACCCCCTAGTTGCATGCGACACGTCGAAATGTGTGCGGTGGGGATCTCATGGAGAAAACACTCACGGAAGCCGCCCAACTCCTACAAAAAGTTAGTAAAGCGGCTGCCATGCGAAGAGATTGGGAAACAAGACTTGCGGAAGAGCCGGAATTCAATTCAAGGAAGAAAAAGCTTGCTGAATTTTCTAAGGAGGCAACCCCGAAAGTCACAAAAGAGGAGCCAATCATGGAAAAGCTTGAACAAAAACACATCAAGTCAAGAAATACACCAAGCGTCGACTTCACCGCACCAAAGGAGACGAACAAGAGAAGCATGTCAAGCGCGAAGCCACTAAGGGAGTTCGAGCCAATGGATTGGGTTCCTATTGATTACGGAGAAGTATTCGACAAGAGAAGACCGTTCCCTAATCAAAAGGGAATGGCAAGAGCATTGGAAGTGGATTTCCCACCGGAGAAGAAAGCTGAAAATTCATACGACCTCGAAACCACCGGTGAGATTTTTGAAAAGCTCTTTGGAGATGACGTGGTGGATCCGGAACATATTGCCGAGGTGAAGAGAATCATGGGGATCAAGCCCGAAGCATCACCATACGCTCGCCTTGCTGAAATTTATTCGATCGGATCCGAAGAAGAAGAGAAGATGACGCCGCACTTGAGTTGCGAGATCAACGGAGTTCAATGCAAAGCTTTATGCGACATCGGAGCCCAAGTAAGTGTTCTATCTTCTAAAATTTACGATAAAGTTCAATACCACAACCTAGACTTAGCTCCAACATCAACGAAATTAATTATGGGAGATGGTAGAACTATCAAACCTCTAGGTATTGCTTGCAACATGAAAGTAAAAATTTCTAGAAACTATATACCAACCGATTTCTTTGTTATTGATGCTTACCATGGTAATTCTAATCATATAATCTTAGGTAGGCCTTTTCTTAAGTTGGTTGATGCCGTGTTAGATGCCGGAGAAGGCAAAGTAACAATGAACCTTAATGGAACAAAGTACACATATAACTTTCTTCGTGCTTCTAAACACCTTACACCTTTTCCTCCCGAAGATGAAGAAATAGAAGAGATAGATAGTCTTTGTTTTGTTGAGACCCTTAGAGACCCGCTGCAAAGAGCGATGGAAAATCAAATTAGTAATCAACAAGATGAAGAACTAGAGGAAGCAACAAAAGGCTTAGAGCCGCATGACGGTAGCATGGAGGAAGAGAAGTTCGAAGACATAGGAGAAATCAAACATGAGGAGCCGCAAGTGCCCGAAGTAGACCTTAAACCTTTGCCCAAGGGATTAAAATATGAATTTTTGGGCCCCGGACAAAACTTATCCGGTCATTGTGAGCGACGAGTTGAGCCCCGAAGAAAATGAAGCGTTGCTGATTTTATTAAAAAAACATAGGAAGGTGATTGGATATTCAATAAATGATCTCAAAGGTATTAGCCCGGCCTTTTGCACTCATCGTATACCAATGGAAGACCAATGTAAGCCTGTAGTGGACCATCAAAGGAGGCTAACCCATGCCATGCGAGAGGTAGTAAAGAAAGAGGTTATCAAGTTACTTGATGCGGAATCATCTACCCGGTTCCGCATAGCGAATGGGTGAGCCCGGTACATTGTGTACCGAAGAAAGGAGGTTTGACCGTGGTGAAGAATGAGAAGAACGAGTTGATACCGCAAAGAACCGTGACCGGGTGGCGGATGTGTATCGATTACCGTAAGCTTAACAAAGCGACAAGAAAGATCACTTCCCCCTACCGTTCATAGACGAGATGCTCGAGAGGTTAGCAAACCACGCTTATTTTTGCTTTCTCGACGGATACTCGGGGTTCATGCAAATTCCCATTCACCGGAAGATCAACATAAGACAACGTTTACGTGTCCTTACGGAACGTTTGCATATAGGAGGATGCCCTTCGGCCTATGCAACGCTCCGGCCTCTTTTCAACGTTGCATGATGGCCGTGTTCTCGGAATTCATCGAAGAAATTGTTGAAGTGTTTATGGATGATTTTTCCGTTTACGGGAAGACGTTCATGGATTGCTTAGCAAACTTAGAAAAGGTCCTTACAAGGTGTGCGGAGGTAGATTTGGTTTTAAATTGGGAAAAGTGCCACTTCATGGTTAAGCAAGGCATAGTGCTCGGACATGTTATATCCGAGAGAGGAATCGAAGTGGACAAGGCTAAGGTAGAGACGGTTGAGCAACTCCCACCTCCTACGGATGTTAAGTCCTTAAGGAGCTTTCTAGGCCATGCCGGATTCTATAGAAGATTTATAAAGGACTTCTCGAAGATCACTAAGCCTTTAACACACCTTCTTCAAAAGGATGTGGCTTTCGACTTTGATGAGAAGTGTCTAGCGGCATTCGGACCTTGAAAAATGCGTTGGTGAGTGCTCCCATCATCCAACCTCCGGATTGGAGCCAACCTTTCGAGATCATGTGTGACGCAAGTGACTACGCCGTAGGCGCTGTCTTGGGACAAAGAAAGGAAGGCCGAGTTCACGCCGTTTACTACGCTAGCAAAACTCTTAGTGGGGCACAATTAAATTATGCTACTACGGAAAAAGAGTTGTTAGCGGTGGTATTCGCTTTCGAAAAATTCAGATCTTACATCATGAACTCGAAAGTCATTGTTTACACCGATCACGCAGCCATCAAGTATCTCTTGGCTAAGAAGGAAGCTAAACCACGTTTGATTCGTTGGATCCTTCTTCTCCAAGAGTTCGATGTTGAAATTCGTGATAAAAAGGGGGGTGGAAAATGTTGTGGCCGATCATTTGTCTAGGATGAATCGTGGACAAGATGACAAAGAGCCCATAGAAGATAAGATGAGAGATGACCACCTCTATAGAGTGCTTGATAAAGATACTTGGATGATCGACATCATTCGAGCAATTCGAAAGATGCCCCTAGATCATCTAGATAAAAACACTCAAAGGAAGATAATCTCCGAAAGTAAGAAATATTTTTGGGATGCACCATACCTCTTCAAACTTGGCAATGATGGAGTGATGAGAAGATGTGTGCCAAGAGAAGAGAGGCTTGAGATTATAAGGAAGTGCCACTCGGAGGAGTACGGTGGACACTATAGCCATTTTCGAACCGAAACCAAAATATGGTCGAGCGGATTTTATTGGCCGGAGATGCATGAAGATACTAAAAGATATGTTGCGTCATGCCCCGAATGCCAAAGAACCGGAAACATCTCTCAAAGAAATTCTATGCCTTTGAAATACAACTTGCAAATCGACATATTCGATGTATGGGGCATAGACTTCATGGGGCCTTTTAAAAACTCATTTGGATTCGAGTATATACTTGTTATGGTTGATTATGTATCCAAGTGGGTAGAGGCTATACCATGTCGTAAAGCTTCCACGGAGGAGTCCATCACTATGATCAAGAACGTGATTTTTCCCCGTTTCGGTACACCGAGAATCTTGATAAGTGATGGAGGAACTCATTTCACCGGGAAGAACTTCAAAAGGTGCTTGTCCAAGTTGGGAATTGAGCATAGGGTCTCCACGGCTTATCACCCACAAACCAACGGACAAGCGAGAGACGTCAAATAGGCAATTAAAAAGCATACTTAACAAGACCATAGAGAAGGGAGGCAAGGATTGGTCAAAGAAATTAGACGGAGCTTTGTGGGCTTATCGAACGGCGTTTAAAACACCGATAGGTATGACCCCTTATCAATTTGTCTATGGAAAAGCTTGCCACCTTCCGGTTGAGTTAGAACATAAAGCCTATTGGGCGATTAAAGAAATGAACCTTGATCTCGATGCCGCGGTGGTGAAACAAAGAATTCAAATAAGCGAGCTAGAGGAGTTGAGGTTGAAAGCATATGAAAACGCAAGCATATACAAGGAGAGAATCAAAAGGTGGTATGATAAAAGATTGAAGAAAAAAGAATTCAAAGAAGGAGATAAGGTCCTCCTCTACAATTCGAGGTTTAAAACCTTCGGAAAGGGGAAATTGCAAAGCAAGTGGGATGGACCTTATGTTGTGCATTCGGTGTTCTCCAACGGAGCGGTAACCATTATGGATATAAACGGCGATCAATTTGTGGTGAATGGACAGCGGCTTAAGGTTTACTACGAACCCGATGTCGTGCCCATTCATCATGTTGACGTCTTTACCATGGAGGAAGAGTCCGAACGTCCCGCCTAGGACGAAAAACAAGGCACGAACTTCTGTAAATAATTTTTCTTTTAGCTTTCTGGAGTTTTTCGCGAAGATTTACTGGGCCAACTTTTTCCCATGGGCTGAGGAAGATAAAATAGGGCGGTGTGCAAGAAAACCGGACCGGCCCGGCCCCCGAGGCAGGGTGGGCCGGCCGGCCCAGGCGGACCGGCCCAGGGGTGGCCCGACGCCCGATGACCCCGAATTTCGCCCGAATTGCTCCTTTTTGACTTCCTTGTTTGGTCGGAAAATTTTAAGGGAAGTGTAAAAAAGGAAAATAAGGTTCCCAGGGCTTTTCTCCCAGGACTATATATTTGGCCGAATTGGGAGCTCAAGAATCAAACCTTTCAAGCAATGTGTTGCACCCTTGTAGCAGCCATTGAGCCTCCAAAAAGCTTAGAGTTGAAGCTAGAAGCCAAGAAGCCATCGATGGAGGAGGCGATGCCATGCGAGGTCAAGCTACCCGTCAAGAGGACCGCACGTATCCGTTGCGGAGGACGTGTCCCGACCGGAGCTCTTGCATCTCGCAACCCCGTCAAAGGAGAGAAGGTCCCTACACCCGTTCGAAGGTCGGCACGCCTCCAAGGCATCAAGCGCAAGGATTACAAGGAGGTGTCGTCGGAGCCTAAGGATTATGGGGATAGCGACTACTCCGACGATCGTAGCCCGAGCTCGTGGGCGGCCGCCGGTAGAGATGATGATGATTGGGGTGAGCAACCCTATGAAAGGACTCCCGAAGGCCCCAATGGCAACGGCAACGGCGGTGGTGAAGGCAACAACAATGGAGGTGGCGACGACGGTGGTGACAATGGTGGAGATTATGGCGACGACGACCCCTTCGGACGCATCCGGTGTGTTGTCGATTTTGCCGTCAATCCATCGCGGATCTCTACACGTCGGCCGACGAATGTCTCCAAGCCATGGAAGCGATGAAGCGGCGTATGGAGGACTTGGAGCGCGTAGTTGAAGATGACTACAAGTTCCTTAACCGCAACGTGCGTAAACTTTTTGGCATGGTTGGAAACATGAGAGGCAAGTGGTGCAAAACTTGCTCGAAGTACCACTAGATCCGGTTTTCCCCTTAGGATTTTTGTAAGATACGACGAGGACGTCGTATGTTTTAAGTGTGGGGGAGAGCTAGATCGCTAGCCTTAGCTTTTGAATTTCAAGTTTAGGTTCGGTTTAATCTTCGTGTGAGAGTCTTAGTGTTTTAATGAGTCTTTAGTTTTTGAGTCTCGTTTTTAAAATTTTTGCAAGTGTCTTAAATTAGTGTTGAGTCAAGAAAACCAAATAAAAAGTGTCTTTATATATATCTTTGTGTTTTATGTATTGTTTATCTTTATTTACTTGTTTGTTTAATCTTCGATTCTTGATATATGAACACAAGTATGTGGTTTGAAAAACGTTTATCGTGGTGCTTAGTGGAATCGCTACTACTTAAAGTACCCATACCGCACTTCGATCTTGAGCTTCACATGCTAGTTGTGCTATGTTCGTTGCTAAAAATTGGAGGATTTCAGTTCTAAAAATTATTTTAAAACCCTTGTAATAAAGGTTAGCAAAACCTCTTTTTCCAAGTTGAGAGTAAGGAAAAAAATTCCTATCCAAAGCCAAGTTTATTTTTTTCGCTCCACCATAAGTGCGATTAGCACGATGAGTTAGGCTAGGACCCTTCTCTCTTGGTGAGTTTTAATTTCGAGCAATGATCATGTCCTTGTGCTTATCTTTTGTTGCTAGCCTCGTCATATATTCGGTCCATGACTTTCACAACGAAAGTCATGAGTATCACTTGGATTCCATACCCAACCCTATACATCTCTTTTGTACATCGTATTCCTTGAACACAACCTATTTTCAAAGTTTCGTCTCGTCTCTAGCATGATTTATTTAAAAATTCAGATTGTATGCATGTGAGGAAAGAGAGAATTGAAAGCTTTGAAAAGTTGTCAAGAGAGAGAAAAATAAAGAGAAAAAGTATGTGTATGGAAAAGAAAGAAAGAAAAAGCATATGTGAATGAAAGAAGAAAAAGAAAAAAAAGAGAGAAAGATGAGTTAGCAATGAGGATATGAGAGGGATGGATCAAGTGAAAGAAAAGAAAAAAAAATAATAAAGTGTAAGGAAGGATGTCACGTTGATTGTGAGACGAAACTTTTACTCTATTTCCAACCATGTGCAATCCGACAACGAGGACATCATTGGTGCCTTGTAGTCACAATTTTCTTTTGCCCTTGCACATGTCCACCATTCTAAATCTTCTCATCCTTGATATCCCTACATATGGTTAATTCTCATGATCATTGGCTTTGAAAGGTAGACAACCATTAGAGGAAGTTCTTAGTTTGACAATACTTGTGTTGATTGCGCTAGCCCTACCTATAGCTCCACTTTTCATGGTATATGAGAGATTAATGGGAGGTGAGAGTTTTATAAAACTTGGATAGGATAGCCACTTCATATGAGTGACTTGAGAGAGCTTGGAGAAAGGTTTTTTGTCTAATACTTGTTGCAGGAATTTTTGTTTTGAAAACCATAAAAACCCTCCGATGGAAGCAAAGGAGTAAGCATGGCTGAAATTGAAGACTTCAAGTGAAAGGTTTGAGTTGTGGGGTAAATCTTGACGTGGTAAAAATTCTAAACGCCCATGTTTATGTTTGATTATCATTACTTTGTGTTTATGTATTGAAGATGAAGGGATTGACTAACTTGTGAAGAAGGATAAGTGATACACGATTACACTCCTTGGATGAAATTCTTTTACGAGTACTTGCTCGAGGACGAGCAAGAGCTAAGTGTGGGGGAGATGTTGACGGTGTATTTTGGTGCACCTAGCATGTTCATTACACTTTGGTTTGGATTTGATTATGGAACTAACCCGCCACTAGGCACACTAATCATATGACAAGTTCATCTTTGTGCATGCATTTGGAAGTGTTGTGTTTATGTAGGAAAACATGGACATAAAGGACGGATTTGCAACAAGTTCAAAGGAGCATTCATGGAGTCTTGTTCGTGTTCATGAGCTTGCTGAAATCACTTCCAATGGTGGCGAGGACCGAAGTGCTACGAGGAACACCCCCGGGGATTGAAGCGTAAAAGATCAAACTTCATGCAAAGAGAGTCTCCATCTTGATCGCGAGGATAACGAGCGTCAAAATCATCCAAGTGGAGGGGGCAAAGTAGATAAGTGCACGAGGACCCACGGAGCAAAAAGGGCGACCGAACCGGCCGAAATTGGGCCCGGGCCGGCCGGCCCAGGCGGGCCGGCCCAGCCCACTTCGGGCACCGGTTCGGTCCCGTCTTCCTTGCCCTCGAAGGATCTTCGACCCTAAAACCCCCGACGCGCCGCCAACACAGAGAGGAGGAGTTATTCGCACCAGAAGGCCATCTACAAGCTAGAGAGAGAGGAGGAGGATCTCCAGCTGGAGATTAACCGCCTCGAAGGAAGCACCCTCTCGTGGAGAAGGAGGAAGACACCGGCGGAAGGGAAACCATGATCAACGGTGCCATGATCAGCACCTTGATGGGGTAATCTTCTCATTCGTCCATGAGTTGTAATCGATCTTGAGATGTAATCGCACTTTGTCGGATTATCTACCTATCATTGTGTTGAATATACTTTAATGCTTAAGGTTTGCAACCATGCCGTAAAGGGAGTAAGGCCTCAATGCTTCCTTGGATCCATTCAATACGCCGTGGCCATCAAAGGTCTAGTCATGAATACCTTCGCGTAGTGACGGTAGAGAGGAGGGAAAGGGCGAAACCGTGGTCACATCCCCGATAGATTAGATTGGTTTTCATGTCTTTAAGCGATTGCATGCTCTAGTATCGTAGACCCGTGGGCGAGTGTCTTCTATCTTGATCGTTTATCATTCTCTCTAGTGTAGTTTATTTGTTTTCTAGTATAATAGTAGTTAGGGTTTTAGTAGCTAGTGTGTCGTTGTTAATCGAACGCTTGTAATCCCCTTGCTCCGCAGATTGACAAGAACCTTGGGAATCTCGTGGTGAAAAAGGTGTGGGGTCCGTACGCTTGCGGATCGTAGAGGGATACGTCTTTTATCCGTCAACACGGTGTCGTCACCCTCACCAACTTCGCGGCGCTCCATTGCCTTCACTTTCCCCTCTGACGGTACATCTTCCAGCCGTGGAGGAGAGGGTGGATCAGAGACGAACTTCCCAACGTCATCTTGCAGCACACAACATATGTGAGTACGACTACATCAGGCAAACCAGTACTTGGAGGCCTCGGACACGGCTACTGACCTTGCTTGGTGGATGCGCTGCGGAGTACTTAGGGACTGGACAAGGCATATAAGACGGCATGTCCTTAAAGATTTTGCCTAGCCTCTCGATGATATCATCATCTCGGACTTCATCTCCGGGCATCCGTGATGTGTCTTCGTCGCCTATGTACTAGTACCGAGGGTATTGCGAGCCTTCGGCGGCTACACCCTCCTCTTCTTGAAGCTAAAGGCCACATGTTCGACCCTCGGCCCGACCTCTCTAAGGTCCTTGACCTTCTTCGGCGGCTCGGGTAGTTGAATATCCTCTTGCATCGTCGGCTCCGTGTTCCACCATGGCTTGTGCTTCGGTGGTTTCCGCTCGGTTTCGGCGGCTCCGGTGATGATTGCCGATATAAAACCACTTCGCTTTCAAGTCTTGGTTCGACCGAACCAACTTGTAGCCCAAGTATGCGGTCGGTGGCGTCTTCACGCATCCGGATGCCGGCACCTCCGACTACTCGTGGATCGTTGGTACTCGATCGTGGCTTCAACCGAAGAATTTGCGGAACAAGACCCGGTGGGGTTTGATACCCACAAAAGCTTCGCGAGAGTGAACGAAGACGAAGACGTGGAAGATCCCATTCGGGTTGATATTGAGGTACTCAATACCATAGTACCTCGAGCATGCCCTTGAAGAAATCACTAGCGGGCGGCGCCGATCCACGCTCCACGAATTGGGCGAACATGGGGATCACGTCCGGTTCTTCTCCATCGGATACGGTTCGCTAGTGGCGGTGTGCCACAAATCCATTTCCTTCTCCCAAAAGAATCCGCCGTTGACCAAGGCGAGTAGATCCTCGGTCTTCGGTTTGCTTTCTTCCACTCTTTGGCCTGATTGGAGCGAGGAGTGGACGGCGGCGACGAATCTTGGCCGGCATCCTCGGCTTCACTGCAGGTCCTCTTCTTCGCTGCACCGGTCTTCATGCTCTTGTCCAGGGATGACTTCCTCCTCCAAGTAACAGGTGTCTTCACTCGCATTCGCTCGGAGGCTACACCGGCGGCCGACCGCGGCGACGCGCATAGGTCTAATCTACGCACGGCGGTGGTGGTGGCGGCGGCAGAGGAGCAGAAAAGCACAAGTGTAGATGTGTTTGTCAAAGGCAACTGCTAGGAGTGAAAACCCTAAGGGGTTCAGCGTTTATTTATAATCCATCATGCAACGCACGGGTGACTGAGCGGATAAGTCTCTGACGGGTGACTCGGCGGTAACATGACCCTTCGGCTTCCGGTATTCGACGCTCTTCATCTCGGGGGCTCGACTACGTCGGATGGATTATGTGGGCTACTACCGGATTCCGGACCCACTCGGGACACATTCTACGGTCGGGATGACCTTTTAATCCGAGAGGAAGTACTCGACTCAAGGCCGGGGGGCTCCGTGCCATGTGTCCTTCGGTTTTTTCTTCGGATTTTACGGGATAAGGTTGACGGAACTTCGATTGGACTACCCGACTTGTGCTACGCGGCACCCGTTGGCGTGGAGCGCAAGGACTACGGAGGAATAGTACTCGGTTAGGAAGATGTACATGTTCGGATCCATGTAAAGTACTCTTGGGCGTACACGACTAGTACTCTCTCCTCAAACCAACTTGTAACCCCGCCTCCCGGATATATAAGGCGAGGCGGGGACCCTCTCTCATCATCCGCATCATCTTGTAAACACATCCAATCAATCCGCAGCTACACGGCATACGGGAGGTAGGGTGTTACGCACCTCGCGGTCCGAACCTCGTCTAAATTGTGTGCTACGTGTCTCTTCCTTCGAGTACCGATCTCGGCGAGGCCACATTCATCTACCTCGGTACTCCCCTTGGTAGGTTACCGCTCTAAAACACCAACACTCACAGCTGCTTTTCCACGACCCACAACCCACAACGAGCTTTTCAAAAACCACATCCCAAGCAAACACACCCTAAAGGTAATACCAATAGGAGCTTTGCTAAACACTTTTTCAAAGAGAAGTGATTCTCTGCTGATTCGATGAAATGATTCTCTAAAATGAACTAAAAATCCGAGAGCCGAAAAAAGTAGTTTCTACTAATTATGTTAAGTCATTTTAATTCGATTTTAAGAGTTTATGCTAAGGAATCTTAAATAATCACTTTCAACCACAAGAATTGCTTCCCTCGGAGAATCAACTCACTTGGATGATCAAAATCAGATAGAGCTATACCAAAGAAACTTTATGACCGGTTCGCTTTCTTGAGCTTTTTAGGTTTTACATAATAATTGGAATAAGTGCTTCTTTATTAAGCAAACAAAAAACAACGTATTTGGCAAGCTATGTAGCTTAAAACTAGTGAGGACCATGTGTGGTTCGAGGACCGGTGGATGGTCGCTTCCTTGTGTGATGAGTGATTGACAACGTTGTGTGGACCGATTCTTGGCTAAGTATTGCAGGTGCGAGGTTGCGGCTTGACTCGTGTTGGTGCGGGTGAAGAACAAGCGCAAAAGGTCGTTGCGGTGAGGCCTCCGGTGTGGAGAAGACAAGTAGGCTTCGTTCGAGGGACCGGTGGCCGGCGGGGGTCAAGTGCGGGCCGCATGGTGGCATGAACGGCAAGATGAAGTCGTGGACGGTTTCTTGGTAGAGCCTCAAAACCAAGGTCGAGCCGGGACTACGTGGGAGCCGAGTCATGAGTGGAGATTGGCGGAGGCTACACCGAGTTCGCGGGGTTTGCGGTGGTTCACCGAGAAAACCACCGGGTTACTCGGTTGAGCCACAAAACCGAGGCCGAAGACTCGACGAGGAGGTGCGGCCACCCGGGCCGGTTCAACCGCCCGGGAGGGGCGGTCGGACCGCCCGGGGCCGGTCGGATCCACCGGGCCGGTCCTAACCGCCCGGGGGGGCGGTCCGACCGCCCGGCCGCCGCGCCGAGAAGCTTCGAAGCGGAGGACACGCGTCGGGATCGCAAGGCTTGCGTCGAGGCTACGCAGGGTGCGGTCGCCGGGCATCCGTCCGATGGTGAAGACGTCAAGAATTCCAAATCCGCCCTTGAGGGGCATGTATCCCTAGTTATTAGTGAAGGGTAGTTTAGTCTTTTGGGTGCCTCCATATATACTCATTAGAGGGGTGGATGGCAGCCAACTCTTGGAACCCTAGCTCATTTGGTTTTTCCATTTTCGTTCTCTATTTTCCCTAGGTTTTTAGAAGGCTAGTTTGAGAGCTTCATGTGAGATCTAGAGAGAGGGATGGATGTTTGGGTGGCAAACTAGACCTTGTACGAACCATTCATGGCATGTATAGAAGGTTCGGCGTTGTTCTTCATGGTGGTTTTCCCGTCTCTTTTGTGTTGATTTTCGGAGCTCTTTTTGGCGGAGTTTTGAGGACGAATTCTTGGGGTTTTTGGTGGGTGTCACGTATGAGGTTCTTGTGCCTCTTTGACGGTGACTTTGCCCCCAAATCCCCTTTGAATCGGACTCGATTTGGTGGTTTCTCGAGTTGGGCGAGTTCTTGACCTAGAGAAGTGATTTCTTCGATTCCTCTTTATTGTGAGCGTTTCGGGTCGATTCCTTTGAGGTAGAGGTTGCCCGGAGGTAACCTAGCTATCCCCGAAGTCCGGCCGCAATCCGTGGAGTGATTCGGGAGATCGGGCGCGAGGAAGTTGAGGTTTGACCCGCGGGTTCGTTTTACGGGAAGGGGCGGTCTAACCGCCTACGAGGGGGCGGTCTAACCGCCCGGGGTGTTTCCGGGTCAAAGTTCGTTTCGCCGGATTTTCCTCTCGTGAGTTTGTTCGCCTTGATCGGAGGAGTGTACGTGTGAAATTTGGAGTCGTTCTCGTGCGGTTGCTAGGTGTTCTTGGTTGGAGTTCGTTGCTGGGGGTACGGAGGTTAGACCGCCCCGGTAGCCGGTCTAACCGCCCCTAGGCCCTTGGGTGAAGTTTTGGTTTTCGCCAAGATTTCCCGGTAGCTAGCATGGCCTTGACCGGAGATCTCTGTTTGTGAAACCGTGGTGTGTTTTGGTGCTCGGATGAGGCGCTTCGGAGGATTTCTTGGTTGCCGGGTGGAGGCGGTCTAACCGCTCCCTATACCCGGTCTAACCGCCCCCTGCGGTTAGCCGGCTTTCGAGTTGTTTCCGTTGTCGGTCTTTGCGTGTGTGTTGTGGTTCTTGGTAGTGTTTGTTCCTAGGACCCGGTAGCACTCCGGTGGCTACGTGGTTTTGGCAAACGGGAGGTAAAAGTGCGGAGCGTGTGATTTCGGGGGGTTCGACCGGCTAGTTCGTCTTGTCGGAGTTTTAATCTCCCTCGAGAAGAATTTTTATCGGCTCCCATTCACTCCCCCCCCCCCCTCTCCGGTCGCCTTATCGGTCCTTCAAGTGGTATCGAGCCGGTTCGGGTCTTTGTTGACTCTAACCGGTCTAAGATCCAAGGATGGCATACCGGGAACGGGGTTCGGGTCCTCCACACTTCGATGGCAAGAACTAACGGATGTGGAGCAAGCGGATGGGTGCGTTCCTCCGCGGAAAGGGTCGACCGTTTTTGGGATGTCACGGTGGACACGAGGTTATGTCCACCGATGGATTTCCTTGCTCCGGGGTCGAGGGATAGATTCGACGCCAACAATAAGGCGGTCGACTACTTGTTTCGTGCTTTGTGTCGGCCGAGTTCGATCGGGTGCACACCGAGCACTTGGCTTGTAGGATTTGGGCGGTGTTGAAGGAGGCTCATGTTGGGAACGCCCGAGTTCGAGCACGGTTGTATGCGACCTACGGAGAGAGTACGAGAACTTCACTCATCTCCCCGGTGAGTCCATCGATGCCTTGTTTCAAAGGTTCACGGTGGTGGTGAACAACATGAGGGCCAATGTGGACGTGCTCCCGTACGATGATCATGATAGAGCGGTCAAGCTCTTACACTCTTTGGATCGTACGATATGGGGCGGAAAGTTCGAGGCCATAGTCGAGTCGGAGAGGTATGATACTCGACGGTGAACGAGCCTGTTCTCTAAGCTCAAGTCGGGCCGAGGTGGATAGGGGCATGACCGCCAAGCTCGAGGGACCGACCGACTCCCATAGTCTTGCCCTCGTTGGTGGTTCCAAAGGAAAGACTAACTCTAACCCATCCACCGGGATGTTCTCGTTTTCCTCTTTGATGTCTATGCTAGATGAGGAGTTTGATGACCTTGGAGAGGACGAGCCGGCGGCGTTGACGAGGCGGTTCGAGAGGCTGCACGAGAACCGCGTGAACATGAGGAGGAACACGAGGACCTTCTTCCGAGTGCGGCAAGCGGGACACTTCGTCGCCAACCGCCCGGAGAAGGCCGAGAGCAAGGACAGCTACAAGCACAAGCCGAGGATGAACGATGGCAAGTACCGTTCGAGGCGCGACCACAATAGCAAGCACAAGAACGGGTACAAGGACGAGCGACGATTGAGGAAGAAGGAGAGCCGAGGCAAGGCCCGAGCGATGGTTGGAGCGAGCGACGTCGACTCCGGGCTCCGCGTACTCCACCTCGAGCTCGAGCAGCGGTGAAGACGAGGGAGATCGCCGCAAGAACAAGAAGTCGTCCAAGAACCCGAGCGGGCCGAGCGCTCGCGAGAGACTCGCTCGCTTATGTTGATCGCTTGCGGGGATGAGAATGATGACTTGAGGAAGTTGATGGGTTGGTTGTCCGGTCATGAGCCTCAGTTGAGGATGATGATCGAGGCCTTTAAGAGGCAAGATGGTGAGGGGCTTGGGGCAAACAAGGTTGGTGAAGGAAGTGGAGAGAATATCCCGGAGCCACCAAAAATCCACCACAAAAATGATTTCCCTACAAAACCTAACCATCTTAGGAACCGACTAGACACAACCCCGGCTCCACCTATATTTCCTACACCCACAAATGATCTCCAAAAGCCCATCAAGTTTGTGAGCACTTCGGGGAAAGTGTTCTTTGGGAAAGTGAGAGAGAAGGCAAGTGAGGAGAAATCGGTGGAGGAGTTGAGTGGAGAGAAACCAAGCGAGCGGCCCCAATCCAAGCCAAAACCTAAGCTTGTGAGGTTCCGTTGTGGCCATTGTGGGAAGGAGGGTCACAAGGATGAGTTTTGCTTCAAGAGGAAGCGGGAAGAGAGGATGGCAAAGGAGTGGGCGAACAAGGATAGGTACAACCCTTCCCATGGTGTACCTAAGCCTCGTATGCCACTACCCGGGGGTAAGGCCGTGGTGAGAAGTGTTCGGCATGGGGAGATGCGAGTTCCCGCGGCCCGAGGAGCCGTTCCGGAGGGGGCGGTCGGGACCGGCCCGGCTAGGCGGTCGGGGCCGGCCCAGCCCGAGAGGGGGCGGTTAGGCCGGCCCGGCTAGGCGGTTTAACCGCCCCCCCCCGGCACTCGGGCGGAGTGGTTTTCGTGGTGGTGAGTCGAGAGGTTTCGTGTCCGGAGGTGGAGTTGCTGGTGGTTGGTCCGGAGAGACAGCGGGTGGTCGGTTGCTAGGCATTCTCCCCCTCGAGGTCACTACGGGGATGGGAGGAGTCGTAGCTTTGAGAAAGAGAGGAGGGACGTTCCACGGGTTGTCTTCCGTGGTTTTGGTCCTCCTCCGGGCAAAGGAGGGGGTGGTTCCCTCGGAGTGGTTACCGAGGTGGTGTTCGTGGTGGTAGTTATGGTAGGAAAGATGGTTTGATGTGTGCTAACCCCACTTTCGAGCAAATGGCTCGGCACTTTGGTTTTCCTCTTTTGGTACTAACCCCGGTCTTTGAGTCGTTTGTTCGCTCACGTGCTTGTTGTTGAATTTCGGGTGGGAGACTTGAAGAACATTTGGTTGATTGACTCCGGTTGCTCGAGGCATATGACCGGAGACGGGGGGTGGTTCTCAAGTCTCGTCCCGTGGTGACGAAGAGGTACATCACCTTTGGGGACAATGGGCGTGGGCGTGTGCTTTCGAAGGTGAGATAAAAGTGAGTGACAAGATCACTCGAGGCGTGTTGCTCTTGTTCAATCGGCCGGGGTACAATTTGCTTTCTACGTGTCCCGGTTGTTGGATGAGGGCTTTGAGGTGTTGTTTCGGCCGGTGGTTCTCGCATTGTGGACTCTCGAGGGGACCTTGTTTGTATGGTCGTTCCCGAGGGTCGGGTGTTTCGTGCTGATTTTTCTCGTCTTCGGGTGTGGAGCGTTGTTTCTTGGCCGGTTCTTCGAGTGAGTTGTGGAAGTGGCATAGGAAGTTGGGTCACTTGAGCTTTGACCTTTTGTCTCGCTTGAGTAAACTCAATTTGGTCCGAGGATTGCCACGGTTGAGGCTTGAGAAAGAGTTGGTTTGTGCTCCGTGTAGGCATGCCAAGATGGTGGCCTCTTCTCACCCGCCTCTCACCGATGTGATGACTGAGCGTCCATGCGAGCTGCTCCATATGGACCTTGTTGGCCCAGCTCGTGTGCGATCTGCGGGTGGGAAGTGGTATGTCCTTGTTGTGGTGGACGACTATTCTCGGTATGCTTGGGTGTTCTTTTTGGAGGATAAGGGGGAGACGTTTGGTTTTGTTCGAGATCTAGTCTTGAGGTTGAGGAACGAGAGGCACGGAGATGCCATACGAGCTATCCGCAGTGATAATGGCTCGGAATTCAGGAACTCTCGTTTTGAAACCTTTTGTCATGACTTGGGTCTTGAGCACCGAGTTTTCGAGTCCGTATACGCCTCCCCGAATGGTGTTGTGGAAAGGAAGAACGGAACCTTGTGCGAGATGGCTCGTACGATGCTTGATGAGCATAGGACTCCGAGGAGGTATTGGGCCGAGGCGGTGAATACCGCATGCTATGTGTCGAACGAATATACCTCGAGTGCACAAGAAGAAGACATGCTATGAGTTGATGCATGGTCGCACACCTAAAGTGAGTCACTTCCATGTCTTTGGTTGCAAGTGTTTTATTCGAAGAAGGGCGGGAAGTTGGATAAGTTTGAGGCTAGGTCTCGTCGATGGCATTTTCTTTGGTTATGCATCTCATTCTAGAGCATATCGTGTGCTCAATCTTGAAACTAACCAAATCGTGGAGACTTGCGAGGTAACCTTCGACGAGACGAGCCACTTAGTCGGCTTGTCTTTGAGTGTGCGGTGATGATGAGCTTGGCGAGGAGATCTTTCGGGAGGAGGAGCATGAACATGGTGATGATGAAGATGGCGGTGCGGCGCCCCCGCCGAACATGTACCCACTACTTCGACTACGATGATGGATGGACCCTCTCGCTACACCTACGACGACAAATCAAGAACGAGGAGAAGGCGATGTTGAGGGGGAGGTAGCTTCGAGGCGAGAACCTCCCCGGCGAGTTCGGTGGATCACCCGGCTTCGAGGATCATCGGCGACATGAATGAACGAACTACACGGTCGAGGGTTCGAAATAATTCCCACTTTGCTCATGCTGCGTTTGTTGCGTCTTTTGAGCCCAAAGACATTGGACACGCTCTATCCGATCACAATTGGGTTAACTCGATGCATGAGGAGTTGGAGAACTTTGAGAGGAATCGGGTGTGGGAGTTGGTTGACCCTCCCCCGGGGTGTAAGCCGATTGGTACAAAGTGGGTGTGGAAAAACAAAGAGGGAGAGAAGGGTGAGGTTGTGAGGAACAAGTCGAGACTTGTTGCTCAGGGGTTCAGTCAGAAGGAGGGGATTGACTACGAGGAGACCTTTGCTCCCGTAGCCCGTTTGGAGGCGATTAGGATCCTTCTAGCCTTTTCCGTGGCTAAAGGGTTCAAGTTGCACCAAATGGATGTGAAGAGTGCTTTTCTGAATGGGGTGTTGGAGGAAGAAGTGTATGTGAGACAGCCTCCGGGGTTTGAGAGTGAGAGGTACCCCCACCGGTGTACAAGTTGAGGAAGGTGTTGTATGGGTTGAAGCGGGCGCCTAGAGCTTGGTATGGCGAGGTTGAGGGGGTTCCTGTTTGAGAGAGGTTTTGAGATGGGGAAGGTCGATCAGACCTTGTTTTTGCTGAGGCAGGGCAGAGATATCCTGATTGTGCAGGTGTACGTGGATGACATTGTCTTTGGTGGCTCGTCTAACTCTCTTGTTGCAAGGTTTGCAGATGATATGAGCAGGGAGTTCGAGATGAGCATGATGGGTGAGTTGCAGTTCTTCCTCGGGCTACAAATCAAGCAATCAAAGGAAGGAACATTTGTGCACCAGGCTAAGTACACCAAGGACATTGTGAGGAAGTTCAAGATGGAGGACTCCAAGGCTATGACGACGCCGATGAGTACGACTACGGCTCTTGATGCGGACGAGGAAGGTGAACACGTGGACCGGAAGGAGTACCGGAGCATGATCGGGTCACTCCTCTACTTGACGGCGACGAGGCCGGACATACGCTTCTCGGTGTGTCCGTGCGCTCGTTTTCAAGCGTCTCCGAGGACTTCGCATCGGCAAGCGGTGAAGAGAATTTTCGTGTACTTGCGTCACACTCCCGACTTCGGCCTTTGGTACTCCGCGTCCTCTTCTTTGGCGCTTCATGGCTTTTCGGACGCGGATTTTGCCGGGTGTCGGTTGGATAGGAAGTCCACTTCCGGGACTTGCCGCTTTTGGGTTCTTCGTTGGTGTCTTGGTCTTCTCGTAAGCGGTCGAGTGTTGCTCAATCCACGACCGAAGCCGAGTATGTTGCCGCCGCTAGTTGTTGCTCTCGGCTCCTTTGGATCACCTACACCATGAGTGACTTTGGTGAGGAGTATACCCATGTCCCACTTCAATGTGATAGCACCGGTGCCATAAGCGTTGCAAAGAACCCGGTGCTCCATTTCAAAACCAAACACATAGAAGTGAGGTATCATTTCCCGAGAGACAACGTAGAGAAAGGGAAGATAGCTTTGATCCATGTACCCACACATGACCAACTAGCCGATATTTTCACCAAACCCCTAGATCAAGCAACTTTCACTCGTTTGCGGGGGGAACTTGGTGTGTGTTTGATTTCTAGAGTTGGGTGTGTGGGAGCTTTCTTTTGCCGGTGGTGTCGAGCCCGTTTTGCCTCCCCTCGAGGAGCCGGTTTGTAGCATATGTATAGCTTTCTTTTGTGCATTTCTTGTATTTGGCATTGCATATGTAACATGATGTATAGGCATCCTTGAATCTTAGATTGCATGCATTTTGTATCATATGCATTGATAGGAAAAGCTTCTACTATATACAATGTTTACCATGGGTTGCTATATATGTTCTTGTGAGCTTGTTTGATATGCTACGGTTAGTTTGGCTTAGCTCTTGATGATCTTGATGAATGATCCATGGTTGATGGCTAATTTTTGAAAAATGTCATATACATGCTCTCTCATGCGTAAATGCCTATATATGATCTTGACATGTTTTAGTGGCTTTGCTATGCTTACTTTGTGGTTGGATAGCTAGTTTATTGATCATTTGGGGCCAAAGGCTCATTTGCCATCATGAATGTTTAGCCCTCTTGCTTAATCTTGTGGAGGGGCATAAGTTACTTTTTGTCGCAAAGACATTTCATGTACCAATCATAAATCTGAAAATGAAATGAAAAATGCTTGGAAAATATGCTCCCATGTCATATGTGCTTGAATTTAATTTGCTTTGGGTGCTAAACTGTTGCATGATGCCTACCAATGCGAAGTCTCATACATAGAAGTAGGCACATGGCTCGGTGGCTTTGACATTACATGAGGTGCTTTTGGGTGTTTATGATGGTCTTGTGATTAGAATGGCTGTCCTAGCATGAAGTTTGAGTGGCTTTGCCATTTTGATATGTTTTGCTCATGTTGAGGCATTTGCTTGTGAGAGAGTAACTTTTCGCAAAATTACTCAAATCCTTTTTAGCATTGTCCAATGGTTGTGAAACTTGATGATCACGTAGTTAAGGTCATTACGAACTCCGTCGAGTATCTAACTTGCTCATTTGGACTTGTGTAGCTCCTTGTGATGAATTTTGTATATTCGAGAAGCTATATGTTGCAAGTTTTCGCATTTTGCCTTGATTCATGCATTGTCAACAAGGGGGAGAAGTTTGTGCATGTTTTGGGCACTGGGAGTGTTTGGAAGGTGTTCCAATTGTTTCGGGCAATTTTTGAGCGAGTTTGGTGCGGGGCCGGTCTTTTGGGGCGGTCTAACCGCCCCCCGTGCGGTCGGTTCGAGCAGAGGCGGTCTAACCGCCCGTACGGGCGGTCTAACCGCCCGGGCGATGTGAGCGCTTTTGCTCTTTGTTGCATTCCCGAGTTGCATTGATGCATGTGTTCGGGGGGAGTGTGCTTGTGGCTCGGGGGAGCTTGCATATGTGCGGGGGGGAGCTCTTTGTGGTGTTCGAGTTTTCCTTTGGTGGTTTGCGCTCTTTGCTTGAGCGGTGTTTTGTCTCGGATGTGTCGAGCCGTTGCCCTTGCCTAAGGGGTCCGAGACTTGTCTTCTTCAAGTGATCTTGCTCTTTGCCTTTATTTGGCTTTCGATTGCTTGTTGGGGTTTCTTTTTATTTTGTTTCTTTTCTTTTCCTTTTCTCTTGTGTTACTTCATGTGAGTGTGTTGTCAATGCACTCATCAAGGGGGAGATTGAGGACCATGTGTGGTTCGAGGACCGGTGGATGGTCGCTTCCTTGTGTGATGAGTGATTGACAACGTTGTGTGGACCGATTCTTGGCTAAGTATTGCGGTGCGGGTTGCGGCTTGACTCGTGTTGGTGCGGGTGAAGAACAAGCGCGAAAGGTCGTTGCCGGTGAGGCCTCTAGGTGTGGAGAAGACAAGTAGGCTTCGTTCGAGGGACCCGGTGGCCGGCGGGGGTCAAGTGCGGGCCGCATGGTGGCATGAACGAGAAGATGAAGTCGTGGACGGTTTCTTGGTAGAGCCTCAAAACCAAGGTCGAGCCGGGACTACGTGGGAGCCGAGTCATGAGTGGAGATTGGCGGAGGCTACACCGAGTTCGCGGGGTTTGCGGTGGTTCACCGAAAACCACCGGGTTACTCGGTTGAGCCACAAAACCGAGGCCGAAGACTCGACGAGGAGGTGCGGCCACCCGGGCCGGTTCAACCGCCCGGGAGGGGCGGTCGGACCGCCCGGGGCCGGTCGGATCCACCGGGCCGGTCCTAACCGCCCGTGGGGGCGGCTCCGACCGCCCGGCCGCCGGCGCCGAGAAGCTTCGAAGCGGAGGACACGCGTCGGGATCGCAAGGCTTGCGTCGAGGCTACGCGGGTGCGGTCGCCGGCATCCGTCCGATGGTGAAGACGTCAAGAATTCCAAATCCGCCCTTGAGGGGCATGTATCCCTAGTTATTAGTGAAGGGTAGTTTAGTCTTTTGGGTGCCTCCATATATACTCATTAGAGGGGTGGATGGCAGCCAACTCTTGGAACCCTAGCTCATTTGGTTTTTCCATTTTCGTTCTCTATTTTCCCTAGGTTTTTAGAAGGCTAGTTTGAGAGCTTCATGTGAGATCTAGAGAGAGGGATGGATGTTTGGGTGGCAAACTAGACCTTGTACGAACCATTCATGGCATGTATAGAAGGTTCGGTGTGGTTCTTCATGGTGGTTTTCCCGTCTCTTTTGTGTTGATTTTCGGAGCTCTTTTTGGCGGTGTTTTGAGGACGAATTCTTGGGGTTTTTGGTGGGTGTCACGTATGAGGTTCTTGTGCCTCTTTGACCGGTGACTTTGCCCCCAAATCCCGTTTGAATCGGACTCGATTTGGTGGTTTCTCGAGTTGGGCGAGTTCTTGACCTAGAGAAGCGATTTCTTCGATTCCTCTTTATTGTGAGCGTTTCGGGTCGATTCCTTTGAGGTAGAGGTTGCCCGGAGGTAACCCGGCTATCCCCCGAAGTCCGGCTGCAATCCGTGGAGTGATTCGGGAGATCGGGCGCGAGGAAGTTGAGGTTTGACCCGCGGGTTCGTTTTTACGGAAGGGGCGGTCTAACCGCCTACGGGGGCGGTCTAACCGCCCGGGGTGTTCCGGGTCAAAGTTCTGTTTCGCCGGATTTTCCTCCGTGAGTTTGTTCGCCTTGATCGGAGGAGTGTCCGTGTGAAATTTGGAGTCGTTCTCGTGCGGTTGCTAGGTGTTCTTGGTTGGAGTTCGTTCTTGGGTACGGGAGGTTAGACCGCCCCGGGTAGCCGGTCTAACCGCCCCTAGGCCCTTGGGTGAAGTTTTGGTTTTCGCCAAGATTTCCCGGTAGCTAGCATGGCCTTGACCGAGAGATCTCTCGTTTGTGAAACCGTGGTGTGTTTTGGTGCTCGGATGAGGCGCTTCGGAGGATTTCTTGGTTGCCGGGTGGAGGCGGTCTAACCGCTCCCTATACCCGGTCTAACCGCCCCCTCGGTTAGCCGGCTTTCGAGTTGTTTCCGTTGTCGGTGCTGCGTGTGTGTTGTGGTTGCTTGGTAGTGTTTGTTCCTAGGACCGGTAGCACTCCGGTGGCTACGTGGTTTTGGCAAACGGGAGGTAAAAGTGCGGAGCGTGTGATTTCGGGGGGTTCGACCGGGCTAGTTCGTCTTGTCGGAGTTTTAATCTCCCTCGAGAAGAATTTTTATCGGCTCCCATTCACTCCCCCCCCTCTCTCGGTCGCCTTATCGGTCCTTCAACTAGCTTTGTCTATTTTAGCTTCATGGTAACTTCTTAGCATGGAAAGATAGATGTTCAAAGATATAGCGAATTTTCGGTATGACTTTCGAAAAGTCGGAAGCTTAGAAATGGTAAGTCTATATGAAAAGCTGAAAATTGGTTTTATGAGCTTTCAATAACATTTTGAGTTCGAAAGCTAAACACATATTCTAAAAGTTAATGTTAGCCTTTCAATACAAAAAAGCTAGCAATAGCTTCTCATAAAAATTCAAAAGTTGGAAGTTGAAACAAACATACCATCCTAAAAACAAGTCATTACATGATTCAAAAGTCATATAATGATTTTATCATAATTACCCCCTTTATTCCGAGCATGTGCATATAACAATAAATTTTTAGCATCAATAATATGGTATGAACATAAATAATAAAACAATAATACCTGCGCCTTATTTTTCATATCGAATTCATCAAGAGCTTTAACTTATGATCAAAGTTTAGCAAAATTCTAAAAAACTTTGGTTGAAGTCCAATCTATAGGTTTACCTATCACCTTCTATTTTTTTTCTTAAACAGGGGTTGCTCACCGAGTGACCCAAAGGCACCGGCTCCATGCATAGGCCTGTTTTATTGGATATAGTGGTTGTCACGCTTAAACTCGGCCGGGCCAAAACACACCAAGGCCACCCGTGATGGGCCCGGATACAAGTGGTTCGCGAGCACCATGACTTAAGCATTCTATCCGAGTGCCCGTAAGGGTTCGTGACCCTTCTTACCCCTTTCCACAAGAGAGACCGGCTCGTTCACAAAAGCCGCACCGCTATGCCTTTTCGAGGGGCGGAAGCGGACGGACGTACACATAGAATCTTGTTTACACTCTTGACATCATTTCGTATAAAAGGGTTAACCCGAGGGTGTTATGTCTAGTGGACAAAGACTTATAAGTTGGCTCCACCCTTACTCAACTAGCAATGTGGCACTAAACATGTGCACTCGCGCTCATGAGCCACTCATGGGCCATTCAAATTGGACCGGTTGTGACAAACTCCCTATATATAGTAGCTATATAGTAGGGTTAGGGTTACCGAGTGAGGCTTGTTCGTTAGTCGCCACTTCTTTTGCCTACCCGGATCGGTGTCGAAGGAGTGGTGATGGAGGATCCGGCGATGGAGTTGGTGTTGTTGATGCTCTTTCTTCCCCGTGGCGATCCACGAGAGAATAAAGGGTATCCTCGTCGGATCTCGGGTCATCGGGCTCTTGATCTTGGTGAGTCTTCAATCCCTCTTGTGTCTTCGTCGCCATCAACATCAATTACCGGTAAAAATATTGGGAGAGATGTTCTACTAACTTCGGGAACCGGGTTGGTCTCCAACTCCCCTCCGGTGGTGGCCTTCCCCTCTAGGATGTTTCGTCGTCCGGCGAACTAGGGCCGCCAACGCTTGAGATGTCGATATCCGGCTCTTCGGTGATGTGATGGCCTTCGACCATGTTTTTAGGCTTTGTTCATTCACACTACGTGAAAAACTCGGCTTTGGTAACAGGCGTAGATCGCCTTTGGTAATGGGCAATGCACCCGTTACTGATCAAGTGTTACAAATAAGCCAAGAAAGGTAACGGGCAGATGCCCGTTACTAATAAGACATATTCGTAATGGGCATTAAACAACGACCGTTACCACAACTAGCCACCGGTCACGTAAAATGGCTGTTTTTTCTGGGCCCACAAGGAACTTACGTAACGGGCACCAAAGCAAAGACCGTTACATTAGCTCAATATCAGAGATGCCGGTTGTGCACCTGCGTCTCCACTATCTTGATGAACTGAGACGCATCTATTTAACGCGCGTCTCGGCACATATCGATCCGTAATGGGCATCAAACAACAACCGTTACCACAACTAGTCACCGGTCACGTGAAATGGCAAGTTTCTCTGGGGCCCACATAGAACTTTGGTAACGGGCATGAAACGAGCCCGTTATCGTGAAATTAACATCGGAGATGCGTTCGGTGGACCGATGTCTCCAATGTCTCGACGAAATGAGATGCATCTGTTTCTACGCGTGTCTCGCTTTCTCTCTATTAAAGGAGACGCTTGCTTTCTACCTCGCGTCTCCTATATCTTGACGAACGGCCGGGTCCCGGGCCCACCGGTCGGGGCCCGGTAACGGGCTTTTACACTTTGCCCGTTACATTGTGGGCATTTTTTTAATGGGCTTTAGGAATGAAGCCCGTTACTTACCGATCGGTGTTTACGAGCTTTAATTAATGGCCGTTACGGATATGGCGGCCACCCCTATAGTGACTGCTCGGTTGCGGGTTGTCGGCCGCATCCTAGAACCAGCCCGGATTTGGCGGCCGCCGCCGGGCCGCATCCCGGAACCAACCAGGATATGGTAGCCACCACGGCAAGGAGACATCACATCAAGTTTCAAGTTACTCTCATTAGGGCTTGTTTTGATGGAGTCATGAGAAAACCGCATGAACCATGCGGTATATATCTAACCCCAACCAAGCCGCCAAGCGGGTTTCTCGGGCAACAACACCCGACTTAATGAGTTTCAAGTTTCGGTCACAATAAACTCACAAGGCACCACCGTAGAACTTGCCCTTTCGGTCGATGGTCTCCTTAAGAATGTAGGGGCACAACATCTCCCGGACACGCTTTAGATCTTCCGTGGAAACATCTACAAGAGGTTTGAAATCCTACAAAATACAAGTAGAAATCATTTTCTAAAATCAAATGAATAATATGAGCGAGAGACAAGGTTGAGCATTATTATCTACTTACAACGACCTTCTTGATGTCGGGTATGTAACGACCGGGTTTTCGGTGAGGAAAACCCAACTCCCCGTACCCTTGTGGTAGTCCCTAGATCGGTAGCTATCACGTACGTAACTCATTACGAGAATAATATCATTTCCATACAACGAAATCGCAGTACAAAACATGATATTTACATCCGAAACAACTCGGTATACGAATTTAGTACAAGCCCCTTGGGCTAAGCGACAAGTAGAAATCTCGCGTAGCGATAGCTAAGGCTTCGGATCTTCGTCTTCGGTCTTCACCACGGGCATCCTTGAGTGAAGCAACACAACCCTTCTTTCATGGATTCCCCCGAACCCGACTCTCAATCCAAGTCCAATCCCGCACACTCACAAAACTATCCCCAAGGAATGGGATAGGTTCAAGTCACCGATCGTATGCGAATTTCGGTGGCCTACTTCTAAAAGGTAGGAAAAGTGTCAAGGTAAAAGCTCGGGTTTCCTATGCAACGACGTAGCCGAAGCATAAAAGAAATCATCTCCATATAAGTCCCAAACCATACTCTCAAACACAGCTCGGAACCACCTGGTACCCCAGGGCCCCGTCTCCACATCCTATCTCCATCTAGGGTCGATGCGAGAACTTCCTCTCCTCGCACCTCAATGATTGCAATCGGATTGACGAGGTAGAGGGAGCAACTCTCCTCTAACCGACTGCAACCACGGCTCACCACACTCTCAACTACGGGGGAGGTAGAAATCCCAAAACATGAGGAACGAACATGTCTTCAAGGTTTGTCCATGACCGAGGACGCGGCTATACGTATAGATCGAAACTCGCAAAGCGTGTACACCCGTACCCAACTCGGGATGACGTCCGGTCGAAGCGAACCGACCAAACTCACCCTACCGTGTGAACTCTCGGTAGTTATGGTCCCATCCCGCATCCGGCCCTCAAAACGATCCCCCCGCAGTGAGGATTGCACCGAACCGTGAAATGCCCCCGTGTGGCCACACGAGAGTCGCTCCGAGAGGGTGGTCTCACCTCCACCTCTCCCCCACCGATACCCCGCTATCCTCCCGGCGGTATGGTTCCGCACTTGCCGAGCTCAACTCGGCCCTAACCCCACGCTCGGCGAGGTGGTGTGTACGAAAGTCCTATCGACAAGTTGATCCACTCGGTTTCGGACGGGGCAAGCTCATGTCCTCCATCCGCGCTTAAAACCCCAACACCCGTGCTCCAAAAACCATCACGGTAGGGATACACCGAGGAGTGCACCCCTATCCCCGATCCCCCGATCGGTTGTTTTGAGCTCACCCCCGCCCAAGTACCCAAATCGCCTTCTCCCCGCCGGTTTTACCACACGCACGCCAAGAACCACTATTCCCAACCCAACACATGCATCGCGAACCTCGGAGTATATACACGCTTATATAAACATATATAGTAGTAGGACAATCAAGGATAGGATAATTAAAGAAGGCGAGTACAAGGTTCATCATCATCATGCATTTAAAGTAAAGCGCTAGCATTATACATAGCAATGCCTAATAGGTATTTCGAGAATCGGTCGGGCGTGAACACCCGTGTGCAAGTAGTCATCGGAGTTTCGTAGTTGTACTCGATCTTCGGCTTGACTCCTCGACTCCGGGAATTCCTAGATTCGCAAATATAAATAAACACGGTTTCTAGATCCAAATAACTCCAAAGAGAAGCAATAAAGAACCAAATAAACTTCAAATGCTAGTCTAACGGGTGCTTTATGATTTTAGAAGAATAAAGAAACCGATTTCTTGTTTTTCTAAGCTAGAATCAATTTGTTATAGATTTCCAAGTAAAGAAAGATTTCATGAATTTAATTATTTGCGGTAAATCACGGATAACACAAGTTAGCAAGTTAGAAAACCATAAGCTAGGTTTAGGATTGATTAGCATGGTAGGTTGACTAGTCAACGATCGGTGTTGACCGGGTCAAAAAGGAAGGTCGAGGTGAACCGGACCCCACAAGTCACCCCGTGGGTCCCGTAGGGCAGATTGCGAGAGATTGAGCAGGATGGATTAGCTGTTCAAGGTCACAACACTCGGTCTCACCAGTCAGATCCTGGTTAAGGATTGGAAGAGCATTAGTGCCACGATTGCTAACTTTCGGACCGAAAGGATTCGGATGAATAGGAACAAGTAAGCATATTCATGGCCTACGGTAACACATGCATCACGTGCTGCTACTTGAAAGACTGAGATCAGGCTCTTGAGAGATTTAAGCTCGAGAGAGGGCCAAAGCGGTAGCTCAAAGGAGGGTGATAGCAAGGCGAGACAAAGATAAACTAGGAAAGGTATTATCATGCCAAGATACGTGGCGACGGCTCACGGGAGATGGAATGGTCAACTCGTGACCGATATTGGGTGGTGCTTTGCGGTCGGGCATGCATTAAGAGCGCTACGAGGCATGTACTAGTGACGCGGCAATGTCCAAGCCGAGGCAGCTAGGTTGCGGCTCGGGGTTGCCGTTCATGAAGCGATCTGCTCACGACACCGCCGTCCATCACGGGCGACATCCTCGGCTTCAAGCACACGGCACGGTACACGCTTCACAACTCATAGTATCGTAGAGCGAGAAGCGGGTTATGCGCGAAGCGAAGACAAAGAGGAGGCGGCGGTGTAGGAAACGTAAGCGATGCGAACAAGGGGTAGGATTCTCGTCCGCAGGCATGCCAATGACTAGTTGCGGGGTTCCGGCGTCCCGGACCCACGTAGTGCGGTGGCGGGCGAGGCCACGAATTCTACATCTTGAATGCGAGGACGAAAAGGGCTCGGTTTGCGGGCAAGAGCGAGAGAAGGACAGGATAGCGTAGAGCATCTTGAAATTATGAAACCAACGCAATTGGTTTCATATTTTTCGGAGCTCTCGGTAATTCGTTATGATTTTTGAAGGGGAAAGGATTTATAAAACATTTATTGAAACAGAAAAGAGGTTTTATCAAGAACATGCTCACGTCAGCATGACGTCAGCGATGGGCCTAGGTTGTGGATTAGTGGGCCGTTAATGGGCCCAAAGTGGTAGCGGCCCATTGGGTCGGCCCAAAGTTTACAAGGTCTAGGAAACCACCTTGAACTACCCTACGGTCCGGCTTGGTTTGGTTAGACGGGCTAGTTCACCAGGCCTATAAGGCTTCCATGGGTTGGAAGGCCCAAAACTTCCCAAGGCTTGATTTCCCAAGGTCTGCTGCTGGTCCCTCATCTTCGCTGGGGTCCGAAGATGCCCACGACGTCGTGGAACGAGTTCGTCGGAGGGCGACATCGGCGGCGCGGCAAAGTTGCGCCGGTGAACCATAGGTGGACGCGGCGAGGCAAGACCGGGCGAGGTTCACGGCCGGATAGGGTTCAAGAAAAAGGAGTGTGCACGGGGTGTTAGATGTATTTCCCCGAAGGAAAGGCAGGGCGGCAAGGCTCTCCGGCGGGGAGGTTCGTCCGCGGCGGCGGCGCATTCACCCGTAGAAAATCACGACGTGACGGCCCGACAGAGGCGATGCAAAAGGGGATGAACGGGTGGCTGTGTTTACCTCTCGCACAAAACGTCGAACAACTAAAGGGCGTGCAAGGTTGTAGCTTCAATAGGCAGCCACGGTCACAAGAGTTTTAGAGAAGACAGGAAGCTTGCATGGCGCGACGGCCGGCAACACAGGCAAGCAAGGCAGTGGCCTGGAGGGTCACAGATCGATGGGTAAGCTAAAAGGTTAGAGAGCAAGCACGCCGGGTTCAACAAGACAGGCTTGGCCCATGCGCAAAGCGTCGAGCAGGTCATGGGCATGCCAAATCTTGCATCTCCGGCATGCCATCCAAAGCTTCGGTGTCGAGGGAAAGCAAAGACGAGCTCGGCTCGAAGGCCGGCCAACACAGGCAGACAAGGTGTCATCTAAGGACGGTGCAAGAGAGGGCAAAGAAAACCTGAACTAGAGGGTCATGGCTCACACACAAAACATCGAACGGGCAAGGCTGCAGGGGTGAAAAGGAGGCGGCTTGGTTGACCGGCTCACCATCGGGCTCGTGGGGGTCACGGCGAGGCCGGAAAAGGTTGTGACTGCGGTGACTTGGTGTAGAGCGGGGCGATGTCATGGTACGGCCCACGGTCGTCGGAGTCGGCATCGATTCGCGGCGTCGTGGTACTCCCGGCGGTGAGGTTCGACGGCGCTCCCGCAGTTCCACGGCCTCCTAGTCGGCGACGGCGTCCGCAGTCCCACGGCCTCCTCGGTCGGCGACGGCATCCATGGTGTGGTGTCGGAGTACTCAACATCCTCTCGAGCGGCGCGGCGCTCCCGGGCGGCGGCGACCTCGGCTCCTCGTGGCGGCGTTGTGGTTCGCGGCCACTCGTCCCCGGGCGTCGACGTGGTGGTGCTCCACTCCACTTTTCCTTTCCCCTTCTTCTCTTCTTCCTCTGCTTTCCCTCTCTCTGCTTCTCGATTTAGCGCCGGGTGCAAAGGGGGAAAACCCCAAGGTGTGGGCGTGCGGGGGGGGCGGTGGCGGCCTTGGGTGAGAGGCCGAGCGGCCTTCTTATGGAGCGGCGGCGGACACGGTGCATGGGCAATTTTGCCCCGCGGCCATCCATGGCATCTAGGCCATGGCGGCAACGTGGCTGCAATCCTGCGGCCCGCCCCTAGGGTTCAGCAGCGTGATACAGGGGCAAAGGGGGCAATTCCCTCCTAGACGAGCATCTGAGGCTGGAGCTAGAGCGCCCGCACGGCTCGGCGTGCGTGCGGCGCGCGCCCCGCGCGCACCGGCGGGGTGCGATGCGTGCATCGATGTGTACGGCGGGAGGAGGAAGAAAGAGCCACGAGCACCGCCGACGGGTGGGGCCTGCGAGTCGAGGGAGAGGGTGAGTGGCCGGCGGGCCGGGCCGGGCCGACCGTGTGGGCCGGTTGGTGGGATGTAGCGGGGGAAGGTAGGGGTGCGGCTGTTAATGGGAAGAAGGGTTGAGGGGCTGCCGATGGACTTCGTGGCCGAGGTTAAGGCCCAAGTAAGTTGTTAGCCTTTGGAAATAGTTTTAAATATATGGTTTGGATTATAATTTGGATTCGAATTCCATTCAAATCCAAACACCACACAAATGAACTCCAAACAAAATCCATGAAACTCCGACTCACAATTTACCATAGTTTGAAATTAATTTTTATATGGTTTTATTTTATAAGGAATTAAAGGTGAGAGGCTAGCAATTTGGTCTAAAATTTGGTAGTTCACAACTTCAATCAAAAAGTTTTAAAAATTTGCAAAAATTCACACAAGGGAAGACATGCAAAATGCGGTATGTTACGGACTCCCCCCCCCCACAAGAATCTCGTCCTCGAGATTAGGCTCGAACCGGGTGTGATGGGGTCTTCTCTCCAATATGTCTTCTCTTTTCTTCTTTAGCTTTAGCTTCTAGATGCCGATGAATAACGTAAGGCTTTATCTTATCTTAGCTTGATCCCATGTGAAGGTTTCTGAGGTTAAGTGCCAAGGTGTGTCCTCTTCTGTTAGCATCCTTAACCAATCTCCAAATAATCCACATATCTCACGACTATACTCTGGTTCAAGCATGAGAGCAATTCCAACTACGGGCTAAATTTCCCTTAACATAATCCATCTTATCTAGCCGTGTTGCACAGGCTGAGTAGAAGGTGACATTCTCCTATTATCCCAATCCTCCTATCCGAGATCACATCCTTTTTTTCACTCGGCTCATTCCAAAATTGTTTTATACGATCTTGGTCATACTCACATGACATCCATTAAGTACTTTTAATCCAAATAGGCGCGATTCTCCCACTTCTTCCCACATAAGGGAGTCGTATACCTTATGCCTAGCAAGTCCCGCAAACCCGATAAGTCCGGGTCTATCTCGCGGCTTTGTATTTAGTGGGATCCTTATGGCAAGATCTCTTCCAAATTGTTGCCAGGTACCAAAGCTTGCATTCTTAGCGTACCCATAGTGTTATATTTGTCCAATATTGTCCGCATGTCCATATCCGGCACACTAAGCATGAATCGAATCTTGTCCCCAAAAGCTCTGTTGGTCATCCATTCTTCGTTCAAGTCTTCATACATTCTTTAGTTTTCCCTACTTTATCCCAAGAAATCTTCTTGAAACCATATCCATCTGGGATATGTTGAAGATATAGAATATTATCTCTCAATCCATAGGTCGATATCCTGATTTTCCAAATTATTAGTGCATTTGTACCTCTTATGGCATGCACTCTCGGCAACTAGCCGAACCTCGGATGAACCTAACTTCTTTCCAGCATCCTTCGGATGGATCTTCCCGAGAAAGTCGCATCTATTTTACTCATGCGGGTTTAGCAAAATCGGGATACATAGCCGATGTCAACCCTTAGGAATACCATCAAAACTTTAAATCAATTCCTCGGGACGTCCTTCGTTATCATATCCGTGAGCAAGGATCGGTTCTCTTATCCAAGCTGTGGTGTAGATCATGATCCTTCGCAATTTCTTTGTCTCATTTCTCTGGATGGCATTTTCACCTTCCGGTATCCTGGAAATATTCTTCGCTTGAAGGCCTTGCCGTCTTTGTTCAGCAATTCTAAATAAAACTTCTTGTTTAAGTGAGCAATATTCCACACTTGTGCTCACAATTTCTTCTTATACATCCTCCGATTGTGTGGTAGGTGCCAGATGCATGGTCGTTTAGATAACTTGTGTCCAGTAGTTGTCGAGATAGTTCTTTTTCCCACTAGCTCATTACACGTTGTCCAGTAGGGCTTCTTTAACATCTGTTCATTCCATAAGTGGGATCGACTGAGCTTCGTATCTCATTCCTAATGTCGACCTCAATAACTCCTTTAGATGTCCTTCATGCATCCTATTCCAAAATCGCAACTTGTGGCGCATTGTTGTTTCCCGCTTACACAGTAATTACAAAAGAACTACTTAGGGTGTAAGAGGTGTTATTCCAATAAAAATGACTCTAGGATGACTACTGGTGTCGTGCAAGCCTTGTATCCCTTGAGTTTCCTCATCCGAATCAATTCCCAAAACTCCAATAATACCTTTCAAGTCGAGGTATTGTCTACCTAGTTGTAATCCCCTATGCATGGATTCGTTACTTCCGAATGCATGACCGATGGTGCAATCCCATAGTACTAGCGCGATTGTCCATTCGTGGAGATTTCAATGCGCTTACATCCACTCCCTCATTATCTTGGGTTGTCTCCTGTTGTGTTAGTCGCTCTCATCGATGAATCCATTACCAAGATATGAGGTGACCATGTTCCTTCGAGTCTCCACAAGGGTCAATTCGCGTTTAGGTGAAGAACCTTATCAGCAAACTCGGTATTCCATTAGCAATTCCATAGCGGGCCATTCACAAGGTACCTTATGGAAGCTAAAGTACTCGAATAAAATTTTCAGCATTGATTGTTGCTCCATAAGGAGTACTTCATCCTTCTCCGATAATTGAGTTCCGACTAGAATTATCCAAAATGTGTGACCGCGGCTTAGGGTACTCAATTGAGCTTAACCATTATATTCTTCCATAGGGTACATGCGCTTCTAGCTTTGAGCATCTTCATCTTCATTGTAGTTGCTTTCTCGGTCTTTATTGGGCACACAACAAAATTCTTGGGAATTAGAAATTGTTTTGAGGTGAGGTTGATCTCGACCTCATTCTCTTGATCCATAGCAGAGTGGTTCCTCATGTTTCCACTTGAGTATCTTGAGGGATCTGGTTGTAGCTCCTTTACTCCTTGTATGCTTCTTCAAATACTCACATCTCCAAGGTCGTCGACGGTTCTAACTCGAGTACTCTCCAATCCAAGTTAGTAACTCGATTCTAAACATGAGGTGGCTTATCCAAAATCTAGACCTCCTATGGCATGGTTTTTCCTTTTTGCCTTCGGTTGAGGAGGCATTACCCCGATACTCCTTATACTTGGCTTAAATAGATGGCTTGTCCTCCTTTTTGGTTATCTCGGGTTTCCTTAGGCCAACAACCTCCAAAGCATTGCATTGTGGTGATCTTTTCCTACGAGGGTAGCACTCGGGTTATCTATTCTAGGAGTCAAGTACGGACATGAAATTATTCGCTAATATATAATCCTACACTCAATATTAAGAACCATAAGATCCAATAAGATCCATAAGAAACAAGCACACAAACATGCAAAGCATTATGGATAGTGCTATCTCAAGGCCGACTCATAACCGTTGAGATCTCGCACACTAATCGGTCTAATTTCTTCGTGGCATGTCAATCAAGGTAGATTCTACTTTAAGTGGTCAAAAATATTCTCAAACCATCCAAACTATCTTCGCTCCCCCCTACTAGTCCACGTAAGAAGTTGCCTTGACGCAGGTAAGGTAGAAGATTTTCAAAGCGAGAAAGGCATATTTAAAATAGTTCAAGGGGGTATATATAGAATAGAGCGTATAGAATGTTCCTATGCTATCGACCAACCTAGGGTAGTGCGCTATAGACAAACCTCGGCTCGATACCACCCGTAACGACCCGGGTTTTCGGTGAGGAAATCCCGACTCCCGTACCCTTGTGATAGTGCCTAGATCGGTAGCTATCACGTACGTAACTCAATACGGAATAATATCATTTCCATACAACGAAATCGAGTACAAAACATGATATTTACATCCGAAACAACTCGGTATACGAATTTAGTACAAGCCCCTTGGGCTAAGCGACAAGTAGAAATCCCGCGTAGCGGTAGCTAGGGCTTCGGATCTTCGTCTTCGGTCTTCACCACGGGCATCCTTGAGCAAAGCAACGCAACCCTTCCTTCATGGATTCCCCCGAACTCGGGGTCTCAAGCCAAGTCCAATCCTGCACACTCACAAAACTATCCCCAAGGAATGGGATAGGTTCACGTCACCGACCGTATGCAGCTTTAAGTGGCCTACTTCTAAAAGGTAGGAAAAGTGTCAAGGTAAAAGCTCAGGTTTCCTATGCAGCAGTAGCGAAGCATAAAAGAAATCATCTCCATATATGTCCCAAACCATACTCTCAAACACGGCTCGGAACCACCCCGGTACCCCCGGCCCCGTCTCCACATCCTATCTCCATCTAGGGTCGATGCGAGAACTTCCACTCCTCGCACCTCAATGATTGCAATCGGATCGACGAGGTAGAGGGAGCAACTCTCCTCTAACCGACCGCAACCACGTCTCACCACACTCTCAACTACGGGGGAGGTAGAAATCCCAAAACATGAGGAACGAACATGTCTTCAAGGTTTGTCCATGACCGAGGACGCGCCTATACGTATAGATCGAAACTCGTAGAGCGTGTACACTCCGTACCCAACTCGGGATGACGTCCGGTCGGTAGCGAACCGACCAAACTCACCCTATCGTGCGAACTCTCGGTAGTTACGGTCCCATCCCCGCAACCGGCCCTCAAAACGATCCCCCCCGCAGTGGGGATTGCACCGGAACTGTGAAATGCCCCCGTGTGGCCACACGGGAGTCGCTCTGAGAGGGTGGTCTCACCTCCACCTCTCCCCCACTGATACCCCGCTATCCTCCTGGCAGGTATGGTTCCGCACTTGCCGAGCTCAACTCGGCCCTAACCCCACGCTCGGCGAGGTGGTGTGTACGAAAGTCCTATCGACAAGTTGATCCACTCGGTTTCAGACCGGGGCAAGCTCATGTCCTCCATCCGCAGTTAAAACCCCAACACCCGTACTCCAAAAACCGTCATAGTAGGGATACACCGAGGAATGCACCCCTATCCCCCCGATCCCCGATCGGTTGTTTCGAGCTCACCCCCGCCCAAGTACCCAAATCGCCTTCTCCCCGCCGGTTTTACCCCACGCACGCCAAGAACCACTATTCCCAACCCAACACATGCATCGCGAAGCTCAGCGTATATACACGCTTATATAAACATATATAGTAGTAGGAAAATCAAGGACAGGATAATTAAAGAAGGCAGTGCAAGGTTCATCATCATGCATTTAAAGTAAAGCGCTAGCATTATACATCTCGGTGCCTAATAGGTATTTCGGAATCGGTTGGGCGTGAACACCGTGTGCAAGTAGTCGTCGGAGTTTCGTAGTTGTATTCGATCTTTTGGCTTGACTCCTCGGCTCCGGAATTCCTAGATTCGCAAATATAAATAAATACGGTTTCTAGATGCAAATAACTCCAAAGAGAAGCAATAAAGAACCAAATAAACTTCAAATGCTAGTCTAACGGGTGCTTTATTATTTTAGAAGAATAAAGAAACCGATTTCTTGTTTTTCTAAGCTAGAATCAATTTGTTATAGATTTCCAAGTAAAGAAAGATTTAATGAATTTAATTATTTGCGGTAAATCACGGATAACACAAGTTAGCAAGTTAGAAAACCATAAGCTAGGTTTAGGATTGATTAGCATGGTAAGTTTACTAGTCAACGATCGGTGTTGACCGGGTCAAAAAGGAAGGTCGAGAAGTCAACCGGACCCCACAAGACACCCCGTGGGTCCCGTAGGGGCGGTTGCGAGAGATTGAGCGGGATGGATTAGATGTTCAAGGTCGAACACTCGGTCTCACCAATCAAATCCTGGTTGCTAACGGTTGAATTGGAAGAGCATTAGTGCCACGGTTGCTAACTTTCCGAACCGAAAGGATTCGGATGAATAGGAACAAGTAAGCATGTTCATGGCCTACGGTAACACATGCATCACGTGCTTTCGCTTGAAAGACCGAGATCGGGCTCTTGTGAGATTTAAGCTCGAGAGGGCCAAAGCGGTAGCTCAAAGGAGGGTGATAGCAAGGCGAGACAAAGATAAACTAGGAAAGGTATTATCATGCCAAGATACGTGGCGACGGATCACGGGAGATGGAATGGTCAACTCGTGACCGATATTGGGTGGTGCCTTGCGGTCGGGCATGCATTAAGAGCGCTACGAGGCATGTACTAGTGACGCGGCAACGTCCAAGGTGAGGCAGGCTAGGTTGCGGCTCGGGGGTTGCCGTTCGTGAAGCGATGCTGCTCACGACACGGCCGTCCATCATGGGCGACATTCGGCTTCAAGCACACGACACGATACACGCTTCACAACTCATAGCATCGTAGAGCAGAAGCGGGGTTATGCGCGAAGCAGCACAAAGAGGAGGCAGCGGTGTAGGAAAGGTAAGCGATGCGAACATGGGGTAGGATTCCTGTCCGCGGCATGCCAATGACTAGTTGCGGGGTTCCGGCGTCCCGCATCCACATAGTGCGGTGGCGGGCGGCGGCCACGAATTTCTACATCATGAATGCGAGGACGAAAAGAGCTCGGTTTGCGGGCAAGAGCGAGAGAAGGACAGGATAGCGGAGCGTCTCGGAATCATGAAACCCACGCAATTGGTTTCATAATTTCGGAGCTCCCGATAATTAGTTATGATTTTTGAAAGAGAAAAGGATTTATAAAACATTTATTAAAATAGGAAGAGTATCAAGAACATGCTCATGTCGGCATGACGTCGGCGATGGGCCTAGGTTGCGGATTAGTGGGCCGTTAATGGGCCCAAAGTGGTAGCGGCCCATTGGGTCGGCCCAAAGTTCACAAGGTCTAGAAAACCACCTTGAACTACCCTACGGTCCGGCTTGGTTTGGTTAGATAGGCTAGTTCACCGTGCCTATAAGGCTTCCATGGGCTGGAAGGCCCAAAACTCCCCGAGGCTTGATTTCCCAAGGTCTGTTGCTGGTTCCTCATCCTCAGTGGGGTTTGAAGATGCCCACGACGCCGTGGAGCGGGTTCGCCGGTGGGCGACATCGGCGACGTGGCAAAGTTGCGCCGGTGAACCATATGTGGACGCGGCGAGGCAAGACCGGGCGAGGTTCACGGCCGGATAGGGTTCAAGAAAAAGGAGTGTGCACGGGGTGTTAGATGTATTTCCCCATAGGAAAGGCGGGCGGCAAGGCTCCCCGGCGGGGAGGTTCGTCGCGGCGGTGGTGCATTCACCTTTCGAAAATCACGACGTGACGGCCGGACGAGGCGATGCAAAAGGGGATGAATGGGTGGGCGTGTTTACCTCTCGCACAAAACGTCGAACAACTAAAGGGCGTGCAAGGTTGTAGCTTCAACAGGCGGCCACGGTCACAAGAGTTTTAGAGAAGACAGGAAGCTTGCATGGCGCGACGGCCGGCAACACAGGCAAGCAAGGCAGTGGCCTGGAGGGTCACAGATCGATGGGTAAGCTAAAAGGTTAGAGAGCAAGCACGCCGGGTTCAACAAGACAGGCTTGGCCCATGCGCAAAGCGTCGAGCAGGTCATGGGCATGCCAAATCTTGCATCTCCGGCATGCCATCCAAAGCTTCGGTGTCGAGGGAAAGCAAAGACGAGCTCGGCTCGAAGGCCGGCCAACACAGGCAGACAAGGTGTCATCTAAGGACGGTGCAAGAGAGGGCAAAGAAAACCTGAACTAGAGGGTCATGGCTCACACACAAAACATCAAACATGTTGAGGGCATGCATGGTTCGTACCATGGCCAAGCCATCCATGGTCACTAGTGTTCGAGGGGCATCAGAAACATGTGGCACAGCACGAAGGCCGGCGTCACAGGCAAGCTGCAGGGTGAAAAGGAGGCAGCTTGGTCGAGCGGCTCACCATCGGGCTCATGGGGGTCACGGCGATACGGGGAAGAGGTTGTGGCCGCGGTGACTTGGTGCGGAGCGGGGGCGTTGTCGTGTTACGGCCCGCCGGTCGTCGGCGTCGACATCGATTCGCGGCGTCATGGTACTCTCGGCGGTGAGGTTCGATGGCGCTCCGCAGTCCCGCGGCCTCCGGTCGGCGACGGCGTCCATGGTGTGGTGTCAGCGTACTCAGCGTCCTCTCAAGTGGCGCGGTGCTCCTGGGCAGCGGCGACCTCGGCTCCTCGCGGCAGCGTCGTGGTTCGCGGCCACTTGTCCCTAGGCGTCGACGTGGTGGTGCTCCGCTCCCTTTTTCCTTTCCCCTTCTTCTCTTCTTCCTCTGCTTTCCCTCTCTTTGCTTCTCTGATTTAGCTGCAATGCAAAGGGGGAAAACCCCAAGGTGTGGCTGTGCAGGGGGGTGGCGGCGGCCTTGGGGGAGAGGCCGAGCGGCCTTCTTATGGAGCGGCGGCGGACACGGTGCATGGGCAATTTTGCCCCGCGGCCATCCATGGCATCTAGGCCATGGCGGCAACGTGGCTGCAATCCTGCGGCCCGCCCCTAGGGTTCAGCAGCGTGATACAGGGGCAAAGGAGGCAATTCCCTCCCCGGACGAGCATCCGAGGCTAGAGCTAGAGCGCCCGCACGGCTCGACGTGCGTGCCGGTCGCGGCCCGCGCGCACCGGCGGGGTGCGATGCGTGCATCGGTGTGTACGACAGGAGGAGGAAGAAAGAGCCACGGGCACCGCGGTGGGTGGGGCCCGCGAGTCAGAGGGAGAGGGTGAGTGGCCGGCGGGCTGGCTGGGCCGACTAGGTGGGCCGGTTGGTGGGATGTTAGCAAGGAAGGTAGGGGTGCAGCCCGTTAATGGGAAGAAGGGTTGAGGGGCTGCTGATGGACTTCCGCGGCTGAGGTTAAGGCCCAAGTAAGTTGTTAGCCTTTGCAAATAGTTTTAAATATATGGTTTGGATTATAATTTGGATTTGAATTCCATTCAAATCCAAACACCACACAAATGAACTCCAAACAAAATCCATGAAACTCCGACTCACAATTTACCATAGTTTGAAATTAATTTTTATATGGTTTTATTTTATAAGGGATTAAAGGTGAGAGGCTAGCAATTTGGTCTAAAATTTGGTAGTTCACAACTTCAATCAAAAAGTTTTAAAAATTTGCAAAAATTCACACAAGGGAAGACATGCAAATTCTGGTATGTTACAAGGTATGTCATCGAGTAGTCTTAACATATGGAATGCCACATGGAATCCACACAAAGAGGACCCCGTGGCTACTGAGGACACTGCATAGAGGTACCAAAATGACAAGTTAATGCACTACCAAATAGTTAAGAATGGACCATAAAAAAACCTCAGTCTTATAGCGAGATTTGTTTTGTGCTTGAGTGTGGCTTTTGGCTTTTTTTTCTTTCCTTTCGTCGCTCTGTCCTATGCATCACCAAAGGCCCTGCATGATCAGCAATACAAATTAGAAACACTAAGAGATTGATTTTTTGTGAACAAAAAATACTGTACCAAAGGCCCTGCATGGTCAGCAATACCAATTAGAAACACTAGGAGATTGAATTTTTGTGAACAAAGCCTACAAGAAACTGATCAGTTTAAAACATTTTGGAGGTCTGAGAACTTTAGCGGGGGATGTTGTTTAGCAGAATCTAGATACCAAACCTCTTTTAACTTCATACAGATGATCACTGTTACCCAGTGGCTAGTGCAGTAAGCACCCACCACATAGTAGTAGTTCATCATTGCATTTGAGATTACTTTGCCAACTTGCTGAGACTGCTAAGAAATATTTGTTGAAGTAAATAAATCTGGATCTAAAAACCCAACACCGATCCGCTTCTATGCTGCTTTGTCCATCATTTTCCTACAAAAAATCAAATTGTTAGCATGCATGAACTTTGCAGTCAAAATTAAAGAAATATCTTTTTAGGTTTTAAAGGACTTACAATGTCCACAACCTCATGAAGGTAACATCCAGAGAAGCCATGGTTATAAGGTTAAACACGCTACTGAAATTAATGTTTAACATTAAAGCACCACAACCACCTTTAAAGTAGTCTTGATCCACCTTTCTTTGGAAAGTCAAGTTTATCCTTACTTGTGTTCCATGACATAAGCATGCAACTTGGCACAAGTTGGTCCAGCAGCCTTTACATTTGCTTCGACAACATAGGTGCACCAGGCTTGTATTTTGGTCGGTCCCGTTCCGTCGCATTAACACGATTAAGAATCTCATCTTTAGACGGAGGTTTCCCGGCCTGGTTCCCCTTCCGCAATGGAGATTGCATGGGCTCCTCCCCGTTGCGAGAGGTTGTTGTACTTGTTGCATCCGTCGCTTAGGGGGAGATTGCTCGCTCCTCCTCCTCTTCTTGCCGGAGAGATTGTTGTTTCGTCCGTTGCTTATCCTCATGTTGCGGTTGTTGCTTAGGTGTAGTTTGCCCGGGCTCCTCCCCGCCGTTGTCGACGCTCCTATCTTGCTAGAGAGGCTGCTGTTTTGTCTGTTGATTATCCTCAAGTTGCGGCTGCTTCGCTTAGGCGGAGTTTGCCCCGGGCTCCTCCTCTGGTTGTTGTCGACGCCCCGACCGTGTAGTTTTGCCGATCTCGTCGTCGCTACTACCGTTGATGGGAAATGGGTCGCATGTGCATGTTCTTGGTGTTGGTACCGTCAATCTGAAACTTACTTTGGGAAAGACCGTGCGATTGAAGAATGTGCAGCATGTCCCTACTGTCAAAAAGAATTTAGTCAGCGGGTATCTACTATGTAGAGATGGTTTTAAATTAGTTAATAAATGTGTACTTTCGAAGTATGGGACTTTTGTTGGAAAAGGTTACGACAGCGGAGGCTTGTTCCGCTTTTCTTTGTCTGATGATTGTAATTACATTGTGAACCACGTGGTTAATGTTAATGATGAGTCTAATGTTTGACATTCACGACTTTGTCATGTTAATTTCAGTTGTATGATGCGGCTAGAAAATCTAAGTTTAATTCCTAAATTCACTATAGTCAAAGGTTCACAGTGCCATGTATTTGTTGAATCTAAACAAACTCACAAGCCTCACATGGCTCCAGAGGCGAGGAACTTGGCACCGCTCAGACTTGTTCATTCAGGTTTATGTGAAATGAATGGTGTGTTGACTAAAGGTGGTAAAATGTACTTCATGACTTTAATAGATGATTGCACTAGATTTTGCTATATTTACTTGTTGAAATCTAAAGATGAAGCATTACACTATTTCCAAGTCTATAAAGCTGAAGTTGAAAACCAACCTGAGAGAAAGATCAATCATTTAAGGTCAGATAGAGTATTTTTCTAATGCTTTTACTTAGTTCTGTAAGGAACATGAAATTATTCATGAGAGGGCGTCTCCCTATTCACCTTAATCAAACAGGGTGGCCGAAAGAAAGAACCTCACTCTAACTGATTTGGTTAATGCCATGTTAGACACAGAGGGTCTTTCCAAGGCATGGTGGGGTGAGGCTCTATTGACTGCTTGTCATGTCCTGAATTGTGTTCCTACTAAGAAAAGGCCATGGTGGGGTGACTCTTTCACAGTCTCACTATGTGGAAAATTTTTTGAGTCGCTTTGGTTATAGTGACCCTAAACCTGCTCCAACGCCTTATGATGCTAGTATGATTCTGAAAAAGAACAAAAGGATAATGAGATATCAGTTGAGATATTCTCAAATAATTAGTTTGATGTACTTAGCTAGTGCTACGAGACCTGTCATCTCGTTTGCTGTGAGCAAATTGAGCCGATTTGTTTCAAATCCGGGAGATGAACATTGGTATGCTCTTGGAAGAGTAATGCACTATTAGAATCTAATAGGCACAATGCACTATGGGATTCACTACTCCTGGTACCCTATAGGGTACTAGAGGGATATTTGCTGAATTATTGAATTAAATGGTGCTGAATATTGCCTAAATTTCTAACAAACCTCACAAAGAGACACTTGTTAATGTCGGACCATTTGCACTGTGCATAAATAAACCAGCACAAATAATGAACTATATGTGCCGGCTCACTTATACGTGCGTTGCACACTTACTTCTTTCAAATTGAACCAACACTGGTACTCCATTTTAATTTGTGCCGGCTTAAAATGAGCCGACACTAATACACTCAGGATTATTCATGCCAGCTTGGACTTGATCCGGCAAGGACAGTCCATTAATCATGTGGTCTCGAGATTGTGCCAACACGAATAAGGGCCCGTTTGGCACAGCTCAGCTTCACCTGTAGAGCTGTTTTTTAGAAAACAACTCCATGAGCAACTTCATGAGCGGGGGAGAGAGCCATGTTTTTGTAGCTTCACCATGTGCTTAACTCTGTGAGAGTGAGTTTTCAAAGAAGCTGACCAGGGAGTTCGGCAGAGAGTTGGCTGTTTGGCTATTGAAGTTGTGAAGCTGCTCGTGAAGTTGCTCATGAAGCTGTACCAAACGGGCCCTAAGATTCTCAAGTATGCAATTCGAATTTGTAACTTTTGCATATGAAATTCAAATGAAGACAAACTTTATATGAAAATTGAACGGTTTGACGAAAACTATAAATTTATACTTGATTTTTTATTGGAGATCATTTACAAACTGAAATAATGGATCAAAATGTTGGACAATAAGAGTAAAAAAATAGAACTTCCCACGCCTGAGAAGGGAGGTCGTGAGTTCGACATTGCATGTGCACATATTTCTTGTGACTTGTGACTTGTAATGCTAACCATGAGGGGTGGCCACCAGGCATAGAAAAATATTTTTCATTTGTAAATTTTTGTTTTTATTATTGTCCACGATGATGCAACTTTAAACCAGTAGGCATAATCCATTATTAAGCACAATCCTCTACTTGTATTGGCTTAGATGCCAGCATGAATAGCCATCGCATTCATATCTGCTTTGTGGTGCCGGTTCGTCCATATATAGGTACATACTCCATGTGAGCTATCAGCTGTGTTTGGTAGCACTTCTTGCTCGGATCCACTGAAATCGGGCGGAGCACTTCATTCCAAATGAATTCCATCACCAGCTGCAGGCGAGCGCTCCGTCCGATTTGCCCAGATTGCACTGTGTTTGGGGGTGGGGGGGGGCAGGAAAAACCTACTCCCCGATTTCCAGCATCCTCGCTTATTATACATCTTCGTCGTCACCTATGCCTACTCAGTTGTGCCAACCGTCTTTACTTGGTCGTGCCATCCTCGCCATTTTCAGTGTCCGCCCCAATCTGCTGCATGGGTGGCTCTCCTGCTCTTCGTCAGGGTACGCCCTGATGAGAGCATCTGAGCATGGCACCAATGCATATGTTCATGAGTGGTGCATAGAGTGGAGAAGGAGTACAAGTTTTTCCAAATCAGGTCCGAGGCTAATTCATCTCAAGTCCTCAAGGTGGAGGCTCAAATAAACTAAGTTCGAGTCCACCTCGGAGTCCAAGAGCAGCCCGTAGTAAAATCGACGCCTAAGTTGCATACGGAGTCTAATTGCGTCGTTCTTTATGGGTGGAAAGATAATTTCAAGGAGCTTCCAATGGAACCAGTCTCACCTCAAAATTCTTTCTAAGTCGTCGGGAATCGTTGAAACAAATAGATGTTCAGAATCTGCCAATGTGCTGTGTCACCAATTTGCGTCACCAATTTGTTGGGCCTTAAGCCCAAGTTGTGGGCTCCCACACCTGGTCGCCCCCAACCCTAGGATGCCCTCCTCTCATAAACTCAGTAGCCGCCGCCTCAAAAACTTGGGTTTTGTATGAGTTTTTGTTACCCTTCTATTCGAGGAACAGACTATATTCATAGCCACTGTAAGGCCGAGTTCTTTTGCTATGAATCAGGCCCCATTCTTGTTCCTCACCACTGTGTCGATTAGTTCTTTTATGATCAAGACTTGAACCCCATATTTATCTTTGCTTCATCTATCAACCTGTTCGTTTGGCTGGTGGCTGATGGCTGGTGCTGATTTGTTCTGAGGGAAAAGTACTACTGGCTGATTGCTGGTGGCTGGTTTATTCTGAGAGAAAAGTACTGTTGGCTGGTGGCTGATAAGCCAAACGGACAGGGCGTATATTTGCAATTTCAGATTGCATGTTCATCCTTTATTTCTTGTGTCTTTCGATTCGCTTGCAGAGAAAGCCTTTGTGGCGAGGTCAATCATGTTGTGTTTGGTTGATAACCAACAAAGCGGTGGTGTAGTAGTTGTGGGGTCCGAATCGTGTTCATTTGAAGCCAAAATCGTCAACGTCGAGTCTCCACCAATCGAATTTGCCCTACCTCTCAGAAGATCGGACCAGCGCCTATCATGCCCTTTCCTGCCAAATTGGGGATGGAGATCACCCTAGAGCTCTCCACCCGCACCACCCTTCTCCTTGCACAATTCAAGGAGGAAGCTTCCGCATCACCCTTCCCTACACAAAAATCGAGGAGGTCACAATGGATCTTTTCCGGGCACCTGCACCACCCTTCTATGTGCCCAAATCTAGGAGGCCATACTAGAATTGAACTTACCATCCTTCTCCTTGGCCCGCATAGGTAGAGCTCAATAATCTTATTTGCCTCGTATGTGTGTTCTTTGGCATTAAGGCTTTGGAAGCAACTTGCTCAGCAGAGTAAGGAGATCATTGAAAATATTGTCTGATCATCCAAATTTAGCATTCAGGGTAATAAGGTTTAGGATGAACGCAAACTTGTCCACTTCTTCCCACATCCCTCATACATACATGTCTTCCATAACGACATCATGTTCATCATCTCCACATGTTTCACTCCCGCATCTGCTTGATCGCCATTTTGATATCCATATTCATAATCATCATCCATCACACAACATGATCATTTTCATATGCATCACCATCACCCACTACATTAGAGCCAATATTGATGTCACTTTCCCCATCCACAATGGTTCCTCACCATGGTGGGACCGAATTATGTATTTATCGACGAAACATCGTGTTGTCAAATGTATCTTAATGACATTAGTATCCTAATATTGTTGCTACATTCAGAATATGAACAACTTATTTGCTTTGTCTTGCAAATGCTAGCGTGTGTCTCCGCAACCTCGACAAACTTTGACACCTCTGTTATTAAATCACGTGAATGTCTGTCACACCTGATTTTCCGAAGAAAACCAAATGCATCTCATATGTGCGCCAGGATCAAGTTTACACACATATGATACACGTCATGAGTGAATTGTCAATAAACAGCAGTAAAATCGTACAAGAGTTAAACCATTACATTATCTCTTTATTACACTCAAACGTTAGACTCGAAGGTCTTTACAACGATCAAATGATAACTATGAAGACGTAACTCCATCTTCATCTTCCACAGGCACATGACTGGGGGCACGCATGCCTCAGAACTCCTCGTAGTCGCTGAAGTACTCTCCTCCAGTGTTCTCCTCTGAACAGCGGGTAAGCAAGGGTGAGCACACTTATGGTTGGAGCTCAGCAAGTGGGGGAAGATGCAAGGCTTATCAAGAATAGGCTAAGGTTTTGCAGCGGTTAGCATTTTTAATGTAGGTCAAATTTTATTAGCAAGCACCTAATTGCTAGATGTAAGTTTATACAAATCCACTTAAGCATTTAAGAAAGCATCTCCCTCAAAAACCCACAAGAAAACCACGATTTAATTTCATCTTTATGTTTGATTATCATGTGAGGGTCCGGGCCGCTCTTGAACGTGAGCACGGCCGATCGATCGCCTTTACACTGCGAGAGGTTGTACACTTTCACCACAGCTCGCGTAAAATCTCTGAAGAACTTTGAACCCAACCACGCATGTGCTGATCAGGCACAATACCACACTACCGAGGTGCGGCTGCATAGGGACGCTACGAAGCCTTTACAAAGACATGCAAAAGACAAACAACCCACGACAGTTACAGCTCAGGGCGGACCATAACCCTCCCTAGTGGTCAGCACCTTAGCAAAGGCTGCTACCCCAAAAGAACCGGGCTGTGCCCCTGCAACCCCGAGCCCCCTGTGTTCCTTTCGGATAAGGTCACCAGTACAATCACACACCTAATTAATTGGCTAAGCCAGAGCCATATGGACTGTGGTTGCACTGTTTTCCTGGGTGGTTCTCCATGTTCCGATTAAACCATATGATCTTATTATTAACCATAAGCACACACACACATATATCACCAAAGTTATCATGATCAACATTCAACATATTGTAAAAGATTCATTTTAACCATCCCAAGTTATAGCAACTAAGCATTTCTACCCAAAACATTTATTTAAAAGGGTTGTCCAAGGTAATAGGGATAAAATTCTAGTCATGTCCTTAAAAAGGTGATTTTCCCATCAAATTTATGCAATACAACATTGAATGTAAACTTAGTTATCATGCAAGTTGTGTGGGACAAAAATAGAATATGCAGGGGGAGAAGTCCACTTGCCTTCCTTGATTAAACACTGGAGTTCTTCTTCAAACACTTACTGTTGATCCACTTCAATTGGTTGCTCACTTGAAACTGGCACGATGTCTATGAGCACACAAGAAAGCATACAATAAACAAAACAACACACCAAGCATGAAAAGCTTAAAGAGAGAACAAGGGTTGGCTTAGGGTTTAGGGTTAGGGTTTAGGGAACGCAAACACAAAAGCACTAGGAACTATCAGGAGCTTTGTATGATAACAAACAAGAGCTAGCTATGTGCTTGGTATATTTTAATTTAATAAAGATCATATGCATAGGTTATTTCAAAGAAATACCATATTTATAATTAAGCAAGTTATATTTGTATTTAAAAGACGATGTAAACCTAGTCCAATTTTATTTATAAATATTCAAGTTTGATTTATGCAAATTATACATTTAATTTAAAAGAAGCATGTAAAAGCATCTAGGAGTTTATCTTTATATTTCAAGTTGAACTAATCAAATTATAATTTAAAAACACATTTATATTCATATTAGTCAAATTAACATTTAATTAATAAAACACGAGGTAGCATATGTTGTTTTTTTATTTAGAAAGCAAATTGAATATACATTAGTCAGTTTACGTTTTGCAATGAAAATCGAAGTATAACTCTAATTACATTTTATTAGAAAACACCATTAAGTAAGATTAGTCAATTTAATTTAGAATAAATTATCAAAACACACTTTAGGGTGATCATCACAACTAGCGTGTACTTTATTGTGGGACGAAACTATGCAACAAAAACGAACTTGAGCGGGCTAAAACATGAGATCTATGGATTAAACAAGGATTAGGGATCTAATCATGATTAACTATAGATTGGAAATGGCCAGAAAAGAAGATTAACAAGAGGTAGCTGATGAAGATTTACAAGGCAAAGAGATAACTGATGGTAACAGATAGACCAAAGGAAAAGGAAAGACATGCTATAGCTGAAAACATGTGATGTTATCCACTGGATGTATGTTTCTTAAAAGAATAACAGATATATGACATAAACATTATGTCATGCCCACATCATCAAGCAAGGAACTAATAGATACGTGATCACTAGTGTGTCCATATAAACGTCATGCACAAGCATGCCATCAACTGCATGGTACTGTTCGACCTGCATGCTGTTGCTACTGCATGCATGCAGCTAGCTGGTTGTATGGCAGTGTGGAAGGACGTGGGTCAGTAGATGATGGACAACATATCAAAGGACATTATCAGGCTTTAGTTCGATCACAAGTGCATGGCAAAGAATAGAAAACTATAAGTAGTATGAGATAAACAGGAGTTGAACTATCAAGCCATAAGGATGACGTACAGATGGAGTTTGGTACTTTGTGTGATGAGGACGATTGATGGTGAACAATGGCGAGAAGGAGGTGATGAAGGGACGCCAGTGATATCTTGATACAGAAACACAGCGGCAGCTTCAGTCGACGGATGAACGGCAACCTTGCATAAATATCAGTGAGCATCCTCGACGATGGACGTGATCGATCAGCAGACACTGATGCAGGAGATATGGAACGAATTAGTCCTGTATATAGGCATGAAGCATGCGGAGAAACAGGAAGAGCGTGCACTGATCGAAGATGCACGGCTACACTCACAGGAGGGTTGTTGTACGTGAGATGAGTTTGAGAGAAAGAAAAGGAGTCTGAGAACACGTGGTTCTCACCAGTCAGCAGATTGACCATGACAGACATGGGCATCTTGGTAGCGTCAAGACAACGCCGGGACATCTATTAGCAACGAATCAGCACTGTGGTGGTTTGGCATGATGATGCGATGGCATGGTGCCATTTATCTGCAGCAACAGAGATAAACATGCTTGGCAATTGGCATAGAGTTCGATGGGCAAGAAAGAAACATAGGATGAGGAGATCGTGTGGGGTGCTCACCGGTGCGGAAGGTACTCAACGATGGTCGGAATATGATGCGGCCGGAAACGAAATTTAACAGATCAAGAGACGGCGGCCAGTTCAAGCGCCGGGCTTCTTGTGATGGCGCCGGTGACAACATCGGCATGGCCGGCGGAGCTCTTCCAGAGGCAGGGAGACGATGAGAGTTGACGAGTTCAGCGACGCCAAGAAGGAGATAGCACCGGCTTGGCTCCAGGGGCCTGGCCGACGAATCGGCAAGGCCGCTGCCGGTGCTCTGTCTGGCACTCCGGCTTCGACGAGCAGCGACAATACGGCGTGACACGGCGGGCAAGGAGGCGACTAGCTGGGCGTGCAGCAGGGGCGCAACGGGCCCGACGTTCTGGCTTTACAGACAGACAAGAGCTGGCATGGGAGAAAGGAAAACGGTAGGCAGCCGGCCATTCATGGAGGAAGAGGAACGGACCACTATTAATGGCTTTAGTGGAAACGATCGTTACTAAAGATTGAAGGGGAGCGACGGTTCAAGGATAGGAAGCGTAGGGGATGCGGTGCGGGTGCGAGACTCGCAACAGGGAGAGGCCCAGCGGCATGCACGGTAGCCGGGCTCGTGCGACGCGTTGCGCAGGCACACGGTGGAGTCGAGCCGCACGAGAGGGGAGCGAGCGCGACAGGGAGATGTGCAAGCGCATGGGAGCCGAGCGGCTCGGGCGCGTGCGACGGCGCAGACAATAGCGCGCGGCGTTCAGGTTGACTACGGGCCAAAAAGATCTGGGCCATGGATGTGCGAACAGGCGGTTGAGGAAAAACTAAAAGCTCAAGGGTCTAAACATAAAGAAAAAGGACCTTAACATAAGGATTTTGACTGGTGGAAGGAATGGTTGTGATATTAGAAAGTGCGGTGAAGGACCGATAAGGCGACCAGAGAGAGGGGGGGTGAATGGGAGCCGATAAAAATTCTTCTCGAGGGAGATTGAAACTCCGACAAGACGAACTAGCTCGGTCGGACCCCCCGAAATCACACGCTTCGCACTTCTACCTCCCGTTTGCCAAAACCACGTAGCCACCGGAGTGCTACCGGTCCTAGGAACAAACTCTACCAAGCAACCGCAACACACACGCAACACCGACAGCGGAAACAACTCGAAAGCCGGCTAACCGAGGGGGCGGTTAGACCGGGTATAGGGGGCGGTTAGACCGCCTCCACCGGCAACCAAGAAATCCTCCGAAACGCCTCTTCCGAGCACCAAAACACACCACGGTTTCACCAACGAGAGATCTCTCGATCAAGGCCATGCTAGCTACCGAGAAAATCTTGGCGAAAACCAAAACTTCACCCAAGGGCCTAGGGGCGGTTAGACCGGCTACCCGGGGCGGTCTAACCTCCTCGTACCCGAGCAACGAACTCCAACCAAGAACACCTAGCGGTACGCGCGAGAATGGCTCCAAATTTCACCCGGACACTCCTCGATCAAGGCGAACGAACTCACGGAGGAAAATCCGGCGAAACAAAACTTTGACCCGGAAACACCCCGGGCGGTTAGACCGCCCCCTGCAGCGGTTAGACCGCCCCTTCCCGAACGAGGAACCCGCGGGTCAAACCTCAACTTCCTTGCGCTCAATCTCCCGAATCACTCCACGGATTGCGGCCAAACTTCGGGGATAGTCGGGTTACCTCCCGGGCAACCTCTACCTCAAAGGAATCGACCCGAAATGCTCACAATCAAGAGGAATCGAAGAAATCGCTTCTCTAGGTCAAGAACTCGCCCAACTCGAAAAACCACCAAATCGAGTCCGATTCAAAGGGGATTTGGGGGCAAAGTCACCAGCCAAAGAGGCACAAGAACGTCATACGTGACACCCACCAAAAACCCCAAGAAATCGTTCTCAAAACACCGCCAAAAAGAGCTCCGAAAATCAACATCAAAGAGACGGGAAAACCACCATCAAGAACCACGCCGAACCTTCTATACATGCCATGAATGGTTCGTACAAGGTCTAGTTTGCCACCCAAACATCCATCCCTCTCTCTAGATCTCACATGAAGCTCTCAAACTAGCCTTCTAAAAAACCTAGGAAAAATAGAGAACGAAAATGGAAAAACGAAATGAGCTAGGGTTCCAAGAGTTGGCTGCCAACCTCTCACCTCTTGGGTTATATAGGCGGCAACCGAATGTCTAAAATGCCCCTCTCTAATAACTAGGGATACATGCCCCTCAAGGGCGGATTTGGAATTCTTGATGTCTTCACCATCGGACGGATGTCCGGCGACCGCACCCCGCGTAGCCTCGACGCACGCCTTGCGATCCCGACGCGTGTCCTCCGCTTCGAAGCTTCTCGGCGCGGCGGCCGGGCGGTCGGACCGCCCCCACGGGCGGTTAGACCGGCCCGGTGAATCCGACCGGCCCCGGGCGGTCCGACCGCCCCTCCCCGGGCGGTTGAACCGGCCCGGGTGGCCGCACCTCCTCGTCGAGTCTTCGGCCTCGGTTTTGTGGCTCAACCGAGTAACCCGGTGGTTTTACGGTGAACCACGCGCAAACCCCGCGAACTCGGTGTAGCCTCCGCCAATCTCCACTCATGACTCGGCTCCCACGTAGTCCCGGCTCGACCTTGGTTTTGAGGCTCTACCAAGAAACCGTCCACGACTTCATCTTGCTTGTTCATGCCACCATGCGGCACGCACTTGACCCCGCCGGCCACCGGGTCCCTCGAACGAAGCCTACTTGTCTTCTCCACACCCGGAGGCCTCACCGGCAACGACCTTTCGCGCTTGTTCTTCACCCCGCACCGCACGAGTCAAGCCGCAACCTCGCACCCGCAATACTTAGCCAAGAATCAGTCCACACAACGTTGTCAATCACTCATCACACAAGGAAGCGACCATCCACCGGTCCTCGAACCACACATGGTCCTCAATCTCCCCCTTGATGAGTGCATTGACAACACACTCAAATGAAGTAACACAAGAGAAAAGGAAAAGAAAAGAAACAAAATAAAAGGAAACCCCAACAAGCGATCGAAAGCCAAGGAAAAGCAAAGAGCAAGATAACTTGAAGAAGACAAGTCTCGGACCCCTTACGCAAGGGCAACGGCTCGACACATCCGAGACAAAACGCAGCTCAAGCAAAGAGCGCAAACCATCAAAGCAGAACTCGAACACCACAAAGAGCTCCCCCCGCACGAATGCAAGCTCCCCCCGAGCCACAAGACACTCCCCCCGAACACATGCATCAATGCAACTCGGGAATGCAACAAAGAGCAAAAACCTGCTCACACGCCCGGGCGGTTAGACCGCCCGCCCGGGCGGTTAGACCGCCTCGCCCGACTTGACCGCACGGGGGGGCGGTTAGACCGCCCAAAGAAACCGGCCCCGCACCACACTTGCTCAAAAATTGCCCGAAACAATTGGAACACCTTCCAAACACTCCCAGTGTGTCCAAAACATGCACAAACTTCTCCCCCTTGTTGACAATGCATGAATCAAGGCAAAATGCGAACACTTGCAACAAATAGCTTCTCGAATATACAAAATTCATCACAAGGAGCTACACAAGTCCAAATGAGCAAGTTAGATACTCGACGGTTCGTAATGACCTTAACTACATGATCACCAAGTTTCACAATCATTGGACAAGGCTAAAAAGGATTTGAGTAATTTTGCGAAAAGTTACGCTCTCACAAGCAAATACCTCAACATGAGCAAAACATACCAAAATGGCAAAGCCACTCAAACTTCATGCTAGGACAACCATTCTAAGCATAAGACCATCATAAACACCCAAAAGCACCTCATGTCATGTCAAAGCCACCGAGCCATGTGCCTACTTCTATGTATGAGACTTCTCATTGGTAGGTATCATGCAACGGTTTAGCACCCAAAGCAAATTAATTTCAGCACATATGACATGGGAACATACTTTCCAAGCATTTTTCATTTCATTTTCAGATTTGTAAATGGTACATGAAATGTCTTTGCGACAAAAAGGAACTTATGCCCCTCCACAAGATTAAGCAAGAGGGCTAAACATTCATGATGGCAAGCGAGCCTTTGGCTCCATATGATCAATAAACTAGCTATCCAACCACAAAGTAAGCATAGCAAAGCCACTAAAACATGTCAAGATCATATATAGGCATTTACGCATGAGAGAGCATGTATATGACATTTTTCAAAAATTAGCCATTAACCATGGATCATTCATCAAGATCATCAAGAGCTAAGCCAAACTAACCGTACCATATCAAACAAGCTCACAAGAACATTTATAGCAACCCATGGTAAACATTGTATATAGGAGAAGCTTTCCCTAAAAATGCATATGATACAAAATGCATGCAATCTAAGATACAAGGATGCCTATACATCATGTTACATATGCCATGCCAAATGCAAGAAATGCACAAAGGAAAGCTATACATATGCTACAAACCGGCTCCTCGAGGGGAGGCAAAACGGGCTCGACACCACCGGCAAAAGAAAGCCCCCACACACCCAACTCAAGAAATCAAACACACACCAAGTTCCCCCCGCAAACGAGTGAAAGTTGCTTGATCTAGGGGTTTGGTGAAAATATCGGCTAGTTGGTCATGTGTGGGTACATGGATCAAAGCTATCTTCCCTTTCTCTACGTTGTCTCTCAGGAAATGATACCTCACTTCTATGTGTTTGGTTTTAGAATGGAGCACTGGGTTCTTTGCAACGCTTATGGCACTGGTGCTATCACATTGAAGTGGGACATGGGTATACTCCTCACCAAAGTCACTCATGGTGTAGGTGATCCAAAGGAGCCGAGAGCAACAACTAGCGGCGGCAACATACTCGGCTTCGGTCGTGGATTGAGCAACACTCGACCGCTTACGAGAAGACCAAGACACCAACGAAGAACCCAAAACCGGCAAGTCCCGAAGTGGACTTCCTATCCAACCGACACCCGGCAAAATCCGCGTACGAAAAGCCATGAAGCGCCAAAGAAGAGGACGCGGAGTACCAAAGGCCGAAGTCGGGAGTGTGACGCAAGTACCCGAAAATTCTCTTCACCGCTTGCCGATGCGAAGTCCTCGGAGACGCTTGAAAACGAGCGCACAGACACACTGAGAACTGTATGTCCGGCCTCGTCGCCGTCAAGTAGAGGAGTGACCCGATCATGCTTCGGTACTCCTTCTGGTCCACATGTTCACCTTCCTCGTCCGCATCAAGAGCTGTAGTCGTACTCATCGGCGTCGTCATAGCCTTGGAGTCCTCCATCTTGAATTTTCTCACAATGTCCTTGGTGTACTTAGCCTGGTGCACAAATGTTCCTTCCTTTGATTGCTTGATTTGTAGCCCGAGGAAGAACTGCAACTCACCCATCATACTCATCTCGAACTCCCTGCTCATATCATCTGCAAACCTCGCAACAAGAGAGTTAGACGAGCCACCAAAGACAATATCATCCACGTACACCTGCACAATCAGGATATCTCTGCCCTGCCTCTGCAAAAACAAGGTCTGATCGACCTTCCCCATCTCAAAACCTCTCTCAAACAAGAACCCCCTCAACCTGCCATACCAAGCTCTAGGCGCCCGCTTCAACCCATACGGCGCCTTCCTCAACTTGTACACCCGGTGGGGGTACTTCTCACTCTCAAACCCCGAGGTCGCCTCACATACACTTCTTCCTCCAACGACACCATTCGGAAAAGCACTCTTCACATCCATTTGGTGCAACTTGAACCCTTTAGCCACGAAAAAGGCTAGAAGGATCCTAATCGCCTCCAAACGGGCTACGGGAGCAAAGGTCTCCTCGTAGTCGATCCCCTCCTTCGATCGAACCCCCGAGCAACAAGTCTCGACTTGTTCCTCACAACCTCACCCTTCTCTCCCTCTTTGTTTTTCCACACCCACTTTGTACCAATCGGCTTACACCCTGGGGGAGGGTCAACCAACTCCCACACCTGATTCCTTTCAAAGTTCTCCAACTCCTCATGCATCGAGTTAACCCAATTGTGATCAGATAGTGCGTGTCCAATGTCTTTGGGCTCAAAAGAAGCAACAAACGCAGCATGAGCAAAATGGGAATTGTTTCGAACCCTCGACCGTGTAGTGCGTTCATCCATGTCGCCGATGATCCTCGAAGCTGGGTGATCCACTTGAACTCGCCGGGGAGGTTCTCGCCTCGAAGCTACCTCCCCCTCAACATCAGCTTCTTCTCGTTCTTGATTTGTCGTCGTAGGTGTAGCGAGAGGGTCCATTCATCATCGTAGTCGAAGTAGTGGGTACATGTCCGGCGGGGGCACCGCACCGCCATCTTCATCATCACCATGTTCATGCTCCTCCTCCCCGAAAGATCTCCTCGCCAAGCTCATCATCACCGCACACTCAAAGACAAGCCGACTACATGGCTCTGTCTCGTCGAAGGTTACCTCGCAAGTCTCCACGATTTGGTTAGTTTCAAGATTGAGCACACGATATGCTCTAGAATGAGATGCATAACCAAAGAAAATGCCATCGACGGACCTAGCCTCAAACTTATCCAACTTCCTGCCCTTCTTCGAATGAAACACTTGCAACCAAAGACATGGAAGTGACTCACTTTGGGTGTGCGACCATGCATCAACTCATAGCATGTCTTCTTCTTGTGCACTCGAGGTATATTACGTTCGACACATAGCACGCGGTATTCACCGCCTCGGCCCAATACCTCCTCGGAGTCCTATGCTCATCAAGCATCGTCCGAGTCATCTCGCACAAGGTCCCGTTCTTCCTTTCAACAACACCATTCGGGGAGGCGTATACGGACTCGAAAACTGGTGCTCAAGACCCAAGACATGACAAAAGGTTTCAAAACGAGAGTTCCTGAATTCCGAGCCATTATCACTGCGGATAGCTCGTATGGCATCTCCGTGCCTCTCGTTCCTCAACCTCAAGACTAGATCTCGAACAAAGCCAAACGTCTCCCCCTTCTCCTCAAGAAAGAACACCCACGCATACCGAGAAAAGTCATCCACCACAACAAGGACATACCACTTCCCACCCGCAGATCGCACACGAGCTGGGCCAACAAGGTCCATATGGAGCAGCTCGCATGGACGCTCAGTCATCACATCGGTGAGAGGCGGGTGAGAAGAAGCCACCATCTTGGCATGCCTACACGGAGCACAAACCAACTCTTTCTCAAGCCTCAAACGTGGCAATCCTCGGACCAAATTGAGTTTACTCAAGCGAGACGAAGGTCAAAGCTCAAGTGACCCAACTTCCTATGCCACTTCCACAACTCACTCGAAGAACCGGCCAAGAAACAACGCTCAACACCCGAAGACCGAGAAAAATCAGCACGAAACACCCGACCCTCGGGAACGACCATACAAACAAGGTCCCCTCGAGAGTCCACAATCCGAGAACCACCAGGCCGAAACAACACCTCAAAACCCTCATCCAACAACCGAGACACGAGAGAGCAAATTGTACCCCGGCGATTGAACAAGAGCAACACGCCTCGAGTGATCTTGTCACTCACTTTTATCTCACCTTCGAAAGCACACGCCCACGCCCATTGTCCCCAAAAGTGATGTACCTCTTCGTCACCACGGACGAGACTTGAGAACCACCCCCTGTCTCCGGTCATATGTCTCGAGCAACCGGAGTCAATCAACCAAATGTTCTTCAAGTCTCCCACCTGAAATTCAAAAACAAGCACGTGAGCGGACAAACGACTCAGCACTGGGGTTAGTACCAAAAGAGGAAAACCAGTGCCGAGCCATTTGCTCGAAAGTGGGGTTAGCACCAACCAAAGCATCTCTCCTACGACCACCACCTCGGTAACCACTCCGAGGGAACCACCCATCACTGCCTGGAGGAGGACCAAAACCACGGAAGACAACCCGTGGAACGTCCCTCCTCTCCTTCTCAAGGCTACGACTCCTCCCATCCCCGTAGTGACCTCGAGGGGGAGAATGCCTAGCAAACTGACCACCCGCTGTCTTTCCCGGACCAACCACCGCTAACTCCACCTCCGGACACCGAAACCTCTCGACTCACCACCTCGAAAACCACTCCGCCCGCGGAATTCTTGGGGGGCCGGTTAAACCGCCTAGCCGGGCCGGTCCTAACCGCCCCCCTCGGGCCGGGCCGGCCCGACCGCCTAGCCGGGCCGGTCCGACCGCCCCCTCCCGAACGGCTCCTCGGCGCGGGAACTCGCGTCTCCCCATGCCGGAACACTTCTCACCACGGCCTTACCCCCGGCGGTGACATACGAGGCTTAGGTACACCATGGGAAGGGTTGTACCTATCCTTGTTCGCCCACTCCTTTGCCATCCTCTCTTCCCGCTTCCTCTTGAAGCAAAACTCATCCTTGTGACCCTCCTTCCCACAATGGTCACAACGGAACCTCACAAGCTTAGGTTTTGGTTTGGATTGGGGCTGCTCGCTAGGTTTCTCTTCACTCAACTCCTCCACCGATTTCTCCTCACTTGCCTTCTCTTTCACTTTCCCAAAGAACACTTTCCCCGAAGTGCTCACAAACTTGATGGGCTTTTGGAGATCATTTGTGGGTGTCGGAAATATAGGTGGAGCTGGGGTTGTGTCTAGTCGGTTCCTAAGATGGTTGGGTTTTGGAGGGAAATCATTTTTGTGGTGGGTTTTTGGTGGCTCCGGATGTTCTCTCCACTTCCTTCACCAACCTTGTTTGCCCCAAGCCCCTCACCATCTTGCCTCTTAAAGGCCTCGATCATCATCCTCAACTGAGGCTCATGACCGGACAACCAACCCATCAACTTCCTCAAGTCATCATTCTCATCCTGCAAGCGATCAACATAATGTGCAAGCTCCAAATTTTTCAATGCATGCATTTCACAAGTAGAGCGAGGATGTAGGCATGGGTTCCTTCAATTTAGCCTCGAGCGAACTAGTGTAAGCATGCAACTCATCAATCTTAGCATGCAAAACGGGGCAAGAAGTGCAAGCACCTAGCAAAGCGGTCTAGACTTAAGCTCGGCCACTTCAACCCTAAGCACATCTAGTTCCTCACACTTGGAGGCATGCTTCTCCTTAAACAAAGCAAGATCGGCAAGGAATATGGAGCAATCAAGCACAATCATTTTCATCGGCAACAACGGGGCTAGCCTTAAGCGAATCAATCTCAAGCTTGCTATCAAGCACCCGTGTCTCTAGCTCGGCCACTCTAGTCCTAGCATCCTCGAGTGAAGCCCTAAGCTCTTTCCTCATTTTCTTAGCCCCTCTAAGCATGTCATCATGGTTATCAAGCAAAGAGCCAAGCCTCTCATTCTCCCGGCGCAAGAAGGGAAGTTCATCACGCACCTCGTCGTCGGACTCGCAGTCCGAGTCGCTCCGTGTGCTCTTCTTGCTGCCGGAGCTCGGCGCCATGGTACGAAGCCGTCTCTCGCGAAGCGGCTCGGCCCCGCTCGGGTTCTTGGACGACCTCTTGTTCTTGCGGCGATCTCCCTCGTCGTCGGCTCGCCGCTCGAGCTCGAGGTGGAGTACGCGGAACCGGAGTCGACGTCGCTCGCTCCAACCATCGCTCGGGCCTTGCCTCGGCCCTCCTTCTTCCTCGATCGTCGCTCGTCCTTGTACTTGTTCTTGTGCTTGCTCTTGTGGTCGCGCCTCGAACGGTACTTGTCGTCGTTCTTCCTCGGCTTGTGCTTGTAGCCGTCCTTGCTCTCGGCCTTCTCCGGGCGGTCGGCGACGAAGTGTCCCGGCTTGCCGCACCGGAAGCGGGTCCTCGTGTTCCTCCTCATGTTCACGCGGTTCTCGTGCGGCCTCTCGAACCGCCTCGTCAACGGCGCCGGCTCGTCCTCTCCAAGGTCATCAAACTCCTCATCCGGCATAGACATCAAAGAGGAAAACGAGAACATCCCGGTGGATGGGTTAGAGTTAGTCTTTCCTTTGGAACCACCAACGAGGGCAAGACTATGGGAGTCGGTCGGTCCCTCGAGCTTGGCAATCATGCCCCTATCCACCTCGGCCGACTTGAGCTTCGAGAACGGCTCGTTCACCGTCGAGTGTCGTACCTCTCCGACTCGACTATGGCCTCGAACTTTCCGCCCCATATCGTACGATCCAAAGAGTGTAAGAGCTTGACCGCTCTATCATGATCATCGTACGGGAGCACGTCCACATTGGCCCTCATGTTGTTCACCACCACCGTGAACCTCTGGAACAAGGCATCGATGGACTCACCGGGGAGATGAGTGAAGTTCTCGTACTCTCTCCGTAGGTCGCATACAACCGTGCCCGAACCCGGGCGTTCCCAACATGAGCCTCCTTCAACACCGCCCAAATCCTACAAGCCAAGTGCTCGGTGTGCACCCGATCGAACTCGGTCCGACACAAAGCACGAAACAAGTAGTCGACCGCCTTATTGTTGGCGTCGAATCCGTCCCTCGACCCCCGGAGCAAGGAAATCCATCGGTCCGGACATATCCCGTGTCCACCGTGACATCCCACGAGTCCGACCCTTTCCGCGGAGGAATGCACCCATCCGCTTGCTCCACATCCGGTAGTTCTTTCCATCGAAGTGTGGAGGACCCGAACCCCGTTCCCGGTACGCCATCCTTGGATCTTAGACGGTTAGAGTCAACAAAGACCCGAACCGGCTCGATACCACTTGAAGGACCGATAAGGCGACCGCAGAGGGGGGGGAGTGAATGGGAGCCGATAAAAATTCTTCTCGAGGGAGATTGAAACTCCGACAAGACGAACTAGCTCGGTCGGACCCCCGAAATCACACGCTTCGCACTTCTACCTCCCGTTTGCCAAAACCACGTAGCCACCGGAGTGCTACCGGTCCTAGGAACAAACTCTACCAGCAACCGCAACACACACGCAACACCGACAAGCGGAAACAACTCGAAAGCCGGCTAACCGGAGGGGGCGGTTAGACCGGGTATAGGGGGCGGTTAGACCGCCTCCACCCGGCAACCAAGAAATCCTCCGAAACGCCTCTTCCGAGCACCAAAACACACCACGGTTTCACCAACAGAGATCTCCGATCAAGGCCATGCTAGCTACCGAAAAATCTTGGCGAAAACCAAAACTTCACCCAAGGGCCTAGGGGCGGTTAGACCGGCTACCCGGGGCGGTCTAACCTCCCGTACCCAGCAACGAACTCCAACCAAGAACACCTAGCAAACTGCGCGAGAACGGCTCCAAATTTCACCCGGACACTCCTCCGATCAAGGCGAACGAACTCACGGAGGAAAATCCGGCGAAACAAAACTTTGACCCGGAAACACCCCGGGCGGTTAGACCGCCCCCCGCAGGGCGGTTAGACCGCCCCTTCCCGAACAGAACCCGCGGGTCAAACCTCAACTTCCTTGCGCTCAATCTCCCGAATCACTCCACGGATTGCAGCCAAACTTCGGGGATAGTCGGGGTTACCTCCTGGGCAACCTCTACCTCAAAGGAATCGACCCGAAACGCTCACAATCAAGAGGAATCGAAGAAATCGCTTCTCTAGGTCAAGAACTCGCCCAACTCGAAAAACCACCAAATCGAGTCGATTCAAAGGGGATTTGGGGGCAAAGTCACCAGCCAAAGAGGCACAAGAACCTCATACGTGACACCCACCAAAAACCCCAAGAAATCGTTCTCAAAACACCGCCAAAAAGAGCTCCGAAAATCAACATCAAAGAGACGGGAAAACCACCATCAAGAACCACGCCGAACCTTCTATACATGCCATGAATGGTTCGTACAAGGTCTAGTTTGCCACCCAAACATCCATCCCTCTCTCTAGATCTCACATGAAGCTCTCAAACTAGCCTTCTAAAAAACCTAGGAAAAATAGAGAACGAAAATGGAAAAACGAAATGAGCTAGGGTTCCAAGAGTTGGCTGCCAACCTCTCACCTCTTGGGTTATATAGGCGGCAACCGAATGTCTAAAATGCCCCTCTCTAATAACTAGGGATACATGCCCCTCAAGGGCGGATTTGGAATTCTTGATGTCTTCACCATCGGACGGATGCCCGGCGACCGCACCCTGCGTAGCCTCGACGCACGCCTTGCGATCCCGACGCGTGTCCTCCGCTTCGAAGCTTCTCGGCGCCGGCGGCCAGGGCGGTCAGACCGCCCCCCCACGGGCGGTTAGACCGGCCCAGTGAATCTGACCGGCCCCAGGCGGTCCGACCGCCCCTCCGGGCGGTTGAACCGGCCCGGGTGGCCGCACCTCCTCGTCGAGTCTTCGGCCTCGGTTTTGTGGCTCAACCGAGTAACCCAGTGGTTTTCTGGTGAACCACTGCAAACCCCGCGAACTCGGTGTAGCCTCCGCCAATCTCCACTCATGACTCGGCTCCCACGTAGTCCCGGCTCGACCTTGGTTTTGAGGCTCTACCAAGAAACCGTCCACGACTTCATCTTGTTGTTCATGCCACCATGCGGCACGCACTTGACCCCCGCCGGCCACCGGGTCCCTCGAACGAAGCCTACTTGTCTTCTCCACACCCGGAGGCCTCACCAGCAACGACCTTTCGCGCTTGTTCTTCACCTCGCACCGCACGAGTCAAGCCGCAACCTCGCACCCGCAATACTTAGCCAAGAATCGGTCCACACAACGTTGTCAATCACTCATCACACAAGGAAGCGACCATCCACCGGTCCTCGAACCACACATGGTCCTCGGCAGGGCTCTTTTTGCAAAACGGCTAGCGCGCGCCTTGGTTGACCGGTACGCGGTCCATTTGACTCACGGCCAGGGATGATCCGCGCCGTTCCGGCCAGATCCGACGGTCAGCAATGCGTGCAAGCGCCTGGGTGGCGGCGCGTGGTGGCGCACGGCGGTGCTTCGCCGGAAGCTCGCCAGCGTTGCTCGATCTCGAGCTCAGGTGCACGGTTTTGAGCGCAGAAAAGCCCTACACAGAGCTGGGGACACGGGGGACTCAACCACTAGCTCTAGGCGGCGGCTATGGCTATGGCTGAACGGCGCCACGACCGGCGGCGGACGGCGCACAAGTCGCCCGACGGAGACGACACTGGGCATCACGGATACGTGAGGAAGAAAAGGAGGTGGCTTCTTTACCTTGAGGAGAAGCTATGGCAAGAAGGGCCTTGACGGAGATGAAACAGGGGCGAAGATCGATGACGGCGATCCGAGCTCGGGCGGCAGCGGATCTCTGGTGCAGCGGCTTGTTTCGACGGAGAAGGTGGTGCTTCGGGGTGCAGGGTCCTCGAGTAGGCGACACGTGCGATGAGCGAAGACGAGGGGAGCCTAGGGGAGCATTCGCCAGCGACGAAGAGATTCAGGTGGCCTGCAATGGCGCGGTGGCTAGATATTTCGTCGGCAACGGCGCGAGCGCTTGGATGAAGAGCTGCGGGGCGTGCACAGGTGCAGAAAGAGTGCGCGCAGGGGCTCGAGATCGGGTTTTGTAGAGAGGGGAAAGGAGAGGAGAGGCCGACGACTGGCGAGGAAAGAGGCCACTGATGGCCGTGGCGACCGGTGGCTTGATGGCAAGAAATTAAGGGAGGCACTTGATTAGGAGGAAACCAAAGGGGGAAAAGATGAGGTGAGACAGTCGGGGTTTAATTACACCCTTGAATGCCGACTTGAAGGAGGGGAAAGCCAAGGGGCGCCAAGATTTGGTCGGCGATGGCGCGCGGGATGCGGAGCAGGGGAGGGATCCGGAGGTTGAGGCGCGACTGACACGTGGGGCTGGCCTGTCAGTGGTTGGGAGAGGGGAAAGAAAAAAAGTTGGGCCGACGCGGGATATATGGGCCGATGGGCTGCTGCGGTGGTGTTGACCCGGCTGAGGAAAAAGAAAAACGGGCCGGGGAATGGTAGGTGGGCCGCGGCTGAAAGAAAAATACGGGCCAGCGGGAAAAAAGAGAGGGAGGGAAGGAGATGGGCGTAGGCGGGATTGGGCTGAAAGGAAGGGTGAAGGGTTTAGGTTTTTTTTGTTTTTTTCAAAACCTTTTCAAACCTCAAATTCTTTTCAAAGTTTAAACACTTTCAAAACTTTTCAAGATTAAAATCATTTTAAAAACCTTTAAAACTTCACACCAACACTCATAAACATCATGCATTGCAAACCATGATGCACAAACACTTATTGCCTCTAAAATTATTCAAAAGTGATATTTAAATATTTTAGAGACAAATTTATTTGATAAATTATTTATTCCTAGAAAACAAAAAACTAAAACACCATGTTGCTACATTATTTTAATGATGGAATTTTAGGGTGTTACAATGTCTTTGTATGCCATACATACATGCTCTATGATCTATATTTAACAACCTATGACAAAAAAATCTACCTCTTAAAAACCAATATTAGGAGCTATAAGTTATAATAATTAACGAGTCAATTAAACTCACATGTATCATCACAATTAAATTATATGTGTAATAACTAATAAGTAGGAAGAAATATAATTAAAACAACTCTATGTGACTCTAAATGAAACTTGGTTAAACCATGCATGGATCTAATGATTAATAACTACAAGAAAAATCAAATCAATTATAATATTAAATATAATCGACATCATTAATTAAAACTATACAACTAATAACTAATAAGTAGGAAAGATCTAATAAATAAAATTCTACACTACATTAAGATGACAAACATAACATTGTAACAATAATAGTGTGATCATAGAATTTTATTTATATAAAATAATTCATCTCTAGGTATTTTCTCTATCTTCCCTCGTCTCTTGTAGATCTAGATGATAACAACCTATATATAATATATATAATGAAGCTAGAAATGATGTATAAAAGTTGTAAAAGAAGTTTGGAATAATACAGACTCACTTATATAGTCACCTCCCCCAAAGAAATCAAGAGCAAAACCTTTCCTTATATTTGGTGTTTTTGGAGTTTTCCCCCAAGCTCGTCTTAGACAAACTACAAATTGAAGGTTGGTTGAAAATGAAGGGATACGGGGTGGCTACGCTAGCGCAAAATAAAATTTTCCCCGCAAAACAGGAACTGCTGCTGTCAGAGATCACGGGATTACCACTAGACGCGCAGATGCAGCGGAACCGTCTCGATGTAGACGAACGCGTCGAGGGTAGCGAGCGGTGCGGTTGCTCACGTCCTTCTTGACTTGCACGTGCGGCTCGTCCGATCCAAGTGCTCCGGATGTAGCACCTCTAAGGTATCCACACGTACGGAGAAGGAAGCGACGCACGCCGAACCGCTAGGTCCGTGAGTGCGACGAGGAGAGCGTTGGCGCGCGCGGCGCTACTTGAGAAAGTTGTGTCTTTTCGGGAGGGGTTTGGTCTATATTTATTGGGAGGAAAACCCCCCACACCATCGTCCATTAGCAATACGGGACTAATAGATGGTGTACCCCTTCCAATACTAATGGGCTTTACAACATTTGTGGCCCATTAGGACTTTTACACCATAATGGATCAAATCCATCCGAGCCCACTAGTGGATCAAATCCGATTGACTCTAGGGCATATTTCCAACGCCTCCCACATGCACTAGAGTCAACTATGCAAGTATATTCATCCTCATTCGGCTTCCAACCCCTCAAGTGTGTGACCCTATAGGTTCACATACACATAGACTTGACCCGAGTACATTACTCGATCAATAGTTGATAGCGGCCTCTAGCAAGACGTGTCAACTCCTATGCATACGTAAAGATCTTATCAGACAAACCATCACAACAATTCATACATGCTATTCCCTTTGCCTCACGATATTTGGTCTAGCTCCAAGCTGACCTCTCTTTCTCGACACTGTGATTCGGATCATCAAAAGGAGGTTAACCCTTAACCCAGCACGGCCATGCATTTTTTGATCCGATCACTCGAGGGGCCCAGAGATATCTCTCTCAAGTAGAGGGGCAAGTTCTATCTTGATTGACCATGCCACACAGCATGCTTCCTGACAAACCCGAAAGTCATCTTTATGACTACCCAGTTACGGAGTAGCGGTTGATGGCCCCTAAGTAGGTCAATTCACATCTTGAGTACATGCGACAATCTCAAGTCTAAGGACATAGCGTATACGTTGTGTAAACAAAGAACAAGGTCTCAAATTGGGTCGGTCCGGCCCCATGTCATACATGTGCCCACATTATTAGTTATACATCTCCATGTTAATGACTTGTGAAACATAGTCATCAACTAATTCATGTGCTAGTCATTAACTCATACTAGGGACAACTTTTGAATAACCATACAAGTAAAAGAGTTTCACAAACAATTCACATAATTGCCAATCAAATACAAGTCGCCTTTCATGGATATTCAATAAAAGAACCAAGTGACATGGATATAATGAAATATAATCATCTCTATAATTCCTTATAGGACATATTTCTAACATTCTTCCACTTGCACTTGAGCTAATCTAGAATATATCTAATACCCATAGCTCTCATGTGCGCCTCATGCTTAGGGCCGTGGAAGGGGTTTTGTCAAAGGATCCGCAACATTCAAATCCGTGTGTACTTTGCATATCTTGATATCACCTCGTCTAACGATCTCTCGTATCGATGAAATTTCCGCGGTACATGTTTATTCTTTTGGTGGTTCCTTGGCTCCTTTGCTTGCGCAATAGCCCCATTGTTGTCACAATAAAGATCCAATGGGCTAGAGACACTCGGAAACACACCAAGTTCGAAAGGAACTTGCTTATCCAAACACCCTCCTTTGCGGCTTCCGAAACCGCGATGTACTCGGCTTCGTTGTAGAATCGACCACTTGTCTCTTGCTTGGAAGTCTTCCGGCTAACGACTCCACCATTTATCGTAAATACGTATCCTGATTGCAACTTTGAATCGTCTTGGTCGGTTTGGAAACTAGCATCGGTGTAACCCGTTACAACGAGCTCCTCCTCACCTCCATAGACTAGGAACATGCCTTTAGTCCTTCTTAAGTACTTAAAAACATTTTTAACCGCTGTCCAGTGACCCTCACCTGGATCAGATTGGTATCTGCTTGTAATACTGTGTGCATACGAAATATCTGGACGTGTACATATCATTGCATACATAATAGATCCGATGGCCGAAGCATACGGTATTCTACTCATGCGTTTCCGCTCATCAGTTGTCGAAGGACACTGAGTCTTGCTAAGATGTATGCCATGTGACATAGGCAAGAACCCTTTCTTTGTCTCTTCCATGTTGAACCTTTTCAACACTTTATCAATGTAAGTGTCTTGGCTTAATCCTATAAGCCTTTTTGATCTATCTCTATAGATTTTGATGCCCAAAATGTATGCCGCCTCACCTAAGTCCTTCATTGAAAAACTATTTTTTAATGAGGTCTTAGCGGTCTCAAGCATAGGAATGTCATTTCCAATCGGTAATATGTCATCCACATATAAGATTAGAAATACTACGAGCTCCCACTTGCCTTCTTGTAAACACAAGGCTCTTCTTCACTCGAATGAAGCCAAACCCTTTTACCACCTCATCAAAGCGAAGGTTCCAACTCCGAGATGCTTGCTTCAATCCATAAATGGATTTTTGAAGTTTGCACACCTTTCCGGCATTGGTTGGATCAACAAATCCCTCGGGTTGTGTCATATACACATCCTCGGTCGGATTTCCATTTAGGAAAGCTGTTTTGACATCTATCTCGCCATATCTCATAATCGAAATATGCAGCTATAGCTAGAATGATCCGAATAGATTTAAGCATCGCTATCGGTGAGAATTTCTCGTCGTAGTCAACTCCTTGAACTTGTCGAAAACCTTTTGCAACAAGTCGAGCTTTATGGATGTGAACATTTCCATCCATGTCCCTCTTCTTCTTATAGATCCATTTGCACTCTATGGGTTTAACACCATCTGGCGGGTCAACCAAGTTCCAAACTTGATTGTTATCCATGGAATCTTTTTCAGATCTCATGGCACTTTGCCATTTCTCGGAATCTGGGTCCGTCATTGCTTCCGCAAATGTCATAGGTTCATCATTGTCTAACAACAATATGTCGCGCTCTCCCGCGATCATGAGATTGAGCTTATCAGTTGCGCGACATGCCCTTTCAGACCTTCGTGGTTGTGGTGGTGCTTCTTTTGCCACGGGCATTTCAACTCGTTCAGCTACATTAGCATCAATTGTGAAATCTTGCCCAACCGTCTCATCTTGAACTTCTTCAAGATACACCTTCTGTCTACATTATTCTCTTTTAAGAAACTCTTTCTCTAAGAAAACGCCGTTCCGAGCGACAAACACTTTGCCTTCTGACTGGTTGTAGAAATAATATCCCAAGGTTTCCTTTGGATATCCCACGAATATGCACTTGTCCGATTTAGGTGTTAATTTATCTGATTGAAGTTTCTTCACATAAACCTCGCAACCCCAAATTTTCAGAAAAGACAAACTAGGAGTCTTACCAGTCCACATCTCATATGGTGTCTTAACTACGGACTTAGAGGGTACCCTATTTAAAGTGAAAGCTGCGGTTTCTAGAGCATAACCCCAAAATGACAATGGTATGTCCGACTGGCTCATCATTGATCGGACCATGTCCAACAAGGATCGATTACGTCGCTCGGATACACCATTTCTTTGAGGTGTTCCAGGTGGCGTAAGTGGTGGAACAATTCCGCAACTCTTTAGATGACTGCTAAACTCATGGCTCAAATACTCACCTCCACGATCAGAACGCAAGGTCTTGATTTTCTTGCCACGTTGATTTTCTACTTCACTCGAAATTGTTTGAACTTTTCAAAAGTTTCGGACTTGTGCTTCATTAAATAGACATAACCATATCTACTTAAATCATCGGTGAACGTTATGAAGTATTGGTATCCACCTCTAGTTGTCGTACTCATTGGTCCGCACACATCCATATGTATGAGTTCCGGTAAGTACGAGGCTCTCTCGGGGAAAACACCCGAGAAAGGCATCTTGGTCATCTTGCCTAGCAAACAAGCTTCACATGTCTCGTAGGATTCAAAATCAAACGAAGTTAAAAGTCCATCGTTATGGAGCTTCTTCATGCGCTTTTCACTGATGTGACCCAAACGATAATGCCATATGTAGGTAGGACTTAAATCATTAGGTCGAGACCTTTTAGCACTTATGTTACAGATAGGTGAATCATCAAGATTTAAAACAAATAAGCCATTCACAATGGATGCACAAGCCACAAACATATTATCCTTAGAGATCACACAACCATTGTTTTCACTCGCAAATGAATAACCATCCTTCATCAAACATGAAGGGGATAAAATGTTTCGACTCAAACTAGGAACAAAATAACAATTATTCAACTCCATAATAAATCCTGACGGGAGGTGGAGTTGCATCGTCCCGACGGTCAATGCAACAACTCTTGCATTATTGCCCACGCGGAAATCAACTTCTCCTTTTTCAACGCTTCTACTTCTTATCATTCCCTGTGTCGAATTTCAAATGTGAGCAACCGATCCGGTATCAAATACCCAAGAATTAATGATAGTATTAGCGAGGAAAACATGATCCGTAACATAAACATGAAGTGTACACGAAGTGGAAGTACCCTTGCTTCCCTTGTTCTTCAAAGAAGCTAGGTACAACTTGCAGTTTCTTTTCCAATGACCAATTTCCTTACAATGAAAACATTCGGCATTGGCAGCTGGACTAGCCTTGAGCGTCTGGTTTGGCATGGGGATCTTATCCTTGGCCTTGCCTTTCTTCTTCCAAGACTTGCCCTTCCTTTTAATGGTCGGCTTGTTTTGGATCGCCATCACATGACTGCTGTCAGTGCCTTTCTTGATGTCACTCTCTGCTGTCTTTAGCATACCACAAAGTTCATTCAAGCCCTTCTCCGCCCCATGCATATGGTAGTCCGAGATGAAGTTCCCATAGCTAGGCGGAAGAGATGTGAGAATGAAATCAGTGGACCACTCCTTGCCCGGTGGGAAGCCTAGCTTCTCCAACCTTTGAACGTAACCAACCATTTTGATTACATGTGGTCCTCCTGGCGCGCCTTACGCCAATTTGCACTCCACAAAGACTTTAGAGACATTAAACCTTTCGGTCCTAGCTTTGTGTGGCGAACATATCATTGAGTGCCACGACCATATCGTGCACATGGACTGACTCAAACTGCATTTGCAAGTCAGGTTCCATACACGCAAGCATAAGGCAACCCACTTCAAGATCGACATCCCATGCCTTCTTGTAAGCGTTCTTTACAGCGAGTGTTGCATTTTCATCAGGCTCATCGGGTAAAGGGGTGTCTAGAACCTCTTCCTTTTTCTCAGCCTTGAGAATAATTCTAAGGTTACGGATCCAATCCGTATAGTTCGTTCCATTCAACTTGTCCTTCTCAAGGATCGTACGCAAAGAAAATTCCTTACTAGGTGCCATCTACAACGAAATAATAAATGCAAAATACTGTGACAAAATATCCATGACTGAGTAAAATAAAATAATTTACTCCCACTAAAATCAATATCCCCACATTGATACTTAGTGATTCAGAATCCACAACTAACAAGTCTACTAGTGAGTTTTTGCGTCACCGCTAGTAAACAAGGTAGATCGGTAAGCAACTTCTTTGCTAATCATATCACATATGACTCCTGTTGTTGGGTGACATCTCTATGTCTAGGCTCCCAACCTTTATGCCCCAAAATCCTTAACCGTTAAGATGACTTTGATAAGCAAACCAACACTTATGCATGTAAGTATCCGATATAAACCCGTCTAGTCAAGGAGAACTAGTGACACCCTAATTTAATAGACCCACCACTAATTGTACGAGACGTGGGATGGTGGCAAGTGTTGGGAGGGTATGTTAACTTAAAATTCCAAATGGATCGTTCTACTCGTAACATCACACGCAAGAAAATAACATTGTCGCATGTAAAGGTAGAATGGTAAGAACGACATTCACACAGTTGTAACACGGTATGGCCAATTGTCGCATGGTGATCTCCATCTCCATTGACCTGTACATCATGTTGATCTCCATCTCCATGATCCGTGTGTGTGCCATCCTCCATGTGATGAGTCCTCCAAGAACTATCTAACGCGTTCTAGTAATGAAAGTTACACAATCGCGTATTAGATCATCACAAATTTGGTACGCAGACCATTACATTAATTTTGAAAATACATGTGGCTCCAGCCGTATTGCCTTATGTGTGACATGCAGGTCACGAAAAAAATTACACACATGCATCACATACACATATAGGCCATACCGATTACAAAACCTGCAAAACAGATTATCGCAATTCCGACGTCCAAACTTAAAACGCCCGAAAACCCATCTTGCAAGCCGGATTTGGCAAAACTAATTTCGCCGCGACCAGCAAGCCTGGTTTATCACATGTGTAAAATTTTCTGTAGATCAATTTTCATATAGAAAACTTCTTCATCCGAGTTAACCACGAAAAGTTATGGCTGTTTTACCGAACAACATGTTTTCTGGTTTTATCGGGCCGACAGTGCATCCAATCCGCCGCGCCACACATCCCATGTGCCCGGAACTTGACCTAGCTTCGATTCGACCAATCCAATTGATCTCCTTCTCGTTGTGACCGGATTTACGTGTATCACTTAATTCCGATGGCGGAATTCCCACCGGTAGGAGTAATTCGTTACACGACCATCACGTCAAGAACACGAAGCCGATCAAAACTTTGATCTACATCCGCATATTTCCATATGCACACATCCCGAATCTAAAACTTAGAAGCTACGGCTGCGGTACCACCGAAGGGATACGGGGTGGCTACGCTAGCGCAAAACAAAATTTTCCCCGCAAAACGAAGCTGCTGGCCGTCGAGAGATCACGGGATTACCACTTGACGCGCGGATGCGGCGGAACCGTCTCGATGTAGACGAACGCGTCGAGGGTAGCGAGCGGTGCGGTTGCTCACGTCCTTCTTGACTTGCACGTGCGCCTCGTCCGATCCAAGTGCTCCGGATGTAGTACCTCCAAGGTATCCACACGTACGGAGAAGGAAGCGACGCACGCCGGTGTTGGGAAATTCGGGAAAACACATCACCCTCGAAACGTCGCGGTCTAATGGCACTCTCAAAGTATGTTTTTCGGGAGTAGGGAATTCGCGAATCCGGGAAGTCCGAGACCTGCGAAGTCTCGAATTCGCGAATGTGCGAGTTCGGGGATTTTGATTTGGTGAAGAGGTGAAGTCATGAACACGCGGAAGCCGGAACCTCCACCGCGGAAGGTCCGAACTTCGGAGATTTGCTTGGTTCGGGAATCGGTGAAGATTCTCGTTCGAGACTCGGGAGCAAGGACATCCACGAACCCGCGGGAAGCGAGGAGCCACTTCGAGAATCCGTGAAGGACTCGGTTCGGGAATTTCGGGCGAAGACATTCGCGAACCACGGAAGAAGCAAAGTCAAAGTTGTAGTCCCAAAAAGTCCGGGTTTAGAGTGTGAACTAGTGGCAGACTTGTAAATGTGTAAGGGGAGAAAAGACATTCTTGTATGTGTTCACATTAGGAATATTCTCTGAGCCCGAGGGTGTTATCGGCATGTAAAAGTCCCTTCGTCTCCCTATAAAAGGGGGCGCGAGGGCACCTGTAAACGGATTCAGACTTTTTTGGAACTTGTGCTAGTTGCGGAGAGCATCACTGTCTCTTTGCACCCTAACTGTGTACTTGAACGTGTTGAGAACTTGACTCGTGTTTGGGTAGTTATCCGAATTTTTCGGGTATCCCCCCCAACATTGGCGCCCACCGTGTCTCAGCCGAAAATGAAACTCACGATGCCACCTCAAAAGAAATCCAAGAAGAATGCCCCAGTACAGGCGAACCAGGATGATCACCTTCCCACCCAAGGAAATGAAACTTCGTTTGTTCCTGAATCCTCGAATGTAACAGACCAACAGCGAAGAGAGAAGCTCGAAGCCCTCATGAAGGCAAGAGCAGAAAAAACAGCTCACATCCAAGAACAACCTGCTGAGCAGCAAGAGCACGAGAATGCTGATGCTGATGATGAGTCCATAGACAGAGAGCTAGCCATGGTAAACCAAAAGATACAACAGCTGCAGAAAGACAAAGAAAAGTTCAAGGCCCAATTGCAAGCGAAGAGGAAAATATCTGATAAGCTAGAACAACTGAACAAAGCAAAATAACAAATACAAGCAATACAGAGAGAAATCGACGAAATGAAAGAGCAAGAGAACAGCTCCCTGTGGCAAGAAACACCGCAACGAACACCGCGCACACGCAAGAGAATCCCCGAAGGAAAACTTCTTCGCGGGAAATGGAGTCTCACACTTCGTGGATTCTGAGTCACCACTGTCAATAGGGCTGCAAACAGCACCTTGGCCGCCGAAGTTCAAGCCAGTCTCTCTTCCAAAGTACAACGGTTACGGAAACTCCAGGCAATTTCTCATGAGATACGAGTCGGTGTGAATTCGGCGGGGAGGAGATGATGTTGCACTTGCCAAATCCTTCATCATAGCTTGCGAAGGACCGATCTTGAATTGGTACTCACTTCTTTGCCTCCACACTCGATCTACGGTACTGGGTAGATCTCAAAACAAAGTTCATGCAAGCGTTTCGGATGTTCCATGACACAACGTACCGAAGCTTCAGATTTGTATAACTGCAAGCAGAAGGACAGGGAACCACTAAGAAATTTCGTGAGAAGATTCATGCAGCAGAGGTCTCAGATCCCCGATGCTGATGACAGGACAACGATCAAGGCACTGATCAAGGGTCTCACCCCAGGGCCAACGGCCTCCCACCTCACAAGAAAGAAGCCTGAGACAGTTGAAGAATTATTTCGGGAATTGGAGGATTACATCCTGTCTGATGATGATCACCGCAAAAGAGTAGCCGAACGAAACGAGGCAAGACAGGGCGGCAGAGATATGACCTGGAGGGCACCACCCCAGCATCCGCGAAATGTGAACAATGTTGGAAATCCTCAGCAACAGCAAGAAAGCAGGCCAAGTGCCAGGGGAGGATTCAGTCAAAGAGGAAGGGGGAGAGGAAGAGGAACCCCAAACCTTCCGAACCACAACCCAAGAGATCCTCACTTCTATTGTCAGTATCATGGAAGAGGCCACAGCACAGAAGGGTGCCCTGAGACAAAAAAGAACATGGCACGAATCCAACAAGAGAAGGCGTTGATGAGCATCGCATCCTCGATGCCAACCCGGTTTTCGGCCGAACTTCGGCCACCGCGGTTCGCGAGTCCGCGACCAAGCTCGTACCGGTTCAGCAATTTCCACAATCGCAATCAACATGGCAGCCTTCACAGGCAATTTTTCCCTCGGTCACAAGCAATACGATCAATCCAGCGGCCACAACCCATTCGGGAAATCTTGCCACCACCACCGAGAAAGCTCTTCAAGGCCTCAGTCAAGTTCGGGACCTCAGAATTCCAAAGCATTGCCATCATTCGGGACCATCATGCCAATCACAGGAGGATCTGCCATGGAGTTTGAAACAAAGAAGCAGCGAAGCAACTACTTCAGATCTGTGAATACCATCATCAATGATGGTCCAGCTGCCCGTCCGGAGTGGGCGAAGGTGCCAATCACCTTTACGGAAGAAGATTTCAGGCTCAAATCCGCAATCCACAATGATGCTATGGTGATTGAAGTCAACATTGCTGGATGGGTCATAGGAAAAATCTTGGTGGACAACGGAAGTTCGGCGGACATCTTATTCCTGAAAACGTTCGAGAAAATGAATCTGAGCCAGCACATGTTGGACCCACCAGAGTACCCATTGCAGGGGTTTGGCGGCAAGCCCATCAAGCCGGTTGGAAAAATATCGCTCCCAGTTTCTTTCGGGGATCTTGAGAACGCCAGAACTGAGAACCTCACCTTTGATGTGGTTGACATATATCACCCGTATCTTGCGATCTTCGGCAGGGGTTTCATGAACAAGTTCGATGCTTTGTCATAAGGCGGCGGTTCCTCTCGCATGAAGATGCTCGCGCCCAAAGGGGTTATCACAAGTATTCGGCAATCAACAAGAGGCCCGAAACATAGAAAAGGGCCACGCGCCCGGTCAAACGAACGTGTATCGGTGAAAGCACCGAAGAGAGAATGGGAACCTATGAAGAGCCAAAGCGGGACAAAGAGAAAACAAACATAGCCGCGAGAAGATGAAACAAAGAGAGTGTATCCGGACGACATGCCCGACGGAGCAGGTCATAATAGGGGCGAACCTTAGCGCCGAAGAGGATGATGAACTCATGCGATTTACGAACGAAACAAGGATGTTTTTGCATGGTCGGCCAAAGATTTGCAAGGCGTGGACAGGAGACATAATCGAGCATGTCCTCGAAACGGATGACAAGATACCACCAAAGAAGCAAAAACTCCGGAAAATGTCTGACGAAAAGGTCAAGGCAGTGGAAGCAGAAGTTCAGAGATTGCAGGATGCCCAAGTAATCAGAGAAGTCAAGTACCCAGTTTGGTTAGCCAACACTGTGCCAGTCAAGAAGAAAAATGGCAAATGGAGGATGTGTATTGACTTCACCGATTTGAACAAGGCGTGCAAGAAGGACGATTTTCCCTTGGAAAGGGTAGACAAAATCGTGGATGATGCAGCCAACAGTGAGATGCTTTCGCTCCTGGACATGTTCTCCGGATATCATCAAATCGAGTTCGCAAAGAGGACGAAGAGAAGACAAGCTTCATCACTCCTTTCGGAACATTTTGTTTCGTAAGAATGCCGTAGGGGCTCGAAGAATGCGGGGTGCACGTTCTCAAGAATGATAGCAATAGTGCTTTGCACCGAGCGGATTCGGAGAAATATCTTGGCATATGTGGATGACATAGTCATCAAAAGTGTTCAGAGAAAAGACCATATCAGTGATTTGGCAGAAACGTTCGCGAACTTGAGGACAGCGAACTTGAAACTGAACCCAGAAAAATGTGTATTCGGGATTCACAAGGGGAAAGTTCTCGGATGCCTAGTTTCAACGAAGGGCATTGAGGCGAACCCTGACAAGATCAAGGCTTTGATAGAAATGCAAGAGCCGGCCTCAGTGAAAGATGTTCAGAAGTTGACAGGGAGAGTGGCTGCCCTTAACAGATTCATTCCCAGAGCCGCAGAAAGAAGTCTGCCATTCTTCCAAGTTCTCAGAAGTGCCAAGAAATTTCAGTGGGCCGAACCTCAGAAACAAGCTTTTCGCAAATTGAAAGACTACTTGTCCAGCATGACCAAGCTCTGTCCTCCCGAGCCAAAATCGCCGCTTCTGCTGTATGTGTCTGCATCAAATTCGGCAGTAAGCGCGATCTTTGGTACAGGAGAAGGAAGAAGAAGGAAAGCTGAGGCAAATCCCTGTATATTTCGCCTCCGAGGCATTGTCTGGTTCCAAGGTTTTCTATTCCGAACTGGAAAAAATCGCGTATGCGGTCATCATGGCAGCAAGAAAGCTAAGGCACTACTTCGAGGGCCACAAAATAAGAGTTATCACCAACCAACCGTTAAGTGACCTGTTCGCAAACAGGGAGGCATCTACTCGAATCATCAAGTGGGGTGCTGAACTCTCCGAGTATGTAGTGGATTTTGAAGAAGGAGTGCAATAAAATCACAAGTCTTTGGCGGACTTCGTCGTGGACTGGACCTCACCTACTCAGAATATGGAGGAAAACATGCCCGAACCTTGGGTAGTGCAGTGTGATGGAGCATGGTGTTACAAGGGGGTTGGAATTTCGGCTGTTGTAACATCACCGACGGGCGTGGTTATAAGATATGCAGCACGGCTCGTATTCGCGAACAATGAATACTCCACGAACAATACAACGGAGTACGAAGCTCTCTGCTGGCACTGAGAAAAATGAAGGCCTTGGGACGACGAGACCTTCATAATCGAACGGATTCGAAAGTAATCCAAGAACATATCGAGAAGGCAAGTGAGGCCGGAATCCAGTTCTCATGAAGTATCTTGAGAAAGTCAGAGAAATGGAAAGACACTTCAGAGGATATTCAGTTCAGCATATCCCAAGAGATGATAACAATGAAGCAGATAAGCTCGCGAAGGCAGCAGCCAGAAATCAAGAGCTACCACCAGATGTGTTCTTTGAAATCATCAGAGAGCCTTCCATCAAAGATTCACGAACTCAAATCGTGAACATGGTGGAAATCCCAGACTGGAGAGCAGAAATAATGGCCTACTTGAGGGGACATTACGAACCACAAGATGAACTGGAAGAGAAAAGGCTGAGGCAAAGGGCTCGGGGCTACACTGTGGTAAATGGAGAACTGTACAAATCAGGAGTCACTGAACCTTGGCTACGCTGCATCACCTCCGAAAAAGGTCGTGAACTCTTGAAAGAAATTCACAGTGGATTTTGTGGGGCACACATAGGCACCAGGGCTTTGGCTGGCAAGGCAATAAAACAGGGATTCTATTGGCCAACCATCAACATCGACGCCAAGATGTTGGTTCGGCAATGTGAAGCATGCCAGAAGACGGCAAATCAGCAGAATCTGCCTTCAATGCCAGTTCATTTAATTCCTCCAACCTGGCCTTTACAAAGATGGGGCATGGACCTAGTAGGACCGTTGCCAACAGCTCAGGGTAATTGCCGATTTGCGGCTGTAGCGGTTGACTATTTCACGAAGTGGGTAGAAGCAAAACCACTCGCGAACATCACGGCAGCAACAGTTCAGAAATTCTTTTGGCAGAACATAGTCTGCAGGTTCGGAGTTCCTAGAGAACTGACGGTTGATAATGGCAAACAGTTTGACTGCTATACCTTCAAAGAATATTGCAGAACCCTGGGCACACAAGTGAAATTTTCGTCAGTTTATCATCCACAGTCCAATGGAGCAATTGAAAGAGCCAATGGCCTGATTTTTTCGGGAATCAAGAAATGCTTATTTGATCAGAAAAAGGGAAAATGGGTGGATGAACTTCCAAAGGTGATCGGTCTCACAACACCACGGTTTCAAGGGCAACGGGTCTCACACCTTTTCGCCTACTCTTCGGGACCGAGGCTATGACGCCGAGAGGAGATCAAGAATGAAAGCATGAGAGTCTTGAAAGGAAAAGAGATAGAGGAAATTGACAAAAAGGTGGAGAAAGACATGATAGAGCTGACAATCCTCGAAGCAGCAGAAAACATTGAGAAATACCAGAGAGAGACAAGAGCGTGGAGAGACAAAAAGGTGGTCCGGAAGGACATCAAAACCGGTGATCTTGTCTTGAAAAGAAAGAAAAATTGGGAAAACCCAGGAAAGCTTCATGAGTCATGGGAAGGGCCTTACATAGCTAAGGAAACAAATATGCCAGGGGCTTTTCGCCTGATGGAGCAAAATGGTGAAGAGTTGCCGTATTCGTGGAATGCCGACAGCTTAAAGAGGTATTATCCATGAAGATCTTAGTTGTACATAAGTGTAGCAGATAGCGGTTTTTCAATTTTCGTAAGTTTATATCGTAAGAAAATAAAAAAAAAACCGAGTCACGTGTCTATAAGTGACTTCAAAAAAAATTAGTTTTATGTCTCAATCGTAGTTCTAGAATAAGAAGGACCGTACTCTTTTCCTTGCAAAGGGGGCTCTAAATCAAGAGGCAAGGTTTTTAACGAGGCGGATCCCGTGTAAATACTCTTTCCGATATATATATGAAAAGAGTCTTCCCCCAAATCGCATGTTTCGTGTTGTGTGTCTCGAGAATTCCATCGTGAAAAAAGAAAAAGTTCGTGAGAAAGGCTTCGTGATAGCCAGAATTCCATCATGAAAAAAGAAAAAGTTCGTGAGAAAGGCTTCGTGATAGCCAGAATTCCATCGTGAAAAAAGAAAAAGTTCGTGAGAAAGGCTTCGTGATAGCCAGAATTCCATCGTGAAAAAAGAAAAAGTTCGTGAGAAAGGCTTCGTGATAGCCAGAATTCCATCGTGAAAAAAGAAGTGGTTCGTGAAAAAGGCTTCGTGATAGCCGAATTCCATCGTGAAAAAAGAAAAAGTTTGTGAAAAAGGCTTCACGATAGCCGAAATCCCATCCATCGAGGGATTCCCACCTTGAAAAGGCACGAGACAACAACAAGTTGTTGCCTAGAAAAATCCCATCCATCGAGGGATTCCCATCGAAAAGGCTCGAGACAACAACAAGTTGTGGCCTAGAAAAATCCCATCCATCGAGGGATTCCCATCGAAAAGGCTCGAGACAACAACAAGTTGTGGCCTAGAAAAATCCCATCCACGAGGGGATTCTCATCAGAAAATTCGCATAATGATTTCGAGAAAATGAATGTCTAAGGATTTGCCTGTGTATTCTCACTTGTTATAGATTGTTAAAAGTTTTTCAGGTATCATCGTTGTAAGAAGAGGGCAAGGGGCTCCATCAGACGATCGCAAAAAAACCTTGGTTGAAGCAACCGAGGGTTCTGTATCAACCGAGGCAAGTCTGCCAGTCCGGTCAAGTCCACAAAATTCGGAACAAATTTTGTCGACTTGCGCATTAGCAATCGAGGTTCGCAGAAACTAAGGAAGACCATTCCTAGAAAGATATGCTAGAAAGCCGAGAATACTAAAGTTCGTGAACTTCGCAATCTAGTTTTCATGCGAAACGGCAAGCTGGGGGAGGGTGACGTTTTTTCAAAGAAAAAACATATTCATTGCCTTATTCGCATAAAAACTCCCGAATAGTTCCTCAAAAATTACAACAATCAATACGAAACTTAGAACGAAAGTTCTATTACATGTCCTGGTTCACGAACGTTGCTGTCAGCCACATCGCTTGCATAGGCGAAGTCAGACGAACCGGCTAAGGGGCTAAGGGGCTCTGTCTTCGGGGTCCTTGAGGATCGCGAGGTAGAGGATGCAGAACGGCTCTTTTTACGAAGCAAGAAAAACGAAGTAAGATCAAAACAACCTATGGAAAATTTAAGCGAGGCCTCAAGCCAAAAATCGGAAAAATCTTGCTCAGGATGTGCTTGTTTGAATAGACGCCATGCTTCACCACTAACAAACATTCTATCTCGATGAATTCGTAGTGGTAGCACGTCCTGCGCAGGCCCAGCTTGCAGGACCTGCGCAGGTTAAAATATACAAAACGTCTGTTCAGAAAAGTTTGATGAATTTACACGAATGTACACCCGATCTCCAATCCATACAAAAGTTCGAGCATGATGTTTAATTCATAACATCCACCTTCGGTGAGTCTTCTTCTGGTTCGGGGACTTGTCCACGATCGTTGCCACCGTCGCTGCTGCTGCTGCTGCTGCTGCTGCCTGAGCCATCCTCGCCGGATCCGCCGAACTCTCCCCGGAAGTAGATACTTCGGGGGAGGCGGCGACGCGTTCTCGCTCCTCCTTTTCTCTTAGCTGCGAAAGAAAGAAAAGAGTAAGGAAATCTTAAGAAGCTGGAACACATACGACGAACATAAGTCACGAAATAGACAAAAGAATTACCTCGTCGAGCTTTGCCCGCGCGACAGTCTTAGCCATGTCCGCCCCGCCAACCATCCAGAATTCCTTCGCGAACTTTAGCTTTATAGCAATAACGTCAGGATTGTCTTGAAGTATAGTTTCGCCGGTAACGTCGGGAACCGAGAAAGGTTTGCGCGAAACTTTGCCAAGTCAACACAGCCGTACTCGTGAAGGACCTTCAGAATGCTTTCCACAGAGAAAGATACGGCAAAATTGCCGGCACCAGAGATGACTTCGGGGAGAGCCTTGAATTCTTCCTCGAGCCAGTCCATGAAATCGGGGATATCAATGTTATCTGGAAGAGGAGCTGGACGAACACCGTACTCATTCAGGGACTTCGGTACTCGACATAAAGCAACTTCAATTTTCCCGGAATTTCCGAAATATGTTTCCTCGAAGATTCACTTTCGGCCGTCGGTGCTTTTTCAAGATCTACGATTTTCGATCCTTTGAACTTAGTGACTTGGCAAGGCCGGCGTTGTTGATGCGGAGCTCTTCGGCAATCTTTGTAGCACGCTCTTGTTGTTGCCGAAGTTTCTCGATCACACTTAGGTCATCTTCGTGAGATTTCCGAACCTTCTCCGCTTCTTTCTTGGAATCCTCGAGCGCAGCTTCGGCGACCTTCTTCTCGTCCTGACTCCTTTTTAAAGCTTCAGCCAGCTCAGATACCTTCTTTTCCAGCTCTAGGTTCGTGGATTCCGCGAGACCAAAGTTGCGCTCCAACTCCTTGGACTTCCGAGAAAGTTCTTCATTAATCTTCTCCTGCTCAGAAAGACGCTCTATGGCAACTTTCCCGAGCATAGAGTACTTGAGAGTGTAGTCTTCATGGAAGCGCGCAAGTTTCGAAGGAGAATAGGAATGCAACGGACTCTTGAATTCGAAAAATTCAAGAATAAATCTCAGGTGAAAATTCTACAATCACGAATCGCACAAGGAGACAGTGAGAATCAACGAACCTTGCTTGCTGAAGTGCTGCATAGTGACTTGTTTGGTCGAACCCAAAGAGGCCTTCCCCTGAGGTGAAGGGGTAGTTTCGGAAATAGATAGAGGCCTTTTTTCGGAGCCTTGAGCGGCTTCTTCAGGTTGTTCCGGCGCGCCTTCTCCTGTTTCATCAACAATTGTGGACGATTTCCATAGAGTTAAAAACTTGGACGCCTTGCCCCCGACGCCAATTGTCTCGAAACCAACACGCAACAGTTTGCCGCGATGAGACGTACCAAAGCTTTTGTTAAAGGCGACCAAGGAGGGAGAAGGCGCTTGGTCTTCGGGGACGACCTCCCGAACTTCGATCAATGGAATATTTTCGGAAGGAGGGCCATCCCTTTGAATGGTTCGCTCAAGATCACGGGCAAAATCGGAGGAGACTTGATCGGCGGCGGTGGCATCGGCGGCGAGCGGGGGACTCGGCGTGAGCAATAGTTTCGGCGACAACGGTGGGTTTCTCGGCAACGGCGGGAGACGGCTCCCTTCGGACTTCGGGAGCAACATCGAAAAAGAATCGATGTCGATGAACTCATTTTCGGAACCCGGCGGGACAAGTGTCTCGAAAGTTAAATAATGGCCGCAGGAAAACACCTTTGGGGCTATCTGGCTTCGTGGGAATGTCGTCGTCGAAGGCGGACGGAACTCGCCGAACTCCGGAGGAAGAGACCTTCTTCACAGCTTTCTTCAACTTCTTGCGGCCCATCTGGGCAAGCCCGGAAGCAGCCTGGAGTTCAGCTTCTGAAGTTTGAGGTTCGGAGGTCTTTCGCTTCCGTTTCGACGACTCAAGAGATCTGGTCTTGGAAGGCTTTACTCCCGAAGAGGTTCCCTCGGTGGCGGGCGACGAGCCGCGCTTCGACGATCTGATCCGAGGAGCGTTGATTGGAGCGGCTGAGCAGCTGGCCACGGCGACGGCAGGAAGTTTAAGTTTCGGACCAGGGCTTCGAGAGCTGAAAAATTTGTCACCGCAGACCTCCGAAAAGACGCGGTTGATCTTCTTCTTGTGCTTCACCAGGGCCTTGTATGCTTTGTATTCGTTCATGGTGTATTCGCCAACCATGACATTGACCCTCTTCTCAACTTCGTCCATAAAGTCCTTGGCGCTTTGGCCCTCGCGAAGTCTAATCCCGAACTTCGGGAAAGGAACTCGCCGATCTAACTAGTTGACGTTGTAGTCCACGATTTCGGCGGGGGACCGACCCTTCGAGATAGGCCGGATTCTCGCGGCGACGAATTCTTCGATGATGTCGCGGCCGCCGAGTATCGTGCGCCGGATGGAACGCACTCTCACAATTCCGAATTCCTAGGGCCCGCCGGGTTGTACTTCCCCACATTTATTGCGGTGAGGGGCGCGATCGGGCATGGCAGCTTCGGCACATTGACCTTCAGGTAAAACCAGTAGGACTTCCAATCGTCGGAGAGGTTAGTCTTGCAGCAGGGAGAAATCTGGATTCGGGTAATCCCTTGTCGAGTGTTTTGGCGTCGGGTATTGAAGGTACAGCAGGCATGCTGGCTGTGATAGAACTGCCCGTCTTCGCCTTTCACAACCTCCGGAATAATCACCAGTTCGTAGAACCGGGTGAAGGCGTCGATGGTAGGAGTGCACCCGAAGGTCTTCAGAATCCAAATAAACTTTGATACTTCAAGAAAAGACGTCGGGGTAAGCTGGTGGATCTTCAATGAGAAGGCATCAAGAATCGCCGGTAGCACTGGATCACAAGGAAATCGCGGCCGCGGATGAAGAAGTCCCGAAAAACCACGATTTCCCCGTGCTTGGGAGTGGGAATTGTTTCATCAAGTGGGGCGCGCCCGCCCCGGGAGAGAAGAATCCGGCCTTCTCGTACTCACGAATGATGTCGCTCGTCACCTTCGACTCTCCGAAGGCAAGCGAGGGCGGCAATGGGCCGCAGGTCCTCAACATAACGAGATCGCCGACGCCGGCGTCAACATCTCCGACGTCTTCGCCGCCGTCGGACCCAGCATCCCCGTCTCCATGGCTTCGAGAACCGCTAGGTGATACAAGCATCTTCGGCGGGTGCGGCAAGATGCCGCACTTTCGGCGGCGCCTGATCGAGTGGGAGACCGGCAGCGATCAACTCTTCAGCAGTCATTGGTCTAGCTGTATGTCTGATACGAGCCACCTAGCGAATATGGGCATTCAGAAAGCTTAGGCTAACAGTCGAAAAAAAAAGCTACGAAAATCGTAACATTATTACACCAAAGTTAAACGACCTAACGAAACAACACAGCAAGCATAAAGGAATACCTTAGAAAAGCGCGAACAAGGCCTGGAGTTCGCAAGTTGTCTAGCGTAGAAAGCTAGTTCCGCGAAGGAAGGAAAACGTCAAAGTTGTGAAAGGCGCAAGGGCAGTAAAAATTCTTTAACAGCGACGGCCCGCTATTTATAGGGACGGGGAGGGGCAGTTTCGCGAAGTACGCCTCGATTTAACCGCCGTTGGCTCCTTGAGTGACGCGTGTCGCCTCCGACGTTCCGAGGGTGACGTTTTTTTACTAAATTTCCGAAAAGTTCGTGGAATCGGATCGTCGGAGTCAACCCGCTTCCCCGAGGGGCTAGTGTTGGGGAATTCGGAAAACACATCACCCTCGAAACGTCGCGATCTAATGGCACTCTCAAAGTATGTTTTTCGGGTGCGGGGAATTCGCGAATCCGGGAAGTCCGAGACCTGCGAAGTCTCGAATTCGCGAATGTGCAGAGTTCGGGGATTTTGATTCGGTGAAGAGGTGAAGTCATGAACACGCGGAAGCCCGAACCTCCACCTTGCGGAAGGTCCGAACTTCGGAGATTTGTCCGGTTCGGGAATCGGTGAAGATTCGTTCGAGACTCAGGAGCAAGGACATCCACGAACCCGCGGGAAGCAGGAGCCACTTCGAGAATCTGTGAAGGACTCAGTTCGAGAATTTTCGGGCGAAGACATTCGCGAACCACGGAAGAAGCAAAGTCAAAGTTGTAGTCCCAAAAAGTCCGGGTTTAGAGTGTGAACTAGTGGCAGACTTGTAAATGTGTAAGGGGAGAAAAGACATTCTTGTATGTGTTCACATTAGGAATATTCTCTGAGCCCGAGGGTGTTATCGGCATGTAAAAGTCCCTTCGTCTCCCTATAAAAGGGGGCGCGAGGGCACCCGTAAACGGATTCGGACTTTTTTGGGACTTGTGCTAGTTGCGGAGAGCATCACCTTGTCTCTTTGCGCCCCTAACCGTGTACTTGAACGTGTTGAGAACTTGACTCGTGTTTGGGTAGTTATCCGAATTTTTCGGGTATCCCCCCAACGGCACGGTTGCTAGGTCCGCGAGTGCGACGAGGAGAGCGTTGGCGGCGCGGCTCGCTACTTGAGAAAGTTATGTCTTTTCAGGAGGGGTGTGGTCTATATTTATTGGGAGGAAAACCCCCACACCATCGTCCATTAGCAATACAGGACTAATAGATGGTGTACCCCTTCCAATACTAATGGGCTTTACAACATTTGTGGCCCATTAGGACTTTTACACCATAATGGATCAAATCCATCTGAGCCCACTAGTGGATCAAATCCAGTTGACTCTAGGGCATATTTCCAACAGAAAAAAAAGTCGTTCGAGTCTTATCTGGATCGGGTATATATTGACAGGTGACTTAAGCCACCTACCAGTACATATGGATGCATGTGTGCTCCAGCACAATGAACTAAATTCCTTGTGATGCCGGGTGCACCCGTCAGGACACTAAATTTTATGACCCACATCTTGGTCCGTTGAGGCAGAGCTAGATTCACGCTGTTCGAGTTCAATTCCAGCCTTCCAGGCCACGTGCCGGACGAGCGCCTTGGTCGCCTCGAGCAAGAGCTGCAAGAAGCGCCACCAACAATTGTTTGTGGAGACTGGAGAAGCTGAGAGGGAGTGAGGAGTGGAGCAGAGTGAAGCGCTACCAAACACAGCCGTACATTTCCGTAACTTCCGTATTTGTTCACAGTGAAACACTCTCATATATGACTTATGACCACAAATTACATGTGTACAATATGACATCAATAACATGCCGTCAACTTTATTAAACCACAGGTTCCACGGAAAAACCTTTTGTGTACATAAAACTCTTAAAATTGCGGAAGAACATGATTTTTGACGATCAAAGCCCCCATCTATGCTGCAGAAATACAGGGACACGATTACGTACTACTAGTAAAGTGCAAGATGCTTAAGAGAAATGTTACGTGTAATGATGACGTCAGAGGCCGTTGTACTAGTTCCTCCGTCGCCCAAAATATATATATAAAAATGTCGTCGCATTCAGGAAGAGATGACACCGTACGCTCTCTAAGGTTCGATTATTGGCGTGTGATGATCGTCGAGATTCGAGAGAGGGAGGGAGGGAGGGGGCGGCCATCCGGTGGCACCAGAGATCTGCTTGGGATCGTGTGTGTTCAGCGCTTTGTCGACGGCCAGTTCCTGCGGCGTCCTAAAGCAGAAAAATGCGGCGAAGCCTCCGGCGACCGTGGCGAGCCCCATGACCCAGACGATCGCGGCGGCGGCGGGTGGCATGACGGCGGCGACCCTGTACGAGAACGAGAGCGTCAGCGCGGCGGTGAGCAGCCACACGGCGAGCTTCAGCCAGTCCCTGACGCCAGACCGCGGCTCCGCGCGCTCGTACGCCCTGACGCAGCAGAGGAGCAGGAGGAGGTCGGCGTACGCGAAGGCGACGAACGTGGCGGCGACGGGGTCGCCGCGGGAGCGGTGCAGGGCCATCCCGGAGCTGAAGGTGAGGTAAGCGAACCCGGCGGTCGCAAGCCACGGGAAGCTCCTGGTCCTGGTGCCGTCCGTCTGCAGCGGCTGCTGTTCCGTCCCGGTGGCGCAGGTGCAGCAGCAGCGGCTCATCTCGCGCGACGGGCGTCCGTTTTTTCTGCTCTCGCGCGACGGCGGGCAGCCGGGCACGACGTCGGCCCCCGCGGATGCCAGCATCGAACGCATTATTGGTGGATCTCTCGATTCGCTTGCTTGGGGTGTATCAGTAGTGTGACTAGTGTGTAGTAGTTATGCAAGCAGAGTAGAAACGGCGCGAGTACATTTTATAGCAGCATCGATCATGGCCTCGACATCGCGAACAGCTTGCCACAGGGAAGTTACTTGGTAGTAGTGGGAAAACTTCCCGGAACATGCCACAGCCCACAGCTTCGCTTTCAAGCAGGCTCCACTTTCAATAACTTTTGTTTGACTTCTTGAGTCTGGCCGCCGAAAGAATTTTTTATATATTTTTATTTCATCTTGCAAATTTATACGATCATTTTTAAATTTATCAAAAATAAACATCAACCGCCGTTGCCGTCATACGCCACAGCGTTTACATACCAATCGCAGTGACCCACAGCGGTTCGTGGCCGTCCACGTAGGTTAGGGAATCTCTACAGCGGTTGGTACTAACCGCAGTGACCCACGGCGGTAGGCTCATTTTATTTTTTCTAACTTTATTAAATTATAATAAATGCAGTAGTAAAGTTAAGAAGGAAAATTAAGGAATGCTGGTTCGATTATTACAACACAATCACAATAGAATCCAGTTCAAATATTACGGTACTGCAGGAAAGACTACAACATCATACAAAATTAAAAATTTCAGCCATTCTTGTGATGTGATGACGAAGGTTTATCTTTCTTAATAGCTTGTTTAGCTAGTGGATTAGCAACACACGGATATGATGGTGGAGCATGAAGACCACCCAGAGCATAAAGACCACCATAAGAGCATCCCAAGGAGGTTCTTCTCCTCTTGCAATGGTATCTGCTGTTTTTCCTTGCATATGTCGAAGCATGCCTCTTTTGAACATGTTCATTTTCTTCGGATTAGGTGTTGCATATGTGTTTTTCCCCTTGTGGTGTGAGGAATCACGATCACCACCACCACCATTACCATCTTGACCCCCTCCGACAGCAGCAGCAGTAGACATCTCTAGTTACTGTTACACAAAATCTAAACTAATTACACTATTCTAAACTAATTTAACTAATTACACTATTCTAAACTAATTTGACTAATTACATAACATAAATAAAGAGAGGAAACTTAAATAACAGGGAGGAGGAGCCCTTGGGGAGAGGGAGGCGGCGGCAGGGTCAGGCAGGGTGGCTGGTGTCGTCGCCCTTTATATAAGCGCTGCATCCGCCGTCCGCCACGGCAGTTGGACCTACCGCTGTGGTCCACGACGGTTGCTTTTTTTCAAACCTACCACCTACCGCCACAGTTGCTTTTCGGTGGGATGTTTTTTTTAATTTAACGATTTATTTTTTTTATTATTTAACTTTATGACAAAGAAAACTAGGTGGTAATAACGAAAAGCTAAGTGACATAATAAAACATAGCCATGATCACATATAACAGTGTTGTTGTACAAACAATATGTGACCTAATCTAGCATCGCCTGGCCTTCTTGTGCAACCTACCAGCTCGGACTGCGGCATGCGTCTGGTCGCGAGGGTACGTCAATGGGTCACGTGGGTGGATCTGCCGGCGCCTAGCATTAGTAGTGGGTTGTGGTGTCGCCATCGCCGCCGCCGACCTTGCATCCTCGTGGGACGACCCTAGCAACCCTCCTAGAGATGGCTGCGCCCCACCGTTCACGCCTGGCAGCTGCGACCCTCCTGGCTGCGTCCCACCGCTCGCTCCTGGTAGTTGCGAGGCTCCGGTTGCGTCGCCGCGACCCTCCCCTGGCTGCGTCCCACCGCTCGCTCCTGGTAGTTGCGAGGCTCCGGTTGCGTCGCTGCTCCTCCTGTGTCCACGTGGGTTGCGCACCTCCTAGCTGCGGCCCTCCGAGCTTGTCCTGTGACTGAAAACCGTGCAAGAAGTCAAAGTCCAAGTCATCGAACAGCCTCCTCTGAGTATTGCGTCCACCTGTCGCCTGCGTTCGTGTGAGTGTCGAACTGACTGACGAAGTCCTTGTATGTCGTACGCATAGAGGGGTATGACTGGCCGACCAATTGTAAACTGCTCGTGGCACTAGGGCTGAAGAAGGAGAGGACATCCGAGAAGGATCACCTCCGCCGAACGACCCTTCAGCATCCCCGAGCACAGGCCCTTGTACGTGCCCGCAAGAACAGAGTTGCCCAACAAATCTGGGCATGTCATCCAAGGGCGCGTTTGCGATCCTCCGACGTGGGGGATCAAGTACCTCGCCACCGCGTTGGTGACTTCTAAATTTCAATGTTGCTTAATTTAATTAAAAGCAAATTTATTTAGTCCAATTTATTAAATCCTTGGAAAATAAAAACTAAACCTTGTTGCTATCATTATTTTATTATGATGGAATTTTTGGGTGCTACAAGTCTTACCCCCTTAAAGAGAATCTTGTCCCTAGATTCGGAGGGATTGGAAAATAACTGAGGAGATTCTAGTACATGTTGATCTTGAAAGGTGTTGGGGTACTCGCACACAACTTGAATATCGACAACAGATCTTGATTTACTTTTCCTTCTTCTTTGTCCTGGCAGTAGCAACATACTCAATCATATCTCCTTGCGGGCTGGTTAAGAGCACTGACTTCTTGGCACACAGAATAATTCCATCATGTTTACCTAACCAATCCATTTCAAGGATCATATCTATTCCACTAGATGTTAGAATTACTAAGTCAGCTTGAAAATCTATCTCTCCAACTTTAAGATTGACCTGTGGGCATACATGGGTGGATTTCATTTCACCATTTGGGGAACTAATTAGCAAATGCGTCTTCATGGAACTCATGGGTACGTCATGTTTTGGCACGAATTGTTCAGTAATAAATGAATGTGATGCCCCAGAATCAAATAAAATTGTTGATAAGGGACGTACCAAGCACAACATCCTTGTCACCTTGAGCTTCTTCAGCTATCACATGGTTCACCCTACCATGCATGTAGTTCTGTTGGCCTCTGTTATCTTGAGAATTTGGATTCCCAGTGCGTACTTGAGACAATGGATGTCTGGATCTCTTTACCATTACCTTTCTGAGGTGTCTGCATATTGCGCTGGGGGCAAATACTAGCATAGTGTCCCAATTCTACACAGTTAAAACAACCACTTGGGTGAACTAGGGTATTATTCCTTACTGGTGTACGAGCAATTCTGATGAGGATTTGGAGCACGTGGTGTCATTGGGTTGAATTCTTCGGGTTGCTCAAACGAACGTTAAAACTGTTGATTTTGTCCATGGTTTCCGCCTTGTCCACTAGAATGAATCTGAGAGTCTGGTGACGAGTTGTAACGAGGACGATTGTTACTGCTAGACTGTCCCTGAGATTCAAACTTGCGCTTTTGCTCGCCAAGTTCATTGCGTTTATTTTCCAGGCCTATTGCCTTATTCAGCATCATCTGGAAGTCCGAAAATGTGTGGCTCTACAAATGATAGTTAAGTGGCCCTATCAGACCATCCAAAAAGTGTTTTTGTCTTTTTGCATCGGTGTTGACTTCATCTAGTGCATAGCGGGACAAATGAGTAAACTTGTCTAGATACTCATTAACTGTCATGGTGCCTTGCTTTAGAGTGAGGAACTCCTTCTTCTTGAGCTTCTTCACACCGGCTGGGATGTGATGTGTACGAAAACTCTCCTAGAACTCCTGCCAGGTAATGGTGTCAGCAGCAGGATGTGCGGTGGTGTAAGCATCCCACCAATCAGATGTTGCACCTTCTAGATGGCTTGAGGCATACACGACATTCTCACGATCATTACATTGTGTGATATTCAGCTCTTGTTAATGATCTTAAGACAATCATCAACATTGAGGGGATCCACTGAATGGGAGTAAGTGGGTGGGTGATGACTCATAAACTCTTTATGTTCATTTGGTGGTGGTGGGGGTGCATGAGGTGGCGGTTGGTTCTGCTGGGCTTGCAAATTCTGGATGGTGTTAGTGAGGTTTTGCAAGAGTTGCATCTGAGCTGCAAAGAAATGTTGCATCGCCGGATCCATTGTTAATCCTGGTGGTGGTGGAGGTACTTGATTCTGCTGGTCAGCAATGTGATCATGTATTACCGGCGGAACGTCCTGTCCACCTTCTGATTTGGTGCTTACCATCTGATTGTTAGAGAGAGCTACTTTCGATAAGAAGTTGAATTGGTAAAGATGAATAATAGAAAAGAGGGTTAAGATTTAAATTTTAATTTAATTATTTTATTGATGCATTTGTGGTTATCACTCCACGAAAACATTCTAATCATGTCAAAGATCCAAATCATGCTTGTTCACAACAAACAAGCATTTACATCGCACGTTCTCGCAGAACGGCTCTATCGAAATGAAACTGATAGAAGGGTAGGCAACCTAAGAAGCTATCTTAGAAAACACAGATGGTATATCTTGATGCAAGAACAAAAACCGAAATCTGTGTAGAAGAAAACATAAGGATATAATTTTAGTTAAAGAATAAAATATATTTTTAAGCGTAAATAAGATATTTTGAATGACGGAAAGGCTTTCTAGAGAGAGAGTCCTTAATCTCGACCATTTCTACCTATGGCTGCGTCCTACATTCAGCATTGCTCTGATACCACTCTGGTGTACCAGGATCAGAATTTCACACATATGATAGACTCATGAGTGTAATATCACAAAACAATGCTCAAAACGTACAGAAAAAAATTATTAACTTTTATTACACTCACGAGGGTAGACTCGAAGGTCTCTACACGAACATCGGTAACTATAACGATGCGACTCCATCTTCATCTTCCACAGGCATCTGACTGGTGGATCGCATGCCTTAGAACTCCTCCTAGTCGCTGACGTACTCCTCTCTAGGGTTCTTCTCTGAATAGCGTAAGCAAGGCTGAGTACACTTATGGTTGGTACTCAGCAAGGCCACATAAATAACCGGAAAGCAATATTAAATTCATATTTAAGTTCATTAATCGTGTGAGGGTCCAGGCCGCTCTTGACCGTGAGCATGGATGATCAATTAGTTTTACACTCTGCAGAGGTTGCACACTTTCACCACAGTTCACGTAAAAATTCGGAAGAACTTTGAAACCAACCACGCATGTGCTAATCAGGCACAATACCACACTTCTGAGGTGTGATTTCATTGGGATGCTATGAAGCCTTTACAAAGATATGCAAAAGCACCAACAACCCACGACAATTACAGCTCAGGGCGGACCATAACCCTCCCTAATGGTCAGCACCTTAGCAAAGGCTGCTACCCCAAAAGAACCGGGCTATACCCCTACAACCCCAAGCCTCCTGTGTTTCTTTCGTATAAGGTCATCAGTACAATCACACACCTAACTAATTGGCTAAGCCAGAGCCATGTGTACTGTGGTTGCACTGTCTTCTTGAGTGGTTCTCCATGTTCGATTAATTTATACTATTCTTGTATTAAAGCATAAGTAGAAGGGTGGTTAGGGACACTTGTCTTTCTCGAACAAAAAGTTAGGGTGTGTTTGGGAGGGCTCCGGCTCCACCAAAAATGGCTCTAACTCCGGCTCCTCTGGTTTCGCAAAATGGCCTCACCGGTTGGATTAAACTTATAAAAACGGCTTCACCGCCACCAGCCTCCCTACGTTGCGGGCGAGCTCCCACCATCCTCGTGCACTGACCTCCCTCCCCCTCTTCTCCTCCTCACGTGTCGCCGCGCCTGCCCAGATTTGGTGAGGCTACACTGCCCCGCCCCTTGAACGCACGGTGGCCAGCGGTGTAGTGTCCTCTACCATGCTCTGGCGGACCCCACTAGGGGCGAGGACAGAAAAGGGGAGGTGGAGCCGGTCGAAGCCACATTTTTGTGGCTTCGCCAAGCCCAAACCGCTCTAGTCACTGGATTTTTCGAGGCTCCACCACCGGAGCCGTTGGACATCTGGTCGTTTGGCAGCGCTCCAGCAGGAGCCGATGGAGGAGCCAGAGCTGGAGCCCTCCCAAAGAGGGCCTTACTCTCCTTTTCTTCAAACCTTTGCTCTTGCTCTTCCTCGAACGGCACATTGTCTACGATCACACAAGAAAACATACAATAAATAAAACAATACATCCAACATTACCAAAAGACTAAGACAAGCTTCTAAAACTAACATGCTAGTTGAGAAGATCGTGTGGACACCAAAAACACTTAAAACGGAGCTCAGACAGAAAAGATATGGATTAAACAAGATTCAGGGGCTAGATTATAAGAAAACTTGGCTTCCAGGGGCTTATCTGCAAGAAACCAGGGATCTAAACATAATTATGCATATAAACCCAAGGTTTATAACGTAAAAGAGCCTAACAAGGATGGCTGGTGCAAAAGCTAAGAGGTGGTTAGGGGCCTAACCAAAGAAAATAGGACTTGTTTGCAAGGTTTTTTAAAGGTGGAAGGGCATACTTGTGATATTAAAAACTGCAGGGGCTTTTATGCAAAAGGACTACAACTGGCTTGGTTGACCGTTATAAGGAGGTTTGACCCGAGGGCTGGGATCGATCTGAGCTGTAGATCTTGGTGTTGACGGCGACGGGTTGTGGCTGGCGGTGAACTCGTCGGAGTCTAGCGGCGCACGGCGGTGAGCTCACCAGAGCAGCTCGAATTCGAGCTCTCGGTAGCCAAATGCTACGGGACCAAGACGAAAACGAAGCATAGGAGGAAAGGAACTCACATAGGAGCTTGGGACGGCGAGCAGAGCGACGGAGGAGGAGCTCCGACGGGCGGCGGCGCTCCAGGCATCAACGGGAGAAGTGATGCGCACGAACGGGGAGGACCGGAGAGGAGGTGTGGGGAGAGGCAGGGCTCGGGGTGGCTTTTATAGGTGGAGAGGGGAGGGGCGGGGGCGTGTAAGGCGGTGGGAGCGAGGTCGGTGGTGACCGCCATTAACGGTGGTGGTGCTCGGGTGGGGCGGCCATTTCGGGAGGGGAGGGGAGGCGGCGTGGCACACATTGAATGTCGTGCTCGGGGTGGGGAGAGGGAAGGGCCAGGGGGTCCGGGGGAGGCGGCAGTGCACAGCACGTCCATGGGAGAGGATGGGGTGGCCAGAGGTAGGGGAACGACCTGCGGGTGAGGCCCGCTTGTCGGTGAGAGGGAGAGAGGTGAGAAGGAGAGGTTGGCCGGCGGGGGTTTGTTGGGCGCCGCGCGCAGTTCTGGACCGAGCGGCCTGTGCGGCTGCGGCTGAAAGATGAAGAGAGAGAAGATGGAGAGGTGCTGAGCCGCGCGGGCAGGGTGGGGTGCGGGAGAGAGAAAGAAAAAAAGAAAAGGGGTCGGTTTGGGCTAAGAAAAAGATAGAGGAAGAGATGGAGGATGGTTTCCAGACTTGAGCTATTGATCTTTTGTTTTGTTTTAAAAACCACACAAGAACAAACAAAATCAATGCAAAGGCATGAATGCATCAAACACTTGGTGAATTCTAAATTTAAATGTTGTTTAATTTAATTAAAAGCAAATTTATTAAATCCTTAGAAAATAAAAACTAAACCTTGTTACTATCATTATTTTATTATGATGGACTTTTTGGGAGTTACAGTCCGTGAGCATTCGTGAACTCCTGGTACGGGGTGGGGGAGCGATCCTTCCGAGGAACATTCGCGAATCGAGCAAGGAACTCAGAACACACTCGTCGGAGATGTCCACAGCTCCCAGCGGCTCGCTCGCACAAGGAAGTCCCATCAACAGGGACGTGTCTTGAAGAGTCACCGTCATCTCGCCGATGGTAAAGTGGAACATGTGCGTCTTCGGCCTCCAGTGATCCAGAAGTGTGCTGAAAAGGGAGTAGTCATACTGTGACTCCCCTGGTTTTTAATTAACCCTAATGGTCGGTCAAACCTGCTGACACTGGTCAAATCATGGTCAACCTAGGTCCTCACCTCGAAAACCTCACCAACCAACCCTAATGACCCTCTTGATCAAGTCAACACACACTTGTGGTCCAATTTTGGTCAAAGATACGGTCAAACACTGCCTAAACCTTAAAGCCCTTAAATGTCCTCTAGAACTTTTGCTGCGTTCTCCAAATTTCACCTAAACACTTCAAAATTGTCGGTGCGGAATGTGGTCCCGACACTAACCGGTAGATAACGCCTAGGTCTACCCCTCAATGGTCGATGCTAAGCAACAAATGACACAAGGTTTTATCCCGGTTCCGGCCGAGGGGGCCGTACGTCCCGACGGGGGGTGCTCGTGGCACTATATTGCTCGGCACCGGGGGTGCTTGTAGTGGGGCAAATACAAGCAAGGCGGGAGAGGAATGGTGGCTTCCAAGTCCCCGGGGTGAGTAGGCGGAGGTGTTGTGGGAGAATAAGAGAGTGAGTGCACGGTGCGCCGTGTTCCTACGAATTCGTCCCCCGCGGGCCGGGGGCTCGCCTCCCCTTTTATAGGCCAAGGGGGCGGCGAGTTACATGCACGCCGCGCTACCTAGCTACGTGTGGGAGCACGTCGTGCTATGGTGTAGAGCGGGCGGCCGTCGGTCGATCTTCGCTGCGATCCGGCCATGATGGCCTACCTCGTACCCGAACGGTGGCGGTTCGAGGGTAGGAGGCGGCGGATGGCGATAGCGTCCCCCGATAGGCTTCGAGGGAGGTGCGATGATGGGCCGGTACGGGGTACGGGAGCGGGCGAACGGCGTTCCTTCCCAACGAACTCGCGGTGGTGGAGTGGTTGCTTTGCGGTGTTCGGGCGTGCGCTGCGGAGTCGGGGCGTGCGCCCGCACGCGTGGGTACGGCGGCCACGCGCGCGTTACGGTGGCCGGGATGGCCGCCCACCGGCCTAGCGCTCCTCACCCAACTGCGGGGTCACGGGAAAGTGGAGTCGAGGGTGCGCCGGCCCCCTTTCGAGGGTCGGGCGCGTTAGCCGTACGGTAGCGGGCGCACGGTGTCACGGGACGACACCGGCCGTGCCGCACGGTCCATCCCACGGTAGCGGGGATGGGCTCCTCCCCGGGGAGTTGGTGCGGCGGCACCGGGCGTGAGCCCCGGCGCATGATGACGCCGTCCTGCGCGGCGTCGGGGCGTTAAATGCCCAAGTACGGGGGCGGCGCACGCGCGCGGGGCGCCCGTGAGCGTGGCGGGCCCCCGGCCGAGGGGTGGAGCGGACCCTCGAGCGAGCGAGGCCCGCTCGAGGGGGATCGAGCCCTCGAGCGGGGCGGGACCGCTCGAGGGAAGGGTCACCCCTCGAACGGGGCGGAGCCCGTTCGAGGAGGGGGTTGCCTCTCGAACGAGGCGGAGCCGTTCGAGGAGGAGCGTGCCCTCGGGCGAGGCGGAGCTCGCTCGAGGGGTCTTATAGACGAGCCGTCTTGGTGGGCCTCCGAAGTCTTGCCGCATGGGCCATGTCTGCATGGTTAGTTTCTGCATGGTTAGGCTTAGCTTATTTTGATGCGGGAATTTAAGTAAGGGTTCCCCCATTGTTTGAGGGGACCCCTAGGGGCGGTCCCCGACGGTAGCCCCCGAGCATCCGCGGGTTTGCCATTGAGGCTCCCGCAGATGCTGGAACCTACTGATAGGACGTTCTTCCCTCCTTGTTTGCGAACGCTTTCCGTGGGGCCGCGCTAGCGGACCCGCGGGTCTAGCCCCCGAAGCCCTGCAGGGGGTGTGGGCTCTCTTGCGAGGGGGTTAACCGCGAGCAATTCGGTCAGAAAGGCGTGGCACATATGCCAACCGGCATCGGCGGTATTTCAGCCGGCATCGGGGGTGCACGCTCCCCTGTCCTTGTCTCCCGGCGGGTGCAATTCCAAGGAGGTGTAGCCGTGCGTCAAGCCCCCGAGCCTTGGCTCCGTTCGAGGCGATCGGGTCGAGCCTGACGACTTGTTTTTTAACGCGCCCTCGCCGTCCCTCCGCGGGACGGAGGGTGAGGTTTCCACGACTCCCATCGAGCGGGTCGCGAATCGCGGATTCCTCGTCGAGCTGCTAGCGGGTGGTTCAAGTGGACGTCCATGCCCCGTTCGATAAGGGTAGGCTGCGCGGTCCGGAGACACGTCCATGGAAGCGCTTGCGTGGGTTTGCTAGGTGGGGCTCGGTCCCGTTCGCTAGGGACCGAGGGCGCGGAAGCTCTCCCTCGGTGGGATCCCCCGGCTAGGCGCCCTCGGCGGCTCTCGAACACGACATGTGGGGCACCCTCGAGCCGACGGGCTCGAGGAACGGCTCGAATGCGCGTGCCCTCGTCGTCCCCTAACTCCGTGATGCGGGGCGCTCGTTCGAACCCATCGAGGGTCGGGCTTCGAACCTCCGATCGGTAAGGCCGTGCGGGGCCGTGCATGGTCGGCCCCGTCTTTTCGCGTTTGCGGCCGTCGAGGGGTACGGTCGTGCCGGCCCTCGAGGTGCTTGTTGGCGGCACGGCGCGGTATGAGTGCTTTCGGTGTCGCTCTATTTCAAGCGTGACACAGGCGATCCTCTTACGCGCGTGCCTTCCTTTAGAGGGTCGACATTGTCTCGAGTTGGGGGGTCATGCCGCTCGAGGGTCCTTCGTGGCATGGGTGCCCGCGGTGGTCTGCTCTACGTCGAGCGAGGTCCCGGCGACCTTCTCACGGCGATATCCCATCGAGGGTCGCCTTGTTTCGAGTTGAGGGTCATGCCACTCGAGGGCTTCACGTGGCATGGGTGCCGCGGCCGCTCGCTCTACACCGAGCGGGTCCCGGCGACCTTCTCACGCCGTCATCCCGTCGAGGGTCGCCTTTGTCTCGAGCCGAGGATTCGCCTCGCTCGAGGGCTCTCCTTGCTTGGCAAGGGGCCGGAGCACTTAATTGCCTTGCGGTCGTGGCCGCGGGTTTTGCGGCGCGGGCGCGCCTTTTTAGGCGTTGCGGCCGCGCGCGCGCGCGTAGTGGGCGGCGTGGCCGGCGGCGTGACGGTTTTGCCTCGGTCGCTGCCGGTCTCGCCGTAATGATGACCCGCCTGCAGTGTTAGAGCCGCTTGCGGTCGTGGTGGGGCCCACTCGTCGACGCGACGGAAAGATTCCTGCAGTTAATGCTGGCGGGGCGTCCGCTCCGGAGAACTCGCCCGTCGCCTATAAAACTGCGGTGAGGAAGGGGCGGCGGTTTTTTACCTTGGCTCCTCACCGTTTTCAGTCCTCCGTCCCTTCGCCTTCGCCTTGCTCTCGCCACCGCGCGGTTTCGCTGCTTAGAGCTTTTTTCTCGCTTCCTTGTCCTCCGCCCTCGCACTCGTTCGTCCCCCCTTATGGCGCCGCCTCAGCTTCCGATCAGGGTCCTGGAGCCGTACGCTTGGGAGAGGTCGACCGTGACCCGCTCGCCACGGGCGGCGCCGGTCGCCGCCGGACAGGTGTCGGCCAACGAGGAAGGGCGCCGGCGGAGTGGATCGTGCCGCCGTCGACGCACCTCGAGCCCAACCCGCCGGAGGGTTACGTGGTGAGCTTCCTCCGCTACCACGAGCGCGGCTTCAACGCGCCGGCGAGCACATTCATGCGGGCATTGTGCTACCACTATGGGGTGGAGCTGCACAACTTTGCCCCCAACGCGATCTCGCAGGCGGCCACATTCGTGGGCGTCTGCGAAGGGTACCCGGGGGATCCCGATCAATTGGGAGCTGCGGGTACACCTCTTCCGCGGGGAGCTCATCACGCAGCCCACGTCGGAGCCGAGGACCCGCCGCGCGGTGCGCGCCGGCGGGATGTCGCTCGCCTGCGGGGGGCGGCTCAAGGATTTCTACATCCCCCCGCACCATGACGACGAACAACGCCGGGCCGGGAGCGGGGATGGTTTTATCCGCGCAACGCCGAGCCCGGCCTCCCTCCCCTACACCGGCCGGGTGTTTAAGAAGAGGCCGGACTCCCGGGGCTACGGGTTGCCTACGGCCAATCATCGGGCGCGGCAAGAGTCCGTCCTCGCCGCCTGCGACGGGCGGCGAGGGGAAGGGCTCAACGCGATGGGCGTCCTCGCCTTCCTTCATCACCGGCGAATCGTGCCGTTGATGGAGAGGCCGCTACGCGTCTTCGAGATGACGAGAGGCGGCCAACCCCGTTGACGTGGCGAGGTCGCGGATGCTCCCGACGCCGCCGGAGCGGCCGTACGCGCTCACCGGGCGCGGAGCGCCGTCGACACCAGGACGCCGCCACCTGCGGGTCGGACCCCGTGGGACATCGAGATGCTCCCCGTCGGCCCGTTGGTGAGTGTGGTTTTTTGATTCTGTTTTAGTTCTTGTTCTTGCTTCCGTTTCCTGATGCGCCATTGTCGCTTTCGCGCGCAGCTGGTGCAGTTCAACGCCGCCAAGTCCGTTCCACCCACCCCCGACTCCCGTGCGCTCGGCCGGGCGGCGCAGCGGGAGCAGCAGGAGCGAGCGGCGCGCAAGAGGGAGCACGCCGGGCGTCGCCAAGCGCGCCGCGACGCACGGTCGGCGGAGTACCGGCGGCGGGAGGAGTTGGGGGCTCTCCTCCCCGGACATCGAGGAGCCCTCGTCCTCGGAGCGGGACGAGGAGGAAGAGTACGAGGGGGAGGGCCCCTCGGACGGTGGCGGCCCGCGCCCCCGTCGCGGAACCCGCGCGGCGTCGGGGGGCGGCTTTGCTCGGGGCGGGGCGCACGCGGCGCCCGTCGCCAAGCAATCATCGTCGGGGGCGGCACGCGCGCGCGGAGGTGCCGGCGCGCGCCATGGAGGCGCGCGCGGCGGACGTGCCCGCGCGCGCGCTCAAGCGTGCCCGCGCGCGGCGGGGAGCGCGTCCGCGCGCGCGGCGTCCTTGTCAAGGGGCGCGTCGGCGGGCGCGCCCGCGCGCGGGGCTAGCGTGCCCCCGCGCGTGGTGGCGGCATCGGGGCGCGCCCACGCGCGAGGCGGGCGCGCGCCGCGCGTGCGGCGGCGCCGTCGGGGAGGCGGCGGCGGTAGGCGCGGCCCCTGCGCCGGCCTCGTCGGAGGCCTCGGGGAAAAGGAAGCGGGCCTTTTCCTCCGCAAGGTAAGGAACCTGTTCTTCCTTTGCTTGGCTTTAGTTTGCTGGTTATTAGATGCTCTAACCCTCCGTTTGTGTTTGCGCAGGGCGGTGCCAACCGTCCCTCCTCTTGCACCGGCCAAGGTGCTGAGGACGGACGCGTCGATCCCCACCCGGCGGCGTTCGTCGAGGGGGTCGCGCCCGGGGACAGGCGCGGCGGCGGGCACGAGCTCGCAAGGTCCGGGCGGGGCCTCGAGGCTCGGCCGGCGGATCGGCCCCGCGGCGCGCCGCCGGGGGGTCGCCGGGGGCGGCCGGCGCCGGTTGCCACGGAGGCGCGAGGCCGCGGCGGTGGCGCGGTGGAGATGCCGCCCGCGGCGGCGGCCACCGCGGAGGAGGCGGAGCGGGCGCAACTTGCGGGAGCGCCCGCGGATGCGGCGGCACGGGCGGAGGTGGCGGCGACGGCACCACGACGGGTGCCGTGGCCGCGGAGGCGCGGTGGAGGCGCCGGCGGAGGCGGAGCGGGGCGGCTCCTCCCGCCGGCGGTCCTCGGGCGGAGGTGGTGGAGCTCTCGGATGACTCCCCGCCGCCGGGTGGAACCGGTGGGCGCGGCGGCCCTCGACCTCCCCCGAGCCCCGGGAGGGGGCCCTCGTGAGGTGGCGCCGAGGGTCACCCGACGGTGGGGGGTCAAGGGCACGGTGCGGGGGCCTCGTCCTCCCACGCGGCCGCCCCGCCCGGGGGGGGGGGGGCCGTGGAGGGATCCCCCTGCGTTCTGCGCGCGCCGGAGGGAGCGGGGAGCTTTGGGACGAGCTCGGAGCCACGGCGCCACGCTCAGCCGCGCGTTAAACGAGGGCGGCGCGGGTCCACGGCGGCCGGCCCGGACCGTCTTCCGGGTGAGCCGCGGTTGCTCTTGCTCCCTTCCTTCTTTCGTTTTCGCGTGCGCATTCAAGACTTGGCGCTTACGAGATTCGATGTGTGGATGCCGGGGAGCTCGAGCGCCGCGCCCACGAGAAGTACGGCGCGTTCGACCGGGGTGAACGCCGAGGCCCGCCGGCTCGGGAGCGATGCGGCGCTTTCGACGCGCTTGCGGAAGCTCTCGGGACGCCGGACGGTGGGCCGGTCTACGGGCGATGGCGTGGTGCGACGTGCTCCCCGAGAGCTCGGGCGGGGGCACGGCGCGTCACGGGAGCCTCGAGCGGATCCGCGCGGCCCTCGTCGATCGCGACGAGGCGGCGTGGAACGCGCGCGAGGACACGGACAAGACGCGGACGCTAGCCGCCACCCGGGAGGCGGAGGTGGCCACCGCTCGCGCCGAGACCGGGAGCTCCGCACGTCCCTTGGAGGGCGCGGGCGCGGCGGCGCCGGGGGAGGGAGCGGGCGCGCGGGGGCGGAGCGACGCGCCAAGGAGGCCGATGACCCGAAGGCCGCCCTCGACGCCAAGGGCGCGGCCCTCGTCGTCGGCGAGGATCGGCTTCGGCGGGGAGCGCGTTGCCCGCCGGGGGGGAGGGGCGGCTCCGGCAAGAGCGAGGCTGCCCTCGGCGACGCCGGCGGCGCCGGAGCGGGAGCGCGTTGCTCGCGAGACGGCGGAGAAGTCGGCCGGAGGAGCGGAACGGCGCATTCTCCAAGGTTGAGGATGAAGCGCTCACGCTCGGCATCGACGATGCCGGCCGGGAGGGCGGCCCTCCGTGAGCAAGGCGAGGCCGTCCGGCGTCTCGAGTCGGAGCTCGAGTCCGCACGCCGTGACCTCGGTTTGGAGAAGAAGCAAGTCGAGGGTGAGTCACTTTCGACTGGTTTGTTGGTTTTCCGCTTCGGAGGGGTTTGCTTCCCCTTTCGATTTCTTGTCGTCTTGTTGATTCCGGGCTTGCGCACCGCACGGGACACGGCTCGCGGGCGGGCCGAGGCCCCCCAAGTTTCTTACAACTCCTCGGAGCGGGAGGCTGCGGGAGGCGCGGGGACGCGGCCCTCGCGACTGTCGCGTCGTCGAGGAAGGCGAGGCCCGGGCGGCGGCTCGGCGGCCGGCCGCCTACGCGCCCTCGGCGGCCACGTCACGGAGCGAATGCGTCGGGCGTTGCACACAGGCGTGCGAAAAGCCCTCGGAGTGGTGCGATCCCACTACGAGGTCAACCTCGAGGCGGTGGCGGAGGGCTACATCGTGCCGAGGGCGTCGAGGACGAGGTGGCCATGGAGCGCGCGGACGCGCTTGTTGCGACGCCGCCGAGTCGCTTGCCGAGGCCTTCGAAGAATTCCTCTTTCCGGACGCCGCCGATGCTTTGCCGCTCCCTCCGCCCTGAAAGCACACGGGCACTAGGCCCGTTTTTTGTTTTATGTGTATCGAGGTCGGCCTCGTGGCCTCTTGTAAATAAACAAGTCATCTCATGAACATGGTCGGTTGTTGTAAATGAAATCGTTTGCTTATTGCGCTTTTTGCTTCTTCTTCTTCCCGACTAGATTCTAGTTAGGGGAGTTCGCCTTTCGCGGGGGCCCGGCCGGGTTGGAGGCGAGAGAGACGGGCCATAGCCACGCGGCGTAGGGCGTCTCGGCTCGTGCGCTCCTTCCGGCGTGCCACCTACGCCTGTTCGAATCGCGGCTCGAGGTTGAAGTGGGAAACAAACTTAGCGCGTGTTGTTACGTTTTTTTGCGCGAAAAAAATGGGACCATTTGGGGGGGGGTGCCCCCCCCGCAGTAGCCCCCGAGGGTAACTTGGGTTTCAGGGGAAAGCCGAGTTGCCCTTTTATTAGGCTAAGAGTATTTACATAGGTGACACCAACTGGGGCGTTGGCCATGCGTTTTTACAACAGAAAATACTTGGAAATCCTAGCTAAGGGTAGAAGCGACGTAGCTGTTGGATGTTCCAAGCGTTGGTGAGTTCTTCGCCGTCCTCGTTGGCAAGCTTGTACGTGCCGGTTTGAGCACCTTCACCACGACGTAGGGTCCCTCCCATGGGGGCGATAGCTTGTGGCGCCCTCGGTTGTCTTGGCGTAGCCTTAGGACCCGGTCCCCCTCGGCCCGAAATCCCTCCGACGTATCTTGCGCGCTTGGTAGCACCGTAGGGACGCTGATACCTTGCGGAGTGCATCAACGCCACGAGGCGTACTTCGTCTAGGCGATCCAGCGAGTCCTCGCGGGCTCGCTGGTTAGCATCCTCGTTGTAGCCTCGAACCTTGGGCGACCCGTATTCCAAATCCGTGGGGAGGACGGCCTCCGCGCCATGAACTAGGAAAAACGGGGTGAACCCGGTGGCCCTGCTTGGGGTAGTCCTTAGGCTCCACACGACTGCTGGCAGTTCTTGGAGCCATTTCCGGCCAGATTTGTTGAGCTGGTCAAAAATTCGGGGCTTGAGGCCCTGTAAAATCATGCCGTTGGCACGTTCCACCTGGCCGTTGGTCTGTGGGTGCGCCACAGCTGCCCAATCCACACGGATGTGGAACTTGTCGCAGAACTCCAAGAACTTCCGGCCCGGAGCGGGACCCGTTGTCCGTGATGATGGAGTTTGGCACTCCAAAGCGGTAGACGATGTCGGTGAAGAACGTGACCGCTCGCTCGGCCTTCAAATTCGTGATGGGGCGCACCTCCACCCACTTGGAGAATTTGTCAATCGCGACAAGCGGGTGGGTGAAGCCCCCGGCGCCTTCCGCGGGGGCCCGACGATATCCAACCCCCACACGGCGAACGGCCATGTCACGGGGATCGTTTGCGGGCGTGAGCGGGCAAATTGGTCTTGCGGGCGTAGAGCGGCACCCTTCGCGGTGCGCACTATTTCGGCGGCATCCGCGACCGCGGTAGGCCGATAGAAGCCTTGGCGGAACGCGTTGCCGACGAGGGTGCGCGGCGCGGCGTGGTGGCCACGGATCCCCGCGTGGATGTCCCGTAGGAGCTCGCGCCCCTCGGGAATGGGTATACACCGGCGGAGGATGCCCGACGCGGCGCGCTTGTACGGCTCGCCGTCGACGAGGGTGAATGACTTGGCCATCCCGGCGACGCGCCTGGGCCCGTGGCCCCCGTCCGCGGGGAGTTCCCCTCGAGCAATCCGGGCGATGTACTTCTCCCGCCGGTCCGCCCGGACGGGGAGCCGGCTCGATGTCCATCGCGACGGCCTCGTGGGAGCCGTACCCCTCGAGAAGGGAGAGCACGTACGCCTCGTTCGAGGGATCCTCTTCTATGGGTTCCGCACCCGATGGGTTCGAGGGAGCCCCCGAGGGTCCACCGTCGCTCGAGGGGTAAGGCTCGAAGGTGACCGAGGGCTGCGCGATGTCGCGCGCGAAAACGTTTGGGGGAACGGTGATCCGCCCGGACGCGATCTTGGCAAGTTCATCTGCTTCCTCGTTGTATCGGCGGGGTACATGATTAAGCTCGATGCCGTAGAACTTGTCTTCGAGGGCCCGCACGGCTTTACAGTAGGCCTCCATCTTGTCATCGTGGCGCTCGCGTTTTTCATGACTTGATCGATCACGAGCTGCGAATCCCCTCGCACGTCGAGGCGCTTGATGCCCAACTCAATGGCGACTTTGAGGCCGCGAGAGAAGGGCCTCGTATTCCGCCATATTGTTGGACGCGGGGAAGTGGAGACGCCTTGCATAGCGCATGTGCTCCCCGAGGGGTGACACGAAGAGCGAGGCCCGCGCCCGCTCTCGTCTTCATCACCGAGCCGTCGAAGAACGCAGTCCCGCCGTCTCGCTGAATCCGAGGGGGCGGCGGTGCGTGTCCGTCCACTCGGCCGACAAAATCGGCCAGGATTTGCGATTTGATGGCTTTGCGCGGAGCGTAGGCGAGCGTCTCGCCCATCAACTCCACGGACCACTTGGCAATTCCGCCGCCGCGTCGGGGTTGCGAATGATCTCTCCTAGCGGGAAGGAAGAGACCACCGTGGATCGGGTGGGCCTCGAAGTAGTGGCGGAGCTTGCGCCGCGCGAGGACTACCGCATACAACGGCCTTCTCGGACTCGGGGGTAGCGCGTCTTCGTGTCCGACAGACTTCGCTGATGTAGTAGACCGGCCTCTGCACGGGCAAGGCATGCCCTTCCTCCGTGCGCTCCACAACGATCACGGCGCTGACCACCTGGGTGGTTGCGGCCACGTAGAGTTGGAGGGGTTCGCCGTCTCGCGGCGGCGTAAGGATTGGGGCGTGTGTCGAGGACGCCTTCGGCTTGTCGAGCGCTTCTTGGGCCTCGGCGGTCCAAGAGAAGCGTTCGTGCTTCTTGAGCAGCCGGTAGAGGGGCAGACCCTTTTCACCGAGCCTTGAGACGAAGCGGCTCAAGGCGGCAAGGCACCCCAACACCTTCTGCACCCCTTTGAGGTCCCGAATTGGACCCATTCGCTCGAGGGCCGCGACCTTTTCAGGGTTGGCCTCGATTCCCCGCTGGGAGACGATATATCCTAGGAGCATGCCCCGCGGCACTCCGAAGACACATTTTTCGGGGTTGAGCTTGACCCCGTTGGCCCGCGAGCGGTGAACGCGATGCCGAGATCGCCAACCGGGTCGTCCGCCTTCTCGGTCTTGACGACGATGTCGTCCACGTAAGCCTCGACCGTCCGCCCAATATGGTCCCCGAAAACGTGCCGCATGCGGCGCGATATGTTGCGCCCGCGTTTCGAGGCCAAAAGGCATCGTGACGTAACGAACGTCCCGAACGGTGTGATGAACGAAGTCGCGAGCCGGTCGGACTCCTTCATTTTTATTTGATGATATCCCGAATAAGCATCAAGGAGACGAGTAGTTCACACCCTACTTGTTGAATCAACGATTTGATCTATGCGCGGCAAAGGAAAAGGAACCTTTGGACATGCTTTATTGAGACTCGGTGTAGTCAATACACATCCTCCACTTCCCGTTTTTCTTTTTTACAAGCACAGGATTAGCTAGCCACGTAGGGTGGAACACTTCCTTGATGAATCCGGCCTCGAGGAGCTTCCGCGGCTCCGCTCCGATCGCCCGTCGCCGTTCCTCGTCGAAGCGGCGCGCGGCCCGCCGCCGAACGCCGCGAGCGTTGGGCGAGATATCAAGGGAGTGCTCGGCGACCTCCCCTCGGGATGCCCCGGCATGTCCGAGGGGCTCCACGCGAAGACGTCGGCGTTGGCGCGGAGGAAGTCGACGAGCACCGCTTCCTATTTAGGATCGAGGGTCGAGCCGACCCTCAATGTTTTGCCCTCGGGGGCCGATGGGTCGAGGGGGACCCCTTTGGTTTGCTCGGCGGCCTCGAACGTGCCGACGTGCTTGGTGGCGGAGCCGAGGTCGTCGTTGACCATCTTCTCCCGGTGTGTTTACCGGCGCTTCATCCGGCGCTAGCGCCTCTCGCATGTTCCACGCACTCGACATCGCAAGCGAATGCATGCTCGATTGACGACCCGACGGTGATGACGCCGTTTGGACCCGGCATCTTCATCTTCGAGTACGTGTAGTTGGGGACCGCCATGAACTTGGCATAGCATGGTCGCCCAAGGATGGCGTGGTAAGCCCCTTTGAATCCCACCACCTCGAAGGTGAGGGTTTCCTTGCGGAAATTCTTGGGGGTCCCGAACCGGACGGGCAGATCGATCTGCCCGAGGGGTTGAACCCGCTTGCCGGGCGCGATGCCGGTGAAACGGCTTCGTGCCGGGCCGCGGCTCGGTCCGACCCAATCCCCATCGGGCGCAATGTATGCGCAAAGAGGATATTGAGGCTACGCCTCCGTCCATAAGGACCTTCGAAAACCGGCGTTGCCAATGATGGGATCGACCACCGGTGGGTACCGGCCGGGTTCGGGATGCGATTTGGGTGATCATCCCGGCTAAAGGTGATGGCATCCTTCGACCGGTTGAGAAAGGCCGGAGGTGCCCTCTCTCGCGGCGAGGACTTCGTGCCGCTCCTTCTTGCGGCTGCCGGGTCGACATGTCGACGGTAGGTCCCCCCAAAGATGAGGAACACATTTTCGACGGCGGGGAAACCACCCGCGTCGCCATCGCCCCCATCCTTCTTGGCCTCTCGCCTCCTTCGCGGCGGCACGGCCATAGAACTTCTTGAGCATGTCGCCTCGCTCAAGAGTGTGGTTTACGGGGGTCTTGTGGTAGGGGCATGGCTTCTTCATCATGTCGTCGAACACCCCCGGCCTCGAGGAGCCGGTCGAGGGCCCCGTCGGGCCGGGTCACCGCCGAGGGCCTCGGCGTTGCCGCCGTTGCGCCCTCGCTCGCGCGCCTCGCGGCGCGGCTTCTTCCCCTTCTTGCCCCGCTTGTCGTTGCGGCGCGGCTCCTTGGACCCGCTGCCCTCCGCGGGCGTGTCCTCGGAGCGCTTGCCCTTCTTGCCGTCGAAGATTGCCCCCACGGCCTCCTCTCCGGAGGCGAAGCTAGTGGCAATGTCGAACAGCTCGTTCGAGTCCGTGGGCGGGCTGCGTCCCAGCTCACGCACAAGGTCCCGGCACGTGGTGCCCTCGAGGAACGCGTGCACGATCTCGGATTGTGCCACGCTGGGGAGCTCTGTGCAGCGCTTGGAGAAGCGCCGTATGAAGTCCCGCAGCGACTCGCCTGGCTTCTGCGTGCAGGAGCGCAGATCCCAGGAGTTCCCAGGGCGCACGTACGTGCCCTGGAAGTTGCCCACGAAGGTGTGGACCAGATCGTCCCAGCTATGGATCTGGCTGGCGGGCAGGTGCTCGAGCCATGTCCGGCCGCGTCGCCCGGATGCGGGGGCAAGTTGCGGATGATTACTTCGTCGTTGGTGGCCCCGCCCACCCGACGAGCCGGGCGGTAATCGCTGAGCCGGACACGAGGGTCCGTCTCCCCGTTGTATTTGACGATCGTCGAAGGTTGACGGAAACGCTGGGGGAACGCCGCCATGCGGATCTCCCGGCTGAACACGCGGGTGCCCGGGGCTCCGGTGTCGGGGAGCGATCCTCACCGCTGTCGTAGCGTCCACCCCTTCGAGGGTGGTAGCCCCTAGCTGCTCGCGCGTCCGCCTTGCTGGTGCGCCCCCGGCGTTGATGACGTTGCGGGCATCGCCATCCAGCGCCCTGCGCGTGTCGAGGAGCCGTTCCTTGGCCGGCGTGCGTCCCTGGTCGGCAGGTTGACCTACGTGCACCGAGGGTTCGCCCCCCGGTGCGGGGATCATCCCCCTCGTGCGTCCCCCTTGTTGGCGGATGCGTGAGGTTGAGCTCTCGGCCCGCCGGACGGCCGCTTGCTCAAGGAGAGTCTGCACCTCGCGGTGCATGTCTCGAGCCTCGGGGGTCGAGGGTGCCGGCATGGCGCGTAGTAGCGTCGCGGCGGCGATGAGCTTTTGGCTCGCCCGTGGTGGCGTATCCGCGTTGTCGACGTTGGGGACGGGGTTGAGGCGGTCACGGACCCCGTCGGCCCGGTTCCCGCGCGCGTTCGCCGCGCGCGGAGGCCTCCCCCGCCATCGAGGCGCGGAGTAGCCGCACCTGTCCGTACTCCTCTGCGCGGCTTGGCCTCGAGCTCGCGAGCTTGGGCCGCCCGCGCGTCGACGTCGGCCCCGGCGGGGAGCGCTCGGCCCCGCGGCCGGCGCGTGGCGATCCCCGGGCGGGCGTGACTTCCCCGTCTCCGGCACCCGCCGCTACCGGCGGCGTTGGCCGGGTCGTTGGTGATGACGGCGCAGCACTCCCGCGTGGGGTCGTAGCTCCCGGTGCTGGAGTCGTCGGAGCAGCCAAACCAGTAGTCCGCGGCGTCGAGGAAGCGCCTGAACGCGACTGGGTCCGGCACGCCGGAGAAGTCCCACTCCGCGTACCCGTGTCGGTTGGCGGGTGGCATCGTGTCGACGGAGCCCAGGGACGACTCGTCCGCTGCTGAAGTGCCAGGATCCCTGGCGACGAAGACGTGCCGACCAGGCGGAACCCCCGCGCATTGTCGTGTTAACGTTGGCGTTGTAGGCCGTAGCGGCGCCACGCAGCCCGATGGGGATGCGCGGTCCTGAGACCGCACGCGGTCCCGCCGGGGCGGTGGCGGCCGTCGTGACGGTGGGTGCACCGCGCCGGGCGGCGGGCGCGCTCGGCCTTGCCGCCGCTCGGACCGCGCCCCGACGCGAGCGTAGCCCGCAGCGACGACGGCGTCGCGGCGTCGACGGGCCCGCGGCGTCCGTGCCGCGGGTGCTCGCGCCGGTGTCGTGCGTGTGGCGGAGACCGCAGCGGACTCGGCCTCGCGGCCGCGCGCGGAGCTCCTCACGGTTGGTGAGGCGCATGAGATAGCCGTTTCCCCGTGGCCCGGAAGTTCAAGCCTCCGAAGCGGATCTCGAACCCGGCGGGAGAGGGTCCGAGCTACCCATGTTGTAGCGGGTGCTACGGTACTCGGTGCGAATCACCATGGAGGGGGTTAGCGAAATGACCTTAGGCGCTCGTTCGCCCCACGGTGGGCGCCAACTGTCGGTGCGGAATGTGGTCCCGACACTAACCAGTAGATAACGCCTAGGTCTACCCCTCAATGGTCGATGCTAAGCAACAAATGACACAAGGTTTTATCCTCGGTTCCGCCGAGGGGGTCGTACGTCCAGCAGGGGGGTGCTCGTGGCACTATATTGCTCGACACGGGGTGCTTGTAGTGGGGCAAATACAAGCAAGGCGGGAGAGGAATGGTGGCTTCCAAGTCCCTCGGGTGAGTAGGCCGGAGGTGTTGTGGGAGAATAAGAGAGTGAGTGCACGGTGCGCTGTGTTCCTCTGAATTCGTCCCCCCCGCGGCTGGGGGCTCGCCTCCCCTTTTATAGGCCAAGGGGGCGGCGAGTTACATGCACGCCGCGCTACCTAGCTACGTGTGGGAGCACGTCGTGCTATGGTGTAGAGCGGGCGGCCGTCCGGTCGATCTTCGCTGTGATCCGGCCATGATGGCCTACCTCGTACCCGAACAGTGGCGGTTCGAGGGTAGGAGGCGGCAGATGGCGATGGCGTCCCCTGATAGGCTTCGAGGGAGGTGCTGATGACGGCTGGTACGGGGTACGGGGAGCGGGCGAACGGCGTTCCTTCCCAACGAACTCGCGGTGGTGGAGTGGTTGCCGCAGTGTTCGGGCGTGCGCTGCGGAGTCGGGCGTGCGCCCGCACGCGTGGGTACGGCGGCCACGCCGTTACGGTGGCCGGGATGGCCGCCCACCGGCCTAGCGCTCCTCACCCAACCTCCGGGGTCACGGGAAAGTGGAGTCGAGGGTGCGCCCCGGCCCCCTTTCGAGGGTCGGGCGCGTTAGCCGTACAGAGCGGGCGCACGGTGTCACGGGACCGACACCGGCCGTACCGCACGGTCCATCCCACGGTAGCGGGGATGGGCTCCTCCCCGGGGAGTTGGTGCGGCGGCACGGGCGTGAGCCCCGGCGCATGATGACGCCGTCCTCGCGGCGTCGGGGCGTTAAATGCCCAAGTACGGGGCGGCGCACGCGCGCGGGGCGCCCGTGAGCGTGGCGGGCCCCGGGCCGAGGGTGGAGCGGACCCTCGAGCGAAGCGAGGCCCGCTCGAGGGGATCGAGCCCTCGAGCGGGCGGGACCGCTCGAGGGAAGGGTCACCCCTCGAACGGGGCGGAACCCGTTCGAGGAGGGGGTTGCCCCTCGAACGAGGCGGAGCCTCGTTCGAGGAGGAGCGTACCCTCGGGCGAGGCGGAGCCTGCTCGAGGGGTCTTATAGACGAGCCGTCTTGGTGGGCCTCCGAAGTCCTGCCGCATGGGCCATGTCCTGCATGGTTAGTTTCCTGCATGGTTAGGCTTAGCTTATTTTGATGCAGGAAATTAAGTAAGGGTTCCCCCATTGTTTGAGGGGACCCCTAGGGCGGTCCCCCGACAAAAATCTACCAATATGAAAGTTGTCTAGTTTTTCGAGGGACACAACTTTCATTTACGATGGCATTTCCAACTTTGAGTGGAATGGGGTGGAAATCTTGGTCAACTGCTAGCAACTCCTGTTCACTGGCACAGAATGGCATTCAAACTTTGGCTGCATTTTATGCAAAAACTGTTGAGAAAAATACCATAGAGCCTTTGTGAAAGTTGTAGGGGATAGTGAGATCTACAACTTTCCTATTCATCACTTTGTGCACTTCAGTTCAACTTTTGAGAGAAAAATGTGCCCGAAGTCGCCTAGGTTGAAACAGGTTCGAGCCAGCCGCGCCGCGCCGGCACACCGGCCGCCTCGGCATCTGCGCCACCGCGCATCCCGAGGTCCGCGCGCCACCCGAGGCCGCGCGCCTTCCCCAGCCGTCCCCGCGCCCCGCGATGCCTCGGAGTCCTCCCCACGCCATGCGTCGGCCGCCATCCGCGCCTGTACCGCCGGGAGCGCGCCGCACGGTCCGTCCCGTGCCCCTCCCTGTACGCGCGCCGACCGAGGTTCCCGATGTACCACTACGGCATCTCCGTCGTCACCGGCAAGCCACACCCCTGTTTAAAGGTCGTACGCCCTACCTCGCACGTGCCTTGCCCGTGCCACCCACCATGGCCAGCGCCTAAAGCAAGCTCCGGTCCCCGAGCCCTTTCGTCGCCGGCTGACACCCCTAGCACCTTCGCTTCCTCACACTCGAGCCCTAGCGCCCACTTGTTGGCAAGCCTGTGCACCCATCTCACCGGAGCCGAGGCCACCGCGGCCGCCGCCGCCTGGCATCATTGTGCGCCGCTACCGGTTGCCCCTCTGCTCCAACTACGAGCGCAAACGAGCCCTAGGTGAGCATACACGCCTCCCCGCACTCCTACCCGGCCGAGAGCATTGCCGGCCTCGCCGGAATTGGCTGGAGCCGCGCTGCTCCCACCCCGAAGGGCCACATTGCAAGGCTCTAGATCTTTCCAAGGACTCTTCGATGAACCAGGGGCATATTTATGATGCTTTAGAAAGTTTCAGGGACCCCGGTGTAAAACCATATCGGACTTTTGCTGAATCTTGTAACATATCTAGAAAATCGAAAAAATAGGAAAAATGCAAACTCAATTTTGCTAGACTCCTGGTGAAGAGCACTATAACTTTTGTTAAACTTGTATAGGTTGTTTCCTGGTAATTTTTGCTAATTTTTTGGACATTTTGTGTGTTATGTTATGACTAGCTCATGTACCAAAATTGCACAAAGTTATGTTGTAAATCTGTTTATATGAATTGTTTTCTATTTATGCAGAATCTGTCTAGATGATTTTTGTAGCTAAAAATAATTAGGTTTTTGTGCCCAACTTCTGCATGTGGTCTCTTTATGCCAAAATACACCTCTGGTGAATTAATCACCATGTTATAATTATCAGAAGTATTTATTCTTGAAATATGCTTGATTTTCTTTGTAAATGTATAACCCAAGATCTATGGTAGTTCTAGGTGTATATGTTGCATTCCTAAGTTAGTTTTGGACCATGGACCATGTGTGAGAAAGTTTGAATCATTTGGGTGCCTATTTATTTTTGTATGCATTTATCTCGCCTTAGTAGATAGCTTTTGTTATTTTCGGTATAATTAATTTCCTAGCTATCCTAAGCATGCATATGGGTTCAGTGGCTTGGTATAGGTAGTTAGTGCTTAATAAACCCTTCCATTAAATTTTATTAATTTATTGTATGAATAAAAGCATTAGAAGCAGTTAAACATTTAATATTAAGTTAATTAGGAAAATGTGCCCTTTACCCTTGTGACCTTTTTTTAAATGGTTGCATAGCTTATTTCGGATCTATAAATACACCCCTTTCTATTGTGCACCTCTTTTGCTATTCAAGGATTGACTAATAAATCTTCACATGAAAGCACCAAAATAAAAATAAACAATAAATAATTGTTTGTAAAGAGATAAACTCTTGCCTACCATAACCTTACAAAAAAGAATTAATAATTAATTGTTTGTTAAGGTGAATATGACCAACAAGAGTTGGGTAAAATAATTAATCTATCACACCACCTGAACCCTGCATTGCATTCCGTGTAGAACTCCCTAACGGTAACTACGCGCTCGTGCTGGAAGCCGAGGAGGGAGGAGCTGAAGCGGAGCTGCAGCACGTGGAGGTGATCGAAGACACCGAGGGCACTCAGGCTAATCCTGCTGACGAAGGCAAGCCTCGGTGCAATTAACCCAGTGTTTTAAACTCTTATGCAACTATCTATGGATGATTGTACATTTACGTTCAGGAGTTAATATGAAACCCTAGATGCATGATCCCTAGGTACCTTCGTCCTTTACTAGAATGTTAGGTCGATAGCTGCTATGCTATAGGACCGTTACAAGTCGAGTGATGCTTGTCACTTGCGAGAATAGGTTCTTATGTTGGAATTATAAGATCTCCTTAATTGGATTGCTCATGTGGTAAGAGCAATGGATGTGGGCTCCGGTCCAATGGCTTTCGTGGGTTAAGTATTTGAACGTACTAAGCACTTATTGGGAATGGGACCGGTAAGCCTAGTACCTTAATGAGGCAGTATGGGATTTTACCGTCAATACTCTTGGGATGCGTCTCATGGCTAGCTACCGGTGGTGCACGTGTGAGTCTGCGTACCTCGCGGGGTATTCCAGATAACCGGTACCAAAGACTGTGGCCTTTTATCCTGAACTGAAGATTTTTGGGAACTGCTTGGTGGTTATCCTCGCGAGGGCATCCCTCCGTGTGTTTAGGTCTACCTTGCAAGGTTTTTAAATCAACTGTTTGTCGTCCTCTCACCGTTATCTGAGACTACTTACTCCACTGGCCATGAGATCCCTAATGATGGAAGTTGATGAATATTATGCTTGATTAATTGTATTGCACAACTTATGCTTGCAATAGCTTGCTAACCTAGAAAAGAATAACCCACTAGAACTTGTGCTAAAATCTTGAAAGTAAGGACTTATTCTTTGATGCTTTTCAGCAAAAGAAACCCAGTGGCCAAAAAGCCTATCATGTCTAGATTTGGTGAAGTAGTTATCACCGATGGGTAAGTTTTGCTGAGTATTAGTATACTCAGCCTTGCTATAATCTGTTGTTCCAGGTAATGCCTTTGGTGATGTGTGGCCCGGAGAGATCCTGCCCGGCTGGAAGGTGGAGTGGGTGGAGGACGATGAATGAAGGCATCATGGCTGGCCTCCTGTGGTGTTTCCGCTGTTTTAAAAACTCTGAACTGCGTTGTCATGTCAAAGACTTCGGTTTGTAATAATTAAACCCTTCAGGGTAAATTTCAGATGTTAATTATGTTTTATCTCTAGACTTGCCTTCGCGTGAGTTTTAATGCATATATGTCGATCCTTGTTGTTGTATAAGTGATTTAACGGGCGTTAACCCGGCAACTAATGACAGGATGATACTTTATTATTGCTTAATGACCAAAGTGGATTGGTTTAGGCGATAGTGCGGTATTTTCCTGGGCGGGTTGTGAGAGTTGGCATCAGAGCAATTATATGCACTAGAGATTAATTAATAACCTTAATCACTGGTTTTTGAGTAAAATTTGCCAAGATTGTTTGGATTTGCAAAATACGTTGGTCCGTTAAGGATAAACTAGATCGAGAGGCCCTACAGGGAATTTTTGGGTTCGTTCAGGTGGCTTATTAACATATGGTTTATTTTGCTAACTTCCAGCATATTTACTTTTTGTCAGAACTTACTTTTTGTACAACCATACTAGTTCATCACGTTTTGCTATACGTGGTGGTACCACAGGAAAGTCCTGTGAGGGATGGATGGGACCTATTCACATGGGCACCCACATCGCGTCTGTGTCGCATCACGTTTTGCTATACGTGGTGGTACCGCATGGAAGTCATGTGAGGGATGGATGGGACCTATTCCAAAGGGAACCTACCATCGCGTCTGTGTCTCGCCATGTTTTGCCATACGTGGATGTTCTGCATTTTGTATATGCAAGGCAAGGATCCACTTCATTCCAAAAGTAGCGTGTCCGAGGTTGGATGCTGTCCATGCAGCAGCTTAACGCATGGATGCCGTTTCTATAGTGAACAGTACTGTATGTGGACCCTTCCGTGACGTGCTGGCATGGAAGGTTCTTTTTCTACAGGTACATAACAGTGCTTCGTTAGTTGCTAAGTGAGTACCGAGTAGCTCTCGACTAGATATTATAGGGAGAGACGAATAAAAGCCTTGCCACTGGTACTAATTTCGATTTTTGGCTTGATTGTCATGTGAGGTCGAATAGGACGTCTTTCATCATGTTAAAAATCGACAACAACCTAAAATGGACCCAAAAACAAAATTTTTGTATGCTCTCTAAGGAATATTTGCTAGTTGTGTTTTCTATGAACTAGAATACCTCTCATGCATAAGTGATGTGTTGTCCAAATTTTGTAAAGTGTGTTCGCCTTGCTGTTGCACCATGTTCTGGGAGTAATTGGAATAGGTGTTCTAAGCCAAAGTTGCTCCATATCTAATCTAGTTTTTACTCGCAAAATTCCTGGTCATAGCTTCTTTAAATCTTGAGTTGTACCCCCATTAGCGAACATAGGTCTTGCTGTTTTCAGAAATCAGCACCCTAAACTTTGCATCTTTCCACCATGTTCCTAATTGATCTAGTTCAACCTTTGAATACCCAAAAGTGTGTATAAAAAAACCTTGCAGACTAGCCTGTGCAATTTGGGAATTTATGGGGTTCTGGATTCTTAGTTATGAATTTTTATTCACAGCTGCCAGAATTTCACCATTTGACATGTTGTTCTCTTTGAGACCTGAAATGTGTTACATCTTTTGTACAGATGGCTTTTCCCGTGTTCCACGAGTACGACGCTGATGGTACGATCTGTACCAACGGGTTGCACTGGGAGTGTTTTCCATGCCTTGCGCGGGAAGCACTCAGCGCCGCTGGCTACACCACCCCACCGACCTACGAGGTGTCCGGGTTTGAGCGCTTAGGCGTTCCCCATTGCAGGGTGATCGTCACTGTGTTACCACACCCGGACCATGCCAACTGGTTTGACTTGAGCTTCGTATACTGGGGTTTTTGTGGGCACGAGTTTGTCGAGTCAGCCGCCCTTCGGGTATTGACGGAGTTTTGCGACCACAACCCTACAGTGGTGGCTCTCTCTCCGTTTGGGTCGTTTCCGGCTGTGAGTCCTCACGACCTGGTGTGGCTGGATTGTATGGACCACATTCAGGAGCTGCTTTTGCTAGCCGAGCCGCTGCACGTCACCCGGACGCTGACGCATTGCCTCAACGTCGTGTTCACACTCTAGGGGCTCCGTTACAACACCGCTGCAGTGATCAGTCAGCATTTGGAGGCAGCTAGGGCCGGGTGGCCAGGACGTTCGGCGGCTTAGCCGGCCGGCTGAACTTCACTCTCACTCAGATGCAGCAGGAGAATGACTGGCTACGTGCCAGGAGGTTTCAGTTGGAGTTAGAGAGAGGTGACCGTCTTCACAGGATCGTGGACCTTGAGGCGGAGGTTATGTCACACCCGTTTTTCCGAAGAAAACCGAATGCATCTCATATGTGTGCCAGAATCACAATTTCACACATATGATAGACTCATGAGTGTAATATCACAAAACAATGCTCAAATCATACAGAAAAAGGTTTATTAACTTTTATTACACTCACGAGGGTAGACACGAAGGTCTTTACACGAACAACGATAACTATGAAGACGCGACTCCATCTTCATCTTCCACAGGCATTTGACTGGTTGACCGCATCCTCAGAACTCCTCGTAGTCGATGAAGTACTCCACTCCGGGGTTTTCCTCTGAACAGCGTAAGCAAGGATGAGTACACTTATGGTTGGTATTCAGCAAGGTCACATGAATAACCAGAGAGCAATATTAAATCCATCTTTAAGTTCATTAATCATGTGAGGGTTCAGGACGCTCTTGACCGTGAGCACAGCTGATCGATCTGTTTTACACTCTGCAGAGGTTGCACACTTTCACCACAGTTCGCGTAAAAGTTCCGAAGAACTTTGAACCCAACCACGCATGTGCGGATCAGGCACAATACCACACTTCCGAGGTGTGATTGCATAGGGACGCTACAAAGCCTTTACAAAGATATGCAAAAGCACTAACAACCCACGATAGTTACAGCTCTGGGCGGACCATAACCCTCTCTAGTGGTCACAACCTTAGCAAAGGCTGCTACCCCAAAAGAACCGAGCTATACCCCTGCAACCCAGAGCCCCCTGTGTTCCTTTCGGATAAGGTCATCAATACAATCACACACCTTATTAATTGGCTAAGCCAGAGCCATGTGGACTGTGGTTGCACTGTTTTCTTGGGTGGTTCTCCATGTTCCGATTAATTTATAGTATTCTTGATTAAAGCATAGGTAGAAGGGTGGTTAGAGTCACTTGCCTTTCTCCAACGATAAGCTACTCTCCTTTACTTGAAAGCTATGCACTTGTTCTTCTTCAAACGACGCGTTATCTACGATCATGCAAGAAAACATGTACTAAATAAAACATTACATCAAACATTACCAAAAGACTAAAACAAGCTTCTAAAACTGACAGGCTCTGAGAGACGGTTGCGTGGACACCAAGAACGCTTAAAACGGAGCTAAGACGGAAAAGATATGGCTTTAACAAGGTTTAGGGGCTAGATTGTAAAAGTACTAGAACTTAGGGGGGTTTTCTATAAAATATCAGGGGCTAAAACATAATTATGATTAAAAACAGAAGGTTTAACTTGTAAAAGACAAGGGGTGGACTGCTGAACAGAAAAACTAAGGAGTTCAGGGTTCTAAACATAAAAACTAGGACCTGCTTGAAAGGGTTTCTATAGGTGGAAGGATATTTATGTGATATTTAAAACTATAGGATTCTTTTTGCAAAATAACCACACCTAGCTTGGTTGACCGTTACGGTCTTGGTTTGACTCAGGGCCGGCAGATCTGAGCCGTTGATTTGCGATCGAACGGCAGCCGACTGCGGGTGGCAGCGGTCTCGCCGGAGATCGGCGGCGTGCGGCGGCGGGACGGCGGCGCCTCGCTGGAAAAGCTTGGAATCGAGCTCCCAGTGGCCAAAAGCTACGGGACCAACACTAAATAGAAGCTAGGGAGATAGGGAAGCTTACCGAGGGCTTGGAATGGTGAGAGGAGCGGCGGAGAAGGAGATCGGGCGGCGGAGTTCCAGCGGCGGGTGGCGCTCCGGCGGCGGTGTGGTTCGGGCGAGGGAGGAGGAGAGGGGAGGCGTGCGGGGTGATGCGGGAGCGCTGCCCGGCTTTTATAGGTCGGAGGAGAGGAAGGGGAGGCGGCGTGGAGGCGGTGGCGTGGGCGCAATGGTCGACGACCATTGATGGCAGTGGGGCTCGAGTGGGGCGGCCGTTTCGGGAGGGGAGACGGCGGGGTGGCGTGTGGTGAGTGCGCCGGCGCATTATGCGCGCCCGTGAAGGAAAGGAAGAGGCGCGGGAGAGGGAGGGGCGCCGGGATGGCGGTGTGGCGTGGCCGGCTATGCGGAGATGGGGGCGCCGGAGGTAGGGGACGACCCCGACAGGTGGGCCCCACCTGTCGGTGAGTGCGTGAGAGAGGGAAGGGAGAGGTGGGCCGGCGGGTTAAGCTGGGCCGGGCGAGTTTGGTGGGCCGGCTGGAGAGAAGAAAAGAAAGGGAGGAGGAGAGTGGGCCGTGGGCCGGACGGGGAAAGGAAAGGGGTTTGTTTTTTTCTTTCTTTTTCAAATTCTTTTAAACAATTTTTTCAAAACCTTTTTTTAAAATCAAACCTTTTACACAAATTTTTGCAAACTTTTCACAAACATTTTTCACAATTATTTTAAAGACTTTTAAAGCCACACAACAACAAAACTCATGCATTTCAACATGATGCTCAAACACTTAGTTATTTTCTAAATTAATTAAATATTATTTCATATATTAAGAGCAAATTTAATTAGTCGAATTTATTAAATCCTTAGAAAATAAAACTAAACCATGTTTCTAACAATATTTTATTGTGATGGAATTTCCGGGTGTTACAAATCCTACCCCCTGAAACAGAATCTCGTCCCGAGATTGGGAGGGATTAGGAAAACAAGAGGCGGAGATACAAGATGATCATGAAAGATGATGGGTTACTACCACGGAGCTTATTCACTTCTCCTTCTTCTTCAGGCTTGTAGCGGCAAACTCAATCCTATCTCCTTGCAGGGTAGTTAAGAGCACCGACTTCTTGGCACACAAAATGATTCCATCATGCTTGCTTAACCAATCGATACCAAGGATCACATCTATTCCACTGGATGTTAGAATCACTAAGTCTGCTTCAAAATCTATCTCTCCGATCTTAAGATTGACCTGTGGGCATACATAGGTGGATTTCATTTCACCATTTGGAGAACTAATTAGCAAATGCGCCTTCATGGAACTCCTGGGTACATCATGCTTTGTCACGAATTGTTTAGTAATATACGAATGCGATGCCCGGAATCAAACAAAATTGTTGCAAGTACAGAGTTGATAAGGAACGTACGAAGCACAACATCCTTGTCTCCTTGAGCTTCTTCAGCTGTCACATGGTTCACCCTACCATGCATGTAGTTTTGTTGGCCTCCGTTACCTTTCGGAGGTGTCTGCATATTGCGTTGGGGGCAAATACTGGCATAGTGTCCCAATTCTCCGCAGTTGAAACATCCACTGGGGTGAACTGGAGTATTATTCCTTACTGGTGCGTCTGAGCGGTTCTGATGAGGATTTGGAGCCTGTGGTGTCATCGGGTTGGATTCTTGGGGTTCCTCAAACGAACGATAATACTGTTGACTCTGTCCACGATTTCTGCCTTGTACGCTAGAATGAAACTGAGAGTCTTGTGATGAGTTGTAACGTGGGCTAGTGTTGCTGCTAGATTGTCCCTGAGATTGAAACTTTTGTTTCTGTTCACGAAGTTCCTTGCATTTATTCTCCAAGCCTATAGCCTTATTGAGCAACATCTGGAAGTTAGGAAATGTGTGGCTCTGCAAATGATAGTTTAGTGGCCCTATCAGACCATCAAGAAAGCGTTCTTGTCTCTTTGCATCTGTGTTGACTTCATCTGGTGCATAGCGGGAAAAATGAGTAAACTCATCCAGATACTCACTGACTGTCCTGTTGCCTTGCTTTAGAGCAAGGAACTCCTTCTGCTTGAGCTTTTTCACACCAGCTGGGATGTGATGTGTACGAAAACTCTCCTGGAACTCCTGCCAGGTAATGGTGTCGGCAGCAGCATGTGCGACAGTGTAAGCATCCCACCAATCAGATGCTGCACCTTCCAGACGGCCTGAGGCATACAAGACCTTCTCACGATCATTACATTGGGTGATATTCATCATCTTGTTGATGGTCTTGAGGCAATCATCAGCATCGAGGGGATCCACTGAATGGGAGTAAGTGGTCGGGTGGTGGCTCATGAACTCTCTATGCTTGTTCACTGGTGGTGGAGGTGGTGGGGGTCCTTGTGGTGGCGGTTGGTTCTGCTGTGCTTGCAGATTCTGGACAGTGGCGGTGAGGTTCTGAATTAGCTGCATCTGTGCTGTAAAGAACTGCTGCATCGTGGGATCCATCGCTAATTCTTGTGCTGGAGAAGGGACTTGGTTCTGCTGGTTAGCGAAGTGAGCAAGTATCACGGGTGGAATATCCTATCCAGCTCCTGACCTGATGTTTACCATCTCATTGTTATGGAAGAGTATATTCGATAAGAGGTTGAATTGACAAAGATGAAGAGAAAGGGGGCTAAGATTCAAATTTTAACTTTAATTATTTTATTGATGCATTTGTGGCAATCACTCCACAAAACATTTCAATCATGTCAAAGATCCAAATCATGCATGTTTACAAACAACAAGCATTAACATCACACGTCCTCACAAGAACGGCTCTATCAAAACGAAACTGATAGAAGGAGAAGCCAACCTAAGAAGCTATCCTAGAAAACACGGGTGGTAGATCAAGGTGGAAGGATAAAAACCAAACTCAGTGTAGAAGAAAACAAAAGATATGATTTTGTTAAAGAATAAAAAATAAAATATATCTCTAAGCATAAATAAGATATTTTGAATGCTGGAAAGGCTTTCTAGAAAGACAGTCCTTAGTTTCGACCATTTCTATCTGAGGCTGCATCCTACAGTCAGCATTGCTCTGATACCACTCTGTCACACCTGTTTTTTCGAAGAAAACTGAATGCATCTCATATGTGTGCCAGAATTACAATTTCACACATATGATAGACTCATGAGTGTAATATCACAAAACAATGCTCAAATCATACAGAAAAGGGTTTATTAACTTTTATTACACTCACGAGGGTAGACACGAAGGTCTTTACATGAGCAACGATAACTATGAAGACATGACTCCATCTTCATCTTCCACAGGCATCTGACTGGTTGACCGCATCCTCAGAACTCCTCGTAGTCGATGAAGTACTCCACTCCGGGGTTTTCCTCAGAACAGTGTAAGCAAGGATGAGTACACTTATGGTAGATACTCAGCAAGGCACAGGAATAACCGGAAGCCAATATTAAATCCATCTTTAAGTTCATTAATCATGTGAGGGTCCAGGCCGCTCTTTACCGTGAGCACGGCTGATCGATCAGTTTACACTCTGTAGAGGTTGCACACTTTCACCATAGTTCGCATAAAAGTTCCGAAGAACTTTCAACCCAACCACGCATGTGCTGATCAGGCACAATACCACACTTCCGAGGTGTGATTGCATAGGGACGCTACGAAGCCTTTACAAAGATATGCAAAAGCACCAACAACCCACGACAGTTACAGCTCAGGGCGGATCATAACCCTCCCTAGTGGTCAGCATCTTCGCAAACGCTACTACCCCAAAAGAACCGGGCTATACCCCTGCAACCCAGAGCCCCCTGTGTTCCTTTCGGATAAGGTCATCAATACAATCACACACCTAATTAATTGGCTAAGACAGAGCCATGTGGACTTTGGGTGGTTCTCCATGTTTCGATTAATTTATAGTATTCTTGATTAAAGCATAGGTAGAAGGGTGGTTAGGGTCACTTGCCTTTCTCCAACGATAAGCTACTCTCCTTTACTTGAAAGCTCTGCACTTATTCTTCTTCGAACGGCGCGTTGTCTACGATCATGCAAGAAAACATGCAATAAATAAAACATTACATCAAACATTACCAAAAACTAAAACAAGCTACTAAAACTGACGGGCTTTGAGAGACGGTCGCGTGGACACCAAGAACGCTTAAAATGGAGCTAAGACGGAAAAGATATGGCTTTAACAAGGTTCAGGGGCTAGATTGTAAAAGTACTGGAACTTAGGGGGTTTTCTATAAAAGATCAGAGGTTAAAACATAATTATGATTAAAAACAGAAGGTTTAACTTGTAAAAGACAAGGGGTGGATTGCTGAACAGAAAAACTAAGGAGTTCAGGGTTCTAAACATAAAAACTAGGACCTGCTTGAAAGGGTTTCTATAGGTGGAAGGATATTTATGTGATATTTAAAACTGCAGGTCCCTTTTTGCAAAATAACCACAACTAGCTTGGTTGACCGTTACGGTCTTGGTTTGACTCGGGGCCGGGCAGATCTGAGCTGTTGAGTTGCGATCGAACGACGGCCGGCTGCGGGTGGCGGCGGTCTCGCCGGAGACCGGCGGCGCGAGGCAGCGGGACGGCGGCGGCTCGCCGGAAAAGCTCGGAATCGAGCTCCCGGTGGCCAAAAGCTACGGGACCAAGACTAAATCGAAGCTAGGAAGATAGTGAAGCTTACCGAGGGCTTGGAACGGCGTAAGGAGCGGCGGAGAAGGAGATCGGACGGCGGAGTTCCAGCGGCGGGTGGCGCTCCGGCGGCGGTGTGGTTTGGGCGAGGGAGGAGGAGAGGGGAGGGGTGTGGGTGATGCAGGAGCGCTGTCCGACTTTTATAGGTCGGAGGAGAGGAAGGGGAGGTGGCGTGGAGGTGGTGGCGCGGGCGCAATGGCCGGCGACCATTGATGGCGGTGGGGCTCGAGTGGGGCGGCCGTTTCGGGAGGGGGAGACGGTGAGGCGGCGCGTGGTGAGTGCGCTGGCGCATTATGCACGCCCGTGGAGGAGAGGAAGCGGCGCGGGAGAGGGAGGGGCGCCGGGATGGCGGTGCGGCGTGGCCGGCCATGGGGAGATGGGGGCGCCAGAGGTAGGGGATGACCACGACAGGTGGGCCCCACCTGTCGGTGAGTGCGTAAGAGAGGGAAGGGAGAGGTGGGTCGGTGGGTTAAGCTGGGCTGAGCGAGTTTGGTGGGCCGACTGGAGAGAAGAAAAGAAAGGGGAGGAGGAGAGTGGGCCGTGGGCCGGATGGGGAAAGGAAAGGGGCTTGGGGCTTGTTTTTTCTTTCTTTTTCAAATCCTTTTAAACAATTTTTTCAAAACCTTTTTTAAATCAAACCTTTTACATAAATTTTTCCACACTTTTCACAAACCTTTTTCTCAATTATTTTAAAGACTTTTAAAGCCACACAACAACAAAACTCATGCATTTCAACATGATGCTCAAACACTTGGTTATTTTCTAAATTAATTAAACATTATTTCATATATTAATAGCAAATTTAATTAGTCAAATTTATTAAATCCTTAGAAAATAAAACTAAACCATGTTTCTAACAATATTTTATTGTGATGAAATTTCCGGGTGTTACAGGTTACTACCCTCCAGGAGGACGCAGATGCTAACGATATCGAGAGGTTGACACTGTTAGAGAACATCGCCGAGATGCAGCAACAGGTTGAGGAGGACGGGGTGCAGGTAGTAGCTCTACAGGCCATAGTGGCTTTACTGCCGCTACCTCCAGTGCGGGCACGTCCAGAGGAGCAGCAGGGGCAGTCGGGTCTAGACCAGACGAGTCAGGCTGGACCACCGTTACCGACTCCACCAACTTCACCTGCTGGTAGTGGTGCTTCTGTTGGAAACTAGGTTGCCAGGGAATGCAATAAGAAGAATTTTGCTCCTAGGTGTAACCTTCAGGATGGCTTGTGGTAGGTATCTTAGGAGTATGCTTTTGTGCAGTGTGACTGCAATGTAACCCCTGTTGTAATGTGGTGTTCTCAGACTGAATCTTGTAGTGTTCTATGGACACCTGTATCCGTCATGTTGTAATAAAGGATGCTTAAGCACATTGTGATCCGAAACGAGTTCGATGTTGTTTAACCAACTTGTTTGGAATCTTGTGACGCTCGCACGCTAACAACTTTCAGCAATCGCGCACTTTCTCTTAAAGCGTTATGCAATCTTTAACGCAACTATAGTTGCTGTCCAAACAGCAAAATGAAGCTTAGGAATGGAGATTTTTGAGCACTTGAAAGTAGGAATCTTGTTACGCGTTGAATACCAAAGCTGTGCAGAATGTTACAATAACCGCACTCGCCAAAATTCAGCATTTTTGCATAAGAGATGAGAGAACTACGGAGTTTTCAGTGAGTGTCGGTTAGCTGCCAGGACAGCTAAGTAACTTCCCACAAATTGCTTTCTTCGGGCATGCAAAAGGGAAAATTCGCCGCGAGGTTGAAAGCCAACTTTGAGGCGTATGAGATGTTGTATCTACTAACCGTGTTGAAGAATGATTCGATGAATATGCTTGGATACGAGATATTCTGTGACTGTTGTTGCCATTATCATGTGAATGCACAAATGAGCTATTGTGATGCATGTTTACACTTATCATCTCTTGCTAAGTAAGATTTTGGCTATGTGTCTAATAAAGACTCACATTTCAAATGGTGGGACCCATGCGCAGCTCTCCCAACAGGTTTGGAGCGTCCGGTAGCAGTGAACTGCCGCCACCACCGCCCATGATTTCGTCGGAGGCTTTTATGGCCACTCAAACCGAGGTGCTGCGCCAGATCCTACAGACGCAGCAGCATATCACCCAACAGATGAACTGAGGGCCACTACATGGGGTCAATCACGACGGGCCGAATCAGGTCACGACGTATGCTCAGTTCATTGGGATGAAGCCACTGACCTTTTCCAAGGTGGAAGACCCCCTGGAAGCTGAGGCATGGATCAAGGCAATCGAGGCCAAGTTCTCTGCCTTTGTGATGCCTTGCTCTGAGGAGAACAAGGCCAACTTCGCAGCTCTGCAACTGCGAGGAGAAGCCTTGATGTGGTTGTCGTATGGACCTCCCTGGGCCAACTATCTCGGTGGGTACCAAGACCGACTACTCGGTGGGCCCCTTGGGACTACCCGGCTTGCGCTACACGGCACCTGAAGGTGTGGAGCACAAGGACTGAGGCAGAGAAGTACTCGGTTAGGAAGCTGTACATGTCCCGCACTGTATGGAAGACTTCTAGACGTACCCGACTAGTACTCTCTCCCTACTCCGACTTGTAACCCTGCCTCCCGGACTATATAAGGTGAGGCAGGGACCGTTCTCTAGGAACACAACTCATCTCATACAACTCACGGCACACCATTGCACCATCCTGTAATCGTGCCCAATCAATCCAGAGCTACGCAACATACAGGACGTAGGGTATTACGCGCCTCGCGGCCCGAACCTGTCTAAATTGTGTGCCACGTGTCTCTTCCTTCGAGTTACCGATCTCGGCGAGGCCACATTCATCTACTTCGGGTACTCCCCTTAGTAGGTTGCCGGTCTAAAACACTGACAGCTGGCGGCCAGGTAGGGGATCTCGCCCGAGATCACATGGCGAACTCGACGGCTCCCATCTACTTCAAGCCAACCGTCACCTTCAACCGAGGCGATACCTTCGTGTTCGGCGCCTGGGTCTGCACTGCTGACGGTGCGGGTTCCTTCCAGCGCCGCCTAACCGTGCCACCCAACCCGAAGACCAGCTTCGTGACGCTTCCTGAAGTCGTCACAGGCGAACTCGCCGGCAAGTTCGGCGAAATTTCGCTCTTCAACCACCACGCCGACTTCGAGCTCGAGTCCGCTTCCAACTCGAACTCGACGTCTCCATGTGCCATCGCTTGCGAGCCGGCTACTCAGCCATCGCAGGCGGTCCCCTCACCTCGTGAGGGCTCCACGCGTGGCCCCCGCACCCTTAGCCGGGCCCACACGGGGGCTCCCTCTTCGCACCGGGCCGGCAAGGAGCCCGTACCCGAGTACAACTTGGACTCCGACACCGCCCCCGGCCGTGCTTCGGACTCCAACCCCCTCTCCGAGTTCTACTCGAACCCCGATTACGAGTTCGACTTCGGGTCGGACCCCGAGGAGCCCGAGTCCGAGGACAACTCCACCGAGCTTCCCTTGTCGGGCCCGGCCTCCGGGGCGGTTATAACATCCACACCGGCCGGAGATTCGTCGCTAGACGGACCGCAAGCTTGCCGACCCGATAAGTGGAGACTCACGCTACGTCGCCTACATCGACTCGCTACCGTTCCGGAGGGAACACCACTAGCCCGGGCTGACTCAAGCACACCAACTGAGGTGGCGCCTTCTGAGTCCAGCCTTGGCACCCCCGATCGCCAAGTCTTCATGGTCGTGTCGAGACACCCCAGACCTTCGGGGACAGCCCAAGACAAGTACATTGAAGACATCTCCTCCAACGAGCTCTCTCGCTAATGCTCCAACGAACGAGACCCCCCACGGACAGAGATGCCCGACGTGAGCGTAACCGAAGCGCAGCGAACGCCGCCGGCGCCTCCGCGACAACTTCCCCGTCCGCAACCTTGCGGAAGCACTCGAGGCGGTCGAGAGCAGAGTACACACTACCCCTGAGCAATGCCTCATGACGATCACAACGATCGCACGCCAGGCTCAGGGCATACGTGCTGGGGAGGTCATCGCCAAGCTCGCTGAAGATGCCTACTTCATGCGGGTCGACAACAGAGTCAACCAACCTCTTCCCGCCAGGCACCGCGACAACGAGGCTACAAGTCGCAGCACCGGCAACGGTCCCAACCGTACTCGAGATGAGCTCCCAGCCGAGCCGAACCGTCATCACTCCAACGCCGGCGGACCTCCTCAGCGCGACAACAGCAACCGCGAGGTCGTCCCCCACTGCGCTCCGGCCGGCGGCGGCGGCCACGACCCCGAAGGCGGCGGCGGCGACGACGAAGCTCCAACCATGGAGCCAACAGGAGTGCCGGCGGCGGCGGCGGCCGCGGCGACCGAGGCCACGCGAACGGCCACGCTTCGGCGCCTCACGGGCGGGTACGATGCCCGCCGAAGATTGAGGAGCCGCGGCGGAAGAAGTCGGCCACCGCAGCGACGGCGACGGCTTCCCCGCCTTCTCACCTCGACTTCGCAACTTGCTCCTCCCCGACAAGTTCAAGCCTTTGGGGATCACCAAGTACGATGCGAAGCGGATCCCATCCAGTGGCTCGTGTGCTACGCCCTCTCCATCGAGAACGCCGGGCGGCAACAACGACACCAAGTGCCTCTACTTCCCCTTCTCGCTTGGACCAAGCTCCACTCACATGGCTCGAGTCACCGAACAAGCACTCGATCGACAATTGGGACCACCTGAAGGAGCAGTTCACCGCAAGAACTTCGCGGGCGCCATGGGCCGATCGGGTACTCGCATGGACCTGGCCATGATCAAGCAGGAACAAGGCGAGACCCTCCGCAAGTACATGCGCCGCTTCTTCGACAAACACGCTACCGTTGTCGACGTCACCGACAAGGAGGTCATTGACCTCTTTCAAGACGGTCTCTACCGCACCTTCGAAGACTTCGGTCGTTGCCGCCCCAGGTCCATCCTCCACCTCAAGGACATGATCACGTCCTGGGCGGATGAAGAAGACAAGGCCAACGCCAAGTACGAAGCCATTCGTGGCAAGAGCAAGCAGAACCAGGGCGGCGGCAGCGGCAGCAACGCGAACCAAGGCGGTTGCAACAACAACTACTACTACTACTACTCGGGTCCCAATCGCAAGCGCAAGCCGTACAACACCGTCGCGGCTATCCGGCGCCTGCGCGAAAGGGAACTCGAAGACGAACTCCGGCGGTTTCAAAGACCCGTCGAAGGAGAGGTGCCCGTGGCATCCAAACGGCAACCACACCACCGAGCGGTGCTACCAACTCGGGCATGCACTCAAGGATACGCCGCAGCCACCGCACCCTCACGACCGAAAGGGCAAGAAGAAGGACGGCGACAACAACGACTTCGAGGAGCCCGACAAGACCGTCAACGTCCTCTTCGGCGGATCGCCGGCGGGCGGGAGCAAAGGCTACCCGTCGTGAAGTCATGTCCATTGAGCCGGCGGTCCCGACCCCTCTCGGGTGGTCGGAGGTACCCATCACCTTCTCCCGCGCGGATCAATGGACCGGCTTCTCGAACCGTAACGGTTCCCCCTCGTCCTAAAGCCTCGTGGTCGCGGGCTCCAAACTAAACAAGGTGCTCATCGACGGTGGAAGCGAGCTTAATGTCCTTTTCACCAAAACCTTGAAGAAGATGAAGCTCGACATCACCCACATGCTCACCAAGAGCAACACGTCCTTCTACGGCATCGTCCCCGCAACGCGGCTATTCCACCGGGCTCGGTGGTCCCGCCGATTACCTTCGGGGCATCTCGGGACAACTACCGTACCGAGTACATCAAGTTCGAGGTCGTAGACTTCGAGACTTCCTACCACGCCATCCTCGGCAGACCGGCCATCGCCAAGTTCATGGCGGTGCCCCACTACACCTACTTGGTACTCAAGATGCCAAGTCCAGCCGGTGTACTCTCTCTTCAAGGGCACTTGAAGATATCTCACGACTGCGACACAGAAGCCGTGGAGATCGCTTCCACGAATCAAGTACCCAACACGATGATGGAGGTCTATGCCGCGTCGAAGAAGCTTGCTACAAGTGAACTCGACATCCCAAAGAAGTCTGACAGCGCCAACAAGCCTCAGCCACCTGAGGAGGTACTCATCAAGACGATCGACCTTGGCACAGGCGATCCCAGCAAGACCACCACCATCGGGGCCGGCCTTGACCCCAAACAGGAAGACGCGCTCATCAGCTTCCTTCGGGCTAACCGCGACATCTTCGCGTGGAAGCCGACGGACATGCCGGAGTGCCCGGGAGCCGATTGAGCACCGCCTCAACATCGACCCTAAGGCTACCCCCAAGCGACAACACCTCCGACGCTTTGCCGACGACGGACGGGACGCCATCAAGAAGGAACTTGCCAAACTACTCACGGCGGCTTCATCGGAGAAGTCTTCCATCCCGAGTGGCTCGCCAACCCCGTCCTCGTCCGCAAGAAGAACTCGAACGAGTGGAGGATGTGCGTCGACTACACCGACCTCAACAAGCACCGCCCCAAGGACCCCTTCGGGTTGCCGCATTGATCAAGTCATCGACTCCACGGCGGGTTGCGACCGCTTCTCCTTCCTCGACCGCTACTCCGGTACCACCGGATCGCGATCAAGGAAGAAGACCAGAGAAGACCGCGTTCATCACCCCGTTTGGCGCGTCTTCGCTACACGACCATGTCCTTCGGGTTGAAGAACGCCGGCGCTACCTACCAACGAGCTATCCAGGCTCGCTTCAAGAGGCAACTCAACAAGAACGTCGAAGCCTACGTGGATGACGTGGTTGTCAAGACCGAGAGACTCCGCACCCTTATCGACGACCTTGAAGAGACTTTCGCATCCCCCGCGCGAGTACCGCCGGAAGCTCAACCCGAACAAGTGCGTCTTCGGTGTACCTTCGGGCAAGCTACTCGGCTTCATCATCGCCGGCGCGGCATCGAAGCCAACCCCGAGAAGATCTCCGCCATCACCAAAGATGAAAGCTCCCACGAGCATCAAAGACGTCCGTAAGCTAACCGGGTGCATGGCGGCATTGAACGTATTTATCTCAAGGCTCGGAGAATGGGGGCTCCCCCTTCTTCAAACTACTCAAGCATCAAGAGAAGTTCGTGTGGACTCCGGAGGCGGATCAAGCCCTTGCCCAGCTCAAGGACTTCTCGTCGAAGCCGCCGATCCTCACGGCTCCTCACAAGGGCGAGCGCTCATCGCTCTACCTCGCCGCGACTACTCACGTGGTCGCATCGCCATCGTCGTCGAGCGGCGGGAAGACGGCCACGCCTACCCGGTCCGGCGCCCGGTCTACTTCGTCGGCCGAGGTTCTATCGTAGTCCAAGGCACGCTATCGCCCGTGCGAAGCTCCCGTTCGCGTACTCATCACCTCGCGGAAGCTACGACACTACTTCCAGGAGTACTCGATCTCCGTCGTCACCGACTACCCGCTCAGCGACATCTTGCGGAACCAAGATGCTACTGGAAGAATCTCCAAGTGGGCGGTCGAGCTCGGCGCCCTCACCATCGACTTCAAGCCACGCACACCCATCAAGTCGCAAGCACTAGTCGACTTCATGGCGGAGTGGCGGGAGAACCAGCTACCTACTCCCACCGTGCGACCAGAGCATTGGGTGATGTACTTCGACGGCTCACTCAACCTCGAGGGCGCGAGTGGGGGTACTCCCCGATCTCCCCAACGGGCGAACAACTCAAGTACGTCCCGCATCTTCCGGAAGGTGTCAAACAACGAAGCCGAGTACGAAGCTCTCCTACACGGCTCCGCCTCGCGGCTTCACCGGGCATCAAGCGGCTACTAGTCTACGGCGACTCTACGGTGGTCATCAACCGGGTCAACAAGTCCCGGGACCGCAATAAGGAGAACATGGACGCCATCGCCTAGAAGTCCGCAAGCTCGAGAACAAGTTCTATGGTCTCGAGTTCCACCACATCGTCCGCGACAACAACATTGCAGCGGACGTCCTCTCGAAGCTTGGATCCACCCGCGCTCAAGTACCCGGCGGGCGTCTTCGTTCATGAGCTTCACGCGCCATACATCTCGGAGCCGGCGCCACCGACCACCTGTCCCGGCTCACCCACCACCGGATAGGAGGTCATGATGATCGACGTGGACTGGAGGCAACCCTTCATCGACTACCTCAGCGAGCAGAAGGTTCCCTCCGACAAGAACTCGGCCGAGCGGCTCATCCGCCGTGCCAAGTCCTACGTCCTCGTCGGGGACAAGCTTTACAAGCGGGGCGCATCTTCTCGGAGTACTCATGAAGTGCGTCCCTCGGGAAGAAGGCAAAGACATCATGGAGGAAATCCACAAGGGCGTGCGCGGCAACCACACGTCCTCATGCACGCCGGTCGGCCAAGGCCTTCCGGCGAGCCTTCTACGGCCCACAACTCGGGCGATGCCTTGAAGAACTCGTCGAAGGTGCCGGGGATGCCGCACTTCGCCAAGCAAGAACACGTCCCGGCCTACAAGCTAGTCACCATACCGCCAACCCGGCCCTTTGCCTCGCCGGGGGCTCGACATGATTGGGCCACCGCCAACCGCACTAGGTGGTTTCAACGGAGTATTGGTGGCCATCGACAAGTTCACCAAGTGGATCGAGGTCAAGCCGGTCACATGCCCCAAGGCCGACAGAGTACTCGACTTCCCGGATGAACTCGTACATCGCTACGGACTACCCCACCGCATCATCACGGATCCGGGCTCCAACTTCAACAACCACCGCTTCCGGGAGTACTACGAGAACAGCGGGATCGACGTCTGATACGTCTCAGTTGCCCATCTTCGGGCCAACAGACAAGTCGAGCGCGCCAACGGGATGGTGCTCGACGCTCTCAAGAAGCGGCTACACGACGCTGCTAATTCCAAAGGAGGCAAGTGGATCAAGGAACTACCCAACACACTCTGGGCTACGTACTCAGCCTTCCAAGCCAACGGGGCAATCCCCTTACTTCCTAGTCTACGGCTCCGAAGCAATCCTCCCTGCTGATGTCATATGGAACTCGCCAGCAGTGGAGCACTATGACGAAGGCGTCTCGAAGACAACGGATGAGTTGACATCGACAGCCTCTAAGAAGCTCGCTGCGCTGCCCTCGTCCAATCAGCAAGGTACCTAGAGGGTATCCGATGCTACCACGATCGCAACGTCAAGGACCGCTCCTTCAATGTTGGTGATCTCGTCCTCCATCGCATCCAGAACACGGAACGACTACACAAGCTCAGCTCCCCCTGGGAAGGTCCCTTCACCGTGGCAAAGGTGACTGGGCCAGGCTCCTACCGCCTCCAGACACTTGAAGGCGAAGAAATCAGCAACTCGTGGAACGTCGACCAGCTCCGTCGATTCTACGCCTAGTCTACACGACTACTCCGGGGTTCAAGTCTACACGACTACATCAACACCCCTCTGCCGTAAGTGGCCTCCGGGTCCTGGCTCCAGTCTCTGGACTACTCCTCTCCAGGATCCAGCCCGCGCGGCTACCTACGGATCCTGGGCTGCGACGAGCGTCAAGGACTCTAGCAGCGGTCTACTAAGAGACCATGTACCCCAAGATCCATCCTACACGGCTACTTACGGATCTAATGCTGTAAGCGGCTACCCGCCCTAGCACTACCTAGCTATAAGAGGCCTTCGGGTCCAGGCGACTACTCTGTAACTACGGCCCTGGCCACCCAGGTGTACTTCTTCAGTAATAAAGTTTGATCGTTCATCAACTTCTTTACTGTCTACTCCCTCCAACGGGACCACTACTGCCGAGTACGACTACTCGCATCCACTCCACGATGGGCTCCGCACTCGAGATCGCGACTACGAGTACTCATTTCGGAAATTTTCTTTCATTGATACTTAAGCAATTACATTTCAATTGTTTTTGTACAAACTTGGCTACTAGCTAACTATTACGGGGCTACCGGAGATTGAGCTTATCGCCTACTTGCTCGCGATGGGAGCCATCTCGCTCCCGGCCAGCCTCCGAGTACCGCTCATCGGTGCGCTTGGCGGCTACCCCGCCGCCGACTACTTCCACCGGGGCCTTCGGGAAGTAGGACTTCATGAAGGCCAAGACCTGCTTCGGGATCGACCTCGCCATGTGCTTCACATAAGCCGCCAGCCGGCTTGGGGCTTCCTTGAGGCGATCCACCAGTGGAGCAATCTTGGGGCCGCCCGGGTGTGGCATCAAGAGCCTTGCGATAGGCAGCGCGGCTTCTTCAAGTTCCTTCAATTGGGCCGCAGCGCCTCGCAATCTTCATTCAACTTCTGCAATGATTTGTAGCAGTTGACGAGATCGCGGTCAGATGCAATCCGAAGCTCCATGTGCTTCTCGCACTCGAAGGCAAGTTCTTTGTAGTCGAGCTCGAGTACCTGGCGGGCTTCCTGCTCCCGGTAGAAGAGGTTCTTCATGCTTATCTCCGAGGACTTCAACTGCTCCACCTGGCCCTCAAGCTCTGCAACACAACAAAGTGCGGCGGGTCGACTACCTCTCGACCTCCAACAACTACCCGACAAGTCCAAAAATAGCCGTACCTTTGTTCTTGTTGCAGAGGCTCTTGTTCTTCCGCACCAAGTCGTCGCCCTTTGCCTCGCAACTCTTGGACATCATTGTGATATTTGGCAAAGGCGGTGTCGATCCTAGATCGCATGGTGGCCGCGTGCTTCCGCGACTTCAAAAGCTGCTCTTCCGCCGCCTCGGCCGAGCACCGTGTCACCGAAGCCCCCCGCAAAGATGTTGGACTTCTCGCGGACCTCTCCACGACGTCCCGCACGGACAACACAAGTCAACAAGTACTCAACGACAGAGGATTGACTACTAAGAAGGTAAGGCTACCTACCCGCATCCACTACTCGGCCCTCGGCGGACTTCCTCCGTGTGCCCGGCCACCGTTACGGCTCGACCGGATCGTCCGCGAGCAGCCGCTCTATCCCGCCACGACTACTCGCGGCGGCCTCCGTCATCGCGCGCGAGCGGATGGGCTCGCGTCCCGGATCTCCGGGAGCGGATAGCCACATCCGCAGCGACCTCTGGCGACGTGGTGACCTCCTCTCCTTTGGCCGCCACGGCGGCTTCCTCGACGACTTGCTCCATGGGCTCGGGGGCTCCTCCGGCACCTCCCGCACGTCTGGTGTCGACTTCTGCATTGGCACCCCCGCAGGGATGTCACTCCTTTCGGCCTCGGCACCTGTCAAAGAGAAGACAAGTGTATTAGCGACTACGACTACTCCTCGAGGAGCTCTACAGCTTCAGAAGAGTACTCACCTTCGACCACGATGGCCTCCGGCAACGACTCTTTAGTAGCCGGCGGCTCAGGCACCACCTGGGAAGTGGGAGCGGACTCCTCGGTGGGCGGCGCGACTTCTTCCGCCACCGCCGTAGAGGGTTCATCCCCCTCCCAGGACAGATCTGTCGATTTCCTGCAGAAGCACACACAATCAGTCGTCAGTCAACCTCGACTACTACAACAAGTACTACTCGGGAAGAGGCAGTACTTACAAGCTTGACCGGACTATCGTCACGGACGGGGCACCGAGGATGCTGGCAATATCTACCAGTCCACCCTCGGCGGGCGCCTCCTCCTGCGCCTCTGCAGCCGCTGCCTCTTCTTCAACGGCGGGCGGCCGCGGCCGCCCTCCTCGCGCTCCCTGTAGCCTCCACCTCTTCAACGGCGGCGGATATGGGCTCCGTGCTCCCCTGTGGAGTAGGGGGCTGGCGCTCCAACTGCGCCAAGAGCTCCTCGACAGTGGGGGCTGGACTACGACTTCCAGCGGGCACCCCCACTGTGTTCTGCTCGCCTTCGTCGCCCTCCTCGACGGCTCCGTTGGCGGCACCTCCTGCAACCAAGGAAGACTACTCATCAACAAGAGTACTTGCATGATGAGTACTCGACTACTCTAGTCAAGACAACTCACCTCTTGGGGCGTGGTCTCCGAGACCCTCAGCTTCTTCGTTACCCGCTTGCGGGCGGGGTTGCGCGGCTTCCGTGGCGGCGCGGCCGGCACCAGCCTCCGGGCTAGTCGGCGGGTCTTGCACAAGAGGTACATGAGGCAAGCCTGGACGGCTAAACCTCGACCGCAGCTGAAAGCGGTCATGCAACGTCTCCTCGTCGTCGGCATCGTCGTCGTCGTCGGAGGTGTCCTCCATGATGACGGTGTCATCGCCTTCGCCGACTTCTCGCCGCTCCTTGGCCTTGGCTTTCCCTTCCTTCGGGATCTCGATTCCATGAGGGGCAACATGCGGCTCGAGACGAACATTTTCAAATCATCCTGCAAGACACAAGACATCAGCGCGACTACTCCAAGCAAGGAATACTCGACTAAGGGAGTACGACTACTTACTTCCTTTGGCGGGCGCGCGGCGGAGTACTCCTGGACGGGGCACGCCGTGTACGGCGGCATATCCTTGAAGATCCGCGTCAGCCTCTCGATGATGTCGTCGTCGTCCATCTCGCCTCCGGGCATCCGCGACGTGTCGTCGTCGCCGGTGTACTCGAAGCCCAAGGTGTCACGGGCCATCAGCGGCTGCACCCTCCGCTTCATGAAACTGAAGGCCACGTGCTCGGCCCTCGGCCCCAGCCTTCTCCGAGCACCTTGATGCGTGCCGGCAACTCGGGAGCCGGATCCCCTCCCCGCATTGTGGGCTCCGTGTTCCACCGGGGCCGCGGTGCTCGGGCTACCTTCCACTCGGCTTCGGCAGGCCGGGGTGGTGGTTCGTGATGTAGAACCACCTCGCCTTCCAATCGGCGTTGGAGTCAACGAGCTTGTACGCCAGGTACTGCTCAGCGGCGTCTTCTCTCAACTGAATGCCGGCCCCTCCGACTACTCTTGGATTGTTGGCGCTCGGCCGCAGCCTTCACCCGGAAGAACTTCCGAAAGAGGATCCAGTGCGGCTTGATCCCGAGGAAAGCTTCACAAAAATGCATGAAGACCGCGGTATGAAAAATACCGTTAGGATTCAGATTGAGGTACTCAACTCCGTAGTACCTGAGGAGGCCTTTGAAGAAATCACTAGCCGGAAGCGCGAGTCTGCGCTCCACGAACCGCGCAAACATTGGGATCGTATCTTCGGCTTTCTCCATCGGATACGGATCTCCGGCGGCGGCCCTCCACATATCCACCTCCTTCTCCCGGATAAATCCGCTGTTCAGGAGGGCCAACAGATCCTCGGTCTTCACTTTTGACTTCTTCCACTCGCGGCTTGGATCTGCTCGCGGTGGAGACATCGGCGGCGCTGCTCCAGTGGCAGCCGCGGCGGCCTCTTCGCGGCCCCTCTTCTTCCCGGCGGCTTTCGCGGACTTGGACGGTGAAGGTTTCATTCTCCAAGTACAGGGCGCCTTCACTCGCATCCACTCGGGGGCTACACTACAAGCTTTGGGTGGTGGCGCACTTGGATCTACTGCGGCGGCAGCGTGCGCTGGAAGTGGATCTACTCCAGATCGAATCGAAGTGACTACAGCACAGATGGGTGAAAACCCTAAGGGTTTTTGGCTTCTATTTATAAGTCAAACCGGCCCTCCAACGGCCAGATCGATAAGTCCGCGCTCGGGCCGACTCGGACCTGCCGCGCGTGACCCTTCGCATTCTACTAGTCGACGCGCCTCACCTCGGGGGCTCGGCTACTTCTACTCGACTACCTGGGAAGCAACAAGACTCAGGAGCATCTCAGGACACATTCTTCAAGATGACCCTTCAATTCGAGAGGAAGTACTCGACTCAAGGCTTGGGGGCTCCGTGCCACGTGTTCTTCGGTTTTTTCTCTCCGGATTTTTCGGGATTTTCTTGCCAAGACTACAGATGGACCCTCAGCCAGAGCCTGCGGCTCAACCTAAGGCTCGGGGGCTACTCCATATGGAGTGCGATTTTGCAATCACACCTCCATATCAACTCCGGCTTCAAGACAAGACGGGCATTTCTTGAAGACCTTCGAAGCCAGCACTCGAGGACCCTTGGGACTACTCGAGAAGACTTCAAGATTGCTCAAACATCAGCTGGAGTACATTCCTGCCTCGGGATGCTTCGACTACTCTTGAGGACTTTCGACTTGTAGTACTTGGGGACGCTTGAGGACTACTCGTTAAGGCCGTCAAGACTGCTCGAAGCTATCCTTCTCGACTACAAAGTACTCGGGGGCTTGTCGTATGGACCTCCCTGGGCCCACTATCTCGGTGGGTACCAGGACCGACTACTCGGTGGGCCCCTGGGACTACCCGGCTTGCGCTACACGGCACCTGAAGGCGTGGAGCACAAGGACTGAGGAGGAGAAGTACTCGGTTAGGAAGCTGTACATGTCCCGCACCGTATGGAAGACTCCTAGACGTACCCGACTAGTACTCTCTCCCCTACTCCGACTTGTAACCTTGCCTCCCGACAATATAAGGTGAGGCGAGGACCGTTCTCTAGGAACACAACTCATCTCATACAACTCACGGCGCACCATTGCACCATCCTGTAATCGTGCCCAATCAATCCCGAGCTACACAAAGATACAGGACGTAGGGTATTACGCACCTCGCGGCCCGAACCTGTCTAAATTGTGTGCCACGTGTCTCTTCCTTCGAGTTACCGATCTCGGCGAGGCCACATTCATCTACTTCGGGTACTCCCCTTAATAGGTTGCCGGTCTAAACACCGACAGTGGTGGGATCATTTCAAGACTATGCAGCAAGGGCATGCTGTCACTTGGGAAGAATTCAAGCAAGCTTTCAAGAGCCATTACATCCCTAAGGGATTAATGGATAGGAAGATGAGGGAGTTATAGCCCTCAAACAGGGATCAGACACGGTGTATCGTTATGCCCAGAAATTCAATAGCCTTTGTCAATACGGCAGACATCACGTGGATACTGATGCAAAGAAGATAGAAAGGTTTCGTGATGGTCTAGATGGCAAGTTGTATGAACGGCTGAACTTGCTCGAGCCAGACAGTTTCCATGAGCTCGTGAACAAGGCTATATCCCAAGAGGATGCTATGAAAAAGTCCCATAGAGACAAGAAGAGGCCGTCTGGTTTTGCTTCGGGTAGCAGAACTAACAAGAAGTTTCGCTTCGTGAAGAAGAATGTTCCTAACCCATCCCAGCAATCTTCAACTGGATGCTGGATGATGAAGCCATCACAGGGCAAACCTTCAGGGAACTTCCAGTTCTGCAACACTCAGCAGCAGGCTCCCAAGCCTAATGTACCCCCACGTAACATCGGTGATCACCGTTGTTTCAATTGCGGTCAGCCGGGGCACTATATGAGTGATTGCCCCAAACCCAAGCAGAAAAGCCTAACGAGCAGAATCAAGGTGCGGGAAACAAGCCTGCCACTCCGGCTAAGAAGCCAATGGTACATGTCCGCCAAGGCAAACTGAACTTCACCACCATGAGTGACATCCCAGAAGGAGCTTCAGTGCTCACGGGTACATTCTTTATCAATGACACTCATGTTAAGATTTTGTTTGATTCTGGAGCTACCCACAGTTTCATAAGTGAAAACTTGTTAGGCAAATTGGGTTTAATGGGATCGCATACCAAATCGGCTTATAAAATTATCACTCAAGGTGGAAACATCTCTTCTCACACATTATCTTTTGGAGTTCCTTTAAAGTTGGGAAGACAGACTATTCAACTAAATCTTATAACCATAAATTTGGAAGGCATGGATGTTATTTTGGGTATGGACTGGATGACCCAACACAAGGTGGTTCTAGATATCTCGGGTAGAGTTGTGGCGATCAATTCGCCTACGGTCGGGCAGACTACCTTGTACCTAACTTTTAAGGACGACACAAACTCTTGTGCCTATGTGACCATTATCTCCCATCTTGATGAAATTCCAGTAGTTTCTGAGTATCCAAATGGCTTTCCTGATGAATTGCCTGGTATGCCACCAGACCGAGATGTCGAGTTTGTAATTGAACTCCAATCGAGTACTGTCCGGCATACTACCCGGGTACCCATGCAAGGAAGGATGAAGATGGACTCCTACTAGAATTCCCCTGTAATCCTACTAGGAGATGTACCGTGTAATCCTACTAGGACTCCTGCCTTGTAACCGACTAGGAACCCGCCCCTAGACTATATAAAGGAGGGCCGGGTACCTAGCCGGGCACCTGATTTCAACCCAACACCAAGCGCAGGGCACCATACTTGATACCCCAAACAGGACGTAGGGCTCGCCACCTTGGCGACCCGAACCTGTATAAATCTTATGTCCCGTGTCTTGCGCGTACCTTCGAGTTCTCTGTCTCCCGATCATGATCCTTCACCGCACAATCTACTACCTCGGGTAACCCCTTGGTAGGTTTGCCGGTCTAAAACACCGACAAGTACTACATCCATTTCTAAATGACTTTATCGTATGCCTCCCAAAGAACTAGCCGAACTAAAAAACCAACTCGAGGAGTTGTTAGATAAGTGCTACATTCGCCTGAGTTCTTCTCCTTGGGGTTGTCCCGCTCTCTTTGTCAAAAATAAAGATGGTAGCTTGAGGCGGTGTGTTGACTACAGACTACTCAATGCAATAACCATCAAGAACAAATATCCTCTTCTCCGAATTGATGTTCTTTTTGATCAGTTGGCTGGAGCCAAAGTTTTCTCCAAGATTGATCTTCGTTTTGGTTATCACCAAATCAAAATTCGACCTTGTGACATCCCTAAGACTGCTTTCTCCACTCGTTACGGACTCTACGAGTTCTTGGTAATGTCCTTTGGTCTCACAAATGCCCCAACCTACTTCATGTACCTCATGAACTCTGTGTTTATGACAGAGGTCGACAAATTTGTAGTGGTCTTTATCGATGATATCCTCATCTTCTCCAAAATGAGAAGGAGCATGCCAAGCACCTTCGAATTGTCCTGCAGTGTTTGCGAAATCATAAGCTTTATGCTAAGTTCTCCAAATGCGAATTCTGGTTAGATAGTGTGAAATTTTTGGGGCACACTATTTCCAAATATGGCATCATTGTAGATCCTAGCAAAGTACAAGAGGTGATGGATTGAAAAGCACCCAAGTCCGTACACCAAATCCGCAGTTTCTTAGGTTTGGCGGGTTATTACCGTCGATTCATTCTGGACTTCTCCAAAATCGCTAAACCGATGACCGAACTGCTCAAGAAAGGAGTGAAGTTCGTGTGGTGTGAAGCATGTGAGAAAGCCTTTCACACCCTGAGGCAGCACTTAACTTCAGCCCCAGTGCTAGTGCAACCAGATAATTCCAAACCTTTTGAAGTTTCCTGTGACGCGTCAGGCACGGTTCTCGGTTGTGTTCTTATGCAAGAAGGCCGAGTCATTGTCTATGCTTCAAGGGCACTTCGACCCCATGAGATCAACTATCTCACCCATGATCTAGAGTTAGCAGCGATTGTCCACGCTCTCAAGATATGGAGACATTATTTGATGGGCAATCATTGCACTGTCTTCACTGATCACAAGAGTCTCAAATATATCTTCACTCAGTCGGATCTAAACATGAGGCAAAGGAGATGGCTTGAATTGATTAAAGATTACGACCTGGAAGCGCACTATCACCCCGGGAAAGCAAATGTTGTTGCAGATGCTCTTGGCCGCAAAGTCCACTGCAACCATCTAGAGTTGGAGCCAGTTAGTGACCCGTTATGTGAAGATATGAGAAAGCTTAACTTGGAAGTGGTAGAGCAAGGAAATCTTTACACCCCAACTGCCGAATCTAATCTTTATAATAGAATTGACACTGCTCAACACAATGACGAGGGCATACAGGTCATCAAATAGAAACTAGTAGAGGGAGATCCTAAGTATACATGTTTCCAAAAGGATCAAAAGGATGTGATCTAGTTTGGAAGACACGTTGTAGTTCCCGTTGACCCAGAAATTAGGAAGACAGTTTTTGATGAGGCTCATATGTCAAAGTTCTCTATTCACTCCAGCAGTACCAAGATATACCAAGATTTGAAGAAAACTTTCTGGTGGTCCAATATGAAAGTTGATATAGCCAAGTATGTAGCCGAGTGTGATACTTGCCACCGGATGAAAGCAGGCCATTTGAAATCGGCAGGTGTACTCCAACCCTTGTCGATACCCATGTGGAAGTGGGATGATATTAGTATGGACTTCATTGTGGGTTTACCCCTAACCGCTAGAAAGAAAGATTCTATCTGGGTTATCGTGGACAGACTCACCAAGACCACCCATTTCATTATTGTTCATACTAATTATTCAGTGTAGCAATATGCAGAGTTATACATAGATCAAATAGTTCGTTTGCATGGAATTCCGAAGACCATAATCTCTGATAGAGGAACTCAAATTGTAGCTCGTTTCTGGGAGCGGTTACATGAGTGCTTAGGAACCAAGTAGATTCGTAGTTCCACCTATCATCCGCAGACCGATGGTCAGACCGAAAGGATAAATCAAATTTTGGAAGACATGCTGCGAGCAAGCATCTTGCACTTTGATAAGAGTTGGGACAAGTGTTTGTCCTTGGGAGTTCTATTATAACAATAGCAATAAAGCTAGTTTGAAGATGGCACCATTCAATGCTCTTTACGGACGAAGATGTCGCACCCCGTTGAACTGGTCAGAAGCCGGGGAAAGGACACTCTTTGGTCTAGACCTAGTTCAAGATGCCGAAGAAAAGGTGCAAGTGATAAGGGAGAACTTGAAGTTAGCTTATATGAGGCAAAAGAGCTATCACGATAAAGGAACGGCACCCCGACACTTTGAGGTGGGAGATTATGTGTACCTAAAGGTTCCCCCCACCAAAGGTGTGCAAAGGTTCAGTGTTAAAGGGAAATTAGCTCCGCGCGACATTGGACCTTATGAAGTCATAGAAGTATGTGGGCCAGTGGCTTATCGTATTCAACTACCGAAACGGTTCTCCGCAGTTCATAATGTATTTCATGTGACTCAATTAAAGAAAGGTATGCTTCTGCCTGAAAATCAGGTGATCACGGAAGATAATGCTTGGATTGAGCCGGATTTCTCGCTCATCGAGCATCCCATGAGGGTGTTGGACCAAAAGGAGAGAAAGTCTTGAAGACAGACCATAAGAAATTACAAGATACAGTGGAGTCATCACACAGAAGAAGAAGCGACTTGGGAGACAGAAGAGTACCTCAACACCAAGTACTCGGGCTTCCTGCAATCTCGAAACCGTGAGTTTTTGCTACCTATCTTGTTTTTCTTAAATCGAATCTCGGGACGAGATTCCGTTTAAGGGGGTAGGCTGTGATGCCTCAGGTTTTTAATTAACCCTAATGGTCTGTCAAACCTACTGACACTGGTTAAATCATGGTCAACCTGGGTCCTCACCTCGGAAACCTCACCAACCAAACCTAATGACCCTCATGATCAAGTCAACACACACTTGTGGTCAAATTTTGGTCAAAGACACGGTCAAACCCTGCCTAAACCCTAAAGCCCTTGAATGTCCTCCGGAACTTTTGCCGCGTTCTCTAAATTTCACCTAAACACTTTAAAATCTACCAATATGAAAGTTGTCCAGTTTTTCGAGGGACACAGCTTTCATGTAGGATGGCATTTCCAATTCTGGGTGGAAAGGGGTGGAAATCTTGGTCAACTGCCAGCAACTCCTGTTCACTGGCACAGAATGGCATTCAAACTTTGGCTGCATTTTATGCAGAAACTATTGAGAAAAATACCATAGAGCCTTTGTGAAAGTTGTAGGGGATAGTGAGATCTACAACTTTCCTATTCATCACTTTGTGCACTTCAGTTCAATTTTTGAGAGAAAAACATGCCTGAAGTCACCTAGGTTGAAACAGATTCGAGCCAGCCACGCCGCACCACGACGTCGCGTACCCGCTCGGTGCCGCGCCCACGCGCCGCGCCGGGCACCGGCCGCCTCGGCGTCCGTGCATCCCGAGGTCCGCACGCCACCCGAGGCCACGCACCTTCCCCCGTGCCGTCCCGTGCCCCGCGGCGCCTCGGAGTCCCTCCCAGTGGCACGCGTCGGCCACCATCCGCGTCGTACCACGGCCGGGAGTGCGCCGCACGGTCCGCCGGTCCGTCCCGTGTCGGGCGAGGTTCCCGTCGTACCACGGCGGAATCTTCGTCGTTACTCCATCGTCATCGGCAAGCCGCGCCCCTATTTAAAGGCCGCACGCCCCCCTCACACACGCCATGCCCGTGCCACCCGCCATGGCTGCCGCCTAAAGCAAGCTCTGGTCCCCGAGCCCTTTCGTCGCCGGCTGACGCCCCTAGCACCTTCCCTACCTCACACTCGAGCCCTAGCGCCCGCTTGTTGGCAAGCCCGTGCGCCCCTCTCGCCGGAGCCGAGACCACCGTGGCCGCGGCCGCCGCCCCGGCATCGCCGTGCGCCGCCGTCGGTTGCCCCTCCGCTCCAACTTCGAGCGCAAACGAGCCCTAGGTGAGCATACACATCTCCCCGCGCTCCTACCCGGCCGAGAGCGCCACCGTCCTCGCCGGAATTGGCCGGAGCCGTGCCACTCCCACCCCCAAGGGCCACATTGCAAGGCTCGATATCTTTCTAGGGACTTTTCGGTGAACTAGGGGCATACTTGTGATGCTTTAGAAAGTTTCAGGGACCCTGGTGTAAAAGGACTTTGCGGAATCTTGTAAAATCTCTAGAAAATCGTAGAACAATAGGAAAAATGCAAACTCAATTTTCCTAGACTCCTGGTGTAGAGCACTACAACTTTTGTTAAACTTGTCTAGGCTGTTTCCTGGTAATTTTTGCATGGAAAATAGAAATGTGAAAAACCTAGATCTGCTATATCTCAAAATACATGAGTCATCTGTAGCTAATTATTGGATATGTTGTGTGTTATGTTATGACTAGCTCCGGTACCAATAATTACACAAAGTTATATTGTAAATATTTTTATATGAATTGTTTTCTATTTATGCAGAATCTGTCTAGATGATTTTTTGTAGCTAAAAATAATTATGTTTTTGTGCCCAATTTCTGCATGTGGTCTCTTTATGCCAAAATACACTTCTAGTGAATTAATCACCATGTTATAATTATCAGAAGTATTTATTCTTGAAATATGCTTGATTTTTTTGTAAATGTATAACCCAAGATCTATGGTAGTTCTAGGTGTATATGTTGCATTCCTAAGTTAGTTTTGGACCATGTACCATGTGTGAGAAAGTTTGAATCATTTGGATGCTTATTTATTTTCTACGCATTTATATCGCTTTAGTAGTTAGCTTTTGTTATTTTCGGTATAATTAATTTCCTAGCTATCCTAAGCATGCATATGGGTTCAGTGGCTTGGTATAGGTAGTTAGTGCTTAATAAACCCTTCCACTAAATTTTATTAATTTATTGTATGAATAAAAGCATTAGAGGCAATTAAAAGTTTAATATTAAGTTATTTAGGAAAATGTGCCCTTTACCCTTGTGACTTTTTTTAAATGGTTGCATAGCTTATTTAGGATCTATAAATACACCCCTTGCTGTTTTAAGATTTTAAATGGAAGTATTTGTCAGTGTTTTTGTCGGTGTTTTAGACCAGCAACCTACCAAGGGGAGTACCCGAGGTAGATGAATGTGGCCTCGCCGAGATCAGTAACTCGAAGGAAGAGCCACGTGACACACAATTTAGACAGGTTCGGGCCGCGAGGTGCATAATACCCTACGTCCTATATGCTATGTAGCTCTGGATTGATTGGATATGTTTACAGGATGATGCGTATGAGAGAGAGAAGGGTCTCTGCCTTGCCTTATATAGCCCGGGAGGCAGGGTTACAAGTTGGTTTGAGGAGAGAGTACTAGTCGGGTACGGCTAGGAGTTCTCTACATAGTACAAGACATGTATAGCTTCCTATCCGAGTACTTCTCCACCGTAGTCCTTGCGCCCCACGCCATCAGGTGCCATGTGGCACAAGCCGAGTAGTCCCAGGGGCCCACCGAGTAGTCGGTCGTGGTACCCACCGAGGCAATGGGCCCAGGGAGGTCCATACGATAAGCCCCCGAGTACTTTGTAGTCGAGGAGGATAGTTTCGAGTAATCTTGACGGCCTTGACGAGTAGTCCTCAAGCGTCCCCGAGTACTACAAGCCAAAAGTCCTCAAGAGTACTTGAAGCATCCCGAAGCTGGAAGGTACTCCAGCTGATCTCTGAGTAGTCTTGAAGTCTTCTTGAGTAGTTCCCAAGCGTCCTCGAGTTCTCCTCTTAAAGATCTTCAATAATACTTGCTTTGTCTTGAAGAAGAAACCATATGGAAAATGTGATTTGAAGAATCGCATTACATATGGAATGTAGCCCCCGAGCATTAGGTCAAATCGTAGATTCAAGCTGAGGGTCAATCTGAAATTCTGCCAAGATTATCCCGCAAAATCCGGAGAGAAAAAAATCAAAGGACACGAGGCACGGAGCCCCCGAGCCTTGAGTCGTGTACTTCCTCTCGAAGTGAAGGGTCATCTTGATTGTAGAATGTGTCCTGAGTTGCTCTGGAGTCTTGTCTTCACCCAGGGAATTGAGTAGCGTAGCCGAGCCCCCGAGATGAAGCGTCGACTACTAGAAGTTGAAGAGTCAGGCGGCTGCCGCTGAGTCAGCTGCCGATACTTATCCATCTGGCCGTTGCAGCGCCGCTGTTGGCTTATAAATAGAAGCTAAAACCCTAAGGGTTTTCCATCCTCCACACTCGCAGCCATTTGAAATAGATCTAGCCAAGAGTCAGCCATCCGAGCACGCTTCCACCGCGCCTTAGGCTGCAGATCCACGCACACCGCCGCTGTTTGCCTCCGGAGAAGCCCCCGAGCGGATGCGAGTAAAAACCCGGTATATTTGGAGGATGAAGTCTTCCCCGTCGAAGAGCATGAAGACCAGCATCGGGAAGAAGAGATCCCGAGATGAGGCGGCTGGATCCGCCCAGGGGTCAAAACCGGCGACCTCTCCCCCCGCGCCCGAATCTGAACAAAGAGTGGAAGAAATCCAAGGCGAAGACCTAAGACCTGCTGGCGCTGGTGAACAGCGATTTCCTCTAGGAGAAGGAGATGGACATGTGGCGCGCCATCGCGGGAGATCCATACCCAATAGAGAAGAACCTCGACGAGATCCCAATGTTCGCGCAGTTCGTGGAGCGCGGGCTGGCTCTCCCGGCGAGCGACTTCTTCAAGGGTCTCCTCAAGTACTACGGTATCGAGTACTTGAACCTAAACCCTAACGGGATTTTTCACGTCTCTGTCTTCATCCATTTCTGCGAGGCCTTCGTGGGGATCAAGCCCCACTGGGTCTTGTTCCGAAAGTTCTTCCGTTTGAAGCCGCAGCCGAGCGCCAATGACCCAAGAGTAGTCAGAGGAGCCGGTATCCAAATGCGCGAAGACGCCGCCGAGCAGTACTTGTCGTACAAGCTCATCGACTCCAACCAGGATTGGAAGTCGAAATGGTTCTACATCACCAACCACCACCTGGAGCTGCCGAAGCCGAACGGGAAGCAGCCAAAGCATCAGCCCTGGTGGAACACAAAGCCGACCATGCAGGAGGGTATTCAACTACCCGAGCTGCTGCAGAAGATCAAGGCTTTGAGAGAAGCCGGGCTGAGGGCTGAACACGTGGCCTTCAGCTTCATGAAGAGAAGGGTACATCCGTTGATGGCGCGTGATATCCTCGGGTACCAGTATACGGGCGATGACGACACGTCGAGGATGCCCGGCACTGAAGTCGACGATGACAACATCGTCGAGAGACTGGGGAGGATCTTCAAAGATATGCCACCATACACACCCTGCCCAGTCTCGGAGTACTCCGCGGCTCGTCCGCCAAACAAGCTTCGTAATTGAACTTGTGTCTTTGAGTACTCATTACATTGTAGTAGTTGAGCTCACCCAAACTATTTGATGCAGGATGATCTGATGAAGTTTGTCTCCGACCCAGCTTCCCCTCCTCAACTTGTGGATATTCTAGAGGAGGGCAAAGGCAAGGCCAAGGAACGCCGCGAAGTCGGCGAAGGTGACAACACTGTCACCATAGAAGATACGACCGACGAGGAGGATGGGGAGACACTGCAGGAGTGGTTCCAGCTGCGATCCAGGTTCAGCCGACCTGGGTTGCCCCAAAGCCCCCTTGTCGAAGATCCACCGAATCGCCTGGAGGCTAGTCTCTCTGCACCGCCACAGAGGCCGCACAATGTGGCGCGCAAACGAGTCACCAAGAAGTTGAAGGTGACCGAGACTACGTCTCAAGAGGTGAGCTCCTCGAGTAGAGTAGTCGAGTACTTGACTTGAAGTATTCTGTATACTTACAATTGACTTCTGAGTTGCGCAGGAGATTCCCTCACCCGACCTTGCTGATCAACGGGAAGGAGAGGACTGGGACACGGTGGGCGAGCCGGCTGAGAGAAACCGCAGCCCAGCCCCCATCGTAGAAGAACTTGTGTCGCGGATGACACAACAGCCGACTAGAGTTGTCGAGCTGCAGGCGCCAGCCGTGGAGAGCAGGTCAGAGCCGAGCACGACTGCTGGTGCTGAAAAACCGGCAGCAGCTCAAGCTGAAGAGGAGGCACCCGCCGAAGCCGGGCTTGTAGATATCGCCAGCATACTTGGCGCTCTGACCGTGATTGTCGTCCGGTCTAGCTTGTAAGTGAAGACCTTTCCCGAGTAGTACTTGTAGCTTGGTAGTCTTACTTGGTTGACCACCAATCTTGTACTGTGCAGGAAATCAACTGACTTGTCCTGGGACGGAGATGAACCCAGCACAGCGGCGGCTGAAGAAGTTTCCATGCCCGCCTCCGAGGAGTCCGCTCCCCTCCCTCAGGCCGAGACCGTGATGGCGGTCGCGGAGGCTATGCTACCAGAAGCCAGCATAGTAGAAGGTGAGTATGCTGCAGTAATGCGGCCTTCCTCGAGTAGTAGTCAAAGCCCCCAGGGAGCTGATCCCGTATGTCTTGTGTTGACAGGGGCAGAGGTCGAGGGTAGCACCATCCCCGAGGTTGTGCCGGTTGAAGGCGCTGTGCTGGAAACCAAGGTGGCCACCGGACCAGCAACTGAGCCGGCGGAGATAGCAGCCCCCGGGGTGGCCGAAGAGGTGCGAGGCGATGCCCTGCCGGAGGTGAACTTGGAGGTAGTCATCCGTTCGCCAGAAATCCAAGATGCGGAGCCGATCCGTTCGGCGCCGATGTCCGAGGCCACCACGACAAGTCGGGATGGACTCGAGCTTCTGGCGGATGACCTTATCAGCCCGGCGGCGGTAGCTCGAAACTTGGAATCGATGCGGCAGGCCGAGCAATGGATGAAGGTATGTATCAGTACTCTTGAGTAGTTGAAATCTTTCAGATGTCAGTACCCAAATAATTGTTGCTTTCTGTAGGATGTCGTGGAGAGATCTCGACAGAAGTACGATATGCTCCAAGGGTATGGTGATACAGTGCTCCGGGCAGAGATGTTAGAGAAAGAAATTGCTAAGGCCAGGAAGCACTCCGCCATGCTCCAGTCCAAGCTTGATGACGCCTTCGCCCAGTACCACAATGAAGAGCAAGATATGCAGGCGAAGAGCGATGAGCTGGTTCGAAAGAACAAGTCGCTGCGCCAGAAGAACAAAGGTATGTCGATGCCATCTTGTCGAGTACTTATTGTGGGTACCCTATAGTATCCTGACATCTCTCTTTGAGTTGTTTGAAGATCTTGAGGCCCGGGTGGAACAGCTGAAGGCATCCGAAGTCGATATGTAGAATCTCTTCTACCGAGAGAAGGATGCTCGCGAGGTACTTGGGTACGATTATGAGCAGCTGGCCCATGAGTGTAATATGCACATGGAGCTTCGGATCGCCTCGGATCGTGACCTTGTCAACTGCTATAAATCTCTACAGAAGCTTGGTGAAGACTGCGAGAAGCTGCAGGGTCAACTCAAGGAGCTTGAAGAAGCCGCGCCGCCCATTGTTAGGCCGCCGGTACCTCACCCGGCGGATATTGCTCCATTGGTCGATCAGTTGAAGGAAGCCCCCGGACGTCTGGCGACGTATGTCAAGCATCTGGTGAAGTTCATCCCCAACTAGGTCTTAGTGTTCATGAAGTCGTTCTTCCCCAAGGCCCCGGTTGATGTAGTCGCGGGTGGACTAGCCGTCAATTGCTCAGATGATCAATACAGGGAGCTTCTGGAGCAGATGGCGCCAATCACCGAGCAAGTCGTGGAGAAGCTGAACCTCCAGTAGTGGTCCTGTAGGGTTAGCTTATGGCGACATATGTAATATAGACAAAGTTGTAAAAAACTTGTTTAGGTTGTTATGAAAAAGCTTCCATCAAATGAGTACTCGTTGTCGCGATGTTGTATGCGGAGTGCCCATCTGTGGAGTTGTCGCGAGTAGTAGTACTCAGTCGTAGTCCCGTTGAGGGAGACACAGTAAATAAGTTGAAGAAAGAGTCAAACTTTATTACTGAAAAATACACCTAGATGGCCAGGGCTGTTTACAAGTGAAGTCGCCAGGACCCGGAGGCCGCCTACGGCTAGAGTAGTGCTAGGGCGTATAGCCGCTTACAGCAGTTGATCTGTTAGTAGCCGTATAGGCTGGATCTTTGAAGTACATGGTCTCTTGATAGACTGCTGCTAGAGTCCTTGATGCTCTAAGCAGCCCGAGTTCCGTTAGTAGCCGTTAACGCTGGATCTCGGAGTGGAATAGTCCGGAGACTAGTGCCTGGACCCGAAGGCCACTTACAACGAAGTATTCGGGAGTAGTCGTGTAGACTTAAAGCCCCCATAGTAGTCGAGAGACTACACGTAGAACCAACAGACTGGTCGACATTCCACGAGTTGCTGATGTCTTCGCCTTCAAGTGTCTGGAGGCGATACGAGCCTGGTCCGGACACCTTTGCAGTTGTGAAGGGACATTCCCATGGCGAGCTGAGCTTGTGCAGTCCTTCTGTGTTCTGGATGCGGCGGAGGACGAGATCGCCAACGTGGAAGGAGCGTTCCTTGACGTTGCGATCGTGGTAGCATCGGATACCTTCTAGGTACCTTGCTGACTAGACGAGGGCAGCACAGCGAGCTTCTTCGAGTCCATCGATGTCAACTCGTCTGCTATCTTTGGATATCCCTTCGTTGTACTGCTCTACTGCCGGCGACTCCCACATGACGTCGGCAGGTAGAATAGCTTCAGAGCCGTAGACCAGGAAATAGGGTGACTGCCCCGTTGGCTTGCTGGGTTGAGTACGCAGCCCCAGATAGCATTGAGCAGCTCCTTGATCCACTTTCCTACTTTTGTGTTAGCAGCGTCGTGCAGTCGCTTCTTGAGTGCATCGAGTACCATCCCATTGGCGTGCTCAACTTGTCCATTGGCCCGTGGGTGGGCGACTGAGACATACCGGACATCAATCTCACTGTTCTCGCAGTACTCCCAGAACTGGTGATTATTGAAGTTGGAGCCCAGGTCTGTGATGATGCGGTGGGGTAGTCCGTAGCGATGCACGAGTTCATCCAAGAAGTCGAGTACCCTGTCGGCCTTGGGATAGGTGACCGGTTTGACTTCTATCCACTTGGTAAACTTGTCGATGGCCACCACAACTCTGTTGAATCCTCCTAGCGCAGTTGGAAGAGGCCCAATCATGTCGAGCACCCAGCAAGCAAAAGGCCAGGTTGGTGGTATGGTGACTAGCTTGTAGGTCGGGACGTGTTGTTGCTTGGTGAAGTTCTGGCACCCTTGGCACCTTCTGACGAGTTCCTCGGCATCGCCCAAAGCTGTCGGCCAGTAGAAAGCTCTTCGGAAAGCCTTGCTGACCAGCATACGTGAAGATGCGTGGTTGCCGACGCCTTTGTGTATCTCCTCCAAGATGTCCTTGCCTTCTTCTCGGGGAACGCACTTCACGAGTACTCTGGAAGTAGCGCCCCGCCTGTATAGCTTGTCCCTGACTAGGACGTAGGACTTGGCCCGGCGGATGAGCTACTGCTCGGCCGAGTTTTTGTCTGATGGAACTTTCTTCTTGCGGATGTAGTCGATGAAGGGTTGTCGCTAGTCCACGTCGATCATCATGACCTCCTAGCCAGCTGGCGGATGCGTTGGATCAGTGGTCATTGGCGCCGACTCTGGGATGGATGGCGCGTGAAGCTCATGGACAAAGACACTCGCTGGTACTTGAGCACGAGTAGAACCAAGCTTCGATAGGACGTCCGCGGCAATATTGTTGTCACAGATGACATGATGGAACTCGAGACCATAGAACTTGTTCTCGAGCTTGCGGACTTCTAGGTAGTAGGCATCCATGTTCTCCTTGATGCGGTCCCAAGACTTGTTGACTTGGTTGATGACTACTGCAGAGTCACCGTAGACTAGTAGTCGCTTGATGCCCAGGGAAGCTGCGAGGCGGAGCCCGTGTAATAGAGCTTCGTACTCGGCTTCATTGTTTGAGACCTTCCAAAAGATCTGTAGGACGTACTTGAGTTGTTCGCCAGTTGGAGAGATCAGGAGCACCCCTGCATCGGCACCTTCGAGCTTGAGTGAGCCGTCGAAGTACATCACCCAATACTCTGGTCGCTCAGTTGGAGTTGGTAGCTGATTCTCCCGCCATTCTGCCATAAAGTCGACTAGTGCTTGCGACTTGATGGTTGTTCGTGGCTTGAAGTCGATGTTAAGGGCGCTGAGTTTGACTGCCCACTTGGAGATTCTTCCAGTAGCATCTTGGTTCCGCAAGATGTCACCGAGCAGGTAGTCAGTGATGACGGAGATCGAGTACTCCTGGAAGTAGTGTCGTAGCTTCCGCGAGGTAATGAGCACTGCATACAGTAGCTTTTGTACTAGTTGGTAGTGTGCTTTAGATTCCGGCAGGATATCACTGACGAAGTAGACTGGTCGCTGGACTGGGTAGGCGTGGCCGTCTTCCTGCCGCTCGACAACGATGGCAGAGCTGACCACATGGGTAGTCGCAGCGAGGTAGAGCAGTGGCTGCTCCTTTTTGCGAGGAGCTGTGAGGACTGGCGGCTTGGATAGGAAATCCTTCAGCTGAGCGAGAGCTTGATCTACCTCTGGAGTCCACACGAACTTCTCTTGATGCTTGAGTAGTTTGAAAAAGGGTAACTTCCGTTCTCCGAGCTTCGAGATGAATCTGTTCAAGGCCGCCATGCACCCGGTAAGCTTCTAGACATCCTTGATGCAAGTGGGAGCTCTCATATTGGTGATGGTAGAGATCTTCTCAAGGTTGACTTCGATGTCGCGATGGCTGATGATGAAGCCTAGTAGTTTTCCCGACGGTACGCCAATGACGCACTTGTTCGGGTTGAGCTTCCAGCCGTACTCTCGCAGGGATGCTAAAGTCTCTTCAAGATCGGGGATGAGCGTGTCGGAGTTTCTGGTCTTGACAACCACGTCATCCACGTAGGCTTCGACGCTCTTGTTGAGTTGTCTCTTGAAACAGGCCTGGATAGCTCGCTGGTAGGTGGTGCCGGCATTCTTCAACCCGAACGACATGGTCGTGTAGCAGTAGGCGCCGAACGGGGTGATGAACGCGGTCTTCTCCTGGTCTTCTTCCTTGATAGCAATCTGGTGGTACCCGGAGTAGCAGTCGAGGAAGCAGAGCAGGTCGCAACCCGCCGTGGAGTCGATGACTTGATCTATCTGCGGCAACCCGAAAGGGTCCTTGGGGCAGTGCTTGTTGAGGTCGGTGTAATTGACGCACATCCTCCACTCGTTAGAGTTCTTCATGCGGAAGAGGACAGGGTTGGCGAGCCACTCAGGATGGAAGACTTCTCTGATGAAGCCAGCCGCGAGTAGTTTGGTGAGTTCCTTCTTGATGGCATCCCGTCGGTCGTCGGTGAAACGACGGAGGTGTTGTCATTTCGGGGTAGCTTTAGGGTCGACGTTGAGTGAATGCTCGATCAGATTCCTAGGCACCCCTGGCATGCCCGCTGGTTTCGGAGCGAAGATGTCTCGGATAGCCCGAAGGAAGCTGACGAGTGCGTCTTCCTATTTCGGGTCGAGATCCGCCCTGATCATGGTGGTCTTGCTGCTGTCACCTGTCCCAAGATCGATTGCTTTGACTTGCACTTCCTCGGATGGCTGAGGTTTGTTGGCCTTGTCCGACTTCTCTGGGATGTCGAGTTCACTTGGGGCAAGCTTTTTTAACGCAACATAGATCTCCATCATGGCATTGGGTACTTGGTTTGTGGCTGCGAGTTCCACAGCTTCTATGTCGCAGTCGAAGGATATATTCAAGTCCCCTTGTAGCGAAAGTACACCGGCCGGACTTGGCATCTTGAGTACCAAGTATGTGTAGTGGGGTACCGCCATGAACTTGGTGATAGCTGGTCTGCCGAGGATGGCATGGTAGGAAGTCTCGAAGTCCGCAACTTCGAACTTGATGTACTCAGTGTGGTAGTTTTCTCTGGTTTCCCCGAAGGTAACTGACAGGACCACTGAGCCCAGTGGAATAGCCGCATTCCCAGGGACGATGCCGTAGAAATGCGATGTGCTCTTGGTGAGCATGTTAGTGATGTCGAGCTTCATCTTCTTCAAGGTTTTGGTGAAAAGGACGTTGAGCCCGCTTCCACCGTCGATGAGTACCTTGTTGAGTCTGGAGCCCGCGACTACCGATTTCAGGACATGAGGGAAATGCCCTAGTTCGGAGAAGCTTGTCCATTGATCCGCGCGGGAGAAGGTGATGGGTACCTCCGACCACCGGAGAGGGGTCAGAACCGCTGGTTCAATGTTTAAGACTTCTCGCCGAGTGGCCTTCTGAGACCGTTTGGTGGGTAGTCTGCCGAAGAGGACGTTCACCGTCTTGTCGGGTTCTTAGAAGTCGTCGTTGCCTTCGTTGACTTTTTTCTTGCCTTTTTTGTTGTGAGGAGGTCGTGGGTCTGGAGAGTCCTTGAGTGCTCGTCGGAGTTGGTAGCACTGCTCAGTAGTGTGGTTGCCCTCCAGGTGCCACGGGCATTTCTCCTTCAGCAAGTCTTTGGAGCCGACAGAGGTCTTCTTCGAGTTGTCTTTCGCAGGGTGCTGGATAGCCGCAACTGTGTTGTCTGGCTTGCATTTGCGATTAGGACCCGAGTAGTTGTTGTTGCGAACTACCTTGATCTCGATTATTGTTGTTGCTGCCACCCGCATTTTTCTTGCTCTTGCCGCGAATGGCGTCGTACTTAGCATTCGCCTTGTCTTCTTCGTCGGACCATGAAGTAATGATGTCTTTGAGCTTGGTAATGGAGCTCGGGCGGCGGCGACCGAAGTCTTCGAAGGTGCGATGGTGGTAGAGACCGCCTTGGAAAAGGTCGATGACTTCCTTGTCGGTGACATCGACTACAGTAGCGCGCTTGTCAAAAAAGCGCCGCATGTACTTGCGCAAGGTCTCGCCCTGTTCCTGCTTCACCATGGCCAGGTCCATGCGAGTACCCGAGCGTCCCATGGCGCCCGCGAAGTTGCTGGTGAACTGCTCCTTGAGCTGGTCCCACTTAATGATCGAGTACTTCTCGAGGGACTCGAGCCATGTGAGTGGAGCTTGGTCCAGGCAGAAAGGGAAGTAGAGGCACTTCGTGTCGTTGTTGCCACCAGCGTTCTCGATGGAGAGGGCGTAGCATATGAGCCACTATATTGGATCTTGCTTTGCATCGTACTTGGTGATCCCTAGAGGCTTGAATTTCTCAAGGAGGAGCAGATTGCGAAGTCGAGCAGAGAAGGTGGGGAAGCCATCATTCTCGCCTGCCGTGGAGGATTTCTTGCGTCGAATTTCTTCGAAACTGCGGCGGGCATCGCAGCCGCCGCGTGAGACACCGGTGACGTGGCTGTCTGTGTGGCCTCGGCCTCAACGATCGCCTCCGCCACTGGCTCTCCTTCCAGCCCCGTGCGAGGAGCTCCCGCTGCTGCTGCCTCCGCCGCCGGCGTCGCCGCCAGCCACCATAGCACGACTGCCGCCAACGCCACCAGCGCTGTGATCGCCCTGAGAAGGTCCTGCAGCAGATGCCCTAGTACGGTTGGGGTTCTGCTGTAGCTCTCCTTGAGTACGGTTGCGTCCGTTGTCGGCTGGACTGCGGCTGGTGGCTTCATGGTCGGCTTCGTGAGTTCGAAGGGGAGGCACTTGAGTGACTCTATTGTCGACTCTCATGAAGTAGGCGTCCTCCGCATGCTTGGCGATGACTTCTCCCTCGCGCATCCCCTAAGCATGGCGTGCTATCGTAGTGATATACATGAGGCACTATTCAAGGGTAGTATGCACTCGGCTTTCAACTTGGTTAAGCGCCACTGTGTTCCGTATGGGAAGGCTCTCACAGAGACGTCGACGCCGTTCCTGTTACGCTCACGTTGGGCGTTCTTATCGTCGTTGGTCTCGTATGCGGGTGCGTTGGCAGACAACTCGTCTGCTGAGATATCTTCAAGGAAACGGTCAAGCTGTGTCCCTGAAGGTTTCGGTGTCTCGTTGGTAGTCATGAAGACTTGACGATCGGGAGAGCCGAGACTGGAGTCAGTAGTCGCCACCTCTGTTGGAGTGTGCTCCTCTGCTGGAGATAATGGTGTTCCCTCCTGAAAGGGGAGCGAGTCGAGGTAGGCGACGTAGCGTGAGTTCCCATCTGTCAGGTCTGCAGGTTTGCGGTCTAGCCAGTAGACGAATTTCCCGGCGGGTGTGGATGTTATAACCAGGTCGGTAGCAGGTCCTGACAACGGTTGCTCGATCGTGGAGATTTCGGACTCGAGCTCGTACGGGTCCGATCCGAAGTCGAACTCATAGGTGGAGTCCGAGTAGTAGCCGGAGACGGGGTTGGAGTCCGAAGTGTAGTTGGAGACGATCTCCTTGCCGGCCCGGCGCGCAGTGAGAGCCTTCGCATGGGCCTTGCTGGCGTTGCAGAGGCCGTATGGGAAGTGCTCGTGGAGTGGGGAGTCCACACACGATGGCTCGATAGCCGGCTCGCATGCGATAGCCCACGGAGACGTCGAGTTCAAGTTGGAGTCGGATCCAAGCTCAAAGTCGGTGTGTTGGTTGAAGAGCGAAATTTCACCGAACTTTCCGGCGAGTTCGCCCGTGACTACTTCGGGAAGCGTCACGAGCCCAGTGCTCGGGTTGGGAGTCATGGTGAGGCGGCGTTGGAAGGATCTGGCGCCGTCGGCAGTGCACACCCAAGACCCGAAGACGAAGGTGTCGCCGGGGTTGAAAGCGGCGATTGGCTTGATGAAGACTGTAGCCGTCAAGTTCTCCATGAGATCTTCGGCGAGAGCCCCTACCTGGCGTGCCAGCTGTCTGTGTTTTAGACCGGCAACTGTCGTATGGACCTCCCTGGGCCCACTACCTCGGTGGGTACCAGGACCGACTACTCGGTGGGCCCCTGGGACTACCCGACTTGTGGAGCACGGTACCTGAAGGCGTGAGGCGCAAGGACTACGGTGGAGAAGTACTTGGATAGAGAGCTATACATACCATGTACTGTGTAGACGACTCCTAGACGTATACGACTAGTACTCTCTCCCTAAACCGACCTGTAACCCTGCCTCCCGGGCTATATAAGGCGAGGCAGGGACCCTTCTCTCTCAGATTACGCATCATCTTGTAATCACATCCAATCAATCCAGAGCTATGCAGCATACAGGACGTAGGGTATTACGCACCTTGCGGCCCGAACCTGTCTAAATTGTGTGCCACGTGTCTCTTCCTTTGAGTTACCGATCTCGGCGAGGCCACATTCATCTACCTCGGGTACTCCCCTTGGTAAGTTGCCGGTCTAAAACACCGACAGCTAGCGCGCCAGGTAGGAGATCTCGCCAAAGATCATATGGCGAACTCGACGGCTTTCATATTCATCAAGCTAACTGTCGCCTTCAACCGCAGCGACACCTTTGTCTTCGGCTCCTGGGTCTGCACTGCTGACGGCGCCGGATCCTTCCAATGCCGCCTCACCATGCCGCCCAACCCGGAGACTGGGCCCGTGACGCTTCCCGAAGTAGTCACGGTCAATCTCTCCGGAAAGTTCGGTGCAATTTCGCTCTACAACAAACACGCCGACTTCGAGCTTGGATCTGACTCCAACTCGAACTCGACGTCCCCGATGGGATATCGTATGCGAGTCGGCTACCCAGCCATCGCGTGCAGACTCCCCACTCCGTGAGCGCTTCACACGCGGCCCTCGCAACGTCAGCAGGGCCCACGCGAAGGCCCCCACTACGCGCCGAGCTGGCAAGGAGATCGTACACGAGTACGACTCGGACTCCAACACCGTCCCCGGCTCCAACTCGGACTCCAACCCTCTCTCCGGCTTCTACTCGGACTCCTCCTACGAGTTTGACTTCGGGTCGGACCCTGATGAGCCCGAGTCCGAGAACAATACTACAGAGCAACCCCTGTCAGGACCAGCTTTCGGCCTGGTTATAACATCAACACCCGCCGGGAGATTCGTCTACTGGCCAGATCGCAAGCCCGCAGACCTGACGAGAGGGAACTCACACTGCGTCGCCTACCTCGACTCACTCCCTTCCAGGAGGGAACACCGCTCGCCCCAGCTGGGGAGCACACTCCGACAAACGTGGCAACCAGTGACTCCAGCCTTGGCACTCCTGACCGGCAAGTCTTCATGACTACCAACGAGATGCCAGGACCCTCAGGGACAGTCCCTGACCGCTATCTTGAAGATATCTCAGCGGACGAGTTGTCCGCGAACGAGCCCGCTGACGAGACCGACGCCAACAGGGACGCTCGACGTGAACGCAACAGAAAGCGGAACGAATGGCGCCGACGTCTCCGCGAGTCCCTTCCTATCCGGAACCTCGCAGAAGCCCTCGACCAAGTCGAGAGCCGGATACACACTACCCCAGAGCAATGCCTCATGTCTATCACTACGATAGCACGTCAGGATCAGGGGATGCGCACAGGAGAAGTCATAGCCAAGCTTGCGGAGGACGCCTACTTCATGCGAGTTGACAACAGGGTCACTCAAGTGCCCCCCCGTCAGGAACCGCTAGCAAGACAACGAAGCCACAAGTCGCAGTGCGGACATCGGTCGCAACCATACTCGAGGGGAACTACCGGCCAACCCCAACCGTACCCGGGCATCGGCCGGTGGACCCTCTCATGGTGGCAATAGCGCCGGCGGCGCTGGCGGCAATCGTGAGGTCATCCCTCACCGTGATCCTGGCAGCGGAGGCAGTGACGGCGGGAGCTCCAACCATGGGGCTGGCAGGAGAGCCGGGGGCGGAGGCGACCGCGGCGGCCGAGGCCACGCAAAAAGCCACGCCTCCGGAGCTTCACGTGGCGGCTTCGACACCCAACAGAAGATCAAAGAACTTCGGCGCAGGAAGTCCTCCACGGCAGGCGACAACGATGGCTTCTCCGCCTTGAAGGACCGATACGGCGAACCAGAGAGGGGGGGAGTGAATGGGAGCCGATAAAAATTCTTCTCGAAGGAGATGGAAACTCCAACAAGATGAACATGGCTTCCAACACACGTCTCCGACTCACTACCCAAGTTGGCCGAGCCCACGTAGCCACCGGACCTAGGAACCAAAACACACACCCTTTCGACCCGAGAACGCAGCAGAACACCAAACCTCGAGTCCACTGACCAACACCGGTCGGACCGGTGATAACCACCGGCCGGACCGGTCCCTCGCCGGTAAACCGGGCAACTTTCACTAAGTGGCTCCACACCGGTCGACCGGTGAGACGCACCGGTCGGACCGGTCATAGCCCGAAAGCCCCCAAGGCACCAAACAAAGCCAACCGACCTCCAAACCGACCCAAACTTGAAACAAATTTCGCAACACGTAACAACAACGAACACACTCGTACATTCACCCGAGCAAAAAGCCACCGAGGGTTGCACCGGTCACACTGGGTCAAGAGCACCGGTCGACCGGTGTAGCTCGGTCGGCTCGGGATGAACAAAGACCCGCGGTCAACTCCCCCAAATCCAAGCCTCGATCTCCCGAATCGCTCCACGGACTTGAACAAGACTTTTGGGATATTAGAAACACCTCATGAGGAGTCCATAGCCAAGTTTAATCCCACCAAAACTTGTCCAAAAAGGAGTAATCGAAGAAATCCCGCCAAGAACACCACAAACCCTAGAACTCGGAAAACCCCAAAATCAAGCCCCCTTTACTCACGGATTTGGGAAGGGAATCACAGCCCAAAGAACCACGAAGGGTTCCCACAAATTTCCCCCATCAAATCCCCAAGAGCAAGGTCCCGAAAACAACCCAAAGAAATCACTAAGAGAGGGCTCCGAAAATCATCACCAAGAACAACCGAAAACAACACATCCAAACCTTGAGGAACCACGCCGAATCATCTATACATGCTACAAAGGTTCATACAAGGTCTAGCTTGCCGCCCGATCATCCAACCCTCTCACAAGATCTCACCATGAAGCTCTCAAGCTAGTCCCGTGGAAATCCTAAGGAAAATAGGAAGGGAAAATAGGAAAGCAAATGAACTAGGGTTCCAAGAGTTTTTCTCGCCATCCTCTCACCTCATGGGTTATATGGAGGCAACCGAAAGTCCGAAATGCCCTTTCCTAACAACTAGGGATACAAGCCCCTCAAGGGCGGTTTTGGAAGTCTTCAAGCTTTCTCCATCGGACGGATGCTCCGGCGACCGCAACCCGCTTAGCCTCGACGCAAGCCTTGCGATCCCGACGCGTGTCCTTCGCTTCGAAGATTCCGGACCGCGTCGCCGCACACCGGGCGGACCGGTGTCCTCACCGGCCGGGACCGGCCGGACCCACCCGCCGACCGGTCCGGCACCGCTCGTCGCTCCGTCTTCGGTTCTTCGGTCTTGGCTTTGTGGATCAACCAAGGAACCCGGTGGGTTTTCTCGGTGAACCACCGGAAACCCCACGAACTCGGTGTAGCCTCCGCCAATCTCCACTCATGACTCGGCTCCCACGTAGTCCCGCCGACCTTGGTTTTGAGGCTCAACCAAGAAACCGTCCACGACTTCATCTTGCTATTCATGCTACCATGCGGCCCGCACTTGACCCCCCGCCGGCCACCGGGTCCCTCGAACGAAGCCTACTTGTCTTCTCCACACCCGGTGGCCTCACCCGCCGACGACCTTTCGCGCTTGTTCTTCACCCGCACCAACACCCGTCAAGCCGCGACCCGCACCCGCAATACTTAGCCAAGAATCAATCCACACAACATTGTCAATCACTCATCACACAAGGAAGCGACCATCCACCGGTCCTCGAACCACACCCGGTCCTCAATCTCCCCCCTTGATGAGTGCATTGACAACACCCACACAAAAGTAACAAGAAAGAAAAGAAAAAGAGAAGAAACGAACAAAAAGAAACTCCAACAAGCGATCGAAAGCCAAACAAAGGCAAAGAGCAAGATCACTTGAAGAAGACAAGTCTCGGACCCCTTAGGCAAGGGCAACGGCTCGACACATCCGAGACAAAAGAAGACTCAAGCAAGGAACGCAAACCACCAAAGCAAAGCTCGAAAACCCACAAAGAGCTCCCCCTGCACACATGCAAGCTCCCCCTGAACCAATGCACCTCCCCCTGGACGAATGCATGCAAACCAGCTGAAAACAGGGCAGCTGCAGCCACTTCAGCTCACACCGGTCAGACCGGTCATCACCACCGGTCAGACCGGTGCCTAAGATGTGCACAGGACCAAAGCACTCACACCGGTCGACCGGTGCTCACCACCGGTCGACCGGTGCACAACAGACCCGTAAATGGCTCGAAACCACCCGAAAACCTTCTAAATGCATCCAGCATGCCATTTCAAGCTCAAACTTCTCCCCCTTGTTGGCAATGCATGAATCAAGCCAAAAATGCAAAATTTTCAACCTAGAGCTTCTCAAATAGACAAAATTGAACAAAGAATGCTACACATGTCCAAATGAGCAAGTTAGATACTCTACAGCTTCGTATCGATCTCAACTACATGATCACCAAGTTTTACAACCATTGGACGAAGCTAAGATGGATTTGGGCAATGTTGTGAAAAAACTTGCCTCTCATGAGCAAAGTCCTAAACATGATCAAAGTATATTAAAATGGCAAAGCCACACAAACTTCATGCTAGGACAGCCATTCTAATCATAAAACCATCACAAACACCCACAAGCACCTCATGTCATGTCAAAGCCACCGAGCCATGTGCCTACTTCTATGTATGAGACTTCTCATTGGTAGGCATCATGCAACGGTTTAGCACCCAAAGCAAATTAAATTCAGCACATATGACATGGGAGCATATTTTCCAAGCATTTTCCATTTCATTTTCAGATTCATAATTGGTACATGAAATGTCTTTGCGACAAAAAGGAACTTATGCCCCTCCACAAGATGAAGCAAGAGGGCTAAACATTCATGATGGCAAATGAGCCTTTGGCCCCATATGATCAATAAACTAGCTATCCAACCACAAATTAAGCATAGCAAAGCCACTAAAACATGTCAAGATCATATAAAGGCATTTACACATGAGAGAGCATACATGTGACATTTTTCAAAAACATAGCCATCAACCATGGATTATTCATCAAGATCATCAAGAGCTAAGACAAACTAACCATAGCATACCAAACAAGCTCTCAAAGACATAAATAGCATTCCATGGTGAACAATGTATATAGGAGAAGCTTTTCCTATCCAATGCATATGATACAAATATGCATGCAATCTAAGATACAAGGATGCATATACATCATGTTACATATGCCATGCCAAATGCAAGAAATGCACAAAGGAAAGCTATAAATATGCTACAAAGAGAGCTCCCACACACCAAGCTCACAAATGACCGGCTCCTCGAGGGGAGGCAAAAAGGGCTCGACACCACCGGCAAAAGAGCAAAGGAGCACAAAATTCACAAGCTCCTCCTAAACTCATGCATTAAGGCCAAAGAGCATACAAAGCTCATCTTACACACATGAGATAGGGCAAAGAGCAAAAAGAACCAAGTGGCTTGACCAAGGCCACACACTTGAAGGTCACAAATTCACTTACCTTTATCATTTTTTCAGAAGTCACTCTTCCTTGTCCACCATCCCTGAAAGTGATGTACCTCCATGTCACCACCGGGGTATGAGGCCGGAGAACCACCCCCTGATATCAACCAAAAGTTCTCCGGGCCATCCACCTGCAACTCAAAACCAAGAGTGAGAGCGAGCAAATGACTCAACACTGGGGTTAGTTCCAAATGTGTAAAACCAGTGCTTAGCCATTTGCTCGAAAGTGGGGTTAGCACAAACCAAACCATCTTTCCTACCAAAACTACCTCCACGAACACCACCACGGTAACCACCATGAGGTAACCAAACCTCTCTACCTGGAGGAGGACCAAACCCACGAAAGAAAACCTGTGGACTGTCCCTCCTCTCCTTCTCAAAACTACGGATCCTCCAATCCCCGTATTGAACACAAGGAGGAGAATGCCTAGCAAACTGACTTCCTGCAAACTCTCTGGCCCAACCACTAGAACCACGAACTCCAGAACCAAACCTCGCACCTGTACGAGCACGAAACCCAAGCTGCTGCCTCCGTCCAGCTCGCACCGGTCCGACCGGTGCCCCTCACCGGCCCCGACCGGTGTAGCCCGGGCAAGAAGCACCTCCAACAGCCCTTCCGCTCTCCCCAAGCCCGAACCGACCTCACACTCGCCTTGGCCCCGGGCGCTGCACACAAGGCTCAAGTACACCAACAAGGGTGATACTTGTCCTTGTTAGCCCACTCCTTCGCCATTCTCTCCTCACGCTTCCTCTTGAAGCAAAACGCTCTCTTGTGACCATCCTTTCCACAAAACTCACAATGGAAACGGATTGATCCGGTCTTAGGCTTGGGATGAGGCTCTTCACAAGGCTTCTCACTTGGTTTCTCACTAGGCGTTTCACTTGCCTTCTCACTCAGCTTTTTCACTTGATTGGTTTGGATTGGATGTAAACATGTCTTTGGGTGTGGGTTGTGGTGGAACTGAAACATTCCCAAATTTCCTTTCTCTCTCACCACTGCCCTCACCAACCTTATCCAATCCCAAAGCCCAACCGTCAAAGCGCTTACAGCTAGCAATCATCATACCAAGCTGAGGTTCTTGACACGACAACCAACTCAGCGCTTCACACAACTTATCATTCTCATCTAGCAAGCGACCAACACATTTTGCAAGATCCAAATTCTTCATAGCATGCAACTCACATGTAGAGCAAGAAGTAGGAATAGACACTTTCAAATCAGCCTCAAGCGAAACAATGCGAGAACGGAGCTCAACAATTTTCTCATGCAAACTAGGGCAAGAAGTGCAAGCACCACGCAAAGTGGGTCTAGATTGTAGCTCAGCCAACTCAACCCTAAGCACATCTAGTTCCTCACACTTGGAGGCATACTTCTTCCTAAGATCGACCAAGTCACCCAGAAAGCAGAGCAATCAAGACAATCGTTCTCATCGAAACAACAGGGCTAGCCTTAAGAGAATCAATTTCAAGCTTGCTATCAAGAACCTGTGTTTCTAGCTCAGCCACTCTAGGCCTAGCATCCTCGAGCAAAGATCTAAGCTCCTTCCTAAGCTTCTTAGCCTATCTAAGCATGTAATCGCGATTATCAAGCAAGTCAACCAACTCCTCATTCTCCTTGCGCAAAGAAGAGAGCTCATCACATACCTCATCCTCGGAATCCAAGTCTGAGGCGTCCTTCTGGCTTCTCTTGCTGCTCGAACTGCAAGCCATGCCGCGAAGTCGTCCTTGAGGCTTAGGCCTATCACACAAAGGTCGTTGAGACACTTGCCGAGGTTCTTCTTCTTCTTCTTCTTCTTCTTCTTCTTCTTCTTCTTCTTCTTCTTCTTCTTCTTCTTCTTCTTCTTCTTCTTCTTCTTCTTCTTCTTCTTCTTCTTCTTCTTCTTCTTCGTCTTCGTCTTCATCACTTGAGCTTGAAGATGTGTCCTCGGAATCGGACTCGATGTCGCTTGATCTCTTCATCTTCTCTCGAGACCGAGCCTTCTTCCCATGTTCATGATCCTTCTTCTTGGACTTCTTCCTCTGGTCCATGAACTTGTGCTTGTCGTGGTTGTTCACCTTCGAACACTCGGCGAAATAGTGTCCAGTCTTGCCGCACTTGAAGCATGTCCTTGTGTTCCTCCTCATGTTCACCCGGTTCTCGTGCAACCTCTCGAACTGCCTCGTCAAGAGCGCTAGCTCGTCCTCTCCAAGCACGTCGAACTCCTCATCTGGCATGGACATCAAAGAGGACAAAGAGAACATCCTAGTGGATGGGTTAGTGTTAGCCTTTTCTTTCGAACCACCAACGAGGGCAAGACTATGGGAATCAGTCGATCCCTCGAGCTTGGCAGTCATACCCCTATCCACCTCAGCCGACTTGAGCTTCGAGAACAGCTCGTTCACCGTCAGAGTGTCATACTTCTCTGACTCCACAATGGCCTCGAACTTTCCGCCCCAAATCGTACAATCCAAAGAGTGTAAGAGCTTGACCGCTCTATCATGATCATCGTACGGGAGAACGTCCACATTGGCCCTCATGTTGTTCACAACCACCGTGAACCTCCGAAACAAGGCATCGATGGACTCACCGAGGAGATCGGTGAAGTTTTCGTACTCTCTCCGGTAGGTCGCATACATCCGTGCCTGAACTTGGGCATTCCCAACATGAGCCTCCTTCAAAGACCGTCCAAATTCTACAAGCCAAGTGCTCGGTGTGCACCCGATCGAACTCAGGCCGACACAAAGCACGAAACAAGTAGTCGACCGCCTTATTGTTGGCGTCGAATCCGTCCCCTCGATCCTAGAGCGAGGAAGTCCATCGGCCGGACATAGCCTCGTGTCCACCATGACATCCCAAAGGATCCACTACAAGGTTTTTGCAACAAATCCCTTAGGCAACACCACTATTTCGGTTGCAATAGGGGGTACTATTGCACCGAAACGGTGATTTGGTTGCAATTTGTGTGTCTATTGCAACACAAAATTTGAGTTGCATTATTTATTTGTTCGGTTGCAACATGTTGACGCTAATGCACCCTTTTTTAGGATTTCCGTTGCATTTGGTTGGAAATAATGCCACCCCAATTTTGTGTTGCATTAGCATTCCTTGCGTTGCAACGAAAAAGTTGCTATAGCCACCATACTAGGGATGGTTGCGTTTGAACAAGTATGTCGCAACGTAGAATTTTGGTTGCAAATATATCTTTGCGATGTTGCAACAAGTTGGCGCTAATGCACCCATTATTCAAAATTGTGTTGCATTTGGTAGGAAATATTGCTACCCTATTTCGCGTTGCACTAGAAATTCGGGTGTTGCAATATAAACTTGCTATGGCTACCATACTAGGGTTGGTTGCGTTTGAACGGCCTTACGCAACGTCTTATTTGGGTTGCAAATATCTCTTTGCGTTGTTGCAAAACAAGAAAGGCTACTTCTTCGTTTCTAGCCTCAAGGAGGAATATTGTGTACGTATTGCCACAAAATTTGTTTTGATGAAAAAAATCTGCTATGGGGTTGTAGCGAAATTTAAAATGCGATTTAATAAATAAATTATATTATGAAAAATCTGAATTTTAACAATATGGTATAGACTATATGTACCATGAAAAAAAGAGAGGATTTGTTTAGATGAAAAAATTGTGTGCTATGGGGATGTGGGCTAATCCGGACCACAATAGGCTCAACCGGCGAGCGTAAAGCCCGGCGAGCGGGAGCCCGAGTGGACCGGCCACCCCATTAAGCCCCATAGCGCAAGTAGCAAGCATTAGTTGATGATGGTAATACGGAGTTCGAAAACGTAGGCACGCCTCTCCTTTTAAGCCGGGATACCCCCCTTCTCGCTTTACGGGGTGGCACTAAAGGTACCGGAGACTAGGATGTGAAAATGTCAAATGGGCCGATGAGAGTAATAAAAACAAGGATATGCCGGCCCAAATTGTCTATAACTTTCGCCTCCCCCCACCCCCAATACACTTTTGCTCCCAACCATCCCCCTCGTCGGCTCCGACCGTCGCGTCCACATCGAGATGCCCCCGCATCGCGGTTTCCCCCCGCGGCAAGCGGCGATAGCGGCCGGAGTGGCCGCATCGAGCCTTCCCGCACCGGTGGCGGGCGCGGACGAAGGGGGCAGCGCGCCGCAACACGCCCGAGCGGCCGCCACGGCGGGCGGGGCCGCATCGAGGGGATCCCGGAGAGCGGCGGCGGCGGACGGCGGGGCCGCACCGAGGGTTTTCGAGGGCGAGCGGCGGCGGCGTACGGAGGTGCCACTACTCCACCACGCGAAGCGCGATGCACGCGGGCGGTTCAAGTGTTCCACACGACCTACCTCGTCGTCCTCCGGTATGGTCGGCGGCACCCCAACTCGTCGTCCCTCCGGTACGGACGACACCGCCACCTCGTCGTCGTCGTCGACGGCCCACATCGCCAAGTCGATCCATCCGTAAGGGTAAGCAGTGCCCTAGTCGGATGCAAGCGTTCCCGTAGAGAAGTGAGGTACACCGCCCTACCCTCTTTGATTTTCCAGAATCGTGTGACTCCTTTTGCAATTAGAAAAATGTTAGTAGTTCATAGTAATCAAAATTTCATACTAGATAATGATAATTGTGTTTTTGTGCGGATCCATCTCACCCCATACTAGATAATGATAATGATAATTGGCTTGATTTCTTGCCATCTTTTGCCGTGAATCGACCCGTGTACATTTGATCACAATCCCGAAAACAAAGCCGCCAAATGAACGCAGTCGTCCCATTTAGTAGGTTAGGCCTTTTTCTCGGCGGTAGTCGGGGGATCACGGGTAAATTGGTGTACATTATGAGTCAAGAGATTGAATAGGCTGTTTAAAACCGAAAAACAAGAAATTGTTTTGTTTGCTCGTGCTAGTGAACACCGCTAATCGTGTGAGGATCATCATTCCGGACTCGGATGCCGAGCAGACAATAGCAAGAAACCGTCTCCATCAAAAGCTTCGGGATCATCGAAAAGAAAGGTGCATTTTTTTGACTATTTTGCTGCATTGGCCACACCGTTGTAACACATTTCATGTTAGTAACTTGTGTTTGTTGTCTGCCATAGCAAATGCCCTTGCGCCAAATGGTTCAACAACTGAAGGAGCGCTATGATGATTTGCGGGAGCGATTGAGAACCTAAGCGTCGACATTGCTGGAACGCAGGAAGACATGGAGATGACCCTGAAGGAATTCATGGAGACTGTTGCTGACAAGTTAGAAGTGATGGCGAAGAAGATCCGCAAGCTTCGGGATAAAGTCAATCGCAAGTAGTAGTAATCTAGCTTAGTACGTAACATAACCAGGTCCTAGGTGAATGTTATGCGTATGCCGGTGAATGGTCTAAGAATGGATGTGTATGTGGCAACATCTAAGTAATAACTTTGAACCTTTATATATGCATCTTCGTATGTCTATGTGTTTGGATCCGGATGAGCCCTTGCAAAATATTTGAACTCATGAGTGACACAAATTGAAATCCGTTGGGTCCCGTCATGCATATTTGGACTAACCATCCGTCCGTTTTCGAATTGCGACATGCTATTGTTTATGCTATTCATGTGAATATTCACAAAGCATTGTGATCAACAATTTGGAGACTCTTCACTAGAACTCCCGAATTTTGTGTATTATTGTTAGCCTCTATAGTAGCCGATCGAAAAAGAAAAATAATGAATTACGCATATGTTGAAAACCCCGAGAAAGGTCATACTACGTACAACCTCGTAAATATTGAAACCAGGTATTCCTTGGTTGTACTAAAATTTTGTCTATCGTGTATGTATTGCCACGATCGGATAGGGGCTCTTCCGATCCGGACCATTCCAAAATTCCGTCTTCGACAACCCGGTTATTGTTGCGGAGATCTCCACGAGGGCCTCTAGGGGATCGATCTCCACGGCGATCTCCACGTGATTCTTGTTGCGGAGATCCGAGCGGCGCTACGGCCACGGCCGATACGTACCGATGTCTTGATCTCGTATATATATCCAATCGTTCGCCGCATATATATGCATATTCGTATATATATCGTGATCAAGGTCGATTGAAACATGAACAATGCAGATTAACTAATGGCATCGACGAAGATCGAAGTTGGATGCGCTTGCCTCGACACTCGGCGGATTGGCGAACAATTTTCGAATTTTTTTGCAAAAATTTACGGCCTCATCGCCGCGAGGTGGATCTATTGCGTGCCCATGTAAATTGTGTCAATGCATGATCGGACATTCCACCGTGGGTCGCATTCAAATTCATTTACTCAATAGATGGTTTGCCGATTGTTTCATCGATGCCGGTAACATTCAAGACCAAACTAATACTTCTTCTCGTGGTCCCGTGAATCAAGATGTTACCGCCGATCTCAATAATCATGATACACTACCTACAATCGATGATACAACACATTTATTTGTAGAAGACGATGAAGAAGATGGTTTGGATGATAACCCCGCCGCCACCAATACTCCGATTAGAAACATTATCGGTGGCACTATACATCATGGACAAACCGGAGATGAGGAAGAGGCGGATAAGCAGCGAGAGATCTTTTTGAAACTATTAGAGCAGGCAAAGAAGGAATTGTATCCAGGATGCAAAAATGCAACGAAGGTCTCTTTTATTGTGGAGCTTTTTCGGATAAAGTGCATGTATGGCTTAAGTAACGCGTCATTGGAGGCCATACTTAAGCTCTTTGGAAAGGTTCTCCCCGACCGCATTGTATTCCCGACTCCTTGGATAAAGTGCAAAGGGTGATTCGAGACCCGGGCTTGGACTATGTCAAGATACACGCATGCCAAAATGATTGTGTGTTATTTTTTGATAAATACGCAAATCGGGAAACATGTCCCATTTGTAAGGAGTCAAGGTGGAAAGTTGTAGATAAAACCTCGATAATAATTGCGGTGCAGTGGGTGCTACTTCGTTAAGAAGCGGTTACCGATTAAGATCCTACGCTACTTTGCTCTTATTCCTCGGCTTCAAAGAATGTATATGTCAAAGCAAATGTCAAAGGATATGCGGTGGCACAAGAATGAATTGGTGAATGATGCGAAAATGCGTCACCCCGCCGACTCAAAGGCATGGAAGCACGTGGATTCGCAGTTTAAATGGTTTTCGAAGGAGGAGGTCGTAACGTTAGGTTGGGTCTTGCTTCGATGGGTTCAATCCCTTTGGCATGCAAAGTCTTACGTATTACATTTGGCCCGTCATCCCGGTTCCTTACAATTTGCCTCCATGGATGTGTCGAAACAATCTAACCGGATTTTGTCAATGTTGATTCCCGGTCCAAAATCTCCCGGAATGGATATTGATGTATATTTGAGGCCCTCGATACCGGAGCTCAAGGAGCTTTGGAATAATGGTGTTAAAACAAGAGATGCGAGGGACTAAGAAGAATTTTAGATTGCGTGCTATACTTCTTTGGACAATTAATGACTTCCCGGCCTATGCTATGTTGTCCGGTTGGAGCACTAAAGGAAAGTTTGCATGTCCATACCGCCACAAACATACCGAGTATTTGTGGTTGAAACATGGGCGGAAGCACTGCTACATGGCACATCGACGTTTTTTGGCCCCCGACCATCCATGGCGCAACAATGCGGTCGGCCTTCAACAACAAGGTCGAAACCGGGGAGGCACCATAACCACTATCCGGTGCACAGTACTTGAGCGCATTCTACTTTTGAACAAGTAGAATTTGGAAAGACATTGTTATCAAAAAAAAGGAAGCGTGACGAAGACAACGGATGGCACAACCGGAGGAAGAAGAGTATTTTTTTTGAGCTCCCTTATCGGTCTTCTTTGCTCATCGGGCATAATTTGGACGTGATGCACATTGAGAAAAATATATGCGAGAGCATACTAGGCACTCGCTTAAGTTGGATGGCAAATGTAAGGACGGGGAGAATGCTCGGCTTGACATGGAGCATCTACGGATACGACCGTATCAGCACCCCGTGATTAAAGATGATAAGTATACCTTGCCATCAGCCTTGTACGAGTTAGATAAGGATGCCGGGGAAAGTTTGTGTGAATTTCTATATGGAGTGAAGATGCCCGATGGGGTTTCCTCGAATATAAGAAGATGTGTTGATGTAAAGTCACGTAAGGTGTCGGGCTTGAAAACGCATGACTACCATCTAATTCTACGTAAACTTTTACCCTTAGTGGTGCGTAGGATTTTGTTAGAAGTCGTTGTCATTGGATTGATTCAGCTTAGTAATTTCTTCGATGCACTATGTTGAAAGGAGTTGGTGGAATCGAATTGGACAAGCTCGACTTGTTCAATTAGGGAGGTTGTTTGTCGACTTGAGACGATATTCCCACCCGCATTTTTTTATATCATGATCCATTTGCCCGTTCATCTAGTCGAAGAAGCTAAACTTGGGGGGCCAATGTGTTACGGATGGATGTACCCGGTGGAACGGTACCTACGCACCGTGAAAGGATATGTGAGGAACAAGGCTCACCCCGAAGGTTCAATTGCCTGAGGGATACATACTCGAGGAGTGCCTTACATTCTCGCTCAAGATTCTTGGACGTGGACACCAAAGACAATCGTGTTGATCGACATGAAACGGTTCTGTTAATGAGCCACCATCCGGTTTGAGCATTTTTTCGAAATGGATTACAAGAGGAGAGGACAGACGGTTGAAGAAATACCACCAAATGAGTTTCGGAAGATGAGGCACTACATAATTTGCAATTGTGATGAAGCTAGACCATATGTCGAGTAAGATGCACTACCGAACATCATTATTGCTTTTAATTTTAAATATCAAACTAACGGTAATATTCTTTTGTGTGCAGCGAGCATTTGGAAGAACCGAGGGCACATGGATCCGTAAATCTTGATAAGCGACATGAGGCTCAACTCGTAAGATGGTTTGAAAGCAAGATCACATGTTTACATGCTAGAGGGGAAGTAAGTTCGGATTTGTTTGCACTTGCTCAAGGACCGGATCCCCGACCTCGTACATTGAATAGATGTCATATCAACAATTGGTACGTTTCGTACCGTTAAGATCGAGAGAACCCTTGTGACACAAAACGGCTGGTGTGCTTGTCAAGGGTGAGGCGAAGGCACAAATTGGTATGGGGTGATTAAAAGAATGATCTCACCGGAATTCCCCGGACAAAAAGAAGTTATTCGTTCCGGTGTGGGATCACTGTTTGATGTGCCTCTTGTCACAAGTACCAACAGAGGCGAGAGGATACGGAAAGATAAATATGGGGTCATTGACATCGATACTACTCGACACAAGTTTAGCAATGAACCCTATATTCCGGCAACACGAGCGGAATCGGTGTTTATGTGAATCATGTGAACAAACCCGTCGGAGCAAGTTGTTATTTCAATGAAACCAAGGAACTTGTTTGCCATGCTCGAATTAGATCTCGAGGACTCACTTGCCGTGGGTATCGAAGGTATTAATTTGCTCGGTGAACACCGGGTTTTGACAAATTGGTCTAGATCGGACAAGGAAGGCACAACCGGTGATGTCTCAGTTATTAATCAGGTTCGGGCCGAGGCGGTTGACGAACCAGACGACGAAGTATTTGATGTTGATGATGAAAATGATGCAGATGACACGTACATTGATGATGGAATTGTTGCACCAATAGTTCAAGATGCCCAAGATGATGAGTTTTTCAATTGATACTTACTCGACCGTAGTCATGACTTCTATGTTGCCATTATTTACTACTTCTGGAAGACTTTTTGAATAAATCTTAATATTTAAAATATGAATCTAAAAATTGGTATGACAAACAAAAATAGGGGGCCGTAGGGCGAAGGCCGAGTCACCAACAGCTCTACCGGCGAGCGTGAAGCCCGGCGAGCGGGAGCCCGATGGGCCGGCCACCAACAAGCCCGGAGGTTAGTAGAGAGGAAGCAGGTGTTCGGAGGAGTTCGGGATGGCAAGCACGCCTCGCCGTTGACGGTGTATTTTGGTGCACCTAGCATGTTCATTACACTTTGGTTTGGATTCGATTATTGAACTAACCCGCCACTAGGCACACTAATCATATAACAAGTTCATCTTTGTGCATGCATTTGGAAGTGTTGTGTTTATGTAGGAAATCATGGACATAAAGGACGGATTTGCAATAAGTTCAAAGGAGCATTCATGGAGTCTTGTTCGTGTTCATGAGCTCGCTGAAATTACTTCCAATGGTGGTGAGGACCGAAGTGTTACGAGGAACACCCCCGGGATTGAAGCGTAAAAGATCAAACTTCATGCAAAGAGAGCCTTCATCTTGATCGTAAGGATAACGGCGTCAAAATCATCCAAGTGGAAGGGGCAAAGTAGATAAGTACACGAGGACCCACGAAGCAAAAAGGGCGACCGAACCGGCCGAAATCGGGCCCGGGCACGGGCCGGCCGGCCCGCCGGATCGGCCCAGCCCACTTCGGGCACCGGTTCGGTCCCGTCTTCCTTGCCCTCGAAGGATCTTCGACCCTAAAACCCCCGACGCACCGCCAACAGACGAAGAGGAGTTTATTTGCACCAGAAGGCCATCCACAAGCTAGAGAGAGAGGAGGAGGATCTCCGGCTGGAGATCAACCACCTCGAAGGAAGCACCCTCTCGTGGAGAAGGAGGAAGACACCGGCGGAAGGGAAACCATGATCAACGGTGCCATGATCAGCACCTTGATGGGGTAATCTTCTCATTCGTCCATGGGTTGTAATCGATATTGAGATGTAATCGCACTTTGTCGGATTATCTATCTATCATCCTGTGTTGAACATACTTTAATGCTTAAGGCTTGCAACCGTGCCGTAGAGGGAGTAAGAGCTCCAATGCTTCCTTGGATCCATTCAATACGCCGTGGCCATCAAAGGTCTAGTCATGAATACCTTCGCGTAGTGACGGACGAGAGGAGGGAAAGGGCGAAACCGTGGTCACATCCCCGATAGATTAGATTGGTTTTTCATGTCTTTAAGCGATTGCATGCTCTAGTATCGTAGACCCGTGGGCGAGTGTCTTCTCTCTTGATCGTTTACCATTCTCTCTAGTGTAGTTAAGTTTTTTCTAGTATAATAGTAGTTAGGGTTTTAGTAGCTAGTGTGTCGTTGTTGATCGAACGCTTGTAATCCCCTTGCTCCGCGGATTGACAAGAACCTTGGGAATCCCGTGGTGAAAAAGGTGTGGGGTCCGTACGCTTGTGGATCGTAGAGGGATACGTCTTTTATCCGTCAACAAGCCCCTTTTTCTGGCGCCGTTGCCGGGGAGCAAGTTAGTTTACATCGTTTGATTTGCATCTAACTTAGTTTTATATTTTAGTTTATCTTTTATTCGCTATATCTAACATTTATTATCGAAAAACACTTGTTTATTTTTTGTTTTTGTTTTTATCTTATTGTCTAGATGAAGTTCGTTAATCAACCCGTGGAAGAACCGGAGAAATCATTAAGGGATTACGCTAGCCCTCGATGTGAAGACATAAAGGTACAAGAGTCGGATTCGAAGCTCGAAGCGACCAAGTATGAAATTAAATCCAAGATCATGAAGATGGTGGCGGAAAACCCATTTGAAGGGATGGTTACGGAGAACCCATATAGACACATAAGGGATTTCACGACAATATGCAACACGGTGCGTCAAGAAGGAGTTCCCGATGAATGGTTCAAATGGAATCTCTTTCCCTACTCACTTGCCGGCAAAGCAAAGACATGGTATTCGGTTGCGTCCTTTGAAGTTGAAGGCAATTGGAACAAGTTGACAAAGAAGTTTTGCGAGAAGTTCTTTCCAATGAGCAAGGTTCAACATCTAAGGAGGCAAGTGATCAATTTTATGCAAGGAGAAGAGGAAGGGATAGACCAAGCCTGGGATAGGTTTAATGAATTAATCGAACAAGGACCAAAACTCGGCTTCACCGGTGACGTACTCTTGCATACATTTTTCTTTTCCCTAACCCCTAGTTGCATGCGACACGTCGAAATGTGTGCGGTGGGGATCTCATGGAGAAAACACTCACGGAAGCCGCCCAACTTCTACAAAAAGTTAGCAAAGCGGCTGCCATGCGAAGAGATTGGGAAACAAGACTTGCGGAAGAGCCGGAATTCAATTCAAGGAAGAAGAAGCTTGCTGATTTTTCTAAAGAGGCAACCCCGGAAGTCACAAAAGAGGAGCCAATCATGGAAAAGCTTGAACAAGAACACATCAAGTCAAGAACTACACCAAACGTCGACTTCGCCGCACCAAATGAGACGAACAAGAGAAGCATGTCAAGCGCGAAGCCACTAAGGGAGTTCGAGCCAATGGATTGGGTTGCTATTGATTACGGAGAAGTATTCGACAAGAGAAGACCGTTCCCTAATCAAAAGGGAATGGCAAGAGCATTGGAAGTCGATTTCCCACCGGAGAGGAAAGCTGAAAATTCATACGACCTCGAAGCTCTTTGGAGATGACGTGGTGGATCCGGAACATATTGCCGAGGTGAAGAGGATCATGGGGATCAAGCCCGAAGCATCACCATACGCTCGCCTTGCTGAAATTTATTCGATCGGATCCGAAGAAGAAGAGAAGATGACACCGCACTTGAGTTGCGAGATCAACGGAGTTCAATGCAAAGCTTTATGCGACATCGGAGCCCAAGTAAGTGTTCTATCTTCTAAAATTTACGATAAAGTTCAATACCACAACCTAGACTTAGCTCCAACATCAACGAAATTAATTATGGGAGATGGTAGAACTATCAAACCTCTAGGTATTGCTTGCAACATGAAAGTAAAAATCTCTAGAAACTACATACCAACCGATTTCTTTGTTATTGATGCTTACAATAGTAATTCTGATCATATAATCTTAGGTAGGCCTTTTCTTAAGTTGGTTGATGCCGTGTTAGATGCCGGAGAAGGCAAAGTAACAATGAACCTTAATGGAACAAAGTACACATATAACTTTCTTCGTGCTTCTAAACACCTTACTCCTTTTCCTCCCGAAGATGAAGAAATAGAAGAGATAGATAGTCTTTGTTTTGTTGAAACCCTTAGAGACCCGCTGCAAAGAGCGATGGAAAATCAAATTAGTAATCAACAAGATGAAGAACTAGAAGAAGCAACAAAAGGCTTAGAGCCGCATGATGGTAGCATGGAGGAAGAGAAGTTCGAAGACATAGGAGAAATCAAACCCGAGGAGCCACAAGTGCCCGAAATAGACCTTAAACCTTTGCCCAAGGGATTAAAATATGAATTTTTGGGGCCGGACAAAACCTATCCAATCATTGTGAGCGACGAGTTGAGCCCCGAAGAAAATGAAGCGTTGCTGATTTTATTAAAAAAACATAGGAAGGTGATTGGATATTCAATCAATGATCTCAAAGGTATTAGCCCGGCCTTTTGCACTCATCGTATACCAATGGAAGACCAATGTAAGCCCGTAGTGGACCATCAAAGGAGGCTAACCCATGCCATGCGAGAGGTAGTAAAGAAAGAGGTTATCAAGTTACTTGATGCCGAATCATCTACCCGGTTCCGCATAGCGAATGGGTGAGCCCGGTACATTGTGTATCGCGGATGTGTATTGATTACCGTAAGCTTAACAAAGCGACGAAGAAAGATCACTTCCCCCTACCGTTCATAGACGAGATGCTCGAGAGGTTAGCAAACCACGCTTATTTTTGCTTTCTCGATGGATACTCGGGGTTCATGCAAATTCCTATTCACCCGGAAGATCAACACAAGACAACGTTTACGTGTCCTTACGGAACGTTTGCATATAGGAGGATGCCCTTCGGCCTATGCAACGCTCCGGCCTCTTTTCAACGCTGCATGATGGCCGTGTTTTCAGAATTCATCGAAGAGATTGTTGAAGTGTTTATGGATGATTTTTCCGTTTACGGGAAGACGTTCATGGATTGCTTAGCAAACTTAGAAAAGGTCCTTACAAGGTGTGCGGAGGTAGATTTGGTTTTAAATTGGGAAAAGTGCCACTTCATGGTTAAGCAAGGCATAGTGCTCGGACATGTTATATCCGAGAGAGGAATTGAAGTGGACAAGGCTAAGGTAGAGACGGTTGAGCAACTCCCACCTCCTACGGATATTAAGTCCTTAAGGAGCTTTGTAGGCCATGCCGGATTCTATAGAAGATTTATAAAGGACTTCTCAAAGATCACTAAGCCTTTAACACACCTTCTCCAAAAAGATGTGGCTTTCGACTTTGATGAGAAGTGTCTAGCGGCATTCCGGACCTTGAAAAATGCGTTGGTGAGTGCTCCCATCATCCAACCTCCGGATTGGAGCCAACCTTTCGAGATCATGTGTGACGCAAGTGACTACGCCGTAGGCGCGGTCTTGGGACAAAGAAAGGAAGGCCGAGTTCACGCCGTTTACTACGCTAGCAAAACTCTTAGTGGGGCACAATTAAATTACGCTACTACGGAAAAAGAATTGCTAGTGGTGGTATTCGCTTTCGAAAAATTCAGATCCTACATCGTGAACTCGAAAGTCATTGTTTACACCGATCACGCAGCCATAAAGTATCTCTTGGCTAAGAAGGAAGCTAAACCACGTTTGATTCGTTGGATCCTTCTTCTCCAAGAGTTTGATGTTGAAATTCGTGATAAAAAGGGGGTGGAAAATGTTGTGGCCGATCATTTGTCTAGGATGAATCGTGGGCAAGATGATAAAGAGCCCATAGAAGATAAGATGAGAGATGACCACCTCTATAGAGTGCTTGATAAAGATACTTGGATGATCGACATCATTCGAGCAATTCGAAAGATGCCCCTCGATCATCTAGACAAAAACACTCAAAGGAAGATAATTTCGAAAGTAAGAAATATTTTTGGGATGCACCATACCTCTTCAAGCTTGGCAATGATGGAGTGATGAGAAGATGTGTGCCAAGAGAAGAGAGGCTTGAGATTCTAAGGAAGTGCCACTCGGCGGAGTACGGTGGGCACTATAGCCATTTTCGAACCGAAGCCAAAGTATGGTCGAGCGGATTCTATTGGCCGGAGATGCATGAAGATACTAAAAGATATGTTGCGTCATGCCCCGAATGCCAAAGAACCGGAAACATCTCTCAAAGAAATTCTATGCCTTTGAAATACAACTTGCAAATCGACATATTCGATGTATGGGGCATAGACTTCATGGGGCCTTTTAAAAACTCATTTGGATTCGAGTATATACTTGTTATGGTTGATTATGTATCCAAGTGGGTAGAGGCTATACCATGTCGTAAAGCTTCCACGGAGGAGTCCATCACTATGATCAAGAACGTGATTTTTCCTCGTTTCGGTACACCGAGAATCTTGATAAGTGATGGAGGAACTCATTTCACCGGAAGAACTTCAAAAAGTGCTTGTCCAAGTTAGGAATTGAGCATAGGGTCTCCACGGCCTATCACCCACAAACCAACGGACAAGCGGAGACATCAAATAGGCAATTAAAAAGCATACTTAACAAGACCATAGAGAAGGGAGGCAAGGATTGGTCAAAGAAATTAGACGGAGCTTTATGGGCTTATCGAACGGCGTTTAAAACACCGATAGGTATGACCCCCTATCAATTCGTCTATGGAAAAGCTTGCCACCTTCCGGTTGAGCTAGAACATAAAGCCTATTGGGCGATTAAAGAGATGAACCTTGATCTCGATGCCGCGGTGGTGAAACGGAGAATTCAAATAAGCGAGCTAGAGGAGTTGAGGTTGAAAGCTTACAAAAACGCAAGCATATACAAGGAGAGAATCAAAAGGTGGTATGATAAAAGATTGAAGAAAAAAGAATTTAAAGAAGGAGATAAGGTCCTCCTCTACAATTCGAGGTTTAAAACCTTCGGAAAGGGGAAATTGCAAAGCAAGTGGGACGGACCTTATGTTGTGCATTCGGTGTTCTCCAACGGAGCGGTAACCATTATGGATATAAACGGCGATCAATTTGTGGTGAATGGACAGCGGCTTAAGGTTTACTACGAACCCGACATCGTGCCCATTCATCATCTTGACGTCTTTACCATGGAGGAAGAGCCCGAACGTCCCGCCTAGGACGAAAAACAAGGCACCAACTTCGTAAATAATTTTTCTTTTAGCTTTCGGGAGTTTTTCGCGAAGATTAACCGGGCCAACTTTTTCCCATGGGCCGGGGACGAAAAAATAGGGCGGTGTGCAAAAACCGGACCGGCCCGGCCCCCGAGGGGGTGGGCCGGCCGGCCCGGTGGGCGGATCGGCCCGGTGGTGGCCCGACGCCCGATGTCCCCGAATTTCGCCCCGAACTGCTCCTTTTCGACTTCCTTGTTTGGTCGAAAAATTTTAAGGGAAGTGTAAAAAAGGAAAATAAGGTTCCCGGGGCTTTTCTCTCGGGACTATATATTTGGCCGAATTGGGAGCTCGAGAATCAAACCTTTCAAGCAATGTGTTGCACCCTTGTAGCGCCATTGAGCCTCCAAAAAGCTTAGAGTTGAAGGTAGAGGCCAAGAAGCCATCGATGGAGGAGGCGATGCGATGCGAGGTCAAGCTACCCGTCAAGAGGACCGCACGTATCCGTTGCGGAGGACGTGTCCCGACCGGAGCTCTTGCATCTCGCAACCCCGTCAAAGGAGAGAAGGTCCCTACACCCGTTCGAAGGTCGGCACGTCTCCAAGGCATCAAGCGTAAGGATTACAAGGAGGTGTCGCCGGAGCCTAAGGAATATGGGGATAGCGACTACTCCGACGATCGTAGCCCGAGCTCGTGGGCAGCCGCCGGTAGAGATGATGATGATTGGGATGAGCATCCTTATGAAAGGACTCCCGAAGGCCCCAACGGCGACGGCAACGGCGGTGGCGAAGGCGACAACAATGGAGGTGGCGACGACGGTGGTGACAACGGTGGAGATTATGGCGACGACGACCCCTTCGGATTGCATCCGGTGTCTTTGTCGAGTTTGCCGTCAATCCATCGCAGCTCTCTACGCGTCGGCCGACGAATGTCTTCAAACCATGGAAGCGATGAAGCGGCGTATGGAGGACTTGGAGCGCGTAGTTGAAGATGACTACAAGTTCCTTAACCGCAACGTGCGCAAACTTTTCGGCATGGTTGGAAACATGAGAGGCAAGTGGTGCAAAGCTTGCTCGAAATACCACTAGATCTAGTTTTCCCCTTTGGTTTTTGTAAGATACGACGAGGATGTCGTATGTTTTAAGTGTGGGGGAGAGCTAGCTCGCTAGCCTTAGCTTTTGAACTTCAAGTTTAGGTTCGGTTTAATCTTCGTGTGAGAGTCTTAGCGTTTTAATGAGTCTTTAGTTTTCGAGTCTGTTTTTAAATTTTTGCAAGTGTCTTAAATTAGTGTTGAGTCAAGAAAACCAAATAAAAAGAGTCTTATATATATCTTTGTGTTTTATGTATTGTTTATCTTTATTTACTTGTTTGTCTAATCTTCGATTCTTGATATATGAACACAAGTATGTGGTTTGAAAATCGTTTACCGTGGTGCTTAGTGGAATCGCTACTACTTAAAGTACCCATACCGCACTTCGATCTTGAGCTTCACATGCTAGTTGTGCTATTTTCGATGCTAAAAATTGGAGGATTTCAGTTCTGAAAATTATCTTAAAACCCTTGTAATAAAGGTTAGCAAAACCTCTTTTTCCAAGTTGAGAGTAAGAAAAAATTCCTATCCAAAGCCAAGTTTGTTTTTTTCGCTCCACCATAAGTGTGATTAGCACGATGAGTTAGGCTAGGACCCTTCTCTCTTGGTGAGTTTTAATTTCAAGCAATGATCATGTCCTTGTGCTTATCTTTTGTTGCTAGCCTCGTCATTTATTCAGTTCATGACTTTCATAACGAAAGTCATGTATATCACTTGATTCCATACCCAACCCTATACATCTCTTTTGAACATCGTATTCCTTGAACACAACCTATTTTCAAAGTTTCGTCTCGTTTCTAGCATGATTTATTTAAAAATTTCAGATTGTATGCATGCGAGGAAAGGGAGAATTGAAAGCTTTGAAAAGTTGTCAAGAGAGAGAAAAATAAAGAGAAAAAGTATGTGTATGGAAAAGAAAGAAAAGAAAAAAAATCATATGTGAATGAAAGAAGAAAAGAAAAAAAAGAGAAAGATGAGTTAGCAATGAAGATATGAGAGGGATGGATCAAGTGAAAGAAAAGAAAAATAATAAAGTGTAAGGAAGGATGTCACGTTGATTGTGAGACGAAACTTTTTCTCTATTTCCAACCATGTGCAATCCGACAACGAGGACATCATTGGTGCCTTGTGGTCACAATTTTCTTTTGCCCTTGCACATGTCCACCATTCTAAATCTTCTCATCCTTGATGTCCCTACATATGGTTAATTCTCATGATCATTGGCTTTGAAAGGTAGACGACCATTAGAGGAAGTTCTTAGTTTGACAATACTTGTGTTGATTGCGCTAGCCCTACCTACACTCCACTTTTACATGATATATGAGAGATTAATGGGAGGTGAGAGTTTTATAAAATTTGGTTAGGATAGCCACTTCATATGAGTGACTTGAGAGAGCTTGGAGAAAGGTTTTTGTCTAATACTTGTTGCAGGAATTTTTGTTTTGAAAATCATAAAAACCCTCCGATGGAAGCAAAGAAGTAAGTATGGCTGAAATTGAAAGCTTCGAGTGAAGAGTTTGAGTTGTGGGGTAAATCTTGACGTGGTAAAAATTCTAAACGCCCATGTTTATGATTGATTATCATTACTTTGTGTATATGTATTAAAGATGAAGGGATTGACTAACTTGTGAAGAGGGATAAGTGGTACACGATTACACTCCTTGGACGAAGTTCTTTTACGAGTACTTGCTCGAGGACGAGCAAGAGCTAAGTGTGGGGGAGATGTTGACGGTGTATTTTGGTGCACCTAGCATGTTCATTACACTTTGGTTTGGATTCGATTATTGAACTAACCCGCCACTAGGCACACTAATCATATAACAAGTTCATCTTTGTGCATGCATTTGGAAGTGTTGTGTTTATGTAGGAAATCATGGACATAAAGGACGGATTTGCAATAAGTTCAAAGGAGCATTCATGGAGTCTTGTTCGTGTTCATGAGCTCGCTGAAATTACTTCCAATGGTGGTGAGGACCGAAGTGTTACGAGGAACACCCCCGGGGATTGAAGCGTAAAAGATCAAACTTCATGCAAAGAGAGCCTTCATCTTGATCGTAAGGATAACGGCGTCAAAATCATCCAAGTGGAAGGGGCAAAGTAGATAAGTACACGAGGACCCACGAAGCAAAAAGGGCGACCGAACCGGGCCGAAATCGGGCCCGGGCCGGCCGGCCCGCCGGATCGGCCCAACCCACTTCGGGCACCGGTTCGGTCCCGTCTTCCTTGCCCTCGAAGGATCTTCGACCCTAAAACCCCCGACGCGCCGCCAACGGACGGAGAGGAGTTTATTCGCACCGAAGGCCATCCACAAGCTAGAGAGAGAGGAGGAGGATCTCCGGTGGAGATCAACCACCTCGAAGGAAGCACCCTCTCGTGGAGAAGGAGGAAGACACCGGCGGAAGGGAAACCATGATCAACGGTGCCATGATCGCACCTTGATGGGGTAATCTTCTCATTCGTCCATGGGTTGTAATCGATATTGAGATGTAATCGCACTTTGTCGGATTATCTATCTATCATCTTGTGTTGAACATACTTTAATGCTTAAGGCTTGCAACCATGCCGTAGAGGGAGTAAGAGCTCCAATGCTTCCTTGGATCCATTCAATACGCCGTGGCCATCAAAGGTCTAGTCATGAATACCTTCGCGTAGTGACAGTACGAGAGGAGGGAAAGGGCGAAACCATGGTCACATCCCCGATAGATTAGATTGGTTTTTCATGTCTTAAAGCGATTGCATGCTCTAGTATCGTAGACCCGTGGGCGAGTGTCTTCTCTCTTGATCGTTTACCATTCTCTCTAGTGTAGTTAAGTGTTTTCTAGTATAATAGTTGTTAGGGTTTTAGTAGCTAGTGTGTCGTTGTTGATCGAACGCTTGTAATCCCCTTGCTCCGCGGATTGACAAGAACCTTGGGAATCCCGTGGTGAAAAAGGTGTGGGGTCCGTACGCTTGCGGATCGTAGAGGGATACGTCTTTTATCCGTCAACACTCGCCTTTTAAGTTGTGGTGCGCCCGCTTGAGGTAGCGGTGTGGCACTAAAGATTATGCTTGATGTCTTTGTTGTGCGGCGCTTCGCACACACCGGAAGTAATAAGGACAAATGGGCCGGCCCAATCTCGGACTCGCAATCCTTTTCTAACAAAAGGGCACATTGATAATTTGCATATGTGTTGTTGCTTTTAATATGTTGATATAGAAAATAAAAAATTGACTAACAAATGATACAAATTAATCTTTAGTAAATCAACAAATAATTAGAGTAATATGGAAGTTATCTGTCAAAATTGCCCAAATAAACAAGGCCTCCTAGTTTCAATCCATCACTGAATTACTACTAATATGTACACATATACTTGTTCCGAAAACCAAGAAATTCTACTTGCTACTTTTGGTTAGTACATTATTTACATGATTCTACAAATTAGCATCCGGCGAAATCGGTAACCATGCTTGATCTCAAGCCGATTAGCAATCTCAAAAGACAAAATGCATCCTTGGCGGCGTATTTCACCCGCCATTCGTGCAACACCCTCAAACCCTAAAGCCTGTGGTTCACATTTCCGTCCTTGTACGAGAGGTAGCTCCGTACTCGATTTGCAATCTTCTCCGGTGACGACCCGTAACCATTTCGGTACGGATGGCTATACTTCTCATCAACGTCGGCAACAATCGCTTGAAGGTCTTTCCCATTAGAAATCTTGACGCCGCGGTCCTCCCGTAGGTGTTCAACATCGTTGGTGATATGCGCTCCGACAAATATGTGGCCTTCCTCGGCCGAGAAACTTGCTCGGGACATCGGGGAAAGCTTGTAGCCGGCATGGTGCACCCGGTAAATAAGGCGGCTCGAACCGACACACAATTGCGGCAATGCGAGCTTGTACCCTCCATTTGCGAAGCTGAATCCACTCGGTGTCCAATCCAACGAGCAAACGTTCTGGAGGTGGGCTACCTTTGATTTCGTCGATGTACTCCGCCACTACTCCGGTGTCGCAAGTGACGATGGTCTTGATGCTCGGGTACCGCTCCTTGAAGAATTCAACCTCGTGCATCGTAGTTGGGGGCGGTCCTCGCTCCTCCGAAAGTCGTGGACGGACGACGGCGGGGCGCCATTCGTCCCACTCCCGGCCGCTCCGATCTCGAACATCGGCCGGATCAACGGCGGCCTCCCACGGGTTGAGGGCGACACGCTTGCCACCCCGCGGTCCCAAACCAAGAAAACAAAGTTCCGAATCTTCAACCTCGTGACAAATCCACGACTAGCTAGCAACTCATTGTGCCTTGCGGGACTAACCTTCGAAGCGACGCTCTCTGCCGACGCGGCCGAAATTGCTCCGCCCGCATCACCTAGGTTCTGTAGAGGCCGGCGGCGGCGGTGGCCTCTACGGCATCCCCTTCATTTGTGGGGCGCCGCCGTCACCCGATGCGTCGCTTCGGGTCATCGCCGCCGTTTCGAGGTCGCTTGCGATGGCGGTTGCAGAGATTGCAAGCTTCGGTGGGGTCGCCGGCAATGGCGGCAGGCAAGAAAACCCCTTCTCCTTCGATGCGACAGTGGGAGCGAGGGGGTGGGGCGGGGTAGGGAAGAGGCTAAACTAGTATATTCTATGCTGTCGTTTCGGCTTCATATACAGGTCAAATCGACGTGGTGGTTGCCGAAGCAATGGGCATGGCAAGATTTGAAGACAACCGGCAAGACGAAGGGGCGGCGGTTCCTAATTAACTGCTACACGCACGCGCGCCTGGGGAGTCGTGGTCTGGCCGCAACGCTTTACCTCGCACCGGATAGTTGCATGCAAAATCACACTAAGGGTTTGATGTCCGAAAAGGTTTGTGAAAAGATCCGTATCACAAAGTAGATCCAAACTTGTATTTAGTTTTAGATTTCATCTACATTTACTACTCCATGAAGGTGCACCATTAATTACAAGTATTAAAGTAAGTTATTTTCAAAACTACTTTCAAAATCAGTAGCTGAATCTTTGGATTAAGTAGGTTCATTAGATTCGTCACACAAAGTTACGCTGACACGTGAAAAGGTTTTACAAATAAATTATATTTAGTGTTCCATTTATGAAAGATTCTTGGGGCTAATTTTATTTAGATGCGAACGGAAGAAGGAACGCAGCGCTGCGCCTCGCGATCTCCCACGCGTTCAGTCCTACGTACTCTACTCGAGTACCCTGGACGCCTGTTCAACGAAGCTCCTAGCCTCCTACTGAGCACGCGTCAGCTGCTGTGACGGGTGACAAGACGGCACGGGGGGCCGGAGTAGTTTGCTTCGTACACCCGACCACGCCCCCCCCCTCCGCGGCGGTGAACAAAAATCGCAATGGCACAAACAAGGAACAATGCGAAGTTCGATTTCCTCGGCCACGAGGGCCCGGTACAGATTAATCTTAGAAAGGTGAGTTACGGGCTGCCAATGTCGGCGGCGGCCCCGTCGCGAAGCACGCCGTCGATGTCAACCCCCGCGGCGGCGGCATCGGCCGCAATGGGGAAGTGCGGCGCGTAGTGTCGGTGCCGATCCGGCGGTAACGGCCACTCCGGCGCGGATCGGCCAAGGGAAAGTCGACTTGAATGTCCGTCGTCGTGAGCGCGCGGGCGGCTCCCCCGGCGTGCACCGGACGCACCGCCTCCTTGACACGCCTTGGGAGCGCGCGAAGACGGTCGGGCAGCCGACGCTGGAGCCCCGGCCGACCACCGCGACGGCGACCTCCGCCGCGCGCGTAAGTTCATCGTGGCGATCCCTCCCGCATCGTTCGGGCGGCGGCGCGGCTCCTCCGCCCGCTCGCGGCGGAATGACGCCTCCGCCTCCTCGGGCGAGGCAAGAAATAATGGCGACGAGTCAAACAAGAGCCTAGTGGGTGGCGTGCACTGACGGAATACAGGAACTCACCAAAGCAGCGGGCCTCCACATCGGCCTTGGCGCCGCGAACTTCGGCCGTCTCCGTCTCGGCCCGCCCGAAGGGCGGTATGCATCGCATCCCGGTCCCCTCCGGGTCCCGTACCTTGCGCGAGCGCGTCATCTAGACGACGCCGCGTCCTCGCCGCTTCCTCTACCGAGTCCCCGGCCTCCTGACGAACGGGGGCGTCGCCCCGAGACGAGGAAGAAGACAAGCTCCGGGGATTCCGACGACGAAGATCCACCGGACGGAGGCGCCGCGCCGGCCGAAGGACCCGGGCCATATGTCGCACTAGGAAACAGAAGAAGAATGACAGCATCAGATCCTCGGCGAGCACGAGAAATTATGGAGACAGGGAAGACACTCACCCCCGGCGAGAAAGCAACCGACGGAGACACGGCGGACCGACGGCGACGAACCCCCGGGGGGCCTCTTCGCGGGGGCTTCTCTCCGGCCATAGATGCGCGCAGGGAGTCGAGGGGGGGAGACGAGCGGCTACTCAAGATCGACGAGAGCGGCGCGGTGCAAAGGAGCGAGATTGGAAAACACAGCGAGGCCCCGCGGTTATATAACTCGCGTCGGGCAACTGCATTCGTACCACTGCCGTGTGGGGCCGACAGGTCAATGACTAAAAGGCAGAATATCCCATTGCGGGGACGCGACCCCACTAACTCGGCGTGGTGGGGCGGTTACCAAGGGTCAATGACGGGTCTACCCAGCCACTTGTTGGCCCACAAATCAGTCTTTAACGGAAATTTGACTCGGGTGACCCCATCCGTGGACGAGTTGCGGGACCCACCCGTGTCGGTAGGATTGTTGCGCCAAACTGTCGGTTGGTGTGGTGTCAACGTGACTCGGGTAGCTAGCTCCGTGTAAACTCGCTTGTCATAAATCTTACCGATTGCTACCCGATCTTTATGTTTGTTACACATATTTGTGTGATGCATTTTACTCTCGGCACAAATCGATAAAGGGTTTATGGTAGTCTCGCTAAAGTTTATACAAATATGACATTCGTAAATTTACTCGACCACATCAAAAAATGTGTAACCAATATACAATAACTTTGTGGTAAACAAGAAGTAAACTTTGTGGGACCCACCCGTCGGTGGCCACACCAAAACGCATCCCTCAAATACGCCAAACGTTCGGAAAAAAATGGGTAGCCGGCGATTTGGAATGTGGCGCCGCTTTTTCCCATCCGAATTATTTAACTTTCGCCCAAACTACCGCGCAACCATGACCGGGGCCACCACGCCGGGTTACAAGAGTAAAAAGTCGTGCGTCTTTACTTTCCCTCCCCGAATCCCCTCGCGAAACAAATCTACAACTCGGTCGGTTAGGGGCCGGGTAGACGATACGACTACCGCCGCCGCCACCAAGCGCTTCTCGCCGCGCGTACACGAGGATGCCGTCGTCGAGGGAGCCGGCAAGGGTGACCCCTACGTCCTCGAAGCGCGGCGCACACCGTCGTCGGCCATGCTACCTAGAATGTTCACAACCCCCGGTGCGGCGATTGGTGAACCTACCGCCACCATGGCCCCCGTGCCTAGGGCGACGGGGGGCTCTCTTTGGGTCATCATCACCTTCGGGCGACGATGAAGCACGCGTCGACGTGGACATAGGTGCGGACCCGATGTTTTACCTTCATCTCGGGACGAGACGACCGAGGCCGGTACGCCGTATCGTGGTTCCATCTTTCCCCTCGTTCGTACTGCATCCAACATCTCATGCATCTGTGCACGCACTGGTACCCTAGATTTCATGCATTTGATCACGCGATTTGCACACCAAATTTCTTCACATGTTATTGATATGACATCGAAATGAATGCGCAAATCATTAGATGATCAGTCTTGGACCGTATATATGATTGAGAAGGGTATAGATGGGGAGCCAGATACAACACATACTTGTCACCCTCGTGGTTCACAAATCACCCTACAAACCATAAACAACCCGAAACAAAAAACTGGGGTACGGGATGAGGGACATTGTTTACTACAAGACTAGAATTCCCGACTCTCTTCGCGGAAGCAACACTCACCGAGATCGACTACGACGTCGACGTAGAAAGAATGAAACGATTCACGAGGAGGAGATGGTGATCGGATTAGTTATCTCCAGAGAGCCAATACCTATAAACCATACCATGGCCATAACACCTTTGAAATCCAAAAGTGCTTACATAAATGCCGATGATGAAGAAGAAGTAGAAGAATGTGACTTAGATGAATACAAACTTTGGCTAGCCGATTTGCATCAAGAGAAGAAAGCCTTGGGTAAGATATGCTTCACCAAATATTTGTGTACTTATACTCCTAAATTTGCATGTTCAATCACATAAATGAAATTAATTATGGATTATATTTCATAATTAAAAGACATTTTCGGGGATGACACAATCGATACATACATGTTGCGGGACTACTTGAAGACATCGATAATATCCCTCTCCTAATTTGCAAGCAAATTACCATTTTTTGTCATACTACAAAATATGATCGGTCATCATATGCCACTAAATTCTCTGCAGAACGGTACGTGGACCCCACCTTCATTTTGCAACACGGGAATGAAATGAACCCAACACCCGCAAGCGGCCTCCATCTCATGCTCGGTGTTGGAAACAACGAGAGCAAGGATCCGGTAACATGTGTTCCATAGAAATTACCTGTCTGTGCATACAATTATTTTGTGGGTATTATCACATGCATGTTGTTCACATGGAATAGGCTCACAAAAAGTTAAGAAAAGAGGACGCGGTCCCGTAAGAGCATTGATGGTAATCGCCAAGAGAATCAAGGCGGGAAAGCGAGCATAGCTAGACATTCAATTCTCTAAACATGGAGGACCGGTAGGTGATAACTACCGCTCATTCGTTGATGAAGTGGTCATGTATACAAGGAAAAGGGATCCTATCATTGGAGTGAAATCATGGAAAAATGTTAGGGAAGAAGTCAAAAACGCAATAGCAACTCGGTGTATTGGTAATAATAGACTTTGCTTTTCGGTACAATTCAAATAAAAACTAACATATGAACTCACACAATATTTGAATGCTATTGTGATTATATAACGAGCAAAGTGGGACATGGAGGATAATGCTTTGAATCAAGGGAAAAGATATGGGACATTGCTAGGGAGCGTTACAAAGGATGGCGTTCAACTTTCGGTGCTACGACAAGACATACAACGGCTACCACCGAGAGAATGTTACATAAGCCTACAGAATTAGATATTGTTGAATGGCACTATCTGTTGAAGTATTTCAGTACTGCTAAATTCAAGGTTTGTTCCACATTGTTAATTACGATTTCTGACCACTACATTTTTCATTCAAATGGCGATGTCTGAGTCTTTAAGATTTTTGTTCATAACTTTACATTGTATAGGAAAGGAGCACACAAAATTCTGTGATTCGATGCCAACAAATGACAAGACATTTGTCAGGCGCTAAGCCTTATTCTCAGCGCAGCTATGAGAAGGTAATAACTGGACAAGCACATCTCCAATCTGTCTTGCAGGATGAAGAACATTAATTTGTTATTTTCTTGGCATAACGAGAGAGACCCGAACCGGTGAAGAGCCCGATGATATGGAACTTTGGTGGATAACTCACACTAACCGGGGGTCTTGGACGGACGAACAATCTAAAAATGTCTATGTGAGTTCTCAATGAATTAGTTCATACATTACTATACATAGGCTTATGCAACTATAGAATGCAACCAATCTCTTGTTCAACTAACTCCTCCACCGTGCCTTGCAAATGTTAGGACACCGCAAGCGGCGTTATTGCCGAGGCGGAATCAAATGCGGACAACAACTTTGTTTCCCAAAAGGAAAAAACGAGATGTTCCAAAAAGCCTACAAAGAAGTCACGAAGTGCAAATCAACCAAGTTGCATGGAAACGGGTACACGGCAAAAAACCCAACTAGAAGGCAACAGCTCAATGCGGAGCGCGAGGAACAAATTTGTAGGGAAGAGCTACGACGCATGAGGAACACGTCGAGCTCATGGACGCATTTGGGCGGCTACAAGAAAAAATGTCGGGATGGGAAGAAGAAAGGGAAGCGAAAGGAGAGAACATGCACGCCAACTTGAAGAAAGTGAAAAGAGAAGGAAGGCGGATCTACAACGGCTTAGGCAAGAGTTCCTATCAATGCCGCAAGCATCGGATGGATAGTCACAAGTTCCACGGGTAATGGTCAAGCTATTTGCATGAATGGGTTTCTTTCCTTGGGTTCTATATATGAATGTTTGTATCCTTTGGTAGGTTGACCGGCCAATATCCGTGCAACCATGCCCAAGCAACAATGTCACCGAATCGCCGACGTGGCGGCGGTTGCATCAATCACCCGACAGAAACAACCTTGTCGCCGAATCCGCGACAACGTGGCGGCGGAACCATCAATTCCTACATCCGGGAATGTACAATCGGACTCCGGGAATGTGCTCTCGTGTACTCGGGTTGTTCTCGAATTCACAACTTTTTAGTAGCACATATCATCGATTCATCGATGAAATTACGCCTAATCTTGTCCTTCCAAATGATTGGTTCATAGGAGAAGGAATCCGAAGAAGCTCGAAAACAAGTATTTCGCAAAACCGAAGCACTAAAGGTGGTGTTAACAATCCCGAAACACAATCCACCGTTAGACAAATTTCTTCTCAACGGCTACGGGTACAAGTTGCACAAAGGAGACGACAAAGCACCAAAAAGACATGAGGTGAAGCTTTTTTCAACAACTCTTACTGTCGGTGAATGTAATTCATGTTTCAAATTTGTCAAATTGTGTTTATGGTTGTGGTAATTATTTGATGTCATTATGCTATTTTTATGAATCACAATCAATCTTTGGTTTGCTATATGTTGTTGTTTCACAAATTCCAATATTAGAGATTAATTGATGCTAGCTTAAAAGTTTTGTTGATTCTTTACGGGTGATGCGACCTCCTTGCATTGAATCCCCCTTTGCTGATCAAGTGTTGGGATCATCTCCAAGTCACAATTGGCGGACCAAGTTCTTCATGTCCTAGCAAATTTGTCTACTATGTGTTGAAACAATGTCCCGTGCCAAACTTTTCGGTATTTAAGTACTTCATGAGTCATGTAATTAACTCGGTGGATGGTTCAATGTTGGTTAATTAACTATAGATGCATTGTTATATTTATCTGTCGATGTTAATTAATGTTGCAATTACTCGCTGCTACATAAATGAGCGTGGCGAGAATACACCATACGTTGCAAATGATAAATCATGATATCACAACCAGTGTTTTTTGTTGCCAAAAAGTAGCGTGGCAATAGTAAGGTGCACTTGTAGCACCCCTAATACGAACGTGGTAATAAGAAATTCAACTTGTAGCGACACAAAAGGAACGTGGCAATAGTATGGTGTACTTGAAGCAACCCTTAATAGGAACGTGGTAATAAGAAGTTCAACTTGTAGCAACACAAAAGGAGCGTGGCAATAGATAGTGCACTTGTAGCAACCCTAATAGAAACGTTGTAATAAAGACTTTAACTTATGGTAACCAACCAAATTTCGAAGCAATAATAGAGGACCACATATTACAACCAATCAAATTATGTGGCAATAGAGGATACCACCTAAAGCAACGTAACCAATGTCGTGGCATCGTACAATGCTACCTATCGCATCGAAATCAACTTTTGTGGCAATAGAGGAGACCACCTATAGCAACTACCAATTTCGTGGCATCGGACAATACTACATATTGCAACCAAATTACTTTCGTGGTAATAGACGAGGTTCAACCAATAGCAACCAAAGTCGGTGCGTAGCAATACTATAACTTGCAACGAAACGAAACATTGCAATTGCACCTTTGGCAACACCGCGATGTGTCGCAATAGTACACTTTGCAACCAGAACAAGTGTTGTAAAAAACCCTAATTGCAACGTTGCGTTACGTTGCAACAAAAAAAACTTTGGCAACCACTAGATGGACAACGACGCAATACCCTAATGCAACGCGGCCTTTCGCATCCCATGGCCCACGAAATAATTTGGTTGCAATTGTTGCTATTGCAACCAAATATGGCATATTGCAACCCATTTTGTGCGTTGCATTAGGGGGAAAATCTAGTAGTCATCCGACCCTTTCCGCGGAGGAACGCACCCATCCGCTTACTCCACATCTGGTAGTTCTTGCCATCGAAGTGTGGAGGACCCAAACCCGGTTCCTGGTACGCCATCCTTGGATCCTAGACTGGTTATAGTCAATAAAGACCCGAATCGGCTCTGATACCACTTGGAGGATCGATACGGAGAACCAGAGGGGGGGAGTGAATGGGAGCCGATAAAAATTCTTCTCGAAGGAGATGGAAACTCCAACAAGATGAACACGGCTTCCAACACACATCTCCGACTCTCTACCCAAGTTGGCCGAGCCCACGTAGCCACTGGAGTGCCACTGGACCTAGGAACCAACACACACACCCTTCCGACCCGAGAACGCAGCGGAACACCAAACCTCGAGTCCACTGACCAACACCGGTCAGACCGGTGAGAACCACCGGTCAGACCGGTCCCTGCTGGTGAAACTAGGCAACTTTCACTAAGTGGCTCCACACCGGTCAGACCGGTGAGACGCACCGGTCAGACCGGTCATAGCCTGTCGGTGTTTAAACCTCTCGACCTCCATGGGAGGTACCCGTAGCAAGATAGAAGGTGGGGATCGCCATGATCTGGAACCCGAAGGTACGCGCGAGGACACGAGACACGAGATTTATACAGGTTCGGGTAGCCGGAGTAGCTACCCTACATCCTGTTTAGAGTATTGCGCCCTGCGCTTGGATGTTGATCCCCGGAGGGATTGTAGATGTCCTCCTAGGTCCCCGACCCTCCTTTATATATAGTCCAGGGGGCGGGTTCCTAGTCGGTTACAAGGCAGGAGTCCTAGTAGGATTACACAGAGCAAGTCCTAGTAGAAGTACAGGGGAATTCTAGTAGGAGTCCGTCTTCTACTCTTCCTCCTTCCTTGCATGAGTACCCGGGGAGTATGCCCGACACAGCCTGAAAGCCCCCAAGGCACCAAACAGGCCAACCGACCTCCAAACTGACCCAAACCTGAAACAGCTGCAACACAGGACAACAACGAACACACCCAGACGTTCACCCGAGCAAAAACCCACCTAGGGTTGCACCGGTCAGACCAGTCAAGAGCACCGGTCAGACCGGTGTAGCCTGGGCAGCTCGGGATGAACAGCACCCGCGGGTCAACTCCCCAAAATCCAAGCCTCGATCTCCCGAATCTCTCCACGGACTTGAACAAAACTTTGGGGACATTAGGAACACCTCATGAGGAGTCCATAGCCAAGTTTAATCCCACCAAAACTTGTCAAAAAAAGAGGAATCGAAGAAATCCCGCCAAGAACACCACAAACCCTAGAACTCGGAAAACCCCAAAATCGAGCCCCTTTGCTCACGGATTTGGGAAGGGAATCACAGCCCAAAGAACCACAAAGGGTTCCCACAAATTTACCCCATCAAATCCCCAAGAGAAAGGTCCCGAAAACAACCCAAAGAAATCACCAAGTGAGGGCTCCGAAAATCATCACCAAGAACAACCGGGAACAACACATCCAAACCTTGAGGAACCACGTCGAATCATCTATACATGCAACAAAGGTTCATACAAGGTCTAGCTTGCCACCCGATCATCCAACCCTCTCACAAAATCTCACCATGAAGCTCTCAAGCTAGTCTTATGGAAATCCTAAGGAAAATAGGAAGGGAAAATAGGAAAGCAAATGAACTAGGGTTCCTAGAGTTTTGCTGCCATCCTCTCACCTCATGGGTTATATGGAGGCAACCGAAAGTCTAAAATACCCTTTCCTAACAACTAGGGGTACAAGCCCCTCAAGGGCGGTTTTGGAAGTCTTCAAGCTTTCTCCATCAGACGGATGCCCGGCGACCGCAACCTGCTTAGCCTCAATGCAAGCCTTGCGATCCTGACACGTGTCCTTCGCTTCGAAGATTCCGGACTGCGTCGTCGCACACCGGTCAGACCGGTGCTCCTCACCGTCGGCGACCGATACCCACCGGTCGGGCCGGTCGGACCCACCGGTCGGACCGGTCCCGGTGCACCGCTTCTTCAAAGATCTTGTCTTCGGTTCTTCGGTCTTGGCTTTGTGGATCAACCAAGGAACCTAGTGGTTTTCCGGTGAACCACCGGAACCCCGCAAACTCGGTGTAGCCTCCGCCAATCTCCACTCATGACTCGGCTCCCACGTAGTCCCGGCTCGACCTTGGTTTTGAGGCTCAACTAAGAAACCGTCCACGACTTCATCTTGCTGTTCATGCCACCATGCGGCCCGCACTTGACCCCGCTGGCCACCGGGTCCCTCGAACGAAGCCTACTTGTCTTCTCCACACCTGGAGGCCTCACCGGCGACGACCTTTCGCGCTTGTTCTTCACCTGCACCAACACCAGTCAAGCCGCAACCTGCACCTGCAATACTTAGCCATGAATCAGTACACACAACGTTGTCAATCACTCATCACACAAGGAAGCGACCATCCACCAGTCCTCGAACCACACATGGTCCTCATGCCTTCTCTACACGGCTTCGCAACCTACTTCTCCCGGAGAAATTCAAGCCTCTGGGGATCACCAAATACAACGCGAAGCAAGATCCAGTGCAGTGGCTCAGATGCTACGCCCTCTCCATCGAGAACGCTGGTGGCAACAACGACACGAAGTGCCTCTACTTCCCCTTCTGTCTGGATCAAGCCCCGCTTACATGGCTCGGGTCACTCGAGAAATACTCGATCTGCAAGTAGGACCAGTTGAAGGGACAGTTCACCAGCAACTTCGCGGGCGCTATGGGCCGCTCGGGTACTCACATGGACCTGGCAATGGTGAAGCAGGAACAAGGCGAGACCCTTTGAGGACCAGGAGCGTCCCGGTGGTCGATGGATGACCGCTCCTCAGTGATGAGTGATTGACAACGTGTGTTGGACTGACTCTTGGCTCAGTGCGCAGGTGTTGGCTGCGGCCTAGTTCGTGTTGTTGCAGGTGAAGAACGGGCGTGAAAGGTCTTCAACCTTGAGGGGCCTCTGGGAGATGGAGAGACAAGTAGGCTCGGTTCGAGGGACCCGGTGGACGGCGGGACTAGGTGCGGGCCACATGGTGGCGAGACGAGCAAGACGAGGTCGTGGACGATCGAGCCGGTGCACGGTGGTGGTCGAGTCAAGGGGCTTGGCGGGAGTGCCGGGCCGAGCACGAGGGGTTTGGTGGTTTGCCCACAAAACCATCGGAGGATGGTTTCTTGGTTTGGGCCTCAAAACCAAGTCTAAAGACCCAACACGACGGAGATGGGATCCGGGCGTGTCGGGAAGCTTCGAAGCGTAGGACACGCGGCGGGATCGCATGGCTTGCGTCGGGGAGAACGCGGGGTGCGGAGAAGGTGTGGCCGTCCGATGGCAAGACCCACAAACATTACATAAATGCCCCTGCGTGGGTTGTATCGCCAGTAGTTGAGTTAGGGGTAGTTGAGTCATTTCCCACACCGGCGGGACCCGATATATAAGCCATGAGTGTGTGTGGATGGCTCTCTCTCTCCGCGACTTAGGGTTTCATTTCCCCCTCCCATTTTCTCATTTTCGTAGCTATTTTCTTCTCCATTTTTCTCTAGGCTAGCATGAGAGCTTCATGTGAGATTTGTTGAGAGGGATGGATGCTAGGGCGGCATGCTAGACCTTGTGAATCTTTCCTGGTTTATATAGGAGATTCGGCGTTGTGTTTTTCGTGGTCTTTTGCGTGCTTGTTTTTGGGGCTCTTGTTCTTGGTGTGGTTCCGCGGATTTGAGTGGGTTTCTCCCCGGGTTTCTTTGAGGGAAAGATGTATGGATGCCTTGTGCACCTTTGTGATTGATCTTGTGCCCTCAAACGCCGGGAAACCACTTCGATTCAAGGATTTTCGGTCGGAGCTCTAGCTTTTGGTGGTGCTCAAAGGATTCGCGATTCCCGGTGATTTAGGGAGTTAGGAGGCAAGATTTTTGGGCTATAGCATCCTTGTGTGACGCTTTTCAACTACCCAAACCCTTGTCTCCACAAACTTCTACCGTTTGGGAAATCCGATGATGATTTGGGGGAGTTGACCTTCGAGGTCGGGCTGTTTTCGTGTCCGTCCGTGAGGTGCGGACCGTCCGCCGCACTTCGATTCAAGGATTTTCGGTCGGAGCTCTAGCTTTTGGTGGTGCTCAAAGGATTCGCGATTCCCGGTGATTTAGGGAGTTAGGAGGCAAGATTTTTGGGCTATAGCATCCTTGTGTGACGCTTTTCAACTACCTAAACCCTTGTCTCCAAAGCTTCTACCGTTTGGGAAATCCGATGATGATTTGGGGGAGTTGACCTTCGAGGTCGGGCTGTTTTCAGGTCTGTCCATGAGGCGCGGACAGTTCGCGAGGGACCAGCGGACGGTCCGCGAGGAGCGAGTTCTTCCAGTGTTCTTCGTGTTCTTGCTCGGCTTCGCTTTCGATCCGTCGTGGCTTTGAGTTTTCGTTGGGAAAGGTTTCGGACGGTCCGCGCGGCGGCGGCGGGCGGACGGTCCGCGGGTGCACGGGCGGACGGTCCGCGTGTTCCCCGCGGACGGTCCATTATTCGGGGTCATCTCTCGGAGGTTCCGTTTGCTTTTTCGGACGGGGGCGCGGCGAAGGGCCGGATGGTCCGCGGTGTGTGCGCGGACGGTCCGCGCGCGCGCGAGGGCGGACGGTGTTGACGGATAAAAGACGTATCCCTCTACGATCCGCAAGCGTACGGACCCCACACCTTTTTCACCGCGGGATTCCCAAGGTTCTTGTCAATCCGCGGAGCAAGGGGATTACAAGCGTTCGATTAACAACGACACACTAGCTACTAAAACCCTAACTTCCTATTAAACTAGAAAAACAACTAAACTACACTAGAGAGAATGATAAACGATCAAGATAGAAGACACTCGCCCACGGGTCTACGATACTAGAGCATGCAATCGCTTAAAGACATGAAAAACCAATCTAATCTATCGGGGATGTGACCACGGTTTCGCCCTTTCCCTCCTCTCGTACATCGTCACTACGCGAAGGTATTCATGACTAGACCTTTGATGGCCACGGCGTATTGAATGGATCCAAGGAAGCATTGAGGCCTATACTCCCTTTACGGCACGGTTGCAAGCCTTAAGCATTAAAGTATATTCAACACAAGATGATAGATAGATAATCCGACAAAGTGCGATTACATCTCAAGATCGATTACAACCCATGGACGAATGAGAAGATTACCCCATCAAGGTGCCGATCATGGCACCGTTGATCATGGTTTCCCTTCCGCCGGTGTCTTCCTCCTTCTCCACGAGAGGGTGCTTCCTTCGAGGTGGTTGATCTCCCGCGGAGATCCTCCTCCTCTCTCTCTAGCTTGTGGATGGCCTTCGGTGCGAATAACTCTTCCCCCCCGGTGTTGGCGGTGCGTCGGGGGTTTTAGGGTCGAAGATCCTTCGAGGGCAAGCAAGAAGACGGGACCGAACCGGTGCCGAAGTGGGGCGGGCCGGCCCGCACGGGCCGCCGGCCGGCCCAGCCCGCTTTCGGCCCGGTTCGGTCGCCCTTTTTGCTCCGTGGGTCCTCGTGCACTTATCTACTTTGCCCCCTCCACTTGGATGATTTTGACGCCGTTATCCTCGCGATCAAGATGGAGGCTCTCTTTGCATGAAGTTTGATCTTTTAGGCTTCAATCCCCGGGGTGTTCCTCGTAGCACTTCGGTCCTCGCCACCATTGGAAGTGATTTCAGCAAGCTCATGAACACGAACAAGACTCCATGAATACTCCTTTGAACTTGTTGCGAATCCGTCCTTTATGTCCATGTTTTCCTACATAAACACAACACTTCCAAATGCATGCACAAAGATGAACTTGTTATATGATTAGTGTGCCTAGTGGCGGGTTAGTACCATAATCAAATCCAAACGAAAGTGTAATGAACATGCTAGGTGCACCAAAATACACCGTCAACATCTCCCCCACACTTAGCTCTTGCTCGTCCTCGAGCAAGTACTCGTAAAAGAACTTCGTCCAAGGAGTGTAATCGTGTACCACTTATCCTTCTTCACAAGTTAGTCAATCCCTTCATCTTTAATACATAAACACAAAGTAATGATAATCAAACATAAACATGGGTGTTTAGAATTTTTACCACGTCAAGATTTACCCCACAACTCAAACTCTTCACTCGAATTCTTCAATTTCAGCCATGCTTACTCCTTTGCTTCCATCGGAGGGTTTTTTATGGTTTTCAAAACAAAAATTCCTGCAACAAGTAGTAGACAAAACCTTTCTCCAAGCTCTCTCAAGTCACTCATATGAAGTAGCTATCCTAACCAAATTTTATAAAACTCTCACCTCCCATTAATCTCTCATATATCATGTAAAAGTGGAGCTATAGGTAGGGCTAGCGCAATCAACACAAGTATTGTCAAACTAAGAACTTCCTCTAATGGTCGTCTACCTTTCAAAGCCAATGATCATGAGAATTAACCATATGTAGGGATATCAAGGATGAGAAGATTTAGAATGGTGGACATGTGCAAGGGCAAAAGAAAATTGTGACTTCAAGGCACCGATGATGTCCTCGTTGTCGGATTGCACATGGTTGGAAATAGAGTAAAAGTTTCGTCTCACAATCAACGTGACATCCTTCCTTACACTTTATTTTCTTTTCTTTTCTTTCACTTGATCCATCCCTCTCATACCTTTATTGCTAACTCATCTTTCTCCTTTTTTTTTCTTCTTTCATTCACATATGATTTTTCTTTCTTTCTTTCTTTCTTTTCCATACACATACTTTTTCTCTTTATTTTTCTCTCTCTTGACAACTTTTTCAAAGCTTTCAATTCTCTCTTTCCTTGCATGCGTACAATCTGAAATTTTTAAATAAATCATGCTAGAGACGAGACGAAACTTTGAAAATAGGTTGTGTTCAAGGAATACGATGTACAAAAGAGATGTATAGGGTTGGGTATGGAATCCGGCGATATTCATGACTTTCGTTGTGAAAGTCATGGACCGAATATATGACGAGGCTAGCAACAAAAGATAAGCACAAGGACATGATCATTGCTCGAAATTAAAACTCACCAAGAGAGAAGGGTCCTAGCCTAACTCATCGTGCTAATCACACTTATGGTGGAGCGAAAAAAATAAACTTGGCTTTGGAGAGGAATTTTTTTTTCTTACTCTCAACTTGGAAAAAGAGGTTTTGCTAACCTTTATTATAAGGGTTTTAAAATAATTTTCAGAACTGAAATCCTCCAATTTTTAGCATCGAAAACATAACACAACCGACATGTGAAGCTCAAGATCGAAGTGCGGTATGGGTACTTTAAGTAGTAGCGATTCCACTAAGCACCACGGTAAACGTTTTTCAAACCACATACTTGTGTTCGTATATCAAGAATCGAAGATTAAGCAAACAAGTAAATAAAGATAAACAATACATAAAACACAAAGATATATATAAAGACTCTTTTTATTTGGTTTTCTTGACTCAACACTAATTTAAGACATTTGCAAAAATTTTAAAACAGACTCAAAAACTAAAGACTTATTAAAACGCTAAGACTCTCACACGAAGATTAAACCGAACCTAAACTTGAAGTTCAAAAGCTAAGGCTAGCGAGCTAGCTCTCCCCCACACTTAAAACATACGACGTCCTCGTCGTACCTTACAAAAATCCTAAGGGGAAAACTAGATCTAGTGGTACTTCAAGCAAGTTTTGCACCACTTGCCTCTCATGTTTCCAACCATGCCGAAAAGCTTGCGCACGTTGCGGTTAAGGAACTTGTAGTCATCTTCAACTACGCGCTCCAAGTCCTCCATACGCCGCTTCATCGCTTCCATGGCTTGGAGACATTCGTCGGCCGACGTGTAGAGATCCGCGATGGATTGACGGCAAAATCGACAACACACCGGATGCAATCCGAAGGGGTCGTCGTCGCCATAATCTCCACCATTGTCACCACCGTCGTCGCCACCTCAATTGTTGTTGCCTTCACCACCGCCGTTGCCGTTGCCGTTGGGGCCTTCGGGAGTCCATTCATTGGGCTGCTCACCCCAATCATCATCATCTCTACCGGCGGCCGCCCACGAGCTCGGGCTACGATCGTCGCAGTAGTCGCTATCCCCATAATCCTTAGGCTCCGGCGACACCTCCTTGTAATCCTTGCGCTTGATGCCTTGGAGGCGTGCCGACCTTCGAACGGGTGTAGGGACCTTCTCTCCTTTGACGGGGGTTGCGAGATGCAAGAGCTCCGGTCGGGACACGTCCTCCGCAACGGATACGTGCGGTCCTCTTGACGGGTAGCTTGAGCTCGCATCGCATCGCCTCCTCCATCGATGGCTTCTTGGCTTCTAGCTTCAACTCTAAGCTTTTTGGAGGCTCAATGGCTGCTACAAGGGTGCAACACATTGCTTGAAAGGTTTGATTCTCGAGCTCCCAATTCGGCCAAATATATAGTCCCGAGAGGAAAGCTCGGAAACCTTATTTTCCTTTTTTACACTTCCCTTAAAATTTTCCGACCAAACAAGGAAGTCAAAAAGGAGCAATTCGTGCGAAATTCGGGGTCATCGGGCGTCGGGCCACCCCCGGGCCGGTCCGCACGGGCCGGCCGGCCCACCCCCGCCTCGGGGCCGGCCGGTCCGGTTTTTTGCACACCGCCCTATTTTTTCTTCCTCGGCCCATGGGAAAAAGTTGGCCCGATAAATCTTCGCGAAAAACTCCGGAAAGCTAAAATAAAAATTATTTACGAAGTTGATGCCTTATTTTTCGTCCTAGGCGGGACGTTCGGGCTCTTCCTCCATGGTAAAGACGTCAACATGATGAAGGGGCACGACATCGGGTTCGTAGTAAACCTTAAGCCGCCGACCATTCACCACAAATTGATCGCCGTTTATATCCATAATGGTTACCGCTCCGTTGGAGAACACCGAATGCACAACATAAGGTCCGTCCCACTTGCTTTGCAATTTCCCCTTTCCGAAGGTTTTAAACCTCGAATTGTAGAGGAGGACCTTATCTCCTTCTTTAAATTCTTTTTTCTTCAATCTTTTATCATACCACCTTTTGATTCTCTCTTTGTATATGCTTGCGTTTTCATATGCTTTCAACCTCAACTCCTCTAGCTCGCCTATTTGAATTCTTCGTTTCACCACCGCGGCATCGAGATCAAGGTTCATCTCTTTAATCGCCTAATAGGCTTTATGTTCTAACTCAACCGGAAGGTGGCAAGGTTTTCCATAGACGAATTGATAAGGGGTCATACCTATCGGTGTTTTAAACGCCGTTCGATAAGCCCATAAAGCTCCGTCTAATTTCTTTGACCAATCCTTGCCTCCCTTCTCTATGGTCTTGTTAAGTATGCTTTTTAATTGCCTATTTGACGTCTCCGCTTGTCCGTTGGTTTGTGGGTGATAGGTCGTGGAGACCCTATGCTCAATTCCCAACTTGGACAAGCACCTTTTGAAGTTCTTCCCGGTGAAATGAGTTCCTCCATCACTTATCAAGATTCTCGGTGTACCGAAACGGGGAAAAATCACGTTCTTGATCATAGTGATGGACTCCTCCGTGGAAGCTTTACGACATGGTATTGCCTCCACCCACTTGGATACATAATCAACCATAACAAGTATATACTCGAATCCAAATGAGTTTTTAAAAGGCCCCATGAAGTCTATGCCCCATACATCGAATATGTCGATTTGCAAGTTGTATTTCAAAGGCATAGAATTCCTTTGAGAGATGTTTCCGGTTCTTTGGCATTCGGGGCATGACGCAACATATCTTTTAGTATCTTCATGCATCTCCGGCCAATAGAATCCACTTGACCATACTTTGGCTTCGGTTCGAAAATGGCTATAGTGTCCACCGTACTCCGCCGAGTGGCACTTCCTCGAATCTCAAGCCTCTCTTCTCTTGGCACACATCTTCTCATCACTCCATCATTGCCAAGCTTGAAGAGGTATGGTGCATCCCAAAAATATTTCTTACTTTCGGAAATAATCTTCCTTTGAGTGTTTTTGTCTAGATGATCGAGGGGCATCTTTCGAATTGCTCGAATGATGTCGATCATCCAAGTATCTTTATCAAGCACTCTATAGAGGTGGTCATCTCTCATCTTATCTTCTATGGGCTCTTTACCATCTTGTCCATGATTCATCCTAGACAAATGATCGGCCACAACATTTTCCACCCCCTTTTTATCACGAATTTCAACATCAAACTCTTGGAGAAGAAGGATCCAACGAATCAAACGTGGTTTAGCTTCCTTCTTAGCCAAGAGATACTTGATGGCTGTGTGATCGGTGTAAACAATGACTTTCGAGTTCACGATGTAAGATCTGAATTTTTCGAAAGCGAATACCACCGCTAACAACTCTTTTTCCGTAGTAGTGTAATTTAATTGTGCCCCACTAAGAGTTTTGCTAGCGTAGTAAACGGCGTGAACTCGGCCTTCCTTTCTTTGTCCCAAGACCGCGCCTACGGCGTAGTCACTTGCGTCACACACGATCTCGAAAGATTGGCTCCAATACGGAGGTTGGATGATGGGAGCACTCACCAATGCATTTTTCAAGGTCCGAATGCCGCTAGACACTTCTCATCAAAGTCGAAAGCCACATCCTTTTGAAGAAGGTGTGTTAAAGGCTTAGTGATCTTCGAGAAGTCCTTTATAAATCTTCTATAGAATCCGGCATGGCCTAGAAAGCTCCTTAAGGACTTAACATCCGTAGGAGGTGGGAGTTGCTCAACCGTCTCTACCTTAGCCTTGTCCACTTCAATTCCTCTCTCGGATATAACATGTCCGAGCACTATGCCTTGCTTGACCATGAAGTGGCACTTTTCCCAATTTAAAACCAAATCTACCTCCGCACACCTTGTAAGGACCTTTTCTAAGTTTGCTAAGCAATCCATGAACATCTTCCCGTAAACGGAAAAATCATCCATAAACACTTCAACAATTTCTTCGATGAATTCCGAAAACACGGCCATCATGCAACGTTGAAAAGAGGCCGGAGCGTTGCATAGGCCGAAGGGCATCCTCCTATATGCAAACGTTCCGTAAGGACACGTAAACGTTGTCTTATGTTGATCTTCCGGTGAATGGGAATTTGCATGAACCCCGAGTATCCATCGAGAAAGCAAAAATAAGCGTGGTTTGCTAACCTCTCGAGCATCTCGTCTATGAACGGTAGAGGGAAGTGATCTTTCTTCGTCGCTTTGTTAAGCTTACGGTAATCGATACACATCCGCCACCCGGTCACGGTTCTTTGCGGTATCAACTCGTTCTTCCCATTCTTCACCACGATCAAACCTCCTTTCTTCGGCACACAATGTACGGGCTCACCCACTCGCTATGCGGAACCGGTAGATGATTCCGGCATCAAGTAACTTGATAACCTCTTTCTTTACTACCTCTCGCATGGCATGGGTTAGCCTCCTTTGGTGGTCCACTACAGGCTTACATTGGTCTTCCATTGGTATACGATGAGTGCAAAAGGCTGGGCTAATACCTTTGAGATCATTAATTGAATATCCAATCACCTTCCTATGTTTTTTTAATAAAATCAGCAACGCTTCATTTTCTTCGGGGCTCAACTCGTCGCTCACAATGACCGGATAAGTTTTGTCCGGGCCCAAAAATTCATATTTTAATCCCTTGGGCAAAGGTTTAAGGTCTACTTCGGGCACTTGTGGCTCCTCGGGTCCGATTTCTCCTATGTCTTCGAACTTCTCTTCCTCCACGCTACCGTCATGCGGCTCTAAGCCTTTTGTCGCTTCCTCTAGTTCTTCATCTTGTTGATTACTAATTTGATTTTCCATCGCTCTTTGCAGCGGGTCTCTAAGGGTTTCAACAAAACAAAGACTATCTATCTCTTCTATTTCTTCATCTTCGGGAGGAAAAGGTGTAAGGTGTTTAGAAGCACGAAGAAAGTTATATGTGTACTTTGTTCCATTAAGGTTCATTGTTAATTTGCCTTCTCCGCATCTAACACGGCATCAACCAACTTAAGAAAAGGCCTTCCTAAGATTATATGATCAGAATTACCATGGTAAGCATCAATAACAAAGAAATCGGTTGGTATATAGTTTCTAGAAATTTTTACTTTCATGTTGCAAGCAATACCTAGAGGTTTGATAGTTCTACCATCTCCCATAATTAATTTCGTTGATGTTGGAGCTAAGTCTAGGTTGTGGTATTGAACTTTATCATAAATTTTAGAAGATAGAACACTTACTTGGGCTCCGATGTCGCATAAAGCTTTGCATTGAACTCCGTTGATCTCGCAACTCAAGTGCGGCGTCATCTTCTCTTCTTCTTCGGATCCGATCGAATAAATTTCAGCAAGGCGAGCGTATGGTGATGCTTCGGGCTTGATCCCCATGATTCTCTTCACCTCGGCTATATGTTCCGGATCCACCACGTCATCTCCAAAGAGCTTTTCAAAAATCTCACCGGTGGTTTCGAGGTCGTATGAATTTTCAGCTTTCTTCTCCGGTGGGAAATCCACTTCTAATGCTCTTGCCATTCCCTTTTGATTAGGGAACGGTCTTCTCTTGTCGAATACTTCTCCGTAATCAATAGGAACCCAATCCATTGGCTCGAACTCCCTTAGTGGCTTCGCGCTTGACATGCTTCTCTTGTTCGTCTCATTTGGTGCGGCAAAGTCGACGTTTGGTGTAGTTCTTGACTTGATGTGTTCTTGTTCAAGCTTTTCCATGATTGGCTCCTCTTTTGTGACTTCCGGGGTTGCCTCTTTAGAAAATTCAGCAAGCTTTTTCTTCCTTGAATTGAATTCCGGCTCTTCCGCAAGTCTTGTTTCCCAATCTCTTCGCATGGCAGCCGCTTTACTAACTTTTTGTAGAAGTTGGGCGGCTTCCGTGAGTGTTTTCTCCATGAGATCCCCACCCGCACACATTTCGACGTGTCGCATGCAACTAGGGGTTAGGGAAAAGAAAAATGTATGCAAGAGTACGTCACCCGGTGAAGCCGAGTTTTGGTCCTTGTTCGATTAATTCATTAAACCTATCCCAGGCTTGGTCTATCCCTTCCTCTTCTCCTTGCATGAAAGTGATCACTTACCTCCTTAGATGTTGAACCTTGCTAATTGGAAAGAACTTCTCGCAAAACTTCTTTGTCAACTTGTTCCAATTGCCTTCAACTTCAAAGGACGCAACCGAATACCATGTCTTTGCTTTGCCGGCAAGTGAGTAGGGAAAGAGATTTCATTTGAACCATTCATCGGGAACTCCTTCTTGACGCACCATGTTGCATATTGTCGTGAAATCCCTTATGTGTCTATATGGGTTCTCCGTAACCATCCCTTCAAATGGGTTTTCCGCCACCATCTTGATGATCTTGGATTTAATTTCATACTTGGTCGCTTCGAGCTTCGAATCCGACTCTTGTACTTTTATGTCTTCACATCGAGGGCTAGCGTAATCCCTTAATGATTTCTCCGGTTCTTCCACGGGTTGATTAACGAACTCCATCTAGACAAAAACAAAAACAAAAAAGAAACAAGTGTTTTTCTCGGTAATATATGTTAGATATAGCAAATAAAAGATAAACTAAAATATAAAACTAAGTTAGATGCAAATCAAACGATGTAAACTAACTTGCTGCCCGGCAACGGCGCCGTAAAAAAAGGGGCTTGTTGACGGATAAAAGACGTATCCCTCTACGATCCGCAAGCGTACGGACCCCACACCTTTTTCACCACGGGATTCCCAAGGTTCTTTTCAATCCGCGGAGCAAGGGGATTACAAGCGTTCGATTAACAACGACACACTAGCTACTAAAACCCTAACTTACTATTAAACTAGAAAACAACTAAACTACACTAGAGAGAATGATAAACGATCAAGATAGAAGACACTCGCCCACGGGTCTACGATACTAGAGCATGCAATCGCTTAAAGACATGAAAAACCAATCTAATCTATCGGGGATGTGACCACGGTTTCGCCCTTTCCCTCCTCTCGTACTGTCACTACGCGAAGGTATTCATGACTAGACCTTTGATGGCCACGGCGTATTGAATGGATCCAAGGAAGCATTGAGGCCTATACTCCCTTTACGGCACGGTTGCAAGCCTTAAGCATTAAAGTATATTCAACACAAGATGATAGATAGATAATCCGACAAAGTGAGATTACATCTCAAGATCGATTACAACCCATGGACGAATGAGAAGATTACCCCATCAAGGTGCTGATCATGGCACCGTTGATCATGGTTTCCCTTCCGCCGGTGTCTTCCTCCTTCTCCACGAGAGGGTGCTTCCTTCGAGGTGGTTGATCTCCCGCCGGAGATCCTCCTCCTCTCTCTCTAGCTTGTGGATGGCCTTCTGGTGCGAATAACTCTTCCCCCCGGTGTTGGCGGCGCGTCGGGGGGTTTTAGGGTCGAAGATCCTTCGAGGGCAAGGAAGACGGGACCGAACCGGTGCCCGAAGTGGGCCGGGCCGGCCCGCCCGGGCCGGCCGGCCCAGCCCCGCCTTCGGCCCGGTTCGGTCGCCCTTTTTGCTCCGTGGGTCCTCGTGCACTTATCTACTTTGCCCCCTCCACTTGGATGATTTTGACGCCGTTATCCTCGCGATCAAGATGGAGGCTCTCTTTGCATGAAGTTTGATCTTTTACGCTTCAATCCCCGGGGGTGGTCCTCGTAGCACTTCGGTCCTCGCCACCATTGGAAGTAATTTCAGCAAGCTCATGAACACGAACAAGACTCCATGAATGCTCCTTTGAACTTGTTGCGAATCCGTCCTTTATGTCCATGTTTTCCTACATAAACACAACACTTCCAAATGCATGCACAAAGATGAACTTGTTATATGATTAGTGTGCCTAGTGGCGGGTTAGTACCATAATCAAATCCAAAACAAAGTGTAATGAACATGCTAGGTGCACCAAAATACACCGTCAACGGACGGTCCGCGTGGCCGCCGCGGACGGTCCGCCCCTCCCCGGCCGGGACGGTCCGCCAGAGCCTGTGTGCTTTGCTTCTTAGTTCGATTCCTCCCTTCCTTTCTCGTGCTTCCGCGTGTGCTTTAAGGAATCATTCGTAAGACTGGAGGTTGATCCATAACCTCGTTGTCTTGGTGATTGGTGTGTGATTCGATCCATTGCTTGTGTGTGACCGGGATTTGACTAGGGTATAGGCCGGGTTCTTTGAGAAGAATTTTTACCGGCTCCTATTCACTACCCCCTCTCTAGTCGCCATCTGATCCTTCAATTGGTATCAGAGCTTGGTGCCGGATTCTTTGTGACTTTGACAAGTCTCGAATCCTAAGATGGCGTACGTTGATCGGGGCGGTCCGCCGCACTTCCATGGCAAAGGTTACCACAAGTGGGTGGCTCGTATGATGATCTTTCTTCGTGGCAAGTTGTTGGATTTCATTGTGTTTGACAAGACCTATGCTATTCCGGTCAACATCCATACTCTTATGGTGACCGATGCTGGTGCTAAGGCCAAGTATGAGGCAAATGCGAAAGCCGTTGTTTACTTGGTCCGGAGCTTGTGTGATTTTGAGTTTGAGCGTGTTCGCCATTTGAATCTTGCTTGGCAAATTTGGGAGAATTTGTTGGTTGCTCACGGTGGTGATATCCATGTGAAGGCTCGCCTCTTTGTCTCTTACCGGATGCAATATGAGAACTTCACTCAACTTCCTAGTGAGGACATGGATGCGATGTTTCGCAGGTTCACCGCCATCGTGAACAACATGAAGGCTAATGTTGAGGATTTTCCATACACCGAGCATGATCAAGCTTTGAAGCTCTTCAATGTCTTGGACCCAAATGTTTTGGGTACTAAGGTTGAGGCCATCAAGGAGTCCGGGCAATATTTGACTATTGAGTTGGATGACCTCTTTTCTAAGCTCAAGTCGGCCGAGGTTGACGGAAGTTGCAATCCAAGCATGAGGGCTCGACCGATCATAGTCTTGCTCTTGTGGGTGGATCAAAGGGCAAATCCAACACTAACCCTTCCCCGTCGACGCTTTTCCTTGTCTTCTCTTATGTCTATTCCAGATGAGGAGTTTGATGTGCTGGGCGAGGAGGAGCTGGCCTTGCTCTCAAGGAGGTTTGATCGACTACATGAGAGCCGGAGGAATGCAAGGCGGAGCTCGGGGACATGCTACAAGTGTGGCAAGCGTGGACACTTCATCGCTGAGTGCCCGGGAGCGGAGGAGAACAAGTACGAGATGAGCGAGTACAAGACACACCCGAGGCGTGAAGACAAGTACTCCTCCAAGGGCAAGCACTTCAGCAAGTCCAAGAGCAAGGACAAGGAGAAGCGGCGACAGAGCAAGGGCGGCTACAACAAGGACAAGGCAAGAGCCATGGTGGCCGGTGCAAGCGACGTCGATTCAAGCTCAAGCGACGCGCAGTCAAGCTCAAGCAGTGAAGATGAAGACGCCGGAAGGCGCAAGGGCAAGAAGGGTGCAAGCCGGAACCTCAGTGGATTGAGCTGTGTGGCGCTTGAAGGCTTATGTGGGATGGCCCATAGCTCGAGCAGCAAGAAGAGCGACAAGGAAGATAGCGACTCGGACTCGGAGGATGAGGTAAATCGTGACCCCGACTCTTTGCTTGCTGAGATCACTAGGTTGAATGGCTTGATTGACAACCGTGATAGTGTGTTGAGAGATGCTAAGAAGATGAGGAAAGATCTTAGGGCTCAACTTGAGAATGCTAGTGAGAAAGTAGGAGAGTTAGAGTCCAAATTGCTTGAATTGAAACTTGAGAATGACTCTTTGAAACTTGCTCCTACTACTCCCGATGATGTTGAGTGTCCCGAATGTGATGCATGGTTGAATGAGATCAAGTTGCTTAATGAGAAGAATGCTTCTACTTTGGCTAAACTAGATGCTCTTAGGACCGAGTATGATGAGCTTAAGGCTAGACCTACTTTGCTTGGTGCTTGTAAATCATGTCCTACTATGCATGCTAAGCTTGTTGATGCTCGTTCTACCATTAGTTCTTTGGAAGCATCTTTGAAATCTCCCCGTTGCGGATGCATGCTCTAGCCGTGATGAAGTTACTTTGCGCAATCTTGAACTTACTTCCCGTTTGGATGTCATGTATGAGGAGAATGACTATTTGAGGAAGGTGTTTGGTTGGTTGTACGGGCAGGGAACCTCAATTGAAAATCATGATTGAGGAGTTCAAGAGAGCGGATGGTCGTGGTTTGGGTTTTGAGAAGTTGGGTGAGAAAGTGGGAGAAAACAAAGGGGGAGAGTGTGTATGAGAAGTGTGTTGAGTATAACCCCGAGTTTGAGGTGATCGAAGACATCCAAGTCCCACTTCCAAAAGCACCCAAGAACTCTTTCACACCAAAGCCCAACCATCTTTGCAACAAGCTTGACACAACCCAAGATCCACCCAAATTCCCACCTAAGACAAATGACTTCCAGAAACCGGTGAAGTTTGTGAGTGAGAAGGGTGAGAAGCCTAGAGAGAAGCCAGAGCCAAAACCAAAACCCATCCCCTTCAGGTGTGAGTATTGTGGCAAAGAGAGGCATCTAGCAGAGTTTTGCTACAAGAGGAAGAGGGATGAGAGGCTTGCTTGGGAGCAAGCAAACCAAGACAAGTATCGCCAGCCTCATGGTATTCCTGAGCCTAGAGTGCCACTTCCACGGGATGTGGGAAGTGTGAAGAGTGTTGGTAGAGTTGGAGCTCAGGGTGGTAGGTTCCCACAGAGAGGTGGTGGTGAGAGGTTTGTTAGGAGAGATGATGGTGTGCGTGCTGGTGAGAGGTTTGGTCGGGCTCGTGGTGGTTTTGTTGGGACGTCCCCCTACTCGTCCTCAATACGGGTTTAGGGGAGATGATTGCGGCTTTGGGTTCCGGAGGAACTACGAACCACGTTTTCCCCCTCGTGGTGCTCGTACTCCTTCCATGGGACATGGGAAGTTTGGTGGCAAGGGAATGATGTTTGCTAACCCCTCGTTTTGAGCGGATGGCTCGACACCGGTTCAACTTTCTTTGTGCTAACCCCGTGTTGAGTCACTAGCTCATTCTCATTCTTGTTTCTGACTACAAGCAGGAGGCTTGGAGAACATTTGGTTGATCGACTCCGGATGTTCCCAACACATGACCGGAGATAAGAAGTGGTTCTCCAGCCTCACCCCAGTGAAGGAAAAGATGTACATCACATTTGAGGACAATGGACGAGGAAGGGTGATTTCTGAGGGTGTTGTGCATGTGAGTGACAAGGTAATGTTGAAGAGGGTTGCTCTTGTGAAGTCTTTGGGTTTCAATTTGCTTTCGCTTTCTCAGTTGCTTGATGAAGGTTTTGAGGTGCGTTTCAAGTCTTGTGAGTCTCGTTTGCTGGATTCTCGAGGTGATCTTGTCTGTATGATCATCCCCGAGGGTCGATTTTCATGGCCGATTTCTCTCATTTTTTGGGTCCTGCTCGCTATTTGATGGCCGGTCCTTCTTCTGATTTGTGGAAATGGCATAGGCGGTTGGGACACTTGAGCTTTGATTTGGTTTCCCGCTTGAGTGGTCTTGACCTTGTCTGAGGATTGTCGAGGTTGAAGCTTGAGAAGGATTTGGTTTGTGCTCCGTGTAGGCATGGCAAGATGGTAGCCACTCCCCATCCACCCCTGACCGATGTCATGACCGAGCGTCCGACGCAGCTATTGCATATGGACCTTGTTGGACCGGCTCGAGTTCGCTCGGTGGGTGGGAAGTGGTATGTCCTTGTTGTGGTGGACGATTACTCTCGCTATGCCCGGGTGTTTTTCTTGGAGGACAAGAGTGAGACATTTGGTTTTGTTCGAGATCTAATCGTGAGGTTGAGGAACGAGAGACATGGGAATGCCATCCGAGCTATCCACGAGTGATAATGGCTCGCAGTTCAAGAACTCTCGTTTTGATGCCTTCTCGTCGTGATCTAGGTCTTGAACATCGGTATTCGACCCCTTATGTGCCCCCTCAAAATGGAGTCGTGGAAAGGAAAAATCGGACTCTTTGTGAGATGGCTAGGACGATGCTCGATGAGCACGGGACTCCTAGGAGGTATTGGGCCGAGGTGGTCAATACGGCTTGTCATGTCTCTAACAGGATTTTATTGCGAGCTTTCAAGAAGAAGACCTGTTATGAGCTTATGCATGGTCGGGCACCCAAGGTGAGTCATTTTTGAGTCTTTGGCTGCAAGTGCTTTATCCTTAAGAAGGGAAAACTCGACAAGTTTGAGGCTAGGTCTAGTGATGGGATTTTCTTTGGATATGCTAACCATTCTAGAGCCTATAGGGTGCTTAACCTTGAGACTAACAAAATCATGGAAACTTGCGAGGTAACCTTCGATGAGACAATGCCATGTACCTCTCTTGGCTTTGAATGTGCAGGTGATGAGGAGATGGCCGAGGACCTCTTTGAAGAGGAGAAGGATGAAGCTGGAGATGATGATGGAGAGAACCATGCGGCTGACGCTGAGTGTGTACCCACTACTTCCCCTACGACCACTACGAAGGGTGGACCGTCTACTTCATGGACAACGACGGTGCGACAAGAGGACCGGGCTAGAGAAACCGAAGTTGAGGGGGAGGTAGTCTCGAGGCGTGAGGCTCCCCGCAGAGAATTCAAGAAGTGCATCCCCTATCGAAAATCATTGGGGACATCGACGAACGCACTACACGGTCAAGGTCTAGGAATTCCTCTCATTTCGCTCATGTCGCTTTTGTTGCCACCTTTGAGCCCAAGGACATTGGACATGCTTTATCCGATGCAATTGGGTCAATTCTATGCATGAGGAGTTGGAAAACTTTGAGAGGAACCGGTGTGGGAGTTAGTTGAACCACCTCCAAATTGCCATCCTATAGGAACCAAGTGGGTTTGGAAGAACAAAGAGGGAGAGAATGGGATGGTTGTGAGGAACAAGTCCGGACTTGTTGCTCGGGGATATAGTCGAAGGAGGGGGTCGACTATGAGGAGACCTTTGCTCCCCGTGGCCCGTCTTGAGGCAATTCGGATCCTTCTAGCCTTTGTCGTGGCTAAAGGGTTCAAGTTGTTTCGATGGATGTGAAGAGTGCCTTTACGAATGGGGTCATAGAGGAGGAGGTGTATGTGAAGCGACCACACGGGTTTGAGAGCGAGTTGTACCCACACAGGGTGTACAGGTTGAAGAGGGCTCTGTATGGCTTGAAACAGGCGCCCCGTGCTTGGTATGGGAGATTGAGAGGTTTTCTGTTGAGCAGAGGGTTTGTGATGGGTACCGTGGATAGGACTCTGTTTCTCCTCAAGCATGGAAATGACTTGTTGATTGTTCAGATATACGTGGATGATATTGTTTTTGGTGGCTCGTCACATAACCTTGTTGCCAAGTTTGCGGATGAGATGAGCGGGGAGTTCGAGATGAGAATGATGGGCGAGTTGCAGTACTTTCTCGGGCTGCAGATCAAGCAAGTGAAGGATGGAACATTCATGCACCAGACCAAGTACACAAAAGACATGCTGAGGAAGTTCCAGATGCAAGATGTGAAGCCGATGTCGACTCCCATGGGGAGTACGGCCACTTTGGATGCGGACGAGGACGGAGAACCAGTGGACCAGCGGGAGTACAGGAGCATGATCGGCTCCCTCCTCTACCTAACGGCGACGAGGCCAGACATACAGTTCAGTGTGTGTCTGTGCGCTCGTTTTCAGGCTTCGCCGAGGACATCACATCGACAGGCCATCAAGAGGATCTTCAGGTACCTACAGTCTGCCCCTGGTCTTGTCCTTTGGTATTCTTCCTCCTCGACTCTTTCACTTCATGGTTTTTCTGATGGGGATTTTGCTTGGTTGTCGAGTCGAGAGGAAGTCTACTTCTGGTACTTGCCAGTTTCTTGGGTCTTCGTTGGTTTCATGGTCTTCCCGCAAGCGGTCGAGTGTAGCTCGCGCCACCGAGGTGGAGTATGTTGCAACCGCGAGTTGTTGTTCCCAGCTGTTGTGGATTTCATACACTTTGAGAGACTTTGGTGAGGAGTGCACCCAGATCCCACTTCTTTGTGATAGCACCAGTGCCTTAAGCGTAGCTAAAAACCCTGTGCTTCACTCCAGAACCAAACATATAGAGGTGAGGTACCATTTCTAGAGAGACAATGTGGAGAAAGGGACCATTGTGTTGAGCCATGTTCCTACCCAAGATCAGCTTGCAGACATTTTCACAAAGCCTCTCGACCAAGCTTCTTTTGTGCGCTTGCGGGGGGAACTTGGGGTTTGTTGCCCTTTCTAGCTGATTCTTGGGGGACTTTCTTGTGTACCATATGTATCATATCATGTTTACTTTGATCTATATACATGTTTTGCTTGATGTATAAACCATGGTAGGATAGCCATCTTGTTATATATCATGTTGCATTTGTATCATATTGCATTTTAGGATGATGAGCTTCTTTTATATGCCTTATTTGAGTCTCTTTGGCGATTTGTGAGATATTGGTCATATGTGTGGAGAAATGGCTATGTGAGGCTATGCTCTTAGAATATTTGAGATATATATGATGTGAGATAGCCCTTTTTGAATCAAATGCTAATCTTGACTAAATTTGAGGAAATGTGCTCCACTCATGTGTAGTAGTGTATCCATGTCAAGTTTTGGTCTAAATGTGTTTTCTATGCTTAGATTGTGCTTGGATGTCTTTTTCTTGCATTTGGGCCAAAGGCCGTATATCTTTGTGAATGTTTAGCCTATGTTGCATTCATGGGGGAGCATAGGCTTCTTTTTGCCGCAAAAGCACTTCAGGTACCATGAAATGAATTAATCTTGGAAAGAAGTGTGTATGCTTGAAAAATGCTCTACCCACCATGTTTATGCTTAAAATGTCTTATCTTTCACACATGGGTGCCAAACATGTTGCATGATGTTCACCAGTGGAGAAGTCTCCCCGAAGTGGACACATGGCTCATGAGCTTTAACATGACATGCTTTGCTTTATGGGTGTTTGCAATGATCTTTTGTTGAGAATTGGATATCCTTGTATGATCTCTGGATGATATGCATGTTTTTGGCTCGAATATGACATGGATAGGCTTTTACATTTGAAGTGAGCCATCTTTTGATATAATTATTCAAATCTGAAAATTTGCTTTGTCACATGCCTATATTTCCATATATTACTTGTGGCAATGCTTTGACTATGTTATGATCCATATATGTGCTCTTTGTCTCATTTCTAGCCTTTGTCACTAAATTTGGCCTATTTGAGAAGCTCATGTAGATGTTTCTATGCTTTGTTTTGCATTTCTGCATTTTCACCTTGATTCATACATTGTCAACAAGGCGGAAAAGAGGTGAGCTTAATGAAAATTCAGAAGAGGTGAGCTAAAATTTGGAAATTTGCATCCACATGTTCAGGGGGAGCTTGCATTTGTTCAGGGGGAGCTTTCTCGCTGATTTCAGTGTGGAGTTTGTGCTTTGCTCGGCTTGTGACCTTTCTTTGCCTTTCTTTTGTTTTGGTCATGAGTTGAGCTTCTTTGTTTTTCCTTCTTCTTCCTTTCTTTCTTTCTCTGAATTTCATTTCGCGTTGTGTGTTGTCAATGCACTCATCAAGGGGGAGATTGAGGACCAGGAGCGTCCCGGTGGTCGATGGATGACCGCTCCTCGGTGACGAGTGATTGACAACGGGTGTTGGACCGACTCTTGGCTCGGTGCGCGGTGTTGGTTGCGACCTAGTTCGTGTTGTTGCGAGGTGAAGAACGGGCGCGAAAGGTCTTCGACCTTGAGGGGCCTCCGGGAGATGGAGAGACAAGTAGGCTCGGTTCGAGGGACCCGTGGACGGCGGGACTAGGTCCGGGCCACATGGTGGCGAGACGAGCAAGACGAGGTCGTGGGCGATCGAGCCGGTGCACGGTGGCGGTCGAGTGAAGGGGCATAGCGGGAGGGCCGGGCCGAGCACGAGGGGTTTGGTGGTTTGCCCACAAAACCATCGGAGGACGGTTTCTTGGTTTGGGCCTCAAAACCAAGTCCGAAGACCCAACACGACGGAGATGGGATCTGGGCGTGTCGGGAAGCTTCGAAGCGGAGGACACGCGGCGGGATCGCATGGCTTGCGTCAGGAGGACGCGGGGTGCGGCGAAGGCGTGGCCGTCCGATGGCAAGACCCACAAACATTACATAAATGCCCCTGCGTGGGTTGTATCGCCAGTAGTTGAGTTAGGGGTAGTCGAGTCATTTCCCACACCGGCGGGACCCGATATATAAGCCATGAGTGTGTGTGGATGGCTCTCTCTCTCCGCGACTTAGGGTTTCATTTCCCCCTCCCATTTTCTCATTTTCGTAGCTATTTTCTTCTCCATTTTCTCTAGGCTAGCATGAGAGCTTCATGTGAGATTTGTTGAGAGGGATGGATGCTAGGGCGGCATGCTAGACCTTGTGAATCTTTCCTGGTTTGTATAGAAGATTCGGCGTTGTGTTTTTCGTGGTCTTTTGCGTGCTTGTTTTTGGTGCTCTTGTTCTTGGTGTGGTTCCGCGGATTTGAGTGGGTTTCTCCCCGGATTTCTTTGAGGGAAAGATGTATGGATGCCTTGTGCACCTTTGTGATTGATCTTGTGCCCTCAAACGCCGGGAAACCACTTCGATTCAAGGATTTTCGGTCGGAGCTCTAGCTTTTGGTGGTGCTCAAAGGATTCGCGATTCCCGGTGATTTAGGGAGTTAGGAGGCAAGATTTTTGGGCTATAGCATTCTTATGTGACGCTTTTCAAGTACCCAAACCCTTGTCTCCACAAACTTCTACCGTTTGGGAAATCCGATGATGATTTGGGGGAGTTGACCTTCGAGGTCGGGCTGTTTTCGGTGTCCGTCCGTGAGGCGCGGACGATCCGCGAGGGAACGACGGACGGTCCGCGAGGAGCAAGTTCTTCCGGTGTTCATCGTGTTCTTGCTCGGCTTCGCTTTCGATTTGTCGTGGCTTTGAGTTTTCGTTGGGCAAGGTTTCGGACGGTCCGCGGCGGCGGGCGGACGATCCGCGGGTTCCTAGCGGACGGTCCGCGTGCTCCCCCCGCGGACGGTCCATTATTCGGGGTCGTCTCCGGAGGTTCCGTTTGTTTTTTCGGACGGTCCGCGGTGTGTGCGCGGACGGTATGCGGCGGACGGGCGGACGGTCCGCGTGGCCGGTGCGGACGGTCCGTCCCTCCCGGCCGGACGGTCCGCCGCAGCTTGTGTGCTTTGCTTCTTGGTTCGATTCCTCCCTTCCTTTCTCGTGCTTCCGCGTGTGCTTCAAGGAATCGTTCCTAAGACTGGAGGTTGATCCATAACCTCGTTGTCTTGGCGATTGGTGTGTGATTCGATCCATTGCTTGTGTGTGACCGGGATTTGACTAGGGTATAGGCCGTGTTCTTTGAGAAGAATTCTTACCGGCTCCTATTCACTCCCCCCCTCTCTAGTCGCCATCTGGTCCTTCACCCTTCGCAAGTACATGCGGCGCTTCTTCGACAAGCCCGCCACCGTAGTCGATGTCTCTGACAAAGAGGTCATCGACCTCTTCCAAGACAGTCTCTACCACCGTCACACCTTCGAAGACTTCGGTCGCCACCGCCCGAGATCCATCACCCACCTCAAGGACATGATCACCTCCTGGGCTGATGAAGAATACAAGGCTAACGCCAAGTAAGACACCATCCGTGGAAAGAGCAAGCAGAACACGGACGGAAACAACAACAACAACAACAACGGGAACAACAACGGGAACAACAACGGGAACCAAGGCGGTCGCAACAGCAACTACTCGGGTCCTAATCGCAAGCACAAGCCAGACAACACTGTTGTGGCTATCCAGCGCCCTGCGAAAGACAACTCGAAGAAGACCTCCTGCGGCTTCAAGGACCTGCTGAAGGAGAAGTGCCCGTGGCATCTGGACGGCTACCACACCACCGAGCAGTGTTACCAACTCCGGCGAGCACTCAAGGACACTCCGGAACCACGGCACCCTCATGACAAGATGAAGGACCGATACGGCGAACCAGAGAGGGGGGAGTGAATGGGAGCCGATAAAAATTCTTCTCGAAGGAGATGGAGACTCCAACAAGATGAACACGACTTCCAACACACGTCTCCGACTCACTACCCAAGTTGGTCAAGCCCACGTATCCACTGGAGTGCCATGGACCTAGGAACCAACACACAACCTTCCGACCCGAGAACGCAGCGGACCACCAAACCTCGAGTCTACAGACCCACACCGGTCAGACCGGTGAGCACCACCGGTCGACCGGTCCTCGCTAGTGAAACTGAGCAACTTTCACTAAGTGGCTCCACACCGGTCAGACCGGTGAGACACACCGGTCAGACCGATCCCAGCCTGAAAGCCCCCAAAGCACCAAACAGGCCAACCGACCACCAAACTGACCCAAACTCGAAACAGCAGCAACACAAGACAACAGCGAACACACCCAGACGTTCACCCGAGCAAAAACCCACCGAGGGTTGCACCGGTCAGACCGGTCAAGAGCACCGGTCAGACCGGTGTAGCCTGGGCAGCTCGGGATGAACAGCACCCGCGGTCAACTCCCCCAAAACCAAACCTCGATCTCCCGAATCGCTCCACGGACTTGAACAAGACTTTGGGGATATTAGGAACACCTCATGAGGAGTCCATAGCCAAGTTTAATCCCACCAAAACTCATCCAAAAAGGAGGAATCAAGGAAATCCCGCCAAGAGCACTTCCAACCCAAGAACTCAAGAAACCCCAAAATCGAGCACCTTTAGTCACGGATTTGGGACGGGAATCACAGCCCAAAGAACCACGAAGGGTTCCCACAAATTTCCCCCATCAAATCCCCAAGAGAAAGGTCCCGAAAACAACACAAAGAAATCACCAAGAGAGGGCTCCGAAAATCACCACCAAGAACAACCGGGGAAAACACATCCAAACCTTGAGGAACCACGCCGAATCATCTATACATGAAACAAAGGTTCATACAAGGTCTAGCAAGCTGCACCGATCATCCATCCCTCTCAACAAGATCTCTCCATGAAGCTCTCAAGCTAGTCCTATGGAAAACCTAAGGAAAATAGGAAGGAAAATGGGAAAACAAATGAGCTAGGGTTCCAAGAGTTGGCTGCCATCCTCTCACCTCTTCGGTTATATGGAGGCAACCGAAAGTCTAAAATGCCCTTTCCTAATAACTAGGGATACAAACCCCTCAAGGGCGGATTTGGAAGTCTTCAGGTCTTCTCCATCGGACGGATGCCAGGCGACCGCACCCTGCGTAGCCTCGACGCAAGCCATGCGATCCCGACGCATGTCCTCCGCTTCGAAGTCTCCGGACTGCGTCGTCACACACCGGTCAGACCGGTGCTCCTCACCGGTCAGACCGGTACCCACCGGTCAGACCGGTCAGACCCACCGGTCAGACCGATCCGCGCCGCCGCATCTCCGTCTTCGGTTATTCGGTCTTGGCTTTGTGGATCAACCAAGGAACCCAGTGGTTTTCCCGGTGAACCACCGAAACCCCGCGAACTCGGTGTAGCCTCCGCCAATCTCCACTCATGACTTGGCTCCCACGTAGTCCCGGCTCGACCTTGGTTTTGAGGCTCAACCAAGAAACCGTCCATGACTTCATCTTCTTGTTCATGCTACCATGCGGCCCGTACTTGACCCCCGCCGGCCACCGGGTCCCTCGAACAAAGCCTATTTTTCTTCTCCACACCCTGGAGGCCTCACCGGCGACGACCTTTCGCGCTTGTTCTTCACCTGCACCAACACTAGTCAAGCCGCAACCTGCACCTGCAATACTTAGCCAAGAATCAGTCCACACAACGTTGTCAATCACTCATCACACAAGGGAGTGACCATCCACCGGTCCTCGAACCACACATGGTCCTCACAAGAAAGGCAAGAAAAAGGCCGATGAAGGCAACGACGACTTCCAGGAACCCGACAAGACGGTGAATGTCCTCTTCGGCAGACTATCCAACCGACGGGCTCAAAAAGCCACTCGCCAAGAAGTGATGAGCATTGAACCAGCGGTCCCGACCCCTCTCCGGTGGTCGGAGGTACCCATTACCTTCTCCCGCGTGGATCAATGGACAAGCTTCTCTGAACCAGGATGGTTCCCACTCGTCCTGAAGCCGGTGGTCGCGGGCTCCAAACTCAACAAGGTCCTCATCGACGGTGGAAGCGGGCTCAATGTCCTTTTCACCAAGACCTTGAAAAAGATGAAGCTCGACATCACCCACATGCTCACCAAGAGCACCTCGCCCTTCTACAGCATCGTCCCCGGAACACGGCTATCCCACCGGGCTCGGTGGTTCTCGCCGATTACCTTCGGGGAAACAAGGGACAACTATCGTAACGAGTACATCAATTTCGAAGTCGCGGACTTCGAGACGTCCTACCATGCCATCCTCGGCGGACCGGCTATCGCCAAGTTCATGGCGGTACCCCACTACACCTACTTGGTACTCAAGATGCCAAGCCCGGCCGGTGTACTTTCACTCCAAGGGGACTTGAAGATATCCTTCGACCGCGACACGAAGGCGTGGAACACGCGACCACGAATCAAGTCCCCAACGCAATGATGGAGATCTACGTTGCGTCGAAGAAGCTTGCCCCAAGTGAACTCGACATCCCGGAGAAGTCGAACGGCGCCGGCCAAGCCTCGGCCACCGAGGAAGTTCTAGTCAAGACAATTGACCTTGGGACGGGCGACGACGGCAAGACCACCACCATCGGGGCGGGCCTCGACCCGAAATAGGAAGACGTGCTCATCGGCTTCCTCCCGAGGCTAACCGAGACATCTTCGCGTGGAAACCAGCGGACATGCCAGGGGTGCCCAAGGAGCTGATTGAGCATTCACTCAACGTCGACCCTAAAGCTACCCCGAAGCGACAACACCTCCGCCACTTCGCCGACGACGGATGGGACGCCATCAAGAAGGAACTCGCCAAACTACTCACGGTCGGCTTCATCGAGAGAAGTCTTCCATCTCGAGTGGCTCGCCAACCCCGTCCTCGTCCGCAAGAAGAACTCGAACAAGTGGAGGATGTGCATCGACTACACCGACCTCAACAAGCACTGCCCCAAGGACCCCTTCGGGTTGCCGCGGATTGATCAAGTCATCGACTCCACGCCGGGCTGCGACCTGCTCTGCTTCCTCGACTGCTACTCCGGGTACCACCAGATCGCAATCAAGGAAGAAGACTAGGAGAAGACCGCATTCATCACCCCGTTTGGTGTGTACTGCTACACAGCCATGTCCTTCGGGTTGAAGAACGCCGGCGCTACCTACCAGCGAGCTATCCAGGCCTGTTTCAAGAGGCAACTCAACAAGAACGTCGAAGCCTATGTGGATGACGTGGTCGTCGAAGAACGAAACTCCGACACGCTCATCGCCGATCTTGAAGAGACTTTCGCATCCTCGCGAGAGTACCCTTGGAAGCTCAACCCGAACAAGTGCGTTTTCGGCGTACCGTCGGGCAAGCTACTCGGCTTCATCATCAGCCACCGCGACATCGAAGCCAACCCCGAGAAGATCTCCTCCATCACCAGCATGAAAGCTCCCACGTGCATCAAAGATGTGCAGAAGCTAACCGAGTGCATGGCGGCTCTGAACAGATTCATCTCGAAGCTTGGAGAACGGGGGCTACCCTTCTTCAAACTACTCAAACATCAAAAGAAGTTCGTGTGGACTGCAGAGGCAGACCAAGCCCTTGCCCAGCTCAAGGACTTCCTATCAAAGACTCCAGTCCTCACGGCTCCTCGCAAAAGTGAGCAGCTGCTGCTCTACCTCGCTGCGACTACTCACGTGGTCAGTACGGCCATCGTCGTCGAGCGGCAGGAAGGCGGCCACGCCTACCCAGTCCAGCGACCAGTCTACTTCGTCAGCGAGGTCCTGTCAGAATCCAAGGCACGCTATCAACCCGTACAGAAGCTACTGTACGTAGTACTCATCACCTCGCGGAAGCTATGACACTACTTCCAGGAGTACTCGATCTCCGTCGCCACCGACTACCCGCTCGGCGACATCCTGCAGAACCAAGATGCTACTGGAAGAATCTCCAAGTGGGTAGTCGAACTCGGCGCCCTCAACATCGACTTCAAGCCACGCACAGCCATCAAGTCGCGGGAACTAGTCGACTTCATGGCGGAGTGGCGAGGGAATCCGCTACCTACTCCAGGCGAGCGCCCGAGCACGCGGGTGTTGTACTTCGACGACTCGCTCAAGCTCGAAGGCGCGGTGTAGGGGTACTCTTGATCTCTCCAACGGGCGAACAACTCAAGTACGTCCCGTAGATCTTCTCGGAAGGTCTCAAACAACGAAGCCGAGTACGAAGCTGCGCTACACGGGCTCCGCCTCGCGGCTTCACTGGGCATCAAGCGGCTACTAGTCTACGGCGACTCCGCGGTGGTCATCAACCAAGTCAACAAGTCACGGGACCACAACAAGGAGAACATGGACGCCTATCGCCTAGAAGTCCGCAAGCTCGAGAACAAGTTCTACGGTCTCGAGTTCCACCACGTCGTCCACGACAACAATGTTGCAACGGACGTCTCCGTAGAAGCTTGGTTCTCTCGCGCTCAAGTACCGGCGAGTGTCTTCGTCCACGAGCTTCACGCGCCATCCATCCCGGGGCCGGCTTCACCGACCATTGATCCGGTGCATCCCCCGGTGGCCGAAGGTCATGATGATCGACGTGGACTGGAGGCAACCCTTCATCGACTACCTCCGCGAATAGAAAGGTTCCCTCGGACAAGAACTTGACCGAGAAACTCATCCGCTGTGCCAAGTCCTACATCCTAGTCGGAGACAAGCTCTATAGGCGGGGCGCATCTTCTGGAGTACTCATGAAGTGCGTTCCCCGAGAAGAAGGCAAGGGCATCTTGGAGGAGATCCACAAAGGCGTCTGTGGCAACCACGCGTCCTCTCGCACGCTGGTCAGCAAGGCCTTCCGACGAGCTTTCTATTGGCCCACAGCTCTGGGCGACACCGAAGAACTCGTCAGAAGGTGCCAAGGGTGCCAATACTTCGCCAAGCAACAACATGTCCCGGCCTACAAGCTAGTCACCATACCGCCAACCTGGCCTTTCGCCTGCTGGGGGCTCTACATGATTGGGCCACTCCCAACTGCGCCATGTGGATTCAACGGAGTACTGGTGGCCATCGACAAGTTCACCAAGTGGATCGAGGTCAAGCCGGTCACATGCTCCAAGGCCGACAGAGTACTCGACTTCCTGGATGAACTCGTACACCGCTCGGACTACCCCACCGCATCATCACAGACCTGGGCTCCAATTTTAACAATCACCAGTTATGGGAGTACTGCGAGAACAGAGGGATCGACGTCTAATGCATCTCAGTTGCCCATCCTCAGGCCAACGGACAAGTCGAACGTGCCAATGGGATGGTACTCGACGCCCTCAAGAAGCGGATACACGACGCTGCCAACACCAAAGGAGGCAAGTGGGTCAAGGAACTACCCAATGCGCTCTGGGGGCTACGTACTCAACCCTCCAAGCCAATGGGACAATCGCCATACTTCCTGGTCTACGGCTCCGAAGCAATCCTCCCTGCTGATGTCATGTGGAACTCACCAGCAGTAGAGCAATACGACGAAGGCATATCTGAAGACAGTAGATGAGTTGATATCGATGGACTCGAAGAAGCTCGCTGCGCCGCCCTCGTCCAATCAGCAAGATACCTCGAGGGTATCCGACGCTACCACGATCGCAACGTCAAGGAACGATCCTTCAACGTTGGAGATCTTGTCCTTCGCCGCATCCAGAACACGGAAGGACTACACAATCTCAGCTCACCCTGAGAAGGTCCCTTCAGTTGCAAAGGTGACCGGACCGGGCTCCTATCGCCTCCGGGGTGAAAGTTGCTTGATCTAGGGGTTTGGTGAAAATATCGCCTAGTTGGTCATGTGTGGGTACATGGATCAAAGCTATCTTTCCTTTCTCGCGTTGTCTCTCGAGAAAATGATACCTCACTTCTATGTGCTTGGTTTTGGAATGCAACACTTGGTTCTTTGCAACGCTTATGGCACCGGTGCTATCACATTGAAGTGGGACATGGGTATACTCCTCACCAAAGTCACTCATGGTGTATGAAATCCAAAGGAGGCGAGAGCAACAACTAGCGAGGCAACTTTGCCTCGGTAGTGGATTGTGCAACACTCGACCGTTTGCGAGAAGACCAAGACACCAAAGAAGAACCCAAAAACTAGCAAGTCCCGAAGTGGACTTCTGTCCAACCGACACCGGCAAAATCCGCGTACGAAAAACCATGAAGCACCAAAGAAGAAGACGCAGAGTACCAAAGGCTGAAGTCGGGAGTGTGACGCAAGTACCTGAAAATTCGCTTCACCGTTTGCCGATGTGAAGTCCTCGGAGACGCTTGAAAACGAGCGCACAGACATACTGAGAACTGGATGTCCGGCCTCATTGCCGTCAAGTGGAGGACTGACCCGATCATGCTCCGGTACTCCTTCCGGTCCACATGTTCACCTTCCTCGTCGCATCAAGAGTTGTAGTCATACTCATCGGCGTCGTCATAGCCTTGGAATCCTCCATCATGAACTTCCGCACAATGTCCTTGGTGTACTTAGCTTGGTGCATAAATGTTCCTTCCTTTGATTGTTTGATTTGTAGCCCAAGGAAGAGCGCAACTCACCCATCACGCTCATCTCAAATTCCCTACTCATATCCTCTACAAACCTCGCAACAAGAGAGTTAGATGAGCCACCAAAGACAATATCATCAACATACACCCGCACAATCGGGATACCTCTTGTCTGCCCTCGGCAAAAACAAGGTCGATCAACCTTCCCCATCTCAAAACCTCTCTCAAACAACAACCCCTCAACTTTGCCATACCAAGATCTAGGCGCCCTTCCAACCCATACGGCGCCTTCCTCAACTTGTACACCGGTGGGGGTACTTCTCACTCTCAAACCCCGGAGGCTGCCTCACATACACTTCTTCCTCCAACACACCATTCGAAAAAGCACTCTTCACATCCATTTGGTGCAACTTGAACCCTTTAGCCACGAAAAAGGCTAGAAGTGTAACGAGAGGGTTTTCGGTGAGGAAAACCCGACTCCCTGTGCCATTGTGATAGTCCCTGGATCGGTAAGCTATCACATACGAAACTCATTACGGAATAATATCATTTCCATACAACGAAATCGAAGTACAAATCAGAATATTTACATTCGAAACAACTCGGTATACAAATTTAGTACAAGCTCCTTGGGCTAAGCGACAAGTAGAAATCCTGCGTAGCGGTAGCTAGGGCTTCAAGTCTTCATCTTCATTCTTCACCACAGGCATCCTTGAGCGAAGCAACGCAACCCTTCCTTCATGGAGTCCCCGAACTCGGACTCTCAAGCCAAGTCCAATCCTGCACACTCACAAAACTATCCCCAAGGAACGGGATAGGTTCACGTCACCGACTGTATGCAGCTTTAAGTGGCCTATCTCTAAAGGGCAAGAAAAGTGACAAGGTAGAAGCTCAGGTTTCCTATGCGGCGAGCAAAGCATAATTAGAAAACATCTCCGGATCGATCCCAAACCATACTCTCAAACACGGCTCGGAAACACCCGGTACCCCGGGGCCCCGTCTCCACATCCTGTCTCCATCTAGGGTCGGTGCGAGAACTTCCTCTCCTCGCACCTCAATGATTGCAATCGGATCAACGAGGTAGAGGGAGCCACTCTCCTCTAACCGACTGCAACCACGGCTCACCACACTCTCAACTACAGGGGAGGTAGAAATCCCAAAACATGAGGAACGAACATGTCTTCATGGTTTGTCCATGACCGAGGACGCGGCTATACGTATAGATCGAACAACTCTGCAGAGCGTGTACACCTGTACCCAACCCGGGATGGAATCCAGCCGGTAGCTAGTCGACTGAACCCACCCTACCGTGTGAACTCTCGGTAGTTACGGTCCCACCTTGCATCCGGCCCTCAAAGTGATCCCCCTCGCAAAGGGAATTGCACCGGAACTGTGAAATGCTCCCGTGTGGCCACACGGGAGACGCTACGAGAAAGTGATCTCACCTCCACCGCTCCCCCCACGGATACCCTCTATCCTTCCTAAGCGGTATGGTTCCGCACTTGCCGAGCTCAACTCGGCCCTAACCCCACTCTCGGCGAGGTGGTGTGTACGAAAGTCCTATCGACAAGTTGATCCACTCGGTTTCGAGACCGGGGCAAGCTCATGTCCTCCATCCGCAAGTAAAACCCCAACACCTAGGCTCCTAAAACCGTCAAAGCGGGGATACACCGAGGAGTGCACCCCTATCCCCGATCCCGGATCGGTTGTTTCGAGCTCACCCCCGCCAAGGTTCCCAAAACGCCTTCTCCTCGCCGGTTTTACCCCACACACGCCAAGAACCACTATTCCCATCCCAAACACATGCATCGCGAAGCTCAGCGCATATACACGCTTATATAAACATATATAGTAGTAGGACAATCAAGGACGGGATAATTAAAGAAGGCGGTTGCAAGGTTCATCATCATCATGCATTTAAAGTAAAGCGCTAGCATTCTACATAGCAATGCCTAATAGGTATTTCGAGAATCGGTCGGGCGTGAACACCTGTGTGCAAGTAGTCGTCGGAGTTTCCGTAGTTGAACTCGATCTTACGGCTCGACTCCTCGGCTCAGGAATTCCTAGATTCGCAAATATAAATAAACACGTTGTCTAGATGCAAATAACACCAAAGAGAAGAAATAAAGTACCAAATAAACTCCAAACGCTAGTCTAACGGGTGCTTCAAGATTTTAGAAGAATACGAGAAATTGATTTCATATTTTTCTAAGGTAGAAACAATTTATTATTGATTTTCAAATAAATAAATATTTTATTCATTTAATTTATTGCGATGAAGCACAAAAACACAAGTCGGCAAATTAGAGATCCATAAGTTTGGGTTTTGGGTAGGTTTGCATGGTTCGTTGACTAGTCAACGATCTTTGTTGACCAAGTCAAAGGGAAAGATCAAAGGTCAACGGAACCCCACAAGTCACCCCGTGGGTCCCGTGTGCGGATGAGATCGGGTTGGGCGGTTAGCGGCCTCACATGTTAGTGGGACCCAACGGCAAGTCCGTAAGCCCCTTGGTCGGATGGAGAGACCGTGTAAGATTGATCGGCTAGAAGAGAAGGCGTGTGGTTGAGAAACTCGGCTCGGGGCCGGAACATGGCGGCGATGTGGCGAGGGTGGTCTTAACCGGGATATGGGCGATGGGTTTAGATAGTGCACGCATTGTCCACGACAAAGATGTGGCACGGTCGTGGCAAAAAGTGTGGCCGGGACTTGAAAGATTGAGAACCAGCACTCGGTACTAAGATTAAGGCTTGGCGGAAAAAGGGTAAGTGTTGCTGCTCACCACGCAACACCCGCGCAGGAAAGGTAAGGAGTTAAGGCTAGATAGCGCATACCTGGCTGCTACAGCTTGCTTGACCGATTGCACACAGCCAGTCAGGATAGCCGTAGCTTATCTGATAGCTTGCTACAAGATAATTGTGTGGCTGGAGTGTGGCATGGCCGATGGTTTAGTAGCTAACACCTAAGGGGGTGCTCACTAGCTACAGGAACGCAGAACATGCTAACATCGCATGGTGCAGCCAAGATTAAAAATCCATGGATGATTTAATTAGCGCGTGCGATGTCTTCCAACACATATGCACCCCCTCGCTTACGTGTTTGCGGAGGCGTACATAGGCGGGCAAGCGGTCGCTTGCTTGAATTGACACAATGGCTTCCACCTATGGTTGTTGAGGTTGGCGATTAGCCGATAGGCGGCCACTAACTTTAGTGAGTTAAGCCGTCTTGGACCACATGACGGACACAAGGCACAAGCAAGGTGATGGCTAGGTACATTGGATATACGAGCGGTGGCCAAGAACACATGCTAACACGCACGGGCAAAAAGAGATCACGACCCATGTTTAGTTAGCATGTGCATGGTTCGGGAGCAGCACCTTGCATGGTTCGTGCCACGAGCAAGAGCTAGAGCAAACTCCCCAGCTTCCCGTACGGATTGTAGCTCCTTAGTTTAGATCAAGAAAAGGGTCACGAGCGGAGTGATCAAAAGCTGGCCGCTAGCTTGCTGATCCGCGTGCTCTTATTAGAGGAGAACGAAAATTGTTGGTGGTCGCTTGCACACCAAGGGCTGACACCAGAAATCATGTAGATGCTGCTGCTGGCTGATTTTATAGTTTTAGAGCAGGAATTGGGGTCAAGCTGTGGGTTCTTGCGGTAGACAAAATTCCGAGATGGTGTTGGTGGTCGCTCTTGCTCGGTAGAGAAGAAGAGGTAGGTTGCTGAAGATTTTATTTGGAGGAATGAGAGGGAGAAAGGTTGTTGTTGGCCGTTTTGGAAAAAGGAGAGAGGAGAGATGCAACCGGGCTGTGTTGGCGGTGGCATCGTGAGGAAGATGAACTCCCATCTAGTTAGGCTCGCCATGGAAAAGTTCGGGCTGCTGCTAGCTTATTGGCTTGATTGGGGAAAAGAAAGGATATTGCTGCAGCTCGCTTCTTGCTTGCTCGGTTGGAGAAGGAAAGGGTGGTGTTGTTCGGTGGGGGAAATAAAATAGCAGGGTTACTGCTTGTTCGCTGCAGATTGATGGGAGAATTCAGAGAGAGATATCAAGTTGCTGCTAGCTGATGCGGGAGAGGAGAGAGAGAGGTGAGTGAGCTGCGGTGGTTGGTTCTCGCAGCTTACGCTTGCTGCTTTGCTGCGGAACGATTGGAAAGGCAAGAAGGGGACGATGGTCGGAAGGTCTCGGCTTGCTTCCGGTGGAAGAAAGAAAAGAGATAGGAGAGAGGTGGATTGTTAATGTTTTGCTTCTTGCGTGATTCACCAAGAGGAGGGAAAGCCGCAATTTGGATTTGGTGGAAGGACGATTGAAGGGGGGTGTGCTTGTTGTGCGTGGTTGCCTTGACGAAGTAGAAAAGGAGCAGCCGCTAGCGAAATAAATTGACGGCGGTTTAGTTCACGGGATGGGAACAAATGAATTAGACTATTGTTCGGGATTGATTTAAATAACAAAGTATTAACCCGAGAAGCGGAATCATCGTTATAATTCAAATGAGCCCGTGTGAGGTTTAATTCAAACGAATTATAGTCTATTTCCCGAAATCGAACCGTTTGCAAAGGATCAATTCGAAGAGTCGGAAAATAATCCATAATCCATTTAAAAACTTCGCGAGCACTTCCGAAGAGATTGGGCTGGAAAATATTTGAAGGCCGGCGGGGTTAAAAAGAGCTTCCGGTAGCTCGGGGATGCACCTAAGGTCTCGATCGTCACATGGAAAGCCTCGACCTTCGGCGGATGGTGGTTCAAGCTGCGGCGACGGGTTTCTAGGCGGCGCGACGCAGGTAGGACGGCGTCATTGGCCTAGGTATTAACACCGGCGTGCTTGCTCGCGTGTGTGAGTGTGCCAAAAAAGCGCACGGGTCGGCTACCAGCCCCTAAAGACGAGGGCTTGCCTCCACGCGTGTGCACGTGCGCAAGCCAAAGGCTTGACCTCGATGACAAGCGGGGTGAAGGTGCGAGTAAGCACACGACGGCGCCACAACTCGGCGAGTGCACGACAGCAAGACACGGAAGGAACGACAATTCAGCGAGGTATGGCGAGCCAAAGGCAAAGCCTTCCGCCTCCCTGCGCGTGCGTGCACGAGTGTGCAAGCCGGCGGTTCGACCGCGGCGGCGACACAAGCAGGGCGGCACACTCGACGACGATAAGGACAAATAGGTCAAGCGGGGAGCGCACGTGGATCGTTGGCAGCGGCACCTGCAGGCGTAAGGCTCGACTCGATGGTCGGCACACAAGCGTCGGCGGTCGCGCAGTGGCCGCTGTGCGGTTCAACCAGATTAAAAGCACAACATCATGGGCAAGGCCCGAATTTTCCCTCGGCTCGAAGGCCGGGATCCACAGCACAGTGAAAGGGCGGTGAGGCTCACCTTGTGCTCCTGGACACGGCAGCGAGATGACGGTGAAGGGCTCGGAGAAGTGGGATGAAGAACGGGGAAACGGCGGGGCGGCTCGGAGCGAGAGGAAGCGGAACGGTGGCGTTGTCCTCCGCGGTTCTAGCTCTGGTGCGCCGCGATCTCGACAAGGTGGCTCCGGTCCCCTTCGGCCTTCCTCCTCGGCGCCGATGGTTTCACCTAGGAAAACAAGGCATCAGATTGGGGAGTGGATAGGAAAGACCAGGCAGCGAACAAGGGAAAAAGGGGAAAGGGGCCACTGGTGTGTGCTCTCACCTTCGAGGCAAAACACCGAGCAATGGGCAAGACAGTGTCATAGTGCACGGTCGCTGCTGCGGTTCTGTCGGTGCGGAATATGGTCCCGACACTAACCGGTAGAAAGCGCCGTGGTCTATCCCTCAATGGTTGGTGCTAAGTAACAAGTGACACGAGAGATTTTATCCTAGTTCGGCCGAGGGGGCCGTACGTCCGGCGAGGCGTGCTCAAGGCACTATATTACTTAGCACGGGGGTGCTGCGGTGGGGCGGCTACAAGCAAGGCGGGAGAGGAAGCACGGCTTCCAAGTCCCTAGAGGAGTGGGCGAAGATATTGTGGGAGAATTGGAGGATGAGTACGTGGTGTGCGGCGTGTTCTGTCTCGGATCTTTGCTCCGAATGTCCCCCGCGGGCGGGGGTTCGCCCCCCCCCCCCCCTTTTATAGATCAAGGGGGAGGCGGATTACATGCGCGCCGCGCTATCTAGCTACGTGGGGAAGCACGACGTGCTATGCTTTGTAGAGTGGGCGGCCGTCCGGACGATCCTCGCGGCGATACGGCCATGAAGGCCTACCTTGTACCCGAACGGTGGCGGTTCGAGGGTAGAAGGGCGGCGGATGGTGGCGATGTCCTACGATAGTCTCGAGGGAGGTGCGGCGTTGGCACATGCGGGGCACGAAGTAGGTAGAACGGCGTCCCTTCCCAACGTGCTTCACAATGCGGGGTTGTTGCTACGGCGCACGGCGTGCGCACGCACGCGCGGGGACGGCGGCCATCTTTGTTACGGTGGCCGGGATGGCGATCCACCGTCCTAGCGCCTCCACCTAACCCCGTAGGGTCACGAGAAAGTGAGTCGAGGGTGCGCCGGCCCCCTTCGAGGGCACGGCGCGTTAGCCGTCTTTGGAGCGGGCGCGCGGTGTCACGGGACCGACACGGCCGCTCTGCGCACGATCCCTCCCCACGGTGATGGGGATGGGCTCCTCCCCGGGGAGTTGGTGCGGCGGCACGGGGCGCGAGCCGGGCGCATGATGGCGCCGCCCCGCCGGTGTCGGGGCGTTAAATGCCCGTGTACGGGGGGCGGCGCACGCGTGAGGGGCGCCCTCGAGCGTGGCGGACCCCGGCCGAGGGCGGGACGTACCCTCGAGCGGCGGAACCGCTCGAGGGGGAGCGAGCCCTCGAGCGAGGCCGAACTGCTCGGGGGAAGTGCTGCCCATCGAACGGGGCGGAGCCCGCCTGAGGGGCGCGCATCCTCGAGCGAGGCGGAGCCTGCTCGAGGGGATCTCTAAGAGGGCCGCCTTGATGGGCCGTCGGGGTCCCTGCGGCGTGGGCCGTGTCCTGCATGGTTAGGCACCTGCATGGTTAGGCTTAGCGTGTTTTGGTTTCGTTGCGGGTTTTAAGTGAGGGTTTCCCCGTTGTTTAAGGGGACCCCTAGGGCTGTCCCCGACAGTAGCCCCCGAGCATCTGTGGGTTTGCCATTGAGGCTCCCGCAGATGCGTGAACCTGCGATAGGACGTTCTTCCCTCCTTGTTTCGCGAACGCTTTCCGTGGGGCCGCGTCGGCGGGCCCCGCGGGTCTAGCCCCGGCCCTGCGGGAGTGTGGATGCTCTGCGGGGGATTAATCCGCGAGAGGCGAGGTCGGAGGGCGTGGCACATGTTCCAACGGCATCGGCGGTGTCTCGGCCGGATTCGGTGGCGCACGCGGCTGCGCGCCTTGTCTCCGGCGGGTGCGGTTTCAAGGAGGTGTAGCCGTGCATCAAGCCCCCGAGCACCGGGCCCATTCGAGGCGATCGGGTAGAGCTTTACGACTTGTTTTCTCACGCGCCCTCGCCGTCCCTCCGCGGGACGGAGGGTGAGGTTTCCGCAACCCCCATCGAGCGGGTCGCGGATTGCGGATTCCTCGTCGAGCTGCTAGCGGGTGGTTCGAGTGGACGTCCATGCCCCGTTCGATAAGGGTAGGGCTGCGTGGTCCGGAGACACGTCCATGGAAGCACTTGCGTGGGTTTGCTAGGTGGGGCTCGGTCCGTTCGATAGGGACCGAGGGCGCGGAAGCTCTCCCTCGGTGGGATCCCCCCTGCTGGCTGCCCTCGGCGGCTCTCGAACACGACATGTGGGGCACCCTCGAGCCGACGGGCTCGAGGAACGGCTCGAATGCGCGTGCCCTCGTCGTCCACGACTCGCGATCGCGTGGCGCTCGTTCGGACCCGTCGAGGGTCGGGCTTCGAACCTCGATCGGTAGGGCCGTGCGGGGCCGGTGCACAGGCGGCCCCGTCTTTAGTGTTAGCGGCCGTCGAGGGGTCTAGGCGTGCCGTCCCTCGGCGGCGGTTGGTAGCACGGCGCGGCGTGGGTGCCGCGGTGCCCGCTCACTTCAAGAAGGCCCCGGGCGACCCTCTCACGCACGTGCCCTCTTTAGAGAGTTGGTATTGTCTCGAGCCGGGGGCTCGTGCCGCTTGAGGGTTTTACGTGGCATGGGTGCCGCGGTGCACCTTTACTTCAAGCGGGCCCGGGCGGCCTTCTCACATCGATGTCCCTTCGAGGGCTGCTTTCGTCTTGAGCCAAGGGCTCGTGCCGCTCGAGGGTTTTACGTGGCATGGGTGCCGCGGTGCTCCTTTACTTCAAGCGAGGCCCCGGGGCGGCCTTCTCACGTCGATGTCCCCTTCGAGGGGCTGCTTTCGTCTTGAGCCAAGGGCTCGTGCCGCTCGAGGGTTTTACGTGGCATGGGTGCCGCGGTGCCCCTTTACATCAAGCGAGGTCCGGGCGGCCTTCTCACGCCGATGTCCCTTCGAGGGCGGTTATCGTACGGGAGCCGGGGGCTCGTGCGCGCGAGGGTTTTACGTGGCATGGGTGCCGCGGTGCACCGCTTTACATCAAGCGAGGTCCGGGCGGCCTTCTCACGCCGATGTCCCCTCGAGGGCTGCCCCTTGTCTCGAGCCGGGGGTTCACCCCGCTCGAGGGTTCTCCTTGCTTGGCAAGGGGCCGGGTCATTAAATGCCTCGCGGTCGAGGGCTGCCGGTTTGCGGCGCGGGCGCGCCTTTTTAGGCGGCGCGCGCGCGCGCGCGCGCGTAGTGGGCGGCGTGGCGGGCGGACGTGACGGCTCCCCTCGGTCCCTGCGGGTCTTCGCCGTGATGATGGCCGCATGCGGTGATGTGGCCGCTGCGGTCGTGGTGGGGCCCGTCCGTCGGTGTGAAGGGAAGATTCCCTGCCGGTTAATGCGCGCGGGGCATCCGCTTCGGAGAGCTCGCCGCGGCTTATAAATGCGAGGGGAGGGGGGAGACGGCGGTTTCTTACCTTAAGGCCTCGCCATTTCGGCCCCCGCCCCTTCGTCTTCGCTTCGCCTTTGCCACGCGTGCGGTGTCGCCATTAGAGCCTTTCTTCCGTTTCTCGTCCTCCGCTCTCGCTTTCCTTCGCCCTTCTTCATGGCGCCGCCTCGGCCCCTCACGATCTTGGACCCGTATGCAGGAGAGGTCGTCGGTGACCGGCGGCCCTTGGCGGCGGTCGCCGCCGGCCGGCGGCGGCGAACGAGGATGGACGCCGGCGGAGTGGATAGTGCCGCCGGCGGGGACCGCGCGCCCAACCCGCCGTAGGGCTACGTGGTGAGCTTCATCCGCTACCACGAGCGGGGCTTCAACACGCGGGCGAGCCGCTTCATGCGGGCGGCTGTGCCACCACTACGAAGTGGAGGCCGCACAACTTCGCGCCCAACGCGATTTCGCGAGCGGCCACGTTCGTGGGCGTCCGCGAAGGGTACCCGGGGATCCCGGTCAAATGGGAGCTGCGGGTACACCTTTTCCGCGCGGAGCTCTTCACGCAGCCCACGACGAGCCGAGGACCCGCGCGCGGTGCGCGCGCGGCGGGATGTCGCTTGCCTGCGGGGGCGGTTCAAGAACGTCTACATCCCCCGCACCATGACGACGAACAACGCCGGCGGGAGCGGGGATGGTTCTACTTGCGCAACGCCGAGCCCGGCCTCCCCCCCTACACCGGTCGGGTGTTCAAGGAGAAGCGGACTCTTGGGGCTACGGGGTGTCCACGCCCCGGCATCGGAGGCGGCGGGGAGTCGGTCTGGCCGCCTGCGAGCTTGGCGGCGCGGGGGCTGACCACGATGGGCGTCCTCGCCTTCCTCCATCACCGGCGGGTCGTGCCCACGATGGAGAGGCCGCTCTGCATCTTCGAGATGACGAGAGGTGGCCAACCCGTCGATACGGCGAGGTCGCGGATGCTCCCGACGCCTCTCGAGCGGCCATATGCGCTCACCGGGCGCGGAGCCCCGTCGACACCGGACGCCGATGCATCCGGACCGGACCCCATGGGACCTCGAGATGCTCCCCACCGGCCCGGCCGGTGAGTTTGGTTCTTGATTTTGTTTTGGTTCTTGGTGTTGCTTACGCCTCCGACGCGTCCTTGATGCTCCCGTGTGCGGCTGGTGAGCTTTACCACCTCAAAGTCCGTTCCGCCCACCCCCCGACTCCCGCGCGCTTGGCCGGGCGGCGCGGCCGGCGGGAGCGAGGAGCGGGCGGCGCGCGAGAGGGAGCGCGCGAGGCGACATCGGGCGCGCGCGGCCGACGGAACGCGGAGTGCCGGCGGCGCGAAGAGGCGGGGCTCTCCTCCCCGGGGACCGAGGAGTACTCATCCTCGGAGGATGACGAAGAGGAAGAGGGCGAGGGGGAGGGCCCCTCGATGGGTGGCGACCTACGCCCCCGTCGCGGAGCCGGCGCCGGTGGCAAGGGCGGCATCGCCCGGGGTGGGCGCGGCGGCGCGCCCGCCGCCAAGCAATCGACATCGGGGGCGGCGCGCGCGCGGGGGTGCGGCGCGCGCCACGGAGGCGCGCGCGGCGGCGCGCTCGTGCGCGCATCAAGCGTGCTGCGCGCGCGGCGGCGTCGTCGGGGAGGCGCTACGGCAAGCGCGCGCCCGCACGCGGGGCGGCGTTTACGCGCGCGCGGCGGCGCCCGGGGAGGCGCGGCGTCGGGCGTGACCGCGCGCGGGGGCGGGCGCGCCCGCGCGTGCGGCGGCGCCGTCGGGGAGGTGCAACGGCGGGCGCGCCGGGCCGCACCGGCCTCATCCGGCGAGGCTTCAAGAAAAAGGAAGCGCGCCTTTTCCTCCTCGAGGTAAGGGGTTCGATCCTTTGCTTGGTTTGATTTGTTGATGATCAGGTGTTCTAACCCTCTGTTTGTGCTCAGCGCGGTGGTGCCAACCGTGCCTCCCCTTGCACCAGCCAAGGTGCTGAGGACGGACGCGTCCATCCCCACCCGGCGGCGCTCGTCGAGGGCGTCGCGGCCGGGGACAAGCACGGCGGCGGGCGAGAGCTCGCAAAGCCCGGGCGAGGCCTCGAGGCCCCGGCCGGCGGATCGGCCGCCGCGGCGCGGTGGGAGGTCGCCGAGGAGCGGTCGGCGCCGGCCGTCGTGGGGACGCGGGCCGCGGCGGCGGCCGCGGTGGAGGTGCGGCCCACGGAGGGCGCCGGCGCGGAGGTGCGGCCCGTGCCGCCGGCGCGAGAGGGAGGCGGAGCGGGCGCAACCCGCGGCGGCGCCGTGGACGCGGCGGCACGGCCGGAGGTGATGGCCGCGGCGCCACGACGGGCGCCGCGGCCACGGAGGCGCGGTGGAAGCGCCGGTGGAGGGCGGCACAAGCGCCGGCGCCCGCCGGCGATCTGCGGGCGGAGGTGGTGGAGGTCTCGGATGACTCTCCGCCGCCGGGGTGGGACCGGTGGGCTAGCGTCCCCACGCGTTCCCCGAGCCCCGGAGGGGGGCCCTCGTGAGGGCGGCACGAGGGTCACATGGTGGCGGGAGACCGAGGACACGACGCCGAGGCCTCGTCCTCCCGCGCCGGCCGCTCCGCCCGGTGGAGGAGGTTGTGGACGATCCCCTGCGTTTGCCGACGCCGGGGGAGCGGGAGCTGCGGGGCGAGCTCCGGAGCCACGGCGCCATGCTCAACCGCGCGCTGAACGAGGCGCTGCGGGTCCATGGCGGCCCTGCATGGCTCGTCTTCCAGGTAGGGCATGGTTGCCTGTGTTTCTTTTATCTCTCGTTTTTGCGTGCTGCCTTCGTGTCTCAGCGCTTATGGGTTTTGATTCTGTCGGTGCCAGGAGCTCGAGCGTCGCGCCCACGACAAGTACGATGCCTTCGACCGGGTGAACGCCGAGGTCCGCCAGCTCCGGGAGCGCGCGCGGCGCTTTCGACGCGCTTGCCGACGCCCTCGGGACGCCGGACGGTTGGGCGGCGTGCCGGGCCATGGCGTGGCGCGACGAGCTCCCCGAGAGCTCTAGGCGGGACCCGGCGCGCCGCTCGAGCCTCGGCGGGTCCGCACGGCCCTCATCGATCGTGATGAGGCGCCGTGCGGCGCGCGCTCGGACTTGGAGAAGACGCGGACGCCGGCCGCCAGCGGGAGGCGGAGGTGGCCAACGTCCGCGGCGAGAACCGGGGGGTCCGCTCGTCGCTCGAGGGGGCGCAAGCGCGGCGGCGCCGGGCGAGGAGCGGGCGCGCGGGGGCGGAGCGGCGGGCCAAGGAGGCCGACGACTTGAAGGCGGCCCTCGACGCCAAGGTTGCGGCGCTCGCCATCGCCGAGGAGCGACTTCGGCGGGAGCACACCACCCGCCAAGGAGCCGAGGGGCGGCTCCCGGCCGAGGAGCGAGCCGCCCTCATCGACGCCGGACGGCGCCGGGAGCGAGGAGCGCGTCGCTCGCGAGGCGGCGCGGGGAGTCGTTGGCGGAGCGGGACGACAAGCTCTCAAAGGTCGAGGGCGAGTTGGTTATGCTCGGCATTACCAACGCCAATCAGGAGCTGGCCCTCCGGGAGCAAGGCGAGACCGTCAAGCGCCTCGAGCCGGCGGTCGAGGCCGCGCGTCGCGACTTCGAGACGAGAGAGGAAGCAAGTCGAGGGTGAGCTGGTGCTTGACTTCTTATTTGGTTGGTTTTTCGTTAGAGGGCTCACTTCCCCCTTTCTGATTTCTTTCCTGTCTTGGCGGTTCCAGGCTTGCGCACTTTGCTGCGGGGCACTCGGTCGAGCGGGCCGAGGCGGCGCAGGCTTCCTACAACTCCTCCGAGCGGGAGGCTGCGGGGATTGCGTGATGCGGCCCTCGAGACCCCGCCGTGCCGTGGAGGAGGGCGAGGCACGAGCCGGCGGCTCGGCCGGCCGGCCGCTGCGCGCCCTTGGCGGCCACGTCACCGAGCGGATGCGCCGGCGCCGCATCCGGGGCGTCCCGAAGGCCCTCGGAGTGCTGCGGTCCCCCTACGAGGTCAACTTCGAGGCGGCGGAGGGGGCTACATCGTTCCCGAGGGCGTCGAGGAAGAGGTGGCCATGGAGCGTGTGGATGCGCTTGCCGCCGATGCCGCCGGGTCGCTCGCCGAGGCCTTCGAGGAGTTCCTCTTCCCGGACGCCGCTGACGCTGCCGCTCCCTCCGTCTGAAAGCAGTTGGGCGCTAGGCCCGTTTTATGTGTATCAGTATTTTGGCCATGGGGCCTTTGTAAATAAGCACATTATCTTAATCGTAAACGTTTGATGATGCGAGATGAAGTTTTTTGCTTATTGCGCCTTTTTGTTTCTCCTTCTTCCTGAGTAGATTTTACTTAGGGGAGTTCGATTTTCGCTGGGGGCCCGCTGGGTTGGAGGCGAGAGAGAAGGGCCATATCCACGCGGCGTAGGCTATCTCTGGCTCGCACGCTCCTCCCGCCGGGCCGCCCGCGCCCTGTTCAAATCGTTGCTCGTAGTTGAAGTAGAAAACGAACTTAGCGCGTGTGAGTTGTTTTTATTTTTGCGTGAAAATGGGACCATTTTGGGGGGGGTGCCCCCGCGGTAGCCCCGAGGATAACTTGGGTTTCGGGGGAAAGCCGAGGTATCCTTTCCATTAGACTTGAAGCATTTACATAGTTGTTACTAAGCGGGGCGTTGGTCATACAGTTTTACAACAAAAATACTTGGAAATCCTAGCTAAGGGTAGAAGCGACGTAGCTGTTGGATGTTCCAAGCGTTGGTGAGCTCTTCACCGTCCTCGTTGGCCAGCTTGTACGTGCCCGGCTTGAGTACCTTCACCACGACGTAGGGTCCCTCCCATGGGGGCGATAGTTTATGGCGCCCTCGGTTGTCTTGGCGCAGCCTTAGGACCAAATCCCCTTCACTGAAGTCCCGTCGACGTATCTTGCGTGCTTGGTAGCGTCTTAGGGACTCGTTGGTACGTTGCGGAATGCATTAGGGCTACGAGGCGTGCCTCGTCCCGGTTTGGTCCGGCGAGTCCTCGCGGGCTCGTAGGTTAGCATCCTCGTCATAGCCTCGAACTGCGGGCGATCCGTATTCTAAGTCCGTGGGGAGGACGGCCTCCGCGCCATGGACTAGGAAAAACGGGGTGAACCCGGTGGCTCTGCTTGGGGTGGTCCTTAGGCTCCACACAACTGCTGGTAGTTCTTGGAGCCATTTTCGCCCAGATTTGTTGAGCTGGTCGAAAATTCTGGGCTTGAGGCCCCCGTAGGATCATGCCGTTGGCACGCTCTACTTGGCCGTTGGTCTGTGGGTGTGCCACAGCCGCCCAATCCACGCGGATGTGTAATTTGTCACAGAACTCCAAAAACTTCCTGCCCGTGAACTGGGACCCATTGTCTGTGATGATGGAGTTTGGCACTCCAAAGCGGTAGACGATGTCGGTGAAAAATGTTACCGCCTGCTCTGCCCTTAAATTCGTGACGGGGCGCACCTCCACCCACTTGGAGAACTTGTCGATCGCGACCAGCAAGTGGGTGAAGCCCCCGGGCGCCTTTCGCGGGGGCCCGACGATGTCCGGCCCCCACACGGCGAATGGCCATGTCTCGGGGATGGTTTGCGGGGGCGTGGGCGGGTAAGTTGGACCTCGCGGGCGTAGAACCGGCACCCCTCGCGGGTGCGCACGATCTCGGCGGCGTCGGTGACCGCGGTAGGCCGCAAAAGCCCCGGCGAACGCGTTGCCGACGAGGGTGCGGGGCGCGGCGTGGTGGCCACAGATCCCCGCGTGAATGTCCCGTAGGAGCTCGCGCCCCTCGGGAATGGGCACGCACCGCTGCAGGATGCCGGAGGCGCGCGCTTGTACAGCTCGCCGTCGACGAGGGCAAAAGACTTGGCCATCCTGGCGATGCGCCTGGCCGCGGCCCGGTCCGCGGGGAGTTCCCCTCGAGCGATCCGGAGATGTATTTTTCGCGCCGGTCCTCTTGGGCGGGGAGCCGGCTCGATGTCCATTGCGTCGGCCTCGTGGGAGCCGTACCCCTCGAGGAGGGAGAGCACGTATGCCTCGTTCGAGGGGTCCTCGTCCATGGGTTCCGCACCCGCTGGATTCGAGGGAGCCCCCGAGGGTCCGTCGTGGGTCGAGGGGTAGGGCTCGAAGACGACCGAGGGGTTGCGCGACGTCGCGCGTGAAAACGTTCGGGGGGAGCGGTGATCCGCCGGACGCAATCTTGGCCGGTTCATCCGCCTCCTTGTTGTACCGGCGGGGTACATGGTTGAGCTCGATGCCGTAGAACTTGTCCTCGAGGGCCCGCACGGCCTTGCGGTAGGCCTCCATCTTGTCGTCATGGCGGCTCGCGTTCTTCATGACTTGATCGATTACGAGCTGCGAGTCCCCCCCGCACGTCGAGGCGCTTGACGCCAAACTCAATGGCGATTTTGAGGCCGCGAGAGAAGGGCCTCGTATTCGGCCATGTTGTTGGACGCGGGGAAGTGGAGACGTCTTGCGTAGCGCATGTGCTCCCCTAGGGGTGACACGAAGAGCGAGGCCCGCGCCCCCCCTTGTTTTCATCACCGAGCCGTCAAAGAACGAGAGTCCGGCCTCTGCTTGGATTTGTGGGGGCGGTAGCTGTGTATCCGTCCACTCAGCGACGAAATCCGCCAGGATTTGCGACTTGATGGCCTTGCGCGGGGCGTAGGCGAGCGTCTCGCCCATCGGCTCTACGGACCAATTGGTGATCCTTCCCCGTGGCGTCGGGGTTGCGGATGATTTCCCCCAGTGGAAAGGAGGAAACCACCGTGACGGGGTGAGCCTCGAAGTAGTGGCGGAGCTTGCGCCGCGCAAGGACTACCGCGTACGGCAACCCCCGGACTTGGGGGTAGCGCGTCTTCGTGTCCGACGGACCTCGCCGATGTAGTAGACCGGCCGCCGTACGAGCAAGGCGTGCCCTTCCTCCGTGCGCTCCACGACGATCACGGCGCCGACCACCCGGGTGGTTGTGGCCACGTAGAGCCGCAAGGGTTCGCCATCTTGTGGCGGCATGAGGATCGGGGCGTGCGTTAGAGACGCCTTCGACTGTCGAGCGCATCCCCGGGCCTCGGTGGTCCGGGAGAAGCGCCCGTGCTTCTTAAGTAGGCGGTAGAGGGCGGGCCCTTCTCACCGAGCCGTGAGATGAAGCGGCTCAAGGCGGCGAGGCACCCCGGCACCTTCGCACCCCTTTGAGGTCCCGGGATCGGACCCATTCGTTCGAGGGCCGCAACCTTTTCAGGGTTGGCCTCGATTCCCCGCTGGGAGACAATGTATCCCAGGAGCATGCCTCGCGGCACTCCAAAAACACATTTTTCGGGGTTCAACTTGACCCCATTGGCCCGTAGGTAGTTGAACGCGACGCCAAGGTCACCAACCAGGTCGTTCGCCTTCCTGGTCTTTACGACGATGTCGTCCACGTATGCTTCGACCGTCCGTCCGATGTGATCCCCAAAAACGTGCTGCATGCAACGCTGGTATGTTGCACCCGCATTTCTGAGGCCAAACGGCATCGTGACGTAGCAGAACGTCCCGAACGGCGTGATGAACGAAGTCGCGAGCTGGTCGGACTCCTTCATTTTTATTTGATGGTATCCGGAGTAAGCATCAAGGAAGCAAAGCAATTCACACCCAGCCGTTGAATCAACGATCTGATCAATGCGTGGCAAAAGAAAAAGGAACTTTTGGACATGCTTTATTAAGACTAGTGTAGTCTATACACATCCGCCACTTCCCATTCTTTTTCTTTACAAGCACGGGGTTTGCTAGCCACGTTGGGTGGAACACCTCCTTGATGAATCCGGCCTCGAGAAGCTTCCGCAGCTCCGCTCCGATTGCCCGTCGCCGCTCCTCGTCGAATCGGCGCGGCCGTTGCCGCACGGTGCGGGCGTTTGGCGGATGTCAAGGGAGTGCTCGGCGACTTCCCTCGGGATGCCCGGCATATCCGAGGGGCTCCACTCGAAGATGTCGGCGTTGGCGCGGAGGAAGTCGACGAGCACCACTTCCTATTTGGGGTCGAGGGTGGAGCCGACCCTCAACGCCTTGCCCTCGGGGGCCGACGGGTCGAGGGGGACCCCCTTGGTCTGCTCCGCGGCCTCGAAGGTGCCCGGCGTGCTTGGCGGTGGAGCCGAGGTCTTCGTTGACCATCTTTTCCGGCGTGTTCACCGGCGCTTCATCCGGCGCCGGTGCCTCGCGTGCTCCACGCACTCGACGTCGCAGTCGAACGCGTGCTCGATGGATGAGCCGACGGTGATGACGCCGTTCGGTCCCGACATCTTCATCTTCAAGTAAGTATAATTGGGGACCGCCATGAATTTGGCGTAACAGGGTCGCCCAAGTATAGCGTGTTAGGCCCCCTTGAACCCCACCACTTCGAAGGTGAGGATCTCCTTGCAAAAATTCTTCGTGGTGCCAAACCAAACCGGCAGTCGATCCGCCCAAGGGGCCGGACCCCGCTTGCCGGCGCGATGCCATGGAACGGCTTCGTGCTGGGCCGCAGCCCGGTCCAGCCCCGATCCCCATGAGGCGCAACGTATGCGCGTAAAGGATGTTGAGGCCGCCGCCTCCGTCCATGAGGACCTTCGAGAACCGGCGTTCCCGATGATGGGGTCAACCACCGGCGGGTGCGCCGGGTTGGGGACGCGGTTCGGGTGGTCCTCCCGCCGAAGGTGATGGCATCCTCCGACCAATTGAGGAAGGACGGAGGCGCCCTCTCCGCGGCGAGGACCTCGTGCCGCTCCTTCTTGCGCTGGCGGGTCGACATGTCGACGGTTGGCCCCCCAAAGATGAGGAACACATTTTCAACGGCGGGGAAGCCGCCTGCGTCGCCATCGCCTCCGTCTTTCTTGGCCTCTGCCTCCTTCGCGGCGGCACGGCCATAGAATTTCTTGAGCATATCGCACTGCTCAAGGGTGTGGTTCACTGGGGTCTTGTGGTAGGGACATGGCTTTTTCAGCATGTCATCGAACACCCCCGGGCCTTGAGGGGCCGGTCGAGGGCCCCGTCGAGCCGGGTCAACAGCAAGGGCCTCGGCATTGCCGCCGTCGCGCCCTTGCTCGCGCGCCTCGCGCGCGGCTTTTTCCCCTTCTTGCCCCGCTTGTCGTTGCGGTGGGGCTCCTTGGACTTGCTGCCCTCCGCGGGCGCGTCCTCCGAGCGCTTGCCCTTCTTGCCGTCGAAGATCGCACCCACGGCCTCCTCTCCGAGGCGAAGCCGGTGGCGATGTCGAACGGCTCGTTGGAGTCCGCGGGCGGCCGCGTCCCGGCCTCCCGCACGAGGTCCCCGCACGTGGTGCCCTCGAGGAAGGCGTGCACGATCTCGGACCGCGCCACGCCGGGGAGCTCCGTGCGCCGCTTGGAGAAGCGCCGTATGAAGTCCCGCGGCGACTCGCCGGCCTCACGCGTGCGAGCGCAGGTCCCACGAATTCCCGGGCGCACGTACGTGCCCTCGGAAGTTGCCCACGAACGTGTGGACCCGCATCGTCCCGCTTGTGGATTTGGCTAGCGGGCAAGTGCTCGAGCCACGTCCGGCCGTGTCGCCGAGATGCGGGGGCAAGTTGCGGATGATGACCTCGTCGGCCGGTGGCCCCGCCCGGTTGACAAGCCAAGCGGTAGTCGTTAAGCCACACGCGGGGGTCCGTTTCCCCGTTGTACTTGACGATGGTCGAGGGTTGGCGAAAGCGCTGGGGGAACGCCGCCGCGCGGATCTCCCGGCTGAACACACGGGTGCCTGGGGGTTCTGGCGTCGGGGAGCGGTCTTCGCCGGCCGTCGTAGCGTCCACCCCGTCGAGGGTGGTAGCCCCTTGCTGCCGTGCGTCCGCCCCCGCTCGTGCGCCCGGCGTTGATGACGTTGCGGGCGTCGCCATCCGCGCCCTGCGTGCGTCAAGGAGTCGCTCCTTGGGCGGCGTGCGCCCTTGATCGGCGGGTTGCCCCGCTTGTCCCCCCCCGCGTGGACCGAGGGTTCGCCTCCCGGTGCGGCTTCGTCGCCCGCGCATCTCCCTATTGGCGGATGCGCGAGGCCGAGCTTTCGGCCCGCCGGACGGCCGCTTGCTCGATGAGAGTTTGCACCTCGCGGTGCGGGTCTCGAGCCTCGGGGGGTCGAGGGTGCCGGCATGGCCCGCAAGCAACGTCGCGGCGGTGATGAGTTTTGGCTCGCCCCGCGGGGGCGCGTCCGCGTTGTCGACGTTGGGGACGGTGTTGATGCGGTCGCGGACCCGTCGGCCCGGCCTCCCCGCGCGCGTTCGCCGCGCGCGGAGGCTTCCCCCCGCTATTGAGGCGCGGAGCGGCCGCACCGTCCGTATTCCTCCGCCGCCTTGGCCTCGAGCTCGCGGGCTTGGGCCGGGCCGCGCGTCGGCGTCGGCCCCGGCGAGGAGCGCTTGGCCCCGCGGCCATGCGCGCGGCGATCCCCGGGGCGCGGGGTGATCTCCCCGTCTCCGGCGCCCGCCGCACCGGCGGCATTGGCCGGGTCGTTGGTGATGACGGCGTAGCACTCCCGCTCGGGGTCGTAGCTCCCGTGTCGGGAGTCGTCGGAGCGGCCGAACCGCAGTCCGTAGCGTCGAGGAAACGCCCCCGAACATGACCGGGTCCGCACGCCGAGAAGGGTCCCCATTACGCATAGCCGTGGCGGTTGGTGGGCGGTAACGCATCGAGGGAGCCCGGAGACGACTCGTCGCCCACCGAGGCGTTGGGATCCCCGGCGACGAGGACATGTCGGCCCGGCGGGACCCCCGCGCATCGTGGTGTTAATGCGGCGTTGTAGGCCGTCGTGGCTCCACGCGGCCCGATGGGGATGCGCGGCCCGAGACCGTGCGCTATCCCGCCGGGGCGGTGGCGGTCGTCATGACGGTGGAGGGCGCGCCGTGTTGAGAGGCGGCGCGCTCGGCCGCCGTCGCTCGACCGTGCTTGGCGCGAACGTAGCCCGGAGCGGCGGCGGCGCCGCGCCGCGTCGACGGGCCCGCGGCATCCGTGCCCGCGGGCGTCCGCGCCGTGGCGGCGCGGGCGGCGGGGGACCGGAGCGGACTCGGCACCGGCGCCGCGCGCGGAGCTCCTCACGGTTGGTGAGGCGCATGAGATAGCCGTTCCCCGTGGCCCGAAAGTTCGGTCCCCGAAGCGACTTTCGAACCCGGGCGGGAGGGGGTCCGAGCTACCCATGCGGTAGCGTGTACCACGGTACTCGGTGCGTATCACCATGGAGGGAGTTGACGGAATGACCTTAGGCGCTCGATTGCCCCACGGTGGGCGCCAGCGTCGGTGCGGAATATGGTCCCGACACTAACCGCAGAAAGCGTCGTGGTCTATCCCTCAATGGTCGGTGCTAAGTAACAAGTGACACGAGAGATTTTATCCCGGTTCCCGCCGAGGGGGCCGTACGTCTAGCGCAGGCGTGCTCAAGGCACTATATTACTTAACACCGGGGTGCCTGCAGTGGGGCGGCTACAAGCAAGACGGGAGAGGAAGCCCGGCTTCCAAGTCCCTAGAGGAGTGGTGAAGATATTGTGGGAGAATTGGAGGATGAGTACGTGGTGTGCGGCGTGTTCTGTCTCGGATGCTTGCTCCGAATGTCCCCCCGCGGCTGGGGGTTCGCCCCCCCTTTTATAGATCAAGGGGGAGGCGGATTACATGCGCGCCACGCTATCTAGCTACGTGGGGAAGCACGACATGCTATGCTGTAGAGTGGGCGGCCGTTCGGACGATCCTCGCAGCGATCTGGCCATGATGGCCTACCTTGTACCCGAACAGTGGCGGTTCGAGGGTAGAAGGGCGGCGGATGGTGGCGATGTCCTCTGATAGGCTCGAGGGAGGTGCTGACGTTGGCCTGTACGGGGCACAGGAGTAGGTAGAACGACGTCCCTTCCCAACGCGCTTCACGCGTCTTGCGGTTGTTGCTACGCGCGCACGGAGTGCGCCCGCACGCGCGGGGACGGCGGCCATCTCGTTACGGTGGGCGGGATGGCGATCCACCGGCCTAGCGCCTCCACCTAACCCTGTAGGGTCACGAGAAAGTGAGTCGAGGGTGCGCCCGCCCCCCTTCGAGGGCCCGGCGCGTTAGCCGTCTTTGGAGCGGCGCGCGGTGTCACGGGACTGACACCGGCCGCTCCGCACGGTCCCTCCCCACAGTGATGGGGATGGGCTCCTCCCCGGGGAGTTGGTGCGGCGGCACCGGGGCGCGAGCCCCGGCGCATGATGGCGCCACCCCGCCGGTGTCGGGCGTTAAATGCCCGTGTACGGGGGGGCGGCGCACGCGTGAGGGGCGCCCTCGAGCGTGGCGGACCCCGCCGAGGGCGGGACGTACCCTCGAGCGAGGCGGAACCCGCTCGAGGGGGAGCGAGCCCTCGAGCGAGGCTGAACCTGCTCGAGGGAAGTGCTGCCCCTCGAACGGGGCGGAGCCCGCCTGAGGGGGCGCGCATCCTCGAGCGAGGCGGAGCACCGCTCGAGGGGATCTCTAAGAGGGCCGCCTTGATGGGCCGTCGGGGTCCCTGCGGCGTGGGCCGTGTCCTGCATGGTTAGGCACCTGCATGGTTAGGCTTAGCGTGTTTTGGTTTCGTTGCGGGTTTTAAGTGAGGGTTTCCCCGTTGTTTAAGGGGACCCCTAGGGGCGTCCCCGACGGGTTCAAGGTGGTCGGCGCTCCCGAGCGCCTTCGGCTCGGCATCGTCCTCCCGGTGGTGAGAGCTAGGACGCGGTGGCGACGGTGTGCTCCCCCCCCCCCCGGTGCGGCGTGGCATCGCGGTTCCGGGCGGTGAGCACCTCCCGGGCGCGGCGTCGAGGCGCGGCGCGAGGGGGTGCGGGAGCGGCGGCGTCGCGAGCTCCCCCCCGGACGGCGGTCCTCACCGCGCCCGCGACGGCTCCGGCTCCGAGTCGACGACGGCATCCATGGCTCGGCGTGGCTTCCTAGAGCCGCGGCCGGCGGCTCCCGGACGAGGCCCCGGTGCGGCGGCAAGGGGCGGCTTCGGCTCCTCCATGGGCGCCCCCCCCCCTCTTCCTTCCTTCCTTCTTCCCCCCTCCTTCCTCCCTTCTCCGGTGGAGGCGCATTTGGGGGTGAAACCCATGGGCGGCGCGGTACGGGGAGAGGAGGCAGGGGTTCGATTTAAAGGGGGCGGCCGGCTAGGGTTTGGGGTGTAGAGGGATGGACGGTGGGGGTCGATTTCGGGCGGCGTGGCGCGCATCCGCGGACGACGGCGCGGTGGGGGCGGCGGCCATGGGTGGCGCGGCTTGCGTCGCCCCCGCCCCCATCGCGGCGACGTCACGGGGAAGAAGAAAAGACCACGGGGGCGCCGGGCCGACTCGTGGGACCCACCCGGTGGTGACTTAAGGAAGAGGTAGGTGGGAGGTGGGCTTCGGTGGGGGTCCGAACGGATGGGCGGACCGGCGGTGAGAGCCGGGGGGTGCGCGGTGAACTTCAACGGTTGGGTCATGGCCCAAGTGCACGGGTAGATTTTTCCTATTTCCTATTCTCCTTAAACTTTAATTTCACACCATTCAAATTCGAATTTAAGATTCAAATTTGAATCACAACCAAGTAAAACCCAAATAAATCCATTAAACTTCAAAGTTCTCACACTAGCATTTTATATTTCCTAAATTTTATTATTTTGCCCAAAATAAATCTAGGATGTTAGGAAAGGTTCAAAGAAGACGTCTTTACAATTTAGGTAAGCACTCAAATTCAAACAAAAAATTTGAAATTCACATTTTTGCAAACAATATCATTCCGGAAAATCCGGGATGTTACAAGAAGGATCCTTATCGCCTCCAAACGGGCTACGGGAGCAAAGGTCTCCTCGTAGTCGATCCCCTCCTTCTGACTGAACCCCTGAGCAACAAGCCTCGACTTGTTTCTCACAACCTCACCTTTCTCTCCCTCTTTGTTCTTCCACACCCACTTTGTACCAATCGGCTTACACCCTGGGGGAGGGTCAACCAACTCCCAAACCTGATTCCTCTCAAAGTTCTCCAACTCCTCATGCATCGAATTAACCCAATTGTGATCAGATAGTGCGTGTCCAATGTCTTTGGGCTCAAAAGTAGCAACAAATGCAGCATGAGCGAAATGGGAGTTGTTCCGAACCCTCGACCGTGTAGTGCATTCATCCATGTCGCCGATGATCCTCGAAGCTGGGTGATCCACTTGTACTCGCCGGGGAGGTTCTCTCCTCGATGCTACCTCCCCCTCAACATCGCCTTCTCCTCGTTCTTGATTTGTCGTAGTAGGTGTAGGAGAGGGTCCGTCCACCACCGTAGTCGAAGTAGTTGGTACATGTTCAGCCGGGGGCACCACACCGCCATCTTCATCGTCTCCATGTTCATGCTCCTCCTCCCGAAAGATCTCCTCGCCAAGCTCATCGGCACTCGGACACTCAAAGACAAGCCGACTACGTGGCTCTGTCTCGTCAAAGGTTACCTCGCAACTCTCCAAGATTTGGTTAGTTTCAAGATTGAGCACACGATATGCTCTAGAATGAGATGCATAACCAAAGAAAATACCATCGACAGACCTAGCCTCAAACTTATCCAACTTCCTGCCTTTCTTCAGAATGAAACTCTTGCAACCAAAGACATGGAAGTGACTCACCTTGGGTGTGCGACCATGCATCAACTCATAGCATGTCTTCTTCTTGTGCACTCTGAGGTAGATCCTGTTTGACACATAGCACGCGGTATTCACCACCTCAGCCCAATATCTTCTCGGAGTCCTATGCTCATCAAGCATCGTCCGAGCCATCTCGCGCAAGGTCCTATTCTTCCTTTCCACAACACCATTCTGGGGAGGCGTATACGGACTCGAAAACTGGTGCTCAAGACCCAAGTCATGGCAAAAGGTTTCAAAACGAGAGTTTCTGAACTCCGAGACATTATCACTGCGGATTGCTCGTATGGCATTTCCATGCCTCTCATTCCTCAACCTCAAGACTAGATCTCGAACAAAACCAAATGTCTCCCCCTTATCCTCGAGAAAGAACACCCACGCATATCGAGAATAGTCGTCCACAACAACAAGGACATACCACTTCCCACCCGCAAATCGCACACGAGCTGGGCCAACAAGGTCCATATGGAGCAGCTCGCATGGACGCTCAGTCATCTCATCGGTGAGAGGCGGGTGAGAAGAGGCTACCATCTTGGCATGCCTACACGGCGCACAAACCAACTCCTTCTCAAGCCTCAACCGTGGCAATCCTCGGACCAAATTGAGTTACATGTGAGACAAAAGGTCAAAGCTCAAGTGACCCAACTTCCTATGCCACTTCCACAACTCACTCGAAGAACCAGCCAAGAAACAACGCTCCACACCCGAAGACTGAGAAAAATCAGCACGAAACACCTGACCCTCGGGAACGACCATACAGACAAGGTCCCCTCGAGAGTCCAAAATCCGAGAACCACCGGGCCGAAACAACACCTCAAAACCCTCATCCAACAGCTGGGACACAGAAAGCAAATTGTACCCCAGCGATTGAACAAGAGCAACACACCTCAGAGTGATCTTGTCACTCACCTTAATCTCACCTTCTGAAAGCACACACCCACTGTCCCCAAAAGTGATGTACTTCCTTGTCACCACGGGACGAGACTTGAGAACCACCCCCTATCTCCGGTCATATGCCTCGAGCAACCGGAGTCAATCAACCAAATGTTCTTCAAGTCTCCCACCTGAAATTCAAAAACGAGCACGTGAGTGAACAAACGACTCAGACCTGGGGTTAGTACCAAAAGAGTAAAACCAGTGCCGAGCCATTTGCTCGAAAGTGGGGTTAGCACAAACCAAACCATCTCTCCTACCAAAGCTACCTCCACGAACACCACCACAAGAACCACCCCGAGGGAACCACCCTCTCTCGCCCGGAGGAGGACCAAAACCACGAAAGAAGGCCCGTGGAACATCCCTTGTCTCCTTCTCAAAGCTACGACTCCTCCCATCCTCGTAGTGAACTCGAGGGGGAGAATGCCTAGCAACCCGACCACCCGCAAACTCTCCGGCCCAACCACCGCAGCCACGACCTCCGGAAACAACCCTCACACCCTGTACGAGCGCGAAACTCAAGCTGCCGCTCGTCCGGGCCTGCACCGGTCTGACCGGTGCTCCACACCGGTCTGACCGGTGTGACCTGGGTAGCAGCACCTCCAACAGCCTTCCGCTCTCCCCAAGCCCGAACTGTCCTCACACTCGCCTTGGCCCTGGGCATCTGCACACAAGGCTCAAGTACACCATTGGAAGGGTGGTACTTGTCCTTGTTAGCCCACTCCTTTGCCATCCTCTCCTCTCGCTTCCTCTTGAAACAAAAATCATCCTTATGGCCATCTCTCCCACAATAGCCACAATGGAACCTCACAAGCTTAGGCTTAGGCTTGGGTTGTGGCTTCTCACTTGGTTTCTCTCCACTCAACTCCTCCACCAGTTTCCCTTCACTAGACTTCTCACTTTCCTTCCCGAAGAACACTTTCCCCGAAGTGCTCACAAACTTGATAGGCTTTTGGAGATCATTTGTCGGTGTAGGAAACACGGGTGGAGCTGGGGTTGTGTCTAGTCGGTTCCTAAGATGGTTAGGTTTTGGGGGGAAATCATTTTTGTGGTGGGTTTTTGGTGGCTCTGGGATATTCTCTCCACTTCCCTCACCAACCTTGTTTGCCCCAAGTCCCTCACCATCCTGCCTCTTAAATGCCTCGATCATCATCCTCAACTGAGGCTCATGACTAGACAACCAACCCATCAACTTTCTTAGCTCATCATTCTCATCCTGCAAACGATCAACATAATGTGCAAGTTCCAAATTTTTTAAAGCAGGCATTTCACAGGTAGAGCATGATGTAGGCATGGGTTCTTTCAGCATAGCCTCAAGAGAACTAGTGTAAGCATGCATCTCATCAATCTTAGCATGCAAAACAGGGCAAGAAGTGCAAGCACCTAGCAAAGCAGGTCTAGACTTAAGCTCAGCCACTTCAACCCTAAGCACATCTAGTTCCTCACACTTGGAGGCATGCTTCTCCTTAAACAAAGCAAGATCAGCAAGAAAGATGGAGCGATCGGCATAATCAACCTCATATGAGACAACAGGGCTAGCCTTAAGAGAATCAATCTCAAGCTTTCTATCAAGCACCTGTGTTTCTAGCTCAGCCACTCTAGTCCTAGTATCCTCGAGTGAAGCCCTAAGCTCTTTTCTCATTTTCTTGGCCTCTCTAAGCATGTCATCATAGTTATCAAGCAAAGTGCCAAGCCTCTCATTCTCCTGGCGCAAGAAGGGAAGTTCATCACGCACCTCGTCGTCGGAATCGCAGTCCGAGTCGCTCCGTGTGCTCTTCTTGCTGCCGGAAGCTCGCCGCCATGGTGCGAAGTCGTCTCTCACGAAGCGGCTCAGCCGCTCGGGTTCTTGGACGACTTCTTTCTCTTGCAATGATCACCTTCATCTTCAATGCTACCGGAGCTCGAGGTCGAGTACGCAAAGCTCGGAGTCGACGTCGCTCGCTCCCACCATCGTTCGGACTCGGCTCTCCTTCTTCCTTGATCGTCGCTCGTCCTTGTACTTGTTCCCGTGCTTGCTCTTGTGGTCGCGCCTCGAGCGGTGCTTGTCATCCATCCTCGACTTGTACTTGTAGCCATCCTTGTTCTCGACCTTCTCTGGCGGTCGGCGACAAAGTGTCCGGCTTGCCGCACTAGAAGCATGTCCTCGTGTTCCTCCTCATGTTCACTCGGTTCTCGTGCAGCCTCTCGAACCTCCTCGTCAGGAGTGCCAGCTTGTCCTCTCCAAGCACGTCGAACTCCTCATATGGCATAGACATCAAGGAGGACAAGGAGAACATCCTGGTGGATGGGTTAGTGTTAGCATTTCCTTTCGAACCACCAACGAGGGCAAGACTATGGGAATCAGTCGGTCCCTCGAGCTTGGCAGTCATGCCCCTATCCACCTCAGCTGACTTGAGCTTCGAGAACAGGCTCGTTCCTCGTCGAGTGTCATACTTCTCTCGACTCCACAATGGCCTCGAACTTTCCGCTCCATATTGTACGATCCAAAGAGTGTAAGAGCTTGACGGCTCTATCATGATCATCGTACGGAGCACGTCCACATTGGCCCTCATGTTGTTCACAACCACCGTGAACCTCGAAACAAGGCATCGATGGACTCACCGGGGAGATGTGTGAAGTTCTCGTACTCTCTCCGGTAGGTCGCATACATCCGTGCCTGAACCTGGGCATTCCCAACATGAGCCTCCTTCAGCACCATCCAAATTCTACAAGCCAAGTGCTCGGTGTGCACCCGATCGAACTCAGGCTGACACAAAGCACGAAACAAGTAGTCGACCACCTTATTGTTGGCGTCAAATCTGTCCCTTGATCTTGGAGCGAGGAAGTCCATCGGCTGGACATAGCATGTGTCCACCGTGACATCCCAAAGGATCTGACCATTTCCGCGGAGGAACACACCCATCCGCTTACTCCACATCTGGTAGTTCTTGCCATCGAAGTGTGGAGGACCCAAACCCCGTTTCTGGTACGCCATCCTTGGATCTTAGACTGGTTAGAGTCAATAAAGACCCGAACCGGCTCTGATACCGCTTGAAGGACCGATACGGCGAACCAGAGAGGGGGGAGTGAATGGGAGCCGATAAAAATTCTTCTCGAAGGAGATGGAAACTCCAACAAGATGAACTCGACTTCCAACACACGTCTCCAACTCACTACCCAAATTGGCCAAGCCCACGTAGCCACTGAAGTGCCACTGGACCTAGGAACCAACAACCAACCTTCCGACCCTAGAACGCAGCGGAACACCAAACCTCAAGTCTACAGACCAACACCGGTCAGACCGGTGAGCACCACCAGTCAGACCGGTCCCTACTGGTGAAACTGGGCAACTTTCACTAAGTGGATCCACACCAGTCAGACCGGTGAGACACACCAGTTAGACCGTTCACAGCCTGATAGCCCCCAAGGCACCAAACAGGCCAACCGACCTCCAAACTGACCCAAACTCGAAATAGCTACAACACAGGACAACAGCGAACACACATAGACGTTCACCCAAGCAAAAACCCACCACGTGTTGCACCGGTCAGACCAGTCAAGAGCACCGGTCGGACCGGTGTATCCTGGGTAGCTCGGGATGAACAGCACCCGCGGGTCAACTCCCTCAAATCCAAATCTTGATCTCCCGAATCGCTCCACGGACTTGAACAAGACATTGGGGATAATTGGAACACCTCATGAGGAGTCCATAGCCAAGTTTAATCCCACCAAAAACTTGTCCAAAAAGGAGGAATTGAAGAAATCCCGCCAAGAACACCTCAAACCCTAGAACTCGGAAAACATCAAAATCGAGCCCCTTTACTCACGGATTTGGGAGGGGAATCACAACCCAAAGAACCACGAAGGGTTCCCACAAATTTCCCCCATCAAATCCCTAAGAGAAAGGCCCCGAAAACAACCCAAGAAAAACACCAAGAAAGGACTCCGAAAATCACCACCAAGAACAACCGGGAACAACACAACAAGGCCTTGAGGAACCACGCCGAATCATCTATACATGCCACAAAGGTTCATACAAGGTCTAGCTTGCCGCCCGATCATCCAACCCTCTCAACTAGATCTCACCATGAAGCTCTCAAGCTAGTCCTATGGAAATCCTAAGAAAATAGGAAGGGAAAATAGGAAAGCAAATGAACTAGGGTTCCAAGAGAGTTGGCTGCCATCCTCTCACCTCTTGGGTTATATGGAGGCAACCGAAAGTCTAAAATACCCTTTCCTACCAACTACGGATACAAGCCCCTCAAGGGTGGTTTTGGAAGACTTGAAGCTTTCTCCATCGGACGGATGCCCGGCGACCGCAACCTGCTTAGCCTCGACGCAAGCCTTGCGATCCCAACGCGTGTCCTCTGCTTCGAAGATTCCGGACTGCATCGTCACACACCGGTCAGATCGGTGCTCCTCACCGGTCGGGCCGGGGTACCCACCGGTCAAACCGGTCTAGCACCGCCGCAAAGACCGTCTTCGGTTCTTCGGTCTTGGCTTTGTGGATCAACCAAGGAACCCGGTGGTTTTCCTCGGTGAACCACCGGAAACCTCGCGAACTCGGTGTAGCCTCCTCCAATCTCCACTCATGACTCGGCTCCCACGTAGTCCCGGCTCGACCTTGGTTTTGAGGCTCAACCATGAAACCGTCCACGACTTCATCTTGTTGTTCATGCCACCATGCGGCCCGCACTTGACCCTGCTGGCCACCGGGTCCCTCGAACAAAGCCTACTTGTCTTCTCCACACCTGGAGGCCTCACCAGCGACGACCTTTCGCACTTGTTCTTCACCTGCACCAACACCAATCAAGCCGCAACCTGCACCTGCAATACTTAGCCAAGAATCAGTCCACACAACGTTGCCAATCACTCATCACACAAGGAAGCGACCATCCACCGGTCCTCGAACCACACATGGTCCTCAGCAGCGCCAGCAGGTCCTCAGTCTTCGCCTTCGACTTCTACCACTCTTGGTTGGGATTTTGGCGTGGCGGAGACACCGGCGGCGATGACCCTGCTGCGGATCCGGCGGCTTCCACTCGGGATCTCTTCTTCCCGCCGACAGTCTTCAAGCTCTTGGACTGCGAGGGCTTCATTCTCCAAGTGCACCGGGTTTTCACTCGCATTCGCTCGGGGGCTACGGTGGTGGCTTCCAGTGGCGGTGCGCTTGGATCTGCGATTTACTCTGAGGTCGCAGTGTGCACTAGCGGCGGACTCTACGCAAGATCTGCTCGGAATGGCTGCAAGTGCGTGGGGAGCAAAACCCTAAGGGTTTCGGCTTATATTTATAAGTCAACGGGCGGCTCCTCAATGGCCGGACGGATAAGGTTCAAGACGGCTGACTCAGCGGGAGCGCCTGACCCTTCAACTTCTAGTAGTCGATGCGCCTCATCTCGGGGGCTCGGCTACATCTAATCAATTCCTTGGGTAGCGACAAGATTCAAGAGCAACTCAAAACACATTCTACATACAAGATGACCCTTCAATTCGAGAGGAAGTACTCGACTCAAGGCTCGGGGGCTCCGTGCCACGTGTCCTTCGGTTTTTTCTCCGGATTTTACGGGATAATCTTGCCAAGACTTCAGATTGACCCTCAGCCAGAGTCTACGACTCAACCTAAGGCTCGGGGGCTACTCCATATGGAGTGCGATTTTGCAATCACACTTTCATATCAGCTTCGGCTTCAAGACAATACGGGTATTGTTGAGGACCTTCAAGAGCAGCACTCGAGGATGCTTGGGACTACTCGAGAAGACTTCAGGATTACTCAAATATCAGCTGGAGTACCTTCCAGCCTCGGGATGCTTCAAATATTCTTGAGGACTTTTGGCTTGTAGTACTCGGGGACGCTTGGGGACTACTCGTCAAGGCCGTCAAGACTAGTCGAAGCTATCCTGCTCGACTACAAAGTACTCAGGGGCTTTTCGTATGGACCTCCCTGGGCCCACTACCTCAGTGGGTACCAGGACCGACTACTCGGTGGGCCCCTGGGACTACCCGACTTGTGCCACACGGTACATGATGGCGTGAGGTGCAAGGACTATGGTGGAGAAGTACTCGGATAGGAAGCTATGCATACCATGTACTGTGTACAGGACTCCTAGACGTACACGACTAGTACTCTCTCCCTAAACCGACCTGTAACCCTGCCTCCCGGGCTATATAAGGCGAGGCAGGGACCCTTCTCTCTCAGATTACGCATCATCTTGTAATCACATCCAATCAATCCAGAGCTACACAACATACAGGACGTATGGTATTACACACCTCGCGGCCCAAACCTGTCTAAATTGTGTGCCACGTGTCTCTTCCTTCGAGTTACCGATCTCGGCGAGGCCACATTCATCTACCACGGGTACTCCCCTTGGTAGGTTGCCAGTTTAAAACACCGACAGCAACCTACCAAGGGGAGTACCCGAGGTAGATGAATGTGGCCTCGCCGAGATCGGTAACTCGAAGGAAGAGACATATGGCACACAATTTAGACAGGTTCAGGCCGCGAGGTGCATAATACCCTATGTCCTGTATGTTGCGTAGCTCTGAATTGATTGGATGTGTTTACAGGATGATGCGTATGAGAGAGATAAGGGTCCCTGCCTCGCCTTATATAGCCCGGGAGGCAGGGTTACAAGTCGGTTTGAGGAGAGAGTACTAGTCGGGTACGGCTAGGAGTTCTCTACATAGTACAGGACATGTATAGCTTCCTATCCGAGTACTTCTAAATTGTGCTTCGGGTAGAGCTGAAGCTTCCAAGTTAGAAGGTGTTGACAGATTTGATTTGAAAGTATTCGTGGTGGAGTCAATTGCGGAACAAAATTACTTTTATCCCACAATTGAAGGGGCATGTGTTAACACCAAAATTTGGTAAGGAGTCGACTTGTGGGTCCGGCTCGATGAAGAGTCCGTCCGGTGGAAGGAAGGATCTTTTCGGAGATATTCGGCAAAGAGATCCGTGGTCGGCTATCCGCTCCCGGTTCGGCAAAGGAACGAGAGAGCCGATTTTGCGGGATTGGACGGTGACGTGGCTCAATCGGGGGAGAACGAATGGATGGATAGGCAATCAAGTTTAGAGATAAGTTAGGCAACGAATCCATTCGAAGTTGTACTTGACGGGTATAAATATGACCCCTGAATGTATGTAAAAACAGAATCATTCCTCAATACACACCGGCCTTACGCCAAACCCTAGAGTCCTTTTGTCGTGTCATCGAGTTCTTCGAGAGGGTTCATCGATCCGTCGACCTCCGTGAGTACCGGCAACCTTGTATCATGTCTAGTATCATGCGGTGGATTTAGATCTGATGCAAGTAGTCTTGTTACCATGCTTCGTGTCATGCGGTAGATTCAAGCTTGGTTCAAGAAGGTTTCTTGTTAGGTCATGAGCCATGCTTTGTAGGCTAAGATCTAGCTTGAAGCTAGTTATCGGCTCTATTGGATTTTGGCAAGATTCAATAGATTCATTAAGTTACCCCGTGTTGCTTTGAGTTTTTACTTTATGTTTAGATTCATGTAACACACTTTTGCCCAATCTAGATAGATTTAGATCGACTTTATCCTTTTGTGATCCTTGTACGAGTCGAGTTCGTGTTTTAACACGTGGATCTTGTGCTTTCCGATAGCCGAAACCGAATCGATCTAGGTTGTTACGTGTTGCGGGTTCAAGCTTACCAACGTTGGTATAAATCTTGAAAGAGCTGGGTATCATGCGGTAGATGCAGGTTTTTTGGGTTGCTTTGGAGCTAGTCATCCGGTGGATTAGATTTCAAATCAATCTGATAGATTTATTCACTTGGTAATGTTTGTTCCTTCTTCATGGACCCCGAATCGGCTGTTCAGCCGTATTCGGTTATGTTTCTTCACGAGTAGAACACGTGCGTAATTCATGCTTTAAATAATGTATGCTTTTAGCTTTCCATATTTAGATTGTATCATGCGGTGGATAGATCTATTTGTGGAAAGTGGTACGGTTTTCATGCAAGTTGTATCATGCGGTGGATAGATTTGCTTGACATCGTACCCGACGGGTTTTAAAGTACCTAGACATGCGGTAGACTAGTGCTTTGGATCTATGCATGCTTGTTTATTACATGATTATGTTCGTGCTTTACTTTATTCATTTATTTAATGTTAATTATCATGGGGATCGGTCATGGCCTCGTGCATGCGCATCTTTATTCAAACAAAGACCGATCGCTGTCATGCTTACGTCATCCATTCGGCAATGTTACTTTTTCCTTTCATAAGTTCCCGATTGGTTTCAATCTATTGCGGATAGCTCTTCATATCTATGTGTCATCCCGTCCGGCTTTCTAGCCGTAAATATGGAACTGTACTGCGGTACCACCCGGCAAGTTCCAAGCTTTGGTATCTAACTCCTTTATCTTTTGTTAATTTTCGGGAAAAATTGATCGGCACGTCTCGTTACTCTGCGCGTGTAAAGCCGGCTTGTTCGGCTTGCTCCGTGTTTGGCGCTAGGTGCACGTTTTGTGTCAACACACTTTTTGGCACGCCCGGTGGGACCACAGCCGAATAGATCAAGATGCCCGAAATCGCGGACATCATGGACGTCAACATTGAAGACCTCTCTCCCGAGCAGCGGCAGCAACTCCAGGACGCCATGGACCAGTTCCAGCAAAAATGTCTGGTGTCCTTCAAGAAAAATAGAAGTGGCGTCCCGTACTTGAAGAACGAGATGCCCAGGGTGTTGCTACCAGGGGAGAGCGATGCCACGTCTCAGCAGGAGAAAGAGGAGTGCATGCGAGGCATTCCGGGAATCTGCAGACTACATGTTGAGCAAGCACCACAAAGCTTTCCTCGGTGCGCTCCAGCAGATGATGGTGGCCGTCTTTGGCCCGGGCATGGAACAAGCATTCAGCAAGGCACCCATCCAAGGGGGGTACCGTGGAGCCGGGTGAGTCAAGCTCTCAACCACCGTTACGGAGCCAGCCACATCAGCCTCCTCCTCGCAGCTGCGGAAGTCAAGCTTTCCGGCCTCCTCCGCGAGGGCCGGGAGTCGCCCGCTCATCCCCCACTACGGGCCTCAGGATGGCAGCCAATTCAGCCACCACCGCAGGGCAGCACGGGTCAACCTGTGCAACAGCCGAATCCGTACCAGCCTACGTACAGAGAGCTAGCATTCAGCTCTCCTGGAGCCCCACTTGCCTCCGGCCACAGGATTGCTCTGGCGAACAACTGGCTGCAGAGGAACTTATACGGCAGAGGCTACCATGAGGTGAGAAATTACGGGGCATTTGACGCTTTCTCGCATCCAGGATACGCGCCAGCTGCAGGCGCACAAGAGGACGACGCCCTGGCACGGAAGATGGCCGAGTTGATGCAAAATCAGTTCGGCCTCAAGCCAAAAATGCAGGGACCTGCCTACAAGCCGCCATTCCCAGAGTGGTACTACAACGTGCTCCTTCCACCAAGGGTGAAACCTCCGACGGAGTTCACGAAATTTTCGGGCGGGGACGACACGAGCACGGTGGAGCACATCGCTCGATACCTTGTTGACGGTGAAAATCCGTCAACCTAGCCATGAGTTTACCTTCGGTGTTGGCATGAGTTTTATACCTTATCCATTGGTACTAACCCCCGTGGTATAACAAGTTCACGTGTGCATGTCGGTTTTGGAGTTTAATGTTTATGCGGGGTTTTAGTGTTGAATGCAAGACATTCGGGATAAGTTCATCAAGCATCTCATGACAAGACCTTGAAGCCCCGTACAAGTCATGCAATGAAGCAAACTTAACTCCAAGAAGCCGGGGACTTGATCCGAGAAGACGACGGACTCCGGGGACCTCGACCGGAAAAGTGCTTGAATCTTGCAAGACAAGGAGTTGAGTCCAATTCGGAGAGAAACCGACGACATGGACCCACATGCGAAGGGGGAAACATCCAGGAAGCAAGGAAACCGACGTGGGGCAAAGGAGCCCACGGGCCGGGCCTAAATGGGCCCGGGGGCGGCCGGCCCAGGGCCGGTCGGCCCAGGCCCATTTTGGGCCCAAACTCGCTCTCCTTTGCCCTAGCCGCCAATCGGGCTATTTATAGTCCCCTGACCGAGAGCCACGCAGAGAAGATTTCGTCTTCGGCCGCCGAGAAGCAGAGAGAGAGAGGGACACCATCTCGGAGAGGAGAGGGTCGAGCTAGTTGACTAGGGTTTCCCTAGCCGACGTGGGAACCTTGCACGGAAGACCACGTCGGAGTTCCCGAGCTAGAAGCAAGATCAAGGAAGGATCCCGGTGGTGATCTTGTGTATGTATCATTGTTATAGTTGAATTATCGAGTTGAATCTTTTCCTAGCGATCAAGTGTTTCCTCGAAGATTTCGTTTTTCGATCGGCTTTGCTTATTCCAATTCTATTCGCGCGATAGATTACATAGGGTGTTCTTGTAGCCGCGGTGGCTAGAGGTACACGCCGGATCTTCCGAAAGAATCTCGACTTGTCTTTTGACTCGCCCTAAGCTCCCCGCATGAATAGGGATACGTTGTGACGAACGGGGGTCTCGAAAGGCGGATGTTTTCGGATTTGGACGGGAAACCACGATTTAAAGACGCTTCTTATAAGATTCGATTTGCTACTTCTTCTCGTGCTTGGAACTTCAACAAAAGGCTTACCCCGATCCCTCTAGATCGGTTTATCTACCCAATCTTACTTTGTTTTCTCCGGATTTTTAGTAGATTAGATCTGTTTTGTGTCTTTTACTTAGATGCATTAGGTTCTTTATTGAAGATTGCAGTTATTTGGCTTTAATAGATTAAGTCTTGTGTCACACATTTGTTCCACGGATTCGATACCTTGGGTTCACCACTCGAGGGAAGAAGGGTCCCTTGACTACGACGGGAGACTTGTACGCTTGCGAGTCACGAACGAACTTTGATACAATTATTAACCGTCAACAAGCCCCTTTTTCTGGCGCCGTTGCCGGGGAACAAGTGATCAAGATTTGATTTTTTATTGCTTTTTTTTTGTAATTTTCAGTATTCTTTTTGTTTTTATTTTTGCATCTACTAAATTTTGATCATCCTCAAAACACATCTAATCTAGTTTGTCTAACTCTAGTTTTTATAGATTTGTTTTTACTTTCTAGTTTTTTGCATACTTTGTTTATTGCTAACCCTAACAGGAGATGGACGGCTACCTCTCCAACAAACCCAATAATTTTGTGGATGATCCAGAAAAACTTTACGAGGGCTAAGGAAACGCGAAGCACATCAAGCTAAAAAGCCGGATTTTGTAGATTCGGAGTCGGAAGACAAAGGATCGCGAGAATCTCCGAAGAATTCACCACCTCAAAGTCCGCGGGAGAATCGACCTCCACCAATGGGTGACCAACCACCGGAAGAACGCAAGATTGGGGAGCTATGCACCCCGGACATCATCGACCTACCAATCTTGAACCTCGAGGAGATCGGAAGACCGTTCGAGATCAAGACCTCAACAATCCGCATGGTGCAACATTCACCCTTCACCGGCAAAGAGGATCCGAACCTTCACCTCCAAGCATTCATTCAACTATGTCAGACTTTCAACATGGATGGGGTGACTCAAGATCAAATGAGGGCAAGGCTTTTTCCGTTTTCACTACTCGGGAAGGCTTTGCAATGGTTCTACTCTCAACCGGCGGAGACGGTGCAAAATTGGAACACGTTGATGAAGGCTTTCATGAAGGAATACTACTCACCGGGTAAAACTCAAAGCTTGCGTAATAAGATTGCCACCTTTGTTCAATATCCTACGAGAAACTATCTCGGAGGCATTCGAGCGCTTCAACGAGTACACCGGGCGGTTCCACATCACAAGTTCCCGAAAGAAGACCTCGTGCAAAAGTTCTACCAAGGACTCACCATGGCGTCAAGGACGATCATCGATGCATCGGCGGGAGGATCTATCATCGAGCTTACACCGACGGAAGCTTTCACGCTATTCAAGAAGGTCGCGGATAATGACACATGGGCGTCATCCGGGCGCCTACATCCGGCTCAACCCATGGGGAACGTCAAAGGAGTCTTGCAAGTGGAGAAGGAAGACATACTTGAGGGCAAGATCGACTCGCTCATGAGGAGGTTGGAGAAGATGGAGATAGAAAAGAAAAAGGCTCAAGACTTGAAGGCCGCCGTAGCAAGGTCCACATGCGAAGAATGTGGAGAGTATGGCCATGTCCGCAAAGATTGTCCGGAGGAAGTCAAAGTGCTCGACTACATGAGGAAGGGAGAATTGCCGAACTTCCGCTACGGGCAAGGTAGGCCTCAATTTAATGCAAGCTCATCTATTCCTAACGCGGTTCCACTTCGGATACAATTGAAGGAGTTCATGGATGAGCAAGCTAAGATCAACAAGGACACCGTCACCAAGTTCAAGACCATAGACAAGGTGTTGGAGAACATCGATAGCAAAGTGACGGAGGTCGGAAGTTCCAATCATCAAGTGCTCAACATGATGAAGATGCTCGAGACGCAAGTTGGACAACTTGCGGGGCGCCTTACTAATGATGAAGGGAAGCTTCCGGGACAACCCAAATGTCCCGAATCGGCGAATGCCATTCAAACGCGTTCGGGGAAGGAGACCGAAGATCCGGAACATTCCGCGTGTAACGACCCGGGAATCTAGGTGTGTGAATTTTGCGAAAATTTAAAACTTTTTGTTTGCTTTGGAGTGCTATCAATTTTTGAGCCGAAATTGCTAGCCTCTCACCAAATCCTCCACTAATTTATCCTATTTATAAAACTTATATTTAAAATATGGTATAATTTGTGAGTTGGTTTTTCATTGGTTTACTTGGAGTTCAATTGAGTGAAGTTTGAATTTGAAAGGGGATCAAATTCAAACAATGTTTCAAATCCTAGACCAAATAATTCTGTGTTAATAGGCAAGGGCAGCCAAGCGCATTGGGCCGAATTCAATTCACCTTGCGATGCAGCGGCCCAACCCAAGGTGCCTTTCGGCCCATTAACCCACGCCGCACCCCTTTCCCCTTCTCTTTCACTGCCGCGTGGGTCCCATTCGTCAGCTCCCCCTCTTATCCCTTTCTTCTCATTCCTACCTGACCCCTGCGCCGGTCAAACCGAGCCGCCTAGGTGCGCCGCCGGTCCCGGCCCGGGCCGCGCGCGGGACGGGGCGCGGCCGGGCTGCCGGCCGGCACGCACGCCAAGGGCCGGTGCGCGCGGGACGGGAGGCGGCCGGGGAAAAGGTGAAGGGCAACTTTGCCCCCGCCCGCGGGCATCCAAGGCGCCTCGGGGCCGCAGCCCTGGCGCGCCACCTGCCCCGCCCGGCGGCGGTGCCAAGGGCACGGTGGACCTTTCCCCCTCGAGGCCCCGCGGCGCGGATTCAAAAGGGGAGGAGGCAGTGTGGGTTGGAGGCAAGGCTAACCACCCCTCTTGGGGTTTCCTCTACCTCTGCTCGGCTGCGTGCCCGGAGTGGAAGGAGAAAGCGGGCGCGCCGCTGCTGCGCCGCGCCGTTGGGGGAAGGCGTCGCGCCGGGAAGGAGTAGCATCGCCGTCGCGCCGCACCAGGAGGGGAAGGAGCCGGGAACCAGGAGGGGCGGGAGCACGGACCACGACGTCGAGCCAGAGGGGGAACGCGCCGGCGTGAACACCTACGCCACCGGGGAGCATCTGCCTCACCGGAACACCGACGCCACGTCTCCGGCAGGCCGGCCACGACTACACCGTCGACCCCCTCGTGAGCACCGCGGCCCCCTTTCTCTCTTCTCCCCCTTGGATTCTTCCCCGTGATGGCACCCGTGTGTGGAGACGCGTCACCGTGAACTTTCTCGCCCGGATGCCGGCCTTCGCGCCGCAGCCTCGCCGTGCCGCGACGGATGGGGCTCTTGGGCCGGTCGTGTCCCCGAGCGCCGCCGTCGCCGTGCGAAGAGCGACGCGGACTCGTGCCGGTGAACCGGATGAGCGAGAGGAGGCGCGACGCGCGCCGCGGCTACCCCAAGCCCGTGGGCGAAGCCCTCCTTGCGCGCGCCGACGCCGCGCCCCCTGCCGGGCCGAACCGAGAGGAAGCCCTCGACGCGCCGAGCCCCGGGGCGCTAGCCTTTCGGGAACCGGCCGTCGTGCCGTGGTGTGTGCTCTTGCGGGTTGGGTAGGCGGAAGCCCGGGGGTCGGGCGCACCCCGGCGCGTGGACCGGGGGCTCGCCGCGCTACGGACGGGCGGCGCGGCCGCCGACGCGGCCGTGCCCGGCGCCGCGCGCGCGCGCGCCGCACCGCCGGCCCCTCCCCCGCGGGCCGGTGAGTGACAGTCCCGCTCGTTCGTGGGTGAAACGCGAAGGCGTACCCTCTGCTAGCACCCCAGCGAGGTGAGGGAACACGCCGGTGACAGGGGGCTCGCCGCCGCGGGGATGCGCCGCGCGGCCGCGGGTCGCCTGGCAATTCATCGAGCACCTGGAGTGCATATCTTTCCCTGAGCGCCTTTCACCTGGGAAACAGGCCGCCGGGCGGAACTGGGCTGAGAGCCCAATTACCTTTTCCTTAGCAGGCCGTCGGCCCGGTGCGGGTTGTAATAGGGGGGCAGAAATCAGACCAGTGAAGCTCGATAGGTGGGCTTTGACGCCTGAATTTAGATGGGCCGAAACCCAATAGCGAGTGGGGAATGGGTCCGCTGGGCCGCCCACGGCCCAGCAGCCTTCCGCCGGCCTTGTTGCGGCCGTCAAACCCGGACCGCCGACATCATGATGACGTCGGCAACGTTTTTTCGAAAAACCCTTTTCTTCTCTGATTAAAAATTCCAGAAAATGTTTTTGACCTTTAAAAATTAGTAATAAATGCTAGGAAGCTCGGAAAAATACAAAACTAATTTCTATAAATCCGTATTTGCGAAACCGTGCCGATTGTAGGTAGTTTGGGTTCATTTGGATCTTCTAAATTGATTCTTATTTGGAGTTATTGCTTAAAAGTGCACCGTTATCTTATTTCGCGTCGAATCTCGTGCCACGGACCCGAGCTTCGACCGGAGGACGTGGAGGACCCCGAGTACATCGCTCCGGACGACGACCCGCTTCAACGGCAACGAAGGTGTCATGTCACTCCCGGCCATATAGATCCTATGTTCTTGTGTAGTTGCTAGTGCTTTACTTTAATGCATTGATCTGTTGAATTGCATAACCCGTTTAATAACCATGCCTTGATGCTTTGTTATACCCTGCTTCCTTGTTCTTCTACCTGCGGGACTAGCTACAGACCCCTAGCTAGTCCCTTACTTCAACTATCCATACTTTTGTTGTTTGATTATGGATGGTGCTCTGGGTTTGAGCTGAGATGTGGGGATCTCGGTGTGATTCTAGCATGCGTTCGGGGTTGCGTACCTCCTTGCCGTGTTTTGGCGGGAGCGAGCCGTTTGGTTACTTGTGAACGGCCGCCGAGGGAAGATGCGATCGGCCTCTTACCCGAGGGTCGTGTCGTGTGGGATGGAGATGTTGAGTGCTCGCTCTCGGCCCCTTAAGGACCGATCGTCGCTTGACCTTGTTTCGGATGACTACTTTCGTACGGACCGCCCGCCTTGTATTGGGCGGGGGGGTGCGGGGTGAGACTTGTAGTGGATAGCACCCCTCCCGTAGGAGGATCGGTGTGATCGTGTCGGGAGTGGTCTTTCCCTCCTTAGTAGACTTTGCCCCGGCGAGACCAGGGAAGGGTTCCCACGGCTTCGAGGGACCTCTCGCGGGTAGTATGAGCTCGCCGCGGAGGCCGGGCCGAGCTCGGAGATGCGAGAAGGGTACTATCCACTTACTTGGGCTTCGCCGTATGGTAGGGTCGGACACGGTGACGGCCGGTTCGGACCTATTCGGGCGGGTACGGTTGTACAACCTCTCGCGAGTGTTAAACCTATAGCTATAGTCCGTGTCCACCGGTTATGGACGCTCTTTCGATCTCTCACCCGACTAGCTACTCTTCTCTTGTGCTTCTTCTCTCCCCCGAGTGTGTGAGCCCGGCTTCGGCCGTTGAGATGTGGGGATAGGAGTCGGTGGGCCCCACATCGCGGATGAGAGTTGGGTTCGGATCGTGGTTGAGATCCGGTGCTTTGGTGTGGTATTCCTTGAGCGGGGCGCGGACCCCCGAGGTGTGGACCTCGGAAGCGGAAGCTTCCCCGAGGTGTGGACCTCCTTGCTATACTGCTTACCTTGAATGTTGCATTGCTGCTTTGCTTAAGCCTTCTACAGCACCGATTAGGGATATCTCATGCATAGTAGAATATACACCGCTTTTGCCTCTTTGTTGGGAAGGCGACATGACCTACCCGCTTATCGGGTAGACCCCGGTGACTCGACGCGAGCCGGACTACGACTTCGACAACGACGGTGGGTGGACTAGAGCTCTTCCTACACTTGAGCCGCCCGCGGATATGGAGTTCCCGCGCTTTCATGGAGCCGCTTTGCTAGACGATTTATTTCTGTTTGATTCGGTCTCCCGATGGACTTGTACCCGCATGTGCCGAAGAGATGTACTCTGATTAATGTAATAAAATAAATGTTATACTCTACTTCATTGTTTTATCTTTCTGTATGGATTTTGGAATCGCTGAGACAGGGATTGCACGTGGTAGCCTCCTGGGACTACCACCGAGGTGCTAAGATTCGGGATTCCGTTCGCGGAAATCCGGGTCGTTTCACCGCGGGAGCAAGGAAGCTTAAACCGTCCACCGAGGTGGAAGGAGTTGCTAAAGAGAAGGTTACGGGGATCGTCACCGAGGAACCCGAATTCGAGATGCCGGAGGAAGACACGAGGATACCACAACTCAAGCCACGCTACTTCCGAGGTAAACTTGACAACCACTTTGAGAAGTTTGTGGAAGTTGTGCGTAGACTTAGCATCAACATGCCATTACTAGATGCCCTACAAGTACCTACATATTCTCGTTACTTTAAAGACATACTTGCAAATAAATATGAGATAGCAACACTCGGGGTAGATCATGTCAAGATGTCCGAGGAGTGTAGTGCGGCTATTGCTTATGGGCTAGAGAAGCAAAAAGACCCCGGGTGCCCTACAATTCCATGTTCAGTTGGTTCTTTCAACTTCGAGAAGGCGTTATGCGACCTTGGAGCTAGTGTGAGCGTCATGCCGAGGGATGTGTTCGAGAAGCTACGCCTACCGATGGAGCCTACGGGAATATGTTTGGAGTTGGGAGACAACTCCATTCGCTATCCCTTGGGCATTGCTGAAGATGTACCCGTGAAGATTGGACACCACTTCATCCCCGTCGACTTCGTTGTGCTCGAGATGGGAGAGAGGGAGAAGCCGCCGCTCATCCTAGGGAGGCCGTTCCTCAAGACCGTGGGAGCTACTATTGATGTTGGCAAGGGGGAGATCATGTTCGATATCAACGGAGAAAAGAGTTCCTTCAAGTTCCGTCCAAGGATTGAGGCATGCAACATGATTGGAGTGAAGGGAGGACCAAAACAAACGGAGGGGCTGAAAAAGAAGAAGGATCCGAAAAAAATGAACGTAACGAAAATCAAAGAAGGTGTTGCATCCGTCAAGACAAAGGAAGAGAAGCCGCCTGTGAAGACCAAAAAAATGACTAAGCCAACTAAGCCGAAAGACAAGCCCACGCCCAAGATGGTGCGGAAGTGGGTACCCAAGATTGCAACGCCCGCAAAGAGCGTTGATCCGGAGTAATCAAGTGAAGAAGTCTAGCTATAGACTATAAACAAAGCGCTAGGCGGGAGGCAACCCGTTTCGTCGAGTCAAGAATAAGCTACCGGGAGGACAACCCGATTCCAGGTTTTTCGAGTATTTTTAATAATTTAGTTTTTGAGTTTTACTACGCAAAGACATTAGACTTAGAAGTGGTTGAACAATATTAGAGACATAATTCTTGATTGAATGTTTGCTTTATCACAAACCCTTCGCATGAACCCTCCTATGTGCTTGTTTGATTCTTTTCTTTTCGAGAAACCCTCAACCAAATAATTTCAGAACCTTAACTCAACCTTTCACCCTCATTATGGTGCTGAGGTTGACTTATTTTTCATGCTAAAACCACACGAGTAGACCCACGATTTATGTTTAAGTGTTAATAAAATTCAGCACGTGGTAGGACTCGCGTGAACCTAGAAATCAAAGCTTTTGGTTGGTTTTAAAAATCTTTATCCTTGGTTTCTCTAGGATTAGAATTTTTCTAAGCCTATTCTAATTTTGTTTTATTCAAAATCTTTCTTGTTTAGCCAAAATTAGAACCTAAACCTATGCCCCCATGATCAAGCCGGAAAACGTTCGCTCTCAACCGATGAAAGCAAACTATACCGGTGAGACCGAAATCGACGTAGTCGAAAAATATTTTCGACTTACATTTGTTTTTAATGGTTTAAAAACTTCTCTAAAATTATGCTTGAGCTCTTGCATGGCTCTGAAAAATATTTTAAATTTCGAATTAGAGGAGTGCCTAACCTTAAACACACCTAAATGGAGGCAATCTAGTTTGAATTAATCATGCATGCACCATTGGATTCCCTTTCATCAACTTTCACCAATTCCACATGCAAAGGACAAGCATGGTGGGCAGCAAGCATCAACTTTGCAGGATTTTCATGGTGGCATGTGAAGCAAGTGGAGCTAGGGAGCATGGACATGACCCAAAGCATGGAGCATCAAGTGGGAGGACCAATAATTCAAGAAAAGGAGTGAACGAGAGCGTTTGGGCGGTGCAACTCGTGGAGCACGCGGGCGGGGAAAGTTGCGGAGGCGAAATGATCGTCTTTGGGGAGAAAGACGCGGCGGGGAGGAACCGAGAGGACCCCCGGGCCGGCCGGCCCGAGCCGGCCGGCCCGACCTATTTAAGGAGCCCCCCCGGCTCCCGTTTTCTGCGAGCAAGCTTCCCTCTCCTTCCCTTGTTTGTGTGTTCAAGTTTGTGTGCTCAGAACCTCCGTAGACTTAGCCAACCATCCCAAGCTTGATAGCTCAAGAAAAAAATCCACATCCTTAATCCACTCAAAGTCCACATCCGAAGCAAAGAGTTTAAGTGCCTAGTTTACCGGTTGCAACCCGGAATTTTAGTTGAAGAAAGAGTGCAGCAACCATGTGGAAGAAGACCACAAGTCTCTTCTCCAAGAAGAAGAGTTTGTCGTTGTCCAAGCCGTCATCAACCACGTCTTCGAGAAGGCACTCGGTTTCCGAGTCTCCCCGGAGCATGGAGACGGACACGGCACCACCGAGGAGGAACGATGCTCTCCTCCTTGGTGGTATGAGGGCTGCAAGAAGCACTTCCATGAGGTTCACCGAACCTCGTGGGCACATGGAGGAGCAGCCCGCGCCACCACGACGATCGACTCACTCAACCGCACCACCTCCTTACACCCCGACACACCTCTTCGTACGGCTTCATCATCTTGTCGGCGGAGGAGGAGGAGAGGCTCGCCAATCTTGAGAAGAGGCTTGTGCCGAACGTCGAGTTCGACGACCAAGCACTCTACACCTTGGGTTTTTGCACCGACATATACTATATGTTGGGGCACCTCGGATGGGTGCGGTTCTCCAACGGAATATCGGTGGACACCCATTTGGGTTACGCCTTGGAAATTTTGATGACTATTGCACCCATCGTAGATGATGATGGGGTGCAAAGCTTGTCATTCCGTTTGGAGGGAATCGAACAAGTGGTTCCCTACGAGCACGTTAGGGAGCTGCTTGGATTCCACAAGGGAGCTCCGGAGAAAGTTGACGTGCCACCCGGCATGTTGGCGGGATTTTGGAACATGATCTCCGGAGAAGCCCATCAACAACGCAATCGCATCCGCAACCCCATTATCCGGATATTTCACTCTTGGATGTGCAAGAGGGTATTGGGGAGGATGAAGGAAACAAAGGTGACCGACACGGAGTTGAATTGGCTATACTCGGCTTTAATTGCCGGGCAGCCAATAGACCCCTCTTACCTCATGATCAACCGTTGGTGTTGTGAAGCAACATCGGGGGCGGGTAATATTGGTTCGGGGTGTTACCTCTCCATGTTGGCCTTTTCCTTGCGGCCGGGGATCGCAAGAAACCCCGCTCACCTTTTGCGTGGTACCTCTCTCGGTTTTGAGTATTTGCGGCAAGGCAAATACATTAGTGGAGATGAGAGAGGAGGTTATCGGTTGGCCATAGTGAACCTACCCCTTCCGAATGAGAGGCTTAGGCTTTTCACCGAAGGAAGGGAAGATTGGTTGGAAGAGGGACTACTTGTCCCCGCAAGGAAGAACAAATGAGGAAGAATCGTAGAGGAGGGAACATCCTCCGCACAAGCGAGTGGAGCACAACCCAATGTGCAACCATTCGGCGGGGTCCCTCCTCCGCCAAGTTATTACGGAGGGTCACAAGGACAAGCATGGGGGGTGGTGCACCGGTACCCCCTCAAAATTATGTTGTGCCCAACGCTAACTTCGAGGAGTCCTACGCTCATCATCCCCAACCACAACAAAGCATGGCTATTATTGGAGGGTATGCTGCAAGAAATGCTCAAAACATCGCAGCCATCCAAGATAACGCAACTCAACTTGGTGAAGGCAACGCAAATATCACCTTTGAACTTGGACGCCTTCACCTTGTGGAGCCAAATCAATTCGTCGGAGGAAATGTCCAATCGTATTATGAGCAAGGGTATTATTATCAAGATTATCAACATCAACCATCGACGGAGGACTAGAAGATTTAGGAACTTTAGTTTTCTTTTCTTTTCTTTTTCTCTGTAATTTTCAGCTTTTGCTTATGTGTGTTTGCGTAGTATTTTCTGTTTTTATTTAAATTTCAGCAAGCATGTTTGTTTATTTTCAGTTTGTATTTCAACTTGATGTCACCATTAATAAAGACACCACCTTGATTATATCATTGGAAAAGTTACAAAATTCGTGCCATGATGATATATGATTAAAATTGCAGCTTTGTTCATCTTTGTAATTGATTTATGCATGTTTAAGCTAGTGCTCTCTTAAAAATACAGATCTGAATTTATTTAAATGCTAGCTTAATTTTCAGCGGAGGTTATGATTAAAATAAAGACCCATAGTGTTTAATGTGCTCTCAAGTTGTGAATAGATTAAAGATGTCTTTTATGCTCAAAAATATTGCTAACCTTGTCACAAATATCACTTGTGTGTTGCTCAACCTATCCAAAGCCTTATATATATTTGAGTGCATAAACCTTAGTGTACAAGATTTATTTTTGAGTGAGTTATTGCAGGCCATGATTTCTCTGGCCCGAGACTAAGAAGCTGGTCATTCCATTTTTGCGTATCTATCTTTTTGCTAGCCTTTTATCCGTGCATTGTGTATCCCCGCATTGGTGATCTCACAAACTTCGCCGGATATCCACCCTTAAACCAAATATCATATTTTGTGATTACCTCCTTGACCACAACCTATTGTTGAGAATGGATCATCAATTCAAGGAAGATCGCAAGACGGTGCCAACATTGAAGATTTCAAGTATCTCTCCAAGGAAAAATATCTCCGGTACCTACCTTATTTTTTCGCCTCTTTGCTCGAGGACGAGCAACGTCTAAGCATGGGGGAGGAGGTAGGTACGGTGCAGTTTTAGAGTTCAAAGGGGAATATTTTAAAAAAATGATGATGAAAGAAAAAAAAATCCAGCGATACTCATGACTTTCAAGGTAAAAAAATATATATATATAAGAAAGAAAGAAAGAAAGAAAGAAAGAAAAGAATGAGAAATATGAGAAAGAGAAAAAAATATATATGTGCGTAAAGTGAACTCCCCGGTTCTCTGAGAGTGCATTCAAGGCTTCAAGTTAAAAAGATCCATTCTCATTTTCCAACCATGTGCAATCCGATAACGAGGACTTCCTTTGTGCCTTGGGATCACTCTTTGCCATTTGCACATGTCCACTTATCTAAAAGTGTGTGTATTTTTCTCTTTCCCCTCCTTGATTTAACATTATTTTCCAATGACCTTTTTGACGAGTCTCGGTAAGACCATGAGAAGCTTGTCTTGTTTTGACAACACCTCATTTATAAAATCTTGTTAGGACTAAACTTTCCCAAAGCTCCATATAAAGCCTACCACATATATATGAGAGGGAAAGGAGTAGAATATATAGGCTTGAGAGACAAGTGAGATGAGAGTTCATGAGCAATATACGAGATGATTTAAATTTGTGAATTTGGTCTAGCTTTTCTTTATCTCGTTCTTTATTTCAAAAATTCTGAGATCTATTTAAAACTTTGTGAGCATGTTAATACTTGTGGGATAAGCTTAATAAGAATCTACCCTCCATAGAAATGAAGGCTAGTACATTATGGAACTTTAATGAATTAAAATTTTGAGAGCATTATGTTTTCTCATGTGTAATCAAGTGCAAAGTTTAAACATTGTTTAGCAATGATGATATCCATCGAAGGCTTACTCGAGGACGAGCAAGGTTTAAGCATGGGGGAGATGTTGACGGTGAAAATCCGTCAACCTAGCCATGAGTTTACCTTCGGTGTTGGCATGAGTTTTATACCTTATCCATTGGTACTAACCCCCGTGGTATAACAAGTTCACGTGTGCATGTCGGTTTTGGAGTTTAATGTTTATGCGGGGTTTTAGTGTTGAATGCAAGACTTTCGGGATAAGTTCATCAAGCACCTCATGACAAGACCTTGAAGCCCCGTACAAGTCATGCAATGAAGCAAACTTAACTCCAAGAAGCCGGGGACTTGATCCGAGAAGACGACGGACTCCGGGGACCCGACCGGAAAAGTCTTGAATCTTGCAAGACAAGGAGTTGAGTCCAATTCGGAGAGAAACCGACGACATGGACCCACATGCGAAGGGGGAAACATCCGGGAAGCAAGGAAACCGACGTGGGGCAAAGGAGCCCACGGGGCCGGGCCTAAATGGGCCCGGGCCGGCCGGCCCGGTCCGGTCGGCCCGGGCCCATTTTGGGCCCAAACTCGCTCTCCTTTGCCCTAGCCGCCAATCGGGCTATTTATAGTCCCCCGACCGAGAGCCACGCGAGAGAAGATTTCGTCTTCGGCCGCCGAGAAGCGAGAGAAGAGAGGGACACCATCTCGGAGAGGAGAGGGTCGAGCTAGTTGACTAGGGTTTCCCTAGCCGACGTGGGAACCTTGCACGGAAGACCACGTCGGAGTTCCCGGAGCTAGAAGCAAGATCAAGGAAGGATCCCGGTGGTGATCTTGTGTATGTATCATTGTTATAGTTGAATTATCGAGTTGAATCTTTTCCTAGCGATCAAGTGTTTCCTCGAAGATTTCATTTTTCGATCGGCTTTGCTTATTCCAATTCTATTCGCGCGATAGATTACATAGGGTGTTCTTGTAGCCGCGGTGGCTAGAGGTACACGCCGGATCTTCCGAAAGAATCTCAACTTGTCTTTTGACTCGCCCTAAGCTCCCCGCATGAATAGGGATACGTTGTGACGAACGGGGGTCTCGAAAGGCGGATGTTTTCGGATTTGGACGGGAAACCACGATTTAAAGACGCTTCTTATAAGATTCGATTTGCTACTTCTTCTCGTGCTTGGAACTTCAACAAAAGGCTTACCCCGATCCCTCTAGATCGGTCTATCTACCCAATCTTACTTTGTTTTCTCCGGTTTTTTAGTAGATTAGATCTGTTTTGTGTCTTTTACTTAGATGCATTAGGTTCTTTATTGAAGATTGAAGTTATTTGGCTTTAATAGATTAAGTCTTGCGTCACACATTTGTTCCACGGATTCGATACCTTGGGTTCACCACTCGAGGGAAGAAGGGTCCCTTGACTACGACGGGAGACTTGTACGCTTGCGAGTCACGAACGAACTTTGATACAATTATTAACCGTCAACATACCTCATGCGGCTCGGGGAATGCTCAGCTGAGGAAACATTCAGGGTCCGCTACTTCCCCGCATCATTGACAGGTCCAGCATTCCAGTGGTTTTCGTCCCTACCCCCGGAGTCAGTTTGCAGATGGAAGGACCTAGAGAGGAAATTCCACGCTCATTATTTCAGTGGCAGCTCGGAGAAGAAGCTGATCGACCTTGCCACCCTGAAGCAGAGGCACAGCGAGACACTGTTAGAGTTTCTCAGGAGATTCAGGGAGGTTAAAGGCATGTGCTTCTCGCTTAACTTGACGGATGATCGGTTGGGCGATATGGCCGTCGCCGGGATGCCGCCGCCGTACGCGAGAAACTTTTCGGCCGGGAGTTTGAAAACCTGGGCCAGCTGTCACAGAAGCTATCACTGATGAGCAACCAGGCGTATGGCTTCAAGAAGGATGCCAAGTTTGGCAAGCAGCATGATGTTGCTGACATCTACAACCAGTTCTTAGACAAAGCTGATCTGGTCGAAGATTCTGACGATGAACTGGATGTGGCCGCAGCAGAGATCATGTGGGGGAAAGAGCCTTTAACGATGAATCAGCGCTGGGTCAAACAGACCAAGGGCACCTACGATTTTGATATCACGAAGGCTGACAAACTGTTTGAGCTCTTAGTGAAGGAAGGCCGAATCAAACTGCCTGAGGGGCATTCCATGCTTCGGCCCGATGGAGTTAAGGGGAAACGTTACTGTGGCTTCCACGACAGGGATTCGCACTCCATCAACGATTGCAGGGTCTTCAGGATGAGGATCCAGAAGGCCATCCAGGAGGGGCACCTTAAGTTCGACAACAAGATGAAGCTGGATGGCCACCCCTTCCCTCAGAACATGGTGGGCTTCTCTGTCAACATGGTGACGGCTGAGGAGAAGGGAAAGGTCAAAGTCTTGACCTCAGCCAGGGCTAGACAGGATGGAGCAGTGGACCCAGAGCGCCAAGTAACTCTGGAACAGGTGCATGGTGAAGCCCCCCGCATTCTCAAGAGTCACATCGAAGTCGGGGAGTCATCCAGAGCCAAGCCCAGGGTGACCACGCGCATCCTCCTCAACAAGTGGCACGCCGAGATGGAGAAAGAGCACTACCGTAACCGACGGTACGAGGAGGAGAAGCGCGAGCCGAAGAAGAAGCACACGAAGGGACCGGGGAAAAATACACGCGCGAGCAAGAGCGCGCGCACCGGGGATGTGCGTTCTTCGAGCACCGCCGGAATGAGGGTTTGAAGCCGCCCATGCCGAGGAACCGTCCCGAATGCGAAGAACGGATATTTTGAGTACGAGCGGGGAGACGCCAATTGCCGATCCGTCCACGAGAGAATTGGAAAGATCCACCCTAACGAGGATCGGCGCCAAAAAATTGAAGTCATCGATCACCCCGGAAGCGGCAAGCCGATCTAAGGTGGGCTGATCAAGAGGAGGATGATGATGCCTACATCTGGCAGAAGGGGCAATGGTGCCCGCCTGGCCTACGCAAAAGTCAGAAGAGACGGGTTCAATGCTTGAGGAACCGCGAACTGAGGCAGGCCGGGATCCAAACAAAGCAGGTGTGGCGCCCAAAAGACCAACCAGAAGGATCGAGGCGTTCGGCTCCAACTTGCATGGTATACTTTTTGCCGAACGAATTCATGGCTCCTGCTAACCAGGTTGTGCAGGATGAGGCGTCCCTAGATGATGAGCAGGTCGAGGGGATGATGGCACAACTGGTGCTGGCCAAGCAGGCAATCTTCGACAAACCGGCCAAGAATCGACATATGAGGCCGCTGTACTTGAGAGGATACGTCAATGGCAAGCCATTGACCAAGATGTTTGTCGACGGTGGAGCGGCAGTCAACGTAATGCCGTACACCACCTTCAGGAAACTTGGCATGGGCCCGAGCGATCTGACGCCTACCAGCATAATACTGAATGATTTCGCTGGGAATCCTTCAGACACCAAGGGATGCGCTCATGTGGATTTGATGATCGGGTCCAAGACGCTGCTCACTACCTTCTTTGTCATTGAAGGTAAAGGAGCCTACAGCCTACTGCTTGGGCGGGATTGGATTCATGCCAACTGTTGCGTCCCATCCACCATGCACCAGAAGCTTATCCAATGGGTGGATGACGAGATTGAGGTCGTCCAAGCAGATGACTCCGTGAGCGTGGCGAGAATGGAACCAGCCTTCTGGGAATACCAATGTATTGATTGTTTCTCGGGGAAAGATGGGGAGGAGGTCCCGTTGAACTGTCGGCGGTGATCAACGGCCGATTCAAGCGGTCGACTCTTATAGTAATTTTTAATGGAGAACCCCTTAGATGGCACCGATGGCAAGTTGGGGCGAGGATTCATGTCGGCTGATAAATTAGAAGAAGTTGACATTGGAAGCGGTGATAAGCCAAGGCCGACGTTCATCAGCGCAAACTTGCAACCAGACTTCAGGGGGGAATTAATTAAGCTTCTCAAGGAATACAAGGATTGCTTCGCCTGGGATTATTCGGAGATGCCTGGATTGGATCGTTCTATCGTCGAGCATCGGTTGCCAATCAAATCCGGTTTCAAACCATACAAGCAACCACCCCGGAAAATCTACAAGGATGAGGTATTGGCCGATGTGAAGAAAGAGGTTGAAAGATTACTTGATGCAAACTTCGTTCGGTCATGCGGATATGCGGAGTGGATTTCTAACATTGTCCCCGTGTACAAGAAGAATGGAAAGATGAGGGTTTGCATAGATTTCGGGGACTCGAATAAAGCTACTCCGATGGATGGTTACCCAATGCCTATTGCCGATTTGTTGATTGACGTCGCGGTTGGACACAAAGTCATCGGTTTCATGGACGGCAATGCGGGTTACAACCAAATCTTCATGGCAATAGAGGACATATCAAAGACGGCCTTCGATGTCCCGGTCATATAGGCCCGTTTGAATGGATAGTCATGACATTTGGGTTAAAAAATGCCGGTGCAACTTATCAGCGAGCCATGAATTACATTTTTCACGAGTTGATCGGCAAAATTGTGGAGATCTACATTGATGATGTGGTAATCAAGTCCCTAAGTCATGACACACATTTGGAAGATGTAAAGAGGACCTTGGAGTGTACCGGAAGCATGGTTTAAAGATGAACCCGAACAAGTGCGCTTTTGGGGTATCAGCTGGGGAGTTCTTGGGATTTCTGGTTCACGAAGGGGGAATTGAAGTTGGCAAGAAGAGCATGAAGGCCATCGATGAAGTTGTTCCTCCAACTAATCTCAAGGAGTTACAATCACTGCTCGGCAAAATCAACTTCGTGAGAAGATTCATTTCAAATTTGTCACAGAAGGTTTTGCCATTCTCTCCACTGTTGAAGCTAAAGAAAGATCAGAAGTTCACATGGGGCGACGAACAACAAAGGGCTTTCGATGAAATAAAGCAAGACATGAAGGAGCCACCGGTGTTGGTTCCTCCTCAACCGGATAAGCCTTTCCGGTTGTACGTGGCGGCCGATACCCAAACCGTTGGATCGGCCCTTATTCAAGAATTCGAAGGGAAGGAGCGGGTAGTAGCATATCTTAGCCGAAAGCTACTTGATCCCGAGACCGGTATTCGGCTACGGAAAAGCCGTGCTTGTGCGTGTACTACTCGTGTACAAAGTTTCGGCACTACTTGTTAAATGCCGAATGCACCGTGTATTCCAAGTTCGATGTAATAAAACATATGTTATCTATGCCAATTTTGAACGGCGGGATTGGCAAATGGATCTTGGCCTTATCGAGTTCGAGTTAAAGTTCGAATCGGCAAAGGCTATCAAGGGGCGAGATCATTGCCGATTTTATAACCGAACATCGCGATCCGTCGCTTGATTTGCTTGAAATTACCCCTTGGGCTTTATTTTTTGATGGATCATCATGTGGTAAAGGTGGGGGAGTAGGGATCCTACTGATTTCGCCTAGAGGTGAGATGTTTGAATTTGCCATCCCTATACAGCCCACTGTCACAAATAACCAAGCTGAATACGAAGCATTACTTCGAGGGCTTCAATATTTGAGAGAAGCTGGGGCCGTTTCAGTTGAAGTTTATGGAGATTCAGAGCTGGTGATCAAACAATTGAACGGCCAATACGAATGCAAAAGTGAAGCACTGAGGAGTTACTACGAAGAGTGCAGGGAAATCTTGAAGAGCTTCCCGTTGGTAACTCTACAGCATATTCCTAGGGAACATAACGAAGAAGCAAACAGGCTGGCTCAAAGCGCCTCTGGTTACAAAGAGAGTCAAGAAGCGTTTGCTTTGCAGAGGTATGTGAACTGGGGCGGATCTTGCGAGAAAATGATTGGAGAAAAGAGATCGTTGATTACTTGAAGGATCCATCCCGAAAGGTCTCTAGGAAGCTCGGTACAAAGCCATAAAGTTCGTTCTTCCGGATGATAATTTATTCTATAAATCATTAGATGGGGTATTATTACGATGCCCGGGTCCCGAAGAAGCCAAGAAAATGATGAGCGAAGTGCACGACGGGATATGTGGAGAACATCAATCGGCCTACCGTATGTGGGTTATTAGACAAGCCGGGTGCTTTTGGCCGACGATATTAGAGGACTGCTTTGAGTATTACAAGGGATGTCGGGATTGCCGAGAGGTTTGGAAATATTCAAAGAGTTCCCGCGTCGGCATTGAATCCCATCATCAAGCCATGGCCATTCGGGGGTTGGGGTATAGACTTAATTGGTCGATTAATCCACCATCTAGCAAGGGGCATAAGTTCGTGCTTTTGGCTACGGATTATTTTACCAAATGGGTCGAGGCAATCCCGCTGAAGAAGGTGACGTTAGAAAACATGGTTGAATTTGTCAAGGAGCACATCATCTATCGGTTTGGAATCCCTCAGACGATCACCACTGATCAAGGGGCACAATTCGTGTCACTAGAGTTCAGAGAATTTGCCAAAAGCATGGGGATCAAATTGTTTAACTCTTCTCCCTATTACGCCCAAGCTAATGGTCAAGCAGAGGCTTCTAATAAGATCATGATCAAGCTGATCCAAAAGAAGATCGACCAGAAGCCAAGAAGGTGGCATTTGGTACTCAGTGAGGCACTGTGGGCTTACCGAATGGCCCCCCATGGAGCTACAAAGACCTCTCCTTATGAATTGGTTTATGGACACAACGAGGTTCTACCTTGGGAGATGCGATCGGATTCCGGGAGGGTTGTGTTACGTAAAGATTTGAGCTCCAAAGATTACGGTGGCCTAATGATGGACGAGTTGGAGGATTTACACATGATCCGTCTTAGGGCCCCGGAAAACATTGAGAAGAACAAGCCGCGGGTTGCCAAGTACTACAACAAGAAGGTAAAAGTAAGGCAATTTGTAGAAGGCGATTTGGTTTGGAAAGCGCTATTGCCGATTGGAACTAAATACAGTGAATTCGGCAAATGGTCCCCTAACTGGGAAGGACCTTTCCGTGTGGTCAGATGCGTCCCTGGTAATGCATATATATTGAAAACTTTGCTAGGAGAAGAATTTTCCGCTGCAATAAATGGAAGATATCTGAAGAAATATTATCCTAGCATTGAGATCGATCGATGATTACACACATCGACACGAGAGACAACTCGGCACTCAAGAACGAGGCCGCCTTGAACAAAAAATCCATAAACAGAAGAAATGGCTAGTGCCTAGATGCATTGCCCTTAGCACAAAAACTACATTACAACTGCTTCTTGCAGGTTTACATCCAACAACCATGGTGATCAGAACCTCAAGGAGGTGGGAAGCAGAAGGCGTGGAGGAAGAAGCGAAAGAATGATTCAATCTTTTCTTTGCTTCTTCTTCGTCTGCTCCCTCTTCAGTTGTTCCAGGACCACCGTGACGGCAACTTGGAAGGCACGAGGGTGACCATGGTTCGCAGCCTCCACCAAGCTGTCCCAAGCCGCTTTCAGGTTGTTGTACCTGTCAGAGACGTCTGAAGCAAAGGAGTGGATGTTAGAGGCAAGAAATCCAGATGCGGGTGCAAAGTCAAGGAAAAGTCGAAGCATTTACCCCCCACTAGTGCCTCCAGAGCCATGCGGCGCTCGCGTTCGCCTTGGCAACGAGCGGACCGTGCTCCAAGTGCCGAACGCGGCGGCGCAGTTGATGGCTGGCCCTCTGTTCAGGCGTGGCATCCTCTGCTTCGAAGGAGGAATCAGAGGAGATGTACTCAGGCACATCTTCAGTCCAGAATGATTTCTTCAAGGAGCAAATCAAGGCTAAAAGAGGAAAAGAAGAGGAGGTAAAACACAAGATCACGAGGAAGCGGGAAGTAAATCAAGGGAAAACTCACCTTCGAATCATGCGTTTCTTTGGAGGGCTGCTCTCCTGGGGCTGCTTGCCCTTGTCCATGACCTTGGGGTTTTTTCCTCTGGAGACAGGGGAAGAGATGAGAAGTGATGGATGAGTGTGCGAGTGGATTTGCAGAGCATCTCAGCAGGCTATTTTATTGACCGAAGGGACGCATTGGGAGTGATGACCGGCCAGTACACACTGTTGGAATACCAAACGGCAGGGTTTTCTCCCGGATGCGAAGGGTTTTTGCTTGAACAGTGTTTACGGACTGCCGATTCAGGGATCTTCTGTGGATTTTGCGCCAAGGGGCATCTGTTCGCGCGTATTCGGCTCAAGACAGTTCCCGGATGCGTTCAAAGAGAAAACAAGATTCACGGATGCAAATGTAAAGAAAATCATCACAGAACAAGCACAGAATTCAAAAGTTCTTCATTTATTGCCGATATTTAAACATCCCTAATACAATCTAGTCGAAAAGCCTGTTCAACACAGATTGGGGATGAGTAATTTCGGCAATGGCGTCGCCATGGCCATCAAGGCGCTCCAGGATGAGCTCGATCTCCTCAATGTCCTCTGGCGCGCCGCCCCGGAAGCCGCGCGGCCTGGTGGAGTAGTCGACGTCCGTGTGCGTCGCCATGGCAGCCAGGCCCAAGGTGGTGCCCAAGCGAACGCCATGGGTGGCCACCTCATCGACGCGGTGCTCCATCGCGGCAAGGCGCTCCGCCGGCGTGTCGCCGCGGGCGTTCACATTGTCGGCTAGCCGCTCCACCGGCCGCCTTCCGCCGGTTGAGCTCGGCGTCGCGGGCCGCAAGGAGCAAGGAGAAAGGAGATTAGCATCAAAAGGCGGGTTGGATCAAAGAGCCGATTTCGTGGCCGTACCGTCGATGGTTTCCGGCGGTGTCCGTTTGCGCCGGTCCTCCCCATTCCAGCTCGGCTATGCCCGCCTTCTTGGAGACGTCCTCCAGCTCGCGCCGGGCCGTCTCCAGCTCCTCCTTGAAGCGGAGGGCGTCGAGCTCCCCGTAGGGCACGGGGGAGTGGCCGTCGGACTCCGAGGAGTCGTCCGGGAGGGGTTGATTGGCCGGCGCAGGAGACGGATTCCATTGAATCAACCTGAAAGGGAGATGATCGTCAAACAAGAAAAGATCAAAGTTGAAGCAAAGAAGAGGAATCGACGATCATTGCCTCCGCGCGCATTGGCGCTGCTCCCCTCTGCCTCGTCGGAGGCACGGCGGCGGTTGAGGCGACGCACCATGTTGGTTTGGGATGTGCACTGTTTGGAAAGAGGAAGAACTGAGATTGGCAAAGATTCGAGAGCTAAACGACTTGGTGGAGAGCTAGGGGCACCTACGGTTTCATTTATAGGCCTGACAAGGCAGATCGTGGCTTTGAGTTGTGGCTCTGGATCGTGGCGCATATCCCGAGAAAATTGGAAGGTAGAAAGGTTTCCTTGACCGGGCTGCCGATGGGTCGCTTGGAGTTCTAGGCCGAGTCGTATTCGATTGACTGGCTCGGCTGAGAAGAGTCAAAGTGCCATTCGGGTGTTGGCATTTTTTTGCCGAATGGATCGTTCAGCATTTACACCTAGAGGTGTGCAGAAGGAAAAGGAGATAAAATTGCAAGAACGAATATTACAAGAGCGATCAATTTGGTTATACATCAATGGGAGCATTCAAATGTTCAAATATTTCGCAATCACACCACGAGCATTGGATGTTGCTTGGCGGAAGTTGTCCAACGACTCCCGGCAATCTTTTTGGGCACTAGACAAGGTGGTGAGTTCCGCATCGCATTGTTCCATCTTGGCTATAGCCGATTTTGCTTCCTCTTGGGTCTTCTCTATCAATCCGGAAGCTCGGCTATTTTCTTTTTATCGACCTCTATCTCGGCTCGATAGGCTTCGCGGTTCCGCTTCTAGAGCAACTTTCTTGGCAATTTTCGGATCACAAGAAGCTTGCGGACCGGCCAACGTATCTTTGTGGCTCTCTCGTTTGGGATTGCGCCCCGTTCATGGCTTTCTCGAAGACCGGCTCTCCTCTTTTCAATAGCGGGCGGGAGCGTAATTTCCTCAAAGCGTGCCTTATGGGCGCATAAAGGATGTCCAAGCCACAGATGGATACCAGAGAAGCACTGATATCCTCAGGAAGTTCTTGGCTGATGGATTCAAGCATCTCCTCAAAGTGATCAAGATCCTTGAACTGATCTTGTGCATCTCTTTCTAGCCAGGCAACAATTTCTCTGAGCTTTGCTAGCACCTCATCTGGCAAAGGTTGGTGCATTCCTTCCATCGCCTCGGCGACTGGGTTGTTCCCCGTTGGCAGGCTTGATGGTGATGGGGCCTGATCCTAAGAAGCAGTGTTGCCGAGTTAAGGGTGCTAAAAGTAAAGGTAGCAGAGTTAAGTGCAAATGAGTACCTCATGGCTGATTTCTTGAGCTGGGGGAAGATTTTGAGCGGGGGCAATCACGGTGAAGAAGGTGCTCCGGGTAGAGCCGAAGCTTCCAAGTTAGAAGGTGTTGACAGATTTGATTTGAAAGTATTCGTAGATGGAGTCAATTGCGGAACAAAATTACTTTTATCCCGCAATTGAAGGGGCATGTGTTAACACCAAAATTTGGTAAGGAGTCGACTTGTGGGTCCGGCTCGATGAAGAGTCCGTCCGGTGGAAGGAAGGATCTTTTCGCAGATATTCGGCAAAGAGATCTCGCGGTCGGCTATCCGCTCCCGGTTCGGCAAAGGAACAAGAGAGCCGATTTTGCGGGATTGGACGGTGACGTGGCTCAATCGGGGAGAACGAATGGATGGATAGGCAATCAAGTTTAGAGATAAGTTAGGCAACGAATCCATTCGAAGTTGTACTTGACAGGGTATAAATATGACCCCCGAATGTATGTAAAAAAACACAATCATTCTTCAATACACACCGGCCTTACGCCAAACCCCGGAGTCCTTTTGCCGTGTCGTCGAGTTCTTCGAGAGGGTTCATCGATCCGTCGACCTCCGTGAGTACCGGCAACCTTGTATCATGTCTAGTATCATGCGGTGGATTTAGATCCGATGCAAGTAGTCTTGTTACCATGCTTCGTGTCATGAGGTAGATTCAAGCTTGGTTCAAGAAGGTTTCTTGTTAGGTCATGAGCCATGCGGTAGGCTAAGATCTAGCTTGAAGCTAGTTATCGGCTCTATTGGATTTTGGCAAGATTCAATAGATTCATTAAGTTACCCCGTGTTGCTTTGAGTTTTTACTTTATGTTTGGATTCATGTAACACACTTTTGCCCAATCTAGATAGATTTGGATCGGCTTTATCCTTTTGTGATCCTTGTACGAGTCGAGTTCGTGTTTTAACACGTGGATCTTGTGCTTTCTGATAGCCGAAACCGAATCGATCTAGGTTGTTACGTGTTGCGGGTTCAAGCTTGCCAACGTTGGTATAAATCTTGAAAGAGCCGGGTATCATGCAGTAGATGCAGGTTTTTTGGGTTGCTTTGGAGCTAGTCATCTGGTGGATTAGATTTCAAATCAATCTGATAGATTTATTCACTTGGTAATGTTTGTTCCTTCTTCATGGACCCCGAATCGGCTGTTCAGCCGTATTCGGTTATGTTTCTTCACGAGTAGAACACGTGCGTAATTCATGCTTTAAATAATGTATGCTTTTAGCTTTCCATATTTAGATTGTATCATGCGGTGGATAGATCTATTTGTGGAAAGTGGTACGGTTTTCATGCAAGTTGTATCATGCGGTGGATAGATTTGCTTGACATCGTACCCGACGGGTTTTAAAGTACCTATACATGCGGTAGACTAGTGTTTTGGATCTATGCATGCTTGTTTATTACATGATTATGTTCGTGCTTTACTTTATTCATTTATTTAATGTTAATCATCATGGGGATCGGTCATGGCCTCGTGCATGTGCATCTTCGTTCAAACAAAGACCGATCACTGTCATGTTTACGTCATCCATTCGGCAATGTTACTTTTTCCTTTCATAAGTTCCCGATTGGTTTCAATCTATTGCGAATAGCTCTTCATAGCTATGTGTCATCCCGTCTCTCTTTCTAGCCGTAAATATGGAACTGTCTGGTACCACCCGGCAAGTTCCAAGCTTTGGTATCTAACTCCTTTATCTTTTGTTAATTTTCAGGAAAAATTGACTGGCACGTCTCGTTACTCTTTGCGCGTGTAAAGCCAGCTTGTTCGGCTTGCTGTGTGTTTGGCGTTAGGTGCACGTTTCGCGTCAACAACACCGACAATCCGGCGTGCCGGTAGGGGATCTCGCCCGAGATCACATGGCGAACTCGACGGCTTCCATCCACTTCAAGCCAACCGTCGCCTTCAACCGCGGCGACACCTTCGTCTTCGGCGCCTGGGTCTGCACTGCTGATGGCGCGGGCTCCTTCCAGCGCCGCCTGACCATGCAGCCCAACCCGAAGACAAGGCTTCGTGACATTTCCCCGAAGTGGTCACGGGCGAACTCGCCGGCAAGTTCGGCGAAATTTCGCTCTTCAACCACCACGCCGACTTCGAGCTTGAGTCCGTCTCCAACTCGAACCCGACGTCGCCATGGGCCATCGCATGCGAGCCGGGCCGCTCGGCCATCGCGGCGGTCCCCTCACCACGCGAGCACTCCGCGCGTGGCCCCCGCATCTTCAGCCGGGCCCGCACGGGGGCTCCCACTTCGCGCCGGGCCGGCAAGGAGCCCGTACCCGAGTACGACTCGGACTCCGACGCCGCCCCCGATCGCGCTCCGGACTCCGGCCCTCTCTCCGAGTTCTACTCGAACCCGGACTACGAGTTCGACTTCGGGTCGGACCCTGAGGAGCCCGAGTCCGAAGACGACTCCACTGAGCTTCCTTTGTCGGGGCCAGCCTCTGGGCTGGTTATAAAATCAACGCCGGCCGGGAGATACGTCTACTGGCCAGACCGCAAGCCCGCTGACCTGGTAAAGGGAGACTCACGCTACGTCGCCTACATCGACTCGCTACCGTTCCAGGAGGGAACACCACTAGCCCGGGCTGACTCAAACACACCAACTGAGGTGGCACCCTCTGAGTCCAGCCTTGGCACCCCCGATCGCCAAGTCTTCATGGCTGCTGGCGACACCCCAGGACCTTCAGGCACGGCTGAGGACAAGTACCTGGAGGACATCTCCGCAGACGAGCTGTCTGCTGACGCACCTGCAGACGAGACCGCCGCCAACAGGGACGCTCGGCGCGAGCGTAACAGGAAGCGCAAGCACCTTCGAGGACTTCGGTCGTCGCCACCCCAGGTCCATCCCCCACCTCAAGGACATGATCACGTCTCCGGGCGGATGAAGAGGACAAGGCCAACGCCAAGTACGACGCCATCCGTGGCAAGTCCAAGCGAGAACCGGGGCGGCGGCAAAGCGGCAATGCAAACCAAGGTGGCCGCAACAACAACAACAACTACTACTACTACTACTCGGGTCCCAATCGCAAGCGCAAGCCGGACAACACCGTCACGGCTATCTAGCGCCTGCGAAAGGGAACTCGAAGAAGAACTACGGCGGTTTCAAAGACCCGCCGAAGAAGAAGTGCTCGTGGCATCCAAACGGCAACCACACTACCCGGCGGTGCTACCAACTCGGGCATGCGCTCAAGGATACGTTGGAGCCACCGCACCCTCACGACCAAAAGGGCAAGAAGAAGGACGGCGACAACGACGACTTCCAAGAACCCGAGAAGACCGTCAACGTCCTCTTCGGCGGACGCCCAAAGCGGGAGCGAAGGCTACCCGTTGTGAAGTGATGTCCATTAAGCCAGCCGTCCCGACCCCCCTCAGGTGGTCGGAGGTACGCATCACCTTCTCCCGCGCGGACCAATGGACCAGCTTCTCCGAACTAGGACGGTTCCCCCTCGTCCTGAAGCCAACGGTGGCGGGCTCCAAGCTCAACAAGGTGCTCATCGACGGCGGAAGCGGGCTCAACGTCCTCGTCACCAAAACCTTGAAGAAAATGGAGCTCGACATCACCCCCATGCTCACCAAGAGCAACACGCCCTTCTACGGCATCGTCCTCGGCAACGCGGCTATACCACCGGGCTCGGTGGTCCCGCCCGATTACCTTCGGGGCGTCTCGGGACAACTACCGCACCGAGTACATCAAGTTCGAGGTCGCGGACTTCGAGACCTCTTACCACGCCATCCTCGGCAGACCGGCCATCGCCAAGTTCATGGCGGTGCCCCACTACACCTACTTGGTACTCAAGATGCCAATTCTAGCCGGCGTACTCTCCCTCCAAGGGGACTTGAAGATCTCCCACGACCGCGACACACAAGCCATGGCGATCGCCTCCACAAACCAAGTACCCAACGCGATGATGGAGGTCTACGCCGCGTCGAAGAAGCTTGCTACAAGTGAACTCGACATCCCGCAGAAGTCCGACGGCCGCCAACAAGCCTCGGCCACCCGAGGAGGTACTCGTCAAGACGGTCGACCTCGGAACGGCGACCCCGGCCAAGACCACCACCATCGGGGCTGGCCTCGACCCCAAATAGGAAGACGCGCTCATCGGCTTTCTTCGGGCTAACCGCGACATCTTCGCGTGGAAGCCGACGGACATGCCGGGAGTGCCCGGGGAGCCGATTGAGCACCGCCTCAACGTCGATCCAAAGGCCACCCCCAAGCGACAACACCTCCGACGTTTTTCCGACGACGGACGGGACGCCATCAAGAAGGAGCTCGCCAAGCTACTCGCGGCCGGCTTCATCGAGAAGTTTTCCATCCCGAGTGGCTCGCTAACCCCGTCCTCGTCCGCAAGAAGAACTCGAACGAGTGGAGGATGTGCGTCGACTACACCGACCTCAACAAGCACGCCCCAAGGACCCCTTCGGGTTGCCGTGGATTGATCAAGTCATCGACTCCACGGCGGGGCCGCGATCCGCTCGCTTCCTCGACCGCTACTCCGGGTACCACCGGATCGCAATCAAGGAGGAAGACCGAGAGAAGACCGCGTTCATCACCCCGTTTGGCGCGTCATCGCTACACGACCATGTCATTCGGGTTGAAGAACGCCGGCGCTACCTATCAACGGGCCATCCAGGCACCGCTTCAAGCGGCAACTCAACAAGAACGTCGAGGCCTACATGGACGACGTGGTCGTCAAAACCGGGGACTCCGGTACCCTCATCGACGACCTTGAAGAGACCTTCGCATCGCTACGCGAGTACCGCCGGAAGCTCAACCCGAACAAGTGCGTCTTCGGCGTCCCTTCGGGCAAACTATTCGGCTTCATCACCAACCGGCGCGGCATTGAAGCCAACCCCGAGAAGATCTCCGCCATCACCGAGCATGAAAGCTCCCACGAGCATCAAAGACGTTCGAAGCCGACGGGGTGCATGGCGGTCTTTGAACAGATTCATCTCGAGGCTAGGAGAACGGGGCCTCCCCTTCTTCAAACTACTCAAGCATCACGAGAAGTTCGTGTGGACTCCAGAGGCGGATCAAGCCCTTGCCCAGCTCAAGGACTTTCTATCAAAGCCACCGATCCTCACGGCTCCTCACAAGGGCGAGCAGCTACTGCTCTACCTAGCTGCGACTACTCACGTGGTCAGTACTGCCATCGTTGTCGAGCGGCAGGAAGACGGCCACGCCTACCCGGTCCAGCGCCCAGTCTACTTCGTCAGCGAGGTTCTATCAGAGTCCAAGGCTCGCTATCGCCCGTGCGAAGCTCCCCGTACGCTCTACTCATCACCTCGCGGAAGCTACGACACTACTTCCCGGGGAGTACTCGATCTCCGTCGTCACCGACTACCCGCTCGGCGACATCCCGAGGAACCAAGATGCTACGGAAGAATCTCCAAGTGGGGCGTCGAGCTCGGCGCCCTCACCATCGACTTCAAGCCACGCACGGCCATCAAGTCGCAAGCACTAGTCGACTTCATGGCGAGTGGCGGGAGAACCCGCTTGCCTACTCCCACCGTGTGACCGCAGCATTGGGTGATGTACTTCGACGGGTCACTCAACCTCGAGGGCGCAAGTGCGGGGGTACTCCCGATCTCTCCAACGGGCGAACAACTCAAGTACGTCCCGCGGATCTTCCGGAAGGTCTCAAATAACGAAGCCGGCACGAAGCCCTCCTACACGGGCTCCGCCTCGCGGCTTCACCGGGTATCAAGCGGCTACTAGTCTACGGCGACTCCGCGGTGGTCATCAACCAAGTCAACAAGTCCCGGGACCGCAACAAGGAGAACATGGACGCCTATCGCCTAGAAGTCCGCAAGCTCGAGAACAAATTCTACGGTCTCGAGTTCCATCACATCGTCCGCGACAACAATGTTGCAGCGGACGTCCTCTCGAAGCTTGGATCCACCCGCGCTCAAGTGCCAGCGGGCGTCTTCGTCCACGAGCTTCACGCGCCATCCATCCCAGAGCCGGCGCCACCGACCACGCCCCCGGCCCTTCCACCAGGCGGGTCGGTGGTCATGATGATCGACGTGGACCGGAGGCAACCCTTCATCGACTACCTCGGCGAGCGAGAAGGTCCCCCTCCGACAAGAACGCGGCCGAGCAACCCGTCCGCCGCGCCAAGTCCTACGTCCTCGTCGGAGACAAGCTTTACAAGCGAGGCGCATCTTCTCGGAGTACTCATGAAGTGCGTCCCTCGTGAAGAAGGCAAGGACATCTTGGACGAGATCCACAAGGGCATCGCGGCAACCACGCGTCTTCACGCATGCTGGTCGGCAAGGCCTTCCGGCGAGCATTCTGCGGCCCCACGGCCACGGGCGACGCCGAAGAACTCGTCGAGAAGATGCCAAGGATGCCGATACTTCGCCAAGCGACAACACGTCCCGGCCTACAAGCTAGTCACCATACCGCCCACCCGGCCCTTTGCCCGCCGGGGGCTCGACAAGATTGGGCCACCGCCAAGCTGCGCCGGGGAGGATTCAACGAGGTGCGGTGGCTATCGACAAGTTCACCAAGTGGATCGAGGTCAAGCCGGTCACATGCCTCAAGGCCGACGAGTACTCGACTTCTCGGATGAACTCATACACCGCTATGGGCTACCCCACCGCATCATCACGGACACGGGGGTCCAACTTCAACAACCACCGGTTCGGGAGTACCGCGAGAACAAGCGGGGATTGACGTCCGATACGTCTCGGTTGCCCATCCACGGGCCAACGGACAAGTCGAGCGCACCAATGGGATGGTGCTCGACGCCCTCAAGAAGCGGCTACACGACGCGCTAACTCCAAAGGGGGCAAGTGGATCAAGGAACCGCCCAACGCACTCGGGGGCTACGGACTCAACCATCCAAGCCAACGGGGCAATCCCCCCTATTTCCCCGGTCTACGGCTCCGAAGCTATCCTCCCTGCCGACGTCATATGGAACTCGCCGGCGGTGGAGCACTATGAAGAAGGTGTCTCGAGAAGACGACGGACGAGTTGACATCGACGGCCTCGAAGAAGCTCGGCTATGCCGCCCTCGTCCAACCAGCAAGGTACCTGGAGGGCATCCGACGCTACCATGATCGCAACGTCAAGGAACGCTCCTTCAACGTTGGAGATCTTGTCCTCCGCCGTATCCAGAACACGGAAGGACTTCACAAGCTCAGCTCCCCCTGGGAAGGTCCCTTCATAGTGGCAAAGGTGACCGGGCCGGGCTCCTATCGCCTCCAAACACTTGAAGGCGAAGACATCAGCACCTCGTGGAATGTCGACCAGCTCTGTCGATTCTACGCCTAGTCTACACGACTACTCTGGGGTTCAAGTCTACTCGACTACACCAACACCCCCTGGCCGTAAGCGACCCTCCGGGTCCTGGCTCTAGTCTCCGGACTTCTCCTTTCCCGAGATCCGGCCCGCGCGGCTACCTACGGACCCTGGGCTGCGACGAGCGTCAAGGACTCTAGCAGCGGTCTATCAAGAGACCACACTCCAAAGATCCAGCCTGCACGGCTACTTACGGATCTACGATCCAGCCTACACGGCTACCTACGGATCACCTGCTGTAAGCGGCTACCCGCTCCAGCGCCACTCAGCTGTAAGCGGCCTCCGGGTCCAAGCGACTACTTTGTAACTACGGCCCTGGCCATCCAGGTGTACTTCCACAGTAATAAAGATTGATCGTTCATCAACTTCTTTACTGCCTACTCCCTACAACGGGACTACTAAAGTCGAGTACTACTACTCGCACCCACTCCACGATGGGCGCTCCGCACTCTGAGATCGCGACTACGAGTACTCATTGCTTTGGAAAATTTTCTTTCATTGATACATGAACAATTCATTACAATTGTTTTTTTGTACAACTATGGCAACTAGCTACTTATTACGGGGCTACCGGAGGTTCAACTTCTCGGCTACTCGCTCCGCGATGGGAGCCGTCCGCTCCGCCGGCTGCGCATCTTGCTCGTCGGAGCGGTTGGCAACTACCCCGCCGGCGACCACCTCCCCTGGGGCCTTCGGGAAGTACGACTTCATGAAGGCCAAGACTTGTCTTGGGATTGACCTCGCTATATGCTTCACGTAGGCGGCCGGCCCGGCTTGGCGCTTCCTTGAGGCGATCCACCGGAGGAGCGATCTTGGGGCCGCCGGGTGCGGCACCGGAGCCTTGCGATCGGCGGTGCGGCTTCTTCCAACTCCTTCAAGCGGGCCCGCAATGCCTCGCGGTCTTCGTTCAATTTCGCAAAGATTTGTAGCGATTGACGAGATCTCTGTCGAGAGGCAATCCGCGGCTCCATGTGCTTCTCGCACTCGAAGGCGAGTTCCTTGTAGTCGAGCTCGAGTGCACGGCGGGCTTCTTGCTCCCGGTAGAAGATGTTCTTCATGCTCGTCTCCGAGGCCTTCGGCTACTCCACCGGCCCTCAAGCTCGCAACACAAGCAACGCAAACAGCGGATCAGATGCTTCTCGACCTCCAACAAGTACCTGACAAGTCGAAGGGTATACCTTTATTCTTGTTGCGGAGGCCCTTGTTCTTCCGCACCAAGTCGTCGCCTTTCGCCTGCAACTCCTGGACGTCGTTATGGTACTTGGCGAAGGCGGCGTCGAGCTTTGACTGCATGGCAGCCGCGTGCTTTCGCGACTTCATAAGTTGCTCCTCTAGCGCCTTGGCTCGGAGCACGGTGTCGCCATAGCCCTGCAGCAGGTTCGACTTGTCGCGGGACCGCTCCGCAACGTCCTGCACGAGACAACTCAAGTCACGAAGAGTACTCAATGGCAAAAGGATTGACTACTCGCAAGGCTACGACTGCTTACCTTCATCCACTGCTCGGTTTGACGGATCGCCTCCAGGTGCTTGGCTACCGTCGCCGGCTCGACGAGATCGTCCGCAAGCAGCTCTATCCCGCCGCGACTACTCGCGGTGACCTCCGCCATCGGCGCGGAGCGGATGGGCTCTGCATCCTGGATCTCGGGGGAGCGGATAGCCACCTCCAGGGCAATCTCTGGCGACGTGGTGATCGCTTCTCCCCGGCGGTCTTCTCGACGACCCCCGCCATGGGCTCGGGGGCTCCTTCCGCGCCTCTCTCGGGGCCTCGGTGTCAACCTCTCGCATTGGCACCCCTGCGGGGATGTCACCACCTTCGGCGCTCGTCAAAAAGACGACAAGTGCATCGGTGCCTACGACTACTCCTCCCGGAGCTGCGGCTTCAAGAAGGGTACTCACCTTCGACTACACTGGCCTCCGGCAGCGGCGCTTTGGTAGCCGGTGGCTCAGTCGCGGCTTGGGCGGCGGGAGCGGTCTCCTCGTGGGCGCCGCGACTTCTTCCACCACCGCCGATGAGGGCTCATCCCCATCCCAGGTCAGATCCGTGGATTTTCTGCAGAAACATTCACAGAGGGTCGTCAGGCAAGATCGACTACTGCAGCAAGTACTACTCGTGAGGATATGGTACTTACAAGTTCGACCGGACAATGGTCACGGCCGGAGCACCGAGGATGCTGGCAATATCGACCAGTCCACCCTCGGCGGGCACCTCCTCCCCGCCCCTGCGGCTACTGCCTCCTCCACGGCGGCGGCGGCCGGCGCAGATGTCTCCTGCGCCCCTGAGGCCACCACCTCTTCAACGGCGGCGGCCACGGGTCCTGTGCTCCCTTGTGGAGCAGGGGGCTGGCGCTCCAGTTGCGCCAGGATTTCTTCAACAGTGGGGGCTGGACTACGACTTCCAGCTGGTTCCCCCACCGTGTCCCATACGCCCTCGTCGCCCTCTTCGACGGGCTCCGCTGGCGGCACCTCCTGCATACAAGGAAGACTACTCGTCAGCAACGTACTCGAACAACGGGTACTCGACTACTCTGCTCAAGACAACTTACCTCCTGAGGCGTGGTCTCTGAGACCTTCAGTTTCTTCGTCACCCGCTTCTGGAGGGGGTTGCGCGGCTTCCGTGGTGGCACGGCCAAGCTAGCCTCCAGGCTAGCTGGAGGGTCTTGTACCAGCGGAATATGAGGCAAGCCCGGGCGGCTAAACCTCGACCGCAGCTGGAAGCGGTCCTGCAGCGTCTCCTCATCTTCGTCGTCGTCGTCGGAGGTATCCTCCACAACGACGGTGTCGTGGCCTTCACCGACCTCTCGGCGCTCCTTCGCCTTCCCCTCCACTAGGATTTCGATCCCGCTCGGAGGTGGCTGCGGCTCGGAGATGAACCTCTTCACATCATCCTGCGCAAGACACGGGGCGTCAGCAAATCTACTACAAGCAATCACTACTCGACTAGGGGAGTATGACTACTCACCTCCTTGGGCGGGCGCGCGGCGGAGTACTCCTCGACAGGGCACGCCGTGTACGGCGGCATGTCCTTGAAGATCCGCGACAACCTCTCGATGATATCGTTGTCGTCCAGCTCGCCTCCCGGCATCCGCGACGCGTCATCGTCGCCGGTGTACTCGAAGCCCAGGGTCTCCCGAGCCATCAACGGCTGGATCCTTCGCTTCATGAAACTGAAGGCCACGTGCTCGGCCCTCAGTCCCGCCTCCCTGAGCACCTTGATGCGTGCTAGCAGCTCGGGGAGCTGGATTCCTTCTTGCATGGTGGGCTCCATGTTCCACCAATCACGGTGCAGGGCTGCCGTCCGCTCGGCTTCGGCGGAGCCGGGGTGGTGGTTCGTGATGTAAAACCACCTGGTCTTCCAATCCGTGTTGGAGTCGACAAGTTTGTACGCCAAGTACTGCTCCGCGGCGTCCTCCCTCAGTGGATGCCGGCTCCTCCGACTACCCCGGGGTTGGTGGCACTTGGTTGCGGCTCGACGCGGAAGAACTTCCGGAAAAGCACCCAATGCGGCTTGATCCCGAGGAAGGCTTCGCGAGAAGTGGAAGAAGACCGACGTGTGGAAGATGCCGTTGGGGTTCGAGTTCGGTACTCGATCCCGTAGTACCCGAGCAGCCCTTTGAAGAAGTCGGCCGGGCCGGGAGCGCAAGACCGCGCTCCACGAACCGCGAGAACATCGGGATCTCATCTTCGGCTTTCTCCATCGGATATGGATCTCCGGCGGCGGATCTCCACATGTCGACCTCCTTCTCCCCGATGAACCCACTTTGTTCGGGAGAGTCGACGGATCCTCCGTCTTCACTTTGGATTTCTTCCACTCGCGGCTTGGATCGGCCCGCGGTGGAGACATGGGCGGCACTGCTCCGGTGGCGGCCGCGGCGGCCTCTTCGCGGCCCCTCTTCTTCCCGGCGGCCTTGGACGTCTTCGACGGTGACGACTTCATCCTCCAAGTGCAAGGCGTCTTCACTCGCATCCGCTCGGGGGCTACCCTAAAGGCTTCGGGTGGCGGCGCGCTTGGATCTACTACGGCGGCGGCAAGCGCCGGGAGTGGATTCGCTTCGGATGCAAACGGAATGGCTGCGGCTCGAATGGGTGAAAAACCCTAAGGGTTTTGGCTTCTATTTATAAGCCGAACGGCTCCGCAATGGGCGGCTTGATAAGTTCACGCGTGGGCGACTCGGCGGTTGCGCGAGACTCTTCGTATTCTACTAGTCGACGCGCTTCACCTCGGGGGCTCGGCTACTTCTACTCGACTACACCGGGAAGCGGCTAGTCTCAAGAGCATCTCGGGACACATTCTTCAAGAAGACCCTTCAATTCGAGAGGAAGTACTCGACTCAAGGCTCGGGGGCTCGGTGCCACGTGTCCTTCGGTTTTTCTCTCGGGTTTTTCGGGATTTTCTTGCCAAGACTTCAGATGGACCCTCAGCCCGAGCCCGCGGCTCAACCTAAGGCTCGGGGGGCTACTCCATATGGAGTGCGATTTTGCAATTGCACCTCCATGTCGGCTCCGGCTTCAAGACAAGACAGGCATTTTTTGAAGACCTTCGAAGGTAGTTTTCGAGGACGCTTGGGACTACTCGAGAAGACTTCAAGATTGCTCAAACATTAGGCCGGAGTACATTCCAGCCTCGGGATGCTTCGACTACTCTTGAGGACTTTTGACTTGTAGCACTCAGGGACGCTTGAGGACTACTCGTTAAGGCCGTCAAGACTACTTGAAGCTATCCTTCTCGACTACAAAGTACTCGGGGGCTTGTCGTATAGACCTCCCCGGGCCCACTACCTCGGTGGGTACCGGGACCGACTACTCGGTGGGCCCCCAGGACTACCGGCTTGCGCTACACGGCACACGAAGGCGTGGAGCACAAGGACTACACAAGAGTAGTACTCGGTTAGGGAGGCCGTACATGTTCCGCACCTTGTATAGAGGACTCCTAGACGTACTCGACTAGTACTCTCTCCCTACTCCGACTTGTAACCCCGCCTCCCGGACTATATAAGGCGAGGCGGGGACCGATCACCTCATCCAATCTCCTCTCATACTACTCACGGCGCACCATTGCACCATCTTGTAATCGTGCCTGTCAATCCCGAGCTACGCGGCATACGGGACGTAGGGTATTACGCACCTCGCGGCCCGAACCGGTCTAAATTGTGTGCCACGTGTCTCTTCCTTCGAGTTGCGATCTCGGCGAGTCACAATCATCTACTTCGGGTATTCCCCGTAGTAGGTTGCCGGTCTAAAACACCGACACGTAGTCCTTGCGCCCCACGCCATCAGGTGCCATGTGGCAGAAGCCGAGTAGTCCCAGGGGCCCACCGAGTAGTCGGTCATGCTACCCATCGAGGCAATGGGCCCAGGGAGGTCCATACGACAGTTTTAGATAGGCAACCTACCAAGGGGAGTACCTGAGGTAGATGAATGTGGCCTCGCCGAGATCGGTAACTCAATTTAGACACATTCGGGCCGCGAGGTGCGTAATACCCTACGTCCTGTATGTTGCGTAGCTCTGGATTGATTGGGTATGTTTACATGATGATGCGTATGAGAGAGGCAGGGGTCCCTGCCTTGCCTTATATAGTCCGGGAGGCAGGGTTACAAGTCGGTTTGAGGAAAGAGTACAAGTCGGGTACGTCTAGGAGTTCTCCACACAGTATAGGACATGTATAGCTTCCTATTCGAGTAATCCTACACCTTAGTCCTTGCGCCCCACGCCATCAGGTGTCGTGTGGCACAAGCCGAGTAATCCCAGGGCCCACCGAGTAGTCGGTCCTGGTATCCACCCAGGTAGTGGGCCCGGGGAGGTCCATACAACAAGCCCCCGAGTACTTTGTAGTTGAGCAGGATAGTTTCGAGTAGTCTTGATGGCCTTGACGAGTAGTCCTCAGGCGTCCCCGAGTACTACAAGAAAAAGTCATCAAGAGTACTTGAAGCACCCGGAGGCTGGAAGGTACTCCAGCTGATCCTTGGGTAGTCTTGAAGTCTTCTCGAGCAGTTCACAAGCGTCCTTGAGTTCTCCTCTTGAAGGTCTTCAATAGTACCCGAGTTGTCTTGAAGGAGAAACCATATGGAAAATGTGATTCGAAGAATCGCATTCCATATGGAATGTGGCCCCCGAGCCTTAGGTCGAATCGCAGATTCAAGCTGAGGGTCAGTCTGATGTTCTGCCAAGATTATCCCGTAAAATCTGGAGAAAAAACCGAAGGACACGTAGCATAGAGCCCCCGAGCCTTGAGTCGAGTACTTCCTCTCGAACTGAAGGGTTATCTTGATTGTAGAATGTGTCTTGAGTTGCTCTTAAGTCTTGACGCTACCCAGGAAATCTAGCAAATGTACCCGAGCCCCCGAGATGGAGTGCATCAAGTACTGGAAGCCGAAGAGCCAGGCAGCCGCCGCTGAGTCAGCCACCGATAGTTATCCATCCGGCTGTTGCAGCGCCGCCTAGTAGGTAATAAATAGAGGCCGAAACCCTTAGGGGTTTTCATTTCCTACAATAGCAGCCGCTGGAATAGATCTAGCCAACCATCCACTCGTGCTTCCGCCGCCAGTTCGTAGATTTCAAGTCAATCGCGCGCCGCCACCGCTCGCCACCAGTGAAGTCCCCCAAGCGAATGCGAGTGAAGACCCCGTGCACTTGGAGGATGAAGTCTTCTCCATCCAAGGGCGCAAAAGCTGGTGCTGGTGCCGGAAAGAAGAGATCCCACAGCGAGGCGGAGGGATCTGCCCAGGGGTCAACGCCGCCAACATCTCCCCCGCGCCCCAATCCGAACAAGGAGTGGAAGAAGTCCAAGACGAAGACTGAAGACCTACTGGCGCTGGTGAACAGCGGGTTCCTCCGTGATAAGGAGATGGACATGTGGTGCGACGCCGCGGGCGACCCGTACCCCATGGAGAAGAACCCCAACGAGGTCCCCATGTTCGCCCGGTTCGTGGAGCGCGGACTAGCACTCCCGGCGGGCGACTTCTTCAAAGCTCTCCTCAAGTACTACGGTATCGAGTACTTGAACCTGAACCCTAAGGGCATTTTTCATGTCTCCATCTTTGTTCACTTCTGCGAAGCCTTCGTGGGGATCAAACCCCACTGGATCTTGTTCCGGAAATTTTTCCATGTGAAGCCGCAGTCGAGCGCCAACGACCCGCGAGTAGTCGGAGGAGCCGGCATTCAGATGCATGAAGATGCAGCCGACCAGTATTTGTCGTACAAGCTCATCGACTCGAACCAAGACTAGAAGGCCAAGTGGTTTTATATCACGAACCACCACCCGGAGCTGCCGAAACCCAACGGGAAGCAGCCGAATCATAGGGTGTGGTGGAACACAGAGCCAACGATGTAGGAGGGTATACAACTACCCGAGTTGATGCTGAAAATCAAGGCTTTGAGGGAATCCAGGCTGAGGGCCGAACACGTGGACTTCAGCTTCATGAAGAGGAGGGTGCAGTCGTTGATGGCACGCGACACCCTCGGGTACCAGTACACGGGCGACGAGGACACGTCGAGGATGCCCGGCAACAAAGTCGAAGATGAAGACATTGTCGAGAAGCTGGGCGGGATATTCAAAGATATGCCACCATCCACATCCTGCCCAATCTCTGAGTACTCCGCGGCTCGTCCGCCGAACGAGGTTAGTAGCCAATAACCTCTGCTTCTGAGTACTGATTGAATTGGAGTAGTCACGCTCACCCCAGTCGCTTGCTGCAGGATGACATTGCGAAGTTTGTTTCCGACCAAACTTCCCCTCCTCAACATGTAGATATTCCAGAGGAGGGAAAGGGCAAGGCCAAAGAACGTCATGAAGCCGGCGAAGGTGATGACATCGTCACCATAGAAGATACGTCCGACGAATAGGATGGGGAGACACTCCAGGAGCGGTTTCAGCTACGGTCCAGGTTCAGTTGACCTGGGCTTCCCAATATCCCCCTCGTTGAGGATCCACCGACTAGCCTGGAGACTAGTCTCCCTGCGTCGCCGAGGAGGCCGCGCAACGTGGCGCGCAAATGTGTCACCAAGAAGTTGAAGGTGACCGAAACTACGTCCCAAGAGGTGAGTTCCTCGAGTAGTCGAGTACTTGTCTTAAAGCATTGCATGCTCACAATTGAATTCTGAGTTGTCGCAGGAGATTCCATCGTCCTACCCCGTCGATCAAGGGGAGGGAGATGACTGGGACACGGTGGGCGAGCTGACTGAAAGAAGTCGCAATCCAGCCCCCACCGTAGAAGAGCTTGTGTCACAGATGACACAATGGATGACTAGAGTTGCTGAGCCACAGGTGCTGGTAGAGGAGAGCAGGCCAGATCGTAGCACGACTACTGGGGCCGAAGAACCAGTAGCGGCCCAGGCTGAAGAGGAAGCGCCCGCGGAAGCCGGGCTCGTCGACATTGCCATCATACTTGGCGCTCCGACCGTGTTTGTTGTCCGGTCTAGCTTGTAAGTGAAAACCATTCCCGAGTAGTATTTGTAACTTGGTAATCTTACTTGGTTGACCGCCAATTTTGTACTATGCAAGAAGTCGACCAATCTGTCCTGAGAAGGAGAAGAACCCAGCATGGCGGCTACCGAGGAAAATCCGTTGCCGGCTGTCGAAGAATTCGCTGTCCTTCCCCAGGGTGAGACCGTGGCACCGGGTGTAGAGGTTACGCCGCCAGAGGCCACCGTGGTAGAAGGTATGTACAGCTTGACGACGTCGTTTGCCTCAGGTAGTTGTAGCCCCCGGGTACTGACATCGCATGTCTTGTGATGGCAGAAACACAAGTCGGAGGGACCATGATCCCCGTTGACGGATAAAAGACGTATCCCTCTACGATCCGCAAGCGTACGAACCCCACACCTTTTTCACCACGGGATTCCCAAGGTTCTTGTCAATCCGCGGAGCAAGGGGATTACTAGCGCTTAACCAAGTACTAATCTAGTTGAATGGAAAACCTTTGAAAGAGAGTATTAATCTAAAAGATAAAACAATCTAACCTAAGTTAATCTAAGTTGAGTTGATCAAACAAATCGAGGGTCAAACTAGATGATAAAGGGGTGAACACAAGAGAGTGAGCAAGAAAGATAAGTGTTCCCTCCCTAGGATCTAGGATAACATGGTATGCATCTACTACACGAAAGCGGTAAACCAATCTACCGGGGGGGTTGTGACCACGGTTTCGCCCTTTCCCTCCTCTCGTCTTGTCACTACGCGAAGGTATTCGTGACTAGACCTATGATGGACACGGTATGTTGATGGAATCTATGGGAGTAGCGGATATCATACGCCCGAAAAAACATGGTAGCTAACCTTAATCATCAAAGCATCATCAACATGAAAACAATAGATTGAAACCACAAATCGAGTAGCGAGCACATAGCATGTATCCATCTAATCCTAGGGATGAACGGAGATATTACCCCATCATCTTACACGGATTGAAGCACATAGGGGTGATGGAGACTCCGGAGAACGTCGTCGATGAAGATGGCGGCGATGGAGCTTGGGAACACCCCTAGGCCAGCGACATGCAGTCCTCCTCTTGCTTCCTTCTCTCCGCCGGTGTTGATCCTTGCGACGAGCTCATCTAACTCTCTCCCTCATCTTGCGGCGGCGGTTTTCTGGTGATTGGCGTCGGTAGGATGATTTGTTCGATGTGTAACCACCTTGGGGCGCCTAGGGGGTTGTATTTATGTCCTTGGGGTGCCTTTGGGCGTGCTCCACCTTGCCTTGCACGAGATCCTCCTTGGGAGAGAAGCAAACTTGGTTTCCATAAAATCAGCCAGATTTTCCTGATTCACAGTCCTTCCTTGCCAGAGCCATATCTCCCACGTTTGGACTCCAAATAATGCAAATTCGCTGTCCAGGTTGTGTGCCACGAAATTATCTTCAACTTTGGTATTCATTTCTTTCCTTAAAAACGAAGATAAGATCTCCAAATCGGCCTTGGAAGATAATCTGTTCTGATTTCGGACTGACTGCGCAGCAGGGATTTCGGGGCCTATATCTCCTAGCTCCCTTATCCAAATTGGGCCTTCCACATGTCCAAATCGAAGGTATCGTCGAGGCCCACAACTTTGGTAGTCAAACTTTTGCCATTAAAGACCGTTTAAGTCTCCGAATCTGTACCGAAAGATCATGCTGTCCTGAGCTGCGAGAATATCTCTCGGGCTGAGTTGATCTCGTTGGTAAACATCCAAGTCCCCGGAGTTTTGCGTGTTGATGCTTCGGTCCTTGGGTTGTTTGGAGTCTTGTTCACTTCATGTCTTGACTTGTGACGGGCTTCATGATCTTCTCTTGAAGTGCTTGATGAACTTATCCCGAAAGTCTCCTCTTTAACGTTAATTTCCTGTGTAAACAACAAACTCCAAAATCGACATGCAAGTGTGAACTTGTTACATCATTAGTATGCCTAGTGGCGGGTTAGTTGCAAATCATAATCGAAACCAATGTATAACAAGTACTCTAGGTTGACGGAAATTCACCGTCAACATCTCCCCCATGCTTAAACCTTGCTCGTCCTCGAGTAAGTAATCCTTGCTTAAAAGGGAAATCAGTGTTGTCTTCCAATGTTGTCCCCGCACTTAGTCATTCATGACGAGGCAAATTGCTCTTTCTTAAGAATTTATTTTTAAAGTTCAAGTTGTGACCGACTTCTTTTTCATTATGGAAGATAGACTAACAATAAAGAACAAGCCACATTTAACACGATGCTCTCAAACTTAAGTGAACTTCAAACCATTACCTTGTCACATGGAAGATTTTCAAAAAGATGCATATCCAACATAAGTGAAAATCTCTTGCAAGAGCTCATGGAACATTCATCTCATCAAGTCACTCAAGCCTATACTAGATTATTTTCAACCTACTCTACTCATATGTGATAGTGGAAGGCTTATGTGGAGCTTGGAAGGTTAAAAACAATCCTAGCAAAACATACATCCGAAATATTGTCAAATTAAGAGAGAGATCTATTGGAATTATCGAGACTCGTCCAAAGGGCTATGGAAAATAAATGTTGGAAAGAGAGAGGGACAAAACACACACATTTTAGATAAGTGGACATGTGCAAGTGGTAAATGGATGATTCCGAGGCACGAGTGAAGTCCTCGTTATCGGATTGCACATGGTTGGAAGATTTGAGTGTGGATTTGTCATCAAGTCACTTGAGAACTTATGAAGCAAAAAGAACCAAGGAGCATCTTTATTTTTTTCTTTATTTTATTTCCTTCTCATTTTTCTCTCTTTCTTTTTTCACTTTATTCTTCCTATTTTTCTTACTTTTCTTTTCTTCTTATCATATTTTTTTATTTTTTATTTTTTATTTTTTTCTTTTGCTCCTCAAAACTTTTTGCAACATAATACTTACATAGCATTTGTGTCGAGAGAATGACTCCTCCCCCATGCTTGAACAATGCTCGTCCTCGAGCATAAAAGAGAGGGGAAATGACTCGCTAAAGTAAGTATAAATTCCATAATCTTGTGGAATATTTGAATCTCCATCGAAAATTTTACTCCATACTCAAATTGGGTTGTGGACAAAGAGGTGATCACAAAAAGATGTTTTTGGTTTAGGGTGGATGCCCAGCAAAGTTTGTGGAATTTTCGATGCGAAAACCCACAATGCATGGACAAAAAGGTTAGCATGAAAACGTTACACAAAGGAATGACCAGCTTCTTAGTCTCTAACCATAGAAATCAATCCTAATCCAACTCATCAAAACATATGTTTGCAATCTACGGGTTTTGTTATCATAAAACATATATGTATATGGCTTTGGTAGGTAGAACTTTGCAAGAGCATCACAAATATGTAGATAGCATAAAAGCTAAGTTTTCGTAAAAACAACAAGTTATCCGGCTATCCATAAACTTAAATCAAAGAGCAAAGATATGTATGTGGGTCTAGAGCATAGTCATTTCACCTCCACAAATAAAAGAGCCGGTATTTAAATTAATTTCAGATCATATTATAGAGAGCAATTAGCCAAGACATGTATAACTTCATGTAGGTAAAACAAAGCGGCAACTTTCATCATCTTTTCGTAAGCATAGGCAATATAGAACATCGAGGTGAACACATGGTCATGCTTATCTATTGAAAGTAAAAAGAAACCTAGGTTGTCCTCCTAGTAGCCATGTTATTGTTTGAAGAGAAAAACAAAAGGTTGCACCTAGTTGAGGTTGAAGGCATACTTACAAGCATTTGTGTTTGGAAAAGAGAAGGTCCATGGAGATGTTACCATCCTTTGTAATTCTTCGTTGCCTTCTTCCGACATCTCCATGTATCGATGTGGCTTTTGCTTTTGTCTTGATTTATTAATGCTCCTAAACTTATGAATTTGATTTTGTATGCTTAATGGAGTCATTGGTCACCCTTCTCTTCAATGTTGTCATCACCATCTCCTCTTTCTTGTTCTCATCATCTCCTTGCTGTCTCTTTTTCATGGATTTCCCCCTCTGTCCAGAACAGAAAATATATCTAAATATATCTCTATTGAAAAGTTTATGAAATTACCTTTCCAATGTGTGGTCATTCATCAAAAACGGAGTTCAAACAAGGGAGCTATGTCCGTTTTACTTCAGCGCTGCGTGCTGTCCAAAACTGATTTCAGGACGTGTTGCACTCGGTGATTCGTGCATAACCGCTTGTAGGAACCTCCGATTGTCTTGATTCTTGATTTGTTGGAATCGTAACTTCATGGGGCTTCTAAATATCCAAAAATATCCAGTGTTTTCCCTTTGAGACCATGCAGAATTTTGATGAGATTGGTGGCTTCTTGCGCATTGATCCGGAGATGTTAACGATCTTTATCATTCTATCTTCTAGAGTGTCATGTTGCACTTCCGTGTTGAAGATTCAGGGTCTCCCCCATGCTTAGCATTTTGCTAGTCATAGAAGAAGAAGACAAAGCATTTTTATCTTAGCCATCCTTCAATTTCCTTGTAGTGAGAGTCTTTATCTTGCACCGTAAGACGTTTTAAACGCACATTCTACCCCCAAGGTGACGGTTGGGAGTAGATAGAATTGCCAACAATCCAACAATGTCTCCTAAGATTCTTAACTTGTGGCATAATTAGTCTAATGAGGAATAAAAACCTAATGAGTGTACATGGTGCAAGGTGTGTATGCACATGATAGGAAAGCATATAAACAAAGACAATGTTTTCACCTAGTTCTAAACACCATGTTTACAACTAGGTTGCCGAATTTTTCCATAGCCATAAAGGTTTATTTATCAAGGGTTAAAACACCATGTCTATCCCTAAATCAATAACTCTTATAGCACAAGAAAAATTAAGTGCATTGCAAAGCTTATAAACTAACCAAAGCAACATGAAAACATATGAAAAGCTAGCAAGGTTTATCGAACTTAACGATGATGGTCCGCAATCATGTTTAAACACCACGTTTACACAAGATCACAAAAGGAAAATACTCATAGGGCCCTATGAAGCATTAACATGGAAACTGAAGCATACATCATTAAGTATATAAAACAACCAAGCCAACTATGTGCAAAACATGTATACACAAAGAAACATCACGAGGACAACAAAATGCAATGCATGCAAATAAATAAATATGAGCATGAACATGATGGTGGTTCTAAAAAGGAAATCTAAACTTAGATTAATAACCACAAGTTGATCATCATAAGATGGTGCCATTCTTTATTCTCTCTAAGAAAGTAGTAAAAATATAAAGAAACGGGTTGCCTCCCGAAAAGCGCTTCATTTAAAGTCATAGAGCTCGACTTTCTCACATACCTTCTTTTCGTTGCATATCCATGGCCCTTCATGCAAGAAGAAAAGGTACCAATGCAGCTTTAATTTACTTCCCATGTTGTGCTTGATCACTTATAGAAGACTTGCCCAAAGCATCCTTTTGTTTCATCGTTATCTCCTTCTCTATCATCCTTCGGTGCTGCCTTCACTCTATTCTTTTTTTAATGTCCAGAACAGAAAGTATACTCAAGATCTACTCCATTGCACAGTGCAAAAAATTTCCTTTCCAACGAGTCTTTATTTGCTCAAATCGGACTCCGGACAAGAGAGTTACGTCCGTTTTACTTCGGCGATGAAATCTGTCCTGAAATTTCAGAACGCGCAACGCTCAATGTTTTCTCCATAACTCCTTGCACGGGTTTTCAAACTTGTTGGTTCTTGATGCGTTGGAATGGTAATTTGATGGAGCTTCTGAATATCTCATTTTCTTCATTTGTACACCTCTGAACAAGCTCTCAAATTGATGAAGACAGCAGCATCCATCGCGGGATTCGGAGAGGTTGATGATTTATCTTGCAACTCTTTTAGGCATGACTTCTTTTTTTCATTATTCAAGCCTTGTCTACATGGTTAGTGAAAATCGGGCCTTCTCCCGACATGTTCTTCTTTAAGGTCATTAGCTCGACCAAGCGCAAAGCATGATCGAGATTTACAAAACTTATTGTAAACATACGCGTCCATAATTAACACCACATGTGAATTGTAGCAACAAGTCAAGGTGTAAATAAAAGAAGCATATGTTTCATGCATAGCACTTAGCTCATCATTAGGCAAAGGTTTTTTAGGTGTGAGATTAATTGGATCAAACTTAAATGTTTCCTCTTTTTCATTCTCAAGAAAATCTAGCCTATCAACATGATCACTATTGGAACAAGGCATAGACATTAAACTATCATTCATACTATTGGTTGAGCATGAGTATTTGAATTTATCAACATCAATACCAATAATATCTTGAGATTTCAGCGCGTACCTTGGCCTTAGAGATTTTTCAACAAGAGTGATATTTGGTTCATCAAGCGGTGTTGAAGGCGAATCGATCTCAACGAGTGAAGGTGTCTCTTTGTTACCTTCTTGCAATTTCTTCAACTCATCATGTGGAACATGTAATCCTTCAACTATGTATGCATTCGTATCTTCTTTGAAGTCTTCTTTATCAACCAGATCTTCATCTTCAAAGACTTGTATGATGCTTTCTTTATCTTCCATGTACCACATGTCATCAAGATCGCTCATTGTTGATTCACTCTTTCCTTCATCCTTGAGTACTTCCATGTCTTGATTTGCTAGTGTGTAGGATTCAATAGCACACAAGCTATCATCTAGCTTGAGTCCTATCTCCTCCCATTTATCCTTTGAGTCACTAGGCTCATCACGGTTGTACTCTTCTCTTCCTTCATCATAAATCTTTGAGTTGTCAAACCGGTCGATCCATCCTTCATCTCCTTCTTCTCTTTATATTTCAAACATCTTTTGGATCGACTCTCCACTCATCTCTTGATCAAATATATCTTCAATTAGTTTGGCAACGTGTCGGCGTTCCTCCTTCCTTCGGTAGTTGATTAGTGGGGCGAAATCAACTTGAACCCAACCGGATTGCTTGAACTCCGCCAATGGTCTAGCATTCCACATACTTCGGCCTACATTCATGTTAGTTTCAACATTTTTAACATCCGAAATGACTTCTCTTACCTTGGGAAGTGGATCTTCACTTTCTTGAATGGTCGGTTCATCTTCCTTGACCTTCGGTTCATCTTTTTCAGAAATTTCAGCAAGCACCTTGGGCTTGCTTTAGTCATTTTGCTCCTCTTGACAACATCTTTGCCAATCTCGTATTGTTCTTTGTCCATTGCTTATCCTTTGCAAGATTTGTGCGGCTTCACTAATTGTTTTATCCATTATATCACCGCCTGCACACATGCTTACAAAACGGGACGAGTTAGGGGTTAGTGAAAAATAAAAAGTATGCAACATCAAGTCACAGGAAAATCCCAAGTTCGGGCCTCGCTCAAGTAAATCATTAAAACGGTCCCATGCTTCATAAATTCCTTCATCCTCTCCTTACTTGAAAGTGAGCACTTGCCTCCTTAAGTCTTAGACCTTGCTTATGGGAAATAACTTCAAAAGAAACTTCTTCACTAGCTCATCCCAATTTCTTTTTGCTTCAACGGACGCAAGTGTGTACCATCTTCGCGCTTCATCTTCGAGAGAGAATGGAAAAAGATTCCACTTGAACCAAGCGGCCGGAACTCCTTTTTGTTGCACCGTGTTGCATAACATCGTGAATTCCTTAATGTGTCTATATGGGTTGTCATCCTCCAATCCTCTAAATGGTTTTGTCGCCACTAACTTGATGATTCCAAGCTTCACTTCATAGTGGGTTGTAGCAAACGTCAAATCTGATTTTTGCATCTCAATGTCTTCCATTGACGGCATTGCTAGCTCCCTTAGCGACATCTCTTCGTCTTCCAATGGTGAGGTGAACAAATCCATCTAGGCACAAGAAAAGTAGAAAGAAAAACAAAAAAGATTTTTTCTTTTTTTTAGAAAATAAGGGTTAGGTGTTAGTAATCAACAAAATTAATACTAGATTAAACGTAGCAAACTGGCTTGCTCCCCGGCAACGGCGCCAGAAAAAGGGGCTTGTTGACGGATAAAAGACGTATCCCTCTACGATCCGCAAGCGTACGGACCCCACACCTTTTTCACCACGGGATTCCCAAGGTTCTTGTCAATCCGCGGAGCAAGGGGATTACTCGCGCTTAACCAAGTACTAATCTAGTTGAATGGAAAACCTTTGAAAGAGAGTATTAATCTAAAAGATAAAACAATCTAACCTAAGTTAATCTAAGTTAAGTTGATCAAACAAATCGAGGGTTAAACTAGATGATAAAGGGGTGAACACAAGAGAGTGAGCAAGAAAGATAAGCGTTCCCTCCCTAGGATCTAGGATAACATGGTATGCATCTACTACACGAAAGCGGTAAACCAATCTACCGGGGGTTGTGACCACGGTTTCGCCCTTTCCCTCCTCTCGTACTGTCACTACACGAAGGTATTCGTGACTAGACCTATGATGGACACGGTATGTTGATGGAATCTATGGGAGTAGCGGATATCATACGCCCGAAAAAACACGGTAGCTAACCTTAGTCATAAAAGCATCATCAACATGAAAACAATAGATTGAAACCACGAATCAAGTAGCGATCACATAGCATGTATCCATCTAATCCTAGGGATGAACGGAGACATTACCCCATCATCTTACACGGATTGAAGCACATAGGGGTGATGGAGACTCCGGAGAACGTCGTCGATGAAGATGGCGGCGATGGAGCTTGGGAACACCCCTAGGCCAGCGACTTGGAGTCCTCCTCTTGCTTCCTTCTCTCCGCCGGCGTTGATCCTTGCGACGAGCTCATCTAACTCTCTCCCTCATCTTGCGGCGGCGGTTTTCTGGTGATTGGCGTCGGTAGGATGATTTGTTCGATGTGTAACCACCTTGGGGCGCCTAGGGGGTTGTATTTATGTCCTTGGGGTGCCTTTGGGCGTGCTCCACCTTGCCTTGCACGAGATCCTCCTTGGGAGAGAAGCAAACTTGGTTTCCATAAAATCAGCCAGATTTTCCTGATTCGCAGTCCTTCCTTGACAGAGCCATATCTCCCACGTCTGAACTCCAAATAATGCAAATTCGGTGTCCAGGTTGTGTGCCACGAAATTATCTTCAACGTTGGTATTCATTTCTTTCCTTAAAAACGAAGATAAGATCTCCAAATCGGCCTTGGAAGATAATCTGTTCTGATTTCGGACTGACTGCGCAGCAGGGATTTCGGGGCCTATATCTCCTAGCTCCCTTATCCAAATTGGGCCTTCCACATGTCCAAATCGAAGGTATCGTCGAGGCCCACAACTTTGGTAGTCAAACTTTTGCCATTAAAGACCGTTTAAGTCTCCGAATCTGTACCGAAAGATCATGCTGTCCTGAGCTGCGAGAATATCTCTCGGGCTGAGTTGATCTCGTTGGTAAACATCCAAGTCCCCGGAGTTTTGCGTGTTGATGCTTCGGTCCTTGGGTTGTTTGGAGTCTTGTTCACTTCATGTCTTGACTTGTGACGGGCTTCATGATCTTCTCTTGAAGTGCTTGATGAACTTATCCCGAAAGTCTCCTCTTTAACGTTAATTTCCTGTGTAAACAACAAACTCCAAAATCGACATGCAAGTGTGAACTTGTTACATCATTAGTATGCCTAGTGGCGGGTTAGTTGCAAATCATAATCGAAACCAATGTATAACAAGTACTCTAGGTTGACGGAAATTCACCGTCAACAATCCCTGAAGTCGTACCAGTTGAAAGCACCACGCCAGAAACGGCTGTGCTGGAGGGAGCGACTACTGACCCAGAGGTTCCGGTAGCCCCCGAGCCCATGGAAGAGGTGCACGACGACCTGCTCCCGGAGGCCAGCATGGATGTTGTCGTGAGGTCACAGGAGATCCAATACGCAGAGCCGATTCGTTCGGCGCCGATGTTAGAGGGTGCGCCGACTAGTCGTGGTGGGCTGGAGCTTCTGTCAGATGACCTCATCGACTCGGCGACGGTTGCCCGGAACTTGGAGACAATGCGCCGGACCGAGCTGTGGATGAAGGTACGTGACGGTACCCTTGAGTAGTCGGATTCTGCCAGGATTGAGTACCCAAATAATAGTTGTTGCGTTGTGCAGGATGTCGTGGAGAGATCCTGACAGAAATCTGATATGCTCCAAGGATATGACGATACAGTGCTTCAGGCAGAAGCACTAGAGAAGGAACTCAACAAGGCCAGGAAGCACTCTGCCATGCTTCAGTCCAAAGTGGATGGAGCCTTCGCCCAGTACCACAACGAGGTGCAAGAAATGCAGTCGAAGAGCGATGACTTGATTCGCAAGAACAAGTCGTTGCGCCAGAAGAATAAAGGTATGTCATGGCTAGCCTGTTGAGTACTTATTGAGAGTACCTTTGTAGTAGCCTGACTTACTTCTCTGGACTTTTGCAGATCTCAAGGCTCGAGTAGACCAGCTGAAGGCATCGGAGATCGATCTGAAGAACATCGTCTACCGAGAGAAGGATGCTCGAGAGGTACTTGAGTACGAATATAAGTAGCTGTCTTATGAGTGCGTCAAGCATATGAAGCTCCGAGAAGCCTCGGACTGTGACCTTGTCAACTGCTATAAATCTCTGCAGAAGCTCAACGAAGACTGCGAGAAGTTGCGGGGACAGCTCAAGGAACTTGAAGAAGCCGCACTTCCCATTGCAAGGTTGCTGGTACCACACTCAGGCGGGCCGAAGATTGCTCCGTTGGTTGACCGACTGAAGGAAGCTCCCGGGCTTCTGGGGCATATGTGAAACATTTGGTGAAGTTCATCCCCAACCAGGTCTTGGCGTTTATGAAATCATACTTCCCCAAGGCTCCGGTTGATGTAGTCACAGGTGGTCTAGCCGCCAATTGCTCAGATGATCAATACAAGGAGCTTCTGGAGCAGATGGCGCCAATAGCCGAACAAGTCACAAAGAAGCGGAACCTCCAGTAGTTGTCCTGTAGGGTTAGCTTACGGAAATATATGTAATATAAACAAAGTTATGATGAACTTGTTTGAGTTCTAATGAAAAGACTTCCATAAAATGAGTACTCGTTGTCACGATGTATATGTGCGGAGTGCCCATCTATGGAGTTTTGAGCGAGTGGTAGTACTCGACAGTAGACCCATTAAGGGAGACACAGTAAATGAGTTGATCGAGAATCAAACTTTATTACTGAGAGAATCACCTGGATGTCCAGGGCCATTTACAAGTTAGTTGCCAGGACCCAGAGGCCGCCTACGGCTGGAGTAGTGCTAGGGCATGTGGCCGCTTACAGCTGTAGATCCGTTAGTAGCCGTATAGGCTGGATCTGGAAGTACATGGTCTCTTGATAGACCACTGCTAGAGTCCTTGACGCCCTGAGCATCCCGAGATCCGTTAGTAGCCGTTAGCGCTGGATCTTGGAGTGGAGTAGTCTGGAGACTAGTGCCTGGACCCGGAGGCCACTTACAGCAAAGGGCCGGAAGTAGTCGTGTACACTTGAGCCCCAGAGTAGTCGAGATACTATGCGTAGAATCGACAGAGCTGGTCGACGTTCCATGAGTTGCTGACATCTTCGCCTTCAAGAGTCTGGAGGCGGTAGGAGCCTGGTCCAGTCACCTTTGCAACTGTGAAGGGACCTTCCAATTGCGAGCTGAGCTTGTTCATGAAGTCATACTTCCCCAAGGCTTCGGTCGAGGTAGTCGCGGGTGGACTAGACGCCAATTGCACAGATGAGCAATACACCGAGCTGTTGGAGCAGATGACGCCGATTGCGGAGCAAGTGGCCGAGAAGTTGAATCTCCAGTAGTTAGCCCGTAGGATTAGCTTGTAGCAGCAGTTGTATATAAACAAAGTTGTAATGAACTTGTTTAAGTATTAATGAAAAAACTTCCATCGAATGAGTACTCGTTGTCGCAATGTTGTATGCGGAGTGCCCATTTGTGGAGTTGTCGCGAGTAGTAGTACTCGGTAGTAAACCCGTTGAGGGAAACACAGTAAATAAGTTGAAGCAAGAGTCGAACTTTATTACTGAAAGAGTACACCTGGATGGCCAGGGCCATTTACAAGTGTAGTCGCCAGGACCCGAAGGCCGCCTACGGCCAGAGTAGTGCTAGGGCATATAGCCGCTTACAGCAGTAGATCCGTTAGTAGCCGTATAGACTCGATCTTGAAGTACATGGTCTCTTGATAGACCGCTGCTAGAGTCCTTGACGCTCTAAGCAGCCCGAGTTCCGTTAGTAGCCGTTAACGCTGGATCTTGGAGTGGAGTAGTCCGGAGACTAGTGCCTAGACCCGAAGGCCGCTTACAGCGAAGTATTCAGGAGTAGTCGTGTAGACTTCAAGCCCCCAGAGTAGTCGAGAGACTACACGTAGAACCAACATAGCTAGTCGACGTTCCACGAGTTGCTGATGTCATCGCCTTCAAGTGTCTGGAGGCGATACGAGCCTGGTCCGGTCACCCTTGCGACTGTGAAGGGACCTTCCCATGGCGAGTTGAGCTTGTGTAGTCCTTCCGTGTTCTGGATGAGACGGAGGCCTAGATCACCAACGTTGAAGGAGCGTTCCTTGACGTTGCGATCGTGGTAGCGTTGGATACCCTCGAGGTACCTTAAGCGAGCTTCTTCGAGTCCGTCGATGTCAACTCGTCTGCTATCTTTAGATATGCCTTCGTCGTATTGCTCTACTGCCTGTGAGTCCCACATGACGTCGGCAGGTAGAATAGCTTCGGAGCCGTAGACCAGGAAATAGGGTGATTGTCCCGTCGGCTTGGTGGGTTGAGTACGCAGCCCCCAAAGTGCATTGGGCAGTTCCTTGATCCACTTTCCTCCTTTTATGTTAGCAGCATCGTGCAGTCGCTTCTTGAGAGCGTCGAGTAACATCCCATTGGCGAGCTCGACTTGTCCGTTGGCCCGTGGGTGGGTGACTGTGACATATCGGACGTCAATCCCTCTGTTCTCGCAGTACTCCCAGAACTGGTGATTGTTGAAGTTGGAGCCCATGTCACACCCCGTTTTTCCAAGAAAACCAAGTGCAAACCTATATGCATGCCGGGATCAATTTTCATGCATATAGTTGACATAAGTGAATAACGAAACAATATCACGTAAGAAAAAGGGAGATTATCGAGTTTACGCTTAATCCCGGAAACGAAGACACCAAACACCACAAGCGATCGGCGGGGGTTGCGTACGCCTAGAACCAGCAACATCTTCACAAGACTTCAGAGTAGCTTCCTCCTTCTGAGCAACATTGTTTATAGCAAGGGTGAGCACTTGTCGTACTCAGCAAGTGTGGGGAAAAGAATGAATGCAAAGGCTTTATAGTGGACTGGGCTATAAGCATTTAGCATTTTAGTTGGTCAAATTTTATTAGCACCTATTTACTAGCAAGTATAGGTATATACCATCCCATAATTAAGCATAAAGATAAGAGGTACACCATGAGCACATGGCAAGAATAACCATAACACATATCACAAATTAAATCCATCTTCAAGTTCGGTTAATCATGTGAGGGTCCGGGCCGCTCTTGACCGTGAGCACGGCTAATCGATTAGTTTAACACTCTACGAGAGGTTGTACACTTTCACCACAAGCGGCGTAAAAGCTCCGAAGAACTTTGAACCCAACCATGCGATGCTTTGCGCGAGCACCATATCACACTTCCGAGGTGTGATTGCATAGGGACGCTACATGGCCTTTACAAAGGTTCTCCAACAAGTTGTGACCCACAAGGTCCGGATCGATTAGCAAGGTATAAAGTCCCCTAGCAGGTCGATACCCCACCATAAAAAGAATAACTCACCCAACCCCCGCTAGAGCGAGTCCATACCCCGCAGTCCGCCGATCCCTTGTCCATATCGGGTAAGATCACTCCAAGTTAAAGTTCCTAATTATTCGCCAAGACCATTGCCCATTAGTTCTTGTGGTTGTCTTGTTTTCTGGGTGGTTCTCCATGTTCCGATTAATGCACAATGATCTTATAAATTAAACATCACGTATCACATTGGAACATAGGGCATAAAATGATAACCATGTTTATTAACACCAACCCGAGTTGAGCAAGCTAAGCAATAGCTACCATCAAGATTAATTAAAACCGAGTTTAAGATAATGGTCAAAAGAGGCTAGTCATCCTTAACGGGAACCCATCAAAGTTAATGCAAAGCAATGCAAAGTGATTAATAAAGTTATTGGGACAAAAGATCAAGGACACACTTGCCTTTAACCAAAGAGTAGTTGCTCGGAATCTTCACCTTCACACTCTTCCAAGCTCTCGAACCACGTTCATTCTACTCGCATCAATCATTGGGCACAAACATGCAAAGCAACCACACGAGTACAACTAAGAACAAAGCACCAATTAAAAGGAAACTTTCAAAGAACGCACTAAAGGATAGGCTTGATTAGATGGATCACTAACGAACACAAAGTGCGCTTGGAAGGGAAAAGGCTTGGTTAACTTTGAAGAGATGATTGCGGAAGATTGAGCAAGGACCGGAAATATCATACCGAGATAGAGCTTGATCCTATTGGTTACGCAAGCGCAAGAAACGCTGAAACTGAACTAAGCTTAAATCTATCGAAAGATTATTATCAAACCACAAGAAACTACGCTTGGCATATTTTAATTAAGAAATTACATGAAAGAATATTTCAAAGAAATACTCCGTGTTACCATTAAACAAGTTACATTTAATTAAAGAAAACACGATATACCTAATCATGTTTTATTTATAACATTCGAGTAGAAGTTATGTCAAATTAACAATTACTTTAGAAAGATAAAGCAAGTATAAGATATCTAGGCGAGTAACTTTATGTCACGCGTTCAACTAAACAAATTTTAATATTGAAAAGGCATTTATGATGTCATTAGGCATATTAACTTTATTATGAAAACCGATGTTTAACTCTAACATCTTTTATTTTGAAAAACTAGTTATGAATAAAGATTAACCAATTACATCATGATTAAAGAAAACCGGATTATAACCTAATCACTTTTATTTATAAGGGCATTGGAATAAGAATTAGTCAAGATTAACATGCATCTTTAGTGTTAAAACAAGTAACGGGTGATACACATGCTAACGTATAAGTTAAGGTGAAGCAAACGAGAGCGGTAGCAACGAACTATCAAGCGCACAAGAAAACCTTAAGGTGGGTTTAGGAAAACTAATCTACAAAGAGAGCTCGGATGAAGAGCCGACACACCAACCAAGGGTGAACGATCGACGGGTGAAATAGATAACGGGGTAAACTTTAAAGAAAGATAGCTACGATAGATTAGGTACAAGAACACAGTGATTCAAAGAGAGACACCCAAACCGAGATAGGATAGGTAGGAACTAGATATTGATGAACGAGATTCTAAAAGAAACATGAATTAAGAGTGATAAGATTACTTGATAGGCAAGGCGAGCAATGAAAACTACTCACACGGATAAAGCTACTAAGTTAAGTAGAAACTCTAAGGCTTGAGCGGATGCACATGATTTAGCTTGGGCTAACACTAGAAAGATTTAGAACTTCGATAAACTTGATCAAAAGAGATCCGAGGTAAAGAACGTCTAACGATTGATTTGCACATGTGAGAGAACAAACTATAAGCTTAGGTTTATTTTAATTAGCAAAAATGTGCAAAGGATATTTCATAAAGAAAATACCCTAAGTTGGTATTAAAGTAAATTAAACTTTATTTGCAAAACCGGTGTAAAGAACTAGTCAAGTTTTATTTATAAAGATTCATATATTGATTAAACCGGTTAAACATTTAATTTAGAAAAACTAAACTATATGAAAAATCTAAACGAAACTTTGTAGTTCAAGTAGATCATATTATTATTAAAAACATTATGGTATTGGCATTAATCAAATTAATATTTATTATAAAAGCCGATGTAAAAGCCTAATCCAATTTTAATTAGAAAAGATGGATTAACTATTAAACAAATTAACATTTGGTTTACGAAAATCGAGATAAAGATCTAATTAACTTTTATGTACAGAAATATGTGATAGAAACATTAATCAGATTTAATTTGATTATGAAAAACGATGTATAGATCTATATTACTTTTATTTATAAAAGGCGTGTATCACTAGGTTTTAATCAAAATTAATATTAATTTTATTTTCAGAAAAGAAAACATGGTGAAAACACACCGCTAACGCGTGCTTTACATTATTATGGACCTGACGCAACTTGAACGGATTAAATCGGAGCTAAAACGTAAAAGATATGGACTTTCAAAGATCTAGGGACCTAGTGGCGATTAACCGTAGATTTCAGGGAGTAGCAGAGAAAATTTGCAAGACACAAAGAATAGTGCTCGCGAAACTGATAAAGCTCGGGGTTAGATCTATAAAAGGGTGTTGGTTGGATCTGGACGAAGGAATCTAAACCTCTAGGGTTTTATTTGGAAAATTTGCAAGACATAAGATTGGATCTTCTCATTATGGGATCTTGCAGGGGGATTTTTGCAAAACCTCCTTCTTCTACCTCAGGACCGAACAGAGGGTAGGGAGAGGCATCCCGCCGGCGGCACTGGTGGCCTAGGGCGCCGGCGGCTGGAGCGGCTAGGAGCTCGGGCGCCTAGGGAAAAAGGAAGAGGGGAACGAGGGGATCAAGATGGAGTGCTCACCGGCGGTTGAGGGCGGGGAAGACGACCAGAACCCGGCCGGTGGCGGTCGGCCACGGTGTGCGGGCGGCGGCGGCGCGGCGGTGGTGCTCGGCGCACCTCCGGCAACGGGGGAGCGGCGGAACGAGTTTGTCTCGGCAAGAGGATGCTCCCCGCGGTCACGGCTTGCTCCAACGGCGCTCCACCGCGGCAAATCGCGCGGCGGCCCGGCGACGAGCTTGGCGGCCGGTTTCCGCGGGGGCGGCGGTCCGGCGGCTTTGGGGGGCGGCGGCTGCGGGCGCGCGCGCGGCTTGCGGGCGCGCGCGGCGGCGGTGCCTTTATAGGGGCGCGGGCGCGAGAGACCGGGGTGCTCACGCCCCAAGCGGCGGCGCCGTCCGGGTCTCCCCGGCTCGGCACGCCATGGCCATGGCGCCGGGCCCGGATGGGCTTTGGCGGGCACAGGCCGCCGGGCCGGAGCGGACCGGGTTGGGCTCGCGAAGTGGGGGTGGCGGGTTGGGCTAAAGAAAAGGCCGGGTGAAGGGTGAGCGGCCCGGAAACTTTAGGGAGCTTGAGCGGACTTGCGAAGAATTTAAGGGGGCACCGGAGGCACTAACGGGCCGGGCCGGGCCGCGGGGGCCGGGCCGGGCGGAGGCGGCTTCCGGGCGCGCAGCCGTGTGCATAACGGCCGGCCGAGAGATGAGGGGGCGGCGGGGGGACTTCGGAGACTGGGCGGAAACGGCCGTGGGCCGAAAAAGGAAAGGAAAAGAAAATTCCTTTTTATTTTCGAAAGCATTTTCGTGAAAAACAAAATAATCTAGAAATAGCTAGATAATTTCTTAAAGCCACGAAAAATATTCGAAAATCCCAAAAATTACAGGAAAATTCCTAGAGATAGATTAAGACATGAACACTCCAAATAAAGCATTTGGAGCTCATGAAAAAGATTTTAGAGCCTTCTAAATAAATAGAAATAGCTCAAGGAAAATGAGAATAAATTCCGAAAAAATCCGGAAAATTCTCGGGAGAGTTTGGACAAACTCCTAAACGCATTTTTTAAACCTTTAGCACTCAAGAAGCACTAAGATGCATCGGCATGAATGCAACACACATAACTTTTATTTAATTTAGAAAATCAATCAAATGATTTTTTTCCTATACTATATTCCCTATAAAGAAAAATAAATGTTGGAAAATTTTTAAAATTATGAGAAAATCGTTATTTAATTATTCACATCCTGAAATTGGAAATTTCAGGGTGTGACGGCCAATGTCCGTGATGATGCGATGGGGTAGTCCGTAGCGATGCACGAGTTCATCCAAGAAGTCGAGTACCCTGTCGGCCTTGGGGCAGGTGACTGGGTTGACTTCGATCCACTTGGTGAACTTGTCGATGGCCACCAGAACTCTGTTGAATCCTCCTGGCGCAGTCAGAAGAGGCCCAATCATGTCGAGCCCCCACCAGGCGAAAGTCCAAGTTGGTGGTATAGTGACTAGTTTGTAGGTCAGGACGTATTGTTGCTTGGCGAAGTACTGGAACCCTTGGCACCTTCTGACGAGTTCCTCGGCATCGCCCAGAGCTGTAGGCTAGTAGAAAGCTCGTCAGAAGGCTTTGCTAACCAGCGTGCGTGCGGACGCGTGGTTGCTGCAGACGCTTTTGTGGATCTCCTCCAAGATGTCCTTGCCTTCTTCTCAGGGAACACAGTTCAAGAGTACTCCAGAAGTGGCACCCCGCCTGTAGAGCTTGTCCCCGACTAGGACGTAGGACTTGGTCCGGCAGATGAGTTGCTCGGCCAAGTTTTTGTCCGTGGGAACCTTCTGCTCGCGGATGTAGTCGATGAAGGGTTGTCGCCAGTCCACGTCTATCATCGACCTCCTGGACAGCTGGGGGAGACGCTGGGTCAGTGGTCGTGGGCTCCGGCTCTAGGATGGATGGCGCGTGAAGCTTGTGGACGAAGACACCCGCTGGTACTTGAGCGCGAGTAGAGCCAAGCTTCGACAGGACGTCCGCTGCAACGTTGTTGTCGCGGACGACGTGATGGAACTCGAGACCATAGAATTTGTTCTCGAGCTTGCGGACTTCTAGGCAGTAGGCATCCATGTTCTCCTTGTTTCGATCCCAAGACTTGTTGGCTTGGTTGATGACCACTGCGGAGTCACCGTAGACTAGTAGTCGCTTGATGCCCAGAGATGCTGCAAGGCGGAGCCCATGTAGTAGGGCTTCGTACTCAGCTTCGTTGTTTGAGACCTTCCAGAAGATCTACAGGACGTACTGGAGTTGTTCGCCCGTTGGGGAAATCAGGAGTACCCTTGCACCCGCACCTTTGAACTTGAGCGAGTCGTCGAAGTACATCACCCAATACTCTGGTCGCTCGGTTGGAGTTGGTAGCTTATTTTCCCACCACTCTGCCATGAAGTCGACTAGTGCCTGCGACTTGATGGTTGTTCATGGCTTGAATTCGATGTTGAGGGCACCAAGTTCGACTACCCACTTGGAGATTCTTCTAGTAGCATCTTGGTTCCGCAGGATGTCACCGAGCAGGTAGTCAGTGAAGACGGAGATCGAGTACTCCTGGAAGTAGTGTCGTAGCTTCCGCGAGGTGATGAGCATTGCATACAGTAGCTTCTATACTGATTGGTAGCGTGCCTTAGATTCCGACAGGACCTCGCTGACGAAGTAGACTGGTTGCTGGACTGGGTAGGCGTGGCCGTCTTCCTGCCGCTCGACAACGATGGCAGTACTGACCATGTGAGTAGTCGCAGCGAGGTAGAGTAGTAGCTGCTCCTTTTTGCGAGGAGCCGGGAGGACTGGTGGCTTGGATAAGAATTCCTTGAGCTGAGCGAGAGCTTGACTGCCTCTGGAGTCCACACGAACTTCTCTTGATGCTTGAGTAGTTTGAAGAAGGGTAGCCCCCATTCTCCAAGTTTCGAGATGAATTTGTTCAATGCCGCCATACACCCGGTGAGCTTCTGCACATCTTTGATGCAGGTGGGAGCTTTCATCTTGGTGATGGCGGAGATCTTCTCGGGGTTGGCTTCGATGCCGTGATGGTTGATGATGAAGCCGAGTAGTTTTCCCGACGGTACGCCGAAGACGCACTTGTTCGGGTTGAGCTTCCAGCGGTACTCTCGCAGGGATGCAAAAGTCTCTTCAAGATCGGCGATGAGCGTGTCGGAGTTTCTGGTCTTGACGACCACGTCATCCACGTAGGCTTCGACGTTCTTGTTGAGCTGTCTCTTGAAACAGGCCTGGATAGCTCGTTGATAGGTAGCACCGGCGTTCTTCAACACGAACGACATGGTCGTGTAGCAGTAGGCGCCGAACGGGGTGATGAACACGGTCTTCTCCTAGTCTTCTTCCTTGATAGCGTTCTGGTGGTACCGGGAGTAGCAGTCGAGGAAGCAGAGCAGGTCGCAGCCCGTCGTGGAGTCGATGACTTGATCTATCCACGGCAACCCGATGGGGTCCTTGGGGCAGTGCTTGTTGAGGTCGGTGTAGTCGACGCACATCCTCCACTCGTTCGTGTTCTTCTTGCGGACGAGGACGGGGTTGGCGAGCCACTCAGGATGGAAGACTTCTCTGATGAAGCCAGCTGCAAGTAGTTTGGCGAGTTCATTCTTGATGGCATCCCGTCGATCGTCGGCGAAACGGCGGAGGTGTTGTCGTTTCGGGGTAGCTTTGGGATCGACATTAAGTGAATGCTCGATCAGATTCCTGGGCACCCCTGGCATGTCCGCTGGTTTCCAAGCGAAGATGTCTCGGTTAGCCCGAAGGAAGCTGACGAGCACGTCTTCCTATTTCAAATCGAGGCCCGCCCCGATCATGGTAGTCTTGCTGTTGTCACATGTCCCAAGATCAATTGCCTTGTCTTGCACTTCCTCGGGTGGCTGAGGCTTGTTGGCTGTGTCCGACTTCTCTGGGATGTCGAGTTCACTTGGGGCAAGCTTCTTCGATGCAGTGTAGATCTCCATCATGGCATTGGGTACTTGATTGGTGGTTGCGAGTTCCACGGCTTCTGTGTCGCAGTCGAAGGATATCTTCAAGTCCCCTTGCAGCGAGAGTACACCGGCCGGACTTGGCATTTTGAGTACCAAGTACGTGTAGTGGGGTACCACCATGAACTTGGAGATAGATGGTCTGCCGAGGATGGCATGGTAGGGAGTCTCGAAGTCCGCGACTTCGAACTTGATGTACTCGGTATGGTAGTTCTCCCTAGTTTCCCCGAAGGTAACTGGCAGGACCACTGAACCCAGTGGGATAGCCGCATTCCCGGGGACGATGCCGTATAAAGGCGATGTGCTCTTGGTGAGCATGTGAGTGATGTCGAGCTTCATCTTCTTCAAGGTCTTGGTGAAAAGGACATTGAGCCCGCTCCCACCGTCGATGAGTACCTTGTTAAGTCTGGAGCCCGCGTCTACTGGTTTCAGGACTAGTGGAAACCGTCCTGGCTCGGAGAAGCTTGTCCATTGATCCGTGCGAGAGAAGGTGATGGGTACCTCCGACCACCTGAGCGGGGTCGGGACTGCTGATTCAATGTTCAAGACTTCCCGTCTGGTAGCCTTCTGAGACCGTCTGGTGGGTAGTCCGCCGAAGAGGACGTTCACCGTCTTGTCGGGTTCTTGGAAGTCGCCATTGCCTTCGTCAGCTTTTTTCTTGCCCTTCTTGTCGTGAGGAGGTCGTGGGTCTGGAGACTCCTTGAGTGCTGGCCAGAGTTGGTAGCACTGCTCGGTGGTGTGGTTGCCCTCCAGGTGCCACGGGCACTTCTCTTTCAGCAAGTCCTTGAAGCCACCGGAGGTTTTCTTCGAGTTGTCTTTCGCAGGGCGCTGGATAGCCACGACTGTGTTGTCTGGCTTGCGCTTGCGATTAGGACCCGAGTAGTTGTTGTTGCGACCGCCTTGATCCTTGTTGTTGTTGTTGCCGCCCGCGTTTTGCTTGCTCTTGCAGCGAATAGCATCGTACTTAGCGTTCGCGTTGTCTTCTTCGTCGGCCCATGAAGTGATCATGTCCTTGAGCTTGGTGATGGAGCTCGGGCGGCGGCGACCGAAGTCTTCGAAGGTGCGACGATGGTAGAGACCATCTTGGAAAAGGTCGATGACCTCCTTGTTGGTGACATCGACTACAGTGGCGCGCTTGTCGAAGAAGCACCGCAAGTACTTGTGTAGGGTCTCGCCCTGTTCCTGCTTCACCATAGCCAGGTCCATGCGAGTACTCGAGCGCCCCATTGCGCCCGTGAAGTTGCTGGTGAAGTGTTCCTTGAGCTGGTCCCACTTGTCGATCGAGTACTTCTCGAGTGACTCGAGCCATGTAAGTGGAGCTTGGTCCAGACAGAAAGGGAAGTAGAGGCACTTAGTGTCGTTGTTGCCACCAGCATTTTTGATGGACAGAGCGTAGCATCTAAGCCATTGGACTGGATCTTGCTTTGCATCGTACTTGGTGATCCCCAAAGGCTTGAATTTTCTAGGAGAAACGGATTGCGAAGTCGAGCAGAGAAGGCGGGGAAGCCGTCATTCTCGCCTGCCGTGGAGGACTCTTGCGTCGTATTTCTTCAATTCTGCGACGGGCGTCATAGCCACCGCGTGAGGCACTAGTGACGTGGCTGTCTGCGTGGCTCGGCCTCCGCGATCGCCTCCTCCGCCGGCTCTCCTGCCAGCCCCGTGTGAGGAGCTCCCGCTGCCGCTGCCTCCACCGCCAGCATCACCATGAGAAGCAGCGCCGTGACTACCACTAGCGCTGTCGGCACTGTTGCCGCCCTGAGAAGGTCCACCAGATAATTTCCTAGTACGGTTGGGGTTCTGCGGTAGTTCTCCTCGAGTATGGTTCCGTCCGTTGTCCGCTGGACTGCGACTTGTGGCTTCATGGTCGGGTTCGCGAGTTCTGAGGGGAGGCACTTGAGCGACTCTGTTGTCGACTCTCATGAAGTAGGTGTCCTCTGCGAGCATGGCGATGAATTCTCCCGCGCGCATCCCCTGAGCCTGACGTGCTATCGTGGTGATAGTCATGAGGCACTGTTTTGGGGTTGTGTGCACCCAGCTTTCGACTTGGTCGAGGGCCTCTGTGAGATTTCGTATGGGAAGGTTCTCACGGAGACGTCTACGCCGTTCATTCCGCTTCCTGTTGCGCTTATGTCGGGCATTCTTGTCGTCGTTGGTTTCGTCCGCTGGTGCATTGGCAGACAACTCGTATGCTGAGGTATCTTCAAAGTAACGGTCAGGGCGGTCACTGAGGGTCCCGGCGTCTCGCCGGCAGCCCTGAAGACTTGGCGATCAGGAGTGCCGAGACCAGAGTCGATAGTCGCCACCTCTGTTGGAGTGTGCTCCTCTGCTGGAGCTAGTGGTGTTCCCTCCTGGAAGGGAAGCGAGTCGAGGTAGGTGACGTAGCGTTAGTTCCCGTCTGTCAGGTCTGCACGCTTGCGGTCTGGCCAGTAGACGAATCTCCCAGCGGGTCTAGATGTTATAACCAGGCCGGTAGCTAGTCCTGACAGCGGTTGCTCGGTCGTGGAGATCTCGGACTCGGGTTCGTCAGGGTTCAATCCGAAGTCGAACTCATAGGAAGAGCCCGAGTAGTAGCCGGAGGCGGGGTTGGAGTCCGAGGTGTAGTCGGAGACGATCTCCTTGCCAGCCCAGCGCGCAGTGAGAGCCTTCGCATGGGCCTTGCTAGCGTTGTAGAGGCCGTATGGGACGTGCTCATGGAGTGGGAAGTCCGCACACGATGGCTCAGTAGCCAGCTCGCATGCGATAGCCCACGGAGACGTCGAGTTCGAGTTGGAGGAGGATCCAAACTCGAAGTCGGCGTGTTGGTTGTAGAGCGAAATTTCGCTGAATTTTCCGGTGAGTTTGCCCGTGATCACCTCGGGAAGCGTCACGAGCCCACTGCTCGGGTTGGGAGCCATGGTGAGGCGGCGTTGGAAAGATCCGGCATCGTCAGCAGTGCAAACCCAGGACCCGAAGATGAAGGTGTCGCCGCGGTTGAAGGCGACGGTTGGCTTGATAGAGATTGAAGCCGTCGAGTTCGCCATGAGATCTTCGGCGAGATCCCCTACCTGGCACGCCAGCTGTCGGTGTTTTAGACCGGCAACCTACCAAAGGGAGTACCCGAGGTAAATGAATGTGGCCTCGCCAAGATCGGTAACTCGAAGGAAGAGACACGTGGCACACAATTTAGACAGGTTCGGGCCGCGAGGTGCGTAATACCCTACATCATGTATGCTGCATAGCTCTGGATTGATTGGGTGTGTTTACAAGATGATGCGTATGAGAGAGACAGGGGTCCCTGCCTCGCCTTATATAGTCCGGGAGGCAGGGTTAAAGGTTGGTTTGAGGAGAGAGTACAAGTCGGGTATGTCTAGGAGTTCTCCACACAGTACAGGACATGTATAGCTTCCTATTCGAGTACTCCTCCACCGTAGTCCTTGCGCCCCACGCCATCAGGTGCCGTGTGGCACAAGCCGAGTAATCCTAGGGGCCCACCGAGTAGTCGGTCCTGGTACCCACCGAGGTAGTGGGCCCAGGGAGGTCCATACGACAGTATTTACCTTTTTGTGCACCTCTTTTGCTATTCAAGGATTGACTAATAAATCCTCACATGAAAGCACCAAAATAAAAGTAAACAATAAATAATTGTTAGTAAAGAGATAAACTCTTGCCTACCATAACCTTATGAAAAAGAATTAATAATTAATTGTTTGTTAAGGTGAATATGGCCAACAAGAGTTGGGTACAATAATTAATCTATCACACCACCTGAACCTTGCATTGCATTCCGTGTAGAACTCCTTGACAGTAACTACGCGCTCGTGCTGGAAGCTGAGGAGCGAGGAGCTGAAGCAGAGCTGCAGTACGTGGAGGTGGTCAAAGACACTGAGGGCACTCAGGCTAACCCTGGTGGAATTAACCCGGTGTTTTAAACTCTTATGCAACTATCTATGTGTCGGGGACCGCCCTAGGGGTCCCCTTAAACAACGGGGAACCCTCACTTAATCCCGGTATCAAAACACGCCAAGCCTAACCATGCAGGTAACTAACCATGCAGGACACGGCCCACGCCGGGATCCCGACGGCCCACCGAGACGGCCCACGGAGAAGACCCCTCGAGCAGGCTCCGCCTCGCTCGAGGGCGCGCTCCCCCCCTCGGGCGGGCTCCGCCCCGTTCGAGGGGCAACCCTTTCCCTCGAGCGGTCCCGCCCCGCTCGAGGGATCGCCCCCCTCGAGCGAGGTCTCGACTCGCTCGAGGGTTCGCTCCGCCCTCGGCCGGGGCCCGCCACGCTCACGGGCACGCCGCACGCGTGCGCCGGCCCCGTACCCGGGCATTTAACGCCCTGACGCTGCAGGACGGCGCCATCATGCGCCCTGGGCTCACGCCCCGGTGCCGTCGCACCAACTCCCCAGGGGAGGAGCCCATCCCCGCCACCGTGGGGGATGGACTGTGCGATACGGCCGGTGTCAGTCCCGTAACACCGCGCACCCACTACAAGACGGCTAACGCGCCCGACCCTCGAAAGGGGGCGGGCGCACCCTCGATTTCACTTTTCCGTGACCCTACGGGTTAGGTAGGGGGCGCCGTGCCGGTGGATGGCCATCCCGGTCACCGTAACGGTGCGGGCCGCCGTACCCACGCGTGCGGACGCACGCCCGCACCGCAGCGCACGCCCGAGCACCGCAAGAACCACTCGGCCGCCGCGGAACGCATTGGGAAGGAACGCCGTTCGCCCCGCGCCCTGTTCCCCCGTACCGGCCATCATCGCACCTCCCTCGAAGCCTATCGAGAGGACACCACCGCCATCCGCCGCCTTCCTACCCTCGAACCGCCACCTGTTCGGGTGCGGGGTAGGCCAGCATGGCCGGATCGCAGCAAAGATCGTCCGGACGGCCGCCCACTCTACACCGTAGCGCGACGTGCTCCCTCACGTAGCTAGGTAGCGCGGCGTGCATGTAACCCGTCGCCCCCTTGGCCTATAAAAGGGGGAGGCGAGCCCCCAGCCGTGGGGGGGGGACAAGTTCAGAGGAACGAACACACCGTGCACTCACTCTCTTATTCTCCCACAACATCTTCAGCCACTCTCCCAGGGACTTGGAAGCCACGCTTCCTCTCCCGCCTTGCTTGTACTTGCCCCACTACAAGCACCCCCGGTGCCGAGCAATATAGTGCCACGAGCACGCCCCTGTCGGGACGTACGGCCCCCTCGGCCGGAACCGGGATAAAACCTTGTGTCATTTGTTGCTTGGCATCGACCATTGAGGGATAGACCTAGGCGTTATCTCTTGGTTAGTGTCGGGACCATATTCCGCACCGACACTATGGATGATTGTGCATTTACGTTCAGAAGTTGATATGAAACCCTAGATGCATGATCCCTAGGTACCTTCATCCTTTACTAGAATGATAGGTCGATAGATGCTATGCTATAGAACCGTTACAAGTCGAGTGATGCTTGTCACTCGCGAGAATAGGTTCTTATGTTGGAACCATAAGATCTCCTTAATTGGATTGCTCATGTGGTAAGAGCATGGGATGTGAGCTCCGGTCCAATGGCTTTCGTGGGTTAAGTGTTTGAACGTACTAAGCACTTGTCGGGAATGGGACCGGTAAGCCTAGTACCTTAATGAGGCGGTAAGGGATTTTACTGTCACTACTCTTGGGATACGTCTCACGGCTAGCTACCGGTGGTGCACGTGTGAGTCTGGGTACCTCACGGAGTATTCCAGATAACCGGTACCAAAGACGGTGGCCTTTTATCTCGAACCGAAGATTTTTGGGAACTGCTTGGTGGTTGTCCTCGTGGGGGCATCCCACCGTGTGTTTAGGTCTACCTTGCAAGGTTTTTAAATCAACTGGTTGTCGGCCTCTCACCGTTATCTGAGACTACTTACTCCACTGGCCATGAGATCCCTAATGATGGAAGTTGATGAATATTATGCTTGATTAATTGTATTGCACAACTTATGCTTGCAATAGCTTGCTAACCTAGAAAAGAATAACCCACTAGAACTTGTGCTAAAATCTTGAAAGTATGGACTTATTCTTTGATGCTTTTCAGCAAAAGAAACCCAGTGGCCAAAAAGCCTATCATGTCTAGATTTGGTGAAGTAGTTATCATCGACGGGTAAGTCTTGCTGAGTATTAGTATACTCAGCCTTGCTATAATCTGTTGTTCCAGGTAATGCCTTTGGTGATGTGTGGTCGGAGAGATCCTGCCCGGCTGGGAGGTGAAGTGGGTGGAGGACGATGAATGAAGGCATCATGGCTGGCCTTCTGTGGTGTTTCCACTGTTTTAAAAACTCTGAACTGCGTTGTCATGTCAAAGACTTCGGTTTGTAATAATTAAACCCTTGAGGGTAAATTTCGGATGTTAATTATGTTTTATCTCTGGACTCGCCTTCGCGTGAGTTTTAATGCATATATGTCGATCCTTGTTGTTGTATAAGTGATTTACCGGACGTTGATGATACTTTATTATGCTTAATGACCAAAGTGGATTGGTTTAGGCGATAGTACGGTATTTTCCTGGGCGGGTTGTCACACGTACTGGAACCATGTCATGTGATCCTTCCGAGGAATCACATCCAGCCTTTTTTTATTCCCCTGGACTAACCGTGCTACAGGCAGTAGTCCTGCAGCGTGCAGCCTGAATCAAATAAGGTAATTTATTAGTTACAACAAAAGGACAAATGAAGGTAGAAACAATAACATAACATCAATTCACGTACTTGGAACCCAAAGGTCGTGGATCAGCAACAACGTGCACGTATTGCGAGAACGCACGTGTCGAAGATCCTCTCCGAGGACGGCCGACAGAAACGAGCGGTGCCTGCAGTTGACCTCTTTGTCCAACAACTCTTACGTCACGTACGTGTCAACCTCAGCAAGAGCAGCCTGAGCCTTAGCCTGATCCATAACTGTAGCTGCATACAAAATTAAATATACAATTAACGAGAAAATGTAATTTCCTACATTTTGTAAACGAGATAAAGTAATTTTCTATAATTTCTACACATGCTAAAGTAATTTCTACTATATCCAGAATAGATAAACTAATTTTCTATAATTTCAAGCTAAAGTAATTTCTATAATTTCTACACATGCTAAGGTAATTTCTAAAATATTAAACTAATTTTCTATAATTTCTAAAGAAGCTAAAGTAATTTCTATAATTTCTACGCGTGCTGAAGTAATTTCTACAATATTAAACTAATTTTCTAAAATTTCTAAAGAAGCTAAAGTAATTTCTATAATTCTACACATGCTAAAGTAATTTCTACAATACTAAACTAATTTTCTATATTTTCTAAATAAGCTAAAGTAATTTCTACACATGCTAAAGTAATTTCTACAATATTAAACTAATTTTATATAATGTATAAAGAAGCTAAAGTAATTTCTATAATTTCTACACATGTTGAAGTAATTTCTACAATATTAAACTAATTTTCTATATTTTCTAAAGAAGTTAAAGTAATTTCTATACTTTCTACACATGCTAAAGTAATTTCTACAATAGGTAAACTAATTTTTTATATTTTGTAAAGAAGCTAAAGTAATTTCTAAATTTCTATACTACAAAACTAATTAAATTAACTAATTTCTAATCTAAAAACTAATTTTCTACACTAACTACACTAACTGAACTACTTAAAAAAGAAAACTTACCTAAGAGAGGCAGCGGAAGGGAAGGAGGGGGCGGCAGGCGTAGGGGGACGGCGGCCGTCGTCACTCTTTATATGGGGGGATGTCGCCGTCAACCACAGCGGAAAGAGCCTACCACCGTGGCCCACGGCGGCCACATGTCCAAACGTCGTGGCGCACGACGGTAAGGTGCCTTGGGGCCCACACCCTCCGATCCAGCTGACCATTGGCGGTGACCTTACCACCGTGGACCACGGTGGTTGGATGTGCGGCCGTCGTGGCATACGACGGTAGGCTCTTACCGTCGTGGCCCACAATGGTTGATTTTTATTTTTGATAAAATTCAAAATGGTCGTATAAATTTGCAAATTGGAATAAAAATATATAAAAAATTCCCAGCGAAAGCTAGTGGCTAGCTTCCAAACTGATGCCTTGGCTTGGCAGTTGGCCTGCGACCGCGAGCACGTACGCGACAAGCTCGGAATTGTGGCCACGGGGCACCCAGCGACACAAAGGAAAGGAAGAGGGATGCTCTAGTCGCGCCTATATGTCGCTTCAGTGACAATTTGGCAAAGCATCATGTTGCGGGCCTCACGTGTCAGATCTATTCCTCTTCTTCACCTGCAACCTTGTAAGAAGCAGCCGGACGGGGGAGGCAGGGAGGACCGGCGGTGGGGATGGTCATGGGGTGGCTTAGGGCCCTGGCGGCAGAACAGGCGGACGGGCCAAGTCGGGGCGGGGGAGGCTCGCCGAAGGCCGCGGCGGCAGAGGGATGGGGAGAGGGGAAGTAGTAGGCCACCCGACCTTTCTTCGGTGAGAGCTCACCGGATTAGCGCACGAGTGGAGCGGACGCCGGATTCAGTGGTGGGAGCCGCCGGAGACGGGAGGTGGGCAGGGAGAGGCACAGCAAGATCCCCGGCATAGCCGGGTTAGTGCGGCGGAGGGTGGAGATAGCGGATGCGGCGGTGGGGAGCCGCCGGAGCCGGAGGAGGAAGGCGGTGCGGGGCGAGCAGCACGGTGCGCGAGAGGAGGAAGAGGAGACAACGACACAAGGAGGAAGAAAGAATAGGGTTAATGCCTGGCTTGCTGCGTCATGAGGTTAAGCGTGCTTCGTGGGCCACTATTGGGCCTTCAGTGACGCGAGGTTAAGCAAGAAACCGCGTCCAAATATATATCTTTTTGAATCAATGGTGTCGTTCTTTTTCCCCGACAGACAAATTGAGGCGATCTATGAATCACACTTTTCCTTCAAAATTGGTTCGACTCCCTGTCGGAGCGAATTTTTCAAGATTTAACGACGTTCATGCTTTTTGAAAATAAGTCGTGGATATGAGTAATCCAAATATATATATTCTTGAATCAATGGTGTCGTTCTTTTTCCCAACTGACAAATGGTGGCGAGCTTTGAATAACACTTTTCCTTCAAAACTGGTTCGACTCCCGGTGGGATCGAATTTCTCAAGATTTAACCGCATTTGTGCTTTCTGAAAATAAGTCATGGATATGAGTAACCCAAATATATATCTTCTTAAATCAATGATGTCGTTCTTTTGCCCCGACGGACAAATGGTGGCGAGCTATGAATAACACTCTCCTTCAAAATTGGTTCGACTCCCTGTGGGAGTAAATTTCTCAAGATTTAACGACGTTCATGCTTTCTGAAAATAAGTCATGGATATGAGTAATCCAAATATATATCTTCTTAATGAATGGTGTCGTTCTTTTTCCCTGACGGACAAATGGTGGTGAGATATGAATAACACTTTTCCTTCAAAATTGGTTGCGACTCCATGTGGGAGCGAATTTCTCAAGATATAACGACGTTTGTACTTTCTGAAAATAAGTCATGGATACGAGTAATCCAAATATATATCTTCTTGAATCAATGGCGTCATTCTTTTTCCCCGGCGGACAAATGGTGGCGAGCTATGAATAACACTTTTCCTTCAAAATTGGTTCGCACAGGAACCGCTACTTATGTCCTTCCGTTCCAAATTATAGATCGTTTTGATTTTTGTAGATTCGTAGATATTATTATGTATCTAGACATAAAATATATCTAAGTGCATAACAAAATATATGAATCTAATAAAATAAAAAACAACTTATAATTTGGAATGGAATGATCAGTTATGTTTTTTTATACTTAAATGAACAGTTATGTTGTTGCAGACGTCTTTGATAAAGAGCGAAGATCTTCAGGGACATACAGGATCACCATGGCACTGTTGGCAGATACGCACGGTGTAGCTGCTGGGTGCATGTGGTGTGGTTCTGGAAAGACATACTCGAGTTTCCAGCCACGTTTGCCGTGATCTGGAACCAGAACTCCAGCAACGGCCAGGAGGCGAAGGTGAGCATCGTGGTGAGCAGCCACACGGCCACCTTGAGGTGCTCCCGTCGGGCCGACCCCGGCGGTGCCCCGTCGTGCAGGGCCAGGCAGTAGACGAGGAGTATGAAGTCTAGGTAGAGAAAGGCGACGAAGGAGATGACTCCCAGGCTTCTGTTGGACGAGTACACGGCCATGGCCGCGTTCAAGGCGAGGAGCGCGAAGCCCAAGATCGTGAGCACCGACGGGCCTTGAGCGGGCGGTGGCTGAGTTGCTGCGGGCTGCCCGACGACGACCAGGTCTTCGTCCATGCTCTCTCGCTGCTGTGTTGGGCACGATCTGAAATGTAAAACTCCTGTCAGTCCTGTGAGTGAGTATGGTTTTGATCTGGAATGCAAATTATTTCGTACAGAAATTTGACCGATTTAGTAAAGTAACTGCAGAAGTAAAGAATGATATCACTTCGTTTGATTCCGTCAGCGGTTGTAAAGTCTTTTTTTTCACATTAAGGAATGAAATTGTCACCATCCTATGCAGTCTGCATCACAAGGTGCACAGCTAAAGTAGTTGCCTGTCATACTTGATTTGGTCGCTGATTCTACATTAATTTTGGCTTGAGAGTGTACTACCGTATTCTAGAAGAGTCAATATTACCACGCGGTTAATTATCCTGTTTGTCAGTTCTTCATGGTGCTGGAGGCCGGGTTTAATTTGAAGCGGAAATCACAAGAGATAAAATACAGAGGCTTGACTTGATTTTGAATGAAAAGAAAGAGGATTTCACTCGATTTAATTCGCAGGCCTGCAGATATCAAAATGAGATGGGGTGCAAAGGGTAATCACCAGAGAAGGGACGCAGGCGCCGCGAGCCGCTGGATTAGCCCCCCTCCGTCCGGACTCGAAGAAACTAGTCGCCTTGCTTACGGGCTTACGGCGGATGGGTGGGTGGTACAGATCCTTGGTGAGTTGGTGTCTCTTTTATACGTGGCCGGACGTTTTGGCAGGTGTTGTCCTGCCGCGCAGCCGCGCAGAGTTCATGCCCTGAAGTTTCGAGGAAACTTGGCGCTGACTTGTTCTACGAATCCTGCACGAAACCTCCCTTTGACTGATATTCAGCTACTCCCTCCGAGAAAAATACACCTGCGGTCAACTCCCATCCTTTGGCCAGTCGTCAACGTCACAGGGGTGTTTGGTTCCAACGTCCATATCACAACGAATGTCTGTTTACTAATTAAAATTATTAAATATAGATTAATTATATAATTAATTGTGTAAGTTGTTATTCTTCTCTTCCGTAAAAAAAAAGGTGTTTTGCACTTCTTAAGAAAATCCATGATTTGATAATATTTTGAAGTAGTACAAATTATGCCTGTTGTTTTTATCCATTGTCCATATTCAAATCCACACCCACCTCAAATGGGGAGGGTATGGGTAGAAAATAATTATCCATCAAGAAATGGGGAGGGTAGGATGTGGGGAGGGTACAAATAATCGATTGGGTATGTATAGAGTCTATTATAAAACTAATTATCCATTGGGTATGGGTGGGAATGGGGAGGGTGAGAAGTGAATAATAATTATTTGGATTTGGGTACGAACAAAAGTGGATTTGTCCATACCCTCCCTAGTGGCAGGCTTAGTACAAATAATTGAACTAAAGAGTGTTGGAGTTGCAGCAAATATGTGCTCATGATTGTTAGACGTAATAAATTTGTATCGCGAATTAATCACAACTCAGGGCAATCTCAATGCAGGAAACTACCACGGTTTCCATAGCACAAAAAAATCATCTATAGAAACTATTATTCATGGTGGTAGTTTCTTCGAGTAATAAATGTTTTCTCTTTCTCTCTCCCAATTTCAACAGTGGGGAGCGTTGAACTCTATAGAAACTAGTAGTTTATTTCCAATGGTAAATTCATGATTTTTTTTACATTGGATCAAAAGTAACATGGTTTCTCAATGAGGAAACCATTTCTATGTTTGTGCTATCTTTTCTCATTAATTAAGCTGTCATGTCACCATTTTACTTAGTTGACAAACTATTTAATAGGTATAAAAACTACGATTAATACTCCTTTGGATTGCCCTTATATATATACTTATTCCATATACAATTAGCTCATGTTTAGGTCTTTTAATTAACTTCCGAACATCTGACACCTATTAAACTTAACCTGTGGATCCGAACAACCCTAGTCTCTTGGGACCATGGATCTTATCCTCTCTGTACCCGGAAAACTTGTGCAAGAAGAAGCACCTTGTGCCAAAAATGTCAAAGTATGTGTGCTTTTGTACACCTTTGGATCGAAGAGTTGGGGCGCGGACGAGACTTTTTCCCGGATAGGCGTGTACGAGGACTTGACTTGCGTCACGCGTAGGAAGGAGCTATGACGGATAGTGCGAGAGCACAAAACTACATCCTGGCTCAGCGTTCTTTTTTTCCTTCCGGAACTTTTGCCTGGTCAAGTACGTAAAGAAGGATCACAAATTCACAACGCACTCAACCTCGAAAAAATAGGATATAGCGGCGTGTGCTGTATCCTGCTATATCCTATTTTGTCTCGATTATCAGTCATCGGTCACCAGACAACAGTATTTTTCTCTCAAATAAATCCGTATCAGCCACAAGTTAAATGAACAGGCTGTTTGTGTGTAGCGAAGACCGCGACACAAGTCGACTACGATGCAACCAGCCGCCAAAACCAACGTTCTCGCCCGTTTGGAACGGGATCGGACAACACGCGAACGAAGGCAGCAGCTTCCGGGAAGCTTCCCCGCGCGCGGCTGGGTGTCGTCCACGTCACGCCAGCAATAGAACATCTCTCTATATATCCTCCCCCTACGCCCATCAAGCGTCCAAAACGCTGCTGCCGTGCTGCGTGAGGACCAGGGTTTTTTATACCGACCGGTATATTTTTACCGCTACCCAGCGGTAAGGGTATATCGGAGCGGTATAAACGGTATACCGCTTCTTACCGCTTGAATTCAAAATCCAAACAAAAATCGCCTATACAAACGATAACCAGCGGTATACCGCGGTATAAAGTATTTATATCGCTGCGGTAAGGATTTATACCGCTCGGTAATGAATTAAAACCAGTGCAATGAAAAAGGGCATCCGGCTTGAAAGAAATGAAAAATTTTGGCATGATGTTGGCACAAATTAGTGTTAAATACCACCCTCAATCAATAATTTATAGTTATGCATAGAAATACTACACCAAACACAATAATATTAGGCGTGCATAAGTGAGTTGATAGTTCAAATACAAATAACCATGGTATCTTACAAGTCATGCAACACAGGTTCAATGGTAGAAAGGAAAGATCCCCATTTGGGTCGCGGAGTGGTACTCGGCGATGGACATGACATTCAAGCCTCTAGGACCCTTGCACTATTGCCAAGTTAGGCCCGTCCATGCCGATGTTGTCTGTCATTCACTGACTAACATGTTGTAAAAATCGGGGTCTTCCCATTCATACACCCATGTCGTCTGTGGCTACGCGTTGATGTCAGGAATGGGATAAAAAGACCGCGACTGGGAGGTATCACTGTGAGAGGAAGAAGAGTACGCCGGGTCGTATTGCGACGCTCCAACCGTTCTCCTCTGCGACTCCGGTGCTCCATGGTCGCGATCCTGAGTAGCATGTGTGAATTCAGTCTCCCCTACAGTCAACCATGGATCATAATTAGTACATATAGTTAGAAACATCATACATGTGTGTAAATGTACGTGTGTATACCTGTGGAACGAATTCCACCACCACCATCATCACCATCACCATCACCACCACCGCCGTCACCATCATCATCATCATCACCATCATCTTCAGCTGAGCTGCTATCCCCAGACTCCTGGTACGGTGGACTATGCTGACCATCATCATCATCAGTGGAGGCGTCGCTGGTCACTTGTTTTGCTGGTGCCTTTGTCTTGCCTTTTTGACGTTTTGGGTCACCCTACTTAGGCCCACTCTGGAACAACCTCTTCCCAATGTGACTGCTACCCACATTTCTTCGTGCCCAATCACTAATGCAATCATCACCCGTAGCAGTTTGGAGATCTTTGGGGTCTATCTGATCCCTCACAAGCTGGGACGAGATAGGAATGTCATTGTCTTCATCCTCCTCATCAAGAACCAGCTCCCGGTTTGATCTACCATATTCCATCCATTCCCGCACCGGATTTTTCTCATATAGAAGCTAAGTTGGCCAAGATGCTCAATAATATCACCTTCATCATCACGCCGATTAGAGACATCCTCAAGTCGCAGCCGAAGGTTGTAGTTGACATAGACAAGCTTGTTAAGTTTCTTGTGTGTCAACCGGTTCTGAACCTTGGTATGTAGCAATGCAAAAGTACACCAGTTACGCTCACATCCACTTGAGGAAACACACTGTGAAACAAGCGGCAATGCAAGGCGCTGCAGCTGTGGAGTAGATCCATTGAACATCATCCACCAGGCCGCTGCATGTGCAACCGATTGTGTAAGCAATATATTCGAGTAGCGGATAGAATAAGGTGTCTTTGGTAAGAATGCTTACATGGTGTTGTCTTCGGGTCCGTCGCCATCCGCTGTGCAATTTCCGATCCATAATCGTCATGGTTCATGTGAAACACTTCAGCCTCCTGCAATGCTTGCATGGCGGACTCAACATCCGTCATGCGCTCAAATGCATCCTTACCGCTTAACTAACTCCCCACTGATAGCTTTTCTCATCATTGCATTCAACTGACCATGGTTGTGTAACCAAGCTGAAATTCGCTTGCATGACGAGATCACACCTGCATGTTCCGGCCTTTCACCGATATCCTTCAACATCAAATTGACGGTGTGTGCTAGACAAGGTGTCCAGGTAATGAGTGCAAACTCCCGTCCAAGTGCCTTGCATGTTTTCTTGTAGTTGGACCCGTTGTAGTTGGACCCGTTGTCTGTGACTATATGCACGATATGCTCCGCACCGATCTCCTTCACCACCTTACGAATCTCCTGCAAAAAATAAGCACAACATTTAGTTACTTCCCAAGACATCCTCAATGTTTGATAGTAAATAAGCACAGATTTAGGGGTTACCGTCCTGAGATAGTCTGAATCCTGAGATTTTCCAATTGCATCAATAGACTTGTGAAACCACGTGACCCCATTGCAATATATCAAAAAATTGTTCACACTCATTCGCGTCGGGCCAGTCCAAGAATCACACATCAACGTCACGCCAAAGATGGGCCAATCATTCTGAAACTTTGCGTACCGATCTTTGAAGTCTTTCTCGTTCATATCAAGGTACTTGCCATTAATATCTCGTCCAGTGGGGGATGCAATTCCTTCACCTACAGCCATGCAAAAAACATGAGAACATATACACAAACGCAAGGCGGAAGAAAACTTTCGTGAACATAAAATGAAAGAAAACTCACCCCACTTCTGTGTCTCTCTAACCGCACTAACAAAGTAAGGACTATCCGCCTGTCTCCCAGGTACTCCCGCAGTATGGAAGAATTTGGACCAAGTTTTTCCAATAGATTCCCTTGCATTTTACCCTTCTGCGTCCAGGACCCTGTATCAATCCTTGTTTGAGTCATTCCACTTCTCCCACCTGCAACCAAGTTATAGTCTTCCACCACCACAGGAGTGTCCCTCCGCGAACCAGCTCTTCTAAGCATCCTCTGGAAGGGATCCAACCCCCTCCAACCACTACCCCCTCCACGCTCATAAGTACCTCCTCTCCCTTCCACCCCCTGTTGGAACTCTGCTTCTACTCTCGACAAGTTAATTGCATCATGAATCTGAGCCTCCACATCATATCCTCCAACGGGATCGTTACCCGCTGCTGCTGCCGCCTCCCGTGCCACCCTCTGTCGAGCCCGTTCAGTAGTTGCCTTCTTAGTCCTCTCAATATCTCACTGAAAGTACTCCTGCACAGGTGGTGGCAGCCTACTGCAATGGAGCACCGATGATCCGCGCGGCCAAATGTTGTCTGAATCTAGTAGAACCACCACCACTTTTTTGCAGACCACAATAGTTGCATCGCCATCCGGGAGCTAGATTGTCACCATGTTCCCATACGGGATCTTTAGGTATGCCTGACATTGTCTACCTGCATAAATGTCAACACAAACAAAAGATTACTTAATCATATACCTAAAGAAAATGTACCTAAATCTGAAACAAATCCTAACTAAAATTGGATCCTACCACAAATCCTTCATTCCTACCACAAATTATACTACCTAAGGCAACCATTCTATTTCTACCTGTCGGTGGTTTAGACCGGCAACCTACCAAGGGGAGTACCCGAGGTAGACGAATGTGGCCTCGCCGAGATCGGTAACTCGAAGGAAGAGACATGTGGCACACAGTTTAGACAAGTTCGGGCCGCGAGGTGTGTAATACCCTACGTCCTGTATGCTGCGTAGCTCTGGATTGATTGGGTGTGATTACAAGATGATGCGTATGAGAGAGAAGGGTCCCTGCCTCGCCCTATATAGTCCGGGAGGCAGGGTTACAGTTCGATTTAGGGAGAGAGTACTAGTCGTGTACGTCTAGAAGTCCTCTACACAGTACAAGGCATGTATAGCTTCCTATCCGAGTACTTCTCCACCGTAGTCCTTGCGCCTCACGTCATCAGGCGCCGTGTGGCACAAGCCGGGTAGTCCCAGGGGCCCACCGAGTAGTCGGTCTTGGTACCCACCGAGGCAGTGGGCCTAGGGAGGTCCATACGACACTACCTAAAGCAACAATTCTATTTCTACCTCTACCTCACATCCTAAATCCTACCTAAAATCCTAAAGCAAAATAAACCTAAATCCTAAATCCTAACACAAATCCTAAATCCTAACACAAATACTAAAACCTAAAGCTACACAAATGAAAAAAACATGCGGTATACCCCCGGCCTCGCCGCGGTATACCGCTTCTCCCGCGCGATGGCCGCCCCGCCGAGCGGGAGAAAGCGGGTCCGGCCGCGGGGCGGCTCACCGCATCTCCCGCGCGGTATACCGCGCGCCCGGCGGCGCGCGGACGGCGACTTGCGGCGGCGGAGTTGGGCGTCTGAGGTGCGGACGGGGCGAATGAAGGCAGGGTTTCTCACGGGAGACCGGCTCCAGGTGCTTCTAGGGTCATCCAAGTAATTTGGGCTTCAAGGGCCTTAACGGGCCGACCCATGATTTTTCTTTTTCTTTTTTTATCACTTCTAAACCTCGAAATAAATACCAAATACACTAAAATTTGAAAACTTTGAACACCATAAGACTCTACAAATCATGAACTATTTTTTGGATATTTTTATTGTTTTTTTATTTTTGAATTCAAATTCAAATTTGTAAAATCGTAGAGGTTGCTACCGCTCGGTACCGTTACCGTCCCCCGCCGGTAACAATGGTTACCGCGGTAACTGTAGCGGTTACCAACGGTAAAAAACCCTGGTGAGGACTGAGGAGCGACTTGTGTTTTGACTGATCGAGTCTCCTCTTCTCGTTCCCTTGCCTGCTCAACGGGGGTGGCGGTTCAGACTTCAGAGTGATGGCCTTCTCTGGGCTGCCCCGTACCCGGGTTTGCACATTACTTCCTTGTCCCAAAATAAAAGTATTGTAGGATTCAAACTTTGTCCCACGTGACTCTAGAAGTTTCTCATGAAAAAGACAACCCAATATCTAGGTCTTTTGCATAAAAAAGGGGTAATTTGGTCATTTTACCCGTTGTGTGTTAGAGTCCTAGAGTTCAAGGCTGTCTCCAGAAATTTGAGGCCCGGGAGTGAAATGAAAGTTGGGGCCTAATTATTAGTCATGATTAGAGTGTATGTGCCTGCAGACTTCAGGATTAACATGAAACAGAAGGAGCTTGCTGCGTACGATTTAGATCTAAGCAAGAGCAACGCAGCAATAGCCCCTATTCGAGGCCCCTATTTTACTGAGTTGGGGCTCCCCTAACTTTCCAGGGGCTTGGATTTAGGCTTCAACTCCAGCAATAGCCCCAATTGATGAGCCCCTACTTTGCTATGACATGTGGGGCCCTTTTGTAGGTGACTCAAGTTTCTTATCCACCTCCCTGCATCGTCTCTCTCCCAACTCTCCTCTATTCTTCCTTCTCGTTCTCTCCCCACGGCTAGGTGCAGGAAGGGGCCGCGCAGGGTGCTTGGTGTCGGCGGCGGGTGGAGCTTGGGGGCGGCAGCGGGAGGAAGGCGGCGCCCGCGGATCTGTCGTCGTCAATGCCGCGCGCAGCACCCCCACAGCCACTTGCGTCGCACGACTCGTACTCACGCGAGGGGAGATCGAGCACCAGTCGGGCACGGTGCAGGTGATTGCGAGCTCCGGTCGGCCAGGCGCGGGCGTGGCACGAGCTCTGATCTAGGGCGTCGCAGCCGCCCCTCCTCTGCTGCCACTACCGCAGTCGCGCCTCTTCTGCTGCTGCTGCTGCGCAGATCCGGTCGAGCCCGTGCGGCGGCAAAGAGGAGGAGCTGGGTGGCGGTTTGATGGTGAAGAAGGCGGGCGGCGCACCCCCCACCCCTCGACAGTGATGAGGTCTCTATCGTGCTCCTCTCTTCCACTTCCATCTGTCTCCACCCCCCGTGCGACTCCCCTCCGGTCCCGCGCGGTGCTAGCACGCGCAAGCTCGCGGCGGCCAGGCGCGGCGCGAAGCTCCGGGAGAGACGCACAGGGACGTAGGGCGGAGGATCGGGCGGCGGCGGACGTGGGAGGGACCGGCGGCCGACGGCTGCGGGGAGGGGAGTGGCCTCTGCTCGTGGCGTGCGGGGCCAAACCGCCAACCACCGAGTAGGGGCTCCTCACTCCACCCGCGGGAGAAGGGGCTGCCGGGGGATTTAGGGGTTGTGAACAATGTTGGGAGCTGCAGTTGGGGCTCTGCTGGACTTCTTTTTTTGGCTGAGAGCCCCTACTTTTTGAGTTGGGGCTCAAGTAGGAGTTCTGCTGGAGTTGCTCTTATATGCAACTATAAACTCACTTTTTTTAAAAAAAATATACGAGTCAGGATGATGATCGGTTAAGGATTGCCTCTAGGCAGTCATTTGTTGGCATGGTTGAATCGTCTCATGCATGACGCTGAGTAAATGAGGTGGTAGGTGGTGGATTCCCTAAATTCCCTAACATTTTTGAGACCCTGTTCCGTCGCTCACTTCGCACGCCCCACATCGACGGGCCTACTAGAATTGCATCTATTGGGATGGAGGGAGTAGTTCTTACAAAGCTCACCATTGTTGTGCTAGTGCGTAGCGCTGTGTGCCGTAGCGTTTCTGAGCATGGTCACCCGGCCGGAGGGTTCCACTTTTTCCTACCACGCAACTGGAAACTCTGACATTATAGGGGATGATTGGTTGCCTATGTTCGGAAGAACCAAGCTCTCCAGGTGCGAGATGCTGATAATTGGTTGTCCAGACCGGCCTTTGGACCTGGCTTACATGGTGCAACAAAACCCTCTCAGCAAGGCTCCGCACAAATGATACAAACGAGCGTATCTGACCGGCTAGGCTCGCGCGAGCACAACGGATGACAACATTGTGTAAAAACTGGCTCGTCGTACGCACATGAAGGTAACCAATCACCGTTTTTTTTTAAAAAAGGATTTACCTAGCTTTTATAGAAAGCCAATAGAATTTGATACAGAGTGAAACGCTGGTGATGCCAGCTTTACATGTTCAGCACCAGGAAACGCAGAAGGCATCAAGCCTGACACCACACCTCCTAAACACCAAAAGGAAAGAAGAGGAGAAACGGACTAGATAAACTACATCAAGTCCTCCATCATCGGTTGATTTCTCAACTTTTCTCTGAAGCTGTCTCCCCACGCCCTTACCAAGGTCATCCATTTGTCTTGACTGTCTTGATCAGTAAGCCGCAGTCTTAACCTCCACTTTTGTAGACAAGCAAGAATTTTAAAGAAGATGTCAGCTGGGTTGCGTAGGAATTCCTCCTCCATCACCATCTTGTTCCTAGTTGTCCACAAGGACCAAAGGACTGCTGCAAGAGAAATAAGTTTAAGCTCATAGTTGCTACTCCCTATTGGCAGCTAGTGGCTTAGGAAATCTTCAAGATTTCCAGGTTTCCTATGCCACCCCAGCGCCTCTCTCAAACCAGCCCAAGTCATCTTGGCGAGAGGGCACTCGAACAGGATGTGATCCACAGATTCTATCACTCCACACACTACACATTTAGTCTCGCCCTTCCATTTCATCCCCCCCAAGAACTCCCCCGCTTGAATCCTTTTGTGGTTTGTCAGCCACATGAATATTTTAATCTTTAATCGCATTTTACTTTTCCAAACTTTTTCCATCTGCATGTTAAACACTCCGCTGTGTAGAAGGAATTTGTACATCGACTTGGTCGTATACGCCCCTGATTTTTCAAAGTTCCATTTTACCTCGTCCGCCATCTCGTTGAGCTGTACTTGTTGAATCAGATCCACCAGGTCCACCCATTGTTCTACCTCATCCAGGGACAGGGATCTTAAATTCCACAATCCATTCACCCCCCCCCCCTCCAGCATTCTTGAACAGTGCATTGTTTCTCCCTGCTATAATCATACAGCTTCGGGTATTGTACCTTTAGAGGTGTGTCTCCGACCCACACATCCTCCCAGAAGAGCACATTAGCTCCATTAGTCACCTTAAAGGTAGCCCCCATTTGAATTTGTGTTTGACATTATTCACACCCTTCCAGAATTGGGACCCCCCTTCATTTTTCATCTGCTCAATGGGCCATTTCTAAGATATTTCTTTCGTAACAGTTCATAGCACAAATCATGAGGCTCTTGCTTGTAGATCCGCCACACCCATTTCAAGATCAATGCATCATTCAGTGTTCTTGTGTTAATTATTCCAGCCCCCCCAAACTCTCTTGGTAGACAAGTGTTCTCCATTTGATCATGTGGTATTTGAAATTTTCTCCATCACTCCCCCAAAAGAATTTAGACCTGATAGTATCCATCTGCTGGGGCACCCCCTCATGCAGATGAAAAAACCCCATCATGTAAATTGGTAGGCTACTGAGTGAAGTATTGGTCAGGGTCAGTCTCCCTCCTAATGACAAATTTCTCCCCTTCCAAGGTTGTAATTTGTGCCTCATTTTTACCACAATGTCTTTAAAGGCTTGTATCCCCAACCGTCTGTCACTAAGCGGGAACCCCAGATACTTCATAGGCAACACCCCCACTACACATTCAGTTTATTTGCAACCATGTCCTCTTCTTCTTGGCTTAGTCCAAAAGACACCAGTTCACTTTTGTGTTAATTGATCTTAAGCTCAGTCATCCTTTCAAAGCAATAGAGCAGGAACTTCAAATTTTGTATTGACCTGTCATCTCCTTCACACATACTGTATCATCCACATATTGCAAGTGAGTTAAACCCCCCTGAATTAAATGTGGCACTACTCCCCTAATCAGCCCAAGTTCTTTTGCATTGTCCAGAATGTAAGCCAACGCATCTGCAGCTAAATTGAAAAGGAGTGGGGATAGTGGATCCCCCTGCCGCAGCCCCCTGTGGGTCTTAAAATAGGGGCCATTTTCCCCATTTTTGTTGATGCACACTCTTCCCCCCTCACTATGCTCATAACCCACTTTCTTAGTTTCTCTGCAAAACCTTTCTTTATCAGCACCTCTTCCACAAAGCTCCACTTGATGTTGTCATAGGCTTTCTCAAAGTCTATCTTAAAAATCGCCCCTTTAGTTTTTTGCTCTTCAACTCATGCATAGCCTCATGTAAGATAACCGCCCCATCAATTATGTGACGCCCCCTAATGAACGTTGTCTGGTTGTTGCTGATCAGCTTATAAGTGTGGTTGGCCAGTCTGTAGCTTAACAGCTTGGTGAAAATCTTAAAACTAACATTAAGAAGACGGATGGGCCTACACTGCTTTACAGTGTTGGCATCTTGGACTTTAGGAATTAGAGTTATCACTCCATAATTGAGTCTAGCTATGTCCAAATTACCCATAAAAAATTCATTCACCATACCCATTAATTCAGTCTTAATCGTAGCCCAGCACTTCTTATAAAAGGTCACACTAAAACCATTCGGGTCGGGTGCTGTATTTTCCTTCATGTCAAAAACACACTTCCGCACCTCCTCCTCAGTGAAAGGTCTAGTTAACCCTTCATTCTCTTCAAGTGTTAGTCTCCCTGTCTGCTGCCAGGCCCCACCCCCTAGAGTCACATTCCTCTCAGGTTATTTCCCAAACAGATTTTTGTAGAACTCATAGATTGTTTTTTGAATTTGTTCTAGGTCTGTCACGTTCGCCCCCTCATTCTCAATGCATAAGATTAATTTCTTCCTCCTCCTCCCATTTGCCACAAGGTGAAAAAAGGTTGTGTTGTTGTCTCCCTCCATAATCCACTTCTCTCACCCTTGTTGCTAGTAGATTTCTTCCATTTCCACGAGTTTTTCTAATCTGATTTCAATCTCCGCTCTTAATTTTGTTTGTTCTGTGGTTTCAAGACCACTCTGTTGATCCCCCTTGCATCTATAGCTTGGATTTGTCTCATTAATTCATCTCTCTCTTTTTTGTAATCACCCCTGATATTTCTCCCCCATCCTTTAAGGAAAGTTCTAAGGGATGAACCCCCGGTGCCATCTGTCTAGTGAATAAGCTTCTTCTGGACATTTTTCTCTGATCTCCCCCCATTTGTTGTCAACCAACTGTAGAAACCCCTCAGTGCGGCACCACTGTTTTTCAAAGAAGAATTGTCTCTCTTTGTGTGCACCAGCCCCCTCTCCAGTGTCCAGCATAAGTGGGCAGTGGTCAGAACCAATCCTTGTAAGAGTGGTTAGGCTACTGAGAGGAAACTTAGTTTCCCAGTCAGTAGACACTATCACCCTGTGAAGGACCAATTAGGCGACCAGAGAGGGGGAGTGAATGGGAGCCGATAAAAATTCTTCTCGAAGGAGATTGAAACTCCGACAAGATGAACTCGCTCGGTTGAACCCCCAAAATCACACGCTCTGCACTTCTACCTTCCGTTTTCCAAAACCACGTAGCCACTGGAGTGCTACTGGTCCTAGGAACAAACTCTACCAGCAACCTCAACACACAGGCACCCACGACAGCGGAAACAACTCGAAAGCCGGTTTGTCCCGGGGGCGGTTAGACCGGGTATAGGGGGCGGTTAGACCGCCTCCACCAGGCAACCAAGAAATCCTCCGAAACACCTCTTCCGAGCACCAAAACGCACCACGGTTTCACCAACAAAGATCTCTCGGTCAAGGCCATGCTAGCTACCGAAAAAATCTTGGCGAAAACCAAAACTCCACCCGGGGGCCTAGGGGCGGTTAGGCGGCTACCGGGGGTGGTCTAACCTCCCGTACCCAAGCAATGAACTCCAAACAAGAACCCCTAGCAAACGGCACGAGAACGACCCAAATTGCACCCGGACGCTCCTCCGATCAAGGAGAACAAACTCACGAGAGGAAAATCCGGCGAAACAAAACTTTGACCTGGAAAGCCCGGGCGGTTAGACCCCCCCCCGTGCGGTTAGATCGCCCCTTCCGGAAAACGAACCCGCGGGTCAAACCTCAACTTCCTCGCGTCCGATCTCCCGAATCACTCCACGGATTGCAGCAAAACTTCGGTAATAGCCGGGTTACCTCCTCGGGCAACCTCTACCTCAAAGGAATCGGCCCGAAACGCTCACAATCAAGAGGAATCGAAGAAATCATTTCTCTAGGTCAAGTACTCGCCCAACTCGAAAAACCACCAAATCGAGTCCGATTCAAGAGAGATTTGGGGGCAAAGTCACCAGCCAAAGAGGCACAAGATCCTCATACGTGACACCCACCAAAAACCCCAAGAAAACGTTCTCAAAACACCGCCAACAAAGAGCTCCGAAAATCAACACAAAAGAGGACGGGAAAACCACCTTGAGGAACAACGCCGAACCATCTATACATACCATGAAGGTTCGTACAAGGTCTAGCTTGGCACCCAAACATCCATCCCTCTCTCTAAATCTCACATGAAGCTCTCAAGCTATTTCTAGGGAAAACTAGGGAAAATGGAGAACGAAAATGGAAAAACAAATGAGCTAGGGTTCCAAGAGTTGGCTGCCATCCATCCACTCAATGAGTATATATGGAGGCACCCAAAAGACTAAACTACCCTCACCTAATAACTAGGGATACAAGCCCCTCAAGGGCGGATTTGGAAATCTTCGGAATTTCTTCATCGGACGGATGCCCGGCGACCGCAACCTGCTTAGCCTCGACGCAAGCCTTGCGATCCCGACGCGTGTCCTCCGCTTCGAAGCATCTCGGCGCCAGCGACCAGGGCGGTCAGACCGCCCTCCCTGGGCGGTTAGACCGGCCCGGGCGATCTGACCGGCCCAGGCGGTCTGACCGCCCCTCCTGGGCGGTTGAACCGACCTGGGTGACCGCACCTCCTCGTCGAGTCTTCGGCCTCGGTTTTGTGGCTCAACCGAGTAACCCAGTGGTTTTCTGGTGAACCACTGCAAACCCCGCGAACTCGGTGTAGCCTCCGCCAATCTCCACTCATGACTTGGCTCCCACGTAGTCCCGGCTCGACCTTGGTTTTGAGGCTCTACCAAGAAACTGTCCACGACTTCATCTTGTTGTTCATGCCACCATGCGGCCCGCACTTGACCCCACTGGCCACCGGTCCCTCGAATGAAGCCTATTTGTCTTCTCCACACCCGGAGGCCTCACCGGCAATGACCTTTCGCGCTTGTTCTTCACCTGCACCAACACGAGTCAAGCCGCAACCTGCACCTGCAATACTTAGCCAAAGAATCAGTCCACACAACGTTGTCAATCACTCATCACACAAGGAAGCGACCATCCACCGGTCCTCGAACCACACATGGTCCTCAATCTCCCCCTTGATGAGTGCATTGACAACACCCATAAGAAGTAACACAAGAGAAAAGAAAAAGGAAAGAAACAAATAAAAAGGAAACTCAACAAGCGATCGAAAGCCAAAGAAAAGCGAAGAGCAAGATCACTTGAAGAGAACAAATCTCGGACCCCTTAGGCAAGGGCAACGGCTCGACACATCCGAGACAAAACCATGCTCAAACAGAGAGCACAAACCACCACTGAACCAAAGCTCAAACACCACAAAGAGCTCCCCCTACACATATGCAAGCTCCTGCTGAGCCAAGGCACACTCTCCCTGAACCAATGCAACAATGCAACACAGGAATGCAGCAAAGAACAAAAATTGCTCACTCAGTCCAGGGCGGTTAGACAGCCTACCCCAGGCGGTTAGACCGCCTACCACACATCTGACCGCCTGGTGGCGATTAGACCGCCCCATGTGACCGGCCCTGCACCAAACTGCTCAAAATTTGCCCGAACCAATTGGAACACCTTCCAAACACTCCCAGGTGCCCAAATCATGCACAAACTTCTCCCCCTTGTTGACAATGCATGAATCAAGGCAAAATGCGAAAAGTTTCAACATATATCTTCTCAAATATACAAAATTCATCACAAGGAGCTACACAAGTCAAAATGAGCAAGTTAGATACTCTACAGGTTGGTAATGACCTTAACTACGTGATCACCAAGTTTCACAACCATTGGACAAGGCTAAAAAGGATTTGAGTAATTTTGCGAAAAGTTACTCTCTCACAAGCAAAAACCTAAACATGAGCAAAACATGTCAAAATGGCAAAGCCACACAAACTTCATGCTAGGACAACCATTCTAATCATAAGACCATCACAAACACCCACAAGCACCTCATGTCATGTCAAAGCCACCGAGCCATGTGCCTACTTCTATGTATGAGACTTCTCATTGGTAGGCATCATGCAACGGTTTAGCACCCAAAACAAATTAAATTCAGCACATATGACATGGGAGCACATTTTCCAAGCATTTTTCATTTCATTTTTAGATTCATAATTGGTACATGAAATGTCTTTGCGACAAAAAGGAACTCATGCCCCTCCACAAGATGAAGCAAGAGGGCTAAACATTCATGATGGCAAATGAGCCTTTGGTTCCATATGATCAATAAACTAGCTATCTAATCACAAATTAAGCATAGCAAAGCCACTAAAACATGTCAAGATCATATAGAGGCATTTACACATGAGAGAGCATATATGTGACATTTTTCAAAAATATAGCCATCAACCATGGATCATTCATCAAGATCATCAAGAGCTAAGCCAAACTAACCATAGCAATACCAAACAAGCTCACAAATACATATATAGCATCCTATGGTGAACAATGTATATAGGAGAAGCTTTTCCTATCCAATGCATATGATACAAAATGCATGCAATCTAAGATACAAGGATGCCTACACATCATGTTACATATGCCATGCCAAATGCAAGAAATGCACAAAGGAAACTATACATATGCTACAAAGGAGCTCTCACACACCCAACTCAAGAAATCAAACACACACCAAGTTCCCACCGCAAACGAGTGAAAGTTGCTTGATCTAGGGGTTTGGTGAAAATACCGGCTAGTTGGTCATGTGTGGGTACATGGATCAAAGCTATCTTTCCTTTCTCTATGTTGTCTCTCAGAAAATGATACCTCACTTCTATGTGCTTGGTTTTGGAATGGAGCACCGGGTTCTTTGCAACACTTATGGCAACGGTGCTATCACATTGAAGTGGGACATGGGTATACTCCTCACCAAAGTCACTCATGGTGTATGAAATCCAAAGGAGCCGAGAGCAACAACTAGCGGCGGCAACATACTCCGCCTCGGTAGTGGATTAAGCAACACTCGATTGTTTGCGGGAAGACCAAGACACCAAAGAAAAACCCAAAAACGAGGCAAGACCCGAAGTGGACTTCCTATCCAACCGACACCCGGCAAAATCCGCATACGAAAAACCATGAAGCGCCAAAGAAGAGGACGCGGAGTACCAAAGGCCGAAGTCGGGAGTGTGACGCAAGTACCTGAAAATTCGCTTCACCGCTTGCCGATGCGAAGTCCTCGGAGATGCTTGAAAACGAGCGCACAGACATACCGAGAACTGGATGTCCGGCCTCGTCGCCGTCAAGTAGAGGAGTGACCCGATCATGCTTCGGTACTCCTTCTGGTCCACATGTTCACCTTCCTCGTCCGCATCAAGAGCTGTAGTCGTACTCATCGGCATCGTCATAGCCTTGGAATCCTCCATCTTGAACTTCCGCACAATGTCCTTGGTGTACTTAGCCTGGTGCACAAATGTTCCTTCCTTTGATTGTTTGATTTGTAGCCCGAGGAAGAACTACAACTCACCCATCATGCTCATCTCAAATTCCCTACTCATATCCTCTACAAACCTCGCAACAAGAGAGTTAGACGAGCCACCAAAGATAATATCATCCACGTACACCTGCACAATCAGGATACCTTTGTCCTGCCTCAGCAAAAACAAGGTCTGATCGACCTTCCCCATCTCAAAACCTCTCTCAAACAAGAACCCCCTCAACCAACCATACCAAGCTCTAGGCGCCTGCTTCAACCCATACAACGCCTTCCTCAACTTGTACACCCGGTGTGGGTACTTCTCACTCTCAAACCCCGGAGGTTGCCTCACATACACTTCTTCCTCCAACACGCCATTTAGAAAAGCACTCTTCACATCCATTTGGTGCAACTTGAACTTTTTAGCCACGGAAAAGGCTAGAAGGATCATAATCACCTCCAAACGGGCTATGGGAGCAAAGGTCTCCTCGTAGTCAATTCCCTCCTTCTGACTGAACCCCTGAGCAACAAGTCTCGACTTGTTCCTCACAACTTCACCTTTCTCTCCCTCTTTGTTCTTCCACACCCACTTTGTACCAATCGGCTTACACCCTAGGGGAGGGTCAACCAACTCCCAAACCTGATTCCTCTCAAAGTTCTCCAACTCCTCATGCATCGAATTAACCCAATTGTGATCGAGATAGTGCGTGTCCAATGTCTTTGGGCTCAAAAGTAGCAACAAATGCAGCATGAGCAAAATGAGAGTTGTTTCGAACCCTTGACGGTGTAGTGCGTTCATTCACGTCGCCGATGATCCTCGAAGCCGGGTGATCCACTTGTACTTGCCGGGGAGGTTCTCGCCTCGATGCTACCTCCCCCTCAACATCGCCTTCTCCTCGTTCTTTATTTGTCGTCGTAGGTGTAGAAGAGGGTCCGTCCATCATCGTAGTCGAAGTAGTGCGTACATGTTCGGCGGGGCACCACACCGCCATCTTCATCGTCTCCATGTTCATGCTCCTCCTCCCCGAAAGATCTCCTTGCTAAGCTCATCATCACCGCACACTCAAAGACAAGCCGACTACGTGGCTCGTCTCGTCGAAGGTTACCTCGCAAGTCTCCACAATTTGGTTAGTTTCAAGATTGAGCACACGATATGCTCTAGAATGAGATGCATAACCAAAGAAAATACCATCGACAGACCTAGCCTCAAACTTATCCAACTTCCTGCCTTTCTTCAGAATGAAACACTTGCAACCAATGACATGGAAGTGACTCACCTTGGGTGGGCGACCATGCATCAACTCATAGCATTTTTTCTTCTTGTGCACCCTGAGGTAGATCCTGTTCGACACATAGCACGCGGTATTCACCGCCTCAGCCCAATACCTCCTCGGAGTCCTATGCTCATCAAGCATTGTCCGAGCCATCTCGCACAAGGTCTTGTTCTTCCTTTCCACAACACCCTTCTGGGGAGGCGTATACAGACTCGAAAATTGGTGCTCAAGACCCAAGTCATGGCAAAAGGTTTCAAAATGAGAGTTTCTAAATTCCGAGCCATTATCACTGCGGATAGCTCGTATGGCATCACCGTGCCTCTCGTTCCTCAACCTCAAAACTAGATCTCGAACAAAACCAAACGTCTCCCCCTTATCCTCGAGAAAGAACACCCACACATACCGAGAATAGTCGTCCACCACAACAAGGACATACCACTTCCCACCCGCAGATCGCACACGAGCTAGGCCAACAAGGTCCATATGGAGCAGCTCGCATGGACACTCAGTCATCACATCGATGAGAGGCGGGTGAGAAGAGGCTACCATCTTGGCATGCCTACATGGCGCACAAACCAACTCTTTCTCAAGCCTCAACTGTGGCAATCCTCGGACCAAATTGAGTTTACTCAAGCGAGACAAAAGGTCAAAGCTCAAGTGACCCAACTTCCTATGCCACTTCCACAACTCACTCGAAGAACCAGCAAAGAAACAACGCTCCACGCCCGAAGATTGAGAAAAATCAGCACGAAACACCTGACCCTCGGGAACGACCATACAAACAAGGTCCCCTCGTGAGTCCAAAATCCGAGAACCACTGGGCCGAAACAACACCTCAAAACCCTCATCCAACAGCTGGGACACAGAAAGCAAATTGTACCCCAGCGATTGAACAAGAGCAACACGCCTCATAGTGATCTTGTCACTCACCTTAATCTCACCTTCTGAAAGCACACGCCCACGCCCATTGTCCCCAAAAGTGATGTACCTCTTTGTCACCACCGGGACGAGACTTGAGAACCACCCCTGTCTCCGGTCATATGCCTCGAGAAACCGGAGTCAATTAACCAAATGTTCTTCAAGTCTCCCACCTGAAATTCAAAAACAAGCACATGAGCAAACAAACGACTCAGCACTGGGGTCAGTACCAAAAGAGTAAAACCAGTGCCAAGCCATTTGCTCGAAAGTGGGGTTAACACACATCAAGCCATCTTTCCTACCAAAACTACCACCACGAACACCACCTCGGTAACCACTCCGAGAAAACCACCCCTCGCCGCCTGGAGGAGGACCAAAGCGACGAAAGACGACCTGTGGACCATCCCTCCTCTCCTTCTCAAGCCTACGACTCCTCCCATCCCCGTAGTGAACTCGAGGGGGGAGAATGCCTAGCAACCGACCACCCGCCGACTCTCCAAACCAACCACTAGCAACACCACCTCCGGAACCGAAACCTCTCGACTCACAACCTCGAAAACCACTCCGCCCGAGTGCGGGGGCGGTTGAACCGCCTAGCCGGCCGGGTCAAACCGCCCCCCTGCGGGCGGGGCCGGCCCGACCGCCTAGCCGGGCCGGTCCGACCGCCCCCTCCGGAACTTCTCCTCGGCTCGGGAACTCGCATCTCCCCATGCCGAACACTTCTCACCACGGCTTTACCCCCGGCGGTGGCATACGAGGCTTAGGTACACCATGGGAAGGGTTGTACCTATCCTTGTTCGCCCACTCCTTTGCCATCCTCTCTTCCCGCTTCCTCTTGAAGCAAAACTCATCCTTGTGACCCTCTTTCCCACAATAGCCACAATGGAACCTCACAAGTTTAGGTTTAGGCTTGGATTGGGGCTGCTCACTTGGTTTCTCTCCACTCAACCTCTCCACCGGTTTCTCCTCACTAGCCTTCTCACTCTCTTTCCCAAAGAACACTTTCCCGGAAGTGCTCACAAACTTGATAGGCTTTTGGAGATCATTTGTGGGTGTAGGAAACACGGGTGGAGCTGGGGTTGTGTCTAGTCGGTTCCTGAGATGGTTAGGTTTTGGGGGAAAATCATTCTTGTGGTGGGATTTTGGTGGCTCTGGGATATTCTCTCCACTTCCCTCACCAACCTTGTTTGCCCCAAGTCCCTCACCATCCTGCCTCTTAAATGCCTCGATCATCATCCTCAACCGAGGCTCATGATCGACAACCAACCCATCAACTTTCTCGGCTCATCATTCTCATCCCGCAAGCGATCAACATAATGTGCAAGTTCCAAATTTTCCAAAGCATGCATTTCACGGGTATAACATGATGTAGGCATGGGTTCCTTCAATTTAGCCTCAAGAGAACTAGTGTAAGCATGCATCTCATCAATCTTAGCATGCAAAACAGGGCAAGAAGTGCAAGCACCTAGCAAAGCAGGTCTAGACTTAAGCTCAGCCACTTCAACCCTAAGCACATCTAGTTCCTCACACTTGGATGCATGCTTTTCCTTGAACAAAGCATGATCGGCAAGAAAGATGGAGCAATCAGCACAATCAACCTCATCAGAAACAACAGGACTAGCCTTAAGGGAATCAATCTTAAGCTTGCTATCAAGAACCTGTGTTTCTAGCTCAGCCACTCTAGTCCTAGCATCCTCGAGTGAAGCCCTAAGCTCTTTTCTCATTTTCTTTGCCTCTCTAAGCATGTCATCACGATTATCAAGCAAAGTACCAAGCCGTTCATTCAACCGGCGCAAGAAGGGAAGCTCATCACGCACCTCGTCGTCGGACTCAGAGTCCGAGTCGCTCTGTGTGCTCTTCTTGCTGCCGGAGCTCAGCGCCATGGTGCAGAAGCCGTCTCTCGCGAAGTAGCTCAGCCCGCTCAGGTTCTTGGACGACTTCTTGCTCTTGCGACGATCACCTTCGTCTTCACTCCTACTCGAGCTCGAGGTGGAGTACACAGAACTGGAGTCGACGTCGCTTGCACCAACCATCGCTCGGGCCTTGCCTCGGCTCTCCTTCTTCCTCAATCGTCGCTCGTCCTTGTGCTTGTTCTTGTACTTGCCCTTGTGGTCGCGCCTCGACCGGTACTTGCCATCGTTCCTCGGCTTGTGCTTGTAGCCGTCCTTGTTCTCGACCTTCTCGGGCGGTCGGCGACGAAGTGTCTCGTCTTGCCGCACTGGAAACATGTCCTCGTGTTCCTCCTCATGTTCACTCGGTTCTCGTGCAGCCTCTCGAACCACCTCGTCAGGAGCGCCAGCTCATCCTCTCCAAGCACATCAAACTCCTCATCTGGCATAGACATCAAAGAGGACAAAGAGAAAATCCTGGTGGATGGGTTAGTGTTAGCCTTTCCTTTCGAACCACCAACGAGGGTAAGACTATGGGAATCAGTCGGACCCTCAAGCTTGGCAGTCATGCCCCTATCCACCTCAGCCGACTTGAGCTTCGAGAACAGCTCGTTCACCGTCAGAGTGTCATACTTCTCCGACTCCACAATGGCCTCGAACTTTCCGCCCCATATTGTACGATCCAAAGAGTGCAAGAGCTTGACAGCTTGATCATCATACGGGAGCACGTCCACATTGGCCCTCATGTTGTTCACAACCACCGTGAACCTCTGAAACAAGGCATCGATGGACTCACCGGGGAGATGAGTGAAGTTCTCGTACTCTCTCCGGTAGGTCGCATACATTCGTGCCTGAACCTGGGCATTCCCAACATGAGCCTCCTTCAACACCGTCCAAATCCTACATGCCAAGTGCTCGGTGTGCACCCGATCGAACTCAGGCTGACACAAAGCATGAAACAAGTAGTCGGCCGCCTTGTTGTTGGCGTCGAACCTATCCCTCGATCCTGGAGTGAGGAAGTCCATCGGCTGGACATAGCCTGTGTCCACCGTGACATCCCAAAGGATCTGACCCTTTCCGCTGAGGAACGCACCCATCCGCTTACTCCACAACTGGTAGTTCTTGCCATCAAAGTGTGGAGGACCCGAACCCCGTTCCTGGTACACCATCCTTGGATCTTAGACTGGTTAGAGTCAACAAAGACCCGAACCGACTCTGATACCACTTGAAGGACCGATTAGGCGACCAGAGAGGGGGGAGTGAATGGGAGCCGATAAAAATTCTTCTCGAAGGAGATTGAAACTCCGACAAGATGAACTCGCTCGGTCGAACCCCCAAAATCACACGCTCCACACTTCTACCTTCCGTTTGCCTAAACCACGTAGCCACTGGAGTGCTACTGGTCCTAGGAACAAACACTACCAGCAACCTCTCACACATGCACCCACGACAGCGGAAACAACTCGAAAGCCGGGCGTCCGGAGGGGGCGGTTAGACCGGGTATAGGGGGCAGTTAGACCGCCTCCACTAGCCAACCAAGAAATCCTCCGAAACACCTCTTCCGAGCACCAAAACGCACCACAGTTTCACCAACAAAGATCTCTGGCCAAGGCCATGCTAGCTACCAGAAAACCTTGGCGAAAACCAAAACTCCACCCAGGGGCCTAGGGGCAGTTAGACCGGCTACTGGGGCGGTCTAACCTCCTGTACCCAGCAACGAACTCCCAACAAGAACCCCTAGCAAACGGCACGAGAACGACCCAAAATTTCACCCAGACGCTCCTCTGATCAAGGCGAACAAACTCACAGAGGAACATCTGGCGAAAGAAAACTTTGACCTGGAAAGCCCAGGGCGGTTAGACCGCCCCCCAGGCGGTTAGACCGCCCCTTCCCGTAAAACGAACCCGCGGGTCAAACCTCAACTTCCTCTCGCCCGATCTCCCGAATCACTCCACGGATTGCGGCAAAACTTCGGGAATAGGCGGGTTACCTCCCGGGCAACCTCTACCTTAAAGGAATCGACCCGAAATGCTCACAATCAAGAGGAATCGAAGAAATCGCTTCTCTAGGTCAAGGACTCGCACAACTCGAAAAACCACCAAATCGAGTCCGATTCAAGAGAGATTTGGGGGCAAAGTCACCAGCCAAAGAGGCACAAGATCCTCATACGTGACACCCACCAAAAACCCCAAGAAAACGTTCTCAAAACACCGCCAACAAAGAGCTCCGAAAATCAACACAAAAAGGACGGGAAAACCACCTTGAGGAACAACGCCGAACCATCTATACATACCATGAAGGTTCGTACAAGGTCTAGCTTGCCACCCAAACATCCATTCCTCTCTCTAGATCTCACATGAAGCTCTCAAGCTAGTCCTAGGAAAAACTAAAAAATGGAGAATGAAAATGGAAAAACAAATGAGCTAGGGTTCCAAGAGTTGGCTGCCATCCATCCACTCAATGAGTATATATGGAGGCACCCAAAAGACTAAACTACCCTCACCTAATAACTAGGGATACAAGCCCCTCAAGGGCGAATTTGGAAATCTTCAAAATTTCTTCATTGGACGGATGCCTGGCGACTGCAACCTGCTTAGCCTCGACGCAAGCCTTGCGATCCCGACGCGTGTCCTCCGCTTCGAAGCATCTCGGCGCCGGCGACCATGGCGGTCAAACCGCCCCCCTTGGGCGGTTAGACCAGCTCGGGCGATCTGACGGGCCCAGGCGGTCTGACCGCCCCTCCTGGGCGGTTGAACTGGCCTGAGTGACCCCACCTCCTCGTCAAGTCTTCGGCCTCGGTTTTGTGGCTCACCGAGTAACCCAGTGGTTTTCTGGTGAACCACTGCAAACCCCGCGAACTCGGTGTAGCCTCCGCCAATCTCCACTCATGACTCGGCTCCCACGTAGTCCCGGTTCGACCTTGGGTTTGAGGCTCTACCAAGAAACCGTCCACGACTTCATCTTGCTCGTTCATGCCACCATGCGGCCCGCACTTGACCCCGAGTGGCCACCGGGTCCCTTGAACGAAGCCTACTTGTCTTCTCCACACCGGAGGCCTCACCGACAACGACCTTTCACGCTTGTTCTTCACCCGCACCAACACGAGTCAAGCCGCAACCCGCACCCGCAATACTTAGCCAAGAATCGCTCCACACAACGTTGTCAATCACTCATCACACAAGGAAGCGACCATTCACCGGTCCTCGAACCACACATGGTCCTCACCCCGTCCAGAGTTGCTCTGAGTCGGATTCACTTGCATGTTTGTCCAAGTAAGGGCGTGTTTGGGAGGGCTCCAAGCGACTCCGCATTCAAAAAAAATAGCTCCACTCCAATTTTTTCTCGCCAAACACCCTAGCTCCGAAAACTCCGCATCCACCAAATCCATGGATCTAGCTCTCAACTCCACCAAATCCATGGAGTGCCTCAAGGGGTACTCGCGAAGACTAGTTTGGTACTCACTCGTGGAGTTGGGTAGAAATTACCCACCTTTGCCACCCATTACACAACTTACCGGTTCGTTTTGTTTTTTCCCCGATACGTCCCATCGCGTGGCGCCCCTCCTATTCCCGTTGCACGGCGCATCTTCTTCGTCGCGACGGCCCGCCCGCCGCACCGCCGCCGGAGCGTCCCGCCGGAAGATCTCTCGAGGAGCGCTTGTCCGGCCCGGCCCGCGCGGAGGTTCACGCACTTGGCGGCGTTCGCGGCACGAGCGTCCGGGGACGAACCCGTGGCGCCGGATTTGATCGCCACGGCACGCGCGGCGTGGCCGCACGGGGGCGCGCGTGGAGCTTAGCTTTGGCGGGCTTGTCGCTTGCACAACTTCCCCCCGCATCCCCGCTTGCTCGCTCGCTCCTCTCGTAATCCTACCCATCGGCGGCGTCGTTTTCCCAGAAAAATCTTGGCTCTCTCCTTGGGCTCAGCTCCACGTCACGTTCCAGTTCGTGCCGATCGTGACCGACGACCCAAGCTTTGCGGCAAGGGCAAAGGACATGACAAATCAGCTTTCTTCCCGAGGGGTAAGTACATATCATTGATTCCTCAAAATAAAAAAGAAAGAAATTCATCGGCAGCCGGCTCTCTGCCTCTTGTTGAACTCTTCCTGAACATTGCAGGAGGGCTGGATGTAAATTTATGCTTATGAAGAAAATCAGTGGACAAGGAACTGTGTAAACGTGAGCAGTGATGAAGGTAGAGAGGAGAGGAGAGAAGAGAGAGGAAGAAGAGGAAAAAAGAGGATGACATGTGGGTCCGTTTATAATGGATAAAATTGACTTTTCACAACATGATCTCTCGTTTCCGGAGCCGGAGCCGTTATCTCTCGCCAAACGCATCTCTTCAACTCCAAATTGAGAGTTCAACTCCACGATGGAGCTGCAAATTGGTGGAGCAAAGAGCGGCTCCGCAGTTGGTTTGGCGGAGCCGGAGCCCTCCCAAACACGCCCTAAATCTCAGCCCCCCTCTATGCATCTCCCTCAGGCTATGCTTTTCTATGAAATTGTTGAAGGCACCCACTAACTTCTGGTCCACCACTCCATTGCTTTTGTCATCTACCCCTCTGATCAGATTGAAATCTCACCCAATCATAATCGGCAGCAGCCTCTCTCTGCATATGTTATCAAGTTCCTCCAGGAAATTCAGAGACTTGTTATGGTTAGTTGGGCCATAAACAGTAAGCATGTCATATCTGGTATTAGTTTTCCTATCTCGAATTGTCACCCCCACAAAGTAATCACCATTTTCCCAGTTCTCTACTTCGAGGTTAGTTGTTCTTACCCCCATTAAAACCCCCCCTAAGTGGCCTCTTGCCGGTATCCAATGCCAGCTGAAATCTCCCTCGCCGCTCAGGCTCTCGAGCTCCTAAGTGGCAAATTCTTTCTTGATTGTTTCCTGCACCCCCACGACATCAAATCTATGTTTCCCCATCAGTTCTTTAAACTATCTGGCTCTGGATGGATTCATCAATCCTCTGATATTCCAAAGGAGGACCTTCATTTGTAACTGATTCGACGAAGCTCTCTACTGAGCCGACTTCCTTTAGGTTTTCTCCCCTCTGTTTAGGTTGTTCCTCCATTTCCTACCCCCTTCTCTGTTTGTTATCCACCACAGTTAGTTCCAAGTTTTCTCCCTCAGTCACATGCAATGCAGCAAGCTTCTTTTCTTGTATCAGCTTATGTTTGGCTTCTGCTAGAGCAGCTCTTGCTATTTCCTCTAGTTTCATAGCGCTCAGATTTTCATAGATTTCTTCCGCATTCCCCCCCCCCCCCTCAAATTAATACCACAACTATTGGTTATGGACTCTAAGTCATCGTCATCAGCAGTATTAAGAACCAGAAAAGGATCTAGAGAGTCAGGCACCATACCTCCTGTTGCAGGTCGTGGTTCATGCGTCCTCGAAATCTTCCTGGCTGCCAGCACAGGGAAAAATCTTCTCTTGTTGTTGCTCTTGACCACCACCATCGCTCTGCTAGTGTCTTCGATGTCTCCTTCCTCATCCATCATTGGTCCCTCCTCTCTGGCTTGGTCGACCTCGCCAGCTCCCAGAGACTCCTGAGATTCAGCAATCATGTTCAGCTTTCGTTCCTCCAGTTCCGAAATCCCTCCCAGTTTAAGCTCCGGCCATAAGTTCTTTTGGATGAAGTGTGTTCCTCCCCCTTCTGTGTGCACGAGGACATGGTCCTCTGGTGGTTGTATGTCCTGCTTCTCCGTCCCTTCCAGGTCTGGAGTCCTCTCCTCCTTTGTCCCTACATCATCTCCCCCATTCCCCTTCTCCAGTTGACCCCCTTCACTCTCCCGCTGCATCATTTGTGTCTCACCCATCTCCCTCTCTTCTTGAGTTAGGACTGCCTCCTCTTCAAAGTTCACTACTTTAGCATTTCCTTCTGTTATCTCTAGCTTGGTTGCATCCTCCATCTGCATTAGCATTTTTGTGGTGGGATCATATATAGCTACGGGTCGTACTGTTGTCCCCCCAACATCTCCATTGCTCTGCTCTCCTCTCTCCCCATCCTCCTGTTGATGCACAAGTTGTTTTCCTCCTGATGTGCATTGTATCTTGGTGTTGAACTTGATTTTGCTCCCCCAGTCCCTCCTTGGTTTGTTCCTCTTCAAACTCAGATAAGTCATCTGCCTCGTCATCTGCATAGTCTCCATCACTCGGCTTGTCATCCTTGGAGCTTGGTTCCTGCCTTGCAGTACCTTTTTTTGTAGGGATTTCTGGTTCAAACTTGATGTCGTGTCCTTCTCCCTCTATGAACACCTCCAGATATCCCTTGATTTTGCTGATATCTCTGGCTCTTATCTTGACTCTCACAGGCCCTACTTTGATCAGAGATACTTCATCAACCACAATCACTTCACCCGCGCGTTTCGCAATGGCAGTGACTGCTTCCACCCCCTTTGCTTCATCTGGGACGTTGAACATCTGCACCCAGCCTTCTTGAAGAACTGATGACACTCCAGGACTTATTGTCGTCGGTGAAACAGTCACCGAAATCTTGTACAGAGCTAATTCAAAGCCATTGGATCTGGCAAAGGTATCCAGAATTAGTTTGTTGGGAAAGGTTGCCACATATTCCTTGCTTGCCACCTCCCTCACATTCCGCTGCCATTTCTCATCAATTAGATGTCTCAGTTCCTATTCCATCCTCTCCACTGTGTCTACCCCACTTTTGACTCTTATCAGTCCCACATTCTCCCGCTTCTACTACTTCTTGTCAACACCGGGGATCTTCAGAGTGTGGTAACCTTGCCCAGGAAAACCAAAACCATACATGTGGATTGAAACTCCTTTAGATTTGGAGCATTTGGCCGCCAAATGCCCAGATTCCTTGCATCTAAAGAAGAAAGGCGGGTTGGTGCAATCTGCTTGGTGATGGCCTTATTCTTTGCACCAGTAGCAGACCTCCCTTCTTGCTCTCGCCGCTGCTTCAGCCCCCTCTAGATTGACTCCTTCCATCCTCGAACTGTCTCTCCCCCGATTCATATCCATCCTCCCCTCACCCTCCAGCCGATCTTGAACAGGGCGGTGATAGTTACCTTGTTGCAGATCATGAGGCTACCGCTGAACTTCAGGTCGCCTCCTGTCCGAAGGGTGCCCTCTGAAATCAGCCCCCCTTCTCCCACCGTAGTCCTCCCCACCTCTGATGGATCCGCGGCCATCGAAGTAGTCCCGGTCTCTCTCCCTGAAGGCGCGCTCCCTGAGGTGAGATTCCCGACGCTGCTCATCGCTTGCTCTCCTCCATCCAGGATCTTCCCCGTAGACACGATCACCCACTCGCTCATCCACAAATCTCCTCTTGCTCCCTCCACCGTCTCCCCCACCTCTCGACATTATTCTTGATCTCACAGCTGCTGCGAAGGAGTGTACTACGGGCGGCGGTCTGGTGGGAACCCTAAAGACTCTCCTGGCTCGACCCCCAAATTTTCTTATCTCATCCAGTCGGGCCGGGAACTCCTGGGCCCCCATCACCATGGGCTTTCAGCCCAAATCCATCGTGCCCCAGGAGCTTCCCGCCATGAGTGATCGAAGATGTCCTCGACTGATCTTCCGAAAACTTTCCTCCCCCGATCGATTTCACTCCCATCCACAACCGGGATCTCAAATCAAAAGCCAACCCTAGAATCATGATGATTCACACCCCCAAAATCATGCCTCAGTTTGTCTGCAGGATCCTCCCTCGGGCTTCGATTAATCCAAACATCCCGACCATTGCCAATTGATTCTGGTTGTTCCTTCTGCAGTTCATCCCCTTGCTCCGAACTTCGCTGATCAGCCCCTCGCCGAAGTTGTGATGAGAACAGGCTTCGCTTAATGGCACGCACCAAGCGCTCCCGTTCCTCTTCTCTCTCCCAGCCGAGGTTTCTCAGCCGCACTCCCTCGGTCTCCTCCTTGTAAACTCGTCGAGAAATCACCACGCGCCCCTTCTGGTTGAGGTGAGGGTCTCTGCCAATGGTGGTAGCCGGAACCGAGCCAATCGCACAAGGCCCCCACTTCTCGGAGAACCGTCCGCCAGCCGTGCCCCCCCAGCTCTGCGCTCCTCTCTTCATGGGAATCGGCAGCGGCATCGCTGGCGTGGGGTTCGGTGGCGGCGAGGTTGGCTTGGAGGTGGTTGCGCAGGGAGCGGTTGCGAGACAGACGGTTGCCATCTCCCCGTTCCTAACCAATCACCGTTTACTCCTGGCTAAAACGAATCAGCCAACCAATCATGCTGCAATTGCATGCGGCAAACCTGGCCAACCGTGGCAGCTCTCTCCGTCTCTCGTGCAAGCCAAGCTCGCTGGAGAAGCCAACCAATCAAACCCATAATTTGTTCATCACTTCTCATAGGCAACCGTACCATGCAACTGGGAAACTGACATTTTCATCCCAGGCTGCCGATTTGCACTGCCAACGGGATTGGGATGTTTGGATGCATTAACTAAAATTAATTCATGTCACATCGAAACTTCGTATTCGAATTTGGAAGATTAAATATGAGTTAATTATAAAACTAATTGTCTAGTATGAGGTTCATTCCTGAGACGGATCAATAATTATCATTAAGAGAGATTTTACTGTATCACTACATTATCTAATCACAGCCTAATTAGGCAGCAGATTGGCCTCGCCACTTAGTCCAAGAATTATAAAATAGATTTTTGTTATTAATCTACATTTAATTTATCTATACTATGAAACTGCCAGAGAATTGATGACAATTTCGTCTAGAGTTTTACACGCGTGCTCCACACTGGAAAACACACATGTCTTGTGTAACCCCACCAAAAATAAAGACAAATGGGAGAATCATCTCGTTAGCACACTATATTTTTCTGATTTGTGGTCGTATTTCTGTTTGGGGTGGATTGAAAGCAAATCAATCAGTATACCTCATCAATCAATCATTAATTCTTTTGCAAAAAAAAAATCAATCATTAATCATTTTTTTAGAGTCCTCAATCACTTAATATAAATGATGTTTAGTTGGGTGAAAGAAATTTATCAAAAATGTCACATTAAGTTTACCGATGCTAATTAAGAGGACTAAAAATGATCTAATTATAAAACTAATTACACAGGTGGATTGGAAATCACAATACAAAACTATTAAGCATAATTAAGCTATTAGAGCAGCACCACATTATCTAATCATAATCTAATTAGGCTCAATAGATTGATCTCACGAATTTATTAGTTATGAAATGAGTTTTGTCATTAATGTGTATTTAATACTTCTCATTAGCATGGAAACATCCGATCTAATGGACAGCACTCAGATTGTGAAACGCACAATGAGAAAAGGTTATGGATCCTACCAAAAGAGGGTGATATCATCATGGATTGTTTAGTTGAGAAAACTGACTTCGATATGACAGGTGAATAGTAACAATTTTTTGCAACTTGTCACATTGGGCCTCGTGCATAGAGGGCAATGTGTTTCGATGTAATAGGTAAATAGTGTCAATTTGCCGAACTAGAAAAATCAGGAAACCATGTTAGCAACTGTCAACACCAAAATTTGGCACAAGAAGGAGTCTGAGTTGTGGGACCAGCTTGGTGAAAGAATCCGTCCGGAAGAAGGAAGGTTTCTACAGAAAGATTCGGCAAAGGAGCTCACGGTCGGCAGTTGGCTTCCGTTCGGCAAGGAATCTGTTCCTGCTGATTTCGTGGGATTGCGTGATGACGTGGCCCGAGCAGAAGGGACGAATGGATGGATAAGTGATAGCACTTAGAGATAAATTAGGTATCAAATATTGTGCTCGTAGTCCATTCGGAGTCGTGCCATGACAGGGTATAAATACAGACCCTGGATGTATGTAATTGTACTGGAAACATTCCCATAATAAACCGGCTTTACGCCAAAACCTTGAGTCCTTGTCGTGTCGTCGAGTTCTTGCGAGAGGGTTCATCGATCCGTCGACCTCCGTAAGTATTGGCAACATTGTATCATGTCTAGTATCATGCGGTGGATTTAGATCGTGATGCAAGTAGTCTTGTTACCATGCTTTGTATCACGCGGTAGATTCAAGCTTGGTTCAAGAATGTTTCTTGTTAGGTCATGAGTCATGCGGTGGGCTAAGATCTAGCTTGGAACAAGTTATCGGCTCTGTTGGATTTTGGCAAGATCCAATAGATTCATTAAGTTACCCTGTGTTGTCTTGAGTTTTTACTTTATGTTTAAATTCATGTAACACTCTTTTGCCCAATTTAGATTGGTTTGGATCGGCTTCATCTTGTTTCGAGGTCTTTACATTATGCGTTCATATTTTGCTTCAAAAGGCACGTGGACCACGTGTTTATTAAATAGCCGAAACCGAACCGATCTAGGTTGTTACGTGTTGCGGGTTCAATCTTGTTGATTTTGCGTAAATCTTGAAAGAGCCAGGTATCATGCGGTAGATGCAGGTTTTAGGGTTGTTTTAATGCTAATCATCCGATGGATTAGATCTTTATTTCGATCCGATAGATTTATTATCTTTGGCAACATTTGTTCCTTCTTCATGGACCCCGATTCGGCTGTACAGCCGTATTCAGTTATGCTTTCACGAGTGAGACATGCTTGTAAGTTATGCTTTAAATATTGCATGCTTTTAGCTTTCCATATATAGATCGTATCATGCGGTGGATAGACCTATTTGTGGTTGGTAGTGTGATCTTCAAACAAATTGTATCATGCGGTGGATAGATTTGTTTGACATCATGCTTGACGGGTTTTAAAGTACCTAGACATGCGGTAGACTAGTGCTTTGGGCCTATGCATGCTTTGTTTATTACATGTTTATGATCATGCTTTGCTTCATTTATTGTTTATTGTTATTTATCACGGAGGATCGGTCATGGCTTCGTGCACGTGCAATCTTATTCAAATAAAGACCGATTTTCGTCATGCTTACATCATCTGTTCGGCTATGTTGCGTTTTGCACTTTAGAGCTCCCGAGTGGTCTCTAGTTTGCTTGCAGATAGCTCTTTATAGCTATATGTCACCTCACTTGGTTTATAGCCGTAAATATGGAACTGTCTGGTACCACCCGGCAAGTTCCAAGCTTTGGAATTTAACTACTTTATCTTTTGTTAATTTTCAAGGAAAATTGACTGGCACGTCTTGGAATCCTTTCGCGTGTGAAGCTAGCTTGTTCGGCTTGCTGTGTGCTTGGCGTGAGGTGCAGATTTTACGTCAACACACTTTTTTGCACGCCTGGTGGGACCAATAGCCAAAAATCAAGATGCCTGACATCAGTGACCTTCTGGACGTCGCCATCGAGGATCTCTCTCCCGTAGCGGCTACGGTACCGAAAGATGCTACCGATCGCTTTCAACAAAAATGCTTGATGTCATTCAAAAAGAACAGAGCGGCGTTCCGTATCTCAAAAATGAGATGCCCGTGGTTCTACTCTCGAGAGAACCGACGCCACAACTCGCAAGAGAAAGCGGAATGCATGCAAGCGTTTTCGGGATGCTTGCGGAAGACATAATGAGCAAGCATCATAGGGCATTCCCGGGTGTGTTCAAGAAGATGATGGTGGCTATCTTTGGCCGGGCATAGAGCAAGTACTCGGTCGAGCACCCCTTCGGGGATGCGATGCGGAGATTGGAGAGTTCGGTTCCCGCCCACCATTGCGAAGCCGGCCGCCTTCGGCCTCCTCCGTAGAGCGCCGGGAAGCCGGGCCGTCCGGCCTCCTCCACAAGGCGCCGGAGGTCAACCGGTTCAACCTCCTCTGCGGGCCGCAGGAGGGCGGCCCGGTCCGGCCCACCTCCGCAAGGCGCAAGACATGTCAACCGATTCGACAGCCGAACCCATATCAGCCTACGTATGGGGAGCTGGTGTTTGGCTCGTCTGGAGTTCCACTCGCGTTCACCTACAAGATTCGGCTAGCAACAGATTACAAAAGAACTTGTACGGTGGAGGCTACCACGAAGTGATGGACTATGGGTCCATTGATGCTCTGCCGAATCCGGCTACGGTGCGGTAGCGGGCATGCAAGAGGACAATATCCCGGTTCGGAAAATGTCCGATATGATGCGGAATCAATTCGGCCTCAAACCTAAAATGTAGGGACCTGCCTACACGCCTCCTTTCCCCGAGTGGTACTACAAAGTGATCCCCGCCGCCAAGGGTAAAACCTCCGACGGAATTTACAAAGTTCTCTCGGCGAGGGATGACACGAGCACGGTTGAGCACATTGCGCGCTATCCGATGCGCTTGGAGAGGCCTCGTCCGAAGAGGCATTCGGGGTCGGAGTAGTTCCCCATGTCACCGACGGGCCCCCGGCGTTCCAAAAGGTTCACATCTCTCGCCTCCCCAATCGGTTGGCACATGGAGGGAGCCGGAGCGAAAATTCCACGCTCATTACTTCGGTGGTAGTACGGAAAAGAAGCTCATCGATCTCACCACTCGCGCAGGCACAATGAGACGCCCTTGGAGTTCCTCGGGAGGTTCGGGAAGTCAAAGACATGTGTTTCTCGTTAAATCGCCGGATGATCGGTTGGCCGACATGGCCGCGTGCGGATGTTGCCGCCGTACGGGAAAAGTTGTTTGGTATGGAGTTCGATAACCTCGGGTCAACTGTCTCAAAAGCCGTCATTGATGAGCAACCAGGCCTACGGGTTTAAGAAAGACACCAGGTTCAATAAGCAGCACGACATAGCTGATATCTACAATCAGTTCTTGGAGAAGGCCGATCAAATGGAAGATTCTGACGATGATCAGGAAGTGGCTGCTGCTGAGATCATGTGGGGCAAAGAGCCGTTGACTATGAATCAGCACTGGATCAAGCAGACCAAAGGCACATACAACTTTGACATTACTAAAGCTGATAAGTTGTTTGACATCCTGGTGAAGGAAGGCCGAATCAAGTTGCCTGAAGGGCATTCCATGCTTCGGCCCGATGGAGTAAAAGAGAAACGTTACTGCGGCTTTCATGACAGGAATTCTCATTCCATCAACGACCGCAAGGTCTTCAGGATGAAGATCTAGAAGGCTATCCAGGAGGGTCATCTCAAGTTTGACAACAAGATGAAACTGGACGGCCACCCTTTTCCCTAGAACATGATAAGCTTTTCTGTCAACGTGGTGACTACCGAGGAAAAAGGAAAGGTTAAGGTCTTGACTTCGGCTAGGGCAAGGCAAGATGGAGCCGTAGACCCAGAGCGTCAAGTGACATTGGAGCAGGTTCATGGAGAAGCCCCTCGCGTTCTCAAGAGCCATATCGAGGTTGGGGAGTCGTCCAGGGCCAAACCCAGGGTCACTATGCACATCCTCCTCAACAAGTGGCAGCGTCAGCTAGAGAAAGAGCCCTACCAGAAACGGAGGCACGAGGAGAAGAGGCGCAGGGCTGAAGAAGAAGCACGTAGAAGAGACTTGGAGCAGTACACGCGCGAGCAGGAGCGCGCACATTGGGGGTGCGCATTCTTCAGGCACTGCTGGAATGAGGGCTTGAAGCTTCCTACGTTGAGGAACTGCCCTGAGTGTAGCAACAGATACTTTGAGTACAGGCAGGAAACTGCCAATCGCCGATCCGTCCATGAAAGAATTGGAAGGATACATCCCAGTGACGGTCGGCGTCAAAAAATAGTTGAGGTCATCGATCACCCCAGAAAGAGACAGGCAGATCAAAGATGGGCTGATCAAGAGGAAGAAGAATATATCTGGCAAGAAGGACAGTGGTGCCCGCCTGGCTTGAGGAAGAGCCAGAAAAGAAGGGTTCAGTACTTGAGGAACCGTGAATTAAGGCAGGTGGGGATCCAGAAGAGACAGGTGTGGCATCCAAAGGACAAACCTGAAGGATCCAATCATTCGGCTCCGGCACGTATGGTATATTTTCTGCCGAATGAGTTTATGGCTCCTGCTAATCAAGTTGTGTAGGAAGAAACGTCCCTGGATGTCAATGACGATGAACAGCTTGGGGGACTGATGGCGCAACTGGTGCTAGCCAAGCAAGCCACCTTCGACAAACCGGCCAAAAATTGACACATGAGGCCGTTGTACTTGAAAGGATACGTCAATGGCAAGCCATTGACCAAGATGTTTGTCGACGGTGGGGCGGCAGTCAACGTGATGCCATACACCACTTTTAGGAAACTTGGCATGGGCCCTGGAGACTTGACACCTACGAGCATAATTCTGAACGATTTCGTTGGGAATCCTTCAGATACCAAGGGGTGCGTCCACGTGGATCTGGTGATTGGGTCCAAGACATTGCTCACAACCTTCTTTGTCATCGAGGTCAAAGGAGCCTACGACCTCATCGCTTGGGCGGGACTGGATTCACGCCAATTGCTGTATCCCATCCACCATGCATCAGCAGCTCATTCAATGGGTGGATGACGATATTGAGGTGGTCCAAGCAGATGACTCAGTGAGCGTCGCAAATGTGGAACCAGCTTTCTGGGAATATCAGGGTATTGACTGTTTCTCAGGAAAAGACTGGGGAGAAGGTCCTGTTGAGCCTGTCAGCAGTGATCAACAGCCGATTCAAGCAGTTGGCTCTTATATCAATTTTTAATGGATAATCCTGTCGATGGTACTGATGGCAAGTTGGGGCAAGGATTCATGTCGGCCGACAAATTGGAGGAAGTTGACATTGGAAACGGCGACAAATCAAGGCCGACATTTATTAGCGCAAACTTGCAATCAGACTTCAGGGAGGAATTGATCAAGCTGCTTAAGTAATACAAAGATTGCTTCGCTTGGGATTATTCGGAGATGCCTGGTTTGGACCGTTCCATCGTTGAGCATCGGTTGCCAATCAAATCTGGTTTTAAACCGTACAAGCAACCGCCCCGAAAAATCTACAAAGACGAAGTATTGGCCGATGTGAAGAAAGAAGTTGAAAGACTACTCGATGCAAACTTCATTCAGCCATGCAGATACGTGGAGTGGATTTCTAACATTGTCCCTGTTTACAAGAAGAATGGAAAGATGAGGGTTTGCATAGATTTCAGGGACTTGAACAGAGCTACTCCTATAGATGGGTACCCAATGCCTGTTGCTGATTTATTGGTTGATGCTTGCCGCCGGACACAAAGTTATCGCGTTTCATGGATGGTAATGCGGGGTACAACCAGATTTTCATGGCAATAGAGGATATATCAAAGACAAACCTTCATATGTCCCGGTCATATAGGCCTGTTTGAATGGATAGTCATGACATTTGGGTTGAAAAATGCCGGTGCAACTTATCAACGGGCCATGAACTATATATTTCACGAGTGGATCGGCAAAATTGTCGAGATTTACATTGATGATGTTGTGATCAAGTCTTTGAATCATGACACACACCTGGAGAACATGAAGAGAACTTTGGAATGCACCCGGAAGCATGGCTTGAAGATGAATCCAAACAAATGTGCTTTTGGAGTATCAGCTGGAGAATTCTTGGGATTCCTGGTACATGAAGGGGGGATCGTAGTTGGCAAGAAAAGCACGAAAGCTATTGATGAAGTTGTCCCTCCAACCAATCTCAAGGAGTTGCAATCACTGCTCGGCAAGATCAATTTTGTCAGAAGGTTCATTTCAAATCTGTCGCAAAAGGTTTTGCCCTTTTCTCCATTGTTAAAGCTTAAGAAGGATCAGAAGTTCACATGGGGTGACGAACAACAAAAGGCTTTTGATGACATCAAGCAATATATGAAGGAACCACCGCATCGGTCCCTCCACAGTTGAATAAGCCTTTCAAGTTGTACGTGGTGGCCGATGCCCAAACCATTGGATCGGCCCTTATTCAAGAGTTTGAAGGAAAGGAGCGGGTAGTAGCGTACCTTAGCCGAAAATTATTTGATCCTGAGACCAGGTATTCGGCTGCAGAGAAGTTGTGCCTATGCGTGTACTACTCGTGTACAAAATTTCGGCATTACTTGTTGAATACCGAATGCGTTGTATACTCCAAGTTTGATGTAATAAAACATATGTTATCTATGCCAATTTTGAATGGCAGGATTGGCAAATGGATCTTGGCTTTATCTGAGTTTGAGTTGAAGTTCGAATCGGCAAAAGCTATAAAAGGTCAGATCATTGCCGATTTTATAACTGAACATCGCGATCCATCAATCGATTTGCTTGAAATTACTCCTTGGGCTTTGTTCTTTGATGGATCATCATGTGGTAAAGGTGAGGGAGTAGAGATTCTATTGATTTCACCCAAGGGTGAGATGTTTGAATTTGCCATCCCTATCCAGCCCACTGTTACAAATAATCAGGCTGAGTACGAGGCATTGCTTCGAGGGCTTCAATATTTGAGAGAGGTCGGGGCTGTTTCAGTTGAGGTTTATGGAGATTCAGAGTTGGTCATCAAGCAATTGAACGGTCAATACGACTGCAAAATTGATACCCTGAGGAGCTACTATGAGGAATGCAGAGAAATTTTGAAGAGCTTTCAGTTAGTAATTCTGCAGCATATTCCTAGAGAACACAATGAAGAGGCAAACAGGCTGGCTCAAAGCGCTTCAGGTTATAGGGAAAGTCAAGAAGCGTTGGCCATGGAGGTATATGTGCTGGGAGTGGATCTTGCAGAGGATGATTGGAGAAAAGAGATCATTGATTATTTGGAGGATCCATCCCGAAAGGTCTCTAGGAAACTCAGGAACAAGGCCATCAAATTTGTTCTTCTGGATGGAAGTCTACTCTACAAATCTTTGGATAGAGTATTGATGCGTTGCCTGGGTCCAGAAGAAGCAAAAAAGATGATGAGTGAGGTGCATGATGGGATATGTGGAGCACATCAATCGGCTTATCGTATGAAATGGGTCATCAGGCAAGCTGGGTGCTTTTGGCTGATGATGTTGGAGGATTGCTTTGAGTATTACAAGGGATGTCAAGACTGCCAGAGGTTTGGAAACATTCAAAGGGCTCCTGCATCAGCATTAAATCCCATTATCAAGCCATGGCCATTCAGGGGCTGGGTATAGCTTGATTGGCCAGATTAATCCACCATCTAGCAAGGGGCATAAGTTTGTGCTTTTGGCGACAGATTACTTTACCAAATGGGTTGAGGCAATTCCACTGAAGAAGGTGACATCAGAGAACATGGTTGAATTTGTCAAGGAACATATCATTTATCCATTTGGAATACCTCAAACAATCACAACGATCGGGGAGCTCGGTTGTGTCCTTGGAGTTTAGGGAGTTTGCCGAAAGCATGGGGATCAAATTGTTCAATTCTTCTCCATATTATGCCCAAGCTAATGGTCAGGCAGAGTCTTCTAATAAGATCATGATCAAACTTATACAAAATAAGATCGACCAGGAGCCAAGAAGGTGGCATTCGGTACTCAATGAAGCTTTATGGGCTTACCGAATGGCCCCTCATGGAGCCACAAAGACATCTCCTTACGAATTGGTGTATGGGCACCATGCATTTTTGCCTTGGGAAATACAATCAGATTCTAGGAGAGTGGTTTTGCAAAAGGATTTAAGCTCCAAAGATTACAGTGGCTTAATGATGGATGAGTTAGAGGACTTGTACATGATCCGTCTTAGGGCACTGGAAAATATTGAAAAGAACAAGCTGCAAGTTGCCAAATATTACAACAAGAGAGTAAAAGTCAGGCAATTTGCAGAAGGGGATTTGGTTTGGAAAGCTTTACTGCCGATTGGAACCAAATACAGTGAATTCGGCAAATGGTCCCCTAATCGGGAAGGACCCTTCCGGTGGTCGGATGCGTGCCCGGTAATGCCTACATGTTAAAAACTTTGCTAGGAGAGGAATTTTCCGCTGCAATAAATGGAAGATATTTGAAGAAATATTATCCTAGTATTGAAATCGATCATTGATCACGAACATTGGGATTACATGCATCTGACACAGAGATAGCCGGCGTTCAAGGATGAAGCCGCCTTTAGAACAAAAATTCCTGAACAGGGGGAATGGCCAATACTTAGATGTATTGCCCTTAGCACAAAACTACATTGCAAATGCTTCTTGCAGGTTTACATCCAACAACCTAGAACTACGAGGAGGTGGAAAGCAGAAGGCCTGGCGTAAGAAGCGAAAGTATGCTTCAATCCTTTTTTCTTTGCTTCTTCAGCTGCTCCCTCTTCAGTTCTTCCAGGACCACCGTGACGGCAACTTGGAAGCTGTGGGGATGACCATGGTTTGCTGCCTCCACCAAGCTGTCCCAAGCCGCTTTCAGGTTATTGTACCTGTCAGAGACATCTAGGACAGAGGAACAGTGGTTAGAAACAGAGATCCAGGTGCAAGCGCGGAATCAAGGTGAAGTTGGAAACGTTTACCTCCTACTAGTGCCTCCAAAGTCATGCGACGCTCGCGTTCGGCCTGGCAACGAGCGGTGATGTCCCGGAGGTCATGCTCCAGATGCCAAACGCGGCGGCGTAGTTGATGGTTGATCCTCTGCTCGGGCGTGGCATCCTCTGCTTCGAGGGAGGAGTCAGAGGAGATGTATTCAGGTGCTGCTTCGGTCCCAATGATTTCTTCATGAAGCAGATCGAGGCTAAAAGAAAAACAAAGAGGAGGTAAAGCACGAGATCACACAAGGTAGCGAGAAGCAAGCTAAAGGAAAACTCACTCTCGAATGGTGCGTTTCTTTGGGGCATTGTCCTCCCTGGGTTGCTTGCCTTTGTCCATGGCATTGGGGTTTTCTCTTCTAAGAGCAGAGGAGAAGATGAGAAGTGATGGATGAGTGTGCGAGTGGATTCGCGGGGCATCTCGACGAGGCTATTTTATTGACTGAGAGAGTGCATCAGGAGTGATGACTGGCTGGCGTGCGTTATTGGAATACCAAGTGGCAGGGCTTCCCTCCCGAATGTGAAGAGTTTTCATTAAACAGTGCTTACGGATTACCGAATCAAGGATTTTCTGTGGGTTGTGCGCCAAGGGGCATCTGTTTTCGCGTGTTCGGCTCAAGCAAGTTCCCGAATACGTTCGAGGAAAATAAGGCTCGCAGTGGCAAACATAGAGGATTCATCACGATACAAGCACGGGAATTGAAATTGAAAGTTCTTTATTTATTGCCGATAATCAAACATCCCTAGTACAATTTAATCAAAGAGCCTGTTTAGCACAGACTGGGGATGAGTGAGTTCGGCAATGGCGTCGTCGTGGCTGTCGAGGCGCTCCAAGATGACCTCGATCTCGTCGATGTCTTCCGGCGCGCCGCCTGGAAGCCGCGCGGCCGGATGGAGTAGTCGACGCCGGTGTGCGTCGCCATGGCGGCCAAGCCCAAAGTGGTGCCCAGGCGGATGCCGTGGGTGGCCACCTCGTCCAAGCGGTTTTCAACCGCGGCAAGGCGCTCCACCGGCGTGTCTCCGCGGGCGTTCACCTTGTCGGCCAATTGCTCCACCAGCATTTTCAGCTGGTCGAGCTCAGCGTCGCGGGCTGCAAAGTACAAGGTGATGGTGATTAGTATCAAAAGCCAGATTGGATTTGGGAGCGGTTCCAGAGCCGTACCGTCGATAGTTGCCAGCAGCTATTTGCGTTGGTCCTCCCACTCCAGTTCGGCTATGCCAGCCTTCTTGGAGATGTCTTCCAGCTCGCGCTGGGCCACCTCAAGTTCCGCCTTGAAGCGGAGAGCGTTAAGTTCCCCGTAGGGCACGAGGGAGTAGCGGTCCGAGTCTGAGGAGTCGTCCGGCAGAGGTTGATTGACCGGCGCAGGAGACGAGTTCCATTGAACAAGCCTGAAACAAACGGGGTCGTCAGAAACAAAGGGAAATCTTAGGCAAGTAATGAAGAGAAGATGACGATCATTGCCTCCGCCGCGAACTGGCGTGGCTCCCTTCTTCCTCGTCGGCGGCGCGACGTCTGTTGTTGCTCCCCGCCATTGGTCTTTGGGGCTGCGCTGGTGATTGGGAAGGAAAGCTTGAGGTTGGTGAAGATTTGAAGGCTAAAGGCTTGGTAAAGAGCTAGGGGCATCCACGGTTTTATTTATAGGCCTGGTGAAAAGATCGTGGCCTCAGATCGTGGCGCATATCCCGAAAAACTTGGAAGGTGGAGAGGTTTCCCTAGCCAACTCGCCATCAGGTCGTTTGGGATTCAAAGTTGAGTCGTATTCGATTGACTAGCTCGGCTGAGTTGCAGTGGAGGTGTCATTCGGGTATGGCACTATTTGACTACTGATTACCGAATGGATCGTTCAGAGCTGCAGTCAAAGTCACGCAAGGAAAAGGAAAGCAAACTTATAAAAGGCAAATGTTACGAGAACGATCAGTTTGGTTACACGTCGCTCAGTGCAGCTAAATGTTTAAATATTTGGCGATTACATTGGAGGCATTTGATATCGTTTGGCAGATATCCTCCATCCGTTCCTGGTAATCTTTCTGGGCATTGGACAGGACGGTGAGTTCTGCTTCGCGTTGATTTACTTCAGCTATAGCTGATGATGCTTCCTCTTGAGTTTTCTCTATCAGACCGAGAAGTTCGGCTATTTTCTTGTCATCAGCTTCTATTTCGGCACACAAATCTTTCAACTATGCCTCCAATGCAGCCTTCCTGGCAATCTTCAGTTCGCGAGCAGCTTGCAAATTGGCTAGCGTTCCCTTGTGAGTCTCAGCTTGGGATTGTGCTCCTTTCACAGCCTATTCAGCTTTGGCTTTCTTTTGCTCAACAGCTGGTCGGGTAGACACATTCCTCAAGGCTCGCCTTATGGCCGCATAATGAATATCCAGATCAGAGATGGGATCCAATGAAGTCTTGATGTCCTCAGGAAGTTCTTGGCTGATGGGCCCAAGCATTCCTTCGAAATAGTCGAGATCCCTGATTTGGTCTCGAGCATCTTTCTGCAGCCAGGCAAAGATTTTTTTAAGCCTTGTTTGGATTTCCTCTGGTAAAGCTTGAGTTCCTCTTTCTCTTGTTTCGGCAGCTGGATTGTTCTCCACTAATGAGCCTGATGATGAAGGAATTTGATCCTGAAAGGGGAACATTGCCGAATCAAGAGTGGTTCATTGAAAGTGAAGAAGATAACAGAGTCAATTGCATCTGCTTAGCTCATGCCTAACTTCCTGAACTGGGGCAAGGTTTTGTTCAGTTTCAGGGGGTATCTCTTGAGCCACTAGTGAAGGAGGAGCCTGAGGAACTTTTGGCAAAGTTGAGGCTTCTGTTTGAGAAGGTGCTGGTACAATCTCTGGCATATCTGAAGCTTCTGGCTGAAGAGGAGGTGGATTTACCTCTGTTATGGTTGGGCTTTCTGCTTGGTCAATAGGGAATTGAACCCTTAGGGGACTGGAAGCCTCTGACTGGATTGAGGGGTTCATCTCTGGTGAAGCTGGTGCCTCTGTTTGAGCAAGAGGTGATTGGGTCCCTGATGAGGATGAGATCTCTACCTGGGCAGATGGTTCAGCTATTGGTGGGCTTGCACACTGAAGATCAGGGATATCCACAGGATGATTCACCAAGGTTTCTTCTGTGAATGCTAGATTAAGGGTGAATGCCAGTGTTAATCTCTGAGAAAAGGTGATAAAAGATCATACCAGTAGGTGAAGCATTGGCAGGTTCTGAAGCTGAAGGCTGCTGGATTCTAGTCTGAAATTACATAAGATAAAATTTATCAGTAAAGAGTAATCTTGTGATCAAGAAAAAGGAAATTTTACGTCAACAAGGACTTTCTTGGTGGTTCTTTTCCTCTTAGCAGCACGAGGTGCAATCAGAGGCAAGCCTTTTCTCTTGTCAGCAGTGACACTGGACAGAGTTGGGTCCATTGTGGCATACCTGGCCATCAGTTGAGCCAAAGTTGGGGATTTAAATCCCAGGGTAGAAACTGGATATACTGCATTATAAATGATTGTCCTGGCTTGAGGGGTAGGCACTGTATTCTGCAGGGAATGGTCAAGATCATGGTTAGTAAAGGAAATATTTGATCTGGAGAGAAAGATCATGATGTTACCTCTGAAGTTGGCTGAAAATCAGGCATCAACTCTAAACAAAATGAATGCACTGGCTCACTGAAAATATGGTCATGAAATTCTTGCCACCAGGAGTTGAAGGTAGGATGAGCTATCGTGGTAGGTGTGAAAGGTCAGGTATAAATGGTTCGACTGCATTCATACTGAAAAACCCTTCTGGATTGAGCAAACTCTTTGATTTCTTCTCTGGGTTTGAGGAATTCATGAAGAAATAATCTTGGAGGCATCTGGCCACATCCAAGTTGTCGAGCCACCATATTTGGCTGATAGTATTCATAAGTGCTGTGATTTAACCTCCCCCCACAAAATTCAGCTGGCAAGGAACATGGATGGATCAAGATGTTAAAGATCTCTAAGAACCTTCCATCTTGGCGTCCGGTCTCAAAGGAGAATTCGAAGGGGAGGGTTAAATTGTCATTATCAAGATAAGGAAGCCAAAGGGGGTTACGGAAGCCTTTGAAAAAGAGCTCAAAAAGCTGGCTGACATTCTGATTGATGGAAACAGTTGAAGCAGCCTCTCCATAGGTTTGGCATCCTCTGGTGATCTGAGGTTCTCCTTCATGATAATTGGATGAAGGGAAAAACCGGTTGTTGAGGTCAATACCAACAATCTGGTGCATGTGCAATTGCAGCCACATCTGTACAAACCACCAAGGGCCGTTGACACATACTATCTTCTGGCCGGTATACATTTGGGTGACAGTCTGATGAAGCATGTGGTATACACTGCCCAGGAGGTATTTTCCAAGAGGAATGCGTTTACCAGCAGCCAACTGAGTAGCCATTACAATATGATTCAGAGTTGGCTCATTGGCTTTACCACAGAAAATGAATCTGCACAACCACATGTTCAGGAATGCTCTGTACTCAACGTCACCCAGGGGACCGTCTTTCATATGTTTTTGGATATATAATTTATATCCACTTCCTGGTTTCACCCCTGTCTGTCTTATGGAGCCTTTGTAATCCTAGGGATACACGGATCCTGAAACATCAAGGCCGGTAATCATATAGACATCGGCCAGAGTTGGGGACATTGGGCCGTGACTAAAGAGGAAGGCATTGACACCATTGGACCAAAAGTGACAAGCCGCTATCAAAAGGTCTTGGTTTTTCGGGGTCTCGGCCAAGGAAAGCTCCAAACATTGAGCAATGCGGAGGCTGTCCCAAGCTTGGGTCTTGACGCTGTTATCCGCAAGCACCCTTTTGTACCAGTTTCTCCAGCCCGCAATTGGGGGCAAGGGCCAGTTCTTGAAAGTGTCCTGCCACAGGAAAGGCTTAGATAAAGTTGCTTTGAAGGGGATTCTCTGGGATTCGGCTGCGATAAACTCGCGGGGATCGGAAATTCCCACAGGGCCGAGGAAGTAAGACGTCGAATTGGCCTCAGTGCGGATTAGAAGATCGGTGGAAAGCTCCTGTTGAGAAAAGGGGAAATAGAAATCTCAGGAAGCAATCGAAAAGATTAGTGCCGAATGAAGCTTATAGGATGGAATTTACCTGAGCGGCTTGATTTTGACCTGCCATTGGAGACTTGAGCTTGGAGAAAAGATGACCTAGGTTTTGGATCTGGACGGAGGCTCCGATGGATTGCGGACAGAGAGAATAGGTATTGAACAGATTCAATTTGAAGACGTTGGCAATTGGAGTCAATTTCGGAATAAAATCATTTTTATCCCGTAATTGAAGGGGCATATGTTAACACCAAAATTTGGCACAGGAAGGAGTCTGAGTTGTGGGCCCAGCTTGGTGAAAGAATCCGTCCAGAAGAAGGAAGGTTTCTACAGAAAGATTCGGCAAAGGAGCTCGCGGTCGGCAGTTGGCTTCCGTTCGGCAATCTGTTTGCGCTGATTTCATGGGATTGCGTGATGACGTGGCCCGAGCGGAAGGGACGAATGGACGGATAAGTGATCGCACCTAGAGATAAATTAGGTATCAAATATTGTGCTCGTAGTCCATTCGGAGTCGTGCCATGACAGGGTATAAATACAGACCCTGGATGTATGTAATTGTATTGGAAACATTCCCATAACAAACCGACTTTACGCCAAAACCTTGAGTCCTTGTCGTGTCGTCGAGTTCTTGCGAGAGGGTTCATCGATCCGTCGACCTCCGTAAGTATCGGCAACCTTGTATCATGTCTAGTATCATGTGGTGGATTTAGATCGTGATGCAAGTAGTCTTGTTACCATGCTTTGTATCATGCGGTAGATTCAAGCTTGGTTCAAGAAGGTTTTTTGTTAGGTCATGAGCCATGCGGTGGGCTAAGATCTAGCTTGGAACAAGTTATCGGCTCTGTTGGATTTTGGCAAGATCCAATAGATTCATTAAGTTACCCTGTGTTGTCTTGAGTTTTTACTTTATGTTTAAATTCATGTAACACTCTTTTGCCCAATTTAGATTGGTTTGGATCGGCTTCATCTTGTTTCGAGGTCTTTACATTACGCGTTCATATTTTGCTTCAAAAGGCACGTGGACCACGTGTTTATTAAATAGCCGAAACCGAACCGATCTAGGTTGTTACGTGTTGCGGGTTCAATCTTGTTGATTTTTGCGTAAATCTTGAAAGAGCCAGGTATCATGCGGTAGATGCAGGTTTTAGGGTTGTTTCAAAGCTAATCATCCGGTGGATTAGATCTTTATTTCGATCCGATAGATTTATTATCTTTGGCAACGTTTGTTCCTTCTTCATGGACCCCGATTCGGCTGTACAGCCGTATTCGGTTATGCTTTCACGAGTGAGACATGCTTGTAAGTTATGCTTTAAATATTGCATGCTTTTAGCTTTCCATATATAGATCGTATCATGCGGTGGATAGACCTATTTGTGGTTGGTAGTGTAATCTTCAAACAAATTGTATCATGCGGTGGATAGATTTGTTTGACATCATGCTTGACGGGTTTTAAAGTACCTAGACATGCGGTAGACTAGTGCTTTGGGCCTATGCATGCTTTGTTTATTACATGTTTATGATCATGCTTTGCTTCATTTATTGTTTATTGTTATTTATCACGGAGGATCGGTCATGGCTTCGTGCACGTGCAATCTTATTCAAATAAAGACCGATTTTCGTCATGCTTACATCATCTGTTCGGCTATGTTGCGTTTTGCACTTTAGAGCTCCCGAGTGGTTTCTAGTTTGCTGGCAGATAGCTCTTTATAGCTATATGTCACCTCACTTGGCTTTATAGCCGTAAATATGGAACTTTCTGGTACCACCCGGCAAGTTCCAAGCTTTGGAATTTAACAACTTTATCTTTTGTTAATTTTCAGGGAAAATTGACTGGCACGTCTTGGAATCCTTTCGCGTGTGAAGCTAGCTTGTTCGGCTTGCTGTGTGCTTGGCGTAAGGTGCAGATTTTACGTCAACACAAGAAGTATTTTTAATCAGTCTGCTGATGCCAACTCGCCATCCGACCATTAAACATCTGGATCGGGACGCACCATTGCACAAACAACATAGGTACATTAACTCCTCATTCTAGCCCTTCTTATCCTTTGCCGAGCGATTCTCCTCATCAAAAACACTCCTACTCACATACATCATGTATCTCATATCCCTAACTCCCCCACTTGCCAAACTCAACCTCACAGTAAGTAGAAGATATCACCAAGAGGGTAAAGTTCAGGTTTACAAACTCACATCCCTCCCTTAAAGAATTGCATGACATTGTCAAAAGTATGCGCAACAATGCTTCTGTTGGCCCTGATGGTCTTAATGCTTCCTTTACAAATCTTCATGGAATTTAATTAAGGATGATGTGCATAATCTGGTTGATAACCTTGATAACTATGTTTTTCTCCCTCCGGATATTAAGAACACTTTCATTACTCTCATTCCAAAAAAGAACCGGCCTTTAATTCCTCAAGATTATAGACCTATAGGGTTATGCAATGTTATTTACAAGATTATTTCTAAGTCTCGTTGCTAATAGAGTTAAAGGTCATCTCACTAATTACATTAGTTATTCTCAAGCGACCTTTGTTCTTTGGGAGGCACATTTTCTCTAATATTATTATCACACAAGAAATTATCCATTCTTTCAATCTCAAATCTTGGAGTGACCATGCTTTCATTCTCAAACTTGATTTGGCCAATAGAATTGAACGGTCTTTTATTTCTCTTGCTATGCACGGAATTGGCTTTACTAACCATTTCATAAACCTCATCCAAACATGTGTTTCTACTTCCTCTCTAGCTATTTTAGTCAATGATGAGCCCACTTTGCTTACTTTCACCCTCGAGAGGCCCGAGACAAGGCTGTCCTCTCTCAACTTATTTATTTGTCTTAGCTATTAATGAACTTTGTCTAAGATTGCGGGAGGCTCTTCAAAATAACAACTCGTCGGGGGTTTCTCTAGGTCCTAGTGCACCTCCCATATACTCTCTTTTATTTGCGAGATGATCTCATTTTATGTGGAAAAGCCACTTTGGAGGAGGCTCACAAAATTAAAGACATATTAGACAACATTTGTCAACAATCTGGACAAACCCCTAACCTTCAAAAATCATCCATCTTATTCGGGAGGAAAGTTCCCGGCTCCATCAAGAACCGGATCAAAGGTATCTTTCTTCTTTCCCCTCTCAAACCCAATACCTTGCATTTAGGCCACCCTTTAATTTTCTCTCACAAGGAAAAGAATAAGGCTTATAAGTCTATACACAATAAATTCATTGATAAATTCGGTACCCTTAAGGCCAATAAACCGAATCGAGTCGGTAGACTTTAGTATATTTAATTTTCCTTTCTTCTATACCCATTTACGACATGTCTACCAATCTTTTTTCAAAAACCTTTATAGAACAAATTAGTTCTATCATTAGAAAGTTTTGGTGGGCTAGGATCTAGGAGGCAAATAACACAAATCCCATTGCTTTCCACTCCTGGGGGAGATATCTCGCAAACCTCCTCATCGGGGTGGTCTTGGTATTAGAGACATGAGTATTATTAATCATAGTCTAATTATTCATTTAGATTGGAACATTGCTACAAATAAAAACCCTTTTCTTTCAAATTGTTCTTACGGATAAATATTACCCCGATAACAATTTTTGGACCGCCTAATACAACTTTCGAACCGTGTATTGGTCCTCTATATTACAAGTTAAACATCATATTCACTCTAATGCCAGGTTACAACTTCACAATGGAAATTCCTCCATTCGGGCCTCACCTCGACCGACAATTGCAACACATACATGATCACTTAATTTTACTTGTTGCTACGCCCCCCCCTCTTCCTTCAACAATACCTAAACAAGGATGCCGGGACCAAGAACTTGGGATTATCGGATGCTCTCAACCACTTTTGACCCTCACATGTTGCACTCAATCAATTCATCCCCGATGATTCAATCCCATCATGATGATATACTAAGATGGCTACCGGTAGTCAAATGCAAGTGCACCACTAAGGCCGCTTACACTTATTTGGCAAGCCTCCAACAACATAGCCTCCCTTAACAAGGTAGTAGAAATCTTACCCCTTGGGCAAACTCTATCTTGCAAAAGGTATGGAAAGCCAAACTATCCTTCCTTTTCTCGAAACTTTTGCTTGGAGACTTATTAGAAGGGCTTTGGCCACTACAGAGAGAGCTGCCGGGTATTCCACCCATATATATAGATAATTGTTGCACTACTTGTGGAGCTACCGAAAATGATATTCACCTTCTTTTCCTTTGTGATATACCTAGGCTAGTTTGGAACTCTTCTTCTTTCAATTTACCTTTGCATTTGATTGACCCTACAAAGGATGGAGTTTAGATTGCTTTGCCTATTCTTATTACCTCCTCTCCTTCCGAAGAGGATCTTTCTCATTTTCTTTTCATTACCTAGTATTATTTATGGAAAGCTCGTAATGACTTTCATTTCCAAAGGGAAAAAATGGACTTCTTTTCGGGTTTTGCACTCGGCTCGGGCTCATAGGCAAACACATATTTCGCTATTGAACAACATAACCATCAACACCACTCTCCTCCTACACAAAGTTCTCCCACAGTCAATTGAGAACGGACATACCTCCACAACAAATAGTCCATCATCATTCATATACTCAACATTTCCAATCTCCACAAATGGCTCAAAATTTTCATAACCATGACACACCACAAGCACAATCCCTTCTTCTATTTCTAATTTGTTTTGCGGGGCTAATGGAAATTACTTCAACTCTCAGCATATGTCACCTACTTATCCTAGAATATCATGTTCTATTGATTCTTCCACTTATCCGGATAATGGCCTCCCTTTACCTAGGAGGGCAGGACTGGGGATTTTCATTGTCAATTGCAGGTATAGCCATCCAACCACATTTATATCAGAGTTTCCCTACAGGAGACCCACAATGTCATATATGCAAAGTCTACGGCCATATCATTGGCAGTAAGCACAGGATGGAATGTTATCAAGTTTGCTTTCGTATGTTGAGCAGTTGGAGGATGTGTAATCTTCTCAGCTCCAGGAACTACTTTGATCTCCCATATTGGAGGATGAAGACTCTTATTCAAATTTTCCAAGATTACACAAGAGACAGTAGATCTCGAGGTCTCAAAATAGATAGAAACCATAACTGTACTGTAGATACTTTGGTGTGTTTAACTTTTTCTTTTCTAGATCTGCAGCATCAGGCTTATGTACCCATATGCTCTTAGACCACCATGATCAACAGTGCCCACTCTTAGCCGCACTATCCTCTGTACCCCTTGAGTTCTCAAGGATCCTACTAGCTTCATGCTACTAATTAATGAAAGTTTGTTGTAAAAAAATGATCCTGTCCCTCCGTCCCGACTCTTTTTTAGAAAAAGAAAATGTTTCCGATCTTTGCGCAACGTGACCACTTGATGGAGTGCAGTGCTCCCAAACATCTTCTAAATCTATATATAAATACTTAGATCTACAATTATAAAACATAATCTAAAGTAAAGCTATAAATGTCATCCAATTTACTATGCATATCATATAAAGTGTAAATTAAAATATCATTATATGTTTACTCTAAGTTATCCACTTATATCATTACTAAAAATGATATAAATAAATATCTAAACCTTAATCTAATTATCTTCACCTGCATCATATAAAAATATTCAAAACTAACCTAATATATGATTTTAAATGAAATTTTTTGAAATTAACACCATGAACTATGAACAAAGTTTGAATAACCTCTAAACTATAAAAACATTTTTTAACCCCTCCTACTTAAAAAAACCGAGCACGATACACCTTTGCCTCTAATCAAAACTGTTTTTGCTTATATGGTAGTGATTTATTAATGCCATGTCATGCTTCTCTTCTCTGTTCCTCCTCCCTCCTCTCGCGTGTCCCCTGCTCCAACAGTCCCACCGCTAGAGCCAGATTCACTGGATCTCCGTTAGGGTATGTACAACCCATAGACGGTAGGTCGTCTGTAGAATCTCGAACTCAGCACATAGGCAGATGTACAGACGGTTCATACAACCCACAGACAGACATGTCGTCTACAAGCTATTTAATGCTTTGCATGAGGCTAAGATCAATTACAAATATACTTGTGTATCTCATTGTGTGGTTAGTGGTATAAACTTACAGCTGCAAAAATCACAAGTGTTTACCTTTGTTTGTTAAAATATATCATAAACGCTACTATGTGAATCCGGATGGTGACGTGGCACAATCAAGTCCAAAAGTTTTCAGCCCACCGTCCATCTTTTTTTCTCCAGGAGCAGCATCATTCCAATCAACTTGATTCAGAAATATCTTTCTCATCTCCAGAAGCAGGGTGCGACGGCCGTGCATGTGGGGTGCGGCCGCGATGACAAGCGCATCTAGCTTGAGGATGAAGGGCAGCGGCACGAAGGAGCAAGGCCTCTCTTCTTCGGCGCGGGGAGCTCAGTCTTGGGACGGCGGTGTAGCAGGCTTGGGTGGGGCGCAGCTGAGCCCCTAGTGGAGCTGGACGGTGGAGGACTCGTCCTTGATTGGCACGAGCTTGCCCTCGATCTCCAGCAGCGCCTACGGTGAATCGAGCGGTCCAGCGGGTCGTCGCCTGGGGACGACGGCGACGGCAACAACTCCCTCGCAAGGACAGCGGTGGCGGGCCCACAGACGCCGAGTGGCGGTGTCCCTGCCTTCCGTCGACATCGTGGGCTCCAGATCCGGTGAGCCCATCTTCCTCCCTAATCTTCCCCGGCCTGTGACGCACGCCGACGCAGCCGGAGCAGGGTGGTCGCCGTGGGGCTGGAGAGGGGCCTTGCGACGACAGGCCAAGGCGACGTGGAGGATCTGCTGCCGGAGCAGGGGCTCCGTCCTCATGCTCGCCGTTGCCTCTCCCCCTCACCAACTGCGGCGGCCCCAACCACTACTATCCCGAGCTTGGCGGGGAAATCTCTCGCGCACGCACGCTTCGCGCGGGATCCGACTGTGGCGTCGCCTCGAGAAGACGAGGTCGGTCAACGGCGTTTGTACATCCTCGACCTCGTCGATTTGGCCTGGGAGAACGGGACGCCCCCGTCACCTCGCCAGACGACGTGGTACCCCGTCGCCTCACCAAGTGGGGGGATTTTTGCAAAAAGACCGTCAAACCGACGGGCCATACCGACGCGTTGTACGTGCCCTTACTCTCCCCTATTGCTGACGAGAATTCAAAACATCTGACTCACAAGTTTGGAGTTGACACAACTCAGACGCTTCTCAATTTCTAATTGCTCAGGAAACCAGAACATCCATCACCGTCGTTCTACAAGTTGGCATCACAGACAAAGAAAAATCGATTCCCCAAGGCCTACTCTTCTGTCATGTTCTCTCAATTTCGCTGGAGATTGCTTAATTTCGTTCGTCGCTGCACTCAATTCTGAGTTTCTTACGACTAATGGTGGAGGCAGCGATAAGATATGCCCTCTCGCTAATCCAAGCACTACGGTGCCTGTTGCAACAACTATAAGGCCTCGGTGTGAGAAGAGAAGGAGGACCATATGAGAAGGAGAACCAATGACGTGGATCTAATAATCTGCCCATATGGCATTAAACCACCACCACATAAGTAAAATTGGTTTCGGAAATCAAAGGGGTTAAATAAATGATTTAATAGTTTAAAGGGTTATTTGAACTTTGTTCTTAGTTCAGGTAGTAATTTTGACTTTTTCCATTTTAAATTGCCTATTTATGCTATTGCTAATGTATAAATACTAAGTTCATATATATATATATATATATATATATATGTGTGTGTGTGTGTGTGTGTGTGTGTGTGTGTGTGTGTGTGTGTGTGTGTGTGTGTGTGTGTGTGTGTGTGTGTGTGTGTGTGTGTGTGTGTGTGTGTCTCTGTGTGTGTGTGTGTGTAAATGATGAAATTGATTTTTATGATAAACATGTATGGAGGTGTGATACAAAATGAAAAAAGTGTGAATGTGGATGAAAATTGTAGAGTAATTACTAATTAAAAATAAATCACAACAGAATCAAGACAAATACACATGTATATAAGTATTATGTTTGAAGTATTGAAAAGAATAAGAGAGTAGTAGGTAAACAGTTTTGATTACTAACAAACAATTTAATTTTAAATGATTTTTATACAATAATTAAAAATATTAGCTTGTGCGGGAGATCGGGTTGATTACCTGATTAACATATTCGAGCACATATGAAATATGGATTCAACTAGACAAATCTCAAACCATTTAGTCAATCACTCATGATAAAAAGATCAGGATAGATCTCAATGCAACTATATTTCTCACTTTTTTCAACTATGATTGTAGTCGGAAAAAAGGAGCGACGTCGGTCACGGTGAAGCGGGGTGGCTCTTACGCCTCACGAGTGACGCAAATCGGCTTCTCTTTCTTTTTAGCAGTGGGAAATGAAAGATGAAATAAGATAAGAGATAGATCACAAGAGTTTAAATTTTTAGAATGTGTCATAACGAACTGGCAGCTGGACTAAGAAGGATAGCATAGGTTTTCAACTTGTGTTGTACACCACTGGTCATTACTCTTTGTGTTAAGAGCATTTCCAAGACTTTGTCAAATTTTACTTGGCAAATTTTGTGTTTTGTCAACTTCTAAAAAGATATGCCAAGTAAAAAATCATCTCCAACAATTTGGCATAATTCATTTGCCAAACTCAGATCTAACTTACATCAGGAATGAACGAAACAAAATTATGTTTATGCCCTTTCACCTCTTGAAAACTTATATCAGGAATCATTCTCTATTCTTTATTTCTTTTTTCACCCTTCCACCTACAAGGAAAAGTCTGATGGCAACCACAATCTGCGCGTGTATATATGTGTGTGGGGAGGTGAGTTTTGCCAAGTTTCTATTTTTGTCAAGTTGGTTTGACAGACTGTTGGAGGCCAATTTTTCTTGTTTTGGTCAAATTACATTATCCCAAATGCCAAATTGTTGGAGTTGCTCTAACACAAAGAGTATGTGTACCATATATCAATCTTTCACGAATGAAAAATTAGTGAAAAATTGTCTCTATGGTCCTACAAATTCTGGAACACCTTTGCTACACATGAAAAAAAATTAAACTTACACTAGGCATGGCCTTTACACCTGAGCTGATGTACATTATTTGTGACAAATTTTGTTATAGACTTATAGGTAAAACGTATCCTATGCTAGAAATACTGCCGACGAAGTAGAGAGATTATTTTTGAAGTAAATGGGAGATCGGTATGATATAAGAAAAGGAGATTATTCCATGTATGACATGTATGTGTGTACTCGAGTACTCCGTTCTACAGACGTCCTTAACTCGATGGTACGTCCACAACCAAGAGGAAGTGACGCACGGTGTAAGGGCAAAGAGTATGTGTACCATATATCAATCTTTCACGAATGAAAAATTAGTGAAAAATTGTCTCTATGGTCCTACAAATTCTGGAACACCTTTGCTACACATGAAAAAAAATTAAACTTACACTAGGCATGGCCTTTACACCTGAGCTGATGTACATTATTTGTGACAAATTTTGTTATAGACTTATAGGTAAAACGTATCCTATGCTAGAAATACTGCCGACGAAGTAGAGAGATTATTTTTGAAGTAAATGGGAGATCAGTATGATATAAGGAAAGGAGATTATTCCATGTATGTGTGTACTCGAGTACTCCGTTCTAAAGACGTCCTCAACTCGATGGTACGTCCACAACCAAGAGGAAGTGATGCACGGTGTAAGTGGGACGGGATGTGCCTTAGGGTCCGTTTGATAGGGCTCCGGCTCCCGAGCTTGAGCTGTTTTCCGGAGCCCTACCAAACGGGCAGGCAAAACAGCTCCTGGCAAGGAGCTACCGCAAAACGTACTCTCTGGCGCGGTTGGGGCGGGAGGGTGTCGAAAAACGTAGCTCCCCCCGCTCCCCCGGCAGCTCCGCCCTCCCTTTTCCCCTTTGCCCTCGAGGCTGTTGCAGGGGCGCGGGAAGGAGTCTGTCGGTTGCAGGGCTCCAGTTTGACGGACGGCGGCGGCACGACTTGTTGGAGGAGACTGCACCGGCTGAGAGGGAGGCTGCCGCCGCAGAGGGAGCCGCCGCAGAGGAGGCCGTCGCAGTGGAGCTCCTAGGCCGGCGCCGATCGAGACCCCAGGCCGTCACGGTGGAGCCCCAGGCCGTCGCGAGGATGTGACCGGCGCGGCCACGCGGGCACCTCTGCTTCCCGCCGCGGGCACGCAAGCTCGCCGAGCGCGCGTCGTCCTCCTACGCCCGGGCCGCGCGAGCTCATCCTCCTACGCGGGAGCTCGATCCGGGGCAGCTGCCTGGTCGGATGAGGGTCGAAGGTCGCGGTGGAGAAGATGACCGGTGGTGACGCGTTGCAGGGCTGAGCTCGGACGGCCCGGCGCGTTGCAGGGGAGGCCTGAGGTCGGGACGGCGCGGCGCACTGCACAGGCTGCTTGGACGGCGACCGCGCGCTGCAGGGACGGCTCGAGGTCGGGACGGCGATGGGGTCGGAGCTGGAATCGCTGGATCTTGCGGGCAGGCGTGTGCGTGCTGGTTTGGGGCCTGGTGCGAATGCATAAGGCTCCAAAAGCTTGCGGTGGATATAAAGTGTGGGAAAGAGAAATAAAAAAGAGAAGGGGAAAAATAAACGAAGAAGGAAAAGGAAAAATAAGAGGAAGGAAAAAGGAAAAAAAAAAGAAGGGTATTATGAACATTTCACTCATCTCATCCTCCTTTCACATACCGGATAAGCTGTTTTGTCACACGTTTGTACAAATTCAGCTCCCTCGTAGAATCCGCTCCACCAGCACAGCCACAACCGGAGCCGCTACAGCCGGAGCCGTACCAACCGGACCCTTAGTCGCAGGCGTCGGGGTTCCAGATCTTAGGAGACCTGGGTGCCCGCAGCGAAGCCCTTGTCGTCGAAGCGCCAAGGAGAGAGAGATGAAGGGGCCAATTGGAACTGTCGTCGGCGAAGTCGTGCGCACCGCATGAGCTTTCAGGAGTGGAGAGGTGCGCATCCGCTGATGGCAGCCGGTCAGTCCAGCTTCGATTTGGGCGAGAGATCCACCGGCTGCTTGAGACTTGAGAGAGAGCACAGAAACAGAGGATGGGGAACAGGGGATGCGACTATGTGAGCGTTTGCGCAGTGCCTGGCTTCTTAGTTTCGCCACAGCCCTCGCGTCGACCCTGAGAATGTCCGCGAGCGCGAGCCGAGGGGATTACGTCACGTCTTGTTTAAGCAGAAAAAGGCGACGAACCCTCCCGTGACGGTGGCGACTCCCATGACCCAAACCAGCGCGGCGGCCGCAGCGGGCATGACAGCGGCGACCTTGGAGGAGAAGAGGAGCGTCAGCGCGGCGGTGAGCAGCCACACCGCCAGTTTCAGCCATTCCCTGAGCCTGGACCCGGGGTCCGCGCGCTCGTACCGCCGGAGGCAGACGAAGAGCAGGACGAGGTCGACGTACGCGAATACGACGAACGCCGCGGCGCCACGGTCGGGCCACGAGCGGTGCAGGGCCATGCCGGAGCTGAGTGTGAGGTACGCGAAGCCGGCCGCCGGCAGCCACGGGAAGCTCCCGCCAGTAGTAGTGCACGCCGCGTCGACGGTCGGGGCGCCGCCGCCGTGGTCGTGCTCCAGCAGGGGCCGTCGCGCGACGGGCGCCGCATGATGGCGTGATGGCACCGCCATTGTAATCGGAGGCATCTCCCTTTGCTAGCTAGCTTGTTCGTTTTGTGCATGAAAAAACCGGAACGGTGATCATTTATAGAGGGTACATGCGCACTGCGACGAGTTGAGGCGACGAGTTCGATTGGAATTATCAAACAACGACGTGCACTCGATCGGCAATTTCGTGGAATTTACTAGCGTACGCGAGGCTGCTTTTCTACGTGTTCGCCGCGCGCGGTAGTTTCCACACTGCTTCTTGCCCGTGGTGTTCACTTCTGGCGTTGCCGACTGCCGTGAAGGGGATGTACCGCCGCACTCCGCCACGGCACAGTACTCCGCGCCACAACAGCCATGCACAGTAGCCCGCCACGCTACATACAACGGAGGGAGCAGCTGATGATTGTGGTGCTGGTTTTCTCCGCCACAGGTTGCGGCGTGGCAGCTGGGAGCCAAATAGCCCCTAAACAAACCACCTCTGTGTAGTTATGAGCTAGGATAACCATGCCTGCCGTCGCTATCCTCACGCCTGTTTCCGTTCGTCAGCTACGTGTTTGATGTGAAAGCGATTGGCATTGGTGTTCTGATAAGGACGACGACTCGTTTGTGTTTTGTGAGGATGACTTGTAGTCGTCGTCTGAGGCGCTTTGGATGCGTGTGGCTCTGGAATAATATATATGTAGTGCACGTTAGCACCCATGAACGAGCCTTGGTTTTGAATAAGAGTTGTGCAAACCTCACTGCGCAAGAAAAGATCGGATGCACGCTACCCTCGGTCTTTCATTCGTGCGTCAGTTCAGTTCAGCAGCAAGGAACCTTTTCATTTCCAGCTCACGCGGCTAGCAAACTAGGTAAAAAAACTATACTCGAGTACACAGAAATTATATGCTGGGTTTTGGTGAGCAACCAAGGACACAGAATTTTTGTTTATCTTGCTTGCTTCATTTCCTTAACAAAGCTCCTTTGACAAATATGAACCACTACCACTAATTTGTTTGCAATTGCGTAAGTTACATGTAACGACCCGCCTCCCCGAGGCCGGGCCGCCTACACCTGGCAGCTCTCTAGGACCCCAAGAATATCCCTACAGACCAACACATGTCTTAAGTTTGGAGTTTTTAGTGATGTGCTTCCGGAAAAGAAGTTGCAACTTATTGGTATGAGTATCCTTATCAATCCTATTAAGCCTTGGGCCGAGATGTCACATTACACACTTTCCCTTACGCAATTCGCGATTAACCTAGCTAGTCTAATTAATAAAACAATCGTATGTCCCACTTCTAACCGTCGAGAACTTAGACGATCCCCTCAGACCATCTGCACTCGGCACCGATTGCTCTAAAGCTGCATGCCGTAAAAAAACAGTTGCAGCGCAGCATGGTACCACTTACGCTCCGAGAGTGTAAGGCCAGATTCATGGTGATCTGCCGTAACGCAGAGTGTTGCGGCAAAGACGGAAGGACAACCACCCCTCTCCTCGCGTGCACGGATGGAATCACGGAAGGAGGGGTAGGCAGAGAGGGGAGGAAGGGCGTTGCCGCTGGGAGCCGACCGCCGCCACCGTGAGGCCCTGTGGGGACCCTACTTCTCCACGTCGCACTGGCCATAGTCACTCACCACGAGATCCGACGCCCATGGGCCAAAGCGGAGGAGGCGGGCGCACCGAGAGGTGGAGAGAGAGAGAGAGAGAGAGAGAGAGAGAGAGAGAGAGAGAGAGAGACGGACGGCGCGGGACGTCACCGCCGTCGGGAGCGCGCATGATCCGGTGGCCATGGGCCGATGAAGGAGAGGGAGGGGCCGCACGCGCCGGAGGAGAGGGAGGCGTCGCTGGGGAAGGAGGCACGACGTGGGGTGGGAGGCATCGTCGGGGCCGCCGCCGGAGCTGGAGATGGAGAGATATGGGGAAAGGATGGAGCGGGAATCGGGAGAGATCCAGAGAAGAGAAGATAAGGTTTGGTTTTTTCATTTCACCCCTTTCCTTTTCTATTAATTATACTCTAGTCCCTAAAAGGTATATGTCCTCACATTCTAGTCCCTATAACTTATATTTTCTCACATTTTAGTCCCTAAAACTAGTTCCACACATTTTAGTCGCTATAGAGATAACAAATGTATTTTTAATTGGAGATGGTAGTTGGAGATGGATGGATAAAATATATGATTACTAGGTATAGAGTGGATATATTGAGTAAGAGGAGTGCAGAAGAAATTGATGTAGAGTAAAGATTCTTGACATGGCTAGAATATTCCTTCTAGAGTAAACTTATAAAGCAATAGCAGTGTGGATGGTCTCAAGCGTGAGGTCACAGAACATGTGGGTCCTCCTGCCCGAGATGGCTTTGTGGTGGCCCCAAGCGCGTGTGTTGTATGGAGAATGAAAAGCCTCTGAGGTGAGCAATGTGTTGAGGTTGCGGAGCCCCAAAAGCGCGGGATATTTAATTATTTGCCACTTTTACAGAGGTCGCTCCTTGAGATAGGATCTTTAGAATGGCTCCTACGTCTTTGCCATCATGCAGAGTTTGAGGTAACATATTTACTACTTTTGCTAACGAGGCAAGCCACCTTCCCCATCCAGCGTCGATCGGAGACGTGAAGAGATAAAGATGCCCCTGCCTTATCCTCCTCTCCTTTCTTTCACCACTAACACGTCAGACCCACATGTAAGGTCATCTTCAACCTCTTATCTCCCTGCCTATTCCTCTCTAGCGAGTTATTCAGGGGACCAAGCGACGGTTGCATCCGTGGTGAACGTCAGTCGGCCCCCGACGAGCTCCGCCTAGGGGGGGGGGGCAAGCGGCGGCGTGCCTCCAGCGAGCTCCATCCAGGGTGGGCAAGCGGCATGGTGCCCCCAGCGAGCTCTGCCCACAAAGGACAAGTAGTGGCGGGCGAGCGGCGACGCGCCCCAGCGAATTTTGCCTAGGGAGACCAAGCGGCAGTGGGCGAGCGGGCACATAACATTCATTTGCGGTGGTGGGGGTAGCAGATAGGGTGAAAACACTTGCAGCTCAGGGTAGTGATGGTTCTTTATCTGCGGTTAGGGAGAATTATATCCTCACCGCAGCACTTGAGACTCCAGAGCATCGAGATTGGGCCCGAAGTGTGTCTAGTTCACTTGGCTGGGGTAAAGGGTTTGGTGAAGAGTTTGCTGGAATGTACAGGAAGAAGAGGAACAAGAGATCTGATGGTATGATGAACATAACAGTTAAAACAGTTGTCCATGCTCTAAGACTATCAGACATCGAAATACCGAAAACTGGACTTCTTTCTTCCCAATTACCAGCACCTGTCAGTAGCAGTGAGGAAGAAGACATGCATGGCAGCGAGGAAAAAGATGCGCATGACAGCAAGGAAGAAGATGTGCATGACAGAGAGGAAGATGCGTGTGGCAGAGAGCAAGACCATTGGAATGTCAACGAGGACGAAGCGAATCAAGTGCACAGTGATAGTCGAGCACCTATGCTAGACACAATAGATAAGCTGACAGAGCCAACCGCGTGCAACCTTTTGGATGGCACCGGGGTTAATGTGGAGTTCGCACTAGCGAAAGTCTTTCCATTTCAAAAGGTTTGCCACGCAGTACCGGTACAGGATGGGTATGTTGTGGTACAACCTACTTATGTGTGGGCCAATGCGGGTCACTACCATCTGCCTGTACCAATTGATGGAGGTAACATAGAAACCCTAGTTGAGGCTCTCGTTCAATGACCAAAGGACAGGATCCTTATACCACACATGATGAGACATCCCAACCCTGAAGCCGCAAAAGGTAGCAGGGGTACAACATCAGATGGAGGTACTGCAACTTAGTGTCAGCAAGAGAAGGCTCAGCATCAGTAGCAGCATATCAGCAAAACTACTCAGCAGGAGCATCGACAACAGCCAGAGGAGCCCAGACAAACTCCGCCTAAGCAGCAGTTGCAACATCAGGATAAGCAACAGACAAAACAACAGCCTCTGCAGTAGCAGCAGGAGGTGTCCAGGTAATCTCCCCCTAAATAGCAGATGCAACATGTACAACAGCCTCTACAACAGGAGGAGGGGCCCAAGCAATCTCCACTGCAGAAGGAGAACCAAGCCAGGAAACTTTTATCTAAAGATGAGATTCTTAACTGTATTATTGTGAAAGAACAGGAACCAAAATACAAGTCTGGTGTACCTATGTTGTCAAAAGCAGACTTAGAGGCTGCTGGACCAAATTGTGCCAGGTTGGATGCTTACATCATGGAACACAGTGAGGATAAACTTACCTTTCCAGCAAAGTTGGTTAAATCTACTTTCAAGGTGGTGGTGCTTTAATGTTAAACATTGCATTTAGTGGCATGTATAACCTTATAATCCTAGTTTCTCGGGATGTTACCTTCTTGAGGTTGTGGACATTGTAAGTGCCTTAAAACATAAAAAGTTATTTCTTTAATTTTGACCACAAAGTTCATGCATGCTAACAATTTGATTTTTTGTAGGAAAATGATTGACAAGGCAGCAGAGATGCAGATTAGTGTTGGTTTTTGGATCCAGATATTTTCACTTCCACAAATATTTCTCAGCATTCTGGCCTTGTAGTGAAAGCAATCGCAAATGCAATGAACAACGACTACATGGTGGGTGCCTACTACACTGGCCACTGGGTAACATTAATCATCTATATGAAGTTCAAAGAGATTTGGTATCTAGATTCTTCTAAACAATACCCCGTGTGAAAGTTCACAGACCTCAAAGTTGTTGTCGACTAGTCAGTATTTTGTAGGTTTTGTTCACAAAATTCAATCTCTTAGTGTTTCTAATCGGTATTGCTGATCATGCAGGGCCTTTGGTACATGTGCACAGGACGGAGTGACGAAAGGAAAGGAAAAAAGGCAAAAGCCACAACACTCGAGAACAAACCAAATCTCGATGTAAGACCGAGGTTTTTTATGATCCATACCTATTTGGTACTACATTAACTTGTCATTTTGGTACCTTGATGCAGTGTGCTCAACAGCCATCGCGGTCCTCTTTGTGTGGATTCCACGTGGCATTCAATTTGTTAAGACTATTGGATGACATACCTGACATCAAGAAGGCTGTTGTAAGTAGATAATATTACTCAGCCTTGTTTCTGCTCATATTATCTATTTTATTTTAGAAACTGATTTCTACTTGTATTCTCATAAATGATTGTATTTTGCAGAATTTGAAAGATGTCGTAGATGTTTATACAGAAGATCTAAAGCGGGTCCGGGAGATGTTGTGTGAGTACATTCTTAAGGAGTCCATCGACTAAAAGGACAACTTCTATAATGGTGCACCATGAGTTCATTATAGCTAGAAATTTGAAACTTGCTGCATTCAGTCTTCTTTGTCAAGTATTGTTGCCTAAGAAACCAGCTTGACTTGCTTGGTTGGGGGTCAGATGTTGCCTGATTCAGGCAGTTTTCTCATGACTCCATCCAAACAAGCCCTGATGAGTAACTTGAAACTTGATGTGATCTTACTTGTATATATATGTGATCTTGCTTGTCTATATTTGTGATGTGAAAATGTGTTTGTGATGTCTCCTTGTTGTGGTGGTTGCCATATCTTGGCTGGTTCCACGATGGCAGGATGCAGCACCTGATGATTGTCAAATCCTGGCTGGTTACAGGATGCAGCCGACAAGAAGGCAGTTTATTGTAGGGGTGGCCTACGTATCTGTAACGGACGTTAATTAACGATCATTACAAACACTTATCAGTGAGTAACGGGTTTCATTCGGAACGCCAGTTACAAACATGCTGTTGACGGTTAATAGTTGTATCAAAGTTCATTTAGACTTGCAAGCGGACAAGTCTCCCGTCGTAGTCAAGGGACCCTTCTTCCCTCGAGTGGTGAACCCAAGGTATCGAATCCGTGGAACAAATGTGTGACACAAAAGATGATCTAGTAAAGCCATGTAACTTCAATCTTTGGTAAAAGAAACCCTAATGCATCTAGATAAAGAACACGAAACTAATCTAATCTACTAAAGTTGGAGATAAAAAAAGAAAGATAGGGTAGATAAACCGATCTAGAGAGATCGGGTTAAGCCTTTTGTTGAAGTTCCAAGCAAGAGAAGAAGTAGCAAATCGAATCTTACTAGAAGCCTCTTTAAATCGTGATTTCCCCTCCAACTCTGAAAACATCCGCCTTTCGGAACCCCCGTTCTGTCACAACGTATCCCTACTCATGCGGTTAGTCTAGGGCGAGTCCAAGGACAAGTCCAGTTCTTTCGGAAGATCTGGCGTGTACCTCTAGCCACGCGGCTACAAGAACACCCTAAGTAATCTATCTCGAGAATAGATTTAGAATAAGCAAAGCCGATCGAAAAACGAAATCTTCAAAGAAACACTTGATCGCTAGAAATCGATTCAACTTGATAATTCAACTATGACAATGATACATACACAAAATCACCACCGGGATCCTTCCTTGATCTTGCTTCTAGCTCCGGGAACTCCGACGTGGTCTTCCGTGCAAGGTTCCCACGTCGGCTAGGGAGACCCTAGTCAACCAGCTCGACCCTCTCCTCTCCGGGATGGTGTCTCTCTCTTCTCTGCTCCTCGGCGGCCGATGACGAATTGGATCATGTGTGGCTCTCGACCCCGGGGCTATAAATAGCCCGAATGGCGGCTAGGTCAAAGGAGGGGGCAAAGGGGCCCTAGACTGGGCTGGGCCGGTCGGCCTGGGCCGGCCGGCCTGGGCCCATCCAGGCCCAGCCCGTGGCCTCCTTTGCTTGATGTCGGTTCCTGAGTCTTCTAGATGCTTCCCCTTCTGCATATAGGCCCTTGTCGTCAGTTTCTCTCCGAGTTGGACGTAGCTCCTTGTCTCGCAAGATTCGGCACTTTTCTGGTTAGGTCCTCGGAGTTTGTCATCTTCTCAGATCAAGTCCCTGACTTCTTGAGTTAAGTTTGCTTCGTTGCATGACTTGTATGGGGCTTCAAGGTCTTGTCACAAGGTGCTTGATGAACTTATCCCGAAAGTCTTGCTTTCAATACTAAATCCCTGCATAAACACTAAACTCCAAATCCGACATGCACAAGTGAACTTGTTATACCACGGGGGTTAGTACCAATGGATAAGGTATAAAACTTATGCCAACACCGAAGGTAAACTCATGGCTAGGTTGACGGATTTTCACCGTCAACAGCTCCCCCATGCTTAAACCTTGCTTGTCCTCGAGTAAGCCTTCGATGGATATCATCGTTTGCCCATCAATGTTTAAACCTTGCACTTGATCATACATGAGAAAACATAATGCTCTCGAAATTTTAATTCGTTAAAGTTCCATAATGTACTAACCTTCATCTCTACGGAGGGTAGATTCTTAATTAAGCTTATCCCACAAGTATTAACATGCTCCCAAAATTTAAAATAGACCTCAGAAATTTTGAAAATAAAGAACGAGATGGAAAAGAGCTAAACCAAGTTCACAAATTTAAATCACCTTGCATATTGCTCATGAACTCTCATCTCATGTTGTCTCTCAAGCCTATATATTCTACTCATTTCCCTCTTATAACATATATGTATGTGGCAGGCTTTTTGTGAAGCTTTTTGGGAAAGTTTAGTCCTACCAAGATATTATAAATGAGGTGTTGTCAAAACAAGACAAGCTTCTCATGGTCTTATCGAGACTCGCCAAAAAGGTCATTGGATCATAATGTTAAATCAAGGAGGGGAAAGAGAAAAATACACACACTTGAGATGAGTGGACATGTGCAAATGGCAAAGAATGATCCCGAGGCACAAAGGAAGTCCTCGTTATCGGATTGCACATGGTTGGAAAATTGAGTATGGATCTTTTAATCTTGAAGCCTTGAAATTCCTAATGCACTTTACAGAACCGGGGAGTTCACTTTATTTTTTTTTATTTTTACACATACTTATATTTCTTTTTTCTTTTTCTCATATTTTTGTTTCTTTCTTTCTTTCTTTCGTTTTCTTCCTCATTTTTTTCTTTTTCTTTCTCATAAAATTTTTTATTCGCTCCCCTTTGGACTCTAAGATTGCATCGTTCCTACCTCCTGCCCCATGCTTAGACGTTTGCTCATCCTCGGGCAAAGAGGTGATAAAGATAAGGTAGGTACCGGAAATTTCTTTGGAGAGATACTTGAAGTCTTCAATGTTGGCACCGTCTTGCGATCTTCCTTGAATTGATGATCCATTCTCAACAATAGGTTGTGGTCAAGGAGGTAATCACAAAAGATGATATTTGGTTTTAAGGGTGGATATCCGGCAAGTTTTGTGAGATCTCCAATGTGGGGATACACAATGCACGGATAAAAGGCTAGCAAAAAGATAGATACGCAAAAATGGAATGACCAGCTTCTTAGTCTCGGGCCAGAGAAATCATGGCCTGCAATACCTCACTCAAAAATAAATCTTGTACACTAAGGTTTATGCACTCAAATATATATTAGGCTCTGGATTGGTTGAGCAACACACAAGTGATATTCATGACAAGATTAGCGATATTTTTTAGCATAAAAACCATCTTTAATCTATTCATAACCTGAGAGCACATAAAACACTATGGGTCTTCATTTAATCATAACCTCCACTAAAGATTAAGCTAGCATTTAAATAAATTCAGATTCATATTTTAAGAGAGCACTAGCTTTAACATGCATAAATCAATTACAAAGATAAGCAAAGCGGCAATTATAATCATATATCGTCATGGCAAAAAATTTTGTAACTTTTCCAATGGTGCAATGAAGGTGGTGTCTTTATTAAACAAACTGAAATACAAACTGAAAATAAACAAACACACTTGCTGAAATTTAAATAAAAACAGAAAATATTACGCAAACACAAACAAACAAAAGCTGAAAATTACAAAGAAAGGGAAAAGAAAAGAAAACTAAGGTTCCTCCTTCTTCCTAATCCTCCGCCAGTGGTTGGTGTTGATAATCTTGATAGTAGTACCCTTGCTCGTAATAAGGTTGGACATCCCCTCCAACGAATTGATCCGGCTCCACTAGGTGAAGGCGTCCAAGCTCATAGGCAATATTTGTATTGCCCTCACCAAGTTGAGCCGCGTTGGTTTGGATGGTTGCGGCGTTTTGCATATTTCTCGCAACATACCCTCCAATTATGGCCATGCTTTGTTGTGGTTGGGGATATTGTGCGTAGGGCTCTGTGAAGTTTACGTTGGGCACCACATAATTTGGTGGGGGTACCGGTGCACCCCCCATGCTTGCTCTTGTGGCCCTCCGTAATAACTTGGCGGAGTAGGGATCCCACCGAAAGGTGGCACAACATTGGGTTGTGCACTACCCGCTTGTGAGGAGGAGGATCCCTCCTCTACGATTCTTCCTCTTTTATTTTTCTTCGTCGGGACAAGGAGTCCCTCTTCCAACCAATCTTCCCTCCCTTGAATGAAAAGCCTAAGCCTTGCATCCGGAAGGGGTAAGTTCACCGTGGCCAAACGAAAACCTCCTCTCTTATCTCCACTAATATATTTGCCTTGTCTCAAATACTCGAAGCCGAGAGAGGTTCCACGCAAAAGATGTTCGGGGTTTCTTGTGATCCCCGGCCGTAGGGAGATGGCCAACATAGAGAGGTAGCACCCCGAACCAATATCTCCCGCCCCCGATGTTGCCTCGCAACACCAATGGTTGATCATAAGGTATGAGGGGTCTATTGGCTGCTTGGCAATTAAAGCCGAGTAGAGCCAATTCAACTTCGTGTCGGTCACCTTTGTCTCCCTCATCCTCCCCAATATCCTCTTGCACATCCAAGAGTGGAAGACTTGGATAATGGGGTTACGGATGCAACTGCGTTGTTGGTGGGCTTCTCCGGAGATCAATCTCCAAAATCCATCTAACATGCCGGGCGGCACGTCAACTTTTTCCGGAGCTCCCTTTTGGAACCCAAGTAGCTTCCTAACATACTCGTAGGGAACCACTTGTTGGATTCCCTCCAAACGGAATGATAAACTTTGCACCCCATCATCAAGGATAGGTGCAATAGTCATTAAGATTTCCAAGGCTAACTCCTTGTGGGTGTCCGCCGATACCCCGTTGGAGAATTGCACCCATCCAAGGTGCCCCAACGTATAATATATGTCGGTGCTGAAACCCAAGTAGTTGAGTGCTTGGTCGTCGAAGTCGACGTTGGCCACAAGCCTCTTCTCAAGACGAGAGAGCTTCCTCTCCTCCTCCTCCGACAATATGATGAAGCCATATGAGGAATATTTCGGAGTGTATGGAGGTGGCGTGGTCGAATGGGTCGATCGTCGAGGTGGAACGGGCGGCTCCTCTGTATGCCCTTGAGGTTCGGTCAACCTCATGGACATGCTCCTTGTTGCCCTCATGCCACCGAGGAGGTGAGTGTCGTTCCTCCTTGGTGGTGCCGTATCCTCCTCCATGCTCCGAGTTGACTTGGAAACCGAGTGCCTCCTCGAAGATGTCGTCGACAATTGGATGACGATGACCCCCTTCTTCTTGGTGAATAAGCTTGTGGTTTTCTTCCACATGATTGCAGCACTCTTCTCTCCACTAAAATTCCGGGTTGCAACCGGTAACTAGGCACTAAAAACTTACTTTCGAATGTGGACTTTGAGTGGATTAAGGTTGTGGATTTTTTTGAGCTATCAAGCTTGGGAAGGTTGGCTATGTCTACGGTGGTTCTGGGCACACAAACTTGAGCACACAAGCGAGGAAGGAGAGGGATGCTTGCTGCGCGAAGACGGGAGCCGGGGGGCTCCTTTTGTAGGGGAGGCCGGCCGGCCTGGGCCGACCGGCCTGGGTTCCCGCGTGCTCTCCCCTGGCTCGGTTTTCCTCTGGCACGATCATTTCTCCTCCGTGACTTTCTTGCCCGCATGCTCCACAAGTTGCACCGCCCAAACGCTCTCGTCCACTCCTTTTCTTGCATTATTGGTTCTTCCACTTGATGCTTCATGCTTTGCGTCATGTCTGTTAACACCAAAATTTGGTAAGAAGTCTGACCTGTGGGTCCAACGCGGTGAGGAGTCCGTCCGGAAGAAGGAAGGTTTCTTCAGAAGAATTCGGCAGAAGAATCTGCGGTCGGCAATTCGCTTCTGTTTGGCAAGAAAACTGTTGTGCTGATTTTGCGGGATTGCGTGGTGACGTGGCCCGAGCGGAAGAGAAGAATGGATGGATAAGCGATCACATTTATATATAAATTAGGCATCAAATCCATTCGAAGTCATGCTGTGATAGGGTATAAATATAGACCCTGAATGTATGTATTTTCATTCGAAACATTCTCAATACAAACCGGCTTTACGCCAAACCCTTGAGTCCTTTGTCGTGTCGTCGAGTTCTTCGAGAGGGTTCATCGATCCGTCGACCTCCGTGAGTACCGGCAACCTTGTATCATGTCTAGTATCATGCGGTGGACTTAGATCTAATGCAAGTAGTCTTGTTACCATGCTTAGTGTCATGCGGTAGATTCAAGCTTGGTTCAAGAGGGTTTCTTGTTAGATCATGAGTCATGCGGTAGGCTAAGGTCTAGCTTGAAGCTAGTTATCGGCTCTATTGAATTTTGGCAAGATTCAATAGATTCATTAAGTTACCCCGTGTTGTTTTGAGTTTTTACTTTATGTTTAAATTCATGTAACACTTCTTTGCCCAATCTAGATTGATTTGAATCGGCTTCATCTCCTTTGATGATCCTTATGCGAATCGAGTTCGTACCCTTGGCTTAAAATCGCACGTGGATCACATGTTCCTTGATAGCCGAAACCGAATTGATCTAGGTTGTTACGTGTTGCGGGTTCAAGCTTGCCAAATCTTGTATAAATCTTGAAAGAGCCGGGTATCATGCGGTAGATGCGGGTTTTTGGGTTGTTTTGGAGCTAGTCATCCGGTGGATTAGATTTCAATCCAATCTGATAGATTTATCTTGTTTGGTAATGCTCGTTCCTTCTTCATGGACCCCGATTCAATTTGTTCGGCCCGTATTCGGTTATGCTTTCACGAGTAAAACGTGTTTATAAGTTATGCTTTAAATATTGTATGCTTTTAGCTTTCCATATTTAGATTGTATCATGCGGTGGATAGATCTATTTGTGGATGGTGGTATGATTTCAAACAAGTTGTGTCATGCGGTGGATAGATTTGTTTGATATCATGCCTGACGGGTCTCAAAGTACCTAGACATGCGGTAGACTAGTGCTTTGGGCCTATGCATGCTTGTTTATTGCATATTTATGATCATGCTTTTACTTCATTTATTGTTTAATGTTATTTACCGCGGGGATCGTTCATGGCTTTGCGCACGTGCATTTTCATCCAAATAATAAAGACCGATCTATCGTCATGCTTACATCATCTATTCGGCTATGTTACCTTTTGCACTTTAAAGCTCCCGAATGGTTTCTAGTTTTGTGCGCATAGCTCTCTATAGCTATATGTCATCTCACTTGGCTTTCTAGCCGTAAATATGGAACTGTCTGGTACCACCCGGCAAGTTCCAAGCTTTGGAATTTGACTACTTTGTATTTTGTTAATTTTCAGGAAAAATTGACTGGCACGTCTTGGAATCTTTGCGCGTGTGAAGCTAGCTTGTTCGACTTGCTGTGTGCTTGGCGTGAGGTGCAGATTTTACGTCAACACACTTTTTGGCACACCTGGTGGGACAATTAGCCGAAAATCAAGATGCCTGACATTAGTGACATTATGGATGTCAACATCGAGGATCTCGCTCCGGAACAGTTGCAACAGCTCGAAGGATGCTACGGATCAGTTCCAACAGAAGTGCTTGCTGTCATTTAAAAAGAACAGGAGTGGCGTCCCATACCTCAAAAATGAGATGCCCAGAGTTCTATTGCCAGGAGAGAGTGACGCTACAACTCTGCAAGAGAGGGAGGAATGCATGCAAGCGTTTCGAGACGCCGCGGACGATGTGCTAAGCAGGCATCATAGAGCTTTCCTGGGTGCGTTCAAGCAGATGATGGTGGCTGTCTTCGGCCCGGGCATGGAGCAAGTATTCAATCGAGCACCCCTTCGGGGAGGCGGCGTGGAGATTGGAGAGTCCGGTTTCTCGGCCGCCATTGCGAAGCCAACCGATCCGGCCTCCTCCGCGAGCGTTGGAAGCCAAGCCGTCCCGGCCTCCTCCACAAGGCGCCGGGAGGTCAACCGGTTCAACCCCCTCTCCCGGCCACGGGGAGGGCGGCCCCGGGTCCAACCACCTCCACAAGGCAAGTACGGGTCAACCGATGCAACGGCCCGAACCCATATCGGCCCACGTATGGGGAGGCGGCATTTGGCTCGTCCGGAGTTCCACTTGCTTCCGCCTACAAGATTGCCCCAGCTAGCAGCAGATTGCAGAAGAATTTGTACGGTGGAGGCTACCACGAGGTGATGAACTATGGTGCCATCGATGCTCTCCCGAATCCGGGCTACGGCCCAGCCACAGGTGTACAGGAGGACGATATCCTGGTTCAGAAGATGGCCGACATGATGCAGAATCAATTCGGCCTCAAACCTAAAATGCAGGGACCTACCTACACGCCTCCGTTCCCGAAGTGGTATTACAAAGTGATCTTGCCGCCAAGGGTAAAACCTCCGACGGAATTTACAAAGTTTTCCGGGCAGGATGACACGAGCACGGTGGAGCACATTGCTCGCTATCTGATGCAGCTCGGAGAGGCCTCATCTGAAGAGGCGTTCAGGGTCAGGTACTTCCCCATGTCACTCACGGGCCCAGCGTTCCAGTGGTTCTCATCTTTGCCTCCCCAATCAGTTAGCACATGGAGGGAGCTAGAGCGAAAATTCCACGCTCACTACTTCAGCGGTAGCACGGAGAAGAAGCTCATTGATCTCACCACTCTGAAGCAGAGGCACAATGAGACGCCCTTGGAGTTCCTCAGGAGGTTTAGGGAAGTCAAGGGCATGTGCTTCTCGTTGAACCTGCCAGATGATCAGTTGGCCGACATGGCCGTTGCAGGGATGCTGCCGGCCGTACTGGAAAAGCTGTTTGGTATGGAGTTTGATAACCTGGGCCAGCTGTCCCAAAAGTTGTCGTTGATGAGCAACCAGGCTTACGGGTTTAAGAAAGACACCAGGTTCAGCAAGCAGCACGATATAGCTGATATCTACAATCAGTTCCTGGAGAAGGCCGATCAAATAGAAGATTCTGACGATGATCAGGAAGTGGCCGCTGCTGAGATCATGTGGGGGAAGGAGCCGTTGACCATGAATCAGCGCTGGATCAAGCAGACCAAAGGCACATACGACTTTGACGTCACTAAAGCCGATAAGCTGTTTGAATTCCTGGTAAAGGAAGGCCGAATCAAATTGCCTGAAGGGCATTCCATGCTTCGGCCCGATGGAGTAAAAGATAAACATTACTGCGGCTTCCATGACAGGAATTCTCACTCCATCAACGATCGCAGGGGTCTTCGGGATGAGGATCCAGAAGGCTATCCAGGAGGGTCATCTCAAGTTTGACAACAAGATGAAACTGGACGGCCACCCTTTTCCCCAGAACATGATAAGCTTCTCTATCAACATGGTGACTGCCGAGGAAAAGGGCAAGGTTAAGGTCTTGACTTCAGCTAGGGCAAAGCAAGACAGAGCAGTAGACCCAGAACGTCAAGTGACCTTGGAGCAGGTTCATGGTGAAACCCCTCGCGTTCTCAAGAGCCATGTCGAGATCGGGGAGTCGTCCAGGGCCAAACCCAGGGTGACTACGCGCATCCTCCTCAACAAGTGGCAGCACCAGCTAGAGAAAGAGCGCTACAAGAAACGAAAGCACGAGGAGGAGAGACGCAGGGCCGAAGAAGAAGCGCACAGGAGAGATCTGGAGCAGTACACGCGCGAGCAGGAGCGCGCGCATTGGGGGTGCGCATTCTTCAGGCACTGCTGGAACGAAGGATTGAAGCTTCCCACGTTGAGAAACTGCCCTGAGTGCAGCGACAGGTACTTTGAGTATAGGCAGGAAACTGCCAATCGCCGATCCGTTCATGAAAGAATTGGAAGGATGCATCCCAGTGAGGATCGGCGTCAAAAAATTGAAATCATTGATCACCCCAGGAAGAGGCAAGCTGATTTAAGATGGGCTGATCAGGAAGAAGACGAGGATGAGTACATCTGGCAAAAGGGGCAGTGGTGCCCGCCTGGTTTAAGAAAGAGTCAGAAAAGGAGGGTTCAACGCTTGAGGAACCGCGAGCGGGGCGGGCGGGGGATCCGGACGAGACAGGTGTGGCGTCCAAAGGATAAACCTGAAGGATCAAACCGTTCGGCTCCGGCATGTATGGTATATTTTCTGCCGAATGAGTTTATGGCTCCTGCTAATCAGGTTGTGCAGGAAGAAACGTCCCCGGACGATGAACAGCTTGGGGGTTGATGGCGCAGCTGGTGCTAGCCAAGCAAGCCATCTTCGACAAACCGGCCAAAAATCGACACATGAGGCCGCTGTACTTGAAAGGATACGTCAATGGCAAACCATTGACCAAGATGTTTGTCGACGGTAGAGCAGCAGTCAACGTGATGCCATACACCACTTTCAGGAAACTTGGCATGGGCCCTGGTGACTTGACACCTACGAGCATAATTCTGAATGATTTCGCTGGGAATCCTTCAGATACCAAGGGGTGTGTCCACGTGGATCTGATGATTGGGTCCAAGACATTGCTCACAACCTTCTTTGTCATCGAGGGCAAAGGAGCCTACGACCTCTTTTGCTTGGGCGGGACCGGATTCACGCCAATTGCTTGTATCCCTTCTACCATGCATCGGCGGCTCATTCAATGGGTGGATGACGATATTGAGGTGGTCCAAGCGGATGACTCGGTGAGCGTCGCAAATGTGGAACCGGCCTTACGGGAATATCGGGGTATTGGTCGTTTCTCGGGGAAAAGGCCGGGGGAGAAGGTCTGTTGAGCCTGTCAGCAGCGATCATCAGCCGATTCAAGCAGTCGGCTCTTATAGCAATTTTTAATGGATAATCCCGTGGATGGAACTGATGGCAAGTTGGGGCGAGGATTCATGTCGGCCGACAAATTAGAAGAAGTTGACATTGGAGACGGTGACAAACCAAGGCCGACATTTATCAGCGCAAACTTGCAATCAGACTTCAGGGAGGAATTGATCAAGTTGCTTAAGGAATATAAAGATTGCTTCGCTTGGGATTATTCGGAGATGCCCGGATTGGACCATTCCATTGTTGAGCATCGGTTGCCAATCGAATCCGGTTTTAAACCATACAAGCAACCTCCCCGGAAAAATCTACAAAGATGAAGTATTGGCCGATGTGAAGAAAGAAATTGAAAGATTACTTGATGCAAACTTCGTTCGGCCATGCGGATATGCGGAGTGGATCTCTAATATTGTCCCCGTCTACAAGAAGAATGGAAAGATGAAGGTCCGCATAGATTTCGGGGATTTGAACAGAGCTACTCCTATGGATGGTTACCCCATGCACGTTGCCGATTTGTTGGTGGATGCCGCCGCCGGACACAAAGTTATCGGTTTCATGGATGGTAATGCGGGATACAACCGGATCTTTATGGAAATAGAAGATATATCAAAGACGACCTTCGGATGTTCGGTCATATAGGCTTTGTTTGAATGGATAGTCATGACATTTGGGTTGAAGAATGCCGGTGCAACTTATCAGCGGGCCATGAATTACATCTTTCACGAGTTGATCGGCAAGGTTGTTGAAATTTATATTGATGATGTCGTGATCAAGTCTTTGAATCATGACACACATTTGGGGGACGTGAAGAGAACCTTGGAATGCACCCGGAAGAATGGTTTGAAGATGAATCCAAACAAAAGTGCTTTTGGGGTATCAGTTGGAGAGTTCTTGGGATTCTTGGTACACGAACGGGGGATTGAAGTTGGCAAGAAAAGCATGAAGGCTATTGATGAAGTTGTCCCTCCAACTAATCTCAAGGAGTTGCAATCACTGCTCGGCAAGATCAATTTTGTAAGGAGACTCATCTCAAATCTTGTCACAAAAGGTTTTGCATTTTCTCCATTGCTTTGAAGCTTAAGAAAGATCGAAGTTCACGTGGGGCGACGAACAACAAAAGGCTTTTGACGAAATCAAGCAATATATGAAGGAACCACCGGTCTTTGGTCCCTCCTGCCTAGATAAGCCTTTCAAGTTGTACGTGGCGGCCGATACCCAAACCATTGGATCGGCCCTTATTCAAGAATTCAAAGGAAAGGAGTGGGTAGTAGCGTACCTTAGCCGAAAGTTACTTGATCTTGAGACCAGGTATTCGGCTGCAGAGAAGCTGTGCTTATGTGTGTACTACTCGTGTACAAAATTTCGGCACTACTTGTTGAATGTCGAATGCATTGTATACTCCAAATTTGATGTAATAAAACATATGTTATCTATGCCAATCTTGAATGGCAGGATTGGCAAGTGGATCTTAGCTTTATCGGAGTTTGAGTTAAAGTTCGAATCGGCAAAAGCTATAAAAGGTCAGATCATTGCCGATTTTATAACTGAACATCGTGATCCATCAATTGATTTGCTTGAAATTACTCCTTGGGCTTTGTTTTTTTATGGATCATCATGTGGTAAAGGTGGACGAGTAGGGATTTTATTGATTTCACCCAGGGGTGAGATGTTTGAGTTTGCTATCCCTATCCAGCCCACTGTCTGAAGGATCAGATGGCGACTAGAGAGGGGGGGAGTGAATAGGAGCCGGTAAAAATTCTTCCCAAAGAACCCGGCCTATACCCTAGTCAAATCCCGGTCACACACAAGCGATGGATCGAATCACACACCAATCACCAAGACAATGAGGTTATGGATCAACTTCTAGCCTTAGGAACGATTCCTTGAAGCACACGCGGAAGCACGAGAAAGGAAGGGAGGAATCGAACCAAGAAGCAAAGCTCACGAGGCTCGGCGGACCGTCCGGTCCGGGAGGGGCGGACCGTCCGCACCGACCTTGCGGAGCGTCCGGCCTGCCGCCGCGGACCGTCCGCACCGACCCTGCGGACCGTCCGGCCCTACGTCGCGGACCATCCGTTAAATCACACAGAACCAACAGAAGCACACCACGAACCACGGACCGTCCGCGGGGAGCACGCGGACTGTCCGCCAGGCACCCGCGGACCGTCCGCCCTCTGCTGCGGACTGTCCGAAACTCCGTCCAACCGAAACTCAAAAACGCGACGGATCGAAACGAAAGGCGAGCAAGAACACGAAGAACACGGGACGAACACGAGCGGCGCGGACCGTCCACCAGGAGGGCGCGGACCGTCCGTGAGGCTCGGACAGAGCTGAAAAACGCCCGACCTCGAAAGTCAACTCCCCCAAATCATCATCGGATTTCCCAAACGGTTGAAGCTGTGGAGACAAGGGTATGGGGACTTGAAAAGCATCACACAAGGATGCTATAGCCCAAAAATCTTGCCTCCTAACTCCCTAAATCACCGGGAATCGCGAATCCTTTGAGCACCACCAAAAGCTAGAGCACCGAACGAAAAACTTCGAATCGAAGTGGTTTCCCGGCGTTTGAGGGCACAAGATCAGTCACAAAGATGCATGAGACATCTATCCATGTTTCCCTCAAAGGAATCCGGGGAGAAACCCACTCAAATCTGCGGAATCACACCGAGAACAAAGGCACGAAAACAAACACAAAAGACCACGAAAAACACAACTCCGAATCTTCTATCCAACCAGGAAAGATTCACAAGGTCTAGCATGGCGCCCTAGCATCCATCCCTCTCAACAAATCTCTCATGAAGCTCTCATGCTAGCCTAGAGAAAATGGAAGAAAAATAGCTGCGAAAATGAGAAGTGGGAGGGAGGAAATGAAACCCTAAGTCGCAGAGAGAGGGAGCCACTCACACACCCTCATGGCTTATATATCGGGTCCCGCCGGAGTGGTAAATGACTCGCTACCCCTAACTTAACTACTGGCGATACAACCCACGCAGGGGCATTTAGGTATTGTTTGTGGGTCTTGCCATCGGACGGCCACGCCTTTGCCGCACCCCGCGTCCTCCCGACGCAAGCCATGCGATCCCGCCGCGTGTCCTCCGCCTCTAAGCTTCCCGACACGCCGGATCCCGTCTCCGTCGTGTTGGGCCCTCGGACTTGGTTTTGAGGCCCAAACCAAGAAACCGTCCTCCGATGGTTTTGTGGGCAAACCACCAAAACCCGCGTGCTCGGTCCGGCCTCCCGCCAAACCACTTGACTCGACCGCCTCCGTGCACCGGCTCGATTGTCCATGACTTCGTCTTGCTCGTGTCGCCACCATGTGGCCCGTACCCGGTCCCGTCGTCCACCGGGTCCCTCGAACCAAGCCTACTTGTCTCTCCATCTCCCGGAGGCCCCTCAAGGCCGAAGACCTTTCGCGCCCGTTCTTCACCCGCAACAACACGAACTAGGCCGCGGCCTACACCTGCGCACTAAGCCAAGAGTCGGTCCAACACCCATTGTCAATCACTCATCACCGAGGAGCGGTCATCCATCGACCACCGGGACGCTCCCGGTCCTCAATCTCCCCCCTTGATGAGTGCATTGACAACACACAACGCGAAATGAAATTCGAGAGAAAGAAAGAAAGGAAGAAGAAAGAAAAACAAAGAAGCTCAACTCATGACCAAAACCAAAGAAAGGCAAAGAAAGGTCACAAGCCAAGCAAAGCACAAACTCCACACCGAAAACGACAAGAAAGCTCCCCCCGAACAAATGCAAGCTCCCCCCGAACATGTGGATGCAAACTCCCAAATTTCAGCTCACCTCTTCGAATTTTCATTAAGCTCACCTCATCTCCCCCTTGTTGACAATGTATGAATCAAGGTGAAAATGCGAAATGCAAAACAAAGCTTATAAACATCTACATGAGCTTCTCAAATAGGCCAAATCTAGTGTCAAAGGCTAAAAATGAGACAAATATCACACATATGAATCATAGCATAGTCAAAGCATTGCCACAAGTAATATATGAAAATACAAGCATGTGACAAAGCAAAATTTTCAGATTTAAGCGGTTTTACCAAAAGAAGGCTCGCTTCACATGTAAAAGCCTATCCATGTCACACTTGAGCCACAAACATGCATACCATTCAAAGATCATACAAGGATATCAAATTCTCGGCAAAAGATCATGGCAAACACCCATAAAGCAAAGCATGTCATGTCAAAGCTCATGAGCCATGTGTCCACTTCGGGGAGACTTCTCCACCGGTGAACATCATGCAACATGTTTTGCACCCATATGTAAAAGATAATACATTTTAAGCACGGACATGATGGATGGAGCATTTTTCAAGCATTATACACTTCTTTTCAAGATTAAATCATTTCACGGTACATGAAGTGCCTTTGCGGCAAAAAGAAGCTTATGCTCCTCCATGAATGCAACATAGGCTAAACATTCACAATGATATTCGGCCTTTGGCCCAAATGCAAGAACAAGGCATCCAAGCACAATCTAAGCATAAAAAGCACATTTAGACCAAACGGTGACATGGATACACAACTACACACGAGTGGAGCATATTTCATCAAAAATTAGTCAAGATTAGCATTTATTTCAAAAAGGGCTATCTCACCACACATATATCTCAAATATTCCAAGAGCATAGCCTCACATCACCATTTTTCCACACATATGACCAATATCTCACAAATAGCCAAAGAAACTCAAAAATGGCATATGAAAGAAGCTCATCATCCTAATATGCAATATGATACAAATGCAACATGATATATGACAAGATGGCTATCCTACCATGGTTTATACATCAAGCAAAGCATGTATATACATCAAAGTGAAACATGGTATGATACATATGGTACAAAAAGGAAATCCCCCAAGAATCAACTAGAAAGGGCAACAAACCCCAAGTTCCCCCCGCAAGCGCACAAATGTAGCTTGGTCGAGAGGCTTTGTGAAAATGTCGCAAGCCGATCTTGGGTAGGGACATGGCTCAACACAATGGTTCCTTTCTCCACATTGTCCCTCAAGAAATGATACCTCACTTCTATGTGTTTGGTTCGGAGTGAAGCACTGGGTTTTTGGCTACGCTTATGGCACTGGTGTTATCACAAAGAAGTGGGATCTGGGTGCACTCCTCACCAAAGTCTCTCAAAGTGTATGAAATCCACAACAGCTGGGAACAACAACTCGCGGCAGCAACATACTCCGCCTCGGTGGTAGACTGAGCTACACTAGACTGCTTGCGGGAAGACCATGAGACCAACGAAGACCCAAGAAACTGGCAAGTACCAGAAGTAGACTTCCTCTCGACTCGACAACCAGCAAAATCCGCATCGGAAAAACCATGAAGAGAAAGAGTCGAGGAGGACGAATACCAAAGGCCAAGACCGAGGGCGGTATCGTAGGTACCCGAAAATCCTCTTGACGGCCTGTCGATGTGATGTCCTCGGTGAAGCTCGAAAACGAGCGCACGGACACACGGCCGAACCGTATGTCCGGCCTCGTCGCCGTCAAGTAGAGGAGGGATCCGATCATGCTCCCGTACTCCCGCCGGTCCACCGGTTCTCCGTCCTCGTCCGCATCCAAAGTGGTCGTACTCCCCATGGGAGTCGACATCGGCTTCACATCTTGCATACGGAACTTCCTCGACATGTCTTTCGTGTACTTGGTCCGGTGCACAAAAGTTCCGTCCTTCACTTGCTTGATCTGCCGAGAAAGTACCGCAACTCGCCCATCATGCTCATCTCGAACTCCCCGCTCATCTCATCTCGCAAACTTGGCAACAAGGTTATGTGACGAGCCACCAAAGACAATATCATCCACGTATATCCGAACAATCAACAAGTCATTTCCATGCTTGAGGAGAAACAAGGTCCTATCCACGGTACCCATCGAAACCCTCTCGCTCAACGAGAAAACCTCTCAATCTCCCATACCAAGCACGGGGCGCCCGCTTCAACCCATACGAGCCCTTTTCAACCTCGTACACCCCGTGTGTGGTACGGCTCGCTTTCAAACCCGGTGTGGTCGCTTCACATACACCTCCTCCTCTATGACCCCATTCGGAAAAGCACTCTTCACATGCATCTCGAAACAACTTGAACCCTTTAGCCACGGCAAAGGCTAGAAGGATCCGAATTGCCTCAAGACGGGACACGGGAGCAAAGGTCTCCTCATAGCCGATCCCCTCCTTCGACTAAACCCCCGAGCAACAAGTCCGGACTTGTTCCTCACAACCATCCCATTCTCTCCCTCTTTGTTCTTCCAAACCCACTTGGTTCCTATGGGATGGCAATTTGGAGGTGGTTCAACTAACTCCCACACCCGATTCCTCTCAAAGTTTTCCAACTCCTCATGCATAGAATTGACCCGGTTTGCATCGGATAAAGCATGTCCAATGTCTTTGGGCTCAAAGGTGGCAACAAAAGCGAGCATGAGCCAAATGAGAGGAATTCCCGGACCTTGACCGTGTAGTGCGTTCGTCGATGTTCCCAATGATCTTCGACGGGGGATGTACTTCTTGAATCCGCCGGGAGCCTCACGCCTCGAGACTACCTCCCCCTCAACTTCGGCCTTCTCTCGCCCGATCCTCTTGTCGCACCGTCGTTGTCCATGAAGTAGACGGTCCACGCTCCGTAGTGGTCGTAGGGGAAGTAGTGGGTACACACTCAACTTCAGGCGCATGGTTCTCTCCATCATCATCTCCAGCTTCATCCTTCTCCTCTTCAAAGAGGTCCTCGGCCATCTCTTCATTACCCGCACATTCAAATCCAAGAGAGGTACATGGCATTGTCTCGTCGAAGGTTACCTCGCAAGTCTCCATGATTTTGTTAGTCTCAAGGTTAAGCACCCTATAGGCTCTAGAGTGGTTAGCATATCCAAAGAAAATACCATCACTAGACCTAGCCTCAAACTTGTCGAGTTTTCCCTTCTTAAGAATAAAGCACTTGCGACCAAAGACTCGAAAATGACTCACCTTGGGTGCCCGACCATGCATAAGCTCATAACGGTCTTCTTCTTGAAAGCTCACAATAAAATCCTCGTTAGAAACATGACAAGCCATATTGACCGCCTCGGCCCAATACCTCCTAGGAGTCCTGTGCTCATCGAGCATCGTCCTAGCCATCTCACAAAGAGTCCGATTTTTCCTTTCCACAACTCCATTTTGAGGGGGCACATAAGGGGTCGAATACTGATGTTCAAGACCTAGATAACGACAAAAGGCATCAAAACGAGAGTTCTTGAACTGCGAGCCATTATCACCGCGGATGGCTCGAATAGCATTCCCATGCCTCTCGTTTTTCAACCTCACGATCGGATCTCGAACAAAACCAAATGTCTCACTCTTATCTTCCAAGAAAAACACCCGGGCATAGCGAGAGTAATCGTCCACCACCACAAGGACATACCACTTCCCACCCACCAAGCGAACTCGAGCCGGCCCAACAAGATCCATATGCAACGGCTACGTCGGACGCTCGGTCATGACATCGGTCCGGGGTGGATGGGGAGTGGCTACCATCTTGCCATGCCTACACGGAGCACAAACCAAATCCTTCTCAAGCTTCAACCTCGGCAATCCTCGGACAAGGTCAAGACCACTCAAGCGGGAAACCAAATCAAAGCTCAAGTGTCCCAACCGCCTATGCCATTTCCACAAATCGAAGAAGGACCGGCCATCAAACAAACGAGCGAGGACCCAAAGAACAAGAGAAATCAGCCACGAAAATCGACCCTCGGGGATGATCATACGGACAAGATCACCTCGAGAATCAAGCAAACGAGACTCGCCGGACTTGAAACGCACCTCAAAACCCTCATAAAGCAACCGAGAAACCGAAAGCAAATTGAAACCCAAAGACTTCACAAGAGCCACTATCTTCAATGTTACCTTGTCACTCACATGCACAACACCCTCGGACATCACCCTTCCTCGTCCATTGTCCCGAAATGTGATGTACAACTTTTCCTTCACCGGGGAGAGGGCCGGAGAACCACTTCTTATCTCCGGTCATGTGTCGGGAACATCCGGAGTCGATCAACCAAATGTTCTCCAAGCCTCCCCGCTCGTAGTCGAAACAAGAACGAGAGTGAGCTAGCGACTCGACACCGGGGTTAGCACAAAAAAAAGTTAAACCGGTGTCGAGCCATCTCGCTCAAAAGAGGGGTTAGCAAACATCATTCCCTTGCCACAAAACTTCCCATGTCCCATGGGAGGAGTACGAGCACCACGAGGGGGAAAACGTGGTCCGTAGTTCCTCCGGAACCCAAAGCTGCGATCATCTCCCCTAAACCCGTATTTAGGACGAGTAGGAGGACGTCCGGCAAAACCACCACGAGCTCGACCAAACCTCTCACCAAAGACGCACACCATCATCTCTCCTAACAAACCTCTCACCACCACCTCTCCGTGGGAACACCGCCAACACTCTTCACACTTCCCACACCCCGTGGAAGTGGCACTCTAGGCTCGGGAATACCATGAGGCCGGTGATACCTGTCTCCCGGTTTGCTTGCTCCCTAGCAAGCCTCTCATCCCTCTTCCTCTTGTAGCAAAACTCTGCTAGATGCCTCTCCTTGCCACAATACTCACACCTGAAGGGGATGGGTTTTGGTTTTGGCTCTGGCTTCTCTCTAGGCTTCTTACCCTTCTCCCTCACAAACCTCACCGGTTTCTGGAAGTCATTTGTCTTAGGTGGGAATTTGGGTGGATCTTGGGTTGTGTCAAGCTTGTTGCAAAGGTGGTTGGGCTTTGGTGTGAAAGAGTTCTTGGGTGCTTTTGGAAGTGGGACTTGGATGTCTCCGATCACCTCAAACTCGGGGTTAGACTCAACGCACTTCTCATACACACTCTCCCAAGCTGTTCTCTCCCACTTTCTCACCCAACTTCTCAAACCCCAAACCACGACCATCGGCTCTTTTGAACTCCTCAATCATGATTTTCAATTGAGGTTCCTGCCCAGACAACCAATCCAACACCTTCCTCAAATAGTCATTCTCCTCATAGATGACATCTAAACGGGAAGTAAGTTCAAGATTGCGCAAAGAAACTTCATCACAGCTAGAGCATGCATTTGCAACAGGAGATTTCAAAGATACTTCCAAAGAACTAATGGTAGAACGAGCATCAACAAGCTTAGCATGCATAGTAGGACATGATTTACAAGCACCAAGCAAAGTAGGTCTAGCCTTAAGCTCATCATACTCAGTCCTAAGAGCATCTAGTTTAGCCAAAGTAGAAGCATTCTTCTCATTAAGCAACTTGATCTCATTCAACCATGCATCACACTCAAGACATTCAACATCATCGGGAGCAGTAGGAGCAAGTTTCAAAGAGTCATTCTCAAATTTCAATTCAAGCAATTTTGACTCTAACTCTCCTACTTTCTCACTAGCATTCTCAAGTTGAGCCCTAAGATCTTTCCTAATCTTTTTGGCATCTCTTAGCACACTATCACGGTTGTCAATCAAGCCATTCAACCTAGCGATCTCAAGCAAGCAAAGAGTCGGCGCCACGATTTACCTCATCCTCCGAGTCGGAGTCGCCGTCTTCCTTCTCGCTCTTCTTGCTTTGCTTGAGCTATGGGCCATGCCACAAAAGCCCTCAAGCGCCACACGGCACAACCCGCCGAGGTTCCGGCTTGCACTCTTCTTGCCCATGCGCCTCCCGGCGTCTTCATCTTCGGCCGCTTGAGCTTGACCGTTCGTCGCTTGAGCTTGAGTCGACGTCGCTCGCACCGCCACCATCGCTCTTGCCTTATTCTTCTTGTAGCCGCTCTTGCTCGGTCGCCGCTTGTCCTTGTCCTTGCTCTTGGACTTGTTGAAGTGCTTTCCCTTGGAGGAGTACTTGTCTTCATGCCTCGGGTGCGCCTTGTACTCGTTCACCTTGTACTTGTTCTCCTCCGCTTCCGGCACTCGGCGATGAAGTGGCCACGCTTGCCACACTTGTAGCACGTCCCCGAGCTCCGCCTTGCATTCCTCCGACTCTCGTGTAGTCGATCAAACCTCCTTGAGAGCAAGGCCGGCTCCTCCTCGCCCAAAGCACATCAAACTCCTCATCCGGAATGGACATAAGAGAAGACAAGGAAAACGTCGACGGAAGGGTTAGATTTGCCCTTTGATCCGCCCACAAGAGCAAGACTATGGTCGGTCGAGCCCTCATGCTTGGATTGCAACTTCTGTCAACCTCGGCCGACTTGAGCTTAGAAAAGAGGTCATCCAACTCAATGGTCAAATAATGCCCAGACTCCTTGATGGCCTCAACCTTAGCACCCCAAACATTTGGGTCCAAGACATGCAAGAGCTTCAAAGCCTGATCATGCTCGGTGTAAGGAAAATCCTCAACATTAGCCTTCATGTTGTTCACGATGGCGGTGAACCTCGGAACATCGCATCAATGTCCTCACCGGAAAGTGGAGTGAAATTCTCATATTGCATCCGGTAAGAGACAAAGAGGCGAGCCTTCACATGGTTATCACCACCGTGAGCAACCAACAACTTCTCCCAAATTTGCCAAGCAAGACTCAAATGGCGAACACGCTCAAACTCGGGATCACACAAGCTCGGACCAAGTGATCAACGGCTTTTGCATTAGCCTCATACTTGGCCTTAGCACCGGCATCGGTCACCATAAGAGTATGGATGTTGACCGGAATAGCATAGGTCTTGTCAAGCACAATGAAATCCAACAGCTTCCCACGAAGAAAGATCATCATACGAGCCGCCCACTTGTGGTAACCCTTGCCATCGAAGTGCGGCGGACCGCCCCGCTCAACGTACGCCATCTTAGGATTCGAGACTTGTCAAAGTCGCAAAGAATCCGGCACCAAGCTCTGATACCAATTGAAGGATTAGATGGCGACTAGAGAGGGGGGGAGTGAATAGGAGCCGGTAAAAATTCTTCCCAAAGAACCCGGCCTATGCCCTAGTCGGACCCCGGTCACACACAAGCGATGGATCGAATCACACACCAATCGCCAAGACAACGAGGTTATGGATCAACCTCTAGCCTTAGGAACGATTCCTTGAAGAACACGCGAAAGCACGAGAAAGGAAGGGAGGAATCGAACCAAGAAGCAAAGCTCACGGGATCGGTGGACCGTCCGGCCGGGAGGGCGCGGACCGTCCGCACGGCCTCGCGGACCGTCCGGCTCGAAGCCGCGGACCGTCCGCGCCAAACTGCGGACCGTCCGGCCCTACGCCGCGGACCGTCCGATAAAGCACACAGAACCAACGGGGACGCACCCGAATAACGGACCGTCCGCGAGGAGCACGCGGACCGTCCGCCGTGCACCGCGGACCGTCCGCCCCCACACACGCGGACCGTCCGAAACTTCGTCCAACCAAAACTCAAAGCCACGACGGATCGAAACAAAAGGCAAGCAAGAACACGAAGAACACCGACGAACACCGTTCACGCGGACCGTCCTCCTGCCCCCTCGCGGACCGTCCGCCGGTGCACGGACGGAACGAAAACGGCCCGACCCCCGAAAGTCAACTCCCCCAAATCATCATCGGATTTCCCAAACGGTTGAAGCTGTGGAGACAAGGGTTTGGGGACTTGAAAAGCGTCGGACAAGGATGCTATAGCCCAAAAATCTTGCCTCCTAACTCCCTAAATCACCGGGAATCGCGAATCCTTTGAGCACCACCAAAAGCTAGAGCACCGAACGAAAATCTTCGAATCGAAGTGGTTTCCCGGCGTTTGAGGGCACAAGATCAATCACAAAGATGCACGAGACATCTATCCATGTTTCCCTCAAAGAAATCCGGGGAGAAACCCACTCAAATCCGCGGAATCACACCGAGAACAAAGGCACGAAAACAAGCACAAAAAGACCACGAGAAACACAACTCCGAATCTTCTATACAAACCAGGAAAGATTCACAAGGTCTAGGATGCCGCCCTAGCATCCATCCCTCTCAACAAATCTCTCATGAAGCTCTCATGCTAGCCTAGAGAAAATGGAAGAAAAATAGCTACGAAAATGAGAAATGGGAGGGAGGAAATGAAACCCTAAGTCGCGAGAGAGAGAGCCATCCACACACACTCATGGCTTATATATCGGTCCCGCCGGAGTGTTAAATGACTCGACTACCCCTAACTTAACTACTGGCGATACAACCCACATAGGGGCATTTAGGTAATGTTTGTGGGTCTTGCCATCGGACGGCCACGCCTTTGCCGCACCCCCGCGTCCTCCCCGACGCAAGCCATGCGATCCCGCCGCGTGTCCTCCGCTTCGAAGCTTCCCGACACGCCCGGATCCCGTCTCCGTCGTGTTGGGCCCTCGGACTTGGTTTTGAGGCCCAAACCAAGAAACCGTCCGCCGATGGTTTTGTGGGCAAACCACCAAACCCCGCGTGCTCGGTCCGGCCTCCCCGCCAAACCACTTGACTCGACCGCCACCGTGCACCGGCTCGCTTGTCCATGACTTCGTCTTGCTCGTGTCGCCACCATGTGGCCCGCACCCGTCCCGATGTCCACCATGTCCCTCGAACCGAGCCTACTTGTCTCTCCATCTCCCGGAGGCCCCTCAAGGCCGAAGACCTTTCGCGCCCGTTCTTCACCCCGCAACAACACGAACTAGGCCGCGGCCTACACCCCCGCACTAAGCCAAGAGTCGGTCCAACACACATTGTCAATCACTCATCACCGAGGAGCGGTCATCCATCGACCACCGGGACGCTCCTCGGTCCTCACGATCCCGCCGCGTGTCCTCCGCCTCGAAGCTTCCCGAGCATGCCGGATCCCGTCTCCGTCGGGTTGGGCCCTCGGACTTGGTTTTGAGGCCCAAACCAAGAAACCGTCCTCCGATGGTTTTGTGGGCAAACCAGACAAACCCCGCGTGCTCGGTCCGGCCTCCCGCCAAACCACTTGACTCGACCGCCACCGTGCACCGGCTCGATTGTCCATGACTTTGTCTTGCTCGTGTCGCCACCATGTGGCCCGCACCCGGTCCCGTCGTCCACCGGGTCCCTCGAACCAAGCCTACTTGTCTCTCCATCTCCGGAGGCCCCTCAAGGCGAAGACCTTTCGCGCCCGTTCTTCACCCTCGCAACAACACAAACTAGGCCGCAGCCTACACCTGCGCATAAGCCAAGAGTCAGTCCAACACCCGTTGTCAATCACTCATCACTGAGGAGCGGTCATCTATCGACCACCGGGACGCTCCTGGTCCTCACTGTCACAAACAACCAGGCTGAGTACGAGACATTGCTACGGGGGCTTCAATATTTGAGAGAAGCCGGGGCCGTTTCAGTTGAGGTTTATGGAGATTCGGAGTTGGTTATAAAGCAATTGAACGGCCAATATGAATGTAAAAGTGATGCGCTGAGGAGTTACTACGAAGAATGCAGGGAAATCTTGAAGAGCTTTCCGTTGGTAATTCTACAACATATTCCAAGGGAACACAATGAAGAAGCAAACAGACTGGCTCAGAGCGCTTCCGGTTATAAATAGTATCAAGAAGAATTTGCCACGGAGATATGTACGCTGGGAATGGATCTTGCTGAAGATGATTGGAGAAAAGAGATCGTTGACTATTTGAAGGATCCATCCCGAAAAGTCTTTAGGAAGCTCAGGTACAAGGCCATAAAATTCGTTCTTCTGGATGATAGTTTGTTTTACAAATCATTAGATGGGGTGTTGCTACAATGCTTGGGTCCAAAAGAAGCTAAAAGGATGATGAGTGAGGTGCATGATGGGATATGTGGAGCACACCAATCGGCCTACCGTATGAAATGGGTTATCAGACAAGCCGGGTGCTTTTGGCCGACGATATTGGAGGACTGCTTTGAGTATTACAAGGGATGTCAAGACTGCCAGAGGTTTGGAAATATTCAAAGAGTTCCTGCATCAGCATTAAATCCCATTATCAAGCCATGGCTATTCAGAGGCTGGGGTATAGACTTGATTGGCCAGATTAATCCACCATCTAGCAAGGGGCACAAATTTGTGCTTTTGGCAACAGATTACTTTACCAAATGGGTTGAGGCAATTCCACTGAAGAAGGTAACATCAGAAAATATGGTTGAGTTTGTTAAGGAACACATCATCTATCGGTTTGGAATCCCTCAAACAATCACAACTAATCAAGGAGCCCAGTTCGTGTCCTTGGAGTTCAGGGAGTTTGCCGAAAGCATGGGAATCAAATTGTTTAATTCTTCTCCCTATTATGCCCAAGCTAATGGTCAGGCAGAGGCTTCTAACAAGATCATGATCAAGCTTATACAAAAGAAGATCGACCAGAAGCCAAGGAGGTGGCATTCGGTACTCAGTGAAGCTTTATGGGCTTACCGAATGGCCCCTCATGGAGCTACAAAAACATCTCCTTATGAATTGGTTTACGGGCACCATGTGGTTTTACCTTGGGAAGTACAATCAGATTCTAGGAGAGTGGTTTTGCAGAAAGATTTAAGCTCCAAAGATTACAGTGGCTTAATGATGGATGAGTTAGAAGATTTGCACATGATCCGTCTTAGGGCCCTGGAAAACATCGAGAAGAACAAGCTGCGAGTTGCCAAATATTACAACAAAAAGGTAAAAGCCAAGCAATTTGCAGAAGGGGATTTGGTTTGGAAAGCTTTACTGCCGATTGGAACCAAATACAGTGAATTCGGCAAATGGTCCCCTAACTGGGAAGGACCCTTTCGGGTAGTCAGATGCGTGCCCGGTAATGCCTACATGTTGAAAACTTTACTAGGAGAAGAATTTTCGGCCGCAATAAATGGAAGATATTTGAAGAAGTATTATCCTGGTATTGAAATCGATCGCTGACCACAAGCATTGGGATTACATGCATCTGATACGAGGTAGCCGGCACTCAAGAATGAGGCCGCCTTCGAACAAAAAAATCCCCAAACGAGAGGGAATGGCCAATACTTAGATGTATTGCCCTTAGCATGAAACCGCATTACAAATGCTTCTTGCGGTTTGCATCTAACAACCCCGGCGATCGGGACTACGAGGAGGTGGAAAGCGAGAGGCTGGCGTAAGAAGCGAAAGTATGATTCAATCTTTTCTTTGCTTCTTCAGCTGCTCCCTCTTCAGTTGTTTCAGGACCACCGTGACGGCAACTTGGAAGCCGTGGGGATGACCATGGTTTGCTGCCTCCACCAAGCTGTCCCAAGCCGCTTTCAGGTTATTGTACCTATCGGAGACATCTGGGAAAGAGGAGTAGTCGTTAGAGGCAGAGATCCAGATGTGAGCTCGGAGTCAAGAAGGAGTTGAAGATGTTTACCTCCTACTAGTGCCTCCAAAGCCATGCGACGTTCGCGTTCGGCCTGGCAACGAGCGGTGATGTCCCAGAGGTCGCGCTCCAGGTGCCGAACGCGGCGGCGCAGTTGATGGCTGATTCTCTGCTCGGACGTGGCATCCTCTGCTTCAAGAGAGGAATCATAGGAGATGTACTCAGGCATGTCTTCGGTCCCAATGATTTCCTCAGGAAGCAGATCAAGGCTGAAGGAGAAAAACAGAGAGGAGGTAAAACACAAGACCACATGAGGAAACAAGAAGCAAGTCAAAGGAAAACTCACTCTCGAATCGTGCGTTTCTTTGGGGTGCTGTCCTCCTTGGGTTGCTTGCTTTTGTCCATGGCTTTGGGGTTTTCTTTTCTGGAGCAGGGGAGAAGATGAGAAGTGATGGATGAGTGTGTGAGTGGATTTGCAGGGCATCTCAGCAGGCTATTTTATTGACTGAGAGAGTGCGTTGGGAGTGATGACTGGTTGGCGTGCATTATTGGAATACCAAGCGGTAGGGTTTCCTCCCGAATGTGAAGGGTTTTCGTTTGAACAGTGCTTATGGATTGCCGAATCAACGATTTTCTGCGCCAAGGGACATCTGTTTTTGCGTGTTCGGCTCAAGCGAGTTCCCGAATGCGTTTAAGGAGAAACAAGATTCACAGATGCAAACACAGAAAAAATCATCGCAATACAAGCACGAGAATTAAAAGTTCTTTATTTATTGCCGATAATCAAACATCCCTAGTACAATCTAATCAAAGAGCCCTGTTTAGCACGGATCGGGGATGAGTGAGTTCGGCAATGGCGTCGCCATGGCCGTTGAGGCGCTCCAAGATGACCTCGATCTCGTCGATTTCTTCTAGTGCGCCGCCCGGAAGCCGCGCGGCTGGTGGAGTAGTCGACGCCGGTGTGCGTCGCCATGGCGGCCGAGCCCAAGGTGGTGCCCCGGCGGATGTCATGAACGGCCACCTCGTCCACGCGGTTTTCCACCGCGACGAGGCGCTCCGCCGGCGTGTCGCCGCGGGCGTTCACCTTGTCGGCCAATGGCCCCACCCGGTATTTTCGACTGGTTGAGCTCGGTGTCGCGGGCTGCAAAGTACAAGGTGATGGCAATTAATATCATAAGCCAGATTGGATTCGGGAATAGTTTCAAGGCCGTACCATCGATGGTCACCAGCAGCTGCTTGCGCTCGTCCTCCCACTCCAGTTCGGCTATACCGGCCTTCTTGGAGAAGTCTTCCAATTCGCGCTGGGCCACCTCGAGTTTCGCCTTGAAGCGGAGAGCGTCAAGTTCCCCGTAGGGCACGGGGGAGTAGCGGTCTGACTCCGACGAATCGTCCGGCAGAGGCTGATTGGCCGGCGCGGGAGATGGGTTCCATTGAACAAGCCTGAAACAAACAGGATCGTCAGAAACAAAAGGGAATCAAAGGCGAATCGTAAAGGAAAAGATGGCGATCATTGCCTCCGACGCGAATTGGCGTGGTTTCCCTCTGCTTCGTCGGTGGCGCGATGGCTGTTGTTGCTCCCCGCCATTGGTTTTTGGGGCTAAGTTGGCGATTAGGGAGAAAAGCTTGAGGTTGGCAAAGATTTGAAGGCTAAAGGCTTGGTAAAGAGCTGGGGGCACCTACGGTTTTTATTTATAGGCCCGGTGAAAGAGATCGTGGCCTCAGGTCGTGGCCTTAGATCGTGGCCTGTATCCCAAGAAACTTGGAAGGTGGAGAGGTTTCCTTGACCAATCCGCCGTCGGGTCGTTTGGAGTTCAAGGCTGAGTCGTATTCGGTTGACTGACTCGGCTAAGTTACATTGAGGTGTCGTTCGGGTATGGCGCTACTTGGTTACTAGTTACCGAATGGGTCGTTTAGCATTGCAGTCAAAGTCATGCAAGAAAATGGAAAGCAAACTTATAAGAAGGCAAATGTTGCAAGAATGGCCAGTTCGGTTACAAATCGATCAGTACAGCTAAACGTTCAAATACTTTGCGATTACATTGGAGGCGTTCGATGTTGTTTGGTGAATGTTCTCCATCCGTTCTTGATAATCTTTCTGGGCGTTGGACAGGATGGTGAGTTCTGCATCACATTGATTCACCTCAGCTATGGCCGATGCTGCTTCCTCTTGGATCTTCCCTATCAATCCAGGAAGTTCGGCTATCTTCTTGTCATCAGCCTCTATTTCCGCTGATAAACTTTTCAGCTCTGCCTCCAGTGCGGCCTTTCTGGCGATTTTCAATTCACGAGCAGCTTGCAGATTGGCCAATATCCCTTTGTGATTCTCAGTTTGAGATTGTGCTCCCTTCACGGCTTGTTCAGCTTTGGCTTTCTTTTGTTCAACAGCTGGGCGGGAAGACACATTTCTCAGAGCTCGTCTTATGGCTACATAATGAACATCCAAACCAGAGATGGGTTCAAGTGAGGTCTTGATGTCCTCAGGGAGTTCTTGGCTGATGGGTCCAAGCATTTCCTCGAAGTGATCGAGATCTCTGATTTGGTCTCGAGCGTCTCTTTGCAGCCAGGCAAAAATTTCCTTGAGCTTTTCTTGTACTTCCTCTGACAAGGCTTGAGTCCCTCCTTCCCTTGTCTCGGCAGTTGGATTATTCTCCATTAATGGGTTTGATGATGACAGAGCTTGATCCTGAAAGAGTAACGTTGCCGAGTCAGGAGTGTTGGGAAATAAAGAAGATAACAGGGTTAAGTGAAAATGTTTACCTCATGCCTAACTTCCTGAACTGGAACAGGGTTTTGTTCAGTTTCAGGGGCAATTTCTGGAGCCACTGGTGAAGGAGGTGCTCGTGGCAAAGCTGAGGCTTCTATGTGAGAGGGTGCTGGTGCAGCTTCTGGCAACTCTGAAGCTTCTGGCTGGAGAGGAGATGGATTTACCTCTGTCAAAGTTGGGGTTTCTGCCTGGCCAACAGGGGATTGAACCCTTGATGGGCTTGAAGTCTCTGGTTGGATAGGAGAGTTCATCTCTGGTGAAGTGGGTGTCTCTGTCTGAGCAGGGGGTGATTGGGTCCCTGATGAAGATGAAATGTCCACTTGAGCAGATGGCTCAGCCCTTGGTGGATTATATGTTGAGGAACAGGGATATCCACAGGATGATCTACCAGTGTTTCTTCTGCAAATACCAGATTAAGGGTAAATGTCAGTGTTGATTTTTGAAAAAGGGGTAATAAAGTCATACCAATAGATGGAGCATTGGCAGGTTCTGGAGCTGAAGGCTGCTGATTTCTGGTCTGAAAATTGTATAAGACGAAATTTATCAGTAAAGGATAATCTTGTGACCAAGAAAGGGGAGATTCTACCTCAATAAGAACTTTTTTGACAGTTCTCCTTTTCTTGGCAATTGGAGGCGCGATCAGAGACAGGCCTTTCCTCTTGTCAGCAGTAATACTGGACAGAATTGGGTCTGTTGTGGCATACCTAGCCATTAGTTTAGCCAAGGTTGGGGATTTAAATCCCAGTGCTGAGATTGGGCATACTGCATTGTAAGCAATCGCCCTGGCTCGAGGGGCGATGTACCGTATTCTCGCATGAAAAAATCAAGATCATGGTTAGAAGAAGAAATGTCCGGTTTGGAGAGAAGGACAATCATGTTACCTCCGAAGTTGGCCGAAAATCGGGCATCGGCTCTATGCAAAATGAGTGCACGGGCTCACCGAAAATATGGTCATGGAATTCTTGCCACCAAGAGTTGAAGGTGGGGTGAGCTACTTGTTGTAGGTGTGAAGGGCCGGTGTAAACGGTTGACCGCATTCATACTGAAAAACCCTGCTGGATTGGGCAAGTTCTTTGATTTCCTCTCTGGGTTTGAGGAATTCATGCAGGAATAGTCTTGGGGGCACTTGGCCACATCCAAGTTGTCGAGCCATCATATTTGGCTGGTAGTATTCATAAGTGCTGTGGTTTAAACTCCCTCCACTAAATTCAGCTGGCAGAATGCATGGATGGATGAGGATATTGAGGATTTCCAGAAACCTTCCATCTTGGCGTCCAGCTTCAAAGGAGAACTCACAAGGGAGGGTTAAATTATCATTGTCCAAGTAAGGAAGCCAGAGAGGGTTGGGGAAGCCTTTGAAGAAAAGCTCAAAAAAGCTGGCTGACATCTTGATTAATGAGAACAGTTGAGGCAGCTTCTCCATAGGTGTGGCATCCTCTGGTAACCTGAACTTCCCCTTCATGATAGTTGGATGAAGGAAAAAACCAGGTGTTGAGGTCAATACCAACGATCTGGTGCATGTGCAGTTGCAGCCACATCTGTACAAACCACCAAGGGCCATTGACACATGCTATCTTCCGGTTTCGGTGTACATTTGGGTGACAGCTTTGATGAAGCATGTGGTATACACTTGTCCGGGAGGTATTTTCTAAGGGGAATGCGCTTACCACCAGCCAATTGTCTAGCCATTACAATATGATTCGAGTAGGCTCATTGGCTTTACCATAGAAGATGAACTCGCATGACCACATATTCAAGAAGGCCCTATATTCAACTTCACCAAGAGGGCCATCTTTCATGTGGTTCGAATATAAGATTTATATCCACTCCCCGACTTCACTCCCGTTTGTCTTGTGGAACCTCTCGTAGTCCCGGGGATGCACGGATCCTGAAATATCAAGGCCGGTAATCATGTATACATCGGCCAGAGTGGGGGACATTGGGCCGTGACCAAAAAGGAAGGCATTGACACCATTTGACCAAAAATGACAGGCGGCAATCAGGAGGTCTTCGTTTTTCGGGGTCTCGGCCAAAGAGAGCTCCAAACATTGAGCAATCCGGAGGGTGTCCCAAGTTTGGGTCTTAGCACTGTTGTCTACAAGGATCCTCTTATACCAATTCCTCCAGCCCGCAATTGGGGGCAAAGGCCAGTTCTTGAAAGCATCCTGCCATAGGGAAGGCTCAGTTAAAGCCGCTTTGAAGGGGATTCTTTGGGATTCGGCTGCGATGAATTCACGGGGATCAGAAACTCCCACAGGACCAAGGAAATAAGACGTCGAATTGGCCTCAGTGCGAATCAGAAGCTCAGTGGGGAGCTCCTGCTGGAAGAAGGCGGAAAAGAAATCTCAGGTAAAAAATCAAAAGTTGAGTGCCGAATGAAGCTTATGGAGGAGGAATTTACCTGAGCAGCTTGATTTTGACCTGCCATTGAGGATTTGATCTCAGGAAAAGGTGATCTAGGGTTTGGATCTAGACGAAGATTCCGGCGGATTGCGAAGAGAGAGAATAGATGTTGAACAGATTCAAGACGTTGGTGGCTGGAGTCAATTCCGGAATAAAATTACTTTTATCCCGTAATTGAAGGGGCATATGTTAACACCAAAATTTGGTAAGAAGTCCGACTCGTGGGTCCAACGCGGTGAGGAGTCCGTCCGGAAGAAGGAAGGTTTCTTCGAAGAATTCGGCGAAGAGTCCGCGGTCGGCAATTCGCTTCCATTCGGCAAGAAAAGCTCGTTGTGCCGATTTTGCGGGATTGCGTGGTGACGTGGCCCGAGCGGAAGAGACGAATGGATGGATAAGCGATCGCATTTAGAGATAAATTAGGCATCAAATCCATTTGAAGTCATGCTGTGACAGGGTATAAATATAGACCCTGAATGTATGTATTTTCATTCGAAACATTCTCAATACAAACCGGCTTTACGCCAAACCCTTGAGTCCTTTGTCGTGTCGTCGAGTTCTTCGAGAGGGTTCATCGATCCGTCGACCTCCGTGAGTACCGGCAACCTTGTATCATGTCTAGTATCATGCGGTGGATTTAGATCTGATGCAAGTAGTCTTGTTACCATGCTTAGTGTCATGCGGTAGATTCAAGCTTGGTTCAAGAGGGTTTCTTGTTAGATCATGAGCCATGCGGTAGGCTAAGGTCTAGCTTGAAGCTAGTTATCGGCTCTATTGAATTTTGGCAAGATTCAATAGATTCATTAAGTTACCCCGTGTTGTTTTGAGTTTTTACTTTATGTTTAAATTCATGTAACACTTCTTTGCCCAATCTAGATTGATTTGAATCGGCTTTATCTCCTTTGATGATCCTTATGCGAATCGAGTTCGTACCCTTGGCTTAAAATCGCACGTGGATCACATGTTCCTTGATAGCCGAAACCGAATTGATCTAGGTTGTTACGTGTTGCGGGTTCAAGCTTGCCAAATCTTGTATAAATCTTGAAAGAGCTGGGTATCATGCGGTAGATGCAGGTTTTTGGGTTGTTTTGGAGCTAGTCATCCGGTGGATTAGATTTCAATCCAATCTGATAGATTTATCTTGTTTGGTAATGCCCGTTCCTTCTTCATGGACCCTGATTCGGCTGTTCAGCCGTATTCGGTTATGCTTTCACGAGTGAAACGTGTTTATAAGTTATGCTTTAAATATTGTATGCTTTTAGCTTTCCATATTTAGATTGTATTATGCAGTGGATAGATCTATTTGTGGACGGTGGTATGATTTCAAACAAGTTGTATCATGCGGTGGATAGATTTGTTTGATATCATGCCTGACGGGTCTCAAAGTACCTAGACATGCGGTAGACTAGTGCTTTGGGCCTATGCATGCTTGTTTATTGCATATTTATGATCATGCTTTTACTTCATTTATTGTTTAATGTTATTTACCGTGGGGATCGGTCATGGCTTTGCGCACGTGCATTTTCATCCAAATAAAGACCGATCTATCATCATGCTTACATCATCTATTCGGCTATGTCACCTTTTGCACTTTAAAGCTCCCGAATGGTTTCTAGTTTGCTGGCAGATAGCTCTTTATAGCTATATGTCATCTCACTTGGCTTTCTAGCCGTAAATATGGAACTGTCTGGTACCACCCGGCAAGTTCCAAGCTTTGGAATTTAACTACTTTGTCTTTTGTTAATTTTCAGGAAAAATTGACTGGCACGTCTTGGAATCTTTGCGCGTGTGAAGCTAGCTTGTTCGGCTTGCTGTGTGCTTGGCGTGAGGTGCAGATTTTACGTCAACAATGTTCATGCTCCCTTGCTCCACTTGCTTCACATGCCACCATCAAATTCCTGCAAAGTCATGCTTGCTGCCCACCCATGCTTGTCCTTTGCATGTGGTCTTGATGAAAATTGATGAAAGAGTATCCAATGGTGCATGCATGATTAACTTAAACTAGATTGCCTCCCTTTAAGTATGTTTAAGGTTAAGCACTCCTCTAATTTCGAAATTAAAAATATATCCAGAGCTATGGAAGAGCTCAAGCATAAATTTAGAGAAGTTTTTAAACCATTAAAAACAATTGTAAGTCGAAAATGTTTTCCGACTACGTTGATATCGGTCTCACCGGTATAGTTTGCCTTCATTGGTTGAGAGCAAACTTTTCCCGGCTTGACCACGGGGGCATAGGTTTAGGTTCTAATTTTGGCTGAATAAGAGAGATTTTGAATAAAACAAAATTAAATGAGGCTTAGAAAAATTCTAATCTTAGAGAACCCAAAGATATAGATTTTTTAAACCAACCAAAAGTTTAGTTTCTAGGATCACACGAGTCCTACCACGTGCTGAAATTTAAATAACACCTAGGTATAAGTCGTGGCTCTACTCGTGTGTTTTTAGCATGAAAAATAAGTCAACCACAACATCATAATTAGGATGAAAGGTTGAGTTAGGTTCTGAAATTATTTGGTTGTAGTTTCTCGAAAAAGAACAAACAAACATATAGGAGGGTTCATGCAAAGGGTTTATGATAAAGCAAAATATTCAATCAAGAATTATGTCTCTAATATTGTTCAACCACTTCTAAGTCTAATGTCTTTGCGTAATAAAATTCAAAACTAACTTATTAAAAAGACTCGAAAAACCTGGAACCGGGTTGTCCTCCCGGTAGCTTATTCTTGACTCGATGAAACAGGTTGCCTCCCGCCTAGCGCTTCGTTTATAGTCCATGGCTAGACTTCTTCACTTGATTACTTCGGATCAATGCTCTTTGCGGGTGTTGCAATCTTGGGTACCCACTTCCGCACCATCTTGGGCACGGGCTTGTCTTCCGGCTTAGTCATTTTTTTGGTCTTCACAGGTGGCTTTTCTTCCTTTGTCTTGATGGATGCAACACCTTCCTTGATTTTCTTTACGTTCATGTTTTTCGGCTCTTTCTTCTTCTTCAGCCCCTCCTCCTTCTTTGGTTCTTCCTTCACTTCAATCATATTGCATGCCTCAAGTCGTGGTCGAAACTTGAAGGAACTCCTTTCTCCGTTGATACCGAACATGATCTCCCCCTTGCCAACATCAATAGTAGCTCCCACGGTCTTGAGGAAAGGCCTCCCAAGGATGAGCGGCGGCTTCTCCCTCTCTCCCATCTCGAGAACCACGAAGTCGACGGGGATGAAGTGGTGTCCGACCTTCACGGGTACATCTTCGGCAATGCCCAAGGGATAGCGAATGGATTTATCTCCCAACTCCAAACACATACCCGTAGGCTCCAATGGTAGGCGTAGCTTCTCGAACACATCCCTCGGCATGACGCTCACGCTTGCTCCAAGGTCGCATAACGCCTTCTCAAACTTGAAAGAACCAACAGAACATGGAATTGTAGGACATCCTGGGTCCTTTTGCTTATCTAGCCCATTAGCAATAGCGGCACTACACTCCTCGGACTTTTTGACATGGTCTACCCCGAGTGTTGCTATCTCATATTTATTTGCAAGTATGTCTTTAAAGTAATGAGAATATGTAGGTACTTGTAGGGCATCTAGTAATGGCATGTTGATACTAAGTCTACGCACAACCTCCACAAACTACTCAAAGTGGTTGTCAAGTTTACCTCGGAAGTAGCGTGGCTTGAGTTGTGGTATCCTCGTGTCTTCTTCCGGCATCTCAAATTCGGGCTCTTCGGTGATGATCCCTGTAACCTTCTCCTTAGCAACTTCCTCCGTCTCAGCGGATGGTTTAGGCTTCCTTGCTCCCGCGGAACGTTCCGGATCTTCGGTCTCCTTTCCCGAACATGTTTGAATGGCCTTCGCCGATTCGGGACTTTTAGGTTGTCCTGGAAGCTTCCCTTCATCATTAGCGAGGCACCCCGCAAGTTGTCCAACTTGTGTCTCGAGCATCTTCATCATGTTGAGCACTTGATGATTGGAACTCCCGACCTCCGTCACTTTGCTATCGATGTTCTCCAACACCTTGTCTATGGTCTTGAACTTGGTGACGGTGTCCTTGTTGATCTTGGCTTGCTCGTCCATGGATTCCTTCAATTGTATACGAAGCGGAACCGAATTTGGAATGGATGAGCTTGCATTAAATTGAGGTCTACCTTGCCCGTAGCGGAAGTTCGGCAATTCTCCCTTCCTCATGTAGTCGAGCACTTTGGCTTCCTCCGAACAATCTTTGCGGACATGGCCATACTCTCCACATTCTTCGCATGTGGATCTTGCTTCGGCGGCCTTCAAATCTTGAGCCTCTTTCTTTTCTATCTCCATTTTCTCCAACCTCCTCATGAGCGAGTCGATCTTGCCTTCAAGTATGTCCTCCTTCTCCACATGCAAGACTCCCTTGACATTCCCCGTGGGTTGAACCGGGTGTAGGTGCCCGGATGACGCCCATGTGTCATTATCTGCGGCCTTCTTGAATAGAGTGAAAGCTTCCGTCGGTGTAAGCTCGATGATAGATCCTCCCGCCGATGCATTGATGATCGTCCTTGACGCCATGGTGAGTCCTTGATAGAACTTTTGCACGAGGTCTTCCTTCGGGAACTTGTGATGTGGAACCGCCCGAGTGTACTCGTTGAAGCGCTCGAATGCCTCCGAGATAGTTTCCGTAGGATATTGAACAAAGGTGGCAATCTTATTACGCAAACTTTGAGTCTTACCCGGTGAGTAGTATTCCTTCATGAAAGCCTTCATCAACGTGTTCCAATTTTGCACCGTCTCCGCCGGTTGAGAGTGGAACCATTGCAAAGCCTTCCCGAGTAGTGAGAACGGAAAAAGCCTTGCCCTCATTTGGTCTTCAGTCACCCCATCCATGTTGAAAGTCTGACATAGTTGAATGAATGCTTGGAGGTGAAGGTTCGGATCCTCTTTACCGGTGAAGGGTGAATGTTGCACCATGCGAATTGTTGAGGTCTTGATCTCGAACTGTCTTCCGATCTCCTCAAGGTTCAAGATTGGTAGGTCGATGATGTCCGGGTGCATAGCTCCCCAATCTTGCGTTCTTGCGGTTGGTCACCCATCGGTGGAAGTCGATTCTCCCGAGGACTTTGAGGTGGTGAATTCTTCGGAGATTCCTTCGATCCTTTGTCTTCCGACTTCGAATCTACAAGATCCAACTTTTTTAGCTTGATGTGCTTCGCGTCTCCTTAGCCTCGTAAAGTTTTTCTCGGATCATCCACAAAATTATCGGGTTTGTTGGAGAGGTAGCCGTCCATCTCCTGTTAGGGTTAGCAATAAACAAACTAGGGTTGGACAAACTAGATTAGATGTATTTTGAGTATGTTCAAAGTTTAGTAGATGCAAAAAGAAAAACTACAAGAAAACTGAAAATTACAAAAAGGCAATAAAAAAATCAAGTATTGATCACTTGTTCCCCGGCAACGGTGCCGGAAAAAGGGGCTTGTTGACGGTTAATAGTTGTATCAAAGTTCATTTAGACTTGCAAGCGGACAAGTCTCCCGTCGTAGTCAAGGGACCCTTCTTCCCTCGAGTGGTGAACCCAAGGTATTGAATCCGTGGAACAAATGTGTGACGCAAAAGATGATCTAGTAAAGCCAAGTAACTTCAATCTTCAGTAAAAGAAACCCTAATGCATCTAGATAAAGAACACGAAACTAATCTAATCTACTAAAGACCGGAGATAACAAAGAAAGATAGGGTAGATAAACCGATCTAGAGAGATCGAGTTAAGCCTTTTGTTCAAGTTCCAAGCAAGAGAAGAAGTAGCAAATCGAATCTTATTAAAAGCCTCTTTAAATCGTGGTTCCCCCTCCAACTCCGAAAACATCCGCCTTTCGGAACCCCCATTCTGTCACAACGTATCCCTACTCATGCGGGTAGTCTAGGGCGATTCCAAGGACAAGTCGAGTTCTTTCAGAAGATCCGGCGTGTACCTCTAGCCACCGCGGCTACAAGAACACCCTAAGTAATCTATCTCGAGAATAGATTTAGAATAAGAAAAGCCGATCGAAAAACGAAATCTTCAAAGAAACACTTGATCGCTAGAAATCGATTCAACTTGATAATTCAACTATGACAATGATACATACACAAGATCACCACCGGGATCCTTCCTTGATCTTGCTTCTAGCTCCGGGAACTCCGACGTGGTCTTCCGTGCAAGGTTCCCACGTCGGCTAGGGAGACCCTAGTCAACTAGCTCGACCCTCTCCTCTCCAGGATGGTGTCCCTCTCTTCTCTACTCCTCGGCGGCCGATGACGAATTGGATCATGCGTGGCTCTCGACCCCGGGGCTATAAATAGCCTGAATGGTGGCTAGGTCAAAGGAGGGGGCAAACGGGCCCTGGATTGGGCTGGGCCGGTCGGCCTGGGCCGGCCGGCCTGGGCCCATCCAGGCCCAGCCTGTGGCCTCCTTTGCTTGATGTCGGTTCCCGAGTCTTCTAGATGCTTCCCCCTTCCGCATGTAGGCCCTTGTCGTCAGTTTCTCTCCGAGTTGGATGTAGCTCCTTGTCTCGCAAGATTCGGCACTTTTTTGGTTAGGTCCTCGGAGTTTGTCATCTTCTCGGATCAAGTCCCTGACTTCTTGGAGTTAAGTTTGCTTCGTTGCATGACTTGTACGGGGCTTCAAGGTCTTGTCACAAGGTGCTTGATGAACTTATCCCTAAAGTCTTGCTTTCAATACTAAATCCCTGCATAAACACTAAACTCCAAACCCGACATGCACAAGTGAACTTGTTATACCACGGGGGTTAGTACCAATGGATAAGGTATAAAACTTATGCCAACACCGAAGGTAAACTCATGGCTAGGTTGACGGATTTTCACCGTCAACACATGCCAACAATGTAACAGGCAGCGTAAAAGCCTTTTACCAATACTGACCGGTGGGCCTCAGAACTTGACCCGTTCATCGAAATAGAGGAGACACGGGTTGACAGCACGCGTCTCCTTTAGTCCAGAGACAGGAGATGTGACAACCCGCCCAGGAAAGTACCGTACTATCGCCTAAGACCGATCCACTTTGGTCATTAAGCAATAATAAGTACCATCCTGTCGTAAGTTGCCGGGTTAACGCCCGGTAAATCACTTGAGAGCACAAGGATCGAATATATGCATTAAAACTCACGCGAAGGCGAGTCCAGAGATACAACAACATTCAAATCCAAATTCGTACCCCAAGGGGTTTAATTATTACAAACCATAGTTTTTCTCACGATGAAATAGTTCAGAGTTTTTGAAGAGCAGCGGAAATTAACTAGCGGAAGCGAAGACACCACGGGAGGCCATCCATGATGCTTTCAGTAGTCGTCCTCCACCCACTCCAGCTCCCAGCCGGGCGGGATCTCACCGGGCCACACATCACTGAAGGCATTACCCGGATCAACACATTATAGCAAGGCCGAGAATACTAATACTCGGCAAGTCTTACCCGTCGGTGATATCTACTTCACCAAATCTAGACCATGAAAGTCTTTTTGGCTACTTTGGGTTGCTTTTGCTGAAAAGTAACAAAGAGTAGGTCCTTACTTTCAAGATTTTAGCACAAGTTCTAGTGGTTTAGTCATTACTACATTAGCCAACTAGTACAGACAAAGTTGTACAATACAATTAATCAAACATCATCTTCATCAACTTCCATTATTAGGGATCACATGACTAGTGGAGTAAGTAGTCTCGGGTAACGGTGAGAGGCCGACAATCGATTGATTTAAACCTTGCAAGGTAGACCCAAACACACGGTAGGGCCGACCCCGCGAGGACAACTTTCCCAGGCCGTCCCCATAAATCCTCGGGTCGGGATCGAATCTTACAGTCTTTGGTGCAGGCTATCCGGCATACCCCGCGAGATACCCGGAGTCACCATACACCACCGGTAGCGAGCCGTGAGAGCGAATCCCAAGAGTAGTAACGGTAGGATCCCTCGCTGCCTCATTATGGTACTAGGCTTACCGGTCCCATTCCCGGCAAATGTTTGGTACGTTCAAAGACTTAACCCACATAACCACTGGACCGGAGCCCAGATCCCATGCTCTTACCACGTGAGCAATCCATTTAAGGATATAGTATGATTCCTATCTAGGAACCTATTCTCGCGAGTGAGGTCATCACTCGACTTGTAACGGTCCTATAGCTTAGCGACTATCGACCTATCATACTTGGTAGGGACCAAAGGTACCTATGGATCATGCATCTAGGGTTTCATTCAACTCCCGTACGTAAATGCACAATCATTCATAGATAATTGAATAAAGAACTTTAAAAGTAGGTTAGATGCACCGGAGCTTGCCTTCGTCGACTAGGTTAGCTTGGGCACCCTCGGTGTCGAGTACTTCCACGTACTGCAGCGATGCTTCCGCTCCTCCTTCCTCGGTTTCCGGGACCAGGGAGTAATCTCCGTCCGGAAGATCTACACGGAATGCAATGCACTTTAGGTGATGTGATAGTTTGTTGTCTTATCCAACTCTAGTTGGTCATATTCACCTTAACAAGCATTCATCTAAGATTTCTCTTTTAGGAAGGTTAGGGGATGTACATGGGTTACTCTTTTTATTCTACATTTGAATAAAGGTTTTTAATAAGCGTATCATTTCATGTGAAAGCTCCATTTCCTTTTATCTTCACCACGAGGTGTAATTAATATTTATATTTATGAATTAATTCCTTATCGGTGCTGATAATTAAATTTCTTTTATTTATATTAAATAATACTTTCAAAAAGGAAAAAGATTTAATTAAGGGTTTCTCTTTATTTTAATTTCCTTTTAACATTAAAAGGGCATTTAAGCCTTTTATTAATCAATTAAATTACCAAAAATTAAATGAGTGTTTCTTAAGCCTACTAGCAACCATCCTGGTCCATTGGACCCACATGTAAGTGTTGGATGCTAAGAAATTAAATATTATTGAAAATAACAAAGGCTAGCTAGTGATTCAAAGTAAATGCATATAAAAATAAATAAGCATCAAAATGATCCCAATTTTCTCGTGCATGCTCTCTGGTCCTAAACCAGCCTAAAGGACCAGCACATTCACATGGAATCTCTACTGATCTTGGTTTATTAATTTACAAAGGAAAACATGCATAATTCAAGAATAATTATTTCTGTTAATCCAAAATTCATGATTAATTCACAGAATGTGTATTTTGGCATTAAAAGACAGTGTGCACAAGTTGGGCTCAAGAACATAAATATATTTAACAGGAAAAATCAACTAGGCAATTACTGCAGGAATGGAAAAGAATTTGTCTAGAAAAATCTACTGCATAACTTTGTGCACTTTTTGGCACAGCATCTAGTCATATCCTAACACACAACATATCCAAAATTTGGCTACAGAGGAGTTATATATTTCATGTTATGACAGATCCATGTGTAACACATTTGTATTTTTCCCGCCAAAACTATTTTGAATCTAGCCATGAGTATACAACAAAAGATGTGGGGTTTATCATCCCGAACCCTACAAAATTGGTTTGGGATTTTTCTGGTTTTTCGTGCAGTTCTAGGGATTTCTCAACTCACTGGACCGATCCGCAAATAAACTTAGTTAGGTTTCCTTGCAACTAAGCCCTCGGAATTCACAACCATGCCCTCGCGGCGGCGGGAGGGGCTCGCCGGCGGCGATGTGGGGCCGGGCCACGGCAACAAGCGGCACGGGGTTGCGATTGGCCTCACCACGGGTCGAATGGCGGTGACCGCGGGGTCGGGGCGAGCTCCGGCGAGGGCGCACGGCGGTGGCGGCGGCGGCGCACACGGCGGCTCGGGGAACTACGGCGTGGAGGCAAAATGTTGGCAAACAAGCGAACGCATGAGCTACCCCCGGGAGCTAAGGAAGGCCGGGCCGGGCGGTTGGATGGCGGCGAGTGCGGGCGGCGAGCTCCGGCGGCGTGCGGCGGCGTCAATGGCGTGGGGCGGCTCGGGGTGGCGCGCCGCGGGGAAGAGGGCGGCTTTTATAGGCGGCCCGGGGGGGTTCGGGGTGATGACGGCGTGACGGCGAGATCCTCCGCCGTGCTACGGCGGCTCGGGGCCCGCGCGTACGGTGGCGACGCCGCCGACGGACCGTCGGTCCGTGGCGTGCACGCGCGTACGGCGGCGCTCGGCGCGGACTCGGCGCGTCACGGGGCGGGGAGGCGTGTCGGGGCGCGCATGACCTCGGGACGGAGCACCTAGGTGGGGGCGCGGCCTTGGGAGGCGTGGGCGCGGACGCCGGGCGCGGCGGCGCTCGGGCGGCGACGGAGGCGCGCGGGCGCGCGCGACGTCGCGCGTGGCGACGCGCTCTGGCGCAGAGGTGTTGCTGGTGCTGTGTTCAAATTGATTTTTCTCAAAATTTTCAAACATAACTGGACCAAGTGATGAATACCAAAGTTGTAGATCTAGGTACCAGCTACATTTTTTACAAAGGCTGTATAGGGTTTTTCTTCCTGGATTTGAATTTATTTGAATGCCAACTTTGAATGTCAGCCTGTTTTTGGCAACAGTGAATCCTGCCTTGCAAGGGGTTTTTCACAATTTTCCTCTCCAAATTTGAAATGCCAATCTACATGAAAGTTGTGTCCCTCAACAAGACCTACAACTTTCCTAAAGGTAGAATTTTAAGTGTTTAGGTGAATTTTGGAGAACGCGGCAAAAGTTCCGGACACACTGTGGACACTGGGGTGGCAAGGGGTTTGACCCACCCTTTGACCATGGGTTGGCCCCACAAGTGTGTTTACTATTCATTTAGGGTCACTAGGGGGTGTTAGTGAGTTTTCATGGGTGACGGCCCAGGTTGACCTAGGTTTGACCTCGGTTGACCATCTGACCGACTAATCTGGCCATTAGCGTTAATTACGGTAATTAAAAACCTGGGGCGTCACAGCCTACCCCCTTAAACGGAATCTCGTCCCGAGATTCGATTTGACAACGAAGAGATGGGGAGAAAGACTCACTGTTTCGGGATTGGAGGAAGCCCGGATACTTGGTGTTAAGATAATCCTCCGTCTCCCACGTGGCTTCTTCTTCCGTGTGATGGCTCCATTGGATCTTGTACATTCGCACGGTACGCCTTCGGGTCTTTCGCTCTTTTTGGTCTAGTACCTTCAAGGATGCTCGACAAGCGAGAAATCCGGCTCGATCCAAGCATTAGCTTCTGTGATGATCTCGTTCTCCGGAGCAGGCAGTCCCTTCTTCAACTGAGTTACATGGAACACATTGTGAACTGCGGAAAACCGTTCTGGCAATTGGATATGGTAAGCCACGGGTCCACATACTTCTATTACTTCATAGGGTCCAATGTAGCGCGGGGCTAACTTTGCCTTGACTCCGAACCTTTGCACACCTTTGGTGGGGGATACCTTCAAATATACATGATCTCCCACTTCAAAGTGTCGAGGTGCGGTTCCCTTGTCATGGTAACTCTTTTGTCTCATCTATGCCATCTTCAAATTTTCTCTTATCACTTGAACCCTTTCTTCGGCCTCTTTAACTAAATCTGGTCCAAAGAGTGTTCTTTCTCCGGTCTCTGACCAATTCAGTGGAGTGCGGCATCTACGTCCGTATAGAGCGTCGAACGGTGCCATTTTCAAGCTAGCCTGATAGATGTTATTGTAAGAGAACTCTGCCAAGGATAAACACTTGTCCCAACTCTTGTCAAAGTGCAAGATGCTTGCTCTCAACATGTCCTCTAGAATCTGATTTATCCTCTCCATCTGACCATCGGTCTATGGATGATAATTGGAACTACGGAGTAGGCGAGTTCCCAAACACTCGTGCAATTGTTCCCGAAACGGGCTACAAGGCGAGTCCCTCTATCGGAGATTATAGTCTTTGGGATTCCATGCGGACGAACTATATGGTCCACGTACAACTCGCATATTGTTGTACGGAGTAAGTGGTGTGCACGGCAATGAAGTGAGCGGTCTTGGTGAGTCTATCCACAATTACCCAAATAGAATCCTTCTTTCTAGGGGTTAAGGGTAAACCCACAATGAAATCCATACTAATATCGTCCCATTTCCACATAGGTATCGACAGGGGTTGGAGTACTCCTGCCGATTTCAAATGACTTGCTTTCATCCGGTGGCAAGTATCGCACTCGGCTACATACTTGGCTACATCCACCTTCATATTGGACCACCAAAAGTTCTGCTTTAGATCTTGGTACATCTTGGTACTACCGGGATGAATAGAGAACTTGGACTTGTGAGCTTCATCTAGAATGATTTTCTTGATTTCTGGGTCAACGGGGACCACTAGACGTTTTCCAAACCAGACCACATCTTGGTGATCCTTCTGGAAACAAGTATACTTTGGGTCTCCTTCTACTAGTTTCTGCCTGATGGTTTGAACATCTGCATCATTGCGGCCGGCGGTGACAATCCTGTCATAAAGGTTTGACTCTGCCGTCAAGGCATAAAGAATTCCCTGCGGTACCACTTCTAAGTTGAGCCTTCTCATTTCTTCGCACAAGGGTTCACTGACTGGCTCCAACTCTAGGTGGTTGCAATGATCCTTGCGGCTAAGAGCATCCGCAACAACATTTGCTTTGACGGGATGATAGTGCACTTCTAGATCATAATCCTTAATCAACTCAAGCCATCTTCTCTGTCTCATATTCAATTCTGACTGGGTGAAGATGTATTTGAGGCTCTTGTGATCGGTGAAGATATTGCAATGATTGCCCATTAGGTAATGTCTCCATATCTTGAGGGCATGAACAACAGCAGCTAACTCAAGATCATGGGTAGGATAGTTGAGCTCATGGGGTCGAAGTGCCCGTGAAGCATAGGCAATGACTCGGCCTTCTTGCATAAGGACACAGCCGAGACCCGTGCCTGATGCGTCACAGAAGACTTCAAACGGTTTGGAATTATCAGGTTGAGCTAGCACTGGGGCTGAAGTTAGATGTTGTCTGAGGGTGTGGAAAGCTTTCTCACATGCTTCACTCCACACGAATTTTACTCCCTTCTTGAGTAATTCGGTCATGGGTTTTGCGATTCTAGAAAAGTCAGGAATGAATCGACGGTAGTATCCCGCCAATCCTAGGAAACTGCGGATTTGATGTACGGATTTGGGTGGTTTCCAATCCATCACCTCTTGAACTTTGCTAGGATCTACGGAGATACCATCTTGGGAAATGGTGTGCCCTAAGAATTTGACACTTTTCAACCAGAATTCGCATTTGGAGAACTTAGCATAAAGCTTATGATCTCGCAAATGCTGAAGGACAACTCGGAGATGATTGGCGTGATCTTTGTCGCTCTTAGAATAGATGAGAATATCATCGATAAAGACCACGACAAATTTATCGAGCTCTGTCATGAACACGGAGTTCATGAGGTACATGAAGTAGGCAGACGCATTAGTGAGTCCGAAGGACATGACCAAGAACTCGTAAAGACCATAACAAGTGGAAAAAGCGGTTTTAGGAATGTCGCACGGTCGAATCTTGATTTGATGGTAGCCAGAACGAAGATCGATCTTAGAGAAGACTTTGGCACCAGCCAATTGGTCGAAAAGAACATCGATTCACGGAAGGGGGTATTTGTTTTTGATGGTGACCGCATTGAGTGGTCGGTAATCTACGCACATTCTCAAGCTACCATCTTTCTTTTTGACAAAGAGAGCGGGGGCAACCCCAAGGAGAAGAGCTCGGGCGAATGTAACCCTTATCTAACAATTCTTGGAGTTGGGTTTTTAGTTCAACTAATTCCTTGGGTGGCATGCGATAAGGTCTTTTGGAAATGGGTGCGGTACGGGGCTGGAGTTCGATCACAAACTTGACATCTCTGTCTGGTGGCATACCAGGCAACTCGTCAGGAAATACATCCGGGTACTCACACACTACTGGAATTTCATCAAGAGAAGAGATAATGGTCACATAGGCACAAGAGTCGGTACCGTCCCGGAAAGGTAGGTACAAGGTAGTGTGCCCGACCGTAGGAGAGTTGATTTCTACGACCCTATCTGATATATCTAGAACCACCTTATGTTGATTCATCCATTCCATACCCAAAATAACATCCATGCTTCCCAATTTGATGGTTATAAGATTAGATCGAATAACCTTACTTCCTAGTCTCAGAGGAACTTCGAAAGTCACTAATTGAGACGGGATGTTTCCACCGGGTGTGGTAATTTTATAAGCAGATTTGGTTTTGTACTCCTCTTAGACCCAATTTTTCTAGCAGACTCTCATTTATGAAACTATGTGTGGCTCCCGAATCAAATAAGACCTTAACAGGAGTGTTATTGATAGAGAATGTACCCGTGAGTACTGGAGCTCTCGCCGGAATGTCACTCATGGTAGTGAAGTTCGGCTTGCCTTGGCGCACTTGCACCATAGGCTTCTTGGCCGGAGTGGTAGGCTTGCTTCCCGTACTCGATTCGCGCGGGTTGGGCTTGATCTCGCCCGGGCTTGGGACACTCATTAATGTAGTGCCCCGGGCGGCCACGGTTGTAGCAACGACGATCTCCAACATCGCGAGGGGGTGCAATAGGCTTCGGAGCTTGCTTGGGCACGGCGGAACCGGAAGTTCCCGCCAGGGTTGCTCTGAGATGGCTTCATCGTCCGGCGTCCGGTTGAAGATTCTTCGGGATGGGCACCGGAGCTTCCTTCTTCACAAAGCGAAACTTCTTGTTTGTTCCGTTTGCACGGGGTGAAACTTGATATCCTCTTGTTGTCCCCATGGGCTTTCTTCATAGCATCCTCTTGCGAGATTGCCTTGTTCACTAGCTCATGGAAGTTTGCGGGCTCGAGCGATTCGGGCGCTCATACAGCTTGCCATCAAGCCCGTCACGAAACCTCTCCATCTTCTTGGCATCAGTATCAACATGATGCCCACCGTACTGGCACAAGCTATTGAACTTCTGAGCATAGCGGTACACGGAGTCGGATCCCTGACGGAGGGCTAACAGCTCCCTCATCTTCCTGTCCATCAGACCCTTGGGGATGTGGTGGCTTTTGAAAGCCTGCTTGAACTCTTCCCAAGTCACAGCGTGGCCTCGCTGCATGGACTTGAAGTGGTCCCACCACATCAAAGCTTCCCCTCGCAGTTGCAGCGCTGCGAAGTTCGCTTTGTTCTCCTCGGAGCAAGGCAGCACAAAGGCAGAGAATTTTGCCTCTATGGCCTTGACCCAAGCCTCAGCTTCCAGAGGGTCTTCTGCTTTAGCGAAGGTTGGCGGCTTCATGGCGATGAACTGGGCGTACGTGGTGACCTGGTTAGGCCCCTCGTGGTTGGCCCCATGTGGCGGCCCTCGGTTCATCTGCTGGGCGATCTGCTGCTGCGTCTGCAGGATCTGGCGCAGCACCTCGGTTTGGGTGGCCATGAAGGCCTCCGTCGGTGTCATGGGCGGGGGTGGTGGCAAGTCACCATTACCACTCGCTCCGAAACCGTTGGGAGAGCTGCGCGTGGTTCCCACCATCTGAAAAGTGAGCTTTATTAGTGAGATAACCGAAAGCTTACTCCAAATGATGACAAGCACGATCATGCATAATCACATCTCATTAGTACTTAAACAATGAGGATAGCAACAAGCAACAATATTCTATAGCCACCAAGATTCATAGAATCGTTCTTCACAACCGGTTAGAACGACGATTACTCAATTGTACGGCTCATAATTACTTTCGAACGATCATCGCCATTCCGGATACCAAAGAAGGTGGTATACGAACGAGCACTTATTTGCTGGCAACGAGTGATGTTCCTAAAGATGCTTTGTTTTACCAACGTTTTTAGGAGAAAATGCAACATTGACAAGCGTGGTCATTTGCAACGATTTATCCAAGGATCTGGTATTCAACGCAATAAAATTTCAAATTAAAAGACAACGAAATTCACTTAAAGCATACAAGCTTAAGCATTCTTATTACAACATGACGAAACAAGGTTCAAGACATTACAACTCGAATTTGGAACATCATGACATGACACGATACAATAGTTGCTTGGCACGAAGACGTGCTGTCAAGCCAACTACTCTAACATCTCAAAGACAACTCGGTAAGATTGACATCCTCCTACTCCCTGCTGTCGGCAACCTAGTTGCCCACTGAAGCACCACTGTACGACGGCGAAGCTGGAGGAGTCGGTAGCGGTGGTCCTGCCTGGCTCGTCTGATCCAGACCGGACACGGCCCGCTCGCTCCTCCGAGTGTGCCCATGTCTTGGGGGCGGTGGGCGTAAGGCCACTATAGCCCGTAAGGCGGCCACCCATGTACCTCGGCCTCCCGCACGTGCTTCTCGCATCTCGGCAATGTTCTACAGCAGTGTCAGCCTCTCTATCTCGTGAGCGTCGGCATCCTCCTCTAGTGCATGGTTCTCCGCCTCCCGGATCCACGATCCTCTGTAGGCGGTCACCTCTCTCAAGCTCCAGCTGGAACCTCCTAGCACGCAGCCTGTCGTTCTCCTGCTGCACCTGGGTAAGCGTGAAGTTCAGCTGCTGGTGTGCTGCTGAAAGCTGCTCCCAATCGCGCCTAGATGCCTCCAAGCGCTGTGCAATAATCGCTGCGGTGTTATAACGCAGCCCCTGGAGTGTGAAGACCACGTTCAGACAACGGGCAAGTGTCTGGGTAACATCCAACGGCTCTGCTAGGGTCAGTAGCTCCCGTAGGTGGTCCATACGGTCCAACCAAGCTGGGTCGTGAGGACTCACAGCAGGAAACAGTCCAAACGGAGAAAGAGCTACCACGGTAGGGTTGTGGTCACAAAAGTCTGTCAGCACTCTGAGGGCGGCTGACTCCACGGACTCGTGAGTGATAAATCCCCAGTAAATAAAGCTCAGGTCAAACCCGGTCGGCGTGGCCCGGGTGTGGCGAACGATAACGATCACTCTGCGGCGGGGAACGCCAAAGCGCTCAAACTCCTTCACCTCGTACGTCGGTGGGGTAAGGTAGCTCGCGGCACCGAGTGCTTCCCACGCCAAGCGCGGAAAACCCTCCCAGTGCAACCCGTTGGTACGGATCGTACCGTCAGCGTCGAACTGGTGGAACACGGGGAAATCCATCTGTACACAAATGTAACTCATGTCAGATCTCAAAGAGAAAAGCATGTCAAATGGTGAAGTTCTGACAGCTGTGAATAAAAATTCATAACCAAAAATCCAGAAACCTCAAAAATTTCCCAAGTTTTAAATGAAACCTTTACTACTTTTAATTAAGCCTTTTAAGGTTGAGCATCGATCAAGGAAACAAGATGAAGGGTCCTTAACCTGGATGTGCCTAGGGGAAAAGTGAACCAACCCATCGAAACTAGGATTGAGATTTGCTTATTACAAGACAGCTAGTTGAGGAGCAATTATTTTTAACAATTTGGTTTTAATTAAACCTAGCACAAGGTAAACAATTTTTCACAAAATTTCGGCAGCATGACGGCTAGGTATGAGGGTACCTCTAATTTATAAAAAGCACACACTAGCATAAACTTCCTTAGAGAGCATATGGAATTCCGATTTTTGGGTCCATTTTATTTGTTTCGATGTTTAACATGCATGCAAGACGTCCTATTCGACCTCACATGGCAATCAAGCCAAAAATCGAAGTTAGTGCCGGTGGCAAGGCTTTTATTCGTCTCTCCCTATAATATCTAGTCGAGAGCTATACGGTACTTGCTTAACGACTAACGAAGCGCTGTTATGTACCTGCAGAAAACGAACCTTTCGCGCCAGCACGTCACGAAAGTGTCCACATTCATTACCGTTCACTATAGAAACGGTATCCATGCGTTAAGCCGCTGCATGGACAGCGTCCTATTTAAGACTTTGACGCGACGTGAGTGCCCATTGGAATAGGCCTCACTCATCCCTCACGGACTTTCCCGTGGTACCATCACGTATGGCAAAACGTGACGAGACTCAAATGCGACGTGGCACCCATTGGAATAGGTCCCACTAGTCCCTCACACGACTTCCCTGTGGTACCACCACGTATGGCAAAACGTGATGAACTAGTATGGTTGTGCAAGAAAGTAAGTCTGACCTAAAGTAATGTGCTGGGAGTTAGCAAAATAAACCATAGGTTATTTAAGCCACCTGAAAGAACCCAAAATTCCCTCTAGGGCCTCTCGGTCTAGTTTATCCTTAGCGGACCAACATATTTTGGAAAATCAGAAAATCTTGGCATATTTTATTCAAAAACCATTTATTAAGGTTTATTAATTAATCTCTGGTGCATATAAGCTCTGATACCAACTGTGACAACGCACCCAGGAAAGTACCGTACTATCGCCTAAGACCGATCCACTTTGGTCATTAAGCAATAATAAAGTACCATCCTGTCGTAAGTTGCCGGGTTAACACCCGGTAAATCACTTGAGAGCACAAGGATCGAATATATGCATTAAAACTCACTTGAAGGCGAGTCCAGAGGTACAACAACAGTCAAATCCAAATTCGTACCCCGAGGGGTTTAATTATTACAAACCATAGTTTTTGTCATGACGAAATAGTTCAGAGTTTTTGAAAAGCAGCGGAAATTAACTAGCGGCAGCGAAGTCACCACGGGAGGCCATCCATGATGCTTTCAGTAGTCGTCCTCCACCCACTCCCGCCTCCCGGCCGGCGGGATCTCTCCGGGCCACACATCACCGAAGGCATTACCCGGATCAACACATTATAGCAAGGCCGAGTATACTAATACTCGCAAGACTTACCCGTCGTTGATATCTACTTCACCAAATCTAGACCATGAAAGGCTTTTTGGCTATTGGGTTGCTTTTGCTAAAAAGTAACAAAAAGTAGGTCCTTACTTTCAAGATTTTAGCACAAGTTCTAGTGGTTTAGTCATTACTACATTAGCCAACTAGTACAGACAAAGTTGTACAATACAATTAATCAAACATCATCTTCATCAACTTCCATTATTAGGGATCACATGACTAGTGGAGTAAGTAGTCTCGGATAACGGTGAGAGGCCGACAATCGATTGATTTAAACCTTGCAAGGTAGACCCAAACACACGGTAGGCTGCCCCCGCGAGGACAACTTTCCCGAGCCGTCCCCATAAATCCTCGGGTCGGGATCGAATCTTACGGTCTTTGGTGCGGGCTATCCGCATACCCCGCGAGATACCCGGAGTCACCATACACCACCGGTGGCGAGCCGTGAGAGCGAATCCCAAGAGTAGTAATGGTAGGATCCCTCGCCGCCTCATTATGGTACTAGGCTTACCGGTCCCATTCCCGCAAATGTTTGGTACGTTCAAAGACTTAACCCACATAACCACCGGACCGGAACCCGCATCCCATGCTCTTACCACGTGAGCAATCCATTTAAGGATATAGTATGATTCCTATCTAGGAACCTATTCTCGCGAGTGAGGTCATCACTCGACTTGTAACGGTCCTATAGCTTAGCAGCTATCGACCTATCATACTGGTAGGGACCAAAGGTATCTATGGATCATGCATCTAGGGTTTCATTCAACTCCTGTACGTAAATGCACAATCATTCATAGATAATTGAATAAAGAACTTTAAAACTAGGTTAGATGCACCGGAGCTTGCCTTCATCGACTAGGTTAGCTTGGGCACCCTCGGTGTCGAGTACTTCCACGTACTGCAGAGAACCTTCCGCTCCTCCTTCCTCGGTTTCGGGACCGGGGAGTAATCTCCGTCCGAAGATCTACACGGAATGCAATGCACTTTAGGTGATGTGATAGTTTGTTGTCTTATCCAACTCTAGTTGGTCATATTCACCTTAACAAGCATTCATCTAAGATTTCTCTTTTAGGAAGGTTAGGGGATGTACATGGGTTACTCTTTTTATTCCACATTTGAATAAAGGTTTTTAATAAGCTTATCATTTCATGTGAAAGCTTCATTTCCTTTTATCTTCACCACGAGTTGTAATTAATATTTATATTTATGAATTAATTCCTTATCGGTACTGATAATTAAATTTCTTTTATTTATATTAAATAATACTTTCAAAAAGGAAAAAGATTTAATTAAGGGTTTCTCTTTATTTTAATTTCCCTTTAATATTAAAAGGGCATTTAAGCCTTTTATTAATCAATTAAATTACCAAAAATTAAATGAATGTTTCTTAAGACTACTAGCACCCATCCTGGTCCATTGGACCCACATGTAAGTGTTGGATGCTAAGAAATTAAATATTATTGAAAATAACAAAGGCTAGCTAGTGATTCAAAGTAAATGCATATAAAAATAAATAAGCATCAAAATGATCCCAATTTTCTCGTGCATGCTCTCTGGTCCTAAACCAGCCTAAAGGACCAGCACATTCACATGGAATCTCTACTGATCTTGGTTTATTAATTTACAAAGGAAAACATGCATAATTCAAGAATAATTATTTCTGTTAATCCAAAATTCATGATTAATTCACAGAATGTGTATTTTGGCATTACAAGACAGTGTGCACAAGTTGGGCTCAAGAACATAAATATATTTAACAGGAAAAATCATCTAGGCAATTACTGCAGGAATGGAAACGAATTTGTCTAGCAAAATCTACTACATAACTTTGTGCAATTTTTGGCACAGCATCTAGTCATGTCCTAACACAAAACATATCCAAAATTTGGCTACAGAGGATTTATATATTTCAAGTTATGACAGATCCATGTGTAACACATTTGTATTTTTCCTGCTAAAACTATTTTTAATGTAGCCATGAGTATACAACAAAAGAGGTGGGGTTTATCATCCTGAACCCTACAAAATTGGTTTGGGATTTTTCTGATTTTTCTGTGAATTTCTAGGGATTTTTCAAGTCACTGGACTGATCTGCAAATAAACTTAGTTAGGTTTCCTTGCAACTAAGCCCTCGGAATTCACAACCATGCCCTCGCGGCGGCGGGAGGGCTCGCCGGCGGTGATGTGGGGCCGGGCTACGGCAACAAGCGGCACGGGGTTGCGATTGGCCTCACCACGGGTCGAATGGCGGTGATGGCGGGGTCGGGGCGAGCTCCGGCGAGGGCGCACGGCGGTGGCCGGCGGCGGCGCTCACGGCGGCTCGGGGAACTACGGCGTGGAGGCAAAATGTTGGCAAACAAGCGAACGCACGAGCTACCCTGGGAGCTAAGGAAGCTGGCTGGGCGGTTGGACGGCGGCGAGCGCGGGCGGCGAGCTCCAGCAGCGTGCGGCGGCGACAATGGCGTGGGGCGGCTCGGGGTGGCGCGCGCGGGGAAGAAGGCGGCTTTTATAGGCGGCCCGGTGGGGGGGGGTTCGGGGTGACGACGGCGTGACGGCGAGATCCTCCGCCGTGCTACGGCGGCTCGGGGCCTGCGCGTACGGCGGCGACGCCGCCGACGGACCGTCGGTCCGTGGCGCGCGCGCGTGCGGCGCGCGCTCCGGCGCGGACTCGGCGCGTCACGGGGCGGGGAGGCGCGTCGGGGCGCGTGTGACCTCGGGACGGAGCACCTAGGTGGGGGCGCGGCCTTGGGAGGCATGGGCGCGGACGCCGGGCGCGGCGGCGCTCGGGCGGCGACGGCGGCGCGCGGGCGCGCGCGGCGTCGCGCGTGGCGACGCGCTCCGGCGCGAGAGGTGTTGCTTTGGTGCTTGTGTTCAACTTGATTTTTCTCAAAATTTTCAAACATAACTAGACCAAGTGATGAATACCAAAGTTGTAGATCTAGGTACCAGCTACATTTTTTACAAAGGCTGTATAGGGTTTTTCTTCCTGGATTTGAATTTATGTGAATGCCAACTTTGAATGTCAGCTTGTTTTTGGCAACAATGATTCCTGCCTTGGAAGGGGTTTTTCACAATTTTCCTCTCCAAATTTGAAATGCCAATCTACATGAAAGTTGTGTCCCTCAACAAGACCTACAACTTTCCTAAAGGTAGAATTTTAAGTGTTTAGGTGAATTTTGGAGAACGCGGCAAAAGTTCCGGCGGACACTGTGGACACTGGGGTGGCAAGGGGTTTGACCCACCCTTTGACCATGGGTTGGCCCCACAAGTGTGTTTACTATTCATTTAGGGTCACTAGGGGGTGTTAGTGAGTTTTCATGGGTGAGGGCCCAGGTTGACCTACGTTTGACCTCGGTTGACCATCTGACCGGCTAATCTGGCCATTAGCGTTAATTACGGTAATTAAAAACCTAGGGCGTCACAGGAGATGCGCGGGAAAATAGATGTGTCTCATTTCATCGAGACAGAGGAGACGCAGGTCCACAGCACGTGTCGGGCATACACCCCGGGTACTCATGCAAGGAAGGAAGAAGACAGACTCCTACAAGAATTCCTGTAATTCGTAGGACTCATTCCGTGTAATCCTACTAGGACTCCTCCCTTGTAAACGACTAGGAACCCGTCCCCTGGACTATATAAAGAAGGGCCGCGTACCTGCTGAACATCCTCAATCCCTCCGGGGAACAACATCTAGGAGCAGGGCGCAATACTACTCCAAACAAGACGTAGGATACGCTACTCTGGCTACCCGAACCTGTATAAATCTTGTGTCTTGTGTCCTCACGCATACCTTCGAGTTCCAGGTCTGGTGATGCCCACTATCTACTCTCCGACGGGTACCCCGTATGGAGGTTGCCAGATATAAAAGTCTGACATTGGCGCCCACCGTGGGGCGATCATCACGATCATCAGGCGAATTCGAAGGACCTATTTTCAAATCTAATCGGCGTATGTTATGTTGGTTGGCAAGATTCGGTGGCTACAGCGGAATCATCACGAAGACTGCCAAAAATTCGTTGTTGCTCCGCTTTGGTGTAAAGCTTTAACGGGCGCAATTACTGACGAACTGCTGGTTGCTCCCTCCAGAAGTCGTCGACTTCGGTATTGCCAGGACTCATCGAATCCGAGCAAAAAAAACAACTCCACACTCTGTTGTAGTAAATGCATGACAACAAGGAAAATCCAGTCCGATCCGAAGTCCAATTTTTTCGCAGCTCCGAACAAATGCCGAGTTCGAAACAAATTAGTCCAAGAGACCAAGACCGAGGCAGAATTTTTTTTCTCGGGATCAAGTGCTGCGAGGACCGAGGTCTAGATGCATGTTTTCTCCCACGAGCCACGAGTCATGGGGTGCCAGGCACTAATCAAGACAGAGCTACAGCACCCCTACTTCCATTGGAAATTCAATATTCCAGAAATTGCTACATGCACACGGAGAGGCCCACTAAGAGACCTCAAGACCTTGGCTTGCCGCACACGGAAGATGTCCACAAGTACGATTACGTCGACGTCCGGTTGCATCAACTCGTGTACGACTACTTCGACTACTCATCTCGACTAGTAAACTAGTCGAGGACGGCTCCCGCGGCATCAACAACTAGTCGGATCCACCTCCAACTAGTCGACTTCATCACCAACCGTCGCGGCCCCATCACCGACTGTCATGGATTCATCAACACTCGTCCACGAATCAAGCTAAGTCACTTATTTCACTATTTTTTCTTTGGTTTGTTTTCCGCATATAGGAACCAACACTGAAGACTACTTTGTGTACGCCTCTCAACGGCTACTTACCAGCAGAGCTACACCGTGCCAATTATTCTTTGGGGATGTTGACCGACTGCCACAGGCTTGGTGCACCAAATTAGGAGGCTCTTGCCACAACGTTTCGTGTACTTAGTGCTGGAGGCGCGCAATGGCTACACCCTGAGGAGGCACTATGCAATCTTGTTCTCCGCCATGCGGAACTATGAGCAAACGCTCTCTCTTGTCGCCTCGCCAACTACTTTCGTCTACCTCTTAATGGTCTCACTTTAGTACCACACGCCTTGATCCGCGCAAAGCCTCGGCCGTCCTCTCATGCCTCCACGCCCCCAGCGGCAATGGCTAAACATGCTCCTCAGAGACCGGGCGCTTAAACCAGCTCTCCTGTCATGCCTCCACGGATGATGACTTCCGCAAACATTAAAAACCCTTGGATTGATTCGTCAATCATTCCAAGGCTCGGGGGCCACTGGGCTACACTCATCAGTTGATTTTTTCAAAATGGAAGCAGAATCAAGATTGACCCTCAGCCAGAGTTCACGACTCAACCTAAGGCTCGGGAGCTACTCCATATGGAGTGCGATTTCGCAATCACACTTCCATGTAATCTCGACTTCAAGACTGATGAGCTGGACCACCTTCCAGTCTCATGGTGGTTCAAGTACTATTGAAGACTTCTCCAAGCAGTACTCGAGGACACTCAACAACTACTCGAAGAGGCTTCAAGACTACTCGAACTGCAACTCTCGACTACAATGTGCTCGGGGGCTTGTCGGGCATACACCCTGAGTACTCATGCAAGGAAGGAAGAAGACGGACTCCTACTAGAATTCCCTTGTAATTCTACTAGGACTCATTCCAGTGTAATCCTACTAGGACTCCTGCCTTGTAACCGACTAGGAACCCGCCCCCCTGACTATATAAAGGAGGGTCAGGTACCTAGCCGAACACCCTCAATCCCTCCGGGGAACAACATCTAGGCGCAAGGCGTAACACTACTCCAAACAGGACGTAGGGTACGCTACTCTGGCTACCCGAATCTGGATAAATCTTGTGTCTTGTGTCCCCGCGCATACCTTCGAGTTCCAGGTGTGGTGATGCCCACTATCTACTCTCCAACGGGTACCCCGTATGGAGGTTGCCGGATATAAAACTCCGACATCACGCGTCTCCGATGTTGAGTTCCTGTAACAGGCTCTGTTTTGGTGCTTGTTACCAAAGTTCCCTGTGGGGGCCCAGAGAAACAACTATTTCACATGATTGGTGACTAGTTGTGGTAATTGTTGGTGTTTGATGCCCATTACGAATCCTAGTTGTGCTGAGACGTGCGTGAAATAGACGTGTCTCATTTTGTCTAGACAGAGGAGACGCAGGTTTATAGCACGGCTCTCTGATGTTGACTTGATATAACGGGCTCTGTTTTGGTGCCCGTTAGCAAAGTTCCCTGTGGGCTCAGAGAAATAACCATCTCATGTGACCAATGGGTAGTTGTGGTAACAGTCGTTGTTTGATACCCATTACGAATATGCGTTATCTAAGTTGTAACACTTGATGGGTAACGGACGTCTTGCAATGTATCACAATACAACTTTTTTATTCGAATAGGATCCCTGCCTGGAACACTGATCAGACTCTATACCGCTACCCTCGATGGCTGCAGAGGTCGGCTTCGCAGTGGCGGAGAAATGATTCAAAACGAGGATCCAACAGCCTGTTCGCTTGGCTTATCACCACCGGCAAGAATGCTTTCTGCCGAACAAATCGTACCAAAGAATTGGCCAAAGAATACTCTTCTCTCTCGTAACAAACCAAGACTACCACCACCAAACCGAACAGGCTGCAAAGCAATCAGCCAAAACTAAACTGATTGTGATAAGCAAAAATGACTTACATAGCTACTACTACTTGTGTTGGACAAAATGTGAGCGCCCAACTTATCCCCGTCTCGAGCTCTTCATTCATCAACGGATTTTTCAGCTTCAGGGTAAGTATCGACTATGGTATGGTCATGGAATTGGTGGCGAATACGGATGGTACAGCATTGCGCCGGACGAGGCGTGAATCTGAGGATCCGTAACGGAATTCTCAGTTGTTTTCCCCATGGTCATGAGCCAGTACTCCATTAACGGGAACAGAGCGAAGGTGAGCATCGTGGTGAGGAGCCAGACCGCCATCTTGAGGTTTTCCCGGCGCGGCGAGCCGGGCGGCGCCCTCTGGTACAGGCGCAGGCAGTAGAAGAGCAGGCCGAGGTCGAGGAAGCAGAAGCTCCCGAACCACGCGGCGCCGACTCGGAGGTCTCTGCTCGACAGGTACACGGCCACGCCTGAGTTGAAGGTGAGGAAGGCGAAGCCGATGATGGTCAGCACCGAGGGGCCTTCCTGTGGCGCCTGCGCGGCGTGCTCGAGAAGATGAGCTTCGCTGTCCATGAACACCTTCTCCTTCTCTCTTTCAGACGACATGGCGAATCCCCGTGATCTGTCGGCAGAAGGTGCTGGGTCGGTGGGGCCCTTATATAGCTCGATCGTAGCCAAACTGTCGGGTCCTTATCGTGACGAGGTCCGGCGAAGCTTCGAGGAAACGTCGTCACAACTCACAAATGTACGTGTCGACAAACATTTGTGAACGCGCATGGGGTAGATCCGTAGATGAGGAGGAGATGATAAGGTTGAGAGGAGATGCCACCGCGCGTGACGCAGCAGGCGACACGCCAAGGCAAACCTAGCAACAACGCATAGGAATGGTTAACCAAATTTAACTTATCAAATGTTTGACATAATTCATTTGCCTAACCGGCTAATACACATCTAACTTCCATCAGTAACTTTGAGAGAGACAAAATTATGTTCAAAACTTGTATCAGAAACTCTTCTTTATTTTTTTATATTTGTTTTCACCCTCCGACCTAACTTTGAGTTTTATCAAATTTCTATTTTTGCCAAATTGATTTGCCAAACTGTTATGATGATTTTTTTTTCTTATTTTACTAAAAATTAGATATATGCTAAATTAGTTTGGCAACCCGCTGGAGGTGCTCAGCGTCGTGCTCGAGGGATTGAGGTGAGGATCAGAACCTCAACCTCCTCCTATAATTTTTGAGATCGTACATTTCAAGATGGTATAAACACATATAACTGCTACGTAATATTTAAGAAGCTAGCTTAATTAAACTGTGTAAAATAAAGCTAGTAATTAGATTGTGAAATATTAAACAAGTACTACTCCGTCCCTTAATGATAGTCGTCCGAAAGCGTGTCTGTGAGGAGAATTACCGTTTTTTACGACCAACAAAAAGGGACAGAGGGAGTACGTATACAAAGAATGAACTAATTATGCCGTCATCATTGACGTAGTTTGAGAGTTTTTTGTTTCACTTAATTAATTTTTTTTAGATCGGTCAAGGTCGTAGTCGTAGAGACGTGATCGGGAAGATGTACTCCATCGAGTGGGCGACAGATGATGAGGGGAATCTTATTTTACTCCAATGCAGGCTAGGCGGGCCTAACGATCGAACAAATAAAGTTCAAAATAGCCTGCGAGTGTGTTGAGATTAATTAGAAATAACTAATTGGTGATCACTAGATAAATATAGTTAATTAGTGGTAGGATTAGTGTGTGTGTATATATATATATATATATAGCTAAGTTACTGTAGATCGAGTACACAACAATCATTTTCATCTATTGTAACACGTTATCAGCACTTTTGCTCTGCAACAACCGAGCACAGGCAGGGAACTCGTCGGGAGATCGTCGGAGACTCACCAGAGTAAGCCTCCACCATGGCTTCGGTTCCTTCTTCACCTTCCATGAACGCAATGGTGGACACCATCACGAACGCGGTGGAGACCATGTTCACCGACCGCCATGTCGCTGGCCCTCCACGCTAAGTCATCCAGAGCACCGTCCGTCGGGATCTCCGTGACATCGACGCCGGTCGCGCCCCCCTGCGTCGCTTCAATGGCGTCCGTACGGTCGCCGGAGCCCGACGCTCGTCGCCGCGCCTCATCCAGTACGCCCCGAGCGTCTTCCCAAGGCACATCAGCGCCGCCACATTCGCTTGGCGCCTTGATGGAGCCCCATCGACTCCAATGCCACAGCCTCCGATGTCGTCGCCGAACACCTTCTCGCTGCCGAAGCCACCCGTGTCGCTGATGCCGTCTTCAACCGTTCCACCGACAGTTGTTGCCCACTGGAACAACAGCGTCGCAAGAGCAAGAGGTTGGCCACCAGGCTTCGCCTACGACCTCGACACCGCTCTTCCTCGCGCCTCGACTGTGAATCCTTCTCTGCACTCCTGCACCGACGTCACCGCCACCACACCTCGCCCCAATCGGCTCCGGGCGCCCTTCCTCCTCGGTTGAGGGGAAGGACGCTCCCCTTCATTAACTCCAAGGCGAGGGACCGGCCGGGGCGCGCTCAGCAGTCCTCTTCCAGGGGATGGCCGAGGCGCCCCCTGGCCGGCCGACACCCATGGCCTGGTCCCCGGGGTCATGGACGCGCGGATGCGGGGACGGAGGCGCAAGGACAACGGCCGGTGTGGTCCCTTCGGCGACGGCGAGTGGCGCTCGCGCGGTTGACGGCGGCCAACGCCGGCGCTTGGCCGGACAACGGGCGACGCCGGCACTCGGTCGACGGCGGGCGACGCAGGCGCACGGCACAACGGCGAGAGCGGCGGGCGGGGTGCGGCGGCGGCGGCCCGGAGATTGGGGGCGGTTAGGGTGAAACCCTAACCGCCGGCCTCTTATAGCGGGCGGCGGGCCGGTCCGGGCCGCGCTGCGTTGTCGGGGCCGCGGCACTCGCGGTCGTTGGGCCGCCGCAAGCGCGCGGGCCGGCCGGACCGCCCCCCCCCCCCCCCCCCCCCTCTGTTTGTTTTTTCCTTTCTTTATCATTTTCATTTTTTTAGTTCCTAATTTCCTGCATAAGTTTGAATAATTGGTACAATTTAATTTATGCTATCAGTGACTTTGTAATATTGTATATTTGTACCTGTATATTATGCTGTAACCGTGAATAATATATTTGTGGTTTGTAATTCTTGCTCAAGTTGTTCATTTGTCTCAAACTATTATTCATTTGTGTTGCAATCTTTCATTTTGTGCAACCTAAAATATTATATTTGTAACTTAAATTTTCTGTTTAAAATATATTGTTGTACCCAAACCTTATCCAGCGATATGTTCGTTGCAAATATAATTCTAATAATAGTATATTGATTTGTATATACCTTACAAACCACAAGTTATATCACATGGACACCAAATGAATTGTTTTTACTTTCAATTGATTTATGTTATAATTTAGTACTTTATTATTACAACAGTCCTGAACTATATTAAATCCTATACATAGAATGATTACTTGATAATCACCTGTATAGGAATATGACTACCACTAGAGAATTTGAGGAACTCACTCTAGATGGAAGTAATTACCCAACTTGGGCCTCTGATATAAAGATTGCATTTGCGGCTAGGAAAATTTCCTCAACTATACAAGAACCTCAACAAGGGGTTGTTGTAACTGATCACAAGAATTATTCTGCTTTGGCATTATTGCGCTTTTATATTCATAAAGATTTAAAAGCCGAATACGTTATGATTGAGAATGCTCGGGAATTATGGGTTGCTCTCAAAGAACGTTATGATCAACAAAAAGAACTTATTTGGCCTGAGGCCAACCACGAATGGAATCATCTACGCTTGCAAGATTTCAAAACCGTGGCTGATTATAATCATGTTGTTCATAGAATCTACTCTCGTTTAAAATTTTGTGAGAAATAGCCTACTGATGCTGACAAGATAGACAAGACCCTCTCTACTATGCACCCTTCTGATAGAGTTATTCAGCAACAATATAGGGGGTCATGGATATACAGTTTATTCCAAGCTTATCCATACATTATCTCAAGCAGAAAAACATGATGAACTTCTTATGAAGAACCATCAAAAACATCCTATTGGATCGGCACCTCTACCCGAGGTTCATAATGTACAGAAGAACAATAGGAATAAACAGAAGTTCCAACGACGAGATCCACAGGACAAGTTTAATAAGCGCAAGTTCAACAAAGGCAACAAGCCTCACTTCGATAATAAGAAGAAAGACAATGCAAAAACCAAGAATGACAAAAAGTGTCATCGATGCGGGGATTATTCACATTTTGCTAAGGCTTGCAAGACCCCTAAGCACTTGGTTGCATTATATCAGAAGTCATTAAAAGAGACCAAACCAGCAAAAGAGAAAAGATATGAAACTCATTTCAATCTTGTCTCTGAGGATAAAGAAGTGAGTTGTTCTCGGGAAGCCCCGATTAAGAGAAACAACACCACCACTAAGGATCTCCCATCCACGGATAATATGCTCATAGACTTTGAATCTGGAGACATATTTGGAGATCTAGAGTAGTTTGGTCCAGATTTGACAATTTGTGTTGTACTAATAATAGTAGCTATATTATAACAATCTTGTACCTGTTTGTTTGTATATAAATAAATCATTTATTTTTTGTACATTCTTTTATATACAATATTTATATACCCTTGTTTTTTTGTTATATAATCATTGTACATTTACTTTCCTTCTATTACATGACATATAGATGTCGATAACAAGCAATCCATCGGAGGAAGAATTATGCCTTGTGGATTCTTGCACCACAAATTCTATACTTAGAGAAATTAAATATTTCCAAACCCTTAAGAAAAAGGATGGAAATATTATGACCATAAATGGTAAAGACACTGGGATAGTTGGTTCTGAACGAGCTACTATTACATTGCCTATGGGTACACAAATAACAATAGAGGATGTCTTACTGTATCCTAATTCTACTCGTACCCTTCTAAGTTTTAGAGATATCCGTAAGAATGGCCTACATGCAGAAACACATGTAGATAGTAATAAGGAATACCTCCTATTGACCAAACTTACGGGCTATGGCAAACAAATATGTGAAAAATTCTCTTCACTCCAAACTGGATTGTACTATACATTTATTAAAACTGTTCCACATGTTACTTATAAAATTATTTTCCAAGATGTTGATACATTCCAAAATTGGCATGATCGACTTGGGCATCCAGGAATAGGGATGATGAGGAAAATTATAAACAATTCAATAGGTCATGACATGGCAAAAGCTAAATTTCCCCAGAAATAAAGATTTTTGTTGCACTGCTTGTGCTACTGGGAAATTAATCATAAGACCATTCTATCTTAAAATCCGAGCAGAACCACTAAAATTCATTGAACGAATTCAAGGAGACATTTGTGGTCCGGTTCAGCCTTCATTGGGGCCATTTAGATATTTTATGGTTTTGATTGACGCATCTACTAGATGGTCTCATGTGTCTTTGTTATCGACATGTAACCACGCCTTTGCCAAAATTATGGCTCAGGTCATAAAATTAAAGGCGCAATATCCTGAACATATGATACAATATATTCGTATGGATAATGCTGCAGAATTCTCATCTCGTGCATTTAATGATTATTGTATGGCATTGGGAATTCAAGTTACGCATTCAGTTCCTTATGTCCATACTCAAAACAAATTGGCTGAATCACTGATTAAACGGATCAAGCTTGTAGCAAGACCTTTATGTCGGTGTTTTAGACCGACAACCTACTAAGGGGAGTACCCGAAGTAGATGAATGTGGCCTTGCCGAGATCGGTAACTAGAAGGAAGAGACACGTGGCACACAATTTAGACAGGTTCGGGCCGCGAGGTGCGTAATACCCTACGTCCTGTATGCTGCGTAGCTCTGGATTGATTGGGTATGATTACAAGATGATGCAATCTTACACCGTGAGATGAGACGATAGAGAGAGGGGTCCCTGCCTCGCCTTATATAGTCTGGGAGGCAGGATTACAAGTCGGTTCAGGGAGAGAGTACTAGTCGAGTACGTCTAGGAGTCCTCTATACAGTGCGGGACATGTACAGCTTCCTAACTGAGTACTTCTCCTCTGTAGTCCTTGTGCTTCACGCCATCAGGTGCCGTGCAGCGCAAGTCAGGTAGTCCCAGGGGCCCACCGAGTAGTCGGTCCTGGTACCCACCGAGGTAATGGGCCCAGGGAGGTCCATACGACAAGCCCCCGAGTACTTTGTAGTCGAGAAGGATAGCTTCAAGTAGTCTTGACGGCCTTAACGAGTAGTCCTCAACCGTCCCCGAGTACTACAAGTCAAAAGTCCTCAAGAGTAGTCGAAGCATCCCGAGGCTGGAATGTACTCTAGGCGATGTTTGAGCAATCTCGAAGTCTTCTCAAGTAGTTCCAAGCGTCCTCGAGTGCTGCCCTTGAAGGTCTTCAACAATGCCCGTGTTGTCTTGAAGCCGAAACTGATATGGAAGTGCGATTGCAAAATCGCACTCCATACGGAGTAGCCCCCGAGCCTTAGGTTGAGTTGTAGACTCTGGCTGAGGGTCCATCTGAAGTTTTGGCAAGAACATCCCGAAAAATCCGGAGAAAAAACCGAAGGACATGTGGCACGGAGCCCTCGAGCCTTGAGTCGAGTACTTCCTCTCGAATTGAAGGGTCATCTTGTAGAATGTGTCCTGAGTTGCTCTTAAGTCTTGTCGCTTCCCAGGAAGTCGAGTAGAAGTAGCCGAGCCCCCGAGGTGAGGCGCGTCGACTAGTAGAAGTTGAAAGGTCACATGCGGCCGCTGAGTCAGCCGAGCGCAGACTTATCCATCCGGCCGTTGGGAGGCCGCGTTGACTTATAAATAGAAGCCAAAACCCTTAGGGTTTTTCACCCTATGCAGCTGCAGCCATTCCCAGCAGATCTAGCCAGGAATCACCACTGTTGCGCACCGCCGCCATTGAGTAGAGCGTAGATCCAGGTGCGCCACCGTAGGAAGCCACCACTGTAGCCCCCGAGCGAATGCGTGTGAAGACACCGTGCACCTGGAGGATGAAGCCGTCTCCGTCGAAGACCACCAAGGCCGTCGGCGGGAAGAAGAGGGGTCGTGAAGAGGCCACCAGATCTGCTGCGGGGACATCGCCACCGGTGTCTCCGCCGCGGCCAGATCCGAATCGCGAGTGGAAGAAGTCCAAGGCCAAGACCGAAGACCTGCTGACCCTTCTCAATAGTGGGTTTCTGCGGGAGAAGGAGGTGGACATGTGGAGAGCCGTTGCAGGGGATCCGTACCCCATGGAGAAGAACCCGGACGAGATCCCAATGTTCGCGCGATTCGCGGAGCGCGGACTGTCTCTCCCGGCGAGCGACTTCTTCAAGGGGCTACTGGGGTACTACGGCATCGAGTACCTCAACCTCAACCCCAAAGGTATCTTCCACACCGCCGTGTTTGTTCATTTTTGCAAAGCCTTCCTGGGGATCAAGCCCCATTGGATCCTATTCCGGAAGTTCTCCCGGGTGAAGCCTCAGCCCAGCGCCAGTAATCCCCGAGTAGTCAGAGGAGCGGGGATCCAGATGAGGGAGGACGCCGCCGAGCAGTACCTCTCCTACAAATTGATAGATTCCAACCAAGACTGGAAAGCCAAGTGGTTCTACGTCACGAACCACCACCCGGAGCTGCCGAAGCCCAGTGGGAAGCAGCCCAAGCACAGGCCTTGGTGGAACTCGAAGTTGACGATGCAGGAAGGTCTTCAGCTGGCCGAGTTGTTGGAGAAGATCAAGGCGCTGAGGGAAGCCGGGCTGAGGGCCGAGCATGTGGCCTTCAGCTTCATGAAGCGGAGGGTGCAGCCGCTGATGGCCCGCGACACCCTGGGATACGAGTACACCGGCGACGACGACACGTCGTGGATGCCTGGAGATGAAGTCGATGACGACGACATTGTTAACAGGATGGCCCGGATCTTCAAAGATATGCCGGCGTACACGTCGTGCCCCGTACCGGAGTACTCCGCCGCGCGCCCACCAAAAGAGGTTAGTAGCCGCATCCGTAGTCGAGTACTCATTGCGCAAGAGTAGTCGCACTGATGAGTTGTGCTTCTTGCAGGATGACTTGAAGAAGCTCGTCTCCGAGCCGCCGTCGCCTCCTCAGCTGGTCGAGGTCCCAGAGGAGGGGAAGGCCAAGACCAAGGAACGGCGCAAAGTCGGCGAGGGAGATGACACAGTTGTCGTCGAAGACATGTCTAATGAGGAGGACGACGAGGAGACGCTGCAGAACCGCTTCCAGCTGCGGTCGAGGTCCAGCCGTCCTGGCTTGCCTCACATCCCTCTCGTTCAGGATCAGCCGACTAGCCTAGAGGCTAGTCTGCCCGCGCCGCCGAGGAAGCCACGCAATGTGGCCCGAAAGCGCATGGCCAAGAAGTTGAAGGTCACGGAGACCACGTCCCAAGAGGTAAGCCATCTTGAGTAGTGTAGTCGAGTACTTCTGTCTCAATGTAGCGCGTTGATGATGAAGTTTCCTTGCTTGCAGGAGATGCCACCTTCCGAGCCCGTTGAGCAGGGCGACGAAGGCGTCTGGGACACGGTGGGGGGAGGCAGCTGGTAGTCGTAGCCCAGCCCCCACCGTAGAGGAGCTTTTGGCGCAGATGGAGCGCCAGCCCCCTGCTGCTCAGGGGAGCACGGAACCCGCCGCTGCTGCTACGGAAGAGGCAGCGGCCACAGAGGCGCAGGAGGAGGCGCCTGCCGAGGCGGGACTGGTCGACATTGCCAGTATCCTCGGCGCCCCAACCGTGACGGTAGTCCGGTCGAGCTTGTAAGTGTTGATTCTTCCCGAGTAGTACTTGATGTGGTAGTCATACTTGATTGACAACCGGCTTGTGTACTCTGCAGGAAATCGACGGACCTGTCCTAGGAGGGGGGTGAACCCGCTGCGGCGGTGGCGGAAGAAAAAGCCGTGTCGCCCGCTGAGGAGTCCGCTCCCGCCCCTCAGGCGGAGCCCGAGGCGCCGACCGCTGAGGCTACGTTGCCCGAGGCCAGCGTCATTGAAGGTGAGTACTCGCCGAGGTTGAAGTACCTTCGTAGAGTAGTCGTAGTCGTTAGGTATGACTGATGCACTTGTTCTTGTCGACAGGTGCTGAGGCCGAGGGAAGCGATATCCCGTCGGCGGTGCCCGTTGAAGATGTAGCACCAGGGACTCAGGAGGCTGCTGGAGAAGCCCCCGAGCCGATGGATGTGGCCGCCGGAGAAGCCGCCACGACGACCGGAGGAGAAGGGGACGACGCGCTGCCAGAACCCGCTCTGGAGGTGGTCGTCCGCTCACCGGAGATCCAGGACGCGGAGCCAATGCACTCGGCGCCGATGACCCAAGCCGCTACGAGTAGTCGTGGCGGGCTCGAGCTGTTAGCAGATGATCTCGTCGACCCGGCGACGGTGGCTCGGCACATGGAGGCGATGCACCAGGCCGAGCGATGGATGAAGGTGAGTAGTCGACACTCTTGAGTGGTCAATCCTTTAGTGTTGAGTACCCATTGTGTGTTGTCTGTGCAGGACGTCGCGGAGAGGTCCCGCCAGAAGTCGGAGATGCTTCAAGGGTACGGCGACGCGGTGCTTCGGGCCGAGACATTGGAGGAGCAACTCGTGAAGTCCCGGAAGCACGCTGCCGCCATGCAGTCAAAGCTGGACACCGCCTTCGCCAAGTACCACAATGATGTCGAAGAGATGCAGGTGAAGAGCGACGATCTGGTGCGGAAGAACAAGTCTCTCCGCAACAAGAACAAAGGTACGCCATTGTCTTGCTGAGTACTTATTGGAGGTCGAGAGGTAGTCTGACCCGCTGTGCCTTGTTGATTGTAGAGCTTGAGACTCGAGTAGATCAGCTGAAGGCTTCGGAGACTGATCTGAAGAACCTCTTCTACGGGAGCGGGGAGGCCCGCCGGTGCCTGGAGTATGATTATAAGGAGCTTGCTTAAGAGTGTGACAAGCACATGGAGCTCCGTATTGCATCGACCGTGACCTTGTCAACTGCTACAAATCATTGCGAAAGGCGAACGAGGATTGCGAGAAGGCTGCGGGCCCGGCTTAAGGAACTTGAAGAAGCCGCGCTCCCCATCGCGAGGCCGCCGGTGCCTCATCTCGGCGGTCCCAAGATAGCGCCGCTGGTGGACCGGTTGAAGGAAGCCCCCAGCCGGTTGGCAACCTACGTGAAGCATTTGGCGAAGTCGATCCCGAACCGTGCCGGCCTTCATGAAGTCGTACTTCCCGAAGGCTCCCGTAGATGTAGTCGTCGGCGGGCTAGCCGCCAACCGCACCGACGAGCAAGACGCGGAGCTGCCGGGAGCGATGGCGCCTATTGCGGAACAAGTCACCGAGAAACTTAATCTCCGGTAGCCTCGTAATAGTTAGCTCGTAGCGATAGTTGTACAAAAACAATTATAATGAAATTGTTTAAGTATGAATGAAGAAAAACTTCCATGGATGAATACTCGTTATCGCGATCTTTAAGTGCGGAGTCCCATCGTGGAGTTGTCGCGAGTAGTCGTACTCGGCGGTAGTCCCGTTGAGGGAGGAGGACGAGAAAGTAGTTAATGAATAATCAAACTTTATTACCGAAGAAGTACACCTGGATGGCCAGGGCCGTAGTTACAGAGTAGTCGCCAGGACCCGGAGGCCGCCTACGGCTAAGTGGTGCTAGGGCATGTAGCCGCTTACAGCAGTAGATCCGTAAGTAGCCGTATAGGCTGGATCTAGGAGTACATGGTCTCTTAATAGACCGCCGCTAGAGTCCTTTGTCGCTCGTTGCGGCCCGGGATCCGTATGTAGCCGCATGGGCCGGATTCGGAGAGGAGTAGTCCGAGGACCGGTGCCCGGACCGGAGGCCGCTTACAGCGAAGGAGTAGTCCGGAGACTGGTGCCTAGACTTGGAGGCCGATTACGGTGGAGGAGCAGTCCGGAGACTGGTGCCTGGACCCGGAGGCCGCTTACGGTGGAGGAGTCTTGATGTAGTCGTGTAGACTTGAGCCCCCAGGGTAGTCGTGTAGACTAGGCGTAGAACCGACAGAGTTGGTCGACGTTCCACGAGTTGTTGACATCTTCACCTTCAAGCGTTTGGAGGCGGTAGGAGCCCGGTCCGGTCACCTTTGCAACTGTGAAGGGACCTTCCCAGGGCGAGCTGAGCTTGTGCAGTCCTTCCGTGTTCTGGATGCGACGGGGGATAAGATCACCAACATTGAAGGAGCGTTCCTTGACGTTGTGATCATGGTAGCGTTGGATACCCTCCAGGTACCTTGCTGATTGGACGAGGGCGGCGCAGCGAGCTTCTTCGAGTCCGTCGATGTCAACTTGTTTGCTGTCTTCAGAGACGCCTTCGTCGTAATGCTCCACTACTGGTGAGTCCCACATGACATCGGCAGGGGGGATTGCTTCAGATCCGTAGACCAGGAAGTATGGAGATTGCCCCGTTGGCTTGGAGGGCTGAGTACGTAGCCCCCAGAGTGCATTGGGTAGTTCCTTGATCCACTTGCCTCCTTTAGAGTTAGCAGCGTCGTGTAGCCGCTTCTTGAGAGTGTCGAGCACCATCCCGTTGGCGCGCTCGACTTGTCCGTTGGCCCGAGGATGGGCAACTGAAACATATCGGGCGTCAATCCCGCTGTTCTCGCAGTACTCCCAGAACTGGTGGTTGTTGAAGTTGGAGCCCAGGTCTGTGATGATGCGATGGGGTAGTCCGTAGCGATGTACCAGTTCATCCAGGAAGTCGAGTACTCTGTCAGCCTTGGGGCATGTGACTGGCTTGACCTTGATCCACTTGGTGAACTTGTCGATGGCCACCAATACTCGTTGAATCCACCCGGCGCGGTTGGTAGTGGCCCAATCATGTCGAGCCCCCGGCGGGCGAAAGGCCGGGTTGGTGGTATGGTGACTAGCTTGTAGGCCGGGACGTGTTCTTTGCTTGGCGAAATATTGACACCCTTGGCACCTTCGACGAGTTCTTCGGCGTCGCCCGCAGCCGTGGGCCAATAGAAAGCTCGTCGGAAGGCCTTGCGACCGGCGTGCGGGAGGACGCGTGGTTGCCGCGAGACGCCCTTGTGGATCTCCTCCAAGATGTCCTTGCCTTCTTATTTGGGGACGCACTTCATGAGTACTCAGGAAGATGCGCCCTGCCTGTAGAGCTTGTCTCCGACGACGACGTAGGACTTGGAACGGCGGATGAGTTGCTCCGCCAAGTTCTTGTCCGAAGGAACCTTCGCTCGGCGAGGTAGTCGATGAAGGGTTGCCTCTAGTCCACGTCGATCATCATGACCTCTGGACGGCGGGGGGGATGCGGCCGGGGTAGTGGTCGGTGGCGCCGGCTCGGGATGGATGGCGTGTGAAGCTCGTGGACGAAGACACCCGCCGGTACTTGAGCGCGAGTAGAACCAAGCTTCGACGGGACGCCCGCCGCAACGTTGTTGCCGCGGACGACGTGGTGGAACTCGAGACCATAGAACTTGTTCTCGAGCTTGCGGACTTCTAGGAAGTAGGCGTCCATGTTCTTCTTGTTGCGGTCCCAGGACTTGTTGACTTGGTTGATGACCACCTGCGGAGTCGCCGTAGACTAGTAGCCGCTTGATGCCCGGTGAAGCCGCGAGGCGGAGCCCGTGTAGCGAGCTTCGTACTCGGCTCCGTTGTTTGAGACCTTCCAGAAGATCTGCAGGACGTACTTGAGTTGTTCGCTCGTTGGAGAGATCAAGAGTACTCCTGCACCTACGCCCTCGAGGTTGAGTGAGCCGTCAAAGTACATCACCCAATGCTCTGGTCGCTCGGTTGGAGTTGGTAGCTGATTCTCCCGCCACTCTGCCATGAAGTCGACTAGTGCCTGCGACTTGATGGTTATGCGTGGCTTGAAGTCGATGTTGAGTGCGCCGAGTTTGACCGCCCACTTGAAGATTCTTCCAGTAGCATCTTGGTTCCGCAGGATGTCGTCGAGCGGGTAGTAATGTCGTAGCTTCCGCGAGGTGATGAGCACCGTTGTGTACGAAGCTTCGTACGGGCCGGTAGCGTGTCTTGGATTACGATAGGACCTCGCCGATGAAGTAGACCGGTCACCGGACTGGGTAGGCGTGGCCGCCTTCTTGCCGCTCGACGACGATGGCAGTACTGACCACGTGAGTAGTCGCAGTGAGGTAGAGCAGTAGCTGCTCACCTTTGCGAGGAGCCGTGAGGACTGGTGGCTTCGATAGGAAGTCCTTGAGCTGGGCAAGGGCTTGGTCCGCCTCTGGAGTCCACACGAACTTCTCTTGGTGCTTGAGTAGTTTGAAGAAGAGGAGCCCCCGTTCTCCAAGGACCGAGATAAATCTGTTCAAGGCCGCCATGCACCCGGTCAGCTTCTGGATGTCTTTGATGCACGTGGGAGCTTTCATGCTGGTGATGGCGGAGATCTTCTCGGGGTTGGCTTCGATGCCGCGATGGATGATGATGAAGCCGAGTAGTTTGCCCGAAGGTACGCCGAAGACGCACTTGTTCGGGTTGATCTTCCAGTGGTACTCGCGCAGGGATGTGAAAGTCTCTTCAAGATCGTCGATGAGGGTACTGGAGTTTCTGGTCTTGAGGACCACGTCATCCACGTAGGCTTCGACGTTCTTGTTAAGTTGCCTCTTAAAGCAGGCCTCGATAGCTCGTTGGTATGTGGCGCCGACGTTCTTCAACTCGAAGGACATGGTCGTGTAGCAGTACCCGCCAAACGGGGTGATGAACGTGGTCTTCTCCTGGTCTTCTTCCTTGATCGCGATATGGTGGTACCCGGAGTAGCAGTCGAGGAAGCGAGCGAGTCGCAGCCCGCCGTGGAGTCGATGACTTGGTCAATCCGCGGCAACCCGAAGGGGTCCTTGGGGCAGTGCTTGTTGAGGTCGGTGTAGTCAACACACATCCTCCACTCGTTCGAGTTCTTCTTGCGGACGAGGACGGGGTTGGCGAGCCACTCAAGATGGAAGACTTCTTTGATGAAGCCAGCTGCGTGTAGTTTGGCGAGTTCCTTCTTGATGGCGTCTTGTCTGTCGTCGGCGAAGCGGCAGAGGTGTTGTCGCTTCGGGGTAGCTTTAGGATTGACGTTGAGGGAATTCTCGATCAACTCCCTGGGCACCCCTGGCATGTCCGCTGGCTTCCACGCGAAGATGTCGCGGTTAGCCTGGAGGAAGTTGATGAGCGCGTCTTCCTATTTGGGGTCGAGACCCGCCCCGATGGTGGTGGTCTTGCTGCTGTCGCCTGTCCCGAGGTCGATCGTCATGACCAGAACCTCCTCAGCTCGCTGAGGCTTGTTAGCTTTGTCTGACTTCTCTGGGATGTCGAGTTCACTTGGGGCAAGCTTCTTCGACGCAGCGTAGATCTCCATCATTTCATTGGGTACTTGATTTGTGGAGGCAATCTCCACGGCTTCCGTGTCGCAGTCGTGCGAGATCTTCAAGTCCCTTTGCAGTGAGAGTACACCTGCTGAACTTGGCATCTTGAGCACCAAGTAGGTGTAGTGCGGTACCGATGGAGATAGCTGGTCTGCTGAGGATGGCATGGTAGGACGTCTCGAAGTTCGCGACCTCGAACTTGACGTACTCGGTATGATAGTTGTCCCGAGATTCCCCAAAGGTAACTGGCAGGGCCACTGAGCCCAGTGGGATAGCCGTGTTTCCGGGAACGATGCCGTAGAAGGGTGAGGTGCTCTTGGTGAGCATGTGGGTGATGTCGAGCTTCATCTTCTTCAAGGTCTTGGTGAAAAGGACGTTGAGCCCGCTTCCACCGTCGATGAGGACCTTGTTGAGCCTGGAGCCCGCGACCACCGGCTTCAGGACGAGGGGGAACCGCCCTGGTTCGGAGAAGCTGGTCCATTGATCCGCGCGGGAGAAGGTAATGGGTACCTCCGACCACCTGAGAGGGGTCGGAACCACTGGTTCAATGATCATGACTTCTCGACGGGTAGCCTTTTGTTCCCGTCTGCTGGTAGTCCACCGAAGAGGACATTGACTGTCTTGTCGGGTTCCTGGAAGTCGTCATTGCCTCCGGCGTTCTTCTTCTTGCCTTTCTTGTCATGAGGGTGCAGTGGCTCTGGAGTACTCTTGAGTGCTCGCCTGAGTTGGTAGCACTACTCGGTGGTGTGGTTGCCGTCCAGATGCCACGGGCACTTCTCTTTCAGCAAGTCTTTGAAGCCGCCAGAGGTCTTCTTCGAGTTCTCCTTCGCAGGGTGCTGGATAGCCGTGACAGTATTGTCTGGCTTGCGCTTGCGGTTGGGACCCGAGTAGTAGTTGTTGTTGCGACCGCCTTGGTTCCCGTTGTTGCTGCTGCCACCGCCAGTGTTCTGCTTGCTCTTGCCACGGATGGCATCGTACTTGGCATTGGCTTTGTCTTCTTCGTCCACCCAGGAGGTGATCATATCCTTCAGGTGAGTGATGGACCTGGGGCGGCATCGACCGAAGTCTTCGAAGGTGCGACGGTGGTAGAGACCGTCTTGGAAGAGGTCGATGACCTCCTTGTCGGTGACGTCGACTACGGTGGCGTGCTTGTCGAAGAAACGCCGCATGTACTTGCGAAGGGTCTCGCCCTGTTCCTGCTTCACCATAGCAAGGTCCATGCGAGTACCCGAGCGGCCCATGGCGCCCGCGAAGTTGCTGGTGAACTGCTCCTTCAGCTGGTCCCACTTGTCGATCGAGTGCTTGTCCAGCGACTCGAGCCATGTGAGCGGAGCTTGGTCCGAGCGAAGGGGAAGTAGAGGCACTTGGTGTCGTTGTTGCCGCCAGTGTTCTCGATGGAGAGGGCGTAGCACCTGAGCCACTGGATGGGATCCTGCTTCGCGTCATACTTGGTGATTCCCAGAGGTTTGAATTTCTCTGGGAGGAGGAGGTTACGAAGTCGCGCAGAGAAGGCGAGGAAGTTGTCGTTGTCGCCTGACGTAGAAGCCTTCTTGCGCCGTAGCTCCTCAATCTTCTGGCGGGCGTTGTAGCCGCCCTGCGAGGCTCCGGAGGCGTGGCTGTTCGTGTGGTCTCGACCTCCGCGACCACCCCCGCCACCGGCCCTCCTGTTGCCCCCGTGGTTGGAGCTTCCGTCGTCGCTGCCACCACCGCCAGGGTCGCGGTGAGGGATGATCTCACGATTGCCGCCAGCAGCTGCAGCGCTGTTGCCACCTTGAGAGGGTTCGCCGGCTTTTGCACGAGTGCGGTTGGGATTAGCCGGCAGCTCGGCTCGATTACGGTTGCGGCCGAGGTCAGCGCTGCGACTTGTAGCTTCGTTGTCGCGGTTCCTGGCAGGCGGCGGCTGGGTGACCCTGTTGTCGACTCGCATGAAGTAAGCGTCTTCTGCGAGCTTGGCGATGACTTCTCCAGCATGTATCCCCTGAGCTTGGCGCGCGATCGCTGTGATCGACATGAGGCATTGCTCCGGGGTGGTGTGTACTCTGCTCTCGACGGCTTCGAGAGCTTCTGCGAGGTTGAAGATGGGGAGGTTGTCTCGAAGACGCCGGCGTCGTTCGTTGTGCCTTCTGTTACGCTCACGTTGAGCGTCCCTGTTGGCGTCGGTCTCATCCGTGGGTGCTTCGGCAAACAGCTCGTCTGCGGAGATGTCTTCGAGGTACTTGTCCTGTGCCGTCCCTGAAGGTCCTGGCGTGTCACCGGCAGCCATGAAGACTTGGCGATCGGGGTTGCCAAGACTGGAGTCAGAGCTCGCCACCTCAGTTGGTGTGTACTGCTCAGCTCGAGCAAGTGGTGTTCCCTCCTGGAACGGAAGCGAGTCGAGGTAGGCGACGTAGCATGAGTCCCCGCTTATCAGGTCGGCGGGCTTGCGATCTGGCCAGTAGATGAATCTCCTGGCGGGTGTGGACGTTATAACTAGCCCGGAAGCCGGCCCTGATAAGGGTTGCTCAGTGGGGTTGTCCTCGGACTCGGGGTCCTCAGGGTCCGACCCGAAGTCGAACTCGTACGTGGAGTCCGAGTAGAAGTCGGAGAGGGGGTTGGAGTCCGAGGCGTGGCTGGGGGCGGTGTCGGATTCCGAGTTGTACTCGGGTACGGGCTCCTTGCCGGCCCGACGCGAAGAGGGAGCCTCCGTGCGGGCCCTGCTGAGGTTGCGGGGACCACGCGTGGAGCGCTCACCGGGTGGTGAAACCACATGCGGCGGCTGAGTAGCCGGCTCGCATGCGATAACCCACGGGGACGTCGAGTTCGAGTTGGAGGCGGATCCGAGCTCGAAGTCGGTGTGTTGGTCGAAAAGCGAAATTTCGCCGAACTTTCCGGCGAGTTCGGCCGTGACTACTTCAGGAAGCGTCACGAAGCCGGTCTCTGGGTTGGGTGCCATGGTGAGGCGGCGTTAGAAGGATCCAGCGCCGTCAGCAGTGCAGACGCAGGCGCCCAAGACGAAGATATCGCCGCGGTTGAAGGCGACGGTTGGCTTGATGTAGACAGGAGCCGTCGAGTTCGCCATGTGATCTCGGGCGAGAGCCCCTACCTGGCGCGCCAGCTGTCGGTGTTTTAGACCGGCAACCTACTAAGGGGAGTACCCGAAGTAGATGAATGTGGCCTCGCTAAGATCGGTAACTCGAAGGAAGAGACACGTGGCACACAATTTAGACGAGGTTCGGGCCGCGAGGTGTGTAATACCCTACGTCTCGTATGTCTTGTGTAGCTACGGATTGATTGGGTATGATTACAAGATGATGCAATCTTACACTGTGAGATGAGATGATAGAGAGAGGGGTCCCTGCTCGCCTTATATAGTCCGGGAGGCAGGGTTACAAGTCGGTTCAGGGAGAGAGTACTAGTCGAGTACGTCTAGGAGTCCTCTATACAGTGCGGGACATGTAAAGCTTCCTAACCGAGTACTTCTCCTCTGTAGTCCTTGTGCTTCACGCCATCGGGTGCCGTGCAGCGCAAGTCGGGTAGTCCCAGGGGCCCACCGAGTAGTCGGTCCTGGTACCCACTGAGGTAGTGGGCCAGGGAGGTCCATACGACACTTTACTCATGAATTGTCAATTGCCTACGTCGTGTTGGGGTCATGCAATTCTGCATGCTGCAGACTTAATTCAACTACGACCAACTGCATATCATGATACTTCTCCCTTACACCTAGTACGTGGGAATCCTCCTACTATTTCCCATTTGCGTAAATTTGGGTGCGTTGTATACGTACCCATCTCACCACCTAAGCGAACATCAATGGGTCCACACAGGAAATTGGGGATCTATATTGGATATTCCTCTCCGTCAATTATCAAGTACTTAGAACCCTTGACAGGGGATCTTTTTACTGCCAGGTTCGCTGATTGCATATCTAATGAGGATCATTTCCCGGCATTAGGGGGAGAATCGTACCAAAATAAATGCCCGGAAATAGAATGGAATGCTAAAGGCATTTCATTTCAAGATCCACGTACTATTGAGACTGAACAACAAGTTCAGAGAATCATTGATTTGCAAAATATTGCAATAATCTACCAGACACTTTTACAGATTATAAAGGTGTCACAAAGTCTTATCATCCAGCAAGGAATGTGCCCAAAAGAGTGGAGGTACCAAATAAAACCACTCAACCCCCAATTAATAACAAGAGGGGGAGAAGCACTTCCAAGAAGCAAGATGAATCTGCTAATAAGCAAAAAAAGACAGTTAAATCAAATACAAATTTGGTTACAAGACACCTGGAGGATATTGTATATCCTATGGATAATAATCCACAAGCTAGCTCAGTTATGCGCATAAACACCGGAGCTAGTTCATCGAAACTCCTTGGATCCACCGTTGAAGGAAATAATGATGGATCTTTAAGGGTTGAAGAAACTGTTATCAATTTTGTTGAGACTGGAGAATCTTATGATCGTAAGTCCATAATAGTTGACTGTTATTTCTCTAAAGAAATTGCAAATGTCTTTCACACTGATTTAGATCCCAAGTCTATGGCTGAGTGCAAGAAGCGCTCGGACTGGGATAAGTGGAAAGAAGCAATTGAAACAGAGTTCGCCTCGCTAAATAAAAGAAAGGTATTTTTGGCTGTTAGGCCCACACCTCCTGGTATCCTACATGTGGGATATAAATGAGTTTTCGTTCGAAAGAGAAATGAAAACAACGACGTGGTGAGATACAAATCAAGGCTGGTGGCACAAGGTTTTACGCAAAGACCTGGTGTTGATTTCAACGAAACATACTCTCCAGTTATGAGCGGAATAACGTTCTAATATTTAATCTCCTTGGCAGTACAAAATCGTCTATCTATGCAGTTGATGGACGTAGTGACAGCATATTTATATGGGTCACTAGATTCTGATATATACATGAAGGTTCCTGATGGAATCCATGTACCAGATAATAAGGCAAATCGTAACATGTATTCTATCAAATTGAAAAAGTCATTATATGGCTTAAAGCAGTCAGGCCGAATGTGGTACAATCGGTTAAGTGAATTCCTTAAGTCAAAAGGATACACAAATAATGATGATTGTCCTTGTGTCTTCATTAAAAGATCCTCAACAGGATTTTGTATCATATCTGTATACGCTGATGATCTTAATATCATTGGCAATGAGAACGATATTAATGAGGCTCGTCATCATTTAAAGACGGGGTTTGAAATGAAGGACTTGGGTAAAACGAAGTATTGTTTAGGTTTACAACTTGAGCATTTACCCAATGGTATATTTGTATACCAATCTGCTTACATTGAGAAAATATTGAAGAAATTCAATATGGATTAGTCATATCCTATAAAGACTCCAATGGTAGTAAGATCCTTAGATGTTAAGAAGGATCCTTTTAGACCAAGAGGAGAAGAAGAAGAAGTATTAGGACCACAAGTCCCATACTTGAGTGCCATTGGAGCACTTATGTACCTTGCGAACAATAGCCGGCGAGATATTGAATTTGCAGTAAATTTATTAGCAAGACGTAGTGCTGCACCTACCAAACGCCATTGGGTAGGAGTTAAATCAATTTTTAGATACCTCAATGGCACTAGAAATCTTGGATTATTCTATAGTAGAAGTCAAGATTCTAATCTAATAGGATATACAGATGCTAGTTATTTATCAGATCCCCACAATGGCAGATCTCAAACAGGTTTTGTATTTTTACAAGGTAGCAATCATTCTGAAATAATAGCATTATATGAGGCATCACGCGAATGCGTATGGCTCCGCAGAATGATAAACCACATAATACAATCTTGTGGTATTGGGACGGTTGATACACCGACAATTATCTTTGAGGATAATTCGACATGTGTTGCTCCGATGGAGTCAGGTTATATAAAGAGTAATATGACTAAGCATATTATTCCTAAACTATTCTACCCCCATGAACTCCAAAAGAATGGAGAAATAGAAATCTTGCAAACTAAGTCTTGTGATAATTTAACTGATCTATTTACAAAGTCTCTACCATATTCATCATTTTCTAAATGCGTTAAAGGAATTGGTATGAGAAGACTTAGAGATTTGCAGAAATCAAGGGGAGAATCACAGTAAAATATAATATACACAAAAACATCACATTACACTCTTTTCTTTTATGAGTTTTATTCTTAAGGATTTTTCTCACAGAAAGTTTTTAATGAGGTAATGTCAACACATGATAGTTGTCATATTATCTACTTTTCCTCACAGAGGTTTTTCAAGGATAATATATGACATATTAATCTTTGATCAAATTGTCTTTAGACTAAGTCTTTAGATTCACATGAAGGGTCTATAGACATTGGGAATTATATATATCATGGAGTTTCTCCTTATTTTTCCCACTGGGTTTTTAAGGAGTTTTACCAGATATACATATATACTTTCGTTTTTTCCCACAGGGTTTTTCCAAAGCTTTCAAGAATACGATTGACAATCCAATATCAAAGATTCTACAAGATTAAACGGTGCCTACACAAGATCTATTGATCAAGGGGGAGTGTTGAGATTAATTAGAAATAATTAATTGGTGATCAATAGATAAATATAGTTAATTAGTGGTAGGATTAGTATTAGCCAACAGGCATCGTAGGAGACAAGAAAAGCCTCTCCCGATGGGGCATCGTCAGGGCCAAGACACCTTTCCTAGGGTGAAATGGTGTCTCCATCGATATAGTACACAACAGTCATTTTCATATATTGTAACAGAGTGCACTTTTTGATTCGACATACTGTTAGTTGTGCATTGTCTCCATCGATCAAGAATTATCTGAGTTGGGGGAAAGCTCCGCTAATCTCGCTCTCGGTGAAGTATATCTGTCTTATTTAGTTGCTAGAAAAATTTATCTTTTTAATACACTATAGCAAAAGGTAAATTTCGACTTTTTATGGTAAATATTGTCCTACCATGGTCTAACTAAGCTCAAAAGATTCTTGTCGCAAAGGTCATCAAAATCGTGTAATTAATTTTTGATTCCATCTAGATTTAGCATTCCGAACATATGTCTTTTAGTGTATTTAATGTGGTGGAGAGAGCAGAAAGAGTAAAAAGTAGCAATGGAGCACAAACTATTTTAAGCTTCTCTTGCGGCCTATTGCGTCGTCATTCAGATGGAGCCCGCCGTTTCCCATGCATATGGGCCCCCGCGAGTCTCGCGGGGAGTATTTCTGGAACCGGCCACCTGTCAAGGTCACAAGTCAGGTCAGCACTCATGTGGAGTTGCTATGCGTGCCGACTCCTTGACTGGATACGTATGACGGAGACGTCACGTGGCCTCGTGAGCGTCACCTGTCAGCGGCCATCAGCTTGCTTTCCATCCGGTGATATGACCGCGTCGCTGCACATCAACTTCACACGGCGAGGCACCTTCCAAGAAGTTTCGCGCGGTCCTAGTTTGTTGCCTTGTTGGCCACTCCATTCGTGCGTCTCAGGCCGGCCGAGCTCCATCTTCTCCTATAAAAAAAAAGGCACTTTTGTCATTGATCGCGGCTACACGACTCGCCATGGCATATCTTCAATTCATTCGGTTGTTGGATTTGATCCATCATCCCTAATTATGCTGAAGCTCGACCACGGCCGCTGCTACTCGCCCCGCGGACCGAGAGAGGATCGGAGCAGCCGGCGGCGCCGAGGCGACCGGAGAAGGTCCTTCAATTCGCGCGCCTCCACAGAAGTTGGTAGTAGCCGATCGAGAGCCTGGCTCAGGCGATCCATACGATCGATCGGCAGGCGGCCGGCAGCGCCGAGCCTGACCCGGTCTGTGGCCGCCGTTTGGCTCCTCACGAAGGCCAAGGTCGCCGCCGGCCGGCCGCATAGTTTGGCTCACGGCGCGGCGTTCCCCGACGTCATGGAGCGTTCTATGTACTTCGTTTGCTGTGCTAGCTCTTGGTACGTAGGATTGAGGGTCCGTGCTTCTATATCGACCTCCTGCTGTCTTGCCGGCTCTCAATACTTTTCCGCCTACAAGAGCACGGAGCCTCTGGCTCGCTGCTGCTTGATGGTTGGGGATCTATGACCTGCTCGAGGTCGACGTCTCAGTACGTGCGTCCGGCTTCTCACCAGAAATATCAGGCTGTTATCAACTTGCAGCCGCCTGAGACTTTAGAAACTTTGCTAGCTTTGAGGATATACTATTGGATCTATTGGAGGGGATTAGTTTGCAACGGCATTAGAGAGAGATCTTAAGACGGTTGAGAGGCAGGGTGGCATTACTTTGCAAAGCTTTGGGGGCAGAGCGGTCAAAGACTCACAGGGGTGGAGCGTCAGGCTGAGCGCTGTCGGGTGCCGGCTGTGTGTTTCGGATGAAAACGATGGTTGGGCTGTGGTATGGTATGGTGTCATGTCATGTCTAGAGACGTTAGTTGTTTAATTTGCGGTCTCCAAAACACTGCAACACTTTCATCCACGTTAAAAGTTAAAACCTCATATTTATCGATTCTATCGAATCGGAAACTTCTGTGAATCAAGACATGGTATCTTCTATCTCTGCTTTGTTAAGTTCTCGATCATCCTCACTTTGTTAAGTTCTCGATCATCCTCGCTTTGTGGGTTAATGGCATGGCAAGAAAGATGAATATGACAATACTCAAGCACAAGCAGTTGGTTTATGGTAACATGGGCTTTGGACATCCATGCCTCGGGACCTATTTGAACTGAGCTCTTGAGACATTATAAGTATCTACTAGTTTGAAAAGCCAACACTTTATGCCCTATTCTGATCAGAAGTTTTTTTTTCCAGTGGTGTTTTCTCTTATGTTGTAAATATGATTTTTTCCCTTTCTATCTATTGATAAAAACATTGGCAAAACTTTTGCCGCCTTTTTACGATAAAGTATTAATTAACGTTTGAGAACAAATTGCTTGTGAATGTATTCTCTGAACGTACACTTTTAAGTTTTCAAGAAAAAATACTTTTATTTTACAAATGTTTATTAAAAGCGTAGTACCAACCACTGACGTTGGGTTTGTTGTACATATGTTTATTATTTTGCAGATCTCTAGAAGTACTCCCCAACAAGGGACGCACAGGGGAGGGGCACTCACAACACAAGTACTACAAATAGTCATAATTATTACATCCGTCGTCGTTTGGACAGAGCAGCATATTACTGCTTGTTCTCCGAGCAAAAAAAGGCGTAAAATCCGCCTGCTACGGTTGCAAACGCCATGAGCCAAACTACGACGGCTACGGCCAGGGGCATCAAGGCGGCGACCTTGTAGGAGAAAAGTATGGTGAGCGCCGTCGTCAGGAGCCACACGGCCACTTTCAGGCGGTCCCGGAGGCCCGACCCGGGTTCGGCACTCTCGTATCGCCTCAGGCAGTAGAAAAGGGCCAGGAGGTCGAGGTACGAGAAGGCGACGAACGCCACGGCTCCGCGGTCGCCCTGGGAGCGGTACACTGCCATGCCGGAGTTGAAGGTCAGGAACCCGAAGCCCGCGACGGTGAGCCATGGAAAGCTACCGCCGGCGGCGGCGGCGGGCAACCCACCCTGCTGCCGGTCCAGATGATGCTGATGCTGCTGCGGCAGCAGGGCCTCGGCGCCGCGGGCTTCTACCACCGGCCGCGCCTGCTGCTGCCCCATCGATCCAAGGCGTCGAGGAGCTCGAATTACCGCATCAACCGGGTGGCTGTGATGTGCTCCGCTGCTCAGGCTCGCGCGCCATGCTAGTGGAATCGCTCGCCTTTTTATTGAGAGTCACCTTCCGCGAGCCGGGAAATTTCCAGGAAGTTTCGAAGTCGTGCGTCGAGTGTCGTGTGGTCACACCTCGCCCGCATCGTCACGCCTTTTTAATGATGCCATCCAGAACCTCACGCCACGCGAAGTTGCGACGAAACTTCTCGTCCCGGCCCCATTCCCACTATTCGTACTGCACCTGGACAAATCAGTATCAACCTATTGGAGAAAGAGAAATCATGATGATAGAGAAAAGCAGGAAGTCGCAAAACGCCGGTAAAAACCGGTTGAAATCTACTCCTTTTGGTATTAGAAGTCATTAGGATAGAGACACGATAATCGAAGTATAGCCTTGCCTTCTATATTTTTAAAAAATATATATTGAAAAGTTATATATATATATATTATGAAAGCAATTTCAAAACAAATCTATTTATATGATCACATTTCCAAACTCGATGAATTGAAAGTCATTGATGATTTATATTCATAATGTTTGACTTAAACTTTGTCCGAAACGACTTGTAATATCGGAAGGAGCATTGTTTTTGACAAATCACCGGATGTGTCATGTGTGAGCTTGTTGCTTGAGGCGACAGCGCCATCTCCTGCTGCAAGATCGACACGACGACGCTGTTGAGGTGAGGAGGCTTTGTGGAGGTGAACCGACCTATGCATTTTTGCCTGCTCCCTCCACCGGCGCACTAGATCCGGGGTAGAGCTCGATCGACAATTCCGCTGCAAATCGTGGCGACGATGAGCTCGAGCTCGGGCGGCGGCGCCTTTTTCCCTTGATGCTCGCCGACAGGCTCAGGCCGACAGAGGGCATCGAGCGGCTTGGGTTCTGTTACAGTCGCTCTCGTCTCCGGCGTAGGTGGGCCGCGGCGGTGGAGGACGACTTCTTCTCCCACGCGCGGCGGACCTTCCCCCTCCCCAGCGTTAGATGCCTTCGAGGACCCTCTCTCCTCCGAAGTATTTTTGCACCCCCTTTGTCTTCCCTATTAGACTCAGTCTCGCCATGTTCGTTTGGCTTATCGTACCACCAGCCAATGAGTATTTTTCTCTCGTAACAAATCAGCAAGAATAACAATAAGTAGACAGATTTTCTCTCGTAACAATGCAAGACTAGCATCAGTACCGGCCAAACGAACAGGCTGTTAGCTAAGGATTTTTACAGGAGCTCTGGGAAAGAAACAGATGCAGCGAGAGTTCAATTGACTGCTAGGATAAAGTGATATGATTTCCTTCCTAGGAGAGATTTGGCACGCGATGGCCCATCCTGCCGCCGCTTGCACAGCAACATTAATTAAGAAAGCCCACATAAATCGACAAGTTGGTCGCAAAATCAGCTCCAGCACATGGGTTTCTATGCTAGAGCTCGGTGCCGAACTTTACAACAAGGTCGCCCTTTCTTCTTCATTGTCTCTCATCCACATAGGATTTAGTTGACGTGGCTTGGCTATTAGCCAAATGATGTAGCCTTAGCCCAATCTCAGTGAGGGTTTCATGGATATAGGCTGTCATGTAAGCACTTTGATGATGTGGCGGTGTATTAATGATGCGAGAGGTAAAATGAGTTTCATGAGGATGAAACCCTCCCTGCACAGTTACCTAGACAACTTGTGTCTTGCATGCAACGTAGAAAACAACAATAGATGAAATTATGTATTGAGATTTGAGAGGGAGGTGTTTCATTATAGTTTCAAAAAAATTTAGATGATGTGTCACTCTAGGTAATCGTGTTCATGACATCTGCACTGAGACTGGCCTTATTGTACCTGCTCTTAGAACAAGTATAATAAGGCCACCTCGGCGGGCAAAATGCGTTATGTCACCAAGATCTGAGGGCAGCCGCAATGGTTATAGCAAGATGTTCTCTATAACAATAGCCACGTTGGATATAGCAAGTGTCGCAGATCATCCATCCAACACTCCTGCTGTAGCATTAATTTCACGTGGGCCCTACCCATTCATCATCATCGTTTTTTCTCGGTCTTTTTCTCTGACGCACCTTCCATGGCCATGGCGTGGCATCCCCTTTCCCCGGCCCGCAGCCTGCCGCCAGCATGCGTCGCCCTCTTCCCCGGCCGAAGCATCTCCCATCGTTTGCCTGCGCCACCGCATCTTGCTACTCGCTGACCGCATCCTACTACTCGCTAACGCTCACCGTCTTCTTCCGCAACCACGTTGATCGATGCCGCTGATAGGGAGGGAATCAGGGGCGGCCATGGCGTCCCGACCTTGCTCACCCAGCGCCATCTCCGGTCACCTCCTCGACCTCCACGCTCGATGCGCCATGGCTGCTCTGGTGCGCCCCCTACCCTATTGAAGGCGGCAAGATTCCTTGCCCTCGCCCGGACCCCCGGCGGCTCGCCCTTGGTCCCATCCACGGCTGTGCACGACCTCCGCCATAGGTGCTCTGACCGGCGGACCGGAGGCCTCTGGCTCCTCCCGCCTTGCTCGGCCTTGGCCCGACAAGAGTCGTCGGCCCGCGTGCACTGCACTCGACGGCCGCAAAAGCACCGACGGCCATGCACCGCCTTGCCTCCCGGCGCCGGTGCTCGCCCCCCTCACCGGCGGCGGAGTCCGCTCGCTCCCTCTCCCGGCAGCGGCGTCCGCTCGCTCCCTCGCCGGCGGCGGCATCCGCCCACTTCGATTTATCAGCCGGCCATGGCGACGCTCGAGGGTGAGGCGGGAAGAGGGAAAGGGTTGGGATGAGTTAGTGCTGTTGGGCCCACGTGTTGAATTGTGTGCTATAGAACGTCGTTGGCTTTAACGACATCACATTCTCTTTCATGTCTTCTCTTTCCTACGTGAACTCTTGTAGAGAGCCTAAAGGCAACCACTGCGGGTGCCCTGATGTGGGAGAAAGAGAATAGAGGAGACAAATTAAAATGGGTGACTCGCCTAGCGTTGATGCCACCAAGATGCATGTTTTTTGGGACCGCCGCCACCGATCTCTCTATTTCCATTTGCTGCTACACGTAAAGCATTAAATGCTAGTGAGACCCACCATCACACCTCATCCCCACTTGAGTGACATGTCACTTCACTTAGTCTTGCACCAGGAGTATTAGCGGATATGATGGTTGATGCAGTAGGGTGTTCCAGCTAGGGATGGCAGCGAGTCAGGTAAGTACGGGTACGATGTTTACCTGCCCGCGAGCGTGCCCGCGTCCCCAGCCTTTGCCCGCCTGTTAGCTTGCCCGCGGGCAGAAATCCCTACCCATGCCCGTGCCTGATGGGTATCCGCGGGTATCAGGCAACCCGTCACCCGCAAGAGACGCCCTCCCAATTCGCGGTGGAGAGCCGCAGGCCGCCGCCGCGTCCGACGTAGGCGGAGACCGGGATGGCATCCAGCGGAAGAGAGGGTCGTGGAGAGGGTGCAAGAATGCGAGTGGAGGTCGGCTTCAGTGCTGCTGGCCGCCGGCGCTGGAGGCGGCGGGGGGCCCCTCGGCCAAGATTCGAGGGCCTCAGAGGCACGGCTCGGTTGCCCCCTAGAGCTCCACGCCGTCATGCCTGTGGCTGTCGAATCCGGCGGTGGCGGAGGCAGTGATGCTGTAGCATCCAACCGATGCACCAGCGGTAGCGGAAGCAGGAGATGCGTGTTTGGCGGTGGCGAAGACAGGGGGCAGGACTGAAGGAGGCGGGCCTAGCGGCAGGAGGCGCGGACGTGCGGTGGCAGCCAGAGTGTCGACGCCCAGCGGCTCAAGCAGATGAGAGTTGAGAGGTTTTTTTCTTTGAGAACCACGGGAGTTGAGAGGTGGGTGGTGGCGAACAGATCACAAATGGATAAGACTATCTCCAGCAGCATCTGCTTCCACCACTGCATCCCCAAAATGAAGAATGAAATGCTACTATTCACCTTCCAGCAGATGTTGCATCCACTGCTGCAAAATGCAGTCACCCTCCCCTGGTCGCCCATTCCTAGCGGTTCTCTCTCTTCGCTGCATCCCATCTCCACCAACCGTCACCTCTCCTCCCCTAGGCTGCTCCACCACCGCCTGCCTCCCCCACCCCCGCTCTCCTCCGTCGCAGCTCCCGCTGTCGGTCGCCTCTAGGGTGCACGTGCGAGGAGGCCGTGAGGAGGCCGCAGTGCCGAGGCGAGGAGCTCCATCCGTGTCGTGGCCCTCCGCCCTCGAGCGGATGCGGAGAAGACGCGGGTCGACGGCGGCGCTCGTCGCCTTGAGCGGTTGACATGGTGGAGCGGCGGGTGGCAAGATCCCCTCGTGAGTCGTGACGTGCTCAAGAGCAGTTGAGGGCTTGAAGGCATTGAGCCCGCCAATCAGATGGGATTTTCTACCATTGCTGGTTCGACTTGGGTCTCAAATTGTGGTTTGTAGCTCAAGGACTAAGGAGGGATAGTAGGCTTCTCTGGGTCGCGACTAGGGCCTCAGCTTGGGTGGCCCTAGTCGCAGCTCCACCTCTAGATGCCCTCGTGGATCCGATTATATTAAATGTTGCCAACTACCCATCTCACCAATTTTCGGACACTAATTAAAAGTATTAAACATAGATGACAAAATCTGTTTGACAACATCTATCCTAATTTTCAAAACCAATCTAACGAGTCTAATTATGTCACAATTAGATAATGTCGTGCTACAGTAACCAATCTCTAATGACGAATTATACATAATGGATTCATCTCGTGATTTCAATTCATTCGTGTAATAAGTTTTATAAATTAGTCTACGTTTAATCCTCTTAATAGATCGTAAAAGAGAACTTTTAAAAATTTCTTCAAAATTTTTGACTGAACTAAACAAGTCCTTTCACTCGTAGTCATTTCATCGAACATATTCTGGATGTTAGTTGGCACTTGGCAGCATTGTAGTCGTAAGTGCAATAGTGCTAGCTTCACGTGGTTTTGCAGGTAGTGCCGGTAACTGGAAGCTGAAATGATTTTTACGACTAGCACATATATTAAGACTTAAACAGTCTGTTTACAGAAAGGTCCTTGAAGAAGATCTGAATCACACAAAGGTCCACTGACCAAAACAGAGCAACACACAACACATACGACGATGACACACTTGTCGGCGATGGCCACAGAGGTGTCGGATCAGCTTGCAGCCGGATGGAGGGCCACGCCAGGCGTCGGTTTGGAGAAGGGGCGGCGGGGCCAAGAAGGCCACACCGAACGACAGAAGAATAGGTTGAAAGTCGTCGCAAGAATTCAAAGAAGGGACACCATGTCACTTCCCAGGTGAAAGCGAGTTCACGGGAACAACCGAAGAAAAGTTGCAGATGCATCGGCGTGGACGAGTAAAGAAAAGGACTGCATTAAGTTGAGGATGGATCCGGTGGCGAGGATGGGAGTACTATGATGCGTTCAGCGACGACAAGCACATCTCAACAGAGGACACAGACGCCGGAACAACCATCAGAGACCCACTGGGCCGGATCCATGGCGGGGAGGTGGAGCCCTGCTCGGAGCTTGCGAGGTGAAGAAGAAAAAATGAAGCAAGAGGGCGAGAGGGCGACGACAAAGGTGATTACTGCAAAACTGTGATGCGTTCAACAACAACCAAATCGGAACAACCATCAACAAATTGCAGCAAGCACGAACCAGTAGCAGAGGATTGTAAGAGCGAAGGCGGAATCGACTGTTGCAGGATGCGTTGAACAAGGGTGCCTCAATCGATGGAGGCGGAGACCTCAGAACAACCATCAACAAATCGCAAGCTGGCGGCGGGAGCAGAGCAAAGCAAAGCAGATGAGACGGGATGGGTGGGGGACTCAGATCAAGGGTGGGTGCGAGTAGACCTGAGTCAAACGTGGCCGGATTTATTGAACTAACCTCAGAAGGGGCAACGCCGGTGGTGAGGTAGCCGAAAGAAATCACGGCTACAATGACGATGGCGACGACGACCTTCGAGCATGGCGCCATACGACGGATTTACTACTAGGAGGTTACTACTAAGAGCTATACTACAGCTAAAGGACGCTGGGGTGCCCCTCTCCCCACCTGCTGCGGTGAGGCAAGCGCCAGCCAACAAGAACTTCACTATGATCGGAGTCCGGTTACAATGCCAACGGGGCTGATTACAAGAAGTCAAGAGAATCAATCTTCAAAAGAAAATCCTAATGGGATTATATGACCCATACCGTTAGAAGTTGGCATTTTATCTTGTGCACATAATTTGGATCATCATTCAACATGAGCTGCAGCCAGTGGCGAATGGGGCCTTGTTTAGTTTGCTAAAGTTTCTAATGTTTTCTCCGCTCTCTCTCCATCACATCACATTAAATACGCCAAAAGACATATGTTCAGAGTATTAAATATAGGTAAAAAATAACTAATTACACAGTTTTGATGTACTTCGCAATACAAATCTTTTGAGTCTAGTTAGACCATGGTAGGATAATATTTACCACAAACAAACGAAAGTGCTACAGTGTGCTACAGGAGTTCAAAACGTTGAAAAGACAATTTTTCCAACGAACTAAACAAGACCCTAGTTAAAATTGAGCAGTCAAAGACTACCACATATATGTATCGAACCAAAACCCAAACTAGAAGTGAAAAATTGGTGAGGCTACTATTGCTCGACCAAAGTTTTCCTCTCTGAATCTTTTCATCTATGTGAAAACGGACGGCCAAAATCCTGTTACTGCCCGACCGTTTTCCCATATTTAGACCTAAACAAAAACATGATGGTTTTTTTACGGTGACGGGACGGGATGTCGCGGGAGCGGTACGAGAAACGGTTGAAGGGTTTTCCGTTCATATTAGCGGTATCCCGTTTTCAACCGGGATATCTCGTATTCTCGTCACGTTTTTCAAACTCACGGGATAAACCCAGCAGACCACAACTCCCCTCATCCCAAGCCCAACAAGCAATCAAGCCCAACATTGAAGACGTATAAAGTCTCTCTCTAACCCTAATCCCCAATTAAGCCTGCCACTGGGGAGGGTATGAACAAATTCACTCTTGTTTTCATACCCAAATCCAAATAATTAGTATCCACTTCTTACCCTCCCCATTCCCACTCATACTCAATGGATAACTATTTTTGTACTAGATTCTACACACACTCAATCGATTATTTGCACCATCCTCACACCCTACCCTCCCCATTTCTTCAATGTATAATTATTTTCTACCAATACCCTCCCCATTTGAGGTGGGTGTGGATTTGAATATGGACAATGGATAAAAACAACATACCCCAATTCCATTCAGCCCCCACCTACGCCGCGCCGCCACCCCGGGCTCCTGCGCCGCGCGTGCATGGCGAGGCCGTGCGTGTGTTCAAGGCCGACGACAGCGCGTCCAAGGCCGATGTGGATGCGGCGGACGAGGCGTTGAAGGTGCTCAAGATCGAGGCCGGCGTCGCCGCGTGCCGGCTGCAGCAGGCCGTCGGGGCGGGCGCGAGCGGCGCCGCGAGGGAGGAGCTGCGGCAGGCCGTGGTGAACACCCTGGTGCGGAAGCTGTTCTACATACCCTCTTTTAAGATCTACCGCGGGGTGGCCGGGCACTACGGTCCGCCTGGGTGCCGCATCAAGGCCAACGTCCTTTCTTTCTGGAGCCAGGTGATGCCCACGATGTGTCTCGAACTGTGCCGAGCTTTCTGTAGTTTCATCCTACTAGTTGTTGGGCATAACGATTATGGTTTGAAATACTAGAAGCAGGAGTGTCAATTCCTGTTCCAGAAACATTGACGATGGTAACCTTATCAAAATGCTATCAGTTAATTATCACTAATTAGAAATTTTGCAATGGATAATCCTACAACCTTCCTACCGCCATCAGTTCATTATCACTAGTTTTTAATGGTTTCACCAATTCTCATAAATACATTTCCCTCTATTGTAGGAAGAAGGAATTTTAAGTGATCCGGAGATGGATGATGAGGACGAGTTGTGACAGTTTGGTTCATTTTGATGCCGACCGTCGATCAAGTTAATATGTTATCATGTTTGTTAGTGAACTCTGAAGTGGTTCTTCAAATGCGTTGCGAACCTACGGTCTTTTAATTTGTCTTGTAATGAGCTTGAACTACTGTGGACTTGTGGATTGTGGTTGTGGACTTGTGATTTTTGAACTGGATACTCTACGTGATTTGTGAACAGTACATGATGGTGCTGGCTGCTGCCGAACTGGCTGCTGGCTGGTGCAAAGTGTGCAACCAGCAACCGTGCAGGACTGCAGGTGCAGGATGCTACTACATGTATGGATGCTGAGTATGCGACATGGTGGTGGGCTGTGGGTGATGGCTTTGTATTTTGTTGTACTGGATGGTGGATGCTATCTACATGTAGTTTGGAATGTTTGTGTCATCACGGTGTATGGTCTCACTTCCCGTCTGTTTCCGTCGTATTTTCGTCCGTATTTGTTCGTTTTCGTATACCCATTTATCCTGCCTCCCGTCCCGTTCCCCCTACTCCCGTTCTGTTACCGGTGAAACAATATGGGACGGGACACATTTAAGAGATTTTCCGTCTGCACAGAAGTACAGAACAACTAAACATATAGGATCCGTGACCGCTTGCTTCCACAAATCTAAATCCTAATAGGGAACATAACAGGTGAAAATCAATCTTTCCGTGCAAATTATGGAAACTTCAATCTGAGATCTTGATACAAGGGAAGACTTATGGAAGGTGTGAGGGGTGATGTGCAACTCATGAGAGGTGGGAGGGATGGTTTGCAAATGCACTTTTGCGAATCACCGCTCCCACCTCCCATGAGCCCTCCCTTAGATCAATATTTTGTGGCTCAGATTGAAGTTTCCATAGTTTGCACGGATGGGTTGGTTTCCACTTGATACATTACCATCCTAATACACCTAAATCTCATTAGAGGCAATAGAGAAGATTGGGAGAAGATTGAGAAACACTGCTCGGCTGCTTCCTCCTAGTCCTTCCAGCAGGTGGCAGCGGTGACTGCGTCTTCCGGTAGGCGCGGCCTCACGCGCGACAGGGCACCAAGGGGACAGGGGTAGCCGGGCAGGCATGGGCCAGGAAGTGGCCGTCGGCAGGAGGACTTGACGGTCGGCGGGTGGAGGCTTGGAGCACCGGGCAGGCGGCGGCGGCTGGCGGAGATCACGGCCTCACGGAGTCACGGGTGGAGTGGAGGCGGCTGGCGGGATCCCCTCCCCTCACGCTCATGGGGCGCGCCGTCGCGGCGCCATCGCAGCCTCGGGCATGAGCCTACCGAGCCCTCCTGTGCTTTGTGTTTGCCCTAGTTGGCTCTAGTTGGGTCTCCAAGGCATGGGTTTTGAGCTAAAAATAAGAAGGAAAGTGGGCTTCGATGGGCCATGATTAGGCCTCGGCCTGAGCGGCCCTAGGTGCCTCTTGCTGCAGCAGTAATAACCATGTAAAGAACCTGCACTTGTTGTCTACCTTGGCCTTCCAGATTGGTCAGACTCTTTGCCCATATCTGATAGCCGGTCAATAATTTGGCGCAAGTGTGCAACCCCTCTCCCGAAGATATTTGACGCGATCCTCGCATCCATCGAACAAATTTTGGATGCCAGTTGCCAGCATTGTAGTCAAAAGTGCAATATAGCAATCAAGACGGAAATAAAAGATACATCTCCTGTGTTTCTGTGTGAAATATTTGATCGATGCCCTCAACCATAATGCTATACATTCCTCTTCGTATTACTCATTCCAGTGTAAAAGGTTGTGCCTAACATTTTGGTGGCCGCCCGAGTCACGCCCACAGAGACGCAGGCTTGTGTTTTTCCTTGCAAGGTATTGTTGCCTCATCATCACTTCTCTTTGTAAATGGAGAAGGCGATGAAGCCTCCAGCAACGGTCGCGAAGGCCATCAGCCATACCAGAACTGCTACCGGCGTCGGCATGACGGCCGCAACTTTATAGGAGAAGGCGAGCGTCAGCAGAGTCGTTAATAGCCAGACGGCGATCTTGAGCCACTCCCTCCTGGACGAGCCGGCACCGGCGCGATCGTACAGCATCAGGCAGATGAAGAGTGCCACCAGATCGGCATAGGAGAAGATGACGAAGGCGATGGCCATCATGTCCCCTCGTGACCGAACGATCGCCATGACCGAGTTGAATGTGAGGAAGACGAACCCGAGGAGTGTAGGCCAGGAGCAGCTCTCGGCGGCATTATTATTGCTGCCCCTGTCGTTGTCTTTGGCAGCGTCGTTCGCCTCCTGATCTTCGGCGGTATGGTTCTGATGCTTCATGATCATAGGTGATTGGAGTGTGGCCATGATGATTCGGATGATCTCACTTGAAACTGGAAATGGAGTGTGAAGTTCTACAACAGCCTATTAGTTTGGCTGAGGTGGTAGCTAGTGCTGATTTGTTCTTAAAGAAACGTACTGCTGACCGGTAATTGGCAGCTAGTTCGTTTTAAGAGAAAAATACTACTCGTGACGGCTGATAAGAGATGGATTTTAATTTGGAGACTCAAGCAACTGGAAGGCTGTCGGCCGGCCGGCTGCGAGTTGATGGTGCATCCACAACTGAAAGACTATTTATATAATGCCGCGCGCCGAATTGCCATGATATTAGACAAACCATAGTTTCTGGGAAGCTCGCGGGTGGTAGTGTGCCCACCGAGTTCTTTCCGGCCACGGCAGGTCGGCAGCTTTTACAATAAGTTGTTGACAACATACTACATATATAGTCACATCCGGCGTTGTTGACGGGTAAGCTGTCTTCAGCAGCCAACACGGAATGCTGGCCCCCGGCGTGCACTCCCCGCCCTTGTCCTGTGTCTCCCCATTTTTCAAAATTTTCTCCACTCTCCCATCACATCACATTAAAAACACCAAAACATATATTTGAAATATTAAATATAGGTAAAAAACAACGAATTACACAGTTTCGATGTATTTTGCGACACGAATCTTTTGAACCTAATTAGACCATGGTAAGATAATATTTACCACAAACAAACGAAATATGTTACAGTGTGCTACAGGAGTTCCAAATGTTGGAAAGTCAAATTTAAGGTACGGGCGACGCCGCTTCCGGACTTAGACTGTCTCCAACAAGCTTCTGCATCTGCATCGTGGATGAGCGAAGCAAATAGAAGGATTCCCTAGCGCAAAACAGGAGCGACTCCAGCAAAGCTTCTGCATCCCCTCCTGCATCGGCGAGGCAGTTGGCTCCGCGCCGCCTCCGATGCTTCCTCCTTCCTGCCCTCCGCCGCGTCTCCCCGCCTCCCGCGGAGCAACGCCAAGGAGGCTGCCGCAGGGAAATGCGCCCGGGTGGTACAGGCAAGCGCGGAAGCCAAGGCGGCGGCCGTCGGAGCCGCTCCTGCTACACCTCCACGCTGCCCCCTGCACAGATCAAGCTCGGAAGAGCCGGAGCACGAGCTCGTTGTGCTGCTGCCGGAATCGGTCCTGGGAGGGGAGACGGAGGCGGCAGGGTCGTCGGGGAAGAAGACGGCGGGCTCGTCGGGGGAAGAAGGCGGTGGAGTTCCTCTGCACCGGCAAGCTGCTCCGAGCCGTGGAGCCCCTCCGCGGCGGCGACCTCCTGTGCGCCTGCTCGCCCTCGAGACCGCCGCACCACCCCGAGCACCGCCGGAGCCCCTTCCTCACCGGGCCTTGCCGGATCCGGGTCCGGGGAGGGGAAAAGTTGGTCGTCGTTAGCCGGATCCGCGCCGGCCCGTGCTCCGTGGCCGCCCGCCACCCCCGCCGGAGGTGTTGATGCGCCGTGCGCGGCCCCGCGCTTGCGGCCTTCGTCTTCGTCCGCGCGACGCGGCTGGACTCGACTTGGGCTCCAAATCGAGGGCATCCGCCCTTGCTCCGAATCAAGGCCGGGTGGTGGAGGCGGCCGGCCGGGGGAAGGAGGCGGCGGGGGGTGGTGGAGGCGGGTGGGGAAGGAGGAAGGAGGCAACGGGGTGGCCGGGTGGGGGAGGAGACTGTCGCGGGCGGTTGGGATGCAGAGAGGAGACGAAATCCCCGAGGATGCGCGATGAGAGACCCTTCACCGCAAAATGCAGAACCAGATGCAGCTATTGTTGGAGCTGCTACAGTACCAAATTGATCTGCATTTTGAAGATGCGCTCGCGAATGCAGTATCCGCTGGAGTCAGTCTTATCCGCCATCGCCATGACGTGCGCCAGTATTGCGACCTCATTTACGCCGGGGCTCGCTGTTTCGCCGGAACTGGTCGAAACGCGGAGCGCGCAGTCGTCGAGGACTGTGTATTGTGTAATACTAGTAGTAGCAAAACTGTACGTACACCGGATGAGAACTGGTGCCATTTTTTTTTTGAAAAAGAGAACTGGTGCCAGTTGCCCCAAGATCGAGCGCCAAGAACCGTTCTAAAGTCAACTGGTGATGGTGCACCAACCTGCATTCGCAACGCTACTTTGACTTGGTTGAACCGGTCGGTTTCATTGGCGGCCCAAGAAAATCGATCTACAAATGAGGTTAGTAGACTAGTCAATCCTCCTTTTCTTATACTAAATCCATAAAAGGAATAACAGTCAAGAAAGTAACCCCCAAAGGAAATTTCCTGATGGTGCCCGAGTTGGCATTTTAGACACTAGTAGTTGTAAGAAATGTTCATATTACCCTGATAAATGATATTAATTGTGATTGGAAATCGTAATGTTTGTTTAGTTTTTTTAATGCTAAATAAATGTGTGTTGTAACTAGTAGACAAATAACATCGATTTGATCATTTCATTAGTTGTTTCATTAGTTGTACACGCTTCTCCAGACACTTTTTGTTTGTATGAGTGTTGTTTTTAACTAGATGAGATTTATTATGATGTAAGAGGACACTTTCTCTTGTATGGACAACCACCATTATTGGAGTCCCCACCTCCAACCAGAACCCTAGCTTTAACCTAGCTTCGCTGCCTCCGATCCACTACCACCTGAATGGCACAAGTGTGGAAAATTAGGTGGAACAACACATAATGATGCCGGCGTGTAGAAGAGGATAAGACTGACTCCAACAATAAGAGGCAAATTTGGATGGCAAATTGGGCTTTGCCTCTCCTCCACAATGTTTTTGCTCTCCTTCGCCTAGCTGCGTCTCCAACAGACATAAGCCACCGCATTGGGCTGCTCTGCGCCCATCGACGACAAAGACGAAGCTCGTTGGAGCACCGACTGAGGGCGTAGGGGAAGGGGAGAAGGGAGGCGGAGCAGAAGGGTGCGGCGCCAACAAGCAGGTGGTGGCCTCCTTGCCACAGCCATCCTCGCACCCGTCGATTCGACAGTGGGGGAGGCCATCACTGGCACGAAGAGGAAGACCGTCGCGGGCGGCAACCATGGTTTCAGCGGTGGGGATGCCACCACGGTTGCGCCATGGATTCGCCGCCCTACCAGCCACCCATCCCCGTCGGCTCGTCCCCTGCTCCCGATCTGAAGTAGCCGTCCTCATTTCTCCGGAAGCCGGTGGAGGGGCGCGACGGCGAGGAGGAGCACGCGCTCGCGGCGCTCGGGGGTCGACCTCCCCCACGCACGCACCTGTGGCGGCAGCGGACGGGGTTGAGCTCCCCCGCGCACGTGAGGGAGGAGCTCAACGGCAGCACGAGGCCTCTCCAGTGGATCTCAATTCGGTGGTGGTGGAGCTTCAATTGATGGTGGAGGCTGCTGATTTGGTGATGTTGGAGCACGGAGGAGCAGAGGAGCTCCACGACAGAGGAGCCGAGGCGACCACGTCGCCCTTCCCCACCTTGAGGCCACGGAGCGCCACCGCCCCTACTGCCTTGACCCAGTCGCCGGCGAGGAAGGTCGAGAACCGCCGCTGCCCCAGCTGCCTTCTTCTCCTCCCACGCCGTCCAACTCTGCTCGCCTCCCGTCGTGCGGCAAATGCATCGGAGGAGAGAGGATATGTATTTATCCATCTCCTCTGAGGCATTTTGTCTCTCCCATTTGCCTCCTGTGTTGGAGCGTTTCCTCGTCGCTATAGTACCCGGGGGTGAGGCACAAATGGGTTTGTCTTTCCTTGTTGGACTCAGTGTAAGATGCTCCTAGCAAAACAATGGCCATATCTTTCGTACCTGGATGGAGCACCACCACTATAGGTCCATAGATCAGTCTCAGTGCTTAGTTTCATCACACTGCTATCAAAATTACCGTGTCAGCTTTCAATGAAACGAAATTCTTATTATTAATGCATAGTTTCATTGCAACATCTAGTGTTTCAATAATATTATATTTAAATGTATCATGGGATGAAATGGAAAAGTATCTTAGTGGGTTCGCATCCAGTTTTATGTTCTTGGTAAATACGGAGTGTTCCAGCTATGAAACTCTATTATTCTTGCTTCACGTAAAACCTCTACCAAATGTGCAAATATGGTGATATGTTCATCAATTTGTTGTCATGAAACTCCTCGTGACACCTCCATTAACAATAGCCTTAGGGCATACCCAATGGCAAATTAATTATGATTTCTATCTCTAATAAATGATGCACCACCTAAGCAAAACGATGATGTGGCAAACTAATAAATGGGGAAAGAGAGGGAAATAAGAGGAAACCGTTTCAACTCAAGGAAACGACCTCTACTCTTGCAACGAAGCACTAGGAAACGACGATTTCCCCATTGGGAGGAAACCGATCGTTTCCATCACGCGAGCTCGACGTCCGGCCGCTTAGCAAGGGCTTTGCCCACGCCGGCCACGCAGGCCCTGTTGGTGTTTTAGACCGGCAACCTACTAAGGGGAGTACCCGAAGTAGATGAATGTGGCCTCGCCGAGATCGGTAACTCGAAGGAAGAGACACGTGGCACACAATTTAGACAGGTTCGGGCCGCGAGGTGCGTAATACTCTACGTCCTGTATGCTGCGTAGCTCTGGATTGATTGGGCACGATTACAAGATGGTGTAATAGTGCGCCGTGGATTGGATGAGATGCCAGAGAGAGGTCCCTGCCCCGCCTTATATAGTCCGGGAGGCAGGGTTACAAGTCGGAGTAGGGAGAGAGTACTAGTCGAGTACGTCTAGGAGCCTTCCATACAGTGCAGGACATGTACAGCTTCCTAACCGAGTACTTCTCCTCCGTAGTCCTCGTTCTCCATGCCATCAGGTGCCGTGTAGCGCAAGCCGGTAGTCCCGTGGGGCCCACCGAGTAGTCGGTCCCGGTACCCACCGAGGTAGTGGGCCCGGGGAGGTCCATACGACAAGCCCCCGAGTACTTTGTAGTCGAGAAGGATAGCTTCACGTAGTCCCGACGGCCTTAACGAGTAGTCCTCAAGCGTCCCCGAGTACTACAAGTCAAAAGTCCTCAAGAGTAGTCGAAGCATCCCGAGGCTGGAATGTACTCCAGCTGATGTTTGAGCAATCTTGAAGTCTTCTCGAGTAGTCCCAAGCGTCCTCGAGCGCTGCCTTCTAAGGTCTTCAAAAAATGCCCGCTTTGTCTTGAAGCCGAAGCTGATATGGAAGTGCGATTGCAAAATCGCACTCCATATGGAGTAGCCCCCGAGCCTTAGGTTGAGCCGCAGGCTCTGGCTGAGGGTCCATCTGAAGTCTTGGCAAGAAAATCCCGAAAAATTCAGAGAGAAAAACCGAAGGACACGTGGCACGGAGCCCCCGAGCCTTGAGTCGAGTACTTCCTCTCGAATTGAAGGGTCATCTTGAAGAATGTGTCCTGAGATGCTCCTGAGTCTTGTCACTTCCCAGGTAGTCGAGTAGAAGTAGCCGAGCCCCCGAGGTGAGACGCGTCGACTAGTAGAATGCGAAGAGTCACGCGCGGCCGCTGAGTCAGCCGAGCGCGGACTTATCCATCTGGTCGTTGGAGGGCCGGTTTGACTTATAAATAGAAGCCAAAACCCTTAGGGTTTTTCACCCATCACCGCCGTAGCCATTTCGAATCAATCGAGGCGGATCCACTTCCGCCGCATGCCGCCGCCGCAAGAGGATCTAAGTGCGCCGCCACCCAAAGCTTCCGCAGTAGCCCCCGAGCGGATGCGCGTGAAGACACCCTGTACTTGGAGAATGAAGCCTTCACCGTCCAAGTCTGCGAAGGTCGCCGGGAAGAAGAGAGGTTGTGACGAGGCCGCCGCGGCTGCCACGGGGGTAGCGCCGCCGATGTCTCCACCGCAGCCAGATCCAAGCCGCGAGTGGAAGAAGTCGAAGGTGAAGACCGAGGATCTATTGGCCCTTCTCAACAGCGGATTTATCCGAGAGAAGGAGGTGGATATGTGGAGAGCCGCCGCCGGAGATCCGTACCCAATGGAGAAAGCTGAAGACGAGATCCCGATGTTCGCGCGCTTCGCGGAGCGCGGACTCGCGCTTCCGGCCAGTGACTTCTTCAAGGGCCTCCTCGGGTACTACGGAGTTGAGTACCTCAATCTCAACCCTAACGAGTACACTTGCTGATGATTGGTCTCCCTTGTATGCAGGAGGTGCCGCCAACAGAGCCCGTCGAGGAGGGCGACGAAGGCGAGTGGGACACAGTGGGGGAGCCTGCTGGGAGTCGCAGCCCAGCCCCCACTGTTGAAGAACTCATAGCGCAGTTGGAGCGCCAGCCCCCTGCTCCTCAGGGGAGCACAGAGCCTGCGGCCGCTGCCGCTGAAGAAGTAGTATCCGCGGGAGCGCAGGAGAGCGCTGCACCGGCTACTACTGCTGGAGGAGAAGCAACAACCACAGAGGCGCAAGAGGAGACGCCCACCGAAGCTGGACTGGTGGATATTGCCAGCATCCTTGGAGCCCCGACCGTGACGATAGTCCGGTCGAGCCTGTAAGTACTGAGCCTTCCCGAGTAGTACTTGGTGTAGTAGTCGAGTTTGAATGACAACCAGCTTTGTGTACTTCTGCAGGAAATCAACAGACTTGTCCTGGGAGGGAGATGAGCCCTCCACGACGGTGGCGGAGGAAGAAGTCGCGCCGCCCACCGAGGAGTCTACCCCAGCCCCTCAGGCGGAATCAGGAGTGCCAGCCACTGGAGCTGCGTTGCCCGAGGCCAGCGTGGTCGAAGGTGAGTACTCTACTGAAGCTTTAGTCTTCCCCATAGAGTAGTCGTAGTTACTAATGAACTTGACGTTTTCTTGTCAGGCGTCGAGGCCGAAGGGAACAACATCCCTGCAGCTGTGCCCATGGAGAAGTCGACACCACAAGCGCTGGAGGTTGCCGAGGGAGCCCCCGAGCCGATGGAGGAGGTCGCCGAGGAAGCCGCCGCGGCGGCCGGAGAAGAGGAGGCCACCGTGCCACCAGAGGTTGCTCTGGAGGTGGCTATCCGTTCCCCGGAGATCCAGGATGCAGAGCCCATCCGCTCTGCGCCGATGACGGAAGCTGCCACGAGTAGTCGTGGCGGGGTGGAGCTGCTCGCGGATGATCTGGTCGACCCGGCGACGGTGGCCGTGCACCTCGGACGCGGTCCGCCAGCCGAGCAAAGTGGATGAAGGTAAGTAGCCTTAGCTTCTGAGTAGTCAATCCTCTGTTGTTGAGTACTCGTTGACGTGTGTTGTCTGTGCAGGACGTCGTGGAGAGGTCCCGCGAGAAGTCCAACATGCTGCAGGGCTTTGGTGACACAGTGCTCCGGGCTGAGGCATTGGAGGATCAGCTTTTGAAGTCACGGAAGCACGCGGGGCGCCATGCGATCCAAGCCGGACGCCGCCTTTGCCAAGTATCACAATGACATCCAAGAGCCGCGCAGCAAAGGGCGACGACTTGGTGCGGAAGAACAAGAGCCTCCGCAACAAGAACAAAGGTACGCTGCTTGACTTGTTGGGTAGTTGTTGGAGGTCGAGAGGTAGTCTGACCCGTTGCGCTTTGTTGTATTGCAGAGCTTGAGGGCCAAGTGGAGTAGTTGAAGTCCTCGGAGACAAGTATGAAGAACCTCTTCTACCGGGAGCAAGAGGCCCGCCAGGTACTCGAGCTCGACTACAAAGAACTTTCCTTCGAGTGCGAGAAGCACATGGAGCTTCGAATTGCTTCTGACCGCGATCTCGTCAACTGCTACAAATCGTTGCAGAAGTTGAATGAAGACTGCGAGGCGCTGCGGGCCCAGCTGAAGGATCTTGAAGAAGCCGCGCTGCCGATCGCAAGGCTCTTGGTGCCGCACCCGGGCGCCCCCAAGATTGCTCCACTGGTGGATCGCCTCAGGGAAGCCCCAAGCCGGCTGGCGGCTTATGTGAAGCACATGGCGAGGTCGATCCCGAAGCAGGTCTTGGCCTTCATGAAGTCCTAATTCCCGAAGGCGCCGGTGGAAGTAGTCGCTGGCGGGGTAGCCGCCAACTGTACCGATGCGGAGTACGCGGAGCTGCTGGAGCAGATGGCTCCCATTGCGGAGCAATGTCACACCCGTTTTCCGAAGAAAACCGAATGCATCTCATACGTGTGCCATAATCACAATTTCACACATATGATAGACAAATGAGTGTAATATCATAGTACAATGCTCAAAACGTACATAGAGAGGTTTATTAATTTATTACACTCATCGATAGACTCGAAGGTCTTAACACGAACATCGATAGCTAGACGATGAAACACCGTCTCCAACTTCACAAGCTCCTGACTGGGGGTAACGCGAGCCTCAGAATCCATCGAACTCGTCGAAGAACCTTGCTCCAGCATCCTCCTCTGAACACATATGGCAAGGGTGAGTACACTTATGGTTGGTACTCAGCCCGTGGGGGAAAAATGCAAAGCTATCAAGAGTAGGCTAGGGTTTTCAGCGGTGAGCATTTTAAGTTGGTCAAATTTTATTAGCAAGCACCTATTTACTAAGTGTAAGTGTATACCAACCCAAAACTTAGCTTTTGCAAGACTATTCCTCCAAATCATAAGTAAACCACAATTTGAAATCCATTTCCAGTTAACTATCATGTGAGGGTCCAAGCCGCTCTTGACCGTGAGCACGGCTGATCGATCAGTTTTCACTCTGCAGAGGTTGTACACTTTACCCACGGTTCGTGTTCCCCATATTGCCCGGTTTGCAAAGCCCTTAAACACTTCCGAGGTGAGTGGCAAGGGGTTCACTACGAAGCCTTTACAAAGGCGTGCAAAACACCAATATCCCACGACAGTTACAGCTCAGGGCGGACCATAACCCTCCCTAGTGGTCAGCACCTTAGCAAAGGCTACTACCCCAAAAGGACCGGGCTATACCCCTGCAACCCGGAGCCCCCTGTGTTCCTTCCGGACAAGGGCTATTAGATAATTTACACTCCTAATTAATTGGCTAAGCCAGAGCCATGTGGACTGTGGTTGCACTGTTTTCCTGGGTGGTTCTCCATGTTTTAATTTATATGTTCTTGAAATTCCATAAACACAAATTCCATTTAAATCCAACATTTTAAAAGTTAACTTCCATTCCCAAAGTATAGCATCTAAGCATTTATCTACCCAAACATTTATTTAAAACAAGGTATGCAAGGTATAAGGATTAAAATCTAGTCATTTCCTTAATAGGCATTTCCCATCAAAATTTATGCATAACGAATAAAATTTAAAGTGTGATAATATGCATGTTATTAGGACAAAAAGAGTATGCAGGGGGGGGGAATCCACTTGCCTTCTTCTCCTAAAAACTGGGGCTCAACCTCTTCAAAAGATGGCTCCTGCTCAACTTCGAACGGCACGTCCTCTACGATCACACAAGAAAAACAAACAATAAATAAAACAGTACATCAAACATTGCTAAAAGTCTAAAACAAGCTTCTAAAACTAACGTGCTTGTTGAGACGATCGCGTGGACAACAAAAACGCCTAAATCGGAGCTAGGACGGAAAAGTTATGATTAAAACAAATTCTAGGGACTATTTTGTAAAAGAAAATGATCCTTAGGGGGGTTTTCCATAAAAATCCAGGGGCTAAAACATAATTATAAGTATAAATTAGAGGTCCTAGGTGCAAAAGAGGGGCTTTTGGACTGCGGTTGTGTATTTTTGAAAGGCTAGGGACTTATCTATAAAAACCAGGGGCTAAACTGCAAGGGTTTTATATGGTGGGAGGACCGGCTTGCAATTTGTAAGAAGGACAGGGGCTCTTTAGAATATTTGCCGGCCGCAGCCCTAGTTGACCGGTATGCTGCCTTTTGACCGGGTGGCTTGGACGGATGGTGGCCGTTGGATGGAGATCGGACGGCCGGGAACTGCAGGTGGCGGGCGGCGGCGGCCGCCGCGCGCGCGCGCGCGGTGGCGGCGGCGGCGCCGCCCCGGGAACATCGCCGCGACGGCCTAATCGGGTGCTCGTGCGCCAAATCTCACGGGACAAGGACCAAAAGAAAGAGGGGGACACGAGGAACTCACTGAGGGGCTTGGACCGGAGGAAGACTCGCCGAGAAGGAGATCGATGGCGAGGGCGGAGCTCCGGTTTGGCTTCCTTGGGGGACGGCGGTGTAGAGGAGAGGAGGAGCTCGAGTGAGCGGTGCGGGGTGAAGAGGTGCTCGGGGGCGGCTTTTATAGGTGGTGAGGGGAGAGGAGGAGGCGCGGGCAAGGCGGTGGGCGGCGGGCACGCCGGCGGCCGCCATTAAGGCCGGTGGCTCGGTGCGTGGCCGTTTCGGGGAGAGGAAGGGCGCGGGGTGGCTTGAGGCGGTGTCGATTGAGTGCTCCGCGCACCGGGAGGGAAGGGGAGGCGGCGCGGGGAGGCGAGGGGGCGCGGGGCAACGGCGGCCGGCGCGGCTAAGGAGTTGGGGGCGGCCGTCCGGGAGGTTGGAGACGGCCCTGACAGGTAGGCCCCACCTGTCAGCGGCGCGTGAGAGTGAGAGAGAGGTAGCGGGCCGGCTGGAGTGAAGTGGGCCGGCTGCTGGGTTTTGGGCCGCGCGGAAAAAAAAGAAAAAGACAGGTTGGGCTAGGTGGGCTGGAAAGAGGGTTGGGTGAGGGTTGGTCTGTTTGTTTTTTTTTCAAATCCTATTCTTTTATTTCCTTTTCAAACTTTTACTCAAAACCTTTTCAAAAAATTTAAACAAACTTTTGACCACACAATCAATCAAAACCCATGCATTCAACATGATGCACAAACACTTGGTTTCTCTAAATTAATTAATTATCATTGCATATATTTAAAGGCAATTTAATTATTCAAATTCATTAACCTTAAAAATTCTAATTGTTGCTAGCATTTTTAAGTGATGGAATTTTTGGGTGTTACAAATCCTACCCCCTTAAAGAGAATCTCGTCCTCGAGATTCAGGAAGATTGGGAAACAACTGAGGAAATTCTGCCATAAGCTCATCTTCTCTTTCCCAAGTAGCTTCTTCCTCTGAGTGGTGACTCCATTGGACTTTGCACATTTTAATGACTTTGCTTCGGGTAATTCTTTGTGATGTGTCTAGAATTTTGATAGGGTGTTCCTTATAGGTTAGATCATCCTTCACATCAAGATCTTCCAAAGGTAGGTGGTCTACTTTAGTCTCACTTGAACACTTCTTGAGTCGAGATACATGAAACACATCATGTACATCCGACAATCGAGTCGGGAGTTCTAATTGATAAGCAACTTCTCCCTTTCTTTCTAAGATCTTAAAAGGTCCAATGAATCGTGGTGACAACTTCCCTCTAATCTTGAATCTTCGTAGACCTCTAATGGGTGATACTCTGAGATACACATAATCTCCTATTTCAAACACAACTTCTCTCCTTTTGGGATCAGCGTAACTCTTTTGTCGTGGACCGAGCAGTCTTGAGATTTTCCCGAATTATCTCAACTTGTCTTTAAGCTTCTTTTATAATGTCCGGTCCAAAAAGTTGACTCTCCCCCCGTTTGATCCCGGTACAATGGTGTTCGCACTTTCTCCCGTATAAGGCTTCAAAAGGGGCCATCTTAAGGGTGGTTTGGTAGGCGTTATTGTAGGCAAACTCGCATATGGCAAACTTTTATCCCGCCTACCTCCATGCTTTAAGGCACATGCCCTAAGCATATCCTCTAGGATTTGATTTGTCCTTTCGGTTTGACCATCTGTTTGTGGATGATACGCAAACTAAAGTTAAGCTTTGTATCCATTGATTCATGTAGCTTTCCCCAGAAACGTGATGTAAACTGTGTCCCACGGTCAGATACTATCCTCTTTGGAACTCCATGTAAGCATACAATTCTGGACATATACAGTTCTGCCAACTTGGCTCCGGTGTAAGTAGTTTTGACAGGTATAAAGTGAGCAACCTTGGTTAACCTATCCACAATGACCCATATGGAGTCATATCCATCACGGGTACGTGGCAATCCCACAATAAAATCCATGCCTATTTCTTCCCATTTCCACTCGGGTATTTTCAATGGTTGAAGCAAACCTGCTGGTCTCTGGTATTCTGCTTTTACTTTCTGGCATATGTCACATAGAGCTACATAAGCAGCAACATCCTTTTTCATTCCATACCACCAATATTTCTGCTTCAAATCTTGATACATCTTGGTGCTTCCGGGTGAATTGAATAGGCAGAGTCATGTGCCTCCTTAAGTATAGTCTCTCGAAGATGATCAATTTCGGGCACACAGTTCGTTCTCGAACCAAATAGTTCCTTGGTCATCCCTTTTGAAATGCGGAACCTTGCCGCATCAATCAACCGTCCATACTCCTTAATCTTCTCATCTGTCATTTGACCCTTCCTGATTTCTTGTTCAAGTGTAGATTCTACTTCCAATGTCATAGCTTCACTCTGGGTGACAATTCCCAGATTGAGACGTGCCATCTCCCAACACAACTCTTGAGGCATCACATGAGCTATCAGTGCGTTTGCCTGACTTTTCCGACTCAAGGCATCTGCCACAACGTTTGCCTTGCCGGGGTGATACTGAATGTCCAGATCATAGTCTTTGATTAATTCCAACCATCTACGCTGTCTGAGATTTAGATCCTTCTGGGTAAATATGTACTTCAAGCTCTTATGGTCAGTGAAGATGCGACACCTATTTCCGATCATATATTGCCTCCAAATTTTTAGAGCGTGCACAATGGCGAGGCAACTCCAAATCGTGAGTGGGGTAATTCTGGCTCATGTTTTCTCAATTGCCTAGAAGCATAAGCAATTACTTTTCCCTCTTGCATCGTACACGACCAAGACCTTGAAGTGAAGCGTCACAATACACATCAAAGCCCTTGTGAATATCTGGCATTATTAGTACAGGAGCTGTGGTTAATCTCTTCTTTAGTTCCTCAAAACTATCCTCGCACTTGGCATCCCACTTAAATTCCTTTCCCTTTTCTAACAATGAGGTGAGAGGTTTTACAATCTTCGAGAATCCTTCGATGAATCGACGGTAATAACCCTGGCAATCCAAGGAAACTTCGACCTCGGCCACATTCTTAGGTGGATTCCAATCCAGTACAGCCTTCACCTTACTCGGATCTACCGCTATTCCACCCTCTGTGATAATATGCCCAAGGAAGGAAACTTCCTTTAGCCAAAAATCACATTTGCTGAATTTGGCATATAACTGATGTTCTCGTAGTTTCTGCAGCACGAGTCTCAGGTGTTCTTCATGCTTTTCTTCATTTTGGGAGAACACCAGAATGTCATCGATGAAAACTACCACAAACCTATCAAGGTACTCCATGAATACTTTATTCATCAGATACATGAAGTATGCTGGTGCATTTGTCAATCCAAAGGGCATAACCGTGAACTCGTATAAGCCATATCTAGATGTGAAAGCAGTTTTGGGAATGTCCTCTAATCGGATTTTCAGTTGATGGTACCCGGATCGTAGATCGATCTTGGAGAATATTTTAGCACCTTTCATCTGATCGAACAAATCTCCAATCCTGGGTAAGGGATATTTATTCTTGATGGTAACATCGTTAAGGGGACGATAATCTATGCACATTCTTCTAGTACCATCTTTCTTATCAACAAAGAGAATGGGAGACCCCCAAGGTGACGAACTAGGTCGGATGTAACCTTTACTAAGCAACTCATCTATTTGTTTCTTTAATTCGGCCAAATCCTTAACATTCATTCCATATGGTCTTTTATAAATAGGAGCAGTACCAGGTAAAAGTTCAATGCTGAATTCAATGTCGCGGTCAGGCGGCATACCTGGTAACTCATCTGGAAATACGTCGGGATACTCGTTCACAACTTTGATTTCCTCTAAGGATTTGCCCTTTGCTGAATTCACTGTTCCTTGTTCTTCGGATGAGTTATCCACTTTGAACTCAATTCTATCTCCTTGTGGGCTAGTCAAAACCACTGATCTCTTGCGACACTGAATCACCCCGTCATGTTTGCGTAACCAATCCATTCCAAGTATTACATCTATTCCCCAGGATTTTAAAACTACTAGGTCGGCTAGAAATTCTATCTCATTAAGTTTAAGGTTCACCCGTGGACATATGTGTCCGGCTTTCATGTCACCGCCCGGGAGCTAACTAGTAATGGTGTCTTCATAAGACTCATGGGCAAGCTATATTTTTCCACAAATTGATTGTAACAAATGAATGTGATGCTCCAGAATCGAATAAAACGGATGCGGAGTTCGAATTGACAAGGAACGTACCAAGCACGACCTCGGGAGCTTCCTGAGCCTGCTCAATCGTCACGTGGTTTACTTTCCCACGCACAAAGTTTTGTTGAGCCCTGCTGCCCTGAGGAGTAGAATTCCCAGTGCGAACCTGAGAGGATGGGCGCCCGTGATTCGACCATTGCCCTTCGTGGAGTTTGCATTCCACGCTTGGGACGATTATTGGCATAATGCCCTAACTCTCCGCACTTGAAGCATCCACTAGGCCGAACCGGTGCGGTGTTTCTCACCGGAGCATCCGGGGCATTGTTCGGGCGACTCGCCGCTCGAATTGGGGCACGAGGAGTCCGCCGATGGAAGCGCCGGGGCCGTTGAGCCGAACGCTATAATGACCGGTTCTCGTCGAAAATTTCCACTATATCCTCCCCGAACGGAACCGAGGATTCCGTGGTGCATTGTAGCGGGGACGTGTGTTGCGCTAGACTTGCCCTTGGTTTTGGAACTTGCGTTTCTGGTCTCCAAGTTCTCTACGCTTGCTTTCAAGACCGATAGCCTTGTCTAATAGGGTCTGGAAGTTGGGAAAAGTGTGGCTCTGGAGCTGATAGTTTAGTGGCCCTATGAGACCATCCAGAAACCGTTCCTGCCTCTTCGGGTCAGTATCCACTTCATCCGGAGCATACCGAAACAGTTGGGTGAACTTGTCCCGATACTCGCTGACGGACGTGCTGCCTTGCTTCAGAGCGAGAAACTCCTTCTGCTTCAATTTTATTATTCCAGACGGGATGTGGTGAGTACGGAAAGCTTCCTGGAACTCCCCGCCCGGTGATAGTGTCGGCGGCGGCATGTGCTACGGTGTAGGCATCCCACCAATCGGCCGGCACCCTCTAAGCGTCCTGAGGCATACAGGACTTTCTCTCGGTCATTGCACTGAGTGATGTTCAGCTTCTTATTGATAGTCTTGAGCCAATCATCTGCGTCAAGAGGATCCACTGAGTGGGAGTAGGTAGGTGGATGGTGGCTCATAAACTCTCTCGTGTTTGTTGGTCGGTGGAGGTGGTGGAGGTCCTTGTGGTGGCGGATTGTTTTGCTTTGTGCTGCCGGGTTCCGGATAGTGGCGGTAAGATCCCGAATCAACCGCATCCGTGCCGTGAAGAACCGCCGCATGGTTGGATCCATTGCTAATCCCCGAGGTGGAGGCGGGGGTGGGATTCCGCCGATTGGCGATGTGAGCACGTATCACGGGCGGTACGTCTCGTCCACCTCCGGACCCGGTGTTTACCATCCGATTGTTAGAGAAAGTCATTTCGGATAAGAGCAAGATATCGATAAACATGAGTAAGAGAGAAAGGGGGCTAAGATTAAATTTACACTTAATTATTTTATTAATGCGTATGCGGCCATCACACCACAAAGCATTTCAGTCAAGCAAAGACCCAAATCAACCATGTTTTCAATCAACAAGCATTATTACATCGATTACGTCCTCGCGAGGGGACGGGTCTAACGATCTCAACTCAAGGTGGCATCCTAACCCAGAAGACCTGTGGTAGCAGACGAAGAGCCGTAACAAAGCCTCTTGCGGGGTGGTGACTCCGCAGGGAAAGGGGTCTCGTTAGGCTGGACGGGTGGCTCCCTACCGTCACGCTCGACCTCCAGCTGAGCAATCCTGGCGTAGGCGTCCTTCAACTCACCGTGGGTCTGCTCCAGCTCGGACGTAGCACCCTCCAGGTCAGTGTTGAGCGCTGCCGTGACCTCGGGCAAGAGTGTGGAGGCGCGGGTCCTCGGAGCGGTCGGTGGTACCACCGTCTGCTCAGTGCCACTGGTACGACGAGGGATGTGGCGGTAGTCGCTGAGGCTCAACTCCTGGTCATGCCTGAAACGAAGAGAGAACAAGGCCCTCCGGCGGCATTGGCGACGGATGCCCGGTAGGTAGAGTGAGGTGTAGTAGAATCATGTGTCGTGCGCGAGATATAACCTCCTCCCCGCATGGTTGCGCACCCCGATGTGGACCCTGGTCAGGTAGTAGGTGCCCAGTGGCGGTTCGTTCCAGCTGTGGGTGACGTACATGGGGTACACGGTGTTCCCCAGCTCCAGTAGAGTGTTCCGCAGCAGCCAAGGGAAGTAGCCAAGTGCCACCTCGGACGAGTGCATGATGCAGTACGGGTCTCCCTCGCGAGGTCCCTCGTAGTAAGCGTCGTCCCTCTCCTCGTTGTCATCCTCCGTCGCCTCACTGTCCTCGGTGTCATCGCCAGAGTCGTTTGGATCTCCTTCCGCGGCAAGCGGGTGCGGGATCCTCGGGAGCGATGGGAGGCGCCGGTGAGGCGGGGGCGGTGGTGGCGGCACCTCTACCACCGGCGGGGAAGGCGGAGCTCGCGGAGATCCCGGCTCTCCATCGTAGTACACCTCCGGGATCGCTCCATCCTCGGCCTCAACGAAGAAGTAGGGGTCCTCCGGTTCCTCCTCGGGGCGGGACGAGGGGCGGCAACGCTCCGAACGGCTGAGTCCTGGCCATCTATGAAAAGAAAACTGAACTCAGAGCAGAATAAAACAATAAAGGGGACAAGGTTTTAACAAAAGCAAATAAGATAGATTTTTAGGTGTATTTAGGGGATTTTTTTGAATGAGAGAGCTGAAATGTCTTTCTAGATAATGTCCTTATTTCGACCATTTCTATCTAAGGCTGCGTCCTACAGTCAGCATTGCTCTGATACCACTCTGTCACACCCGTTTTCCGAAGAAAACCGAATGCATCTCATACGTGTGCCATAATCACAATTTCACACATATGATAGACAAATGAGTGTAATATCATAGTACAATGCTCAAAACATACATAGAGAGGTTTATTAATTTATTACACTCATCGATAGACTCGAAGGTCTTAACACGAACATCGATAGCTAGACGATGAAACACCGTCTCCAACTTCACAAGCTCCTGACTGGGGGTAACGCGAGCCTCAGAATCCATCGAACTCGTCGAAGAACCTTGCTCCAGCATCCTCCTCTGAACACATATGGCAAGGGTGAGTACACTTATGGTTGGTACTCAGCCCGTGGGGGAAAATGCAAAGCTATCAAGAGTAGGCTAGGGTTTTCAGCGGTGAGCATTTTAAGTTGGTCAAATTTTATTAGCAAGCACCTATTTACTAAGTGTAAGTGTATACCAACCCAAAACTTAGCTTTTGCAAGACTATTCCTCCAAATCATAAGTAAACCACAATTTGAAATCCATTTCTAGTTAACTATCATGTGAGGGTCCAAGCCGCTCTTGACCGTGAGCACGGCTGATCGATCAGTTTTCACTCTGCAGAGGTTGTACACTTTACCCACAGTTCGTGTTCCCCATATTGCCTCGGGTTTGCAAAGCCCTTAAACACTTCCGAGGTGAGTGGCAAGGGGTTCACTACGAAGCCTTTACAAAGGCGTGCAAAACACCAATATCCCACGACGATTCTGACTCGGGCGGACCATAACCCTCCCTAGTGGTCGGCACCTTAGCAAAGGCTACTACCCCAAAAGGACCGGGCTATACCCCCGCAACCGGAGCCCCCGTGTTCCTTCCGACAAGGGCTATTAGATAATTTACACTCCTAATTAATTGGCTAAGCCGAGCCATGTGGACTGTGGTTGCACTTGTTTTCTGGGTGGTTCTCCATGTTTTAATTTATATGTTCTTGAAATTCCATAAACACAAATTCCATTTATATCCAACATTTTAAAAGTTAACTTCCATTCCCAAAGTATAGCATCTAAGCATTTATCTACCCAAACATTTATTTAAAACAAGGTATGCAAGGTATAAGGATTAAAATCTAGTCATTTCCTTAATAGGCATTTCCCATCAAAATTTATGCATAACGATTAAAATTTAAAGTGTGATAATATGCATGTTATTAGGACAAAAAGAGTTTGCAAGGGGGGGGGGGAATCCACTTGCCTTCTTCTCCTAAAAACTGGGGCTCAACCTCTTCAAAAGATGGCTCCTGCTCAACTTCGAACGGCACGTCCTCTACGATCACACAAGAAAAACAAACAATAAATAAAACAGTACATCAAACATTGCTAAAAGTCTAAAACAAGCTTCTAAAACTAACGTGCTTGTTGAGACGATCGTGTGGACACCAAAAACGCCTAAATCGGAGCTAGGACGGAAAAGTTATGATTAAAGCAAATTCTAGGGACTATTTTGTAAAAGAAAATGATCCTTAGGGGGTTTTTCCATAAAAATCCAGGGGCTAAAACATAATTATAAGTATAAATTAGAGGTCCTAGGTGCAAAAGAGGGGCTTTTGGACTGCGGTTGTGTATTTTTGAAAGGCTAGGGACTTATCTATAAAACCGGGGGCTAAACCGCAAGGGTTTTATATGGTGGGAGGACCGGCTTGCAATTTGTAAAAAGGACGGGGGCTCTTTAGAATATTTGCCGCCCAAGAGCCTAGTTGACCGGTATGCTGCCTTTTGACCGGGTGGCTTGGACGGATGGTGGCCGTTGGATGGAGATCGGACGGCGGGAGCCGCAGGTGGCGGGCGGTGGCGGCCGGCCGGCGCGCGCGCGGTGGCGGCGGCGCGCGCCCCGCCGGAACATCGCCGGCGACGACCTAATCGGGTGCTCTGTGCGCCAAATCTCACGGGACAAGGACCAAAAGAAAGAGGGGGACACGAGGAACTCACTAAGGGGCTTGGACCGGAGGAAGACTCACGGAGAAGGAGATCGATGGCGAGGGCGGAGCTCGGTTCGGCTTCCTTAGGGACGGCGGTAGAGGAGTGGAGGAGCTCGAGTGAGCGGTGCGAGGTGGAGAGGTGCTCGGGGCGGCTTTTATAGGTGGTGAGGGGAGAGGAGGAGGCGCGGGCAAGGCGGTGGGCGGCGGGCACGCCGGCGGCCGCCATTAAGGCCGGTGGCTCGGTGCGTGGCCGTTTCAGGGAGAGGAAGGGCGCGGGGCGGCTTGAGGCGGTGTCGATTGAGTGCTCCGCGCACTGGAGGGAAGGGGAGGCGGCACGGGGAGGCGAGGGAGCGCGGGGCAACGGCGGCGGCGCGGCTAAGGAGTTGGGGCGGCTGTCTGGAGGTTGGAGACGGCCCTGACAGGTAGGCCCCACCTGTCAGCGGCGCGTGAGAGTGAGAGAGAGGTAGCGGGCCGGCCGGGAGTGAAGTGGGCCGACCGCCGGGTTTTGGGCCGCGCGGAAAAAAAAAAGAAAAAAGACAAAGCCGGGCTAGGTGGGCCGGAAAGAGGGTTGGGTGAGGGTTGGTCTCGTTTGTTTTTTTTCAAATCCTATTCTTTTATTTCCTTTTCAAACTTTTACTCAAAACCTTTTCAAAAAATTTAAACAAACTTTTGACCACACAATCAATCAAAACCCATGCATTCAACATGATGCACAAACACTTGGTTTCTCTAAATTAATTAATTATCATTGCATATAGTTAAAGGCAATTTAATTATTCAAATTCATTAACCTTAGAAATAAAAATTCTAATTGTTGCTAGCATTTTTAAGTGATGGAATTTTTGGGTGTTACAAATCCTACCCCCTTAAAGAGAATCTCGTCCTCGAGATTCAGGAAGATTGGGAAACAGCTGAGGAAATTCTGCCATAAGCTCATCTTCTCTTTCCCAAGTAGCTTCTTCCTCTGAGTGGTGACTCCATTGGACTTTGCACATTTTAATGACTTTGCTTCGGGTAATTCTTTGTGATGTGTCTAGAATTTTGATAGGGTGTTCCTTATAGGTTAGATCATCCTTCACATCAAGATCTTCCAAAGGTAGGTGGTCTACTTTAGTCTCACTTGAACACTTCTTGAGTTGAGATACATGAAACACATCATGTACATCTGACAATCGAGCTGGGAGTTCTAATTGATAAGCAACTTCTCCCTTTCTTTCTAAGATCTTAAAAGGTCCAATGAATCGTGGTGACAACTTCCCTCTAATCTTGAATCTTCGTAGACCTCTAATGGGTGATACTCTGAGATACACATAATCTCCTATTTCAAACACAACTTCTCTCCTTTTGGGATCAGCGTAACTCTTTTGTCGTGACTGAGCAGTCTTGAGATTTTCCCGAATTATCTCAACTTGTCTTTCAGCTTCTTTTATAATTGTTGACGCAAAATGTGCACTCGGCGCCAATCACACAAAGCAAGCCGAAAAGCTTAGCTTCGCACGCGCGAGAGAAAGTGACGTGCCGATCAATTTTTCCCGAAAATTAACAAAAGAGAAAACAGTTAAATACCAAAACTTGGAACCTACCGGGTGATACCAGGCAGTTCCATATTTACGGCTAAGAAGCCAAGCAAGACGACATGTAGCTATGCGAAGCTACCTGTCAAAGAACCACAACCATTCGGGTAATCGTGAAGGAAAAAAGAACATTGCCGAATGGATGACGTAAGCATGACAACGATCGGTCTTTGAATGAACATGGATGCATGTGCCAAGCCATAACCGATCCTCATGAAGACTAACATTAAATAAAGTAGAGCACGAACATGATCATGTATTAAAATAAGCATGCATAGATCCAAAGCGTTAGTCTACCGCATGTCTAATCACTTTAAGATCCGTCGGGCACGATATCGACAAATCTATCCACCGCATGATACAACTTGCATGAAAGAGCGCACCACTTTCCACAAATAGATCTATCCACCGCATGATACAACCTAAATATGGAAAGCTAGAAGCATACGTCTTTTAAAACATAAATAACGCACGTGATCCACTCGTGAAGATATAACCGAATGCGGCCGAACAACCGATTCGGGGTCCATGAAGAAGGAACAAACATTACCACGTGAATAAATCTATCAGGCTGAATTGGAAATCTAATCCACCGGATGACTAGCTCCAAAGCAACCCAAAAACCTGCATCTACCGCATGATACCCGGCTCTTTCAAGATTTATGCTAACAAAGCAAGCTTGAACCCGCAACATGTAACAACCTAGATCGATTCGGTTTCGGCTATCGGAGAGCACGAGATCCACACGTCAAAATACGAGACCCACTCGTGCACAGATCTTAAAAGAAAAAGAGCCGATCCAAACCCATCTAGATTGGGCAAAGTGTATTACATGAATTAAAACATAAAGCAAAACTCATGATAACACAGGGTAACTTAATGAATCTACTCGGATCTTGCCAAAATCCAATAGAGCCGATAACTAGCTTCGAGCTAAACCTTAGCCTACCGCATGGCTCATGATCTAACAAGAAACCCTCTTGAACCAAGCTTGAATCTACCGCATGACACGAAGCATGGTAACAAGACTACTTGCATCGATCTAAATCCACCGCATGATACTAGACATGATACAAGGTTGCCGGTACTCACGGAGGTCGACGGATCGATTGGCCCTCTCGAAGAACTCGACGACACGACAAGGGACTCTAGGGTTTGGCGTAAGGCCGGTGTGTATTGAGGAATGAACGTCTTTTTTTACATACATCCGGGGATCATATTTATACCCCGCCGATTACAATTGCGAATGGATTCATTGCCTAACTAAACTTGATCACCCGTCCATCCATTCGCTTCTCCCCGATCGAGCCACGTCACCGTCCAATCCCGCAAAATCGGCTCTCTTGTTCCTTTGCCGAACCGGGAGCGGATAGCCGACCGCGGATCCTTCGCCGAAAATCTCTCGAAGATACCTTTCCTTCCACCGGACGGACTCTTTTCCGAATCGGTCCCACATGTCATACTCCTTACCAAATTTTGGTGTTAACACATGCCCCTTCAATTGTGGGATAAAAGTAATTTTGTTCCACAATTGACTCCACCGCAAATCCTTGAGCCAAACCCCGTCAACACCGTGTTCTTCGCAATCCGCCGGATTCTTCGTTCGGATCCAACCCTAGATCTCCTCCGTTCCGAGCTCGAATCTCCAATGGCAACTCGGAACCAAGCTGCTCGGTAAATTCACCCCTCCAAACCTTTGTTCGGCATTAGGTTTTCAATTTTACCCGAGATTTTCTTCTTCCGCTCTCTTCCGGAACCGTCTCTACCGCCCTTCGATCCCTATTGAGGCCAATTCGCAATCTTATTATCTTGGTCCCGAAGGGAATCCCGACCCTCGAGATTTTATTGCCGCCGAATCTCGAGAGAATCCCTTTTAAGGCGGCTTTATCCCCACCTCCTCGGTGGCAAGATGCGTTCAAGAACCGGCCTTTGCCCCCAATCGCGCGCGGAAGACTTGGTATCGTAGGATTCTTGCGGATAAGAACGGATTGACCAATCCGGATACTCTCCGCATTGCTCAATGTTTGGAGTTATCCGTAGCCGAGACGCCCAAGAATGAAGATCTTCCGATAGCCGCGTGCCACTTCGGTCTAATGGCGTCAATGCCTTCCTTTTTGGGCATGGCCCAATGTCTCCAACTTTGGCCGATGTGTACATGATCACCGGCCTTGACATCACCGGTCTCGTGTTCGGCCCTTGGAATTTCAAGAACTCCTCACGCCAAACGGGGGTAAAGCCGGGGAATGGCTACAAGAATTATATTTTGAAACATATGAGAGATAATCCCCTTGGCGAAGTTGAATACGAGCCTTCTTGAACATGTGGTTATGCGGGTTTGTCTTCCGTGGCCCGTGATGCCGAGCTCAACCGCCTAAAAGCGCCGGTAGAGCGGTGGCGGAGAAGGTGAACGCTCACGGCGACACGCCGGCGGAGCGCCCGGCCGCGGTGGAGCGCCGCATTGACGAGGTGGCCGTCCATGGTGTTCGTCCGGGCACCACCTTGGGCCCGGCTGCGATGGCGACGCATACGGACGTCGACTATTCCACCGGGCCGCGTGGCTTCCGTGGCGGCGCGCCGGAGGATATCGACGAGATCGAGCTCATCCCGGAGCGCCTCGACGGCCACGGCGACGCCATTGCCGAAATTACCCATCCCCGGTCCGTGCCGAACGGACTCTTTGATTAGATTGTACTAGGGATGTGTAAATGTCGGCAATATATGATGAACTTTTGGAATCTGCATTTGTTCCGTGATATTTCCCCTCGCATTTGCATCCGTGAACTTGTCCTCTTCGAACGCATCTGGGAACTGTCTGTAGCCGAACGCTCGCAAACAACTGCCCCTTGGCGCAAGATCCACAAAGGATCCCAATTCGGCAATCCGCAAATACTGTTCAAAAGAAACCCTTCGCACTCGGTGGAAACCCCTGCCGCTTGGTATTCCCACAGTGTGTACTGGCCAGATCATCACTCCCAATGCGCCCCCTTGGTCAATAAAATAGCCCGTGGGGTGCTCTGCAAATCCACTCGCACACTCCTCCATCACTTCTCGTCTCTTCTTCTGTCGCTAGAAGAAAAAACCCCAACGCCATGGACAAGGGTAAACAACCTCAGGGGAGCGGCTCGTCAAGGAAGCGTACGATTCGGAAGTGAGTTCTTTCTTGATCCGCTCCTTGTCCTTCCGCTTGACCTTGCGCTTCATGTTTTCCTCTCGCCTCTTTCGGCCTTGATTTGCTTCCTCGAAGAAATCATCGGAACCGAAGATGTTCCCGAGTACATCTCCTCCGATTCTTCTCCCCGAGGGCGGAGGATGCCACGTCCGAGCAAAAGGTCATCCATCGGCCGCGCCGCCGTGCTCGGCACCCGGAGCGTGACCTCGGGGACATGTCCGTCCGCTGTCAAGCCGAACGCGAGCGTCGTATGGCGCCGGGAAGCGCTAGTAGGGGGTAAACGCTTCGTCCCCCTTCATGTTTGCATCCGGATCTCTTGCCCCTAACCTTGATTCTTTTGCCCCGCATGTTTCGACGGTACGAGAACCTTGAAGGCGGCCCGGGATAGCTTGGTAGAGGCCGCCAATCGTGGTCATCCTCGTGCGTTCCAAGTCGCCGTCACGGTGGTCCCGGAACAACCGAAGAGGGAGCGACGACCGAAGAAGTAAAGAAAAGATTGAATCATACTTTCGCTTCTTTCTCCACGCCTTCTCGCTTCCCTCCCTTAGGGGGCTTGACCTTCGGGGTCGCTATGTGTAATCCCGCAAGAAACCGGTTGTAGTGTAGTATTGGGCTAAGGGCAATGCATCGAGCACCGGCCATTTTCTTTTGTTCATGGATTTTTTGTTCTAAAGGCGGCCTCATCCTCGAGCGCCGCCGCTTCGTGTCGATGTGTATAATCATCGATCGATTTCAATGCTAGGATAATACTTCTTCGGATATCTTCCATTTATTGCGGCGGAAAACTCCTCTCCTAGCAAAGTTCTCAATATGTATGCATTACCGGAACGCATCCGACCACACGAAAAGGCCCCTCCCGGTTAGGGGACCATTTGCCGAATTCACCGTATTTAGTTCCAATCGGCGGTAGCGCTTTCCAAACTAGATCGCCTTCGTGAATTGCTTTACTTTTACTTTCTTGTTATAGTATTTGGCGACCCGCGGCTTGTTTTTCTCGATGTTTTCCGGGGCTCGAGACGGATCATGTGCAAATCTTCTAAATCATCCATCATTAGGCCACTGTAATCCTTGGAGCTCAAATCGTTTTGCAGCACTACTCTCCTTGATTCTGATTGCATTTCCCAGGGCAGGATCGCGTGATGCCCGTAAACCAACTCGTAAGGAGAAGTCTTTGTAGCTCCATGGGGGGCCATTCGGTAAGCCCACAGCGCTTCACTGAGTACCGAATGCCATCTCCTCGGCTTCTGGTCGATCTTCTTCTGTATAAGCTTGATCATGATCTTGTTAGAAGCCTCTGCTTGACCATTAGCTTGGGCATAGTATGGAGAAGAATTAAACAGTTTGATTCCCATGCTTTCGGCAAAATCTCTGAATTCCAATGACACGAATTGTGCCCCTTGGTCAGTGGTAATCGTCTGAGGAATCCCAAATCGATAGATGATGTGTTCCTTGACGAATTCGATCATGTTTTCTGATGTCACCTTCTTGAGTGGGATTGCCTCGACCCATTTGGTGAAGTAATCGTAGCCAAAAGCACGAACTTATGCCCCTTGCTAGATGGTGGATTAATTTGGCCAATCAAGTCTATACCCCAACCCCTGAATGGCCATGGCTTGATGATGGGATTTAACGCTGATGCAGGAACTCTTTGAATATTCCCGAACCTCTGGCAATCTTGACACCCCTTGTAATACTCAAAGCAGTCCTCTAATATCGTCGGCCAAAAGCATCCGGCCTCGCCTAATAACCCATTTCATGCGATAGGCCGATTGGTGCGCTCCACATATCCCATCGTGCACCTCGCTCATCATGTTCTTGGCTTCTTCCCGGACCCGTGCATCGTAGCGATACTCCATCTAATGACTTATAGAATAAATTGTCATCCGGAAGAACGAACTTGATTGCCTTATACCCGAGCTTCCCGGAGACTTTTCGGGATGGATCTCTCAAATATTCAACGATCTCTTTCCTCCAATCATCTTCTCGTAAGATCCGTCCCCGGTGCGCTCACCTCTGCAGCAAATGCTTCTTGACTCTCTTTATAACCGGAGGCGCTCCGAGCCGCCTTGTTTGCTTCCTCGTTATGCTCTCTAGGAATGTCTTGTAGGGTTACCGGTGGAAAGCCCTTCAAGATTTCTCTCGCATTCCTCGTAGTAACTCCTCGGCGCCTCGCTTCGCACTCGTATCGGCCGTTCAATTGCTTGATGACCAACTCGAATCTCCATAAATTTCAACTCGAAACGGCCCCGGCTTCTCTCAAATATTGAAGCCCTCGAAGCGGCCGCCTCGTACTCGGCCCGGTTATTTGTGACGGTGGGTTGTATAGGAATGGCAAATTCGAACATCTCACCTCTCGGGAGAAATTAGTAGAATCCCTACTCCCCCACCTTTGCCACACGATGACCCGTCAAAGAATAGAGCCCATGGGGTAATTTCAAGCGATCAATCGAAGGGTCACGGTGTTCGGTTATAAAATCGGCAATGACCCGACCTTTGATGGCTTTTGCCGATTCGAACTTCAACTCGAATTCGATAGAGCTAAAATCCATTTGCCAACCCGACCATTCAAAATTGGCATAGATAACATATGTTTTATCACATCAAACTTCGAGTATACGGTGCATTCGGCATTCGGCAAGTAGTGCCGAAACTTTGTACACGAGTAGTATACGCAAAGACATAATCTTTCTATAGCCGAATACCTGGTTTCAGGATCAAGTAGTTTTCGGCTAAGATAAGCTACTACCCGTTCCTTCCCTTCGAATTCTTGAATAAGGGCCGATCCAATAGTTTGGGTATCGGCCGCCACGTACAACTTGAAAGGCTTGTTCAGCTGAGGAGGAACCAGCACCGGCGGCTCCTTCATGTACTGCTTGATTTCTTCGAAAGCCTTTCGTTGTTCGTCGCCCCATGTGAACTTCTGATCCTTCTTTAGTTTTAGCAACGGAGAGAACGGCAACACCTTCTGTGATAAATTTGAGATGAACCTTCTCACAAAGTTGATCTTGCCGAGCAATGATTTGTAACTCCTTGAGGTTGGTTGGAGGAACGACTTCATCAATGGCCTTCATGCTCTTTTTGCCAACTTCGATTCCTCCTTCGTGGACCAAAAATCCCAAGAATTCTCCACCGACACCCCAAATGCACACTTGTTTGGATTCATCTTCGTGCCATGCTTCCGGTGCATTCCAAGGTCTTCTTCACATCTTCCGGATGGGTGACATGACTTAAGGACTTGATCACCACGTCGTCAATGTAGATCTCCACGGTCTTGCCGATCAACTCATGAAAGATGTAATTCATGGCCCGCCGATAGGTTGCACCGGCATTTTTCAAACCAAATGTCATGACGATCCATTCAAACAGGCCTATATGGCCAGGACATCTAAAGGCCGTCTTCGAGATGTCTTCTATTGCCATAAAGATCTGATTGTACCCTGCATTGCCATCCATGAAGCTAATCACCTTGTGCCCAGCAGCGGCGTCAATCAGCAAATCGGCAATAGGCATCGGGTATCCATCCATGGGAGTAGCTCTGTTTAGGTCCCTGAAGTCTATGCAAACTCTCATTTTTCCATTTTTCTTATACACAGGGACGATGTTAGAAATCCACTCCGCATATCTGCAGGGCCGAACGAAGTTTGCGTCAAGTAATCTTTCGATTTCCTTCTTCACATCGGCCAATACTTCATCCTTGTAGATTTTCCGGGGCGGCTGCTTATATGGCTTGAAACCAGGCTTGATTGGCAACCGGTGCTCGACGATGGATCGATCCAATCCGGCATCTCCGAGTAATCCCAGGCGAAGCAATCTTTATATTCTTTGAGAAGCTCAATTAGTTTCCCCCTGAAGTCTGGCTGCAAATTTGCACTGATGAACGTCGGCCTTGGCTTATCACCGCTTCCAATGTCAACTTCCTCCAGCTTATCGGCCGACATGAATCCTCGTCCCAGCTTGCCATCAGTGCCATCCACGGGGTTCTCCATTAAAAATTACTGTAAGAGCCGACTGCTTGAATCGGCTGTTGGTCACTGCTGACGGGTTCAACAGGACCTTCTCCCCAGTCCTTCCCTGAGAAGCAATCGATGCCTTGGTACTCCCAGAAGGCTGGTTCCATGTTAGCCACGCTCACGCAGTCATCCGCCCGGACGACCTCGATTTCATCGTCCACCCACCGGATCGGCTCGTTGATGCATGGTGGATGGGACGCAGCGCTTGGCGTGTATCCGGTCCCCGCCCAAGCAGCGAGCCGTAGGCTCCCTTCCCTTCGATGACGAAGAAGGTGGTGAGCGGCGTTTTGGACCCGATCATCAAGTCCACGTGAGCGCATCCTTTGGTGTCCGAGGGGTTCCCGCGAAGTCGTTTAGGATGATGCTTGTTGGTGTCAGATCGCTCGGGGTCATGCCAAGCTTCCCGAAGGTGGTGTACGGCATTACGTTGACCGCCGCGCCACCGTCGACGAACATCTTGGTCAATGGCTTGCCATTGACGTACCCCCTTCAAGTACGGCGGCCTCATGTGGCGATTCTTGGCCGGCTTGTCGAAGACGGCCTCGCTTGGCAAGCACCGGCCGCGCCATCATCTCCTCGGGTTGCTCGTCGTCAAAGGAAGCTTCTTCCCCGCATCACCCGGTTAGCGGGAGCCATGAACTCGTTTGGCGGGAAGTATACCATGCATGCGGGGGCCGGACGCTTCGATCCTTCCGGGCCGGTCCTTGGGGCGCCATTTCGTCTCGTCCGGATCCCGGCTTGCTTCAACTCGCGGTTCCTCAAGCGTTGGACCCGCCTCTTCGGCTCTTGCGCGGCACGGTGGGCACCATTGCCCCTTCTCGCCGGACGTAGACATCTTCATCCTCCTCGTGGTCGCCCCACCCGAGATCGGCTCGGCGCTTCCCGGGATGATCAATGATTTCAATTTTTTGCCGCCGATCCCCATTCGGGTGGATCCTTCCAAGTCTTTCATGGACGGATCGGCGATTGGCGCTTTCCCGCCCGTATTCCGCATATCCGTCGCCGCATTCGGGACGGTTCCTTAATGTGGGCGGTTTCGGGCCCTCATTCCAGCGAAGTGTCCGAAAAAGGCGCACCCCCCGGGGGCGCGCTCCCCGCGCGCGCGCGTGCTGTTCCCCGATTCCATCTCGCGCGCTTCCTCCCTCGGCCCTGCGTTGCTCCTCCTCGTGACGACGCTCCCGGTAGTGTTCCTTCTCCATCCGGCGCCGCCATTTATTAAGGAGGATGCGCGACGTCACCTTGGGTTTGGGCTTGGACGATTCCCCGATCTCGATATGGCTCTTGAGAACGCGGGGGCGTCGCCCCGTACTTGCTCTATGGTCACCCGGCGCTTCGGGTCAACCGATCCATCTTGCTTGGACCTGGCCGAGGTCAGGACCTTGACTTCCCCTTTCTCTTCGGCTGTTATCGCATTGATAGAAAAGCCGAGCATGTTCTGCGGGAAGGGGTGGCCATCCAGCTTCATCTTGTTGTCGAACTTGAGATGCCCTTCCCGGATAGCCTTCTGGATCCTCATCCTGAAGACCCTACAATCGTTGATGGAGTGCGAGTCCCTGTCATGGAATCCGCAGTAACGCTTAGCTTTGACTCCATCAGGCCGAAGCATAGAATGCCCCTCGGGCAGCTTGATTCGGCCTTCTTTTACCAAGAGCTCGAACAACTTGTCAGCCTTTGTGATGTCGAAGTCGTAAGTTCCTTTGGTCTGTCTGACCCAACGCTGATTCATTGTGAGAGGCTCTTTACCCCACATGATTTCTGCCGCAGCTATCTCCAATTCGTCGTCAGAATCCTCGAACAAATCGGCTTTGTCCAAGAATTGATTGTAGATATCGGCGATGTCGTGCTGTTTGCCAAACTTGGGGTCCTTCTTGAGGCCATACGCCTGATTGCTCATCAAGGATAACTTCTGCGACAGTTGGCCCAAGTTTTCAAACTCCATCCCAAATAGCTTTTCGCGCACGGCTGGCAACATCCCGGCGACGGCCATATCAGCTAGCTGATCGTCTGGCAAGTTCAATGAGAAGCACATGCCCTTGACTTCTCTCGAATCTTCCCGAGAAACTCCGGCGGTGTTTCACTGTGCCTTTGTTTCAGGGTGGCGAGATCAATCAACTTCTTTTCAGAACTGCCGCTGAAGTAATGAGCGTGGAATTTACGCTCCAAATCTTTCCACCTGGCCACTGACTCAGGCGGCAAAGACGAGAACCACTGAAAAGCTGGACCCGTCAGTGAGGCGGGGAAGTAGCGAACCCTGAACGTTTCTTCGGCTGAACATTCCCCCAGCTGCATGAGATAACGAGCGATATGCTCGACCGTGCTTGTCTCGTCCTGCCCCGAGAACTTTGTGAATTCTGTCGGCGGTTTTACCCTTGGCGGCGGGGAGCACGTTATAGTACCACTCTGGGAACGGCGGCCTGTAGGTGGGGCCCTGCATCCTTGGCTTGAGGCCGAACTGATTCTGCATCAATTCGGCCATCTTGCGTGCTAGGGCATCCTCCTCCTGAGCGCCTGCAGCCGGCGCGTACCCTGGGTGCGGGAAGGCATCGAACGCTCCGTAATTCCCCACTTCATGATAGCCGCCGCCGTATAAATTCCTCTGGAGCCAGTTGGTGGACGGAGCTATTCTTCGACTGGGATCGAGTGGGGCCCCAGATGAGCCGAACGCTAGGTCTCCGTACGTGGGCTGGTACGGAGTCGGCCGTTGCGCGGGCCGACCCGTGCCGCTCCGTGGTGGCGGCGGGATTGGTTGACTTCCCCGAAGCCTGCGGCGGAGGGCCGAACCGGCTGCCCCCGCCCCCGTGGAGGAGGTTGGAACGCTTGGCTCCCGGAGCTTTGAGGAGGGGGGCTGCCGCACCGGCCCCGTGGTGGCGGGCCGAGAGCTTGATTCACCCGGCTCCACGGTGCTCTTTCCGCGTACGCCTTTCCGAACGCCCGCCCCGCGCCCGGCCGAAGAGGGCCACCATCATCCGTTGGAGCGACCCAAGGAAAGCTTGGTTGTGCTTGGTGAGCACGTCGTCCATTGACTCTTGGAAGATCCGCGCGCATTCTTCCTTTTCTTGTTGGGTCGTAGCGTCGGTTTCTCCCGCAACAAGCACTCCGGCGGTGCCATTCTTCAAATATGGTACCCCACTTCGATTCTTCTTGAATGACATGAGACACTTTTGTTGAAACCGATTCACGGCGTCTACGAGCCGCCGATGCTTGCTCCGGAGAAAGCTCCTCAATGCCGACATCCGGGAGGTCCGTGATCTCGGGCATCCCGAACCAATTCGGTCGTTAGTCCCACCGGGCGTGCCAAAAAGTGTGTTGACGCAAAATGTGCACTCGCGCCAATCACACAAAGCAAGCCGAAAAGCTTAGCTTCGCACGCGCGCGAGAGAAAGTGACGTGCCGCTCAATTTTTCCCGAAAATTAACAAAAGAGAAAACAGCTTAAATACCAAAACTTGGAACCTACCGGGTGATACCAGGCGGTTCCATATTTACGGCTAAGAAGCCAAGCAAGACGACATGTAGCTATGCGAAGCTACCTGTCAAAGAACCACAACCATTCGGGTAATCGTGAAGGAAAAAAGAACATTGCCGAATGGATGACGTAAGCATGACAACGATCGGTCTTTGAATGAACATGGATGCATGTGCCAAGCCATAACCGATCCTCATGAAGACTAACATTAAATAAAGTAGAGCACGAACATGATCATGTATTAAAATAAGCATGCATAGATCCAAAGCGTTAGTCTACCGCATGTCTAATCACTTTAAGATCCGTCGGGCACGATATCAGCAAATCTATCCACCGCATGATACAACTTGCATGAAAGAGCGCACCACTTTCCACAAATAGATCTATCCACCGCATGATACAACCTAAATATGGAAAGCTAGAAGCATACGTCTTTTAAAACATAAATAACGCACGTGATCCACTCGTGAAGATATAACCGAATGCGGCCGAACAACCGATTCGGGGTCCATGAAGAAGGAACAAACATTACCACGTGAATAAATCTATCGAGCCGAATTGGAAATCTAATCCACCGGATGACTAGCTCCAAAGCAACCCAAAAACTCGCATCTACCGCATGATACCCGGCTCTTTCAAGATTTATGCTAACAAAGCAAGCTTGAACCCGCAACATGTAACAACCTAGATCGATTCGGTTTCGGCTATCGGAGAGCACGAGATCCACACGTCAAAATACGAGACCCACTCGTGCACAGATCTTAAAAGAAAAAGAGCCGATCCAAACCCATCTAGATTGGGCAAAGTGTATTACATGAATTAAAACATAAAGCAAAACTCATGATAACACAGGGTAACTTAATGAATCTACTGGATCTTGCCAAAATCCAATAGAGCCGATAACTAGCTTCGAGCTAAACCTTAGCCTACCGCATGGCTCATGATCTAACAAGAAACCCTCTTGAACCAAGCTTGAATCTACCGCATGACACGAAGCATGGTAACAAGACTACTTGCATCAGATCTAAATCCACCGCATGATACTAGACATGATACAAGGTTGCCGGTACTCACGGAGGTCGACGGATCGATTGGTCCTCTCGCAGAACTCGACGACACGACAAGGGACTCTAGGGTTTGGCGTAAGGCCGGTGTGTATTGAGGAATGAACGTCTTTTTTTACATACATCCAGGGATCATATTTATACCCCGTCGATTACAATTGCGAATGGATTCATTGCCTAACTAAACTTGATCACCCGTCCATCCATTCGCTTCTCCCCGATCGAGCCACGTCACCGTCCAATCTCGCAAAATCGGCTCTCTTGTTCCTTTGCCGAACCGGAGCGGATAGCCGACCGCGGATCCTTCTGCCGAAAATCTCTCGAAGATACCTTTCCTTCCACCGGACGGACTCTTTTCCGAATCGGTCCCACATGTCATACTCCTTACCAAATTTTGGTGTTAACAATAATGTCCGGTCCAAAAAGTTGACTCTCCCCCGTTTGATCCCGCACAATGGTGTTCGCACTTTCTCCCGTATAAGGCTTCAAAAGGGCCCATCTTAAGGCCGGTTTGGTAGCCGTTATTGTAGGCAAACTCGCATATGGCAATTTATCCCAGCCTACCTCCATGCTTTAAGGCACATGCCCTAAGCATATCCTCTAGGATTTGATTTGTCCTTTCGGTTTGACCATCTGTTTGTGGATGATACGCAGAACTAAAGTTAAGCTTTTTATCCATTGATTTATGTAGCTTTCCCCAGAAACGTGATGTAAACTATGTCCCACGGTCAGATACTATCCTCTTTGGAACTCCATGTAAGCATACAATTCTGGACATATACGGTTCGCCACTTGGCTCCGGTGTAAGTAGTTTTGACAGTATAAAGTGAGCAACCTTGGTTAACCTATCCACAATGACCCATATGGAGTCATATCCATCACGGGTACGTGGCAATCCCACAATAAAATCCATGCCTATTTCTTCCCATTTCCACTCGAGTATTTTCAATGGTTGAAGCAAACCTGCTGGTCTCTGGTATTCTGCTTTTACTTTCTGGCATATGTCACATAGAGCGACATAAGCGGCAACATCCTTTTTCATTCCATACCACCAATATTTCGCTTCAAATCTTGATACATCTTGGTGCTTCCGGGTGAATTGAATAGGCGAGAGTCATGTGCCTCCTAAGTATAGTCTCTCGAAGATGATCAATTTCGGGCACACAGACTTCCGTTCCCGAACCAAATAGTTCCTTGGTCATCCCTTTTGAAATCCGGAACCTTGCCGCATCAATCAACCGTCCATATTCCTTAATCTTCTCATCCGTCATTTGACCCTTCCCCGATTTCTTGTTCAAGTGTAGATTCTACTTCCAATGTCATAGCTTCACTCCGGGTGACAATTCCCGCATTGAGACGTGCCATCTCCCAACACAACTCTTGAGGCATCACATGATCTATCGGTGCGTTTGCCCGACTTTTCCGACTCAAGGCATCCGCCACAACGTTTGCCTTGCCGGGGTGATACCGAATGTCCGCATCATAGTCTTTGATTAATTCCAACCATCTACGCCGTCCGAGATTTAGATCCTTCCGGGTAAATATGTACTTCAAGCTCTTATGGTCGGTGAAGATGCTACACCTATTTCCGATCATATATTGCCTCCAAATTTTTAGAGCGTGCACAATGGCAACCAACTCCAAATCGTGAGTGGGGTAATTCGCTCATGTTTTCTCAATTGCCTAGAAGCATAAGCAATTACTTTTCCCTCTTGCATCAGTACACAGCCAAGACCTTGAAGTGAAGCGTCACAATACACATCAAAGCCCTTGTGAATATCTGGCATTATTAGTACAGGAGCTGTGGTTAATCTCTTCTTTAGTTCCTCAAAACTATCCTCGCACTTGGCATCCCACTTAAATTCCTTTCCCTTTTCTAACAATGAGGTGAGAGGTTTTACAATCTTCGAGAATCCTTCGATGAATCGACGGTAATAACCCGCCAATCCAAGGAAACTTCGATCTCGCCCACATTCTTAGGCGGATTCCAATCCAAAGATGTACCTTCACCTTACTCGGATCTACCGCTATTCCACCCTCTCGTGATAATATGCCCAAGGAAGGAAACTTCCTTTAGCCAAAAATCACATTTGCTGAATTTGGCATATAACCGATGTTCTCGTAGTTTCGCAACACGAGTCTCGTGTGTTCTTCATGCTTTTCTTCATTTTGGGAGAACACCGAATGTCATCGATGAAAACTACCACAAACCTATCAAGGTACTCCATGAATACTTTATTCATCGGATACATGAAGTATCTTTGGTGCATTTGTCAATCCAAAGGGCATGTAACATACCGTAAATTTGAATGACTTACCATGTGTGAATTTCGAAAAAAATTAAAACTTTTTGTTTGAACTTGTGTGCTACCAAATTTGATCCCAATTTGCTAGCCTCTCACCTTAAATTCAATATAAAATAAAACCATGTAAAAATTATTTTCAAATTATGGTATAAATCGTGAGTTGGAGTTCGTGGATTCATTTTGGAGTTAAATCAGTGGAGTTTGAATTTGAAAGTATTTCAAATTCAAACTATAAATGAATCTATATTCAAAACTATTTGAAAGGAGCTAATAGCTAACTTGGGCCGCTTCCTCTCGCCGAAGGTCCACCGAAGGCCCCCCGATCTCTAAGTGTGTGAACCGCGAATCCCAAATAACGACCCGGCTCCGTAGCCCAGCAGGCCCGGCCCCGCACCCTTCCCCTTTTCTTTTTCCTCTCTCTCTATGGTCATCGGGTCCCACTCGTCAGCCAGGGGACTATTCCCCTTTCTCCTCCCCGTGACCGTGCACGCTCCCCGCATCGAACAGAGACCGGCGGCGCCTCTCCCTGCTCCGCATCGCGCCCTGCCCGCTAGATGCGCGCCACGTGGCCATGGGCAAGGACGCCGATGATCTCCGCCGTCTACCGCACTCGCCCAACCCTAGCTTGCCCCTATAAAATCGGCCTCACCCTCTTTCTCCTGTCCGCCGTCGCAGCCATGGGGAGAATCCCCCACACCAGTGTCGCCGCCCTCTGCTCTCCCCAACCCCTTGCTTCACGCACCGCTCCGCTGCAGTGGAAGAAACTGGAGTTGATCCCGCGAGCGCCGAAGCCACGGTGTGCCAAGGGCACTGACGCAACCATCGATCGGGAGCTCCACCGGTTCTGCGCTCTCGAGCGCCACCGCGTCGCCAACCGGTGGCCTCGCGACCTCGCTGCCTCGAAGCTCTACGTCATCGTCACCACAAGGAGCTGCGCGGGAGAAGCCATGAAAGCCGACGCCGGAACGCCGCGTCGAGCAGGAGCCGCATGACGACGAGCTACGCCACGCCGAGGAGGGACTGCGTTCAACACCGACGTCCCGAACTTTGACGTGCCAACCCGCCGGCTTCGCCTCGCCACTGCTTCGATCCCTCCCTGCGCCCCACTGAGAAGGAATGCCGAGCCACCACGGTGCCACAGCGTCGCTCCTGACCCAGTGCAAGCCCATGGTGAGCCCTCAGCCATCTATCTTCCTCGCCCTCTAGGTGTTCGTTGAAATGCTGGAACGAATCAAAGTCCCACCTATTACCCTATCTTGACTGCCTGTGCCACCGGCCTTCGAGCCGTGCTTGCTCCTGTGCATCCCGGGTTACCTAAGACCATTGTTGGCGTGTCCAAATCCGCGAGCCCGGACATGCACACAATCTGTTTGATGAAATGCCTGTACCGCGAGATGATCTTGTCGCTGCCCTTCATCTGTCTCTCAAGCCGGCCTTCGTGCCGTGTACATTTCTTGTAGGACCCAACCTAGCTGCGCTACCCATCTCCAAGTAGCGGCCTTCTACCCTTGACCAAGGGCACGCACACAAGGTGTTCGACTTAATGCGCCAAACAAGCCGCCGACCGTCCGACCGATCACCACCTCGTCCATGACATGCTCGATGATTTGTCAATGAGGTGAGATGCCCACAACAGTACCCCGTTATTTCCTTCCTTTCTCTTGCCGCTACCCGACCCGTTCCTACCCAATCTAACACCCCGCTTGCCCGCACGAAACGTCGTCGCCGAGGGGGAGGATCGAAGGAAGCCGGAAGTCACCCACACCGAGGACGCCGTGATCGCCGATCCACGACGTCGTCGACGGGAACATCTACCGCAAGAGAACCGCGGGCTTGCGGCAAGGACAAGCCGTCGCTCCTTTTTCTTCCCCGGCCACGACATTCGTCCACCTCGCCCGCGACGTAATCGACGGAATGACGTACTTGTCAACAAGCCCGTTGGTAAGCCTTCCGACCAAGCCAACTCCTTTTTACCCCCCCGATGCATGCTCGTGTTGCCGGCCTCGTGCCGTGCATGCTTCTATTTTCCTCCCGAACACCGGTGACCATAGAGGGTATGCCTTTTCTTTGCGTCGTGACATGCCCACCAACCTGTTCGATGTTGTGCCCGCTCGAACCCTTGAGATCCTTATGGCCGAAGCCTTCAATTGTTGTCCGGATGATGTTGCCGACCGTTCGCCAAGACCCTTGCCCCTTGTCGCTTAACCAAGCCAAAGTCGCCCGGCCACCGCTAGCGCCCTCCGTGTGCCGGCCGTCGAGCCGTGTGATCTTTTGCATGATCCCTCGCAACGCTCACCGTTGTCCGGCCGTGCGACGCATGATCACACTCTCCCTTCTTGCCGCGGCCGGCGTGTGTTGGGTGGTTGTGTCGCTATGCACGCGCAACCCCACGCCACGGCTCGCGGCCATGCCATGCGTTCTCGGGCGCAAGGAAAAGCCCGACCATGGATGGCCGGCGGTTCTCCGCCGCCCACGCCCTCGCGCTACGGCCCCTCCTTGGCCCGCCATGCCTCGCCGCGCCCGCCGCGTCAAACCGCCCATCGACTTGCTATCGCTCGTGTGCCGACGCACGCCCGGACGACCTTCGTGTCGCGAGTGTGTCCTTGCATGTGCCTCGCTTCAGCCACTAGCCGCTTGTCTTGCTCTACTCCGCTTCTTGTCTCCTCTCATAAATCCGCTCTTGCTCTACTTCACTTTGTGACGTGATGTGTGCGTTGTGCTTGTGTGATCTCAAATAGGATGCCACGCGTGTTGGATGGCCGTGCCGTGAGTAGGGGCCCCTACTTCACGCATGGCAACCCCGCATTGCAACCTAGCTACTTCGCCATGGACAGCACCGTATCGCCAACACATACCTCACTACGCTCTGAACATGCCTTGTCGCATCACCCCCTTTATTCAATCACTAGTCGATCCTTTCATCCCTTCCACGCTGTCACCGCATATCTTGGCATGATAATGCCTTTCCTAGCTTATCTCCATCCGGCTTGTTATCATCATCCGTCGCGCTAACGCTTCAATCCTCCGTGAGCTAAAACCTAGCAAGTGCTTGATCTCGGCCTCTCCACTTTCCGCTTGCGAGCTTGATTCCCTAAGATCTTAGTTGTGAAATCCTTAAACTAACTCTTGCTCATATCTCTATATCTAGTATATAAAAACTAGTTGCTTAAACTACTTTTGTTTTAAAACTAATTGCTTTTTATTCATTAATTAAACCAAAGGTCTTTGTATTTACTCCGGAGTTTACTTGGATCTTCTAAATTGGTTCTTATCGATGTTTTTGCACTAGATGCATGCTCGTTATTTATTTTCGCGTCGCATCTCGTGTAGGCTTGTGATCATGTTTGAAGACCTGAGCTGCGACGACCGAGAAGGCCTTCGACCTCAACATTGACCGAGAGGACACTCAACCTCTACTACTCTACGTCGACTACCGTGCAGGTGTCATGTCACTCCCAACCATGTAGAACCCATGCATGCTATTAGTTGCTAGTGCTATATTTATGTTACTTGATTTGATGGATTGCATAGCCATTTGATTAGCCTTGCCTTGTTATTTGATATATCCTGATTCCTTGCTTTACCTACCTCGGGGCTAGCTACAGACCCCTAGCTAGTCCCATATACCAACTATCCATACTTTTGTTGCTTGATTATGGATGGTTCTCTGGGTTTGGACTGAGATGTGGGAGATCTCGGTGTGTTCTAGCGTGAGTTCTGGGTGTGTTCTTCCTTGACGTGTTACTGGTGGGAGCGAGCCATTTGGTTACTTGTGAACGCCTACCTCGGGGAGATGCGATCTGGCCTCTCGCCCGAGCGGCGTGTCGGATGGGATGGAGATGGTGAGTGCTCGCTCTCGGCCCTTAAGGACCGATCGTCAGTTGACCTTGCTTCAGTGGACTTTTACCGTACAAACCGCCCGCCTTGTATTGGGCGGGGGGTGCGGGGTGAGACTCGTAGTGGATAGCACCCCTCCCCGTAGGCGGATCGGTGTGATCGTGTCGGGAGACGTCTTTCCTCCTTAGAAGACTTCGCCCCGCGAGGCCGGGGGAAGGGTTCCACGGCTTTGAGGGACCCCTCGCCGGCGCATGAGCTCTACGGCGGGGGGCTGCGCCGGACTCGGAGACGCGGGGAGGGTACTATCCACTTACTTGGACTCCGGCCGTATGGTAGGGTTTCGGGTGGTTCGCTACCATCCGGGCTCTATTCGGGCGGGTACGGTTGTACAACCTCTCGCAGTGTTAAACCTATAGCTATAGTCCGTGTCCACCGGTTATGGACGGTCCTCCGATCTCTCACCTGGCTAGACTCTTTTCTTGTGCTTCTTCTCTCCCCCCGAGTGTGTGAGCCCGCCCGTGGCCGTTGAGATGTGGGGATAGGAACAGGTGGGCCCCACATCGCGGATGAGAGTTGAGAGCCGGATCGTGGTTGTGATTCGGTGCTTTGGTGTGGACATCCTTGTTGAGGGGTGCGGACCCGGAGGTGTGGACCTTAGAGGTGTGGACCTCCCGGAGGTGGGGACCTCGCCGCTTATTCGCATACCGTGATTGTTGCTACCGCGCTCGCTCGCATGCATAACTTTCTACAGCCCAATATAGGTTTTATCCATGCATACTAGATTCAACCACCGCTTTTGCTCTTTGTTGGGAAGCTGACATGACCTACCCGCTTATCGGGTAGATGCTGGCATTTCAGACTCGGTGATCGTCTACGACTACAACTTCTGTGACGAAGGTGTGAAGACTAGAGCTGGTCCTATGCTCGAGTTTGCCTGTGGAGCTGGAGACGCTTCGCTTATGTAGATCCGCTGCGTAGGTGTTTTACCTTTCTTGATTCAGTCCTGTTGGACTTGTACCCAGCTTGTGCCGAAGAGTTGTACTCTGATGTTGTAATAATAATATTATGTAATTCTTCTTTTATTCCCGTGTTGTATGGATTTGTACCACTTGAGACAGGGATTGCACGTGATAGCCTCTTCCTGGGACTATCACGGAGGTGCAGAGAGTCGGTTTCCGTTCGCGGAAATTCGGTTCGTTACGAGGGCATAACCGTGAACTCGTATAAGCCATATCTAGATGTGAAAGCAGTTTTGGGAATGTCCTCTAATCGGATTTTCAGTTGATGGTACCCGGATCGTAGATCGATCTTGGAGAATATTTTAGCACCTTTCATCTGATCGAACAAATCTCCAATCCTGGGTAAGGGATATTTATTCTTGATGGTAACATCGTTAAGGGGACGATAATCTATGCACATTCTTCTAGTACCATCTTTCTTATCAACAAAGAGAATGGGAGACCCCCAAGGTGACGAACTAGGTCGGATGTAACCTTTACTAAGCAACTCATCTATTTGTTTCTTTAATTCGGCCAAATCCTTAACATTCATTCCATATGGTCTTTTATAAATAGGAGCGATTACCGGGTAAAAGTTCAATGCTGAATTCAATGTCGCGGTCGGGCGGCATACCCGGTAACTCATCCGGAAATACGTCGGGATACTCGTTCACAACTTTGATTTCCTCTAAGGATTTGCCCTTTGCTTGAATTCACCGTTCCTTGTTCTTCGGATGAGTTATCCACTTTGAACTCAATTCTATCTCCTTGTGGGCTAGTCAAAACCACTGATCTCTTGCGACACCGAATCACCCCGTCATGTTTGCGTAATCAATCCATTCCAAGTATTACATCTATTCCCCAGGATTTTAAAACTACTAGGTCGGCTAGAAATTCTATCTCATTAAGTTTAAGGTTCACTCGTGGACATATGTGTCTGGCTTTCATTTCACCGCCCGGGGAGCTAACTAGTAATGGTGTCTTCATAAGACTCATGGGCAAACTATATTTTTCCACAAATTGATTGGTAACAAATGAATGTGATGCTCCGGAATCGAATAAAACGGATGCAGGTTCAGAATTGACAAGGAACGTACCAAGCACGACCTCGGGAGCTTCCTGAGCCTGCTCAATCGTCACGTGGTTTACTTTCCCACGCACAAAGTTTTGTTGAGCCTGCTGCCCGAGGAGTAGAATTCCCCGGTGCGAACCCGAGAGGATGGCCGCCCGTGCTTCGACCATTGCCCTTCCGTGGAGTTTGCATTCCACGCCGGGACGATTATTGGCATAATGCCCTAACTCTCCGCACTTGAAGCATCCACTAGGCCGAACCGGTGCGGTGTTTCTCACCGGAGCATCCGGGGCATTGTTCGGGCGATTCTGCCGCCGAATTGGGGCACGAGGAGTCTGCTGATGGAAGCGCTGGGGCTGCTGAGCTGAACGCTGGAATAACTGGTTCTGCTGAAAATTTCCACTATATCCTCCTGAACGGAACTGAGGATTCTGTGGTGCATTGTAGCGGGGACGTGTGTTGCTGCTAGACTGCCCTTGGTTTTGGAACTTGCGTTTCTGGTCTCCAAGTTCTCTACGCTTGCTTTCAAGACCGATAGCCTTGTCTAATAGGGTCTGGAAGTTGGGAAAAGTGTGGCTCGGAGCCGATAGTTTAGTGGCCCTATGAGACCATCCGTAAACCGTTCCCCGCCTCTTCGGGTCGCTATCCACTTCATTCGGAGCATACCGAAACGGTTGGGTGAACTTGTCCCGATACTCGCCGACGGACATGCCGCCTTGCTTCGCAGCGAGAAACTCCTTCGCTTCAATTTTATTATTCCGGACGGGATGTGGTGAGTACGGAAAGCTTCCCGGAACTCCCGCCGGTGATAGTGTCGACGCGGCATGTGTGTTGACGGATAAAAGACGTATCCCTCTACGATCCGCAAGCGTACGGACCCCACACCTTTTTTCACCACGGGATTCCCAAGGTTCTTGTCAATCCGCGGAGCAAGGGGATTACAAGCGTTCGATTAACAACGACACACTAGCTACTAAAACCCTAACTACTATTATACTAGAAAACACTAAACTACACTAGAGAGAATGATAAACGATCAAGATAGAAGACACTCGCCCACGGGTCTACGATACTAGAGCATGCAATCGCTTAAAGACATGAAAACCAATCTAATCTATCGGGGATGTGACCACGGTTTCGCCCTTTCCCTCCTCTCGTACTGTCACTACGCGAAGGTATTCACGACTAGACCTTTGATGGCCACGGCGTATTGAATGGATCCAAGGAAGCATTGGAGCTCGTACTCCCTCTACGGCACGGTTGCAAGCCTTAAGCATTAAAGTATATTCAACACAAGATGATAGATAGATAATCCGACAAAGTGCGATTACATCTCAATATCGATTACAACCCATGGACGAATGAGAAGATTACCCCATCAAGGTGCCGATCATGGCACCGTTGATCATGGTTTCCCTTCCGCCGGTGTCTTCCTTCTTCTCCACGAGAGGGTGCTTCCTTCGAGGTGGTTGATCTCCCGCCGGAGATCCTCCTCCTCTCTCTCTAGCTTGTGGATGGCCTTCTCGGTGCGAATAACTCCTCCCTCCGGTGTTGGGGGCGCGTCGGGGGTTTTAGGGTTGAAGATCCTTCGAGGGCAAGGAAGACGGGACCGAACCGGTGCCGAAGTGGGGCGCTGGGCCGGCCGGCCGGGCCGGCCGGCCCAGGCCCAGTTCGGCCCGGTTCGGTCGCCCCTTTTGCTCCGTGGGTCCTCGTGCACTTATCTACTTTGCCCCCTCCACTTGCATGATTTTGACGCTGTTATCCTCGCGATCAAGATGGAGGCTCTCTTTGCATGAAGTTTGATCTTTTACGCTTCAATCCCCGGGGGTGTTCCTCGTAGCACTTCGGTCCTCGCCACCATTGGAAGTAATTTCAGCAAGCTCATGAACACGAACAAGACTCCATAAATGCTCCTTTGAACTTGTTGCGAATCCGTCCTTTATGTCCATGTTTTCCTACATAAACACAACACTTCCAAATGCATGCACAAAGATGAACTTGTTATATGATTAGTGTGCCTAGTGGCGGGTTAGTTCCATAATCAAATCCAAACCAAAGTGTAATGAACATGCTAGGTGCACCAAAATACACCGTCAACATCTCCCCCACACTTAGCTCTTGCTCGTCCTCGAGCAAGTACTCGTAAAAGAACTTCGTCCAAGGTGTGTAATCGTGTATCACTTATCCTTCTTCACAAGTTAGTCAATCCTTTCATCTTTAATACATAAACACAAAGTAATGATAATCAAACATAAACGTGGGCGTTTAGAATTTTTACCACGTCAAGATTCACCCCACAACTCAAACCCTTCGCTTGAAGTCTTCAATTTCAGCCATGCTTACCCCTTTGCTTCCATCGGAGGGTTTTTATGGTTTTCAAAACAAAAATTTCTGCAACAAGTATTAGACAAAAACCTTTCTCCAAGCTCTCTCAAGTCACTCATATGAAGTGGCTATCCTAACCAAATTTTATAAAACTCTCACCTCCCATTAATCTCTCATATATCATGTAAAAGTGGAGCTATAGGTAGGGCTAGCGCAATCAACACAAGTATTGTCAAACTAAGAACTTCCTCTAATGGTTGTCTACCTTTCAAAGCCAATGATCATGAGAATTAACCATATGTAGGGATATCAAGGATGAGAAGATTTAGAATGGTGGACATGTGCAAGGGCAAAAGAAAATTGTGACTTCAAGGCACCAATGATGTCCTCGTTGTCGGATTGCACATGGTTGGAAATAGAGTAAAAGTTTCGTCTCACAATCAACGTGACATCCTTCCTTACACTTTATTTTTTCTTTTCTTTCACTTGATCCATCCCTCTCATATCTTCATTGCTAACTCATCTTTCTCTCTTTTTCTTTTCTTCTTTCATTCACATATGATTTTTCTTTCTTTCTTTCTTTCTTTTCCATACACATACTTTTTCTCTTTATTTTTCTCTCTCTTGACAACTTTTCAAAGCTTTCAATTCTCTCTTTCCTTACATGCATACAATCTGAAATTTTAAATAAATCATGCTAGAGACAAGACGAAACTTTAAAAATAGGTTGTGTTCAAGGTATACGATGTACAAAAGAGATGTATAGGGTTGGGTATGGAATTCGGCGATGTACGTGACTTCCGTTGTGAAAGTCACGTAACCGAATATATGACGAGGCTAGCAACAAAAGATAAGCACAAGAACTTGATCATTGCTCGAAATTAAAACTCACCAAGAGAGAAGGGTCCTAGCCTAACTCATCGTGCTAATCACACTTATGGTGGAGCGAAAAAAAAAAAAATAAACTTGGCTTTGGATAGGAATTTTTTTCTTACTCTCAACTTGGAAAAAGAGGTTTTGCTAACCTTTATTACAAGGGTTTTAAAATAATTTTCAGAACTGAAACCCTCCAATTTTTAGCATCGAACATAGCACAACTAGCATGTGAAGCTCAAGATCGAAGTGCGGTATGGGTACTTTAAGTAGTAGCGATTCCACTAAGCACCACGGTAAACGATTTTCAAACCACATACTTGTATTCATATATCAAGAATCGAAGATTAAATAAACAAGTAAATAAAGATAAACAATACATAGAACACAAAGATATATATAAAGACTCTTTTTATTTGATTTTCTTGACTCAACACTAATTTAAGACACTTGCAAAAATTTTAAAACAAACTCAAAAACTAAAGACTCATCAAAACACTAAGACTCTCACACGAAGATTAAACCGAACCTAAACTTGAAGTTCAAAAGCTAAGGCTAGCGAGCTAGCTCTCCCCCACACTTAAAACATACGACGTCCTCGTCGTATCTTACAAAAATCCTAAGGGGAAAACTAGATCTAGTGGTACTTCAAGCAAGTTTTGCACCACTTGCCTCTCATGTTTCCAACCATGCCGAAAAGTTTGCGCACGTTGCGGTTAAGGAACTTGTAGTCATCTTCAACTACGCGCTCCAAGTCCTCCATACGCCGCTTCATCGCTTCCATGGCTTGGAGACATTCGTCGGCCGACGTGTAGAGATCCGCGATGGATCGACGGCAAACTCGACAAGCACATCGGATGCAATCGGAAGGGGTCGTCGTCGCCATAATCTCCACCGTTGTCACCACCGTCGTCGCCACCTCCATTGTCGTTGCCTTCGCCACCGCCGTTGCCGTTGCCGTTGGGGCCTTCGGGAGTCCATTCATTGGGCTGCTCATCCCAATCGTCATCGTCTCTACCGGCGGCCGCCCACGAGCTCGGGCTACGATCGTCGGAGTAGTCGCTATCCCCATAATCCTTAGGCTCGGCGACACCTCCTTGTAATCCTTGCGCTTGATGCCTTGGAGGCGTGCCGAGCCTTCGGACGGGTGTAGGGACCTTCTCTCCTTCGACGGGGTTGCGAGATGCAAGAGCTCCGGTCGGGACACGTCCTCCGCAACGGATACGTGCGGTCCTCTTGACGGGTAGCTTGAGCTCGCATCGCATCGCCTCCTCCATCGATGGCTTCTTGGCTTCTAGCTTCAACTCTAAGATTTTTGGAGGCTCAATGGCTGCTACAAGGGTGCAACACATTGCTTGAAAGGTTTGATTCTCGAGCTCCCAATTCGGCCAAATAAATAGTCCCGAGAGAAAAGCCCCGTGAACCTTATTTTCCTTTTTTACACTTCCCTTAAAATTTTCCGACCAAACAAGGAAGTCAAAAAGGAGCAATTCGGGCGAAATTCGGGGTCATCGGGCGTCGGGCCACCCCCGGGCCGGTCCGCCCGGGCCGGCCGGCCCACCCCCGCCTCGGGGGCCGGGCCGGTCCGGGTTTTTGCACACCGCCCTATTTTTTTCTTCCTCAGCCCATGGGAAAAAGTTGGCCCGGTAAATCTTCGCGAAAAACTCCCGAAAGCTAAAAGAAAAATTATTTACGAGAAGTTGATGCCTTGTTTTTCGTCCTAGGCGGGACGTTCGGCTCTTCCTCCATGGTAAAGACGTCAACATGATGAATGGGCACGACATCGGGTTCGTAGTAAACCTTTAGCCGCTGTCCATTCACCACAAATTGATCGCCGTTTATATCCATAATGGTTACCGCTCCGTTGGAGAACACCGAATGCACAACATAAGGTCCGTCCCACTTGCTTTGCAATTTCCCCTTTCCGAAGGTTTTAAACCTCGAATTGTAGAGGAGGACCTTATCTCCTTCTTTAAATTCTTTTTTCTTCAATCTTTTATCATACCACCTTTTGATTCTCTCCTTGTATATGCTTGCGTTTTCATATGCTTTCAACCTCAACTCCTCTAGCTCTCTTATTTGAATTTTTTCGTTTCACCACCGCGGCATCGAGATCAAGGTTCATCTATTTAATCGCCCAATAGGCTTTATGTTCCAACTCAACCGGAAGGTGGCAAGTTTTTCCATAGACGAATTGATACGGGGTCATACCTATCGGTGTTTTAAACACCGTTCGATAAACCCATAAAGCTCCGTCTAATTTCTTTGACCAATCCTTGCCTCCCTTCTCTATGGTTTTGTTGAGTATGCTTTTTAATTGCCTATTTGACGTCTCCGCTTGTCCGTTGGTTTGTGGGTGATAGTCCGTGGAGACCCTATGCTCAATTCCCAACTTGGACAAGCACCTTTTGAAGTTCTTCCCGGTGAAATGAGTTCCTCCATCACTTATCAAGATTCTCGGTGTACCGAAACGGGGAAAAATCACGTTCTTGATCATAGTGATGGACTCCTCCGTGGAAGCTTTACGACATGGTATAGCCTCTACCCACTTGGATACGTAATCAACCATAACAAGTATATACTCGAATCCAAATGAGTTTTTAAAAGGCCCCATGAAGTCTATGCCCCATACATCGAATATGTTGATTTGCAAGTTGTATTTCAAAGGCATAGAATTTCTTTGAGAGATGTTTCCGGTTCTTTGGCATTCGGGGCATGACGCAACATATCTTTTAGTATCTTCATGCATCTCCGGCCAATAGAATCCGCTCGACCATACTTTTGCTTCGGTTCGAAAATGGCTATAGTGTCCACCGTACTCCGCCGAGTGGCACTTCCTTAGAATCTCAAGACTCTTATCTCTTGGCACACATCTTCTCATCACTCCATCATTGCCAAGCTTGAAGAGGTATGGTGCATCCCAAAAATATTTCTTACTTTCGGAAATTATCTTCCTTTGAGTGTTTTTGTCTAGATGATCGAGGGGCATCTTTCGAATTGCTCGAATGATGTCGATCATCCAAGTATCTTTATCAAGCACTCTATAGAGGTGGTCATCTCTCATCTTATCTTCTATGGGCTCTTTATCATCTTGTCCACGATTCATCCTAGACAAATGATCGGCCACAACATTCTCCACCCCCCTTTTTATCACGAATTTCAACATCAAACTCTTGGAGAAGAAGGATCCAACGAATCAAACGTGGTTTAGCTTCCTTCTTAGCCAAGAGATACTTGATGGCTGCATGATCGGTGTAAACAATGACTTTCGAGTTCACGATGTAAGATCCGAACTTTTCGAAAGCGAATACCACCGCTAGCAACTCTTTTTCCGTAGTGGCGTAATTTAATTGTGCCCCACTAAGAGTTTTGCTAGCGTAGTAAACGGCGTGAACTCGGCCTTCCTTTCTTTGACCCAAGACCGCGCCTACGGCGTAGTCACTTGCGTCACACATGATCTCGAAAGGTTGGCTCCAATCCGGAGGTTGGATGATGGGAGTACTCACCAAAGCATTTTTCAAGGTCCGAATGCCGCTAGACACTTCTCATCAAAGTCGAAAGCCACATCCTTTTGAAGAAGGTGCGTTAAAGGCTTAGTGATCTTCGAGAAGTCCTTTATAAATCTTCTATAGAATCCGGCATGGCCTAGAAAGCTCCTTAAGGACTTAACATCCGTAGGATGTGGGAGTTGCTCAACCGTCTCTACCTTAGCCTTGTCCACTTCAATTCCTCTCTCGGATATAACATGTCCGAGCACTATGCCTTGCTTAACCATGAAGTGGCACTTTTCCCAATTTAAAACCAAATCTACCTCTCGCACACCTAGTAAGGACCTTTTCTAAGTTTGCTAAGCAATCCATGAACGTCTTCCCGTAAACGGAAAAATCATCCATAAACACTTCAACAATTTCTTCGATGAATTCCGAGAACACGGCCATCATACAACGTTGAAAAGAGGTCGGAGCGTTGCATAGGCCGAAGGGCATCCTCCTATATGCAAACGTTCCGTAAGGACACGTAAACGTTGTCTTATGTTGATCTTCCGGGTGAATGGGGATTTGCATGAACCCCGAGTATCCGTCGAGAAAGCAAAAATAAGCATGGTTTGCTAACCTCTCGAGCATCTCGTCTATGAACGGTAGGGGGAAGTGATCTTTCTTCGTCGCTTTGTTAAGCTTACGATAATCGATACACATCCGCCACCCGGTCACGGTTCTTTGCGGTATCAATTTGTTCTTCTCATTCTTCACCACGGTCAAACCTCCTTTCTTCGGTACACAATGTACCGGGCTCACCCATTCGCTATGCGGAACCGGGTAGATGATTCCGGCATCAAGTAACTTGATAACCTCTTTCTTTACTACCTCTCGCATGGCATGGGTTAGCCTCCTCTGATGGTCTACTACAGGCTTACATTGGTCTTCCATTGGTATACGATGAGTGCAAAAGGCTGGGCTAATACCTTTGAGATCATTAATTGAATATCCAATCACCTTCCTATGTTTTTTTAATAAAATCAGCAACGCTTCATTTTCTTCGGGGCTCAACTCGTCGCTCACAATGACCGGATAAGTTTTGTCCGGGCCCAAAAATTCATATTTTAATCCCTTGGGCAAAGGTTTAAGGTCTACTTCGGGCACTTGCGGCTCCTCGGGTTTGATTTCTCCTATGTCTTCGAACTTCTCTTCCTCCATGCTACCATCATGCGGCTCTAAGCCTTTTGTCGCTTCCTCTAGTTCTTCATCCCGTTGATTACTAATTTGATTTTCCATCGCCCTTTGCAGCGGGTCTCTAAGGGTTTCAACAAAACAAAGACTATCTATCTCTTCTACTTCTTCATCTTCGGGAGGAAAAGGTGTAAGGTGTTTAGAAGTACGAAGAAAGTTATATGTGTACTTTGTTCCATTAAGGTTCATTGTTACTTTGCCTTCTCCGCATCTAACACGGCATCAACCAGCTTAAGAAAAGGCCTACCTAAGATTATATGATCAGAATCACTATGGTAAGCATCAATAACAAAGAAATCGGTTGGTATATAGTTTCTAGAAATTTTTACTTTCATGTTGCAAGCAATACCTAGAGGTTTGATAGTTCTACCATCTCCCATAATTAATTTCGTTGATGTTGGAGCTAAGTCTAGGTTGTGGTATTGAACTTTATCGTAAATTTTAGAAGATAGAACACTTACTTGGGCTCCGATGTCGCATAAAGCTTTGCATTGAACTCCGTTGATCTCGCTACTCAAGTGCGGCGTCATCTTCTCTTCTTCTTCGGATCCTATCGAGTAAATTTCAGCAAGGCGAGCGTATGGTGATGCTTCGGGCTTGATCCCCATGATTCTCTTCACCTCGGCAATATGTTCCGGATCCACCACGTCATCTCCAAAGAGCTTTTCAAAAATCTCACCGGTGGTTTCGAGGTTGTATGAATTTTCAGCTTTCTTTTCCGGTGGGAAATCCACTTCCAATGCTCTTGCCATTCCCTTTTGATTAGGGAACGGTCTTCTCTTGTCGAATACTTCTCCGTAATCAATAGGAACCCAATCCATTGGCTCGAACTCCCTTAGTGGCTTCGCGCTTGACATGCTTCTCTTGTTCGTCTCATTTGGTGCGGCGAAGTCGACGTTTGGTGTAGTTCTTGACTTGATGTGTTCTTGTTCAAGCTTCTCCATGATTGGCTCCTCTTTTGTGACTTCCGGGGTTGCCTCTTTAGAAAAATCAGCAAGCTTCTTCTTCCTTGAATTGAATTCCAGCTCTTCCGCAAGTCTTGTTTCCCAATCTCTTTCGCATGGCAGCCGCTTTACTAACTTTTTGTAGAAGTTGGGCGGCTTCCGTGAGTGTTTTCTCCATGAGATCCCCACCCGCACACATTTCGACGTGTCGCATGCAACTAGGGGTTAGGGAAAAGAAAAATGTATGCAAGAGTACGTCACCGGTGAAGCCGAGTTTTGGTCCTTGTTCGATTAATTCATTAAACCTATCCCGGGCTTGGTCTATCCCTTCCTCTTCTCCTTGCATGAAAGTGATCACTTGCCTCCTTAGATGTTGAACCTTGCTAATTGGAAAGAACTTCTCGCAAAACTTCTTTGTCAACTTGTTCCAATTGCCTTCAACTTCAAAGGACGCAACCGAATACCATGTCTTTGCTTTGCCAGCAAGTGAGTAGGGAAAGAGATTCCATTTGAACCATTCATCGGGAACTCCTTCTTGACGCACCGTGTTGCATATTGTCGTGAAATCCCTTATGTGTCTATATGGGTTCTCCGTAACCATCCCTTCAAATGGGTTTTCCGCCACCATCTTGATGATCTTGGATTTAATTTCATACGTGGTCGCTTCGAGCTTCGAATCCGACTCTTGTACATTTATGTCTTCACATCGAGGGCTAGCGTAATCCCTCAATGATTTCTCCGGTTCTTCCACGGGTTGATTAACGAACTCCATCTAGACAATAAGATAAAAACAAAAACAAAAAAGAAACAAGTGTTTTTCGGATAGTATATGTTAGATATAGCGAATAAAAGATAAACTAAAATATAAAACTAAGTTAGATGCAAATCAAACGATGTAAACTAACTTGCTCCTCGGCAACGGCGCCGGAAAAACGGGCTTGTTGACGGATAAAAGACGTATCCCTCTACGATCCGCAAGCGTACGGACCCCACACCTTTTTCACCACGGGATTCCCAAGGTTCTTGTCAATCCGCGGAGCAAGGGGATTACAAGCGTTCGATTAACAACGACACACTAGCTACTAAAACCCTAACTACTATTATACTAGAAAACACTAAACTACACTATAGAGAATGATAAACGATCAAGATAGAAGACACTCGCCCACGGGTCTACGATACTAGAGCATGCAATCGCTTAAAGACATGAAAACCAATCTAATCTATCGGGGATGTGACCACGGTTTCGCCCTTTCCCTCCTCTCGTACTTGTCACTACGCGAAGGTATTCATGACTAGACCTTTGATGGCCACGGCGTATTGAATGGATCCAAGGAAGCATTGGAGTTCGTACTCCCTCTACGGCACGGTTGCAAGCCTTAAGCATTAAAGTATATTCAACACAAGATGATAGATAGATAATCCGACAAAGTGGGATTACATCTCAATATCGATTACAACCCATGAACGAATGAGAAGATTACCCCATCAAGGTGCTGATCATGGCACCGTTGATCATGGTTTTCCTTCCGCCGGTGTCTTCCTTCTTCTCCACGAGAGGGTGCTTCTTCGAGGTGGTTGATCTCCCGCCGGAGATCCTCCTCCTCTCTCTCTAGCTTGTGGATGGCCTTCGGTGCGAATAACTCCTCCCTCCGATGTTGGTGGCGCGTCGGGGGTTTTAGGGTTGAAGATCCTTCGAGGGCAAGGAAGACGGGACCGAACCGGTGCCCGAAGTGGGCCGGGCCGGCCCGGGCCGGGCCGGCCTGTGCCCGGGCCCGGTCGGCCGGTTCGGTCGCCCCTTTTGCTCCGTGGGTCCTCGTGCACTTATCTACTTTGCCCCCCTCCACTTGCATGATTTTGACGCCGTTATCCTCGCGATCAAGATGGAGGCTCTCTTTGCATGAAGTTTGATCTTTTACGCTTCAATCCCCGGGGTGTTCCTCGTAGCACTTCGGTCCTCGCCACCATTGGAAGTAATTTCAGCAAGCTCATGAACACGAACAAGACTCCATAAATGCTCCTTTGAACTTGTTGCGAATCCGTCCTTTATGTCCATGTTTTCCTACATAAACACAACACTTCCAAATGCATGCACAAAGATGAACTTGTTATATGATTAGTGTGCCTAGTGGCGGGTTAGTTCCATAATCAAATCCAAACCAAAGTGTAATGAACATGCTAGGTGCACCAAAATACACCGTCAACAATGTCCTACGGTGTAGGCATCCCACCAATCGGCCGCACCCCCTCTAAGCGTCCCGAGGCATACGGGACTTTCTCTCGGTCATTGCACTGAGTGATGTTCAGCTTCTTATTGATAGTCTTGAGCCAATCATCAGCGTCAAGAGGATCCACTGAGTGGGACTAGGTAGGTGGATGGTGGCTCATAAACTCTCTCGTGTTTGTTGACCGGTGGAGGTGGTGGAGGTCCTTGTGGTGGCGGATTGTTTTGTCTTTGTGCTGCGAGTTCGGGACGGTGGCGGTAAGATCCCGAATCAACCGCATCCGTGCCGTGAAGAACCGCCGCATGGTTGGATCCATTGCTAATCCCCGAGGTGGAGGCGGGGCGGGATTCTCCGCCGATTGGCGATGTGAGCACGTATCACGGGCGGTACGTCTCGTCCACCTCCGGACTCGGTGTTTACCATCTGATTGTTAGAGAAAGTCATTTCAGATAAGAGCGGTATCGATAAACATGAGTAAGAGAGAAAGGGGGCTAAGATTAAATTTAAACTTAATTATTTTATTAATGCGTATGCGGCCATCACACCACAAAGCATTTCAGTCAAGCAAAGACCCAAATCAACCATGTTTTCAATCAACAAGCATTATTACATCGATTACGTCCTCGCAGGGACGGGTCTAACGATCTCAACTCAAGGTGGCATCCTAACCCAGAAGACCTGTGGTAGCAGACGAAGAGCCGTAACGAAGCCTCTTGCGGGGTGGTGACTCCGCAGGGAAAGGGGTCTCGTCAGGCTGGACGGGTGGCTCCCTACCGTCACGCTCGGCCTCCAGCTGAGCAATCCTGGCGTAGGCGTCCTTCAGCTCACCGTGGGTCTGCTCCAACTCGGACGTAGCACCCTCCAGGTCAGTGTTGAGCGCTGCCGTGACCTGGGCAAGAGTGTGGAGGCGCGGGTCCTCGGAGCCGGTCAGTGGTACCACCGTCTGCTCAGTGCCACTGGTACGACGAGGGATGTGGCGGTAGTCGCTGAGGCTCAACTCCTGGTCATGCCTGAAACGAAGAGAGAACAAGGCCCTCCTGGCGGCATTGCTGACAGATGCCTGGTAGGTAGAGTGAGGTGTAGTAGAATCATGTGTCGTGCGCGAGATATAACCTCCTCCGGCATGGTTGCGCACCCTGATGTGGACCCCGGTCGGGTAGTAGGTGCCCGGTGGCGGTTCGTTCCGACCGTGGGTGACGTACATGGGGTACACGGTGTTCCCCGGCTCCGGAGAGTGTTCCGCGGCGGCCAAGGGAAGTAGCCAAGTGCCACCTCGGACGAGTGCATGATGCAGTACGGGTCTCCCTCGCGAGGTCCCTCGTAGTAAGCGTCGTCCCTCTCCCTCGTTGTCATCCTCCGTCGCCTCACTATCCTCGGTGTCATCGCCAGAGTCGTTTGGATCTCCTTCCGCGGCAACTGGTGCAGGATCCTCAGGAGCGATGGGAGGCTGCCGGTGAGGCGAGGGGCGGTGGTGGCGGCACCTCTACCACCGGCGGGGAGGCGAGCTCGCGGAGATCCCGGCTCTCCATCGAGTACACCTCCGGATCGCTCCATCCTCGGCCTCAACGAAGAAGTAGGGGTCCTCCGGTTCCTCCTCGGCGGGGAGGGGGGCGGTGCGCTCCGAACGGCTGAGTCCTGGCCATCTATGAAAAGAAAACTGAACTCAGAGCAGAATAAAACAATAAAGGGGACAAGGTTTTAACAAAAGCAAATAAGATAGATTTTTAGGTGTATTTAGGGGATTTTTTTTGAATGAGAGAGCTGAAATGTCTTTCTAGATAATGTCCTTATTTCGACCATTTCTATCTAAGGCCGCGTCCTACGATCGGCATTGCTCGATACCACTCTGTCACACCCGTTTTCCGAAGAAAACCGAATGCATCTCATACGTGTGCCATAATCACAATTTCACACATATGATAGACAAATGAGTGTAATATCATGGTACAATGCTCAAAACATACATAGAGAGGTTTATTAATTATTACACTCATCGATAGACTCGAAGGTCTTAACACGAACATCGATAGCTAGATGATGAAACACCGTCTCCAACTTCACAAGCTCCTGACTGGGGGTAACGCGAGCCTCAGAATCCATCGAACTCGTCGAAGAACCTTGCTCCAGCATCCTCCTCTGAACACATATGGCAAGGGTGAGTACACTTATGGTTGGTACTCGGCCGTGGGGGAAAATGCAAAGCTATCAAGGGTAGGCTAGGGTTTTCAGCGGTGAGCATTTTAAGTTGGTCAAATTTTATTAGCAAGCACCTATTTACTAAGTGTAAGTGTACACCAACCCAAAACTTAGCTTTTGCAAGACTATTCCTCCAAATCATAAGTAAACCACAATTTGAAATCCATTTCTAGTTAACTATCATGTGAGGGTCCAAGCCGCTCTTGACCGTGAGCACGGCTGATCGATCAGTTTTCACTCTGCGAGGGTTGTACACTTTACCCACGGTTCGTGTTCCCCATATTGCCCGGGTTTGCAAAGCCCTTAAACACTTCCGAGGTGATTGGCAAGGGGTTCACTACGAAGCCTTTACAAAGGCGTGCAAAACACCAATATCCCACGACGATTCTGACTCGGGCGGACCATAACCCTCCCTAGTGGTCGGCACCTTAGCAAAGGCTACTACCCCAAAAGGACCGGGATATACCCCCCGCAACTCGGAGCCCCCGTGTTCCTTCCGACAAGGGCTATTAGATAATTTACACTCCTAATTAATTGGCTAAGCCAGAGCCATGTGGACTGTGGTTGCACTGTTTTCCTGGGTGGTTCTCCATGTTTTAATTTATATGTTCTTGAAATTCCATAAACACAAATTCCATTTAAATCCAACATTTTAAAAGTTAACTTCCATTCCCAAAGTATAGCATCTAAGCATTTATCTACCCAAACATTTATTTAAAACAAGGTATGCAAGGTATAAGGATTAAAATCTAGTCATTTCCTTAATAGGCATTTCCCATCAAAATTTATGCATAACGATTAAAATTTAAAGTGTGATAAAATGCATGTTATTAGGACAAAAAGAGTTTGCGGGGGGGGAATCCACTTGCCTTCTTCTCCTAAAAACTCGGGGCTCAACCTCTTCAAAAGATGGCTCTCGCTCAACTTCGAACAGCACGTCCTCTACGATCACACAAGAAAAACAAACAATAAATAAAATAGTACTTCAAACATTGATAAAAGTATAAAACAAGCTTCTAAAACTAGCGTGCTTGTTGAGACGATCGCGTGGACACCAAAAACGCCTAAAACGGAGCTAGGACAGAAAAGTTATGATTAAAGCAAATTCTAGGGACTATTTTGTAAAGAAAAATGATCCTTAGGGGGTTTTTCCATAAAAATCCAGGGGCTAAAACATAATTATAAGTATAAATTAGAGGTCCTAGGTGCAAAAGAGGGGCTTTTGGACTGCGGTTGTGTATTTTTGAAAGGCTAGGGACTTATCTATAAAAACCAGGGGCTAAACTGCAAGGGTTTTATATGGCGGGAGGACCGGCTTGCAATTTGTAAAAAGGACAGGGGCTCTTTAGAATATTTGCCGGCCGCAGCCCTAGTTGACCGGTATGCTGCCTTTTGACCGGGTGGCTTGGACGGATGGTGGCCGTTGGATGGAGATCGGACGGCCGGGAACTGCAGGTGGCGGGCGGCGGCGGCGCTAGCGGCGGCGGCGGCGGTGGCAGGCGGCGGCGCCCCGCCGGAACATCGCCGGCGACGTCCTAATCGGGTGCTCTGTGCGCCAAATCTCACGGGACAAGGACCAAAAGAAAGAGGGGGACACGAGGAACTCACTAAGGGGCTTGGACCGGAGGAAGACTCGCCGGAGAAGGAGATCGATGGCGAGGGCAGAGCTCCGGTTCGGCTTCCTTAGGGACGGCGGTGTAGAGGAGAGGAGGAGCTCGAGTGAGCGGTGCGGGGTGAAGAGGTGCTCGGGGGCGGCTTTTATAGGTGGTGAGGGGAGAGGAGGAGGCGCGGGCAAGGCGGTGGGCGGCGGGCACGCCGGCGGGCGCCATTAAGGCCGGTGGCTTGGTGCGTGGCCGTTTCAGGGAGAGGAAGGGCGCGGGGCAGCTTGAGGCGGTGTCGATTGAGTGCTCCGCGCACTGGAGGGAAGGGGAGGCGGCGCGGGGAGGCGAGGGGGCGCGGGGCAACGGCGGCCGGCGCGGCTAAGGAGTTGGGGCGGCCGTCCGGAGGTTGGAGACGGCCCCGACGGATAGGCCCCACCCGTCGGCCGCGCGTGAGAGTGAGAGAGAGGGTAGCGGGCCGGTTGGAGTGAAGTGAGCCGGCTGGCCGGGTTTTGGGCCGCGTGGAAAAAAAAAAAAAAAAAAGAAAAAGACAGCCGGGCTAGGTGGGCTGGAAAGAGGGTTGGGTGAGGGTTGGTCTGTTTGTTTTTTTTTCAAATCCTATTCTTTTATTTCCTTTTCAAACTTTTACTCAAAACCTTTTCAAAAAATTTAAACAAACTTTTGACCACACAATCAATCAAAACCCATGCATTCAACATGATGCACAAACACTTGGTTTCTCTAAATTAATTAATTATCATTGCATATATTTAAAGGCAATTTAATTATTCAAATTCATTAACCTTAGAAATAAAAATTCTAATTGTTGCTAGCATTTTTAAGTGATGGAATTTTTGGGTGTTACAAGCAAGTAGCCGATAAGCTCAATCTCCAGTAGCCCTGTAATAGTTTGCTCGTAGCCAAAGTTGTACAAAAACAATTGTAATGAATTGCTTAAGTATTAATGAAAGAAAAATTCCAGCAATGAGTACTCGTAGTCGCGATCTCAGAGTGCGGAGCCCCCCGTCGTGGAGTAGATGCGAGTAGTCGTACTCGGCAAGTGGTCCCGTTGAAGGGAGTAGACGAGAAAGAAGTTGATGAACGATCAAACTTTATTACCGAAGAAGTACACTGGATGGCCGGGCCGTAGTTACGAGTAGTCTCCTGGACCGGAGGCCGCTTACGGCCCAAGTGGTGCTAGGGCGAGTAGCCGCTTACGGCAGGTAGATCCGTAGGTAGCCGTGTAGGCCGGATCTTGGAGTACGTGGTCTCTTAGTAGACCGCCGATAGAGTCCTTGTTGCTCGTCGCGGCCCCCGATCCGTAGGTAGCCGCGTGGGCTGGATCCTGGAGAGGAGTAGTCCGGAGACTGGAGCCAGGACCGGAGGCCGCTTACGGCAGAGGGGTGTTGATGTAGTCGTGTAGACTTGAACCCCGGAGTAGTCGTGTAGACTAGGCGTAGAATCGACAGAGCTGGTCGACGTTCCACGAGTTGTTGATGTCTTCGCCTTAAAGTGTCTGGAGGCGGTAGGAGCCCAGCCCGGTCACCTTTGCCACGGTGAAGGGACCTTCCCAGGGGGAGCTGAGCTTGTGTAGTCCTTCTGTGTTCTGGATACGACAGAGGACAAGATCACCAATGTTGAACGAGCATTCCTTGACGTTGTGATCGTGGTAGCGTCGGATACCCTCTAGGTACCTTGCTGATTGGACAAGGGCAGCGCAGCGAGCTTCTTCTAGGCTGTCGATGTCAACTCATCTGCTGTCTTCTGAGACGCCTTCGTCGTAGTGCTCCACTGCTGGCGAGTTCCATATGACGTCGGCAAGGAGGATTGCTTCAGAGCCGTAGACCAGGAAGTAAGGGGATTGCCCCGTTGGCTTGGAGGCCCGAGTCCGTAGCCCCCGCAGTGCGTTGGGTAGTTCCTTGACCCACTTGCCCCCTTTGGAATTAGCGACATCGTGTAGCCGCTTCTTGAGAGCGTCAAGCACCATCCCATTGGCGCGCTTGACTTGTACGTTGGCCCGAGGATGAGCAACCGAGACGTATCGGATGTCGATCCCACTGTTCTCACAGTACTCCCAGCAACCGGTGGTTGTTGAAGTTGGAGCCCAGGTCTGTGATGATGCGGTGGGGTAGTCCGTAGCGATGCACGAGTTCATCCAGGAAGTCGAGTACTCTGTTAGCCTTGGGGCATGTGACCGGCTTGACCTCGATCCACTTGGTGAACTTGTCGATGGCCACCAATACTCTGTTGAAACCACCTGGCGCAGTTGGCAGTGGCCCAATCATGTCGAGCCCCCAGCAGGCAAAGGGCCAGGTTGGCGGTATGGTGACTAGCTTGTAGGCTGGGACGTGTTGCTGCTTGGCGAAGTACTGGCATCCCTGGCACCTTCTGACGAGTTCTTCGGCATCGCCCAGAGCTGTGGGCCAGTAGAAAGCTCGCCGGAAGGCCTTGCTGACCAGCGTGCGTGAGGACGCGTGGTTGCCGCAGACGCCCTTGTGGATCTCCTCCAAGATGTCCTTGCCCTCTTGCCGAGGGACGCACTTCATGAGTACTCCAGAAGATGCGCCCCGCTTGTAAATCTTGTCTCTGACGAGGACGTAGGACTTGGCGCGTCGGATGAGCTGCTCAGCCGAGTTCTTGTCCGAGGGAACCTTCTGCTCGCTGAGGTAGTCGATGAAGGGTTGCCTCCAGTCCACGTCGATCATCATGACCTCCTGTCCAGCTGGTGGGTGTGCTGGGACAGTGGTCGGTGGCGCCGGCTCCGGGATGGATGGCGCGTGAAGCTCGTGAACGAAGACACCCGCTGGTACTTGAGCGCGGGTAGATCCAAGCTTCGAGAGGACGTCCGCTGCAACGTTGTTGTCGCGGACGATGTGGTGGAACTCGAGACCGTAGAACTTGTTCTCGAGCTTGCGGACTTCTAGGCAGTAGGCGTCCATGTTCTCCTTGTTGCGGTCCCAGGACTTGTTCACTTGGTTGATGACCACCGCGGAGTCGCCGTAGACTAGTAGCCACTTGATGCCCGGTGAAGCCGCGAGCGCAGCCCGTGTAGGAGAGCTTCGTACTCGGCTTCGTTGTTTGAGACCTTCCGGAAGATGCGGGACGTACTTGAGTTGTTCGCCCGTTGGAGAGATCGGCGGTACCCCTTCACCCCTGCGCCCTAGAGGTTAAGTGAGCCGTCGAAGTACATCACCCAATGCTCTGGTCGCACGGTTGGAGTAGGCAATTGGTTCTCGCGCCACTCCGCCATGTAGTCGACTAGTGCCTGCGACTTGATGGCTGTGCGTGGCTTGAAGTCGATGGTGAGGGCGCCGAGCTCGACTGCCCACTTGGAGATTCTTCCAGTAGCATCTTGGTTCCGCAGGATGTCGCCGAGCGGGTAGTCGGTGACGACGGAGATCGAGTACTGCTGGAAGTAGTGTCGTAGATTCCGCGAGGTGATGAGTACCGCGTACGGGAGCTTCGCACGGGATGATAGCGTGCCTTGGACTCGATAGGACCTCGCCGACGAAGTAGACCGGGCGCCGGACCGGGTAGACGTGGCCGTCTTCCCCGCCGCTCGACAATGATGGCGATCGACCACGTGAGTAGTCGCGGTGAGGTAGAGCGAGAGGCCGCTCGCCCTTGTGAGGAGCTATGAGGATCGGCGGCTTCGATAGGAAATCCTTGAGCTGGGCAAGGGCTTGGTCCGCCTCTGGAGTCCACACGAACTTCTCTTGATGCTTGAGTAGTTTGAAGAAGGGGAGCCCCCGTTCTCCAAGCTTCGAGATGAATCTGTCGGTGCCGCCATGCACCGGTCGGCTTCTAGACGTCTTTGATGCTCGTGGGAGCTTTCATGCTTGGTGATGGCGGAGATCTTCTCGGGGTTGGCTTCGATGCCGCGTTGGGCGATGATGAAGCCAAGTAGTTTGCCCGAAGGTACGCCGAAGACGCACTTGTTCGGGTTGAGCTTCCGGCGGTACTCGCGCGAGGATGCGAAAGTCTCTTCAAGGTCGTCGATGAGGGTGCTCGGAGTCTCGGTCTTGACGACCACGTCATCCACGTAGGCTTTAACGTTCTTGTTGAGTTGCCTCTTGAAGCGAGCCCGGATAGCTCGTTGGTAGGTGGCGCCGGCGTTCTTCAACCCGCGGGATATGGTCGTGTAGCGAAGACGCGCCAAATGGGGTGATGAACGCGGTCTTCTCCTGGTCTTCTTCCTTGATCGCGATCCGGTGGTACCGGAATAGCGGTCGAGGAAGCGAGAGCGGTCGCGGCCCGCCGTGGAGTCGATGACTTGATCAATGCGGCAACCCGAAGGGGTCCTTGGGGCGAGTGCTTGTTGAGGTCGGTGTAGTCGACGCACATCCTCCACTCGTTCGAGTTCTTCTTGCGGACGAGGACGGGGTTGGCGAGCCACTCAGGATGGAAGACTTCTCCGATGAAGCCGGCCGCGAGTAGTTTGGCGAGTTCCTTCTTGATGGCGTCCCGTCTGTCGTCGGCAAAGCGTCGGAGGTGTTGTCGCTTGGGGGTGGCCTTAGGATCGACGTTGAGGCAGTGCTCAATCAGCTCCCTGGGCACTCCTGGCATGTCCGCTGGCTTCCACGCGAAGATGTCGCGGTTAGCCCGAAGGAAGCTGATGAGCGCGTCTTCCTATTTGGGGTCGAGGCCAGCCCCGATGGTGGTGGTCTTGCTGGGGTCGCCTGTTCCATGGTCGATCGTCTTGACGAGTACCTCCTCAGGTGGCTGGGGCTTGTTGGCGCTGTCAGACTTCTTCGGGATGTCGAGTTCACTTGTAGCAAGCTTCTTCGACGCGACGTAGACCTCCATCATCGCGTTGGGTACTTGATTCGTAGAGGCGATCTCCACGGCTTCTGTGTCGCAGTCGTGGGAGATCTTCAAGTCCCCTTGAAGAGAGAGTACACCCGCTGGGCTTGGCATCTTGAGTACCAAGTAGGTGTAGTGGGGCACCGCCATGAACTTGGCGATGGCCGGTCTGCCGAGGATGGCGTGGTAAGAAGTCTCGAAGTCCGCGACCTCGAACTTGATGTACTCGGTACAGTAGTTGTCCCGAGATTCCCCGAAGGTAACTGGCAGGACCACTGAGCCCAGTGGGATAGCCGCGTTACCGGGGACGATGCCGTAGAAGGGCGTGTTGCTCTTGGTGAGCATGTGGGTGATGTCGAGCTTCATCTTCGTCAAGGTCTTGGTGAAAAGGATGTTGAGCCCGCTTCCGCCGTCGATGAGGACCTTATTGAGCTTGGAGCCCGCGACCACCGGCTTCAGGACGAGGGGGAAGCGTCCTGGTTCAGAGAAGCTGGTCCATTGATCCGCGCGGGAGAAGGTGATGGGCACCTCCGACCACCTGAGAGGGGTCGGGACCGCTGGCTCAATGGACATGACTTCACGACGAGTAGCCTTCTGCTCCCGCCTGCTGGGCAGTCCGCCGAAGAGGACGTTGACGGTCTTGTCAGGCTCTGGCGCGTTGTTGTTGTCGCCGTCCTTCTTCTTGCCTTTCTTGTCGTGAGGGTGCGGTGGCTGCGGCGTATCCTTGAGTGCATGCCTGAGTTGGTAGCACTGCTCGGTGGTGTGGTTGCCGTTTGGATGCCACGGGTACCTCTCCTTCAGCAGGTCTTTGAAACCGCCGGAGTTCTTCTTCGAGTTCTCCCTCGCAGGGCGCTGGATAGCCACGACAGTGTTGTCTGGCTTGCGCTTGCGGTTGGGACCCGTGTAGTAGTAGTAGTTGTTGTTGTTGTTGCGACCGCCTTGGTTCGCATTGTTGCCGCTGCCGCCGCCCACGTTTTGCTTGGTCTTGCCACGGATGGCGTCGTACTTGGCGTTGGCCTTGTCTTCTTCATCCGCCTAGGACGTGATCATGTCCTTGAGGTGGGGGATGGACCTGGGGCGGCGACGACCGAAGTCTTCGAAGGTGCGGCGGTGGTAGAGGTCGTCTTGGAAGAGGTCGATGACCTCCTTGTCGGTGACGTCGACGACGGTAGCGCGCTTGTCGAAGAAGCGGCGGATGTACTTGCAGAGGGTCTCGCCTTGTTCCTGCTTGACCATGGCCAGGTCCATGCAAGTACCCGATCGGCCCATGGCGCCCGCAAAGTTGCTGGTGAACTGCTCCTTCAGCTGGTCCCACTTGTTGATCGAGTGCTTGTCAAGCGACTCGAGACATGTGAGTGGAGCTTGGTCCAGGCAGAAGGGGAAGTAGAGGCACTTGGTGTCGTTGTTGCCGCCAGCGTTCTCGATGGAGAGGGCGTAGCACCTGAGCCACTGGATGGGGTCCTGCTTCGCGTCATACTTGGTGATCCCCAAAGGCTTGAACTTGTCGGGGAGGAGCAAGTTGCGAAGTCGAGGTGAGAAGGCGGGGAAGCCGTCGCCGTCGCCTGCGGTGGTCGACTTCTTCCGCCGCAGCTCCTCAATCTTCTGGCGGGCGTCGTAGCCGCCCTGTGAGGCGCCAGAGGCGTGGCTGTTCGCGTGGCCTCGGCCGCCGCGGCCGCCGCCGCCACCGGCCCTCCTATTGGCTCCATGGTTGGAGCTTCCGCCGTCCGCCCCCCGCCGCCGTCGGGGTCATTGCCGCCGCCGCCGGCCGGAGCGCGGTGAGGGACAACTTTGCGGTGGGCGTTGGGCACTCGTGGGGGTCCGCCGGCGTTGGCTCGAGTGCGGTTGGGGCCGAGCGGGGAGCTTAGCTCGAGTACGGTTGGGACCATTGTTGGCGCCGCGACTTGTGGCTTCGTTGTCGTGGTGCCTGGGCCGGAGGAGGTTGGTTGACTCGTTGTCGACCCGCATGAAGTCGGAGCGCTCACGAGGTGAGGGGACCGCCTGCGATGGCTGAGCAGCCGGCTCGCATGCGATGGCCCATGGAGACATCGAGTTCGAGTTGGAAGCGGACTCGAGCTCGAAGTCAGCGTGGTGGTTGAAGAGCGAAATTTCGCCGAACTTGCCGGCGAGTTCGCCTGTGACAACTTCGGGGAAGCGTCACGAAGCCGGTCGTCGGGTTGGGCGGCATGGTGAGGCGGCGCTGGAAAGAGCCCGCGCCGTCTGCAGTGCAGACCCAGGCGCCGAACACGAAGGTATCGCCGCGGTTGAAGGCGACGGTTGGCTTGAAGTAGACTGGAGCCGTCGAGTTCGCCATGTGATCTCGGGCGAGAGCCCCTACCTGGCGCGCCGGTGTCGGTGTTTTAGACCGGCAACCTACTAAGGGGAGTACCCGAAGTAGATGAATGTGGCCTCGCCGAGATCGGTAACTCGAAGGAAGAGACACGTGGCACACAATTTAGACAGGTTCGGGCCGCGAGGTGCGTAATACCCTACGTCCTGTATGTTGCGTAGCTCTGGATTGATTGGGCACGATTACAAGATGGTGTAATAGTGCGCCGTGGATTGGATGAGATGCCAGAGAGAGGTCCCTGACCCGCCTTATATAGTCCGGGAGGCAGGGTTACAGGTCGGAGTAGGGAGAGAGTACTAGTCGAGTACGTCTAGGAGCCTTCCATACAGCGCAGGACATGTACAGCTTCCTAACCGAGTACTTCTCCTCCGTAGTCCTCGTGCTCCACGCCATCAGGTGCCGTGTAGCGCAAGCCGGGTAGTCCCAGGGGCCCACCGAGTAGTCGGTCCTGGTACCCACCGAGGTAGTGGGCCGAGGGAGGTCCATACGACAGGCCCCTCGCCTTTGCTGGGTGCGCGGGAAGACAAGAAGGACATGTCCAGGTATGACTACGGCACAGGAATGTGGTTGAGCCTGTGTCGGTATTGTAATGAGACCAATTTTGCGCTCCCGTATTCCGATCTGCCGCTCACCATTCATCAATGGGCGACCTGAACCCTTGTCAACTGGCACAGTCGTTCAAAACCGAGTAACAACAATATTTTGCACCCAACTAACCACGACCCTGTCTTATCACAAATTTCAAATTCAGGAAAGCCGACCAAAGAGACTCCAGAAATTTCAAATAAGCGTCTCTTAGCGTATGTTTGGAGGACGGGATGGAATGGAATGGAATGATCTAAATTTTAGGTGTTTGGTTGAAAATGAAGTGGGAATGTGGGATGCAGTCATCCCAGTAGATAAATATTCCTCCAATATCCGGAAGGATCCCGTCCCTCTGAATGTGGGATGCAGTCATCCCAGTAGATGGTGCTGCCCTGGCTGACGAGCCTTGGAGGGGGCAGCCATGGCCATCAGCAGGAGAGAGAGGAGGAAGAACAATAAGACCGAGGATTAAAAAAAGAAAAATATAAAAGTTATATATTGACTATAATAGGGTTCACTTGTCGGATGACTGATGGGTCCATTTATTGTAGCTAACGATGTTAAAATTGCCATCGATCCCATTCTCTTTATCCTTCGTACCAAGGAATGGACCCATCTCCCAACCAAATAGTACGAATCAGGATGGTCCCATCCAAAAAAAAATGGAGACGGAGTATCAAACCAAACACACCGTTTAATCAGTAGTGACCCACCACGATCTGCATTCAGGATTCTGATCTCCAATGCATCTTTCAGCCACTGCTAGGTCAAACACAATCCAAGGCGATAAAGTGCTACTTCAATTAAGAAATTGGCAAACAGATAGAGTGCATCCACATATTTCTAAACAGATGAAGTTCTTAAAAATCTTAAAATTAGAAAATCACAAGGAAATATAACTTGAGTGACATATACTCGGTAAATAAACTACATATTCTAATAACTGTTTGGCTAGTATATTTCTTCTCCATATCAGAACAATATATATCACCTAGGTATCATCTTGTGCAAAACTACATTGGGAAAAAATCTATGACCAGCTAGTTACCTTATACTGAATATAATGTACAATTTTCCATTGTAGTAGGCCAGTACTCCAAACCCTAGTAACAGATATCGTGTCCTGAATATAGCGTGTCCCTCACCACATTTGGCACATTCTTATAGAACTGGAAAACATGAAACCTCATGTATTGTCATTCGTAGGTTTAACATACTGATACCTCTTTTCACTGCTTGACTAATGACTGCAAAATGTCCTCAACTAAACTGCCTCATGTACCGCTTGACAGAGCAGGGAGAGGGGGTACGTACGATCGAGCAGGTATTTGAGGTTGGCGGTGGAGACGTCTTCCATGGTCTTGTTGGGGGAGAAGAGGTCGAGCTTACTGACTATCTCGTCGCAGCACCGCAGCAGCTCGAACACCTTCGGGATCCCTTCCATCCTCTTCTCATCTGGCGCCGACGGCTGGAGCGGCGATGACGGAGACAGTAGGCGAGCAGAGGGGATGGACGTCGTGTGGGAAACAGATCGCAGATTGCGGTGACGGGGAAGGCGTCGTAGGGAGGGAGCGGAGGCAGACTCGCGGATCGACGACGCAAAGATGATCCGACCCGATTTGGAGGCAGGCAGTGGTGTTGGTCGGAGAAGACGGCGGCAGCGGCGCGGGTAGGAGAAGACGGCGGTCGCGCGGGGCGTCGGCGACGGTGGAGGCGATGGCGCCGAAGGAGGGCGGTGGACGACGACGGCTCCGACATACGGCGGAACCTTTCGGCGCGGCGACTTGGGCGGCGAGGACGAAGCAGCCGCCGTGTAGGGTGGTCGAGCGGGCACCATATAGGGTCCGTCTAGGGTTCGGGTAGAAGGAAGGTAGGCGGGGTGTGGGTGTTGATGGGTAGCGGACGGTGGTAGATCAAGGTGAGGGATCAGAACGCAGGAATCGGTCGCGAGGGTGGGGGCGTGCGGGCGGAGTGGAGGGGCGCCGGGGCTGAGGCGTGGGGGCTGAGGCGTCGAAAGTGAAGAGATTTTTTTCTCCACTTCATTCTTTTTAGGAGTAGTAGATTGTGAAACAAATTTCACCATTAGTTCACATTTAATGCTCCTAATTAGTCCGAAGATTGATGTGTGGTAGTTAGTGAAATTTTATGAATAAACAGGGCCTACGTAGGAAATCCGGTCATTCTTACGCTGCAGAAGGCCAAAATGATCGCAACGGCCCGGTACGAAAAATTGACCTCCTGGTCCAGCCGGACTAGCGCACCGAGTAGACAAGATTGGCCCATGCGTCGTTGTCGTGCCCAGCAGCGTCCCGCGATGATTTTTCCGACCAACCGTGCGGGTCCCATGGCCATCGCGTCGCTGCTCCCCCGCCGTGGCTTCCGCGAAGCTCTCCTCTCCGTGGCGAGAAATTTGCTATTATAGGACTCCAAACGATGTGTTTCGCTATAATAAGACTTCAAACATGAACTTCGCTAAAACGACCTCTGAAACGTTGTGATTTCGCTATTATAGGATTTTTTTTGTCCTTTTAATCATTTTCTCAACTAAATACATGTATTTTGTCTTCAATGGACTGTTTTACCCTTGTGGCCTTTTCTCAGATCGCATCGTATCCCTTTCCTCTCAGGTCGCATGACTCACGGAGCGAGTGGCCGTTGACCGCCGCCCGGGCGGCCGGACGCCGCATGCCGCCGGCCGCCGCCAAGGGTGGCCGGCCGCCGCACGCCGCCGACCGCCGCCCGGCGGGGAAGGGTGCCAATGTCCGGGCCGGTCGTCGCGGCCGGCGGACGGACGGGCGGTGTCGGCGGATCAGCAGCCTCCATGGCGGCGCCGGCGGTGTTTCTACGGAGACCGGAGAGGAAACGGATACGATGCGATCTGAGAACAGGCCACAGGGGTAAACATTCCATTCAAGTCAAAATACATGTATTTAGTTGAGAAAAATAATTAAAATGACAAAAAAATCCTATAATAGCAAAGTCACAACGTTTCAGAAGTCATTTTAGCGAAGTCCATGTTTAAAGTCCTATTATAGCGAAGCTCATCGTTTGGAGTCCTGTAATAGCAAATTTCTCCTCTGTGGCTAGTTCGATGGATTGCCCGCGACGGAATTGTGTGGGACCATTGCAGATACGTACGGGGTACGCAGTTTGCGGAAAATGAAGATTTCGGCTTCCTCGGAAGCATCGCCGACGCCGCCGTCTTCGGCTCGGGCTTCGGCAGAGCCGCGGCGGCGGAGGAGGCTGGGGCCTGCGAGGCGCAGACCATCGTCGTGTTTTTGGGCTTGTCACGACGGCACCAACATGGACTCCATTTCTTACCAACAAGCTTACAAGAGGTAATAAAGACTAAAAGGACCTCCCCAACTTTTCAGATCTACCCCCTCTTTCTTTTCATAACGACGGATTGTTACCCTGTTCGCCTGGCTTATCAGCCACCGCCAGCAGTACTTTTCTCTCACAACAAACCAGCCACCAGCAACTAGCCAGCCGTACTCTTCTCTCAGAACAAACCAGCATCAGTCATCATCCACCAGCCAACCGCCATGATTCATGGGGGTGCACACGGCGTGCAGTGCCAGGTGCTGCTCAATCATCCTGCCAGCATACAGGGCACCAACCACGCGTAGTTGGGGTTGGGGCGGCGCTCCCACGCCCTCCTTTCAGCTTCAACCACTCTTTTTACCCTGCCTTTCTGTGCAGTGTCAGGTCCACCTACTGGACTAAGTTTGAAGCTGAGAAGATAATGCTATGCTAGTACAGATGTCTAAAGTTCAGGGTCCTTAGTGTGCACATTTGAAGTTTTGGAGTTATGTTTTCAAGTTCAGGGCCAGTGGGTGACTTTATGTTTACCAATAATTTGACGAATGTCTCTTCTAATTCTAATTCTAATTTTAACTTTATCATGCTTAGAATTTTGGTGCATCCTCAGGCCCTTACATGGCTTGCAATGTTTTCATGATCCTGAGACTTTTAGAATTGAGTAAATGTTAATTATGGTTGCCTTTTCATCACAAGAGGCCAGTTGAACTTTAACCGTTTGTTCCCTTACAAAAAAAAGTTAATTCTTAAACAATGGTTATTGCAAAATTATGAATTTCTATGGTCCTGATTTGGTTGTTTTGATGTAGCCACCTGAATGCACAAATGCACCTACACACTTGGACTTTTAGATTACTAAGATTACCTGCTAGGAACAACTCAAATTTTATGTGTATAATGTTTATTGGATGTTTTCAATTGCCTTTTCCTTGCGAACCATTGTGTTACATGATTGATTGTACTTTATGCATACAGGACACTACAATTTTGCAAGCTCGAAACATTGTGCACCTATATTCTTGGCTACAACATTCTGGCGGTCAGGAAAATTGAAGTACAGGTCAGTTTTCTTTCATTCTACAAAAGTCCAACACAAGATAATTCGTCAAAAGAGAAGTTTCTTGTTCACCCTGAGGCTCAGCAGAATTAGCCAAGCTTCTACGATAATTCAACACTCAGGCGGCAGCCATCGCGTGTCGTAACTTAGGGTCGTCTGGTCGTCAAGAGGAGATCTTTGATGCACTCTTGGAGCGATATATCCATATCTTCGATAAACCTGTTAATCTGGGAACACATGATGGCATCACTAGAGACACAAGTTTGTCTACAGACTCTATTACTGTCACCTAAAGCTATGAATCGTTGTTCATTTACTGAGTGTGGTTATAATGACTGATACAAATGCATTGATTTGGAATGCCGGGGATTGAATGAGGCATGATCTGGTTCACAAAGTAGTGGATGTGTCGTCCTAAAATAGTTGCCTGCGTGAGATGAAGTTGGCTTTCAAGGAGCATGGCATCGCATCGATCTTGGGTCATGATTATGGTTCATTTGTGTTTTTCCCTGCACAAGAAACTAAAGGTGGTATCATAGTTGCATGGAGAGAAGGATCTTTTGCTGCAAATTCCCATCGGGCTCCCTGACATGATATTAGAGCCAAGTTTTTGGTCCAGTGTCGAATCTTTGTTGCGAATACTCCTAACAAGATGCTGACAGGTTGCATTTCTGGAAGAGTGAAGAGAAGTTAGAAGCTTATCCTGGTCACTGTCCATTGGTGCTAGGCCTCAAATATGTGGTAAAAGGGAAACCGAGTTTTCACTTCAAAAGCTTGTGAACAAAACTGCCAGGCTTCCTTGAGATTCTATTGATGTCTTAGAATGAGCTGATGTGATCTGTACACCCCTCGAGCGAAGTTCCATCAAGCCAACATGCCTCACTCTTGTGCTACAATCTTGGAGCCAACTGCAAGTGGGTCTTAAAGACACAGCTAGCCCTCTGAAGTATTACACCAACGAGATTGATCAGGATAACTGGAAACTATTTCCTGACGAAGATTGGCTGCGCCATTAGTTAAAACGTCACTATGTTGTTCTAGCCTCACTTGAAAGGACCATTAAACTATGTGAATACCTCAATCTTCCATCTACAAACAGGCTTCCACAAGTGGAATTTTATCCCCAAATTAAAGTGCAGGAGTTATATTGGCAAGGAGTTTGGTGATCCACCTTTACCCTGCCTTTCTGTGCGCTGTCAGATCTAACCTACTGGACCAAGGTTCAGACAAGATAATGTTATGTTAGTACAGATGTCGTAAAGTTCAGGGTCCTTGGTCCGCACATTTGAAGTTTTGGAGCAAAGCACCTGTAGTATGACATTCTGGCGGTCAGGAAAAATGAAGTACAGGTCAGTTATCTTTCATTCTACAAAAGTCCAACACAAGATAATTCTTCAAAAAAGAAGTTTTTTGTTCACCTTGCGGCTCAGCAGATGTAGCCAAGCTTCTACGATAGTTCAACACTCTGGAGGCAACCGTGGTGTATCGCAATTTGGGGTTCTCTGGTGGGTGGTCAAGATAGAGATCTGTGATGAACTCTTGGAGCGTATATCCACATCTTCGATAAACCTAGTCTGGGAACACTTGATTGCTCTAGCTGTGTTTTTAGTTGGGAGGCACCACCAGAGACACAAGTTAGGTCAGCGGACTCTATTACTCTTGCCTAAAGCTATGATTCATTGTTCATTTACTGCATATGGTTATAATAAAAAGGGTGTACCCAGTGCCGTAGGCTCTTGCACAGTGCGGGGTCTGGGAGAAGGGTGTTAGCAAACAGCCTTTCCCACACACTGTGCAATGTGTAGAGGCTGGGGCTTGAACCCTGGACCGTCCGGTCACAGGCGGATATGGTTATAATGACTGATAAAAATGCATTACTTTGGAACACTCTGGGGATTGAATGAGGCATGATGTGGTTCGCAAAGTAGTCAGATGTGTGCCGTCCTGAAATAGTATTCCTACATGAGACAAAATTTGGCTTTCAAGGAGCATGACATCCCACCGATCTTGGGTCATATTATGGTTTATTTGTTTTTCTCCCTCCACAAGAAACTAGAGGTGGTACCATAGCGGCATGGAGGGATGAATTTTACACTGCAAATTACCATGGGGCTCGCTGACATGATTGCTTTTCTGGAAAGAGTTAAGAGAAGTTAGAAGCAACTGTCGTAGTCATTGTCCATTGGTGCTGGGCCTCAAAGATTTGGTAAAAGGGAAAAAGAGTTCTAATTTCGAAAGCTTCTGAACAGAACTGCCAGGCCTCCTTGAGACTATCAATGTCTTTGATCTGTACGCCCCTTGAGTGAATTTCCATCAAGCTAACATGTCTCATTCTTGTGCTGCAATCTTGGAGGCAAAAGCAAGTGGGCCTTAATTCTTAAAGACACAGCTAGCCGTTGTGAAGTATTACACCGACTAGAGATTGATCAAGATAACTGGTAACTATCTCTTGACAGAGAATGGCTGCACCATTAGTTAACGTCATTGTGTTGTTCTAGCCTGACTTAAAAGGACCATTAAACGCCTCAGGTCCCGTGAACAGTATCTCAAAGGAGGTATGTGAATACCTCAATCTTCCATCTGCAAACGGCTTTCACAAGTGGAAATTTTTTATTCCTAAATTAAAGTGCAGAGAGGTATATTGGTGATCCGTGGAAGATATAATTCCCAAATTAAAGTGTGAAGAGGTATATTGGCCAGGGTTTTGGTGATCCACTTTTTACCCTGCCTTTCTGTGCACTGTCAGATCTCACCTACTGGACCAAGGTTCAAACTAAGATAATGCTATGCTAGTACAGATGTCGTAAAGTTCAGGGGTCCTTGGTCTGCACATCTGAAGTTTTGGAGCAAAGCACCCGTAGTATGATAGGGCCTCAGGCACTGTCAGATCTCACCTACCCGTATATTGGCAAGGTTTTTGGTGATCCGTGGAAGATATAATTTCCAAATTGAAGTGTGGAGAGGTATATTGGCGAGGTGTTTGGTGATTCACTTTTTACCCTGCCTTTCTGTGCACTGTCAGCTCTCACCTACTGGACAGTTCAGGCTAAGATAATGCTATGCTAGTACAGATGTCGTAAATCGGGGTCCTTGGTCTGCACATTTGAAGTTTTGGAGCAAAGCACCTGTAGTATGACAGGGCCTCAGGTAACATATGTTACCAACAATTAGTCAGATTGCTCTTTTAAATTCAAACCCTGTCATGCTTAGAAATATTGTGGACCATCAGGCCTGTACATCACTTACAATGTTCTCATTATGTTAAGACTACTGTAGAATTGTAATTTTAGTTTTGTTGCCCTTTTCTTTGCAAGAGGCCAAGTGAACTTTAATTGTCTGTCCCCTTACAAAAGAAATGGTAATTGTTAAAAAATACTTAGCAGAAAATTTGAGAATTATGGTCCTGGTTTGATTGTTCTGATTTGGCTACCTGAATGTACAAAATGCACCAAATCTCTTGAAGATGCTAAGGATCCACAGTTTGGCAGGACTTTTAGGCAAGATATTCTGGAGACATTGTAAATATTCTAATACCAGCAGCTGAGGTTAGGCAACTGGCAGGAATGTTAAGCAACACATGAATTTGGTAGGAATATCCAACAACAGGTGGAGCTGGGGGCTTACCATAGAAGCAGAGTTTATCTTTCCAGAAGGAAACAATATTTGTGTTGATTGTGCTAGCCCTACCTATAGCTCCACTTTACATGTTATATGAGAGACTTATGGGAGGTGAGAGTTTTATAAAACTTGTTTAGGATAGCCACTTTATATGAGCGACTTGAGAGAGCTTGGAGAAAAGTTTTTGTCTAATACTTGTTGCAGGAATTTTGTTTTTGAAAATCATAAAAACTCTCCAACGGAAGCAAAGAGGTAAGCATGGCTGAGATTGAAGGTTTTGAGTGAAGAGTTTGAGTTGTGGGGTAAATCTTGACGTGGTAAAGATTCTAAACGCCCATGTTTATGTATGATGATCATTACTTTATGTTTATGTATTAAAGATAAATGATTGATGTTGGGGGGTTACCCCAAAAATTCGGATGATTACCCTAACACGAGTGAGAGTTCTTAACACGTTCGAGTACAAAGTCAGAGCGCAAAGAGACTGTGATTCCCTCTGCAAGTAGCACAAGTTCCAAAAAGTCTGAATCTGTTTACACGTGCCCTTGCGCCCCCTTTTATAGGGAGACGAAGGGACTTTTACATACCGATAACACCCTTAGCCTCAGAGAATATTCCTAGTGTGAACGCATACAGGATTGTCTTTTTCATCCAACATATTTACAAATCTGCCACTAGTTCACACTCTAAACCCGGACTTTTTGGGACAACAACTTTGACTTTGCTTCTCCCCCGGTTCGTGAATGTATTCGCGTGAAACTCCCGAACAGGGTCTTAGAATTGGTCTTCACTTCTCTGCTGGTTCGCGCATGCCCACGTGCCTGACTCCCGAACTCAGCCCTCGACAGATTCTCGAATCGGCCATTCTCCGAAGTTCGGGCCATCGACAGTTCGAGATTCCGAGCTTCCGCATGTTCGTGACTCCAGTTCTTCACCGAATCAAGATTCCCGAACTTTGCACATTCGCGAATTCGAGGCTTCGCAGGTTCCAGGATTCCGACAATCGCGAATTCTCTGCTCCCGAAAAACATGCTTCAAGAACTTTGTTAAACTCAACATTTCGAGGGTGACGAGTTTTACTGAATTCCCCAACACTAGCCCCTCGGGGAAGCGGGTTGACTCCGACGATCCGATTCCACGAATCCTTCGAAAATTTAGTAAAAAACGTCACCCTCGGAACGTCAGAGGGGACACGCGTCGCCCGGGAAACCAAGGACGGTTAAATCGAGGCGTGTTTCGCGGAACTACCCCTCCCCGGCCCTATAAATAGCGGGCTGCCGCTGTTAAAAAATTTTACAGCTTTCCAGCTTTTCACTATTCGTGCATCTCTCTTTTTCGCGGAATCTGGTTTTCTGCTGAAAAGCTCGCGAGCTTCAGGTCTTCTTCGCACTTCTCTAAGGTATTCCTTCATCTTTCTCTTGTCAATTGTTACTTGTTAAACTTCGGTGCAGTGGTGTCGCGATTTCGCGAGCTTTATTCTCGAATGTTATTCTTAACTGTTCGTATGTGCGTATCTGTTGGTTAGGTGGCTCGAGTTAAAAGCACAGCTAGACCCATGACTAACGAAGAGCTCATCGCGGCTGGTCTTCCGCTCGACCCAGTTGCCGAAGGTGCGGAGTATGCTGCACCAGCCGAAGATTTTGGTTCTCCCAGTGGCTCCCGGAGTCGCGAAGATGGGGAGGTTCAGTCTGACGGCGGCGAAGGCATCGGAGATGTGGATGCCGGTGTCGACGATCTGATCAAAGCAAGGACTTCCGGCCCGTTGCCACCCTCACTCGCCTTCGGAGAGTCGAAGGTGACAAGCAACACGATTCGGGAATACGAGAAGGCCGGATTCTTCTCTCCCCGGCGCCGGGCGTGCCCCGCTTGACGAGCGCGATCCCTACTCCTAAGGATGGAGAAATTGTCGTATTTCGGGATTTCTTTATCTCGCGGCCGAGGTTCCCCCCGTGACCCGGTCCCGCCGGCCTATTCTTGATGCGTTTTCGGTGAAGATCCACCAGCTTTCGCCGACATCTTTCCTTGAAGTGTTGAAGTTCATCCGGATTTTGAAGACCTTTGGTCGCGGTCCCTAGCGTCGATGCCTTCGCCGCATTCTACGAACCGGCGATCATCCCTAAGGTCGTGAAAGGTGAAGACGGGCAGTTCTACCACAGTGAGCACGCGTGTTGCACCTTCAACACGCGACGCCAGAATACCCGACAAGGAATTACCCGAATTCAGATTGCTCCTTGTTGCAAGTCTAACCTCACCGATGATTGGAGGTCTTACTGGTTTTATCTGAAGGTTGACATGCCGAAACTGTCTTGCCCGATCACGCCTCTTGCCGCGGTGAATGTTGCCAAGTTCAATCAACGGGCGTTGGGAATTAGAAGCTGTGAGAATGCCTTTCACCTGGCCAGCACCATACTTGGCGGCCGTGACATTATCGAAGAATTCGTCGCCGCCCGGGTCTGGCCTATCTCGAGTGGTTGGTCCCCTACCGAGCTCGTGTACTTTAACGTCAACTGGGCAGATCAGAAGGTGCCTTTCCCGAAGTTCGGGATTAAGCTTCGAGAAGACCAGAGTGCTAAGGCCTTCATGGAAGAAGTTGAGAAAAGGGTGAACGTCATGGTAGGCGAATATACCATGAACGAGTATAAGGCGTACAAGGCCCTGGTGAAGCATAAGAAGAAGATCAACCGCATTTTTTCGGAAGTTTGCGGTGACAAATTTTTCAGCTCTCGAGGCCCGGGTCCCAAGTTGAAACTTCCTGCCGTTGCCGTGGCCAGTTGCTCAGCCGCCCCGATCAATGCTCCCCGAATAAGGTCGTCGAAGCGAGGCTCGTCACCTGCCAGCGAGGGCGCTTCTTCGGGAGTCAAGCCTTCCAGGACTAGATCCCTGGAATCGTCGAAGCGCAAGCGAAAGACTTCCGAACTTCGGACTTCGGACGCTGAACTCCAGGCTGCTTCGGGGCTTGCCCAGATGAGCCGCAAGAGATTGAAGAAGGCGGTGAAGAAAGTTTCTTCCGTCGGCGTTCGGCGAGTCCCATCCGCCTTCGACGACGACGCCTTCGCGGAAACAGACAGCCTCAAAGGTGTTTTCCTTTGGCCACTGTTTAACTTTCGAGACAACTGTCCATCTGGTTCCGAGAATGAATTCGTGGATGTTGATTCCTTTTCAGATGCCGCTCCCGAAGTTCAAAAGGAGACTGTTCCTGCCGCTGCTGAGAAGTCCATTGTTGCTGCTGATGTCACTGCCCCCTCTGAGTCCCCCGCTGTTGCCGAAGCTCCTGCTGCTGAAGTCCCTGCTGCTGACCAAGCCTCCTCCGAATTCACCCAGGACCTTGAGCTCACTATTCAAAGGGGAGAAAATCCTACCGAACACGTTCCTTTGGTCGAAGTTCGGGAGATTGTCCCCGAAGATCAGGCTCCCTCTCCTTCCTTAGCCGCTTTTAATAAAAGCTTTGGTACGTCTCATCGCGGCAAGCTATTGTGTGTTGGTTTCGAGACAACTGGCGTTGGGAGCAAGACGTCCAAGTTTTTAACTCTGTGGAAATCGTCCACAATTGTTGATGAAACAGGAGAGGAGGCCTCAGAACGACCCAAAGAGGCTGCTCAGGACTCCGAGAGGGGGCCTCACTCTGTCTCCGAAACCACTCCTTCACCTCAGGGGAAAACTTCTTCTGGTTCGACTAAACAAGTCACCATGCAGCATTTTAGTAAGCAAGGTTCGTTCCTTCTCATTACCTTTTCATGTCTTTCACGATTATTGAATTTTGATCTGAGACTTTACTCCTGAATTTTTCAGAATTCAAGGATCTTCTGCACTCTTACTCTCCTTCGAAGCTTGCACGCTTTCAAGAGGATTATGCCCTCAAGCATTCTATGCTCGGGAAAGTTGCCATAGAGCGGCTCGCTGAACAGGAGAAGGTTAATGCGCAGCTTTCCTAGAAGTCCAAGGAACTGGAGCGTAACTTCGCCCTCGCGCAATCCACGAACATGGAACTCGAGAAAAAAGTGGCTGAGTTGGCGGAGGCTTTGAAGATAAGTCATGATGAAAAGAAGGTCGCGGAGGCAACGCTCGAGCAATCCAGGAAAGAACTTGAAAAGGTTCGAAAGTCTCACGAAGATGACTTGAGCGTGATTGAGAATCTTCGGGAGAAGCATGAGCGGGCTACGAAAACCGCCGAAGATCTTCGTATTAACAATGCCAGTCTCGCCAAGTCCCTGAGCGCAAAGGACCGCAAAATCATGGATCTTGAAAAGGCGTTGGCAGAGCAGAGTGAAGCCTCAGAGAAAAACATTTCCGAGATTCTAGAGAAGCTGAAACTGCTCTACGAGGAGTACAAGAAGTCCTTGAACGAATTCGGTGTTCGTCCAGCCCCTCTTCCGGATAATATTGAGATTCCCGAATTCATGGATTGGATGGAGGCCGAGTTCAAGGCCCTTACTGAGGTGATCTCCGGCGCCAGTGACTTCGCTGCTGCTTTCTCTGTGGAGAGTATTTTGAAGATCCTTCACGACTATGACTGCGTTGACTTGGAGAAATTTCGCACAAATCTCTCTCAATTCCCCAGCGCTACTAGCACCGCGATACTTCGAGCCAACGCCAATGTTCTGGCTATCAAGATCAAGTTCGCGAGGGAGTTCTGGCTGACTAGCGGGAAGGAGACTGTCAAGACCATTGCGCGTGCAAAGCTCGCTGAGGTAGTTTCTTTGTTCGATTTCGTGACTTGTGTTTGTCGCAAATGTTTCAGTCTCTCGAACCTCCTTCACACTTACCTTTCTTTCTCAGCTGAACGAGGAGGAGAACCGTGAGGACATCGCCGCGTCTCCCGAAGGGTCGACTTCCGGTGAAGGTTCGAGCGACTCAGGCGAAGGGGGCTCAGGCGGCAGCAGTAGCAATAGCAGCAGTAGCGACGGCGGCAGCGACGGGGAGCAGGCCCCCGAACAAGAGGATGATTCCCCGAAGGTGGATGTTACGAACTAAACGATATGTCCGAACCTTGGGTGTATTCGAGATTGCTTGTACATTCATGTAGATTCACTAAACTTCCCTGAACAAGTGTTTTGTATACTTTAACTCGCGCGCAGTCCCGCAAGCTGGGCCTGCGTAGGACGTGTTGCCACTGCGAATTCATCGGGATAGTATGTTCGTTAGTGGTGAAGCGTGGCGTCTGTTCAAGCGAGCACATCCCGAACAAGATTTTTTCGATTTTTGGCTTGAGGCCTCGCTTAAATTTTCTATAGGTTGTTTTGGTCTCTCTTCATTTTTCTTATTTCGTAAAAAGAGTCGTTCCACGTCCTCTACTTCGCGATCCGCGAAAGTTCCAAAGACGGAGCCCCTTAGCCCCTTAGCCAATGCGTCTGACTTCGCCTATGCTAGTGATGTGGCTGAAAACAATGTTTATAAACCGGGACATGTTGTAGAGCTTTCGTTTTAAATTTCGCACTGACTATTGTAATTATCGAGGAACTTATTCGGAAGTTTTTATGCGAATAAGGCAATGAATATGTTTTTTCCTTGAAAAAACGTCACCCTCCCCCACCTTGCCGTTTTGCATGAAAACTTGAAGGAATGCTTGGAAGACTTGCTGTTCGCGCATTTCGACCGAGTACACCTTTAAGAATAATATTTTCTTACGAACTTTTGAAAACTTTTGAACCAACGTCGCGCAAGTCGACAAAATTTGTTTTCGAATTTTGTGGACTTGATCTTTTCTAGCAAACTTGCCCCGGTTGATATTGCAACCCTCAGTTGCTTCAACCAGGATTTTTCTATGATTTTTCGCATGAGCCCCTTGCCCTTTCAACGTTATCACGAAAAACTTTTTCGGCGTTTACTTTCTCGAAATCAACCCGCCGGCATTTTCTTTTCGGTGGAAATCCCTTCGTGGGTGGGACTTTACGGGCCACGGCTCGCTGTTCGTTCCGGCCTCTTTGGGTGGGAATCCCTCAATGGATGGGATTTTCTAGGCCACAACTTGTTGTTGTCTCAGGCCTCTTTGGGTGGGAATCCCTCAGTGGATGGGATTTTCTAGGCCACAACTTGTTGTTGTCTCAGGCCTATTTGGGTGGGAATCCCTCGGTGGACGGGATTTTCTAGGCCACAACTTGTTGTTGTCTCAGGCCTCTCTTTCCTCGATGGAATTCTGGCTATCATGAAGCCTTTCTCACGAACTCTTCATGAACTTTTTCTTTTTTCACGATGGAATTCCGGCTATCACGAAGCCTTTTTCACGAACTTTTTCTTTTTTCACGATGGAACTCTGGCTATCACGAAGCCTTTTTCATGAACTTTTTCTTTTTTCACGATGGAACTCTGGCTATCACGAAGCCTTTTTCACGAACTTTTTCTTTTTTCACGATGGAATTCTAGCTATCACGAAGCCTTTTTCACGAGCTTTTTCTTTTTTCACGATGGAATTCTGGCTGTCACGAAGCCTTTTTCACGAACTCTTTCTTTTTTCACGATGGAATTCTCGAGATACGCAATTTGGGGGAAGACTCTTTTCATATATATATCACAAAGAGTATTTACATAGGATCCGCCTCGTTAAAAACCTTGCCTCTTGATTTAGAGCCCCCTTTGCAAGGAAAAGAGTACGGTCCTTCTTATTCTAATGCGACTAGAAGAAGTAAAACTAATTTTTGTCCCGAAATCACTTATAGACACGTGATTCGGATATTTTACTTTTCTAAAGTACAAACTTACGAAAATCGAAAAACTACTACATGTTACATCTATCTACAACTAGGGTTTTCATGGATAATACCTTTTTAGGGCGTTTGTCGGCATTCCACGAATACGGTAACTCCTCGCCACCGCTCCATCGGGCGAAAAGCCCCGTGCATATCCGTTTCCCCCGGCGATGTAAGGCCCTTCCCATGACTCATGAAGTTTTCTCGAGTTCTCCCAATTTTTCTTTCTTTTCAAGACAAGATCACCAGTTTTAATGTCCTTTCGGACCACCTTTTTGTCCCTCCATGCCCTTGTCTCTCTCTGGTATTTCTCAATGGTTTCCGCTGCTTCAAGGATTGTCAGCTCGATCATGTCTTTTTCCACCTTCTTATCAATTTCCTCTATCTCTTTTCCTTTCAGGACTCTCATGCTTTCATTCTTGATCTCCTCCGGTGTCATAGCCTCAGTCCCGAAAAGTAGGCGAAAAGGCGTGAAACCTGTTGCCCTTCAAACTGTGGTGTTGTGAGACCAGATCACCTTCGGAAGTTCATCCACCCACTTTCCCTTTTTCTGATCGAAAAAACATTTCTTGATTCCCGAAAAAATCAGGCCGTTGGCTCTTTCAACTGCACCATTGGACTGTGGATGATATACTAATGAAAACTTCGCTCGTGTGTCTAAGGTTCTGCAGTATTCTTTGAAGGTGTAACGGTCAAACTGTTTGCCATTGTCAATCGTCAGTTCTCTAGGAACTCCGAACTTGCAGACTATGTTCTGCCAAAAGAATTTCTGAACCGTTGCCGCTGTGATATTCGCGAGTGGTTTTGCCTCCACCCACTTCGTGAAATAATCGATCGCTACGGCCCGCGAATCGGCGCTTGCCTTGAGCCGTTGGCAACGGGCCTACTAGGTCCATTCCCCACCTCTGCCGCAGAGGCCAAGTTGGAGGAATTAGGTGAACGGCATTGAAGGTAGATTCTGTTGATTTCCCGTCTTCTGGCATGCTTCACATTGCCGAACTAACATCTTGGCATCGATGTTTATGGTGGGCCAATAGAATCCCCGCTTTATCGCCTTTCCCGGCCAAAGCCCCGGTGCCTATGTGTGCCCCACGAGAATCCGCCGCGAATTTCTTTCGAAGTTCTCGACCTTTTTCGGAGGTGATGCGGCGCGGCCAAGGCTCGGTGACTCCCGATTTGTATAATTCTCCATTTACTACCTTGTATAGCCCCGAGCCCTTTGCATCAATCTTTTTCCTCCAATTCATCTTGTGGTTCGTAATGTCCTCTCGGATAAGCCATGATTTCTGCTCTCCGATCCGGAATTTCCACTACATTCACGATTTGGGCCCTCGAATCTTTGATGGAGGGCTCTCTCGATGATTTCGAAGAACACATCCGGTGGTAGCTCTTGATTTCCGGTCGCCGCCTTCGCCGCCTTTGTCCGCCTCATTGTTGTCATCCCTTGGGATATGCTTTGGATCGAATACCCTTTGAAGTGTTTTTCCATTTCTCCGACTTTTTCGAGATATTTCATAAGAACTGGATTCCTCGGCCTCGCTTTCCTTCTCAATATGTTCTTGGATCACTTTCGAATCCGTTCGATTATGAAGGTCTGTTCGCCCCAAGGCTTTCATTTTTCTTAATGCCAACGGTAGAGCTTCGTACTCCATTGTGTTGTTTGTGGAATGTTCATTGTTTGCGAATACGAGCCGCGCCGCGTATCTTATGACCACGCCCGTCGGGGACGTTACAACAACCGAAATTCCAACCCCCTTGTAACACCGGGCTCCGTCACACCGCACTATCCAAGGTTCGGGTGTATTTTCCTCGAGGTTCGAGTGGGTGAAGTCCGATCCACGACAAAATCTGCGTAACTTGCGATTTTATTGCACTTCTTCTCTCGAAGTCTACCACATACTCGAAAGTTCGGCACCCCACTTGATGATTCGGGAGGATGCCTACCTATTTGCGAACAAGTCATTCGGCGGCTGGTTGGTGATGACTCTTATTCTCGTGACCCTCGAAGTAATGTCTTAGCTTCCTTGTTGCCATGATGACCGCATATGCGATCTTTTCTAGCTCGGAATAGAAGACCTTGGAACCGTACAATGCTTCGCAGGCGAAGTATACAGGAATTTGCCCGAGCTTTCCTTCTTCTTCCTTTTCCCCGCACCAAAGATCGCGCTTCTTCGCCGAATTTGATGCGGACACATACAGCAGAAGTGGCGATTTTGGTTCGGGAGGACAGAGTTTGGTCATGGTGGACAAGTAATCCTTCAGTTCGCGAAAGGCCCGCTTCTGAGGTTCAGACCACTGGAAATTCTTGGCACTCCTGAGGACTTGGAAGAACGGTAAACTTCTTTCTGCGGCTTTGGGAATAAATCTGTTGAGGGCAGCCACTCTTCCTGTCAGCTTCTGAACATCTTTCACTGAGATTGGATCTTGCATTTCCACCAGAGCCTTTATTTTGTCAGGATTTGCTTCTATGCCTTTCGTTGAAACTAGGCATCCAAGAACTTTCCCCTTGTGAATGCCGAACACACATTTTTTCGGATTTAGCTTTAAGTTTGTTGCCCTCATGTTCGCAAATGTTTCCGCCGGGTCACCGATATGGTCTCTCCTCTAAACACTTTTGACAACTATGTCATCCACATATGCCAAGATGTTTCTCCGAATCCGCCTCGGTGCGGTACTATTGCTATCATTCTCGAAAACGTGCATCCCGCATTCTTCGGCCCCTACGGCATTCTCACGAAACAAAATGTTCCGAAAGGAGTGATGAAACTTGTTTTCTCCTCGTCCTCTCTCGCGAACCATGATCCGATGATACCCGCAGAGAACATGTCCGGGAGCGAAAGCATCTCACTTTGTTGGCCTCGTCATCCACGATTTTGTCTACCCTTTCCAAGGGAAAATCGTCTTTTACGGCATGCCTTGTTCAAATCGGTGAAGTCCACACACATTCTCCATTTTCCATTTTTTTTTCTTGACCGGCACAAGTGTTGGCTAGCCGTGACCGGGTACTTGACTTCTCCGATTACTTGGGCATCCTGCAATCTCCGAACTTCTCGCTTCTACTTGCTTTGACTTTTTCCTCGGACATTTTCCGAAGTTTCTCGCTTCTTGGGTGGTATTTTCTCATCCGTTTCCGGGCATGTTCGATGATATCTCTATCAACACCTTGCAAGTCCTTAGCCGACCATGCGAAAACATCCTTGTTTATGTTCGGGAATCGTATGAGTTCCCCGTCCTCTTCGGCGCCGAGGTTTGCCCCTATTATGACCGCTCTCGTCGGGCATATCATCCAAATACACTTTCTTTGTTTCATCTTCTGCGGTTATCTCATTTTTTTCTTTGTCCCGCTTAGGTTGTTCATAGGTTTCCTTCCTCTCGTCAGCTGCTTTCAGCTGGTACACATTTGTTTGGCCGGGCGTGTGGCCTTTTTCTATATTCCTGGCCTCCTGCTAATTGCCGAACACCGTGATGACCCCTTTGGGCGCAGGCATCTTCATGCATAGGAATTGTTGCCTTATGACAACATCAAACTTGTTCATGAAACCTCTACCGAAGATCGCGAGGTATGGGTGATATATGTCAACTACATCGAAAGTGAGGTTCTCCATTCTGGCATTCTCAAGATCTCCGAAAGAAACCAGGAGTGATATTTTTCCCACCGGCTTGATGGGCTTTCCTCCGAACCCCTGCAATGGGTATTCTGGTGGGTCCAACATGTGCTGGCTCAGATTCATTTTCTCGAAAGTTTTCAGGAACAGGATATCCGCCGAACTGCCGTTGTCAACTAGGACTTTTCCTATGACCCACCCAGCAATATTGACCTCAATGACCATGGCATCGTTATGAATCGCGGATTTCAGCCTGAAATCTTCTTCTGTAAAGGTGATTGGCACCTTTGCCCACTCCGGGCGTGCAGCTGGGCCGTCATTGATGATGGTGTTCACAGATCTGAAGTAATTGCTTCTCTGCTTCTTGGTTTCGAATTCCATAGCGGATCCGCCCGTGATTGGCATGATAGTCCCGAACGATGGCAATGCCTTGGAGTTCTGAGGTCCCGAACTTGACTGAGGCCTTGATGAACTTTCTGGAGGCGGTGGCAAGATTTCCCGAATGGGTTGTGGTTGCTGGATTGACTGGATCGCTTGCGACTGAGGGAAAAATTGCTGCGACGGCTGCCATGCTGACTGTGGTTGTGGAAATTGCTGAACTGAGACAGAACTCGACTGTGGACTCGCGAATTGCGGTTGCCAGAAGTTCGGACGAAACTGGCCTGGCATTGAGGATGCAATGCTCATTAGTGCTTTCTCTTGCTGAATTCTTGCCATGTTCTTCTTTGTTTCTGGGCACCCTTCGGTGCTGTGGCCTCTCCCATGATACTGGCAATAGAAGTGAGGATCTTTTGGGTTGTGGTTCGTGAGTCCTGAGGGTCCTCTGCCTCTCCCCCTTCCTCTGGGATTGAATCCTCCCCTGGTGCTTGGCCTGTTGCCTTGTTGTGGTTGAGAGTTTCCGACGTTGTTGACGTTTCACGGATGCTGGGGTGGTGCCCGCCAGGTCATATCTCTGTTGCCCTGTTTTGCCTCGTTTCGCTCAGCTACCCTCTTGCGGTGGTCGTCATCAGACAAAATGTACTCCTCCAATTCTCGAAAAAGTTCCTCAATTGTCTCGGGCTTCTTTCTTGTGAGGTGGGAAGTCGTTGGCCGGGGGTGAGACCTTTGATCGGTGCCACGATCGTTGTCTTGTCATCGGCGTCGGGGATCCGAGACCTCTCGTTGCATGAACCTTCTCACGAAGTTCCGCGGTGGTTCTCTCGTCCTTCTGCTTGCAGTTATACAAATCTGAGGCTTCGGCTGTCGTGTCGTGGAACATCTGAAAGGCTTGCATGAACTTTGTCTTGAGATCTACCCAGTTGTAGACTGAATGTGGAGGCAGCAGTGAGTACCAATTTAGTACTGGTCCTTCGCAAGCTATGATGAAGGATTTGGCCAGTGCGACATCATCTCCTCCTGCCGAGTTCACAGCTGATTCATATCTCATGAGAAACTGCCTGGAGTTTTCGAAGCCGTTGTATTTGGGAAGAGAGACAGGCTTGAACTTCGGCGGCCAAGGTGCTGTTTGCAGCCCTATTGACAGCGGCGATTCAGAATCCACGAAGTGTGAGACTCCGTTTCCCGCGAAGAAGTTTTCTTTCGGGGATTCTCTTGCAGGCGCAGGGTTCTGATGCGGTGACTCCTGCCACAGGGAGCTGTTCTCTTGTTCTTTCATTTCGTCAATTTCTTTCTGTATTGCTTGTATCTGCTCTTTTGCTTTGTTCAGCTGCTCTAGCTTTTCGGAGATTTTCCTCTTCGCTTGTAACTGAGCTGCGAACTTTTCTTTGTCTTTCTGTAGCTGCTGTATCTTTTGCTAGACCATGGCTAGCTCTCTGTCTATGGCATCATCATCATCATCTACATTCTCGAACTCTTGCTGTTCAGCAGGTTGTTCTTGGGTGTGAGCTGTCTTTTCTGCTCTTGCCTTCATGAGGGCTTCGAGCTTTTCTCTTCGTTCTTGGTCTGTTATGTTCGAGGATTCAGGAACAAACGAGGTTTCATTCCCTTGGGTAGGATGGCGATCATCTCGGTTTTCCTGTGCTGGAGCGTTCTTCTTGGATTTATTCTGAGGTGGCATCGTGAGTTTCTTTTCGGCTGGAACACGGTGGGCGCCAATGTTGGGGGGTTACCCGAAAAATTCGGATGACTACCCTAACACGAGTGAGAGTTCTTAACACGTTCGAGTACAAAGTCAGAGCGCAAAGAGACTGTGATTCCCTCTGCAAGTAGCACAAGTTCCAAAAAGTCTGAATCCGTTTACACGTGCCCTTGCGCCCCCTTTTATAGGGAGACGAAGGGACTTTTACATACCGATAACACCCTTAGCCTCAGAGAATATTCCTAGTGTGAACGCATACAGGATTGTCTTTTTCATCCAACATATTTACAAATCTGCCACTAGTTCACACTCTAAACCCGGACTTTTTGGGACAACAACTTTGACTTTGCTTCTCCCCCGGTTCGTGAATGTATTCGCGTGAAACTCCCGAACAGGGTCTTCAGCAGTTCCCTGAATTGGTCTTCACTTCTCTGCTGGTTCGCGCATGCCCACGTGCCTGACTCCCGAACTCAGCCCTTGACAAATTCTCGAATCGGCCGTTCTCCGAAGTCCGGGCCATCGACAGTTCGAGATTCCAGGCTTCTGCATGTTCGTGACTCCAGTTCTTCACCGAATCAAGATTCCCGAACTTTGCACATTCGCGAATTCGAGGCTTCGCAGGTTCCAGGATTCCGACAATCGCGAATTCTCTGCTCCTGAAAAACATGCTTCAAGAACTTTGTTAAACTCAACGTTTCGAGGGTGATGAGTTTTACTGAATTCCCCAACAATTGACTAACTTGTGAAGAGAGATTTAGCGGAACATGATTACAACGCCTTGGATGAAGTTCTTTTACGAGTACTTGCTCGAGGACGAGCAAGATCTAAGCGTGGGGGAGATGTGTGTGGGGGAGATGTTGACGGTGTATTTTGGTACACCAAACATGTTTATTACACTTCGGTTTGGATTTGATTATGGAACTAACCCGCCACTAGGCACACTAATCATATAACAAGTTCGTCTTTGTGCATGCATTTGGAAGTGTTGTTTTTATGTAGGAAAATATGGACACAAAGGACGGATTCGCAACAAGTTCAAAGGAGCATTTACGGAGTCTTGTTCGTGTTCATGAGCCTGATGAAATCACTTTCAATGGTGGCAAGGACCAAAGTGTTACGAAGGAACACCCCCGGGGATTGAAGCGTAAAAGACCGAACTTCATGCACGGAGAACCTCCATCTTGGACGCGAGGATGACATCGTCAAAATCATGCAAGTGGAAGGGGCAAAGTGCATAAATACATGAGAACCCACGGGAGCGAAGGGGCGACCGAATCGGGCCGAGGTTGGCCCAGGCCGGTCGGCCCAGGCCGGCCGGCCCAGCCCACTCCGGGGGTCGGTCTGGCCCCCCTTTCCTTTCACCCGAAGGATCTTCAACCCTAAAGTCCTGGAGGCGCCGACATTCGCAGAGGGGAGAGCCATTCGTACCAGAGGAGAGAGCCATTCGTACCAGGAGGCCATCCACAAGCTAGAGAGAGAGGAGGGAGATCTCCGGAGGGAGATCAACCACCTCGAAGGAAGCACCCACAAGTGGAGAAGAAGGAAGACACCGTCGGAAGGGTGACCATGATCAACGGTGCTATGTCTAGCACCTTGATGGGGTAATCTCCTTATTCGTCCATAGGTTGTAATCGATCTTGAGATGTAATCATACTATTTTGGATTATCTATCTACCATCTTGTGTTGAATATACTTTATTGCTTAAGGTTAGCTACTATGCTGTAAAGGGAGTAGAGCTCCAATGCTCCCTTGGATCCATTCAATACGCCGTGTCCATCATAGGTCTAGACACGATTACCTTCGCGTAGTGACAGTACGAGAGGAGGGAAAGGGCGAAACCGTGGTCACACCCCCCCGATAGATTAGATCGGTTTTCTTGTTTAAAGCGATTGCATGTTCTAGTATCGTAGACCCATGGCAAGTGTCTTTTATCTTGATAGCTTAACCAGTCTCTCTAGTGTAGTTTAGTTGTTTTCTAGTTTAATCATAGTTAGGGTTTGAGTAGCTAGAGTGTAAAGGTAGATTGAACGCTTGTAATCCCCTTGCTCCGCGGATTGACAAGAACCTTGGGAATCCCGTGGTGAAAAAGGTGTAGGTTCGTACGCTTGCGGATCGTAGAGGAATACGTCTTTTATCCGTCAACACCGACAGGAACGACGTAGCCCGTGGAAATGGCCTCGAGGTCGACCTGGTAGTGGGAAGCCACCACGCCGAGGGCTTTCTAAACTCCCAGGAGAAGGGTGCGGCGCATGCGCTAGGTAATGTGCCTGCTAAGGGTGTGGAGGCGACTTGCCATCGAGCTTCCGGCCTACACCTCGCCCTCTTCGACCCCCTGGCACGCCTGAAGGGCGGCGGCCCGCAGATCCTCCAACTCCTGTTGCGAGGAGTTGTAGGCCGTCTGGACAGCCTGCGCCTGGGTCGCCGAGTTCCCAAGGGCAGTCCGCAGCCTGAGAACCAAAAATGAAAAACAAAAATTGGGAGCAGATCCCAAACAAACCGAGCCAACAAGCAAAAGGCAAAGAGAGGCGACTCACCCTCGACCTGCTTCTTCTCCATCTCGAGGGTCGTGCACACGGTCTCAGCTGCCTTCTGCAGGTCAAGGATCGCCGCATCCTTTTCCTCGCCGGCCTGGCACAGATCTTCGTGGGAGACGCTCAGCTGGTTCAGCTCCCCGTCAAGCCACGAGATCTCTTCGTCTTGGAGCTTGAGGGTGGCCCGCGCCTCCTCGAGTGCAGCACATTCCCGCTGAAGTTGGCCTTGTGCCTCCTCCCGCGCCATGCACTCACGCTCGAGGGTAGCTCGGGCCTCCTCGAGAGCGGATCCCTCCTGCTGGAGCCGAGCGTCCGCCTGCTGGCGTACGCCCTGCTCTTGCCGAAGCTGCTCCTTCGTCGAGGAGAGAGAGGCAGCCTTGTCCGCCAGGCTGGTCCTCAGCTGCTCGGCCTCCTTGGCCTTCTCCTCAGCCTGGCTCTGCTAGGAGCGCGCCCCCTCGAGGGTTGCGCAGTCCTACTGGAGCTGGGCTCGAGCGGAAGCCAGCTCTCTCTCGAACTCCGCCGCTGCAACCCGCACTGCGGCCATGTCCTCGCAAGCCTTCCTCAGCGCCTCGTCCTGCTCCAGGAGCGCTGTCCTCACCTTCGCGACTGTGGAGGCGCCTTCCGCAGCCTGGGCGTCCTGCTCCAGGAGCTCGTCCCGCATGACCTCCACGCGGTACTCCAGCCACCCGTTGTCGGTCCGCAAGGCCTCCACAAGGGCGTCAAGGGCGTCGTACTGGTCCCAGTACCAGTTGCGCTTGGAGCTCAGCTGATCGAGGCGGTCATACCTCTCCCGAGCTCGGCCCTCCAGCTCCTGTCACCGGCGGACAGGGTGTGGAAGAAAGCAAAGTCAGGAAATGCGCGGATGCAGAGGCGACAAGGGAAACAACCTCGGATTCAATGAGAAACACGCACCTGAAAAACCCGCCACGTGGGACCTGCGTGGATCCGCAGCGCCTCGTTCAGTGCGTTGTTGAGCAAGGCGCCGTGGTCTCGAAACTCTTGCCACAACGCCTGCTCGGCCTGGGCCTCGTTAAAGTGGGCCGGCGGCGCGCTGGCGTGCTCCCGCTCATGCTCCGGGTGCACCACGGTGACATCTGGGGTGGGGACGCCGGCGCGTGACGACGAGGCCTCGGTGCCGTGCGTCGGCCGTCCGGGCATCACGCATCCGTCCTCCCGCATCACTAGCACCCCGCCGCGAGGCTCGGGGCCGGCGCGGGCTAGTTCTCCCACCGGCCCCACCCGGCGGCGGGGGCGTTGTCATCGGGGATCTCCACCACGGCCGCTTGATCACCCGCGGCGGGAACAAGCGCCGGTGGGACCGCCGATGCGGCGGTTGCCGCCGCTCGTAGCTGCCGCCGTGGCCGCTACCTCTTCCTGCGACCCCGTGGCCACGAGTGTGCCACGTGGTGGCTCAGTCGTCGCCGCCACGCTCCCTACCGCCCGTGGCGCTCTCGACGAGCACCGCCTCGTAGGCACAGACGCTTCTGACCTGAGCGCCTTGGCAGGCACGAGGGCGGGGACGGTCGGCGCCACCCTACGAACGAAGAAACACAAGGTTGAGCCTTAACCCCTCGAAACCAGAGCACCTGGGGAGGGGACTGCGTACCTCAACATGGAGAATCCTCGCTTCCTCTTCCTCGAGGGGTCGACAGACACTGCTGTGGCGCCCGTCGTCGCCGACACAACGCTCCCAGATGCCTCCGCGGCGCTCGCCGGCGCCCCGCGCGCGCGCGCGCGCCTCTTCCACGGACCGCCGGCGGCGGCGGCGCCCTCGCGCCCGCCACGGGCGTCTCGCTCCTCTCGCCGCCTCCGGGGCCCCTCGGTGATGGGGGTGGGGGATTCCACCTCTCAGGGGGGCCCGCCCCCCGTCACTCTCCTCTTCCTCTTCCTCCTCCGACGACGGATTTTCCGGGGTCGTCGGGGGAGAGAGACCCTGCTGCTCGCACAACCGGTACTCCTCGCTCTCTTGTTCTCGGCGCTCCCACCACCGGATCCTCTTCTCCTTCCTGCGCGCGACCCGCTCCTGCTCCTGTTGCTGCGCGGCGCGGGCGACCGCACGGGCTCGAGGCGTGGGCGGGTTAGATCGCGCGGCGTCGATGACCACCCTCTGCTAAAGGACAACTGTCAAGACCGCGTCGGTGCGTCACAAGGGAACAAGGAAAGGAGGAAGGCCTACTCACCGCCGGGGCGTCGGGGAGCATAGCGAACGACCAGAGGTCGTCGTGGCTGTGCCGCCCGGCCTTGAGGCTGATCGTGCGCCTCGCCCTCGTGGCCGCGTTTTCCGAGGGAAGCGGTCGTGCAGCAACTGCGAACGCGCCAACGCCGTCGGGTTGGCCGCTTCACTCATCTCGTGGATACGGAGCTCCCTCTCCATGAGGGGGACGACCCGCTTGTGGTGGAGGTTGGCGAAGATCGAAGCCGCGCCCAACCCGGTGTCTGCCAGGCCCTTCAACGCGTGCAGGAGTGACTCCAGCCGCGTGTGACGATCCAGGAAGGATCTCACGGATAGGAGGGATAAGCCGGCGTCACGCGCGGCGGTAGGGTCGGCGGCGCCGCCCGAGCAGGAGAGGAAGACGAGAAATAGGGATTAAGTTTTGGTATATTTCTGATGATGATTCCCCCGTTCCGGTCACTAGGTTACAATAGCCCCACTTGGGGAGAGTGTCGGTGTTTTAGACCGGCAACCTACTAAGGGGAGTACCCGAAGTAGATGAATGTGGCCTCTCCGAGATCGGTAACTCGAAGGAAGAGACACGTGGCACACAATTTAGACAGGTTCGGGCCGCGAGGTGCGTAATACCCTACGTCCTGTATGCTGCGTAGCTCTGGATTGATTGGGCACGATTACAAGATGGTGTAATAGTGCGCCGTGGATTGGATCAGATGCTAGAGAAAGGTCCCTGCCTCGCCTTATATAGTCCGGGAGGCAGGGTTACAAGTCTGAGTAGGGAGAGAGTACTAGTCGGGTACGTCTAGGAGTCTTCCATACAGTGCGGGACATGTACATCTTCCTAACCGAGTACTTCTCCTTTGTAGTTCTTGTGCTTCACGCCATCAGGTGCCGTGCAGCACAAGCCGGGTAGTCCTAGGGGCCCACCGAGTATTCGGTCCTGGTACCCACCGAGGTAGTGGGCCCAGGGAGGTCCATACGACAAGCTCCCGAGTACTTTGTCGTCGAGAAGGATAGCTTCAAGTAGTCTTGACGGCCTTAACGAGTAGTCCTCAAGCGTCCCCGAGTACTACAAGTTAAGAGTCCTCAAGAGTAGTCGAAGCATCCCGAGGCTGGAATGTACTCTAGCTGATGTTTGAGCAATCTTGAAGTCTTCTCGAGTAGTCCCAAGCGTCCTCGAGTGCTGCCTTCGAAGGTCTTCAAAAAATGCCCGCCTTGTCTTGAAGCCGAAGCTGATATGGAAGTGTGATTTGCAAAATCGCACTCCATATGGAGTAGCCCCCGAGCCTTAGGTTGAGCCGCGAGCTCGGGCCGAGGGTCCATCTCGAAGTCTTGGCAAGAAAATCCCGAAAAATCCGGAGAGAAAAAACCGAAGGACGCGTGGCACGGAGCCCCCGAGCCTTGAGTCGAGTACTTCCTCTCGAATTGAAGGGTCATCTTGAAGAATGTGTCCTGAGATGCTCCTTAGTCTTGTCGCTTCTCAGGTAGTCGAGTAGAAGTAGCCGAGCCCCCGAGGTGAGGCGCGTCGACTAGTAGAATGCGAAGAGTCACGCGCAGCCGCTGAGTCAGCCGAGCGCGGACTTATCCATCTGGCCGTTGGAGGGCCGGTTTGACTTATAAATAGAAGCCAAAACCCTTAAGGTTTTTCACCCATCGCTTCTGTAGCCATTTCGAATCGATCTGAGGCAGATCCACTTCCAGCGCACGCCGTCGCCGCAGTAGATCCAAGCGCGCCGCCACCCAGGGCTTCCAGAGTAGCCCCCGAGTGAATGCGCATGAAGACGCCGTGTACTTGGAAAATGAAGCCTTCACCGTCCAAGTCTACGAAGGCCACCGAGAAGAAGAGGGGCCGTGACGAGGCCGCCGCGGCTGCCACGGGGGCCGCGCCGCCGATGTCTCCACCGCGGCCAGATCCAAGCCGCGAGTGGAAAAAGTCGAAGGTGAATACCGAGGATCTGTTGGCCCTTCTCAACAGCGGATTTATCCGGGAGAAGGAGGTGGATATGTGGAGAGCTGCCGCTGGAGATCCGTACCCAATGGAGAAGGCTGAAGACGAGGTCCCGATGTTCGCGCGCTTCGCGAAGCGCGGACTCGCGCTTCCGGCCAGCGACTTCTTCAAAGGCCTCCTCGGGTACTACGGAGTTGAGTACCTCAATCTCAACCCTAACAGTATTTTCCATACCGCAGTCTTCGTCCATTTCTGTGAAGCGTTCCTGGGAATCAAGCCGCAATGGATCCTGTTCCGGAAATTCTTCCGGGTGAAGCCGCAGCCGAGCGCCAGCAATCTGCGGGTAGTCGGAGGAGCGGGCATCCAGATGAGAGAAGACGCCGCTGAGCAGTACCTCGCGTACAAGCTCATCGACTCCAACGCCGATTGGAAGGCGAGGTGGTTCTACGTCATGAACCACCACCCTGGCTTGCCGAAGCCGAGCAGAAGGCAACCCAGGCACCGGGACTGGTGGAACACGGAGCCCACGATGCAGGAGGGGATCCAGCTCCCCGAGCTACTGGCACGCATCAAGGTGCTTAGAGAAGCTGGACTGAGGGCCGAGCACGTGGCCTTCAGTTTCATGAAGCGGAGGGTGCAGCCGCTGATGGCCCGCGACACCCTAGGCTTCGAGTACACCGGCGACGATGACACGTCGCGGATGCCTGGAGGTGAAGTCGACGACGACGACATCGTTGATAGGCTGACGCGCATCTTCAAGGACATGCCACCGTACACGGCGTGCCCGGTCCAAGAGTACTCCGCCGCGCGCCCGCCAAAGGAGGTAAGTAGTCGTACCCCCTAGTCGAGTAGTCATTGCTTGCGAGTAGTCGTGCTGACGGCTTGTGTCTTGCAGGACAACTTGAAGAGGTTTGTCTCCGAGCCACAGTCGCCCCCTTAGGGAATCGAGATCCCGAAGGAGGGAAAAGCCAAAGCCAAGGAGAGGCGAGAGGTCGGCGGAGGAGATGACACTGTCATTGTAGAAGACACGTCCGACGACGACGACGACGACGAGGAGACGCTACAGGACCGCTTCCAGCTGCGGTCGAGGTTTATCCGTCCCGGCTTGTCTCACGTACCCCTCGTGCAAGATCCGCCGGCTAGCCTGGAGGCTAGTCTGGCAGCGCCGCCACGGAAGCCGCGCAACCCCGCCCGCAAGCGGGTGGCGAAGAAGCTGAGAGTCTCAGAGACCACGCCTCAAGAGGTAAGTTGTCTTGACTAGTGTAGTCGAGTACCCGTCGTACGAGTACACTTGCTGATGACTAATCTTCGTTATATGCAGGAGGTGCCGCCAACGGAGCCCGTCGAGGAGGGCGACGAAGGCAAGTGGGACACAGTGGGGGAGCCGGCTGGGAGTCGTAGCCCAGCCCCCACTGTTGAAGAACTCATAGCACAGTTGGAGCGCCAGCCCCCTGCTCATCAAGGGGGCACAGAATCCGCAGCCCCCGCCTTCGAAGAGGTGGTGGCCGCAGGAGCGCAGGAGGGCACTGCGCCGGCTACCGTTGCTGCGGAGGAGGCAGCGGCTGCAGAGGCGCGGAGGAGGCACCCACGAGAGGATGGATCGGTAGACATTGCCGCATCCTCGGTGCTCCGGCCGTGACGATAGTCCGGTCAAGCCAGTAAGTACTTAGCCTTCCCGAGTAGTACTTGGTGTAGTAGTCGAGCTTGAATGACAACCAGCTTTGTGTACTTCTGCAGGAAATCAACAGACTTGTCCTGGGAGGGAGATGAGCCCTCCACGACGGTGGTGCAAGAAGGAGTCGCGCCGCCCGCCGAGGAGTCTACCCCAGCCCCTCAGGCAGAGTCAGAGGCGGCGGCTGCTGGGGCTGCATTGCCCGAGGCCAGCGTAGTCGAGGGTGAGTACTCTACTGAGACTTTATTCTTCCCCATAGAGTAGTCGTAGTTGCTGATGAAGTTGACGTCTTCTTGCCAGGCATCGAGGCCGAAGGGAGCGACATCCCTGCAGCGGTGCCCATGCAGAAGTCGACACCACAGGCGCCGGAAGCTGCTGAAGGAGCCCCCGAGCCGATGGAGGAGGTCGCCAAGGAAGCCGCCGTGGCGACCGGAGGAGAGGAGGCCACCATGCCGCCAGAGGCTGCTCTGGAGGTGGTTGTCCGCTCCCCGGAGATCCAGGACGCAGAGCCCATCCGCTCTGCGCCGATGACGGAAGCTGCCACGAGTAGTCGTGGCGGAGTGGAGCTGCTCGCGGATGATCTGGTCGACCCGGCGACGGTGGCCAGGCACCTGGAGGCGGTCTGCCAGGCTGAGCAGTGGATGAAGGTAAGTAGTCTTAACTTCTGAGTAGTCAATCCTCTGTTGTTGAGTACTCGTTAATGTGTGTTGTCTGTGCAGGACGTCGTGGAGAGGTCCCGCGAGAAGTCCAACAAGCTGCAGGGCTTTGGTGACGCGGTGCTCCGGGCTGAGGCATTAGAGGATCAACTTTTGAAGTCGCGGAAGCACGCGGCTGCCATGCAGTCCAATCTCGACGCCGCCTTTGCCAAGTATCATAATGACATCCAAGAGTTGCAGGTAAAGGGCGACGACTTGGTGTGGAAGAACAAGACGCTCCGCAACAAGAATAAAGGTACGCCACTTGACTTGTTGGGTAGTTGTTGGAGGTCGAGAGGTAGTCTGACCCGCTGCGCTTTGTTGTATTTGCAGAGCTTGAGGGCCAAGTGGAGCAGTTGAAGTCCTCGGAGACAAGTATGAAGAACCTCTTCTACCGGGAGCAGGAGGCCCTCCAGGTACTCGAGCTCGACTATAAAGAACTTGCCTTCGAGTGCGAGAAGCACATGGAGCTTCGGATTGCTTCTGACCGCGATCTCGTCAACTGCTACAAATCATTGTAGAAGTTGAATGAAGATTGCGAGGCGCCGCGGGCCCAGCTGAAGGATCTTGAAGAAGCCGCGCTGCCGATCACAAGGCTCTTGATGCCTCATCCGGGCGGCCCAAAGATCGCTCCGCTCGTGGATCGCCTTAGGGAAGCCCCCAGCCGGCTGGCGGCTTATGTGAAGCATATGGCGAGGTCGATCCCGAAGCAAATCTTGGCCTTCATGAAGTCTTACTTCCCGAAGGCGCCAGTGGAAGTAGTCGCTGGCGGGGTAGCCGCCAACTGTACCGATGCGGAGTACGCAGAGCTGCTGGAGCAGATGGCGCCCATTGCGGAGCAAGTAGCCGATAAGCTCAATCTCCAGTAGCCCTGTAATAGTTAGCTAGTAGCCAAAGTTGTACAAAAACAATTGTAATGGAATTGCTTAAGTATTAATGAAAGAAAAATTCCAGCAATGAGTACTCGTAGTCGCGATCTCAGAGTGCGGAGCCCCATCGTGGAGTGGATGCGAGTAGTCGTACTCGGCAGTAGTCCCGTTGAGGGAAGTAGACAGTAAAGAAGTTGATGAACGATCAAACTTTATTACTGAAGAAGTACACCTGGATGGTCAGGGCTGTAGTTACAGAGTAGTCGCCTGGACCCGGAGGCCGCTTACAGCTGAGTGGTGCTAGGGCGGGTAGCCACTTATAGCAGTAGATCCGTAGGTAGCCGTGTAGGCTGGATCTTTGAGTACATGGTCTCTTAGTAGACCGCTGCTAGAGTCCTTTGTCGCTCATCGCAGCCCAGGATCCGTAGGTAGCCGTGTGGGCTGGATCCTGGAGAGGAGTAGTCCTTAGGATCGACGTTGAGGCAGTGCTCAATCAGCTCCCTGGGCACTCCTGGCATGTCCGCTGGCTTCCACGCGAAGATGTCGCGGTTAGCCCGAAGGAAGCTGATGAGCGCGTCTTCCTATTTGGGGTCGAGGCCTGCCCCGATGGTGGTGGTCTTGCTGGGATCGCCTGTTCCAAGGTCGATCGTCTTGACGAGTACCTCCTCAGGTGGCTGAGGCTTGTTGGCGCTGTCAGACTTCTCTGGGATGTCGAGTTCACTTGTGGCAAGCTTTTTCGACGCAGCGTAGACCTCCATCATCGCGTTGGGTACTTGATTTGTGGAGGTGATCTCCACGGCTTCTGTGTCGCGGTCGCGGGAAATCTTCGTGTCCCCTTGGAGGGAGAGTACACCGGCCGGGCTTGGCATCTTGAGTACCAAGTAGGTGTAGTGGGGCACCGCCATGAACTTGGAGATGGCCGGTCCGCCGAGGATGGCGTGGTAGGAGGTCTCGAAATCCGCGACCTCGAACTTGATGTACTCGGTATGACGGTTGTCCCGAGATGCCCCGAAGGTGATCGGCGGGACCACCGAGCCCGGTGGGATAGCCGTGTTGCGGGGACGATGCCGTAGAAAGGCGTGTTGCTCTTGGTGAGCATATGAGTGATGTCGAGCTTCATTTTCTTCAAGGTTTTGGTGAAGAGGACGTTGAGCCCCCCTTCCACCGTCGATGAGCACCTTGTTGAGTTTGGAGCCCGCCACCACCGGCTTCGGGACGAGGGGGAACCGTCCCGGTTCGGAGAAGCTGGTCCATTGATCCGCGCAGGAGAAGGTGATGGGTACCTCCGACCACCTGAGAGGGGTCGGGACCGCTGGCTCAATGGACATCACTTCACGACGGGTAGCCTTCTGCTCCCGCCTGCTGGGCAATCCACCGAAGAGGAAGTTGATGGTCTTGTCAGGCTCTTGGAAGTCATTGTTGTCGCCGTCCTTCTTCTTGCCTTTTTGGTCGTGAGGGTGTGGTGGCTCCGGCGTATCCTTGAGTGCATGCCTGAGTTGGTAGCACTGCTCGGTGGTGCGGTTGCCGTTTGGATGCCACGGGCACTTCTCCTTCAGCAGGTCTTTGAAGCCGCCGGAGTTCTTCTTTGAGTTCCCTTTCGCAGGGCACTGGATAGTCGCGACAGTGTTGTCTGGCTTGCGCTTGCGGTTGGGACCCGAGTAGTTGTTATTGTTGTTGTTGCGGCCGCCTTGGTTTGCGTTGCCGCGCCGCCGCCGCCCCTGGTTCTGCTTGGTCTTGCCGCGGATGGCGTCGTATTTGGCATTGGCCTTGTCTTCTTCATCCGCCCAGGACGTGATCATGTCCTTGAGGTGGGGGATGGACCTGGGGCGGCGACGACCGAAGTCTTCAAAGGTGCGACGGTGATAGAGACCGTCTTGGAAGAGGTCGATGACCTCCTTGTCGGTGACGTCGACGACGGTAGCGCGCTTGTCGAAAAAGCGGCGCATGTACTTGCGGAGGGTCTCACCTTGTTCCTCGCTTGATCATGGCCGTGTCCATGCGAGTACCCGATCGGCCCATGGCGCCCGCGAAGTTGCTTGTGAACTCGCTCCTTCGGCTCGGTCCCACTTGTCGATCGAGTGCTTGTCCGGCCGACTCGAGCCATGTGAGTGGAGCTTGGTCGGGCGAAGGGGAAGTAGAGGCACTTGGTGTCGCCGTTGCCGCCGCCGTTCTCGATGGAGAGGGCGTAGCATCCGAGCCACCGGATGGGATCCCGCTTTGCATCGTACTTGGTGATCCCCAAAGGCTTGAACTTGTCGGTGGAGATGGCAATGGGTACCCGAAACCCGAGTACCCGATGGGTTTTACCCGATAAAGATGCGGGTATGGAACGAATTTTATACCCATGGGTACGTTATTGGGTGAAATTCTCTACCCATCGGGTATGGCGGGTACGGGTATGGAATAGTAGTACCCATACCCGCATACCCGTGGGTAAGAAATACCCGTAAAAATGAGTAGGCAACCTAAGTAATTTAGCCCATATAGCCCATGAAATTTGTAATATTTGTTTGTGCTCGAAACTTGGAACTGTGGTTGAACCCGACAAGTTGTGGAAGGCCGGAAGCCTCGGGCGGTGGTGTGCTACCTACTATTAATGCATTTGCTGAAACTTATTGTATTTAACTTGCTTAAAGTTGTTATATTTGTGCATGTGAAGGAGGTTGAACTCGTTGTACCGGCGGGTATGGAATACCCGTCGGGTAAGGATTACCGTCGGGTGCGGGTATGGAATGAATTCCATACCCGTTTGCTTTAGCGGGTAACCCAATGGAATAGGTTTTGACCTGGTGGGTGCGGGCATGGGTGGTCGGTACCCATCGGGTACGTACCCGTTGCCATCTTGACTTGTCGGGGAGGAGCAAGTTGCGAAGTCGAGGTGAGAAGGCGGGGAAGCCGTCGCCCTCGGCCGCGGTGGTCGACTTCTTCCGCCGCAGCTCCTCAATCTTCGACGGGCGTCGTAGCCGCCCGAGAGGCGCCGCAGGCGTGACCTGTTTGCGTGGCCCCGGCCGCCGCGCGCCGCCGCCGCCTCCGGCCCTCCCCGTGTGGCCCCATGGTTGGAGCTTCCTCCCGTCGGCCGCCGCCGCCGTCGGGATCATTGCCGCCCCCGCCGGCCGGAGCGCGGTGAGGGACGACTTCTCGGTTGCCGTGGTCGTGCTGTGAAGGTCCGCCGGCGTTGGAGCGACGACGGTTTGGCTCGGCTGGGAGGTCAGCTCGAGTACGGTTAGGACCGTTGTTGGCGCTGCGACTTGTGGCTTCATTGTCGCAAAGGTGTGTGCGGGAGGAGGTTGGTTGACTCTGTTGTCGACCCGCATGAAGTAGGTGTCTTCAGCGAGCTTGGCGATGACCTCTCCAGGCGCGTATGCCCCGAGCCCGGCGTGCGATCGCCGTGAACGACATGAGGCATTGATCGTGGGGTGGTGTGTCCTCTCGCTCTCGACCGCCGCGAGAGCTTCCGCAAGGTTGCGGACGGGGAAGTTGTCGCGGAGGCGCCGACGACGTTCGCCGCGCTTCCGGCTACGCTCACGTCGAGCGTCTCTCGTCCGCGGGGTTCTCGTTCGGTGGAGCATCGGCGAGAGAGCTCGTCGGAGGAGATGTCTTCCGTGTACTTGTCCCGAGCCGTGTCCGAAGGCCACCGGGGTGTCGCCGCAGCCATGAAGACTTGGCGATCGGGGGTGCCAAGGCCGGACTCGCAGGGTGCCACCTCGGTTGGTGTGCTTGAGTCGGCCCGGCTAGCGGTGTTCCCTCCCGGAACGGTAGCGAGTCGATGTAGGCGACGTAGCGTGAGTCTCCCTTTATCGTGGTCGGCGAGGTTTGCGGTCCGGCCGCAGACGTATCTCCGGCCGGCGTGGATGTTATAACCGGCCGGAGGGCGGCCCCGACAAGGGAAGCTCGTTGGAGTTGTCCTCGGTCTCGGGCTCCTCGTGGGTCCGACCCGAAGTCGAACTCGTAGTCCGGGTTCGAGTAGAACTCGGAGAGAGGGCCGGGAGTCCGAGGTGCGATCGGGGGTGGCGTCGGAGTCCGAGTTGCACCTCGGGCACGGGCTCCCTTGGCCGGCCCGGCGCGAAGTGGGAGCCCCCGTGCGGGCCCGCTGAGGGTGCGGGGGCCACGCGCGGAGCGCCCGCGAGGTGAGGGGACCGCCTGCGATGGCTGAACATCCGGCTCGCATGTGATGGCCCATGGCGACGTCGAGTTCGAGTTGGAAGCGGTCTCGAGCTCGAAGTCAGCGTGGTGGTTGAAGAGTGAAATTTCGCCGAATTTGCCGGCGAGTTCGCCTGTGATGACTTCAGGAAGCGTCACGAGGCCTGTCTTCGGGTTGGGCTGCATGGTTAGGCAGCGCTGGAAGGAGCCCGCGCCGTCGGCCATGCGGGCACCCGTGCGCCGAACACAAAGGTGTCGCCGCGGTTGAAGGCGACGGTTGGCTTGAAGTAGACGGGAGCCGTCGAGTTCGCCATGTGATCTCGGCGAGCGCCCCTACCCGGCACGCGAGCCGTCGGTGTTTTAGACCGGCAACCTACTAAGGGGAGTACCCGAAGTAGATGAATGTGGCCTCGCCGAGATCGGTAACTCGAAGGAAGAGACACGTGGCACACAATTTAGACGAGGTTCGGGCCGCGAGGTGCGTAATACCCTACGTCCCGTATGCCGCGTAGCTCGGGATTGATTGGGCACGATTACAAGATGGTGCAATAGTGCGCCGTGGGTTGTATGAGATGAGATTGGATGCTAGAGATCGGTCCCCGCCTCGCCTTATACGGTCCGGGAGGCAGGGTTACAAGTCGGAGTAGGGAGAGAGTACTAGTCGAGTACGTCTAGGAGTCCTCCATACAGTGCGGAACATGTACAACTCCCTAACCGAGTAGTACTCCTGTGTAGTCCTTGTGCTCCACGTCTTCAAGTGCCGTGTAGCGCAAGCCGGGTAGTCTCAGGGGCCCACCGAGTAGTCGGTCCTGGTACCCACCGAGGTAGTGGGCCCAGGGAGGTCCATACGACAGTTCCCCATGGAATTTAGGAAAGTCTAACTTGGGTAGCTTAAACTCTTTGGGCCCATACTGCTGTGGGGGTGGACTGAAAGAGGTATACTTGCTACCACTACCTTCAGAAATATTTCTCACATTTTAGAGTTTGGAACTCACCCTTGCCCAGGGTGAGATTTGGGAAGGGGCCCCCTAAATCACCACCCTGGAATTTCTTGGCATCGCTGTGGCCTTTAGCCCATCCCTCTTCCTCGCGCAGCGGGATCTTGGGTGGGCTGGTGGAGAGGGTCTCCAGAGCCACCATGCACGACTTGAGATCTTGAATGTCAGCCTTGAGCTCCGTCGCCATGACGTCGGCCCGCTTGCTCCAGGAGGTAAGCTCGTCGACGGTCGTCGCCGAGCGCACCTGATGGACTTGAATCTCCTTGACCTCCTTGAGGATGGCGTCTAATCTGTCCTCGACGGTCGCCATCCGGAAGGTGAGGGTTGGTTTCCTTGGTGGCGGATCTTTCCTCAGCCGTGTCCCGACTTGGGCTAATACTTGGGAAAGTGGAGGGGACGCTGGATTGGGATGAGTGGTTCCGGTGGTGGTGGTGGTGGTGGGTGAGGTTGGTGGTGGTGGTGGTGGTGGGTTACCCGCGTGTCTTCCTCGGGCAGATACCAGGTCTGGTTGTGATGGCGGCGGAGGTGGTGGCGGCGGCGATTGTCGGGCAGGGCTTCAGCTCCACACCGGCAAGGTTGCGCGGTGCTGGCTCTTATACCAAATGTGACGATCCAGGAAGGATCTCACGAATAGGAGGGATAAGACGGCATCACGCGCGGCGGTAGGGTCGGCGGTGCCGCCCGAGCAGGAGAGGAAGACGAAGTAGGGATTAGGTTTTGGTATATTTCTGATGATGATTCCCCCGTTCCAGTCACTGGGTTACTATAGCCCCACTTGGGGAGAGTACATGGGCTTCTCACCCACTGACGGCACACAGGCCCATAAGCATACGTAGACGGCCTCGGGCCCATATTGTAGTGTTACACCGCGCCTGATGCAAAGAAGGAGACACGCCGTGGTGCCAGGAGTCAGCCTTCTCCTATAGCACCTTGCCGGTGTAGGGGGGAGGTCGGCCCCATCGTTGCGGAGGTAGAACCACCCCCTCTCCCACTCCTCATTGTTGGATGTCATCGTGCAGGGGATGTAGAACTCCCTACGCGAGTCCCATAGTGAGATCGACAGGCCGCCGGCGCGCACCGCCCGGCGCACCCGTGCCTCGGCTGTGGCGAGTGTGTGCAGACAAAGGTGGACCCAGAGATCCCAGTTCATGGGGATCCCCAAAAACCCCTCACAGACGCCGACGAAGGTGGCTGCCTGCGAAATCGCATTGGGGGCGAATTGTGAAGCTCCACCCCGTAGTGGTGACACGGTCCGCGCATGAAGCGGCTCGCCAGCGCGGCGAAGCTGCGCTCGTGGTGCCGGATGAATCTGACGACGTAGCCGTACGGCGGGTTGGGCTCCCGGTCCGCCGCCGGTGGAACGATCCACGCCGGAGGCGACCCCGCCATGTTCGGCGCCAGGTGACCGCCGTTCACGAGCTCGTTCAAGGTGAACTCCGTCACCGGGTCCACGGCAGCGGATCGAACACCACAATTGGCTAGGGGGAGCCATTGCGGTTGGTGGCGGCACGCGAGGACGAAACGAGCGGCAGACGAAAGTGAAATGGCGTGCAGCCGGGAAGCGAAGGCAAGAAGCAAGGGGCAGCGGTGCTAAGTGACGAGGTAAGGGACTTCCCCCTCCCTCTCCTTGGATTTATAGATCTGGGGGAGCCATGCTCCCCAAACCGTGCGCCGTGCACATTAACGGCAGGCGACTGCATCTGCCACTGACAAGTGAGACCCACTACACCGAAACGGCCAGGCGCACGCTCGTGCGCGATCATTACGGCGTGGCAACCGAAGGGTCGCGGCGGCCCGTCACGTCTGCACCCCATGTTGCCCACTATGCGCGCGGCAGCGCCGCCTGAAAAGGCGCGCCCGCCGCACACGACTGCAGCCATGACAGTGGGCATTTAATGGCCTGGACCCTTACCAAGTAAGCGTGACCCTTGCACGGCCCGAGCCCAGGGCTCGAAAAACCAGACCCTCGAAGGGTGCAATTACCGACCAATGGTCTCGAGACCCGCTCAGTGAGAGCGGGCACCACAGATGCCCTCGAATCTGGAGGATTACTGATCAGCAGCTCGAGGGAAGGCTCAGCCGCGAACCCACGAACCCTGCGGATGCAACTAAGATGGGGGCACCTAGCTGCCACCCCGCAACGGCCCTACTGATCAGGGGTTCGAAGCCTAACCCTCGAAGGGTTCGAACAGGCGCCCCAGATCAACAGAGTCAGGGACGACGAGGGCACGCGCATTCGAGCCTATCCTCGAGCTCACCAGCTTGAGGGCGCCCCACGTGTCGTATTCAAGAGCCAATGAGGGCAGCTAGTCGAGGGATCCCATCGAGGGAGAGCTTCCGCGCCCTCGGGCCCTAGCGAACGGGACTGAGCCCTGCCTAGCAAACCCACGTAAGCGCTTTCATGGACGAGTCTCCGGACCACGAGCCAACCCTTATCGAACGAGGCATGGGCATCCACTTGAATCACCCGATAACAGCTCAATGAGGAACCCGCAATTCGCGACCCGCTCGATGGGAGTTGCGGATACCTCACCCTCCGTCCCGCGGAGGGACGGCGAGGGGACGTGTAAACAAGACGAAGAGCACCCCTTGATCGCCTCAACTAGGCCCAGGCTTGGAGGCTTGACGTGCAGCTACACCTCCTGGAAATGCACTGGGCGCAGATGTGTGCCAAGTACGTGCGCATGGCATAGCCGAGGCCGGCTGAAATATTGCCAATGTCGGCTGAAATTAACACCTCGCACACCGGCGGACTCTGCGAAAAAAACCTTGCAGGAGCACCCACGCTCCTGCAAGGCTTCGGGGGCTACACCCACGGGTGCGCTAGCGCTCCCTCACGGAACAGCACAACATCCAGGGGGGAAGAACGTCCCATCAGCGAGCATCAGCCTCTGCAGGATCCTAACGGATATCACCGTAGAGGCTCGGGGGCTACTGTCGAGGACAACCATAGGGGTCCCCTAAACAACCAGGGGAAAGCCCATTTTCTTCCGCAAACAAAACACAATGAACTCACAAAACGTAAAACACGCCCAAGACAATCACGGCTCAGTAGCAGGGCCCCACAGTCCTGACGGCCTCAGCGGACCACCAGAACAGTCAGCCCCAGCCACCCTCGGGCGAAACTCCGCTTCGCTCGAGGGGCACGATGCCGCACTAATGAGACTCCGCCTCGCTCGAGGGTTGGACGCCCCCTCGGGCGAGGTTCTGCCTCGCTCAAGGGCTAGACGCCCCCTCGGGTGAGGTTTCGCCTCGCTCGAGGACTGGTCGCCCCCTCGGGTGAGGCTCCGCCTCGCTCGAGGCTCTCACGGGCTCGACGCCCCCGTACCTGCTCCCTCGACTGGAGCATTTAACGTTCTGACACATGCAGGCGCACAAGTCAAAGACGAATCCACGTCATGCCGTCCCTCTGACACGCCTAGGAATCATATCCCGGCGTTGTTCCACCAACCCTCCTGGTAAGGCCATCCCCGCCACTGTACGGCACTGTGCGGTAAGGCCGGTGTCAGCTCCGGACACTGTGCTACCCACTCTCGTACGGCCGTCCGCCTCATCCTCGAAGGGGGACGGCGGAACCCTCGAAAAGGGGACGAATGCCTGTTCCGCGCTCGCCCAGGACAACGCCATGACGTCGGACCAGTGAGGCGCGCCCCCTCCATCACCATCGGCCCTGTGAGGCCATCCCCGCCACCATGACGCCATCCCTGGCACTGCAGTGCCATCCCCGACGCTGTGGGAGTACGGGGCGACAAGACGCCGCCACGCCTGCTATGCACCTTATGGCCTCCCGTCAGCTGCACCCTCGAGTCAGCGTACGGACGACGACTAAATGGGAAGTTCCCACACCGCCACCCTCGAAGCCGCTCCTGGACGGACACAGGACATGCCACGACGCCTTGCCAGAAGCAAGATTCACCAGGACGGATGTCTACTCTGCGACACTATGCACCATACCGCTACACGTAATTAGAACAGTGCGGCACACTTGCAAACTGCCTCCCCTTGGCATAAAAGGAGGAGGCAGTCCCCTTGTCGCAGGGGGGACGACGGAGAGCACACCTACACGCTCGCCACCTTCACCACGATATTGGCACTTCGCCTCAATCAAACCTTAGGGACCTGGAGGCCCTGCCTCCTCTCCCGCCTCGCTTGTAGCTCCCCTCTGCAAGCACCACGGTGCAGCGCAATATAGTGCCTCGAGCACGCCACTGCTGGGGGCCCTGACCGGAACCAGGATAAACCTCGTGTCACTAGTTGCTTAGCACCGGCCATCGAGAGATAGATCTCAGCGCTCTTACTAATTAGTCGGGACTACTTTCCGCACCGACAACTACCATAATATACAATCCATAATATTCATCACAGGCATCATATATATCACAATAATCACCACAAACATCACAAATAGATAAATCCACAAGTTACTCATCGACAAGTCCACTAGTACATCCAAGTTCATCGACAAGTCCACGAGTACATCCAAATTCATCAACAAGTCCACAAGTTCAACCACAAGCATTATTCAAGTTCATCCACAAAAGTACACAAAGTCTAGAAACTCAAATGACATAAACACACGCGACTCACTAAGGAGGAGGGAACAACTGCTGTGGGGCCATCGGTGGCGACATGCCCGGGGACCCGTGTAGATTATTCGAAGCCGCCGATCGATTCTTTCAATAAAAAGAGTAAATTGCATGTGAGACCATAATCAAGTTCTATGTTATAATCTAAGTTCTCTAAGTCTCTACTTTCTCTAGGTTTCTAAGTGAGTCTAAGTTTTCTAAGTCTCTACTTTCTCTAGGTTTCTAAGTGAGTCTGAGGTTAGGATCTAACCCCTGCAAGTTTCAATGAAAATGGGAAAGCATGAGTGGCCAGAGGAAAAAATGATGGATTTCACCAATCAACATATAAATGTAATTTATAATCAAAGTTTGAAAGTAGACTTTAGACAACCAAAACACATTTATTTGTCACTTTAGCCAAAAGGAACTTATATTCCTGTTTTTCATGAATGCAACTCAGAAACTTGATGGGAATGGATCTAATTGTTTTTTCTTCTCCTTTTGGCTATCCTAACCATTGATGATCAACTGGTTCAGAAATCAAAGTAATGTCAAAACTGCAAGGAAATCTAACTGGCCAACCGTTTAAATGATCTCTGTACATACCTTCAGAGATTTATGTGTTGCAGAGCTCATGTCTCGTGGAGGCTTCAGAGGCATGGTTAAGATGCTAATAACTGATGCAGAGCAAGCCAACTGCCCAGACAGAATTTATGGGTATGCCCTTGACCAGTAGATCGAGCACACCCACAATTTAGACCCTGAAATAAATGGATAAAATGTGGAGGTGTATCTTTAGCAGGGAAGGACAATATATATATCAGTGAATGCTACCCGTAGAGGTTGGGAAACTCTGCTCCCATTAAAATGCCCCAATGCAACTAAATTTTATACTAGAAGATGTTGTGACAGACATGTGAATGAGATTTCTATTTTTTCAAAGGCCACAAAAAGGTTATTTATATATGACGCCTAACATCATCCTATTATCAGCCTCATGAATTTAGTACCCACTGCAGTTTTTAGAAAGCCAACATTTTGATGACAACTGCAATTATTTTGTTGCCTACCAGGAACGATAATGTTATATGGTGGGTAGTACCAAATTAATTCTTACATCCACAGACAAGTATACTATAAACAAAACCGTCAGTAAACATCAGCACCTCGCTGAATGCCAATCTCAGCATGGTCTCCAAAGCAGGAAATGTAGATGCAGGTAGGTACCGAGGTCTGGATATTAGAAGTAAGGCATTGCCTAGATAGAAGGGAAATTATCGAGTACTTCCATGGAAAGACAGAAAAAACAATTTGTTTCACAAGGTCTCTATGAAGCAATATAATGTGCAATTGAAGCCAAGAAGAAGCTGATAAAGCGTCCAACAGAGGGGGCGGACAACTGCGGAACAATGCTCAAGTGCCACGCATTGATTCGTAATAACAATGCAACAATCATGTCAATTGATTGCGAGACGATAAGTGCACGTACTACCGCAGGGCTACGCCATCAAGGCACCACCCATGTTAGCTTATCCAAGCTGATGACGATGGTCCTCGCATCATACTCCATCTGATCAAACTAAACAGTTTGGGACGACGAAGATCACACGCACTTAACTTACCCTAAACCTGAAGTACTACGCCAAGTATTTACCAATGATCTAAAAATTCGAGAAAGGTTGAGAGATTGCTCACCGATCGGATGGAGTAAGGTGTCGAGAGCACGGCCGGAGCATACCCCTCCTCCCTGTTCACCCTCGACCTCCTCCCTCTCCTCCTTGTTCTCCGCCCTCTCCTTCCCTTCCTCCTTCTCCCCCCTCCGTTGTCTCCTACCCCTTCTCCATATCCTCCTTTTTGTTCCCTACCATCCTTCCCTTTTCCCTTCCTCCTTCGCCTTGTTCGTTTGGCTTATCAGCCACCGTGGCCAAAAAGATTTTTTTCTCTCGGAACAAACCAGCAACCAAAGAACCGACCAACAAGATTTTTCTCTCGGAACAAACCAAACACCGGCCATCAGGCATCAGCCATCAGCCACCAGCCAAACGAACAGGCTGCCCTTCTTCCCTTCCTACTCCTTCCCTTAACCTGAAACTGTACTGCCACTGTTAGCTGAAGTCCTGTTGAAAATGCTCTGGTTTGAAAAGAAAAGGGCAGGGAGCTCACACCGGCGCAGAGAGGGAGGGGCGGTCACTGGTGGGGAGGGGTGCGTTGGATGTCGGATCCGGGCCGCTTGAGCGCCCCGCCGACGCTGGTGGCGGGTGCGAGAGGGGGCCGCGGGCGGGACCCGCCCGGGGCACGCGGCCGGATCCGGCGCGACGGCGGTGGGCGCGCCGCGGAGGTGGGCGGCGGTGGGTGAGGCGTGAAGGTGGGCGCCGGGGCTCGGCACGGCCGGGGCGGGCGCGGCCGGGGCGGGCTAGGGCGGGCGTGGCGGGGGCGGGCTAGGAGGGCGAGGTCGGGCGCGGCGGCGGGAGGGGTCGGGCGCGGCGGCCGGCCGGGGTCGCGCGCGGCGGCGGGCGCGCGCCGGCCGCGGAGGCCGGGGGGTGGGCGCGAGCGGCGGCGGTGCTAGGCGGCGGGGCGCGCTGGGAGGCGGCGGGCGTGGGTGGGTTTTGGGCGTGGGGGCGCTGGGATTTTTTTTCTTTAAGATTTGGCGCTGGGAACCGTGGGCGATCGGGGCAATTTGCAATGGGAGAGTAACTGAAAGTGGGGCCCATGGTCTTTGATGTGCGCCGGGGCTAAAGATACGCACGGCGCACGACAAAGACCAGTAAAACTTAACTTTTTTAATTTTTCCTGAGTGCAAAATTAAAATTTTCGTGAATGTGATATTCAAAATCAGATGAAGTTTTATGTTGTATTCAAAAACATAAATGTGTTTTTACAACTATTTTTTCATTTTCCTTTGAAGTTATTACACAAATTCAATACATGTCCGTTTAAATTACTTAGTTATAGTTAATGTAAACAAATAGCAAATGGATGCGAAAAAATACCATAAACTAACATGAGACAATGTATGTTGTATGTTCATTAGAGAAAAAGTTTTCAAATCAAAAACCAAGTTTAAATTTTACTAAGAGTACAAACTAAGTGAGGTGACTTTAAACACTATGAAACTTCGAGTTGAATGCTTCGGTGTCTAAACAATATACATGACGGATTGTTCAAAACCTCTTTGTACTATTTTTTACAACCTTCCTATATTATATCATGAGCTCTCAACAAGTCTCATGACTTTCGAACTTCATTTGCATTTAATACAATTTAAAAACATTTCAAATACACGTGGATTTTCATTCCTCGCGAACAAATTGTTTGAAATTTCATGTACTTTCATGGGTAAGGTCCTAAAAAGGTATATATTACACGAATATCATTTTTCCACGAACTATACTTTATTATTTTATATACTTGCAGTTCAAATTTGATTTATACGAAAAAAATCCTATCAATCAAAACAATTCGTTAAAATTAGCAAAGAGATTTATATGATTACATAATTGCAATATAGAGTGCAAAATAATGTGCTTGTGGAGGAAAAATTTAAAGATGGTAAGAAAACTAATTTAGTCTAAGCGCACGACAAATAATGTGTCTTTGCCATGCGTCGGGCCAAGGCGCACGGCAAAGGTTGACATCCGTGAAGGCTAGTAACGGGAAGCTGCGATGGACGTTAAAGAACAAGGATTTGTGTTTGCCGTGCGCCTAGCGGAAAACGCATGGTAAAAAAAGTAGAAAACGTGTGTTAATGTTTGTCGTGCGTCCTTAGAAAAACGCACGGCAAAGAGAGGCTTTGTCGTGCGCCCGATAGAAAGCGCACGGCAAAAATTATAACGCACGGCATTCGTTCGTTTTCCCGTAGTGAGACCTCCGAACGTCGCCCGGGCAAGATCCCGTCAGGGAGACACATGTAGGGTTGCTATAGGGTTGGCAAAGCCACCTAGAACGTCTTCAGACATCACAGAGACGAAGGAAGAACAACAAGTAGTAGATTGGAAAAGTTGGGAAGGGGTAAATGTAACTACGAGACAATAAAAGGTAAATATATTTGATCGATTGGATGATGAACCTCAATCGGTCGTGGCCCTTTATATTTATAAGGTGGAGAGGTCTTGCCCCGCAAGGAAATCCTTTTACAAGACTAATCTATTAGGACTCCTCAATTTAGCTCGGAATCGGGGAGGCACCGGTCTGACCGGTGAGGGGCACCGGTCAGACTGGTGCACTCAGCGTGTAGATCGTGGACAAGTCATATCTCCCTCATCCGGACTCCGATTTGGACGTTCCACATGTGGATTTTGATATACTCGACGAGACCTATCCAATGGTGAAGTCCAAATAGGATTTTGTGGACTTTGACCACACCGGTCTGACCGGTGGGGCCCACAGGTCTGACCGGTCGGATGAGACCTGCCAATTTTGGGTGTGAACATCTGCCCCCTGTTTTTTTGCAAAGGATACGTGCCAAAAATATCTTTCTAAACTAAAAAACACTTAGGACGATGTTTAACAAAACAATGGTCGTACACATATTTTACTCAAGTCGAGGATGTGTAATTATTTCTTCACCGAGAGTTTTATTCTTCGCTGAGAATATTATTTTTTACTCTCGCCAAAGAGATCTTCGCCGAGAGCATGAGATTAAGCTCTCGCCGAAGAATATTGCTCTCGGCGAAGCCTCGGTTTCCCGTAGTGCGGGGTTCTCGTCTTGCTCTTCCTCACCCTCAACTCCGGCATGGCCATCTACCGCTCGGCGCACGACAACAACGTCGGTTCCGTCATCTCGGCCGATCTAGCCTACCTCAACCTCATCACCCTCTTCACTTGTGTCGCCATGTACGTGCGGTCGCCGCCCGGGCCCGACGGCTTCTCGCCGGGGAGGAGCAGGCTCAGGGCCACTGTGTGGCTGCTCACCACGACTCTCACCTTCCACTACATCTTCGAGACCACCGGGACAACAAAGCCGACGACACTGAACGCGGCGATGCTCCTTTGGGCGATGCCGGCGACCACTGGCATCGCAGTCTTCTACGTATTCTTCCAGGTGGACAGGTAAACACACACACTGTAACCATCTAGGCCCTTTCGCACCTTTGGTAAAGGTGTGTTTCGGTGATAAATGACAACCATATGCTTGTGACTAACCTTTGTTTTGTAGCGGAACATATCTTTGGTTATTGTCATGAGTATTGAATAAAAAAGACCCCTTGATTTTAATTTATGGAAAATAAATGGACAAATACGACACTTGGATTGCTAGTTTGTAGCGTTTGACCATACTATTAAGAGGGGTTCATGCACGAGTAGCTTGACCATGCACCAAAAGCTATGAAAATATGCACACTCAAGTTCCCTGGATGCTAATCAGCTCAAAGTAATCATGGAAGCAAAGTAGAAGCAAAAGAATTGATGAAAAACTCAAAGACGATTGAATTGGATGAGTTGTAAATCAAGTCACAGCGTCGGATGAACCGACGCCCTTAGTTCTACATTCGTCGGATGAGTTCTGGCACTGGAAATTTCAAAAGAGACCGTCGGATGAACCGACGGCCCTAGCATCGGTTCATCCCGTTCTGCTCCTGCCCGGTGTTACAGCAACGTTCTAGTTAATTACATCCCTGTGCAGCACAGTGAGAAGTAACAATGCACAGAAAGAAGTAACAAACAGGGAAGGCACCTGCAGGCGGTAGGTGGGGGGAGCGGGCGGTGGTGAGTCGCCGCCGGCTGTGGAAGGCTGTCGAGGGTGGCGGTTACGGATTCTGGGTTGCCCGGGGTTCGGGATTCACACACAAAACTAGTAAAAAGTGCATTGAGATGTGTGCCAACACTCTCATCTTTATGAAAACTTTTGGTGCATCTAAACACCTCATCTAAAAGTTAGGAACATTTACTTTTATGGTTAGATATTTGGTGCAAAAACTTTTTCAAATTTAGTGAACTAATAGATTCGTCTCGCAAATTTCACATAATCTCCATAATTAGTTTTTTAAAAAACAGAAAGACGTCGTCCTTTTTCTATGTTATCATGGGGTTGACACATGTATCAAATCAAACACAAATTAACATAGGCATATAAAATACGAATTCGTCTGTTCAACAAAACAACGAGCACATTGTGTATTTTCTTTATCAAATTCATAGTAACGTGTTCAATATCTTGAAATTGCCTCCCTTTTACTTCACTGAACTTCCCTGCACCTTTTTGGACTAGATCAGGCTCCTCTGAAGTTACTGTTCATCTTCAATAGTTCCTTAAACCTTTCCAAATACTTGATTTTTGGAAGATGGCAAAAAAATACATCTCCAACAAATCATAATCCACACTTCTATCTTTTAGGACTCGGGAAAATCAGCCTGTTCCGCGTAAAGTTATGCGGTTTTGGTCGAAGTGTATCCTCTCCTAAAACAAGGTGGAAGGGCTCAGAAACAATAAATTTAATAGTAGAAAAGGGTTCCTGATGCAAATGTATAAGAGAGAATACATAAAAGTGGTTAGGATCATTTGAGAATAGTATAGGATTACTGATGCAAAATTGTCTCGTAGATTATTAGGAACTTTTGGAAATGACCTTCTTTATTCTATCTAATACTTTTTAGAAGTACTAAAATTTCATATTTTTAAGAACAAAATATTAGATAGTAATGGAGATGCTCTTAGCTCAGAGGGAGGTAGGAGCCGCTCCACCGTTCAATCAACATATGACAGCGAGTGCTCCTCATCTCCGTGCAGCTTACGAAGGCCAGCCACAGGACAGGATGCCCAACAACACAACCAAAAATAAAAAACGCATTGCAATTATACCTAAGCAAAACTAGCTTGGCTTGGCCCGCCAATAAACCTTAATGGACAGGGCCTGGGCAGAGATCTCACAACCTGATAAAATTATTTTTAACCCATACCAAGCCTGATATACATTTTTAGCTATTTTATAGTGTAAATTATGCGGACTTCTTGCCCAAGCCCGGGCCCGGCCCGAGCCAGACCCAAAAAAACTAGGTCTGCTTTATCCAGTGGGACGTCATGGGCAAGATTTTTCCCAACCCTAAATAATCGGGATTTTTTCAACCCGGTCCGGCCCGAAAAATGCTCACATATAATCACAATGCATGGTTTTTTACATTGAGTGCAATACATAATTGGTTGTTGGTGCAGAAAAAGTAGCAATCTGACTCATTTCAACTTTTGTGCAAAACAAAATTTCAAGAAAAAATGTATTTTCAAATAAAGTGTACACATTAAATTTTGATTGAATTGTGTTATTTCTTACAATGAGATCTACTCCATCAGCACCAAATTATAGGTCATTTTGTTGTTTTCAAGATTCATAGATATTAGTATGCATCAAGACGTAGGATATATATCTAAGTGCGAAGCAAACTTTTTGAATTAAAAAATCTAAAAAGCTCTATAATTTGGAACGGATGAAATGAAAACAAGATCACACCATCATATTGTGAATCAAATTATTTCCGAAAATTTTTAATACACCAATATTTTTGACGAAATTAGTAGGGGAGGTCCCTACCCCTATTTTTTATATATAAAGAAAAATATCTACATGTTACAAGGCCCCAGCCCTGTCGGGGACAGCCATGAGGGTCCCCAAAAAACCGGGGGGAATCCTGCTTAAAACCTGCAAAAAACGCAAAATGCAAAACCGACCTCGGTCCTAACGCAAAATACACACACAACACGATCCACGCCGCGGTGGCCCCCGCGGCCCACCGAAGCGACCCAGCAAAGCGCCCCCTCGAGCGAGGTCCGCCTCGCTCGAAGGCTCAAACCCCCCTCGAATGAGGTCCGCCTCGCTCGAGGGTCCCCGCCTCCCTCGAGCGGGGTCCGCCTCGCTCGAGGTTCCCTCACGAGCGCACCGCTCCCCGCACGCGTGTACGGGCGGTTAACGCTCGACACGGCGGAGCCGCGCCACTACGCGCACGGGAATCACGCCCGGCGGCCGTTCCGCCAACTCCCCTAGGGGGGAGCCCATCCCCACCACCGTGGGGAACCGTGCGACGAGGCCGGTGTCGGCTCCGTGACACTGTGCCGCCCACTCTTGTACGGCTAACGCGCCGCGCCCTCGAAGGGGGGCCGGCCGCACCCTCGAGCCCTCTTCTCGTGACTCCGCAGGGTCAAACCATGACGTCAGGCCGGCGCCATCCCCGTCGCTGTCAATCCTATGCGGCTATCCCCGCCCCTGCTGCACCACGCCGCGCACTGCTACAACTGCTCCGACGCTATTGAGCACGCGGGGACGGGACGCCGCCACGCCTGCTACTGCACCTCGTACGGATTGTTGTCAACAGCTCCCTCGAGCCCGCCTGAAGACGCCCTGGTCAACCACCGCGCCTCCACCCTCGAAGTCGCCCCTGTTGAAGCACAGGACACGCCACGACGCTACGACTGGAGCAAGATTCGCCAAGACGGCCGTCAACTCCACGGCACTGTATGCCATACCGCCACACATAGCGAGATAGTGCGGCATGCCTGTAAATCACCCTCTCCTTGGCCTATAAAAGGGAGGCGATCCCCCCCCCCCCCCCCCCGCGGGGGGCGGCGGGTAGCGCGGGTCAATCTTACGCTCTCCGTTTTCCCCACGATATTGGCACTCGCCTCAATCACATCTCTTGGGACTTGGGGGCCACGCCTCCTCTCCCGCCTCGCTTGTAGCCACCCCTCTACAGGCACCCCGGTGCGAAGCAATACAGTGCCTCGAGCACACCCCTGCTGGACGTACGGCCCCGGCCGGAACCAGGATAAACCAAGTGTCCTTAGTTGCTTAGCACTGACCATCGAGAGGCAGATCTCAGCGCTCATTACTAGTTAGTGTCGGGACTACTTTCCGCACCGACAGTTGGCGCGCCAGGTAGGGGAATCGCGCTGCAGATCGACTCGTCACCAGCTCTCTCGATGGTGATTCGCACCGAGTACCGCGGTCAACGCTACTCCATGGGCAGCCCGGACCCCCTCCCGGCCGGATTCGAAATCCGGTTCGGGGGCCTGAACTTTCAGGCTACGGGGAACGGCTACTTGATGCGCCTCACTAACCATGAGGAACTCCATGCGCGGCGCCAAGCTGGGCCGGTCCCGGCCGCCGCCGCACACGTCGCCGCGACACCGGCGCCCACCGACACGGATGTTGCGGGTCCTTCGGCGCCACGGCGTCGTCGTCGCTCCCGGCCGGCGCTCGCGACCGACACGGTCGGAGCGCCGGCATGCTGCGCGTGTCGCCTCGCAACGCGACGTGCTCACCGGCGAGACGACGGCCGCCCCCGGCGGGGGGAGCGCTCGGTCTCGGGACCGCGCTTCCCTATCGGCCTGCGTGGCGCCACGACGGCGTACGTCGCCTCTGCCAACGCCAATGCAGCGATGCGCAGGGTTCCCCCTGGCCGCCATGTCCTGGTTGCCAGGGACCCCAACGTCTCCACCGGCGACAAGTTGTCCCAAGGCTCCGCCGACGAGCTCCCACCCGCCACTTCGCACGGATACGCGGAGTGGGACTTCTCCGGCGTGCCGGACCCAGTGATGTTCCGGCGGTTCCTCGACGCCACGGACTACTGGTTCGGCTACTCCGATGACTCCAGTGCCGGGAGCTATGACCCCGCGCGGGAGTGCTGTGTCGTAATCGCTAACGACCCAGCAAACGTCGTCGACGCGGCGGGAGCCGGCGACGGAGAGGTTCCCCCCGCCCTGGGAACTGGACTGCGCATGGCTGCAGGGCCAAGTGCCCCTCCCCCCTTACCGCCGAGGGGGGCGACATCAACGCACAGCTAGCCCAAGCACGCGTGCTCGAGGCCAAGCTGGCAGAAGAATACCGCACGGTGCGGTTGCTCCGCGCCTCCATCGCGGGAGAAGCCTCCGCGCGCAGCAAACGCGCGCGTGAGTTGGGCAAGCAAGCCCGCGATCGCATCAACGCCGACTTCAACGTCGACGATGCGAACACGCCCCCGCGAGCGAGCCAGAAGCTCATTGCTGCCGCGACACTGCTGCGGGCCATGCCCGCCCCCTCGACGCCCGAGGCGCGGAACCTGCACCGCGAAGCGTAGGCACTCATCGAGCAAGCGGCCGTCCAACAGGCCGAAGCTCGGCGTCCCGCATCCGCCAACAGGGGAGCGCGTGGAATGATGGGGGTGCGCAAGGCCCCGAGCCCTCGGTGCACACGGGCGGCGTAGCTGAGCGTCCCGCCAACCCAGGGCACACGCCGGCCAAGGAACGGCTCCTCGACACGTGCGGGCAAGCCCAAGATGGCGACGCCCGCAACGTCATCAACGCCCGGCGAGCGGGCAACATGGAGACGCGGGTGGCGGCGGGCTACCACCCTCAACGGGGTGGACGCTACGATAGCCGGGAGGATCGCTCACCGACGCCGGAGCCCCCGGGAACCCGCGTATTCAGCCGGGAGATCCGCACGGCGAGCTTCCCCCAGCGCTTCCGTCAGCCCACGTCAATCGTCAAGTACAATGGGGAGACGGACCCCCGCGTGTGGCTCAACGACTACCGCCTGGCGTGTCAGCTGGGCGGGGCCACCACCGACGAGGTTATCATCCGTAACCTCCCCCTGCATCTCGCCGACTCGGCGCGGACGTGGCTCGAGCACCAGCCAGCCAGCCAGATCCACAACTGGGATGACCTGGTACGCACGTTCGTGGGGAACTTCCAGGGCACATACGTGCGCCCTGGGAACTCCTGGGACCTGCGCTCTTGCACCCAGAAGCCTGGCGAGTCACTCCGGAACTTCATACGACGCTTCACCAAGCGTTGTACGGAGCTCCCAAGCGTGGCGCAGTCCGAAATTGTGCACGCCTTCCTCGAAGGCACCACATGTCGGGATCTTGTGCGCGAGCTCGGGCACAGCCCACCGGTTGACTCGAACGAGCTGTTCGACATCGCCACCAGCTTTGCCTCAGGCGAAGAGGCGGTGGGGGCGATCTTCGACGGCAAGAAGGGCAAGCGCGTGGACGACGTGCCCGCGGAGGGCAGCAAGTCCAAGAAGCCCCGCCAAAAGAACAAGCGGGGCAAGAAGGGAAAGAAGCCGCGCCGTGAGGCGCGCGAGCAGGGGCACGACGACGACGACGGCGAAGCTCTTGCTGTTGACCCAGCTCGACGAGGCCCTCGACCGGCCCCTCGAGGCCCTGGGGTTTTTGACGACATACTGAAGAAGCCATGTCCCTACCACAAAACGCCGGTCAACCACACCCTCGAGCAGTGCGACATGCTCAAGCGGTTCTACAGCCGCGCCGCCGCGAAGGACGACGAGGCCAAGAAGGACGGGGGTGACGGCGACGCCGGCGGCTTCCCCGCTGTGGAAAACGTCTTGCTTATCTTCGGGGGGCCGACCGTCGACATGTCCAGCCGCCAGCGCAAGCGGGAGCAGCACGAGGTCCTCGCCGCAGAGAAGGCGCCTCCCTCCTTCCTCGACTGGTCGGAGAACACCATCACGTTCAGCCGCGAGGATCACCCAAACCGCATCCCCAACGCGAGTTAGTACCCGCTGGTGGTCGACCCAGTCATCGGGAACGCGCGGTTCTCGAAGGTCCTGATGGACGGAGGCAGTAGCCTCAACATCCTCTACGCGCACACGCTGCGCCTGCTGGGGATCGGGTTGGACCGGTGCCGCGGCCCGGCACGACACCGTTCCATGGCGTCACGCCGGCAAGCGCGTCCGGCCCCTCGGGCATCGACCCGCCCGATCCGGTTCGGCACGCCGGACAACTACCGCAAGGAGACACTCACCTTCGAGGTGGTGGGGTTCAGGGGCATGTACCACGCCATACTTGGGCGACCCTGCTACGCCAAGTTCATGGCGGTCCCCAACTACACTTACCTCAAGATGAAGATGTCGGGGCCCAACGGCGTCATCACCGTGGGCTCATCCATCGAGCACGCATTCGACTGCGACGTCGAGTGCGTGGAACACGCCGAGGCGCTGGCGCTGGACGAAGCGCTCGTGCCAACCTGGAGAAGATGGTCAACGAGGACCTCGACTCCACCGCTAAGCATGCCGGCAGCTTCGAGGCTGCTGAGCAGACCAAGGAGGTGCCCCTAGACCCTGCTGCCCCCGAGGGCAAGGCGTTGAGGGTCAGTTCTACCCTCGACCCGAAATAGGAAGTGGTGCTTATCGACTTTCTCCGCGCCAACGCCGACATCTTCGCGTGGAGCCCCTCGGATATGCCAGGCATTCCGAGGGAGGTCGCCGAGCACTCCCTTGACATCCTACCTCACTCCCGTGCCGTGCAGCAGCGGCTGCGCCGCTTTGACGAAGAGCGGCGGCGTGCGATCGGAGAAGAGCTGCGGAAGCTCCTCGAGGCTGGGTTTATCAAGGAAGTGTTCCACCCCACATGGCTAGCTAATCCTGTATTAGTGAAGAAAAAGAATGGGAAGTGGCAGATGTGTGTAGACTATACCAGTCTTAATAAAGCATGTCCTAAAGTTCCTTTTCCTTTGCCGCGTATCGATCAAATTGTTGATTTGACCGCTGGGTGCGAACTGCTATGTTTCCTTGATGCCTATTCCGGGTACCACCAAATAAAGATGAAAGAGTCCGACCAGCTCGCGACCTCATTCATCACGTTGTTCGGGATGTTCTGTTACGTGACGATGCCATTCGGTCTCCGAAACGCGGGCGCAACATATCAGCGATGTATGCAGCACGTCTTCAGAGATCACATCGGGCGAACCGTTGAGGCATACGTGGACGACATAGTCGTGAAAACCAAAAAGGCGGACGACCTGGTTAGCGACCTCAACATCGCGTTCGGCTGCCTACAGGCCAACGGGGTGAAGTTGAACCCCGAAAAATGTGTCTTTGGCGTGCCGCGGGGCATGTTGTTAGGATACATCATCTCCCAGCGAGGCATCGAGGTCAACCCCGAAAAGGTTGCAGCCCTCGAACGAATGGGTCCAATTCGGGACCTTAAGGGGGTCCAAAGGGTGTTGGGGTGCCTTGCCGCCTTGAGCCGCTTCATCTCGCGGCTCGGTGCGAAGGGCTTGCCCCTCTACCGGCTCCTCAAGAAGCATGAGCGGTTCTCCTAGACCGCCGAGGCCCAGGAGGCGCTTGACAAGCTGAAGGCAACCCTCGCCCACGCCCCGGTCCTTACACTGCCTCAGGACGGCGAACCTCTGTACCTCTACGTGGCTGCGACCACCCAGGTGGTCAGTGCCGTCATCGTGGTGGAGCGCGCGGAGAAGGGGCACGCTTTGCCAGTCCAGCGGCCGGTGTACTACGTCAGCGAAGTCTTGTCCAAGACCAAGGCGCGCTGCCCACAAGTCCAGAAGCTGCTTTACGCAGTGGTTCTTGCGCGGCGCAAACTCCGCCACTACTTCGACACTCACCCGGTCACGGTGATTTCCTCCTTTCCGTTAGGAGAAATCATCTGGAACCCGGATGCAGCGGGCAGGATTGCCAAGTGGTCGGTGGAGTTGATGGGTGAAACGCTCGCCTACGCCCCGCGCAAGGCCATCAAGTCCCAAATCTTGGCAGATTTCGTTGCCGAGTGGACGGATACGCAATTGCCGCCGCCACAGATCCAGGCTGAATGCTGGACTCTGTACTTCGACGGCTCAGTGATGAAGACAGGTGCGGGCGCGGGCCTGCTTTTCGTCTCACCCCTCGAGGAGCACATGCGATACGCCGTGCGCCTCCACTTCCCCGCATCAAACAATATGGCTGAGTACGAGGCCCTACTTTGCGGCATCAAAATCGCCATCGAGATAGGCATCAAACGCCTCGACGTGCGGGGGGACTCGCAACTCGTGATCGACCAGGTCATGAAAAACGCGAGCTGCCACGACGATAAGATGGAGGCATACTGCAAGGCCATGCGAGCCCTCGAGGACAAGTTCTATGGCATCGAACTCAACCACGTGCCCCGCCGGTATAACGAGGAGGCGGACGAGCTCGCCAAGATCGCGTCGGGGCGGATCACCGTCCCCCCGAATGTCTTCGCTCGGGACATCGCCCAGCCGTCCGTCAACCTCGAACCACACACCTCGAACTGCGAGGAACCCTCGGGGGCTCCCTCGAATCCAGCAGGCACGGAGCCCATGGACGAGGACCCCTCGAATGAGGCGTACGTTTTCTCCCTACTCGAGGGGTACGCGCCGACGAGGCCGAAGCCATGGACGAGGAACCAGCCGCCAACGAGGTGGACTGGCGCGACAAGTATATCGCCTGGATGGATCGAGGGGAACTCTCCTCGGACTGGTCTGAGGCCAGACGCATCGCCAGGATGGCCAAGTCATTCGCCCTCATCGACGGCGAGTTGTACAAGCGCGCCGCATCCGGCATCTTGCAGCGATGCGTGCCCATCCCCCAGGGGCGCGAGCTCCTCCGGGACATACACGCGGGCGTATGCGGCCACGACGCCGCACCCCGCACCCTCGTGGGCAATGCGTTCTGCCAGGGCTTCTACTGGCCCACCACGGTCGCTGACGCCAGCGAGATCGTGCGCACCTGCGAAGGGTGTCAGTTCTACGCCCGCAAGTCCAATCTCCCCGCGCACGTCCTGCAGACCATCCCCGTCACGTGGCCTTTCGCCGTGTGGGGGGCTGGACATCGTCGGGCCCTTGCGAAAGGCGCCCGGGGGCTACACCCACCTGTTGGTCGCAATCGACAAGTTCTCCAAGTGGGTGGAGGTATGCCCCATCACGAATCTCAAAGCGGAGCAGGCGGCGACGTTCTTCACCGATATCGTCTACCACTTCGGAGTGCCCAACTCCATCAGAACCGACAATGGGTCCCAATTCATAGGCAGGAAGTTCCTGGAATTCTGCGACAAGTTCCACATCCACGTGGACTGGGCAGCCGTGGCGCACCCACAGACCAACGGTCAAGTGGAGCGCGCCAACGGCATGATTCTACAAGGCCTCAAGCCCAGGATTTTCGACCGGCTGAACAAGTCTGGTCGGAAATGGCTCCAGGAGCTGCCGGCGGTTGTGTGGAGCCTCAGGACCACCCCAAGCAGGGCCACCGGGTTCACCCCATTCTTCCTGGTCCATGGCGCGGAGGCCGTCCTCCCCACGAACTTGGAATACGGGTCGCCCAGAGTCCGGGGCTACGACAGAGGTGCCAACCAGCGAGCCCGCGAGGACTCGCTGGACCAACTGGATGAGGCACATACCGTGGCCCTGATGCACTCCGCGAGGTACCAGCAGTCCCTAAGGCGCTATCAAGCCCGGAAGGTGCGGCAACGAGACTCCAGCGAAGGGGACTTGGTCCTAAGGCTGCGACAAGACAACCGAGGCCGCCACAAGTTGTCGCCCCCATGGGAGGGACCCTATGTCGTGGTGAAGGTTCTCAAGCCCGGCACGTACAAGCTGGCCAACGAGGACGGCGAAGAACTCACCAACGCTTGGAACATCCAGCAGCTACGTCGCTTCTACCCCTAGCTAGGATTTCCAAGTTTTTTGTTGTAAATCACATGCCCAACACCCCAGTTGGTAGCACAAATGTAAATAACAGCAAGTTAATAAAGTTAAAGGGCAACTTGGCTTTCCCCAGAAAACCAAGTCACCCTCGGGGGCTACTGCGGGGGGGGGGCACCCCCCCCCCCAAAAATGGTCCCATTTTTTCGCAAAAATTCGCAAAGCGCGTCAAGTATGATTCAACCTTTGCCTCGAGCGAGTTCAGGCGGGGCGCGGGTGGCCAAGAGGAAAGGACGTGCGAGCCAGAGATAGCCTACGCCTCCGCGAGGATACGGCCCTTCTCTCTTGCCTCCGGCCCAGCGGGCTACTCACGAAATCGAACTCCCCCAACCCGAATTCACCCAGGCAATGGAAAAACAGAGCAGCGCGACAAGCGAAACCAAAAACACCATTCACATCCACAAGTGTTTAAACATCTAAACAAAATACTTGTTTATTTACACGGCCACGCGGCCCGGATACTAACATTCAAACAAAAAAGGGCCAAGTGCCCAGCGGTCTTCAGGCTTGGGGCGCACCGGAGTCAGGAGCGTCAGGGAACAGGAACTCCATGAAGTCCTCGGTGAGCGTCTCGGCGGCATCAGCAGCAAGCGCGTCCACGTGCTCCATCGCCACCTCGTCCTCGACGCCCTCCGGGACGACGTAGCCTGACGCCACGGCCTCGAGGTTCACCTCGTAGTGAGACCTCACCACGCCGAGGGCCTTCTTGACGCCCAGGTGAAGAGCGCGGCGCATCCGCCTCGAGACATGCCCGCCAAGAGCGCGCAAGCGGCTTGCTAGCGAGCTTCCAGCTTGCGCCTCGCCTTCCTCGACCTCCTGGCAGGTCTCGAGGGCGGCGGCCCGCAACTCCTCCAACTCTTGTTGAGAGGAGTTGTAGGCCGTCTGCAGCGTCTCGGCCCGGGTGGTCACGTGCCCCAACACGGTCCGCGGGCCTGGAAGCCACGAACAAGAAAAGAGATGAAGTTGGGAGCAGATCCCAAAAGAACGAACCGACGAATGAAAACCGAACGGAAACAAACTCACCTTCAACCTGCTTCTTCTCCACCTCAAGGGATCGGCGCGTCTCCTTAGCCTCCTGCTGCAGGTTGAGGAACGAAGCCCCCTGCACCTCGAGGGACTGGCGCTGGTCTTCATGCAAGATGCTGAGCTGCACCAACTCCCCGTTGAGGCGCGACGCCTCCTCTTACTTTTTCTGGAGCGTGGCCCGTACCTCCTCGAGCACGGCGCGCTCCTGCCGGAGTTGGCCCAGCGCTTCCTCGCGCGCCATTCGCTCCTGCTCGAGTGCAGCCCGGGCCTCGACGAGCGCCGCCCGCCTCCCCGCCGGAGTTGGCCTTCCGCCTCCTCGGCGGGCGGCTCGCTCTGCCCGCCGGAGCGCTCCTCCGCCGTAGCAAGCGCGGTGGTCTTGCCCGCCGTGGGCGCGCCTTCGCCCCTCCGCCTCCTGGAGCGCCGCATGGCCTTGTTGGAGCTGGGTGCGGGCAGCGGCGAGCTCCACCTCCCATGTCGACACGAGGAAGCGCACGTTCTCCAGGTCTTCCCGAGCTCGGCGCAGCGCGTCGTTCCGCTCGACCAACACCGTCCGCACCCGCACGACCGTGGAGGCGTCTTCCGCGGTCTAAGCGCCCTGCTCCGGGGGTGAGTCCGGCAGTGCCTCGGCCCTGTACGCCAGCCACCGGTCAGGCAACCTGTGGGCCTCGACGAGGGCCTCCAGGGCCTCATACTGCCCCCGGTACCAGCGGTAATCAGCGTCGAGGCGGTCGAGGACGGCGTACCGCTCCCAGGCCCGGCGCTCTAGGTCCTGCCACCAACAAGCAGAGCGAAAAGAAACGGGCGTTAGAAAAGACACGAACGGAGAAAAGGCAGGGGAACGAGTCGCGAAACTTTACGAAGCTCAACTGACCCGGAAGGCGCGCCATGCCGGACCACTATGGATCCGCAACGCCTCGTTCAGTGCCCGGTTGAGCGAGGCGCCGTGGTCGCGGAGCTCCGCCCGGAGCCCTGCTCCGCCTGGGCATCAATGAAATGGGCCGGCGGGGGTGTCGGCCCCATCCTCGCCCCTCGCTCCGGCGCGCGGCCGAGGGTCCGACGCATGACGACGAAGGCCCGACGCCATCCGCCGGGTGCCCCGGCGCCGCGCCGAGATCGCTGCGGGCCACGAGCGCCCCCGTAGAGGCCTCGGGGGCCGGGGCGAGCGCGCTCGCCCACCGGTCCCGGCCCGCGGCGGGACGTCGTCGTCATCCGAGATCTCCACCACCGCCGCCACCGGGCCGCCAGTGCGGCGGCGCGCGAGCAAAGTTGGCGGTACGGTGACCGCCGCGGTCGTGATCACCGCCGTTGTTGGCGCCGGCGGCCGTGACTCCACCGCGGCCGCCGGGCCGGCCGCGGCTCCACCTCGGTCGCCGGCCGCCGCAGCCTCCGCGACCGCCGCCACCCGCCGTGCCCCCCCCGGCCGCGCGGCCCGGCACCGTAGTCGCCGCCGCCGACCGCGGCTCCGCGGCCTCGGCCGCGCTATGCGAGCCGCTCGCCGCCGCCGCCGCCGGTGCTTACGGCCGCCCGCGATGCCCTCGATGAGCGCCGCCTGGTGGGGACGACTGCGTCCGTCCTCAGCACCTTGGCTGGTGCAAGAGGGGGCACGGCGGACGCCACCCTGCGAGCACGAAGACAAGAAGCTTAGGTCCCGACCAATCCAAGAACGCGCTCGAGGGGAAGCGACCACTTACCTCAGGGTGGAAAAAACCCTTTTCCTTTTCCTCGGGGGCTCGGCAGACGTTGCCGCCGCGCCCCCGGCCGTCCCCACGCGCGCGCACCCGCACTTCCGTGGTGCGCGTCGCCTCTCTCGTGGTTGCCCGGCGGCGGGCGCTCCCGCGCTCGCCCCGAGCGCCGGTCTCCTTCGCCGCCTCCGCGGCTCCGGGCGAAGGGGCGAGGGCTACCACCTCTCAGGGCTAGCCCGGCCCCCATCGCTTCCTTCCTCCTCCTCTTCCTCGCCGGACGACGAGTACTCCTCGGTCCCAGGCGAGGAGAGCCCCTGCTACTCACGCAGCCGGAACTCCTCGCTCCTTTTCTCCCGGTGCTCCCGTCGCCGGATGCTCCGCTCCTTCTTGCGGGCCGCCCGCTCCTGCTCCCGCCGCCGCGCCCGCGCGCGCGCCCGGGACCGGGGCATGGGAGGGTCGGACCGCGCGGCTTTCACGGCCCTTATCTGCAAAACAGAGGAAGCAGACGAGGCCTCAAAACACGCTAACATCCCGCGGACCGGCAGAACAAGAAAGGACGGAACTCCACTCACCAGTGGGCCGACGAGGAGCATGGTGAACGCCCAGAGGATCGCGTCGTTGCTCCGAGCGGCCCTGAGGTCGATGGCGCGCCGCGCCCGGGTGGCCGCGTACTCCTGCGGGAAGAGGTCCGGCAGCAGGCGCGACTGCGCCAGCGCGACGGGGTCTGCGTCCTCGTGCATCTCAAAGATGCGGAGCGGCCTCTCCATCAGGGGGACGATCCGCCAGTGATGGAGGTTCGCGAGGACGCACCCCGCGGTCAAGCCGCCGTCCGCCAGGGCCTTCAATGCGGCCAGGAGCGAGTCCAGCCGCATCTGGTGCGACGGCGGGGAAACCCCGTGATGCCAGGAGTCGGCCTTGTCCTTGAGCACCTTGCCGGAGTAGGCGGGGAGGCCGGCGCCCTCGTTGCGGAGGTAGAACCACCCCCGCTCCCACTCCGCGTTGTTGGAGGTCATCATGCAGAGAATGTAGTATTCCCTGCGCGTGTTTCGCAGCGCGATTGTCATGCCGCCGGCACGCACCGCGCAGCGGATCTTCGGCTCCGGCATCGCCAGCGTGTGCAGCTCCGCGCAGAAAAGGTGAACCCAGAGATCCCAATTGACCGGGATCCCCAGGAAGCCCTCGCACACGCCGACGAATGTCGCCGCCTGCGAAATCGCGTTCGGCATGAAGTTGTGCAGCTCCACGCCGTAGTGATAGCACAGCACACGCATGAAGCGGCTTGCCGGCGCCGCAAAGCCCCGCTCGTGGAAGCGCATAAAGCTGACCACATAGCCGTACGGCGGGTTGGGCTCCCGCTCGTTCGGATGCGGCACGATCCATGCTGCAGGACGTCCATCTTCATTCGCCGCGAGCTAGCCGGTGGTCACCAGCTCGCTCAGAGAGAGCATCGTCACTGTCGAGTGCGGCCACGGAAACGGGTCGATGATGGTGATGGGCTGGGGAGGAGCCATGCGGATCGGCGAAGGAACAAGGGGCGTGGAGCAAGAAGCGGCGCGCCGGCGCGGAAGCGAGAACAGCTCGGGGGCGGAAGCGCAAGAGGCAAGGGCGGTGAACGCTAAGTGTGAGAGGTAAAAACCCGCCTCACCCCCCTCCATTGGATTTATAGATCTTTGGGACGTGCTCTCCGGAACGCATGCCCCGCACGCATTAACCGCAGGTAAGAAACATCAGTCGCTGACGGGCAGGACCCACCACAACCGAGGCAGCCGCACGCCTGCATGCACGCTATCATTACGGCGCGGTAACCGGAGGGCCGCGGCAGGCCGTCACGTCCGCCTGCCCACTCCGCCCACCAATCGCGCGGCCGCGGCGCCTGAAAAGGCGCGCCCGCAGCGCCTAACTGCAGCCGCGACTGCGGGCATTAAATGGCCCGATCCCTTACCAAGTAAGGAAGACCCTCGAACAGCCCGAGCCCTAGGCTCAGACAAAACCGACCCTCGGAGGGTGCGATTACCGACCAGTGGCCTCGAAGCCTGTTCAAAGTAAATAGGCGCCACAGGTGCCCTCGATCTACAAAATTTACTGATCAGCGGTTCGAGGGCCGGCATGGCTGAGAACCCTCGAAACGTGCAGATGCGAAAAGACGGGAGCAGTCAGCTGCTACCCCGCACGGCCCTACTGATCAGGGGTTCGAAACCTGACCCTCGAAGGGTTCAAACAGGTGCCCCAGATCACCAGAGTCAGGGCGACGAGGGCGCGCGCATTCGAACCTTTCCTCGAGCCCGCCAACTCGAGGGCGCCCCACATGTCGTGTTCGAGAGCCAGCGAGGGCAGCTAGCCGGGGGGGATCCCACCGAGGGAGAGCTTCCGCACCCTCGGTCCCTAGCGAACGGGACCGAGCCCCACCTAGCAAACCCGCGCAAGCGCTTTAATGGACGAGTCTCCGGACCACGAGCCTACCCTTATCGAACGGGGCAGGGGCGTCCACTTGAACCACCCGCTAACAGCTCGACGAGGAATCCGCAATCCGCGACCCGATTGATGGGGGTTACGGAGACCTCACCCTCCGTCCCGCGGAGGGACGGCGAGGGCGCGTTTAAAACAAGACGAAGAGCTCGCCCCGATCGCCTCGAATGGGCCCAGGCTCGGGGGCTCGACGCACGGCTACACCTCCTGGGATGCACCGAACGCGAAAGGTACCAGTCACGCGTGCGTCACCGAAGCCGGCTGAAACACCGCCGATGCCAGTTGAGACATGTACCACGCTCGCTGATAAAATTCCGCGAGAAAACCCCTGTAGGAGCACTCACGCTCCTGCAGGGCTTCGGGGGCTAGACCCGCGGGTCCGCTGACGCGGCCCCACGGAAAGGCATTTGCAACCAGGAGGGAAGAGCGTCCTATCAGTAGGCTCCAGCATCTGCGGGAACCTGACCGGAACACCCACAGATGCTCGGGGGCTACTGTCGGGGACAACCATGAGGGTCCCCTAAAAACCGGGGGGAATCCTGCTTAAAACCTGCAAAAAATGCAAAACGCAAAACCGACCTCAGGCCTAACACAAAATACACACACAACACGATCCATGCCGCGGTGGCCCCCGCGGCCCACCGAAGCGGCCCAGCAAAGCGCCCCCTCGAGCGAGGTCCGCCTCGCTCGAGGGCTCAAACCCCCCTCGAATGAGGTCCGCCTCGCTCGAGGGTCCCCGCCTCCCTCGAGCGGGGTCCGCCTCGCTCGAGGTTCCCTCACGAGCGCACCTGCTCCCGCACTCGTGTACGGGTATTTAACGCTCTGACACAGCAGAGCCGCGCCACTACACGCCTGGGAATCATGCCCCGGCGCTGTTCTACCAACTCCCTAGGGGGAGCCCATCCCCACCACTGTGGGGAACTGTGCGACGAGGTCGGTGTCAGCTCCGTGACACTGTGCCGCCTACTATTGTACGGCTAACGCGCTGCGCCCTCGAAGGGGGGCCGGCCGCACCCTCGAGCCCTCTTCTCGTGACTCCGCAGGGTCAAACCATGACGTCAGGCCGGCGGGAGCGCCATCCCCGTCGCTGTCAATCCTGTGCGGCCATCCCCGCCCCTGCTGCGCCACGCCGCGCACTGCTACAACTGCTCCGACGCTATTGAGCACGCGGGGACGGGACGCCGCCACGCCTGCTACTGCACCTCGTACGGATCATTGTCAACAGCTCCCTTGAGCCCGCCTGAAGACGCCCTGGTCAACCACCGCGCCTCCACCCTCGAAGTCGCCCCTGTTCAAGCACAGGACACGCCACGACGCTGCGGCTGGAGCAAGATTCGCCAGGACGGCCGTCAACTCCACGACACTGTACGCCATACTGCCAGACATAGCGAGATAGTGCGGCATGCCTGTAAATCGCCCTCTCCTTGGCCTATAAAAGGGAGGCGATCCCCCCCGGCCGCTTGGGGCATCGGGCAGCGGGTAGCAGTCAATCTTACGCTCTCCGTTTTCCCCACGATATTGGCACTCGCCTAAATCACATCTCTTGGGACTTGGGGGCCACGCCTCGCTTGTAGCCACCCCTCTACGGGCACCCCGTGCGAAGCAATACGGTGCCTCGAGCACACCCCCCGCTCGAACGTACGGCCCGGCCGGGAACCAGGATAAACCAAGTGTCCTTAGTTGCTTAGCACCGACCATCGAGAGGCAGATCTCAGCGCTCATTACTAGTTAGTGTCGGGACTACTTCCCGCACCGACAAGCCCCAAAAATAAAAGGAGAATAAATTACAAAAGACTACTCACAAAAGTTTTGAGTTTAACATCAAGACTCGGTTTTACTAGGGTAACCGCCAACAATTCTTTAGAAAAAAATTCCACTTAGCAAAGGACAGGGAAGAGGCATAAAAAATGATGTCATTATGATGACACTAAATAGCCCAACATCCAATTATGAAGATCTCTCTGAAGATGACCGAGTTGAAGTTTAATCTAGCTTGAAGAACCATAGTTTGAAACTCCAAGTCAAAGTTCCACTGAATACCAAGATAGGTCCAACATGCATCGCTAAAACGGCAAGAAAAGAGATGTCTGGTATCCTCTTTAGTGTTCTCAACACAAAGCACATGGTCATAAAATCCAAGAAACACATTTTTTTCTTTGAAGCACATTCCTTGTGTTTATTCTATCCCTCAAGAATAACCATAAAAAGAATTTATGCTTATTCTGAACATGTGATTTCCACATCCACTTGAATAAAAAGAGAGGCGGAAGAGGGACCTTGCAACTGACAATAGGCATTGTGACTAGAGAAAATACTAGAGCCCCAGACATAAGTCCATTCATCAGGTATATCAGCTTGTAGATGCAAGGCCTGCATGTCATCTTTAAGTTGAAGGAGATGAGTATACGCAACAGTGGACAGAGGTAGGAACAGATATGCTCTCATACCAGGTAAGAAACTGATTTAGGGAGCAACTTTTCCTTCTAGCAAAAGAATGTAACCGAGGAAACTTAACTTTAACCACCCCAAGTCCCATGGATCATTCCAGAAAGCCATAGATAGACCACAATTAGCTTTACAAGTGGCCATAGAGAAGAAGCTTGGAATGACATAACATCTCTCCACAAGGAGCCCACATATTTTCTTACATGAGGAGGTTTCCTTGTTGCATATAGCTTATTCAACAAGTCTAATTTATTGTAGAACTTATGCAAAAATTTGAGCAACAGAGCAGAGTTATGGTTCCTCAGATTAATGATTCCAAGACCTCAATCATCTTTACTACGACAGACACGCTTCCAGGCAACCAGATAACCTCCCTTCTTAGAAACATCGCCACCATGCCAGTATCTATCAATTTGATCCAAAATTTCCACTGGTAGCTTTACGGAGCACATGTAAAATGTGGAAGAGCCGAGGTTACTAAGTTCACCAAAATAAGTCTACCAGTATGTGTTAAGAACCTGGAAATACCCATGAGATGTCTTTCTAATCAGGTTAAGATGGGAGGGCGGGGATCTTGAACTGAGGGCCTTGTGGTGCCCAAAGGAAGTCCTAGATAAGTGAAAGTCACAATACCTAGCTGGCAACCCAAAGCACTGGTAAGAAGGGGCCATTTGTGGTCTTCCACATTTATAGAAATCAAGAGAGATTCGCCAAAGTTTACTTTTAGGTCAGTTGAAACAGCAAAGGTTTACAAGACAGACTTTAGATGTTCTAATTGAGTGGGATCAGCAGGTAAAACAACAAGAGTGTCATCAGCATATTAAATAATAGGGAAATCATCACCAAAGTCATTTCCAAGAGGATGAGAGAAATTGCCCAACAGAGCCTCTGCATTTATAACTGACTGTAATAAATCAGCTCCGAAGAAAAAAAAAGCAGTGGAGACAAAAGATCTCCCTGCCTAACACCCCTTTTACATCTAAATTGCTTCCCTGGAACCATTCAGAAGAACTCAAGAAGAGCCTGAGGACAGAATAGCTTTGATCCAAGAAATCCACTTATTAGAGAAGCCCATGTGTTGAATCACTTGCAGAATTACCTTATGCTCAATCTTGTTAAAGGCCTTTTCAAAATGCAGTTTAACTAGGACAATTTCCTTTTTAGATTTATGGCAAATGTGCAAGAATTGAAAAACCCATGCTAAGCGGTCTTGGATTGTCTTGCCCTTGATAAAACCATATTGATTGGCACGAACCACTTTCAGAATCACATATTCTATTGGCCGAAGCTTATTCGTGAGGTGAAACTTTTTGTCATCTTTCAAGGTCTATTAGGAGTATTGAACGTAGACTACTTACAAAAATAATTACACGAATTGACCGGAAATTGCAAGACGAATCCATTAAGTCTAATTAATCTGTCATTAGAGATTGATTAACATAGCACAATGTTGTCTAATCATGACATAATTAGACTCATAGATTCGTCTTGAAAATTAGACTTAATGGATTCGTTTCACAATTTCCGATCTATTCATAATTATTTTGCAATTATTCTACGTTCAATAATATATTACTAATAGACTTTGAAAGAGAAAAAGAATCACTTTACAAACTAAACAGTTCCGTTCCGTTTTTCTCCTTATTCAATACTCCTAATTAACTCCTTTAAAAGAGGTATTTGAGAAAACTTCAGAGGAACCCGTTCCGTTTTTTTTACAATCATGAATAATTTCTTCATAGAGAATTATATCGTATTAAAAAGGTCAGATTATTGATATGATTGTTTTTTTCCAACAGCAACCCTTCGTTCTCCCCTCGGACCCACCCGCTGCTGGTCTCGGCTACGCCCAAATCCTCGCCGTCGACTCTTGCAAACCCTTCTCCATGGCGGCCACAGCCGCCGCGGGGGCCGCCGCCGCCCCGCCGCCGCGGCAGTCCAAGCTGGAGCCGCGGGAGGAGCTGCGCGTGGAGGTGCCCCCCGACGCCTCCCTCCGCGTGCGCCTCGTCACCGGCACGGCGGAGATCTTCGGCACCGAGCTGCCCCCCGAGGGCTGGGTCTCTATTCCTCCCCGCTCCAAGATCGCCGTAAGCACCACGACGCCCCCCTCCACCACCCCTCCCCAGCAAAAGGGACCCACCCGCCCCCGCGCTGCTGGCTTCTGCCGGCATTGCTCGGTGCTGCTTTCTCGACTTGATTCGCCGTTTCTGTTCTACCGATTAGATCTTCAGTTGGCATGGCGCGACGTTGGAGCTGGACGGGCCCACCGAGAGCGAGTATCCGTCCGTGGAGGTGCGCCGTGGGGCTCGGTTTCTACTCCTGGTCCTAATTTCTTGTGTAATAAATTTGGGGTGAAATGAGGTTCATGGTCTGACGATTCTATTTCTTTGTGCTGCAGACACCAATGGTGATTTACGTCAACACACACGCCATTCTTGATGCGCGAAGGGCAAGGGCAAGAGCTGCCGCAGCGCAGGGGGGTGATTTGGAGGCCTCGCAGGTGAGTGCTCCTTTTTCAGTTTAGCTGGTGCCTCGTCATGATACAATTGTAGGGATTGTTGCATAATTGAGAATCTGTAGGAAATGCAGAGTATTGTCTTATGAACAACAGTTAGAAAGCATGCCAGTTTTGCGATTTTGTTCATTTTCTGTATTCTGCATTGTGGATTTTCACATCCCTAGAGATGAAGAGTGAGTGTTAAAGTGCTTGAAACTTGACATAACAACACCTTCAGTAATTCTTTAGTTTTGTGTTGAAAAGCGTATGTGATATTTTCTTGTGTGTTCCTGACATGATGTTCAAAAGACAGACTACAATGTAATCATGCATTGTTCTTTGTGACAATAAAAAACAGATCACAGCATTGACCTATATAATTCTGTAGAAGCAACTTGTGATTAAACCGAACTGTGTGATGACGGACCTAGAATATTAGCATAGATTGAACATGAACATGAATGTGAGCATTATATGGTCTACATGAACATAACAAACTTTATATCTTCATTTCCCTGGACTAAATCACTGAAATTTTCTTACCCTATGTGGTTTAGGGACCTAGAGTGATTGTTGTGGGACCAACAGATTCTGGAAAAAGTACCCTCTGCAGAATGCTCCTTAGCTGGGCTGCAAAATTGGGCTGGAAGCCTACGTATGTGGATTTAGATATCGGCCAGGGGTCTATAACGATCCCTGGATGTATTTCTGCTACCCCAATTGAGAAACCTATTGATATAGTTGATGGGATTCCCTTGGAGATGCCTCTAGTTTACTTCTATGGCCACCCTACTCCAAGGTAACTCTCCAGTGTATTCTTTGGTAGTTCTTACTCACTACTGAGTGCTTTCTGTATATAATATATTTCTTTCTACTGCTTTGCCACCTAATATGTTGCTTGTGTTACAATAGTATCAATCCGGATGTCTACAAAGCTCTTATGAGGGAGCTAGCTAAAACATTGGACAGACAGTTCTCTGGCAATGCTGAATCTAGGGCAGCAGGAATGGTTATCAATACCATGGGGTGGGTTGAAGGCCTTGGGTATGAGGTGAGTAGTTGGTTTCAAATGATTGGCAATTTTCACAATGCTTGCTGGTGGCTAATTTATATGCATCATGTGGTGATTCTTTACTTTTGCTCTGCAGTTACTTCTAAATGCAATTGAAACTTTCAAGGCCAATGTAGTGCTGGTCCTGGGACAGGCAAGTGATGCATTGATTTGTTCTTGCCAAGTGTTTTTCTAACATGAGCAGTACTGTTCACAAAATCATTCTTGTCTCATTTTGCATTGGCTGACAACCGCACTATCATAATATTCGATGTGGTGATAATATTAACTGTTCAATTTTTAGCTAAGTATAGTGTTACTAAGTGTCCTAGGGAGGCAAACATTTTTGTTACAGGACTATGCTGTTATCAAGGTATCATGCTAATTGTTCTAAAAGAAACCAAGTGTCCTTTATGCTGTTTGTAAAGTAATGGAGATCCCATCGAGTAACAAAATGGTAAATGTTTTGCAGCATTAAGACATGGTTGATCTCTAGTTGAAAGAAAACAGTGTGCTAGCAGTACTCCCTGGTAGTATGCTTTGTATAAACAGATCATCCGCACTAGATGTGCAGTATTCTCCAGTTGTGCATCTAGTGAGCGTGCTGAAGTTATGTTATTTCTAAGGATATCTCTCATAAGTCTAGATAAGTCATTGAAAAGAATGTTCTGTATGTGCCAACTGGCACTCAGAAAGATTTGAAAAAGTGTGCATAAAAGAACATAACACCAAGTATGCAGAATCGCATGTCAGTAGCAATTGAAGTTTGAAACTATTATTACGTTGTGATTTAATCGTGTAAAAAATAGTGCTCTGCAGAACTGTACCTGTTCGTTGTTTGATTTTGAATGTTCAGTCATGGCTAAATGAAATTATCATATACAGTATTAAACAGCTTGTCAGAATTATCTGATCTATCTCATGTCTTTCAGGAGAAACTCTGGAAGATGTTAAAGGATGCAGTTCAAAGCAAGCCCAACATTGATGTTGTAAAACTTCAGAAATCAGAGGGTGTTGTCCTCAGAAATTCAAAATATCGCCAAAAAACAAGAAGCTTCAGAATCAAGGTAAGCTTTATTTTCTTGAAGTGGAATTTGCCCAATAATGCCATCAAATGTTTGCTGGTACCTAATGTTAAAAGTATCTAATGAAAACTTGAAATATAAGCTGCATTATTGTACACTGTGACTCTCTTTGTCTCTTTCTCCTTTTTCCGCAATAATTTACATGTAATCCCTAAAACATTTGTGGGGTAATTATTCACTATATCAACATAATGTCATGCTCTGTGTTATTGAAGTTAAGTCCTAATGAGCTCTTGCAGGAATACTTTTATGGGATTGCAAATGATTTGGCACCACATTCAAACATTGTCAATTTCAGTGATGTCTCAGTGTATAGAATTGGTGGTGGCCATCAAGCTCCTCGTTCAGCATTGCCCATCGGTGCAGAGCCTGTGGCAGATCCTACTCGGCTTGTTGCTGTCAACATCAGCACAGATATGATCCATACAGTGCTTGCTATTTCTTATGCTAAGGAACCCGATGAAATAATTTCTAGGTAATAATTTTGTACCTGTTGCTTATATTACAGGCTATAGGGCCAGTAGGGCTATAGAGATATATCACAGGTACTTGAGCCTTAGGAAAATAGCTGTACAACAACCTTAGAAAATGAAAATACATGATGTAGATACTTGAGCCTTGGGAGTTATTTACAGTTGGTTATTCTATCACATTTTTAAATACCCAGTTTATTTTCCTTTTCTTCAGACTGATTTGCACTAGCAACTTTTTGTGAGCTACATCTTGTTTGCACATCTTCTGCATCAAGTTATTCCCAGTTATGGCACTAAACTAACCATATGTTTCTGGTGACAGTTATCCTTGCTTATATGTTACAAGATTTAAACCGTATAGTTTTTGAGTTTTGCAAGCAGTATATGTACTTGATTAGTGAAGATATAGGTCAAAGTTTATGAAGTTTATGTCATGCAGAAAACTTTCATTTTTCTAGCGGCTTGATCAGTGGTTATAAATTTGTATAGGAATATGGTGTCATGCTTTAGAGTATAGACAGTGATAGTCAGGACGATTATGTTTCTTTTTAGTACGTCAACATTCGGTGAGTCACATGGGTTTCAAATTATTTCCTTGGGGCTATGTTCCCCATGGTACTGTTTGATTCAACCATTACAATATAAAAAAATTGATGTCCAGATCTGCGAATTGGAGTATCTATCTCGGGTTACCCATCTATCTCATTCCAAGTTGCATTTACCTGTTTGCTCACATCGGAAACATGATTTATTGCAGCAATGTTGCCGGATTCATCCATGTCACAGATGTGGACATCCAAAGGTATGCCTAGGAAAACCAACGTGTTAGTATGCAGGTTTATAATATCCGTCTCCGCCTGGAACTAATGTTCTTCATTCCAGGAAGAAGCTGACGTACATTGCACCTTGCCCTGGGGACTTGCCAAGCAGGCTGTTGATTGCGAGCTCGCTGACATGGTATGAGGCCTGATTCATTCGAGGCTGGTGATTGTAGCTTAGATAGGAAGTATGCCCAGATTGGTAGAGCGGCATTGCCGCATGTTGTAAAGCTGGGACATGTAACGCTGAAACTGAGTGTACTTGTGTTGCATTCCTAACCAACAGAAACGACGTAAGGGCAAACATTTTGGTTCTGGGGTACGTTTTGCCTTGCTCCGATTTACCTCTCCTGATTCCATGCTTGACAAATGATTAACTACAACACGATTGAGATAACACTGCTTGTCCCGGTTACGTTCACCCTGTGGAATTTGGTTTTAAAAAGTCGAAGAAGAGTAAAGCAGATGTTTAGCTGTGCATTTACAATTTTAGTTTTTGGAATCTGAATTCAGGATTGCAGTCAACACCCCCACATCCATTTTTTCTTTAAAAATGTCAGAAAATATCATGTTGTTTTTAGAGCAACTCCAAAAAAGGCTGCTAATCCCACCCCTAATACTTGTTTTAGGGCTTGTTTGGGAAATGGAGGATTCAAGTGGATGGAAGAGGATTGAAGGGGATTTTGGGAAATTCCACCCCAATGCCCTTCATTCCCCTTCATTCCACTAATTCCCAAACAATAGGGAGAAAAAAAGAAAAAAATGATGTCCAACAGTTCCCCAATACCCTCCCATATCTATTCGCGAGCCGGCGCGAAAAAAGAGACGTCCGCCGCGCATATTTGCGTGTCCTCCGTCCTCCCCCGATCAGCCCTTCTATCGTTTTTCCCGCGCGCCGACGTTGGATCCTGTGAGGGCATGTATAACCCACGGACAGGGGGTCGTCTACATAACCTCGAATTATTCATCCGTACGTATATAAAGACAGCTTCATACAACCCACGGACGATAGGTTGTCTTTAAGTCAAGAAATGCTTCACATATAGCTAAGATCAACTACAAATGTATTTGTGTATACTACAAATGTATTTGTGTATACTATTATGTGGCTATTTGGTTGACCATTATCAAGCATCTAGAAGAGAACTCAAACATCTTCAAGAGAACTTATTTGAAAGCCATAATGGAAAATGGCTTTGAGGCTACAGCCAAATAATCAAATAATAGGACAGACTACTAGCCAATTAATCAAACAATATGATAGTAGATTACATCGTTTAGCTTCTTGTAGCGAGGTTACCTCTGCTCTCACATGATGCTTCTGAATGCTGATACATCTAGCACTGAATCAGACCATGGAATGGGCTCGGGATGATAGACCCAGATCACAAGCTAGCCGGGAAGCACTCCACCAGTCCGCCTGTTCCAGATCGAGGCCGTTGGGGTCAAGTCCAGGCATGAATCGAACTGCCGCCGCTGTGCCTTTCTGCTCCCATGCCCTTGTAGCCCCCACTGCCCCGTTGCATCCGCGTCCAGCAGCTTGTGCACCGTTGCCGCTGCCTCACACTACTCTTCCCATGGTCTGGCTCGGTTGCTTGCAGCGAATTGAATGGGCGAGGGGCAGGACCTTGCGGGGAGAAGTAGGAGTGCTCACAGTGAAATTTCGGCACAATCTCCGGTTTCCCCCGCCAAAGCGTGGCCGCCCGCACGGGATTGCGTGGTTTCCCTACGCCCTTCCGCTCGTTCGCCGACGATTTGGCGAGCGGTTCTTCCGAATCTTGTTTTTCAGTACTGGCTTACTGCTTGGGGAAACTCCAGGCCTCTAGGGGAAGCATTTTGCTGTCAACCGACCGCACGGGATCTAGCCTTGCCGTCGTCGAGAGGCGACGGGCCATACAACACTGCTGGAGCCGCCTTCTCCACCTCGGAGAACGGGCCTCTCCCGTCGTCTCGTGAGACGACGGGGCCTCCGTCTGCAAGCCACCACAGGGTGGTTTCTGCAAAAACATCGGCAAAAAGACGATGCGAGACGACGCGTTGTACGTGCCCTGAGGACGCAGGAACATCTTCAGCGGCGGCGGACAGTCTGCAACAGCGGCCAGCGGCAAAATCCTCATCATCGACAAGCTATGCAATAACATAATACTACGTTTGCTGAAATTTTTGGACCCGTGCGTGTGCTGGGGCTTCGTGATCTCCTGGCGGCGGACGGTGACACTGACCACTGAATCGAGTTCACGAGGGGAGATGTGAGTTCAACAGGTGAACAACACAACTAATGGGTCCAATTAAGCTGACGTGGCCTGTTTTGAATTTTAGGAGCAAGTTATTAGCGTTCTGCTATTTGTTGATATGTTTTGGGGCAAAGAAAATTTTAGCATAGCCCCCAATACATCATTTTAGGGGTGAATTTTTTCACATTCTCTTGGAGTTGCTCTTAACATAGGACTGTTGGAGCAATAATTGTGCAGAAGAAGAAAAAACTGTAATCATATCTGCTTCCCATTTGGACATGGATCAAGTCGTTTGGAGCGTTATAAAATAGTTTATCGTATGCTTGGGTACCATCCATTCTCTCATCACAAGATTTCTTTTGTGGTAATCCCTCCTTCCTTTTTTTATTAATTTGACATTGAATAAGGTCAGTCTCAATGCTGGTTACATTAGCAATTAATTAAGTGCCACATAGTACTGATTTAATCACTACTATAAAATGCACCAGTTTGTTCTTCCCTAAAGCCACACAAATAAATCACCCTAACAGTCATTACCAAGCTAAGCACACCCAACTAATTACACCAGCCACCACCTACTTTCTCTCACTCACCTATCACTACCACTATAAAATGCACCAGTTTGTTCTTCCCTAAAGCCACACAAATAAATCACCTTAGCAGTCATTACCAAGCTAAGTACACCCAACTAATTACACCAGCCACCACCTACTTTCTCTCGCTCACCCATGATCCAAAGGCCAAAATTTGCTGCAAACACCATTTTTCTCTCACTCACCCACGATTCAATGGCTAAACTCCTCCGGATCAGATATCTACCTTCCATCATCAGCGGATCAGCGGACCCACAATGCCAGCCCCACACCCCGGACCGCACGCGCTGCCCCACGCGGCCCTACTACCACCAAGACGCGATTTGCGAAGAGACGAGGCAAAAAAAACCGAGCGAAGGAAACCGAGGAGACGCCGGACGCTTGACTTCTCATCTCCCTGCCTGCCTCCCACCGCTGCCCTCTCCTACCCCAGGCCCACGTGCCCTCCCGCCGGGGAGTCAGCGCCGCGCCCGCACCTCCCTCGCCGCGCCGCGCATCTCACCGACCGCGCCGCACCCCCCCTCGCGTCGCCACGCGCTCCTAGGCACCCGTGCATCTCCCCCGCCGCGACGGCCTCCCCCCGCGCCTTCCGTCCCCGCCATCGGTCCCTACATCGGCGGTGGAGGGACCCCACGCGCGGCGGCGGGCCTCTTCGCCCTCGACTGTTCCGACGGTGTGGAGCCTCCAGGCAGTGGGCGCACGTGAGCCCCTGCCTCCGGACCTCCCGACCCGATCCCTCCCCTCCCCACGCAGAGCTGCAGGTCTCATATCCATGGTATGGAAGCCGCTAATTTCACACCGCTCCCCCTCTCTCGACTTTTCATTCTCATAGATCCTGATCCTCGCGGGCACAGGCACGTTGGTGAGAGCTATCGGTGTTTTGGACCGGCAACCTACTAAGGGGAGTACCCGAAGTAGATGAATGTGGCCTCGCCGAGATCAGTAACTCGAAGGAAGAGACACGTGGCACACAATTTAGACAGGTTTGGGCCGCGAGGTGCGTAATACCTTACATCTTGTATGCTGCGTAGCTCTAGATTGATTGGGTATGATTACAAGATGATGCAATCTTACGCCGTGAGATGAGGTGATCGAGAGAGGGGTTCCTGCCTCGCCTTATATAGTCCGGGAGGCAGGGTTACAAGTCGGTTCAGGGAGAGAGTACTAGTCGAGTACGTCTAGGAGTCTTCTATACAGTGCGGGACACGTACAGCTTCCTAACCGAGTACTTCTCCTCTGTAGTCCTTGTGCTTCACGCCATCAGGTGCCGTGCAGCGCAAGTCGGGTAGTCTCAGGGGCCCACCGAGTAGTCGGTCCCGATACCCACCGAGGTAGTGGGCCCGGGGAGGTCCATACGACAAGCCCCCGAGTACTTTGTAGTCGAGAAGGATAGCTTCAAGTAGTCTTGACACCTTAACGAGTAGTCATCAAGCGTCCCCGAGTACTACAAGTCAAAAGTCCTCAAGAGTAGTCGAAGCATCCCGAGGCCGGAATGTACTCCACCGATGATTGAGCAATCTCGAAGTCTTCTCGAGTAGTCCCAAGCGTCCTCGAGTGCTGCCCTTGAAGGTCTTCAACAATGCCCGTGTTGTCTTGAAGCTGAAACTGATATGGAAGTGCGATTGCAAAATCGCACTCCATATGGAGTAGTCCCCCGAGCCTTTGGTTGAGTTGTAGACTCTGGCTGAGGGTCCATTTGAAGTTTTGACAAGAAAATCCCGAAATATCCGGAGAAAAAACCGAAGGACACGTGGCACGGAGCCCCCGAGCCTTGAGTCGAGTACTTCCTCTCGAATTGAAGGGTCATCTTGTAGAATGTGTCCTGAGTTGCTCTTGAGTCTTGCCGCTACCCAGGAAGTCGAGTAGAAGTAGCCGAGCCCCCGAGATGAGGCACGTCGACTAGTAGAAGTTGAAGAGTCAGGCGCCGCCGCTGAGTCAGCCGCGCAGACTTATCCATCTGGATGTTGGAGGGGCCGTCGTTGACTTATAAATAGGAGCCAAAACCCTTAGGGTTTTTCACCCAACGCATTCGCAGCCATTCCTAGCAGATCTAGCCAGGGATCACCACCAGTACGCACTGCCGCCGTAGAGAGCTTGTAGATCCAAGTGCGCGCGCCGTAGAGAGCCATTGCTGTAGCCCCCGAGCGAATGCGTGTGAAGACCCCGTGCACCTGGAGAATGAATCCGTCTCCGTCGAAGACCACGAAGGCCGCCGACGGGAAGAAGAGGGCCCGTGAAGAGGCCGCCGGATCCGCTGCGGGGACATCGCCGCCGGTGTCTCCGCCGCGGCCGCATCCAAATCGTGAATGGAAGAAATCCAAGGCGAAGACCGAAGACACCGCTAGCCCTTCTCAACGGTGGGTTCTGCGGGAGAAGGAGGTGGATATGTGGAGGGCCGCCACCGGGGATCCGTACCCCATGGAGAAAAACCCGGACGAGATCCCGATGTTCGCGCGGTTCGCGGAGCGCGGTCGTCTCTACCGCGAGCGACTTCTTCAAGGGGCTACTGGGGTACTATGGCATCGAGTACCTCAACCTCAACCCCAACGGTATCTTCCACACTGTCGTCTTTGTTCATTTTTGCGAAGCCTTCCTGGGGATCAAGCCCCATTGGATCCTGTTCCGGAAGTTCTTCCGGGTGAAGCCTCAACCCAGCGCCAGCAATCCCCGAGTAGTCGGAGGAGCGAGGATCCAGATGAGGGAGGACGCCGCCGAGCAGTACCTCTCCTACAAATTGATAGATTCCAATCAAGACTGGAAAGCCAAGTGGTTCTACGTCACGAACCATCACCCGGAGCTGCCGAAGCCCAGTGGAAGCAGCCCAAGCACAGGCCATGGTGGAACTCGGAGCCGACGATGCAAGAAGGACTCCAGCTGCCCGAGTTGTTGGCGAAGATCAAGGCGCTGAGGGAAACTGGGCTGAGGGCCGAACACGTGGCCTTCAGCTTCATGAAGCGAAGGGTGCAGCCGCTGATGGCCCGCGACACCCTGGGGTACGAGTACACCGGCGACGACGACACGTCGCGGATGCCTGGAGATGAAGTCGTCGACGACGACATTGTTGACAGGCTGGCTCGGATCTTCAAAGATATGCCGGCGTACACGCCGTGCCCCGTACCAGAATACTCCGTCGCGCGCCCACCAAATAAGGTTAGTAGCCGTATCCCTAGTCGAGTACTCATTACGTAAGAGTAGTCGCACTAATGAGTTGTGCTTCTTGCAGGATCACTTGGCGAAGTTCGTCTCCGAGCCGGCGTCGCCTCTTCAGCTGGTCGAGGTCCCAGAGGAAGGGAAGGCCAAGACCAAGGAGCGACGCAAAGTTGGCGAGGGAGATGACACAGTTGTTGTTGAAGACACGTCCGATGAGGAGGACGACGAGGAGACGCTGCAGGACCGCTTCCAGATGCGGTCGAGGTTCAGCCGTCCTGGCTTGCCTCACATCCCTCTCATTCAGGATCCGCCGGCTAGACTAGAGACTAGTCTACCCGCGCCTCTAAGGAGGCCGCACAATGCAGCCCGCAAACACATGGCCAAGAAGTTGAAGGTCACGGAGACCACGTCCCAAGAGGTAAGCCGTCTTGAGTAGTGTAGTCGAGTTCTGATGTCTCGAGTTTGTGTGTTGACGATGAAGTTTCCTTGCTTGCAGGAGATGCCACCTTCCGAGCCCGTTGAGCAGGGCGACGAAGGCGTCTGGGACATGGTGGGAGAGGCGGCTGAGGGTAGTCGCAGCCCAGCCCCCACTGTAGAAGTGCTCTTGGCGCAGATGGAGCGTCGGCCCCCCGCTCGCTCGGGGGAGCACGGAACCCGCCGCTGCTGCTACTGAAGAGGCAGCGGCCACCGAGGCGCAGGAGGAGGCGCCTGCCGAGGCAGATCGGTCGACATCGCCAGTATCCTCGGCGCCCCAACCGTGATGGTAGTCCGGTCAAGCTTGTAAGTGTTGATTCTTCCCGAGTAGTACTTGATGTGGTAGTCGTACTTGATTGACAACCGACTTGTGTACTGCGGGGAAATCGACGGACTCGTCCCGGGAGGGGGGATGAACCCGCTGCAACGGTGGCGGAAGAGGAAGCTGCGCCGCCCGCTGAGGAGTTCGCTCCCGCCCCTCAGGCGGAGCCCGAGGCGCCGACCGCTGAGGCTATGCTACCCGAGGCCAGCGTCGTTGAAGGTAACTACTCTCTCAGGTGGAATTAGCCCAGAAGAGTAGTCGTAGTCGCCAGGTATGACTGATGCACTTGTTCTCTTGTCGACAGGTGCTGAGGCCGAGGGAAGCGATATCCCGTCGGCGGTGCCCGTTGAAGATGTAGCACCAGGGACTCAGGAGGCTACCGGAGAAGCCCCCGAGCCGATGGAGATGGCCGCCGGAGAAGCCACCGCGACGACTGGAGGAGAAGGGGACGACACGCTGCCAGAACCCGCTCTGGAGGTGGTCGTCCACTCGCCGGAGATCTAGGACGCGGAGCCAATCCGCTCGGCGCCAATGACCGAAGCCGCGACGAGTAGTCGTGGCGGGATCGAATTGTTGGCGGATGATCTCGTCGACCCGGCGACGGTGGCTCAGCACCTGAAGGCGGTGCGCAAGGCCGAGCAATGGATGAAGGTGAGTAGTCATAACCCTTGAGTAGTCAATCCTTTAGTGTTGAGTACCCATTTGACGTGTGTTGTCTGTGCAGGACGTCGCGGAGAGGTCCCGGGGGAAGTCCAACATGCTTCAAGGCTTCGGCGACGCAGTGCTCCGGTCGGAAGCCTTGGAAGAGGAACTCGTGCAGTCCCGGAAGCAAACCGCCGCCATGCAGTCGAAACTGGACACCGCCTTCGCTAAGTATCACAATGACGTCCAAGAGATGAAGGCGAAGAGCGACGATCTGGTGCGGAAGAATAAGTCTCTCCGCAACTAGAACAAACGTAGGCCATTGTCTTGCTGAGTACTTATTGGAGGTCGAGAGGTAGTCTGACCCGCTGTGCCTTGTTGTTTGCAGAGCTTGAGACTCGAGTAGATCAGCTGAAGGCTTCGGAGACTGATCTGAAGAACCTCTTCTACCGGAAGCAGGAGGCCCACCAGGTACTGGAGTACGATTATAAGGAGCTTGCTTATGAGTGCGACAAGCACATGGAGCTCCGTATTGCATCAGACTGTGACCTTGTCAACTGCTACAAATCCTTGCAGAAGTTGAACGAGGATTGCGAGAAGTTGCGGGCCCAGCTCAAGGAACTTGAAGAAGCCGCACTCCCCATCGCGAGGCTACTGGTGCCCCACCCTGGCGGTCCGAAGATAGCACCCCTGGTGGACCGGTTGAAGGAAGCCCCCAGCCGGCTGGCGACCTACGTGAAGCACTTGGCGAAGTCGATCCCGAACCAGGTGCTAGCCTTCATGAAGTCGTACTTCCCGAAGGCTCCCGTAGATGTAGTCGCCGGCGGGCTAGCCGCCAACTGTACTGACGAGAAGTACGCGGAGCTGCTGGAGCAGATGGCGCCTATTGTAGAACAAGTCGCCGAGAAACTTAATCTCCAGTAGTCTTGTAATAGTTAGCTCGTAGCAGTAGTTGTACAAAAACAATTGTAATGAAATTGTTTAAGTATGAATGAAGAAAAACTTCCATGAATGAGTACTCGTTATCGCGATCTTTGAGTGCGGAGTCCCATAGTGGAGTTGTCGCGAGTAGTCGTACTCGCCAGTAGTCCCATTGAGGGAGGAAGACAGTAAAGTAGTTGATGAATAATGAAACTTTATTACTGAAGAGGTACACCTGGATGGCCAAGGCCGTAGTTACAGAGTAGTCGCCAGGACCCGGAGGCCGCCTACGGCTAAGTAGTGCTAGGGCGTGTAGCCGCTTACAGCAGTAGATCCGTAAGTAGCCGTATAGGCTGGATCTAGGAGTACATGGTCTCTCAGTAGACCGCTGCTAGAGTCCTTTGTCGCTCGTCGCAGCCCAGGATCCGTAGGTAGCCGCATGGGCTGGATTCTGGAGAGGAGTAGTCCGGAGACTGGCGTCTGGACCCGGAGGCCGCTTACAGCAAAGAAGTAGTCCATAGACTGGTGCCTGGACCCGGAGGCCACTTACAGCGAAGAAGTCTTGATGTAGTCGTGTAGACTTGAGCCCCCAGGGTAGTCGTGTAGACTAGGTGTAGAACCGACAGAGTTGGTCGACGTTCCACGAGTTGTTGACGTCTTCGCCTTCAAGTGTCTGGAGGCGGTAGGAGCCCTGTCCGGTCACCTTTGCAACTGTGAAGGGACCTTCCCAGGGCGAGCTGAGCTTGTGTAGTCCTTCCGTGTTCTGGATACGACGGAGGAGAAGATCACCAATGTTGAAGGAGCGTTCCTTGACGTTGCAATCATGGTAGCGTCGGATACCCTCCAGGTACCTTGTTGATTAAACGAGGGCGGCACAACGAGCTTCTTCGAGTCCATCGATGTCAACTCGTCTGCTGTCTTCGGAGACGCCTTCATCGTAGTGCTCCACTGCTGGTGAATCCCACATGACATCAGTAGGGAGGATTGCTTCGGAGCCGTAGACCAGGAAGTATGGGGATTGTCCCGTAGGCTTGGAGGACGGAGTACATAGCCCCCAGAGTGCATTGGGTAGTTCCTTGATCAACTTGCGTTCTTTAGAGTTAGCAGCGTCGTGTAGCCGCTTCTTGAGAGCGTCGAGCACCATCCCATTGGCGCGCTCGACTTGTCCGTTGGCCCTAGGATGGGCGACTGAGACATATTGGACGTCGATCCCTTCGTTCTCGCGCACTCCCGAACCGGTGATTGTTGAAGTTGGAGCCGTGTCCGTGATGATGCGATTGGGTAGTCCGTAGCGATGCACGAGTTCATCCGAGAAGTCGAGTACTCGTCGGCCCTTGGGGCATGTAACGAGCTTGACCTCGATCCACTTGGTGAACTTGTCGATGGCCACTAGTACTTCGTTGAATCCACCGGCGCAGCTTGGGAGTGGCCCAATCATGTCGAGCCCCCGCCAGGCGAAGGGCCGGTTGGCGGTATGGTGACTAGCTTGTAGGTTGGGACATGTTGCTCGCTTGGCGAAGTATTGGCACCCTTGGCACCTTATGATGAGTTCTTCGGCGTCGCCCGGCGCGTAGGCCGGAGAAGGTTCGTCGGAAGGCCTTGCCGACCGCCGTGCGGGAGGACGCGTGGTTGCCGCAGACGCCTTTGTGGATCTCCTCCAAGATGTCTTTGCCTTCTTGTGTGGGTACACACTTCATAAGTACTCTTGAAGATGCGCCCCGCCTGTAGAGCTTGTCTCCGACGAGGACGTAGGACTTGGCACGGCGAGATGAGTCGCTCGGCCCAAGTTCTTGTCCGAGGGAACCTTCTCGCTCGCCGAGGTAGTCGATGAAGGGCTGCCTCCAGTCCACGTCGATCATCATGACCTCCTGGCCGGCGGGGGGATGCGGCTGGGCGGTGGTCGGTGGAACCGGCTCCGGATGGATGGCGCGTGAAGCTCGTGGACGAAGACACCCGCCGGGTACCGAGCGCGAGTAGAACCAAGCTTCGACAGGACGTCCGCTGCAACGTTGTTGTCGCGAACGACGTGGTGGAACTCGGGACCATAGAACATGTTCTCGAGCTTGCGGACTTCTAGGAAGTAGGCGTCCATGTTCTCCTTGTTGCGGTCCCGTGACTTGTTGACTTGGTTGATGACCACCGCGGAGTCGCCGTAGACTAGTAGCCGCTTGATGCCCGGTGAAACCGCGAGGCGGAGCCCGTGTAGCGCAGCTTCGTACTCGGCTTCGTTGTTTGAGACCTTCCGGAAGATCTGCAGGACATACTTGAGTTGTTCGTCCGTTGGAGAGATCAAGAGTACCCCTGCACCTGCGCCCTCGAGGTTGAGTGAGCCGTCGAAGTACATCACCCAATGCTCTGGTCGCTCGGTTGGAGTAGGTAGTTGATTCTCCCGCCATTCCGCCATGAAGTCGACTAACGCCTGCGACTTGATGGCTGTGCGTGGCTTGAAGTCAATGTTGAGGGCGTCGAGTTCGACTGCCCACTTAGAGATTCTTCCAGTAGCATCTTGGTTCCGCAGGATGTCGCCAAGCGGGTAGTCGGTGACGACGGAGATCGAGTACTCCTAGAAGTAGTGTCGTAGCTTCCGCGAGGTGATGAGTACTGCGTACAGAAGCTTCTGTACGGGCTGGTAGCATGCCTTGGACTCTGACAAGACCTCGCTGACGAAGTAGACTGGGCGCTGGACTGGATAGGCGTGTCCGTCTTCCTACCGCTCAACGATGATGGCAGTACTGACCACATGAGTAGTCGTAGCGAGGTAGAGTAGTAGCTGCTCGCCTTTGCGAGGAGCCGTGAGGACTGGCGGCTTCGACAGGAAGTCCTTGAGCTTGGCAAGGGCTTGGTCCGCCTCAGTGGTCTACACGAACTTCTCTTGGTGCTTGAGTAGTTTGAATAAGGGGAGCCCCCCGTTCTCCAAGCTTCGAGATAAATCTGTTCAGGGCCGCCATGCACCCGGTCAGCTTCTGGACGTCTTTGATGCACGTGGGACCTTTCATGCTGGTGATGGCGGAGATCTTCTCGGGGTTGGCTTCAATGCCGCGGTGGCTGATGATGAAGCCGAGTAGTTTACCCGAGGGTACGCCGAAGAGGCACTTGTTCGGGTTGAGCTTCCAGCGGTACTCGCGCAGGGATGCGAAAGTCTCTTCAAGATCGTCGATGAGCGTGCTGGAGTTTTTGGTCTTGACAACCACGTCATCCACGTAGGCTTCGACGTTCTTGTTGAGAGTCCTCCTGAAGCAAGCTTTGAATAGCTCGTTGGTATGTGGCGCCGGCGTTCTTCAACCGAAGGACATGGTCATGTAGCGACGAGCCAAACGGGGTGATGAACGCGGTCTTCTCCTGGTCTTCTTCCTTGATCGCGATCTGGTGGTACCCGGAGTAGTAGTCGAGGAAGCAGAAAGCGAGGTCACGGCCCCCGCCGTGGAGTCGATGTCTTGGTCAATCCGCGGCAACCCGAAGGGGTCCTTGGGGCGTTGCTTGTTGAGGTCGGTGTAGTCGACGCACATCCTCCACTCGTTCGAGTTCTTCTTGCGACGAGGACGGGGTTGGCGAGCCACTCAAGATGGAAGACTTCTCCGATGAAGCCACCGCGAGTAGTTTGGCGAGTTCCTTTTTGATTGTGTCCCGTCCGTCGTCGGCGAAGCGGCGGAGGTGTTGTCGCTTCGGGGGTAGCTTTAGGATCGACGTCGAGGGAATGCTCAATCAACTCTCTCGGGCACCCCCCGGCATGTCCGTCGGCTTCCACGCGAAGATGTCGCGATTAGCCGGAGGAAGTTGATGGGCGTGTCTTCTTATTTAGGGTCGAGGCCCGCCCCGATGGTGGTGGTCTTGCCGCCGTCGCTCGTCCCGAGGTCGATTGTCTTGACCGAACTTCCTCGGTGGCGACCGAGGCTTGTTAGCTTTGTCCGACTTCTCAGGGATGTCGAGTTTGCTAGGGGCAAGCTTCTTCGACGCAGCGTAGATCTCCATCATAGCATTGGGTACTTGATTCGTGGAGGCGATCTCCACAGCTTCCGTGTCGCAGTCGTGCGAGATCTTCAAGTCCTCTTGAAGTGAGAGTACACCTGCTGGACTTGGCATCTTGAGTACCAAGTAGGTGTAGTGGGGTACCGCCATGAACTTGGCGATAGCCGGTCTGCCGAGGATGGCATGGTAAGAAGTCTCGAAGTCCGCGACTTCGAACTTGATGTACTCAGTACAGTAGTTGTCGCGAGATTCCCCAAAGGTAACCGGCGCGACCACCGAGCCGGTGGGATAGCCGTGTTGCCGGGGACGATGCCGTAGAAGGGCGAGGTGCTCTTGGTGAGCATGTGGGTGATGTCGAGCCCCATCTTTTTAAGGTCTTGGCGAAAAGGACGTTGCGCCCGCTTCTGTCGTCGATGAGGACCTTGTTAAGCTTGGAGCCCGCGACCACTGGCTTCAGGACTAGTGGGAACCGTCCTAGTTCGGAGAAGCTTGTCCACTGATCCGCACGGGAGAAGGTAATGGGTACCTCCGACCACCTGAGAGGGGTCGGAACCGCTGGTTCAATGCTCATGACTTCTCGACGGGTAGCCTTTTGTTCCCGTCTGCTGGGGGTCCACCGAAGAGGACGTTGACTGTCTTGTCGGATTCCTGGAAGTCGTCATTGCCTCCGTCGTTCTTCTTCTTGCCTTTCTTGTCATGAGAGTGCGGTGGCTCTGGAGTACTTTTGAGTGCTCGCCTGAGTTGGTAGCACTGCTCGGTGGTGTGGTTGCCGTCCAGATGCCACGGGCACTTCTCTTTCAGCAAGTCTTTGAAGTCGCCAGAGGTCTTCTTCGAGTTCTCCTTCGCAGGGCGCTGGATAGCCGCGACAGTGTTGTCTGGCTTGCGATTGCGGTTAGGACCCGAGTAGTAGTTGTTGTTGCAACCGCCTTGGTTCCCGTTGTTGCTGCTGCCACCGCTCGTGGTCTGCTTGCTCTTGCCACGGATGGCATTGTACTTGGCGTTGGCTTTGTCTTCTTCATCTGCCCAGGACGTGATCATATCCTTGAGATGGGGGATGGACTTGGGGCGGCGGCGACTGAAGTCTTCGAAGGTGCGACGGTGGTAGAGATCGTCTTGGAAGAGGTCGATGACCTCCTTGTCAGTGACGTCGACTACGGTGGCGTGCTTGTCGAAGAAGCGCCGCATGTACTTGCGAAGGGTCTCGCCCTCGTTCTCCTTCACCATGGCCGGGTCCATGCGAGTACCCGATCGGCCCATAGCGCCCGCGAAGTTGCCGGTGAACCGCTCCTTCGGCCTCGGTCCCACTTGTCGATCGAGTGCTTGTCCGGCCGACTCGAGCCATGTGAGTGGGGCTTGGTCCGTGCGGAAGGGGAAGTAGAGGCACTTGGTGTCGTTGTTGCCACCAGCGTTCGCGATGGAGAGGGCGTAGCATCTGAGCCATTGGATAGGATCCTGCTTCGCGTCGTACTTGGTGATTCCCAGAGGTTTGAACTTGTCCGGGAGGAGCAAGTTGCGAAGCCGAGGAGAGAAGGCGGGGAAGCCGTCGTTGTCGCCTGCTGTGGCGGACTTCTTCCGCCACAGTTCTTCAATCTTCTGGCGGGCGTCGTAGTCGCCCTGTGAGGCTCCGGAGGCGTGGCTGTTCGCGTGGTCTCGACCGCCGCGACCGCCTCTGCCACCGGCCCTCCTGTTGGCCCCATGGTTGGACCTTCCGCCGTCGCTGCCGCCGCCGCCAGGATCGCGGTGAGGGATGATCTCGCGATCGCCGCCAACAGCTGCGGCACTTTTGCCAGCCTGAGAGGGTCCGCCGGCGTTGGCACAAGTACGGTTGGGCTGAGCCGGCAGCTCGGCTCGAGTACGGTTACGAGCGAGGTCCGCGCTGCGACTTGTAGCTTCGTTGCCGCGGTTCCTGGCGGGGGGCAGCTGGGTGACCCTGTTGTCGATTCGCATGAAGTAAGCGTCTTCTGCGAGCTTAGCGATGACTTCTCCAGCACGTATCCCCTGAGCTTGGCGTGCGATCGCTGTGATCGACATTAGGCATTGCTCCGGGGTGGTGTGTACCCTGCTCTCAACGGCTTCGAGAGCTTCTGCGAGGTTGCGGATGGGGAGGTTTGTTGACGGTTAATAATTATATCAAAGTTCGTTTGTGACTTGCAAGCGGACAAGTCTCCCGTCGTAGTCAAGGGACCCTTCTTCCGTTGAGTGGTGAACCCAAGGTATCGAATCCGTGGAACAAATGTGTGACGCAAAACTTAATCTAATAAAGCCAAGTAACTCCAATCTTTGATAAAAGAAACCCTAATGCATCTAAGTAAAAGACACGAAACAAATCTAATCTACTAAAGACCAGAGAAAACAAAGTAAGATTGGGTAGATAAACCGATCTAGAGGGATCGGGGTAAGCCTTTTGTTGAAGTTCCAAGCAAGAGAAGAAGTAGCAAATCGAATCTTATAAGAAGCCTCTTTAAATCGTGGTTTCCCGTCCAAATCCGAAAACATCCGCCTTTCGGAACCCCCGTTCGTCACAACGTATCCCTACTCATGCGGGGAGCTTAGGGCGAGTCAAAAGACAAGTCGAGATTCTTTCGGAAGATCCTATGTACCTCTAGCCACCGCGGCTACAAGAACACCCTATGTAATCTATCTCGAGAATAGAATTGGAATAAGCAAAGCCGATCGAAAAACGAAATCTTCGAGGAAACACTTGATCGCTAGGAAAAGATTCAACTTGATAATTCAACTATAACAATGATACATACACAAGATCACCACCGGGATCCTTCCTTGATCTTGCTTCTAGCTCGGGAACTCCGACGTGGTCTTTCGTGCAAGGTTCCCACGTCGGCTAGGGGAACCCTAGTCAACTAGCTCGACCCTCTCCTCTCCGAGATGGTGTCCCTCTCTTCTCTCGCTCCTCGGCGGCCGATGACGAATTGTATGATGCGTGGCTCTCGGTCTCGGGGGCTATAAATAGCCCGATTGGCGGCTAGGGCAAAGGGGAGCCTTGCTGGGCCCCGGACGAGGCCGGGCCGACCGGCCGGGCCGGCCGGCTCGGGCCGGCCGGCTCGGGCCCATCCGGGCCCGGCCCCGAGGCCTCCTTTGCTCTACGTCGGTTCCCTTGCTTCCCGGATGTTCCCCCTTCGCATGTAGGTCCATGTCGTCGGTTTCTCTCCGAATTGGACACAACTCCTTGTCTTGCAAGATTCGACATTTTTCCGGTCGGGTCCTCGGAGTTTGTCGTCTTCTCGGATCAAGTCCCCGGCTTCTTGGAGTTAAGTTTGCTTCATTGCATGACTTGTACGGGGCTTCAAGGTCTTGTCATGAGGTGCTTGATGAACTTATCCCGAAAGTCTTGCATTCAACACTAAAACCCTGCATAAACATTAAACTCCAAAACTGACATGCACACGTGAACTTGTTATACCACGGGGGTTAGTACCAATGGATAAGGTATAAAACTCATGCCAACACCGAAGGTAAACTCATGGCTAGGTTGACGGATTTTCACCGTCAACAAGGTTGTCTCGGAGACGCCGGCGCCGTTCGTTCCGCTTTCTGTTACGCTCATGTCGAGCGTCTCTGTTGCGTCGGTCTCATTCGCGGGTGCTTCAGCAGACAGCTCGTCTGCGGAGATGTCTTCAAGGTATCGGTCCTCTCCGCCGTCCCCGAAGGTCTCGGCATGTCGCCGGCGGCTATGAAGACTTGGCGATCGGGGTTGCCAAGGCCGGAGTCGAGCTTGCCACCTCGGTTGGAGAGTACTTCTCGGTTCGAGTGAGTGGTGTTCCCTCCTGGAACGGAAGTGAGTCGAGGTAGGCGACGTAGCGCGAGTTCCCGCTTATCAGGTCGGCGGGCTTGCGGTCCGGCCGATGACGAATCTCCCGGCGGCTGTGGACGTTATAACTAGCTCGGAAGCCGGCCTTGATAAGGGTTGCTCAACGGAGTTGTCCTCGGACTCGGGGTCCTCAGGGTCTGACCCGAAGTCGAACTCGTACGCGGAGTCCGAGTAGAAGCCGGAGAGGGGGTTGGAGTCCGAGGCGTGGCCGGGGGCTGTGTCGGAGTCCGAGTTATACTCGGGTACGGGCTCCTTGCTGGCCCGGTGTGTAGAGGGAGCCTCCGTGCGGGCCCTACTGAGGTTGCGGGGGCCACGCGTGGAGCGCTCACGGGTCGGTGAAACCACATGCGATGGCTGAGTAGCTGGCTCGCATGCGATAGCCCACGGGGACGTCGAGTTCGAGTTGGAAGCGGATCCGAGCTCGAAGTCGGCGTGTTGGTCGAAAAGCGAAATTTCGCCGAACTTGCCAGCGAGTTCACCCGTGACTACTTCAGGAAGCGTCACGAAGCCAGTCTTCGGGTTGGGCGGCGTGGTGAGGCGGCGTTGGAAAGATCCAGCGCCGTCAGCGGTGCAGACCCAGGCATCGAAGACGAAGGTGTCGCCGCGGTTGAAGGCGACGGTTGGCTTGATGTAGATAGGAGCCGTCGAGTTCGCCATGTGATCTTGGGCGAGATCCCCTACCTGGCGCGCCAGCTGTCGGTGTTTTGGACCGGCAACCTACTAAGGGGAGTACCCGAAGTAGATGAATGTGGCCTCGCCGAGATCGGTAACTCGAAGGAAGAGACACGTGGCACACAATTTAGACAGGTTCGGGCCGCGAGGTGCGTAATACCCTACGTCCTGTATGCTGCGTAGCTCTGGATTGATTGGGTATGATTACAAGATGATGCAATCTTACGCCGTGAGATGAGGTGATCGAGAGAGGGGTCCCTGCCTCGCCTTATATAGTCCGGGAGGCAGGGTTACAAGTCGGTTCAGGGAGAGAGTACTAGTCGAGTACGTCTAGGAGTCTTCTATACAGTGCGGGACACGTACAGCTTCCTAACCGAGTACTTCTCCTCTGTAGTCCTTGTGCTTCACGCCATCAGGTGCCGTTTAGTGCAAGTCGGGTAGTCCCAGGGGCCCACCGAGTAGTCGGTCCTGGTACCCACTGAGGTAGTGGGCCCAGGGAGGTCCATACGACAGCAGCGGCCGTGGAGAAGGAGGTGGAGTGGAAGAAGGCGGCGTCATTGGCGAGGAGCGCCGACCAGATGGTGTAGAAGGTGCCTGCTCCGCAAACCCTCTGCATCGCGTGCTACCCCTCACTGCGTGTACCATGCCTGCGTCTCTTGGTCTGAGACTAATCCTTTCCCCTCTCCGCTCTTCTCTTATTCTCTCTTCTTTTCTATGCCCCAATTTTTGGCCAAAACCCATTGGAGGGTGAGGGGTTGTGAATTTGCATATCGAATATTTTGGCAATGAAGTGTGGATTGTGGAAGGCGCTTATTCGTCCTTTATTTTGCCAATCACAATTAAACTGGCCGATCGATCAATATACATAAGCAATGGTCACTGATATTGATTATTCAGTATAATGTTCAGTGTGCGAGACGAAACTCTTGGGTTGTAGCAACATAAGGTTTTTTTAACTGTGCTTTTGTTCATCTAATTAGTTTGCCCTCGTCTGTTGCAGGCTGTGTTCTTTGAATGGGACTACAATATGGATCTTTCTTTAATGTTCTAGTGCACCTGCCGGCCAATCATGGACTGCTTATTAGCTGAAATCTGATAGCAGGCACTTGGAAGGTACACCCCTTTTGCTACGATTTCATACTAAAAAGTTTATTCGAGTGTGCCATCTGTGATCCATTTTGCATATATTAGGAGATATTTCTCATTTCAAGTGTGAGGTTAGTTATTGCAGACAAAAAAATCCTTGCACATTTGCCCAGATAATGAGAGTGAAAGTCCATTTGGCATATATTCAAGACTCAAGTGCCCAGATAATGATAGCAGTTGATAGTTTTCTTCCTTTTCTCCTGCTATAGATTAATGAATGCCACTGCCTGCGTGCAAATTTTAATTGGCAGCCAACTAAATTTGAACTCATAGCTCATATATTTGAGTATGAATCCTTTTGGTTTTCCTACACTGTGCTGTTGTTCTTTAAGGCACTTATTTTGTTTTTCCTGAACAACTACAAAGATAACTATATTTATTTATTTTCTATATGCATGTTTCACAGAGCAGGTTCCACAAAGTAAGTTTCTTAACTTGTCATTTCATATATTCGAACCCACTGATTTTTTTGCATGTTGTATGTCCAACTTTCATATTAGAGTAAGCTTTCCAAAGCCATTACTATCAAAAGGTTCATCCATTTTCTGATGCCATCGAAAGCTCATATTGGTTTGAGCTTTCCATAGGTATGAAAATGATTATTTTCTTCCATTCCGATGCACAATTCCTATTGTTTCGGATGCTATATTTTCTTGACATTCATTCTGTCCATATTTTGTGTTATTTCTTGCTGTCGACAAATCACCTAGATGATATGTCATTGTGGAGAAAATAATTTTATATGTTCATTTCCGTTGCATAATACTTGCAATACTTTTGCCAATGTTTCCATATGTGTTGTCACCATTTAAATTTTTATTGTGACCTGTCGACCTTGTCTTTGTCTTTACTGAAAGCATGCTCCTATTATGCAATATTAATTCAAAGATATATTTTTATTATCATATTTCCTTTAGATTCGATTTTCTTTGAATATTGTCAGACATTTCTGAGATTGTTGGGATCAAAAGACTGCAGAAGCAAACATAGATGGGAAAACTGTAAGTAAAAATGCCAGAAACTGTAAGTAAAACACTGATTTCTGGCATTTTTTACTATTGCATCTTTCATCATCATTTAATATATCATGTATTGATTTAACCAAAAACAGAAGGTAAGCTGCTTCTTTGTCCCTATTTAAAACCTTGGACATAGCTAGATGCAAGGAGGAGCAAGTGAAGCACATTGTTCTGTAAACCTGTATCATTCCCATATTAGTCATCATTTGCATTTTTTCTGATGATAGGTGCATAGATAGTTTGACCGATTCAGCATAGTTTTTCTGTTCTTCACCAGATATTAGTAAGTTTTATTTTGAGGGACTAGAACTAGAAGTGACAACCATATCTAGGTTTACATATCTTGTTATTATCGTGACACATATTCAGTTTCATCAGCTTAGTTTGGTCCCCATCACAACCGTTTTCAAGGATATCTTGTTCTCACTCATTTTGCATAATAATCTAAATGCAGATAGCATCGTTGATTTCTTTGACATTGGTGTATTTAACTAAATATGGCTGTACTTTGCTTCAAGATTTCATAATGTGTACACTTTTACATTAAAAACTAAATATGGCTCTACTTTGCTTCAAACCTTGACACTCATGTCAGGACACATGGAGTGATCTCATGGTAGTTGCCTTTATCAGTAATTGATTTCTTACCCATTATCAGAAATGAGATTCTTGACAGAGATATTTACTTTTAACTGTGCATCTTCCTGGAAGAAGTCAATGCAAGTGAGCTATCATTTGACAGCCGTTATGGGGGTTCAATCTGGCCACCCACACCACTTTGGTAACCAGTTACATGCAGGAAACACTTTGCAGGTTTATTCTTTGCTATGCTGTACTTGCATTTTTTTCTCGAACAAAATATGTGCAATAAAGGAAAAGACTTAAAAGATGGTTTCTGCAAACTATGCAGTTTGGCCAATCTACATCAGCAGCAGAGAATTCTAGAGTCCAATGGGTGTATCTTAATAGCATGTATCGGGTGAATATACTTTGCAGTTTCTTTACTGTGAACTTTAGTGATGAGCATATACACTGATGCATTGTCACAAATGTAGGATGACCAAGTGCCTTATGGTAGACGGACATCATAGCAATTGGACTAGGGGTATGTGGTTTGCCATTCATTTTATGCCCCCTCCCCCCTGTTGAGAACTCCTTTAGGGCTCCTTTGGCAGCTCGGGACTTGCTAGCCCCGGAAGATAAAACCCCGCAAGGGATTATTTTGGATTTCGTAATCCTCCCCACCGCAGGCCAGCAGTGCCCCCTGCTCCCCTGTCGCTGTTTGGAGACAAGGGGCAGCCCTGTCCGTCAGAAGTGCAGGGCTTTTTAAAAAAAATTTGTAATCTATCTGCTACAAAACATGACTACTTAAACCAAAGTTTTTTTTAATAAAGATTGTCAACCAAAAAATACATGTATCCAGCAAGAACTGCATGCATTTTGCAGCTCATTAAAACCCGTGACCAACCAGGTAATCACATAGCAATATACATGATTTTGCATAAATTTAGACAACACAATTGACCAGAAAATAATACAAAGCTTCATTCAGTAGAAGTAGTAAAACAAATATTACATCCTTGCCTATACAAGAGAAAAAAAGGTCTTCTTTGTGTGATTTAAGCATCATCTATTTATCCGCAAAATTATGTAGCAGACACATCCAGCTGAAGGGAGACACTTAGTTTTCTTTTGTAGCACCACAGGTGGTACAAAGCTGCAGCACAAAAAAAGTAAAAAGGTAAAATTAGTGACACCACCAGGGGGACAAAATTTCATGTTTTATATATCAGTGACATTGTTTCAGTGTATCAGTGACAAACTGATGCTATATTCTCTTGGAGGAAAACAACCCACCACAGCTCGTTTCAAAGAGCAGACTGATATTTAAATTTTCTTACAGGTTCCTTGACCCCATTACAAATGGACAGTATGCATACTTGATGCAAGAGATTGTAGAGCATAGACTGCCATTGTTCAGTGATGAAGAGTCCACAGGATGGTGAAAGGCTCCATAGACTATGTTGGCATCAACCACTATACTTCTTTCCACATGAAGGACCCTGGTACATGGAACCTGAGGCCGATCAGCTACCAGCATGTGCATGCTAGTTTTATCTGTAAGTTCTGACTCCATAACACAAAATTCTTGAATTCTGCAGCATCTGTCACTTTACAGTCTTGTGCTGCTGTCAACTGTGATTAGATCGATGCTCATTCAGTCAAAAACTTTTCACATGTTTCTACAGATGAAAGAAACGGTGTCCCTATTCAGCTTTCTGGTTCAAGCACATGCTTTCCAAGAAGGGGGCCAATGGTTTCAGGTGTCACAAAAGTTCACTCTGCAATATAAAATAATAAAGTGGTGCCTTCAAACACCTTGAGCCTCAATGACAGAACTAGACAACTAGTAGAAGGACAATGAATGGATGACAGGCAGATGGTACAAAATTCAACATCTCCGCACTAGCAACAATTGCAACGCTCTAGAAAGTACAACCGGTCTATCTGACAATTGGAATTTCAAACCATCACCACATTTCTATCAGATCATACTATGACAGTCCATAAAGTTCCAAAAAAGATTCATGAAAAAATTCAGTGCAGAACATAATTGCATCCAATGATCCAACAACCTTGAGGCATCAAAATATAGAACTGAATAGGAACTGATTCGAAACAAAGATGGTAGATGAATGTAGACTAGCAGTATCAATCAAAACAAAAATGCACAAAATGGGAACTGAATACGAATGATAACTAATGTGACAGCAATAAAATGGGACCGGGGGAGGAGAGGAATAATAGACCTTGGCTCCAGCGATCTCCGGCGAGCTGTCGGAGAGCGAGTCACCACCGTTGAGAGGCCTGCTAGTGTGGAGAGCCGGCCGGGGGTCAGCGGCGACACTTCATGCTGCAGCCAAACGAAACAACAGACATATCAGTTACTAATTCAGGAAAATATAATGATATTTCATATTTCAGTGTAATAGGCTTGGTTCATTTTGCTAATTGCATAGAACTAAACAAGTTGAATAATTCGAGGAATTAAATGATATATTGCCAATCAATGCTTCTCATGTAAAAGCAAACAATACTAAAGATTCAAAATACTCAATTTTGTGGCCTTGTAACAGAAATACAATACAAGGAATGCGGCAAAAAAATGGCTTGACAATACATATAACTAAAATAAAGAGCATACCAGTGTTCATCCAGTTGTAAACTTGTAAGAAAAAAACTAATGGGAAATAGATGCATTATCACAAACCTTTCCAAATAAGAGACCAAAGGCGGTCTCTTATTTATATTTTCGGTTGCTAGATGATGGTCATAACATCAAACTGGATAACCAAACCGATCTTTGGACAAGTTTGTAAGTCATGGAGCATGCATTTAGTACTTTTTTCGCATCAATCAGCATACAGTACAAACTTGGATCTTGCAAATGGAATCTGGAGCAAGAGGTGCACAACAACAAAGTAACCATCTGAAGAATGAGTTTAGTTCGATAGCAATAGTGGGGCACAACTGCAGCTGTAGCTGAATCTAGTCGAACTCTCTTGGTCAAACATGAATAAAGGCAAGAAGCCAAGAACTAGCAAGCCGATGGATCCAACTCAAGTATAGCGCAACTGCTCAGGAGAGGTATCTTGGGTTCTGACCTTGTTGGTGCGGCGGCGGCGGCGATGGGCCGGACGAGATGGCCTTCACGGTGCTTCACGGGTTGCAGGTCAGCAAGGACTCGTCCGGCCGGTGAGATCTGGTCTCCGCGTGAGGGGTAGGGACGCGGTGTGACGCATCGCCTGAACGACGACGAGGAGCAGCGGCGACATGGTGGAGCTGGACGGGGAGGGGGCGTGGAGGAGCGGTGGCGACGTGGAGGAGCTAGGACGGGTGGAGGAGCGGCGGCGACTTGCGAGCGAGAGGGAAAACACGGGGCAGCAGCGCCAGGAGTTGGGAGGTGGGGAGAGATCACCCGGGGAAAAGAAGGGGCTAGGGTTGCTACATCCCGCGGTGTGGACTTCCAAACGACGCCAAGTTTTAGCCCGTGCTCCCGTTTCCACGCGGGCTGCCTGTCCGGGGAAGAGGCCGGGATCCCGGAGGGATTACACGCTCCCAAAGGGGCCCTTAGGGCTTATTTGGGAATTAGTGGAATGAAGGGGAATGAAGGGTATTGGGGTGGAGGAATTTCCATTATAAGTCAAAATTTCCCAAAATCCCCTTCGATCCTCTTCCATCCACTTGATTCCTCCGTTTCCCAAACAAGCCTTTAGAGTAGCAGAGTATATGCCATGTTGAGATGATAAATGATGTTTGTCTTGAAAGTTAATATGTTAGCATTTGCCTCAGAGAACTTCTCAAGTGGAAGAGTTTCTGAATCTGGGTTGGAATTTTAGCATTTTATGTGTTGAACCCTGGACAACCTTGATTATTCCGCGGGGTGATTATTAGGGTGACACAATCAGGTAGAAGAAAGAAGAACGTGAAAACCCGCTGCTACATCGGCATGTAGTATTTGGTAGTATAAGAGAATATTTGTGTTTAGATAGGAAATATCCATGTCAGTAAATCCAAATTTCGTACACATTTTTTACTATTGTTTGATGGTGCATGAAATGTGCAGGAAACTGGATGTCTAGACTTCAGGGCGCCATTGCTGCGCTCGGGGCATAAGTGTTGTAGGCCGGCCAAATGGAGTTGCACTTGGGAGTTGGGATGTCATCTAACAGAGCGCCTTTGGAAATACGTGCTGACACTTAGGAACGTTGGAAGATGTAATATTTAAGATGAAAAGTAGACCAAGACACCACAGTCATGAATAACATGAGATACAACTTATTTGTAAGATGGGAGACATGAATCCCTTTGCATGAGACTTTTGTCATGTGTGGACATGCCTTGTTAAGCATGAGTGATCTTTTGCTTGAGACATGCCTTGTTAAGCATGAGTATCTTTGCTTGAGACTTTTGAATCCCTTTGCATGAGACATTTTTCATGAAATCCTATGTGAAGTGCCTCTATTATGTGCATGATCTTGTAATTATCCGTAGCAACGCACGGGCATTACCGTAGTGAAGGGAGAGAAGAGAGTCGTGTCGTCCAGATGAAACTCGCTCGCTATAGTTACCGAGAACCACGACACCGCGTTGAGGGTGTTCCTTTCACCCAGACGCCGCGCCGGAGATCCCGTGCGGGCACCTTCCTCCTGCGCGCTGCCCTCCCTCCTTCTCGCCCGCTGCAATCCCTCTATTGGTGGAAATCGGGCCTGAAGGGTGGACGCCAACACAACAGCCCCCTGAGTGCTTTCCCTTCCACTTCTCTCACTTCACTACCCCGAAGCTACTCAAATTACCCTTGACGAGGAAAGGAAACGCGGAAATACTAAACAGAACAGGAAATGCAAAACTGTTGGTGGAAATCGGGCCCGAAGGGTGGACGCCGACACAACTGCCCCCTGAGTGCTTTCCCTTCCACTTCTCTCACTTCACTACCCCGAAGCTACTCAAATTACCCTTGACGAGGAAAGGAAACGCGGAAATACTAAACAGAACAGGAAATGCAGTAAGGAAACACTTGGCGAACCGAAGACCGAAAGACTAGCAGTAGCCTTCGGTGCTCTCTTCTCATTACAGTGTGTCCGTTTCATTACAAGGGGTTCACTATTTATAGGAGAGCCCTGGGTATGATCATTTGCCTCAATTACACCTTTTCCGTTCCTGACAAATGGCTCTAAACACTTTACAAGGGCATAACAGTAACTCCCCGCATCGTACAAGCCTCCAGCGTGTCTTCGTACGGCCGAAACACCTTTACACGCGGCGTCCCTTGTCTCCGCCCCGTACGGTGCCCTCTTTACACGTTCGCAGCGTCCACGTGTCGCAGCGCACCACACCTTCGGTGCCGAAGCAGCCTAGGACCTCGCTCCGGCTGCGTCGTGCCTCTTGGGGCATCACGCCCGTGCCGCTTCCAGCCGACCCGAAGCATTCCCGACGCGCGACAATTCCAGCTCCTTCGAAACCTTCGACACCGAAGGTCGGCACTGCTCAGATGAGCTGCTCCTGCACGACAAAACTCACATGACTCAAAAAGCATTAGCATTTTTGTCAAACAGGCATTGCGAAAACTCCTCGGTGTGGCCGAAGCTGCGCGTGAGCCGAAGCCGTCAACCTGGCCGGACGTGGACAAGGCTTCCGAAGGCCATTTTCCCCAACAGTAGCCCCTCGTTAGTGAGGGTCGTCCTGTCCTCAAGGTGGGCCGAACTTACGACCAACTCTTCTCATGGTGAAGAATGGGCTTCGGAACTCCCACGGACGGCCCACGCTGACGTGAATTCGAGCAAAAGACGCGCGCTGCCCTTTGAGAGTTTTACCGTTGTGAGAAGTTGTCGTCGGGGCAAAACGGTAAATTTGCTCATCACCGGTGCGATTATCAGGGCTGATTCACTATAAAAGGGAGGCCGATCCTTGGGCTGCCCCACACCGTGGCTGCAACCTGCAGCTACGACGCGTGAGAGCTCTGAAAGCACTGCCGTAAGATTTCCTCCAGCCCCCGTTGCTTCTGTTTCTACTCCGCGCTTAGATTGCATACATGGCGCCGAAGTGGAGACGCGATGCTTTTGCGAGGGAGATCGCGAAGACCTACACGTTCGGTCGGAGCCAGATCGACAGCACCGACGTTGGCGGACTGGTGAAGAACCGCATGGTCGGGGCCGGCCGAGCCCCTGGCCGGGAAACTATACCGCGACCGCGCGACAATGAGGTCGTCATCTTCTGCAACCTGTTGTACGCGGGGCTTCGGTTTCCCTTGCACCCCGCCGTCGTTGACATCCTTCAGTATTTCGACATCTACTTGCACCAGCTTACGCCGAACGCCATCCTTCGTCTGTCGGTGTACATGTGGATATGTCGGACCACAAAAATCAAGCCTTCCACCGAGGAGTTCGCTTCGGCGCATCAAGTTCATCACCAGCGGCAGACAGTCTTCGAAGACGAAGGGGACCAGGCCGTGGAGACAGACTGCCAGTTCGGCTGTCTAAATTTTTCTTACAAGTCCGGCGTGGTGAGCCCCGTGACTGCGTATCGGAATAAGTGGCCCTCGGACTGGCAGCAGCATTGGTTCTACTATACGGTGAGCCCCCCTCTCTCGGAGGGTCTCACCCCTTGGCCACGAAGGAGCTGCCACCCCTTCATGAATCCTACACGAAGAACCCCTCGTGCCCCGAAGGCGACGAATTTGTGATGATGCTTCGTCGGTTCGCGCACAAGTACAACACCCGCGAAATTGTGGAGGAATAACTCAGTATTCCGGTGTGCCCACTGGTGGACGGCTGGGCTGTCGCCAATGATGCTTGGGCGGACGACATCGGCGGCATCCCCTGCCCCGACTGGACAAAGGCTTTCGGCTTCACCTCCGACCGTAAGTAGTCTTGAGTCCTTCGGTGGGTTTTTACTTTTTCCTTATGTTTCGGATACTTGAAGTGTTGAGCGTTTAAAATTGTTTATCCGCAGTGCTGAAGAAAAGGAAGGTGGAGGCCCATGGAGATTTCATCCTTGGTCCTGTTTCACCGAAGGAATACAAAGATACCGTCGCAGAATTGAATGGCTCTCGGACAAACCGAGTGTTCGAATTTTTCAAGATCAATCCCCCTGAACGTGTCGGATTTGCCAAGCATCGCGAGGCAGCCGAGAAGAAAGCCGCCGCGCTTGCGGCCGCCGAAGGGGACGTTGACGAGACGGCGACTTCGCCGCACGCCGCTCCGAAGAAGACCAGCAAAAGGAGCGCCCCCGCTGCGGCCACTGCCACCGCCGAAGGGAGGGCCCGGAAGAAGCGTGGCGGGCGACCGGCGGACTCTCCCCCATCGCCCAAGAGGACCCGACTCGTCGATGTCGAGACCGGCCTCGTTGAGGACGTGATCGCCGCCGTGCCGCTGCGCTCGGCCGCACCTTCGGCTGGGGCTGGTAGAGAGACTGTCGGGCCGCTGCTTGTGCCCCTCAGCCCGAAGGAAAAAGACAGTGGCGATGATAGCGATGTCCGCATCGTGTCCTCTGTCGGTGACGCCCCTCGTGGCCCGAGCCCCGTCGCCGTCGGCGCCGAAGCTCCTCGCGACGAAGACAATTGCAGCTCCACCTCAACCAGCTCGTCCAGCTCCTCGTCTGACGGTACGGAGCAATCCGCTTCCCCTTCGGCCGTGGCTGCCGAAAAAGATGATCTCGCCGCCACCGTCGAGGAAGAAGAAGAAGAGCCCGAGAGCAGCAGCTATCGAGTGACACTGGAGGAGCCCCGAGCCGCCGCTGTCCGCCTCCAAGTTCCCGCTGAAGCCAAGTTGATCGGCGGGAAGAAGATTCGTTTCCTGGGACTGACAAGTGGTGGGCACGAGCGCCAATTCCTGGAGCAGGTGGGGGCAAGCTTCGCTATCCCTCATGAGGAGGAATTCTTCGGGAGGCTGAGCACGGCTGAACTCACTACTGCAAGTGGGGATCTATCTCTGAAGGCCTTCATCGCATCTCGATGCCTCACCCGAAGGCTGGACCAAGAGAGTAAAGAAGCGAAGGAAAAGTCAGTCGCCGCAAATACGTCGCTTCAAAATCGTGTGGCGGAGCTGGAAGGGCGGCTTGCTGCCGAACAAGAGCGCACCCGGAGGCTGCAGCAAGAGAAGGAAGAGGTAGCGAAGTCCTCCGAAGCGTTCTTAAAACGCTGCGCCATGAAGTGGAGATCTTGAGCAGCGCCAAGGAAGATTTGCATGCTCAGCTAATTGACAAGGAGGCCAAGTTGGCCGAAGGGCAGAAGGAGGCGGGCGAGCTGAGCGTCACACTGGAGCGGTACCGAGCGGATCATATACGGAGCGCGGAAACCCTTTGTACTAACATTTTGGGGCTGCTGGGCCAGTGCAACCTTGATGCGCCACCCATCCCGTTCCCCCAGTGCACTGTCGAGGCATTTTACGAATGGGTGGATGTCTGCTTTGATCTCGTTGCTATGAATACGAAGATCTTCGGAGAGCTTGGGGCCGCGGTGGGGGTTCGCACGCTGGCATACTCTGTATGCTCGCTGGTTCCCACGGATCGCCCCTCTTCAGAGAAGACAATCAGCAAGGGCGATCTTCGGCGCCTGACAAAGGACAACTATGAGTGGCCCACCGACGCTGATCTCGATGTCGCACAGCTCCCCGTGCTCCCGAAAAATCTTGCCAAGAACTTTATGAACACTTTCTTCACCCAGCGCGGGTATCGCCTCACATTGGACGAATCTGCTCGTCGGAGTGCTCAGGTTTGCTGAAATCACTCCTATTCCTGCTTTGAAACTCTACTTGTAATGCCGCCTCGTACCCGTGATGACATATTGCCCACGATGTACTGCAGATTAGGCCTCGGTTGCAGGATCGCGTTTATGATCGCCTCCGAATTCGGTTCGGTGGCACTCCTCCCTTGCCCCGGTTCATGACGGAGGGGAATTGGATCACTATGCCTGGGGTTCCCCCTTATCACCGCCGGAGGTCCCGAAGCTGCTGCGAGGGAAGAGCGCGAGGTGACCGGCGCTCCCGGCGACGAGGCCGGCGCTGCTGAGGACACGACGGCACCGACTACCGAAGGAGAGCGCGCGGACGGGGCATCGGGACCTGCCGCTGAAGTCGAGCACACTGAGGCTGCCGAGGAGACTGTTCCTCCCGCGCCTGCTTCCGCCGGAGCTGCACCAGGAGTTGAGTCTACGCCCACGCCCGACGAGACCGTTGCGGTCGTCGCCACCCCCGAAGAGGACGCTGGAGCAGACGCTTCGGAGGCGGCGCACGCCACGGAGCTTGAGGCCGCACTATTGGCTGCCAGCTCTCCCGGGCGCGAGAGTCTCCGCGTGCCCGCAGCCGACGCGGCCGCCGTGCCCGTTGAGACCCCCGACGCAGCCGCCGCGCCAGTTGAAACCCCCGTCGTCACCGAAGCAGCGTAGGTCTGAAGCGCACTGGGCTTGACCTTGTAAACAGACGAAATGCCTCCTTCTAGAGTCGTGATTTTTGTAAAAAGCACTAATGTAAGGTATCTCTGCGCAGGTTCCTTCGGTGGTACCTGCGCAGGGAGCCGAAGGTGCGAGCAGTTCGGCTTTGCCCTTAAACTCTTTTTTCGTTGCGCCGAATGTATGGACGAAATTTAGCATACGCCACCCTGTTGTGTCGTACTCAGAAATTATGTCGTATCGCGCGGAACGCTACCGACTCCACAACGAGGCCGCTAAGCGTTTCTTTGCGGACTTTTCGAAGGATCCCGCACGTTGGGAGGCCATCCTTAGAGAACGAGCCGCCCGTAGGGCAGCTAAGCAGAATTTAGTGGACCCCTTCGTACCCGAAGGGGTCGTTCCAAAAACAGAGCCGATCGAAGAGGGGGTCCTCAGACCGCCCGAATATGTGTATTTGATTCCTAACACCTCGTCGGAGAGCTTAGCGGCTGTGAAGGTTGAAACAGAGTGACCGCCCACGCACTGACTGTGATCCCGTCTTCGGCGCAGGGCGGATGCCTACCGACAGCGAGCTCCGACAGATGGCGTTGGACATCATAGACATGGCGTATCTTCGCTTAATCGATGAGATCTGCGAAGACGTTCTTAACGAAGATTGATCGTGACTTCGCGTCGCGCCAAAAGTTGCCACGAAGACTTGAAGCGATTGACTTCGGAACTCCCCCCCGGAAGTGTTCGCGGCACATTGGAGCGACGCGGCACCAACGGACTTGTAAAGTGTATGCTTGTGACGAAGTGTATTGTGATTGTATTACTGTATCAGTGTAAAACTGTATCGTTGTACCGAAGTACATTGTATATTCAATATGTTATAAGAGAGAAAACAAGGGGATCGGTGCCCAACATCTATGTCCTTTATTTCTGCACTGGCGTCCTGCATCGTCATCGTGATTTTCACTAGGAGTAGTGCTGCCTCCGCCTAACGACACTATCCTTGCGTTTCGCTCGAACAAAGATGTTCCCTAGACGCATTGAGACGAAGTGCCGCCGTGCTTTCCTCCCGGAAACAACTGGACCGAACGCGTCGCCTTGGATGCGCTTTTACAAAGATCCGTTCATTCGAATCGGGGCCGACGCCACGCTCGAGGCGTGCGTTCACTTAGGCCAAATCGGGGCCCTAAGCCACGTGAGGCGGACTTCATCTTCGGTCAGATCAGGACCGACGCCACGCTCCAGGCGTGCGTTTTCTCAGGCCAAATCGGGGCCTAATGCCGCATCAAGCGGACTTCGTCTTCAGTCAAATCAGGACCGACGCCACACTCCAGGCGTGCGCTTACTTAGGCCAAATCGGGGCCTTATGCCGCATCAAGCGGGCTTCAACTACGGTCAAATCGAGACCGACGCCACGCTCCAGGCGTGCGCTTCCTCAGGTCAAATCGGGGCCTCAAGCCGCATCAAGCGGACTTCAACTTCGGTCAAATCGGGACCGACGCCACGCTCCAGGCGTGCGCTTCCTCAGGCCAAATTGGGGCCTCAAGCCGCATCAAGCGGACTTCAACTTCGGTCACGACAATAAGTGACAGACTTGGCCCAGGCGCCCCAGATGCGGTTCGGGCCCACGCCGTCACTTACCACCCGAAGGCTACTTCGAAGACTATGCCCCCCTTCGGGGGGTAGCATAGCTTCGACAACGTTGCGAAAGCATGCTTAGAAAGGAAAAATTTTGGGCGCGAAGGTTTTGGGGGAACACTGACTTATATTACATGTCAGAAACAGGGTACAAGGGGCCGCCTCGTTAAAAACCTCACGTTTCGTGGGTCCGGAGGGGAACCACGAAGCCTCCCCCGTGAGGAAAAGAGTACGTCCCCCCACTACTTAATGTACATATGTTATAAACTTTTGAACATAACTAAAGAGAAAAAAGGAACTACTGTAACTCCAACTATACTAACTGCCCATGGCAACTTCAGACGAAGTATTTCTGAAGCATGTCCACATTCCAGGTGTAAGGCTCCTCTTCGCCGGTCAACCGGCGCAACTTGAATGCTGCTTCATTTGCTGTCGCGGTTGCTATGAACGGGCCTTCCCACTTCCCGTGCATCTTGCCCTTCAGCTTTCCCTTCGGCACTTTGCGTAGCACCGCATCCCCCGACCGTATGAGCTTCGGTCGATCTTCTTGTTTTTCCACCTCCGGTCTCATCTTGGTAAGCCGACAAGTTTGTCGCCGCTTGCAAGCGCACCTCCTCAATGTTCCGAACCGAAGCTTTGAGGTCTTTGTCGCCGGAGGGGGTGTCCCTCCAAGTGCCCGCACACGCTTCTTCGGGCAACATGGCTTCTTCCCCGTACAACAGCTTGAAAGGCGAGAACTGAGTGGTCCTAGATGTAGTGGTGTTATGGGACCAGATCACCCTTGGTAGCTCTTCGGCCCACTTGCTCTTGGGCAGATCAGTGATGTTCCTTTTAATGCCGGCGAAGATGACTCCGTTTGCCCGCTCCACCGCCCCATTGGACTGCGGGTGGTAGACCGAAGCGAAGCACAGCTTGGTCCCCAAGTACGTACAGAATTCCTTGAAGTCCGTACTATCAAACGGCTTGTCGTTGTCCACAAGTGACTTCGTGCGGCACACCGAAGCGGCATACTATGTTCTCGCCGTAAGAACTTTGAATTGTGGCCGAAGTGATGCTCAACAATGGCTTCGCTTCAACCCATTTGGAGAAGTATTCGACCGCCACAACCGCGTGAGTGTAATTCGCGGGTGCCGCGGTAGTGGGCCGACGATGTCAATACCCCAACGAGCGAAGGGCCACACTGGTGGTATCAGTTGTATCTGGTTCGATGCGAACTTGCTGTAGGGCGCATGGCGCTGGCACTCTGGATAGTGGCGCACTATGTCGTGCGCATCTGCGACCGCCGAAGGCCAATAGAAACCCTGGCGGAAAGCCTTCTGCACTAAGGCCCTCGTGCCGAGGTGATGTGAGCACATGCCGCTGTGGATCTCATGGAGTAGTTGCTTACCCTCGGTCACCTATATGCACTTTAGCAATGGGGCGCACACCCCCTTTCGGTATAGGTTGCCATCAATGAGGTGGTAGTTTCTTGCCCTGATGGCCACTCTCTTGTTGGTGACGCCATCTTCGGCTTCATAGTAACCCCTGACCGCCGCTACTATTGGGGCGCGCCAGTCCTCATTCTGTATGGCATTCACAAATTTGGGGGGCGCCACTTTGTCGGCAGCGGATCTCACAGTTGTTGTCTCGTAGAACACATCCGGGGGCAGGGGTTCAAGCAGAGCGGTTGCCTTCGCAATAGCATCGGCTTCCTTGTTGTAGTTCCTAGGGAAGCTTTGCACTGTGATGCCGATGAAAAAATTTTCCATGCTTCGGACGACTCGTGATTCTTCATCATATCGAGTTTCTTTGCCTTGTAAGTTTTCCCGATGTGGCAGTGCAACAAGTTCAAAGTCCGTCAGGGATGACAAGTCTTCTTGCTCCCACGACCCCGGCCTTCCGAAGTGCGAGCAAAGCAAGCCTTCATACTCGCCACGTTGTTTGTGCAATTGTCATAGTTCGAACTGCAGGGCATAACGAAGCTTGATGCCCGAATGGGACTTTAAGACTAGCCGCGGCCGCCGACCCAAGATGGCAAGATGCACCATCGCACTGAACTTCCCATACTGGTTCCGTGACTATGGCTTCCCCCTTCGGCGCCGAAGGCGTCTAGTCGGCTACAAAATCAGCGAGGACTTGAGATTTTATCGCACTGCGCGCAACGAAGCTTATGACGTGCTCCGCCAACTCTGTAGCCCACTTGCCCATTCTTCCCGTGAATTCCTTGTTCTCAAACATGTCTCGGAGAGGGAAAGCTGTAGGGACTGATACATTGTGGTGGCTCTGGAAATAATACTGAAGCTTCCTTTTTGCCATCACCACGGCATATGCCATCTTCTCCATTTCGGAGTAGAAGAGTTTAGAGCCGCTCAGGGCTTCGGAGACATAGTAGATGGGGAACTGCTTTAGAGCATCTGCCTCCTTCTGTTCTTCCACAAGTACTACACTAACCGCTGTGTTGGTTGCTGCGATGTACAACAGTAGCTCAGCCTTCGGCGATGGTTTGGTCATGACTGCCGCGTCTTCAAGGTATTTCTTGAGGTCATCGAAAGCTTGCTATTGCTCTGGGCCCCATTGAAAGGTTGAGTTCGCACGAAGCACTTTGAAGAAGGGTAGGCTTCGCTCGGCGGCCTTGGAGATGAAGCGGTTTAGCGAGGCTATTCTGCCTGTGAGTCTTTGGATCTCCTTTCTGCTGCTCGGGGGGCTGCATCCTTCGTAAGGCTTCAATCTTTTGGGGGTTTGCCTGAATGCCCCACTTGGAGACCATGCATCCCAACAATTGCCCTTTCCGGATGCCGAAGATACACTTCTCTGGGTTAAGCTTGAGGCTGTTTCGCCTCATATTGTCGAAGGTCTCAGTCAGGTCTGCAATGTGATCTTTCTCTCTTTCGCTCATGATGACGATGTCATCAACATAGGCTGACGCGTTGCGCCCCAGCTGGCTGCCCACAATCAGTTTCATCATGCGGTTGAAAGTTGACCCGGCATTACGAAGGCCCTCTGGCATCCTGACGAAGCAAAAGATGCCGAAGGGGGTCGTGAACCCGGTTTTAGCTTCGTCTTCCCTTCGCATCCACACCTGGTGGTATCCAGAAAAGCAATCCAGGAGGCTCAACATATCACAACCGTCTGCCTGATCAATGATGACGTCGATCCTTGGCAGCGGGTAGGGGTCCATCGGGCATGCCTTGTTGAGCTCTGTGAAGTCAATACACATGCGCATGTTGCCATTCTTCTTCGGCACCATCACTACATTGGCCACCCAGACGAGGTACTGCACTTCTCTGATGATTCTTGTGTCGAGCAGCTTTTGCACTTCGGCCTCCGCGGCCTTGACCCTGTCCCCTGACATTGGTCGCTGCCTCTGCAGCTTTGGTTTGACCTTCGGGTCGGTGTTCAGAGCATGCTCTATGACTGAGCGGTGGACGCCCGTCAAATCGGACTTGGACCATGCGAACACATCCTGGTTATTACGAAGGAACTGCAAGAGCCTGCCTTCGTCCTCCGTGCTGACTTCGGTGCCTATCATGACGGTCCTGCTTGGCACGTCCGCGCACAAGGGGACTGTCTTCGTGACATCGACCGCTTTCATGCGCTCGGCTTCAGCCCCTTTCATGGATTGCCTCATTTGGGCCTCGGCCCTCTGCTCTTCGGCTGCCGCAGCTTCGTTGCTCTCATCTTCGTTGATGACATGGACTTGTCTGTTGTTTACTGACGTGTTGCGTTCGGCTCTTCGGGCCTCCTCCTGGCTGCCATACACCGAAATCACCCCCGCTGCCATTGGTATTTTCATCATCAGGTATCCTTGATGGATGACCGCTGCAAACTTGTCGATGGTGTTGCGGCCGAAGATGGCGTTGTACGGGTACACAAAGTCAACAACGTCAAAGGTTATGACCTCCGTTCTCATGGTGGCATCTTGACCGAAGGTCACATTGACGTCAATCTTGCCCAGGGCTTCGATCCTCTTGTTACCGAAGCCGTACAGCGGGTGCTCCGCCTTCTTCAGATCTTCCTTCTTGAAGCCAATGCCAGTGAAGCACTGCCAGGTCAAAATGTCAGCTGAACTGCCGTTGTCCACCAGGACTCTCCCCACGTCATTGCCGAAGTAGTATTTCGTGTTCTTGCCAATGTTGGCTCTTATGACGAGCGGATCATTGTGAGGGTAGTGTTGCAGCTGAATGTCAGCTGCCGTGAAAGTTATTGGGATGTGGGACCATGGCAAATGAAAGTACTTGTCGGAGCAAATGTGCGACACGCTTCGGTAGTAGTCTTGCCGTTGCCTCTTCGTCTCATGCACCGGCTCATTGGACCCGCCGGAGATTGCATTGATGATGTTGACCATGCCCATCATTCCCGACCTGCTAGAGTCAGGGGCCTCTTGCTTTGGTGGGGGTGGTGGTGGTGGCTGGGTGTAATGTGTTTGATGGTGGGCGGTTGGGTTCGGCCACGAGGGCACGAATACCGACGATTGCTGCGTGTGCACGGGAGGGGGGCGGCAGCTGCGGCGCCGAAGGTGTGTATGACTGCGGTGGGTGGAATGCATGCGCGGGTGCCGAAGGCTGGAAAGATTGGTGATGGTAAGGTGGTGGCAGGGCCCTAAACTGGCCTGCATTCTGGTACTTCATGACGTGGTTCACGGCCATACCCGCTGCCTTTGCCTTCTCCTCAGCTTCCCACTCCAACTTCATCTTGACCGCCGAGGGGCACTGGTGCGTGTGATGTTGGGCATCGATCCCATGGAGCCAGCAGAAAAACCGCTCACCGCCGCCTCACTGAGGTGGGTTTTGCTGCTACGGCTTCGGCCTTCTGCCATTCTTGTATCCGCCCTTGTGCCTGCCGCCGCTCTGGTTCTGGTTCTGGTCAGGGGGTGCAGATACGTTGTTGATTTGACGGTTTGCTTGCTTCGGTGGGTGATTCTGCCACCCCTTCGGTTGGTCCCACTGCCCCTGTTGCTTTTGCTTCTTCGCCGCATTGGCCCTGTCAAGCCTTCGGTGTCGGCCCTTGTCGGATTTGCAATATTCTTCCATGACTTCAAATAGCTCTTGCAGAGACTTCGGTTTGACTCTATCAAGCACATCCTGGCAGTTTCCAACCCTCAGGCCCCCAACGATGGCGTCGATGATGCTGCTTTCGGACACCCCGGGCGCGCGCGCCGTCAGCTTGACAACCCTGTGCATGTACTCTTGCGGTGACTCTCCGTCCCCCCGGACACACATGTTGACGAGGTCATTGGAGTCTAGCTCTTCGACCCGCATGCCTTTGAAACTCGGATAGCAACTTGTTTCGCACTGGAACCAGGATGTTATGTGCCCCTTCGGTATGTTTGCATACCAATACTGAACCTCTCCCTTGAGTGCTAGCACAAGAGCCTTTGCCTTCGTAGTGGCATCGCCTCCATTGGACTCTCACTGCCGCCTCGAACTTCATCAGGAACTCCTTGGGATCGTAGTCACCGTCGTACTGGGGTAGAGTGTTGGCGTTGAAACGACGGGGCCACGGTGCACTCTCGAGCTCGACTGAGAGCGGGGACACCGGGACGACATTGCGAAGCGGTACGTCATCGGGTGCGAGGTGCTCCTGAGCCTGCCCCCTCTCCTGGCGGTGGCCAATGCTTTGCCCTTCGGAAGCGTCCTTCTGCTGCCTCCACTAGTCCAGCTGGGCTTGCATGGCCTGCAGGGTGTGCCAGGCATGCTGCTGGGCCACCGGCACAGCATGCGCGGCAGGCGTCGGTGCTGGCTCAGGTGGTGCAGGAATGACCTGCTGCAGCGGCGACGTGCCAACGATCTGGCTTTGCAGCAGCGCGAGGTAACACTCGGCCTGCCTGATGTTGAAGTCGATGGAGTCGGGAGCGGTGTGGGGTGGGACCACATCCTGCTGCTGGGACGGCTGCGCTTGCGACGAAGACGGGCGCGTCTCTTGCTCTTGCTGGGCCGCCGCGGTCTTGCCCATGATGAGAGCTCGGATCCTTCGGAGGGCCTCGATGTCTTGCGCCGAAGCCCCCAGCCCCTCGAGGCTGACCTCGAACATCCCGGAGGCGGTGTGCTCGACCTCCGGAGCGCTCGGCCCGGCGCCGGTCCCCGCCGAAGGCTGGATGGCTGAAGCCGACGGGTTGGCGGGTTCCGGTGCTAGCGGAGGGGTTGACGCCTGAGCCGTGGTGGCTTCGGCGCCTGCCGATCGGGTCCTCGCCATGCGGTCTTGGGATCTTCCACGAGGTGGGCGCCAAACTGTTGGTGGAAATCGGGCCCGAAAGGTGGACGCCAACACAACAGCCCCCTGAGTGCTTTCCCTTCCACTTCTCTCACTTCACTACCCCGAAGCTACTCAAATTACCCTTGACGAGGAAAGGAAACGCGGAAATACTAAATAGAACAGGAAATGCAAAACTGTTGGTGGAAATCGAGCCCGAAGGGTGGACGCTGACACAACAGCCCCCTGAGTGCTTTCCCTTCCACTTCTCTCACTTCACTACCCCGAAGCTACTCAAATTACCCTTGACGAGGAAAGGAAACACGGAAATACTAAACAGAACAGGAAATGCAGTAAGTAAACACTTGGCGAACCGAAGACCGAAAGACTAGCAGTAGCCTTCGGTGCTCTCTTCTCATTACAGTGTGTCCGTTTCATTACAAGGGGTTCACTATTTATAGGAGAGCCCTGGGTATGGTCATTTGCCTCAATTACACCTTTCCGTTCCTGACAAACGGCTTTAAACACTTTACAAGGGCGTAACAGTAACTCCCCGCGTCGTACAAGCCTCCAGCGTGTCTTCGTACGGCCGAAACACCTTTACACGCGGCGTCCCTTGTCTCCGCCCCGTACGGTGCCCTCTTTACACGTTCGCAGCGTCCACGTGTCGCAGCGCACCGCACCTTCGGTGCCGAAGCAGCCTAGGACCTCGCTCCGGCTGCGTCGTGCCTCTTGGGGCATCACGCCCGTGCCGCTTCCAGCCGGCCGAAGCGTTCCCGACGCGTGGCACTTCCGGCTCCTTCGAAACCTTCGGCACCGAAGGTCGGCACTGCTCAGATGAGCTGCTCCTGCACGACAAAACTCACATGACTCAAAAAGCATTAGCGTTTTCGTCAAACCGGCATTGCGAAAACTCCTCGGTGTGGCCGAAGCTGCGCGTGAGCCGAAACCGTCAACCTGACCGGACATGGACAAGGCTTCCGAAGGTCATTTGCCCCCAACACCCTCCCGCGCGCACCGCCCATCCTCCGTCTCGCGCGACTGCTGCTGGTTCGATGAGGCGGGAGGCGCTACTGGCCTCTCTGAGTCTGAATCCTGTGCTGAGCCCATGATGATGATTCTTGAACTTGAAGGTCTTCGGTGGCTGGCGTGGGGGGCAGGTTGAGGATGGCTTCCAACGGGGCAGGGGAATGCGGCGGCGGTCGCCGGCCTCGTCGTGCGCCTCTTGGTGGTCTGGGCAACCGGCGGATGTGGGAGGTCAACTGATGGTTGGGGAGTTTTCTCTTGTTTTCTACTTTTCTGTAGACTGTAGTTCTAGTTGAATGGAACAATGTAGGAGCTCGGCAGGCATATGCATCGCACAATCGTTCATCCGTATTCAGTTCGATGTTGTTAATGTAGCCATTCGTTTTCTTTTTGCCAATTTATGTCATCATTAGTCTGAACTTTACAGTATAGATTTGAAATTGAAACTGGTCTATTTTCATATAGGCGAATATTCACTAGGATAAAAATATTGAAGATAACTAGAATGTAGTCTTGTTTTATTACTTAAAGGCTAGATAATTCCATGCCACATTTGATCACAACACATGTAAGACTCAAATTTTGCATCATGTCTATGAAATTGTGTCCGTGAACCATGCATTGAGAGGGATGGATGATTTCATCATGCTGAAAAGTTTGTTGCAGACTTGGTAACTGTGCTCGTGAAACTGGCTGAGACTGGCCTAACTCAAAATTAAGCTCGCTAATCAACGTCATGTAAATGAGAACATAGGGAGTAATTTATTTTCTGATGCATTAATTATTACTAGCTAGACTCTTTGGATCCGGAATGAAGCAAGTGGAATTGCAACAGTTCGGCACAAAGTTTTTTAAAAAGAGAGAGAGAGAGAGAGAAAGTTCGGCACAGAGGTGTACAACAAGATGCACTGCAACCGTATAATACCATGGTTGGTTAAAGAAAACACAGAACACGGTAACACCATGCGCAAACCACCCATAGTATTGTGGCGTCGCACAAATGGTAAAAAGAGAATGCTACACGCTTCTCATAGCAGCTCTATGCCTTAATTATTCCTAGCTAGACTCAGTGGTGGATCCGGAATGATGCAAGCGGAATTGCAACACTTGGGCACAGAGTGTACAATAAGATGCACTGCAACCTTTGGCTGGTGCTGAGTTGCAGTAATGAAGAAGTTGCCAGATCACAGGTAGCTGGTGTTGATTAGCTTGAGAGGAAAAACACCTCTCACCGGTGGCTGAAACACCAAACGAACAGGGCGGGTTCTCAAGGCAGCTCTTGCACAACGGGTGACATGACTTGGAGTGGCTGCTGCTTGGACCTGCGAATTGTCAAGTCCTATGAGACAGGCTCGATCCGTTCGTTGGTCGTTGCATCTAGCATTGCGGAAGCATGAAACATGTAAATTGAATGAGTCTTGAAGCTAGGATTAGTTACCAGCTACGTCGATGAAGGAACAAGGCGCATCCGCCCCCGAGCCCGAGAGCCGCGGCGCCGGCTGCGGCCACCACCAGCACCGGCGTCGATGGCGGCGAGAGACGTGCCGCCTTGCACGACAGGAGGAGCACGAGCAGCAGGACGTGGCACGAGGCTGCGATCTTGAGCCACCGGCCTCCCCGCCGGGTGCCCTCCTTGCCGCACCCGCACCCGAGACGCCGCGCGAAGAGGAGCACGAGGAGCAGGTAGGAAACGCCGACGCACACCACGGACTGGGCGTCGTCCCGGGACAGGTACATCGCTAGGCCGGAGTTGAAGCTGAGCAGCCCGAGAGCCAAGCCGAAAGCCACCATCATGCGGAGTTGCTCCATTTCCGTTTGGTGCTCGCTCGTGGCCGGCAGCGGCTTCATCGCCGAAGGAGAAGCGTGAGGAAGATGTGGAGCAAGTGGAGGATGAGTATATGCAGGAGTTAAGGACTTGGGAGCTTCCGCGTAAAAGCTTAATGGGTTCAAGGGGGTGATATGAGCAGCTGAGATTGGGACAAGAGAGTGGCTGGGCCGGAAGTGTTGGCTTCGTTCTACACCTAGTTCTAGGTGAGTGACAGGAGCCTCTCAAAAAAAAAAGTGAGTGACAGTAGAAAACTGATGGGGTAACTAGAACATGGATTTTTCACAGGGTATCGCTCCATCACTAGTTAACTCCTGCCTACAGCTGGTGTCAGTAATCACGAAAACGCGCAGGGCATCTTTCCTGGAATTTCTTGGAAGGACAGGTACATCATGCCAAGAGTTGGCTGCTCCGGGTGTGAACTGATGACAATGGCAGTATAAAATTTAGCCATGCGTGGTTTGATGCTTTCGAGGTCTAAATTAAGCCCTAACGAGGATGGAACTATATGTGGGAATGGATCCACATCCATAATCCAAAGAAGAAAAATCCAATAAGATCCTAAATTATAAAGCTCACATCCAATCCAATCTAATTCACTCACTCAAAATCCAATATCCAACAATATAATCCAACCACCACCAGGGTTGACTACTAAGATAAATCTATATGTGGGACACATGTCTAGAAATGGACCCTAGAATTAAAAACTCGCGTTCACATTAGAAAATTTATGCGGATTTGACCGAAATTTGGTGAGATGCCTTAACATGACAGTCCGCTACTCAGTGCAAATCGGTGAAGCCAAATCTATATGTGGGACCCACGTCCAGGGTCGGACCCTAGAATTAAAAGCTCGCGTTCACACTATAAAATTTTAGCGGATTTGACCGAAATTTGGTGAGATGCCTTTATATAACAGTCCGCTACTCGGTGCAAATCGGTAAAGCCAAATCTATATGTGGGACCCACGTCCAGAGCCGGACCCTAGAATTAAAAGCTCGCGTTCACACTATAAAATCTTAGCGGATTTAATCGAAATTTGGTGAGATGTCTTAATATAACAGTCCGCTACTCGGTGCAAATCGGTGAAGCCAAATCTATATGTGGGACCCACATCCAGAGCCGGACCCTAGAATTAAAAACTCGCGTTCACACTATAAAATTTTAGCGGATTTGACCAAAATTTGGTGAGATGCTTTAATATGACAGTCCGCTACTTCATGCAAATCGGTGAAGCCAAATCTATATGCGGGACCCACGTCCAGAGCCGGATAGTAGAATTAAAAGCTCATGCTTGGACATCCAATACTTGATTGGACATCCAATTTAATTTAGCATGTGGACATCCACATCCAAAGTATCCAGTCCAACGAAATCCAAAAGAAAAAATCCAATTGGATTTGGATTTTCCATAATCCATTACCACGTCTAGATGGAACAGTTCCAAGTCCACACGGAATCACTACGCACAACACTTTATGTTTTTTTCGAAAAGGACACTTTATGTTTTTAAACCTCTTTATGTTTTTTTAGGACCACTTTACGCTAAGAGGATGCCGATGTACGAGTTCATCGAAGCTACCTCGTCCACAAATGATGGCTCCACGAGGAGTGATTTTCATAACCAATCTTATCATGAAAAATGCACCAACGACACCTACATAATCAAATTAGTTTTGTTGATGCACCATTAAGTGTGCCTTCATAATGTATGGATTGGTATTTATAAGTTAGATAAATTATTCAAAACAACATTAAAAATAAATAAAGATTTCAGAATGGAGGCCGCATTTCAAAAATCTCTATAGTTCAGGTCGGGTAATGTAGCTGCTGGTGAAAGCCTTTACAATGCCGCGTCAGCAATCATACCATGTGCACGCGGTGCCAAACATACAGTCCAGGTCTAAGTATAAAGGGCATGTGCGTGTGAATGTCTGTTTCATCTACCCTCAATCTACGGAGAAATCACTATGCACACCACTTTATGTTTTTTTTAAGGAAGCATTTTATGTAAAGAGGGTGCCAACAAATTCATGGAAGCTGCCTCATCCAATCCACAAATGATGGCCTTACCAGGAGTGATTTTCATAACCAATTTATTATGAAAAATGCACCAACGACACCTACATAATCAACAAATCGGTTTTGTTGATGCACCATTAAGTGTGTCTTCCTAATGTATGGATTGGTATTTATAGTTAAATAAATTATTCAAAACAACATTAAACATAATAAACATTTTATAATTTAGGCCGCATTTCCAAAGTCTCTAAACTAGGCTAATACCGCGAATAGGTAGCGGGTCCACGTCGTCTGCGAACCTGCTAACCGTTCTATCAGGCGAAGTCGCGGCGTCGACCGTCTGATCGGCGTCGGTGCGGGCCACTCGCCCGTTAACCCGCGAATCGGGACCTCGCGAATCCTCACGCACCCGTCCGTCCGTTCGTCTCTCCTCCGCCACTAGATGCATCGGACCTTGGTGCCTCCATGCTCGCCGCAGGCTCTACCTCCCGCCGCGGCCAGTCCAGCGCCCCCGCGCGCAGCCGAGACGCAGCGCCCTCGTCGGCGAGGCTGCACACTGCCAAGTCCCCAACGGGAAGGTACCACGCCGTCCAGCCTTCGGTCCCGAATTCCACGCTACCGCCGAGGGCGAGAGCTCTGCATGCCGTCTCCGACGCGGGATAACAGGTACACCATCTCCCTCGTTGTAGGCCGGCCCGTCGTCGCTGCTTGAGGCAGCCAAGTGGAGTTAGCCGATGCCAGCGCCGCGCAACTCCGCCGCCCGCGCGCGGGGCCTTGAGCGACTCGAGCCGGGGACCGCCACTGCAACGGATTGAGAAGGCCGCGCGAAGCAAGCTCACGAGGACGATGCCGGTGCCCGTGTGGGAGTTGCTGCCGTCAAGCCGGCGCCAGCTTGCGGGAGCTGCTGCGAGAGAGAGAAGCGAGTTTGGAGAGACAGAGATAGGCTTGAAGTTGGAGTGCTGGTGACAATACGCGCAAACAGTCCGACGGCTAGGTAGAGCCCCTGCAAGCGTCGTTGCCACGCACGCTGCAGTCACATGCTTAACTCAAATTAACAAGGATCCACGTTACAATTATCATTTATGACCTTGAGCATTATGTTCAAATCCATTCAAAATCCCATTAATAATATGACACGCCACTACAAAATTGATTTACGATAAGTAGTTTGATTTTTGAAGCCTAATTCAATTACGGATCTAGTTAAGAAAATATATGAGAAACAAGTTTTTATCATTATCATTAAGATATGGACTACAATATTTTAATTTTGTGGTTGAATCTTTTTTTACATGGGCAATGAAGTGCAGGGACCATAGGCTCCATTTCGAACATTTGCAGAATTTTAACAAAATACAATTTGAATTCATCATGGTCATGTACAATACAAAATATAAATCATAAGACCAAACAATTCGTCAGTTTCTATCAAAATATAAATCATAAGACCAAACAATTCATCAGTTTCTATCACAGATCCATCCAACAATCAATATATGTAGCTATGTCTGTAGGGAGGATGCATATTTTGCATATTCTTATGTATCTTCCTAAAAAAGACTTAAGCTTTCCTAAAAAAAGACTTAAGCTCGTTGCTATCTCCAAGCAAGACGAAATATATAAGACAATTAAAACAAATAAACCTTACTCGAGATGTTGAACGAAAAACGTATCCCAAGGGGAGACATCAACGGTTAAAACATCAAATTGGTATTAAAAATGGTAAGAAATTAAGACATAATTGTACAAAATAACTCCCAATTTTTTGACAAAATGAGCTGCCGTCCAAAATTTTACTAAAAGAACAACATATACTTTAACGGACAACTCCACATCCTGATATGTTTTGAAAGCCTCCTCTTTTCCGAAAATATGTCTCCCTAGAACTGTCTGTTAGGTGCACCAAAATTTGTTTCCATGATTACTCTCACGATCATAGTACTTTCATTTTCTAAGCTTTGAATATGAGAATTCTGGACAAGAAAAAATATGAATGCACTGCAACATAAGCACATAGACCACACAACACGGTATGCTCCGTATCAATTTTGTAGAATATAAAAAACATATAATTTCAGAATCAACACATGCAAAAGAAAATAATCGGAATTGTTTTCTACTGAATTAGTGTTAATAGCTCACTTGCTTTCCAATTCGCCACAACAGTTCATATCAGAGCTCAATTGATAAGCATTGTGCTACTGGCTCAAATGTTTAAATAAAACTTCTCTATCGAGCATACAACCACGTATACGACTCATCATATTAAGTGACATGAAATTAAAATATCTTCTCTCATAGAACGTAACACGAAACGACCAAGAATTCAAGAAAAAACACGATCACATGTGGAGACAACAACTATGTATCAAAATATGAAAGTTATCTACACATACAACAAAAATACAACATATTGGACTTTTAAATTTCAGGCCTCACCTGTGGCCATCCGCGGCAAGGCCGTGAGTCTTTCTAGTGTAGCTGAGTCTGCGTACCGGTGGAAGGCTTTACAATGCCACATTAGCAATCATCTCGTCCCATGTGCATGTTGTGTCGAGTTCGAGTCGATGTGATCGTGGAGGCACATGGTATCGAGGGCATGTGTGTGTTAATGTCTGTTTCATTCTACCCTCAATCTGCGGAGAAATCACTATGTGCACCACTTTATTATAAAGAGGATACAAACAAGTTCATGGAAGCGGCCTCAACCACAAATGATGGCTTTACGAGGAGTGGTTTTCATAAACCATCTTATTATGAAAAAAGCACCAACACCTACATAATCAAATTACTTTTGTTGATGACTTGATGCACCATTAACAGCCTGTTTGTCTGGCCGATGTCAGGTGTCTGGTTCTGATTTGTTCTGAGAGAAAAGTAGTACTGGATGGTGGCTGATTTGTTTTGAGAGAAAAACATCGCTGGTTGGTGGCTGATAAGCCAGACGAACAGGGCGTAAGTGTGTCTTCCAAATGTATGGATTGATGTCGTGTTACTGGTAATGTAAGCCTCATTTTAAATGTCTCCCTAGTTCAGGTAATGTAGCTGAGTCCGCATACTGGTGGAAGGCTTTACAATGTCGTGTTAACAATCATCCCATGTGCATGCGGTGGCAAACATACATTCCATGTCAAAGTAATTGAGTCGATGCATGAAGGTGCATGGTGTCAAGCATATATGTGTGAATGGGCAAAGTAAGTAATGAAGTCCGTGTAGTGACGAAAGGCTTACAATGCCGCGTTAATATTCATCCCATGTGCACACACACAGTTTATGTCAAAGTAATCGAGTCGATGCTTGGAGGCACATGGTGTCGAGCATATGTGTGTGTGAATGGGTAGAGTAAGTAACAGAGTCCGTGTAGTGATGGAAGGCTCACAATGAAAAGTTAACAATCATCTCATGTGCACGATGTGCTGAACATACAATCTAGGTCAAAGTAATCAAGCCGATGCATGGAAGCACACGGTGTCGAGCATATGTGCGTGTGAATGGGTAAAGTAAGTAACGAGTCCGTGTAGTGATGGAAGGCTCACAATGAAAAGTTAACAATCATCTCATGTGCACGTTGTACCGAACATACGGTCCAAGTCAAAGTAGTCGAGTCGATGCATGGAGGCACAAGGTGCCGAGCATATGTGTGTGAATGGGTAAAGTAAGTAACAGAGTCCGCGTAGTGATGGAAGGTTTACAATGCCAAGTTAACAATCATCCCACGCGTTAACAATAACTTTTCTTCATGACCCCGATTTTGTAACACCAAAACATTCTAAGATGCAAATCCAATTTGTCTAAAACCACGGCCTTGTTTAGTTGATGAGTAAGTTGCTAGCAATTGTCGAAATTTGCTAACAACTTGCTGCACTGGACTGCATGCATAGAGAGCAGTACGCTTCGAGATGAATGGGGAAAGTTGCGAAATTTGCTCAACTAAACAAGGACATAATTAACTTTTGGAACAGTTTTATTTGCACGTCAGATCCGTCCAAAATGCAAATTCGTCCTTTCACCTGTTTCTATCTCAGTACTTTTTGAAACTGAGACAAGTGTGATGTCGTTGAACTGATAAGGCGAGGCTATGTCAATAACTGAATGCCACACTGACAAACCATTGATATTTCTCTAGAGTTATTAATATTTTTGTAGTTGCACCGCAAAATTGATTGGCTACCTACATCGTTCTGAATAGAAAGTAAAAGACAAAAGTGTATTGTTATCCCTCAAGTATTGCAAAAAGTGTGTTATTCGTGTATATTTCATTTTGGTGCAAATCAACCATTCAATATATCTAACTAAATTGGTGCATATCATCCCGACCTTATAGTCTAACAATGATTTAGTGCAATCTATTGATGGGGTGTGCCAAATAATCATTTGATTAATTAGTAATCACTACTTAGCGATGTAATATGCTGAGTCAAAATATAAAGCTCACAGACAATTTCAATAATACTCCGAATTAGATAACTCAAAAAAATAACGGAACCGATTCACACTTAACTGTTATAGAGATTGTTTCAACATAAGATGCAGCTAAGCAGTGATTAGCAAGATGATTGCATGATCTAATTAAAATGCTATTATATATATGATACAAAAATTATTATTAAGGTAAGGTGGGATGATAAATGAATCAGTTTAGGTAGTTAAGGATTTGATTTGCACCAAATAAAACTTGAAGGATGAATATATATCCCACTTTTGCAAAACTTGAGTGGTGAAAAATACATTTTTTCTAAAATAAAATACCCTAGAGTTAATTAGTAATGTGTAAGCCATGATACGCTTTAAATTTAGTCATTGTTCCGGCCGGATCGGAGCATCAGAGATCAAGAGACCAAGGCAGACAGATTGTAGAGAAGAAAAATGAACAAAGTTTTTTCCTAGAATTTATTAGACGAGAGCTAGCCACGGAGGCGAGCTGGGTAGAAGACTACAAGCACACAGACATGGACTGACTGACACCTGAGTACAGCAGCAACAGATCGAGGAGACTTTGATCCACTACTTTCTTCTCTCTTCAGCACGTTCCACGCAGTAGGCAGAGGACTTACGCGAAGAAGACGTGCTCCCTCCGTTCCTTTACGTAACCATTTCTAAGAGCAACTCCAGGAGGCTCTTTAAAAATTATAAAATCTTGATTTAACTAGCATGTAAAATGAAATAGTTAGCAAAAAGTGGTTGACATCCAACAGCCTCTCTAAACTAAACTCTCTTTATGCTCCACCGCATATGGGTCCCGCCTGCCATACTCATGAAAATTAGAATAGCTAGTCACTCGCCACTAGCCAAAGATAGCTAGCGGGGCAACGAATTTAGCTAGTTAGGATAGCTAGTTGGTAGATAGCTAGTCTGTTGGGAGAGTGTTTTTGAGATTTTTTCCAAAATTTAGCTAGCCAAGTCATTTTAGCTAGTCCCTTGGAGTTGCTCTAACATTCACACTCAACAAACAACAAAGGAAGGAAATGACATATATACCCCTCATTTTACACTACCTACCAACTCTCCACCCACCCACCAACCCTATTTAATTTTGTCCTGTCCCTAGAAATGCTTATATTTTAACAAAAATTTTGAACCCCATAAATGCTTATATATAGGAACGGAGGGAGTAGAAGATGCCGACCAGGGCTATGGCGGCCATCGCCCAGACGACAACTGCCATCGGTAGAGGCATGACCGTGGCCACCTTGTAGCACAACATGACGACGAGGAGTGCCGTGTGATAATCTGCCCAGGAAAATATCGTACTATCACCTAAACCAATCCACTTTGGTCATTAAGCGATAATAAAGTATCATCCTGTCGTTAGTTGCTGGGTTAACGCCCAGTAAATCACTTGAATAGCAACAAGGATCGAATATATGCATTAAAACTCACTCGAAGCCGAGTCCAGAGATACAACATCATTATATCCAAATGCGTACCCCGAAGGGCTTAATTATTACAAACCAAAGTTTTTGCCATGAGTTTTTGAAAACAGCGGAATTTAAACTAACGGAAGCGAAGACACCACGGGAGGCCATCCATGATGCTTTCAGTCGTCGTCCTCCACCGACTCCAGCTCCTAGCCGGGCGGGATCTCTTTGGGCCACACATTACCGAAAGCATTACTTGAATCAACATATTACAGCAAGGCTGAGTATACTAATACTCAGCAAGACTTACCCGTCGGTGATAACTACTTCACCAAATCTAGACATGCAAGGCTCTTTGGCTATTGGGTTGCCTTTGCTGAAAAGTAACAAAGAGTAGGTCCTTACTTTCAAGATTTTAGCACAAGTTCTAGTAGGTTTAATCTTTATTACATTAGCCAAGTAGTACAAACAAGGTTGTACAATTCAATTAATCAAACATAATATTCATCATCTTCCATCATTAGGGATCTCATGACTAGTGGAGTAAGTAGTCTCAAATAACGGTGAGAGGCCGACAATCGATTGATTTAAACCTTGCAAGGTAGATCTAAACACATGGTAGGCTGCCCCGCAAGGACAACTTTCCCAGGCCATTTCCAAAAAAATCCTCAGGTCGGGATAGAATCTTACAGTCTTTGGTGCAGGCTATCCGGCATACCCCGCGAGATACCCGGAGTCACCATACACCACCGGTAGTTAGCCGTGAGAGCGAATCCCAAGAGTAGTAATAGTAGGATCCCTCGCAGCCTCATTAAGGTACTAGGCTTACCGGTCCCATACCCGACATGTGCTTAGTACGTTCAAACACTTAACCCACATAACCACTGGACAGGGGCCCAAATCCCATGCTCTTACCACATGAGCAATCCAATTAAGGATATTGCGATTCCTATCTAGGAACCTATTCTCGCGAGCAAGGTCATCACTCGACTTGTAACGGTCCTATAGCTTAGCAGCTATCGACCTATCATACTAGTAAGGACAAAGGTACCTAGGGATCATGCATCTAAGGTTTCATTCAACTCCTGAACTTAATGCACAATCATCCATAGATAATTGAATAAAGAATTTGAAAGCTAGGTTAGATGCACCGGAGCTTGCCTTCGTCAGCTAGGTTAGCCTGGGCACCCTCGGTGTCGTCGAGCACTTCCATGTACTGCAGCGAAGCTTCCGCTCCTCCTTCCTCAGTTTCCGGGACAAGCGAGTAATCACCGTCCGGAAGATCTACACGGAATGCAATGCAAGTTCAGGTGATGTGATAGTTAGTTATCTTATCCAACTCTTGTTGGTCATATTCACCTTAACAAGTATTTAGATAGTACATCTCTTTTAGGAAGGTTATTAGTTGTAAATGAGTTATTCCTTTATTGCTCATTTGAATAAAGGTTTCTATTGTACTTGATATTTCATGTGAATGTTTGGTCCGTTTTCTTTTGACAAGCAAGGTATGAACAATACTTTTATTTACAAATTAATTTCTTATCAGCAAGGATATTTAATTAACTTTTAATTAAATTAGGGAATACTTTTCCAAAAAGGAAAATAATTAGATAGGGGTTTTTCATATTTAATTTCTCTTTAATATTAAAAGGGCTTTTAAGCTTTTTATTAAGCAATAAATCACCAAAAATTCAAAGAAGTGTTTTTAAGCATATTAGCACCTATATTGGTCCATAGGACCCACATGTAATGCTTGGAAGCTAGGAAGTTAAATATTGGAGAAAATAACAAAGGCTAGCTAGTGATTCAAATTAAATGCATACAAAAATAAATAAGCATCAAAATGATCCAAACTTTCTTATGCATGCTCTTTGGTCCTAAGCAAGCCTAAAGAACCAGCATATTCACCTAGAAACTCTACTGATCTTAGTTCATTAATTTACAAAGGAAATCATGCACAAATTGAGAATAAACATTTCTGTGACACCAAAAATCATGATTAATTCACAGGAGGTGTGTTTTGACATAACAAGACAGTGTGCACAAGTTGGGCACAAGAACATAAATATATTTAGCAAGAAAAATCATCTAGGCAGTTTCTGCAGAATTGGACAACAATTTATTTAACAAGATTAACTTCATAACTTTGTGCAATTTTTGGCAGAGGATTTAGTTCTAACAAGACACACAACATATCCAAAATTTAGATACAGAGAAGCTGTAGATTCAAAGTTATGACAGATCTAGGTTTTCACATTTGTATTTTTCATGTTAAAAATATTTAGAATCAAGCCATGTGAGAATAACAAAAGTGGTGGGATTTCTCTCCCTGAACCTAACAAATATGGTTTGGCATTTTTCTGATTTTTTTATAATTTTCTAGGGATTTTCTAAGGTTCCGGACTGACTTGTAAGAAAACTTAGATAGGCTTTAAAGCAACCAAGTCCTAACTTTTACTCAAATCACCCTACACAGATCGAAATCGATGCAATCCGGCCCTTGGCCGGGGAGGGCGGCGCGGGCGCGGCCAACTCCGGCGAGCGGCGGCGCTCCCGGTCGGGCAAGGCGTCGTGCAAGGCTGCCGGGCTCGACCGCAGGCTCACCTAGGAGGCGTGGGTAGCCGGCCTTGGGGCGGAGGGGCGGCCGGCGAGGGGTTTCGGCGGCGACCAGCGGCGGTGGCCGCGGCGGCTCGGGGAAAGGCGGCGAGGAAGTGAAATGCTGGGCAACAAGCGACTTGGGGAGGTCTATGGGTGCCTAAGGAAGCGACCGGGGCAGTTGGTCGACGGCGAGCGCGAGTGGAAGCTCGAGCTCGGGGTGGCGGCGGCAATGGCGGCAGTGCGGCTCGAGGTGACGCGCCGGGGAGCGAGGAGAGGCTTTTATAGGTGGCTCGGGGTGTCCGTGGGTGACGGCGGATGACGGCGAAGATACCCCGTCGTGCTACGGCGCTCGGGCGGTGCGCTTACGGCGGCGACGCGCCGCCGACGGACCGACCGGTCCGTGGCGCGTGCGCGCGTACGGCGCGCGTGCCGGCGGGGACTCGATGCGCCTTGGGGCGGGGGACGCGTCGGGGGTGCGGGTGACTCGGGCGGGCGTGCCTTGGGCGGGGGGCGCGGCCTCGGGAGGCGCGCGCGCGGACGCCGGGGCGGCGGCGGCGGCGGCCGGCGACGCGCGCGCGCGCGCGCGCACGACGCGCGCGCGCGGCGTTCGCCCTCGCTTTTGTTTTGTTGGTACTGCTTTTGAAATAAAATTGCTCCAAATTTTTGTATAGAAGTCGACCAAGTGATGAATACCAAAGTTGTAGATCTAGCTACCCTGAACAACTTCTACAAAGGCTATATAGGGTTTTTCTTCACATAATTTGAATTGCATGAATGCCAACTTTGAATGTCAGCTCTGTCTTTGCAAATAGTGAATTTCGTCTTGCAATGAATTTTTCAAGCTTTTCCACTCAAAATTTGAAATGCCAATCTACATGAAAGTTGTGTCCCTCATCAAGATGGACAACTTTCCTAAAGGTAGAATTTTAAGTGTTTAGATGAATTTTGTAGAACGCGGCAAAAGTTCCGGCAGAAACCTGTGGACACTAGGGTGGCAAGGGGTTTGACCAAGCCTTTGACCATGGGTTGGCCCCACAAGTGTGTTTACTAGTCAAAATGGGTCACTAGGGTAGGTTAGTGAGTTTTTCGAGGTGAGGGCCCAGGTTGACCGTGATTTGACCACTGTTGACTACTTTGACCGGCTATTAGGGTTAATTAAAAACCTGGGGCGTCACATGCCGTCAGCATCCACGTCGATTTTCGGACGCGTCGCAAGTTGGTGGGGGGATCGCCTGCTCGCCCCCCCCCCCCCCCCCGCCCCAAAATGAAGAAGAGCATGACGAGGTCCACATACGAGAAAGCGACAAAGGCAATGGCGTAGGGGTCGCGCTCCGAGCGGTATAGGGCCATACCGGAATTGAAGTTGATGAAGCCGAGAGCCAGGCATGAGAGCCACAGCAAGTACCCGCTCACCCAGTTCTCTCGGGAGGTATTCGGAGGAGCTCTCTGCATGAATCTCTGCACAACTGCACAGAGACTACTCCCACTGAAGGACCCGAGACCGAGACGTGAGCTCGGTTTTCGTTCGTGCGCCCGACCTTCCTCCGCGAGCTCGGCTTATGTTTTGCGGAGCCAGACGCGTTAGAGATCGCACTACTGAATAAGGATTTCTTCAGGGGAACGGGTGCGAAGGATCCTCTCTACTATGAGCACATCTCAGCTTTGCCCCCTTCTGCCCCCAGCCGTCTCGGGTTCAGACCTTCAACACCAACGCGCACCAGCCAGTAGGCTCCCGCGGCAGAATCCGACCCAGACAAGTTTTCCAAAATAATAAAAAGGGAAATGTTATGGTCCAACCGTCCGGACATGTCGGACACCTCCGTCTCCGTGTGGACCCATCGCTATCATCTTTATCCTCTCGTTATCGTCGTCCTGTGGCCTCCTTCGACGATGGAGCTATAGTATTCCAAATGGGTCGGGCACGATTAGCGGCACGAGGCACGACCCTAAAAAGCACGGTCCTAGCCCAGTCCGAGGCACAATCAATAGTGCTTAGTGTCGGCACGGCCCGACGGTATTTTAGCGCTTGGGCCGCCACCTCGGCACGTCGGGCCGGGCCGAGGCACGACCCGATATAAGCAGGCCCGATGGCAGCCCGACCTCAAACACGATGCGGCCCCGCCTGCCAAAGAACATCTCCCCTCCACCCCCACAAACCCTAATTTTACTTTCCCCTCCCGACCTCCCATCCTGAGCCAGCCGCTCCCATCCCCCCATCCCGATCTAGCTGGCAGCCGCCCCTATCCCAAATTCCCAATCTAGCCGCCCCCATCTTCCTACTCCTCCCCGTCCCGGCTCCGGATCTCGTCGGTGCTCGGTGGTCCTTTCTGCTGCTCCTCACGATTTTGTCGCGGGCCCTCTCCTCCCTGATGTCGCCGCCCGCCACAGTCGCCCTCCCCTCCTGATTCCACCGCCACCCCTCCCCTTCCGCCTGCGTCGCCACTCCCAGTCGCGGTGTCTGCACCGCCTCGGCCATGGGGATGGAGCTCGGCTCGATTCCGTCGCCGGCACCTCCTCTCTCCCGGTGGCCGGCCGCGGCAGCCGGAGCTCGGGCCTCGCCAACCTGTGCCGCATCTACCTTCAGATCCGGCGGCCCGACCTGATCTTGAGACCCCCCGTGCACGGATCCGTGACGAGGTCACGGCAGCGGCGGCTTCAGCACGTCCATGGAGGTCCGGCAAAGTGACGAGGTTGTGTGAGTGGGAGATAGTGTCGGACCGGACGCGGCCCGAGTCACAGCCCATCAACCCGTTCGTGCCGCGGGCACGACACGACCCGAAAACATACCATAGGGTCGTGCTTGGGCCGCCAGTGCGACACGGCGCCCGACACGACCCGGCACAAAAGATCCATCAGGCCGCTTAGTGCCGGGCTTTTTCGGCTAGTGTCGAGCTCGGGTCGGGCGGCCCGTTTGGAAATCTATAGACGGAGCGCGCGCGGAGGCGGGTGGCCCTACATGAGGATCCCGGTCCCGCGTCCTCATCCACCTCCTCATTCTCGTCGTGCCGGAATGTCGCGCCCCATCCTTCCTCCAAGCGCCGGCGGAGCAGGGGCCTTTGCAGCAGCGCGGAGGAGCCCCGAATCAGGGTCCCCCGCTCGTTAGATCCGGTGACAGCAGCTGCGTTGTCATGGGAAGGTGGACCTCACCGCCTCGACGTCCGCGGAGTAGGGGAGGCCGTGGACGACGGCAGTGGCTCGCCCTGACCACGGCTGAGCAGAGTGGAGTGGCTCAGATCCTGCGCTCTATATCCTCGCTGTTCTCTCCATCACTGGGGTGGGGGTAGTGGCGGCGGCTGGTGCGCATGCAGGGCAGGGGCAGAGCCCGAGGCCAACGTCGTCGACCCCTTTCCCTCTTTGCTCTTCCTCCCGACGTCTCACCACCTCTCAGGCGGGCGGCCACGGGACGGCAGACTCGAGCTTGGGCTCTCCGGCGAGGTGGGCCTCCCTTGCTCCTTTCCGACAGCGGCGTGGTCGTGCCCCCTCCCATGCGACTACGCGAGCCAGGCCTCGAGTGGCCCCGTGTGGCAGAGGTGAAGGAGACGGGGGACGTCGCGGCGAGCTCCCCACTCCCTAGGTGCGGCTTCCGGCCAGATTAGGGGCGGGGCGCGGTGACTCCTCCCTCTCCGCGCTCCCTCGGTTTGGAGGTCTCAGCGGTGGGATCTTCGGCGAGCCTTCCATGGCAGCGGAGCTTCCTCCCTGCCCCCCCCCCCTGGCGTGGAGCCCTGTCTCTCTCAACGGTGACGACGACCAGGCACCAACAGGGCATATTGCAAGTGTATGTTCCATGTGTTTAGGATGTTTCTGAAGAATGTTGCAAGTGTTTCATGCGAATGTTGTAAAAGTAGATCTAGATGTTGCGATGTTGTAAATGTGTATTAATCTGGATGTTGCAAATCGTTGTGCACATATTGCATCTGTGTTTTGACGTGTTGCAAGTGTCCCATGCGAATGTTTCAAAATTATATCCTGATTTTTCGATGTTGCAAACATTAATTTTCGATGCTGCATATGTTGAGTCTCGATGTTGCAGACACGTGTTGTTGGGTGTTGCAAACATTAATATTTAATGTTGCGGATGTTGATTTTCGATGTTGCAGACATGTAATGTTGGGTTTTGTGTCGAGGAAGACGGGAGGAGAGCTCCTGATGCTTGATGATGTTCGATGTTATACGCAACACGGGTCGCAACATGATCGCACCATGGGGGAGGAGAGAAGAAAGACTCATGATGTAGGATCACGCAACGTACTCGCAACATTTACTCACTATACTTTGGATCTAACGGCTGACGATTGAGCATCTTAAGATCCAATGGCTCCAATGTTAACGTCCGGAACGGACCCTAGCAGTGCCGTAATAAAAAAACAAGCGTGCAAATCCGCATCATCTATCTAAATACCAGCGGCGTTGGGTGTGCAAATCAGCATCATCTAGCTAAGTACCGAATGACCTGGATGGCTGAATGTACAATCAAACTGACGTAAAAAAACAATCATATTAGTCATCACTTCCCCTATATAATAACAAACTAATTACAAGACGCCAACAAACATTAGAATTTATACAGTAGGCACATCAGACGCGAACCTAAACCAAAAGCACCTCCCCATACGGACAATTTATTCAGGCAGGCAGATGATATGATGATTCCGACCATATGTTTTAGACCAAAACGAAAAACAAACAAGGGGTGATCCTACTGCAACTTCCCTTCACTGTCTACAAATAATACAAAGTTGGAAGTACAACAGAAAAGAAAAATCCACCGACATTTAACTTTTAACATCATGTATAAAGATTGAGAAGCAGCAAAAAATCTCCAAACAAAAGAATTGGGAGACATACAGCTCGGGCTCACAGAACCCATATCTAAGGACAGAAGATCTACAGACCCTGACACTGCGGAAGAGAGGAGCATCAACACCGGTAAGTTAAAAAGGTCACCACAATTACAAAAAGTAGTCTGGGGTCTTGCGAGTTGTGTCCGGCTCAATTTGTCGAGGCGCAGGGTCGAATTGGAGGAAGTTCTGGTCCATGTTCTCACCGATTTCAAGAATGGCAGCCATGTTACCACAGCGGTAACAATAGTTCGGCGCACTGAAGACTGTGACAACATTCTTATCCTGCATGAATTATAACAGTAGCTATTCAAGCTTCCAGTGGGATAATATACTGGGGATGGGGACATCGAAAGGGAAGCACACTAAAAGATACATAATCAGCAGTGCGCAACCATGAATTATAAATAAAGCTTGCAACAAAGCTTGGGAAGCACACTAAAAGATACATAATCAGCAGTGCGCAACCATGAATTATAAATAAAGCTTGCAACAAAGCTTTTACTCGCTACATTGGTGCCTAGGACCATGCCATGCTTACAATAAAGCTTTTACTCACTACATCAGTTTTACAATAACTTATTTGCATCTGGTTGTATATCTTTCCATGGGGTAAGTTGTATAAGTATAGCTCATGACTATATTGTAACTGCAAGTTGCAAGAGAGAAGAATTACAGAGACTATATTCAAAATAGAATATGCTTTCAAGGGAAGTCAATACAACTTCATTAACAGTGAGCAGATAAACAAATTGAAAATACAATACTGCATTCTGAAGACCCACCTGTGCCCAATTGAATCCTTCCATTACAAGTTGATGGGCCCTTGAAATGAGAGAGAGACCATTTGTATGGTTGAACTGCTGTGCAATGTCTTGCCCAAATGTGTAACCTGCTCCTCTTGGTGAAATTCCCCAACCACACCGGTCGTCTGGGTCAGACCACAAAAGATCACACATGGGTCCTTCATGAGGAACCTGCATTCATTTTTAGAATCTTTTATAGTACCTGAGGATAAAAATATATATGATGTATAGCACGGTTAATCTAGCCCATGTAGAAATTTAGAAAGTTATTAATTAAAGGCCCATCACCGTCAGGCATCATTTCCTAGTCAAGGCAAGGGGAGTTATCGGCTCAACATTTCTTGATTACTCCCTCTGTTTCAAAATGTAGGTCGTTTTGGCTTCTTTAGATACATAGATATTAATATGTATCTAGACACAACACTATATTTAGATGCATAGCAAAATCTATGAATCTACAAAAAGCTAAAGTGGCCTACATTTGGGAATGAAGGGACCCTATCGGCTCAACTTTTCTTGATTACTCCCTCTGTTTCAAAATGTAGGTCGTTTTGGCTTCTTTAGATACATAGATATTAATATGTATCTAGACACAACTCTATATTTAGATGCATAGCAAAATCTATGAATCTAGAAAAAGCTAAAGTGGCCTACATTTGGGAACGAAAGGACCATATGCATAATGATCCACAACAAATTACGGTGACCTAAAAAAAGGGTCTCTAACAAGAAACACCCTGTAGTAAAAGTACTGGAAATTTAGGGTATCTTCTTAAAATAGCTCACTATCAGATGCAAATGTTCCACAAATAAGTATATATATGCTGCCAGATGGTGATTAACAAGTAAACCTAATCGAACAAAGTGTAACATCATCCTGAAAAATGAGCAACAATTGGTCACTTTACTGATAACAATGAGCTCACAGGCTGAATAGTAGCATCCAAATGGTTAGGATCAGAAAGTACCCCTACCTAATTGGTCACCACTAATGTAGGATAATGATAACTCAAATCTCAATCACTGGATCAACAATAATGGTAGAGTATAGATCAAGGTACATCCCTGTAATAGCTAACTACAAGTGCTAAGTGACTGAATTCAAGGTTTCAAGTGTTGGAGAATATTGGCTTTTCAATATGAGCTTTTAAGATTCAAGCAAATGCCTATCCTTGCTGCTTTTAGTTGTACTTTAGCTCTCCATAATAAGCCAACTTTATAAAAATATTAAAAGATGATAGATGGCTCTCCAAAATCAAAAGTTGTTTTAGAATTGTAGCAACATGATCTAAGATAGTTAGATACTATACACCAGTTCTATGTGCCAACATCAAACTAGTTAACTGAATATTATGGTTATCGCACCATGTTTGTACCTAAACCAAAATTAAGGCTCTACAGTTCTGTACATAAACAACCAAACAGTCTGACCATGTGGCTGATTCTAGTATGTGTGCATAGCTTACACTACATAAATAAACTATTCGCCAAATATCATAATTATCTACAAGCATACAACTATACAAGACATCCATAAGCCAAATATGATGACACTGGACATGGAAAGAGGAAAACCTAGCCCATAGTGAAAGCACACTGTTGCCTACCTCTTGTATGCGATCAAGAGAACGGATGTTATCCAATGTATCCAATGATGGAGAGAGGCCACCATGAAGACAGAACACCTGCAATATAGATGTTTTTCATATTTCAGGCATATATTAGCAAAGCCTATAATATCATCAGTCATAATAAATTGAGGTGCATACCTGATTTTCTATAAGAGCTGTGAGAGGCAAATAATCAAACAAGTCTGTAAAGTATTTCCATACATTTGCATTTCCATATTTTCTTAAGCATTCATCATAGAAGCCATACCTGCAACAAAATAGTCAAGCTCAAGAACTGTGGTTCCATTACATGCATAACTACAAATTCACATAATAAATTGTAAAAGAAACAGTGTACAGGTCCAGCATGTGCATGTGTCATGCAATTATGATTTGGCATGTGTAAGTGAAGTTCATTTCAATGACCAATAAAAAAAGAAGTAAAATTCATGGCAATAAGGTGGCCATGTAACCAGCTGAATGTCCTGTAAACAAATAGTTGACAATGCCAAGCATAATGGCACAAGAAAAAAGTTCACACTAAATCAACACATTTTCTCTACCATAGTCCAGCATACAGAAGATATCATATCAAACAAGTGTTCGAAGTCTTATCTACAAGAACATGTGCTTTATGTGGAATAACCCAGTTCCAAATTAAAGATTTACTATTTTAGACATGTTACTTGAGTGAGATGACAAAATAGTACCAAATATTCTGGAAAAAGTAAGCTCCAATTCTAACACTTGTAGCTACTGCATTGATACTCGATAATGAAAGCAGGAAGTAGCAATTAAGAGTTGCAATACAAAATCCAGATACTACTAGAAGATGTAAACTCACACTTGAGTGATTTGTCTGCTCTCATGATTTCCTCTAAGTATTGTAATTCTATCTCTGTACCGGACTTTCAGAGCCACTAACAGAGAAACCGTTTCCACGGAATAGTAGCCACGATCTGCAGTAAACAACCGCATAATCAAATTTAACAAACATAGAAGACATGCTAGATAAACTATACATGGCAATGAAAACAGTTACCAAATTATTTCATTTCTTTGACTCAAACAAAAATAGAAATTTCCTTTCAAGCATTCAAATAAACGACATTGTGTGTGGCATCAGCATATCTAAATTGCCAAGAGAATCAGGTGACAGCATTTTCTTGTCTTGCTTAATAAAGATCAGACCGGAAACGACAGACCAACGGTTGAGCACACTCACATATCTTACAAAACTGCTGGCGCAGGATTCCAATTGCCGGTAAATCAGAACTATTGTCTTCTCTCCAAGGGAATAAAAAAGGCAGCGCGCCGACAAGATCCTAACACGCTAGACCGCAAAAAGGGTGACATATGAGCGGCACAAGGCATTGGCCTCCACAAATAGAAGCACAAAGAACTCCAATACCCTACGTAAGCAGTAAAGATGTTCCCTAATTTCCTGAGAGCCAAATCCTTTTGACAATCCGGCTGTCCGGCCGGCCGCACAAGAGCCAATAAACTGCTCAGGTTTTTCGCAGGATCTAAAATCCCCTACTTCGGCCGCACCAATCCCCGCAGATGACAGATCCGCTGAATCAGGCACCAACAGGTCCGAGCGCGTGAGCAAGAGGAGCAGGGGCAGGCGCGTGTGAGGAAGTTAGGGGGGTAGGGACGCGTAGCCACGCACCAACGTAGTCGCCCATGAAGAGGTAGTTGGTGTCGGGCGCGTCGCCGCCGATGCGGAAGAGCTCGATGAGGTCGTAGAACTGGCCGTGGATGTCGCCGCAGACGGTGACGGGGCAGCGGACCGGCTGCACGTTCCACTCCTCCATGAGGATGGCCTTGGCCTGCTCGCAGAGCGCCTTGACTTCCGCCTCGGGCAGGAACTTGCAGTCGCGCAGCTGCGCGATCTGCCGGTCCAGATCCCCGTGCGACGGCATCTCGCCCGCACCGCCTGCTCCCTCCCCCAGACCGCTGCAGATGTTGGGGTGCGGAGGTGGGGGCGACTACCTCTCCGGCCGGCGAGCCCGCCGGCGGTCAGGTCGGGGCTAGGGTTTGCGGGGGATCGGCAAGGGACGGGGAGGAGGCGGAGCTCATGCCTCCATTTTTTTCGGCCGCTGCTTTGTTTTATGCGAATGCGAGATTTTTCCTCGACTCTTCTCCGTTCCCCAGGTGCGCAGAGAGAGAGAGAGAGAGCAGGTTGGGGTGGGTAGGTGTGTGGTTTGGTGGTTTCGGAGGGGTGAAAATGTCATTAAGAGGGGGCCAACCGGCCCAGTGAGCTGGTCAAGGAAGACTTTTGCGTGGGTGGCTATGTCATATGCTCTTGCCAGCTTTTTAAAGGCCAGCGTGAGCTAATCCATATGCCTATGGGGATTCTATTAATAAATAAAAATATTTTAGATATGATAACTGATAATATATAATTTATTTAAAAAAACTGACATATGAGCTTCAACCAACTTGTTCAAATATACAGTACCAATCTTAATAAATGCTCATCTGATAGTTTTTTAAAAAGACGATGATGAATTAATAAAAGAGGCTAATTGTATTAGACATTAGTAAACTAAATCAACAATAACAATTAAAGAAAAGTGTCGGAAACAGTCGTAGGGTCTCCTAAACAACCGGGGAAACCCACTTAAATTCGAAAAAACAAACGCAAACGAACCTAAACACACGTGCGAAACAAACATACGGCCCACTAGACAATCGGTCTAGCCACCCTCGGGCGGAACTCCGCTCCGCTCGAGGGGTACGGCGCCGTACCGGTATAATTCCGCCTCGCTCGGGGGCTGGACACCCCCTCGGGTGAGGTTCCGCCTCGCTCGGGGGCCGGACGCCCCCTCGAGTGAGGCCCCGTCTCGATCGAGAGCCAAGCGCCCCCTCGAGCGAGCTTCCGTCTCGCTCGAGGGCATCACGGGCCCGCCGCCTCCCTACCGGCTCCTCCGGCAGGGGCATTTAATGCAATGACATTTGCAGGCGTCCAAGTCAAAGGCGAATCCACACCACTACGCGCCTGGGAATCATGCCTCGGCACTGCTCCGCCAACTCCCGTGGCGAGGCCATCCCCGCCACTGTGCGACGCTGTGCGGCATGGTCAATAACAACCCCGTGGCACTGTGCCACCCACTCTCGTACGGCCGGCGCACTGCACCCTCGAAAAAGGACGGCAGAGCCCTCGAAGGGAAGACGCACAACTACTCCACGACTGCATGGGACGGCGCTGTGACGACAGGCCAGCGGGAACGGTCGCCTCCGTCACCATCGGCCCTGTGCGACCATCCCCGCCATCCCGACGCCATCCCGACCACCGCATCGCCATCCCCAACGCTGTGGAAGCATGCGGCAACAGGACACCGCCACGCCGACCATTGTGCCTCATACGGTCGTGTCAACAGCACCCTCGAGTCCTCACACGGGCGGTCGCCGAACAGGCACCGCCACCCTCGAAGCCGCTCCTAGGTGCGCAGAAGACACGCCATGACGCCCCGCCAGAGGCAAGATTCGCCAGGACGGCCGTCTACTCCATGGCACTGTACGCCATGCCTCCACACGTAGGCGAAATAGTGCGGCACGCTTGTAAACTGCTTCCTACTTAGCCTATAAAAGGAGAGGCAGTCCCCCAGCCGCAGGGGGAGGGGACGAGGGATAGCAATCACTGGCACGCTTTCCGCCTTCACCACTGTCGGTGCGGAATGTGGTCCCGACACTAACCAGTAATAAGCGCCGTGGTCTATCCCTCAATGGCCGATGCTAAGCAACAAGAGACACATAGTTTTATCCTGGTTCCGGCCGGTGGGCCGTACGTCCAGCAGTGGCGTGCTCAAGGCACTATATTACTTAGCACCGGGGGTGCTTGTAGTGGGGCTGCTACAAGCAAGGCGGGAGAGGAAGCCTGGCTTCCAAGTCCCCGGTGTGGTGGGCGAAGGTGTTGTGGGAGAATTGGAGAGCAAGTGCGTGGCGCGGCCCGTTTCTGTCTGTGTTGTCTCCGTGTCCCCCCCGGCGAGGGAGGGGTTCGTCCCGAAGCGTCCCCTCATCCGAGGTGACCAAATGTGACACAAATACCGGTCCCGGGAGGGCCGGTAGCACATTTATTACAACGGGTGGAATCGAGTCTTTTACATTACGGTTACGAAAGGGCACGGTAGTGCCAACGCTACAACGAACAACACAAACGCTAGCGACCACACTACGATAGCAAAGGCTTCCATAGCCTCCTCAGAGTACCACACCATGGAAGCTTTAGGTAGGGCCCTGGTACACAGGCACGGTTGGGTGTAGGGCAGTGACCTACTCAACGTCTTCTGGAATGTAATCGGGATCCTCCTCTGTAAAAATAGTTAGTAAAACAAGGGTGAGCACATACGTACTCAGCAAATCCAACCCCACCCGGGGAGGGGCTTATAAGCAGTATCATGCATGAGGTATAGCAAGGATCAGGTTAAGGTTCATTTTGCAAACTTACACATGCGGGGGTTCATTTCGAAAAGGTTTTCGCAAATCATTTTCATAACCCAAGTATCTCACTTGTTTTAAGCAAAACCACTTTGTGGACCTACGGACTTCCCGTCCGTCGTAGCCCGAGCACACGGCCACACACTTCACCCGAGAAAACAACTCACGCCGAGAAAACATCCCATCCCAAACACTAGTTTTTGTGACCACACCGTGACTCGTCCAATACCGTGGACACGGCTATTCGAATAGGTTTGACACTGCGGAGGTTGTACATCTTTACCCACAAGTAGGGTACCGTCACACGGACACCTTAGTGCGTACGGGTCCTATCAAAGCCATTACCCACCTTAGCTAACACTACGAGCCACCACGGGAGCGCCCAAGGGGTTATCCCACATAACCGGGGCGTACCTCACACGGAGCGTACCCCGACTCCTTGGTCTCCCCGCTGCTCACCCGCACACCGGATGGCAAGTAGATTAACTAGCGGGGTTTATGCTAAGCCGTTGCCACATACAACGGTCGAGTGGTTGTACGATGATTTGGGTCGGGTGAGATGTCACGCAACCCGGTCCTTAACCGACAAGATGGACAACTCCCAACACGCTCAACCACACGGGTACGAGCTCACCCATACTCCCGACACACACGTCCATCCCGTCTACCCGATTCTGTACCCATGTTCCAAAAATATCCCATTCCCATCTTTAGAAGCACTCACACATTTTGAAAGCACTCCCACATTTTTAAAGCACTCATTTAGGCCAAAACAAAGTTCGGTCATAGCAAACAAGGGTGGCTATCCTACCATGTTTTGCGGTAAAACAATATGCAATTTATAAAACGGGTATAGGATATATTTTTTTTTAAAACTAGGACGAGAAGCATGCATCAAAGGGGGAGGTTGAACTTGCCGTCTTCGAAGTCTTCGGGGAGTGCGGCTCGGCGTCCGGAACCTCGGGCTCCTGCTCGCGGTAGTCGGCTCCGATCTCCGGCTCGGGGTACCTTCCTCCGTCTACCCCGTCGGCTATAGCGCACACACGGGCAAGCAAGCAATATTAGCATACGTATTTCCGGCCGAGCTCGAGGAGGGGAAATGAGCGGCGAGGGGGTATATATAGGTCCTAGGGAGGGGGGTTGGTTCGGCGGGGTGCTACCGGGAAGGGTGCGGTGAAGTTTAGATTTAATCGAAATAAAACCGTGCATGAAATGTTGGGTTAAAGAGGGGTTATAGGGATTAAGGACCTATTAGTAATTTCTATTAATGGAAAAGGGTGTAGTTATGATTATATAAACTTGATTAGGGCCTAGTTATAAATTGTTTTAGGGCCTAGCGAGTGTTTAGTTTACAATTAATCATGATCCTAGGGGCTTGTTTGAAAAGGACAAGGGAGAGAGTGAATAGGGTCGGGGGGGCTCGGGATAACGGGGAAGATCGGGGGGCTTTGGGCAAATTTTCCCTTCTTCCTCCCCCCGATCCGGACGGGGGGAGGGAGGCGGGGCGCCGGTCGGCGGGCGGGCGGCGGCCTCCGGGGGCCGACGGCGGCGGGGGCGGGGGGGAATAGAAGGAGGAGGGCGAGGGCTTGCCCCTCTCCGTGCTCACCTTGGCTAAGGATGGCTTGAGGAGGTGCCTCCGCGGCAAGGGGCGGCGGCGGTGAAGATGGGCGGCGGCGGCGCAAATGGTGGGGTGGCGGTGCGTTTGAGCGGCTGCTGAAGCTCGTGGGCGTGGTGCGGAGCGGCGAGAAGGGGTGCGGCCTTTTATAGGCCGCGTAGGTCGGTTCGGGGGGGGGGGATATTTTCCCCCGGCGAGGTCGCCGGCGAGCTCGGGGAGCTTCGCGAGCTCGGCCGGTGATGCGACGGCTCGGCTTGGTCTTCGTACGCGGGGGTTCGGCGGGTGATTGGACTCGTCGTGCGGGCGTGGGGGGCGGGCTGCGGTGGCGGTGAGGGAGGTGACGGCTCGGTTGGGGCATTAATGGCGCCGGCGGCGCCGGCCGGTCTCGGTGGTGCGGGGCGGGCGGGGCCGCGGTGGCGTGCTACGGCGGCTTCGGCCGATGGCGTGCGGAGGCGGGGGAAGGAGAGGCGGCGCGGGGCACGGGTCAACGGCGCCGGGGGCGCCGGCCGGGGTCGCGAGTCTGTGCGCGCGCGAGGGAGAGAGAAGGAAGGAGAGGGAGAAAGAAGGAGAAGGGAAAAAGAAAGGAAAAAAGGAAAAAGAAGAAAGGAAAATGGGAGAAGAGAGAGAGAGAAAAGAGAGAAAAGAAAGAGGAAAAGAAAAGAGGAAAAATGGGGAAAAAGGAGAAGAAATAGGGAAGAGGTTTTTGGGAAAACTAGGAAATTGCTAGGAAAATAGGGGAGGGTTTTGTGGGGTTTTTTCCTATTTCCGGGGCGTCGGCGGGATTTTCGGGCGGCGGTGACGGCGAGGCGGACCGGGCCGGCGGGACCGCGGCGTGCGCGGGATTCCGGCCGGTGGCCGACCGCGGCGTTGGGAAGGTGTGCGGGGGCGCGGCCGAGGTGCGGTGCCGGCGGGAATCGCGGCACGCGCGTTGGGGAGAGAGAGAGAGAGACACGGCGGCTAGGGTTTAAGTGATATCGAGCTCGGCGGACCGGTTTACGGATTTACGCATGATTTAATAAGTGATTTATTTAGTGCTAAAAACGCGGGCGTTACAAACCTACCCCACTTAAAATGAATCTCGTCCTCGAGATTCTGCTAAGTCTCGAATAGGTGGGGGAATTCCTTCCTCAGTGCATCCTCTCGTTCCCACGTGGCTTCTTCCACCCCGTGTCTACTCCATTGGACTCTGCACACCCGTACTTCGGTCGTCCTTGTCCGCTTGACCACAGTGTCTAAGATCTTGACGGGCACCTCCTGGTACCTAAGGTCTGGCTGTAGATCGATGGTCTCCACTGGTACTCGCTTTTCTTCCAGAACCTTCAAACATCGGCGTAGCTGAGAGATGTGGAATACTGGGTGTATATCTGCCATTTCTTCGGGTAGCTCCAGTCGATATGCTACTGCTCCGACTTTCTTGAGCACTTTATACGGGCCGATGTACCGAGGGGCCAACTTCCCGTGTACTTGAAACCTTCGAGTCCCCGGATGGGTGAAACCCTGAGGTAGACGAAGTCTCCCGGATTGAAGCTTGCTTCACGCCTCTTCTTGTCCGCGTAGCTCTTCTGTCGGGGCCCGAGCGGCTTTCGGCTTCTCCCGGATATCGGCTACTCGTTCCTCGGCTTCCTTTATAAGCGCGGGCCCAACCGGGGCACGCTCTCCTACTTCTAACCACATCGGGGGTGTTCGCACTTTCTCCCGTATAGTGCTTCGAATGGCGACATTCCCGGACTTGCTTGGTAGCCATTGTTGTAGGAAAATTCCGCATACGGCGAGGCTCTGCTCCCAATCCTTGCCGTAGGTGAGGACGCGAGCTCTCAACATATCTTCCAAAATTTGATTCACCCTTTCGGTACGCCCGTCCGTACGTGGGTGGTATCTTGAGGCCGAAGTCTAGCTTGGTGCCCATGGCCTTGTGCAAGCTTTTCCCGGAACCTAGAGGTGAACTGGGTCCCTCCGTCGAGACTATTCGCCGGGCACTCCATGCGGCTTCACTATATTTTCTATGTAGAGTTTCGCCAACTTTTCTCCTCCATAGGTGGTCCGTACGGGTAGAAAGTGAGCGACTTTAGTGAGTCGGTCCACGATCACCCATATGGAGTCATGTCCCTTCTGAGTCCTTGGCAACCCTACTATGAAGTCCATACCTATCTCGTCCCACTTCCATACTGGGATTGGTAAAGGTTGCAACAATCCTGCGGGCTTCTGATGTTCGGCTTTGATCCTCTGACAAGTGTCACAGTGGGCGACGAACCGTGCAATGTCTGCCTTCATCCCATTCCACCAGTACTTCTGCTTTAAGTCCATGTACATCTTGGTGGATCCCGGGTGTATGGAGTACGCTGAGTTGTGTGCCTCATCCATGATGGTCTGTCGAAAATCTCCACCTTCGGGCACGCATATCCTGTTTTTGTACCACAGGGTGCCTTGGTCATCTACCACGAAGTCGGGGGCCTTGTTCTCTCCGGTGTGCTTGCGGATCCTCATTAGATCCTCGTCGGCTTCTTGGGCCTTCGGATCTTCTCTTCTAGGGTAGGTCGGACACTCGGTGGCGGACGTAACCTCGGGGGACGATGTGCACGTTGAGTCGGGCCATCTCCTCTTGCAACCGGGCACTCTTGGGTGCCGCCTTCTCGTAGGTTTTCCGGCTTAGGGCATCGGCTACCACGTTGGCTTTCCGGGGTGGTAGTGAATTTCTAGGTTGTAGTCCTTGACTAGCTCTAGCCATCTTCTCTTGCCTTAGGTTCAAATCGGCCGGGTGAAGATATACTTTAGACTCTTGTGGTCCGTGTAGATTTCACACTTGTTCCCGATCGGATAGTGTCTCCGGATCTTCAAGGCATGCACTACGGTACCGCAAACTCCGGATCATGGGTGGGATAGTTCTCGCTCATGGGGTTTGAGCCGGCGGGAGGCGTATGCCACTACCTTCCCGTCTTGCATGAGCACACATCCCAACCCTTGTCGGGAGGCGTCGCAATATACGACAAAGTCCCGTTGAATGTCTGGCAGGGGGTCGACACGGGGCTGTAGTCAACCTCTTTTTCAACTCTTGGAAACTTCTCTCACAGGCCTCGGTCCAGATAAACTTCTTCTCTTTCTTGAGCAGCTCTGTCATGGGCCGGGCGATCTTGGAGAATCCCTCGATAAACCTCCGGTAGTACCCGGCTAAGCCTAGGAAACTCCCCGATCTCACTCACGTTGGTTGGTTCTTTGCCGCTTGGAGACTGTCTCAACTTTCCGGGGTCTACGACTACTCCTTCGCGGTCAATATGTGCCCAAGGAAGGATATCTTCTCTAGCCAAAATTCACATTTGCTGAATTTGGCGTATAGCTTGTGTGCCCTCAATTTTCCCAGTACCACTCGAAGATGTTGTTCATGCTCCTCCACACTCTTGGAGTAAACAAGTATGTCGTCAATGAAGACCACGACAAACTTGTCCAATTCCTCCATGAACACCTTATTCATGAGGTTCATGAAGTACGGCTGGGGCATTGGTTAGTCCAAAGGACATCACCGTGAACTCATATTGCCCGTAGCGAGTGACAAAGGCGATCTTGGGGATGTCACTTTCCACCGATCTTGAGTCGGTGGTACCACGATCTTAGATCCACCTTCGAGAAATACTTGGCTCCCTTCAGTTGGTCAAACAGGTCATCTATCCTGGGAAGAGGGTACTTGTTCTTAATAGTGACCTCGTTCAGCGAGCGATAGTCCACACACATCCTCATGCTCTTATCCTTCTTTTCCACGAAAAGCACTGGGGCTCCCCATGGTGATGAGCTTGGTCTGATGAACCCACTTCGCTGGAGCTCTGCTAGCTGCTTCTTCAATTCTGCCAACTCAGGGGCTGCCATCCTATAGGGTCTCTTGGCTATGGGAGAGGTTCCAGGGATAAGGTCGATTACGAACTCTATGTCCCTGTCGGGTGGCATTCCAGGGAGCTCTTCGGGGAACACATCTGGGTATTCTCGTACTACTGGGACATCTTCTATGGACTTGGCTTCTATGTTGAAAACCATTATATCCGGCCTGTGTCCCCGGGTGTGGCGGGTCACTTGTATCCCGTCCGGGTTGGTCGGGTGCACTACTTTATCGGCGCGGCTTATGAGGCCATGGTGTTGGCTTAACCGATCCATACCAAGGATCACATCTATCCCCTTGGATTTCGGTACTACCGGTGTCTGCTAGGAACTCTACCCCACTTAAAATAATCCTTACCGGGGGCATCCCGGTTGACGGTTAATGTCACCTCCGGGCGTTCGAGTTATTAGGGGTGCTTTTAGTAGTACCGTGGGTATGCTATGCTTTTCCACAAAGCTTGAGGATATGAATGAGTGTGATGCTCTCGAATCGAACAAGTATGGTAGCCAAAGGCGGGGCGACCGAGGAACTCACCGAGTACCACTCCTTGTGCTTCTTGTGCCTCTCGCGCATTGATGTGATTCACCCGAGCGCGTCCATACGGCTGCCGGGGCCGCCTCATCTGTCTGGTTGTTGGTGTTGTTGCCGAAGTTGTTGTTGCCTTGCGCACCGGCATGCGGTTGGCTCCCGACGCAAGTGGCCTTGGTCCGTTTACCGAGTTGGAGTAGGTGGTGGTGGTCGGCTTTTTAGCATAGGGGCGATTGGCGATGAAGTGCCGGTTTCCGGCGGTTGAAACACACTCGGGAGCGTTGTTGTTGTTGTTGTTGGTAGTGATCCGGGCCGGTGTTGTTCTGTGGGGGCTTCATGGTATTCTCGGTTGTAGGAGGGCTTGAACCGGGCTGCGGGGGCTTGTGAGCTTGTGGCTTGGGTTTGGGTTCCGTATTGCATCGGAGCTTGGAACCTGGACATGGGGTGTCCAAAGTTTCTCGGCCTCCGGGACCGCTCTTCTTGCTTGGCCTTGTGTTCCATGAACTTGCGCTTGTTTTCCTTCTTCTCCTCGGCCTTTGCCCTTTCCGTGAGGATTGCCATGTTCATAAGGGTATTAAAGTCCGGGTAAATGCGAGGAGTCGGCGGTGTCCTCGGTTCCGGAGTCAGCCCCTTCTTGAACATCTCTTGCTTTTTGGAGTCTTTATCCACCTCCTCGGGGGCATAGCGTGCCGGCTCTATGAACGGTACGTGTACTCCTCCACGGACATGTTGCCTTGGCGGAGTTCGCGGAACTCATCCGCCTTCCGCTTCGGGGTAGCCTCGGGATATGGTAGCGGCGGAACTCCTCCACGAATTCATCCCATGTGATGGCGGAGGGATCCTTGGGCGCGGCGCGCACCCTCCCACCAGGCTAGGGGTTTGTCCGGTGAGCCGGTGAGGCCGCCGGGAGAACCTTGTCATGGTCCTCGCGGTGGAGGGGCTCTAGTTCCCTCGGGATGGCTCTCGGCCAATCGTCGCATCCGGAGGATTCACCGACCCGGCCGAAGGTGGGTGGCTTAGTCCCGAGGAACTCGATCGGCTTCTCGTTCATGCTCATGGCACGGGGTCTTGGGCGGTTGATGGCGTTGAAGATAGCCTCCATCGGGACGGTCCGGTTGGCTAAGACTTGGGCCAAGTCAATAGGAGGGGGTGGTGGTGGCGGGGACCACGTTCTCTCCTCCATCTTCATTTTGGTTAACTTCTTGTTCGGGGAGACGCTCCCTCCGTTCGGCTTGTGATCCCTCGGCATCCGACCGGTGGGTCCCGACAGGCGCCCGGAAACCATCCGTAAAGGAGCGGGTTTCTAAGAGATCTAGTTTTATGTGATGTTTAAGTGGATTATAACGGATTCCTTTCGAAAAGGCGGGGTTTATCCTGCAGGTAAGCACACGACAAGCACATAGCAAACAAGCAAGCACAAACAAGTTTTTTTTATTACAACTAGTGAGGAGGATACATCCCGACTACGCGGACACACTACACGACTAAAAACTAAGGGCGCGACTTGGACCGTGCGGCTTCATTCCCCGGGTCTTGGGGCACATCACTCGCGAGGAGAGCCGTCTTCTTCGGGGTCGAGTGTTCTTCCGGCGGGATGAGCGGCTCGTCATCGTTTCCTCCTTCGGGGTCTCCGTTTTCTCGAGGCCGTGCTTTGCGGCTTCGGTGGTAGGCCGTTGGGGGTTCGGTGACCGTTGGTGGTCTTGGTGGGACTTCTATGGCTCCTCCCCATCCTACCGGGGGTGTTCCTAGCAGACTTGAGGTTCTCCAATGGGCCGGAACGGGCGTTCCGCCATGGGTCCATTCTTGTATGCGTTGGTCCCGGATCCTTCGAGGCTTTCTCGGGCAACGGCTTCACTTCTTATGGCTGCGGCGGTCCTCGCTTCGGCTTGAGTCACTCGGACTTGGTGCATCCGCACCGTGACTTCGCCTTGCTCGGCCGGCGATCCGTTCCCTCAAGTGTCGGCCCGGTCATCAAAGAGCTTGTCCGGGGAGACAAGGTAGGCGACTACGTGGTATAGCAGGTCTTCTTGGTGGCGGCGTCGCTCCAAGTTCCTCATGCGGGCACTCGCCAAACCGGGGTCCCGATGGCGGGAGGGAAGTACCTCATCGGTGTGGGGACGAGGTGCTCTTCGTAGATTCGGCACAGGTAGCGGAGGGCTTTTCTGAGGGCCAAGGGATAGGTGTCCCGATGTCGGAACCCTGTGGCGGTCACGCGCCACGGCTCGATGTTGGTGTGGCGGTTGCTTCTAGCGACGGAGAGGACCACTCTACAGCGAAGAGTGCCGAGTTGCTCGTACTCTCTGCTGTAGTACCTAGGGCGCTCAGTGATACCGAGGCGCTCCAGGGAGTGGATGAGCAGGCGAGCAAAACCAGGCTCCTCCTGGCACACGCCTTGGGTCCATCCATCTTCCGCCATCTGAAAACAAAGATAGGGTTGAACAGGTTGTGGTGGGGTACAAGAGATGGATAACTTTATTTAGTAGGAAGGTTGGGGTACATTCTCCGGGGTACACTTATTATTAGTAGGACTCAACTTCTAGCCTAACACACCCTAGTCTTATCTTCATGGTGATTCTTCCTCTAACTGGATACGGCGCTTCTTCAGTGGAAGATCTTGCTCCAGTATCTCATCCTCCGTCTGAGTCCCTTTGTCCCAGTGGGTTTCTTCGGGTTCATTCTCTTCTGCTCTGGCTCCTTCATCTCTGCTTCTACGCTCCTTCAGTTCATCCCATAGGGCTTTATGGGCCAACAGCGTGCGCTCTCTTTCCCTGAGGTATTCTTGCTTGGTGTTGTGTAGTTCAACTTCTGCTATGGCTGTATTCACCCTTTCCAGTTCTACTCTCTGTTCTGCTCTTTCCGCCCTGTCGATCTGCTGCTTCAGCTGCTGGGCTTGCTCCTGATAAAGGTGGTCTAAGCCTCTGAGGTATATGGATAGGTGGGGAAAGCGCCTCTTCTAAGTCTTCTTCCTCTCGTTCTAGACCTCTCATGCGATCAATCCACGAGCGTCCTCTTCCTCCCGGAGGGTGGAAAGAATCCCATTGGAGTCCTTCGGAGGTGCGTACGTAAACCACTCGTAGGCGACGCGGGGCCTTCCGAGCGACCTTGGGGTAGGTGTCGGCAAAGCGAAAACCGGTGACGTTGACGAACCATGGCTCAATGTCGGGGGTAAAGCGTGCTTCTTCCCACAAAGATCGGCGGCTTACACCGAAGGGTGCCGAAGCGTTCGTACTCCCGTAGACGAACTACGGCGGGTCCCTTACTCCGACGCGCTCTAGGGGCGAGGTAGCAACGGGTTAGGGAGGCCGAGTCGGACGGGGCAAATTCCTCCGTTCCACTCGGGGTTAGGCATGCGGAAACGAGGCAAGAATCAAGGTAAGGATTTGGGAAAAGGTGAGTTTAGCAAAGGAAAGGTTAGAGAGGGCCGGAGGAGGTCTCGTATCCTAGGGTCATGTCCTACGGCCAACCTACGGCTCGATACCACCCGAAGCGTCCCCTCATCCGAGGTGACCAAATGTGACACAAATACCGGTCCCGGAGGCCGGTAGCACATTTATTACAACGGGTGGAATCGAGTCTTTTACATTACGGTTACGAAGGGCACGGTAGTGCCAACGCTACAACGAACAACACAAACGCTAGCGACCACACTATGATAGCGAAGGCTTCCATAGCCTCCTCGCAGTACCACACCATGGAAGCTTTAGGTAGGGCCCTAGTACACGAGCACGGTTGGGTGTAGGGCGGTGACCTACTCAACGTCTTCTCGGGATGTAATCGGGATCCTCCTCTGTAAAAATAGTTAGTAAAACAAGGGTGAGCACATACGTACTCGGCAAATCCAACCCCACCCGCGGAGGGGCTTATAAGCGAGTCATGCATAAGGTATAACAAGGATCGAGTTAAGGTTCATTTAGCAAACTTACACATGCGGGGGTTCATTTCGAAAAGGTTTTCGCAAATCATTTTCATAACCCAAGTATCTCACTTGTTTTAAGCAAAACCACCGTGGACCTACGGACTTCCCGTCCGTCGTAGCCCGAGCACACGGCCACACACTTCACCCGAGAAAACAACTCACGCCGAGAAAACATCCCATCCCAAACACTAGTTTTTGTGACCACACCGTGACTCGTCCAATACCGTGGACACGGCTATTCGAATAGGTTTGACACTGCGGAGGGTTGTACATCTTTACCCACAAGTAGGGTACCGTCACACGGACACCTTAGTGCGGTACGGGTCCTATCAAAGCCATTACCCACCTTAGCTAACACTACGAGCCACCACGGGAGCGCCCAAGGGGTTATCCCACATAACCGGGGCGTACCTCACACGGAGCGTACCCCGACTCCTTGGTCTCCCGCTGCTCACCCGCACACCCGGATGGCAAGTAGATTAACTAGCGGGGTTTATGCTAAGCCGTTGCCACATACAACGGTCGAGTGGTTGTACGATGATTTGGGTCGGGTGAGATGTCACGCAACCCGGTCCTTAACCGACAAGATGGACAACTCCCAACACGCTCAACCACACGGTACGAGCTCACCCATACTCCCGACACACACGTCCATCCCGTCTACCCGCTTCCGTACCCATGTTCCAAAAATATCCCATTCCCATCTTTAGAAGCACTCACACATTTTGAAAGCACTCCCACATTTTTAAAGCACTCATTTAGGCCAAAACAAAGTTCGGTCATAGCAAACAAGGGTGGCTATCCTACCATGTTTTGCGGTAAAACAATATGCAATTTATAAAACGGGTATAGGATATATTTTTTTTAAAACTAGGACGAGAAGCATGCATCAAAGGGGGAGGTTGAACTTGCCGTCTTCGAAGTCTTCGGGAGTGCGGCTCGGCGTCCGAACCTCGGGCTCTGCTCGCGATAGTCGGCTCCGATCTCCGGCTCGGGGTACCTTCCTCCGTCTACCCCGTCGGCTATAGCGCACACACGGGCAAGCAAGCAATATTAGCATACGTATTTCCGGCCGAGCTCGAGGAGGGGAAATGAGCGGCGAGGGGGTATATATAGGTCCTAGGGAGGGGGGTTGGTTCGGCGGGGGTGCTACCGGGAAGGGTGCGGTGAAGTTTAGATTTAATCGAGAAATAAAACCGTGCATGAAATGTTGGGTTAAAGAGGGGTTATAGGGATTAAGGACCTATTAGTAATTTCTATTAATGGAAAAGGGTGTAGTTATGATTATATAAACTTGATTAGGGCCTAGTTATAAATTGTTTTAGGGCCTAGCGGTGTTTAGTTTACAATTAATCATGATCCTAGGGGCTTGTTTGAAAAGGACAAGGGAGAGAGTGAATAGGGTCGGGGGGGGCTCGGGATAACAGGGAAGATCGGGGGGCTTTGGGCAAATTTTCCCTTCTTCCTCCCCCCCCCCCGATCCGGACAGGGGAGGGAGGCGGGGCGCCGGTCCGGCGGGCGGGCGGCGGCCTCCGGGGGCGGACGGCGGCGGGGGCGGGGGGGAATAGAAGGAGGAGGGCGAGGGCTTGCCCCTACCGTGCTCACCTTGGCTAAGGATGGCTTGAGGAGGTGCCTCCGCGGCAAGGCGGCCGGCGGTGAAGATGGGCGGCGGCGGCGCAAATGGTGGGGTGGCGGTGCGTTTGAGCGGCGGCCGGAAGCTCGTGGGCCGTGGTGCGGAGCGGCGAGAAGGGGTGCCGGCCTTTTATAGGCCGCGTAGGTCGGTTCGGGGGGGGGATATTTTCCCCGGCGAGGTCGCCCGCGAGCTCGGGGAGCTTCGCGAGCTCCGGCCGGTGATGCGACGGCTCGGCTTGGTCTTCGTACGCGGGGGTTCGGCGGTGTGATTGGACTCGTCGTGCGGGCGTGGGGCGGCGCGGTGGCCGGTGAGGGAGGTGACGGCTCGGTTGGGGCATTAATGGCGCCGGCGGCCGGCCGGTCTCTGGTGGTGCGGGGCGGGCGGGGCCGCGGTGGCGTGCTACGGCGGCCCCGCCCGATGGCGTGCGGAGGCGGGGGGAAGGAGAGGGCGGCGCGGGGCCGGGTCCGCGGCGCCGGGCGCCGGCGGGGGTCGCGAGTCTGTCTCGCGCGAGGGAGAGAGAAGGAAGGAGAGGGAGAAAGAAGGAGAAGGGAAAAAGAAAGGAAAAAAGGAAAAAGAAGAAAGGAAAATGGGAGAAGAGAGAAGAAAAAGAGAGAAAAGAAAGAGGAAAAGAAAAGAGGAAAAATGGGGAAAAAGGAGAAGAAATAGGGAAGAGGTTTTTGGGAAAACTAGGAAATTGCTAGGAAAATAGGGGAGGGTTTTGTGGGGGTTTTTCCTATTTCCGAGAGCGTCGGCGGGATTTTCGGGCGGCGGTGACGGCGGGCGACCGGCCGGCGGGACCGCGGCGTGCGCGCGATTCCGGCCGGTGGCGGGCGCGGCGTTGGGAAGGTGTGCGGGCGCGACCGAGGTGCGGTGCGGCGGGGAATCGCGGCACGCGCGTTGGGGAGAGAGAGAGAGAACACGGCGGCTAGGGTTTAAGTGATATCGAGCTCGGCGGACCGGTTTCGGATTTACGCATGATTTAATAAGTGATTTATTTAGTGCTAAAAACGCGGGCGTTACGGTCCCCCTTTTATAGATCAAGGAGGGAGCGAATCACATGCGCGCGCTATTTAGCTACGTGAAGGGGCGTGGCGTGCATCGTAGAGTGGGCGGCCATCCGGACGATCCTTGCGACGGTCCCGGCCATCATGGCCTATCTTGTACCCGAGAACAGGTGGCGGCTTCGAGGGCGAGAAGGGCGGCGGATGGGCGTGGCGTCTTACGATAGGCTCGAGGGAGGCTGGCGACGTTGGCCGTACGGAGTGCGAGAAGTAGTAAAACGGCGTCCCGTTCCAATACGTTCCACGATC